>CM067849.1:44087758-46677641 GCA_034638295.1 Phortica okadai | reverse complement strand
TTTTCAGCTGAAGCGCTCAGTTTACGCTCAACGCTTGAATCGACTGGATTCCGCCGGACATAAGCAAAAATACAAGATCAGAGCGCAGATCTATTCTAATTTGTAAAAAAAAGTGCAAAACGCTCATATAATAATTATACGCTGAACGTATTTAAAAAAAAAAAAAAATAATAAACCGGATAAAATTAAATACTAATTGATTTTGAAATTTTAATTGCTCGTTCAACCTTATATTATAGCTGATCATTGAAATATATTGTGAACTTGAACTTGAATATTACTAGCGAACATAGTTCAATTACCATAAAATAAGAAAATATAAATAACAAAATGACACAAAGTTCAAACGGTGGTAAGCCGCAAAATCCAAATGAACATTTAGTTATACCTAAATGGATCAATGAGGAATATTTCCAAACGATATTGGAAAAAGACGTACCAGACTACGTGCACGTCAAGAATTTCACGCCCGTTGCAGCAACAGCGCCCGGTGAAAATTACACTTCGATTATGGTGCGTGTCGTAATCGATTTGGAGCTCAAAGGTTGGTAAATAAAACTGTTTTTTTTATAGAAATAAAAAAATATAGTTATTTTTCAACATCCGCAGATGGCAGTGAAAAACAAGTGTCGTACATTTTGAAAACAGAACTAGAGTCTGGCGAAGGCGCTAAATTAGTTAGTAATATCAGTTTATTTCCAAAGGAGCTTAAAATGTACCAAGAGTACATACCGAGATTCACACGTTTGTACAAAGAAGCCGGCATTGATATTAAACTAGCGCCAAAATGTCTGCACGTAGAACACACACCCGAACGGATTTGTCTTGTTTTAGAAGATTTAAAGCGCGATAAATTTCAAAATATTGATCGCTTGAAGGGATTCGATATGGCACACATTCGACAAGTGCTACACAGACTTGCTGAGTTGCACGCCGCTTCAGCGGTCAGCTTTGAACAGTTTGGACCCTTTGATGAACTTTACAACAAAAGCGTTTATGATGAGAGCAATCGTGAAATGTTCAAAGCAATCGGTGATATCAGACAACAGCAGTTCTTTAAGGCCATGCGAGAATGGGGCTTGGAGGATGTTGAGAGTTACATTGAGAAATCACCAAGTATAATGAAAATGTTCGATGCTGCATTTGCGCTCAATAAAGTTGATCCCAATGAGTTCAATGTTTTAAATCATGGTGACTGTTGGTCAAATAACATCATGTTCAATTACAAAGAAAATGGTGAAATAAATGACACAATTTTTGTCGATTTACAAGTGGGAAAATGGGGATCACCGGCACAGGATCTTTGGTATATGATCACTACTTCAGCATCATTGGATATCAAAGTAAAAGAGTTCGATCACTTTGTACAAATCTATCACAAACGACTTGTTGAGTGCCTGACATTACTCAAGTATACAAAGCATATACCATCACTCAAGGAATTACATATTATGATGTACAAATACGGCTACTGGGGTAAATAATACTTTCTTCCATTTTTTTGTATTTTGTGCCATATATTTTACACTCAAAAAATTTTAATTGCAGGTCCGTTAGTTGCAAATGGCGTGATGGTTGCTGTGCTGTATCCTTCTGACAAAGAGTCTAACATGTCAAACTTTTTTAAACATGGACCTGAGGCAGATGCATTCAGATTCAAACAATTCACCAATCCATTTTACGTCAAAGCAATGCTTCAGCTAATGCCATTCTTCCGCAATAAGGGTCTATTGATAACAAAATAGTTGTGATTATTTATTGATAATATCTGTAATTGATGTAAATCAAAAGTTGTCTCACGGTCAATTAATTATAATAAGTTTTATTACCAGTACGATTCACTCTGATGTAACAATGAAAGAATCATAATAAATAGAATCAATATACAAAACATTTTACGTAATTCTGATTATGCTCTTTTGATTTTTAAATTGTCAATAGAATTTTACAAAAAGTTTGCCAAAAATGTTAAGAATATTTTTCAAAATTTTCAATTTATGAAATAAATTTAATTTTGCTAGGTAAATCAATGATAAATAGTAAAGTAAAACATACAGTTTTTCGTGTAAATACATTTTTTGTCATTTAGGCCAATTAAAAGTTTATGCTACATTGAATAGGAGATTAAAGCAAAGTCCAACAAAGAAAAATATGGTAATGATGACTTGCGTTTATTTTAAATAGGAATTAATGGCACATTGAACACGGCATCAAATCTAACAACCAAGTTTTTTTTTAAAACAAATCGTAATGATGACTGGCATTTATTAACGCTAAAGTTTAGAGAGTTAAAAAAATAATCATCACACAAATTAAAAACAGAAGTTAAACTGCTCACTCAAATAATTTCAAGAATTTATCAAAAGGAATAAACACTCATTTCCTTGCTCAAATTTTAAGTCCACTGAATGGCTTTGTCGAGTTTGTTTAATAGGAAAAAAAATTTTAAATTTTGGTTATTTGAATAGCTTATTTTATGACAAAAAGTGTATAGTGAAGTTAGAATTGACTTTTAAGATCAGATTACAAGACAACAAAATTTACCGTTTGGCAAGATTAAACACAAAAGTATCTTATGTGTTGAGAGGTCGCCGACTAAGAAAAAGGCAAAAAACGAAATTTGCACATAAAAATCGTATGGAAAACAGAAAAACGTAACGCGGACAAACATATTAAGAGCGTATGTATTTTTTTGCGTAAACTTACTTAATTACTTTTCACAGAATATACGCCGCGAATGACAATACTAAAAAAAAAATCTTACCAAAATAAACAAATTTTCTAAACCTGTTTTTAGTTAATATAAGCAAACAAACACGAAGGTGTACAATAGAAAAACCTTTGTTTACTAAGAACAAGTTTTTAGTTTATTTAATTTTAAATTAAACATTTTTTTTTTGTTCCATATTGCAGCATGAAAAGTCGATAAGATCAATTCTAAAAAATATGAAAATTTTACGCTTTTGGTTCAGACAGTATCACTTTTTTTATATACATATGTACATACATATGCGCACAGACAATACACATACATACATATATATAATTTTTTTCTACTAAAACAGTTGTTTTATTTTTTTTAAACCGTTAACAATCTTGTCACGTATAATAAGTATACGCAAGTAATTAGAAACATTGACAACCAGAATGCGCATTTAAAATATTTTTTTTTTCCGATAAAAAATCTGGTCTTGCCTAAATTCTATTCAAATAACATTTGCATTACTGAAATATTTATAGTTGGCAATGTTATTTATTTAAAAACATGTGTTTATTAAAAATAATTTAATAGAAAGGGAAAATATTTATAACATTTCAATTATTAATATTAATATTTATAAAATTTCCATTTTATTTTTATTTTTAGCATTCATTGTCAAAATTTTTATTCTGTCAAAAATTTTTATCACTGTTCATTGAATTTCTAATCAAGGCCAATAAAACAGTGACGATTTCTTAATTGAACGCTTTTTTTAGCATAGCAAATAATTTACGTCACTTCATCTGATATGAATGTATATATTATAGTTAATTGATAAGTTGCCGAGTGCCTTAAATTGGAACTCAATACACTTGTTAAGAGGCATTGCGAAAAAATGCTTGTCAACGCTGAGTCGTCAAAAAAGATTTTAGTTATTAAGGTTCATAAATGCAGGAACTTATGATATCATTTTCTAGTGATAATTCTAACATTTTATAGTTTTATTGTAAATGTTAATAAATATAGACGATGAAACAAACTGACATTCATATTCTGATTAAATTGATACACTTAGATGATACGACAAGCCTCTAATAGGAATACATTTCACATCGCGAAAAATGTATATAGCCTTATACCACGCGGCGTAGAGTATAAAAAACAGCTTTGTCATTCGCACACAGCTTTCAAATGTGGAATCACAAAGTTAATTATATTGTGCAAACATACTCATTTGTTGTTTGTCTGTTTTGAATAAAACTTGTTGTTTTTTATTATCACAGTAGAACTTTGAAAATAGATGGTTTTGAGCTTTCATAGTCAGCTTGAAAAACTTTTTCTTTCAGAGACTAGGCAAACGTACACTGATTAAGTTGTGAAATTATTCGTAGCGAAATGACTCGTGAAAATAACATTGTCAATCCCAATGAACACTTAGAGATACCGGAATGGATTAACGAAGACTATTTTATAAAAGTGCTCGAGAAAGACGAACCTAATTATGTAAAAGTGTTAAAATTTACACCAGTTGCCGCGATACCACCAGGTGAGAACTTTACGTCAGTAATGTTGCGCATATACATCGACTTGGAAATGAACGATGGCAGCTTAAAAGCCAAGACATACATCTTTAAGACAATGCTCGCTGAAGAAAAAGGTGGTAAACTCATTGACGAATTCGGACTGTTTCCTAAGGAAATGAATATGTACAAAAAATATCTGCCTGCTTTTGAAGAGCTTTACAAAGCGGCTGGCAAAGAAGTGCAAATCGCACCAAAATGTCTTCATACCGAGATAAGAGAAGGCAAAATACATTTTATATTTGAAGATCTTTCCGTGAAAAAATTTATTAACGTTGATCGCATTAAGGGATTGGATATGCCACATATGCGTAAATCTCTGCAAAAAATCGCCGAGTTTCATGCTGCAAGTGCAGTGTATGCAGATATAAATGGCTTATATCCAACTGAGTTTGATCATGGTTTTGTGACAAAAAGCTGTGAAGAGTTTCACGTTCAAAACTTGCAATTAAAGGGTAAAGAATTCCAGAAATCTATGGATTCATGGAATATGGAAGACACTGAAAAATACAAAAAAAACTTTGTAAGTTTTTTATATTTATATAACATATCCATAATAATAACTACTTTATTCATTTGAATTTCAGCCCACAGCAGAGCAAAGTTCTAAATTGTTTGCGAGTGCACTTGAACAATGTCCAGATGACTTTCATGTGCTCAACCATGGTGATTTTTGGTCTAGTAATATTATGTACAATTATTTGGCGAATGTCAGCCTTGATGAGATACTTTTGCTTGATTTTCAACTGTGCAATTGGGGTAGTCCAGCACAAGATTTGTTATTCTTTATTACATTGTCTGCAGCCAATGATATACGTATAAAAGAGTTTGATCGTTTTATTGAAATTTATTACGACAATCTAATTGAATGTCTGAAAATTTTGGATTACAAAAAACCCTTGCCAAAGCTACGGGATCTGCACTCCGCAATGTACAAACAAAATAATACATTTTACGGTAAGGGATCTCAAAACAAGTACAACATTACTTGTAATTTAATAAAAACAACATTTTTTTTCTTTCATATAGCATTCTTTGCCGTATTTAATCATTTGGCAGTAATTCAGTACCCCAGTGACAAAGACTGCAATCTGCATGTTTTGGATCGTAAGGATGAAGTTGGGCAACAATTCCGATTGCGCTTGTATTCTAATCCGAGTTATGCTGAGATTTTGAGAGAAATTTATCCATTTTATTGTCGTCGTGGTATATTTAAGTTCAGTGATTTTGATTGAGTATTTGTTTTTTTTACATAATAGTTTTAAAAAAAGAGACACGTCAAAATTAAAACCACTCTTAACGAAATGTGTAGAAAATAATTTTTAATTACTATTTTAATAAAAAAAGATAAATAAAAAAAGAAAATTAAAAGTTTTAATAATGTTCTTATATATTAATACATATTAAGAAAAAGAAGAAGTTTTAAATGAAAGTCGGTACTGCAAAACTTAAATAATTAAGTACTTAAATTAAGTTTTATTGTTTTTGGTTTTAATATCTTTCAAAGCCAAAATCATTCTACAATCTGAAATAAGTTTTATTCTTGACTGAATTATTGATCAAGGCCAATGAAATAGTGACGTTGTTTTCATTGAACATTAAATGAAATTTACGTCACTTCATCTGATATGAGTATACAGCTAATTGATAAGGTGGCGTGTGCCTTAAACTGGAACCCGTTGTACTTTTTAGGAGGCAATGCGAAAAAATGTTCATCAGCGCTGACTCGTCAAAAACAATATTAGTATAATAAACGTAAAAACATATAATCTTCTGTTCATATAACGTAATTGTACATCGTATAAATAATGTCTTGCTTATGTAGTAATATAATCTTATCATGAAGTTTGTCACACATAGAAAAAGACAGCTTTAATGGTATATATTGTTGGTATTCTTGATCAGTTCCACATTTTACGATCTAGGTTGAATTTCAATAGAACTTGTAATCTACTTGTCTGCAGCTTTCATATAAGCTTTCAAACTCGTTAATGCCGTCGCAGAGTTGAACAAAGCTTTAAATAATGAAAGTTTTCGTAGCTTCAATATGCTGGCAAAACAATATCACATATGTACTTCAGAATATGAGGGCTCTGAAAAAAGTTGACGATAAGAAAACAAACAGTTTCATTTAGTATGTCAATGAGCGTAGAAGCACAAAGAGAACTATTAAAACAAGTGGCTCATTATACGAAAAACGCCAACGCTTCTTAATGAGAAATGCCTGATAACAGCACTAAATTCAATGAATCGACAAACATTTCGATACCAAAATGGATTAATGAGGAGTATTTCGAAAAGGTGCTTAAACGTGAAGTACCGGACTTCCTGCTAATTTTGAAATTTCGAATTATACCTGCAACCCCGCCAGGTGAGAACTACACTTCGATACTGATGCGAGTCATAATTGATATACAAATGCAAGGTAAATAAACATTGATTCAAATTAAAATGCAAATTGAGAAAAGATTACTTTTTTTTAACAAATAGATGGATTTACACAGCAGAAATCGTATATTATGAAGACTATGTTAGATGATGATAAAGGCGGCACATTTCTTAACCAGTTAAACATATTTCCCAAAGAGAAAAAAATGTATGAGGAAATTATACCACAGCTAGAAAAATTGTATGAAGATATCGGTAAAAACATTAAATTTGCCCCTAAATGTCATTGGGTGGAGAACAACAATGGGCGTATAACTCTTGTACTCGAAGACCTTAATACCAAAAAGTTTAAGAACATCAATCGGCTAAAAGGTTTCAACTTGCCGCATATGAAACGTGTGCTCGAAAAGTTAGCCGAGTTTCATGCGGCGACCGCAGTGTGGCAGGAACGCCATCAAGCGTATCCCGAAGAGTTTACAAAGATCTATCTGCCGGCCAACTATGAGAAATCAAAGTCTTATCAAGCACGCGTCCAAAGTTTAAAGACGGCAATGGCAACTTGGGGGCTCTCAGAACATGAAAAGTATATCGCATGTATTGTGAGTTTTACTGAAATCTTTGAAAAATCTTCAACTGTGCTAAATACTTTATTTTATTAGCCAACCGCCGAACAATTTGTCAAATCTGCGATGCATTGCTTTAATAGCGATCAACACGAGTTTAAAGTTCTCAACCATGGTGATTTTTGGTCGAGTAATATTATGATGAACTATACAAATCAAAACGATATTAACCAAGTACGCTTTGTGGACTTTCAAATGTGCAAATGGGGAAGTCCAGCACAAGATCTATGGGAGTTAATAATATGTTCGTCTATGAGGCATCTGCGAACAAAGTGTTTTGATTTTTTTGTGCGATTTTATCACACACATTTGGTAAAATGCCTAAAAATTTTAAATTATACCAAACCGTTGCCTCTATTGAGAGAACTGCACATGAATATGTTGAAACATGGATTTTGGGGTAACATAGAAAATAATTTTCAAATTTTATTCAATATAAACATTATAAATTTTTCAGGCTACTACACAACATTCACGCACTTGTTACTAATATTATTGCCTCCGGATAAGGAGGCGAGTTTACTCAGACTAATGCAGACCGATGAGGAGGGCGAACGTTTCCGTATGAAGGCCTTAACAAACCCACTTTATGAACGCTCTGCCTATGATATTTTTACATTCCTATTTAGGCGCGGCATACTAGGCATTCAATAATTTTTATCTAACAGCCCTATTCTGGCAAATCAGTCACAATTTTTTGTCATGAAAATTTTGTCATGTATTTTGTCATTTGTTTTTTGATTTGGTATTCTAACTAAACTGTGACAAGAAAAAAGTTTTTTTAACTGGTAGAGCTTTCACCACACCGAGGTGAAATTTTTTTTTATTTCATTTCAGAGAGAAATGTCAACAAAAATTGAAAAATTATACAATTTTACTAAATATTTTGACTATTCGGCTTTGGTTTCTACAAATAGAGAGTGCAAGTTTGAACAAATAACGACGAAGTTATTACAATTCTTAAAACAGGATAATTCAATACTTTAGAAGCATTAGCGCATTGAGAAATCGGGTACTACACGACATATCTGATTCCATTTAAATGGATGCAATCTGATGTGTTGTTGAGAACTTGCAGATCTCAAAATATAGATAATGCAAAAAAAGTACCGAAATATAAGCATAGATCATCTATACAAGAAACATATTGCATACAACTTAGGTTGCGCATTCCTGCTTATGTCGATTACTTATCACCCCTCCCTTTCATAAGGAGGCTGGTATTGAGGTCTTCTATGTGTCAAATGCGGATAATGGCAAATTCCGCCAATGACTGGGTCTACCGTTTTGTGTAATCCCTTTTTAGCTCAAATATTTTAAATGCATTCTATCTAAAATACATAATTTATATTTTTAAGAAACAGAGCGCTTAAGTAAAAAAAATGTCTTCAATTCTTATCAGTCAAACTTTTTTAACGCATTCTTAGACATTTTCTTTTTATTTTTTAAATGCATCGCGTACACATTCCTCTAATTGTTGCTTTTAATTTATTCGAAAATGGATTTAACATTTTCTTTTTTACTCATTACAGCTGTTAAACTACAATAGATTCGGTTGTGACCTGCTAGTCAAGTAATCACAGATTCTATAACAATTGTCATACTCTAAGCTTTTAAATTTTTGTCAGAATACGAAAATGTATCAATTGTCATAGATATGACAATTGTCACTGTGTTGAGTATTGTCATAGTTGCCAGAATAGGGCTGTAAGTATAATAAATGCAAAAATATATTACTTTCAAAAACAAAGAAACGTTGTGCATGTGAACTAATGTACTGCAACAGATTAGATTAGATACAAAGTGTAAACAGCAATCAGTAATCCATCAAAATACTCTCGTATATGGTTTTCTTCGTTTTTGTTTGTCTTTCTACTTTATGAACTCGTGTGAAAAGTTCTTCGATTCGCAATGCGTTCTAGTACCCGTTAGAGCTTTATACAGTTTTTACAGCTATTTGTGATAAGAAAAAGCACAGCAAACAGCAGTGATGAATTAAACTTGAAAAGCTTATAAACAAACACGAAACTATCGTGAATGTCATTCTATGATTTCTCGGGCAATGCCGGCAAAATACATGATTATGAGAAAAAGCTTCGTTATCAAAACAGCTGACACTGTCGAACGAACTTGCATGCGGCCCACGTGAGTAAATACAAAGCTTATGGAGCCAGTTTATTCGTTATACTACGGCAGCGCAGTCAGTCAGGTGACTTGTGATAAGTAGGCCAAAAGAGTTTGAAAATAATAGTAATCAGAATCGAAACAAAATCTTATAAACGACTAAATCATAGCGAAAATGGGTACTGGGGCCAAAGATTATCAAGCACCCGAGTGGATTACACCCGAATTTCTACAGGATGTGCTTAAGGAATATTTCAAAGACGATACGCTTACCGTAAACGATGTAATTATAAAAGGCGCTGGAAGCGTTGAACAGGGCACAGGTTTTGCGAGTGTTATGCATCGTGCCACCTTCAACTTAGTGCGCAGCGAAGTTGCCGGTAAATTTTCTGTTATCATTAAAGTAAGTTTTTATACTTAAATTAGTTGAAAGAACAACTACTTAAACGTAGATTTTCTTCAGGAACACCCCAAGGGATACACCGGTGCTGTTGCACAAAAAAGTAAATTGTTCAAACGTGAAATTCTCACTTATAAGGAAATTCTGCCACAAGTTGAATCGATGTTGGCCTCCATCGGAGACAAAACGAAGATTGCGCCCACTTGTTATTACGCCACCGAAACACCAGAACCGTTCATGATTCTTGAAGATTTGCATTTGACAGGGTACGAGAACTTCGAGAAGGGTCGTCTGCTTAATTTGGATCATGTGCTGCCCACCATTGAAAAGATCGCAAAATTGCATGCGTGTAGCGTGTTAATTGCTGCTGAAAATCCCAAGAGTATGGAATTTTTCCATGAAGCGCCGATTTCTCGTAATCCAGATCGCAAAGATTTCCTTGGTTTCTTTCCTGTGAATATAAGATGTGCTGCCGAAGAAGTTGCCCATTGGAAAGGTTTTGAGGAAATCACGGAGAAAATGTTTAAACTAGCTGAGAATGTTTTACAGAGTGCAGTCACAATGTATGAGTCACAGGATAGTGGGTTCAGAGTATTCAACTTGGCGGATCTGTGGATTGACAATCTTATGTTTCACATAGACAATGAAACGAAGGAACCCGATGATGTGATATTGGTGAGTTATCCTCTTGGATGATAAAAAATATTTAATAGTTATAAATATTCATTATCTTTTTATAGCTCGACTATCAATTAGCCTATTATGGATCACCGGCCGTTGACCTTAACTACTTTCTTTATGGTTCATTAAACGAAAATGTGAGAAAAGTGCATTTTAAATATATTATACGCGAATATCATCGCATACTGAAAGAGACTTTGACGAAACTGAAGTATGAGAAACACATTCCAACTTTGAAGGAGTTACATATAGCGTTAATCGACAATAGTTTGCAAGGTATGATTTTATATTAATTCAATTTAATTTCTTATTAAACATAAAAATAAAATTTATATAAATTTTACTCAATTTGTTTCGTTTCAGGTGTGATCGCTGCCACTTGTCTAACGCCAATTATTTTCATGGAACCTGGCGGTTTTGAAAACTTGGAAAATTTAAATTCTCGCACCGAAGAAGGAGATAAAATCCGTCGTGCAAATGTTGAAAATCCAAAATATCGTGCATTTTTGCAACGCACAATTAAAGAGTTTGAGCTAAGCGGTTTCTTGGATGTTTAGAATTTTGTTTTGAAATATATATGTTTATATTTTATGTATGTTTTGCTGAAATACCTGAATATAGTATTTTCATAAAATTTTAGAATTTTGATTACAATAAAAATCTATATCAGAAACAATCATGATCCAAATTAATGTTAACAGTTCCCAACCAAGATATTTTTGCCAAAATCTGAAAATTTTATATGTTCATACGTATGTATGTATGTATGTATATCTGGAACAAATGAACTGCGACTATGCAAATTAGTATGTACACTATTAAGATTTTGCAGAGGTTCAGAGTCGATTTGAGACGACAATTTGGCAACCGAGATACCAGTATTAGAAATCATATTTAGGATAGCTTCGACTTTTGACCGATATTATTTCGTTTAATTTTTTTAATTATTTTAATAAGATCAAAAAACTATGCTATCCTAAACAAGACTCTTATCAAAAAGTCTGTTTTCCGCATTTTTCATATTCGTATACTTAATATCTGTAATATAATAAAAAATAATAATTTTAAAATAAAACAAATAAGATTTCATATAATAATATTTGGTTTTTATTTGTTTAAGATATGGTCAAGTACATATGCATAGATAAATGTTGATAATTTATATAGGGGGGGATAATATAAGTCTTAAAAACGAAAAAATATATACATGTAGATAAACATAAAACAAATAACACAGTCAGTATATGATTGAATAATACAATACTTTGAACAAACATAAGCCTAAAATAAGACTTATAAATATCACTGATCCGGTTCAAGCATACCTTTGCGCTCATATACTGGCAAAATATGCTTAAGAACTTGATGAGTGTATGGATTCTTATAGCATGTTCTTTTGAACCTTAGAGCACGTTCATTAGTTTGCATCAAGGCATTGAAGTCAGCATCTGACGAATCAATATTTCGCTGAACAGGTAAAACGACTGCACTAACGTGAAAAGCTGCAAAATGAAAAAATTGTATTATTAACAAAAAGGTCTTAGAAACAATTGAATTTTATACTCACCATAGAAAGACTTCTCCTCTAATTGAAGACGGAAATTAAGAAGACTTGGAATGCGTGAATTATAACGCAATTTCTGCAATGTGTCCGCAAAATAATGATAATAATGGTGAATCAACTCTTCCTGGCGATGGAAATGCAGATCCGTAGTTAATGAAGAATTCAAAAAGTAAAACAAATCGATGGCAGGTGAACCCCAGGCAGAATATTGGAAATCAATTATGATAGCATCCAACGGTTTACCCGTAGCCTTGTCATACTTTATGAGCACATTATTGGTCCAGAGATCACCATGGGCTAACACATTAATATGACCGTTAGTCGCATCGAAGACACGTTTGTTCAATTCCATGTACATAGGTGCCAAAGCAGCTAACTTGTCAGCATAAGCTTCATAGCCAGGCCATTGCGCCACTCGTGCACTGCAGGCATCGAGCATACCCAAGAAACAAGGCGCATAATTGTCTGTATGGCGATTAAACATGCCACGATCAAAGCACTCGAGCACACCCTGTTCACGTTCATTTAGTACCGCAGATGTAGCATGCATTTTGGCCAATTTACGCAGCACTATTTTAGTCTCATCCAAGTTAAGGCCTGTCAACCTGTCTGCCATACCAAATCCACGAACATTCAAATCCTCGAATACTAAGGCTGACCGAGCATAGTCCACAGCCATTGTTTCAGCGAAAATTTGCTCATCGTCACCGATCTCAATTAGAAGTTCGTTTAGTTTTGGTAATATGTTTTCATAGATTGTCATTTCACGGTTGAATATATCATATGGTTCCATAATTTTGCGTGCAAATTCATCTTCTTCAAAGGATGTCTTTAGTATATAATGTCCTGTCTTTGAGATGCCGTCACCAGTTGTAAAATCGACCCTCATGCGTGTCAAGACGCCACCATAGTTTTCACCACGGCCCAAAGCTGAACGCAAATTCATGTCATCAATTTTTAAACGCTCATCATTGTAGTGGCTTCGAAGGTTTTCCTCTAGATATGACTTCGTAAACCATTCCGGCGCGTCCGACAAATTGGATTCTAAATTATCGACTTTCGGTAACTCAGCTATTTTTGGTATGTTTTCAATTGCACTTATTAAGTCAGAAACCGACATTTTTATAATTTTTTTTTTTTTTCTTTAAGGAAAGCTATCACTTAAGATTTTAGTTTAACCTTAGCGCTCAAGGCTTCTGTGCACAATGAAGTATGAGAATTCACGAATTGCTTTTATATCTAGTTGCACATTCGTCGTTCTTCAACGGTAATTGTGATTTGTATATTTTTTTTTATTTATTTAAATTTTCTTAATCTGGCATTTTACACATACATATGAACGTGAGAATATGAACATAAAGATTAGTTTTTATTATTCCATCAGACAACATTTGACGTTGTTGGCGACACCTCATCTGAGAGACAAGACTGTATATCAATATCCAGACACGGCAGCGGCAGATAAGTGTTGTCGTGTGCCTTTCGTATTACTAACACATTATAACAATTTCAAATATCACAGTGCCGTAGATGGTAATAAAGGCAATAGTAAATGGAAGAGATACGAGTTTTTGTAGTAGTCAAGGAATATTTTAATTATGCATTGAAAACGAGTAAATCAAACACAGCACCCAAAACGGCTGCTTGCTGAAGGGTAACATAATAAACTCAGAACCAAGTAACCTTAAAAACTTCAAAGTTTTTTGACGTCTCAAAGAGATAAAATAACACGTTTCTAATATGTGTTGTCTTATTTTATTACCGCTTCTACTTAGCACGGATAATTGGCATGCTGATTTAGATAATAGCAAATATTATTACTTAACGATTCAAAAATAATACATTTTATAGCTTATACAAGAAAGAATATGAAAGCACGCTTACGCGAGCATTTCCTCTGCACAGACACTATAAAAAGTAAATCTTAAAGTGCGTCAAACTTAACAAATTTGTTTAAGCTTACATAATTTCAACAATTGTTGTATAAATTTAGCATTTATTTAAGAGCTGTGACAATGTTCAACAAATATTTGTGCTGATGTCTATAGAGAAATATAATTGTACTCGGGTGACTTGAACGTGTCACACTGGCCTTCAGAGAAACAAATCAAAATTCTTATAAATCAAAAGCTGAATCGCAAAAAAAATTTTTTAAATTGTTTAAAGTAGTGTTAAATAAGAATTTAAAAATATTTGTAAATTTATTTTTATTCGACTTAAATTTCAATATTGTTAATTATCGTAAAATATATATTGTTTCAGTGATGATCAATGTTTACTTATTAAATCCTAATAATAATTGAATAAATAAAACAAAATTAATTACAGTGGTTAAAATTTTTTTCTGTACCAACAGCTAATGAATTAATAGAGTAAATAAATACCCCAACATAATTCAAACTGGTGACACCTCTTAAGAAACTTTGGAAATATTTAAAAGTGAAATAAAAATAAGTTTCTGCCGTTGAGTGTTTCCGTCACAAATGATCTTTTATGGCTTAGAACAATGTTGTTGTCATGTCAAAGCATTTTCAAACATTTCCATGCAATTAAATAAGAAGCTATCATAATTTAATTAGTAGCCTCACTAAATATTTACCAAAGTAAATTACACGCGCATCAACGCACTCCTAAATACATTTTCTCTGACAAAACGAGATAAAAGGCAACAAGTTGTGTAAAAAAATAATAATAATAATAATAAAAAAAAAACGTCGCAATTTTTGATAACTTTTCACGCCTTAATAAGCGTGTGTCGCGACTCGCGAGCTGATATAAAAGGCACGGACACACAGTGCCGATTTGCATAACGATACAACTTTTAGAAAGCACTTGACGCCAAAACGTAAAAATGACAGCACCGGAATGGTTTACACAAGCTTACGTAGAAAACGCGCTACGTGGTTTCCACAAAGTGAATGACATACAGATAATTGAATTTGTACTGAATCCCGCTATAGCACCCGGTGAAAACTTTGGTGGTGTCTTGAATCGCCTAAAAATAAAATATGAATTACCGACTACTAAGGAGGTTTTTCAGAAATCACTAATTGTTAAGACATCTTTAGATGAAGATGAGTTCTCTAAAGAAATTATGGCGCCCTACGACATTTTCAACAGAGAAATGACAATTTACGAAGATGTGCTACCAAAACTGACCGAATTGTTGCGGGAAATCAACGATAATGATCGCCTATTCCCCACGGCTATACACGTTGATAGAGAGCAATCATCTATCATATTCGAAGATTTAAATATTGAGGGCTATGTAATGGCCGATCGTATAAAACGCTTGGATTTGGAACATGTGCATTTGATTTTACGAAAATTGGCAAAAATGCATGCAACATCAGCTGTCTTCAATGAACGTAAAAACGGTTGCTTGGAGAGCTTTGATCGCGGCTTTTTCAATAAGTACACAAACAATTATAGCGGCTATTTCGTTGGTGGTCTGCTTGCCTGTGCCCGTTGGATGTCACAGGTACCTGAGTACACACATTTTGGTCAAAAACTGTTTGCACTGGCTCCGCACTACATGGACATTGGCCGAAACTGTTTTGCACCAACGCCCGGTCATGTCAATGTGCTGGCCCATGGCGATGTATGGACAAACAATGTCATGTTTAAATACGACAAATCAACAGGAAAGCCAATCGATGTTATACTCATTGATTTCCAATACTCATTCTGGGGCTCACCAACAATCGATCTACATCATTTATTTAATACATCGCTTGTTGAACCACTGCGCAGAAATGAGCAAAATAGGCTTTTCCAATTTTATCATGGCATTTTTACGAATACATTACGAAAATTGAATTACCGCCAAAATGTCATACCAAGTCTTCATCAATTCTATTTGCATGCAGAACAAAGGCGATTCTTCGGTTTGTATTTTCATTATTTTAATGTAAACAGAATGTTGACTAATATTGCCTATTTCGATTTTATAGCTTTACATTCAACCGTTGTCATTCAACCTGTTATGATCAATGAGGATCCAACCGATGCCGACTTCAATGCTTTAATGAATGACGACGAACGTGGCACAAATTTCAAAAACAGATTATATTATAATCCTGAAGTTCAGCAGACACTTAAAGAACTTGTGCCAATTTTCGATTACAAAGGCTTATTAGATGTAAACCAATGTTGTTAGTCTTAAGATTTATATACTCGTATTGTACATTAAGGTTAATCATTTTTTAAAATAAAATTTGTACTTTTTGACTTAAATAAAGTGGAATTTAATTAATAACAAGAGTTACCTAGTTACGTAAAGTGTTGAGAAAGATTATTATCGTACTTAAAGAAATTATTATTATGAAGCCATTATAAATAGGCACGGAAGTAAAAGGTATCTCTAACTATCATCTATAGATCTCGTACAAATTGGCTATAATTATAACATTGTTGTCTTTTTATTCTGTATTCGGTAACTTAAAGATTATTTCAATCAGATCTTACAAGTCATAACTGATTACAGAACTCACTCAATATTAATCAACTAATCTACGAATAATATTTGTCACTTCCATAATAATATTGTCCCCTTTTTTGGTTTTATTGGGGCATTTTAAGACATTTACTATCGGATGTTCTTATTTATTTATTTTTTTGGTTTTCAGGTTTTCGAACTTCTGATCCCATGACGAATATGTATGCGAATATTTATATAAAATAATAAATTTTTATAACTAACCTTGCTTAATCGCAAATTAAACAAGCACATTAGAAGCTACATGTATAGATATATACAAATTGTTTTATGTTTATAGTAATAAAATTTCAACACTCATCACTGAGTGACTAAAGTGATAAAAAAGGCAAGGTATTTGCGTGTCAAAATATTGCTCATAAGAGTCATTTAAGTGAACTGGATTATTTTTATCTCATTTCTGGCTTACATAAGCAAATATTTGCTAATAGATTCATTAAGACCTATTAAGGCTTGTGACTGAATTTAGCGTATGCACGCAGTCGACGTCTGTGATTTATTAAAGGCACACTCCTCTGCAGACAATTGTCACTGACAATAGTAAAAAAAAATTCTATTCCATATATCACGAGATTTATATTCATATATTTAATTTCACTGCGTCATCCACGATATAATAAAATAAGTAAAAATTTTTAAGAACGGGACTGCTCAACTATAATACACCCTTCTCGCTTAAATATCTGAATTCAATTTGTTTCAAAAGGAAATCTTTTCGGTACTGCTTTTTTTGATTGCTGAAATCTTTACGTGAATAGACCAATACATCGAAAGAACATCAGACAGAATGTTATAGATGGAAAATACATGGTTAATAATATGAGATAATAATATACATTTAATATTCCTCATTCAACTTTTCAGTGTAGGGTATTAAAAATTTTCAAAGTCATGCAGTGACTTTTAAAAAAAAAAATTGGTAGTGTTTTCGTCCTATAAAGAAATTAAAACTTTAGTGTTT
Organism: Phortica okadai; assembly: GCA_034638295.1. Taxonomy (NCBI): domain Eukaryota; kingdom Metazoa; phylum Arthropoda; class Insecta; order Diptera; family Drosophilidae; genus Phortica; species Phortica okadai. The sequence goes on along the minus strand of CM067849.1, from coordinate 46,660,121 downwards.
TATACTATTTAGAAAATCACGTTATTTTAAAAATGGATAAATAAGTATGTGTGTTTGAAGAATAGACGATAAAGAATTGTGCAACTCCACTGACTTGTACGACAGGGTATAAATAACCGACTTACTGCTTGTAAGATCTTGTCATTAAAATTGAGTCAAGCATAATGGGCGCAATCGATTATCATCCGGCACCAGTCTGGCTAACGGAATCGTACGTGGAGGAAATTTTGCGACGTAAAAAACAAGATCAAGGACTTAAACTAACCTATTTAGATGTGAAACCAGCTACCGCTAAGGGTGAAAATTATGCTTCAATTATGACACGCATTAAAGTCGAATATGTCAAGACAAATTCAAAGGCAACGGAAATCGAATCATACATAGTGAAGACAACATATGAAAATGATCCTGATGTTGCGGCCATTTTTGATCCGTATAAGGTGACATGCACCGAAATGCTGATGTATGAGAAAGTTTTACCAAAACTCAACGAACTGCTGAAAGAAGTTGGTGACACGGATAAACTATTTGCCGAAACTATTTATGTGGACTATGAACACGAAGCAATTATTTTCGAAGATCTTGCTGTGAGTAACTATGGCATGGCTAATCGCCTAGAGGGCATGGATATGGAACTGGCAAAATTATCGCTCAAAAAACTTGCGAAGATGCATGCCACAGCGGCAGTAATGAATGAACGCCAGCCTGGATTGCTCACTAATTTGGATAGAGGCATTTTCAATCGTTACACAAAGGGGTTTGCGCCTTTCTTTGAAGGCATGTTTGAAGTTGCTTCAAATTTTGCTGAGAACTGCGGCGAACTGGGCAATTACTATAAAGACAAATTATTGAAACTCAAGCAAAAAGTGATGGAATACAATGTACGTGTTTATGATTCACAATCCGATCATTTTAAAACACTCACACATGGTGATTTCTGGACCAATAACGTCATGGTGCGACGTTCTCAAGATACCGAGAAAACCGTCAAGGACATGATCCTTATTGACTTTCAATTTTGCAATTGGTCGACACCAGCTGTAGATTTGCATTATTTCTTTAACACCTCTTTAACCGACGAAGTGCGTTTCGACCATGAAGATGATCTAGTGAAATACTATCACAGCGTTTTAGTTGAAACTTTACGTCAATTAAATTTCAAAGGTTTTATACCAACTTTGCATCAAATGGTTGTGCAAATAGAACAAGGTCGCTTCAATGGTGAGTTATATAAGGCAACTTAAATTTAATCCGCTTTGGTTATTTTTGTTATTGTTAATTACAGCGGTTGTTGCTGCAATTGCGAATCAGCCTATGATGATTAACGACAAGACAGATGATGCAGATTTCAACAGTTTGATGGGTTCCGACGAACGCTCTCGGAATTTCCGTAAATTACTCTATACAAATAAGAGAATCCAGGATAGTATTAAGCGAATTCTGCCTGTTTTCGATCGCAGAGGCTTACTAGAAGTCATAGATTGAATTTACTATATAAGATTATTACATAATAAATACAAGTATATTACACACTTGTAAACTATACGTGAACCATTGAAAAAGGGCTCGAAGGTTGACTAATAATACAACCGTGGAGTCATTATATCTTCGGTGTAAAATAAGACAACTACTTTTCTTCCTTATAAATACAACAAAAAAAAATCAAATCTTCATTGAAAGCAGGAAAAATATAGATCGAAAGAAAGAAGCCTCAAGCTTTTCTGCTTTCCTAGGGGGAAAAAAACGAACGAATTAATGATCAAATGGTCATGGTAAAGTATACGCTTTTTATGAATACAACTTTGTAGTGTCAAATTTTTATAAGAATTTTAAACTGATTTTAATTGACATGTAAGAGTGTTTGTTTTAAATAATGTTATATTATTTTCTTATTTTAAAAATATTGTTCGTACAATTCTTATGTCCAATTTTGATTATTCCATAGGATCCAAGAGTCCTCTACTATCGAATACAGGTAGTAACTTATGTATATACTCCCGTACAGCTTTGTTTGCAAATACAGAGTCCTTCAAGCGTAATCCATCTTCATCATCAGCGATAATTTTTCTTATCGTGCACAGTTCAGGACCTTTGTACACCATTACTGGTTGAAATACAAACGAAGTAAACAAAGCTGAAAATTAAGAACATTTTTTATAAAAGATTTTTTACAAAAACAACAAGATTAAATACCCAAATAGTAACGAGCTTGAAACTCCAAGTTGAACTTGAACAAACTGGGAATGCGTCCCTTATAATTATATTTTTGTAGACTATCGACCAAGTTATTGTAGTAGTACTGAACTAATTCCATCTGATTATGTTCGCGCAATTCCTCCCGCAAAGAACTATTGAAAAAATAATGTAAATCAACGGCAGGAGAACACCAAGAAGAAAATTGAAAGTCGATCAACATGACGTCCTGTGGCTTCTTTTCTGCATCATATCTGAACATAATGTTTGTGGTCCAGAAATCGCCATGACTTAGAGTCATAAAATCATCTTCTTCCACATCATAAACACGTGCGCCATATTCCATGTGATTTTCCATAAGAGCGACAAGTTTATCATGATATTTTGCTTTGAGTTTTGGTTCCGTTTCAATGTAGCGTATCAATGATTTCAACAAAGCCATATGTATCGGCTTGTACTTCTCAGTGCGTCTTGTGAAAAATCCACAATCGAAATTTTTTGCAAAGATGCCGGGTGAACGTTCATTAAGCACGGCCGCCGTTGCGTGAAAAACCGCTAACTTACGTAACGCCATTTTGGCATGTGTGATATCGAGTCGTGCAACTCGATCGGACGTTACATAGTTTTCCAGCGATAAATCTTCAAAAATGATTACACCTCGTTCACGCTCAACATATATCGTATCAGCAAATAACTTCTCAGTGCCACCGAATTCATGCATCATGTTTGCCAACTTTGGCAATATCAATTCATACATGTCAATTTCTCGTGTATATATGCCATAGGGCTTTAAAAGATCAGCCACTAAAGCATCCGATTCGTGAGTCGTCTTAACCAAGCAGTTTGTCTTGTTCAGTTTGCCATTGCCATCATTGAATTCGACAAGGATGCGCATCATCACACTTGCATAATTTTCACCAGCCGCTGTTGCCGGCTTACACACTAGACTGAGCACAATCAATTTATCATCACTGTGATATTTTCTTAAAGCAGACTGCACATAGTCTGCATTGAGCCAATCGGGCACTGGAAACCTTGTTCCTATTTCTTGAGATTCTGGCATCTTATTCAATTTTCCAACCGTATAACAAACACCCTTACTATGTGACTGACGCTGAACTAACAACTGAGCTTCGTTTATAAGGCGCTATAAATGCTTTTGCTCGCAATTTTTCTATTTTGGATTTCAACAAGATAAGATAGAATTTTCTTCTTTGTAGTTAATGGCACTTAAAAAGTAGCTTTCGTTATATATACATATGTATATATATGCTTATTTTAAGGCTGTGATCATTGACATCATAAAACAATTTGTTTTACCACCATTCGCTCAAAAGTATATAAGTAAAACCCATATTTATAACAGTGACACGCTACTTCATTCAAATTTTTATACAATATACATATGAATATGTACATGAGATACAACAATGAAACTTGCTTTATATGGGCGCGCATCTGGTTCACACAATTCACCAAGTCATATTAAGACATTATACTGTCACTACAGTGAACTGCGTGTGGCTCTGCCTACTTATAACCGAAATTACGAATATTCATACATATACATATATGAATCCAAATGAGATACAATAATGAGAATTTGCTGTTATTAGAATGGATATAAATGTGACTGCACCGTAGGACATCAAAATGGACGATGGAATGGGCGTAAGAAATATGTACCATGTTTTTTTTTGTTTGCTTTTCTCTTTGTATAAATAAGTATAATCAATGAATGGATAAATAAAAGCTTCTCTTGGTGCAAAACGCTCATGGAAGTACATTAAAAATAGAATGATAAATATTTTTATTAAAAAATCCTTCATCCTTTAATATCATATATGAAAATTTACTTAGTCCATAATATCTAATAATCCTTTTCTGTCGAATATGGGCAACAAGCGTTGTAGATTCTTTTGCACATTTTCATTTTCAAATAGCGCATCTCTAAACGAGTTTCCGGGCTCATTGTCAAGCAAAATATTTTCCCAAGACGCCTCCTTGTCGCCATTGTAAATCATAAACGGCTGAAAGACAAACGATGCGAAAAGGCCTGCAGAAAATAGCAATGAAAATTATTGAAATTTCTTAATTCCGAAATTGAAAGGAATACCAACCCAAAAATGATCGCTCTTCAAACTGCAAATAAAAATCATTTAGACTGGGTATATGACCATGATAGTTTAAACGTCTCAGAGTGTCAGCAAGGATATAATAATAATATTGAACGAATTCGTGTTGATGATGCAGACGAAGTTCCTCTCGAAGTGATGTATTAAAAAAATACTGCAAATCAATTGCCGGCGATCCCCATGTACTATACTGATAGTCAATCGGAATAACGTTAGTTGGTATCTTGCTGTTGTCTTGATATTTGAACATAATGTTCGTAGTCCAAAAGTCGCCGTGTGTCAAAGTCATGAAATGCGTTTCATTCACATCATAAACACGTGCACCATACTCCATGATATTATCACGTAACATGGCCAATTTATCATAATATTTCGCCTTTAATTGCGGTTCCTTTTCCAGATAACGCATAATAGCATTAAGCATACAAGTTATGACAGGCTTAAAACCGTCAATACCACGAGTGAAAAAAGCGCGGTCATAGTTCTTGGCAAAAATGCCCGGTGAGCGCTCATTTAGCACCGCTGCCGCTGCATGCAACTTAGCCAGTTTGCGTAAAGCTAACCGCGTGTGCAACACATCCATGCGTTCAATGCGATCGACAATTTTGTAGTTTTCCAATGAAAGATCCTCAAAAATGATCGATGTATGTACACGATCAACGCACATTGTGTTCGCATAGAGGGGTTCATTGTCCCCGATCTCCCGCAGTAATGCGGCCAATTTTGGCAGGACATTCTCGTAGGCATCCATTTCGCGTGTATATACGCCTAATTCACCAAAGAAATGCGCACAAGGATCATGCTCTTTGTAGGTTGTTTTCACTAAATACGTGCTCTTGAGATTGTTGCAACGCGTTGAGTTGTACACGATGTTAATGCGTGTCATCACAGAGGCATAATTTTCGCCTTTTGCCGTACCAGGTTTTACTTCCAAATCAATAATGTTGATATTCTTATCCCGTTGATACTTTTGCAGCTTATCCTCGATGTAGTCCTTGGTGAGCCATGCTGGACCTTCATAGAGTTCCTCAATTTTTTTATCTGACATATTTAAACACGATAACGAACAGTAAGACACGTGTACTTGTTGAAGTCGATTTATCTTATCGCGGGTCATATTTATATCTCTGTCTATTTTATATGAGATTTTACGTTGTGCAAATCTAGACAGATTACGATCACAAAATTGCTCGTTAAATGGTTTGAAAAGCACTTATTTGTGTTATATGAGTTTGCAAAAACAAATAATTATAATAAAAATAAACAAATCTTTGCATGCTCAACACGCCAGTTTTTAATAAAAACAAGTTTAAAACATTTAGGGAAGTCAATTTTGTACTAATTGCAAAATATACGTTACATGCAAGTAACGGACTTACTTACATACATTTGACTGATACAAATAATTCATGTGCGAAAATTTGTGCTTAAATAAATCACGCAATACTTAAACTAAAAGTTAATATACACTTTTTAAATCAACTACTACAATTTATAACGTTAAATTGTTTTTAGTGCCGCTGTAATCTCAGTTTCGTTAAATAATTCAATTATCATCAAGTATATCAAGCAATCCTTCCCGATCAAAAACGGGCAACAATTCACCAATGTACTTTTGTATAATCTTACTTTCAAACATAGAATCTCTAAAGCGTATCGCTTTCTCAGTTTGTAAAATCAAATTTTCGTATGTCGCTTCCTCAGTGCCATTATAGGACTGTATTGGTTGAAACATAAACGCCGAGAATACCGCTAAAATGAAAAAATTATGCGTAATGTAAGAAATTGAAAGTTAAAAGTGATGAAAAAATAAAACATACCGTAAAAGCGACGTGATTGCACCTCCATATTGAAATTAAAGAAACTGGGTATACGACCTCGGAATTTAAGTGCTTTTAGAGTATCACGAAAGATATAGTAATAATATTGTTGCAATTCCGGTTGATTATTTTGGCGAAGATCCTCTTGCATAGCGCAATTGAAAAAGAAATGCAGATCAACTGCTGGTGAACTCCAAGCGCAAAATTGAAAATCGATGGGTATAATATTGATTGGTTTCTTGTTCTCATCATAGCGGAACATTATATTGGCGGTCCAGAAATCACCATGATTTAATGTCATAAAATGTTTGTCATTAGCATCAGTAACACGACAACCATACTCCATGACATTATCACGTAGAACAACAATTTTATCATAGTATTTTGCCTTAAGTTCAGGATCTGTAGCCAAATAACGTGCAAATGACTCCAGTATTGATTCCATTATTATTCTGTAGCTGTCCACTTGACGATTGAAGAAACCACGATCGAAATTCTTGGAAAATATGCCCGGTGACCGCTCATTGAGCACAGCCGCTGCTGCATGTATCATTGCCAGTTTCCTTGTTGTCATCTTAGCATGCTCATAGTTTAAACGCTCTAACCGATCAACAGTTACATAATTCTCCAAACAAAGATCCTCAAAAATTATCGAACTATGTTCACGATCAACATAGATGGTCTCGGGAAAAAATTTTTCCTCTACGCCTATCTCCCGAACGAGTTCAGTTATTTTTGGCAATACGAAGTCATACATATCCATTTCTCGTGTATAAACACCAAAGTTAGTAAAAAATTCGGAGGCGGAATCAGTTTCCGAAATTGTTGTCTTCACTAAGAAAGTAGTACCGCGTTTCTCTTTCTTTGAGTCAATGAATATAACTTTGATTCGCGTTAATATGCTGACGAAGTTTTCGCCGATCGCAGATGCCGGAATTTTTTGCAAATCAACGAGTTCCAGTTTTTCATCTTTATAGTAAATGCGCAACTTATCCTGCACATACTCGTCGGTTAACCACTCTGGCGCCGGATGATATTTTTTAACCACTGTCTTCGACATTTTGTTTGTGTATGATTAACACTCTTATGAGATTCACATTTTTATACTTGAGATTTTAAGCGTTTTCCTTTTGTTAGCTAATTGGCATGACGTGAGTTTGATTAGATTTTAGGTACTGATACTTTTTGAGTACTACCGCAACAAGTGTTAAAGTTCTCTTTTTGTTTTGGATTACGTGGTTCTATTAGGTTGGTTGGGCCATGAGTACTTGGAATTAAGTCGGCAGATAGTAACTAGAGCTGCGCCGAAAGTGTCGCCACTCGATAGTTTTTAAGTCGGTAAACGATAGTTTTATCCGGCTTTGTGATCATTCAAAATTATATCTCAAAAGGTTCTTATTGTTAAAAATCAATGTTTTCTTCACATGCTTTGCATTTTGCAACAATACTGATGCGATTTCTTGATTTCTTTCCCAATTTTGAGTGGTAGTCAAGATCATTTTACAGATCGATTGTCGCCTTCTTACTTACCAAAGTCTTAGACTGAGGTATCATGTGCATGTTAAATGTGTGCATACATACATCACTATAAAATAAAAACTTGTATTAGAATTTTACATGATTCTAAAGAGTTTGTTTGTTTTTTTTCACAATCACTATTGAGGTTAATATGCATAAAAAATATAAATGTAGTAAAAAATACACATTTCACTTAAAGCAGCTTAAAAATTATACCCGATACTTTTAGAAAACTATCGACATTGTTACATACACGATAGATAGTATCTACCGCTTATCTCACTTACAAAACCAATAAGTCAATTTGATAAAGTATAGTCGACTACATAACACTCTTCACACACGGGGGCGGGTGGTTTGTCATTTAGTTGAAATGTATTTGCTGAACCTCTCTAAGTACAGTTGAGCGGACAGACACACAGTCTATTTTAATTTGTCTCGTCGACCTCACAAATGAACAACAGAAAGCAATAAAAAAGATACATCCAAACATCGTTGAAGATTTTCAAAGCAGCTTCAAGAATGCCCACAACGCTGAGGAGCTGACGCAAAAGATACTCTTGAAAAAATCTGTGATATTATTTCTTTACTTTTATTGATTTTGAATGTTCAATAATCGAATTTTCAATTTCATCAATTGAATTTATAACATCAATCTCGTGTTCATAACAATATGCACGCAAAGAGCATAAATTAATTAAAATTTCTTTAGTAGCAGAATTCTTTTTCTGTTGGCTAACTTTGCTGATCGACACAGTTTCCGGCAGTGTGTCAACAAATACCTCCTTTTTCCGATCATTGCCTAAATCGATAAGATTCTCCTCGTTGTCACTTTGGCTTTGTGCAATACCTTCAACAGCATCTTTATCATCCGATTCGCTAGACGAGTCTTCACAATTATTATGCAAAACTCGTAAGTCCGACTGAAAAAGATGAGAATTTTAATTTATTATTTTTATATAACACAGATCATTTCAATACATGCCATTGTTTTTATGTCGATCAGATTTGAGGTTTGTCGTGTTTTGGCACAAGTTATCTGATTTCTTCTACAAAAGCGTTGCAACCAACTGCGATTTGGCACAAAACTTCGGTCTAATTTCTTAGCCAATTGTTTTGCTTTGTTCATCAATATGGGGCCATTCAATGATCGTCTATGACTTAACTCTTGTTCGCATAATTTCAGGAGGGCCTTTTCCAATATGATATGATCACTTTTTCTACTGTTTTTGCGGTTTAGATTTTTTTTCCTGCGAATCTCATGCTCTTGTCTTTTAATGCGTGAAATTGTACTCAAACTTACTTTATACTTGTTAACTAAAGCTTTTCTGTCTGTGCCAGCACTCAATTCGTCTAATAAACTAATTTTGTCCTTCACGTTTAAAATTATGCGTTGCATATTTCACGAGTAAACAAATAAATTAATTGGATAATTGAAAATGCAAATTTCCAATCACATTTTCGTAGGTGGAAGGCGAACCGATTGCAATCAACCGATACAGACACTATTTTCAGTGACCGATTCTTAGTTGCAAACCGATTGCAACAATCCGATTGTTGCGTCCAAGCATTAATTGTATACAACCGATTAATTGTTTATGAAAGTTGCCGTGAAAAAGAATAAATTTCCGTTTTTTGCAAGCATGCAATATTTGGTAAGTTTTTTTATTTAATACATTTTATCCAAAAGACCCTTTTGATCTAAAAGAGGCAGCAAATTTACAAGATATTTCTGGACCATTTCATTTTTGAAAACGGAGTCTCGGAATCGAATAGCAGGCTCAGTCTGCATCAACAGATTTTGAAATGAAGCCTCTTCTTTTCCATTGTAAACCATAATTGGCTGGAAAATTAACGATGCGAACACGGCTAAGAAGTAAACAAAAAAAAGATAGAGTCGATCTAAAACAAAATAATAACAATACTCACCATAAAAACTACGAGATTCAACCTGCAAATTAAATTCAAATAGAGTAGGAACGTGTCCCTTGTATTTTAGTTGCTTCAAAGCATCCACTAAGTGATAGTAATAAAATTGTTGAAGTTCCATAGTGTGGTTTAGACGAAGGTCTTCCTGTAATGATGTATGGTAAAAATACAGCAAATCGATTGCCGGTGAACCCCAAACGCTGAATTGAAAGTCAATTGGTATAACGTCACTCGGTTTCTTGTCATTTGAGTATTTAAACAAAAAATTTGTGGTCCAATAGTCGCCATGCGTCAATGTCATAAAATCAACATCGTTTGCATCCGTAACACGAGCGCCATATTCCATGATATTTTCACGTAGTTCTGAAATTTTATGATAGTATTTCTCATTGAGTGTTGGTACCGTGGCTATGTAACGCATTAATGATTCCAACATTCCCGTCATTATTACTTTGTAACCATCTGTATGTCGGTTGAAGAAACAACGATCAAAATTCTTTGCAAAAATGCCTGGTGAACGCACGCTGAGCACTTTCGCTGTTGCATGCATCTCTGCCAGCTTTTGTAGTGTTAACTTCGCGTGCTCCATATCTAAACGTTTAATTCGACAAGCCGCCTCAAAGTCACATTGCGACAGATCCTCAATAATAATCGACAAATGTTCGCGATCGACATAAATTGTATCTGCGAATAATTTTTTATTATCGCTGATTTCTCTCATAATTTCTGTTAGTTTTGGCAACACGAACTCATACATATCCAACTCACGAACATAAGCGCCAAATTTGATAAAGAAGTCTGCAGATGGATCATTTTCGGGATACGTGGTTTTCGTGAGAAAAGTTTCTTTGTGTTTCTGTTTTTTCGAATTGTAGAATTCAGCTTTGAGTCGTGTTATCACACTGACGAAATTCTCTCCGATCGCCGATGCCGGTATTTTTTCCAGACTAACAAGTACTAAATTTTCATCCTTATAGTATTTTCGTAGTTTATCCTCCATGTATTCCTCTGTAAGCCATTCTGCCGTTGGATGGTACTTTTTTGTATTTGCCATTGATATTCCGTTTTAATGTATGTATCTCTCCAACGTTTACAAAAGTCTTACTGATCTTAATTCATTGCAACCGAAAGCATTTTAATGCCTCTTATATGCTGGTACATCACATTCGGATGTCTATCTTGATAAGATTTGTAATCTCTATTGTATCAAATGAATACGATTTACTGTCATAATTGTTGCATATATGTATATACATTTGTCTAAGGCTTCATTGTTTTAGTTAGATTTATTCACAATATTAAACAATAGACCATAATCTCTGTAAATATTATTATGCTGTAAATATGAAAATTATTTTATATATATCAACAATTGCGAAATGGTTTTGTTACCATGACCAAACATTAATAAAATCAACTAGTGACGGTTCATGTTAAAACAATGGTGAGGTTAAAATCGTCATAATTATGACATACACGTTGTTGACACGCGCTAAAGTATGATTTTTGAAAGTTAATTTAATTTTTTAAATAAAAATATTGAAATTTATTATTGTAATTTTACAAAAACTTGTGATTTATAAACTAGAAATCCCAACCTGCGTACTCTTTGACAACATCCTTATTCTCTTTGCGATGACGATGTACAGCACTCGCTTCACCCTTTGCTACACAACGTTTTCGTTGCTCTCTCTTCTCGCGCACGTCCATGTTTCGCTTGATGCGATCTGTAACAACAGACGGAGCAATTGTGCTTGCATTTGTAGAATAGGAACGTTGACTTCGGGTATCATTCAGCAATTTTTTGACCATTTGTAAGCGGTACATACGAGAATTCGGGTCCATATTTGCTAATTCAGGCATTTCATCTGTTTCTAAGTCATTTGAACTAATTGAAGCAGCATCATTACAATCATTGACTTCTGAACATTTTGTCTCTGCGGTTTGCAGAGTTTTAAGCTTTTGTTCATTTTGTGGTTGAGCTTCAATATTTTCTTTAGGGCCAAAGTTAGATATCTGAGCGGTTGTGTCGATTTTTTCACTTTCAGCAGCCAATGATTCTTTGGTTGATGAGGAATCTTCTTGACCGACGCATAGGTTTCCCAAATATTGTGTACACGATTCAATGTACTTTCTGATGGCATCGTCTGATTTGTTTGAGTGCTTTGTTTCACTAAAGGATACTTCTTGTTCGAGTTGTTTGCGATACTCATCGATTTCAGTATTTGAAGTAGTTGGTTGCTGTTCATCGACGGCATTCACCAAGTCTGGTACGTCATCATCTTCCTCATCAGTATCATCATCGATCATGCCATACTCTTGAAGCAAATCATTTTCCATCTCCTTGGTAAATCCGTAACCTGTGCAATGTACTTCTGCATCTAAATCATCGTCGCGTTCTAAATCACTAAACTTGGGATAGTCCTGGCTTTCGTACCCAAATTTTCTCCGAAACATTTCACGAACGCAGTTCACATCACGTTCAAAGAAACTATGCAAAAATTAAAAATGAGTTAATATGTGGGTAATAATTTGTATAATGATTATTCTTACAATTCGGCGTTTTCATGCGATGTCGACATCATTTGTGGGAAATCAATTAATATAGGTTTGCCATCATCAGCAAGCATTAAATTAAATTCATTAAAATCGCCGTGTATAACACCAGAGTTACCCAAGCGTACAATCAAATTCATTAAATCATCGTACACTTGCTCGGGATCAATCAGTTCATGCACTTGTGTCCTATAAAATTGGTAAAAAAAAATGTTAATCATTTTAGTTTCAAATTCATTGAGTTAAACGCGTACATTGGCCAGCCATTAACCAGATCCATGAGCACGCAATGACGATTAAAGTCAATTGGCTTTGGCACTGGAAAGCCACGTGAATGCAAAGCCGACATATACGCGAATTCGCGTGTTGCTGAAATTCTCGATAAGTATAACCAGGATGCCTTATGACGTCTTCCATGATAATCTCGCTTTGACTTCACATTACGGAAGCAAGTACGACCAAGACGATGGAGTTTTAAACAAATTGGATTACCCTCCTCATCCGCAACAACATAAATATTTGACTCCTTGCCAATGCCAATTTGATTGCCAAAGGACGAGACAGAACCGCGCAATGTCAAGGATTTAAGCGCTAGATAATCGTAGCCAGTGTTAGTTAAACGGTAACCATCAACTATAAGATAAATTGTATATTGAGATAAAGATACAAATGACAAAGATTTTGTTGGTCTTACATTTCTTGCCGCGCTCATAGGCAACCAGTTTGTGTTTGCACAATTCTTTAAGTAGCTTATGCACTCCACCTGCCTTTATGTTTGCAATGGATGCCGCCAAAGGACCAGGAACTAATTCATGGTTCTTCATACCCATCTCGATCTGTCAATTTATGAAAGCATTTTTCATGCTCTTTCGCTTGTCTCCTTCACAAATAACACTTACCGCAGTTAGCACTCGGAAGTCCTCCTTGGTGAGGTAACGCAGAACCGTAACATTTAGTTTGCCCATGATGTCTTCTTGTGTTAAATTTTAATAATTAAAATATAAAAGTCATCAGACAGGCAGAATTTTCAGCAAAAAGACGTAATTTGTCGATCAGAAGTACGACCGTAGCTCGTGAAGAAGAAGCACAGTGGTCTAAAGCCCGAATATCAGACAACTTTTGACTAGCAATATGTTTGCTTGAAAATCTTTATACGTGAGTCATTTCAACATTCAAAGAATCACACGTGCACCAATATTTGTTTTGAACCAGCGAAGTCGAATTGTCAAAAGGGCAAAATATTCATAATATACTAAAAAAGACAATATTTGTTCAATTTTAAAATTTTACCGTGGGCACCCGAATTTGTACTCGGGTAACCATGTCATTCTCTTTTTTGCAGCAACTGCGTCAATTTGTTGGCGCATGTGTCTCTTCGACGCAAACAGACACCGTATCGACTCCTTCAGTTTGTGGCTCACCGTTAGTCTAACGAAAAACTGTTTTTGAAATGGAATTTTATGCACACGTATCACAACAAAACATAATCTGTTTAAAAAAAACATATATTTATTCGTTATTTCGAATGTACTTTTTAAAAAGGCAACTGAAGTTTGAATGTTTGTGGCTAATTCATGCCGCAACATCGGCTTAAGCGGTTGAATAATCAAATTTTTTATTAATCTCCAAAAATTAGACTGCGTTTCTTTCTCTTTTCTACAATAATTTGAAACCTAAGATTATATTGAAAACTTCAGATTTGTTTTTATTTTATAAAAAATATATTTGGTACACATATTTTTTTTATGTTGATAACGAAAATTTGATTAGATTTTAAAATTTAAGCATCAACATTATTTCTTATTTGTATTGTTTGTCGAAGTTAATCCTCCGTACAATTTACAACAACTTTTTTTGCTCCGGTATTAGCTTCATGTTGAGCACATTTGAATGCATCTTCTATAGATTTCCAAGGATACGAAGTTGATATAAATTTGTGCATCGGTGCACGACCCGACTTCATTAGCTGAAGTGCCGTAGGAAACCTACGACAAAATTAATGATTATGAAGAATGTAGAATGTTCTAAAATACTAACATATTTGTTGATCGAAAGCTGGGCACCATTCGTATATTCTTCATAAGTATATCGAGTGCATTGAAACTAGCGCACTCCGTCTCGCATTCTGTAAGCACGCAAACCCCACATGGCTGCAAAGCCATAACTGCCAGATTCATTGTCATCGCCGAAATGGCGCAATTAATGACGGAGTTGGGCCAGTTCTTAAATTTGGCATAAATACATTCGAGAACCTCACCAAAGAGTGCATTTGAGTCAAATTGTACGAACTCAAAGTCAAAGTCGCTGTTAATAACTTCTAATGTACCTTGCATGGTTCCAGCTATCACAACTTTCTTGGCGCCAATGGCTCTTGCACAGAGTGCCGCTGCTACTGCAGTTGGGCAGGAACCAATGATTAGCACATTTGTTGTCGGCATAATGTTAGCCTTGAAGCAAGCCTGACACCCTAGCGCCAGTGTTTGCGTCAGTGCTCCCTCTTCCATGCTTACGGTGTCAGGCAACTTATAGCATAGGTCGGCTGGGTGTATTTGGTGGGTGGCCAAAAACCCATTATAGACTAGCTGGGCACACATATTATAGACGCCACGTTTACAAAATTGACAGATGCCACATGATAGCGCCGATTCCATAACAACTCTGTCTCCTACATGTAAATTATGTATACAACGGCCTACCTGTTGAAAGCAGACAGAAGGTATGATTGTGATAACTTCTATATTCCTTGCATTCAAAATGTATTAACAAACCTTTTCAATGAAACCAGTGGCGTCGTGACCCAGCGTCATGCCCTCACAGCTCTTGGATCCGTTCTCGTATACGTGAATATCTGAACCGGTGATTGCAATTGAGCCCGTGCGTATGAGCACATCTGCAAAATTAGGATAGTTAATTTTATTTGTCGGATTTCAATTTCCAGTAAAATTTACCGTAATCCTTTGGTACTGGAAATGACTCATATACTCTTTGTATTTTATATGAATCGGGAATTTTTATAATTTCATTGCGATCAATCACTTGTTGTTCACATTTTTGGTCATCTATTTTGATGTTTTGGCTAGCCAAATCGACTATATAACGTCTTTGTGCATTCACAATAGGGACTTGACTAACAGTCTTTGGAAACCATATGTTCCAAAGGCTTGGTGACACAATGTTAAAGTGCTTATTTTCTATCTTAAAATATAAACTGGTGTGAATATAATGGCAACGACGGGAAAACCGAATTTACACTTAGTATACCTGTTTCACACTTCTTACGTGGTTTCTTGAATTTTTTACATCCTTTACCACACTTGGGCTTCGGACATTGTTCTGCAGAGTCCGAAAAACAATCTGTTCGTAGAGTCGAGCGTGCTTTCTGGTCTGGTTTACGATTCTTTGGAAATTTCGTTTTAAGAGTGTCGCACTTGCCACCGCCACCTGTCTTCTTTTTAGAGGCGTAATGGCGGCGTGTGTACATTGAATATGTTAGCAATTTTGGTTGTAGGGCGAAGTTAATGATTACATCGTTGTTTGGTGGTGCCAACGTTTCAGTGAATATATTACCAAGCGAAATTGTGCTTAAACATTTCTTTAAGGTATTCGCGCTCATACCGCTTGCAATTGTCGGATTCAAATTTTTTGGACAAAGAATCAGCCTCCTATGCATGTGCTTGTTTGAAATTGCCACTTTTGGAACCGGCGTTCCGCAACTGTCAGCTTTTTTGCTTGAATCGTTTTTGGCGCAGGGATCCTTCTTCTTCTTAAATTTAGCGCAAGGGTCTTCCTTCTTCTTTTTACAAGGATCTTCCTTTTTCTTGCAAGGATCTTCTTTCTTCTTTTTACAAGGGTCTTCCTTCTTCTTTTTGCAAGGATCTTCTTTCTTCTTTTTGCAAGGATCTTCTTTCTTCTTTTTACAAGGGTCTTCCTTCTTCTTTTTACAAGGGTCTTCCTTCTTCTTTTTACAAGGGTCTTCCTTCTTTTTGCAAGGGTCTTCCTTCTTTTTGCAAGGGTCTTCCTTCTTTTTGCAAGGGTCTTCCTTCTTTTTGCAAGGGTCTTCCTTCTTCTTGCAAGGATCTTCCTTCTTCTTGCAAGGATCTTCCTTCTTTTTGCATGGATCTTCCTTCTTCTTGCAAGGATCTTCCTTCTTTTTAAATTTAGCACATGGGTCTTCCTTCTTCTTACAATCATCTTCCTTCTTTTTGGAAGCATCTTCCTTCTTTTTGCAAGGATCCTCCTTTTTCTTGCACGGATCTTCCTTCTTTTTAAATTTGGCACATGGATCTTCCTTCTTTTTATCGTCTTTCTTTTTGCAAGGATCTTCCTTTTTCTTGCAAGGATCTTCCTTCTTCTTGCAAGGATCTTCCTTCTTCTTGCAAGGGTCTTCCTTCTTCTTGCAAGGGTCTTCCTTCTTTTTATCGTCTTTCTTTTTGCAAGGATCTTCCTTCTTCTTGCAAGGATCTTCCTTTTTCTTGCAAGGATCTTCCTTCTTCTTGCAAGGATCTTCCTTCTTTTTGCAAGGATCTTCCTTCTTTTTGCAGGGATCTTCCTTCTTCTTGCAAGGATCTTCCTTCTTCTTGCAAGGATCTTCCTTCTTTTTGCAAGGGTCTTCCTTCTTTTTGGCATCTTCTTCCTTCTTTTTGCAAGGATCTTCCTTTTTCTTACACGGATCTTCCTTCTTTTTGAACTTTGCGCATGGATCCTCCTTCTTTTTATCCTTTTTGCAAGGATCTTCCTTCTTCTTGAACTTAGCGCATGGATCTTCCTTCTTTTTATCTTTTGCACAGGGGTCATCCTTTTTATCTTTTGCACAAGGGTCCTTTTTATCACCATCGCTGCCTCCTTTGCTTGCTTTTATTGTCTCCGTTGTGGAAAATGATTTTGCCTTCTTGTCACATTTTTTTGGTTTAGGACAAACTTTCTCTTCCTTGCAAGGATCACCCAAAGGGCACGCTTTTTTGCATTTTTTCTTTTTCTTTAAAGGAGGATGTTTGCAACCGTCTCTTAGCCGGACCTGCTTCATTGTTGAATCATCCTCAATTGCTTCATTCGGATTAGGTACCGTAGCAGTACACATTTCACGTTTATTTACTGCCATTTTCATAGTCGATTTGTCCTGTGTCATTGCATTTTCATCCATAAGTGCAAGGCGTCCTGTGTCATCGTTTTTATCAGAATCTCTCGTCATTTCGTCCGATATCGGGTAAAAAGGCTCAGAATATTCCCTTGGTGTTGCGGTATATTGTGTGGGGAAACCTTTCTGAAGTGCCGTGCTACAAATATTTGCAGCTATGGATGTAATATTGTCGTTGAACTCTGGAATCCTCAAATCATCCAAAGTTTCTAATGATATTTTTGAAGCATCAATCTCAACAGTTCCTCGAATAAGTGCATTGAAATTTAATGGCACTGTATGCTCGGGAATTTCAGATGCTTCCACCTCTACATTAGTTGAGACCGACACTGTTGGGTCACCGATATCTTTGTTGCTCATTTCCGACAACGTCAGATGACTGCTGTTTGTGTCACGCATTATGGCGTCACGTATGTTTGTCATGTCCATCTCAAACGCCAATTGCATAGATGATATAGCCAACTGATTGAGTCTTTCTTCAAGCCCATCGGGAACTAGCGCATATATCTCTTGCACATCTTCATCGGCTTCCATGTTCGTTGAAGGCATAACATCAGCAGTAATTGGTGGTGGTACATTTTCCTCTTCAAGGGGAGCTGGATTCTTATGCGGAGGTTTGATTAGGGGTTCTGTAAATGGTGTTTTCGGATCTGGTTGTAGTTGCGGCATTGTGGGAACTTGTGATGTTGCGGTTGTAATGTGTGACCATTCAGTTTCGGGGAGATTTGGTTCGGCATTGGCTATTATTTCTGGTATAGATTTTTCACTATCGACTGTTTCATATACGGCATGCGTAGACATTGAATTTCCAACTATTGATTCATCAGCTACATTCCCAATCGCATCGACGTCTGAAGCGGGCCTCTTGTATGATTCCCAAAATCCCAGCTCATCACGTGTCAACAAGTCGGGTGGGTCAATGTAGTCTGGTACTTCATCATCTGTCGTTCTATCAGTACCTAAAGAGTTTTTTTCGCTCACTTGTATATTCTCGTATTCCGGTTGTGAATCGGACATTTCTGTGTTTGACATTAACTCCGCGAACGTTTCAATTTGACCGGCATGTTTGTGTATTATATTTAAAGAGTTAATGGTATTTTTGATTGTTTGCTCATCAGAGCCAGCCATATTTAGTGGTATTACCAATACCTTAAACCCCCCGTCCTTACTACCATCCGACGCATTTATAACCCCAACAGGAAGAACGTTATTATTTTCATTTTTTATAATACCTGGTGTACCGGAAAAACTTATCCGTTTCCTTAGCATATTCGTGCCAGCGTTGAGCGAGAATACATTCGACGGCTTTTGTGTGTAGAATCGAAACTGTTTGCCCTCATTGCGGGCGTGCCGCTTCTGCAACGATCCATAGAGCAGCGAGTTACCCTGGTAAGCGGTGGTTCGACAGCTGACGTTACGGGAGAACTGTTAAGAAAAAAAAAAAACAAAAAAATAGGACGAAACGTATTTGTAAAAAAGTTTTTTTTAATTGCAAAATATTAAATTCCCGCTTTTGCTTACCCTTATTATGTGAGAAATTTTGCCAAATAATCGCATAATGTGAAATAAACACGATAAATTTTGATGAGTAAAAAATCTCTAAACCAGAAGAGGGAAAATTTTTATTTTATTTTTTTTTTTTTATTTTTTTGCCCAAAAATGATGTTGTCTATATGATGTGTACCTGTATACTGGCTATGACTAGAAAATTGTCAGTAGACGTAAAATAAAGTTAAAATCCAGACTGCTGTGTTCGACATTTATTCACTCTGGTTGAAGTAGTTTAACTTAATAAAATTCAAATTTATATTATTTTCAATATTTATCAAAATTGTAAACAAATTAAAATCCTACATATTTTTAATAAAATATAAATATTACATATTAAAGTTTAACTTCGATTAATGACTCATATAATGCTGTCTCCCACGACCTTTAGTGCCGCTATGGACAGCAACATGATAGAGTTTAATGACCATGGACTGAGTTATACTACGAAAGCTTGTAATTTGTATTGTAGCAAAGCTTAAAAGAATAAATTCAACTTTATTTATACAAGCACAACGAAAGAAAAACACCTTTCGCATATTAATTAATCGATTATTGCATTAGATGCTTTGGTGGCTAAGCCAGACATTGGCGTTGTTCAGTTCGATTCGTGCGGTTGTTGACAAAAGTTTATATTTTTAGTTTGCTTCATATTAACAAAAAAATAATAATATATAAAGAAAATACGAATATATATTATAAAAAAATGAATAATTTAGCAACATGCATCTACATCGCGATTTTGTGCAGTGTAAGTGTTAAGAAAGAAAAGGAGACACTTTCCAGATTTCATGAAACTTGAATAAAAACAATAACAATAATTTTATATAAATAAAACCGTGTATGGTTTCAGCAATGTGGGTCAAGGTGATACATATAATACGTGATGAACCAGGCAGAACAAAATCAACAGCCTACATAAAAATTTTAGAGAAAAAGAAACCAACTAATGATGAATGAAGTGCTTTAATTTCTCTTCAAGTTAGAGGAAATACAATTAGGAATATACCATTAAAAACAAGGACTAAACGGGAAATATTAAAGGCAGTTTATATGCCAATTGCAATATATAAATCATTTTGGGTGCTATAAAGGCCTCGTGACTTTAATTATGCAATAAAAATTAATAATAGCACCTATTTTGCATACAAAATACTTTATTAAAGCCAAACAAAAAGTTAGGAATTCTAATTTTCTTTACTATTTTTTTTTTTTATTAGCTTTCATCATTGCTGGTGGAGGAGATTGCAGCAAAGCCTTCGGTGCCGATAGCAACAACAACAATCGTACCGTCAACGACGCGCATCGTTCACTTCGTCAATCCACGCAAGCCAAAAACAATAAATGGCGATGAGTTCGATTTTGAACGTATTACAAGTTCATCGAATGGTCAAGATGTTGGTGCCGATACAGCAAGACTACAAACACTTTTTGGGAAATTGGTACAGCAAATTGAAACCGATGTGGAAAATGAGATTTGGCCATCAATCAATGGCACTACCGATGATTCGCCAGTAACAGAGCAATTAACACTTGACGCTATGGAGGATCAGATGCTCGAACAGCACGAGTCTAGCTGGAGCGAGTCGAATGATACCGCATCTGGTGACAATTCACTTATTTGGAATCGCATCAAGAAACAAGGCATACCCGCACTGGAGCCCGTCAGGCATTTATTGAATACTGTGCGCGATGGCGCACTGAATCATACTAGTTCGCGTCATCATCATTTGCTTGGTGGCACACATAATGGCCATACGAATACCACCGAATCGGCAGCGATTGAGACGGAAGAAGATCGTGAGACGGTGATCGATAGTACGGGTTTCAATTTTCTCGAATTATTGGGCACTATTGCGGGCATGGCTTGGGGTTTTCTCACCAATATACAGAAATTGTTTGCGGCTAGCAGTGGCAGTGCCAGCGCTGCGTCTTCCGGCTCAAGTTCCGGCGGCCAGTGAGCATTCATATTCAAATTCATTAATTAAGCTTTATATGTGTTGACCAAACTGTGATTAATTTCAAAAGAAGTTGTTATATTATGCATATATATTTTAACGAATTAACTTAATAAAATAATGTTGAAGGCAATAAAACTATTTAAAACGAATTTTAGAAAATATAAAACTTCACTGTCTTCTTAATCCCGAAAGCGTTCCCGTAAGAGTCGCGTGAACTCGACAAGATTTCGCTTCCGCCAATGCACATTCATTTGGACTGTTTCAAGTGCGCGTTTCACGCCCTGATTGGCTTTTGTCAGCGCCTTTGCATGCTTTTCAACGGAGACCTTAAACATTTCCAAATCTTGTGCGGTATTCATTTGAACGGTTAGACTCAAGAGTAGACGACTCAGATCCTCTGTGTGCGGTTTATAGCTGTTGAATGTAAATTTTTCAGTTTAATTTTCTCAGCTTATACGTAAGACTTACAAGTCGGCCAAACAGTTCATATTATTCAATAGGAAATCACGTGCCAGTAGGTAACCAATATCGCCCCGTGCCACCGCAGCGAAAACATATGCCGCATCCTGTTGACGTATATGCCCTTTGGCGAAGAATGCACGCGCCAAATAACGGTGCAGTAACCATATTTCTCTTGTGCAACCCAATGCCGCTATGATGACACGCTTTTCGCCAGCGACATTTGAGTTCTTGTAACGCATCCAAAGGAAATGCCAATCGTCAACCGAACCATAGCGTATGGCATTGCAGTAGATAACTACGCGTAGATCTTTGGGTATCGAATTTTGACCGTCAGGTTTTTTGCTTTCACGCCACTGTCTGAAGTACTCACGCGCACGTGCAACACAATCGTCCAGATCAATGCGACATGCCCAGCTGGCGATTAGTTCCTTGTGGAGCACAGCATTTGGACATTGTACAATTATCTTCTGTCCATCGTTTTGTGTATCATTCAAGCCATGAAGATGTTTATATATCGGCAGCAAAAGATAGCGCATGTAATTCTAGACAAATGACATTTATAAGATAAAGAAAAATGACAAATTTTGAAAAACATAAAATTTACCAAAAATGTGGCATAATTTGAAGTTTGACGCATTATGCGATTAATGCTGGCTAGATTCTCCAGCGCTGACTTCCAAGGCATATAAACACGCTCTTGCTTTAAATACTCTAAGAGATCTAATGCAACTTTATAGTCACAATGACCACTCCAGGCCAAATCCATGGCATCGTCAATGAGCTGTGCACGATTAATGATGTGCACCCGTCTAAAATCGTCGCTATTTAACATTTTGATGATTAGTTGCCAATTGCGTTCATCGTAGTTGACTTTATAGAGACCCGCCAATTGTATATTAAAAATAATCCACTCATCAGCCACGGCATTGATTGGCAAAACCAATTCAGTTGAGTTGCCATTAGTGGTACAATTGAGCCAACATTTTGGCACGGTTGCCGTAAAGTCAGCAGCGCGTTCCGTCGTATAACTCAGTGGCACATACCAGCAACGATTCGCTCCGTCACACTGAGCATCCACATCCAGAAGAAATTGACTTTGACTAAGTCGTACTGTGCCTCTGGCATAGTCCCGCTTTACAGTGACCAATGGATAGCCCGTTTGCAGTGTCCATGAGTTCATTATGGTACCGATACTGAATTCGTCCGGTATGGCACGATTGGCGTGAGCCGCTTCTGAAAGAGCAACCCAAAGATCGTCTTGTTCAGCGTTTTTGTAGGTATGTTTTTTGAGGTACTCAGAGAGACCCGCACAAAACGCGGTATCGCCCATGAACAGGTGCATCATACGTATAATGGCTGAACCTTTCCGATAGGAAATTGAGTCAAATGTCTCAGTTATCTCACTAGGATGCTTAATGGTTCGTCTCACTGGATGACTGCTGCACATAGCGTCCATATTGAAAATAATTTGCGTATTTTCTAATGATTCCAAGTAGTATGTGTGCCATTTGGCATTCAAATGCTCAACGCCTAATGTTCCAATATAGGTGGCAAAACCCTCGTTTAGCCATAGATCGGTCCACCACTTCATGGTAACCAAGTTGCCAAACCATTGATGCGCCAGCTCATGCGCGACAACCGCAGAAATACGTTGCATATCCGACAACGATGATTGCTCCTTGTCAAAGAGCAACGCCGTTTCTCGATACGTAATCAGACCCCAGTTTTCCATGGCACCGGCACTGAAATCCGGCAAAGCGATTTGATCAATCTTTGCCAATGGAAATTTAATGCCGAATATCTTTTCGTAGTACATTAATAATTTGGGGCCTACATTCGCTGCATAACAGCACTGTTGGATGGCGTCTGGTCGGGCCCAGGTCCGAAATTTAACATGTTCTAATGCATTTTTGCGGGAATACATTGAAACAAAGTCATGGACTGCATAGGCTACAAGGTAGGTCGACATCGGTACCGACTCTTGGAAGACACTCCACTGCCAGTTTTTTTGCTCGTAGCTGTGATAAAATAAATTCATTTATCAATAGGTATGGAAGACGTCTGGTGAACTCACATGGGTATGGAGTCCTCGAAAGGCATGTTACTGAGTGCGCGATGCTTTATATTGTGACCTAATGCGATGACGAAAGTTGCTTTGTGATCCGGTTCGTCGAAGCATGGAAACGCAGATCTTGCACTTGCCGGCTCAAACTGTGTTACAGCAATGTATCTACGGTGACGTTTATCACTTATTATCGCATTTGCAGCATACACACTCACCTCTTCTCGCCAGTGACATTATCTCTGTAACTACTAACATAGTAACCGCGCAGTTTTTGACTAAGCTCACCGGCAAAGCTCATTGTCAAAAGGTAGGGCAAGCCGGGTTGTAAATTTCCATTCAAATGTATGATATAAAAGTCATACTCCTTAAACACTTCTGTCCTCTTGATGGTAATTACTTTTTCGGAACTGCAGTTAAGTTGTTCGACTCTGATCTTTGTTTCATTGATATCCAGATCTTGAACATGAAGCGTTATGTTCTTGGTCTTTTCAAGCACTCGTAGCTGTATTTGCACATCACCAGTGAAAATAAAGTTTGTTGGATCTTCTAGATGTGTTAGTACTCTTAACTTGTAGCGCTCTGGCCGCACAGATGTGGGCAAGCGGTAGTTATTGTAGGCGATTGTTCCGATCATAAGAAACATCCATATAATATAACAGGTGCAAAGTTGAATTGAATATCGATACATGGAACATTGGTCGTCAGTTTGACAGTAAACCCGTTGCATTGATGTTGAACTTGTTGCGGTAGCCAAGCTTAGAAACAGATATACGCAACATTGTAAAAAGGAAACCAAAATGGCCTATTAAAAGTTTTTTTTATTTTTGACAACTCGTTCTACCCGCACTAGATCGTTGAATGATAAAGGTTGCCATATGCTGCTGGCGTGCAAATGAGTGTGTGTGTGCGTGAGTAGATGTCCTCTGCTGTATTCAAGAAGAGGAAGTACATCGAGTCACCATGTTTTAGAAAGGGAGGCATAATAATTTCCGTTATTTATGGTTTTGCCTATAATAGGCGTAAATTAACTTTGGATAACGATAAAACATGTTAAGAAAAGGACAAAATTCATGTCCAAAAATCTGTCCTTGTGAAATCGTACTTAGGCGGAGAGATTTCAAACCGGCAGTGTATTCGATTTTTAATTTTTAGTCGTGTGTAGTTTTCATAATGTTTACATTTTTCACTCGCCACAGTTTTGGAGTGATTGTGTTGTCAATCGAATAGTGGTCATGAGTTCGATTCAATGGAACGATTGCTTTTGGACTCTTGAATGAGTCACCCACATTGACTTAACCCAACTACCCGTGCAATTCCAGTCGACATTGAGCTAGCCAGCACTAATCTGATTTCTTCCCTGCTACATGTTCATTCCTTGGGAAATATGAGTAATCGTTACAAACGTATTCATATGTGGTATTAAACTTGCATATTAGGTACGCGTATGTTACTCAGTTCCAACAGTGACATAAGCAACATGCGCTTTATCAATAGTCAAATGTGTCCGTTTTACGTTATTATAACAAAAAGTAAACAATTTCAAGAAATTTTCCCACAATTTACAATTTATACATATAAAAACCGCTGTGAAAATTCGTGCAGGGAATGAGTCCGGGTAATCGAAGATCCGTACAATCGAGTTTCTACTGTAAATACAGCTGTTTATAGATTGACATTCTTATCGCCTCCGCGTCTCCGATTTCTGAGCCGGCTATATAAATAAAAACAAAAGCGAATGGAGCCATTTAGTAAGTTGAAAGCAAGTATACAATGTTCAGCAAATGTAAAAAAACCTTTGGTATAGGTGACCAGCCCTCGCACTCGGAGCCGCCGAAAAACGGAAAAGAGGCGCACCAACGCTTGCGGGAGCTTGGGTACGCCTTCAACATGCGTGAGTAGCTTGTTTTTGTTTATTTATTCATTGTTTTTGTGATTCAAAATTTTTATTGTCATCGCATTAGTTGGTCAATTGCGCCAAATAGACCAGAAGACTGGTGAGCCCGGCGATAAGAAGTACGAGTATAAAGTGTCTTATAGTGAGACAAAAAATCAGAAGCACTACGAAATTATTGGCGAGGTGAGTATTGCAAGATCATTTTTAATAAAATAAAGTGATAACAATTTGTTGTACGAAATGTAGACTATACCTGAAATCGTATATGAACTGCTGGAGCAGAATGGTCTTAAACGCCTTTACATTCCATTGGATGCGACACCAGAATTGCAGTCCTTTATTTATATAAAACCGGAAAAAATCGAACGCTCCAAAAAATTGTTGGTACTCATGCATGGCAGTGGACCTGTACGCGCTGGCCAATGGGCTAGAAGGTGCGTATAATTAAAATTAAAACATACACGCACACATACACTTAAACATCTCACGCGATAAAGCCGTACTCTGGGAAAATCCAACTTCTATTATCGCAAAGTCAGAAGCACAGCATTCACTTTAAGCAATGACTTGACGACGCGTGTTCGAAACGAAATGCTGATAAAAATATGTTATTTTTTTTTTTTTATTATTCCTCAGCCTCATAATGAATGAATCGCTGGAACATGGCACTCAAGTACCCTACGTCAGAATGGCACAAACACTCGGTTATGATGTAATTATAACGAACGCCAATGACAACTATCGCTTCAAAGGTACCAAACGGTTTGAATTACCAAAGATTGGTACGGGCGCCACACATTGTGAATATGTATTAAAGAACATTATAATGACATCAAATCCAGAAAGTGTCGCCTTTGTTGCTCACAGTTACGGTGGCGCACTTATTATACACTTGGTAAGAGTTTCTGTTTGGTATATACTTGGGAAAAATCTTGCATTAATTGCATTTTTGTCATTTTGATAGCTGAACAAATATTACGAATTCTTTATGGACAATGTTTTCGCGATTGCGTTCACAGACTCTTCGCACGGCTACATAGATGATGCAAACAGAGAGTTTATTGATAATCGAACACTTAATTGGGCCGCCAGAGAGGAGCCTTTGGATACAGTGTTGGATTATAAGCCTACCGATCTGCCGCGTGTTTCGGCTGGTAAGTTATTGCCTACGTAACATTAAAAAGTCAACAAATACTTACAAGCTTATTTATTGAATAGGTCATGATCGACACGAGTATAGCTCATATATGGCAAGGGATTCTGTCTTCCAATGGCTTGAAAAGAAGTATACAGAATTTATGGAAAACAAGGCAAAAACCGACAGCAAAGAACAAAATCTCATTACATAAATACGCACATCATTTTTTATACAATACTATAAATATAACTTTTTTTCTATTATATTTTATCTTAAAGAAAGATGTTTTTTTTCATTTGATGAAAGTCACTTGACGTTTATCCGTTGTGCCCCAAAGGACATAAGACTTATGAATCATCATATTCATCAACAGCATGACTCTCAGCTGACCATCATTTTCAAACATGACGTTAACACACAAATCTGTCACTATCACTTACATAAGAGTCAATTTAATTTGATATACGTTTCGACCCTGTTTTTCTAACCGATGCCTCATGTTGTTATTGTATTGCTTATACTTTGATAAAACAAACGACGCTTACGTTTGACCTTATGCGGGAAATTCCAAATACTACGCCAGAGACCATCTTATGTTTTGCGATAAAAAACTACAATAAATGCTTTGGGGTTGACTAACACATTGTTTGCATTGCTATAAAAAAATGTTGGCGCGTTCGGTTCGGCACGATTTTTTTTTTTACTTACTCATTGTTTTGGACGAATAGCCGCCATGCATCCCTTCAGCAAATCGTCGATGCCGAGCCGAAACACAACAAAAATAAATCAAAACAATATGAGTTGAAAGTTCCAAGAAATTAATTTCGATAAAACTTGAGTCAACCTTATTGAATGTTATTTATAAAACCTTACTTTAGTTAGACCTTATCGTTTGGTAAATCGTTATCGTTGGTGCATATTAATAAACTGCATATGCCAACTATATATTTGCAAATCGTTAAAATGTAACGTTTATTATAATGAAGAAAAATATAAGATGTGCTTAAGACACGTGGAAAATAAAATAGTGCAATATAAAAAAAAAATCTCAAATTTTTATAAAAAATTGCAAAAGTAGTCGGTGAAAATTTCAATGACAGGTTTTCAAAAGCAATTTTTTAAAATCAAATAAAGTTTGGATCATTCATTTTATCTGCGAATATTAACCAAAACAAAAAAGTTGAAATGTCACTCATAACGGTAATCGCAAGACGCCTTGATGGTCTGCCCTTGGCTGGCAAAATGGAAGATATTGATCCACGCACGAGACGCAGTTTATTAAAGTTTCAAAAGCAAGCGAAATTCATTTTAAGAAAATTAGAATTAAATGGACCACAAAGGCTTAGCATCACATCGGAACCATATATCTTTCATTATCTTATCCAGGGCGATGTTTGTTATTTGATGTTGTGCGCAAAAACTTATCCGAGACGTGAGGCCTTTTTCTATCTCGAATTGCTGGCGCAAGAGTTTGAGATGTACTATGGCACCTCGTTGCCGCTCAATATAAGTCGCCCCTATGCAATGATCGAGTTCAATGTTCACATAGAACGTTTACAAAAGCAAGAAACGATACGACGACGCAAACCAAATGGCGTTCAACCGCCGGAAAGGGATGATGTTGCAGTGCGAAGGATCAAGGATGTGTTGAAATGTTGTGCAACGGCCGCGGAATATTTCGATGATGATGTCACTGTCATATCGCGTGGCGGCTTGAAGCGTAGTTTTTTCTTATTGGACATTAGAGGAATATGTCTCATTGGCATTGGTTTGGGTGTAACCTTTGGCATTATTTTGATTTGTTCTTATATATTGGAAGTATAAATGACATAACAATATGAGTGTGTGTGTGTATTAAAGCCTTTTATGTGTCATACAACTGTGAAATAATATTTTAATCACAAGTTAAGTGCGAAACCTTTAAAACACTTCAAGTCACACGGAGAGAGCGTGAGATAGAAAAAAATGTGTATATAATGTGATTCATTGTGGTTTTATATCTTTAGGCAAATACATACATACATACATGTATACTTCAACTGAAATGAAGCTGTATGCCAACTACGGTAACCTCCATCGTGTGCCAATGGCGTCACCTCCACTTTGTATATGTTATCGCTGCCATGGCTGTCATGGCTTCTGCTCCACCTTAGCACTCTTAAGTCTTTGGTGGGTGTTGTCCTATGACTGCGTTCTCGTATCTATATTTCAAATACATATACACACACACACACACTGGCACACAAATGTCGTTGCGGCCATAGATACTCACTCAAATGTTGCTTTGCCGTACACTCGATTCGAGCTCGTAAACGACTTTGGAGCGGGTCGTCACTGGGGTCGCCTTCGGTTTTGGCTTCGGTTCAGGCATGGGTCATGCGCCTGACGCTTCGTAGGAGCAGTTATGTATGCTGCTTTATATCTACATATATACATCGTTATATATATTTCGTTTTACAACTGTATTAGTGTAAGTTCAAGTTATATATACAAGCACAGTAAATGTGAGTTGCTGCTAGGTATATAACCTTCATGATAAATTCTCAAAAAAAAAAAAATATATATACTTATATACATAAAAAAGCTTCAGTTGCCTTTCTTGAAAGATAAATGCAAAAAATGTTTTGTTTTTGTTACAGTTTTTTGTTATTTTTTTTAATAAGAAGTTCTTTTATTTAAAGCTTCTAAAGTATATGTAATTATGTAAGCACAACATTTTCATGCAACATTCGAGTGACTTTTGTATTTAGGCATATATTGCTGTTGATTAAACAATTCTTTGCTCTGAAAAAGTATTCTTTATTTCTCAACTCGATTATGAAATATTTCACAGCCAAGCCAAGTTTGCGTTAAATAAACAAACTAAACTAGCATTCAAGATAAGCTTAAAGTAATTTTAGCTGTTTCCTTGAAATTTTGTAGTCGAATTGTGTAAAAATAGAAAAATTCTGCTATTTGATAATGAAATATTAATTGTATAAAGAAGGAATACATAAACGTTTAAAAAAGAATAATATAAATAATAAAACAAAGGTCCAAAAAAACAATATTGATTAAAACTAAAAAGTTATGTATTATTAAAAAATTTTTAGTATTTATACTCTGGGCTCAATGAGTCAGTTAGTTTTAAATAAAACTATGCAACAATCAGAAGAGATTTAATGAGACTATAAAAAGTTTACCAATTTATTGTAAAACATCACTAGAACATATCTAAATAGTTGGTAATGAGGATTTTCAAGCCTTAAGAAATTCTATTATAATTGATGTGATAAGTAAAAAATTGAATTACTTATTCAAAGCTTTACGTCTATAAAGCAAAGGCAATGGAAATTTTCTACTCATCTATCACAATCATTACATTAATATTTATTTATTTTACTACTTCAACTAAAAACATCACCTTCCATTGCACTTTAATATATTTTAAATTGTTTTTAGTCATTTGTTACAGTAAATATAAAAAAAAAAAATGAGAAGAAAACATCGAAAAATTTCAACAAACGCCTATAATGGCCAAATTCATAAATCAAAAACTGAAAATGTTTTAAAAACTTCCGCTTTGTGTTTTGTGTTATTGCGTTTTTATTGTTGCTGAAAAGTTCAAGCGATGTCATTCAAAAAGTCATAAATAATAATGTTTTCCAATAAATGTTCACATATGAGCGAACATGCACGCACTTGAGCATCGCTCCGGCGCACCCGCTGCCCTTTGCTCCACACAAGTCTTCACCAAAACACAAGAGGGCACAAGTGAAAGGGTGTTGGTCTTCAACTGACAATGCAACATGTACACATGTATGTGTATGTACGTGGCCAGGACTCATAACTTACAAGGTCATTTCCTTGCATCGAAACCATTAACAATTTCAAATTTTATTTCAGTTTTTTTCTCTCATATAATATCATAAAATACAATGCCAAAGTGTGACGAATTTTGATTTTTTTTATTCGGCAGAGACAAATGATTGATGATTCCTTTTTTTTATTTTTGCTGACTCTAAGTTTGGTCCTTCGTTTATTGGATTGTACATGAAGCTTTGAATTACTTCGGTATTGCACAAATTAATGCGATTGTTTAAAGTTGTAAGAAGTTGCAAGTAAGTTGAAGAGGAAAGGCGACTTGGCAAATGTTAAAAGTGCTGAAATGTAAATTTGACGTCGAATTAATACGAAATAAGATTAGATAACATTTTGTTATGGCAGCAGCAAGCAAAGAATAAGATTCGGAAATAAGACAAGAAAGTAACAAATTGCGTTGTTTGCACCCCTTTTAAAATGCGCCCAGCGATTTTTGTACAGTGGGTCGTTCTATGTTTCTTAGTTTGTTCGAAAAATTGCACTTTTTAATTTAAATTTTTTAAAATTTTGTTGAAAATTGTTAAGCCATTTTGCAATTAAAATATTATAATATTATAAAAGGTCTTCTCTTAATTTTATTATTAATCATTATTTAATTTATAGTAAATTTTAAAAATTCTTTAATTTGGTGAATTTGATAATTCTGACCTCGCTCGGCTTACAATTGTTCGGTCTATCGAAGTGAAAAACAGAAAGTTCAGAAATTATTTTAATACCTAGTTCGTTCACTTCGCACCACTGTGCAAGACTGACTCCAAAATCCTTTAATATTCAAAGACAACAAATAGAGACGACAAGCCACACAAATCACAGCAAGGAATTCAACTACAAAAGGACATTGGCAGCGCCCATGGACAAAAAATGTGTTGTTAAACTTATTTGCGGCTTAAGTGCGACGCCAAGAGCTTCTCGAGACCCAACGACCAAACGACCCACCGACCGAGCAACCGAACAACAACAAATAAACTTTAAAGCCAATAAAACGATTTTTTTGTTGTAGTTTTTGTTTCATTCACTCACGCTACTTGAGGACACACGCAATGCTGACGACGACTGTCGAAAAGGACAACGACAAGTGGCGTTTGTTTTGTTGTGTGGGAGCGGGAGTGGGAGCGAAAGGTGATGGTATCTTTTTTGTGGCATCTGAAGATGGGCCGCCAAAGTTGACAGCTTGGTTCAAGTGACGAAAGTGGCGATATAAGATAATAGTATCATCAACACCCGCAAGCTTGACGGGGGGATTGGTTTGTGGCTTAGGTTGGTTTGGGGTGTTGCTGCAATGCAGTGTGTTATTTGGCTTGGTTGTTGCCCTACGGCCAAGTTTATGGGCACAGGATAATAGGGTGCGTGTTGTATGATTGCCATTGAAAAGGACAATGTTTTTATTTAAAAACATTTATTTTCAAATGGCGTCACTTGAAGGCGTCATCAATTTGGTGGTTTTCGTTTACACTCTGTTAGCAACAATAAAAACAAAAGACGAAAATCAGATAGGACAACATTTTTGTCTAATTTGCATTTGAGGTTTTTGATTTTTTTTCTTTTATTTACAAAAGAAGTAAGCAAAAAAAAAAAAACAACAACTTGTATTGCCGGAAAATTTAAATGTTTGACTTAAAGTTTAATTCTTCCAATGCCTTTCTTGCAATTGTGTTTATTTCTTTTTTTTTTATTTGACATTTCACATTTAAAAAACATTTAAAAAACCATTAAATATTTTTTCAACCTGTTACAACAATGTCACACCCCATTTTTATATCTTTTTCATGAATTTTTGTTTTTTTTTTTTTTCGTTTGCTGTTCTTACTGTTGTTGTTGCTATTGTTGTTGTAGCGACTGCTCTAATCTTTGCGCCATTTATTCACACTTGATTAACACGCGTCTGACATTTGTTTGACTTTTTACTTTCGTCTCTTTTTGTTGTATTTTTATTTTTTTTTTGCAGTTCTGTGGTTGATTCTCTTGTTTGTTGTGCATTTGAGCCCCGAAATTAAAATACAAAAAAAAAAGTTCTTTTTAAATGAAAGCAAATGCGTCGCGTATCCTTTTGCGTGTCCTGAAAAACGCTGCTGTTGTCAACAGACTTTGTCCTTTATTTGGTCGTAGTTGTTATTGTTGGTTTTTGCAATTTTTTTTTTTTTAACACAAAAATTATTCATTTGTAGAAAATTACAGCGACGAGTGTTCAGTGAACCACTGGGACGGACACATGGACCGATAAAACGAACGAACGAACGAAGTAACGTCTGTGGCACGTTTGCTTGAGGCCAAACTGATTAATAAACCAAACGTCAAATGTAAAAAAAAAAAAAAAATTGTGAACAATGAACATGAACGACGACGACGCATCAGGAGTTGTTGTGTGCCCTAAGCGAGTGACTGAGCGAGCGAGTGTGACGACCCCCTTGACACGGGCAGCAGAAGTCGCTGCAGCGGCAGCAGCAGCAGCACAGGATCACAGCTGTCAACTGTATGTCATATTCAAATGTTGTCATTGTGTTTGTGTACGTTTTCTTGATGTCAGAAAGTCTTTTGCCTCTCGTTCGATTTCATGTTAAAGTTCTCAGTGCTTTTCATACGCCCTCTCCATACTACTTACTTTCAGTGGAAAATGTAGGCCGCCATTGTTGTCAGCTTGTCTTTTGTATAGAAGTCATTTCAGAGCATGTATTTATGGCGTGGGCGGTGGCGGGGGTGAGGGCTTTCTGGTCATTCCTTGGGTCACAGTTGTTGCCATTTGCGCAACAAATTATTTGCATATTAAAAATGCCACAAAATGTGGCAATGAACTTCTTTTTTTTCTACTTTTTTTTTTGCATCATTTATCAGCGCTTCCGTTTGGCAGCAGCCGGAAGCGGAAGCGCGTGTTTTGCTCTTTGTATATTTTTTTTGTTTTTCTTGTCATTTTGTGGACTTTAATTCCTTAAATTAGTGTCTGTGTGTGAGCTGTGAATTATGCGTTAGGCCACATATTGTCGCCGCAATAATTACAAAGTGCACTTAAATGTAATGACTGAAGCGACACGAACTCAGCTGCGCAGCATTAAAGTTTATTAACTGTTAATGAGCTGACGTTCACTGAGGTGAGCTCGCATAAAAGGAGTTTTAATATTTTATACATTTTTTTATTGATGTGAAATTTTCAGAATAAAATTTGGTCTTGAATAAAACGAACTTTCCAATGGGACGTAGAATACCTTCTAACTGTCCTCTGGCTGCATTCTTCTGCATGGATCATATCTTTCGATTTCATCCAATTTCCGATGGCATTTATACGGGCGATGTCCGCTTTTCACCATGCATAGAACCTTCCACGTTCGCTTCTAAAAGATACGACACTCGCGGCAAAAAGAAGACCAATTTTTAATTGAAAGATCGCCTTTTTTCATAGTGTGCGTGCGTGCGTGAGTGTGTGTAGGTAATGTATGTGCTTTGCTTAATGTCGTGGGCGTGTTATTCAATACCCAAAAGAGGCGTAAATAACCATTATTAATCACTGATTTATTGACATTAAGATTTATTTATTTGCAAAGCTCAAACACACACACACACACCACGACTCTGCCTTTGATAAAAAATAAGTCATTTTTTTTTTTGTCTTGTTTGTTCTTCACTCTTCGAGTTGACCATTTGACAACATCGCCTGTGGAAAAGTACGAACGAACTTATTTATGGAGTGTTTAATGCTTTCTTATGTGAAACAATATAAAACACGCGCTCGCACATGCATCAAACATAATAAAACAAAGTCATTTACTTCATGCGACTATGGTCAATCTCAGTGGCGTTCTGTGTGCCTTACGGATGTATCTGAAGCTTGTAACGGAAGTGAGCATACATGAAAGCGCCTTTTGTTTTTTTGCTAGAAAACTATTTGCAAGTCATTAATCATTTTCATTGGTTGGGTGAGAGATTTTTGTTGTTCTGTTGGTCTTGAAATATATTTGGTACTTTATGGATTAGCTAAGGGCGTGTGTGGCAAATGTTGGCCTGGGGTAATTTTATTATATTATTTTTTAGCTTCTTTTTATGCCAAAAAGAAGTAACAAAAGTTTTGCAACTTTAAAAATGCTAAAATTTGAATTGCTCTACTTTTGTAAAGTTTGCATTGCCTTCAGTGGCAGATACAGATACAATATGATGTTGAGAACGCCGCCTGCAATACAAGAATGTCAACGAATTTATGCAAAGAACTTTATTCAACACACACACAACAAATAAAATAAGTTATAGTATTGTAGTTTTTTTTATACATTTTTGTTGTTGTTCATTTTGCACAAATTTGCTTAACATTTTCCGTTTGTTGTGCACATCCTGCGCATTGTGGCGCCTCAGCTCAACTCAACTCAGCTCAGCTCAGCTCATAGAGAGGACGCTCACGTTCGCGGCTCATTCGCATTCAGTTGGCGTACAACAAAGTGGATATTGATATTTTGTCCTTAAATTTTGTTATTTATGTGCGGTTTACGCCTTCGTCCAATGCTGAGTGAGTAGTTCGGCCCAAAAGTTACAACAACAACAATTTTAACATACAAAAAATTTTAAAATTTTCACAAGATTTGCCTCAAAGTCGACAATATTTGCAAAGTTGTGCAAATTTAACGCGACATTGTTCACTCCGACGCCCCTTTTTTAGTTGTTTGGCAGTGATGGCGGGTGTGGGGGTGTGCACACATACATATATGGACATGGTTTTGATTTTCTTTACTCGGTTTTTTTTCTCTCAGCACATTGACATGCAAGTCGTATGTCAGTGCAGAGGCCGCTTAACTTTGACAGGCCATGGGATGAATATAACCCCAGTGTGCCTCGCATATTTTATGCTTTTTGCGATAAATTTTGTTACGCTTTCGCTGAAAATTGGCGTATTGAAAAGTATAACTGAAAGTACAAAAAATATCGCCACTTGAGAGTGTTTTTTTTATTTTTCAATTGTCAAAAAGTTTATTTAAATAAAGCGTGAAATTTATGAGTGACAAATTGAATTTGTAAATTGAGTAATATTTTTCTATTTTTTTCCAAGCAATTTTCAAAGCGAAGTTTTACTTTTTTGTGGTTTACATATGAAGTGAAAAGTGTGTTGCTTTTGGTTTTTAAAGATTAATAAGGAGTTTTCAAAATTGAGTCAAACTTTGTTGACTTTAAAAATTTTACTTTCTTTAGCGAAGCAGAACATTGAGTTTGTTCATTTTCATTGACTTAAGGCTTAGTAAACTAATGATGCAAATAATAACTGAAGTAGTAAAAATCTCTTTTAAAACTTTATGTATTAAATATAATTCTAGTGAAAATGAAGTTCATCTTCTTCTCAAAGGCTTGATATGCTTTTAGCTAGAGTTTGTCCCGATAGATGGCACTGTTGTCAAGATCGATAGTACATTAATTTTTTAAACAATATTTGGGTTTCGAAAACTTTCCTAATTTCTTGACAATGGATGTAGT
This sequence comes from Phortica okadai, assembly GCA_034638295.1. Lineage (NCBI taxonomy): Eukaryota > Metazoa > Arthropoda > Insecta > Diptera > Drosophilidae > Phortica > Phortica okadai. The sequence goes on along the minus strand of CM067849.1, from coordinate 46,624,465 downwards.
GAGCACACGCATTGCAGTGACATTAATAAATTTGACTTATTTGTACTCGAAGGCTCTCAAAGTTTAAATAAAAATATTATAGCATTGTATCTGGGTTGTTCAGGAGTGTTTTTGTACATTTTAACAGCGATTTTTTTAACTACTATGGAATTCCTTTTCAAGGATGAACGAGCAAAACACATATAAAATTCTTAGATTTATATTTTCTATTAAATTTTTTATATCTCATAACTCTTAAAGACGTCCTTAAAATTCTTATATATTCTATTTCCTTCTTTTAAAAGCTTCACATGACTTTCGAAACAAGCTTGCACGCTCATTAAACTGACAAAGATTCCATCAAATTTACTACCGTCGATTTTTTTACGACTTTTTTATTTGACCGACGCATTTAACCAGTTACACTTGATCCGTCCATAAGCCAAATTTAATTTGTGCCCATATGACATTTTGGTTCTTCATTTTTTTTTTTTTGTATTTTATTTTTTACTATTCAAATCATTGCATTTGTCATACATGAGTTGCTTCATTCAACGGTCTTGGAGGGTAAAAGAGATTCGTAAGTAAGCAGAAATATCATATAAAAATGTCATTGAGGGTTGGCCGCCAATGTTGGTAAATCACAAACGAAGTTTCGGTAGATTAATTTAAGGTCATGCATATTACATAATTTTTTATGAGCCGTACGTCGATTTATGCCTTTCCTTATGCCTCAGTGTGGGTGTGTGTGTGTGTGTGTGTGTGGGCGAAAGTGGGTAAAAGTGAAGTGGCACGACTTTGATGTATGCGAGGATTTTAAAGCGCTTCAGCACACATGAGCCTATGTCGGCATATGTACATATACATGCATATGTGTGAGTGTGTGTCTGTCTCTTTGTCATTTGTATTTGACTTTTACTTATTACCACCAAAAGAAGTTTTTGAGTTTTTAAGCCTTTGTAACCGTCATTTATTTCGGATTGCGGTAACATATGTTTTCTCGTTTCTTAATTTAACTTATGAAATAATTAATTTTGATGAATTTATTGCTCTAAAAGAACATGCTTAGCATGGAGAAACGTTCATAGATGGTCTGCCGGAATGACTGCATAGCGATGGCCTTAGGTGCTGGCGGCTTCTTCATCTTCTCTAACAGAGTCTTCTCCGTTGCGGAACAAGTGGCATTTTCATCTGACTCCGTTGTCTTTCTAGGAGTAATAAACATTTTGCTCAAACGTCCAATTTGTGGTGATTTTGTTGTCGTCGTTGTTGTTGTCGTTGTTGTCATTTTTCTCTTTCTCATAGTTAATATAGCTAAGAGACGCTGGAAAAATTCATCTCTTTTTTCTCGTTCGACCAATGTGAGACTACGCTCTGTTGTGCTTGTAGTGGTAACGCGTCTGGAGCGTTCCAAACTACGTAATCGCAACCAAAATGGTGATTTGGTCGTAGTTCTTTTCGTTGTTGGAGTTGTCGTAACGATACGTTTAGTGCGCTTCAGCGTAACTTCATGCGGCGGACCCACATAGCTTGGCAATCTCTGCTCGACTTTCGGTAGCAATTCATAACGATGCTTCTTGCTGTCGTCCATGAATTTATCGTCTATATGCCTGTCTTCCATATCTGGATCCTGTTGAAAATCTATTATAGATGGTTTCGCATAATTATAATTATATTCTCTTTGATTGGTGGGTAAAACGAAAAATAACAGCAGAAAACCAAAAAAAATTTGACACTTCATTTTGGTTGTGTAACAGACAAGATTGAAACAAGTACTGACGAGAAACGCTGGTGGTATTGTCTTTAAAACAACGCAGATACAAAAACATCACCTTGAACTTCGTTGCATGATAAAAAAAAAAAAATAATATAAATACATGTGTAAATAAATAAATGAAATAATAAAAAATATGGGAAAATATATTTATCTTCAATAATGTAAATACAAGTGTATCGCAAATAACTGCATTTTTTTTGCGTAATTAAATTAAAGAAATTTTTATTGAAGATTTCCAGAAGTTGTTTGTAATAAACATCTATCCGTTTTTATAGTAACAATTTTAATAGAACTTCTATCTTCAAGTTATTCCAGCTTGTTTCTGTTTAAGTGTTAAAGTAATGTGTATCTTTTTTGCAATCAGCTAAGCTACTGTTCAAATGAGAATTGTTTAAGCCACAAAACCAACCACCAACAGAGACGAAGGCGTAAAAAATACAAAATCGTATAATATATGCCAAGTAGGTGGTAATTTGTGCTGTTAGCTTTTTACGTCACCGCACGGTATACATAAATGCCATGGGGACTTTGCTGTACAATTTTCTACTCTTAAGTTGACTCGTTTAGAAAAAATCGCTGCCGTGTTGCTGCAAATGAAATTGACATGAATTCCAAATGCGTTTTGGGGTTCGCTTTATCACTTTTTTGCGTGATTTTTTTCATTTCTCACAAACACACACACAGACAGACATACAGACACACGCTGACAAATGTGGGTGGCATAATTTTTTAAGTGACTTCTTTTATTTTTGCATTTAGAAACGCTTAGAATGACAAGTGTTGGTTTTTTTGTTGTTGCTTCTTCTTCGACTGAGTGTGTACATATCTTACGGTATAAGTGGGTGGAGGGCGGTGAAGTACAGGCAAGTGTCACTGACTGATTTGCGTTGAACATGTTTTTTATTAAAAGCTTTTTAAATTTCTTTTTATAGCAAAATATTTCAGACAATCGAAAGTATCTTGATCTTTTGAAGAAACTTGTTACTTAACACACAACTTGCTGAAAAAGTCATGGCATAAAATAAGCATAAATACGCAATTTCCTTTCATTCAGCAATTTTTACGATTATTTTTGCTATGCTCGAAGTGTGAAATCAACTTGAAGAGTATCATTTCATCACACTTATGTATCTCATATTGACTCAAGTGTTATTTGCTTATTAAATTTGTCAATGCAAACGTTCTTTTATTTTACTTTTGTTGTTGTTGTTTTTGTGGTTGTTTTTTTTTTTATGAAAGACAAAACAAAATCGCATACGAATTGCAAATGGACTCGTTGACAAAACGACAGCAGGACAAATTCTTTGTGTCCTGTTGATGTCAGCGACAGGCAATGGCATATAAATTAATGTGGGCGTTCATTGTGCGTCTTAAATGTCAAAAGTGACACCCCCCCTGCCGAACCAAATACGATGCCACAGAACGACAACGCAAAAAACTCGAGTGCACCTGAAATATAACGTTTTTTTTTTTTTTTTTTTTTTTGTCATGTGTGAAACTTTGACTCAAATGCGAAACCGAAACAATAAATTTCCATCGAATGCCTCACAAACGTTCTCAGGGTAAAGTGAAGGACGCAACTTTGGCCATGGTTCAAACATCAAAACCATCTGATTAGGGGACTTACATAAATGTTGGCCAGCGTGCAAAGCAAGAAAAATGACGTTGCCACATTGAGTCCGTTGTACAACGTCGGGGCGTCAAAGTGCCACACCTACTCTCGCCAGGCATAAATGGCATAAAAAAACAATTTCGTTAAGGAGTCACATGAGCGTAGTCGTTCCTCAACTGCTGTCGATAAAAGACAAGCGGGCGGGGAGCGCTCGAAATGGTTGAAAAAAACTGTTTCAAATGCATTGACAATCATTGGCTGTGAGTGAAAGCGTATTGAGTGACCATTGTCATTTGTGTGTGTGTGTATGTGTGAGGTGTCGTACAGGGGCGGTGGAAGGCGCAGCAGGCCGAGGTGAGTGTCCTTGTCGTTTGTGGCTTTTAGTGAAGTATCTCAGGAACTGTGCAATTTTTCTTACTTTGTTTTCTATTTTTTTTTTTTGTATTTTTTTGTTCACTTGCCTTCAACAAAGTGAAGTTGTCGTTAAACAACTTTGCAGGAAGCTTAGCTGTTGTTTATGTGTCATAATAAATCATGTTCAATGTTTTCGAAGGTTTTCGATATTAGATGTGTATGTGTTTGTGTTTGGGTTAGTGTTGTTTGCAGCAAGTGCATTTACTTGAAAGCTTTTTTTATTAGAGTTATCATAAAAAAAGGACAATGTGTGAAAACATGGGATAAAACTTGAAGAAGTCAGAGATTTTAATGTAAAATTTAGAGCACTAAAAGAATTTAAGATTCAATCTTTACACGCTACCTAACTACGTAAAAATATGGTATTAAGTATTGTTATTATAACGAATAAAGATACAATTTAAAATACAAAAGCTAATAGTCGATAAACTTTAACGAAAATCCGATCATGACGATCAATAAGATTAGTACATATTTTCAGCTTCTTTATATTACAAATCCTTCCACCTTCTCGGCACACTTCCAAAAATTAAATCGTTTACCTTCGTCTGTGCCCAACTTAAAATAACAAATTGTCATCACATAAGTCGTCGCTTAATCTTCAACAAATTGTTGCCACTTGTAACGACAGCATGTATACACATCTCACGCCCTTGCCCAGCGTCTTGTGTCAACCACTTGAAATGACAATCTATCAAGTGAGTTGAAAAAAAAAATGCTAGAACTGAAATACATGTAAGGCGGAAATTTGTAAATGATTCTGCATGTGAAATTTGCATTTTAACTCAATAAATTCACTTTGCATACGCACACGCACACACTCACAGACACATTCTTCGCCTCTTAGACTTTGTATGAGTATCTTGTATCTTGAAAGTTTACTTTGTAAATCTTGAAGTGTGCGCTGGCTTACTGGCTGGCTTATACTTGAGGGTAACATGTACAAGTAGTAAAGTAATAAGTAACTTCATTTCAGCATTGGAACAGCTTCTGATTTACGCTCAGCTCAGTTGGCATAGTCTGAGCGCTTTGCAATTGTTGTAAGCATGTAAATGTTGTATTTGTATGTGTGTCTATGTGTGTTGCAAAAACTGATTTGCAGAAGTTGCCTTTTGTCATTTGTGTGAAGTGCTTAAGGCGATATTCGCGTTATTTACGATATTTACTATTTAGAATTTACACGCTCGACGAAGAGTATCTTTTGTTGTGTTGTTGTGGCAATAGAGAATATATTTTTGCTTGTATTTAAACTGTCTCTGTTGGGCTCTTATGGTTGTTAGTATGGTAAATGTTTTGATTGCAATTTACAATCTTGTCAATATGTTTTTATTGCTTGATTCATGATACATTTTTTTCAGTTTCTACGTAAAACTTTCCATTGGCGACGTTAGGTGGCGTTATTGGAATTGTTTTGACTTAAAATTTAGAGCATTCACCCCTGATATGGGATGTCCATAAATTATATAAATTTTTTTCTTGAAATTTAGATCCTCAGTGAGATTTTTTAAGAAATTCACCCTCTTTATCTCACATGAGATTTTGCTTAAAATTTTGGAATAATAAGTAAATTGATGAACTAAATAATTGAAATGAGATTTTCAATCCTTGGTGAGATATGGTAGAATTTTACCGGACCACACCACTTTAATTTTATCTCACGTAATCTCTGAACATTACCTTATATGAATTTTTATCTACATTCCCTGACATCTTGTTGATCAACATATTATTCATCTTTATATAAATCATTACATTATCTTAAGTGTCCTGAGACCTCATCATTTAATTACCCTCACCAAAGCTTAGTTTTCTACGTAAGTTCACGTAGCTATTTTTAACATTCAATCAATATTATTAACATACAATTGAAGTTCCTCTTTTATGGTTAAGACTTCAACCACTTCTTCATCAAAAGAAGCTATGCAAATAATTCCATAATCAGAGCACCAATAAAATCTCTGCACTGTCGACTACTCACTTCACAGCCTAATCATATAACTCACTCACTCACACAATTGTACAAATAATTTCATGTGCGCGGCCCATAAATTAAACAAGTTGGTGCGATTTTTGTCCTGAGGCCTTTTTGATTATTGAAATGCAGCGCAAAACTTCTGCCACAAAAATTTCAACCAACATGTGCACTTTGGCTGCTTTCTGTGCCAACTAATTGAATTATTAGTGGTTGCGTTGATTGTTGTTGCTGTTGTAGTTGTTGGTATACTTGTGGTTGTCTGCATGTGGTTGTTGCCTCGACAAGGATCAACACAAACGCCCAATTTGTGTTCTGGTCAGGTTAGACCACCTTCTCATGGTTTATTATCTGGACCGAGGAACGGGGTGTGCAAGCGGCTTGGGTTTCCAATAGTGCTGCCACCACTTGCTGCTCTGTTTACGCAACGACCTGCTTGTCGTAAAACCCTTTGGGCATTTTGTATTACACACTCATGTTCCATCACAGACGACGACGACGACGACGACGCACTAACAAAGTCTGTATTTGTTTTTCAATCTTTGTTGCACAGCATACCCCGACTTCTTCTTCTTCGTTTTCTACTTTAGTTGAGACAGATTTTGCACATGTAAATCAATGATTAATTTTGACTTTTGTATATGATTAGGAAAATTTGTTGTTGCCGAACTTTTCATGTCCCTTTTTGGTGTGCGGTTAAATGATAGTTTCGGTCATGTCCTTAGGTCATATGGTAATTATTTTTTTTTTTTGTTAGCATTTTAATTTGCAGTGTGTATGAAAAATTCAAGATAATTACAATTGCAGCTGAAATGAAATGTGTAATTTGAAAATTTAAAAAAAAAAAAAAAAAAGAAAAACACAATCCAAAAATTGTTAAATGCAAATATAAAACCGATTATGTTATCTCAGGCACAACTGGCGGCCACGCTGCCATTGCGACCTAGCTAAATGTCGTAATTAACCTCAAACTGCAACACATAAGACCAACCGACCGACCAACTGAACTAATCCTGAATTATTGTTGTTGTAGACCAAAAATTTATAATGCTTTATTTTCAATTTATTGCGCTTAAGTATTATCAAAAATTTGACAATTAAAAGGGTTGCAACGAAGCATCCTTGTTCCAACCATTCCGCCTCCACCTTCTTAATAAAATGATTTGCATATGAATTCGGAAAATTCTTGAAATTCAAATCGAGCATGGCGAGCGTGAAACGTGCCTCAGAACTTTGTGCCGCTTTTGGCGTCATTATTTTCACGGCTTGTGTGTCTGACCTTTTTGGTCATGTTCGTCAGCCAACAGTGACACTTGTGCGCCATTTCCGGTCTCGGCACATGAGCTTATCGCAAGTGAAACACATTTGCGGCACGCATGTTTGGCCTCGCATCCGCCGGCAGTGGCAAGTGGCAAGAGTTCAACATACAACGACGACGATGGCTTCGACTGTCGAATCAACGGGAAAAGGTTAAAATTATAATTTGCGTTTTTAGTGGCATGTTTGTTTGTGCATCTGTGCATGTGTGTGTGTGTGTGTGTGTGTTGGGCGTACTTTATTACGCTTTTAATTCATAACTTTGGCATTTTGATGTCGTCGAGCGCACGCTCAATTTCTTGGCTGCGAGCCGTGAAAACACTTTGTTAAATTGTCAAAACATTTGTTTAACAACTTGCATGCAACCTTTGCTACTCGCTGCGACTTCATGTATGTATGTATGTGTGTGTGTTTGGTACGTTTGCCAATCTAAAACAAAAGGATTTTAATGGCTTTTCTCGCTGGCAACTTTCGGTTGGTTTATCAGCGGATATCCTTAAACAAACCCACCAGAAACAAATGAAAAGCGTTTAGTTCATCCTTTTGTTATTTTCTTATTTGTTTGCTTGTTTGTTCTTTGACTTGTTTCCTGCGCTTTTTGGTGTTCTCTAAAAATAACAACAACTTTTACGTTTGCCAAGTGCGAACAGCGATAAGCTTCATTTGAATTATTTTGTTAGAAATTTGTTATCTTATATAAAGGTTTGAAATTTGTTTGCTTTATGTTGTTGTTTGTTTATCTATAATACTTTACTTTGTTGCAGTAGTTGACTAAGGAAGTTGTTGGCTTCTTGCGACAAAAATTGTTATACTTTTGTATAGAAAATGAATCGATTATTATTGCATCAGTAACAAGAAGTCGAAGCAAAATAAAAATGTATATTTATAAATCGAAAATTTTGAAGGATTTACTGTCCTACTTAATTGCTGCTTTATGCTTCAACAGACTTGTTGGATAATTCTTCTTCTGCCAATATCCTTGCACTTTTGTGTGTGTCTTGTCATTATTGTATTATGAATACAAATACATACATATATCCTTATACCTTTATGGCCCATTGTGCACTTTGCATAATCGTTTGGCGCACATTGTTCAATTGTTTTATGGTTCATATGCATTTCAACGTTGGTGACGACAACAACGACAACGTCATTGTCGACAACAATGTTGATGATGAGACATCAACAGCAACAACACCATCAACGGCATCCTTGCCAACGCCACTGAGTTACTTTGACTAATTGGGTCGCTCATTATGTTCGCTCAAAAGTGTCGTTTAATGCATGCCACACCCATGAGCGCCTTGCTCTGCTACCTTGTGCTTAGTGCATCTTTATGGTTTGTTCCACTTAACCACTACAGAAGACAATCACTTGACAGCTTGTCCGCTGAATCGTTCCCCCGCCGCCATCGTTCCATACATATCATCTCATTTTGTGCCACCTTATACAATGGCTTTGTTTTTTATTATACATATATATCTACCTCCCACTAATCTTCTTCGCCCCCTCGCAGGCACTTAACTGTTTTGTGAGTTGTCTTTATTATTATTTTTTTTTTTTTTTTGGTTAAATACTTACCGCAAAGCGTTTACGGCATAAGCCATTAAGGCTAAGTGATTTCATTCTTTACTTGTTTTCTTTGCACTCCCTGGTGATTTTATTTATTTATTGTTTTTCCTTTTTTATTATTTTTTGTTGCTTTTTAATGCTTTTTTAAACAATTCTAACGAACTAATTGCGCGGAAGCGTAAATCTTCTATTTTTTAACACGTTTCTTTTACAACATTAAAAGGAAAGGTACTTGTTTTTTTTTTCTCTTATTGGAAATTGCAATCTTTAAGTTTTTCTAACATTGTTTTTCTTTTTTTTTTTTGGCTTCACATTCGAACAATGCATTGCACATTTTGCAGTATTTCTGTCAAAGTGTCAAAGTTCATGAATGTCCTTTGTTATGCTTCTTCTTGGAACAAACTTTACTTATATGTATGAATTACTTTCGCTCAACTTGGACTTGGTCAAAGTGAGTAAACTTGAAAAGTTTAGTTTTCCTTATCCATATTTGACATTTGGTGGCAAGTTGTCTGTGGCAAAGTTTTGCAATACTTTCATTAAAATTGAAAATGGGGTTGAGTTGACTTGAATTTCACAACGAGTTGGTTGTGTCGTGTGTCAGCGTGTGTGTGTGTGTGTGTGCCCATTGTTAATGCTGTGACATGTGTGACAAGAGTCTGATTTGTGATATGTTTTTTTTTTTTGAGTGAATGCTTTTGATCAAGTTCAGATTGCTGATAAGAAAGGGTAACATTTGTTCAATTGTTCTGCATTGCTTCAATGGCAAAAATATTTATGAAACTTAAGCAAATATTACTTATTTTTTTTGTCAATGAAAATATTATAAAAGCATTGTTGATGTTGGTTCGAAAGAGAAAGAGAGTATTTTATGTAAGAAAAATTTAACTTGAAGTTGCAAGTTTTTCAATTTTATATCTAACGTCAAACGAGGTTCTTTAAGGCAATGCCAGTTGTTCATATTACAAAGCATTGACACCTCTGTTAAGTCAATAAGACACACAGACAAGTTTGTAGACACACTGAACTCAATCAAATTAAATGTAAATTTTAAACTTGTGCGCAATCAGTGGAAACGCCTACATGCCAACAACAACAACAGCAACAACAGCAGCCACAAAATAAAAACAACAATTTCATGGTGGTATTTCATCTACAAACAATCAGCAAAATGTTGTCTCAGTTGCAAGTCTGTCTTACTAAGTGAATAGCATTTTGTGCGGTTGCTGTTGCACAAAAATCATTTGCAGCACAAATTGTTGCAACATAAACAACAACAACAACAACAATAAAACAAACAAAAAATTCAACATTCATTGAAAAACGGAACAAACATTTCTAAATTGCAACATGAACTGAAATCAACAACATTGCTGGCGTTGTCTCAAAATAACAACAACAATGACGACGACGACGACTTCTACTGAGAGGATGACGATTGTTTGCCACATTGTGGCACAAGCGCCAATGGTTAATTTCAACGTTGAAATTTGTTGCATGTTGTTGACAAAAGGCGAATTGTCGCCTAATCAAGACGCTTTGCGGTCTTAACTGTGGAGGAGTTGTTTATGCAGTGCGGTTTTGGCATTTTCGCTTGGGTGTTTAATTTTATTTAAGAAAAAACGTTTTGCCATTTGCGTAGCTAAGAAAAGTTGTGAGCATTGTTAGAGTTTATTAATAAATGTGCATGCAAATTGAACAAGGAAGTGCAATATTATCATTGCTTGATGTTATATTAAAGTTTCATCAGCCAAGAATATCAAAGGCATAAATATTACAATACTTCAGTGCTTATTTGCTTATTAAAAAATCTATAAACACTCAAACAAATTACCATATTAATTAGTACTCATTAAAATGCCATTACAGCGCACACAAGTCGCTTCTGCCACACAATTCAATGCTGCCAATTTATTATGCTTTGTCAACTTGCCCGGCAGCAAATAATAACACGAACATGCAAAACTTTACACAATATTCGCAAATATGTAAGCACGAATACATAACACAAAAACAATAATAAATATGGTTCGGTAAATTTTCATTTTATCGCTTTGCTCAATCAATGAGTTTATAACACAGTGAATGTTGTACTTTCAATTAAAAGTAAACTTTTGCGCCATAATTCAAAACTAAAATATGCAAATCGACACTAAAAGCCTTCAATGGCAAACGGGGCGTTAAGTTGAGCTCAGTTGAGGTGAGTGGAGTAGAGTGGAGTTTGTATGGAGTTCAGTGCGTTCAGTCATCGATTTAAAGTTGCGCTATTTTATGTTGTATTTTATGCCTTGTCGGCTCGCTCGGCCGTCGACAGTTATACAATAATAATAAGGCACAATGTACCCACCCTCGCTTTGGTACTCTACATGGCAAAGCGCCCAATGTGCCGTGTGTTTGTGCTGCCATTCATGCCATAAAATTCGCCTGTGACGCACATTAATTAATTTGGTTTTGGAACATTTCAAAAGGATTAAATTGCACATAGAATATGCATTGTCGCTTTTGAAATGGTGTGTGTGTGTTTTCTTTGTTGCTGCTTTGTAAGCGAGTGTGTTGGATACATTTTATCTCGTCTGTTAGCTTTGAAGCATATTTATTACAACAAAGCACATTTTTATACCATTTTTGTTAACCATGTCGGCTTCTGCTCGTTTGAAATTAAGTTATATATAAACACCTTAAATGGTAAAACAAATTTGAAATTTTCAAAAAAAGTTCTTCAACATTAACATTTGTATTGCCTACTTTTAGGGTTTAATTTTCAATTTGTCTAAGCAAATATTTTTAATTGCAATATGTTTATTTATCTTAATAAATTGTTATTATTGTTCTCAATATAATTGCCTTAAAATTGTTAGAAGAACACATCAAATCAAGACAAAAACATAATTACTTCGATTTAAATAAGTTGTCCCTAGAAGTATGCAGTACAATATTGAAAATACAAATTGGTTCTTTAAAAATTAATTAATTTATTGTTGTTTTAAACACGAAATACGTAATTAAAAATACTATCCAATCTTTATACAAAATATCTATTTATTTTAAGTATTATTAAATTTCCAACTTTGCATAAGACAATCATCAAAGTACAGCCGAAAAGCAAAGTAATAAAGTTACTCATTGTTGAACTCATTAAAAATTCCAAGACTTATAACATTACCACAAACAATGACAACGACAGTGACACCGGTGTACTTTATGTCATACAATACTTTTTGTTTGATGAGGCCTACGAGCCAAAAAACAAAAAGATTGGGCAGCCGGCGTTGGCTTCATTTACGCGCAACATTGTAAAATCTAATGAACAAAAATTAATTTGCCATAATAACTCAACTAAAACACAAAAGTGCGACACAAGCTGCCGCCAAAAGTCATAGAAAGAGTTGCTTTCTGGCACGGCCAGGCGGTGGGGCAGCGCTGATAAAACAAATCATGTAACCGGCGCCGATTTCCCCCACGGGAGCACAACGCGGTTTACGGTTGCAGCATTTGTCGCAATGTCGCGTTCTAAAAGTGTTGTCGCCAACAATTTGCATAAAATTCGTTCAAAATTATTCGTTTCATTCTGTTACAATGGAAATATGCGTTAATAAGCGCTTAAGAGGATGAGTCAATATGGCTTACCTGTTGCCAGCCGACAGACGCTTCTCAATCTACTTGACTGCCAAACCAACAGACTACTCGAATCGGCGGTCGTACAGTGGCGCTTAAGTGTAAATGGATCGCCTTGTGAAATCCGGTAATTGTGTGTAATTAAATCTTTCATTTTTGCATTTGCCGCCATCACATCGAACGAACATCGCGTTGAGGAGCACACGTTGATTTGCCTTTGAGTCTGGCATAATGTTGAATATCATGTTCAGGACTTCAGGCTGCAACCCTTTGGTGTTTTCGTCACTTATTGTTTTAATTGTGTAGCGTAAATAATTTTGCGGTTTGGTGTCGTGTCATTGATATTGTTACAACATTTGTTGCTTTGCAAAAGTGTCGGTTGGTTTCCAGAAATTATTGAATAGAAGCAACTTTAAATTGAATTTCAGACTATTTCTTTACAAAATGATTTTGGAATTATCAACTATATTTTGAGAAAAAACCAAAAATTAATGCATTTAACATTGCATTAATTAAGTTAAACATTTTATAAGTTCTAATATTGACTTTATACTCTCAAATCTCTTATAATCATTGCACGAATCAATTTCTAATAATTTTTTTTTCACAAAAGTCCAAATTGTTTATAATATAATTACTCCTTTTCTTTTTAATGGTTTCTTTTCCGTTAGAAGTTTTCAACAACATATCAAACAACAGAGCAAACACAAAGAAAGCATAAAATATCATGCTGTGCGACTTCAGCACATGTTTTCACAGGATTACACTTGATTACAGGATACATTACAAAACCCTATAGCTTACACAGAAAAAAAAAAAAAAAAACAACTAGAAAAAAGGAACACAACAAAAAAAATGTTCATTCAAGCTTTGAATCCGCAAAAATATGTATTTAGTGGATTATAAGTCAGTAACTCCCGCTGGGTTTGATCAATCAATTCAAATCAAATTTCATTTTTACATGCGACTGAGCAATATCACTACATCTGTAAAAGGGATGAAGTGTTCGACATTTTGATCTGACAACTATATATGTATATATATGAAGACATTAGAATAATTATTATTACCTCCAGACCGGCGGCAAGCAACGAATGGTAATTATCAAATTGTGGCATGGCTGCCAAAACCACTGAACATCAATCGGACTTGGTTTAATTAAAGCGCAGACAAATGCAATGCATGGACCATGGTCATGTCGATTTATTAGCCGAAAATGAGACAAGCAAATACAGTCTTTCAATATGAATTGCCATCGGACAATGCAAGTTGTTCGTTCGTTCGTTTGTTTGTTTGTTTGATTGTTTGTCTGTGAGATATTCAGAGATTTTCATTTGTGTTTGGTTTTAATGAAAAACGGAAATGCCACTTGGGCTTTATTTGAGTCTTATTTCATTTATGCATGGCTCACATGTTGTTGTTGTTTCACTTTGTTTTTAGCGATTAATTAATGCAATTAATCTGCAACTCCAGAACGAATATGTACTTTACTTGTATTGTTTGGCATTCTTAGTTGAGGTTTTATTGAGTTGTTGTGCGCATTTGTATCCAACATGCTGGAAATGCGTGTAAATAAATGGTAAAGATTAAGTTGAGATTATTAGCAATAAATAAATGAATTAAAATGTGACGGTCGTTTAGGGATGACGTGAGAGACGAAAAATTGGCCGTTCTTGTATCTGAATGGGGGAAATGAGCTCTCAAAGGCTGAATTCTTGAAAGCTGCAAATGCATTTATTTATTTCGATTTAGCTTTGTTTTAATACCAAATAGATAAGTTTTTCTTATATTTGTATAAAAACAATTAGAAATAAGTTATTTTCTATATTTTTAGAAACTGCTTGTAAGAAATGTTCAAATTATTCTTTATGAATAATCCTTATAGTTTTTTCAATAAAAAAATATACATAAAAGTTTTTAAAGTGTTTTTAACAACGCTGATTAACTATATAGTTACATTATATAGTCAGAGATGTCTCCTTCTGTACGTTTCATTAGATTCGTAATTATTATCTGTTTAATAATTTCAAGCAACATTCTTAACTTTCCTCCTATTGAAAAAATGGCATTACATTGTGACTTAATTTAAGTACAACAACTTAGTGCTGATCAACTAATCTTGCGCAAAAATGTCCCACACTTATATTTATACAATAATTCGGCATAAAAGAACTCAAGCCAAGCCGAAACAAAATAAAAATAAAGTCAAAATCAAATGCCATGCCAAAGTGGATTTTCCACCCTTTTTATTAGCAATTGGAAATGCCGCCGCTGCCACCCCAACCTAACCACCAACGACAATGAAGGTAGCAAGCAGCGTAGTGCCTTTGCTCGACTGTTGCTGATGGTAATCCCACAATGAGCTGCTATAATAGATGGTGAGCAAATTGAAGAGCTTTGTCGACGACTGCGGTGTATTCATGGCGTGCCACAAACGTTGCGGTTGCGGTCTTGTAAACGCAGATTTGCGCGTTTGTTTGTGGGTTGGATTGGTTTGGCTTGGCATGGATTGACTTACGCTACGCTTAACATTTGCGGTTTCGCACTTTTGCAACATTTTAGCTGCCATGCAGAAGCCAGTAGGCAGGCAGCAAGGTGAGTTGAACTGAACTAAGCTGTTAGCTGTGACTGAGTATTGATTGTGCGTACGCAACAGGGTGGAAAGTTGAAGTGCATCCGGACGGTCAGCATGAATTAAAATTTTAGCCAAACGACTTGTGTGTTTGTGTGTGTTAACTTCAATGTGCGGCGTCGTTTGTTGTTTGTTGATTCCTGTGGCTAAATTAGAAAATGAGACTTTTTTGTTATTATGCGAATTATGAGTTGGATAAAAGGTATTAAATATTTTTGTCGCTACTGTTGTCAAACTTTTGGTGGTTGAGTTGATTTTAGGCTAATTGAAAAAGATGTCTGATGTCGTTCTATCACGTGCAAGGACACAGGTGCTCTACTAATTTCACTTTGCATTTTCAATTGTATACGCTTTAAAACTTCTATGAAAGTATTAAAAAAATATATATATATAAACTAAAGTTTATTCTTTTGCAAATTTTTGACATTTTTGTTACACAATTCGTTATCAGTTTTTCATGCATGACAGCATACGCACGTGCTTCTGCTTCTGCCTTTGGCTTCCTGTGAAAATGTCAATTTTTTTGACATGCTTCTTTTTTTTTTTAAATATCAAATTTGACAGCACATGAGTCCATGAGGTGTGTTTGCAGATACTTATGTATCTGTAGTGAAATTTTTGCGGTTTTGTTACTTAAATTTCATATCGATATTGACTAAGCAAGTCTTTCACTTGTATTTGATTCGTCGAAAAAAAAAAAAAATACATATTGTTAATGAAATCGCAAATGAATTGAATATGGATGAAGTTGTCTCAATTTGCATGCGTACAATGCAAATAATTAAATTTACGGCTGTGACATTTTTTTTCCCCTATGCCTTCGCTTTGCCCCTTTCATTGCAATTGAATTTGCACAGACCTTTTGTGCGTTAAAAGCTCTCCAAAGTATCGCATTTGTTGTGAACAACCCTTCTGTTGTTGTTCGGCTTATGGTTTGTCAACGCCACCCGCGAAGCTGACCAACATGGAACCCTAAGCACAATATTTCTGTCATGCGACAAAGTAAAAAAAATGTTGAAGGGTTTGAGTGTTTCATCATCAGCATCATCATCATCGCCTACATCAACATACTCATCGTCGTACTCATCGTGCTGTTCATGTTGACTTCAGTGCATCTCTTGGCTTCATCAATTGTGTTTTTTTTCACTCCATTTATATTTTTTGCGCTCAGCTTTGTGTAGTCATATTTGATGTCATATACATGTGCCTGTGAAGTGGTTTCAAATGTTCTATTCTATTGCATTTGGAGTGATTTAATGGATTTCGCAAACGAGTGTGTAATGTGATCGACTATGACTTCTAATTGTACAAGCGATACAAATGTAATGTGCCTTCTAATTGTGCGTATCATTAATTATTTATGACTTTTCAAAAATTTTGTCACAAAACTCAAGTGGCCTTGAGTGTGTAATGTATGCAAAAGTGTTCTACTCAAGAGTGACGATTTTTATGATTTTAACTTTTAATAAAAGAAGAAAAAAATAAAAATAAAAAATATTTTTAGAAGCATAAAAAAGGCTTAAAGCTGATATTAGTTATTCTAAGCGGATTGATGTATTTTCAATAGAAAAATTTTGTGTTTCAATAACTTATTTTGTTTTTTTTTTAATCCGTTAATTAAAGAATAACAAAAGTCTGCTACACACACACACACACATACACACACGAATGCACAGAATGAAATGCTGTCAACGTTTGAATGTTCAATCAAACTGTCAATAAGCAATTCATTTGCAAATGCGATTGGCGTCAAACGTAGCAGAAAGAAAAAAAAAAAAAAAGTAAATGAAATGTCGAAAAAAGTCATTCGTAGGTGAGTCATGCCATTGTCAATTGTTTGTCAAAAAGCCATTTCGTTTTGTATCAAATTTCAGCGATAGAAGGAGAGCTAACGAGTAGACAAAAAAAAAAAAAAAAAACGAGCGCCAATGGGACACAAGTCAGAAAGAAAGAAAGAAAAAAAAGAAGTTCCAAAAAAGTAGGTAGAAGTGGCATGTACTTGTTAAAATGTTTGCGAAAAATACTCCCCAGAGTATTGCAGTCATATAGACAGTGCATGAGCGTGAGCATGAGCTTCCATATGACACACACACACACACACAGACTAAGTTGAGTTGAGTTGTTAGTCGTGTTGTCAGCAATGAGCGCCAGCCAACCCAACTGCCGCCCACGTGCAGGCAACCTATCAAGACAGCCCATCTAACCGAGTGCCGGTTGACATTTGAGCGCTTCATGCACAATCACAGCGTCGATTTAATGGAAAAAATGAATTCCTCTTTTTATTTTTTTTGGTGTACTGTTTGACTAATACAATAAAGCGCGTAGTCACATATGAATGTGTGAATTTGCGGAACATTTCTTTCATTTAAAAAAAAAAAAAGTTTACAAATCATACAAAAAATAAAGCTTTAAAGTCATTATTGTATGCTAAATGACAATGTGTAATTGTCATACGACGCAGTGATATGTTCTATTTGCAAAACTCAAAACAAAAAAAAAAAAAAAAGAAGGCCACTTCATGTTAAAAGTATCTAACACCGGAAACAGCCAACAATTGTTCGCTTTTTAATTAAATTTGGTCTGAGTTCTTCATCTACAAACCGAAAAAAAAAAGAAATTAAAAAGTTTAGACATTCGTTTATTTTTTATTTCGAGTATTGAATTGGATTTTTCAACCAATTGTGAAAATCAAAAAATACAAAACGAAAAAAAAAGTCAATTTTTGACACAATGGCTCGCCGCGTCTCTTTGGTGCTCTTCGATAACAACTGTGAAGCGTATAGGAAATTAAATTTTTTCCAATCAACAAATTTTCAATGGCAGTTCACACTCACATTGCACACAAACATACAAAGGAGCGCGACAGATATGTGCATTGTAGATACATTCAAGGCTCACATACATGTGACTGGAGTCCAATAGCATTGCCACTGGCAGCAGTCACAAAGTTCGTGTTGAGTCGGGGTATTTGTGTCAATACAGTTGCAAAAATATATTTGATGCATTCATAAGATAAAGTTGTTGTTTTTTTTGTTATGCTGCGATTTTATGAATTGAATGTATCGATGAAATTTAAAATTGAAGTTACAAATATTGGAAAAAAAATTGCACAATTTGCTTGTTGTATTTGTAAGTTCGAAAAACAGACACAGCTACAACTGAACTGTATCGAGATACTGCTGCTTTGAACAAAAGTACACAAGTATCTTGTTGTTTGTAAATTCTTGAAAATTTCTTAATTTTTATATCTTTCAGTGAAATGGTTACTAAATGAAAAATAATTGCATATTTGTGTTATACAAGTTGCGTTCAATTAATGAAATGTGCCTGACAGAAGAAAGTCCAATGACACTTCATCTTTATTAATTGTTTGTTGGGCGGCGTTGCAGTAAAATAACAAAATTATTGCATTGCAAAAACAATGTGTTTATTAATATGATTGTTGGCTGTATTGAGGGGTTGGAGCAATGAAAGTTCTAGTGAAAGCATACACAAAATTAACGCCTCATAAATTAATTTGAAATGTGCAAATGCAACATGGTGCAAATGCGCAAAGCGATTCATATCTCTAATGAATGCAATAACAAGAACAGAACAGAACAGAACAATTGAAAGTCTGCCTTAAGTGAAAGTACAACAGATAAATAGATAGACATATCTACTTGTGCATAGGGAGAAAGACACTTGCCTTAATTATGTGGAAAGAAATTGTCATGCAAAAAATACAAAGAATAGCCATAAAGTGTCGTCCACTAAATGGTGTCCATATGGTTGTGCTCAACATTCGCTTGGCTTATTGCTTGCCGCAGGGGGGGCTGAGATGGTGTGTAGATCTTGGTTAATTACCAAGATGTATGCGTGTCGCGCACACAGTCCAATTAACCCCCATTATGAGTGACTGACTGAGTGCGCCAACAAGTGAGTAAGTGCGCGATTGAGTGCAGGACTGTGTGAGGGCGCTCCGGAGCGTATCTGCAAGCCAACCAGCAATCTATTGCCATGTCCGACGGTCCGTCAGTCCGGCTCTTGTGCATATGTCCTGTGTTCTGTCCACGATTGAAGCATTTTAATGGGCGTGCTGGAGTTCATCCCGTTTAGGGTCAAGCGTTCGCACTGCCACTGTAAGTATCGTAATTAAGATTTCTTTTCTTGCATAAACACTGGACACAACAATACCCTATAAAAGCACAACAACAACAGTATAACGCGCAACCAGTTGAATTTATTTTAATGCCAACTTGTTCATATTTTGCCTTTTGGTGACTTTGGCACATTCATTATATGTTTGGGGGGGTGGGGGAGTGGAGAGAGCGACGGACGTTGGTGTTGCGGCATGTGAGGCAAATACACACAAATTGCTTTATGATGTTGCAGATTATGATAATGAATGCCATCTGGACTGGACGCTTTGCAGTTTGCTTTTATAAGTGCTCACATATACCAACAACAACAATAAGAACAAACAATAACAACTTTTAATGTTTTAGGGATTCAGCGTTGAGTCTGACACTTTTAGTGATTTAATATTATTTTTTGCTGAGGGAACATGACACGTTTGTCCGCAAAGCGTTGACATTAAACAATATTTTATGAATATTCATTATAGAATTTGTTAATGGAAAATTTTAAGGAAGACTTTTTCTAGAGAGTTTTTAAGATGGTCCCAGGCTTTAAGTGCCTGATTTTCAGCTAGCACAATATCTCTTCGATTGTCTTAAACGCTTTTAAATTATTTTTTGGTTTGGTTAAAACGGAGTTTAAAAAGTATTTAAAAATAAAAAAATATTCTTAAAAAAAAAAAAACTGATAGAAAAAGTAATATTTTAACCTTTTAAAAGGAAACTTCAACAGACGAACAACCGCGAATATTATTTATTAGTACGCCAAACTTTGTCCTATCGTGGACTTTATTTTTTTATTTTTTTGTTGTTGTTGTCATGCGTTATCTGTAAAATTCGTGTAAAAGTTACATTTTTGGGGTCGTGAGTGGCTTTCATTTTTAATATAGTCGACGTGCAAAAGCAAAGTTAATAAATTTTGTGGCTTTTGCGCACAAGTTGACTTTTTTTTCTATAAAATTTCATTGCCAACAAATGAGAAAAACTTCCCTCTTGTGAAAATCATAAGCCGATTTAGCGAACATCAAACAGCAAGATATAAAACGCATACGAAGCGAAAATCTGCGTACAAAAACAAAAAGAAGATTGAAAATAAAGCAAAAGAAGTTCGAGTCTGGTAAATGACTAATTTAAAGGATAATTTTTGCTGTCGCTGATGGGATAACGATGTTGTAATGATATCCTGTCAGTTTTATGCAATGACATCATTGTCAGCACATCTTTTTTTTTTTACCGTGACAAACAAATGATTTGCCCTCACCCTCGCGGGGCGTCTGCCACCCACAAATGCATTTCCAACTAAAGTAGCCAATAAATTTTTCGGTTTTTCTTGAGGCTTCTTTCTTTCTTTCATTGGTTTTTTGTTGTTACTCCCCCCCAAAAAGCTTTTAACCCTTTGTTGGTTTATCGGGCGGACATTATGCGCACTCAAGTGTTGTAAAATGAGTTATTTTTTGGTAAGACAAAAGAAAAGGGTTTCTTTCAAACGCTGATAAACTCAATTTTATTGCGCCCATTTGCTTAACGCGTTATTAAACCGTTTGCTTTTTTCATTTCCTTGTCTTTTTTGTTTTTTTTTTTTTTCTATTTTGTCTTTGGCTTTGATTGCAACATAAATTCTCGAATGGCACTTAAATAAATATGATGTCCGCCATTGCGCGCATTTCATAATCTGAGCATGCTTTCTTAATTACTTTGCGGTAATTAGTGTTAGTTGGGTTTCTTTTTAATTACAACCGTATTAAATTTGTTATATGAATGTTTCCAATGGTTTGAGTTTTATGAGTCAGTAAAGAAGTCTTGAACTTTTATTTTATCTAAAGTCTAATTTTTCTGTTTTCTTCTTTAATGCTTTTTTTTTTGTACAGTAGAACTTTGATGATTTCGATAATTACGTATATGTATATCGAGCAATATTAGATTTGTCGAATTGTTGGGATCACTCGATATTTATAAAACGACTTTTATTGATTTTACACTGTAGGAGTTTTTTGTAGAAGAAATCTTGAGATTGAAAAAACTTATAATACAATTTATATTAGTGCCCGATTTATTGAATTGTTGGGATTATCAAATATATGAATTATCGAATTTTTACTGGATTTATTTTGTATTTTTTGTAAATGGTTTTGAATTATTATATATGATTTTTTCTGTTTTATTTTTTTGTATTTTATTTTTTTTTTGTCTTAACACATTTTGATTAATTAAACGAGTAACAAATTTTCACTTTCCTCATGTCAAATGATTTATTTCAAATACACCTTCTCTGTCTCTTACTTTCTCCCTCCATCACACATTGACCCCCCGTCTTGACAGGTACATGCTTGTGGCACAGCTTTAATGCGCTTGTTGCTTTCGCCATTGACCACAAAATTAATTGTTTGGCTAACTTGTTAACGTAAAACAATTTGCCCAAATAACAAATTCAAGGCGAGCACAATCACAGACAAAGGACAATCTGTGTAAACAAACGCATCACACCCTCATGCCTTTCCATGCGTGTTGAACAAGTATCTGAGGCCTAATCCAAATCGTTAACGTTTGACATTTCCTAATGAATTCGCTGCCAACAATTATCGGCAGGACTGATGTTGCATAAAATCTTTTAGCCAGAGGGTGAAAGTGTTTGATGGATTGTTTCGATTGCTGAAATTTTATTTGATAAATTGTTTTTCATGACATTTGAAAATGTTCATCACTTTGTTTAAATTTCTTTTTAAATTTCTTTCAAAAAAAAAAAAAAAAAAAGTGAGGGAGAAAGCAGACAACGCTTCTTTTTATTGTTGCTGTGATGTCCTGTCGCCTGGTCAGTTTACCTTAGCCATTTATCCATTATGGCCATTTTGGTTGAGCTCTTTTGTATTGTACGCCAAATGTGCATATTTTTTTTTGGACAACAATGCCGAAACATGGTTAAAACCTTCGCTATTCATGCACGTATATAATGTTACTAATGGACGGCGCTTTTGTTTGCTTAAAAATTCTTTAGTTAATATAAAATAACAATGAAGATTTTACATGTAATTTTTGTAATTCCGAAAATGCATACAAGTCTAGTGAGGAAGTGGTAATTTAAGAATATTTATAATAAGCTCAATGCAGAATAGCAAATGAGTAATGAACAGACAGGGTGGCAAAAGCAACTCTGAGCACGGATATCGAGCTAGGAGATTTAATTTCTCTTAGACGATTGTCTAATATTCGCTTTTAATCCTTGAATTCGAGTGCAAGACTACCGTATGTGTAAAGTAAGCTTCTATAACATAGAATTCCATAATAGTAAAAAAAATATATCCCAAATTGATTCTGGATCTTTTAAAATATTGCTGAATAGTACAAATCATACAAATTTCATTGCATAGAGTGCATTTTGCACATCATTTGTGTGACATGTGTCATGTGATAAATTATCACTGTTTATCTTCATTGCACTCATTGAACTCAACAAATTATAAACCATCAAATAGGAGTGAAAGAAAGAGAGAAACGAATAATTGAAATGTCAACTCTTTGTTTGCTATAAATTTAAATAAAGTTTACAAATCAATCAACCATAAATAAAACCACTAAACGCGATACTTACACACACACACACACACACACGTACACAGACAATCATTTAGCGAGTTCAACGCGCAGTCAGGAAAAAAAAACCAACACCAACAACAAAAAGCAAATTTAAATGGCGTGTCACATGTATTCGAAAATATTTAATTTACAGTTGACAGAAACCGCCACCAGAACGGGAAAATGTTTTACATTTTTAATTAGAAACACACACACACACACACAGAGAGCGAAGTACACAAACACAAACACAACACATGTGACATTATCTGTGACGGGATATCAACCAACACGAACAACAAGCAAAGCAAAGTAATGCCAATTCGCATTGCCAACACAAACGACTCCCCCCCGCACAGCACTTTGCCTTCCTCTGTCCTTCACCCACTTCAGTTGCTTTAGACAAACATTGGCGGTGACTGCCACGCGCTTTTAAGGACATGTTAAGGACACTTTTGCTATTAGTTGATTTTCTATTTAAACAAGATATTTTTGTTGTACAATCTACGTTTTTGTTGTCATTGTTAATATTTACATAAATGTAGAAATGAAATGCGACTCGAGTTGTTGTTGGTCTTCTTACTTTAACATTTTGGTCGCTTGATTTTATATCTTCAGACAGAAAAGTCTTTGAGCTTTATCAATTATTTGCTTACTTTCTTTCTTCTGCAGTTTACTTTAATATTTGTTTCTAATTAAAATATTGTTTGGTAAAAAGTGAAGGCATATCTGTCACTTAAATCACTTCAAGTTTTATTCAATTAATTTTGACATTGGCGCTTTAATTAAAAATCAACAGAAAATATTTTCGATGTCATTGGCTTCGACGTTTTTACTTTTTTGTATGTGCGTATGTATGTGTGTGTGTGTTGTTGTTAATTAATTTGGCCTCGGCATGAAAAGCGCATTAGCCGATAAATCTCAGCGCATTCAATTGCATTCACACACTCACACACACACAGATACACACATATGCACACAAGCACTGACACAAGTGCACTGGTAATATATCATTGAGTTGCATTGTCCTTTCCACGCGTCCCATTGAATTGAATGGTTTAATTTATGACATGATGAGCGGCACTTGTAACATTTAATTTTAAATGCCACAATTATATGCAACGAATGCGTTATATCTTCTTTTGTCTTTGGGTGAGTTCGTGTGAGTAGCTCGAGTCATGCAATGTGCTTTTGGTTGAGTTATGATAGATTGGGTTCAACTCATACTCAATAAAATTGTTTTTTTGAGGCTTCAAGTTGAAGTATTTGATTTAAATATTTTCTGTTGCATACTTTTGTGCTAAAAATTCATGAATTTTTTTAATGTACATATTTCTTCATAAATAGACTGCTTTGATCCAAAAAATATATGATTTGTTTATGTAAACTATTATTTGGTGTATTATACTTATATGAAATATGAGCTAACTTCTTAGTATCAACTTTTTTTGCTTATAAGATCGACATAAATATTTATATACATACCTTTGTATATCTCCTTAGTTAAGACTCAGTTTGTGTTATGTTTTGAAAAAAAATCTTGTAATATAAATAAGCAATTTTCAAAACATTTCCAAGAAATCATGATTTTTCTTAGTTGTTTTTCTTTCTTGTGAATAAATGTTTTATATTCAAGTATTTCTTTCATTACAATGTTTTTATTACTCTGATCAAGGCATGTTCAAAAACTTGGCTTGTGAATTAAACGAAAGTAATAAAAAAGTGTCTGCCAAATTTTGGAACTTAGATTACTTGTAGAGGTTGTTATTTCTATTTAAAGATTATTATTATTTATCAAAGACGATTTTAAGAATTTTTATATGATAATCAATTTCCATGTAGTGTCCAAAATATATTGATAAATTCTTTAATTTTATTATAGCACCTTTCTCTCCTTCCGCAAACAAATTCGATTGCACTAACATTATATACCCTCCCATACTATGCTAGCAAATCGTACCGTTCAATCTTCCTACTGGTTAATTTTGATGGACGACTGTTTTTGTTTAGTTCGCATGTCGGACGGCAGGTGGCACGTGATGCGCATCTGGTCGCAATGATGCTAAAAAAGGTAAACATAACTTTTCAGTCTTTATTTTTAATTTCCTTTTTTTTTGTTTTTGTGTTGCTTTGCTGGTCTGATGATAAAAAGTTCAGTGTCATAACTTTTCTGGTTAGAAGGTATTTTTTTTGGTGCTTGTCGAGTTAACATTTGCTTAGCACTCAACGCACACTTTTGTCATCCTGAATTTGTGGTGGTCCATCAATGCTGTTGTCGGTTGTCGACGCTGTCAACAGACTGTGGCCAAAACAAAAATCCAACCAGAAGCGAAGACAAAAGCTATTAACGGAATTAAAAATGCATGAAGCCAAAATGTGCCCGAAATGAATGAGTTTGCCGTTTGCCAAACACAGCAACAACAACAACAACAACAAAAACATGAAGGCGAAAAGGTGCGTCGCACTTTTACTCGCACTTTGCTAATTAGACTTTGTGCTATTTTGTTATTGTTCTTGTTGTTATATCACTCAGTTTGTCTTATTGAAAATTTAAATAATAGTTTAATATTTTTTCCTCTATTTTTGCTGCAACGCTTACTTCATGTTATGAGCATTCATTTAGCTCATGTATATTTCTATTGCCTTTTTTTTTTTGTTTCTTTCTATGACTGCTTAATAATAACTTCATCATTAATTGCATGTTGTTTGCTTCTAGCAATTAGAAGACATACTGGGTGGCTTTGAACGCGCCCAAGTCGCTATTTTTGCTTTGAACTATTTAACTGTTTGTGCACTTTGCTTGCCACAAGTGACAGGCAAGAACATCGAGCCGACCACTGAGCTGATACAAGTTTGTGGAGGAGCAGAAGCATCTTCATTTATGTATATCTATGTGGCATATCTTTAGATCTCTTCGTTAGTGTACTTGTTGTTGCTGTTGTTGTTGTTATTCTTAGATTTCATGCTAGCAACATGCACAGTCGTCATTCTAATTCTTTGCCTGGGAATTAGACTCGTTCGCATTCAGATGAAAGTCTTATTAATTCAACATTCATTCGTTCATTCATTCATTCACTTAGACATGCACTTACTCATTTACTTGACTGACTTGCTTAATTGCTGTAGATGACAAAACTCTTGTCACTCTCACGATTCTGCATTTATCTTGTCTTGTCTTGACTTGGTTTGGCCTGACTTCAGTCGAACTGTGTTGATTTGAGTTCAGTCTTGTGGGTGAATTAGTTGAATTAGTTGAATGTGTATGTTGGTGTGTGTGTGTGTGCATCGGTAATTGTTTTATGAATGTTAATTGATGAATATAAATGATAATTTTCAAACTGTACCAAAAAGTCAAAGTGAACTGAAGAAGGCGTTGCTTTGAATAGTTGTCTAAAAGTGCCAAAGATACACGAAACTTAATTAACTCAAAGATAAAGCTATACTTTGCATCTCGTAATTTTAAATATTCTTAATCATTTGCTGTGAAATTTCAACAGTTACTTGAGTTTATTTTTTTTTTCTTGTTTTACATTATTTTTTTTTTGTACATTTCGTTGGTAACAAATATTTTCAACATCTTTTTGATGTTCTTGTTGAGCGTTTTGTTTGCTGTGTTGTTTTGTCGCATGTTTTGATTTGTAACGCAACAGGATTCTTTTGTTTTTATTAGCAGCATACGATGAGCAGGACCACAAGCACACATACACACAGAGATACATGATGCCGGGTGAGGGCGCTCATTGACTCTGCCCTCGAAATTGTCATTTGTTCGCTCGTTCATTCGTTTGATTCCGCAGACGTTGCCCTGACTGCCACTGCCACCGATAGCTGCCGCTGCCGCTGCCACTGCCAGTATCGATGTGGCACAGTTGCCAATTGCGTCTGTCGCTTGGACCATGTCGCAGCGTGTTGCCGTTGTTTGTGTTTTTGGAACACTCCTGGTCATTTCATTTTTTTGGTCTTTTATGTCAATTCGCCTTACAGTATGTCTCTCTCTCTCTCTCGCTCTTACTCTAGCACTCAGATGCGTTTTGTTCACTCGAGTGTTTCTTTATTTTGACTTTTGTTGTTTTGTTTTGTTTATTTGTTTTTGTTTATTTGTTTGTTGGTTTGTTTCGAGCTGATAATTTATTACGACACTGATCTGTGTTTTGGAACAATCGCGCGCCAGCGTCCAGCAGACGATTTACGGTTCGCCCTCATCCTCATCCTTAGCCTTAATGCAGCAGCGGCAGCAGCATTCTGACCGAACCAACACCTTTCCACGCTCCATAAAAATAAAATAACAACTACACTTGGAAGCAGCTTGGCTCTGATTTTTGTTGATCACTTTGTCGTTACAACTTTGTCTTCTGTTCTGTTCCTGTCTGTTGTGTTCTGACTCCGATACGAGTTGTCTCTTTGGCTTGTTGGCCAGTCTGTCTTTCGGTCGGTTTGTCTGTCCATTTGTGGCTCTTGTTCTTATAAATACTCAACTCAATGAAAACAAATGAAAAATTCACTTTGGTTTGTGTAGCTGTCGCACAGAATTAGTATCTACAAGTATGTTAAAAGGTTCATTCATGTATCTCAACATGTAGAAGCAGTTTCACTTTGTTTTGACTTTTGTTCAATGCCTTCAAGCTTAAATATTTCTGTGTACATTTATTTGTTGCATGTTTGCTCATTTTGGTTGCAATATCAATTTCATTTGCAGCTTCACGGTGTTCATCTGTTTAGACAAAACAAAACAAAACAAACGAAAATCGCTTGTTATTTAATGCCTCCATTTTTGGTCAAATTGTTATTTGGCACTTTGTTTGTTTGCGTCTTAAGTTGTTTGAATTGTAATTTTCGTTTGAATTGCTTAACAAGTTCAGTGCACAAGGCTTGGGTCAAACAGTGAATTAATGGCTTTGATTTTCTTTCCACATTTTTTTTCAATATCAATTTTATCAGTTCAATTGAAGAGATTTTCATTTATATAATTTTGGTTATCGTTTTTAAATGATTTCATGTTGTACGGCATAATTTTGTTCATTTAATACTTTCACAAGTGAAAGAGAAGTACACAAAAAGTCAACCAAAGATGAAGAAAAACATGAGGGTCACACTCAAAGTCAGCATTTGATGAAAAAGTGATTCATCATTTAAGCGCCGACAATATTCGAAACAATTAAAATGATGTGTACTATAGCATGGTAGCAACAACAGTAACAACTTATCGACAACGACGACGACAACAATTAAAGTGAATGAGTATAAATAAGCGGGTCAAATTAGAATAAATAGTTACACAAACACGCGAACCCCTTTGGCCAACCGATCACGATCTTTGAACGCTTCGTCTGTGCCCAAAACGAAGATGTGAGCGCGATTGAAGACACCAAGGAATACTATTGCAACAAATCAAAAAATTAAAAATAAATAAAAATGAATTGAATAATTAAGGTCATATTTGTTTATGAATGAACGAGTGAATGAAATGAAATGAATTGAATAAAATTGGAAGTGTATGATGAGTAATAAGAAAAAATTTCGTATGCTTCGATACAAATAATGACGCTGATGATGATGATGATGATGGTGGTGGCAACTGTGACTAGCGCTGCTGGCGATTGTTCGCGGGCGGCGTCTCATTTATTAATTAATTGCCACGTAATACATGAGAAAAAAAAAGAAGATCAAATATAGAAGGGTGAAGAATATTTATATAATATTTTTATAAACATTACAATTCAATTGACTTATTTTTGTTAATTATTAATTAAAGTATTTTTCATTTAAAACAATTTTTTTTTTAGATATTCATTTCTCATTACTCATCCAACAGACTGTTTGACATTTAAGTTCAACGCGAAACCAAAGTTAGTGGCCAAGCACATCAAACTGTGGCTTGTGGCGAGTGACGCCCCGCCTTGTGCCTCATCCTGCATGTGCCCACATACAGACAACGGCGCTGCAACATGTTCGGCAATTATGCATTCATCAAGATTATGACACGACATGCATGTTTCGATAGCTGACTTGTCTTTAGCATTAAATGAATTTGTACTTAAGATACAACATAGATTCCGCAGATACTTTTTGTTGTCGTTGGCATTGCTAATGTTGTTGTTTTGACTTTGCCACATGACACGCGATTTGAAAAAACAGTTTTTCTAATGATTTTAATTGTGCATGAATTTTTTGACAAAGCAACGAAGTGAAAAATGTGTTGTAATTTGTCTGAAGAATTTCAATTAGTGTAAATTATTTATGGGAAATTTTATGAAGTTGAATTTTAAGTTTGGGCATGGCTTAAATGACTCTTAAGTTGGCCAAAGTAAGTTGAAGTCTTAATTTTATTTCTAAATTTTCTGCTGCTGCTTTCTATATTATTTTATTCGCTATAACATTCTTTGAAAGATACTCTTAATTTAAAATTTTGAAAGTCCCAACAAATATATATATGTACAATAATTTTTGTCTTGTCGATTAATTGTTTTCTACCAACATTTTTTTTTTTGTGTTATCAGCCAAACTCAACAACCATAAAAACATGACTTCTTTGCCATCAAGACAAAAATCTTTAAACAAAAAAAAAAAAAAAAAAAAACTCGGCAACAAAGTCTTCACTAATTTGTTGAACTCGATTCAATGCAATTTGCTTAAAATTTGAGTTCATGAGAAGGTCAACAACAGCTACTGTATTTGCAAATTTCAGACGCGCAACTCGACAAAAAAAAAA
The DNA here is from genome assembly GCA_034638295.1 of Phortica okadai. Taxonomy (NCBI): domain Eukaryota; kingdom Metazoa; phylum Arthropoda; class Insecta; order Diptera; family Drosophilidae; genus Phortica; species Phortica okadai. Next base: position 46,595,178 of record CM067849.1, on the reverse strand, counting down.
AATAAAACCATCCCAGTGAGTGCAAAAGAGAAAGAGAGAGTTTGTGTTAGAGGTAGATGAAAAAAACAAAAAAAAAAAAAAATGAGTGTATCTCAACTTTGTGGCCTGATAAATATCACAGCACAGAAATTTTCATTCCGACAATAACGTGCCAAAAGTTGCTACTGCATTTTAAATATTTATTAGTTTTTATTTGAATTTTTTGTTTCTGTTTTTTTCTCTTATATATTTGTTGTTTTTACTGTCGTCATTTGTTTTTTTCATTTTGTATTTTTTTTTTACTTTCCGTGCCTTTCGTTTGTGGCAAAGTTTTAAAGAGTTTGTTGAGAGGCGCACGTTTTGCTTGTACAAGAAATATTTTTTATTTTTATTTTTTTTGAACATGAAAAATATCTTGTTAAGATTTTATTTGTTAGATAGACGACAAGTAGACTTAATTATCATTTTTTGTCTGCTTGAACATAAATAATACATTAGCCGGATTTGGAACGTTGCATTTTCGAGGGCGCATGCGACAAAAAATGCAAGCAAGAAGACTTGCATTTTATTGGTCGAAGTTGTTGAAACTTTTGAGTTGCCTTTTCAATTTGGAAAGGCTTTTATAGACTTTTGTTTTATTTTCTTTTGTCTCGTTTTTGTTTTTGTCTCAATGATAGCTAAACGTAGCAAAGAGAAAACCGCACATAATAATCATTGGCAACCAATCTATGCGAACCATCAATAGAAACGCAACGCAAAACTGAGTATCTTCTCAATACTGATGCTATGCAAATGTAAACGCTGCCGCAAGAGATATGACTTGGCCAAAATGTATATAAGTATGTATGTATGTACAACAATGCGCTGAGTCGCGACGAGCACGAGAACAGTCGCTGAGTGAGTGAGTGTGAGTGAACTGAGCCAAGCTGAGCCAGAGCAGAGCTGAGGAAGAGTATCTATTCAACTTGCTGAAAACATATTTTCCATGTCGATACAATCGATTGCGTTATGCAAAATATATGCAAATACCATAAATACAACGTTCCAAGGCAGCATTGCGACAGCAGCTAAGCAGATGCCTTCGCTGCCACTTCCAAAAGCTCTACGGTTTGGCAATTTTCGCAGTCGCAGGAGAAATTGACGCTGCTTTCAAGTAAGAAAAACTGTTTTCTTTTCCGGCGAATAACAATGCCGCACTAAGAAATGTTCAACGTTCCTGTCTGAAGTCGTGTGACTAACATTTCTTTTTCTTCAATTTTTTTTTTTCATTCATTCTATTCAGAAATATTTAAGCAACAATGAAAATGTATTCGTTTTTGTGTGTTTTCGCGCATTAGAAATCATTTCGATATGTCAATAGATAGATTTGTAAATTTATCGAATGAGTGGGTGTGTGCATGAGTATGTCCGTTTGTGTGTGTGCGAATGATGCCGCCGATGTTAAATAACTTGCGGCAAATTTAATGTATTTATAAGTCTTGCATGCTTTAATAGAGTTCAAGTTACATTCTCGTTGGCCTTGTTGTATTTGAAGTTGAACTCTTCACATAAATATGATAATAATGTCGATGATTTAGCATTACTGTTAATAGAGTTATTAACAATCAAATGGTTTTAAAGTTCCAAGGGCTATAAGCATGATGTTTCGGGCCCGAAAATATATTACAATGGCACTTAGGATATACATATGTATGTACACATATGTGTATGTACTAATAAAATAATAAGGTCCTGAAAAGTTGAGATAGCTATCTCAATTGATTTTCGAGAACAAGCGAAACTTTTACTCAGAAACGATTGGTTTAAAAATTCAATGACAAGGCTGACAGGATCTCTTTAGAGAAAAATCTGCAGCTACATAAATATATACGTTTTTAAGATCAGTGAACAAAAAATTGTTTTTATATGTTATTTTTTATTTCAAGACTTATATATTACCCTTTTACTACAGATTATTTTCAGATTAAAAAATTTTAAACCAAAAATAATATAATCTTTATTCAAATTACATTTTGTAAAATAATGACTTATTCTCTGAAAATTTCTAAAATGTATTACTCATTAAATAGACTCAACTTTTACTTTTTCTACCTTAAAAGCTTCTGCTCACCAACGTCATTAATTTCAGTCGTCTGTGATCTTCCACGCTTCTTCTTCTTCTGCTTAAGAAAAGTTGCAGACATTTTTCGCAAATGTTGGTTTATCAAATTAATACCTTTCAGTTTTTTTATTTTTTTTTTTGCTTTTCGCTTGACGATGTATCTTTATAATTAGATACTATTAATCGATTGATTATAAATCTTCTGAACCACCGGAAAATTAAAAGAAAAAAAAAAAGAAATAAATAAAAAACAACCAAAATGCAACAACAACAACAACGTCTTGACTTCAACTAAAACTCGTTGGAAAATTCAGCAACATACGTTGTTGTTTTTTTTTTTTCGCTTTTTGTTACCAAAGTCTCTTAAAACGCTCTTCGCTGCTTTGCCGCTCATTCGCCATTGTTGAGTGCCTCACGCTGTGCGCGATTCATGTTTGGTGATTAAAGTAAGGTTCGTAAATTTACAGTTTTCATCAAAGAGGCGACTGGACTCACCTTTTCACTTCGCAACAGCGCAAAGTTCAGCCGACTACAGTAGGAGGAGTGCTCCTTTAAGCTCTCTCAACGAATACACCGCCTTACCGTCACAATGCCTACAACATCAACACACCAACAATAACAACAACAAACTCATTCAGCATTGGCAATCGACTTTAGTTTGGCTTTGGCTACAAGTCTAAACTGATTTCCAGCAATAAGCATTAGTTGAAAATTGCAATTGTTTCGCATTGCAAGCAAAAAAAAAAAAGATCCAAAAAAAAAAAAAAGTCATGCGAGCGTTGGTCGATCTGAAGGAAACGTTGTGCGATGAACGACGACCGATCGAATGAACGTTGAACGAGTGAGCATTGGTTTAGGTTTAGTTCAACGATTGCACGATTCTAACAGCACATCATTCGCATCATCATCATCATCATCGTCGTCGTCGTCGTCATCGTCATCATCAACCGGCAATCACATGGGATCGCTAAAGTGTTGCTCTGTGCAGCGGCAAAATTGAACGATGCATTGCGACTTGACTCAAGTCTCGACTCGACTCGATTTCGAGCGTATTAAAGCGCTAGTCACTGAATCATATAGACACCATTAAAGGCTTGGTTCAGCTTGGCAATCGCGTCAATTTCGCGGTATGAGCTTGCCTCCTTGACTCGCTCACTCACTCACTCACTCACTCAGTCACTGAGACGCTCACGGTGCCGGCACAGGGCTTGGAAATCTAAAATCTGGCCTGCATAGTTGCGTTTTTAGCTGGAAGTCAACGACGACGTCGATCGTTGATCGTTGGCCCACTGCTGCGTGGCAACAACAACAACGACAATCGATGGCTTTGCTTGCCACTTTCTGCAATTGTCGTTAACAGCTTTTATATATGAATTGTTTTTGTTTTTGTTTTTGCCATTTCTGTTATTGGTCACAGAATGCGTACAATTTGATTTACTCAAAGCTGACTTGAGGAGCAAAAAAAAAAAAATGCGTTCAACATTAACGTTGCTAATATTTTAAGCAAATTAACTTGGTCGTTGGTTGTTGTTGTTGTTGTTGTTGCTACAATTGCTGTTGTTGTTGTCAGTGGCGACGCAAACAACAAATTGTTGAGACTAATCAGATTTCGATAAGTCTGCTAAATAACGAGATTAATGTGCTCGTAATAAATGTAATTTGAATTTAACACGTACTCATATCTATGTCTTTCTCACTGTCTCTCTGTGTGTGTGTGTGTTTGTGTGTCTGCAACATGCTACATGTGGCATACAACATGTGTGTTGCTGCTGCATAATTTAATTGCGCGTCTCTTCTGTTGCATTGCATTGCATTGCAGTTTGATGATCAATTGCGCATTGCAAGGATATCACTCGTTTGGCAGATGATCGCTTGTTGTTGTTGTTGCTTGTTGCTTGTTATGTCGGCTTCGCATGTACATATTTTGCTCCACTTGTTTATGCCACATTGAGGCATGAAATAAGAAGGGTTGCACACATTGGACAGGTGTTGATTGCTATGCGACTTCTTTTAGCGGCTTCGGGTGATTTTTTTTTTTTTTGCATCTCATGCACGATTTGCTTATTGCCGTTGATCATGGTGATGATGCTGCGGCTGACGATGATTAGGATGTGCATATGTGTTGTTGTTGTTGTGCTTATTGATGCATGCAGACGTGTTGCAAATTATTACAACTTGTACGTGTTTTGAAATAAAATCGCTTTCTACTTTAATATGTTCTGTACACTTGTCTTTGATTCGTTTTTTTTTTCTCTCATTTTTTGCTGATATTTTTTATGAGTTCCGCCGATATTGATTGGTTAAAGCATTAAACCGAATTTTGGCTAAAACGTGTCGAAAGTTAAGCTTAACTTAAATGAGATATAAGTTAGTTATGGCGAGCCATGAAGTAAAATAAGTTAAATCTAACCGTTTTTATGTCATTTTGCATTTATTCGGTATCATGCTTATTTCATTCATCTGGAACTCTGATTTTGTGTATTGCTTTTGTGTTGATTTCATTGAGTTTCTTTTTATTTTTTTAAATATCAATCAAAATTTTTTCCACAAATATCTTCTTTATAAATTTTCTTAGACATAATCACCCACAACAACAACAGCAACAACATGCCAAAAATACAAGCAAAAAAAAACAATGCTTAAGCAGCTTCTACTTTGTTTTCGTCGCCTCTTATTTTTCAGCTGTATGTAGAAAGATGCCTCTTGTGGTATATTGGTCAGCCTATAGGCAAATATCGATGGTTGTGTTAAGATAAACGACCATAAGTGTTTATGGCAACAACAACAACAACAACACAACAATAACAACAACCACTATTGCAGCCGTTGCGTCGTCAATTTGGCTGTTGTTGTTCTTGAGTCGCTGCTGCTGCTGCTTCTTCTTCTTCTACTGTGCACAAGCGATGACGTTGCATGTGACACTTTCCGCGCTGAAAATGCTTCCTCATCGTGTGGAATGTCTGCTGCACTCCAACAGCTACCAAAATGTTTCTTTTTTTTTTTTTGTTTTTGTTTTCTTGCATATTTTTTTTGTTTTTCTTTTTTTTTTCATGCCGCCAAGATTTAGATTTGGCTCAAGGAATTATAGCGATAAGTGGCAGAAGCGCGCGCAGTACGCGCATCTGTGTATGTTGCATGCAGCATGTTGCCGCTATAAACATACATACATGCCATAGCAGCAGCAGCGAACGATCTTCTGTTTCGAGCGCTTTGTTGCTGTTGTTTTGTGTTATTTGTGTGTTGTTTGGTATTTATGGTCAAGTCGAGGTGCTAAAGATGCAACTTGTTTTTGTTGTCAACATTGCCAAAACACATTCGTTTTATTTTTGTTTTTGTCAAACATATTTTTATGAATTCTTGTTTGGCTGAGAGAGAGAGAAACGAAGGCAATTGTTTTATGACTTTAAGTTATTTTTATTATATTTTCTTTTTTTGCATACTAAATTTTATTTCGATTTTTGCTTCATTTCTCCCTCTCTCTCTCACTTACCATCACTAATCCTTGGTTTAAAACAGCTGCCCAATAATGAAATTTGTTGAAATCACGTATATAATCTTTAAAATGCCCACAAATTACTTACTCATTGACCACTTGAGAAATCCGATTAGCTACGCGGCGGGCCGTCAAACACACACACACACACACGTGACATTTTGCACCCTCATAGGCAAGAAAAAATAAAACAAAACCACCCTCAGCTTAGAGCGCGCGCCCTAACAAGGCCAAGATGGGCAATGACAGCACAATAGATCATGGCAACAAGACGAAATTTTGTTAGAAAGAAAAAAAAGTATATTTTTATATGAAAAAATCTTCTATAAAATAAACGTAAATGTCGCATGCCTCTCATGTTGCTTGTATCCTTGTGTTTTGTGCGCTTTGTTTCAGAATTTGTTTCACTTCTTTCTTGCCTTCTTTTACAACATTTTACAAATTGATTCAGCAAAAACTGTTGGCTGTTTGGTGTATTTAGCAAAGACACAGAAGTCCTCAGCGTTTTTTTTTTTCTTTCTTATTTCTTTCTTTATTTCATTATTTTAACAGATTTCCACATAGATTAGCTGAGCGAAATGAAAAGTGACCGACAGACATACGAAAACGCATTGTTTGTGTCCCGGTGCATAATCATGAACGCATCTTCGAAATGTGCAACACGCTTGCCCATCTTGCAGTGGCAACAGTAAACAGTTTATTATGCAACAAATGTTTGGCCACTGTTCTTGTTGGATTCATGGCGGGCTATTGTTGTCCAACTGGTCAGTCCGTCAGTCAGTCAGTCACTTTGACTGTCGTCCATTCCGTACGTTGGTCGTTCGGTCTTTCTGTCGTTTCAGGCGTATTTATGTTGCACATGCGTTCTATTGTTTATTTCGGTGAAATTTGTATCGCCTTTTTGAAATCTATTTAACACACAATGGCATCGAAATAGTCTTATTGCTTTTTGAGTGCTACTTTGTGGAAGATTTATGGTTTTACTTGAGTTGAAATATGGAATTCTAAAGCAGAAAGAAACTATTGAAATGCTTTCATACAAGAAATCATAAGTTTTTGACATTAGTTAGTTAGCAAGTAATTTTTTTTTACTTGTGAATCAAGCTAAAGGTTTCTAAAAGTCATGAAAGTTATAAGTTCAGCATTAAAGATCTGCTGTGAAACTTTGTCAAGTAATTGAATGTTAGACTGCCGTATGTGGTGTGTGACACCATTTAACATAGGAGTATATAATGTTGTTTTTAATTTTATTGTTTAGCATCTTCAAAAAACATAAAATTTTCCAAATTTATGCTTACTTTTGATAAACATATCTATGATGGAGAATTGAAAAAAAAATTTTTGTCCTAATTTTATAGTAATAAGATTGTTTTGATACTCATTTCAAACGATATTCACTTTCGTCGCGTAATTAACTTTCTGAATCGTCTTAGGCTGTTATCAAAAACAAAGAAAAACAAAAACAAATAATTAGCAAAAAGAATAAAAATTCATTGGCATGAATTGAGAGCACGAAAAATTAAAAACAACAAATTACAAATGCAAAACACCAAAAAGGATATCCTGTTGCTTGGCGCAGACTTGCCGAAAGCCACAAACAGAACTTTCTTTATTTTTGGTTTCGTAATGAATAAAAATGAAAAAGCCCAAAAACGTTCGGTGGCAAATAAGCAATATGAATATTTTTTTGTTCTTACTTGATTATTGTTGTTGTTGTTTAATGCTGCGTTTGCAACGAGCCATTGAAAGAAGAAGTGAAAATGAGTTGTGGCCCAGAGAGGCAAGGCAAAGACGAATGGTAACGAAAAAGATGATTAATAATTTACTGCGGAGTCAAATATACACACACACACACATATAAATCGTTAAAAATCGTGCTTCCTGCGCTCTCCTCCCACGCCTCGCACAACAACAAGCACCAAAGAAGCACAAAATAAGACAAATGTCGCCGCTGCGTGTTCTGTTTTACAGTTAATTTAAGTTCTCTAAAAAAAAACACCGCTTATTTTCCATGCTTTGTTTTTGTTTTTTGTTGTTTTTCTTGTTATTGCTGCGCAAGAAAATGCTGATTATGTCAACTGTTCGCTCTTGATAAAATTATTAGCTTTTTAAGCACTCACACTTTTGTGCTTTTGTTGCTTTGCTGTTGTTGGTGTTGTTGTTGCGACGTTAGCAAATTTTTCTCATTTTCTAATGTGGGTTTTTTTTGCTTCCTTCTTTTTTTTTGTGTATTAAAATGCAAATTTTTTAATTTTGTTGTTTTTGTTTTTAATCAGTAGCAGTGCGTCTGCTCTTAGACAACCTCTCCCCAAACGCAGTAATTTTCTTCAAGTTAAAACTCACATTTCCTGCGGTAAACTGTGAAATATCCTGGCATATCCTGTTTAGTCTCGTTGCTTTATGGTCACACTTCGCTGATGATGTATAAACTTTGTGTCTGCTTAAATTTTCATTTTCTTTGGGATTTTTTGTTTCTTCAACTATTTTTGAGATGATTTTTAAAGCAAAAATTCATATTATTTCTATTTTTTTATTAATCAATAGATAATTCAATGAATTCCTTACAATTATTTTATATTATAAAACTGCTTTGTGTTAAAGTCCTTTGAAAATTATCACTATCTTCTTCTTGCATTATCCAACAACAGCAAGCATATCACTAATTAAATTATAAAATATCTAATGGTCAAAATGGCAGGGCGAGCAAACAGAGAGAACCCCTTGGCACAACGATGCTCCGATAAAAGCTTGCAAACAACCAAACAAGCAAAAAGGACAACGTACAAATGAGTCAGACAGACAGACAGACAGGGAGACCGAGAAGGACATGATACACATGTCCGAATATCCAATTTCATTTCTTACATTTTATGTAAATTTCGTAAATGTGACATACACACACGGAAAGGGGAAGCAAAAGGGGGAAACACATTTCAATGACAGATTCGCTGAAATTTCATTTCAAAACATGAGACCAAAAATGACAAAACTTCTGTAAAGGAGCCAACACAAAACTGAACTGTTTGTCGCTAATGAAATTGGACACCAATGACGACGTCACAGCAGCAGCAACAACATTTAAAAGCGCAAAATGAATTAATGTACGAATGATACTTAGTTAGGTGAGGATGTTGCGCGTTGATAAGTTGAAGAGCGGACAAACGGACAAAAATTATGTAAATCAAAGCATTATGCATATGCAAAAACAAAAAACCAAAACACAAAAAATGAAGGAAAGAAGTTTAACCCTTAATTGGCGCATACGTTGAATGACAACCGCACGCACCTAAAGCCATTGACATTGATATTATCAGCGACTGAGATTTGTGGCATGCCGCAATGTGTATGTGTGTGAGAGTTGGGTCCATTTCAATTAAGAATGTTTGCTGGTCTTCAGGCTGTGGCAATGTGGCCATGTGGCAATGTGTGTTGGCGCAAATTATCTGCGTGAGTTGCGTGTGACAGGCGTTGAATTGTCTCACAGTCACAGTTATGGCTTGCAACATGTTCCGTTGTCAGTTTTGTGCCATGATATGTTAATCGTTGTCAACATGTTATATAAAATTTTGACCACAAAAGGGTTGCTTACGAATTTTGGTAGATTGACTTATGTTAGGTGTGACACAATGTAACATAGGCGTGTATGATATAGTTTAGTTTTACATCTCCGACTTATGAAGTATACTAGTATATTGTTGATCAGTATAACAAGACGAGTTGCCGTCAGTTTGTCTGCTTCAGAGCAAACTTCTTCCAGAGTTTTGAAGATATCGAAAAATTTGTGAGTATGTCCAGGCATTGTATATCTGGGATCTTCAAATCGGACCACTTGTGAAATGTAGTGTAAGATAAGATAAGATAATTATTAGAAAAACTATAACGATTTCCAAAATGAAAAATTGGGAAAAATGGCTAGCAAGAGAAAATGTCTTTCTTTCTGGTTTTTGCTCAACATTTCAGAAACCAAGTATTTCACGCATTTTAATATAACCTTTCGTTGTGTTTGTGTGCTCAACACTTTTCATTTTAATAGTGAATTTTGCCATTAGTGCGAATTCGTTGCGTTTAATAACCTTTTTGGCCAAAATGAACTCTTTGAACTTCTTTTGGCCTTTTGTGCGCACGTTGTCACAACTAATAAATTCAATGCAATTTCATAACACATAAATTAAACGATAGGAATTCGGTTTTTCAATTATATTTCACACCACATGCCAAATATATTATATTATTACTGAATGCGCGCATTCATTGCCAAACCATTGCTTCTCATTGCATAGGTTTGCTTCGATGTTTCGATAATTTATAACTTACAACGATAGATGAGGCTTCGGTTAACATTCACCTAAAAAAAAAAAAAAAACTAACTAACTAAGCAAGGCAAAAAATACAAATTGTCAAAAGTTTTCCAATTGTGCGCTCAAGTAGCGAGCGAGTGAGGGAGAGAGTGTAGGATCGAGCGATGTGGCACGTATTCAATGTGCAACAAGCCAATATACCAAACATTGGACCACCCATGGCGTCTGGCACCTTTTGGGGTAATAGTCATAGCGACATGACCAAACCAACAGCGCACCAAGCGACAAGCTGAGACAAGCCGAGACCAGACCAGGCCAGACCAGATGAGGCCCGACCGGGCGTCTATGCCAAGCCTTGCTGGCACACGCGTTTATAACGAGCTAAAAAATTGTGCCTTGCAATTGCATTGCGTCGTCGATTGCTGCTGACGCCGCGTCGCCGCCTCAGTCGTCGCTTTGCGTATCTCATCATAATTTTTCAGCAAACAACACCTCAGCCAAATCCGCCACCCGCTCGTTTCATCAACGCATGAGTGTGTGTCAGTCGCTGTGTGTGGCGTCGCTGCCCGTCGGTCGGTCGGTCGGTCGGGATAGGCCGCTTTCACAGACATTGTGGCACGGCTTGACTTTGCTTTGCCACCCAAACAGTTGCTTACTTTTTTACGTATTAACGTGCGAAATAATATTTTATTTTGACCATCATCAAAAGATTGAAAAATGTCCACTAATACTTTAGGGTCTTTGTTCGCTTCAACTCTCCTCACTTGACTTCACTTTGCTTCAGTTTTGTTGTATTATTGTTGCATGCAAGTCTTTGGTCAGTGATTTGTTGTTGTTGCTGCTGCTGTTGCTTGTAATGTGCTTATGTGATTTTTCTTTGCTTTGTTCATGAGCTTTTGTAGAAGCTCAAAGCAAACTTCGCTTCGTTTACAAGTAAAATCTTACCACAAAATGTCATACTATAATTATTTAAGACTTCTATTGCTTATAAGCTTGTAGCAATTTGGAATTAGCAGTGTTGTGTGTTTAATATGCTTAAGTATCTTTATGTGCACAAAAATTAATTAAACACAAAAATTGTTCGTTTCTACAGTCACTTTTATTCTTATATCTTCTTCGCTAAGTAAGACACATATAAAATTTCGAAATTTAAACAATCTTTAAACAATACCTTTAAACTTAAACTTTAAACTTATCCTAAATAATCTTTAAATCCATTACTACTGTAGAAAATTTGATATTTATTTTTATATTAAGAATTGCAAGTGACTTTTTTCAACTTTGATACAATTATAGAACTTGTTTCAATTTGACAATCACAAAATTAGCTATCATGACCATAAAAATCGCATGCAATTTTATTTTTTATTAAAAATAGCATGCAATTTTTCTTGTCTTAAAATGATCATGCGATTATTCTCTCTTTTAAGCAGTGCATGTGACTTTTGTCGTAGGTAACTTTCATCAATTTTGAAAATGTAGAATATTTCTCGATTTTCAAAATAGCATGCAATTTTTTTGAGATTTTGAAAATCACTTGCGATTATTCGTGATTTAATTTTGTCCAATAATAAAATCGCATGCGATTTATATGCGCTCCTCCCGTATTTATTGAAAATCAGAAGCTATGATGCAACCGAAAATTAAATTTTCTATGAAATCAAATTAAAATATTCACCATTTAATGATTTTTAAGATAATAATGACTTTGCAAATTGACAAAGCTAATAGTGTATAAGTACTTATTTCATAATAATTTTCAGTCGTAAATTTCAAGTTGACAACTAAAACAAATAAAATATGCAAATAAATAAATAAACAAGAACATTTTCGCGGTATTAGTTGTGTCAGTTATGTAACTTTTATTCAAACAATGTCGCCTATCGTTGCCTCACCTTTCACCGCAATGCTTTTTTTTTTTGTTGAACTGAAACGCAAAATGGTGCGCCAGCCTTGACAATCTGGCCAACAAGCGATGCGCGCATCTCTCAGCCGCACAGTCGCGTTGGCTTAAAGCGTTAATTCGTAATTTATGTGTCACACACAACGAAATTGAATGCCAAGCGAAATTATGGAATATTTATCATTTCACATGAGCTGCAATGGACCATTGGATCGGATCGGATCGCAACGTACCGAACCGGACAGAGTTGAGCACGACTTGGCTGAGCAATGACTTAAGAGTCGTGCGCGCCACTGAGCGGTTCTCTTAGTCGGCTGACTGGCTGACTGGCTGGCGGTCGGTCTGGTCGTCTGTCTGATGGGCTGACTACGCTTCGCTTCGATGTTTGTCAATTCGATTTACGACAAAATGCGTTTAAGTTATGGTCGCATTAATGCAGAATAAGGGCCGTGCAATAAACTTGATTTCCTTTTAACATATACGCTTTGTTGTTGTTGCTGCTGCCGTTAAAGAAATCAAATAAAATACAACGTTTGCATATGCTTTTGATATTTATTTATTTCATTTTGACTTTAACCATTTCGATCGTTTCGGCCATGGCTCATTTCGGTATCTTTCCTGCGGTGGCAAGTGTTAATTGGAATCAATTTGATAATCTGTATGCACACACACACACACACACATGCGGTCTCACTCTCTTTTCGAGGCCTTTGGCTTACAGCTTTGCTTTGCTCTGCACCCCTTATGCTTCCCCCGCCTCATATAAAACCATTCTTCATGTTGTTGGCACAACAGTTTTGTACTGTTGTCGTCTGTTGTGATGTTGAGTTCATGATAATTTCGCGGATGTACGATTTTGATTGAAAATTACGCTGTGGGGGTTCCGCATTTGAGTAACACTCGAAAAAAGGAATGATAAAAGAAAACGTAATTCAAATTGAATTAATTTAAATGCCAATTTATTGCCGAAAACACTCTTTTCATATTATGAATTATTAAGTGGAGCATGTATATTGTAAAAGAATGCGCTTTAGCAACTGTAAGGTTTATGCAAATAATATATTGCATTGCCTTGTGGTTAACGGTAAAGATATTGACTGTGAAGTAGCATGAAAGAGGTGAGCTTGTAATTGCCTTGTATGGCATTTAAAATTAAACGGTTGTAAATTATTGTCATTTGCTTGTATTGAAGAAGAGACTAAAATATAGTAAGCTTTAGTGATCGATATATGTATGTGCTGCTGGATATGAAGATACACACATATACAGTACCAAGCTACAGAGCTCCACAGTAACTCAAATTAAAGGTAATGAAATCTTCTATAAAGTCCCTATGGTGGTACAAACATCTTGATCTGTAGAATTATTATTTCACAAAAAAAAGAAAAAATTACAATTTTTTTTTTTCAATTCTTACGATTGTTCTTAAATCTCTCATTTCAAACATGATACGATTCAAAAACTAGAGGCTTAGAGCTACAATTTCTTGCTTGTAAATTTTATTGTACGACCAATATTTTCCAAGTTATTCATCGTCAAAAACGACTTCAAAATAAGAAAATTTTTTTATAGCCTTTAATTTTTGTGTTTAGTGTATTATTTAATTTTTCAAAATTCGTGAGTTTCTATTCAATATTTTTTTGTTTTTCAAAATAATGAAAAATGCCTCAAATAAATCAGATAATACAAATAATTCGCACATGCTGAACGGCTCATTTACACTCTATAAGAAAATTATTATAATTTAGCGTGCATAACTAGTGCGGCACACCTCAAATCAAAATGTACATATAGTATATTTTGAAGTCATGTTCCCACGTTCTGAACCGCAAATGAGCGAACAATCATTTTCCTAGAGCAGCACACAAAATGATTATGAGTGCAAAACAACAAAAGTGTTTTGTATTATCTCATCATAAATCGCGTATGCAAAGCATGCAAAATAGACAAGTCAACCAAAACGGAACGTCGAACTAACGAAATCGACTATGAAGATTACATTATAGTGTGTTAAGTGTCGGACAAAGTGGCAATTCGACAGCCAACAAAATGCTTTAACACCTTCATTGCGCAATTGGTTGTTGTTGATGTTGATCGGCCGAAAGAGATTGCAAAACTGTTGGCGATAAGCTGAGCAACGGATAAGCTCAGCTTTGCTCAGTCTGTCTGTATGTCTGTCTGTCTGTCAGGCAGTCGTTCAGTTACTCAGTGGCGATCATTAAAGTCAAATCATTTTTCACATTTAGATATTTTTTCGCTTGTTGGCCAATAAACCAAACCAAAGCAAAGCAAATCAATAAGTTGAAGAAGAAGTCGCATCAATATTCGTTGGCGGCGCAATTGAAACGCCAAAATTCAAAAATTGCAAACAACTCTTATGCGACCGCATCACGATTCTTACAAAAAAAGAAAAAAAAAAATGAAAATTTTAAAGAAAAATATGTTGCAGCACTCATCAGATCAATCACGCCAGCCGCTTATATAAAAGTAATCAAATCAACACCTTCAACGTGAGTTCTCTGCCTGCCTTTGATGCCTTGTTGCCTCTTGCGGCCAAAGCGGCCAATTTTCTTAAAAGTGCCAAGCAATTTTATAACTTCGATTGCCACAATTTTTCTTTTGTCTTTTTTATTGTATTTTTTTTTATTTTCTTAAACTTAGTTGTTATTTTTTTTTGTTGTTGCAAATTTCGTTGGTATTTCTTCACAACATTACCTGTTTGTGCCTTGGCTTTTGAAAGTGTGCAACGGTGGCGATTTGTTGTCGATCAAATTGTATTTTTCTTGTCTCGATATCTAATTTGTCATTCAGAATTGTTGCGGCTGCGCAGCACAAACAAGGCAAAGACAGACAGACAATCAGCCAGTGAGCCAGCCAGCCATCCAGGCAGTCAGGCAGCCAATTTGTCTGCTGGCAACATACTGTCTGCCAACTGACTTTTATGGAACAACACGATTCGCGACTTGTAATCGCAGCCGTGAGCAAACTAGGGAATCCCGATATTATGCGCGATTATCTTGTCTTTGGTATGAAGAATCTTATTTATGTGCCTTTTGGTATATGTATATGTGTGTGTGTGTGCATCAGAATTGACCTGCAATTGATACCAATCCGAGGCAATCCATTATGGAGGCTAAGTGCGAGCGCAAGTTGCACGTCGCATTATTGGCAATTTTAGAGCAGTTCGTGTAATTGCAACCTCAACGTTGATGTTGATGTTCGTGTTGAGAACTTACTCGATGTTTGGCATTTGTGGCATGATTAGAGGAGCGCATTATTTATTACTGTATTTTTATTTTTTGTTTGCAAGAGATTTGAATTTTAAGCGCATTGAACGAATGCGGAAGGAATTTATGGCATATACTTTTTTATATTCTAAAAATTTAAATCTTTTACACCTCATTACTCAACGCATATCTTAACTCGAAAGTAGTGAAGATGTTCTGTTCTTGTTTCCAAAGACTTGAGTCATGGGATCTGAATTAACAGCTGCCTGCCCTTTAGAGTGATGACATCCTCCATATCGCCTTTTTTTGCTTTAAACAGTAGCGTGCCATCAGTTGATTTTAAGTTGGCTAACTTCAGCAGTAATAAGGAAAACATCGTTCATACTTTTTCTCTTTAGGAAATAGAAAAATGTTTATGAGAACTTTTAAAAAGTCGTTCATCCTTTTGTAGTAAATATAATAAACGCCGATCGTCGTCATTGGCGCTCATTAATAATTCTTATCAAACATTTTATGATTATTTAAGTGCGAAGTAATTTTTTTATTTTCTTTTTTATTAAAAAGCAATAAAAATAAGTGTTATTTCAATGTTATTTACTTTTTATTATTGATTTTGTTTTGCAGTTTTACATGTTTTCAATTACTAATTAAGTGCAACAATTTTATTTTTTTTTGTTTTTGTGTTTTTTTTTTTTTTTTCATTTTACTTTGCTTTATTGATAAGAGAAATTACAAACACACTTTTTATTCAATATGATTTGCTCGTCCTCCTCATTAAATGTGTTGCATTTGATTTTTTCTGTTATTGGCAATAAAATATACAAATTCATTATAAATCACATTTCTATACAGTTGAATAATTCATGCTATTTATTAAAATCATTTCGTTTATTAATTCTCTAATTTAAATATTTACACATACACACACTTGAAGTAAATAATTATGTAAATGCGCCGATACGCTTTTGTGTGATTTTTATTATTGTTTATTATTATTATTTATTTTTTCTTTAATAAGTTATCTTGCATAGATTTTTACACCGTTTATTTTTTATTGCTAATTTAATTTACATTTTTTAATTGCTGATATTATGTATGAGTTGTATTAAAGTGCCAAGAAACATTAACTAAACGTCAATAAAGCGCTACCGTTTGTGTTGGTTTGAGAGCTTGCAGATAAATATGCGAGAATAGTTAATGATTTGAAATTATAACATTTTCGACATTCACATGTGACATGGAATGACACCATTAGAAATGTTATAAGAAAATATGTCGGACATGACAGACGGAATCATTTTGGACATAATAAAGGAAAACTTGTCGAACATCAAAATGAGAATCACAGAAATTCCCTCGATTGATGATTTGAAAAATTTCTGTATTATATTTATGTAAATAGTTAGAAGAGTCATGAGTGATATTTGAATATCCTCATAGCAGACAAGCAAAAGAATTTCTTTGCACATGCTAATGGAAAATATGTTAAAGTAGAACGTTTCAACCGATTAAGTATGTGTTGACTATTAGACAGTTATCTGGATACAAATTTCCAGAACTTTATAGCGCGATCTTAGTTCAATTTGGCGCCAAGGAGCCCCTCATTTCAATGTTCAGTACCACAGATTCATTTTATTGAAACAAAACTCAAATGAGCTTAGAAAATCATATCCAAAGACAAAAAAAAAACAAAATATAATGTAGAAAAATAAAGCAAAACAAAGTTCTTTATAAAACGAAATTTTATTTAAAAATATATAAACTCTTTTCTATGCATATAAATAAAAATTCTTAAAATATTATTTATAAAGTTTTATCAAAAAAACTAAAAAAAACATGCTTGCACTGACATTTTGATTTCGAAATGAAAAATTTGCTAAATTCAAAAAAGATACTAAGTACAATATCTTCAAGATACTGTGCTCCGCAGATACATATATGATTTATACATAAATATTTTTATATATATATTTTTTATTATTTTGTTTTCTTTTTTTTTAATTTGTAAATTGTTTAGTTTTACTTAAAGTAAAAATAAATTGCTAAAGAAAATTGCCACACAAACGAATATTTTATAATTATCGCAATTAAAATAAAGTACAAATAAAATATTTTTGGTATATTTCTGCAAACCACTGGGAGAGTAGAGTAGAGTATTTGTTTGAATATACAATCGTACATACATACATACACATACATCGATACATATATAAGTATTTATATATATATATATATAAATATAATTGCCTAAAGCTAAGGAAAATAATTAAACATGTTTCACGTTTTTGTTTTGTTGTTCTTTTTTTTTTTTTGTAGAGTAAAATTTAAGTAGAATTCAGTGCCTTGAAATAATTTACACTTTGCTACGGCAATTATTATATTTATAGTTTTTTTAAGTGAAATTTTTAATATTTTTTACAATTTTTTTTTTGATTGTTTGAATTTTTTTATTATTACGTTTAACGTAATGTTTGCTAAGTATTTCAATTTGTAAAGATATGTGACCTGAAGTTGTGAAAACAGCGAAGAATTTCAATAATTAACATAAATAAAAACAAAGAAGAAGAATTTAACAAAAACTGAACAAAAAAGTGTATAAAGTTTGAAATATTTTTTTTTTTTTATATACAAAAACAAAAAGTTTGTTTGTTCCTTCCATTTAAAGCTTAAAATACGAATTAACATGCTAACTAAATACAATTTCATCATTACAAACAATTATGCTAAGTTTTTAATTTTTTTTTATGTTTTAATATTTTTTTTTGTATTTTTTTTTTTAAATTTTTTTTAAAGTTGATAACTTGTATTTATTTTTTTTTGTTTTAATTTTTTAATTTTATGCATTATTACACTACTTGACATCCACAATGAGAGGAACTTCGCTGATATCGATCAGATTTGGCGGCGTTGGCAGCTCTGTTTGTTCGTCACGCTGTTGTTGTAGTTGTTGTTGCTGCTCTTGCTGCTGTTGCGGCTGCATATGTTGTTGTTGTTGTTGTTGTTGCTGCTGTTGCTGATGATGATCACTAGCAGCAGCCGCTGCGGCAGCCAAGGCAGCTGCAATGCCCACAGTTGTTGGCGTTGTTGACGAATGCGTCGATGAGGCCGACGACACCGAACTACTCAATGATGTCGACGAGGCCGACGACGCTGACGACGAGGCAAAATTAACCGCAGCTGCTGCGGCAGCCGCTGCTGTTGCTGTCGTTGCAACAGCAAATTCATTACTACTATTCGCCAGCAACATGCGCTGATGATGTTGTTGCAAACATTGATTTGCATTGACGGCGGCCGCGGCCATCATCATTGTTGCTGCATCGCAATAATTGGACAGCATTGTTGTTGTGTTGACATTTGTTGCTGCTGCTGCTGCGGCCGCCGCTGCTGCCGATGGTGTCACATATGTTGCCGCATTGGCCATGTAATCACCGGCAGCGACACTTGTGTTCGATGCACAGCTGCCGAACAACGCACCGGGCGCATTGCTCACGCTCATGCCAGTGATGCTACCGAAATTGTTGCCTACAACACTGTTGTTGCTGCTACAATTCGAAAAGTTGTTGCTGTTGTTGTAATTATTAACAATCATTGCGTTTTCTGTGTGATTGTTGTGTTCGCTGGTGTGATTGTAGGCATGCATGGCGGCTATGTTGCTGTGATCCTGACCGATGATGTTGCTGTGATGAAAACTGCTGCTGTGGCCGTTGTTAATGTTGCTGCTGTTGTTGTGATTATTGTGGTTGTTGTTGCTGTTGGTGTTGTTGTTGTGATTTGTTGCTGCAACTGCTGCTGCGACGGCTGCGGCGGATGATCAAGTCGTTGTCAATTGTCGCCACATCGTGTGTCACATCGAAGGCAAATAAGGCCAAGAGAAACTGTTGCCACTCAGCAACATGTCGCGTATAAGCGTTTCAATTGGTGTTTTACCGACTAGACGCACAAAAAACAATTGCTCGATGACCTATTAAATGTCAAAAGAGAGAAAAAGATGGAAGTTTAATATGAGAAATCGGTTTTGGGTCATGAAAAAAATGACGTATTAATATTTATGATAGGAGATTCTTATAATCCTCAAACATTACCAAGTTTGTTAAAAGTTTAACTTGTATTTAATCAATTCCGGGCGTTCCAAAAAGACATGCTTTAATGCTTGATGTGAACTGATTACCTTTGAAGGTGTTTTGAACCAGAAATCGAAGGACTTTTACGTCATTATTAATAAATATTGAATATTTTTTTCTAAATAATATTTTTAGAACATTTGTTTAGCATTGAATAGCCTTGGAATTACATGTCATACATCAGTCGTGTCTTCAAACTTAATATTTTAATTTTTAGGCCTTATGGTATCAAATACTAGACAGCTGTATGTGCTCACTGATAGTTTGCACCTTAAGCTTATCAAATTTTAAAATAAATATAACAAGTGCATTTCTAATTTCTGCTTATTGATCTCAGTTGAAATGCTTAGAGTTAAACTAAATATTTATCCGACTTACTTGTGACGATACCGTGCGTAGTGATGGCAGTCGCAGCAACAATTTACCGAATCTCGTGGGCTGATTTGGATACTGCGTTCGACAATACTCCTCGAGTGCGCATTGCGATTTCTCTTGCAGGGATTCAATGTGTGTAACATCGGACAAGCCACAGGCATCTGCAAGTACATAAATAAATAAACATAAATCAATTAGTTTTATTCAATTGAAGAGTTTTGTGTGTGTTAATTATTTGTAACTGTTTCAGTTGTTTTACCGTTATGTAATACCTTTTTTACAAATTTCATGTATTTTCTTGTCTGTGCACTGTGAAATATCACAAAATTTCATGTTGCATTTCCTCAATGTTGCTTGTTAACTTGATTATTCAAACTTTTGGACACGCCTTGTATATTTTCTTAATTTTTTATTATTTTATTTTTGCTTACTCAACTACACCGAAAAAATGAAAAATATTACGTCACATTTTCAAACGAATGATTTATGTTCAATTGAGGCAAGAACGCGCGTAAATAAATTACGTATACGAGAAAAAAAAAGAAACAAAAAAAAAATTACTGTCGAAAATGCTTGTAAAACAACAACACTCGTTTAATGCAAACGCCTCTGACAGGCAACGACTGACAGAACCACTGTACGACAGACGAACGCACAGAGAGGTAGACGGACAGACAGACAGGGAGACACGACACCCTGTTAATTAAATTTTTCGAAATTAAACTATGTACAATCAGCCGTGCTGAGCCCACACGTTTAGTAAGTGTGTACACAAGAGAGATAGAGTAAGAAGGAGGTAGAGGGGTGCGTTGTATAGACAAATAAATATTATACATAAGTCTTAGCTACAAGTTTTAATTACGACAATAACAATACTAACGACAGCAACAGTTGCGCCTTTGAAAGATTGTTGCTTTTATTGACAATGCATTAAAAGTTGCTCATACGTCGCGTCAACTCTCATGTTCAAAATTTACAACAAACGCTTAAATGACCATTTTTGCATAATTTTATTGCTGCCAAAAGCATTTAAACAAAGTTACGAAAGTCACTAGGCATTTGTTTACTATTTATGTGTGTGTTCGCTATTTGCTGTGATCATTTGCAATGATATTTATGTAGGTAGCATGTTAATCAATAAAGTATTTGACGTCTGCCTAAACAAGCTGTCACATTTATGAATACTTTTACGGTAGTAAAATATATTTTAAATACTATTTTTAATTTTGAGATATATTAATAAAGTATGGTTTTGAAAAATACCATTCATAAACAGTTATAAGAAACCTTTGTTGAGTAAATAAAGTATATTATATTTTACACAATATGAGGTGGACTTTTTCATTTTGCGTTGCTTAATTAAGCTTTTGTAGTTTGTAGTTGCTTGCTTAATAAAACTTCCATTAGACCGTTCTAAGACTTTGATAAAACTTTACTCAGACTTTGATAAGACTTTGCTGTATAGACGGCCAATAATTAAGATTAAGTCTGTAATCCAGTTGATTGAAATTAATTGGTATAAAATATGAGAAGCTTATGTGCTTCTTTTTGTTGACTTTAATTTCACTCAACTAACTCAAACAAAGAAAATATCATAGCATTTCTAAACAGCTTTGCATGAGTCACTCAAGTAAGTTGTCATTATGTCGAACCTAAAGAGAGGTCAAATCGTTGAAAAGTAAATTGTTTGCCGCACATAAAGTGAACTTTAAGCGTTTTGTCGCTAAAGGCAACAAAAATTCAATTAGCAATTATTAAACATTTCATTTTGTGTCCGTTAAACGTTTACTTGGACTTTGACAAGCGTGGACAGAAAAAGTTTTGCTATGCAAAATCAAATCACAGTCGCGTTCAATAATAATTGTCAATTGACTTTCCAAACGAAAAGTAAGCAAAAGCGACTTTGCAATTCATAAAGCAGCAGCAGCAAAAAAAAAAAAAAAAAAAAACAGCATTTTAAAAAGGCGAAGAAAATCATGCAAGCAAAAAAATAAAAAAACCCTCAATATAAAATTCGCATTTAGGACAGTAAAGCGAAGCGAAGCTCTGAGCTGTGTTGAGCTGAGACCAAGCCAAGTTGAGTTGTGTCACGAAGACGCGCGCTTCTTGTCAAATTCAAAGCGTTTCCGTTTGCAGACCAAGAAGACTGAAGCGAAAAACTTTACTTCACTGTCGTCTAAAAAAAAAAAAAAAACTGTGCCGACGCCAATTCAAATCAATATGCCAAAAAGGAAATTTTATTTTCATTGAAAGTCATCGCATCGCTTTGCCGCAGTCTGTGCTGAAGTCGATACACACACACAGATACTGAGAAAGATAGAATTCTGCAGCGCGCAGGCGCAAAGTGAAAGAGATTCCAGTTCGAGAAATGCGCTTTCTCAAATCGATTTTTTTTCTACTTCTTCTTGGACTTTTTTTGGTTTTTTTATTTGAATTCTGCTCGTAGTGAGTGAGTGAGTCTTTGCCACGCTCAGCCTTTTGCCTGCAATGAAGTTCGCCTGCCTGAAGTTCGTTTTTTTTTTGCAATTTTGGTATTTTTTTTTTGCTTTTCCTTTGAGCTTTTGCTCGTGTGCAACGGCTGTGCTGCCGTCGTCATCATCATCGTCATCGTCATCATCGTCATCATCGTCGTCGTTGGCAGTTACTAACTCAAGTGAGATCGTGACCGCATGTTTAAAATGCATAATGACCGTAAAGTAGTTGTTGCCGTAACTACGTAACCGATATGTACTTACTACAATAACAATACCAATAGCAACAAATTTTTAGAGTAAATTTTATGCTGGGCGCACAAGAATATGTTGTGCTTTTATTTTTTAATGCAGTTGTTTTTGTTGTTATTGTTGTAGTTTTTTTTCTATTATTTTTTTTTTTTTGACAAACTACAATATTATGTTGTAGAAAGGTTAAGCTGTTTAACGAAATTATGAATTGTTGCTTTATATTAAAATATATTAGATTATTTTTTTTTGTACATTTTCGGTTCGATTTTTACCGTTTTTGATTTCGTTGTAGTGAAGGGCATTAAACAACAGTTATAACTTTATTTAGTTTAAATTTGTTGAAAGTACTTTTTTTATGAATTTATATATATTTTTTTTTTGTGATATTTTTTTGACTATAATTTGCAGCGTTCATGCGAGGTTGCCTGAGGTCAAAGTGGCATTTTTGAAATGGCGAGTTTTTGACTCAGACAGCAAAGAAAGTTATTATGTGTAAAGTATTTCAAATATGTTAAGGACTTTCAATATGAATAAATCAAAGACTTCTACTTTATCTTAAATAAGACGGCTCTGCGAAGAATAAGACTTTCCTCTTCCGATCAACTTCAAACTAAAACACTCATCTGCCTTCAAGAAAGCCGTAAGCATTCTAACTTTCTCAGCCAATATCAAGAAAAAAATCGGTGTATCAAAAAATTGCTAATTACAAATCAGCTAAATAAGATTTGAACCTTTTGCTAAAGTTCAAAATCTCAAAACCAAAAAAAAAAAAGAACATCTTTAAAGCTTCAATCAGCAGAACTCATAGCAAGTACAGTGCAAAATAATGTAAGCGATCATTGATCTTAACAAACAATTTACAGCAAACAGCAAAAAGAACAACAACAACAACGAATGCAACAGCAAAGTGCACATTATGCAGGATAATCGGTAAAAAAAAAAGTATCTCAACCGACACAAGCACTTTGGCCATAGACAAAAGAAAAAAAAAACAAAAAAAAAATTGGTCAAAAAAGTGTGGCCAAGACATGAAAGCTACAAGTTTAAACAACAACCAACAACAAAGAACAAAAAAATTGTATCTCATAGAACAAACTAAAGTCAAACGTTGGCATTGAAACGCTCAAGAAGATAATAAAGTCGAAGAAGAAGCAGCAGCAGCAACAGAAGATGCGAACATCGCATCGAGACTGAGCAAAGCGACATGTCGTCAACTTGCTGCTGTTGTTGTTCTTGTTGTTGTTGTTGCTGCCACCAAGCGTTTGACTAAAAACAAAAAAAAATGTTGTAAGATTATAGTCAGTATTTTTACTATGAAGTTTCGACTGACAGAGGGCGTCGTTGGCGATGGCGGTATCGGTGACGATGAGTGTCGGTACAGACTGAGCGAGCGAGCGAGTGAGTGAGTGAGATCGTGTCTCCCACAATCAACATCAAGCCAGTGAGCATAGTATGCGATATATGCGCTCAGACTAAGCAGAGGCATCGACTTACTAACGTTGGTGTGGGTGTGGAGAGCCGAAGTGGCAGGGTGGACAGAACAAAGTTGGCTCAAGCGCATGTGCATGTGTGCAGCCTTTTTCATGTTGTTATTGTTGCTGCTTGGCGGAGTAGCAGCAACAACAGCAACAGCAGCGATTGATCGGCTACAGTTTATGGACTCATGAAGGCAATTCAAATGCAATTGCCATGCCTTGACTTAACTTAACTCAAGTTGCTTTACCACAGCTCAGCTCACTTCACTAGCCCTGCTGTGTCTTAACTTGTTGTTGTTGTTGCTGTTGTTGTTTGAAGAGTTAAAAAGGCGGATTGAAAACGAGTCGTCTCAGTTGGCTAAACGTATGTTTGTTGCTTCGTTGGTTCGTTCGTCAGTCTGTCAGTCAGTTGCTCACCCACTTCAGTAACAACAACAATAACAACAACAAGAACAGTAACTGCGCAAAACAGTTTGAAAATTGGAAAATTATTTTCATTGGCTTATTGTTGTTGCATTAGTTGTTGTTGTGATTTTTGTGTGGCTCTGTTAAACGTGCAGAACGCTCAGCTCAGCTCAGCATTTGTGACTCTTCAAGTTTTAAAGTCTTTTTTGGCTTTTGGTTTTAACTTGAGCTGAGATTTGTTGTTGTTGTTTTGTTATTTTTTTTTTTTGTTTTTTCTTGGCTTGTAAGTAAGCGACATAAACGAGTGTTGTATTAATGTTCATAATGTGGTATCTCGACGTCAATAAACGTCGCCGTGTTTTGTTTGTATGTTGCGGCAAGGCGTACAGACGGACATGCAGACAGACAGACGTACAAGCAAATAGACAAGCAAACGAACAGAGAGACAGACAGACAGACATGCAGAAGGCTGACATGACTAAAGGACGGTTGGACATGGCTGACGATGCTGCGCAATCTTGTTGCGCTTTGGCATGCCAGCAACAATTTTCAAGTTTTCGGCTGGGTGAGGGCGCTGAGGCAGTCAAAAAAATAAAAAAAATAAAAAAAATGTTCGCTTGTTACAACTGTAAATCTTGAAGATGCACAATCAAGTTGGCAGCTGTGGCACATTTCTTTACTATGGTTTTTTTTTCTCAATTTTTTTTTGCCTCATCATCTCTTCTTGTTCATCTCAACATTGTTAGTTGCTGATTGTTTGTTTTGTCGTAATTTTTTTTTTTTTTTTAGGTTTTGAAATATTTGGCACACCTTATGAATTTTCACTTTTCACAGCTCAAATGTCGTTGTCGTTGTTGCTGTTGTCAACTGTTGTCTCAGTAATAATTTTAGAAAGCAATTTTCGCTTATTGAGAACCTAAAATGCTTACAAAATATTCTAACAGCAAAAAAAAAGAAACGACTTAAAATTACTTAACTTAAAAATAATAAATAAAATTTGCATTCGTATTTAACAAACAAACAATTTTTGTATATAATTTATTGTTTTTTTTTCTTTTAAAGAAATAATAACAGTTTTAAAAACTTGCAAGAAATTTAACAAAAATAATTTAAAATTAGAAACGCATTAAAAACTTAAAAAAATAAATAATAATTTAATATTTTCATGGCCAACACCCATTTTCATATGTTTGTTTTTGGTTTGTTAATGTGCGTGTTATTATGTGCATGTGTTTATGAGTGTTAATTGATTTGAGTGTCCAAGTTGCCCGCTGCCAAAGCTTGATAAAATGTGAGAAGTTATATGTTTTTGTGAGTTTGGTTTTGTTGTTGCTTTTTTTAAAGTTTCAGTTATGACATAAAAAATAAAAAAAACGGAATAAAAGAGGAATAAAAATTATTAGTTTATAAAAAAAATATTTATTATTAATGATTATTGTGTAGAAATTTTGGAATTTTTAGAATATTAAATAATTCAATAATTATTAAATTTTAAATACAAAATTTCTTCACAATAAAAAATTTGTTTATTAATAAAAAAAAAACATTTTCTGAAATAAAAGAAAAAATTGTATTAAGCTTGTTCTGTGAATTTTTTTTTTTAAATTGCACTTGTAATTTGGATAATTTTTGGAATTTTATAGATATTAAATGAAGCCAAATTTTTGTACTAAATTTTTCTCCATTGAATTTTATATAAAGTGCCGAAAATCAAGTATCTAAAAATTACTTTTACATTTTGAATATTAAAGTTGATAAGATTTTAGAGAAATGTTTGAAATTTAAAGAGATATTCGCATCACTTTTTTATACAATCTTTGATCTCATAAGTAATTTTTTAATTTTAACTAAAAATCTGTCAGACATAAGTCACGTTTTTAACTAATCCAAACTTAGAAATTTTAAATCCATTTAGATTCTATAAATACAAATTTAGCAAATTATATTTTTTGTTTTTCCAAAACTTCTTTTGTAAAAATCACTATCCATTATGATTACAATTTCTATAATTTCATGTGAATAAAATCCTTAAGGAAATTTAAACCGTTAATGAGTTAGAATAGTAACAGATTACCTTTTTTCAAAAATTGTTCCAATTATTATGAATTTTCCAAACTGACCAAACGACTAATCAAAAAGTCTTGCAAGCTTGAAATAATGATGTCTTTAGACAATCGATTTACGGCACATGTATTATTTTCTATCGATTATAAAGTAAGTAAGCAACGCTTGTATGCAAATTTAATAATAAAAACCAAAAACATTTTGCATATAAGCAATATTTGCATACAAGCGGCTTGCCAAACAACCGATACAGCAAGAAACAAATACAAAATATTAAACAAAAAATTAATAATAGTTAGTAAAAAAAAGAAAAACTAACAAAATAAAAATAAAATTCAAATAAAAATGTAAAATACGAAATAAAAACGACAAAAAAAAAACAACTATAAAATACAAACAATGCAAATCAAATGAATAAGGAAGCCAATGAGGAGAGCCACAACTTTGTTAGTATTAAATGTAGGAAAATAAATAAGCCAATATTTAAATTTTTTAAACAGCAACAGCAGCATATATTATTATTTTTTTGTTTTTGTTGTTGATTTGTATTTTTTTCTTCTATTTTCTATCTTTTTCGCATTTAAAAATAAATTAAGCAGTAACACTAAAATAAATTGAACTTAACTAATGCAATAAATAAGCGATTAAATATGTTAGGCACTAAATAAACTAAACGTAAATTACTGAGTATTAAGTACAAACGAGATATTTCGACTTAGAGACGATTAAGACGACGACTAAGACGACGAGAATGACTATGCAGAAACACAAAATGTACACGTGTGTATATTTAATCGATATATGTATTAAAACTAATCAAGGTACGCTAAATGAACGAACGAACGAACGAACATTCGAATTACTTGAACTGGGCAAAAGGCGATTCGTTTCAATAAAGGATGAGATCCCAAAACGCAATTACAATTACAGACAGCTCAAAGAGTTGTCGTTACAAGCTAAATGATATATATATACGATATAACTAATTTAATTACAATTGCCACCTACTGCCGAGGCTATATGGCGAGTATCTGTAGCTGGGACTGCCGAACGAAGCGCCGCTATTTGAATGCGCGGCCGCAGCAGCCGCAGCTGCCGCATGACTGACGCCAAAGGGTGTACTGTGATGGAACATGTCAAAGGCCGAGCCGAAAGCAGCACGCGGTGGCGTCTGATAGAAAGCCATCGCAGCCGATGCAGCAGCAGCAGCAGCCGCATGTTGTTGTTGCTGCTGCTGTTGCTGCTGCTGTTGTTGCTGCTGGTGTTGTTGTTGAGCTTGCTGGGCTTGTGACTGCGTTAGCTGCGACGTTTGATATGCACCAACACTGCCGACCGCTGCAGCAGAGGAATGTGCATTGCTTAGATTACTCAATGGCGAAGCGGTTAGATTGTGCAATGAATTCGAACCGTTTTGCGATTGAGTAGTAAGCGAAGCGCCCAAACCGCTGCTATTATTATGACTCGTCGTATGCGTGGCCGTGACCGTGGCATTGACGCTCGTGCTGGCAGTGGGCATGCCGGGCGAACGATAGCCAGCATAGAGCGCTGTCAGTAAATCGGTATCGGATGTGCTCGATTTGGCGACAGAGGGCGCACAGGTGCTGAAGGCACTCGTCGCCGAAGGTACAATGCTCGAGGCTGAGCTGAATGTGTTAGGCAACTTTGGTTTGGCATCGATTGATGCCGAAGCGGAAGCGGATGCAGAAGCGGTTGCTTCATGCAATTGCTGTTCGGCATGTTGTACGGCAGCCTCAACGCCAGCAACGCTCTTCATGAATGCCGCCATATGCAATGTGGCTGCTGAAGCTTGTTGTTGCTGTTGTTGTTGCTGTGATTCATATTCAAGACGATTTAAATCATCGAGATGATCACGCACAATCGTTAGTATCTCCTCATTAAGTGTATCAGAGTTGGTTGATGATGTCGAACCGCCAGCCGAACTGTCGGAATTGGCGCTTGTGTTTGCCGCATGCGTTGCAACGCGTGCTGAAACTTTGGTTAGCAGCGCTGGCACATCCTTATACAGAATGTCCAACAACTTACCGGTGGTAAAGAGCACGATTGCCTTCAGGCAGGAATATTCCGCTGAATCGACATGCAGCGCCTTCAGTTTCTCCACCTGCTCCTGGAAGATGCGTATGTGATCCATAAAGGCGACAACACGATCGGCGGCCATCGGTGAGGCATGCAGACCGGCTGCAGCCAATAGCGGTGCCACATGCAATGGCATCGAACATTGACTCGCATTCAAGACAAACAATTCCGACCAGACGAGTCGCAATAACGCAACCTGATCGGTTACTTGCAATTCGGGAAAGAATGGTATATTCTTGGCCCATTCAACGGCCGAGAAGAGTAAACGGGCGGCCAATTCACAGATATTGTCAATGCCCATGATATTATTCGGTTGCATGCATTGACCGTAGCGGGACGTGGGATACGGTTCGGCGCGTAACAGCAACGAAATGTAGGAACTGAGATACGAGTGACCATTGAAGCCCGCAACGCTCATGGGATCACCATTTGCCAGCGGATATTGGCCATGCATGCCCGCCAGTCCGGGTTGCGTCGGTGGCACGCGACCGCGTTGAACAGCTGCAATGAGAGAGAGAGAGAAAGAAAGAGAATGAGTTAGTTTAGTTGTTTTAAAGTAATTAATTAAATTATCTCTTCAAGTTCTATTTGTGTAATTCAATCGCTCATTTAAATATTTGGTTTAGGAAAAAATTTTGCATCTCGCTGGCAAACAAAACAATTATTTTGACCACGATATCACACGCAAGACAATAACAATAACAATAAGAATAAGAATATCCTGTATGGTGTATGGCAGGCATGACTGGTTTGTGTGTGTGTATGTCCGACTGACTGACATGTTGCCAAAGCGACGCTTAAATGCTGACACAACGCACAAAGGCAATCGGCAACCTCAATCTCAGCATTCGTTCGCTGGCACTCGTGCTTTATGCGCTTGTTTTTCATCTATGCTGAAAATCTTATGCTTCTTCTTAGTCTTCGACGCTATGCTTTGTGTGCAGACCAAACGACAGACAGACAGCCAGACCGTTGAAGGCTCTGACAGCATGAACTATGCTATATGCGTTCAAAGACATCGTCATAAGATACTTTTCTTCGTCGTCGTTGTTGTCTTCTGCTTGTTTTTCTTCTTGGGCAGACGTTTTATTCACCTATGCAGACTTGTATCTACTTTCAAATCTGTCTATGACGCGTCATTTCAACCCCTTTTTGTCGTCTTTGCTCTGCTCTGCTTAAATGTTGCCACAACTGCTTAAATATGCAAATTTATCTAAATACTTTCAACACAACAAGCCGTAAGTAGTTGTAAATGTGCACGTATCTTTGCGTTGCTAGTGTAGCTGTGTATCTACACATATACGTAGTGACGTCACTTGAAGTTTGCTTTTAATTAATTTTTACAATAATAAGTTTACTTTAAGCTCTACTTGAAGTCTTTTTCTTCTTATTAAATGAGTAAAAAAAAATTGATTTTTAGACTTTTGTTTAAATTTCATTAAAGATGAACTTTGACAAAAATTCTCCTATAAATGTTCTTCAAAATAAATGTTGATTTCTTCAATTTTTTTCCTTTTCTATTTGCTATTTAACTTTTGTTAAAAAAAACATTCTGAATTCGTTTGAAAAATGTTTTTTGCACTTTGACGAATTTATTTTTATTTTATAAATTTTTTTTTTTTATATATATAAAAGTTTGACTGTACTTGGTTAAACTTTTGCAAGGCCTTTCTATAAGCGTCGTCAATTTCCATTTTATTTGAAAGCATTCAAGTATTTTTTTTTTTCTGCTTTATTTGCTTATTTATTTTGCATATCTTTAAAATCAGTTTTTTTTCAGTATTTGATTGGTGTTGTTTTTGTCTCTTACAATGAAACGCAATAAGTCGCATTTTGTCGTAAATTTCCAAGCAGTTTTGTCGTTGACAGTTTATGCAAAAATATATTTAAGTATACGCCATATAAATTTGAACTTTGTTCATGTACAAAAAATCGCAAAAAAGCAAAAAATAAATTCAATAAAAAAACATTCTCGTGCTTAAGTGAAAGGCTCATCAAAGTTGGCAACGCAGGAAGAAAATAAAAGAAGATACAAAAAATTCGCAATTGTCTTTGACTCAACTTAAAGATCATAATTAACTCATGCCGTTGGCAAGTGAGCACTTTAGCACGCTTTTCATTTAAGATACTTGAAAAGCTCAAGTGTTGCAGTTGAGCCGATCAGATCGAAATGAGATGAGCTGCAATGAGTAGACATGAGTGGCGATGAGCTGTGAGCTGAGCCATTGAAAAGGCAAAAGTGTCAAAGATGCTTGACGTGCGATTTATCGCTTGACACGCACTCATATACAATTACATAATAAAGAAGAAGTGCGAAATTTACAAAGAAAAAAGAGAAAAAATTGTTGGTTAAAGAAAAGAAAAGACAAAAGCCAATCAAGGACTTGAGCACGTGCTGCGCGCGGCAATCGAATTTCATTCATTCATTAAGCAAATCTATATGAAGGTATATGTGTGTGTGTGTATGTAATGCGCATGTAAAGCGCAACAACAGCAAAAGGGTTCTTACAGCAACTTGAGATAAAAAAAAGAAGAGAGAAAAAAAGTAAAATTGTTGATGCTGTAATCTTTGCAGACAATCGCAATGCCTTTGGGCCGCCAAAAGACGGTAGAAGAAGAAGAAGCAGCAGCAGCGTAACAGACAGACATGCTGGCGCATTAAGCGAACTTTTGTTTGTTTATTTGTTTATTTCTTTTGCGCTTTGTTTGTCTCTTTGTTTTGTTTGATTTCTTTACTCTTTCCAACGCACAAAATAGTCCACGATCGACCTTCACGCCTTGCCGCAGCATCAGCCGCCGCAGCAACAGCAAAAGCATCATGAACAACGAACAGGCTCAAGTCACAGAACAAAAACAAAAAAAAAAAGGATACTAAGCCATACCAAAACTTGCGGTTGTAATCGGCAACAGATTTCTTTAGCAGATTTTGTTGTTGTGTTTGTGTTATTGTTATTGTTTCATAGTGTTTAGTCCGGCAAGCACAAAAAAGCATATTTTCCCAGGCGCATAAATTAAGTAATGTCCGGTCAACGACAAAAACTGGACGCATAGAATGAGAACCAGTTTCATGTGCCGATCGTTGCACGAACTACCTGTGAGCGAAATGGCCTGCTGTTTCGGGCCGCACAGTTTGCCGTCCAAGTGCGTGAAAGCGACGCAAGAAGATTGAAAACACAATTACGCAAATGCATTGTACAAGTAATTGTCTCGACGCAACTCAACTCAACTCAACTCGCCTCACGATCGAACTATATCGCAGTGGACAGTGGTCAGCAGCACAGCTATTTGCTAAACAAGTTTTCTGCGTGCAACCCTTAAGAAGTGTAATAGAGGAACGAAAAAAAAAAAAAAAAAGAAAACAGAAATCTTAATTGCTTTTGCTATCAAAAAGGCAAAGCGAGAAGGGTCGTCGCACAATCTGCATACAACGCTGACCAATACTTCTATTTTCGTATTGAAATTGTGCTTGAGCATAAATTCATATGCCACTTTTGGCACATTCAAAAGACGTTACTTTTTCTGCTGCGCCTTGAACTCAAGACACGCTGACCAGTTGGCTGTGTGTGTGTGTGTGTTTGTGTATTCGCCAAACAATGCCTAACACTTGCATTATGAGATTCAATTTTTTTTTTTTTTTGTCGTTCAAATAAAATATTTCCTATTATATTTTTTGCTTTAGTTTTTTACCTTTTTAGTAACATTTTTTTTGCCCTGCAGCGTTAAAGATTTTCTTAAAATGATTGTGTCTGTGCTTGGTTGCATACTTGAAATGTATCTGCAACTGATTGGGTGTGTACATATGCATATACTTAGTTACAAAGTTGGCTTTAGGTGCGGAAAATGTCTAAAATTTATAATATAAGCAAAAAAAAAAACAAAAAATGATTTAATTTATGTTGACCTAAATTTGTGCTAAGCAGCATTTGATTGCCATAACGAAGGAAATGTATCTGCAACTACTGATGCACTATTAGATAACGAGGGATATCAATATTTCTTATAATCAAAGCCTTATGAGACCAAAACCTCTTGTATAACAGTTTGTTTTTGTACTCGCTTCTTTTATTTTATTATTTTTACTATTATAAAATTTTATTTGCCGTCTTCGCAAACCGTAAAGTAAAATAAAATTCTATGTTTTCATACACCTTTTTTTCAAGACTTTTAAAAATATAATAAAACATTTTGTCCCAACAAGTTGTATTCAAAAAAAAAAAACATGTTTTTCCACAAAATTCTGCTTTACAACCCTAAAAAAAAATGTTGACATTACAGTTTAATTAGAGCGACCTGGCGATCGTTGGCATTCTTTGCGCTCGCTGACCGTTCACATTGAGTTGAGGCAAAGCCGTAACCTTTGACCAAACACACACACAAAGCGACGAACTTGTCCTGTCCACTTTTTTAATGCTTTTGTATAAGAAAATGCGTACTGTTTTTTATGCCAAAGAGCAAAAAACTTGAAATTATATAAAAATAAGGGCGCTCGACAGTTATGCAGATTTTTGGATGGTCAACAAAAATGGTAAAAATTTCTCACGATTTTTCAGCGTTGATAACAGACAAAAAAAAAATATATTTATAAAAATAAATAAATAGAAAAAAAAAAAATCAAAACAAGTTTAAAAACATTTGTAGGAAATTTGAGTGCAAAACGCATGGCGACAATTTTTCATGTGTACTTGTTCGAAGGCAAAGGTGTTGAACTCTTTTTTTGTTTTTTTTTTTCGAATCATTTGCTGACAAGTTGTCGCTTAAAGTGCGCTTAATTATATTAGATATTATTATTTTGCATGCTTGTACAATGTTAATTTAAATTATAGCGCAATTTATCTTAACCCGAATTCGTGGCCGTACTTAAAGTCTGTCATTTTCATATATAATAAATATTTTATGCATTTTTGCTTTGTCAACAAATAAAAAAACTATTCAAGTTGCTTATTTAACACAACAAAATTTCATATTTTACGCAACAAACGCTTAAACAAAGCCAAGTAAAACAACACTGAGAAAAAAAGGAGAGTAATTTTTAACAAAAATAATTGCCAAAGCGGCTTTTGTGTTGCGCGTTGCCTTGCATATTAATTACAAATGATTTTATTTGCTTGAAAAATTGCTGCCGATATATAAAATTATATCGATCTTAACCCAAATTGTTTTGTATCTCAGTAGTCGCTTTATCAATCTATCAAGCAACCATCTGGCAATCATTCAATCTGTTAATTGTTATTTACTTTAGTTTGAGTTGGCGCGGCAATTACAAGACTTGTTGTTGTTGTTGTTGTCGTCTTGACCACAAGCCGTCAATATTAGCGCAAATAATAACAGTCAAGTTGACTAAATATACACCTAAATGACGGTTTGACTGTCAACTTCCCTCGCTCTTTTACCCTCCCTCCTTTCCCGACAGCAACGACTTGTTTTAGATGATTTGTTGTGAATTACATGCAGTAGTTGTTGCTGCTGAGGTTGGTGATTTAAAATTGACAAACGTTAATTGTTAATGTCGACAAATGTTATCGGCGCTGTGACTTTGAGTATCGCGCATGCGCCACAGACCAACAGACAAGTCTCAACTTTAACAACTTTTGCTTGGCGCAAAAACTATTTAAAATATTTGTGCGAATTGCTTCAATGATTGACATGATCTGTCTGTCTGTCTGTCTGTCTATTTGACCAACTGACAAATTTGTACAAATTAAGCAAGTACACTGTAAAAAAATGCAATTTATTGCTAATAATGCGCATTTTTGTTTTTATTGAATTTTTATATTTTCTCGTATATTTTTTTCTTAAGCAGACTTTTATGCAAAATAACTCAAAGTTACCAAAAACAAAAAAAAAAAAAAGTATCTATAAAATGTTCAAGCAAGTGCTAACGTACTAATTACAATCGATATTAAGTTAGTTTTTAACTTCTTTTTATTTTTCTGCAATCATTTTTTATGTTTTTTTTTTGTTTTTGTATTTGCTATGTGTTGTTGTTGGTTTTGTAATTGTTAATATGCGCTTGAACAAGTTTGCATTTGATCTTTTGAGGTCAATAAGTTGCACTCAATGCTTAATTGTTTTTTATTATTAACTTTAAGCTTGGCACGTTGCGAACGACTCGTGCTCACACACACAGATACACACACACACACACACAGACATGGCAACGTCAGCAAGACTTCAAGCATGTTCCATGCTTAATTACATGCGTTCTTTTGGCATTTAACTCGTTTCTGTCGCTATTATATTTTTTTTTTCTATTTTTTTTGTAATTTATTTATACTTTGACCATTTGCAAGTATCTATTAAGTCATTTTGGTGCAGCCAGCAAGCAAATAACTTCTATACAAACATTGTCTTTTGTGTGTGTGTGTGTGTGTGTGTTTGGATTGCGCAATACTGCAAGCTTAATTTGCTAATTTGTTGTTGAAATATTTGACAGATATTTGACATTGCTAATAACAACGCAACGTCGAAGCTTTTTCTGATAGCTCAATAAACTTTGTACTACACAATTTGGGTTAATAACACAAAATATTTCAAACTTTACAGCTCTATGTAAAAACAAAATCAATAACATTGTTTAAATAAAAGTAAAATTGTGTCAAGCTATTTTCGTTGTTTCTTTTGGCTAACAAACGCAACAAGTTAGTATTTTAATTGATTGTTCTAAAACAATTGGCAACAAAATGTTGTGTCTAAAAAAAAACAAAAACAAAAACAATTTGTCACCTCAAAGTGTCAGCAAGTATCGCGACTCGTCGCGACTTTGCCTCAGCTGAACTCGTTTGTTTATTTGGCGAATTCTTTGCTCCTCTTCTAATTATTTTTGTTTTTTTTTTGTGTGCCACTTCCGTTTAATTTGTTGTCTATGTGAACGCTGCCAATTTGTATCTATTATACAATTGTATCTCGTGCTATATTTGACTTTTAATTGACCCATTCAATAGCAGCGACTTTTGCTTGCTTGCCTTTGCGATTGTCTTCTTTGCAATTTCATAACTAACAATTGTTTGTTTTTTTGCGATTGTTTTACTTATATTTATTTATTTAAAAATATTTGAAACTTACCTTCGCGACGCATGCCCATTTTGAGGCACTTTTTTAAACGGCAATATTGACATTGATTGCGATGATGTTGATCGATTGGACAATTTCTGCTGCCACGGCATGAATATGTTAGATTACGTCTGACGGAGCGTTTGAAAAATGATTTGCAACCTGTAAGCATAAAAAAAATAAACATTAAATATATTTAAATATTTTCTTTAAAATACAAAAAACCAAAATCAGACAATCTCATGAGTATATGAAAGTTTTAAATTCCTCATGCTCAATTAAAAACTAAAAACAACTCACATACTCCTATGTTACATAGGTCACTGAGTGCACATACGTCAATCTAGCATTTGAATTTCGTTCTTAAGTTTAATATTAGCTTACATTGACTTAACAAGCTGCTCCACGCGCTTCTTGCAACGAAAATGCTGTAAAACAAGCACAACAAATTCCAGTAACAGCAACAACAGCAACAACAACAACTACAACAACATCCTACACCATGTCTATCCACATATGAGTCGCTAAGAACATGTCTAACAAATACTTTAACACACACACGCGTGTACTTCTTGCCCTTGCCCTTACAACACAAGTGGCAACTTGTCGACTGTCGTCAGTTCGACTATCGACCTATCGACTGTCGACTGTCGTCTGTTGCTCACAGTGAGCGTATGTCAATGGTCATGTTACATTGAGTTTCATGGCTTAACGCCTACCATAAAATTAACTTTAATGGCTTTCAATTAACAAAGTGTATCTCAGAGTGCGCATCCCAAAAAAGAATGAACAAAAAGATACTCCTTAATGTTTTGCTGTAACTGAGGTAACAAAAACCTAAACAACAACAACAACAATAACAAACTCATGGCGTCATATAAACGCTTCACGAATTTACTGTTAAAATGTTTTGGCAGCTTCAATGGTTGTTGTTGTTGTTGCTGTTGGTAGTTTGGTACTTAAGTGTATCGCAGCGCATTTGCAGATATAAAACTGTTGACTTTTAAATACATTTCGCGTACATGTACAGCGAGTGTGTTTAATTTTATGTCGCCACGTATCTAAACATGTGTATCACTTTACAGTGCACATTTTGCAGTGATTCTCCACAAAACAACAACAACAACAAAAACAAAAGAAAGAAGTTTGCGCACAACAACTGACAACTGAAGTTTGTAACTGCTTGTTGCTTATAGATACATACATATGTATATGTAGATACTTTTGTAACTGCGCATGCAAAAGACTTTGAATCTATCGTGAATTTTTTCTTATTTCTTTTCTTTTTGTATGTAATTTTTTTTATTTTTATTTGAATTTCTATTTTTTTTGTATTTTTAATATTCCTGGTTCACACAATAACTCAAAAAAACAATGGCATATGCTCATAAAATTCTTTTTAAGCTGTAAAATCATCATTGAAGCGGGGCGGGCGCATATGAACGATCGACCGAACGAACGAACGAACGTACGAATGTACCTTTTTGGCTATAAAAGATACAAGCGTTGTGCGCGCGCGCTTGAGAGCGAAATATATATGTTGTTGGTATGTAGAATGATATTGTCGGAAATTGTGTGCGGCAAACAAACGTGCCAAACCGAAAGTACAAGCTGAAGCTGTCTTCAAACATACACAATATACAGATAGCTACATACATACATACTTAGATACATTCATACCTAGCATAGATACATGCATACATATTTAGCTTTTACACCATATGATCTACGAATAACGATATTGTACCAAGTCACGATTTTTTCAGGCACCGTTCTTTTTTTTTTTACTCTTTTATTTTTGGAATTTTTTTTTTCTATTTTTTTTTTTTTTGTTTTTTTTTTTTTTATTTGCACAAAAAGCTTTGTTTGGCTTACTATGAGTACCTTTGCAGCAATAAAGTACAAAAACAAAAAAAAAATAAGATAGAAAAAAAAAATGCGCCTGCGCTGCCCATATGCGCATATCTGTACATTATCTGGAGCTGTGCAAGCGCGCTTGCAACTATTGATGAAGATACTGTTTTGCAATGAGTGAGTACTGTTGTTGTTGTTGCTGTTGCTATTGCAGACTTCAAGCTTTGAGCTGTGTCTGTGTCTGTATCTGTATCTGCGTCTCAGTCTGTGTCTCAGTCTTCTTAGCCAAAACGCCGCAGTTGATGATGATGATGATACCGTAAACAAAATCTTTGCCAACATTTAAGCACGTTGCACACTCAACTCAACTGAGCCTGACTGCTCGATTGCCTGTCTGAATACGCTCTGTTGTTGTTGTTGCTGATACAACACACTGTATCTGTATCTGCATTGCTTTACACTATCTGAACGATGAAGGCAAGTTCGGCGATATCGTGTTATATCAATAACCGAAAAAGGGTGGATCAGCGCGCAATAAAAAAGATTGTTTTTGTTGCTCTTGTTGTTGTTGTTGTTGTGAATCTGCGCATCTCACATGCATAAGTAAAGCTTATGTTAGTTACTTGTATTTGTAGATACTTTTGGTAATGCCTTGACTTTGAGCTTGTGTTGTTGTTTTTGTTATTGTTGTTGCTTGCTTGGTTGCTTGTCTGTTCGTATGTTCGCATGTATCTGAGCCAAAAGTGTGCTGCAAATATTGCATGCGCACGCGCAAAACTGCTTTATTTTTGTTGTTGTTGTTGCATTTTTTTTTTATGAATTTATTTTTATTTTTTATTAAAATTTGAAGCGATTTTTTTGTATTTTTTTTTTTTAATTTTTTTACAGCAAACAAATTCAATTCTGTGTTTAACAATTGTTCATTATTTTTATTATTAGTATTTTTTTTTTTTTTGTGTTTTTGTTATTGCAGAAATTATTTCGTCTTCAATTGCGGGCTGAGAATATTGTTATTTTTTTTATATTTTTTTTAAAAGCTTGAGATACTTTTTTCCCTTTTCTTATATGTTGAAGTTCAGTTTTGTGCTAAGCCGCTTTTCCAGCGCTTTTAACCGTTTAGTTAAGCTTACTAAGGTTTCTCTAAGTTGAGTTTTTTTTTTTTGTATCTTTTGTCTTGTCAACACGCTCATATTTCAATAACTTAAATAAAAGTACTTCATTATGTTTTGTCTTAAATTCGAATTAAAAAAAAAAGTAGAAAATTACAACAAAACCAACAACATGCACAACGATTTTCTTAATTGCAGCGCAGCGCGGCTCGCGTGATCTACGCGTCATAAACTGCTCAATACAGTTAACCTGCTGTTTAATAAATAATAAGCGAAGACTTTCCGAGAAGCGTCATAACATTGTCGGCCGTCTAAAGCAACAGCAACAGCAGCAGACGTCAGATACGCGAGATACAAAAGACAGAAAAAAAGTAGAAGAAGAGAAGAAAACATTCTATTAATTGAACTTCCTGATATGTGTGCGAATCTCTAGCACGAAACCATATAATTATAGCAACACCCAACAACAACAACACACATAGACACACACACACACACATAGCACTGGCAAGATATTGTATCTATGTGAAATGCAATGCAATGCCGCGTTGAGAAGCGCCTAAAGTTTAAATGAAAGTGCACAAGCACAATTTTGCGCACGCGCAGCCAACTTCGCGCTCTGCCGCACAATTTAAAGCGTGAAATTACTTGGACTTTTACGCTTTGCTTTCGTTGTTGTTGTTGTTTATTATTGCTGTTGTAAAATAGCTGTATAAAGTATCTATGTGTGTGTGTGTGTGTGATTTTCGGGCACAGCAAGCGTCTGAAATTGGCAATCAACAACAAAACGACAATTAAACTGCTGCCAGACAATTATAAATCGACTGTGTTGATGCCGATGCTCAGGCTGAGGCTGACTCTAACTAAGCTGAGACAGACAGCAAATTACGGAAGTGCAGATACACGGAAGTAACATAAAAGTCACCTACTTTTGCTTCTTATTTGCCAAATATACATTTGTATCTGTAGCTGAACTCAGACGGAAGGCGTTGCAAATTCATTCTAGGCGTGTAAATATATTTTAAATGTAATAGATAATGCTTGAAGAGTAACTGTGCCACGTTAAATGCGCATTTTAGTTAGCCTCAAATGGGTAATTATGAAATCATACAACTATTATTAAAAGTGCAATAATTAAATGTTAAATATACAAGTGCTGCTAGTCAAAGTAATTAGAACAGATACAAAAAAATATATATATATCTAAGCCAACTAACAAACCGACATAATTACTCAAGTTGCATGCCACGGCCTACTGCATGTGTCTGTGTGTGTGTCTGTGTGTGTGTGTGTGTGTGTGTATTTGTGCAATAAAGAAGGAGTAGAAAATAAGTAACATTTCAGACCTTCAGGTTGCGCGTTTGGCAAATTATGATAGATACAATGAACGAGCATGAACCCCAGACAAAAGATACAATAAGTCGGAGAATGTTACACAAAATGAATAAAAGAGAAAAACGGCGACTGACAGGTGCCCAAGTGATTAGCACTGAGACCAAAATAAACTTATAAAATTCGTCTTTGTATCTGCTTGTGTGTATTTGTATCTATGCAAGTTGCTTGTCAGTTAGTTGACAATACAACAAAAGACAGCAACAAATTTAGTTTATAAGTACTTAGAATGTTTTTGCACTGTGCTTAGATACTTTTATATAGGTCAACTGTAAATCAAAAAGCGAATCGAGTGAATGATGCTCACTCACGCTCCCACAATAACTGATTGCTCGAGTGTGGCGAATTTAAGAACTTTCCACTTAACTAAAATGCAACAACAACAACAACAACTACAAACGCGACTGTTGTTAAAGTAAAGATGCAACAGTGAAGTTAAATCGCTATGAAAAGATAATGCACCGCAAGCAATACCAACAACAACAACAACAATAAGTAAATGTTAGTAACGCTCAATGTGCTTTAATAAAAGAAAAATGTTATTTTGAGTCTGGCAACGAACGAACGAACGAAGCGAAGCTGTCTGGCTGCTTTGCCAACTACTAGCGATACATTTTGTATCTCTGACTTGTAAGCACAAACAACAACAACAGTATTATTTTAAAAACAACAACAAAAATGCAGAGTATCTTTTGAGTCATGGCATCATTAACCAGGTGCCAAGTGTATAAGCCGCAAGTGATAGAAAACTTCATAGATACTACAATAATAATTTTTTTTTTTTTTTTACT
Organism: Phortica okadai; assembly: GCA_034638295.1. Taxonomy (NCBI): domain Eukaryota; kingdom Metazoa; phylum Arthropoda; class Insecta; order Diptera; family Drosophilidae; genus Phortica; species Phortica okadai. The sequence goes on along the minus strand of CM067849.1, from coordinate 46,554,724 downwards.
TTTTTACTTTTCTTTTGTATTAGATGCGCGATAATTACACAAAGATAACAGATGCACTTGACTCAAAAACGTTGACATGTTGAATGCAAAACCAAAGTGGGCGTGGCACGCTAACAACGCATAAAGACTAATTAGATAGATTGAAATTACTGCAAAAAAAAATGAGCAAAAACAAAGCAAAGAAATTTTTTTTTGTTTATTTTATGAGAAAAGATACAAGTAAATGTGTGTTTTTGAGTAGTTGAGCAGATACACATGTATCTTGCGAAATTTCCTAACTTGCCAAGCGAAATACTAGAAGCATAATAGAGCGAAGAGGCTGAAGGCGCTTCAGGAACATGAGCATGATGAGTTGCAAGTGCGCTTGAGTCATAGCGCACCAAAGGCATTGATGATGAGGTGGAGGGAGGGGACTGGGGCGAGAGCACTAAGCCCAAAAAACGTGCTGCCAGCTGTGCTCGTCGACTGATCGATTAACTAAGTTAAAAGCAGCAGTCTAAGCCACAGAAGAAGCCGAAGCCGAGACAGACAAGCAGCGTTGTTAGCAGCAGAAGATGCTACAAGATGAGTGAGTTACAATGAGGAAAAAGTTGTGATGGAGAGTGGTGCCCAAAAATAAGAAGAAGACGTAGGAAAAAAGAACGATGGTAATTGCGCATGTCTTTCCACGCTTGTTTTTCTGCAACTTTTCCGCGTTCAAGAAGCTTCGCTTTCGCAAAAGGGTTTCAGTTGAGTTTGAAGTTTTTTGCTTGCTTGCGCTTATTTTGTATTTTGGCGCAGTTAACATAATTAATTAAACCGTTACAATATAAAGTGCAGCGCATTAAAGCGCGCTCTGCCGGTAGCAAGCGACGTTTTTTGCTATTTTTTAAAGTATCTTTTGTTTGTGTGTGTGTGTTACAACTTTTGTCGAAACCAAGTCGAATTTCTCAGCAGATACGCCAAAAAATCACGATTTCTGGCGATTTTTCTTCTATTTTTCTATTTTGTATTTTTTTTCGGTTTCGGCTTTTTCAGTTTAGTAATCGAAATCGAATCGTGCCAGGACATTTTTTCTCGCAACTATTTTTTTTTTTTTTTTTTTTTGTTTACTTCTTTGCTTTGCTTTTGTTTTAGTATCTTATTTGTTGCTCAGCTGGTTTTTTTTTGTTTTTTTTTGTTTTTCTAAATACAACGATTTGTTTTACAAGACGCTGTTTAATGATTACAAAGACTCAGTGTCTGCATTTGTATCTGTAACTGCGTCTGTTTGTTTGTTGACTCGTTTGCTCAAATGTATCTGTACAATTAAGTTTTGCCTTTGTTTTTAATGAAGGGCTTTGCTCGTTGGCTTTTTTTAATGTTTTTTTTTTTTTTTTATTTTGATTTTAGCATTTTGTGCCAATTTTAGGGAAGCTCATTACGGTTGACAAGCTTAGCTCAGCTCGGCTCAGCTCATTTCGCAATAAATTGACACAAATCTGACATCATGAATTCATTACAAAAGCACAAGTTCATTGTTGTTGTTATTATTTTTTTTCTTATTGAATTTTATAGAGCATATAACTTTTTTTTCCTTCCTCTGCTGCTACTACTGTTTTTTTTTTTTTTTGCAACTGTCAAAAGCGCATTAACATGATTTATGCATCTTACTTGCTCACATTTCTTTAGCGCATTATTTTCTACAACTAAACATGACAAGCAAAATAAATTTCTATAAACATAAGAAAAGCAGAAGCAGCAGAAGAAAAAAAATATAAAAAAAAAATATATATAATAATAAACAATTGCTTAGTGGCGCACTAAACAACGCTTAATTAATTGCAACTTGCTTGAGCATAAACTAAAAGTACACTGGAAAAAATGCCAGCGTAGCAAATGTTTGCCATGAAGTTGTTTGAAAAATGGTGTAATTGTTAAGCGCGAGCAACAAAAATTAATATAATTATTTGTATAATATTTTTTTCAACTTGTAGTTTGTCAAAGCACGCGCAACCAGGCTGAGCAGAGATGAGTCGAACGGCGTGTGTAAATAAAGTGTTGAATTTAATTCAAAAAATACTCCAAAAAGGTGCACGCAAAATTATTTTCCATTCATGCCAAACATGAAAATCTTCTACAAAAAGCAAAAATTATTAATTGAATAGGAAGCAGCAGCAGAAGAAGAATACAAACATGCACAACTCTTTTGCTTTTGTGCGCTTATCTTGATATAAGCTAAAGAAGAAGACATTTGATATAAACTAATTGAAATTTATTCCCACGTTCGACAATTAAAGCGCATGAAATACAATTTGTATGTGAGTTGTGTTACAGTGAAAGCGCTGAACATGGACAGGACGAATGTGAAGATGAACTCTTAAAATATTAGTGAAAACTGTTAAGAACTTTTGTAATTATTATAACTCCCTTTTGTTCTGCTTGTATAATTATTTCAGATAATAAGACAAATATCTCTATTTATATTTGAAAATTATTTAGGAATTTTTAATCCAATACTTCTTGAAGCTCTAAACGTTTACTCCTGCCTCTAACTCAGGAAATATTTCTAAAAAATTAAGATATTGTTTCCTACTCTATATAAGTAAGCATGTTCATTGGATTCTATTGTTATATTTTTGAATTTTAGAACAAATTCTTCTTTAGGGATCTTTCATTATTACTTCGATGTTTGACTAAAATAAATGAGTAAAAATTTAATAGTCAATTTTCTACTCTAAATGAAAATACTCATTGGAACACTAGAGAGACTTTTGTCTGAACAAATTGCTAATAATTTAATAACATGAGTCAACACTGTACTACTTTAATGGCGCTCATGTCAGGAAAATGTCACAAACATATTACTTGTTACTTTTGTGTGTCGTTAAACAAAAAACTTAAAGAAAAAAGAATTATACATCAATGGTCACTTGTCATATTTTTAGGGTCTCTGTTATTTTTTCTGTGCTGAACGACTTCCCGAACTTTAATTCAAAAATTGTCCAACATCATGTGTGGCATTTTAATTAAGTAGCTCATAATGAAGTGAATTACATATGTGGCACATAATTCGACCGTTGTTTGGTTCCTCTGCTTGACTTATTTCACTTTGGCACTTGTTAAGTTGTGACAAGAGTCAAGATACAACTTGTTTTTTCTCACGCTGCTAACTCAATTATTATTACTACTTTTTTCAGTCTATATATCTAAGCCAATTTCATAAACAAATGTGGTTAGTCATATGCTGAATAAAGTTCAAACATGTAATTGGCAAAAAACCGCAAAGAAAAAATACAAAAAAAAAAAAAAAAAATCATATAAAAATTCGATTTGGCGCCGATTTTTGTAATAAATTTTATGAAAATTCCGCATAAATGTTGAGCTTTAACAAATGCGCAAATAAATCAGTTTATTTTGAGATTATTTTTTTGATTTGTTATAATTTTTTTTTTAGATTTTTTTGCTTTCTTAAAAAACAACATTTATAAGAGAAATAAAAATAAAACCACGCCCACTTTTTATTTCCACCATGTGCATAAAAAATTGTGTTTGTTTTTTTCGTAATTTTTGCACATTTCATTTTCAATATCTTTTACTTGCAAACTTGTACAATCTTTAAGCGAGAATTTATTGCATTGCAGCATATTTTTTCTGCTTCTTCTCTGCCTACTTCTGCACCGCAGGCGTTGGGCGTTTCGAGTGTTGTTTGTTTTAACACAGCTTATTAATTAATAATTTCTCAAAAAAAGACATGAGTTTTATTGAATGCCACCAAAAAAATCCAAAAAAAAAACAATAATAAAAAAAATAAATAAAAAATAATATGTAAAAAAAAGCCACAGTTAAATTCAAGTGGCACACAAGCATGCATTGTATTGAGATACATTTATAACTTCCGTGCAATTTGCAAATACGCAAAATATGATTTACAACAATAACCACCAAAGTCAAGTTATACTTGTGTGCCCACGTTGGTTTGTTTGTGTCTCTGTTTGTTGGTACTTAAAGTCGTCTACAGATACAGATACTTTTTTCTTCTGTTTTTTTTTTTATGAGTTTGTGATTTGTACGCAAGTAAACTGTAAACGGAAAATTTATGCGCCACAAGGAGTAGAAATTATTATTGTTGGTATAGTAAAATAATCATAATATTTTGACAAATGATTCTGACAAGTCGAGTAGTCAAAGCATAAAGCACAAAAAAGATACTAAAATATATGAGATACTTTCAAGACTATGGTAAAGACAAACGTTTTGTCGACAAAAATGTTGTGAAATCAACTTTAATGCGTACTTAAAGTGCGCCTGATGCGTAATAACAAAGTATCTGACATCAGAGTATCTAACACGATTTTTTACACGTTGTCTTATGCAAGAAACAAACGTACAGATATAAAACGAACACACTCGCAATGCAGTCATCATTATTAATGATTTTGAAAGATTTTCAAGCGGCTTGAAGCTTCTAATGACCATGACAAATGGCTAAATTAATAGGCGTGAAGTTAGGATTGTTTCTGCAGGCATTACTAGAGACCAAAAGGATTTCATAAGGCGTACATCATTAATATAATCAAAACATTTTTATCAGCAACAATTTGTTTTTTTATTTCTTCACCTTTACCAGAGATTGTTGGCTTTATTGAATGACCAAGTCAAAGGTTGCAGTTGTAGACATTGTTAGATACTTTTCTCTTCTTCTTATTTAATTTTGTTTTTTTGTTAAGGACTGCTTTAAAATGAAGTGAATTCGTTAATAGAACAACATTTTCCCACATTCCACTTTCTTCTGCACATTATCGCCTATAAATACGAAATCAAGCATGTTCTTGCTGTTGTTGTTGCTGTTTTTCTTTTAAGTATGCAAACAACAACTGCAGTGTGTTTGTTGTTGTTGTTGTTATAGGCTACTTTATGGCAAAAACATGGTGCCTTACAAGCGCACTACGCCAAAATAAGTAAATGAGAAAAAAAGCAAAGCCATCACGTAAGAAAAATCTAAGTCTAAGGAACGAGCCAAGAATGAAACACAATTAATCTTCGCTGCAGCAGCGCAGCAGTGGCAGCAGAAGTTGACGCAGCGCAGCAGCAAACAGCAAGGCCGATCGACCATAGTGAACGACGTCTGATGTTGATGACTGAGTAAAGTGAGCGAAGACGACGACGACGACGTGGAAGAAGAAGAAGTCGCCGTCTTCAAGAGAAGCCAAACATGAGCAAGGCATAAATTCACATACGTTTTGTGCAATGCAGGCAGGACAAGAGAGAGCGGATCATGTCGTTGCGCGAGAGAGAGTCTACAACAATGAGAAGCAGCACAACAGCAACAACAAAGAACGAAAAATGGTCAGCGGACGGCAGCTGAGCAATTTTGCAAAGGAATGATGAGACGGCGGCACATTATGGATTTTGGTTTGACCAAAAACTATGCAAGAGCAAAGCACTGAGGGGGGAGACTGACAAAAGAACGTATGAAACTTAACTTAAAGCAAAATGATATGTTTGTTGTTGTTTTTTTGTTGGTTTTTGCATTTTTATTGTACTTGAAATAAATGCGCATGTGCGGCAGACAGAGCACACACACACACACACGCACACAAGCACGGCGAGATACTTTTAGCTTAGAACAAAATAGATAGCTATCGTGTCCGTAACATCAACAAAAACAACATACTGAAATCTATGCAAGAGTGAGTGAGTGAGTGAGCAATAGCAAAGAATCTCAGTGAACATGTGAAGAGAAAAAAAAAAGAAAAGCTTAAGCTGAGTAGCGTAGATACATGCACTATTCTATTATATTGCCGCTTGGTGGCGCACCACCGCTCTTTGTTCCTTTGACAGAGACTCACTGACTGACTGTCCGACTATCTGTCTGTCTGCTGGCGTGCCTGAGTGAGTGAGTGCATGATAGAAAGAAAACAAAAACAAATACAACAAAAAAAAAAACGAGGGAAACACCTCAAAGAATTGTGCTTCTTCTTCGCAGTCGCTGTTGAAACTTCATGAAGTTGCGCCTGCGCGTTCGCTCACTCAGACAAAATGCTTGGTGATTAATAATAATAGCCTGCGTCGGTGCTGAGCAGTAAACTTGCAACGGGTCTGCGGCAAATTCTATGACGTTTAATGTATCTGTGTATCTATGCGCGCATATCTCAAATGTACAAAGGTGTAGTAAAAAAAAGAAAAAAAAATAAAAATAAAAACAACAGTTTCTTTGCGCTTCAAACTTTGGCAAAGAGATATGAAAATGACAAGTTCGCCTGCTCTAAATGTTGGCATGTAACGCAGCTAGTTAAAGATACACGAGTATCTCTGTGTAAAGGCAAGGCAAGGCGCACAATTTGCATGTTTGCACAATAATAATTGTTTGGCATAAGAAACAAAACAGAAACAAAAAAAAAAAAAAAATAATAAAAACAAATGTTATTAAAAGTAACATAAACATTTTATTTAGATAATTTTTACTTTGCAGTACAATTGCCTTTTTGAGATACTTTGCTGTCTTCTGCCGTTGTTGCTTGTGCATGACAACGGCGCGGCTTGCATGCTTTTTATCTTATCAGCTTGGGCTGTGAAATGGCTGAGCGACCATAAAACAAAAACTAACAAAAGACACAAATAAAATACAAAAAATAATAGACTTGTATTTATAATTAGCTCTGCTTACAACAACAACAACAAAATAATGTTAGCAGAACATAAATTCATGACAAATTTATTTGATTATTTGAGATTTGCAGGTGGGAAACTTATAAATTATATTTGCAGACGCACAAAAAGATACAAAGATACAGCGCAAATGAATTTTAAATTTTTTCAAATAATTTTTCTAAGCAAACTAACCAAAAAAACCACCGACGCAGAGTTAATAATATATTTTTTTGATAAGAAATATATTAAATATAATTTTCTTCGGATTTCATATAATAAAAGCTCTTTAGATACATTTTTTTTTTTTTTTTTTTTTTTTTTGATTTGCATACAACACATAGAACGTCAATTTTCTAGCCAACTCATCAAAGTCTCATAACTCACGGCGGAACTGTCAAAATTCTGGCCGATTGCAGGCACGCTTTTGTATTTATAACTCTTCGCAATCTTTTTTTACACATTTGCTGTCTTAAAATTGGTTTTTTGTTGTTGTTATTATTAAAAAATAATAAAAAAAACGTTAGTTTTGCCGGTATTTGAGCAGAGCACAGCGACTTGGCACGCCTCGCATGAGCAACAAATGATTTCTGTTTGGTCATCGTTGAACATTATAAAAAAAAATCGAAAAAAAAAACAAACAAGCGAAAAACACAGTTTGAGTTACACCTTCAATAAAGCGCAGATACTTTACGATGCCGTAATTTTCGCTTATAGATTCTTTTTGCTGTACATTCTTGCCTTCTTTTCGATTTTTTTTTTTACAACAATGCGTTGCGCGCACGATCAAGTCAATTGAAAGATTACAATGTAGCTGACCTTTTGACATTACATTTGGCATTTTGCCAATTTTTTTTGTTTGTTTTTTTTTTTTTTTATTTGGCGTCTGCCTTTAAGATACTTTTATAGGTTTATATACAAGTGTGCACACTTACCTTCGCACGTGAATTGTCCGTAATGTTTGCCGGAACTTTTATCGCCGCAGACAACACATTCGATATTCTGTTTGGAATCAATCTGTGAGCCGCTATTGCTGCTCTGCGAATGTGAGCTATTCGCCTGTGAGCTTGGCGTTGTACTGCCGCCGCCGCCGCCGCCACCACCACTGCTGCCGCCACCGCCACCGCCGCCGAGACAACTCGAAGAGCCTTGTGAGCCTTTAAGCATGGGCACCAAATCCTGACCACTGTGTCCACCATGCTGTGCGGCATTTGTATGATGTGTTGTACTACCGCCGCCGCCGCCGCCACCTGAAGCACTTGACATGCTGGAGAGATCCTCTTTGATGGTATGATGTGCACTTTGGTTAAGCTGTGTGGCTGCTGCCGCCGCCGCTGCCGCTGCAGCCGCAGATGAGGCTGAGAGGCCGCTGAGGTCTTGTTTAATGCCCGCTGACTGTTGGCTGGCCACGCTGGATGGTGTATTATTGCCACCACCGCCGCCGCCGCCGCCGCCATGGCAGCCCACGGCTAATGAGCCGGGACCGGCGGTTGCGGCATGCAGATTGGGATCATGCCAGGCGGAGGGCGGCGGCACGCCCAGGCCAATGGAACGTGGCAGACCCAATTCGAAGGCCGAGAGCTCGGCGCCGCTTTGTGTGCGCGGATTGAAGAAGCCGGGAGCTGTGGACGGCGAGGCGCACATGACGCCGCCGCCGTACACGCTCAGGGAATTGTGCGTAATAATTTTGGCGGTTGGGTCGGAGCACGTGGGATGAAAACTGTTGTTGTTGTTTGTCGAATACACTTTGTGTGTGCGCGCGCGCGCTGCCGTCCGTCCCTCAACTGTGGCGGACCGGTGCGTGTACAAGAAGGTTTCAATAATTCCAAGGAATCTTTTTGTTTATTTTTGAAATTTTTTATTTTTTTCACTTCAACTTCTTCTTTGCTTGAAGATTCTTTTTTCAAATTTTTTGCATTAATTTTTTTCAAATTCTTGTATCTTCTTTTTTTCAAGCACTTTGCGTAAATATTTCTTTCAAAATTTTATTCAAAACACTCTTTTTTCAAAAACTTGAATTTATTTGCTTCTTTTTTAGATTTTATTCAACACATGTCGTCGCACTTTTCATAAATTTTCCGTTTAAAATTTTCACTTTGTATAAATTTTGCTTTTCTTTTTATTTGAATTTTTTTTCGAAAAAATTTTTACAAGTTAATTTCGCGTAAGAAAAACTTTAAAAATGTTTGTGATTATTTTATTTTTTTTTTTCTTATGTTTGAAAAATTAGACTTCTTCTCTATAAAAATGCGCGTCATGCGAGCAGCAAAATCTCAGCTGTTCACGTAAGGCCTTTTAGAGCCTGACTGGCAAAACATTCGTGGCAAAAGGTACACGACCCGACCCAACTCGCGACCGTTTCGACCTAACGACACATCTCACAAATCTATCTCATTCCACAACTCACGCTAAACTGTATCTGCACTGCAACGAACACACTCGCACACATACACATTAAGCGCACACTCGAGCCAAACAACCACTGCGCGTTCAGTTAGCGCCGCACTGCTCACACGCATGCACATTTGCCGTCTATGCTCAGTTTGACTCAATATCATGCGCACTCATTCGCACATATGCGCCACTTGGCTTGAATATAACTTCAGCGTATGACGGCCACACAGCTACCACCACCACCACTACTGCTACTACTACCAGCAACATCAATAACACCACTACCACCACCACCAGCACCCAGTACTGCCTACCGGAATCACTCAATGTGCGCTCTCGCTCGCATGCTCTCTCACACTTTGTGCTCAGCATGTTCATTGAGTTCGTTTAAAACGTGTTGTTGTTTTTTACTTTTTGTGCTCATTGGTATTTTTCGTTTTTCTAGTTGGGTTTTCTCAGCAGTCTTTCTTGTAGCGATTGCATTGCGGCGGCTCGTCTCACACATTAAACTCGTTGCTCTCACGCTGCTTTTCTTATTAGTTCATTTGGCTTGTGACTCTTGGTTAGTTGTTTTTTTTTTTCTGTTGCTAATATTGTTTTTGTTGCTGCTGCCGCTGGCGTCTTCTTATCAACAGTTTTTTCTCAATTTTTTTTTTTTTGTCATTTACAGTTTCTTTTTATGGTTTTTTTACTTATACTCATTTCTTAAATACTTTATCAACTGTGTGAAAAAGAGTCGAAAGTTTCACGTAGTCTCCTCCCAATAATAAATTTTTATAACTGCTTTATTGTTGTTGTTGCTTTTTTCACCTTTTGAAGTTCATTTTTGGTTGGTCGTTTAAAGTGCGAAATGTTTATATGTTTGCGCTTTAATTTGTCTGTGGAAGTTTTAGCGAATGAAATTAAAGTCATATATTAAATTAACTATACGAAAAAAAAAAAAAAAAATTATTTTTACGATTTAAAGGGAGACTCTTTTTAAATAAATTTAAAAAATTACGTATACGTCATTGAGATCTTATCAGGATTAACAGTTGTATTACATTATATAGAACTGATTATTAAAATATTTCCATTTGAGATACGCAAAATTGGACTTTGAACAACGGAGAAATTATACACACAAACGTAGTTGATGAGACAATTATTTGAGAATACTATGGTATGATCTTCAAATGCGTTATTGTGATAAAAAGTAATATTATTATAATATTAGACGTAAGAGTCTAATATTTGTGCTATTTATTTGCTTATTATTTATTATTATGTCGTTAAACTTATTTATTATCCAAAAATTACTGTCCTAATTCAATAAGTCAATGAAATTTTGTACTTTTAAGTAGTTAAGTCATACAAACAATAAAAAAGAACATACACAAATCACCTCAAACTAAATGACCTCAGACTCATAGCGCAATATATAATATTGAGCGATTATTTCCATTGGAACACATAATTTTGGCTTCATAAGCATTGCGTCGACCATGAAGCCTATTAACTGCCATAATAAAATTAAAAATATGAAATTCATGCTAATTGGATGAAAAAACAATACACACATTAACACATTAACACACGCACACACAAACAAACAAGGCAAAGAATATAAATAAGGTTTTAATTTCAAGAAGATATGTATGTAGTCATCATCATCATTGTCTCATCAACAGCATGATGATTATATTATTAAACATAAATCAAAAGTGTTTTTTGTTGTGTCTGTTGTGTTTTGCTATTGAAAGCGGCGATAATGGCGACACGAAACGCATTCGTATTCATTTAAATCTATAATTGTGCAATTATTTAATTAGGACTTGTTAGAACATTATTGCACACGGTCAATTAGACGCGCTGCAATATGTTTTGTACATTAGCACGCAAACTGCGAAAACGCTTAACTTGCTTATGTGTTTACCAATGCGAAATTATGGCAGACCACGCGAAACATAAAACAAATAACAAGAACAAAATTATATATCAACACTTATTTCATTGAAATTCAACAATTATATGCTAGAAATGTAAAAATTGGTAGAAAATTATACACAAGTTGGCTATAAAAAGTCAAAAGCAAACAAACTTGTTGAAAAAAATTATAAAAATGACCAGCAAGTCTTGATAGTGTACGTTGCGTTGAGGTTCATGATATGTTAAGCTGAGTTGAGGTTTGGGGCGTACCCAACGACGACGACGACGACATATATATAAGGCCAAAAAAGTAGCACGACACTTTATGCTGCCAACAACAACAACAATATGACATTTTGAATGGAGTGCGCCAAAGCTATTCAAATTGTTTGTGTGGGCCAAGAGAAGACCGTAGGAAAGGCAAAAAACAAAAAAAAAAAACCGAAAATGATGCACGCAGTTGGCATGACAGCGCCCTCTGTGAGTGGCAAGCAAGCTAGCTAGGCAAGGGTAGGCCAACTAGAGTGCAAACGTACAATTGGATGATGAACGAGTGAGCAACATGGTCGGGGTTGGCCGAGTTAAATCCGTTTTTACCCGAACATGACACAAACACACACTGAGATACATTCTCTTGTTCTCTCTCTCTTTCTCGGTCTTCTATTAGACTGTCTCACTCAGTGTCGCATTGTATCGCCTCCTCCGCACTTGCCACAAGTTAGTTTTCTAATTTATGAAGTTGGCAGCAGCAGCAGAAGGCAGAAGGCATCAGCAGTAAGCGCAAAGTTCTTCACAAAAGTCAACGAGTGTAAAAAAGAGGTGCTAATGCAATGTAGCCAACTGTGCGTGTATCTGTGTGTGTGTGTGTGTCTGCTAACGGTATATTGGTTAGCTAGTTTTTTTTTTTGGTTTGTTTGTTGTTGTTGTTTCGCTCGAATCATTTAGCCAAATGTGTTCAAGTTTGAGTGCACAAGTTGTTGCCATTAACCAATATGAACTCATACACTCTTCCTCACACACACACACACACATGCTTACGCATTCAATGTGATTTTTGTGTGCCTTTTTTTCTTATTAGCCTAAAGCACTCAACTCAACATTTACTCATGCCAATTGGATTGCCAAAAAACACTCAAAATCTTTCGTTCAGTTTTGTTTTTTTCACTCACTTGCGCCTTTGAGCACTTTTGCTCTCTGAGCGCGCCAATTGCACTCAATTGTTTTGAAACAGAGCGTTAACGCCCTCTGTTCGTGCTATCTCACGCACACAATTGTGCGTGCTCACTCGCACACAGTCAGTTAAATGCGCTTATCATTAACTGTATCGGAATTTGTTTTTGTTTTTGTTTTTTGGCTTCATGTACATTTGAATAATAATAAAAAAAAACAAGCCAAATAAGAACAAAAAAAAAAAAAATGTATGTTTGCCCGTCCGTCTGTCCGTCGGTTTGTGTTTGTTTTTTATTAACACCGCTAGATGTCTCTTTTGCACTCATTAATATGTAATTCAATTGGAATTGGCGCTGCTTTTGCTCTCGGGTGCGCCCTTGTTATTGCTTCAGCGGCTCCATATGCCACCCATAACCGAGCGACATGCTATTCTCTTGTTGTTGTTGTTAATGTTGTTGTTGTTGGTACTTCCGTTGAACATTTATGTTGTTCTTGTGATCCTAATCTCATATGTTGCTCATACGCCTTCTTCACGTTTTTGCCTGACATCATTTTAGTTATTGTTGTTGTTCATGTTGCTGTTGTTGTTGTTGCTGCTTTAGATGCTGCTGCTGTTGCTCTCGTTTATGCTCTCTCACTCTTTCCGTTTTGTCTTGCTCTTTTGTGCTTGTCGTCGTTGGCGTCGCTGACGTTCGAAGTTCGCACAGTTATGGAGCAGCAGCAAGGACCTCCACCCTTTTGGGTTAAACACTGACAACCCTATTTGAGCGCCTTTTTGCACTCGCCATGGCATTCAGTCTGTGGCAGGCACCTAACCCAGAAAAACTTTATCATGACGTGGGCGGCCATTTTTTTTTTACTTTCTGTTTTTTGTACTTATTCTTTTCAGTTGATTTTTTTTTTTCGTTTTTTGTTCGTTTTTTTATTCTTTGTTGCTTTTGTTCTTGGCTCTGGCAAGTTGATTGAATGTAGGCGCTTAACGTGCGCTCTCCTTTAAAATGTATATGTGATTTTGGTTGAGTTGCTTTTTGTTGATCGGATTTATGTTGCTTAAGTGTTTTAGTTTGTCGCTGGAAATGAGTTACTTGAAACTTTGGCACTTGTTCGTTTTTTATGATGAAAAATAAGTGTTAAAGTAAGCAATTCTAAAAGGTTAACATTCCTGTGCGACAGTCAACATTTTCCAAGTTGTGCATATAAAACTATAAAGAGCTTTGAGTCTCTTAATCAAACTTTAGAATTTTGTGAGGTTTAATTACAGTGAAAGCTCCCATTATGGACAGTTCTCATAAATGGATTATTCCTATAACCATACAAATAGCGTTCACTCAAGTTATTATAACATAATTTTTTCTTGTAAAATGCTATCCGATAATCGGACACTCCAATAAACGAACAAAAACGTTTTTTGTTGCAATCAATATTCTGCAATCGAAAATTGAAAAAATCTTACCTCACCTTTTAATCCAAAAATTTAGGAATGATTTCAATACTGAGAAATGAGTTCACTTTGCTTCCAGGAATATTATCAATACTCACGAAATTTCAACATTTGATTAAGTCTTTTATTTTTAATTGAATATATAATATACATTCTGTTTAATATTTAAATGATGAACTCTCTCTAAATAAATTCCATATAATGAAAAAAAAAAAAATAATAAAAAATTAAAAATTCTAAAAATTCTGAAAATTCAACAGTAAGTATAGAAAGTAAGTATTTATTTCCAAAAGTCTGTGCTGAAAATGATAATTCTGAGTTTTGGAAACTTCAAATTTTGAACAGTTCAATTTTTTTAACAACGTCTGTATGTATTTATAAACAAATATTAATTGTTGTTGCTTTGTACAGATTTCTACCTCAAAGACTTGAAAATATGATAGTTATATTTTTATATATATTTTTTTTTAAGATTTGAAACAAAAAGTTCCTGACATTCTTCACATTCGCCCAACAACTTTTAATTTTTTGTTGATAAATTTCAACTCATTCTTTTGTGTTTGTCTCTCATTTACATCTCTCTTTGTCTTTGTCATGTTCGCCCATCCCCCCCCGCGCCCACCATATGCCACACTCAACATTTGTACACTTGTTTGCGAAAGGCGAATTGAGTCGCGTCGAGTCGAGTCGCGTCGTGTCGAGTTGAGTTGAGTTTGCGGCAAGTCGAGACGAGGACTTTATGAATAAGTGCTAAAATGCCAGAGTCCAGGACCGCAATGGACCAGGCCATGTCATGCTGGTTAAACTGATGGGCACTCGGCTGTTTGTTTTTGTTATTGCGTTGCTTTCTCCTCATACTCTTGTTGTATATGTTTTTTTCGTGTTGTTGCTGTGTCGCTATTGTAGTTGTTGATGTTGTTGTTGTTGCCTCAATGTCTGCTGTTGATTTTACTTGCGCTTTGGTTGCCTTTTTTGTTGTTTTTTATTTTCTTTTGTCATTTGGTTGTTTTAAGTCTGCATGATTCATTGTGAAAGTGGATCCCGGCAACATGAAAAAATAAAAGTATAAAATACCAAAAAAGAGAAAGAGCATTGAAAAAAACTGTCCTAACGAACCGTCAGACTCAAAGTTTGTCACTTTGTCAAACAAATGTGATGCTTGATGGTTTTACGGTTTTGATGATGGATTTGATTTCGAGTGGAAGCTCAGCAAATTTGTTGTAGAAATTTTGTACTTTTTTTTTATTTAAAACAATAAAAAAATTTTGAAATAAAATGAAATTTTGGTTTCTGAAACGAATTTTGTAGTATAGATTTTATGCCGTAAAAAAATAAATTATTTTACTACAGTAGCATTTAAAATATTAATGCCACATATCATTATTTTTGGTCTCTCATTTTCTTTTGATTAAACATTACTTTTCGAAAAAAAAACAGTAGATTTGAATTAATAAGCTCATCTGTTAAGCAGCAATCAATAAGTATTTGAGTCGCCTTTCATTACTTAAACTACACATTCATACACACCATATATCATGTCTCAGCCCCCATTCAACCGCCCACACTTTGCCACACATGTGTTTAAATAGAATTTCTGCGCGCATGTCAAAAGGTCATGTGTATGCATGAGTCTGTTTATGTATAAGTGTGTGTGTGTGTTTGTGAAAATCATTAAAAGCCGCCCCTTAGTATAAGCAACTAAAACGCCCAATTTTATTTATGTGTCTGTGCCTCATTGACAGCAAAGCGTACGAAACAAAATGGCGGACAACTTACGTAGAAAAGATTCAATTAAATTTGCAAGTAAAAACGAATAATTTCAAATGATTTTTGGCGCCAATTCAATCAAGCAGCCGCTTCAACAACATGCCACACACACACACACTTACACATATGTATGTATATGTCAACTATCATTAGCACTTATTCAAAACGAGAGCGAAGGTCAAAAAGATACAAATTTGCAAATGCATAGCTGGCCTGACCAGGCAATTCAGCCGCACGGCGTATGCAAAAATCTAACGAAATATTCAAATAGTTTTTAACCTCAAAAGATGCTGTAGCTGCGCCTAATTGCGTGAGACATCACAAAAAGGTCAAAGGCTGTGCAGGAACACAAACAGCAGCACAGGCGCTGTTGATGATCTTGAAATGTCACAGGACGCTGAGCGTGCAACTCAATGATGAGGAGAATGATGCTGCTGCTGCTGCCAAGCACGCCAGGTAGCGAAACACACGCTTGAGTGTCTGACCCCGCGGTATAAGAAAATTAACCTCTCTGTGTTGTCCACTCCAACGGTCGATCGCTTGTTAAGGCCAACGATCGTGCCAATCAACCCCATCGTCTGTGATGCTCGAACATTGCACGCAAGCCGGACATTGTCCACTGGGGTGGCACATAAGATCATTTGGTTTTATTCATTCCTTCTTTGCGTGTAAATTTTCTGCTTGATTTTTCTTGAAATTTTACACATTTTAATATTTGAACGCTTTGCAATTTCAGTTTCGTGCTCACCTTCTACCCTTGTTGCCGGACAAGCCTTTGTTGAAGATTTCGTAATAAATATCTTAGAGTTTTTCCATTCAAAATAAAATTTTTGGGGTTGGCTTTTGGGTTGATTTTGTACGCATTTCAGCTTTACTTATTTGCGTTTTTTTTGCATACGCGAAGGATTTGAAAATATATATTTTCTTCTGGTCAGCGTGAGAAACTTTCGTATGTCCTTTGAACAATTTAAGAAATGTCCAGCGTGTTTCATTTATGCTGTGTGCGTGTGTGTGTGTGTGTGTGTAAGAGTCTTTGTACGCATTAATCCGATTTTAATGAAGCGCAACGCTTTGCGGTCTGCTGCGTCTTTGTTCCAATGTCGTATTAGGTTTTTATCAAAAATTTGTTATTGTAAGAAATTCGAAGAAAATGTAATTTCATATTTAAAAACAAAAAGGGGCAAGCAAGAAAAAGTTCTTGATTTAGTTTAAATTTAAGTTGGCAACATTTTAATATGGAATTTAATATTGCAAAAATATCTATGAAGCACACTTCAAGATATGGTTTAGAAGACTTGTGAATCAGTGAAGTAAAACTACTTGTTTGACCAAGGTTCGCCTTTAGATGTAAAGTAACTATTCTTGATTTTGAATTGCATTAACATTTGCACTTTTACCGAATTGTCTGCTTAATATATTTTGAAAGTATTTTAAGTATATTTAAAAAACATTTTTTTTTTTTTTTTTCGTTTTTCAAGCTTGAGTTTGTCGAACTTTTTATTATTTATAATTTTAATTAGAATAATTAAACTGGGAAGTGTTTATTGTTTATAATAATTTTATTCCCGATATATTTTGGACACCACCGTAGTTCGTCTTCAGGGTATTAGGTACACGGCGTCTGTATAGATCATCCTTTTTTCAATGCGACAACAACAATAACATCATAAATTTGAGGTTGTTTTTAACATAACATTATTGGAAAATATCGAATTGTGGGGTGCCATAACGACGACTACCAAAGCCATAATAATAATCACCAAAACTGCCGAAATAATCTGAACCGCCAGAGATAGGCTTTCTTTTAACCATCTTTGGGCTTCATTTTATGCTCGATTCCTGCGGCTCCTCACAATTGACGACAACGGCCAACAAGGCGCAAGTGACGATGAAAGCGGTTAAGAAACGCATTTTGCTTCGATTTAATTTTTAAACTTAATACTTTGAATATTCTTTTTAGTCTGTTGTCGTCTGTCATCTCGAACGCTCTTTTTATAGCACAAATATACCATTTCCAAGAAAAAAAGGGAATTTATATAAAATTTATTTTGTCTTATGCTAGACTTAAGAATTCTAATTATTGATCATTTTACTATCAGTCATTATGCAATACGAAAAAACTAATCATTAACACAGAACGTGACGAAAACATATCATTTGGTCATTCAAATTTTGATAATGCGAAGTAGAGTCGATGAAGACAAAAAAGCGGGTGGAACATTTGACCATATAGCTTCTTTCATTTATTTGAATATGATCAACTAAGTCATCATCACCACAGGACGGCGTAAATCATCATACTCGGAGATAACCCAGCATTCTAAAGGAGTACATCAACGATCAATCACCTCAACGAGAATCAGAAGTTATATTTTTCATTGAACTATCATTCCAATTTCTAAGATTTATAAATTTCAATCCCCTGACCTTTTAAATTGGTTGGTAAAAATTAGTCTGGTCTCTTATTTTGAAAGAGAAAATATTTATAATAAATATATATGTATATTTTTTTTAATAAAAAAAGAATATAAAATCAATCAAAAATATATTTATTTGATAAGTTCAAACCGCAAATCCGTAAAAAAAAAAATTACTCTGCTACAATAACAATAACAACAACAAAAATCACAAACAAGAACTAATAAGCTTCTGAAATTTTTTTCACATATAAAAACAATTCAAGTACTTAGCGACTTGCTTAGGCTGACAACAACGAAAAGACAAGAAGAATGCTAAAACCAACAAATTAAATATTTATTTATTTGTTTAACAAAACACAAAAACAAAACCGAAATAACAAATAAAAAAAAAAAACCAAAACAGAAAACAAATGTCGCAGTGACAGCATCAAAAAGCGGAACAGAAGTCAGCTAATAAAATCAAAATGATAATTATGACAATAGTACGTGATGATTGCCCAAAACTAAGAATCTTTGGGGCAACCGTAGGTGGAGCAGAAAATCCCGTGTCACAAATACCATACACACGCGCATAGATACGATGAGCAGCACTCAACCGATAACGTCAAATTGCCGCACAAAAACGATGATGAACAAAAAAAAAAAAAAACACAAAAGATAGAAAAAAAATAGAAGGAGAGTAAATAAAAGCAAACAAAATGAATACTATCAGATAATTAGTGTAGAAAAGCATTCAGTATGGCAAAAGCACTGAACAAATATTTATTTTTAAAATATATTCGAGTCGTGTCGCACGCACACACGCAAAGGTCAATGCAATTCTATTGGCGCGGGTCAAGTTTTGTTCCATTTTTGAACTGATTTTTGAGGGTTTTCTTTATGAAAGAGAATATATATATATTTTTTTTTTTGGGGGGGGGGGGGGGATTTCTTTTCTAGTAATGCATTGGAAACTGTTGTGAGCACTCACCATTTTTCTATTTTTTCGTATTTTTTTTTTTAATTTTAAGTTTTACCCAACATTATGAAAACACTCATATTTCTTCGTCATCTTTTCTACGTCATTTGTCTACTTTTTGTCTCTTTTCCGTTTAAAGTTCAGCTGTTGTTGTTGTTGTTTGTGTGTTCTAAAAATACAAACTGCCAATTGTCATTCAATAATTAACTGAATCGCTGCCATTTGTTTGACTTTTGCACTCTTTCCAAGTTGTTTGTTTGAGTAAAACCAAATTGGTTGATCTTTACTTGTTTTAAATAAAAAACTAAATTGGGGTTTCAATATAATCATAATCTACAATTAAATAGTAAGAATGATGTAGTATACAACGAAAATATTGTAATAATCTAACAAGGTCCGTTATCCATTATAAGCCATATAAATTTTGTTGCTTAAAAATTCCCAAAAAAAAACTGAGATTAGGTCATTCGACATATAGAAAAAGAAAGTGGGTCGAAGTAATCAACCATTAAGAGGACATATCAAAAAAGTGAAGTATAAGAAGATTGAATATTGAACAATTCTAAGTAAAGGTATAAGTGCAACGATATAAGGCAATAAGTCTCATGTTCATACACAACAATTGTGAGCTACTAGCTTTGTTTAATATGTTAAGAGGCTAAAAACTTCATGGGGAAAAATCAAAGAAAAAAGTTATTCAAATTGTTCTTTGCAACAAAGGTGAAATACCATTGAAAAGCAATAACAACAATGATAATAATTAATTGTCAGATATGAATCAATGAACGGAAATTTCGCCTTTAGATATCCATAAAGTTAAATTTAAATAAGTGTTGGTTGATTTTCTATCTGTATTGACTTTTATAACTTTTCGTTGTTTGTTTTAAATGAAACTAAATTTAATAATTTTTTTAATAAATAAAAATATATTCTTCTTTTTTTGTCAATAAAAATCACAATCACATTTCAATACGGCTTCAAAAATAACATAAATAATTTTAATATTGTGTTTAACCATAGAAGCCACCTGGACCACCGAAACCGCCACCGAATCCTGGGCCACCACCGAATCCACGGCCGCCAAAGCCGCGACCACCAAAGCCACGACCACCAAAGCCACGCCCACCGAAGCCACCAGGACCGCCGAAACCGCCATAGCCGCCACGGCCGAAACCACCAGGACCGCCAAAGCCACCAGGGCCGCCGAAGCCGCCAAAACCACCAGGACCACCAAAGCCGCCAAACTGGCGCTTCGTTCGTACCAAGCTCTCCTCCTGCGGCTCCGCACAATTGACCACAACGGCCAACAAGGCACAAGTGACGATGAAAGCGATTAGACAACGCATTTTGCTTCGATCAAAAATAATAGTTTTCAATACTTTGAATGTTCTGTTTAGACTGTTTTCGTCTATCAAATCGAACGCCCTTTTATATCGAATATAAGCCAAACAAGTAAAATTTTAAGCTTAGAAAAAATCCCCAAACAAGTGGAAATGTTTACAGTAAAGAATAAACTTGTTTTTTTTTGTTTTTTACGCTTATTCTATAAAGTTCTAAACTTTGCTAAATTCGCTTTCATTGTACGTATCAATTTTTATTTATTTTTTTTTGGCACAGAAAATTGATGTTTTGTTATTTGTTTTTCGAAACTTGTTTCAAGTCGATATTTTCAGTCGACTCATCATCGCTTGTTGACGGAACAATAAACAAAGTGAATGAATCAAATTTCAATCAATTCATCGGCATAAAAGCAAAATCAGTTCATTATATCAACCTGTTCTATGAGTATTATTTGGAATTACCTAATACCGATTGCGACTGTGTTAATAGTTTAAGATATTATTTTTGTTTTTGTGGTTTTTGTTATTGCGTAAACAAATATTTTGAAAAAAAAACAGGGGGAACACTCTTTTAAGTTGATATCAAATATTAACTTATTAATTACTATATTTGATATGTCAAGAAAAAACAAAAAAACAAACAAATAATTTAAATAAATCAATGGGACAGATGTTCTTTAGGCATAATAAATGAAATTGTGATTTCTTCAAACGAAGCGGGAACATTTTGAATATTAAATAAGCTTATGTTTAAATACGTCGCCGTACAACATAAAGCAACTGACATTAAAAATATAGTAATTTGTCTAATAATCAAATAAAAAATTAAATACAATAGATTACCATTTATTGAGCTTTATCTGTTTGCTTTTATTTTATTAAACAAAAATAGTGAATATTGAACAATTGCAAGTGTGAAACTTAAAAAGCAATAAACTATCTTATATTCAAATGTAAGCTCTTATATCATAAAATGTATTTCACATGACATATAAAAATGGTGAGCTAATAAAATGTTCAATAACGATATACATACAGATTTAATGGTCATGTACTTCAGGCAGCGTAAAAAACATAAAAAATTATCAGTATTACTTTATGCCATAAAGATGAAAAACCAAAGAAAACGAACAACAACGTACTCTCAAGCAAGTGTCTGAAAATGTTCCGCTTGATTGTCGACTAACGATCAACGATTGAAACGTTCGCTTTTAGATGTCCATACAAGTATCTGCAAGTGTACCATGATTTTGTATCATCGCAAGTATTCAACGTAGCAGAGAGACATGCACATAGGCAAGCGGCAACAAGCACGATAAACTGTTTGGCGCGATTTGACACAATAAAACATAAAAATGAAGACATTCGTTGTGCTTCAGCAAAAAATGAAATCGAATACAGACAAATCGACAAAGACCGTTTATTCTGCTTCTTATTTGGCAAAGTATCTGCATTGATTGAGCGCTGCAAGTGATCGAGTGAATGTCATGCAGAACAAAAAAAAAAAAAAAAACCAAAATAAAATAAATAGTAAAGTGAAGGAAATGGTAAATATTTCCATGACTAGACAAGTATGTCAGGAATCTTTTACTTTTTATTGTATCTCGTGCCAAAATTAGACAAGAGACGTGATTTAAATAACACTCGAAATCGCAGACAATGCAACAACAAGACAAAGAGCGAATTTTATTTTATTGAATTTTATAAAATAGCTGCGCACATGTGACGCATTTGCATCTTCATATATTGGCTCGTATAGCACAAAAGATGCGACAATCGAACGCCTTATCGAGACACTCGCTGCTGCGGCTGCTTCTTCTTCATTGGCTTTCACGTCGCTGATTTATGGACAAAATCGAAACGTCTTCAATGATCAAAAACAAAAGTAAAAGAGGAAAAAAGAAAACGAAATGAGTCTTTTTCATTGCCGAACAAAAAGAAAAAAAATACGATAAAATAAAATATATCGTGATGTGTCTGAATTTTCTGCGCGGTGATAATTTTCCAGCTTGTCAACATCATTGAGATCAAAGCGGATCAAGTGGCAGATATACTAAGAGACAAAATAATATGTTTGTTAAATTTTTTAAATTTAAATTAATCCCTAAAAATTATCTCAATCACAATTTAAATAACTTTCTTCAAATTATCTTCTCGTTCTACATTCTATTATATCGGACAGTTATAAGAACAATTCCTTTCGCAACTGTAACTTAAATTAATAACTCATATAATCCTATAATCGGATTGATTGAGTTACAAGTTCTCATACACTCACTTTCATTATATTTCTCTCCCTCTCTGTCGGCGAATTTCATTTCCCGATGGTGAAATCATAGAAATTACTCAATTTCATTCAAAGCTCAATAAATTAACAAAAGCACACCCCCCACTTAAAGGGCTCTCATGCACATAAGTAAGTATTTATGAATTGCCTAACAAAACATAAAGCGAAATAGTTAAGAAACGCCTTTGGTTATTTGTTCTGCGCGTCGATTTACCATGGGAAAATCAATACGCAAAAACCTTCAAGCGCTCAAAATCATAATCAGACTAAACTTGAAGCTAAGCTAAAGACTTTCAAGTAGAAATTTGTTGTTATTTTTCTTGTTGTAGCATATGTTTGCCATGTCTGTCTGCCAGTCTGTCCGAATGGTCGGTCTGTACATGCATAAGTCATCGGCATTGATAGCCATCAATCGTAGCAGCTTTCTTAGCCATACCAAAAACAACAACAATAACAACACAGCCAAGACTTGCTTCATAGGCTGACTTCGGTCTGACTGTCTGTCTGTGCGACTGTCGGTCCTTCTGTGGCTGTGGCTGAGATTTGTGGCGCGAAAATATATTACAATTAGTTGGCGGCTATGGATTTTGTAGTACTCATAAACCGCAGCGAAATCGACCAACATACTTTTTATTATTGACGTTGTTGTTGTTGGTGCTGTTATTGTTGTTGTTGTTGTCTCTACATACCTGTTGGCAATGCAATGCATTCAACAGCGAGAGCAACAACAACGAGAAATAAATCTCTCATACTCTTGGCCAAGTTTTGTTGCTGTTTTGTATACTCCAACGCATTTTCCTAACTTGGCTTTTTTTTTAAATTTTTTTTCGGTCTTGTGTTGGTCTTAAGATTGCTTGTATGCGGCACAGTTCGTGTCCATCACTCCGTCTATCAGTCAGTCACTTTGTACATTTGTAAGTTGGCAAGTTATGTTGACTTGGCTTTCAGTTGGTTGGTCTGTCTGTCTGTCAGTCCTATTGTCCGAGTCTCTTGCATTGCATATGCTTTTCTTGTTTTTGTTGTGGTTGTCGTTTTCGGTTTTCATGATTCTCAAAGTTGAAGTTGAAGTTTTTCGTTGCTCGTTGAACCTTTTTAACCGTTGCTTGGTCAAAAGCTGTTAACCATATTAAAGTGTTCAATGATTAATTACACGCGTCCAAGATTAATTGAAATCAATCAAAGCTGAAGTTAACTAATGGCAACACGTTTGTAATTCCAGCTCATACATTTTACACGTTACTCATGTACGTACTTATGTGTGTATCTACATACATGTCTTTGTATCTGAACATTGGCATTTCGCCTTCGACTTTGACTACCGACAGATTTTTCTTATTGGCATGCATGGTTTTTTTTTTTTTTTTGTCTGTACGAATAAGGCATTTGTTTCTCACAATTAAATATTTTTATGTTATCACATCAGCAATTATGAGTCTTATTAAAAGATGTGAACTCATCTACAAATATGAGTGTTGGGAAAAATTTTGAAATTTTCAATGAAAAAAGCAAATTAACAACCAAAAGTAGGCGTGGCAGCCGCCTTAAAGTATTTAATTTTTTATTATCAACATGAAAAGTAAAGTTGACTTTACGGAGAATATCGGATCTTGCTTATTTGGCATTTTTTTATTGAAAATTAAAATAACCATAAAATAAATATTTGAAATGCTTTTGAAATTTGAACATATTTTCGATTTCCAATTCCATTTATACATAAGATCTACTTTTATATAAAGAATCTTGAGAAAAGTAGACTATAGTCTCTATTTCTATTCTGGAAATGGTATATAGAACTTGTTAAGCACCATGAGTGTTAAAAACATTATATGATCTTAAGTATTTTGTAGTTGACTAGCTCTGACAACAGAGCGTTCACTTCTTTATTATTTATTATAAGTAGTAAATATCGTACTTATAATAAAACTACACAATAGTTAAATACTTATAATAAATAATGACAATAAAAATTATAAAAAAAATTAAGTATTTTAAAATAATTTTAAACCAAACAAGTTTGATTCATTGATCTTTAGTTAATGACTCAATACATTTTTATTTTCGAAAACAAGTTTTGTTTGTTTTTAATTATTTCGTTATAAGTTTTATCAAACAACTAAAAATTTTAAATATTTTCCAAAACATTAAAACTAACAAGCTGAGCGAGTTTGTTTTTCATAGTTTAGAGGTCAAATTTTAGGTTGTTGACTTTTCTATGAGTTGACTCAGTAATTTGCATAAGTGTCAACAACAAGTGACGGTTTGACTAATAAAAATTAAGGTGAAAGTATTTATAATCAATTCAGTCTTCTTTTTCAATCTGCGCTCCACTTAATAAGTAAGGTGTGATCAAATCAAAATTCACAACATATGCGCTTAATGCTTATAGCAAATCTCTCAACTGTCCAACCGACTGCCAATATGTTCTAATATCTCCAATTCAATTTTACTAAACCACTTAATGACATATTAATCCCACTAATAAACATAAAAAAATCCACTTAAATTACTTTCCAAAGCCCAAGCGAGTCGCTTACAACAAAAAGCGTTGCCCACAGGAAAAGTATCTGCCACAAAATCGTATCAATGATATGCGCATATTAATTTGCACGAACTCAACCACCAGTCAATAGATACTTATCAACGGACAAGCAGACAGACAGACATACAGATATCGAGACAAACGTATCACATTGTTGTTGTTGTTGTTGTTGCTGTACGCCCAACGGTAACACACTCAATATAATCATAAGTACGGCCAATCATTTGCCACGCCCGCTACCATACGCGCATGCCACCCCCTCGCCCTGCTACACAATAATATTCATTCATTGTTTAATTGTCAATAGACATCAAGTTCTATCAATATCATAAAAGCTAATATTTTTCGGTTGGTTGGTCTGTTGGTGGGTCGATTGCCAATACACTAACTCGAACACCAATACCAATACCACTCAATGGGCCTCATGTTGCTGCCAACACACCAATTGACAAACTGACGAAGTGACTTGTGTGCATAAATAACCGCAAACATCCCCATTAATCCCAACGGATATGCTCAATCAAAGCTCAAAACGTGCATGAGCTTGTCGCTGGTGTGAGTTGACAAACGTGTTGGCGGTAATGGTAAAGGCAGCAGAGGCAACAGCAGAGCCAACGAACCTGCTAACTTCAGAGGGTGGTTGATTGTTGTTGCTGTCATTGAAAATCGTATTTCATTCATCATTTTTCGCTGGCTTTTCAACGCTGTTTCATATTGTATATACTTACTTATATAACCTGCCAACAAACAACCCCTACGCAACAGCCAAAGGTAGTTACAGTTCTTTGCCGCTCACTCGTCCTTTAGAGCGCTTGTCTCATGCCATAGCAGACAACAAATTAAACACACGTTCAGCCCATAACTGACTTTTATGCGCTCGACTCGTCAACATGCCTCTCCTCACCTCCACACTGCGTCACTCACTTGCTTGCCTGCTTGCTGAATGTATTTTGATATTAAAACTGCGTAATTATAATTAACCACATGTGAGGCTACTGAATCGGTTTAGCTATAGGTTAGCTACTGTCCTCTGTTCACTTCCGTTCGACGTGCATTTTGTTGCTTTGTGTTGAGGTGTGCAGGCGGAAGTAACTAAAGGCAGTCGCGCAAATCATCAACAACATAATCATCATCGTTGCTTGCTTATAATGTCACGCTCCTGGGCGTGTGTGTGTGTGTGTGTGTCTGTGTGGTTGAACTGGTCATAGTGTAACCGATATAAGGATTTTCGCCCCAGGGGCATAATTCATAATTTAGTCAGTTTTGGCAATTGATATTCTTTGCGTTTATCATGCAAAACAGACACACACAGCCTTTACTCAAAGTATCTTTTTGTCATACGGTGGTGATTAAATTTGAAATTTTCATTTTAATTAGTCACAAATTTTACACCTTCAAAGTGAATTTTATATGTTGAACACGTGCATTGTGTTTTGTGGTGAGTGATTTTTTTTTTTTTTAAATATATATTACTAAATGATAAATAAATTTTAAAGATCTCCTTTTTTTCGATGCTCATTGAAACTATACAATTAATGTAAGTATTATATAACATCAAAAGACTTTTAAACAATAAAATCATTGAGTTCAAATCAAAGAAAGAAAAAAAAAAACAACAGAATCAAAGCATTAACAAAAGTTAACCGTAGGTTCTTCAATTGAACGAATTTCACACATGGGCGCTAATGAATTTAATGAAGTCATTTTTCTTGGCTGCTTAACAAAACTGAGTTTAAATACTTTCCACACCGGTCGATCGGTCGCTCGGACGCTGTCATACAGAACAAGCGAGTTCATAATTTGGCATCATTAATCATCGTTCAAAAATAAGAGAGAAAAAAAATAAAATTATTTTTTTTTTTTTTACTTGAAATGAGTTGTATTGTAAGATCGATGGGCGTTGTTGAATGACAGTTGCTGAAGTTGTGTTGAGCCAAAGGATGACTGACATAACGGTCAAGCAAAAAAATGCTAACGCTTTTAATTAAAGTCAACAGTTATGCGGTTAACTTATTAGTTAGCACATGTTTAAATATATTTGGAAAAACAAAAATTGCATTTGCCGTAATAGAAGTTATCAATATTGATGTTGTTATTGTTAGTGTTGTTGGTGTTGTTCGATTATAAGCTTGCACATCACAGGTTAGTCATGTCGGTTATGTTGCCGACACCTTCTGCTGATGAGATCATTCATCAAAGAACCATCAAACTAAATGAGTTGCCATTGTTGACTGCGGCTTCCACTGCAGGCAATATTCAAGAAAAGAAAACAACAACAACAACAACAACAAATATGCTTCACATCTCAAAACTGACTACTCAATTATAACAGCAGCGAGCAAACAAGTTTACCAAAGTCGTTAAATTGTATCTCTGTATCTGTAACTGCGTACCAAACTGTTTTCAACGCCACATGCGTTCTTACAGTTCAAGTTGAGTGAATTTTTTTTGTTATCTTACTTTTTCAAAACATTTATAATACTTGAATTACAAAAAATGTGTTAATATTTCATTGTATGATTAATTTTTGTTAACAAAAATAAAGAAAAAATCGATGAAGTTCATCAAATGCATTAGTTGCACTCAATTAACTTAAAAAAAAAAATAAAACAAGACTGAAAATCATAACAGAGTTTTGTTTGTGACGTGTTGAGTTGTAAATTTGTTGATATTATTATTATTATGCCTTTGATGATTGTTGTTATAACGGCTTTGTGTCAGTCAAGAGCCAAAAGCCAAAGCAAAGTCATCGCTGTTAGAACCGCTGAGCCACCCACTCAACAAAATACACTTGAGCGCCATTAACGTACACGCAAAGTTGACAGGT
Source organism: Phortica okadai (assembly GCA_034638295.1). Classification (NCBI taxonomy): domain Eukaryota; kingdom Metazoa; phylum Arthropoda; class Insecta; order Diptera; family Drosophilidae; genus Phortica; species Phortica okadai. Next base: position 46,527,064 of record CM067849.1, on the reverse strand, counting down.
GAACCACGACAATAACAACAACACAACAATAATAATGGCCAAATCAGCGATTGAACGTGTCATCGTCACAAGCACATGAAACCACAAAACAAAAACAAAATATACCACAGACAAATGTCATGTTTGTATGGTAGATACTTATGTATAAGCAAACAATAACAACAACAATAGCATGCCACATTGGCTTGCGTTTTGTGCTCCACTTGATTTGAACTTTTGATTTGTTCGACGACCGTTGACTGTCTCCGCCTGCCAATCAAATGTGCCGAAGTGCGCTAATTTCCAAATGTCACGCATTTCACTGACATGGATTTCGATTTAACTAACTTTTATAACGTTAATTAATTTTTGATGGGGCAATTTAGATATACTAGAAATTGAGGCGCCACTAAAAATGGTTGAAATAAAGATTATTTGGGTTTTTTGTTGCCTTTTTTTGTAATTTTACTGCGCAGTGTGAAAATGCGTTAAAAAAAATTACAAAACAATTTCAAAAGAAAATAAAATTCATTGTAATTTTTGGCATAAACAAAGAAAAATTTGAATTTTCAAATATTTATTGAAATTTCACTTTTTCATTGTTGGAACAGATTTTCGCACACACATTCTTATATGTATTTGCGCTTAGGGCGGCATTAACACCTTTGTTTGCTCGACTTTTATTTGAATAAACTTCTTTGCTTATTTGCAAAGAAAACGCTCGTTTCTTTTGCAACAAAGGTGCCACAACGATGCTCAGCTGGCCAGACGTTTGCCACGGGGGTTGCTGATCGGAATTTGCTCTGATTTTTGTTTTGCATTGTTTCATTTCGATTATGTGAATATTTGTTGATCGGTTTTTTGTATGCAAAACATGTTTGCAAATTTTTTAAGTGTTATTTTTTATGTGTGTTGTTTTTCTTTTTTTTTAATTTTTGCTTGTCATAACAGGGCGGAACGTGTGATAAATCTGATGTGCAAATTTTTTTTTGGGTACATAAAAGATGCAACAGGGAGGAAAAAAACGGCACATGACCTTAATTAGTTGCAAATGACCTTTGTGTGTTGGGATAAAGAAAGGAAGAAGGCTAAAAAAAAAGATGTTGAAAAAAAATTAAAAAAAAAAAAAATATGAAAAGAAAAATGTTAAAAATTCTTTAAAAAAAAAAACAAAATTTAAGTATAAGTAATTGAAAATATTTTCTGAAAAATTATTCAAATTTTTAATTTTTATAAAATTTAAAATAAATTTAAATAACATTTTTTCATCCCATATTTCTCTTTTATTTTAAATAGATCATTTTCTATGAATGCTTTTTTCAAACTTTATATAAAAGTATTTCAACTACAAATATTACTACCGTTAGTCCAACAGCTGGTCATCTATGGAAATGCGCGCTCGAATTCTTAGACATACATTTCTTAATATTTCACCGAAAAGAAAAGCAATTTTCTTATTCAAATGAACACTTCACGCCTAATCAGAGCGATTGGCAACTGGACATAAATTTCCAACAAGCTCACAACTGTCAAGGCAAAAATTTCACAACCGAAAAAATCAGATCAAACCCAAAAAATCTTTAAAAATTTCTTTGCATTTCGGCTTTAAATTTTCTACCCAAAAAAAAAAGAAAAACAAGAACAAAAATTACTACCATGTCAACATTGATCTTTTGACCTTTCTGCATGAGTAGTTTAATCGACAAACATGCAAAATAATGCAAAGGAAGTTAAATCCTTAAGCAAATGTGCATATGCAGACGAAGTTGACACAATGCAATGCATTCTTAGGGGTGGAACCGTATGAAAGGCACACACAGCCAACAAACAAAGCAACTCAAGACAGACCAAAGTGACATTTAAGAATAAGTATGACAAAGACTGACCGTTAATTTCGTGGACATAACTTTTTTCTATACAATTTGAATGCAAAGACTGACGTAAGAATAGAAGAAAATTTATTTGCTACAAAGAAGAAGAGTAAAACATGGTGAATGTTTGCATATGAGCAGATTTTTGTATTGACAGTGCAGCATTGCGCTAGAAAGCTTTGAAAATATTTGCTTTTAAAATTTTTTCCAACAAAATTCATAACCATTAAACCTTTGCTGGCATCTGTCACTTCAAACAGACATAAATGTCAGAAATATTGCAACTTTATTGCAGACAGAAAACAATAATTGAGAAAAGGCAATAAAAACGATACCAAAAATGGGGAAAAGAAAATCCATTTAAACTAATTTTGCTACCATAAATTCTACTTGCAGCCACCCACACTCACGCACACATCGCTTGACTAATCTCAGGTGCCGTTAAGCTTTAATTACAAAGTCAATACTATCAACCACTTGAAAAATGATTATCAATTTTATGCGCGCGCATGCCATGAACCCTTTTTAGTTGCAACAATGCATGCTGCATACACACACAGATACACACACACACACACACAGTCACCCGCACAGCAACACTCAATGGCAAACGTTGAAGCAATCAAGCAATTCATTTTTGAGGTGATAGACGTGAAAAATCAAAGAGTTGCGATCTCAACGTCAACAATAACAGCAACAGCAACAACAACTCAACGCAACGCACGCGCTAAGCGCATAAAAATTAAATTGTCAATATAAAGTCGAGTGGTTGGCATGGCAAAGGGGAATGCGAAACAAACCAAGCACAACAAGGGAAACAGCCTCATTTCTAAACCCCTTCTGCAACATAGCAATGCAATGCCAACAGTGAATGAGTGCGAAAGAGAAAGAGTGACAAAGTGAAGTGTATGATTTAAACACTTTTCAAATGTGTTGACACAATATTTAGTTTGAAATCGATGGAACTAACGTAGGCGAAGTCATATTCAGCTCAAAGTAGAGTGCCTCTAATAGCACGCGTCACATTGGCAGACAGTTGTGCCTCAAGTTGCAACTACAAGTTGCCAGAGATATGTATGTATGTATCGTATGCAACGCTTGAGAGACAAGTCAATGTTGTGTTGGAGGCGGCACACTATGGCCATAATTTCTGCAGTTGTCATGGCATACACACATATGCAGTTGAAGCTACTTAAGCACTTGAGCGCTATGCTAACGCCTTCTCTTTCTCATACGCTTAAAGATTCTATACATTCCACATACACTTTAATTACATCTCTTCATGTTTGGCGCATATCACTTTTGGCATTTCATGCTCATTTTCGAGTGTCATTGCCGACTCGCTCCACTTCGTTTCTACTCAACGCAACGCATTCTCATCAGCATGAACATCATCGGCTTCATTGTCAGCCTCAGCGGTGGCAGTGGCAGAGTCTGCGTTAATTTCTGTATTAGTAAATTTATTTCGTTTTTGGCAGAGATTTCTTTTGGAAATTTATTAGCACATTAAGATAAAATGAAGTCGTTTGCGTCTTTTCGCGCCGACAGTCGTCGCTCACATGCGCTTGCTTTCTTGCTTGATGCTCTGCTCTACACTTCTCTTCACATGTCGCATGTGGCATTAAATTTTATGGCTTTGTTGCTTATGGTATTATCACATTTTCCATTTATTTATTTATACTTATATTCATTTTCTTGTTGTTTGAGCATTTCAGGAATTTTCGATTCGATACTTATTCAGTTTTGAAAAAATGTCAAGCATCTTCATGTTGAATTTATCGTTTGGCTGTTTGTTGCGCTTATGTTGTGGGTAACTTTTTGGTGGGCAGGTGCGGTTTTACTCATGAAATTTTTGTCATTTATCTTGTAGGGTTTTCAGTTTTTATATATTCGCTTTAACAGCTTTCGATAACAAGGATTTACATGCAAATATATTTTATTTAAATGCAATTTTAGTTACTTTATAAGTAAGCGATAACAAAGCAGAAAGCTCAAAAAGTAAGCTCGACATTTAAGTAGCTAACAATGTGTTAATGTGTGTGCTAATGACATCTTGATTATTAAGTATTCACACTGCATAAAACATCACTTCCTCATCTAATTTATCACCCACACAAACCTCACACAGTCATACGCAAACGTCGACTCATATATTTGATTAAATACCGATGCGAGGAAAGCACAAATTCTCGTGCCTTGATCGCTTCGTGGGCGTTGATCAAAGTGAATGCGCCGCGTCGCCATCATTGCCACATGACATTTGAGAAAATTTGTGTCAATTGACTGCAAACGACATCAATGAAACACATGCTGATCTGTTGCCAATTGAACTCTTGAATCAGTTGCTCTTAAATGTGCCTAATTAGTAATTGTGTTTCTTTTTTTGTATAAAATATTATTGGAAACATTCGTAGTTGTGTTAATGCGCTTTTGGCTGCAGATGCGCTAATGTGGCATTTAATCTACATTGTTGGCAAAAGTACGACTTCAGCTGAGTTGCAGTTGAAGTATTGCATATGCCGCTGCAAGGCTTTATTTGATTACATTTGAGCCAAGGCATGCATTAACCGATCTGTCAAACATATACAATCGAAATGTCATAAATTTTGACACTTCAATTTTTTTTGTACTTTTGTCTTGTTTTTTTTTTTCTTTTGCAAATGTACGACAAATGAGTAACGTGTGCGCCTTTATGTTGTTCCTTTGGTAGATTTGTTTGTCCTACGGCAGGATGCGGCACAAGGTGACAGTGACAGTTCTGTGTAGGTGCAGTAGTATTACGTCAGCAAAAAAATAACAGCAACAACAACATCAGTCACTAAAGCAGACATTTGCTTGTCAGGCATGCGTCAAAATGGAAAAAAAAACAAATAGACATGAAAAAGTCTAAAGAAAAGTCATAGCAAACAAAGCGAAAAAGGAAGCCAGAAAATTAAATTGAAAATTTCAACGTAAAGTCAGATGAGAGTGAAAGAAAAAAATATGTATGGAATTGCAAAAGAAGGAAATGCAACAACAAACAGCAAAGGAAACCAGGTTGCCGTATGCGATATTCTTTTGATATTTTAGTGTCATGCTTATTTTCCACGTTTTGTGAAAATGTTGGCACACGTTGATTACAACGCCAACATGAATAGATACATAGATACGTGGTTAACTCACATGAACATATAATACATGACTGGCATGATATTGAAACCGACAATTGTCATATGTATGCGAGTGTGTATGTGTTTCATGCATTTATATTTTTCTCCTATTTATGTTTAAAAGTAATATGTCTGTTGTTATGTGCTTTGATCAAGCTATGTCGTCTTCAATTTACTTAAATTTAAAGATACAGAAACAATCATTTGACCGTATTCAACGTTTTTAATTTTCGCTTTACGTGAGCGTGATGACAGATCAATAAGATCAATAAGACACACTCAAAGTCAGCAATACACATTATTAATTTTACTATATCGACCTTATTTGTACTTTTTTTATCGGCAATAACTTCCAAGTATTTATGCACCTGTCACACACAAACTAAAAAGGGATATCATTGAATAAACTTAATGTGCTTGATGAATAAGAGCAACAAGATAGATAATTCAATGGTTAAATCAAATGAATTCCTCTCTTATTAAGAAAATGGATACACTTCCAGGCTTGATAAAATCATACTCAGTGTGTATTAAGTAACTATTACAGATAATAATTGAAAATACAGGTGGTGTTTTAGTATTGAAATATCCATTAGTAAGATAGACGAAAAAAGAGGATAGCTAGATGGCCAAGAAAATCAAAAGTTTCTGCTTCTCTCAATGGAGGATGTTGCATGCCACAGTGTAAAAAATAAAAACATGGCGGCAAATGGGTCAAAATGACTTGCGAGACTTCTTTCAGAAAGAGAATAATTTGTTGTGTTACCATTGCATGCATCCTCAAGGCACGCCTTACAAAAAAAGATCTTACGCTTGAAGAACTTTTTTTCTTTGCAAAAATCTTTTGCATCTGATTCACTTGCACATTGGCGAGTATAGAGTACTTTTTCTTGAAGAAAATCTTCTATAAAAGCAAAATAAATAAATGTTGCATTAAAAAATCCGAATATTCAAATTTGTGGACTTACCCCTAGCACGAACCACGCATCTATCCTGTCCTTCTAGGCATTCAACAATGTACATTTCATCAACTGTGTGCTTACACTTTGGCTTAAGGTTACTCTGACATTCGTAACAGTCCAAGCCTGACACATTTTTACATAGAATAATACTGGCGAAAATTACGGTGATGAAAAGATGTAACATTTTTCAAATTGCAAAATAAATTTTGTACACAAATTTTTTTGTTTTTATGTTCGCTGATAATTAATCAAATGCCATCTGGATTAAAATTAAGAATACTAAATAATATACGCAGAGTATAGACAAATAGTTTAACTGTCATAATTTTTCAACTTTTCATTTCAGATCGACGCATTAAAATAGTCGGATTGACGAACAGACATGGATAAATCGTCTTCTCCCGCAAAATTGCAACTTACTTTTATTGTTTTTTTATATTGGTCTTTATAATTAACGAAGTTTTATAGAGTATAATTTAAAACTCCGTTCATTTTTAGTATTGAACAATTGTTAAATAGTCGAAAAACTATGAAAGAAGATAGCATAAAGGCCAAGTATCTGAAGTATGGCGGCAAATGGCTCAAAGTGACTTGCGAGACTTCTTTCAGAAATAGAATATTTTGTTGTGTTACCATTGCATAAATCCGAGAAGCATTCGTTACAATAAAAGATCTTACGCTTGAAGAACTTTCTTTCTTTGCAAAAATCTGTTGCAATTGATTCACTTGCGCATTGGCGAGTATATACTACATATTCTTGAAGAAAATCTTCTATAAAAGCAAAATAAATGAATGTTGCATTATAAGTTCGAATATTCAAATTTGTGGACTTACCCCTAGCACGAACCACGCATCTATCCTGTTCTTCTGGGCATTCAACAGTGTGTATTTCATCAACTGTGTGCTTACACTTTTCCTTTAATTCACTGTCACATTCGTAACAGTTCAAGCCCGATACATTTTTACAAAGAATACTGGCGAAAGTTACGGTTATGAAAAGATGTAACATTTTTCAAAATGCAAAATAAATTTTGTACACAAATTTTTTTTGTTTTTATGTTCGCTGATAATTAATCAAATGCCTTCTGGATTAAAATAAATAAAATAATTTAACTTTCTTGATTTTTTAACTTTTCATTTCAGATCGATGCATTAAAATAGTCGGATTGACGAATAGACATGGATAAATCGTCTTTATTGTTATTTTTTTTTTTTTATTTATAATTAGCGAAGTTTTATAGAGTATAATTTAAAACTCAGTTCATTTTTAGTATTGAACAATTGTTAGATAGTCGAAAAACTATGAAAGAAGATAGTATAAAGGCCAAGTATCTGATTCTTTTAATGCGCGATGTTGAATGCCACAATGAAAAAAATAAGAAACATGGCGGCAAATGGCTCAAAATGACTTGCAAGGCTTCTTCCAGAAGGAGAATAATTTGTTGTGTTACCATTGCATAAATCCGAGAAGCATTCGTTACAATAAAAGATCTTACGCTTGAATGACGTTCTTATTTGCTGGCAAAATCTTTCTGCACTTTCTTCACTTGCGCATTGGCGAGTATATATTACATTTTCTCGAGTAAGACTATCTATAAAAGCAAAATAAACGAACGTTGCATTATAATTTCGAATATTCAAATTTGTAGACTTACCCTTAGCACGAACCACGCATCTATCCTGTCCTTCTGGGCATTCAACAATGTGCATTTCATCAACTGTGTTCTTACACTTTGCCTTAAAGTCACTCTGACATTCGTAACAGTCCAAGCCCGAAACATTTTTACATAGTATAATACTGGCGAAAGTTACGGTGATGAAAAGATGTAACATTTTTCAAATTGTAAAATAAATTTTGTTCACAATTTTTTTTTTATGTTCGATTATAATTCATTACATAGCCTTCTGAATTAAAATAAAGAATAGTTACTAAAAAATACAGACAAACAATTTAACTTTCTTGATTTTTTAAGTTTTCATTTCAGATTGACGCTTTGAAATAGTCGGATTACCGAACAGACATGGATAAATCGTCTTCTCCCACAATACTGCAAAGAGACCTAAAGAATACACACAGAGTAGAGAAAAATAATTCAACTAAGAATTTAAAATATTCATGAAAAATGTGTGATTAAAAATTCCTTCATTTAAAGTTAAAAAAAAAATATTTATATATTTTAACGGTACTTCACAGCCAAACAATCACAACACCTGTCGTCCGGCTTGTCAGTCACAAGCATCAACGCCAGACTGGCCAACAAACCGTTTCGACTTTTTCAACTGTTATTTCTTCTTGTTTAGGTTGACAGACTCAAAAGCGGCGACAGGACATAAAAAGCCAACAATAACAAAGCAAAGAAGGAGTTGAAAATCAACCGCAAATAGATAATTATTTATGTCATAAAAAATATGTAGATATATGAAAACAAAAAGTCTAAAAAAAAAAACGCGTAACAACTCGAAAAACTACAAATCACATTTCCTGTTGAAACAGCAGCGACTTCCTGTCTTTTTTTCGTTGGCACAACAAACAGAAACAGAAACAACAAAAACAAAAATCTGAAAGTCATTTTTTCACACGATGCTGAGCGACAACGCTTTGATGTTGCATGCAACCACGTCAACTATTTTCCGCTGAATGTCATTTAATTGTCACGCAGACGTTTAGTTAGTCACTCAGTCAGTCAGTGACTAAGTTAACCAGTCGTGCATGTACGAGTCAATCAGTGGCATGAAAACAGGACACGCCAGGATAGTGGACCATAATAAATAACAGAGCAGCGAGCAATCAATTGAGTTATGAGTACTTATGAATAGAGTAGAGTAGAGAAGTACTAAGTTAGTGCCACAACCCTCAGCACTTGTCACCCTGCACAATTTTGAAATTATTTTAAAGCCACCCTCACATACAAAATGCATTTGCCTTTCGTATCCTTGCTGTGTGTATACAATGCAGCTTTCTTGCATGGGAATTTTTGAAACACATTTTCGTATTTTTTATACTTTTCACTTATGTGAAATAGTATATTAACTTTGTTTTTATTTGATTTCTTTGTTTGTTTTTTTTTTTTATTTTAAAGTTTTCTCTTCAGGCATTTGTGGTTTACTACATGCACAAAATCCCTGCCAGGCAGCTCAGTGAGCCGCGTCGACAAACTGCTTGAAATTGTCCTTTGAGTTTGTTACTGCACAATTGTTTTACTACAACGCTCATAGCTACACCATGTAATATATGACAGGTGTGTTGGCATGTCCTTATTATTATAAAAGTTGTGAGAAAATAACGTAACACTTCAAGTGAAAGCTATAATAAAATAAAAATTCTATAATAAAACTGTACTTACTCTTGAAAAAGAAAACTTCTTCAGCAGCAAACATTTTTTGTAAGAAAAATTCAATTACTCATATGTTAAAATGATCAATTTAATTTGCTAGCTGAGTAAACATAATTACTTTTTTATTTAAATTCATGCCGTAACTATGCATTTGACCTCGTGGAGTGTGCGAGAGGGAGGGTAGTTATTGATGACGTTAGTGTCATGCTGCTTGTTGGTCCGATAGTGACCAAGAGATCTTAAGACAAACGGGCAGCTGTACAAATGTCAAGACGTAAGTGTCAAAATGCTCATTAATAATCATGTTAAGCACACACACACACGCACACACACACATGGAGTGTTGCATTGAGACATGTGAGCAGCATCCTTGTGCTGGTTATGAGATAAGCGTCGTTGGCAAAGCAAAGTAAACACTTTGTCACATAATTTTTATTTTACTTTCAAAAGATGTATCGATGAGCATGCAAAATGCTTGTGTTGCTGTCAAAGTAACTGGACAATGCAAAACTTACGTCAAAGGATATTTGTGCAAGTAATAAGGATAAACGAACGGCTGTCCATGCATGCGTGTATGTGTGTGTGCTAAATTGAAAAATTATGATAAATAGCATAATAAGCAAAGTCCAAGTTGGATAAAAAATGCATATATGCAAAGTATGCAAAGCCAAGGTTATTAATATCCTTGTGTCTATAGACATAAAGACAAAAAACGGCAACATAAAAAAAAAAACAAAAAAGGAAACTTGCAGATCAACATAATAATCGTCAAAGAGCGTCTTACTTGCACAGGACATACATACATACATGCAGCATCAATACAAAAGCAAAAGGTGTAAAGCAATGTGAGATACAAAGGGTTGCACTTCAGCGTTCTCCGCTTGCCGTGCAGGACAATGAGGCGTTGAGTGAGCGTTGCTAAAGTGTGTAACGGTGTACAATGGAAATCCTTTCGCCACGGGATATCATTTACGATTTGTGTGTTTGTGTGGCACGGCACGGCTTGGCACGGCACGGCACTCGCGATATCGCTGGTCGCCTTCATCTGACCAAAAGTATTAAAAGGATTCAGCTAGCGCATCCTTTGGCTTCTCATATATCCTGTGTGTGTGCTGTGTTGTTTATCTTGCTGGCAATAGTTCACATGCGCTTATCTACTTTGAGGCATACGTTAAAGGATATACAAGAAACAAGGAAAAGAACATTGTTTTACGAAAATCGCAAAGAAAAAATATTTGCAAAAAATCAAGAAAACGTGCAGACCACGCACTGTGCCCGTTAAAGGGTTAGCCAAAGTTTTGTAGACAATTGTCGTAACTCGTCGTCGCTGACACATGAGGTGCAGTACTTTGAGCTCAAGGATATTCACGGCTTAGTCATGTAATGCACACTTAATTCGTGCATTTGTTTAACTTGCGAAATTTACGCAATTTTATTACTTGGCATAAGATTTGGCGCATGTTTATCGCTTACTTTGTTTTTATTATTTTAGCTGCCCGCTGGGATTTATGTGACAACGTAAAAAATACAAAGATACTTGTAGATATTTTTCATACTTTGTTAAGATCTTTAATGCGTTTAAAGCGTGCAAGTGGCCAGTCAAATATATGAGATACTTATTTTTTATGCCCAGATCAATATGAGTATTAAACGTCAATGCATTTTTGTACAATGGTTTGAAAGTTTTTTTTTAAGTCCTTTAAGTCACACTGAGAAAACAAACAGCAAGAATCCTTACCATGCAGGCAGCTGTGCTTATGCACACCCTTTGTCATTGTCCCATGTTGGATTATTTTTCCAACAATTTGACTACAAACCATAATTTATCTTTTCAGACGTGTTGCTGCCTTTGGTCAGTCCAGACAATAGTTGAAAGTGCGTGAACTGGACAATGCATTGATTCAAAAAAAAAAAAAACAAAGCAATTGTATGAAACGCAACTGACCAACAGAGTCGCGAATTATGCAAAAGAACAACAAAATGAAAAACCAAAAAAGGGTTGAAGGCGCAACACTCAAGACTGCAATGCTACCTGAAGATATCCAGAAGATGTCCTTCTAATGATGTGCACGTATTCACGCAAGTATCCCTTTACAATGCTCAAGAGCGGTAGGCAAAGGCAAAGCGTGTGTTTTGAGTTATTAGCGAGATAATAGTTTCTGACATTGACCGTTAGCTGAGCGTCAGATTGACCGACGCGACGCCTTCGATGTGTCTTGCTATGTTGATGCTTCAACTTCTTTGCCTTCGCATGTGTGTGTGTATGCGTTAATGGTCACTTTCGCTATTTTGGCAAGGTTAATTATTCTTCTTCAAACGCTTACTTCTCGTGCGCGTTTTGAGAAACAAAGCGTAAGTGTGAGAAAGTAACGCCTAATGATCTTGATGCTGAACTCGATGCTGCGTTGCAATGCCAGAAAAGGGTAATACTCAAAAGGTGAAAAAGTTACCCAAGTGACCAATGTCCAAATGTGATGTGCCTTTGATTGATGCTCCTGATGGATTAAGGTGATAATTAATGATTTTCTATTCTTTTAGTTTTATAACTAAGCTAGTGTGAAATTCGTTGAATTTAACTAATTAATTGTACGCATGAGAATAATGTAAAGGACAAATTTTATGCATCAGCTGAATTTCTTCTTATGATTCAAGACGAAGCTGTAGAAGCTAAAAATTCTAATCGATTCAGACTTGCGAATTAATTCTGTGCATTTGTTTATTTCGACATTATTAAAAATAGAATTAAATTCAAATAATACAAAATTAAAAATATTATATTATTATTTAAAAAACAAACCATCTTATTTTTATTTAATTTTGTTGAAAATTCTCTTATTTTTCTATTCAAAACAATTGTTCATTAGTATTTGGACTTTCAGTATGGAACAAAAATAAATAGAAAGCAACAAAAATACAGATAATGATGGCACAATAATTATTGCATTTCAAAAGAATTCCACGGACCATCAGCAGACATATAAAAATCAGAATGTTTTCACTTTGAAACGCTACTTTACTGTTCTGTTCTGTTCGTTTCGGTTTTGATCTTCAATCGAACACGCTCGAATTCGCTTCCTTTGCGATAAGCGAGCTGTGATTCTCTTTGAAAGCCTGATAAGCGCCATTAAAATGCACGAGGTCGATTGACCTCAATTTAAGTAACTTGTGCTCAACTCAGCGTTGTCTGACTTGAAGAAAAAAATAATATTTTTCGTTTTTTATTTTTTTTTTCTTTCACATTAATGATAATTTTATTTATTTTGGTTGAAGCTGTCAATTTTCAAACGAAAACAAGTCAACATATTCAACATGAAATCGTATTAAATAAATGCTTAATGCTAAATACATGTTTCACTTATTTAATGAGCAATTTTGTTGGTATTAAAATCATTAAAAACATAGATTTAAATAAAAAAAATCTTATACAATCAACACTTTGACGTTATCGTCTTGTGTCTTATCAACGGCTCAAGCTGAAATGCAAATTTTTATTTATTCGTTTATTTATAATACAAAATAGAAAAGAATAAAACATGTATTGGCGAACAATAAAACGAAGAAATAAAATAATTATAAAATACACGATTATTTTGTTCTTTGTTGTCAATCAAGGAATATTTTCCAATTTATATATTAATTTTTTTTTTTAATGTTACTTGTTTTGTTGCGATTATGATTTGTTGTTCGTCGCAGTTGTGTTATTCGTTGCTTGTTGATCTTCAATTGAACTTTTGTCCTTATTGTGTTGAACCAAAAGTGGCGGCGATCTTTGGCGACATCAATTTTTAGGGTGAATAATTTCAATTAGGTATACGTTGATCCCCAGCGATTGTGATTAACAAGGAGGCAGTACCAATCGGCTGACGACTTCGCTCGCACATCGACAAATTTAGTTGAGCATGGCATATATGAGACAGTAGTTTTATTTCGTTGCTGTTTGTTTTATTGATAATTTGCAGTCGTTTATTGCTTTTGTTTGCTAGTTTCGTCAAAGTGCATTAGCTAAATGAATGCATCGTGTATGAAGGCTTTTTCAATGTTGAATGTTTTGTAGTTTTTTTTTAATTTTTTCTACTTCGGATAAAATGTTAAAATTCTTTTTTAAGGTGCTAAGTGCACTTAGGTGTTTTTATTTTTTTTATTTTACTTATGTTCCCTAAGACTTTACTACACACATACGGTAGTCTAATATTCATATACAAAAATGAATTTCGAATGTTGGATCATCTTATGCGACGAGTTTTCCGATATAATATAGGAGTACTCCATACTAGAAATGAAACTAAAAATGCTACTCAATTGGCTGAAAGTGCTAATAATGTTGATTCATATGAACAACTTTCTAGTCAAACTTAATGAGTCCGCTTGATAAACCGTTAAGTATTTGCCTGTATTCAAGTTAGTACACTCAAAGTCAACATGATAAAAGACGCGTTAAGAAAGTATCCCACGCTAACAGAACAATGCATCCCTTTTATAAGATACTTCGATAACAAGACGAAAAACCATAGACTTATTTATGTACATGAGCTTGTTTGTATATGTTGCTACATATGCTATAATGCCGCATGCTGTGCTCAGCTATTAGAATCACATTAGGCACCATTCACAGGAGCAATGACATATGCAAGCTGTGCAAAAATCAAAAGAAAGAACCAAAAAAAAAAAAAAGTAGACAACAAAAAAGAATATAAAAGAAAAATTCAGGCAAAACAAAAGACGTTACTGTCTCAACAAGAGCCAAGACGTCAATGAAAAAAAAATGTGAATGTATCTTTTGCTTTGTCACGTCAAGCCACAAATGACGTAAAATTGCGACAAGAAACTGCAAAGCACAAACGAGATGAGAAAAGATTGATGCCGTTGTATGCTGTGGCGTGGGTAAGACCCACGCAGGCAGCCAGCCGCCAGAGCTGCGGTCCGGCAAACAATGCGAACGGAAACCAAAGTAGCGCCACGCAAAGGCAACGCATTAGTTAGATAACAAGATGCAACTGTGTGATACAAAGATACTCTAACAGTTACTACGCTTGTGTGCGACAGCGGCGGCGGCAACGGCAACCAAAATAGCTGCAAAATACCGTTTAACGAGCGCGCACAGCTTGAATATTTTTTGATCTTGTCGCATGATAGTCAGTTGGGACAAAGGATATCCCATCATGATACCCAAAGGCAGCCAATTGAAACCTTTTGTTTGCCTTCGCCTTCGATGATCAATAATTCTTGTTATTTTATGTGCGTTCGACTACTTTGCCGTTAACGTTTTGGGCCAAAATCTTGTCTTGATTAAACGTTGCCTTCAATACGCATTTGTTTCCGCATCCGTTTTCCAATTCGGTCATAAAATTCAAATGGCCAAAATCAAAGAAAGCGACACAAGGAATTGGAAAAAGTTACACAACATGAAAGTCAATTTTATTACGCATTTGGAGATATTTCTTTTCTACATAGAGACACTTTTTTACAAGTCGAAAATATATACATTCCAATGACTCTTTTACTTTTCAACTAAATTTTTAGTCCACAAAACTTTTCATTGCCCACTTGACCACGTTCAGCATCAATGCCTTCGCCTTGCTTCTTTGGCACTTTTATTTGCGTTGATTCCGCTCTTTTTTCCTCTTGTAAAAGCTTCTTGACGTTAGCAATTTCTTTGGCATTTTTGGTTTCATAGTTTCTGCCTCTGATCACAAGTCGATGTCTTTCGAGATTGGGCATTGAAGCGTTCTTATCAGCCCAAAATTCACGTAACGTTTCAGCATCGGTTGCCACCTTCAAGGGCAAGACGAGCACGAGAAATTTATCCTTGCCGCAGTCCGACACATTGGCTTCGACGCGCAACTTGACCATCACTTTGATCGGCTTGTCTGGACGCACGATGCCGGTATGCGGACGCACGATGTACTTATGTGGCGCTGAGGTCTGTATCTAATGATGTTGATTATAGCAACAAAGTCGTGTGTGTTAGCAACTCAAATCAAACTTACTTTAAATGTCACCATACGTGGACAAATATTGATTATATTTATGATGCCCTCGCGTTGGATATCATTTGGAATCTTCATACAAGCGTTTGGCTCAACGCGCACTAATATAGAGTTTTGAAAATTTTGCATTTTGTCTAAAGTTATCATAAAATAACAAATATAATTTTGTGAAACTTCAAAACTAAAATATTTATAAATGAAACTTTGTTAGAAAGCAAAACCTTATATATTTTTTTAAAGTGTTTTCAACTTTTCCATGTTTTTGTTTTCCTATATAATATTGTTATCCTTTTAATGCCTTTACGCAGCCATACAAATGTCGACGAACCTCTTTTATTTTTTCCACCCGAACAAAACAACTAAGCTCGACTCCAACAAAATGTCACTTAACGCGCTAAAAAGGAACTCATGTTTCAAGTATTTAACTCATTTTGCAAAGGCGCATAAAGAAGACAAAACAACAACAACAACAGCAGCTAAAAAGCACATGCCATACAAAAAAGGATAATGCTTAAGTACTTGAGACTCATCATTGTGTGTCGCAGCCACGTAAATGTTCTTAAATATATTCATAATTCCATTTGAATATGCCAAGTGCAACGTTTACACGCAACTTGAAGCTTTCATTGAGGTATGGTTGGGTTTCTGTGATACATATATGTATTTACATACATAATTCAACCAAAAGTAGAAGCAGATTACAGTTTGAAGAGTTAAAAAATCGAATGAGTCAAAAAAATTCTTCGAAAATATATCACAGCGAAACAAAATTTTTATCACAAGCACAATGAAAGGTAATCAACAACACAACTGCCAATCGGATTTGCATTCTGAGTTCGAGTGAAGCCTTCACTGGCCAACAGAAGTTATTAAATTGTCTTTCAACTTTCATACTCAACCATATAAGCTCTCATAATCAGCCAGTGATATTTTCTCACACACTCAAGTAACGTTGATTTATTTCATATAATAAAAGATTAAATTGCAAAGTGCCACTGAACAATATTAACAAATGAGCTCAACTAAACCGATTGTCATGCCAACAACAACAACGCCAACAACAACAACAAATATTGTTAAGGGGACGACAACAAAATAGCAATAATCACATTTTGAATGCTCAAAAAAATGAAGGCATGTCTGCACAAGTGCAAAACCACTGAATGTGCTAATATAATAAGTGTTAAAATGTTTAGAGCGATTTAGCGAAAATAATGCACAAAATCGCGCGCTCGAACGCTTTTTCAATGACACTTAAGCCGCTCACTCAGCTCAACGGCAACGAGCGTTGTGTGGCAGACGGACAACTTTGATGACGACAATGTAAACGACGACAACCAAGCAATCATTTAAGCGTATTTAATAGGTTTGTGTGTCTGTGTGTGGGAAATTCGTAGACCAAGTGCTAATGGGGCACAGAAGGCGACGTGGACGGACATTTGTTAACACATACACCCTCAAAAAAAAAAAAAAAAAAAATATACACATTTTGTTAAGTGTAAAAATACAACAAAAATGACAACAAAAAAGTAACAAACAAAAGACATAGAAAAGTTACAATTGCAGATTCTTAAAATCGGATTTCTATGCTAATCGTTTGTTACGTAAAACTCAATGAATGCCCAAGAGCAGACAATGTCAGCATCGCAAAAAAACGAACAACAACAACACAAACTACGCACCACAAAATGCGTGCAACACGCACACACGCAGCGGGATGCCAAAATCATCAGCACAATAAAAAACAACAAACAAGAAGACGAACACACAAAAAAATCAACAAAATAAGAATGAATCCTTCAATGTTGGCATGAGGGGCGCACGACTTGTTTAGCAAGCCCAGAAATCAGTTTATAATCCTTTCAATGCGCCACTTAAGCCGATCATGCGTAGCAACAAGCCAGCACGGTCTATGCACATTCAGGACAACGAGATCACAACACAACTCTGTATCACAAAACTACGTCGCATCCTTTCTGATCTGATCTGATCCGATTCTTGCGCGTGTGCGTTTGCGTTTGTTTGAGTTCAAATTCAACTATTTGTCAGCTTCTGTGGACCATTTAGTTCGTGGTCTGTGCGTCTTTTTAACTCATTTGCTCTGATTCAACCCGTAGTGACAAATTAGGGCAGTCAACAACATCCTCAAAGTCCTGATCGTTCATTCGTTTGTGAAATTATTGAGGTCGTTTGCTTTTGTTCATTACGTTGGCAAGATCAAAATGTTTGCATGGAAGGGTTGATCTTGTTTTCTACTTGAAGATGATCTCGTTTCTATTTGTTTTTTCTTCCTAATGATTTATACGCCTTTAGGCTTGATCTTGATCTTGATCTCGGATGCTGCTGACTTTTGCACTCTCATCTCTTTCTTTTTTTTTTCTTGCTTTTTTATTGGTTTCAAGCTTGAAAATTTAAAGTGCATTTTGATGATGACAACACGTGCCAACATTTTATTTTTTTTTTTTTGTGTCAATCTAAAAGCAAATTTCACTTCATGAATTACTTGTGAAGTTGAATTATGTACAACGCAATTGCTTAGCTAATTATTTATAATTATTTGCATAAATAGTAATGCAAAAAAAAGTAGAAACTAAATGATTGAAGCGCGCATTATGCGATTTTGACAGTTTTGAAAAAAAAAATTCATACAAAATATTCAACAAAAGCGATACAGCAAAATGGCATCGTATTACAGCTGTGAGTCCTGTACATGGACGCATTGAAACGCGCTAATACGCAAACAGATTATTTTCATAAATTAGACTTTATTAATCATTAAGACGACAGCGAGAAAGATTTCAAAGAAATTTCTAGTCGAACATTACCAAAGAAGTCCAACTTGAAGGACATCAACTTTTAATGAGCGAAGGCAAAGAAGTAAAAGGGTTGTTGTTGTTGTTAGTGTTGCCGTTGAAGGCTAGCGGTCAGCTTACATATCCTTTACGCAACTGGACATTGGTCATTGGTCAGTCACGCACGTAATTTTTGCATTTCATCAACGATATATTCCTTTGGGACATAAGCAATTCATCGCCAAACGGGACAACGTGAGTTCAGAGGTCATTACCGTACTTTTGGCTATTTCTTCTCACAGTTACTACTCAAGGTGCTCAAGCTCAGCTGGAAACTTAATATTATCCAATGTACATGTTATTTTGTTTTCGGCTGAATTTTAATGATTTTTATATTCAAATTAGCTAAGCGCGCCTTTTCTTAAATATCCTTACTGGTCAAGGGAGTATCCTGCTGACTGGTCAAATCTTGTACATAGATACTTTTTTATTTTTATTGTTTTTATATATATAAAATGGCTATACTCAGCCATTGTACAGTTACTTTTTACTGTTTGCTCGTGCGCTTTGCAAAGGGTCAATGTGTAAGCACAATAAGGAATGCCGAACAAAAGCTCTTTGAGAACAAAGAGTTGCATATAACCGTAGACTTTAGCGGCGGCCATTTTTATATAAATTTTGCTTGTCAACCAAAAAAAAAAATGTTGCCATTCAAATGCTTTTTTGTTAAAGAAAAAATGGTAAAACTTTTGGTTTGCTTAAAGAAATCTTTTGGTATGAAACTTTTGAGCTGAGACAACAAATTATTGCGTTGCCATGAATAGAATTCAATGCTTTTAATCAGAAATCAAAATAAGAAGAGAAAATTAACACTTCCTTTGGGCTTGATTAAAGCAAGCAAAAGGAAAAATGTGTCTTATGAAAAGAACTTAAAGATATAACCTCAAAATATGTTATTACATATATAACAAAGTAGAAAAAATTATGAAAGTAAAAAGTATCCTGTTTACAATTTACATTTAAAAAAATACATCATAGAACGTTAACAATTTTTAGGTGCACTGAAAATTTTTTTTTCCGAAACGGGACACTCTTGCAAAGGGGTTAACAGCATCGTGAAGCTGCCTGTGAGCATGAGCTGTGAAAAATTATGAATTTATGCAGATCGGCGTGTAAAAGGACGACAAAGATTCATTTGCGTCATCAGTCAAGTTGATGAGGTAATTATACACTATTACATAACATGAGGCAAAATCAAGCGCATGAAGTTCAAGTGCGAATGACAAAGATACGAAAGCGACAAGAAAGTTAAGAATTGAGCAGGCAAAGGATGCTGGCAACAGGACACCGCGTTCAAAGGCAATTGAGAGTATAAGAGTAAGAGAAAGTGTAAGCAAAAGTAACTGACTTTGACGGAGTTTATTAATTTAATTGTCAGATTGCGATGCTGAGGGTTGTTAATGTGTTATCTGCGCCGCTTGGTGTCAAAAGGTGAAATTACAAACCAAAACATGAAGATATATTTTTTCGTAAATTTTTTTTTTTTTCAACAATAATGAAGTTGCAACAAAAACGTTTAAGAATCTTGCTAATGAAGTAAGCGCGCACAATTAATCTTCATTTAAAAGTGTTTCGCTCTTATGCTACTTGTCAGATACTTAAAAAAAAAACAAAAAAAAAAAAACTATATTAAAAAACTACAACGACAACATTACAACTTCCAGTTCCGGCAGCAATAATTGGGTAAATAAAAATAAAAAAGCCAACAACAACTTCATTCTGTTTGTTTGTTGCATTTCAGCTTTGGCGGCTAAGTTGAAATAAAAGTTGACAGTAAAATTTAATAAAAAAAAAAAAACAAAAACAAAATTATATCAGGTACACTGCAACGACACTTAGTGAAAAGTAATCAGAAAGCAAGCAAATACAATAACAAGCAGCAGTTGCGCATCGCGATAACAAGACAGGCACAGTGAAACACACGCACGTCGCATTTACAGATACAATCCGCAAACATGCATCTATGCATCCGCCAGATACATACAGAAGCTCACACACATTGGGCGCGACAAACAGCGAGTTCACATTTATTTGCCAATGTTGTTGTTTTTGTTGTTGTTGTTGCCACTGCACATTTGGGCGTACATTTGGATGACAGTCGCACAACAAGACGTGAGAAAATTAGCTTGAATGCCACTCGTATTGACTTGACTTGTGTCTTGACTCGTCTTGACTTGCTTTAGACTGGGTCATGGCAACATAAAAGAAACAAAAAAAAAAAAAAAAATTGTGAACAAAAAACAGTTAATACGAATTGTCACCAAATTGTTTATATTTTTTTTTTTTAAATTTTTTTGCTGTTGCCATAAGTCAACTTTGGTGGCCCAAACGTTGACCGAGCGCCTAACATAAAAATTTCGTTAAAAGATACAAAAAGCGCTGTTAAAAAGTCATTAAAATTAAATTGCCGCCAACTGAGCAAAGATCATTGCTCTACAAATGCTTAGGAAAAGCAATCATAAAATAAAACAACAACACATAACGAAAAAAAAAAAATAGACAAAAACAAAAAGAAACATTTATGAAATCGCCATATTTTTTTTATGACTTGCAACGTCAAACACCTTTCGGAACTATGCACAGCTCTTGAGTCTTTCTTGTGATATTACCGGATATGCCGAAGCTTAACTAACACTCGACGGGCAAAGCACGCGCCCATCGTGCACCATTGGCGTGCATAGACGAAAAATTATACCGAATACGTGACTTATACATTAAAATATTTCCAAAACAATTAATTTCATTTAACGATAACGCTTTTTGAACAATAACAACGTGAAATACATGAGCTTAACAGATGAGTATGTCAATTAAAATTTCGCTAATTATTTTGTTGTGTAGAATCTTTGAACTTCGAGCAGCAAATTTTATTTCGACTAGACTGTCGGACAAGAATTATTGTCTATTTTCGTTAATGATGAAATTTTCTTTCATTTTTGTGAAATTTTATTACCGAAGATGTATTTTTAAAAAATTTCATAGAATTGAAGAAACAAAATTTAGAATACATATGATATCATATCAATGAACAATTATTGTTTATAAAGGCAAAGCTTAATTACCGCCTATCATGTACTTTCCCACTCAATTATTAATTTCAAAATATTCCCATGCACTCTTCGACCTGCCCCCACTACTAAGCATCCTGCATGTTTCTTGCAGGAAATGATCTTTTGATCCGGAAACCATAAAAAAGAAACGTATATTAAACGCGGAACTTTAGAAAAAATGAGCAAGGCAAACGACACGAAACAAACACGCACGAACAACAAAATCAGGACATCCGAGGGCGATATGGAAAATCAACAATAACAGGAACACGCAACAAAAGTCAACTGTGGAAGGAAAGCACCTGCACAGCGTAGCGCAGCGATCGAGGCCCGATCATTACAACCGAAGGACTAGAAAATGCATGAGGGTTGCGAGTATTGCGTAGGCGAGCATTGGAGGAAGGCAATTGTTTTTAAATTTTAATTGGAAAATGTTATGAAATTAAAATTTAATTATAGCAGCAATCATACATTTAAAGCAGACTTCTGTTTTGCTTTTTTATTTTTTTTTTTTTTTTCAAACTATAATTGAACACTTATGGGAACCGAAACAAAGAATGAAAATTCCCCAAAGACACATTGTCAAGCTAAATTTCTCACACCTTCATCAACACTTACTTACACGAATGTGAAATGTCTCTGCAATCACGTTGAAAATTTAAGGCTTCTGCAGAGAACTTAAACGATCAAGATCTTCAAGTTATACGATGAGTGCGATCGTGTTTCCGCTGCTTAATCCATTTGCTGACAAAACAAATACCAAATATATTAAATGACAAACACGCAACGACACAAAAAAAGGGGGGAAACGAAGCAGTTAAGATAAAGGGGGGGACGCGTAAATATGTCGTAATTAATTGCGTTCTAAAAGGAGTTAAAATTTATGTGGCGAACGCAACAATTTGAAAAGTCTGCCAAGCTCATGGTTTATGTGGCGCCTCCGAAAAGCAAAGGGAGCCAACAAATGAGTTGCTTTGCTTTCTCAGTTTTGGATGAAATATTTTTGGCACAAGTTGAACGCGAGAAGCTGTTAATGCGCCATATGTGCTTGAATGCTTGAATTGGACAATGGGGTTAAAAATATTGTGTGTCTTGTTAAAGCAAAACACATGTCAATCAAACCACAAAGTGAGACGATGCTGAAAGTGCGCGCATTGCGGTCAGCAAACATTGAGTGCGGCTCATTGAGTGTCCTGTCGAGAGTGACGCAGCTGTAAGGCGACGCTGACCGAGGCACACGAAGCAAACTGTTTGCACATGCGCACACAAAGTGTTCCGTACCATTACAGGATATGACATGCAGGTAGACATTGAGGTCCTGTCTGTAAACTCAACTATGCACTTTGTATATTTTATGAGTATTTATGTGTGTGTGTGTCCATCATTTCGGCTTCTTTGCGCACTTGACGTACTTTTGTGCGGTTTCTTTTGTCATTGTGGCGTGATTTTTATGCTACTCAGTTACAATTAGAGCACAAAAATAAAAATTTCTGTTCCCAGGAAAACCACAAAACATGTGCGTGTCCTTTTTTGTTGTTATTGTTGTTTTTTCTGTTCTATTTGAATGCATTCTTGTTGCAAGGTGCACAAAGCGGAAGGTCAGAGTTCAAATGCGTCATGAATGCGATCAAAATAATATCAATAACATGTAATCGCTTATGTAGAGCACATCCGCAAACAAATCAAATTTTGCGCTCTCTTACCAAAGTATAATTTTTCAATACCAACTACACTCACTTATAAACAACGCTGCTGTAATAAGATACACACAAAATACAAAAATACTAATTAAGCATAAAGGAACTAATTTGAACTTCCCCACTTTCATTATTATTTTTGTGTTCTATCATTGGCTAAAAATAATAACATCATACATCAACGCCACCGTCAGCTCATACAAATTGTGGGAAAATCTCATAGAATGCAGGAAAATTCAAATTGGAAAATCTTTTCTATGTTCAGCGGCTGAGCTCCCCGAGGATTTTACTTTTAAAAATTCTCGCGGTGTTCGAATTACTTCGATCACTATGCGTCAATGTACATCTTCATGTGATGCACAGTCTGTGTGCAGGCGTTCGAATTTGTTACGATTTCTCCTTCCTATTCCTTCTTAGTGAAAAATTCAAGCATTTCGTGCTTTTTACTTCTTTGTGCTTGTCTCTTGTTTTACATCCTTGGGAACACAAATTTTGATAGTCTTTGTTTTGTTCGTATTTTTTTTTCCGAATTAGTTTTTGTCTATAAAACATAATAAATTTTGACAAGCGGAAAATGTCGTTGGCTTGCATTTTGTGGTAAATAAATATACCTTTTTTTAGTCGTCGAGTTGCGCTTGGAGCATTTCCTGAGGATTTGCTGGCAGGCAATGTTGTTGTATATCCGGCAGGATATGTTTATGGGTTGTGTGTTTGAACTTCACTTGGTTGCACAGGCAGTTGGATGTCAGGATGTAAGGATATGCAAACAGGTGCGTGCAGCAGTTAGAACAGTAGACATCAAAGGTCTTGATTGTTGGGTCATTGAACGTTGGAAGTATATATGTCTTGAAATATTAGACAGATTTAAGTATCAAAAAAATGTAAGATTTCTATCAACGATTCAAACATATTTCGCACTGATTAGTCATCATCACACAGTCATGACTTGTTAGATAGTTTAAAACGCTTTAAACACTCATGTACTTTCACACAGGTTCAGACTTTCTAAGCATTTTCAACGCTCTAATTTAAATACGTTTTGCAAGTTAACCCTTCACCACTGAGAAATCAAAACCCAAAAAATTTGTGAATGAATTACCTCATTTGCGCTAACCCGACTCTGAACTACGAACTGAGCTCGTGAACTTACAAAAAATCACAGAATAAAAAACAAAACTGGTACTCAAAGTGATGCTGAGACGACGTCAGATCAACAAAAATTAACCCCTTTAATTTCATTGTGAGCTTCATTGTGTGGACAACAAATGAATGATATTTTATTAAAATGTTTTTTAAACGAAACAAAAAAAAAAATACAAAAATAAAAAAAAAACGGTTAAGAAAAACAGTTTGAAAATAATTTCGCAAGCAATCATATTAAAATGTCAGAAGGTGCACACATTCATATGTCAGATGTCAATTCATTCACTTGACTGAATTGTCAGACATTCGCTTTGTATTTTACTAATTGCCGCCGCTATTTTCTTTTCTGTTTAAATTTGTTTAAACAATAAAATTATAACATTTTGATTTTGGCACACAGTTCATGATCCCTTGTGACATTCTGCTTTCATTGACAAATGCCGCACATCTGTTTGCTGTCGCTGCAAAAACTTCAAAACATCAACTTCTGCATTGCGATGCGGTATGCTTTTTTAATTAGCATAACAACAAGTTGTACAATAGTCTTGTGTGGTCGACAACTACAACTGCAATACGCTAAGTGGTGGCCGATTATCGACGCTGAAGCTTAGATGTTGCCGCATCCAGCGTCTTAATACCATTAACATGATTAAGTAGCCCAGTAAGTGGCAGCAACGAGCATCACTGTGGGGCCACTGGGCTTGGGGTTGCACCATGTGGTGTCTTTCTTTAATTCAAATCGAATAAAATTTCATTCATTCATAATTTTTTGTATCTGTGAACTGAGCTAAGCTAATTGAGCAATTGAACTTTTTTTTATTGATTGGTCATTAATAAAGCAGATACATATTATTACATATTTTGTGTGAAAAGCAAGAGAACTTTCTTTAGTTGTTGTAAATTTGTACTTTAAGTTCCGATGCAGCTGTTCACTAATTAAGCATTCGTCTTTGGGTTTTCTTCAGCTTTGGCAATTCGTACTTTGAAGGTTTCGCATGAGGTCAAAGAGGTTAAGTCGGCTTGTATAACAAGAACAAGCCAACTTTGCATATGTACATCAAGGCAGGAAATGCACGTCAACAATAACAACAACAACAACTGAGTATGTATAGGCTTGTCCAGTTTTGAGAGATCAATGCGAAAATTTTGGTCTAAATCGTTTGAAATCTCGTTTGCCAAAGTGAAACTGGTATTCCTTTGAAATGCCGTTGGTCAGTATGCAAATGGCGCGCTTTTTGGGGTGGCAAATGCTTGCAATCGGACAGTGTCAAAGGTCAAAATGTCCGAAAACTTCTCAGGGTTATTTTCGAAATCCGTTTTGGTTAGAAAAACTACAAGTTTTCATAGAAAAACAATTTTTTTTTATTCAAACTCAACCGGTTTTTTTATTATTTTTCTAATTGAAAATTCTGTTGCATGTATTTCAATTTTTTTAATTTGACCTTTGAACTTGGTCAAAAACGGACAAAGTTCACATATGGATTTTTTACGATTAAAAAAAAAAGACCTTGAAAGTTTTAAAACATATTTGAGTGCGAAGTTTTTGGTAGCGGATTACTTCGATAGTTTTTAGATTAGATATGCAAGGTTGAAGTAGTACATAACCGTTACTTTAATTCGTCTATAATTTGTCTCCAGAAGTCGAGTTCTAAACGTATTACAAATGTTTTTCAGCCGTTGATTATGGAGTTTTTATTATTCATAAGTTTCAAAAACTTCATGCTATAATTTCAGCTCCCTATATATATTATTTTTATCGATATGAATTTAAGAACACCTCTAATCTCTGTCAATAACTCAATGTCTATTTTCCCATCAACCCATCCAATTGCTTATCATGCATGCTGAGCAAGATCTTTCATAAAACCCGGATGCGCCACTTCTGGCAGCTTTTATCATTAGACAAGACGCGACAGTTGCGATAAAACTGTTTACCTTTGGCGGTAATAGTTGTGACAGTATGAAACTGGCATCCGAAATATTTTATTACACAAATAAAAACAACAACAACATCATCAACAAATGCAGCTATCAAAGTTAGGCCTAGAACAACTTATTCTAACTAACTTTCTCACTGAAGTTATTTTTATGAATGAACGAAATTTGAACAACAACAGAAAGACTTGAACAACATACACCAAAAGATTAGAGGAAGTGCGAGTATGCGTAATGCAGTAAAAAGCAAACAACTCACTAAACACACACACAAACAACATAAAAATCTTCAACAATGACTTTTGTGTATCTAATTACAAATATTTGCGCTGAGTCTGAATTGCATTTGGGTCATGCTCCAAAATAGATCTGAGGTAGGCGTCTTTGTGATATTCAAATATGAGATTTCGACAATAGAATCGTGAGACATTTTTTCTTATCTATGATAATATAATTTGAATGAAAATTAAAGAGGCATCAAATGAGTAATTCAAAGTGCTTATGAGTTGGTCAGTTAAGACTAAGTGATTGTCGTCAAAGCAAGTTATTGCAATCACAAACAAAATGAAAAGAAGATATCAAATGTATGTATTTACCTTTGGCCACGTGTACACTCAACATTCTTAATGTTTGCATACAAATTGGCGATTTAAATTACCATAAAAGGGTTGAGAACGTCTTGTGTTCATAAAAACAAAAGCACTCCGATTACAAACGCTCTTAAAGTATTTCACAAATGTTGTTAATTACATGAACTTCCTTTCTACTTTAGCTGATGTGTGAACAACTTTTGTATGTAAATTAAATATTGTAATTAAGCATGCAAGTAAAATCGACTCGATTTACTATTCAACCGGAACTGTGACATTTAACGCTCACTCACCGTTGAAACTTGCCAGTTAAACGAAACCTCTCAAAACACTCAATTTCACTTTCACTGATTGATTTGTGATATTGAATTACTGTGTATCACTCTGATTGCGACAAGCAACTTTGATTGATTTCTTACCACGTTGAAGACGCACATAATTCGGTAAAGTGATATGAATGTATTTCATTTCTTACACAAAACAAAAGGCTTACAAGTTACTTAACCAAAATGAATTTTGGGGTTGTTTCGAAAAAGTTAACCGAGCCAATAATATTTAATAATAATTCGTATAAATATTGAAATTATTATTGAACAATAATTGATGTTTGCTGCATGAGGGTTGATTTTGTTGCACCCTTCGTCGAGTTAAATGCCTGAAAAGGGTTTGTGTGAAATATGAGCGGATTTTTTTTAAGTTGTTATATTTTTATGGTCAATTCTTCCAAGAATTACTTTTTTCTCAATGTGTTTTTCAAATTATTCTTATCGCTTATGTAATTTCATATAACACTTGCTTTTTGTCTACTTTGCCTTATCTCATAATCGATTATGCCTAGTTTTTTTTTTTTGTTTTATAGTACCCGAGCTAAGTCTCATAAATTAGTTGGTCATGCAAAGTAGCTGAAATTGGGTTTTGTTTTTTACTGATAACAGTTTCAGTTGTTGTCACACTTAACATTGAACATAAAAATCGAGAAGAATTAAAAAGTGTGCTTGAAGCAGTGACACAGAGTAGAACGAGTGCGATAATTTCGTCGTGCCTTCGATTTCAAGTCGTAAATATATCAACAAGTTTGCCACATGATAAGCAAAACATAAAGGATAATCATGTTGGTGAGTAAGCGGTCGGCGGGTAGTAGGAGTAGAGGTGAATTGAGATAAAATACAGCTGTAAAGGAAGATCATAAGACAAGAGATGATTATTTTTTATTTAAGAAAAGAACAATGTTGATAGATACAATGGTCTTCCATTAACACTTCTAATGACAGTTCAATCCAAATACATATGTAGATTATGCATAGGGTGTAAGCATAATCCCCTATGCCGTCTCAACCGCTGCTCATACTGCACACGCATTCCAGCGTCAACATCCTGCTGTCAAAATCTCAATTAAAATTTAAACACAACTAAATACAAATTCTCACTGTAATATTTAATTCTCACGAATATTTTACTTTGTACAGAAAAAATGAAAAATTAAATTACTTATAATCCATGACAAATTCCTGTGTCTCAAAGGAAACCACGGCATTCAAGGCGATACATTTCTTCTTTGTTTTTTTCTTTTTTAAAAATCAATTGCAAAGTCTTGGAATACCAATGAGCTCAGTCATATTCATATACCATACATATATGAGTGCAAAGAACGAAAAAAATGGAGCAGTCATGAATGCTCAACACTCCACGTCGTAATCTTTCGCGCCCGACTTGTGTCGTGTATTAGTTCATATCCTGTAGGCAAATGTCATTAAGTTCGCTGTCCAGATGTGCCACAATGTCGCTGCACATATATATTTACATTTAGTCACATTCTTGTTCAGTTCTCACACTCATGCAGCTAATTTGTGATTTTTTGTGTTTTCGGTGTTGAATTTTCCTGCGTGTTTTCTTTACGGTTGCTTTCAAAACTATTTTCCGGCTATTGATTTCAATGGTCTATTGACAGTCAAGTGGCTTCACTGACTTATGCAATGATTTATGACTAAGTATTTGGTTTTATTTATTTGTTATAGCGGCAAATATTGAAGTATTAAAACCAAAAATAAAACGATGAAAATACTTCATTGGTACATAGACTAATAAAAACATAACTCAATATATGTGATCCATTGTGGAGAATGCAGTTACAATATCAAAGAGTACATTTTATTTTGATTTCAATAAAAAAATTGTAGAAATCATAGGAATAATAGGAATGGATAAAAACCTGAACAAACTATAGATCACTGGACTCTAAGAAGAAATGACTTATAAAACAGCTCATATCATTGTTTTATGAAGGATAAGGAAGTGTAGAATAACTCAACAAATTTGTTTTCCAGTACCAACTCTATTACAATACACAGAAAACAGTTCATCTCACACAAACTTTCTTCAGTCTTTAATATTCATTGTTATTCAAAGCAACTCACCTCAAAAAACCGCCTACAAAACTGGCAGATGTTTATTTTTTTATGACCATAACACAATACCTTCAATACAATTTCAAACCATGCATATCAACAATAATCACATACAACTATAGTCTATAAAGATATCAACACCTTAAGCAAACTTTTCATTTGCGAACAAAAACTAACAATAAACTGATTTCAACGCCCACAAAATGACCATGAAATTGTGTTCGGAAGTTCATGTGGCAAAAAAAACATGACCGAATGCAAAAAAAAAACAACAAATAGAAAAGAAAATAAAAGTAGGAAATACGCAAAGTAATTGCTTATAAATTTATAGTAGAAAATCAACGGGACACAAAGCAAGAACATTGACCAGACACGACAAGGACACCGAAACTAAAATAGATGTCAGACAAAAAACAAAGAGACAGACTAAATGCCAAAGGAAATATGCCTTTAGTGTCGAACAATATGACGACATAAAAGGCTAAAATGTCCATAAATATAGACAATTATCTTAGCAGTGTCAGCGCTTGCAATATACATAGTGGCACGAGCAACAGCACAGCAGAAGGAGGCGCATGAAGACAACGGCTGTGGATGAAAGGTGCATAGCGCAGAGGCAAAAGCAGTTATCTGGCACATTCATAGCTCCTTAAGGCCATGTTGGTGTGGTGAAGGTTCTTGCTCCTTAGTTTGGCCGCACGTAAATCAATGTATTGAAATTGCCAACTTGTAGAAAAGTGAAAACAATGGCAAGAATGGCACAGCAGTGGCAGCAAAACATTACCGCACATTTGTAGGTGGTGCCACCGTATGTGCACAACGACCGGCTGAGTCAGAGGCTGAGACACTAACTGAGGCCGATGACTATGATGATGATGTTGATGTTGATGTTGATAATGGTGTGCACAGCGACACCTTTCACAAAAAAAGGCCGAACGAAGACCGACAAAGACATCAAAAAGTCAAGCGCGGGTGTGAGTGTGAGTTTGAGTCTGACTGACCGACTGTCTGAGCGACTGTCGACGGTCGACTGACCAAGGGTTTAAACTATTTTCCATTTAGTTTTTCTCATTTATGTTGTATGTCCTTTTTTGTGTTTAGGCATGTGCCGTGCCATTTCATTGAGACAGCTTGTTTTTGTTGTTTGTGCTTGTTGTTGTCTGACTCTTCTTTATTTCGATTTTGGTAACACCCACGAGGCATAACCAAAATCTTTTGTGCTTGTAATGTACATTTCTTGCAGATGTCAGCTGTCTTTCTTCTACTACGCCTGCTAATAACATAATTAGTAAGTAGTTTGTCAATAGTTTAATGGCCTTGAATTTCTAATTTTTTATGAATGACGACGACTTTGTATGATCACCCGTTGGCTGCATTGTGCGCTAATCAAAAGATTAATCGAACATTTCATAATGGTAATCACATAATCATATTTTTTTTTTTTCATATTTATTCATTCAAAACGCAGCCAAAGTAATAAAATAATTGCTATGCAATGACGCCAAAATGTCACTAGCTGCAAACGCTTATCAAGATGCTTGCCACGCGGACAGCTCGTTGCCTCAATAGAAAATAATCTAAAAAAACATTTATATATTATTGTATATATGCATAACAAAAAAGAAAAAATATTTTTTAACTGTCTCTGATTGCATTATTAGATTCGACTGTCTGTCTATCATTGTCAGTCACAACTGCCACGGGCTACTTTGGGTTAAAGATTGCAATCACTTTGGTAATTTGATACTCAAAGATCGCTAATTGTCCCAACTCTCTCGCACTACTAACTATCGCTTTCTCATTCTTTTGCTCTCTTTGAATATGTTACAGTTACGAATGCTGGCCAAGCGCCTTATTGTTGACTGACAGCAACCCATAACCGCACCCCTTTAAGTAATCCAATCTGCTACTGCTGATGCTGCCTGCGGCATCCTACATTGACTTGTGTCAGCATCCTTTCAAATTGTAACTGAAACCTTTTCTAAATGTTCGCAACCGCAACAAAGGCGCAAAAAAAATTGTAAGTTAACCAATTCTTTTGCCGCATTTGGGCTTTCATTTTCATTTTACTTATTCAGCACTGATTTTATTCATTTGCCACAATTGTAACTTTATAACCCACTTTGAGCAATGCTAAGCGGAAGGGGGAAAAGGGTAAGTGATTTAGACATAAAAAACTATATCTGCGCTTTGGTTAATTATGTCGTTGAGTGTGGGTTTTTTTTTTTTTTGCTGGGATATCATATTTTTATATTGGCATTGATTTGTTGTTAAAGATGCTACTCAAGAACTCAATAGATACCTTAAGATTTCCATGAGATGAAACCAAAAAATGATTGCTCAACTCAATTCCATTAACCCTTCAACCATTGGCTTACCTTTGACCAAAGCTGGCCCCTGGCGCAGCTTCCCAAACTTACCGCCAAACCTCTGCCAAAGTAACATTTGGTCAAATGTCAAAGTGGAACTCAAGGGAAAAATCATTATTAAAGCCGTTGATGCTGTGTTGCTTCTAACGTTTTCACTTCTGTTTCACTTCAAAATACATCCACCAAAAATCAAAAGTTATGATTTAATTGTTTGGCATTCGCAAAGCGCAACAAACAACAACCCTCCTATATAAGAAATCTTGATTCACAAGTTTGTCAAACACAATTAAGACACCGATAATGAAACGTGATTGAAATGCCAGCTCGTTGTCAATCAAATATTTGCGAATTCTTAGTCGGATCTCACTTAAGAAGTTTAAAGTTGAACGTAATGTTAATTAAGAAATCATTTGATTACAAAGAGAAGTAATTTTCTTAAGACGCATAAAAATCAAACGGTTCAATAAGTAGCAGGGAGGGTGATTTCTGGCTTATTATGAACATATATGAAAAACAAGAAAAAATGCCTCAAAAAGTCGTTATATTTTCCCAAAAAAAAATTATAGAAACTCGAATTTTTTACCTTTTTTTCAATCACTTTTTTCATTAAAAAAATAGTGAAAATCATGTCTGAAATTCATGCAATTGTCAAAATTCATTATTTGCTTATGCAAATGCAACATCAGTGGAGGTCATCTGAGGTCAGCGTCTGTTTTTTTTTTTCACTTTGAATGTTAATTTCTTTACGGCGTTTTCTTGAAGGGTTGCTTTTTTTTTTGTTTTGTTTTGTGAGACACTTGGGCGCTCTTCACTGTCCAGGTGCGGTTTTTTCTGCTTTCAAGATTTCGCTGCAAGATTCTTTTTCTTTTTCATTAGAAAATCATAAAAATGAAATCGCAATTCTTCTTCACACAGATTATTATTATGCGTGACAGCTATAAAAACATTATGAGCATGACAAACGTATCAAGACGCTCGAATCTGTGGCAAAAACGCACAACAATCGACTTGATTTCATCCATAACCGTATCAGGAACCTTCGCTGGCAGCTGTCCACTTTTAATCAATATTATAAGTGTAAAGTTTCATTCATAAGTTGTACACATGTGCTTCATAGATACTCAGATACTTTTGCCTAATTCAATTAGCACATCTCTCAACTCAATCTTTATAATCAAAATTTTATTATTCGGCTGCCGTTTTTATGAGGCGTGTCAAAATGTTGTACAGTTTGGATCTTCATTAAGACTTGTGCTATTTTTGGCTCGTTTAAATGAAATTCTTACATTTGTGTAGATTTTTATTAAAGTGTGATAATTTTATAGACATCATTTGATATTAGTGCGTCTTCTGCACGCATTTTCATTAGCTGCTTTGTACGAAAATATTCGAAAGTATATCATATAGCATTCAAGTGATATCTAAGAGACAAGAACTTTGTGACGAATTATATTTGTTGACCGTTGGCTCTGCGAAGATTTTTATAAAATGTTATCATTTGTCAATTTGAAAAGCAAAGAGCAAAATCTAAGACTCTTTGAAGTGATAAGTGATAGAAGAATCTTGAAAATTCAAAATTTTTTATTTCTTAGATGTGTTGTAGAACACAAGAGTGTTCGCACTTTTGTATTATTATTTTTTTACATTAACAGATTCAATCTTTGTGTATTTTTTGTAAAATTTTTGGGTGCCTAAATCGCATATTTTCTTCAGCTTAGTTATTAAATCGCACTATGAAAATCCCGCTGATCTCAATTCTAAAAGGAAACGAATTCAATTGAAAATTCATGCATTTCATTCTTTTGCTGGCAATATTTATTTATTCAATGCACGCAAAAATAATAATAAAGTCAACTGTGAACAAAAGATATGAAAAATTTTTAAAGAATTAAGCCAAAAAAAAAAAAAAAAAATCTGCATTATAAGCAAACACTCAACACTTGCGGCCCTCGTCAAGAAGAAATGCAAAAGCAAAACAAAAGGCGCTCGATTTGTATGCCAAAGAAAAATGTTACTTTTACCTTTCAACAAGCAAACGTTAATCTATTCATGGGGCGCGGAGACTTCAAGAAAGTACAAAATTGCATATGCAAAAGGCAAACAAAGCAAAGCAAAAAGATGCAAAAATATATGTGCCAAAAAAAGAATAATATATAAAAGTAGGGAAAATGGGTCAAAGGTGAACACACACGCATACACACAAACACTAAGATACAGCAAAAAAAAAAAAAAAAGCGAATTCGATTTGGCGCAATCATTAATGCCGACAATAGGGTGTGGCATGCAACGACAATTTGCAACATGCAACAATTTTCTATGCCAATGCATTTCATACTGCAAGCCGAGTGTCCGTGCGTGTGCATGTGTGTGTGCGTATTTATGCAAAACTCATGCCAGGACATACGCAGAAGGACATTTTCCGTTCGCTGGTTCGCGCTACGCTTTACGCTCGAAATTAAAAAGGCAAAATTTTTCACAATTTTCATTGCCAATAATGGCGAACATTTTGCAATGAAAATGATGAAAATTGTTTTTTTTTTTTTTTTTGTTTTTCGTTGTTTTTGTGACAGTTTTGTAACGATATTTTTATGTCGTGTGTTGTGTGTGTGTGTGTGTTTTGTTTGTTATTGGGGTGTGTGTCATGCACATGATTTGCAAAATAAAAACGCGCTACAATTAAAAACTATCTATGACTTTTTGGGTGGTTTCGATTTTTTTTTTTTGCCAACAATCTGTTCGAATTTGTTTTGCTGTCCAGCAAGATCATTAATTATGATTTTTATCTGTTGCTGTGACTAATTTCAATTTTATGAACATTTTCGCTCTAAGTTGTGTAGAAGAAATTGTTTTTATTTGTTGGGAAAGTTCGAAATTTTAACAAAAATTTAAAAATGGTGAGAAAAAATATAAAAGAAGTCCCTTTGAAAGTTTGAAAATTCCTTTCAAGTTTTTCATTAGCTCAAAACTTTTTTTAACGGTCAAAACTGTCTATCAAATATGTTGATGCCCAGCTGACATGTTAACCCAAGTTCAGGTCAGACAACTTTGAACCTGATTTACCACTTTCTATATTAATATCAACATTCAATTATTTTCATCTCATAAGTTGTCATAAGATCAACACAGCAGCATCCGGAAATGTCAACAAAATTAAATGAAGAAAGTTCACATTTTGACACAAAACGAATTTCAAGACAAACAAAGTGAACTCTTTAAAAATTACAAGATCAAATCTGTAAACAAATATGATCTTTTACCCCTAAAAGACGAAGAAATGTAAGAAAAAGTGTGGAACCCTTACAAAAATACTTTTTTTTTTTTCCTAAGTTGAACCCTTACAATTTTTTAAGGATGCTGGAAGGAGACTTCAAAATGGGTTGAAAATACACGTTTTTTTGTTTTCCTTTCACAAAAAACCAAAAAAAAGGTAAAAAATTAAGTAAAAATGTGCTGAAGGAGTTCGTAAGCGTGCAGCATCCTTGCGTTGCACGGCAGCAAAGATCAAGGGGTAAGTTTAGGGTTCGCCTTATTGGCAAAACAACTTATTAATTATGTTAAAGTACTTAAAGGTTTAAAGGTGTCAATTTGAGTTTACAATAGAATTGAAGGATGCGTTTTGAAAATTAGACACTCAGCACACAAACACAAAGAGAAGATTTTGTTTTTTTTTTCATTTAAAATTTAGAAAATATTTTATAGAATTCAAATTCTATTTTGCTGATAATGAAATTTACTTCATTTGGCTGCGACAATGAAATATTTTTAATAATTGATTATTTTCGTCAATTTTTATTTTTTTTTTCAACAAAAACACACCGAATTCGTTGCCCAAACCAAATGTTGTTGATAAGAACGTGAATTTATTTCTATATGATTTTTATATTTGTAGTAAAAGATTTTCTTGAAAAATCGTTTCGGCTTCATTTTGTACGCTTTTATGTTGCTGATGGCACCAACAATGCTCAAATGCGCTGAGAATATTCGAAAATTTTCTTATTTGAAAATGCGTTGTAATGTTACAGCAAATCATGTCTCTCACTCGCACTTGTGCGGTTTTTATGCTTTGGAGCTTAGCTTCATATTTCGTCGGCATTATGTTAGAGCAGCACAGCCGATCATTTTAGCACTCACCAAACCATGCGCACACACAGTCGAGCTGCTCTCACTCAACGCACACACTGAATTGTGCACGCACACAGCTTTAGATGAGTGGTTGAGTGAGTTTTTCTATGCGCTCAAAAGGCGGAGTCATGTTGTTTGAGTGAGCGTCAATTCGAGTTATTCTGATTTGAGTTTCGTTAAGTTTTGGGCGCCTTTCAATTCTAATAAGATTGAGTAAGTCAGAAATTCGTAAATTCAACTTGGCATGGTTGAATTTCATCAGACGAATTTTTGAAATTTTTAGTGTTTTAAAGTCGAACTTAAATGTGAGAAATAAAAAAAAAATAATTATTTATTTAATTTCCAAACAAAAATGACTTGAAGTAAACGACTTCTTAATGCCCTACAACAACGTTGGGTAAGTTATGTAAGCTGGGATTATAAAGTTAAGAACGATTTTTGAAAAATTAGTT
This sequence comes from Phortica okadai, assembly GCA_034638295.1. NCBI lineage: Eukaryota > Metazoa > Arthropoda > Insecta > Diptera > Drosophilidae > Phortica > Phortica okadai. The sequence continues at coordinate 46,491,166 of CM067849.1, read as the reverse complement.
GTAAAAAGTAAGTTTAAAAAAACTTCGATCAACCAGAAATCATCAATCTTGAAAAAAGAAGCGAAGCAATCAACTGAAAATATTTTATTTGCTTTTGCCAACAATTAAAGAAAATTCTATCAAATATCATTAGCAGTTTTCTAAGCAATTTGTATGCTCTAAATTTGATAAATCGATTTTATCCGCAAATTTGACAAATTTGCTTGGCAAACAAAAGCAAACAACAACAACAACAATCACAGAATGTACAAAGTATGACAGTTGAAAGGTGTTTTTAATTACTTGCAAAAGTTGCCTTCAATAAAACTGAAACGACAACTGACAACAACAATTAAAGAAACACAAATACAAACACTCAGACATAGACACAGATACACACACACACAAGTCACAGTTACAGTTACAGCAGTCAACGAAATGAAATGAAAAAGTGCAAATATTGTCAGAAGCATTTCATTGAATGACTGAAAGATTGAATGAACGTCTTCGTAGTTAAAAGAAAAGAATCCCACATAGAACATCATTAGCGCCCCTGCGTTGACAGTGGCAAGCAGAGACAACATCAGTTGACGAAAAGGATTCACGCTTGTGAGGGTTGTGGGCACAGGCAAAAAAAGAGTGAGAAGGAGAGAAAATATCTCGTTGAAGTATTCAAGAAAATTGACATTTCTGGCAAACAACAACAGCAGCAGTCAAAAAGTAAATATGCCATTTCCTTTTATTTCACACACAGTCAAACAGAAAGACAGACAGACAGTCAAACCGACAGACAGACAGCAAGACAGCCCGTACTGATGCTAAGATTCTCTAAACTAAAATAATTTGCCAATATTTGCACAGAGCGCCAGCAAAGTCAGCACTGAGCGTGTACATCATTAATTACATCAACTGTGAGCTCTGAGCTGTGAGCTGTGGGAAGCCCGCGTGGTTCGCTGCATCTACAGTACAGTACGAGTCTCGCTTGTCTTAGTCTAGAAACAAGTTTAGGAATTCTATTTTTTTTTTTTTGCGAATTTGCACAAAAAAAAAATGTTGTTAATTAATAGAAATCAACATTGGAATTTTGCTGTTTTAACAGTATTTTTATGAGCAGCTCAGCTGAGCTTTGCTAATCGACGATTTCAAGATCTTATATGTGTCGAGTTTATTTCGTAACATTTCCTATATGTATTCATGCCTTATTCTTTTCAGAAATTAATTTTCAATTAAAATCCATGCTTGAACAACATTTTAATTGTTTGCGTGTTTGTCATACAAAAGCAATAAATGAATACAAATGCAACAAACCCCAACAATATGTTGACAGAACGCGTTAAATGCCAAATGCTTTTTCATATTTACACGCTCATTAAAGCCAACTTATTCACGTTGCCAAAGCAACAAGCCGCGACAGGATAATCTAAAAGTTACAAGATACATGAAGAAGTCTTCTGCTTTAGTTAACTTTATCGCTTACAAAGGCAAGTCTGTCTGACTGTCTGTCTGTCCGTACATGTAATGAATTTCAATTCGCTTCGCATTCTATGCAAATCTTCATTTATGCCACACAACGCGCAACAAGACAATAAAATTTCTAATGTTTGCCGCATGTTTTAGTGTCCTCAAGACGGATACGAAGAATAAACTTCCTTAAAACCAAGTTTTACATACATTTAGCATTATTTGCATAAGCGTTACAGTTAGTTGAGGGTGTTGTTTGCCACATGCCACATGGTCTCTCTTGTGATAGCGGAAATAATAAAACAGTGAAGTTGTTGTCATATTTCCATTAAGATTTGCCACTTAAAGTGTCATATGACAATGCAGACATGAGTCTTTAACTGTTTCACTCTGCTGTGTGCGTGTTTGTGTGTATGTATGTGTGATGTATGCATGTATGTTTGTATTTATGGCACATTTATTACCCATATTTTAGCTTCCGGCTTTTATCCTTTCGTTTGGCGCAGCATGCCATCATCGTCATCATCATCATCGTTGTCATTATTATGCGCTCGCGCCTATTTGATGCCTAATGGCAGAGGCAACAACCGGAGCAATGGCTAAGGTGGTAGCAGACTCAAGCTTTATCTACATCTTTTTGCGTAATTGTTTCCTTTATTAGTAACACTTCCTCATGGCAACAAAAGTTAATGCTTCTTCTTCTTTTCCTACTGTTTCTGCTTGTTCATTTTTCTTGCATGTATGTATGTGTGCGTGCGTATAGACATGTGAAACTTATGCGTTCGCTGGCTTAATTATTCCGCAACATTTGTTGGCATACATGGCGTATTAGTTACATAACAATTTCACTTGCTTAACTATTTGCTTTACTTTGCTTTGCTATGAAACAAAAAAAAAATGCAAAAAACAAAACGAGAGGCATTTTAGAAGTTGTTGAAGAGAAGATTTTAATTATTTACTTTTGTGTAAATTCGTGGATCTTTATTGATTTACTTGTTTAGTTCCTCAAAAGAGTTACAGTGTGTTTTTTAATTATTAACTGACGTATGTGCCTTGTAGCTCTATGTAACATAGGAGTATACGACAATTTGTTATATTTTTATTTATTTTTTTATTTGTTCGCATAAATGACGCAAAATTAAAGATTTATAACAAAGTCTTCTATTCTCACAAATATTGTAATAATTACATGTTTAAGATTTCAGTTTTAATGTTCATTTAAACAATTAATGATAAAACAAACAATCCATCTTCGAAAAGCAATTAAGCTGCTTACGTGCATAACACATTCTAATACCCTACTTACGTGTCTAAGTCATAAAGCAATGAGTACATGGCCAAAATGCCGCAGGTGTTTTTATGTCATACTGAATGAAGCCTTAAACTACAACAACATCAATGACAACAACAAGCTAAGCTCAATTAAAGTCACAAAAAGTGTCGCCAACGATAAATAAAGAAAACAAAAAAAAAAAAAAATATTATTTTAAGTGCGTTTCATGCTACATGAAAGTTGTCAAAATAGTTTGGTAAAAGTTTTTTTTACAAGCGTACCAGAGGATTAGACGATGTATAGCTGCTTGTACAAATATCTGTGTGTGTGTGAGTGTGTGTTTGAAGCGTCTACGGCTGCAGACGTTTATCAATTCAATAGCCTAAGGTGTGGCTTGGTGTTTATGAACAACGGCAGCAACATTCAAAGCACTTACATGCTGCACGCAAAGCTTGCTAGCTGGCTGACTTGCCACACATTGCTATACGCCATTGGAAACACGTCAGCCAAGCGACAACGACAACGACGACCGTCGACGACAACGGCTCATGATAAAATAGATAAGCAATATTACCGAACAATTTTCAATTAACACAAAAACTGTGAATGCCAACAAAGTAATGTTGCTGTCTCGGCAGCTAAACAAAAATACCAACAAAACAAAGAAAAAAAGGAAGAAATAAAATAACAACACACGCATGTATGCCACCAAAGTGGCGCTTGAAGCATCACCAATGCGTTGCATTGCATTGCTTTAAGTCAAGTCACAACGCAACGCATCGCACATGTCCACGGTGCATCATGCCAAACTCATCTACAAATTGTCTAATCTAATGTTCACCTTGCGACTTAACGCAATAAAAGCGCTGAATGCGCGTATGCTGATAGTAGCAGCGCAGCGCAGTCTCAGCCTCGAGCACAACTCCGACACCACACCACACCGCTTGACCAAGGCACACGACCAATATGATGCTCAGACTCATACACACACATGCATGCATGCATGCATGCATGCAATCAGACTCTCTCGTTTGTTTGTACGTTCGTTCGCTTAGTCGCTGCTTTGCATGTTGTTGTTTCTGTTGCTGTTGCTGTTGTTGGCATGTTGGATAAGTTGGAACTTGGTTTGATCTATGCTCGCCGTTAGTGTCGCCGCGCCAACATGAAAACGGCAACGGTCAACAATTTATCATTTTTGGTGTTGCTTCTGCTGCTGCCGTTGTATTTTTGTTTTTGGTTTTCTTTTTTTTCTTCATCTTCTTTTCTGCATGAAGTCGCATGCAGTTTTGTTCAAGAAAGGCTTCCAGAGCCGCTTTCGTGGCAATTTGCTGTCGCGGCGGATTTAGTTTAAGCTCAGCGCAATTATTGAACGCCTATTGAAAGTATTTAAGTCTGTGTTGTTGTTGTTGTTATTTACTGTTGCTGCTGCTGATGAACCTTGTGTTTGTCTGCGCTCTGTGACGTTTTCATTATTTGGTAGCTCTATTTTATTGAGAAGTCGTGACATTTAACATTTTTATGCGTTGCCATGATTTAATGCATTTGAAAATATAAAAGAAATGTATTTTTGGTTATTATTAATATTGATGAACATATGCGAAAATTATTATTATTATAAAATCAAATTATAAATTAAAAGTTTCCATAAATTTGACTTAAGTTTTGCATATATGCAATATTTGCATACAAGCGATACATTAATAAGCGCTCACACAAAATGCAAATTTAATTAACAATACAAAAATTCATTTAACGTAAATAATTCCAAAAAAAATAAATTTTCACACTTAAAATAAAAATAAACACCAAATTACACATCAACTTAAACGGAATTTAACCTCGCACACAAAAGCAACAACACAACAACAACAGCGCATAGACGTGGGTTTATTGCGAATATGGCTACTGATTGCTTGAACTATTGAACTATATCGGTACTTAATGGAAACGCAATCAAATAATTGCGCAAAGTGTGCCACAATCAAATATACCGAAACAAATTAAAGAACGCACACAAAATCAACACCACACACACACAACACAAGCAACAACAGCAGCACAAGCAATAATAATAAAATAATAATAAAGTATTGTATGAAATAATGACAGAGAAGACAACTGAAAGTACTAACAAATAACAATAACAAATCGATAAATCAACAGAACCGCAAAACATAAAAAAAAGCAGAAAAGATATATAAGTAACCAAAGTATCCGTTAGATACGCGCACGACACACACACACACACACACATAGAGCAACGATGCACTAAAGGCCAAGTTGAGTTAGTTTGGCCGTGCAAAGAAGAAGAAGAGTCAAGCGATAAGTTTACAATTGCTTATGACTTCAATTAATCTGTGAAAGCGCCTACGCAACGTTTTGAGTCAGTCGTCTTCATATGGCTAGACAGGAGCGGTGCGGTAAGGCATAGTGGCCGATTGAAAAACCGCAATAAAACAACGAACAAAAAAAAAAAACTCTGCGCACAAAAATAGAAATTGCTGAATTACAAAATAAAGCGGCAGAAGGGAAAGAAGAAGAGAAAGACCAGCGAAATACAACAATGGCAAAATGGAAGCGCATCTGTTCAATGATCTGCGTCTGACTTTGGTCTTTTGGCTCTGACTTTGGGTTTGGGCTTTCAATTTTTTTTTTTTTTTTTTGCGCAGCTTTACAATGCGCATAAGCAACATGAACCGCAAATGCAACTGACGACGATAACAACAACAAAAACAACAACGTCGGCGATGCAATGATGCACTTTGCACAAAACAATTGACCTGAAATTTCATTGAAGATGTTCGTTCGTTGGTTGCTTTTGCACACACTTTAAGTCGCCCCCACCACAGCTTCTTCTTCTTTGTCTAACATAATGATGAACTGTGGCCACCTTGCACACCAACAAAAGCATCATTTGAGAATACAAACCTCACCTCACCTCTCCTCACCACAGCACAGCATTGCGCCTTAGCTCAACTCACCTTTCCTCACCTCGCCTTACCAATGCACAGCACAGCTCAGCAGAGCTCACCACCTCACCACAGTAGAGTGCACTCGCCGGCACAGCTTAATTCAACTCATCTTACCACACCATAGACAAACAACAATACTTCACTGTGATATCTGCACAAAACGGTAAATTGCTTAGTCATCATTATATTATATTTTGGCTATAATACCGATTTCAATGTTTTTTCTTGCTGCTGACGACGGACGGCGACGATGATGATGATGATGATGATTGTAATCATGATCATTATAATTATTTGCTATTATTATCAAAATGAAATCGCACACTGTGAGTAATCTCATGTGCATGAGAGACTCTTAGCGTGTCGGTCACTCGGAAAATAGCAACAATTGTGTTGGCCAAGCGGTCGCAGCACATGAGACTTAAATGCAACGCAATGCTTCGCATGGCCCTATTTACACACACACCCACACCCACACATTGCTACGTGTAGACTCGTGTATCCCCATCGCACAAAGTGTGTGGAGTTGTGTGCGGTCGTAAAACCTGATCCTCCTAGTCACTTCAACTCTCAACTGGCTATGCCTCCTTTGTCTAGGCTTGATGGCGGTGGTGGCGTCGTTTCACCTAAATTGCTTTCTTAAATTTGTCTTTTAGTTGCGAGAGAGTTATGCACTTCTTCTTCAGGCTATGTATTTAATGAGTTTAAATCTTTCTTTCAATGGTGTTTCTTTTTTTTTTTAGGTTTTCTCGTTTTTTCGTAGTGAGTTCGCTGAGAATTTGATAGCATTAGCGTGTGGTTTATGCTTGAAGTTGTTCTTGAATGAATTTATTACTGATTGTGTTTCTGGTATTCGAGTTATGTGAAAATTATTTACTTCAGATTTTATGAAGTGTTTGTGAGCATAAAGATATTGATTGAAATTGTATTGAAAGCTTGTGTCCTTGACTCGATTGTGATAGCGAAGAAGGTCACAAAAAGCTTGTTTCGCATGGAATTTTTGATTGGCGTTCTATTAAATTTATTTAATGACAGTAGATTCTCTTTAAATCGAACTTCAAGGCAATGATTATTAATTTGGATTATACAAGAAGGACTTTTTGATAAAGACTTACTTACTTCGGTCAGTCGGTAAAGTCATAAGAAAATAAAAATTCGACCTTTTGGAAATTATTTTATTAATACTGATAAACGTTTCAAATTGCATTAACTCGAGATAAAGAGTCCTATGATCAGAATTTCATAGTTTATCACTTATAATTGCAAATAATTGGAATTATAAGGTTTCTTGGAGATAAACGGAAGGAAATGATTCATTATTTTTGTCTTAGAGACGATTTCCATATAACGAGGTTCCAACTAAATATATTACACTGTATCCAAATAGTAATATTATAGTAATAACAACATATGTTGTTCTCTAATCATTATAAAACACACCTGAATCAATTTCACGGTTTTACGTAAATGAAACCAAAATACACATATGAAATATTAACAATTTTATTTCGCAGGTGTTGAAAAATTACAGCAAAAATTAGTTACAGCGTCATTTACTCGCTGAAATTACACGAAGATAAATTGAATCGCAGCGCAAAATGAGATCGAAATATGAGCTTCACATTAGGCGCAATTTCGAATTTGGCGTTGCGCATCTGCAGCTGTGCCGCCGATTGGCTGAAATAAGTTCACCAACCGAAATTCAAAAGAGAAAAAAAAGGTTAGACTGTAAAAGTTCATGGCTCTGCGACGTGGCATGAGTGTGGCTCACTCAGTCTACTACAACAGCAGTCAGTACGGCAGCAATAAAATGTTCATCATTGCCTGTACATCATCATCATCATGACCATGATCATGATCATTATCGGTAGCAATGCCTCATGCCAGCAGCAGCAGCAGCAGCAAATGTTGCACTTGCGTGCTTAGGTACCGATCACTTTATGCCAGCAAGTTGCAATGCCCTGAACGATCTGCAATGCCGAAACGACGTTCATCGACGTCGCGCGCATGTGCAAATTGACTATTGACTCACGCCTGTGCGTGTCTGTGTGTGTGTGTGTATCTGTGTGCAAGAGTATAGATTGGCGTATATGCGGCTTCATTTGTGGCTGCCACCGGTTGGCCAGTGAACTTTTGAACTCACGCGCCATTGGAAAATTGTGGTTCTTGTTGTTGTTGTTGCAAACAATTTGAGATTTTTTGGTTGCTTGCAATTTTTTTGCTTAGCTTTTTTTTCATGTATTTCTAGGTTAATTGCATGCGCCATATTTCAAAAGCAAGCTCAAGCTTGTGTTTTTTTTTTTTTATTTTATTTTCGTTTAGTTTAATGAAATTAAATATACTTGAGACTTTTACCAACAACACCAAAGTAGACATAAAACCATTGAGTTCAAAGTTCGATCGCTTTTCTGTCATACCAACAACGCTTGAAATGAAAACGAATCGAATCAGTTGAATCAAAGAACGAACTGCCAACGAATGTCAACCAGCAAATAAATTTATTTGATTTTAATTGATAATGAAACAAAAATAGAATGAACAAACGACAGCCAAGCCAAGCAAACTCAAGCTCAGCAACAAGTCACATTACCGAGACTGAAGTGATCTTGATGTTGTTGCTGATGTTGCTGCTGCTGCTGATGATGATGGCGTACTGTTTGCCTTTGTTTTACACAATAAGCACAAATAATATTTAATAACAATAATATTTTCAACTGTGTTCATACGCAAACATTGAACTTATTTTTTTTTGTTCGGTTTTCGTTTTGTTTTTGTTGTTATAAACTTGTGTACCAACTCTGAAATCAGGGAGCATTTTTAATTGGTGACAAGCATTGTCGTTGTGACGTTAACGTTCTTCACTCACTCACTCACTCACATTGCCAGCCAGGAATGTGCGCACTGAGGGCCTCAACTAACTGCGACATTCAACTGGGTCGAATTTTAATTTGTTTAAATGAAATACTCATTTAAATTTTATTGACAAACAAATTGAATTGATTGATTTAAATGAATTTATGTGGTCAGACGCTGTCTGAGACACAAACTGAGACTAAGTCGATGTCTGGCAATAAGACTTAGTTGATTTTTTGTATGCAAAAGCACATGTTCGAAACTGTTGTCGCTATGAGTAAGCGAAACAACAACGAAATGCTTTAAGGAAATAGAAAATCTTCTGTGACTGCACCACTTTTGCTTAAATCAATTATCATTGCCTTGGGCTTAAATGCCTTGAAATCGGTTTTAAAGTGTAGCAACATTTTACATGCCTAACGTTACAAACGCTTGCAAGTTAAAGAAGGTGATGACAAAGAAGTTACAACATGCTACATGTTTTTGAACTTTGGTGGTTTGAAAAATTGTTTTTTCTGGGGAAGATTTTTAGAAATATTTTTAAATAAAATTTTTTCAGATATTTTCGTCTAAACTTGTTGGAATAAAGAAGAGATTGTTGACTTAATTAGTGATATTTCCCAGTGATATGTCATAGGTTCAAGTCTTGGCTAAGGTTTTATTATTAACTCAATAGAATTTATATCAGAGACTCCAAGGGGTTCATATTTTTAGACTGATCCTTTCCATAATTTGTTCTCAATCTTCAAGTATTCCATTCGTAATAAGCCCAATTAAAAAAGCTTTTCAAATTTTAGACGTTTTTCTTCAGTGCTCAGCTCCGTTTCAAGTCACTGATTTATGATAACACAATAACTCAAAGTCGTTGTTTGCGTGCTATCCTTTAAGAGTAGAAGTGAACCTTAATCAAAAATTCCATTGACCAATACATTTTTTTTAGCTTTTGATCAGTGATTTATTAACGTTCAATCCGAGAACCGTTTCAAGTAGTCCTGTGTTAAGTGTAGCCTCGTGTTAGGCACCATTATGCCAGCTTAATTACATGACCAAGCAAAACTAAGACTGTAAAAATGTTTCCGTAATCGGTTCCACTACAAATACGAGCACAGAGCATAGAAATTGTACATAAAAATGTTTGCACTTCGTATTTGTCGGACATAAAATCGAATATCGAATTACCAGACGACAGAACGAGTATGTGTGTGTGTGTGTGTGCGTAGAGAGGCCATGCCATATGCTTTGGCATAGCAAGCCGAGTTAAATATGCGATAAATTGCTTTTTGCATTTATCATGGTCTCAGTCTAAAGCATAGCTGGAACAGCGCCATGCAGCGACCAAAAGCAAAATGCGATGATGAAGAGTTGAGGCGCTGCACGTGGCATGAACACCACGCAATTGCCAACTGGCAGAGAGGCAAACAGGCAACAGGCGACGCATAGCGAACAAGATTTTTAATTAGTTGCCACAAAACGAAGACAAAATACAAAACGCCAAAGCGGAATTTATTAGTTGTGGCAACTTTGACGCGACGAAGACAACAAAAAAATAGGCAAATACAAAACGAAGATGTCAAGTTTTTGCAAAATGTCAACATTTATTTAACTTTCAATCTACTTATGGTAATTCCTGTGTTAGCACCTTATTGATATACACAAGAAAACTGGAGACACGCGTATAGACATCGGGACGACCCTGAGCACAGGCGGCGACGCCATACGAGACAATGCCCACGAGCTGTGGCACCGGACCGGCTATGATCAAAGGACCGCCAGAGTCACCCTGTATGCCAGCAAAATAAATGAACAAAGTCCAAAGTATGAGTAATTTTTCAAGACTTACCACACATGCGCCCTGACCACGCGCCGCCAATGCACAAATCTCACTCGGCGTGACACGAAAACCCTTCTGTGCGCATTCCTCATTCGTTATCGTGCGATAGTTGAGCACTTGCAGCTGATCCGGCAATTTGGCGCCCTGCGTTGTCTGTGTCGTTGAGCCCCAGCCGGTCAACTGCACCGGCACACGATCACCGATGCGTCCAGGACCGCTCAAGGCGATAGCAGCGAAATTGTTGCGTTTCAGATCAAAGGCCGGCATCACTTTCACAATTGCAATGTCATTGATGATGCGTGGTCCGCTCGAATATTGCGGATGCACTTGTTTGCCCACCACCTTGTGTCGTTCGCCGCCCAACTTCCACGTCAGTGTGCCACCCAAAACGCTGAATTCCTCAATTTTCATATTATCAACACAATGGGCGGCGGTTACGATATGATTGGCGCTAATAATCGAACCGCCACAGAAGTGTTGGTAACGACCAAGTCCGCGATTGCGCTGCAATGAGACCTGAAAGGGCACAATTTCACCAGCTGGCTGACCGCCATTGATGCGTGTCGCATTCAAGTCAAGTTGCTCTTCAGCGCTCAACTCTTGGGCTTGCGTGTGTGCGAGTGCAAAAGCACAAAGTGCAGCAATTAAAAAGTAGAATTTTATGAAATTCATTTTAGCCATTTTACTGCCAAAAGTTGACGATAACATTTAAGCTTGTTTAATTGTGCGACTCATTATTTATAGTCTGTTTCTTCAGACAGAAGATTTGCGTTTTATTTACTCTTCATTTTATGTTTTTGGGGCTTCGCGCTTCTTATCAAGTGGCTCAAGGTTAGCTTAGTATTTAAAATAAATGCGACTTGTTGAAATTTATTCTTTATTTATTGTTTTTTTTTTTTGCTCTGTTTAATTAATACTTTTTAAAGTCAAGTGCATTGCTAATTAAATATTATAACAGATTATAAGCAAAAAAAGAAAATAATTATCTTCATGCAAACTTTTACGCAGAATTTTTCAAGCCTTAAATGACTTATTCTTGGTATTATGCAGATTTATTTTTAATTAATTATTTAATAAAAAAAAATATACATACATATATCATGCTTGTTTCTTGTATTTATGCTAGCTGATTTTTCTTGCAGTAATATGCGTGCAACAGCAACATAAGTTGCAATATGCTGCATGCTTGTTTATTGTGGTTGGCACAGCAGAAGCGCCTACTTGTTGTCATCAATTAGGTAACAAGCACACGCGACCGATAAATTTCAGGAACCAACACACACACACATACACCAACAAACATATCTACATATGTATAAAGTGACAACGTAGTATAAATTTTGTTAGCAACAACAGCAACAAGCAGCAGCAGCAGTGACAGAGACGTTGGCAGCGACTTCATCACCTTCAATAGCATGCTGCTCGTTTATACTCATATCATGGTCTCAGTTTTCTTATCTGATTTGCAAATAAAAAATCTGACTAATTTCTTGCAACACACCCGCCCGCCAACCTCAAGAGGTTGTTGCGTGTATGTTGAATAATCCATGGTAGTCATAATTTATATCCGACTGTGTTTGTGCTACGAATCGATTCTGTGCGCGCACCTTGTGGCGCGAACAAATTAAGTATTAAAATAAACGACCAATTTACTGATTATACAAAACATGCAATTAATTTTGAGACACTTTTCCGTTGTTACTCTTGTTGTTGTTGTTGTTATGGTTGGCGTTGGCTTGTTGCTGCTGAGCCAAGTTGTCATTTGTATTAACGCATGAGGAGCAAATTAATGAGTGTGACAAATGGAAAATTTATTTATTTATTTTTTTATAATATTTTTCTTTATTTTTTTTTTCGTGGCGTGTTTTATAATTTTACATCTTATAAAAATTAGTGCCAATACGCTTATTTCTATTATACGATCTCCATAATGCTAGCATAGTTCTTTCGATCCATTTGACAAACGGACTTATGCGTGTAAATGCATAAGGTTTGTTCCTTCGACAGGGCGCACCCTTGCCATACGACAGCAAGCCATAGATCTTGTTGTAGTCAATACTTACCAAAGGACCGCCGGAATCACCCTAAAGATAAAAAAAAAGTCTTATATATTTTAGAACTTGTGATAACTTTGAGATACAAACATCACAAGCGCCACGCCCGCACGTATTCAATGCACAGATCTCGGTGCTGGTCAAGTAAATGTATTTGTACTTGGTTACACAATGGTCATTCAGCAGCGTAGTGAAGTGCAACGTTTCGAGTGCTTTTGTGTACATACTTTTGGGCACACGACCCCAGCCCACAAGCACCGAATCGAGACCGCCTAATTTTTTATCTTCTCTGAAATTAATTTTCCGAAAGCGTTTAGCATCACTTAACGGAAAACGTGGCGACACTCTGATCAGCGCAATGTCGCTGCCATAGAGCGGTCGGAAACTCTTGTGCATTGCCACCGATACGACTTGAAAGCGTATAAGTGACGCCTGATGATAGAGTTGATTGGTGCCAGCGACAATGCTATACTTTCTCGAATCGTATGATTCCTTCATAAAGCAATGCGCAGTCGTCAATACAAATTGCTCATCAATGATGGCGCCGCCACATAGATGCTCATAATTTCCATTCCTTTGCCGCCGTTGCAGTGACACCATGAACGACGTTGAGCCAATCGAAGGTGCGAGAGTGGTGCGAGGTGTTTTAGCTAAAAGTTGTACCAAAATATTTAGTAATGTTCTTATCAACTTGTTTGTATAAATACTTTTTGGTGCATTCGTTGCAATATCCATAGAATCATTTGTTGGAGAATCTGTAATAATATCCATAGAACCATTTGTTGGAGAATCTGTAGTAATATCCGTACAATCATTTGTGGGAAAATCTGTAGTAATATCCGTAGAATCATTTGTTGGAGAATCTGTAGAAATATCCGTAGAAACATTTGATGGAGAATCCGTAGAAATATCTGTAGAAATAGTCGGTGTAACATCCTCAATAGTAGTAGTAGTAGGATTCAAGGAATTATTCGTAATTTTATTCGTAATTGTATTGGTAATTGTTTTTGGATTTGAATTCGTAATTATATTTGTAATTTTGTTCGTAATTCTAATCGATACATCTTGAAACGACGTTTTTGAGACGCACAGGTATGCAACTAAAAGTATTAAGATAGTTTTCATGACTGTCTCATTCAGGGACAATAAATCATCAAAAAAAATTGGCTACAGACACGGTCGAATAACGTAATTAAAACGGATTAGCGAATGGTCCAACAAGATATGTGCATTAATCACCTATATTTTTGCTTAAATTCATTAACTATATAAAGTATACACAATCTATAATATTATTTTTACCGGTAGATAGTTGACACTTCATTATATTAGAACTTATCACAGTGATACATCACTATCACAGGTGATATAATCTTCAATATTTGAATAAGATTACCATTTTTGATAAAGTTTAAGATAATTTCAATGGTTCTGCTATATTTTGAGAACCGGCAGATGGCGCAATTGTAACTTACCTTTGAAATAATTAGATCTTTTTGTTGTAAAATATATTTCTCATTTATTATTTATTGATTTTATTATACAAAATAATACAAAGATACAATAGAATACAATTTTAAGTTCATATCCTGAAAAAAAACTTCATAAAGTACGTATGACATGTCAATCTTAACAACTTGCAAACATATGAACATTTACATTGCCTAAAGCATAAAGAAAAGACAAAGTAACATCATATCGCGTATTAATTTGGCTTTAAAGTCATAATTTACACAGACAAGCGTTTCTAATAACCTTGACTTCATACGTTTTCAAAGCTGACTTGAGGGAGAACAAAAAAAAAACAGATCAAACATACAAAGGTAGTGAAAATTGTACAACAAAAGGATTAACATGTCAGTCAGTATGTAAATTAAATTAAAGAAGATACATGCAGACAGATACAGGGTGGTCCAATTAACAAAAGCCGAGAATAAGACGACACGACAGGCGCCAACGACCAAAATTGGCAAGAAGAAAACCAAAAACCAACGATAAGCGAATGCAACTGCCGAATAATAAAGCCATTTCGCATGAGTGTGTGTAAGAAAGAGAGAAAGAGTTATATTGAAGCACAATAAATGCACAGAGCATTCGAACAATTAACACAGTAGCTCAAAGATCAAGACCTCCAACGGCAGACAACGGATGGCAGAGCAGAGCAGAACTCAAAACCGAAAAGGTGTGCATAATTAATTCGCCAGGCTCAACACACACACACACACACACACTCACACACACATGGAAATTGATATACTAGACCCACACACATGTGTGACTTATTGCCAAACGAAGGCAGACAAAATGATTCATTAGTCGAAATGCAGCAATCAAGTCCGTAACTGACACACTCACACACACACACACATACAAGACCCCAGGAAACTTGTATAAGCTTTTTTGGGGCGGCAAAGCCCGAAATGGGGCACACAACTTTGGTCTGAATACTGGAAAAAACTGATTTGCATCGAACAACATGCGCGAATGAGCAAGATATCAGCATTGCCAAAGACAGGATGCGAGCCACTCAGCACATGTTTGTGTATGTGTATAAAGCATTTGCATCGGTGGCAACAATAACAAAACATTCCAATTGGACTTGGTCTGCGCAGACAGGCAGCCAGACAGACAGACAGATCGATGGACAGACGGAGAGACAGAGAGTTGAAATTGGTTGCAGACTCGTAAATGAATTAAGAGACGACTCAGTCAGTCATGTAGCACTGTGGCATTGGTTTGTCGCTCGGCCAGTAGTTTGCCTGATTGCAATACGAATTTAATCGGAATATTTAAATTATTCACTGATTAAAACTGCAATGTTACGGCTGACGTGTTTGTTTGCCATGTTCGTTGGTTGGTCGGTTGGTTGGTTGGTTGGTTGGCTTAAGGCCGCTTGCGTAGGTGTCATTCCCAGGAATTGACAGTTGCAGACGCTACCGCTGCCGCCGCTGTTGCTGCGGCTGTTGATTGTTGCCACCGCAGTCAAATGCCACCCAAAAGAAACTTGTGCGATTATATTGACACTTCGGTAAGTGGCAATGGGTGAGCAACACACAGGCACTTGTTGTTTTAATTGCTTCAAGACGAAATTTTCAGAACTTTTACAAAAATCACAAATAAAAATTTTGCGTACAACTAAGAAACTAAAAACTTATACAAAATTCATCTTCGTTGCAAAAACAAAGCTCAAAAAGAGAGAAGAAAAAAAAAACAACAAAAATAACAACAAGAAAAAATATGTTGCTGAACTCAGCTCAGCATGAGTTCGAGCGAAGTTTAAAGGTTATAACACTTAACAATAACTTCGACACCCCGCTGAAGTTGATAACGAAAATTCCGCACAATGAAGGTGTATGAAAGAAGACAACAAAAATAAATAAATAAAATAAAAACAAAAAGAAAGAATTAAATAAAAATTACTAATCGCAAAGCTGGAATCAGACGCCGCGTCTGCCGCTGTGCCACAGCGACAACCTGCGACACCAGCATTCAATACTAAAGGCGACGCAAGGCAACGTGGCTTAAGCCGGAAAAAAAAAAAAATCACAAATAAAGATACAATTTTATTGCTGCAAAATATGATAAATGTAATTCAATATTCTAAAAAAATATTCAAAATTTTGTAATACAATTTTTAATCTGAAAACATTCATTCATCTTTTTTATATCTTAAAAAAATATATTTCTATATACTTACTATTAATTTTTCACCCCACCCTAAAACAAAGTTATTTCATTTTTTTTCTGCAACTTTCAAACGCAAGTAAGATGATTTTTTTCTTCTTTCAACGTTCCTGAGGACAATTCAAAATTCTGCATAATAAAATTCATTTTAATCATTTAATCAAAATGAGCAAAGCAAACCAAAGCAACGAACAAACAAACAAACAAAGACAGGCAGACGAGTCACAACAACAATAATAATAACAACAACAGCCAGCGTGAAATTTCAACAGCTAACAGATTCGACGAACGTACGACAGACGGCCTGACGGACAGACAGAAGTAGCGCAGGAAGAACAATTGGACAAACAGACAGACGAAAGCGCAGACTTGATCTTTTGCCGCTTGAATGTTGACAGTTCTGCTTTTATTGGCTTTAACGCTGAGCGCTTTGCCAGCGCGGTGTTAACAAGATAAGCATCCTGTCAAGAGCGGTAAAGACAGACAGACAGACAGGCAGATGAAAAAAAATATGGTCAACAACACTGATCTGACCAAGCATGAGAGTGAGTGAGAGAGACGGCAAGGCGAAGCAAAGTGAGAACTAGTGGCGTTCAGTGGCTTATATGCGCCATCATTATTATGACATTTCGCTTGATTGCTCACTCAGTCAGTCAGTCAGCTAGTCAGGCAGTTAGTCAGTCAGTCTGACCAAGCACAAAGTCGACAGACAACAATCGTCATGTTTGCTCTTCTCGAGAAGTCATTCTCGTCGTCGTCATCGTCGTCGTCGTGGTGCGTGTGGTCGCCTCGCATTGAGCAAAGACATTTTCATTGCAATTTTTATGACTTTTGACTGCCAAACGAAATGTTTTCTTTTTTGTTTTTAGTTTGCCGCAAATCGTCATAGTTTGATTTATTTAAAAGTTGCTCGCAGTTGTTTTTATGGCCTTTTATTTTGTGCTGTTGCTTTGGCAAAGTGCTGTCGACCGCTGTCGCCATCGTTCAGTTAGTCAGTCAGTCAGTCAAGTCAGTCAAGTCAAATCCGGTAGCAGTTCATTCCAACATTTAATTGTCTCGTGCTCGATTGCCATCGGGGTCAGCATGATTTCAAAAGTTACTTGCACTATCGGCGTGGGTTTGAAAGTAAAGGTTTTTTTAGATTGTTTTTTTTTTTTTTTTTTGATTCTGATTAACTTGATTTGCATTTTTATTGGCATGTCGCTAAATTTGTGCATTTCTATTTTTTATTATTATTATTTAATGTATTTTAATATATTTTTTTCAACACAACATCGCTTCACCAAAGACTCCATTGCACTGCAAGCTGACTGACACAGTTTCAAATGCTTGTGACCCTGTAAAAATGTGCTTAGCTAAAACAAAAACTTGATAAACCCAGAATAATTCCTATTCCAAACACAATTACAGAATACCACCATGCGCCGCCCACTGCGTGCGCGCTGATAACAAAGAATTGGTGAAAAACCCATGCATCGACGCACTGTATATAAGGGACCCACAAGTCAGCAGCCATTAAAGTGCTGAGGTCAGACAAGCGCACAACATGGCTTACAAAACTATTTTGGTCGTGTTGGCATTAACCATTCTGGAGCGTGTTCATGGCAAGCCACAAGGCTCAGTGATCGATCGTAAGTCATTAATCCACACATTAGACACTCAATGAAATGCTCTCAATCGGCCTACAGTTGACAAGTACTTTGAGGACACGGACAACAGTTCACAGGAACGCGTTGTTGGCGGCTACGATGTTCCACAGGATGTGTACGTGCCCTACCAGGTGTCCATGCAGTTTTTAACCAAAGCCGGCAAAAAGCGACATTTTTGTGGCGGCTCCATTGTTGCGCCAAATCGCGTCCTCACCGCGGCACATTGTGTCAATGGACAGAATGCAAGTCGCATTTCAGTCGTTGCTGGCATACGCGATTTGAACGACAGCTCCGGTCAACGCGCACAAGTGCAATCCTATGAAATGCACAAAAACTATCAGGAATTGGTGACCAGTGATATTGCAATACTGAAAATCGATCCACCATTCGAATTGGATGACGATCGTGTCGATAAGGTCGATGTGAGTGGCAGTGAGAAAGTTGATGGCAATCAGGCAGTCACACTGACCGGTTGGGGTTCTGTCTTTCACTTTGGCTCCGGCCCATTTGCCAAGTATCCGACGCGTCTGCAAAAATTGGCATATAAAACAATAACCAATGAAAAGTGCAAACAAACCATGTCACAGTTGACGGACACTGAGATCTGCGCTTTGGATCGATTCGGCAAGGGCGCTTGTAATGTGTGTACCAACAAAATTTAAGTGGCATCGAAATTAATTAAGAAATTTTTGCATTTACAGGGTGACTCTGGCGGTCCTTTGGTGATGCAACATGATGGCAAACTCAAACAAGTGGGCATTGTTTCTTATGGCACAGCCTTTTGCGCCTCCAATAGTCCGGATGTGTATACACGTGTCTCAGTGTTCAATGACTGGATTACGGAACGCATGGCTTGAAAGTTTACTAACCTAAAATTTTCCAACGGCATCATCATTATTGGCAAAAACACAGAATTCAACAGATTTCTTTACATCTTCGGATTATTAAAAACTTTAATAATAAATTATTGTTAAAAAAAAACTCTTGAATTCTGCAATCCATAACAATATATGAATATTTATAAGAAGTTAGCCTAACTCTAAAGAAGAACTAAAGAAGTCATTCCATAGTCATTATTCGCATGCCTTCTGTATGTGACACACTTTCATTAAGTTATGCGTACATGGAAAACGCTCTGTCGTTCATCATATTTTAAGTACCAGCATAGTAACTCATTTGTGAAATTCAAGATCAAATTTAATTGCTCCAAGAATTTGCTATACAAGTAACAACATTATCTATGCAAATTTTCTAATGACTGACAAGTGAGGCAACTGATGGAACACCCAAGCATATATAAAAGCCGAGTGGTATCCAAAAAAATACATCATTATAGCAAATGCTAGCAGCGCACTAACAATGTCCAAGTTAAACCTTTGCTTTGTGTTGGTGACGCTGTTCATCCTTATGGACACAACGCGTGCCATACTCTTTAACTGTAAGTCAATCTGCTGAATCAAATTTAAATGTTTATATTCATTTACTGAGCTTCACTTTACAGTCGCCTTGCCCAGTAACTCATCAACGCGCATTGTGGGCGGCGCCGATGTGCCCAACGGCAATTATGTGCCCTACCAGGTCTCACTGCAGTATCGCACCAGAAACGGTTACATGCATTTCTGTGGCGGCTCAATTGTGGCGCCCGATCGCATACTCACCGCCGCACATTGCTGCCAAGGGTTGAATATCCAACGCATGACAATTGTGGCGGGCATACGTGATCTAAGCGCTTCGAATACGGGTCAACGTGCACAGGTTGTAAGCTACGAAATACATCCGGATTATCAGGAATTGATCACAAGTGATTTAGCGATTCTGAGCATTGAACCATCGCTGGATTTGAACAATGCAAGCGTTGCAGCGATCGATGTGAGTGGCACGGAGTTTGTCGGCGGCGGCGTATCTGTCACACTGACCGGTTGGGGCTTGCGTTTGCCGGTCCCGTTTCCCTTCATCGATGCTGTCAACTATCCAAATGTGCTGCAGCGAATGCAATATCAGACTATAACGAATCAGCAGTGTCGTGACAGTGGCATGCAAGATGTAACCGATACAGAAGTTTGCGCCAGAGGCCCATTTCGTGGCGCTTGTTCGGTGAGTTGTTTATGATGATAAATTATAGAAGTTTATACATTGATTTACGTTTTAGGGTGATTCCGGTGGTCCGTTGGTGATGTCGACGACAAACGGACCTAAACAAGTTGGCATTGTTTCGTATGGCATGGTGGTCTGCGGTCTTTTTGTAGCGCCCGATGTCTACACACGTGTCTCAACGTTCAGCGCTTGGATTGAGGAGCGTTTGGCTTAAATAATAATAAACTGCAACTACAATTGAAGTAATGAAAAAAAAAATAAATGCAATACTATTGACAACCGAATCACCAATAATTTAATATCGATTTCATAATTGAATTGATCAAAAGTGACAGAATTTATAAAAAAAAAAGTATTAAAAGATTTCTTGTTCAAAGACAAAACAAAACTCTTTTGTTAACAGAAGCAAATAAGAAGCGTTTTATTCAGCCGGCGGCGCCTCTTCAGCTGGTGGTGCTTCCTCAGCCGGCGGTGGTTCATCGGCGGGTGCCGGCTCGGCAGGTGGTGGTGCTGGCTCTTCGACTGGCGGCGGTGGTGCTTCTTCAGCGGCAGCTGCTGGCTCCGGTGGCACTTCAACGTCTGCCGGTTCAGGTGCTGGAGCGTCTTCGGCTGCTGGCGGCGGCGGCGGTGCTTCCTCAATAGCTGTTGTCTCTGGTGCTGCTGATGGCACTTCCGATATTGGTGCAACTGCTGGTGGTGGTGGTGGTGGAGGCTCTTCGACGGGTGCTTCAGTAACAGGCCCTTCTGTTTCTGGTTTAGTTTCCTTTTCTTCGCCTTCTGCTTCCTCTTGTGCCTCTTCTAATTCAAAGTTTGACGCCGGCGCACATGGATCATACTCATTCTCTTTAGTGATAGTCTTGAATTTAAAGATATAGTGAGTAAATACATAATTTTTTTTTAATAATTGTACCAACTTACGGATCTATGAGCACGGAAAAATCTTTGTATTACGCGTGCTGCATTATCTAAACGTATCTGTTCGCCTTCGTCGGGTTGCTAATGTAAAAAACAGAAAAATTAAATCAAATGTGTTGCTAAGCACGAGCTCTGTAGCTGTATCCATTTGTATTTACCTTCCTGCATGTGCATGTACAAACATGTCTTAAAATGTTCGAGCGAACTACATATCCACGGTATGCAGACTGGATTGTTATCGCAGCCTTTTCACGTATCATATCCGCAATGCGCTTCAGTTCACGGTCACGGAAGTATTGATAGAGTATCTCAGTGCCCTCAGCGCCCTGTAATATTACAAGCCTTGATTCAAAAAATGTCAGTTGTATGTCAGGGAAAATACTTACCTCAGCAGCCGCCATGTAAGCTTCCACAAAACGCTTATACGCATTCTCTATAACAGGACGTGACAAATTTAACTCCTCTTCCGAAAAGTGACACTTATTAATGAGCTCTTCAAGCAAATCAAACTCATCGAATGTGACCATTTGTTTGGCCACCAATGATTCACAACGTCGTCGTTCCAAAAACTTTCGGAAACAATCCTCCATTACTTGTGCCATCATCTCGGACTTCTCCTTTGTTATGTCACAAACGCACATATCCGCAATAATGGCATCCACTTTGCGCAGTGCATGATCCAATATGCTCTTGGCAACTAAATAGCGTATATTTGTTAACAATCTCATGAATGAACTTAATCACCACTCACCCATTGCCTTTTCACGTGTTACAATCACCGAGTGCAAGTAATCGATGATAAACTGACAGAGACATTCCTTGGTCGGTTGACAGCGCAGCACCTCACGTGTAATGTCCGAGAGCAGCTCCGGCAGACCGTCCGGCACGTTGATCGCTTGCTGACGCACCTTGCCGCGCTGTATCAAGTAATTCATGTTTGATTGAGAGTATGCAGAAGAAAATATATTTGGTCTTATGCAAAATGCTTTCTTTCGATGAGGCAAATATGATTTAAGATTAATTTTCCGACAAATAACTTTTTTTGAATTGAATTGCAAAAAAAAATTATTTTTGTTTCTCTTTCGACAATTCGAACATTGTACGCTCGATCAGTATCTTCATGATTTGAGATAAGGTGATACAATTTTGGCATTGCATATTTAAGCCGTCGCTAAGTTCTTTAAATATATTTCAATTCCAATTTTCCATTGCAATTTGTTCTTGTAAAATGTTACTCAAAGAACGAAAGATTCCATTTAAAAATCTTCAGTGTACAAGTATCGATTGCACTTTGATCTCAGTCAGGGGCTTGCTTGTCGCTTAAGTTGTTATTGTCGTCACATTTATTCCATTTCACATTTGCTTTTCATTTCACTAAAAACATTCCAGCCTGAACCGGCAACGATTGCGGTGCGCTTATTGACAACGCGAAGCTTAAAAAATATTTCGAATTTTGTAGATTGAATTGGCGAGTCGAGTTTGAATTCATTAAAATGCAGTGTCTAAGCAGCGCTACATTACGCTTGGGTAAGTACGAGCATGACATTTGAAAATATGTTCACTCTTCTATGAACCTCCCGCCTTGCTACTCATTGATTGCAACAGGTCGTAGCGCTCTTCATTGCCTTCATAGGCAGGGTCAATGCCGTAGTATTGCTTGCCTTTCATCACTGCCAGAGTCTCATCAAATACTACAGAGGACTTGTCGAGAGTTTGTCAATGCCGAAATTTCGCCTAAGGCCAGGAAGCACGATGACGAATCGCTACATCCGGGAGAACAGGTACGCCGCATGGGTGAGATGGGTTTAATGGCTGTCACTATAAATGAAGAATATGGTGAGAATGAAAAGTTTTATTACAAAATAATTTCATTGACTTTTACCCCAAAATGCAGGTGGCGCCGGTCTGGATTATCTTGCCTACGTCATAGCAATGGAGGAGATTGCTCGCGGTGATGCCGCCTGCTCAGTGGTCATGGGTGTCAATAGTTTGTACCTTGCTGCATTGCAGCGGCATGGTACCGAAGCACAGAAAACGAGGTTTCTTGTGCCGTACACACAAGGCGAACAGATTGCTTTCTATGCGCTGTCCGAGCCGGCGACAGGTTCCGATGCTGCAGCACTGACAACGACAGCAACAAAGCAAGCAGATAAACGGAGTTATGTGCTGAACGGCACCAAAGCTTGGATATCAAATTCTAAGGAGGCCGCCGGTGGCGTTATATTTGCCACCATTGACAAAGGTCAAAAGCATAAAGGTGTCACAGCCTTTCTAGTGGATAAGAATTTACCCGGCTTGACGGTGGCCAAGCCGGAGAGTAAAATGGGTATTCGTGCTTCATCCACATGTCAGGTTATTATTGAGGATGTTGAAGTGCCTTCTGAGAATATTTTGGGTGCACCAGGCGCCGGTTTTCGTATTGCAATGGAGTCCTTGGACGGTGGTCGCATTGGCATTGCCGCACAAGCGTTGGGCATTGCACAGGCAGCACTCGAATTGGCTGTTGATTATGCACAAAAACGCAATGCGTTTGGCAAGCGTATTTCACAATTCCAAATGATACAACAGAAAATCGCAGACATGTCTCTGCGCGTTGAGTCCGCTCGTCTTTTGACATGGCGCGCCGCCTGGCTAAAAGACAACGGTATACCGTTCACCAAGGAGGCCTCCATGGCAAAGTTGAGTGCTTCAGAGACGGCGACATTCTGTGCTCATCAGTGTATTCAGATTTTGGGCGGCATGGGCTATGTGACGGACATGCCGGCAGAGCTTTATTATCGTAATGCACGCGTTACAGAAATTTACGAAGGAACGTCCGAGATTCAGCGCATGGTAATAGCAAATGCTGTGCTGAGGAACGCCACCGGTTGAGGCGTTGTCAATGCGCCTAAGATTTGGTCCACTTCAAAATAAACAAACAAACAAATTTGATTAAAACGGCGTTTAGTATAAAAAACACACCAACTTTGTTAACAACGCGCAAACTCCATACAGTAGAAACTTGATTAACCGGACTCATTCATTTTTACTGCGGTTTTTATGTGTATAAATTGTGGTCAAATTTGTTGAAATTTTGTATCTTTTGTTGAGAATTACGTACAACGTGGCATTTGCAAGGATGGACGAAACCAGTCAACATCCGTACACTGAACATTTCACAATGACAATCGCTGGATTACTGATGACAAAATGAAATTGCTTCAAGTTTCGCGTAGCAAGACGCAAAACTCGAAGCAAAAATTCCAGACATGCGGCAACATAATTTTGGGGGTGGGTTTAACTCTTAAGAAACTGGTGAGAGATTTAAGGAATATCGTAAGATTTAAGGGAGTTTTAGCGAAAACTTAAAAAAAAAACTCTCTTAATTTTTACGATACTCATTGGAATTCCAATTTGAATAAAAATGTTTTATTGCAATATTATGATTAAAAATAATCACTAAATGTTGATGTGAAGCCAAATTTCTTAAGTTTTCCGCCTTTTTTCAAGTATTAACAGTGTCTGTTTTCAGAAATGGGACAACACTGGTCGGATAGCAGAAAGAGTAAACGACTGTAAAATCGAAAAAATTCTGTTAAATGCTCTGTTAAAAAGAGAGTCTGTAGTTTGTGAAATTACACCAACAGAGTTTTAACAGCCAGTTTACATAATTCTGTAACCTGGCTGAATTCTATAAAAGGCCTGGCCGCGCACTGCGATCGCGGCAGACAGCCTCTGTTGCTGGTGAATTCACGCAAGTGCAGAGCGTTTGGAATTTTTGGCAATTTGTCCAAAAAACTCGCCACTGCACTTTGCATGTTATTTTTGTTTAACTTCAATGGAAATGTTTTTGATTCATGTTTAATTCCAGTAGTTAAGACAAAGATTTTTATAAATATTGACTTGTAAGCGATGATGTGCCTGCATATTTATTAAAAATGAAAGAAACCAAAACAAAATTAAATAGCATCAAGAACGAGTAAAGCAGTGAGTCATAGAAAGAAAGGAATAGACAAAGCAAAAACAAAATTTCGTTTGGCTTGTTTTCTAGGTACTATGTTGCGCGTCGTTCGCGGCGCCGAATTTCGTCGGAATTTTTCTCGTTTGCTTCGTGTTTTTTGAAGATTACATTACATTGCATTGCTTTGTGCAGAAATGTTGCCAAACCAATTGTTTTAATGTTCATGTCTTTTTTTTTTAGCATTTTCTCAAACTTTCGTTTTGATCGGAAAAATGAAGGATAGCAAAATGACATTTGAAATTGTAATATTTATAAACATGAACGGTAGTTTGTGTTTTTTTTGGAACTCAAATGCTTTATGTCTCCAGGCGTTATATGGCGACATCCACAGGCTCAAAAATGTCGAGATTTTCGCAATTTTTGAAAAAAATGAGCTGAAAATGCCAAAGCGAGCGAAATTAAGCGCTGATCACGCTAGTTAGGGGCGCGAGGCATTTTGCGTTCGTTTTGTTTGTTCAATTTAGATGAGGGAAAAACAGGAGAAATCAGAGCGCAACAGACGAATTCGCCTTATGATCTCCTGCTGTTAACTGCCATTTCTCCAGATATTTACGTTCGAACGGGACTTTACTCAGAGAGCGCCCAAAAATCCGCTCAGAGAAAACCACAATCCTCTCAGTGAAAGTGCAGCCATGTGTCGATCGAAAATTTTGACCAGGTTTTTTTATATTTAATTTCGGCATAAGCATAATTATTTTGTATTAAATTGAGAATAACAAAACAGAAAATATATGACAAAGTGTGAAAAAAGACACAATACCGAAAAAAATTGTGATTTAGGTGCAAAGTGTTCCGAAAAGGACATAATATGACTAAAACGAAATTGTGGTCCAGTACTGGCACGCTCTCTAGAAAGTTGTGAACATTAAAGTTTCGTATGTGCTGTGTTGAGCTGCGTAAAATAGACGATCGTGCGTCGACCAATGAACGCAAGTCACAGGAATTCACCGTTTTGCGTAGGCTGGCCCAAAATTTTCAAAATTTGCTACATTTACACAATAAATTTTTCCTTCACTTCGCAAAAATATCTAGGGACACCCGGTTTGAGAATTCATATATTTTTATGAGCACTAAAATGTCGTATGTGCTGTGGCAAATGTCTAACACATGCGATCTTAGCAATTAAAACGTCGCCCCAATAACGAGCTGGTGGTGGTTTTTCGCACAAGGTTTCAGAAGCTTTCTAGCTTCGGTAGAGTAAAGTTATGTTTGCGCGTAAAATTAGTTCGATGTCACTAAATGCTGTGCTGGGCGGTTGACATTGTCAAAGTCCACTTAAAAATAAACGAACAATCAAATTTGATTAAAACGGCGTTTAGTATAAAAAACACAACGTCGCAAACTCAAAAAAAAAAAAAAAACAAAGTAAACAAAAATAAACAAACAGCCGAAAACATAGCGGAATGTTTAATGTTACATTACAGCATGTTACTAACATTCATTATTTCAGTTGTTAACAGATGCGAGAAAGCGAAGGGTTTTGAAAGAGCGAAAGAAAACATACAAAAACGGGTATTGCCTAAACCGGGCAATAACAGAGCTGTTAAATTTTACAGTGGAAGTCACTTGACGTATGTTCGCTTAAAATATCAGGTGACATGATATATTTTTCGACAAAAAAACAGTCGTGACGTCATAAAAGCAAACTTGAATTGGCAAATTGTTGTTGTCGATGTTTGTGCAAAACAGTGGCATTACTTTTTGCCAAACCTGGCCGCACTGTGACTGCACGAACAAACTCTTTGGGGAGTCACCCATATTGACCTAGCTCAACTACCCGTGCAACTCGAGGCAACATTGAGCCAACTAGTACTATTTCTTCTTCTTCTTTGTTTTAGAAACAACTGTTCCACTTTTCGACGCACAAGGGCCTCTTTCACTGACACCGTGTCAACTCTTCGACTTATTCAGGGGTCGAACGTTATAATTGCTTTTTTTGAAATAAATTATTCTCGATTAGGAAACATTATGTGAATACATTTCTTAAAAACACTCAAAAATATTTATAATTTTCTTTATTCAATAAGTCTCAAGTTTTACAACTGAGTCAACAACAATGTAAGCATAGTCCAAATGTAGCTTAAACTTAACAAATACTTATATAACAATTATCAATGCATATAATACTTTTCTTTAACAAGATTCCAGAGTATGACCAAGCCCCTTTAACCAAGGTAGCCACCGCCATAGCCTGGATAACCACCACCGCCGAAACCACCGCCAACTCCTGGGTAGTAACCGCCTCCGCCGTAGCCAGGAAAACCTCCACCATATTGTGGCACTGGGACGGGATAGGGTTGTGGTGCCACTGGTTGACGGTTGCCGCCACCAAGCAGATTGCCGAGAAGATTGCCAAAAAGACCACCACCACCGCCACCGCCGCCACCAAGCAAACCACCGCCGCCAAGCAAACCGCCTCCATTACCGCCTAATAGACCAAAAATGCGATTATCAGGTGGGCCACCAGGTCTGCCACTTTCAGCCACTGGAGCGACGCCTTGCTGCGTTTGTTCTGGATATTGGGCGCCCGC
Organism: Phortica okadai; assembly: GCA_034638295.1. Lineage (NCBI taxonomy): Eukaryota > Metazoa > Arthropoda > Insecta > Diptera > Drosophilidae > Phortica > Phortica okadai. The sequence goes on along the minus strand of CM067849.1, from coordinate 46,463,870 downwards.
TCCACCGCCATACTGATTTGGATACTGATACTGGCCGCAAGCGATGCCCATGGAGAGCGCACAGAGATATGCGAAGAGGAGCTGTTGAATTTTGTTGAATTAAAACAGATTATCACAGGATGTTAGAACAACTCACCTTTGATTTCATGTTGCTTATTTCGATTTTGATTTTGCTTTGTGAATCGCGTTTTGTTCTGTTGAACTAGTTGACTATTTTGATAGAAAAAGTGTTTCAACGCTTAGTTTATATACTAAAAGACAAGTTCTGTTCACGCCCACACTGCAAAAATTTTGGCAAAAGCGGAAATCATGCCTTGCAAATCTTCGATTTCATTTGGATTCTTATTCTACTGAAGTCAATGATCTTGAACTTTCGCTTGAACGCATTCAATGTCTTTCTCACGTGTTTGTTATTATTGCTAACTTTTGGCTCGTCGCTATTAATAAAATTTGGTTGACTAATTTAATCTGAGCTCATAAATTAAAAAACTATACATTGCTATATTGTTTGGCTTTATGTCATGCAGTGTGCAACCACACATTGTACATATCAATAATAAACTACTTTTGTTTTCGTTAAGCTTTGTTGATCTATGTTTTTTTGTTTTACTTGCGCACATAGGGTAATTCAATGCAAATAAGTGTTGTTTTAGTCGTTTTAATTTGCAATTTTTCGTAATTTAAACAACAATCATTTATGTCATATTGAAACATAAAATCAAAAGATAATTTGTTTATGTTATCGGTTCAACACAGTCATTGTTTGGGTGGTTCAGGAAGTTGTATTCGATTTGATTAAAAATCTATAAAAAGACAAATCGAAAGCTCTAAAAGGTTTAGTTATAAAAAAATCACGCTGCTCATCACACCAAACATGACGAAACTTGTAAGTTTTACATATTTAAATAATTTTGCTTATGCATTTTATTAATTTCCGAACTCGTTTCAGTTGCTCAGATTCGCCGCCTTCGCGCTCTTAGTGCTCCTGTCCTCAAGGGCGGGTTCGGCGCATGGCTTTGGCAAAAAATTTGGCGGCGGCTTTGCAGCGGTACCCGTAGCATATCCTGTCGCACAACCATTGCCGGTGGCAGTGCCTCAACCTGTGCCAGTGCCGCAACCTGTGCCCGTGCCTGTTGCTGTGCCACAACCCGTGCCGGTGCCGGTCGGTGTGCCAGTGGGAATACCAGTCAAGCATGGCTGGAAGCATGGTTTCGGCGGCTTTGGTAGTGGGTTTGGCGGTGGCTTTGGCGGCGGCTATGGCGGAGGCTATGGTGGTGGTTTTGGCAGCGGTTTGGGCGGTTATGGCGGCGGCTTAGGTGGCGGTTCATATTCGTTCAGCTCAGCGCAGTCGAGCGCATCATCATACGGCGGTGGCTTTGGTGGCTTCCAACCAGGCTTTGGTGGTGGCCTTTGGAGACGCTAATAATAATTTATAGTTTTATTGTTATTTATTATTAATAAAATACAAAAAATTAAAAAAAAAGAAACATTGTTTGGTGTAAATTATTTCTTTTTTTTCAACAACATTTTATAGCCTAAAAGGCTGATTAATGTTTTCATTAAATTCAAAAAAAAAAAAAAATTTATTTATTATTGTTTGAAAAAAATATTGCTGGCATTGATTGAAGAGGTTGGAGTACAAGTGGTAAATTTGAAGGCCTTGAAGTCTTCTACTGAAAAATAATATTAAAAAAGAGATTTCGTTTTCTTTTCAAATTGTTTTATTTATTAAAATGACATGATTAATTTAATTTAAGCTTAAAACTAAATAACAAAATGCAATTTGTAATGAAGAAATGCAAAAAAAAAAAACTAAAATAAAACTAATAAATCATTTTAAAATAATAATAAATAATCATTTGCCGAGCCAACCGCCAGCGCCCAAACCGCCACCGAAACCACCGCCGAAACTGCCACCGCTGTAGTGACTCTCATGGTGGTACTCATGATGCTCATAGCCGCCGCTATGAAAACTGCCACCGCCAAGACCGCCCTTGTGTCCTAAGCCGCCCAGGCCATGCTTGAAGCCCAGCAATTTGGGCGTGCGCACTTTTACGCCCACAAAGGCGGCATGTGGCCGCTTAAATGCCACCAACTTCAGTTTGCCACCAGCGACGCTGCCAATGAGCAGGAGGACGACGAGCACAGCGAATTTCTATGAAGCGAAAGAGTTGTCAAGTGTTTAAAATTTGCAAGTTGTCATTGCCGATTGCGCGAAATTTACTCACAATGAAAAGCATTTTTATTTTGTTTTCACGATTTTTCTATACAATTTTTATTTTGATTTCACTTTTGCTATTAAACAATTGATTAGTTTTTTCAAGTACACCGAATTTGATTGATTTTACACGCTGATTTTGCACAAATGGTTGGCTTCGTCTCGTTGCGCGTGCGCTTTGAATTGAACTCGTTTCCGAATCTGTCGCACACTTTTATGCGTCGTCGTTGCGGCCCTTATGCAATTTGCCGTCGTCATTATTTTTTATTTTTTAAATTTTTTTTTACATTTTACATTTCGTTGGTACTCATTTTGTGTTCAGCATCTTGTTTGTCTTTTTTTCGGTTTTGTTTAAGTTGCCCTTGAAAAATTCAGGTTTTTATTCGATTTTGTTTGTCTGCTGCTTTTTACAAAAGTATAGGAGGGAAAGAAAAAGCCGCAAAAAATCATTGATGATGCTTTTTATCTCACGTAAAAATATCTGGAAATATCAGATATGTATAAAGTCGAAGCAAAGTGAAAATGCAGCGATGCACAAATGTTTGGTCAAGGGTCGCATAAGCTTACTTGAGCGATGCTACGGCGTGCAGTGCACCCAAAACTGGTCCAAATTATGTTGGGACCTTTTCTTGTACTTGTTTTTGTAACAGGCGTCGTTAGAGTCATTCTTGACGCTCTAAGTACTCCTATGTTATATACAGCCACTTAACATTTACGGCAGTCAATAAAGAAATTATTGAAATTTATAGTTAAAATTATTAATATTTTTATTATTCTCTTTATACACTTTGCTTAAAGTTTGTGCCGCGCTGGCCATATCAAAATAATTATTTTATTTGAGTTTTATAGCACACACAAAAATCTTGCGTAATTTCCCCCAAAAACTTCGAATTAAACTCAATAATATTTGAATATTTAACTGAGATCAAGTGAAAAAAAATAAATAAAACCAACACATAAAGACAACAACAAACGAGCCAAACGCGCTTCTATACGTTTAATGAATCATAGACAAATGTTGGGTTTTCTGAGATTATTGACCTCGAAGCGATGTGATTTGAATGAATCTCATTTTTAATTGAAAATGCAAACATTCGAAATTAATGGAAACTTACGGAAATAGTTTTTATTTACACTAAGAGAATTTATTTATTGTATTTTGTGATCAACTTCTGTTTAACCAAAGCCGAAAGGACGTTGATAGCCATAATTGCCGTAATTATTGCCAAAGCCATAACTGCTCGCGCTCGCTGTGTTCTGATAACCGCCCGAATAGCCGCCGTAACCGCCATAGCCGCCGAGACCGCCATAACCAAATCCTGGATAACCGCCACCGTAGCCGTAATTGCTGTTGTAGGCGCCGGCGCTGCTGCTGCTGTAACTGTTGCTCAGACCATAGCCGTTATTGTAGCCGCCATAGCCGCCGTAACCGCCATAAGGACTAAAGCCGAACTGCGGTCGTCCAAGCGTCATGTCCGCGATCACAAACAAAAGCAATACTGTTGCGCACTGCGATGGAGAAGAAGAATTTGTATTTAAAGATTATCCTTTTTTATTCCAAAAGACAACTTACGAAAGTCTTCATTGTTGGCGTCTTAACTTCACTTGAATTTTTATGCTAATAACTTAAAATTCGCAAATACATTTCCTTTTATATGTTCTAAGTCAGCTATAATTTTCATTTAATGCAAAATACACCCGCATTAATATCGGAAGTAATGCCTTAAGCCATAATTATAATAATTTGTTGCTGTTTTTTTTTTATATTAGTGACCATTTAGACGCTTGTTCTTAACATTGAAAAAGTACATTGTCTTTTGCTGCCTTATGTTATTTTGGCAAATTTTCGTTTTTGGCCATAATTTAAACAAGTCTCGTTTCACTTGAGCGCTTACAACAAATGTCTCTTAATGTTGGCGTTGGCATGTCGTTTTTGAAACAAAACATTATGCAATAGTTGGGCGATAAAAAAATGAATAAAAACTAAAATAAAATGATTTAAGAATGTGTGAATTTGACAAAATTAATGCGTCATACAGCACAATTTAGTTGAAGTCATTAGTTTTAGTAGCTCAGTTCCGTGAAGAGAGTTCAAACACCTTTTTATTATTGTTATTATGTTGTATTTGACCCAAAAATGAAGGTCGCTCGGTCAGCTTGAATTATGACTTTTGTGCGGGTGAAAAAGAGTACTTTGTTTTTAATTTGAATTGAAGCACAAAACAGCAGTACTGCGGTGCATCAGCTTTACAATTGCGTGGCAGTACTTAAAAGTTGCATTCTTACTTAACATGCTGTTAGCCAAATTTAAAATTTAGCTAAAATTATGTTAAATCACATATTCTAATAACATTTGCGCAGTTTTTAAAAAAATGTATGAAAACTTCAACCGAATAACGGACAAATTTAATTTAAAGCTGGATAAATGAATAAATTTCGAAAAGTTTACACAGTCCAGCAATCGCCTTAAATGATAACAAGATTTTCGTATAAAATGTAACATTTCTTCACGCCAGAAGTAGAGCCCAAGTCACTTTATAACCCTTGACCTTGCACATTGTCCGCTTAGTTATAAAAACAAACAAGCCATCAAAACCAACGAAGCCCAAAACTAGAAAAACTTAATTGGTTACAATTAAAATGTGACAATAAAAATACAGATCATCTTTTGATAATTACGCATAAATTATTGTACAAGTGTCAAAATACAATAAAAAATCTAACAACAACAACAACGACGACGATGAACTACGCTTGATAAGCAAACCGGTTAACAAAAGCCCACATATACACGCAAATGATGACAACTGACGTCATGACGTCATCAAACAAAGCGTATCAGTCCAACCCACAAAAGATAAAGTTTATTAACATGTTAGCGCAATCGAAAGTGAAAAATGTCTTAACAATAAGTTAGATCGAAACTGAAAATGCAATGAAGGCGTCAAAATGTCGGGCCACATGGACAGACAGACAGACGCTGCAGTTTTCTGCAATTTCTGCTGTTTCTTATTTCTTTAAATTTTAAATTATTATTTTTTTTTTATTTGTATTATTTATTATTATGATTTTTCATTGTTTATTAGCACTTTATTTAATTACATATATTCTCTGCTGATCTTGTCTTTATGTAATTAATAATTATTTTAGGTTTTGGGTTTTTTTCGCTTCGCGCTCTGAATGCGTTTTGAACTTGGACTTGATCTTACCTTCTTGACGGACTCTTTGCTTCGTTGGTTGTCATCGTTGATCGTCTGCTTCATTGCCTCTTAGCAAAGCTTCTAAAGCTCTTAGTGCGTGCGTGTGTGTGTGTATTTGTGCGTGCTTCCGTTCGCCGCTTCAATTCGGCTTCTTTTTGGGGGAGTCCGATGTGTCGTCATTAACTTGTTTCTCGCATCGTTCTGCAATTGTGACGGTCGTCGCGGAACTTTGCCGCGCATTGGGGTACTTGTGCTACGGCAACGGCAACAACAACAACAATAGCGGCAACAATTTGCTCTTACGTACTTAAGTATAAAAGACATGAACGCTCAACATGTGCAATTTAGTCTGGAAACGTTGACGAGTCGCGTTGGCGTGTTGAACGAACATAAAAAAGTGTTATATTTTCAGAATCACAGCAAAAATGCGCGCATTTGTAAGTGTGAAGAACATAAAACAATAAAAATAAAAATATAATATTTAATTTTTTTGCAGTACATAACGACAGCTACACTGCTCCTGGCGCTGGTGGTCAGCACATGGGCTGCGCCGGCACCTGCACCCGCACCTGGCAAGGCGCAGGGTAGAAGTTTTGGTCTGCTTGGCGGCGGCATTGGTCTCTCGGCGGGCATTGGCGTGAATGCGGGCGTTTATGGCGGTCTGGGTGGCGGCTATGGTGGCGGTTATGGTGGCGGCTATGATGGCGGCTACGGTGGTGGTGGTTACTATCCAGGCGGCTATGGCGGTGGCGGCGGTTACTATCCAGGTGGCTATGGCGGTGGCTTCAATAGTTATCCGGGCTATCATGGCAGCGGTTTTGGCGGTCGTCCAGGTTACTATGGAGGTGGCGGCGGTTATGGTGGCGGCGGCTATGGCGGTCACTATGGCGGTCAATACAGTCAGTCATCGCATCAGAGCGGTTACTATGGTGGCGGCTACAGTGGTTACGGTGGCCACGGCTACTTTGGCTAAGCGTGCGACAGAACTGAAGACTGTGTTTGTGCCTATAAGTGCTTTAAATTAATGTACTGTGAAAAAAAAACAACAACGAAAATAACGAAATTACAGAAAATAATAAAATAAAACATAAGTAAAAACGAAAACAAACAAAAGTGTGTAAATTTAATTGTGTCTGAACTTGTAAATGAATTGGCAACATTTTTTGCTCTATGAAGGACAATGAATCATGCGCTCATGCAAATCCGGTTGCTTGACGATTCTGCTTTGTATCGCGCGAGAATATTCGTGTCCTTGGAGACGACGTGCAACATTTATAAATTGGCAAAGCTCTATTATGATCACAATCATAAAATGGCCTTTGGCCAGCATTTCGCCAACGTCATGTCTTTCAATAAAGTTGGTGTTTGCAAACGATGATTTTAAGCAAATATTTGTATTTATCTTACTTGGGTTCTTTTTTATTTCAGCCTCTTCTTTCTTTTCACTTTTTTTTTCTGCCGTTTGTCGTTTATTTGTTGTTTTTATTACTCACACGTCGACAGAATAACTTAAAGTGCTCAATGGGCATCAAATATAAATGACGAATGATGCGAACTCGTATTTGAACAATTATTTAGCATTAAAGTTTTTATCGTTTCAGTATGTGGTATTCTTTACATTTGTTTAATTTATGTTTGGTTTTTGTTTTATTTATTTCGTTGGGGAAAATCCTAATCATGTGATCCGCATCAGTCAGACGAGGTTGGAAAGGCTTTGAAATTGCGTGTTCCAAAATGCGTGCTTAGTATTCAAATTACTGTCGTTGATAAATGCGGAAATGCTGAGCATGATAAATTAATTGTGTAATAATGTTCTGATGTCCATGTTGTTGCATGATTATAAATTAACATCTTTTCAAAGTTGATTAAATAAAACGACGTTTTTGTAAAGAATTTCAAAATTTGAAATGGAATTTGAGTATTTATATTTAAAAGCCCACTTTTTGGCGCAATATTTTGAATATTGATTGTGCCATGAACTTAATGAAACTTGGCAGCACTGCATCGCAATTGTTAGGGCACTGTTGCCGTTGATTAACATAGTCAAATAGTTCCCACACAATGTTCTAATCATTCCTTATAAAAACGCTGAATTCAAAATAAAACACGCTGCAAAAGTACATTAAAAGAGATGTCAAATTCAATTATAGCCGAGTCGCAAAAATATCTAAAAAATGCCGCAAAATAGCTCATTTGGCAACACTGCTAAAAAAACAACGGCTACAGCTGTTGAGCAGTTTGGATTTATTATTTTTTTGTTTTTATCGTCCGTCCGCAATGAATTTAATAAATTTAAATGTGGACTCGTTGTTCGAGCTGCACAGTGTACCTGAGATCGACATTGTGCACAAGAAAATCCAAGCGGTTGTGGAGGAGAAACGGGAACAGGTGCGGACCATGGTTGGGTGAGTTGGCAAAACACAAATATCAATGAAATCGAACTTAAACTCATTTGCCAACACAACAGGGAACGATATCGCGATCTGCTAAAAGCCGCTGATACTATTGCCGCCATGCAGACGTCGGCCGGCACGCTGATTGAGCAAGTGGATTGCGTACATGCCAATTGCAGGAGTCTCAATGAACAACAGTTGATTGGTTTTAAGTCAACAGAGAACGTCACCGACACTATTTTACACAGACGCAATGCCAACAAACAACTAAATAACTACTACAGCACAATGGTGCAAATAAAGCTGTTGACGTCATTGCCTGAGCTAATCTGGTCACACATTGATCAGGAACAGTTCTACACCGCAACAGAGCTGTTCATTTTTAGTCGCCACATCAGCACTGGGCTGCAATTGGACGCGAATAATGCATTGATGCAGGAGCTGCCAGTGGCGCGTAAACAATGGGAGACGTTGCGCACATTTCACCTGACCATAAAACAATATGTTCTCTCGGTGTTGGAGCAAGAAGAACTCAGCGTTGAAGCCACTGTTGAATGCATGCTTAGCTTGTTGCTCTTGGACAAGTGTAATTTGAATCAAGTGGTGCAAACATTTTTGCAGTTGCGCTGCGCAGCGTTTCTCAATTGTTTAAGTGATACCCAGAAGGTTGAAGTTGAGCACAAAAGACGCGTCAAGGAGCGCATATTGGCCAGTCTGAGGGTACTTAACGGCACTGTCAATTTGCTGGAGACATGTTTGTTGCGTAAGTATTATTTTATTCCACAAATTTAATTACAAATTTTTCGACAACGAAAGTAGATTATTTTACTTCCGCCAACGCATAATTGTCCACAGTAGGATAATGCCGATAAGCATTGACACACACATAAACGAACTGCAGCTTAAATGAGAACCAATCGAACGTACCATCTTGTATATTTTGGTCTCTATATTTGGATAGTGCAGCACAGTAAATTTTGTTTCTTCCGGTTTTGTTTTAGTGCAATATTCAATTAGATCGTCTGTTAGCTGGAAGTGATATTCTATGCATGATACATGACTGTGTCCAATCGTCACAATACCTGTGTCAGTACAATTAAAATGGGTTCCATTTATTATATTGAATTCATCGCAATCATTTAATTTGCTTTTGCCTATCTCAAGAAAAAACGCATCACGATCAGTGCTGGATTGAAATATTCCATAGTCTTCGCCAACTGTTGCCAAACGATCTCTATATTTGAAATAAATATCCTCAGGATATTCACCAACGCAATATCTTTCAAGTTTACCACTCATTTTGGTTTTGCATTTCAGTGAGAAACTATCAGGATGTGTTATATAAATTTTCTGTTTTTTTTTTCCCATGCTTCAAATTGTACAGAAATTTTTCGTTTTATATTTTCTTTTTTTAAAACATTCAACAATAACCAATTTCATTAAATATAAGTGCAGCCTACTTAAAATTTTTCAGATGCTTGAAATAGTATTTCGATTGTCTATTAATCTGCATAGTTGTCCAAAATAGCCAAATTCCCAACAACAGCGCAACACATATGCAAACGCTCCAGCTCAAAGAGGCATTCGTGCCAGATGCCAAAGTTCTTTCCTTCATCAGTTCACCGAGTGGATAGTGCAGTGCCGTAAGCTCGGACGGCGACGTTATATTTGAACAATGTTCGAGAAGTGCGTTAGTGTACTCAAAATGGTATTTAACACACGTTATACGACCATATTCTAATGTAAAATTTCTAAAGCCACAATCGAACTCATTTTGATTAATTATCTCAAATGTTTGGCAACGCATTAACAGGCTATGGCCCAGTTCGATAAAATATGTGTCTGACTTGTTTTCCAATTGGTAAATTTCATATTCGTCTCCTATATTCATCATGTGATCCATAAACTTGATCTTAACAAAATCCGGATAATAACCTTCGCATATTTTTACAAATCTGCCTTTTATATAATTTAAACAGTGTTCTTCAAGCTCTTCATCTCTTTGAGCGGGCATCATAAGGAGAACGCCGTTATTTAAATAATTAATTTCTTATATTAAATTACACAAAAAAATTTACATAATTTCGATTTGAACAAGCTTAGCCTACTTAAATTGATTTTTGAAATAATTAAAGCAAAGATTCCTTCATCTTCTCCAATACATTGTCGTTCCAAAAAACAGCATACCCAATAACAATGCCAAGTACAGATTCCAGTAAAGTTTGGTGCCATCGCTTGACATTTTATGCTTTTTGGTTTCTATAAACTTGTCTGCATGTGGATAGTGCAGCGCCGTAAACGTTGATGGCATTGTAAAATTCCCACACTCTTGTAGAAGTGAGTCGGTGTACTCGAAATTAAACATTATACACGATACCCGACCATACTGTACTGTCAAATTTTTTGAATCACATTCGAAGGTATTTGACGTTACAATTTTAAATGATGAACACTGCAATAACGCACTTTGGCCAAGTTCGATAAAATATGAACTGGAATGATTGTCCAGTTTGTAGATTCCATACGCGTCGCCCTCTTCCATCATTTGATCCGAGTACATAACCTTCACATCATATGAATAAACTCCTTTGCAAATTTTTACAAACTTCCCTTCTAGATATGGTAAACATTTGTTGGAAATGATTCCATCGCTTTGAGCGCTCAACATAAGAACAAAAAACAAAACAAACAACATTTGTTTAATTTATATGTTTACTTGACAATTGAAAACGACAACTTGATCTTATGTCAGATTAAGACAATTCAAAGTATTTATTTTTCGATTATCTTCGCTTTTGCATTGAAGTCCAAAATATTATAATACCAATTAAAAAAATATACAACAATATATTTAAGTTCAAATAATTGTTGCTGACTGATGATGGCAAACTTTTGAGTACTAATTCGGGATAATGTAACGCTGTGAATATCGCATGCGGTGCAGTAATGTTTGCACAATTTTCGATTAACTCGTCTGTAAAATGGAAATCATATTTTATGCACGTTAATCGACGACCATAGTCAAATTCCATTTGCTGAAAGCGACAGTTGTATACATTTTCTTTGACAATTGTAAAGTTTGTACAATTGTGGAGTATATTTTCGCCAAAGCTGACAAAATAATAACCTTCTTTATTCTCCACTTCCCAGATGGCATATTGTTCGCCCACGTCAAACAGATGATCTATATATTTTATCTTAATATCTAGCGTATAAACGCCAACACAGAGTTTAGTAAATACACTCGTAAAGTGATTTAAACAACCATTGGTCATATATTTCTTATTTAGTATATTGGACATTCTCACTAAACAAAACAAAACTTTGAATTTAACATTGTTTTATTTTTTTTTTTTGTTTTGAATGACTTATGGAAGTTCCTCTGTTACTATTGTTTTTTTTTTAAACTTTTAGTGTCGCCTTAAATACAAAACAAGCACAAGTCCAAAAAGCAACATTACGCATAAATTCAAATAAACGCTCCAGCACGTAAAGACATTTGTCGCTGCTGCGTATGCTTTTTTCTCATCTAGTTGGATCGAATGGCTGCGAACCATTTCAGCGTTTGGATAGTACAATGCCGTAAATGCCGAACGCACTTGTATATTTGCACAATGTTCCAAAAGTTCATCCGTTAAATGCATATGATAGTTCAGACATGTAATCCGACCATAAGGCATCGTATAATTATTAAAACCACATTTGAACGTATTTAGTCCTGTTACCTCGAATGTACTACATGACATTAATTGGCTTTGGCCCAGTTCAATAAAATAGTAAAAAGGTTTATTCATAGACCAGATGGCATATTTTTCGTTCACGTCAACCATGGCATCTGTATATTTGTACTTAAGATCTTTCGGATATTTGCCAACGCATAATTTTTGCAGTGGACCTTCTAAGTTTGGTTTACATTGCTTTTCAAATATGTCATGCTCCATTATTAACATAATTTCAACATTTCAATTTATATCTTATATGATAAACTAAACAAAGTTACTTTGATTAGTTTAATTTCGTTTCGGATTACGAATCATTGTCGCTTTAAAAAACATAACTAACAAGAGACCAAACAACAAAGTGACAAATATATTCATAACACTCAAATTCGCATAGATACTTGTCACTGCTGATTTTTTTGGCTTGTAATGGTCTAAATGTGGATAATTGAGTGCCGTAAATTTAGAAATTGCTGTTATATTTGCACAATGTTTGAGAAGTTCGTCGGTCATTTGAAAATGATAACTCATACACACAGTCCGACCAACTTTGTATTCAAGTATATGAGTTTGACAATCGTATCTATTGCGCGATATAATTTCAAATGTCTTACATCCCATTACCTCACTTGCGCCAAGTTGTATAAAATAGGCGTTTTCTCTGCCATTAACTGTCCAGATTACATAATGATCATTTTCTTGCATCAATTGATCCGAATATTTCACAAGAATATCGAGTGGATATAAACCATGACATAGTTTAGTTAGTGTAACATTCATGATTTCCCGGCATGTTTGTTCAAAGCCTATGTCGTATTCGTTTTTTACAATCATTTTATTTTTGATAAATTTTTAATTTATAAATAATTTTTATGTACAGTTGGTGAAAAAAGATAAAAAGTTTCCTTGTTTTTTAGTGTTTGTAGTTTAGTATTCGAAGAAGAAGATCACACAAACAGAATGACGATATACATAAACATGTTAACGGGTCTATTTGTGACTCTAACTGCGTTTCGTTCTAATATATTCTTGTTTCTTTGAATGGTGACTGAAAGAGTTATCTAAATCAAATTTGTTTATTTCTTTCTCTGCAGAAAACGGGCTACTCTTTGAACGCATTGCTGAGTATGCTCAAGAAAGCGCACCGCCCAGTATAACGCGCATGGATGCCAACGATCGGCAATTGGCACATCTGTTGCCTGATATCATTGCCAATTTTCGGCCCAAATTCAATGTATGCACGCTTGAAGATTGTGATCTTAGCGCTGCGCTCGACAAATGGCTGACAGACACTTCACGCATTGCGGCAACACAATTAAAGCAAATCTTTGCTTTGGTGACAAATATGCAAACTATACAATTGATCAAGAACGAAGCAAATGCCTATCGGCGTCAGCATAATTTCACACAAATCGCAGAACGCTTTGGTTTGTCGCACACATTGGACTTTTATGATTTGCGTTATGTGCCCTTGATCAATGAACGTGTACGCGATATTATCAGCGATAGTTGGATTGCCGCAATGCAGCAGACATATGATAGTCTGATGAGAATGCTAACAGAAATTGAATTACAAACAACGACGCAAAAAGAAATTTGGCTTGAGGATAAAAGCGATTTACCAATCAGTTTGGCTCAGGCTTTAAGCGAGGATTTAAAGGGCAAGAAACTATTGAATAAAACTAAAGGTTATGAGAATAAAATCATAGAACTTTGTGCTGCCTTTGATCAAGAATTGACGGCCATTATCGATGAACTGAATGTACTGCTACAGGAGCAAACGACACGCACTGAAGATAAATTGGCTTTAATTGATTTTCTGCGTGATACCGCACAACAACAATTGACGCATTTCATTAGTCAAGTGAAATCATTGTCACACACATGTGAACGTTCGGCATTGCTTTTTATAGTGCGCACTTGCGTTGCGCTTGTTGAACTTTGTCCGCATTTGAAGATTTGCTTCTGCCAGCAGAGCAGTTGGCGTCAGTGGATCGGTAATGTGACAGCCGCCAGTGTTGAGCATTGGCAGCGCATGTGTGCGCTCATCGAAGAGGAGACATTGCAATTATGGTTGATTTTACTTGATGGCATACTGGCGGAACGTACGCCTATTGGACAAGGTGCTGTACAGGCGCTCACACATGATATTGTGCTTGAAGATTTTGTGGTGAGTAAATGAAAGTTTGAAGTTTATTTTTTATACTAAGCTGAAATATTTATCACAGAACTGGCAAACAATTGTGCTTGAGCAAAAGGACGAACAGGACAATGCCTTGCAATCAACCATACGCATTCCAAATCAGCCACGCATCTCATTGCAAACACATCTCTTTGCGCTCGTACGCGATTTAAATGTAATCGTGCCAGAGACATTGCCACCGAAAGCGCTACAAGCCTTCAACAATAAATTGCTAACACAGCTTTTGGATCACTATGAGTCATTGGCCAAAGCGGAGCGTACACAAACGAGCCAAAATGTTGCACTTCAGCTTTACTTCGATCTCAAGTTTCTGCCTGGCCTATTTGGCATTTCACGTGAAGAACGTACGTTGTATGAGCGTTTCATTAGCCTGCAAACAACACTGCGCGATTGTATTGATCCCTTTGATTTTGAATTGTTTGTCGAGCACATTTCGACGAATGTTAAACGTTCTGTTGCGCGTCTAAACGGTGAATTCGGTGTACTGACACCAACAACGCATGCTACACAAACGATTGCTGCGAGCACATTGCTGGCACACGAATCGGATCCCAATGTCTTGTGCTTAAGCTCATCGGGCTCGACATCGTTGTGGTTTCCTTTGCTGCCGATTGTTGCGCCACAAACTGGCACGGAGCGTGGCAGTAAGACGACTCATATTGAGTCTGAGAAGGTAAAACTACAGTGTTATTTTTATTATATGGTATTCATTTTATATTGAAGTATGTGTGAATTGATATATTTCATTCTACTTTAGATAAACTTCGAATTGTAGATTTGTGCATTTGTGATTATTTCACGTTTGCGAGGTTAGGATTGATTATTAATTGTTTAAGTTTTTATGTTGCTTTTTAATGTTTTTTGGTTTTTTTTTTTACTTGCTTACTGTTATTTAACACTACTACTGTTCACTTGTTCTATTTGTAATTTATTTAAACATTTTGCACACACAAAACATTTTTGTTTGTGTTAATGTTAGTGAGATACTTTTTTTCTTGAAACACTTACGAATAAATTACATCATGACCGTTTTGGTCATGTGTCAGTTCCAATTATTGTATGGAAGCAAAATATTCAGCAACATTAATTTAGCCAAGATTTATTACGCCTAAATTTAATGGCAAATCTTTCGACTCTATTGAGTTAAAATCATCTTGAATTATATGAGACGAGTGTTAAATGCTAATTGATGTATTGCTTGGCATTAAAAACAGCAATGACCTCATTAACGACCAAAACTGTCGAACTTTGCCCTCCTCTTTTGTTTGTTTCTGTTTTTGTGTTCTTTTTTCCAATGCATGTTTTGCCCTTAGTTGCTGTTGTTGCCCTCGAGTAATTCAAGCTTACCGATAAGGAGCCATAAATCTGCAAATGTCTTTAATAACACAAATTAACAGATTAATTTCCAGAAATAACCTATAAATATGCCTAATTAATTAATAACATATTATTGTATTGTATTGTATTGTATTATTTGCCTCTTTTGCCTCACGCATGCACGCACGCACACAGAGTTCACCATCCAATTCAACAACAACGCCCACACGGAAATCAACGTCGTCGTCGACACGGAAAAGTGATACAAATAAATCCAAATCGAGCGCTGCCTCATTCTTTGGTATGTCGCAGGAATGGTTCCGGTAGTCATGTTAAATCCAATGTTGCCAGAAGCCGAGTCGAGTCGAGTCAATGAAGTAAATGAAGTGGAGTAACGAACACACATATACGATTGCATGGCAAATGTGTTCGTTCGCGTGGAATGCTTGTCAGATGCGTTCTGGGCACGACGGATGTGAAATTGTAGTTGACGCAATGGCGCAATGGTAATATGGCAGGAAGTATTCATCGTAATTAGTTTTAAATATTTATATTTACATACATACACATATACATACATGTACGTTATCTTGTATTATACCAATTAAAATGTTCAAGTGTCGATTCGAAAATCAAATAATAAATAAAAAATAATAATAATTATAATAATAAATCAAAAATTTATATATTTGCATTGAATTATTGTAAATGATAAACAAATTTCATATTTATTGAAATATTTATATATTGTTATAAACTAAAAGCATTTTGGGTAATTTTGTTATTTTATTATTTTTCTGTTGGCTATTTTTTGCCACCTTTTTTACCGCCGCCGCCGCCGCCACCACCCTTTTGTTCTTGCCCTTTTTTGCCAGCATTTTTGTCAGCTCCAGTTGGACCAGGCGGTGGTTTTTTACTGCCGCCTTTATCAGCAACTACAGGAGCGTTACCGCCGCCGCCACCGCCTTTTTTCTGTTATTGAGAGTTCAGTGGTTTGTGAATTATTTACAGTTCGATAGTTGTTAGCGTTACTATTGATTCTACTTATACATTTTAAAAGCTTCTAATGCTTTGAAAGATGACAGAGATACTTTTATTGTATAGAATCACTTTGTTGATGATGATCATGTTAGTATTTAAAGTGCCAAATAAACTAAACTCAAACAGAGTGCTTTAAAACAAACAGCTTGACATATTTTTATAAGCTGTTGCCTTATGTTATTGAAAGTGATAGATAAACATGATGCTATGCTTAATGAAAAACACTTCAAAGAGCCTAAAACTTACAATTAACGACAGACAGTTGCATAACACAGATTTTGCTTACATTAGCACCGCCACCGCCGCCGCCGCCACCACCTTTATTTTTACCCATTTTCACTTAGCAAAATTGCGTTGAACTTATAAGAAGATTTTACTTATATTTCGTATATGAAATAAAAAAAAAAGAGATTTTATGTTTGAAACAAATCTGCAATCACGAAATGCGAAAAGACGACTAAAGCAAATAACGCTTAAAGGCGAAACCCAAAAGTTTAAAAATCATAAATAAATAAGTTCAAGTGCAATAACAGAAAGCTAAGAAAAAACTAGAAAAAAAAGAAAAAAATATCATTGAAAACAAAAAGCACAAAATTTAATTCGAAAAAATAAAAAAATTACAAAAGAAAAGCGCGCAAAATAGTGCGAGGAAATGCAATGAAAACAACAATTTTCATGGCCAAAAGAGACACACCGACAATAACAACAACCACAACAAAAAAGGCAAATGCGCCACGGCCGCGACCAATCGAAGAACTGAACAAAGCATAAGCGACAAAATGACACTTTGGCACACGTTCCCCCTCCGCTACCCCTGCACACCCGCTAGCGCACACAGACTGGTCAAGTTCTCTGTAATTGTCAATGAATATCAATGAAAATGATTATCTTGTATTTTGCATTGCAAATGTTCGACGTTTTTCTTGTTCAACCAATCGTTTTGGCATTGAGGCAGACGACGACGAAGACTACAACGACAACGACTAAGGTTTGAGGCAATCAATAAGAGTGCTTTAAGTGTAGGAAATTGTGTGTTTTCAGAACAGTTGAGATTTAATATGAAATTCTCATGAAAAAAAAGTTGCAATGACATGAGCATAAGGCAGGCTATTTTAATAGAGCATAAACAATTGAGATACTTACTTTGTACTAGATTAGTTGCTTAGTTATTAGTTAACTGAGACAATTAGCCTTGAAGTAATAACTTATTTTTGGTAATTTAATGCCAAATAAATAAAAAGAACTTATTATACCAAAATGTATCTTTACTAATTATGCAAAAAAAAAAAAAAAAAAATCTTTGCTGTCCGTAATGAATATGATATCGCATAAAGATTTTTGCTTTGTTTGCGCAAATATAAGATAAAGTTTTCTCTTTACATATATTTTATGCGTAATTACTTTGCAATGGTCAAAAAGATATTTCAAGATATCAAATTAAATTCAACAAGTATAAACCTCAACCAAAAAAAACCAAAACGAATGTAAAATGTAACGCATGTAAATGTAGAGAATTAAATAAGCTCATAAAATGAAAACAGACTTCACACAGACGACGCCAAATGAGAGACGAGCTCGTCAGCAGAAGAAAAGTAGACGGACGTTGGTAACACGTAACTGCAATCGTCAGGACCGCATTGTGGGTAACAAAGTAGCTGCAAACTATGCAGGAGCGGCACAAAAAACTTGCGGTTCGAAAAAAACACACACACACACACAACGAAAAATATACAGACAAAAAAAAAAAAAAAAACCCGGAAGAAGTTGTGTAAAATGAGTTTGTGATGTCGTTCTGTATGTTTGTGTTTGTATAGGTGCATAACGTTGTGTGAGTGTGTTGGTGGTAATGGTGGTGGGCGTGGCTAAAGGCGTACATTGGCATACAGTAGTCTACAGGCTACAAGTACGAAACTTTAATTAAGTTTGGTTTTCCCAACTGACTGACATCTTGAATTACAAATGAAAAACTTGTGGAAAAAGTAGAAAACGGGTATAATAACACACGCACAGACACACACACACATACACATAGACAAAAATACAGAGATACCAAATGATGCAGCTTCGAGATAAGGAAAAAGGTGGCACAAAATAAGTTTGCCCAACATTTGCAACAAAAAATGCAAAAAAAAAAAAAAAAGTCAAGTAGAAGTAGAAGAACCTGCAAGCAGACAGCATAAAATCACTGAGTTAAGCTGAGCTGAGCCAAACTCAAAGTTGAATGCAGCAGCTAAAAAGAAAATAAGCAACAAAAACTCACACACACACACACAGACACATAAAAACTGCAATGAACAGAAAGTAAAATGTTGTATGATAAAAAAAAATCACAAAAAAAAAGCATGGGAGGATTGTAAAGAAGTTGGCTGAGGTAAAGAAACGTGTAGTTGCAGGTAAAGAAGCAGTATAAGAAGAAGCCGTTAAAGGTTATTTGAGAATTGAAAAGATGCGCGCGACTTGAGTAAACGAGCAAGCACAGCGCGACAAAACTAACTACTTAACTACTTAAAGCAAACGCAAGGATACGAAATCGAACGAACAAAACACACGGAAATGTGTCTAAGTTAGTGACAGAAGGGAGTGAGAGGGAACACAAGGTGATAGTCAACTAAATAGAAAATTTCGCATTCACTTCATTTCGCAACCACAAACAAAAAGTCTTCAAAACCGGGTAGGGAAATATTTTCCGCCTTGCTGAAACTTAAATACTCTCGCAAGTATTTATCCAATTATCCAATTATTTTTATTGGAAAGTCATTCTATGCAAGTTTGTAAAAATAAAGGTTCATTTTCTAATATATTTCAATGAAAGTAATACAATTACAATACAAATATAATACATTTTGAAATCTTTTATCTAGTTAGCTTTGAGAGAAATCCTAAGAGAAATCACCAATCTCTTCCTCTCTACCTCTAAGTCAAAGAATTGTCAGATTTTTAGTTAGTTACTCCAAAAACGAAACTTTTTTCAAAGAAAAACCTCATTTTACGGTCACTCCTATGGCAGCTATTGACTCTAGTGATCCGATCATGATAATTCCGTAATATTCAATGCCTGGCAAATACAAAGAATTTCTGTGTTGTGCTGATACACTTTGTATAGTCGTAGATGTCTCCTTCTGCACGTTGCAAACATCATGACAAAGTTAATATACTATTTTTCAAGAGTATAAAAAATAGATCACAGCAAGCAAGATACTCAAGTAGTGTGAGCATGACAAAGGGACGTGCGCGGCATGCAGCGTCAGAAAAGCTTCATCAGCAATGTTTTGCATTTGGAATTTGATTCTGCATTTTATTTTTTTTTTATTTTTAAGCAAACGGAAAGCGTCAAAAAAAAAAGGTATAAAGAAATAACGACAAGTTCGGGAAACAGATGTTTGCAAATATCTTAAGAAAAGTTTTTGCTGCTGTGGCATCACTACCTATTTAGATACGAATTTTTTAACTTTTATTTTTTTTTTTTTTTATGACAAACCACAAGCAAGAAAGAGCTGAGAAAATGTGACAAGCAAAATGCTGAGGCAGAATGCCTTCCAATTGCAAGGACATTGCAAAATTTGACAAAACGGAAACTGTTGCAACGGAAATTTTGGTCATGGGCTTGGCCTCAGCTTAACACATTTTTTTTGTCAGTGACAATGAACTTTTGTTAGAATATTTTTCTTTTTCACTCACTTATGCAATCATTAAATACATTAAACGCCATAAAGACACAATTTATTTAACTGAAACATGAAGCATCAACGACGTCGCCACAACATTGTCCAAATCAAGATAAGACCCAATAGCATTATGATGCAAATATCAAAGTACGAATCGATTTTCGCACAACCGTTTATGCCATATCGTATGCGTCGTAGTTTTTTATCCGAACGCGGATAATGCATCGTTGTGAAGACAGAAGTAGGTTGCTGATCCGTCGCGCATGCCGCTACAAGATCATCCGTGTACGAGAAGTGAAAGGGCAAACAGGCGAGTCGTGATTTCGGTATAACGATCTCATAGTTGGTGCCATTATTCATTTCACAATTAAATCGTGTGCCACTGACGATTCTCATCGTTTCACAATCATTCAGTTTACTCTTGCCAAGCGAAAGAAAATAATGATTTTTTTCATTTTCCAATTGAAATATGGTATAAGGTTCGCCGCCTGACATCATCTGATCCTTGTAGCGTGTCACAACATCGATTGGATAACGTTCAGTGCATAAACGCTTCAGATTGCCGCTCATGACGGGCAGACAACGATTGGCAAATTGATTTGTTAGTTGAATATTTTTTGTTCTTATTTTGACTGACATCTTTTATGATTCATTACCAAAATTTTTATTTCAAATAGTAACATTTTATTCTAAAAAAAATAATAACAAATGTTTTTATTGTTATTATTTTTAAGCCTACTTCATTATTATAAGAAAGAGTCGCTTTTGAGTCGCCTTTGCTCGCACACCTTTTCCACTGCTGTGCGCTTATATGCGAGGGAAGTGTAAACATATTTTTGACACAAATAATACGTTAATATTCTGAGCACTAATCAGAAATATTTATAATATGTATTTCATTTAATTGGCAAATGTAAATAAAGTATTATTAAATACTCATTAAACCTATTACTGTCTTGAGTTCAACAACATATAAATCAATTCTTTGAAACTGCAAGCATAAAAACAATTAGACGATTGTTATAAAACACTTGCTAAAAAATTTGTCAAATTTCGTGATTTATTTAAAAAAAATTCTTAAGTTCCCAGAAATTGTCAAATTTTGCGATTCGCTGATAAGTAAAACGACTACAGAATCAAGACCGAAGCATAGTCAAAACAATATTAAAACAAAAACAAATCTGGCCTCTACCCATCATTTGATTATTAATTTCTCTCGCAATGATTTTAAAATTACTTTATAAATACAAAGTTCAAATGTTATCTTACATAATTTGATTAATGATTTGCTTTTTATAAAAAGTGCACAAAATCTGAAGCTGCAGTTGAATTTCAACATCGTTGTGAATCACTTGATCGCGAATTAAAATGAATTTGTGGGAAACATGTATAATAGTTATTATGCTCAGTGCCATTGTGCAAGTGTCCTCTGCAGATTTGGAAAAAGAAAATGCAGAATTAAATGAAAAAGTGCTGCGCTTAGAAGAAGAAATTGTGTATTTAAAGTAAGCGAACGTGGTTTTTTAATAGTTAGAAATAAAAAAAAGCATAAGCTGTTGAATTTTATTACTTTCAGTACGCAAATAAAGGAATTATCTATGGAAAGACAAAACTGCACCACCTTCGCAGATAACATTTATGTTATCTCAGAAAGGTGAGTAAATTGAAAAATTATTTTCGGATTAATCCAATATAATTATAATATTTTTAAGCTTGATGAGCATTCAACAAGAGATAAAGCCGTTGTCAGAGCACTTCCACATGGGCAAGGCAAAAACCGAGTACCAACGATGCTTCGACGAATTAAAATCAGCCAAAAAAGAATTGACAACTGCGATAGTCCAAGCGAATAACATAACAATTTCGTTAGTAGCTAGAATTCAAATTATTGAATCGTGTTTGAAAACATTAGTTTTTCAGTTTAAATACCTGTTTAAATAAGTTAATGTCTGCTGTAAAGCCTGAAAACTGTAGAGAAGCGGCAAAGGGACAAGTCGGCGTTTTTATGATACAAACACCGGGATTTTATTTGACTTCTTTTCACGTATATTGCGACTCGGATGATTGGATGATTATACTTCGTCGTGTTGATGATACTGTTAATTTTCAGCGCGATTGGACTAGCTACAGAGAGGGGTTCGGGGACATTGGAGGCAATTACATAATGGGCTTGCAGAAGATACACCAACTCACTACATCGCAATGCCATGAGATGATGGCCACTTTAGAATACTTTGAAAATAATACGAAGTACGCATATTATGATCAATTTGCAATCGATGACGAAACAAACGGATATGCTTTGAAAACTTTGGGCAAACATTCCGGTACTATTCGTGATGCTTTGGTATCGCACGTAGGCATGAAATTTACAACGATCGACAAAGATAATGATTTATGGGTGGAAGGCAACTGTGCCGAAAATCGTATTGGTGGATGGTGGTATACTGCATGCACTGATAGGTAAGATAAAAGACATTTGTTTTAAGTTTTCGAAATAATAATTATATTTTTTTAATTATGACAGCCATCTGACTGGTCGGTACATATTGGGTGGTATCCAAGATTATGAAGGTATCATGTGGAATGATAAGGAGCGTCCTTATTATTCATACAAATTTGCTGAAATGAAGATAAGGCCAACAACATGTTAATTTTTTCTGTTCTCGATATCTTCAGCAAATTTAATTCAAATTACTTTAAAAAATAATAATGTGTCTCTAATTATAAGTCCGAAATATTTTCTAAAATTCTTTCTTCAATCTTGTTATCAATGGCTACAATTTATATTTTATATACCATAATGTAATTCGTAATCATTGAAAAAAAATGTATTTTAAATAAAAATTATCGCAAAATATTGGATTAAAGATGTTTTATTTCAAGCAAGGTATCACTTGGAAAGTATCAAGTATCGTCTTAACTATTACTACTTATTTTGATAAGTTTCGTTCTTTTCTTGAAAAGTTTGTCATTTGCTATGGAATATCGAAAATTTATTAAAATTCACATAGAACTTTGCGCTAAATTAATTTAAAAATTTTTTACAGATTAAATTATTGGAATTTTCTGTATCCATTCTAGACTGATTTGTTATTGATAAAAAAAGTTTGGTCGTTGATATACAAATTTATTAAAATTGTATTAGCATTGCATGAATACAAATAGGATGTTGAAATGGAGATCGCTGAGTTGGAGTGGCGACATTCCAAACAGTTATATGTAATATTGTTTGTTATTTATTTTATTTAAAGTTCAGTGCTCACGCTGCATTTTTTCCATAAATAAATCTTTATCTTTATTGTATAACGAAGAATTCAAATTTTTAATAAATGTTGGCACAATATTTGTAAAGCTAAAGAAAATACTAAAAAATATATAATGAAACTTCCTTCGATTTCGTTTTGTACAGCGACTGATCTGTAAGATTCTTCAATCCAATCGGCAAAATAAGTGACATTGGTGAATTTAATCGGTCGATTGCCAATGCACGCCGAACTACCGGCCAGTATGCCAACCAAGCGTTCGTCACAAATCAACGGACCGCCAGTGTCGCCCGGACAAATATCTGCGCCGCCGTATTCGTCTATTGTGCAAATATTACCAACCTCATCATAATCTTCGAATACTTTGTGACAATCATCGTGACTTGTGATCACAACATCCAAGTACATCAACTCATTGGCATAAGGACCTTCCTAATGTAAAGCGCGGCGCATTAACAGTGACAAACATGAATAACATAATAACTTTTGGTACATACCGGAAATATTTGACCCCAGCCAAGCGTTAGACATCTTGCTGAATCGGTTAGGTTGTCTGTTATCACTTTTATAGCCTGAACAAATTCATTTTTAGCGGGTATGGCATAACGTAATATGACCAAGGCAATGTCGTGCGACTTCAAGCGCCTGAAGTTCGGATGAGTTTTGATTTGTTCCACTTCCATTTCCAGATTATCGGGTGGCATGTCCAAACGTTGCGGCGTGCCGGCAATGACATGTAAACGATGCGGACGCATTGCAACGCTATAAATGCTAAAAAAATTATATTATATAAGTTAATAATAATTGTGCTCCGTTAATAACATACTCCATGACACAATGCGCTGCGGTTAGTATATGTCTATTGCCCACAATGACGCCCGCACAGAAGTGATTGTCGCCCCAGTATTCAATGTGTCTTGTTGTACGCAAAGATACCATGAATTTCGCATAAACGCTTTTGGGCGGCAAAAAACCGCCTGAGATTAGAAAATGAAAGTGCTCATCCTCTTGGTCGATGGCATAAGAGCCGCGACTGGCCAGAGACGCTTTGAAGTCGTTAACAATTATGTTGATAATTGCTAAGAGTAAAATGAGACGAATATTCAGACTTGTCATTGTTTATTGAGTTTGGAAAAGAAAAAAAAAAAATATATATGCTAATTCACTTTTCAATTCAAAACAAAAGTTTAGAACTTTATTTGACAACTAATTGACAACAATTATGAAAATTTTTGATTTGCGCATAATAAATCTGCAAAAAGTAATTAATGACTTCAATTTAAAATGCATTCATTCAATTAACCCACTTAAATAATTTACATGCGAAAATTTATGACAGAATAAATGTGTTCAAAAATAAAAAAAATAAAAAAAGAACGGAAAAAATATAAAACAATATGAAAATTTGTAGAGCACGACAAACTCACTCACACACACATACACAGGTAGCAAATTTTTCGCTAAATTTTCACTTTCATGTTTGAGCATAAAACGGCGTAAAATAGAAAAAAAAACAAAATATTTCAAACCAAAACCAACATATGCAAAGCAAAAAAAAAAAAAACAGAGAGGTGGAAAATGCTTGTCAGCACTCGTTGCGGTTGACGTAATTTTCACTCAACATCATTTGAATGCGAAACGACAACGACAAAGGCACTGCACACACACACACACAGACACAGGCACAGTCTCAGCCCTGTGTGAGTGTGTGTAGTTGTCGAGCATAAATTTTAATTCTCATGCAACAAAAGCTGCTGCCGCATTTTAACGCCGCTTATCGCGTTTTTGCGCCGCAAAGTATGCAAGCGGATTTTCACTTTATAACGACCAAGTGAACAAGTAAAGGAGCGCATATGATGCCATACTCATGCATATATATTTATATATATATATAAGCTAATGTGCAAGGAAGATGGCATGCTTTAAAAACGGTTTCATGTTTACTTTCTCTTTACAATAATGCATTATATGTGGATCGTTGCTTGAGTGTTTTTGCATGTACATGTACATATATGTGTATGTGTGCTACTGTGCGTGTGTATGGACGCGCAAGCTTATGTTGCCTACTTATGTGCGTTGACTCACTTTATCGCCGCTCTTTTCTTTGGCACGCTAAATCGCATACAAGAGACCACTTTTCCTGCATATTATGCACTTTGTTAAAACGTGCCGGCGACGATGACGGCTCCGGCAACAACAACAACAACAACAACTGCAACAACAATAACATTGCTCAGCATGTTGATGACAACAACTACATGTACATACATACATATGTATACATGTCAAAAATACAAAGATGAAAGAAAGTCATTGCATACGTTAGTCGTACGCAAAAGAATAATGCAGCATGCGGTTTGCATTAAGAATGATATGAAACATGAACGTTAAGAAGCGCGTTTGCATGTGTGTGTGCGTGTGTGTGTGTGTGTGTAAAGGATGAGCATATTAGTGTACGTGTAGTTGAGGTATTGTAGTCGTCAGTGACAGCAATGTGGCAATTATAATCCAGCTAACCGCACGCACGCACGTACCGCACACTCTCACACAGATACACACATAAATAGATACAGGCGTCTCGGCTTAAGTGTGTAAACTAGTGGCTACAATAGCGGAAGCAATGGTTATAACAACAACAACAACGACAACTGCAACAACAATGCAACCGAGTTGTCAATGACATGAGCAAATGCACACACACACACACACACACACACACTTGTATGCATATGATACCGCACATCGTCATTATGATGAAACTTAGGCAAGAGATAATAAAACCACATGCCGCGTCAAACTCACTTAACCAGAGGCGTTTCAAAAATATCTATGTGTGTGTGCGTGTGTGTTTGTTTTTTGGGTCAAGCAAAAAGTTTTTTCAGTAACTTGAAAAAGTATTCACACTAAAAGTAACGTTAGAATGCATAACGATGTTGATCATCAAGACGCATACTTGAGATACTTTTTATATCTTTGACTAAATGATAAAGTTTTTATTATATAAAACTTCTTTTTGTATAAAATTTTATTATTTTTATTATTAGGTATTTAAAAGAACACATGCTGCACTTGCATTGTGCAAACTACACGTATACGTAATATTAAAGCAAAATAAACAACTTAAGTTTAGTTTTTGGCAAATATAAAAAATAATACAGAAAATCTACTTGGCTCTTAATGAAGACAAGGCAATTGCAGTTCATTTACACGCTTCGGCTTGAGCTTTATAAACATTGAGAAATGCCAAAGCATAATTAAAATTACTGAAAATACTTTGAACAGTTGAAATAACTTGTTATGCGTTGCGCACGAAAAAAGGCGAACAAAATTTTAAAATATTCAACAATGAATTTGCCCGATAAAACGAAGAAAGAAAGAAAGCCAAAAAAGCACGAACGAGAAACAAACAGAAGCATCAAAGAAATATGCGTTGCATACTTACAAGCGCCAATGTAAATTTTGCATTCACCGCAGTGTCTCTGCCTCTGTCTCTATCACTGTCGCTGACGGTCTCTTCGCCTTATTTGCAACATTTACCAAGCGCTTGGTTGCTTTTCGCTGCCATTGCTGACGCCATTATTGAAATCGTTGCAATCAGCTTGCGCAAAAGGGCGCTGACGCTGTTGACTCAAGTCAGACAGAAATATTGCTGGCACTTTGTGTGTCGTACGGCAAATGGTGTAAAGACTTCGGTCGCACTCAGCTGGTACACACGCACAGACATACTCTGATTAAAACAATGTCGGAATGTTGTCCTTTCTTTTTTATTTCTTAAATCCTTAAATGTTCTTTCGTTTATCGAAACTTATTTTTTATTTTTAAATTTTTTCTTCATTTTCAATTCTAAACTTCAAGTTGAGCCAAGCTTTCACTTGGCATGGCTTAACGTTTGATTTCTTGCTGGCGCTATGTCGATAATTTATGCTTTATATGTATGTATGTGATTTATGATATTTTCTTTTGCTCGATTGTGCCTTCTGCTTCTTATTTCTTCTGTTTGCACAATGTATAAGCGTTCTGTCGTTATCGCTTACTGACGGCTGCCAAACGGTGCAGCGTTGCAAATTAGCTTGCAATTGAGCTGCGCTCAAAGCCATAATCCGAGGTTAAATATTGAACGGCTTTTGTTCTTCGTTGGCATTAAAGTTGAGTCTGGAAAAAAAGGAAAACTAAAATTGTATTCTTTTGCAATACTTTCAGCATACTCAGGTGCTTGTTGTTCTGCGTTTGCGAAAAGTTCAATGTCGCTCATATGTCACGACATAAAAGTTGCATTCATGTCGCAATTTCTGTTGCCATTTTCGTGTGTTTGCGCATGTTTTGAATGCGTGTTGCAAAACTTTTACCAAAACCACATTTAAGAATAAGAAAAAGAAAAAAATGAAGGGTGTACCAAAATTATATAAAGTATTAAATTTTGTAACATTTGTTTGATCAAGTTTAGTTGGTAATGAAAGCAAAGGCCTGAAAGTTGTAAATTTGTGGTTTATTAACAGCGAAATAGTTAGAAAAACACTTCATACTTCTATGTTACGCATTATTAAGCAGCGCATACTGCAGTCTAATATTGAATTAAAAAAATGTTCGTAAGTTTCAGTTTGCATTATGTGTCTTGTGGCGCTTTATAACATATGAGTTTATCGGACGTTCATAAATTACGTGAAATAAAATTAGGTGAGGCGGTCCAGTAAAATCTTACTCAAGGGGGTCATTGAAAATCTGATGTTCAATTTTTAGTACAATAATTTAATAATTATTAAAAAAATTTTTTTTTTTTAAAACCATAATCTTTCCAAAATTCTCTAAGATGGGAGAGATATCTAAATTTCAAGAAACCTCACACAATTTATGACATTTCTTCACCATATAAAATTTTATATATTATTCAAAAACTGAAGTTTTCTAATCTGTCATATATTTTGGTACACCCTTTATGTCTATCTTGTACACACAAGAAACTTCTTTTGCTACAACAGCATTGGCAGAGTGAAACTTTTTCAGATTTATCATATATGCATGTACATACATAGTAAATTCTTCAATTCAGTCAATGTTCAAGACTTGGAATTTGTTGCAGAGTTACATATTATATTAACATCCTTGCCAGACGAGTGCCTCAAGTGTCTGCTGCGCTGTGCAGCTGTGCAAAGCGCAAGTTTGTTGTGCATAACGCATGTATCGCAATGGCATTTCGACAAAACTTTTCTCCACTTATTAGTAAGAAATCACAATATTTTTGGAAATGTCAACGGAAAACCTTGTTTAGTTTCACTTTTGCTACTCAGCCACAAAAATATCTTTATTCAAAATATCCAACTTATATTTACTATAAAGTTTAAAAGCGATTTATTTATCTTAGCATTGATCAATCAAAGTCTCTTCATAAGTGGTTAAAGCACACATCATATAATCAACATAACAAATCTTTAATTTACTAAAAGTTTAACTCTTATCGTCAAATTTGGTTTAAATAAAGGTTATGACACTAAATCAATTGCCTTGGGCTCACAATTAAATACAATTTAATGACTTAATTCGATTAAATTTGCTTGAAAAACAGAAGACAACAAACATGCCAAAAATCCTAGCAATGCTTTTGACTATTCAAGATTAAAAGGCGAAGTAAAGCATGAATAGCAGGAAAATTTTGTAAGGCCAAGTCGGCTTATTGTGCCAGTCATGCTGCCTCATATGGTTGTATGGTTAAGTTTATGCATAATTGCTCATGCCTTGTGGCAAGGACAGACAAACAGACAGGCAGACCGACAATAAGACTTTCACACACACACTTTTACATACAAATAGAGAAACTCATATGAAAATAACTCATACGCAGCGTTGTACAAGTGCTGTAAAGAAGGACGCTGATGCTGATGCTGAATGCTGACGACAACGACAACGACGACGACAACAACTTTCAAATGCTACTTGTAACTTTGTTGAGTACAACAACAACAACAACAATAACAATAACAACATCAACGTTAACAAGTATGTTAAAACAGTGCGTTAGACAGAGAAAGCATTTGTGAAGAAGAGAGTGCAAAAGAGCAACAAACATTAAAAGTTGTCTGCATGTTTGTGAAAGAAATGGCAAAACTTTTCTACTTACTTTGTAGCGATGATCCTTTTCGAAGCCAATGCCACTTGTGCGAGCAAATCTTGTGCTTTGGCACACTCCTCATGCCTAATGGAAAGTGTATAGAAGCGAGACGAAAGTGGAAACATTTCAAATGCGACGACACAAAAAAAAAAAAGAGAAGATACAAATCGACCGACCGACAGACAGACAGACAATATTCCATTCATAAACTTGCCACACTCGCTGATACGCACACACACACAGTGGCAAACTCGTTGTGCATATCGTATTATAAATATGTATGCTCGTCTCGACAAAAAAAAAAAAATGGGGGAAAAAAGTGTCGCGCTGACAATGTTGTAGATACTTTCTTTTCATTCTAGCTATGACTCGTTTTGTCTTCAATTCGTGTCAAAAAGACTGGCGACAACAATTTGTATCTATAGTTGTTGGCATTGCTGTGGATTATGCAAAGGTTATCGAAGATTTCCGGCATAATGGCAAATCGTATTACCATTGTTCCTACATTGCTTCAAATATCGAACGACACACGAGCTGACAACATGATGATGATGACGCGGCACCTCAAGTGACTAAGCAAATTGTATGTGTATTTGTTGCTGAAAACAATATAAATTGCTTACAGAAATTAAAGTCAATTTAAAGCTTTTGACTTTTAGTGCAATTTGATTTTTAGTTATTAGAAGAGAGACGCCTTTTTTTTAGGGACATCATGTTTTTCACATTTATGTGACGATTGTAAATTTTACTTTCAGCTTTGAGGTGTTGAAATACACACACAAACACGTACATAAAAATAAACATGCATAAAAACTTCCGATTTATGGCTTATATCAACTTTCTCACATTTTCAATCTTCTTGTGTATGATGAACACAAAAAGCTTCGGTAAAATAACAAAAAAAAAAAAATCCAGCAGCTTATCATAAACCCGAAAGGCTACTCGGGCAACAAAACAAACTTTTTTTTTATTTTTTTTTTGAGGCTTTCAATTTTTATTTTTACAACACTTTATTTTATATGAAAACATACATTTGCCATACGAATCTATGCGCGTTATTTTGCAGACATGTCTGCTACATTTGCCTCACAATTTACATACACATACATACATACTTTCATATAAATTTTGCTTTGTTCAAATGTGTCAGAATTTGTGCGGGCGAAACTTTCGTTGCTAACGAACAGACAAAGTGCGATAATTTGCACAAGTTTCAATGTTTTATTTACAGCACACAAATTCGCACAAAACCACACACACACACACACAGATACTCATATAGTCGTACAGAAAGCCAGATAAACTCGTTTCAATACAGTGACAAACGAGTTTTGAAAATTGTCGCGTTGTAATATTTCAACAATGATAGATTTTTTTCTTTGTTTTTGTTTTTTGTTTTTATTGCACAAATGACATAAAATTTCTCCGATTGACATTTTTGTTAACCAAAACAAAGTTGATTTTTTTTTTGTTTTGTTTTTACGTTGTTCTGCCAAAAGTTTGAGGCTAAAAATAAGCATACAGTAATAAAAGACAAGCGAGGCAAATATAAAACTTTGCTTTGCTGGCAACTTCCGCCAAAAGCGATGTCATTGACTCTGATAAAACACGCAGCGGCATTTTGGAGCATTACAGCTTGATTGCATAATAAGTGAAAAACAAAAACCAAAACCAAAACAAAAACAAACAAGAAAATAAAATTCGACAAAAAAGAGAACAACATTTGAAGTCAAATAAACTGTGTGTGTACTGGCAAACTTATTGAACATACTATATAAATTTGTTTTGTTTGAAATATATTTTTAAGACACTTGAAAATATTTTATGATATTTCCAATTTTTTATTTTTGTAACCTTTTTGATGGCCAAAGAAACTTTGGTTAAAAAATATAAATATAACATTTTATTGACTTTTGAATGCAAGTCTAAGTTGGTATCTACACGATGATTTTGTTTTGAACATTGAGTTGATAGTTAAATTTCAAGCGTTTGTCTTATGAATTATAAACTCTATTATGAGAAAATCTACAGAGAAATAGTAAATGCAGACAAGCCCTCCTTTAAGAACCTTAAAAATTGGAAATATTGAAACCGTTTGCTTAGAACCCCCCATAAAACTGCCTTGAGAAATTGCATTCTTCAGTAGTACAGGTAACTGATCTCAAAGTGAAACTTGCTCTGCAGGAAGTTTAACTCAAATTGAAGCAAAATGCGACCAATGCATTAATCAAAATTGTTTTTATTAAGGCCATAGCAGATGAGGATGCATTCCCAGATGAATCAATTATTATAAAGAGTATATACATTCAGATTTAATCCCTCTTAAACGATTAGGAATTAGAGCCAGAGTTCGTGCTCTTCAAATCTAGTGCTGGAGCAGATTTATGTGCTTCGGTAATTAACATAATCAAATTCCAAACAAGCACGAGTGCTAAGCTGACGTATGTGCTCAGTAGTTCCTTGTAACATAGGAGGATATTGTTGTTTTTGCTTTTTACTATAGAAAATCTTTAATTTTCAGACATTAAACTAAATTGTTATAACGCAATTGTCTATTAAAAAGTTAACTACAAGTTTTAAAGTAAAAATATTTAATATTGTTCTTACAATCTGATAACCCTTAAGTGTTACGTATCGTAAATAGATGCCAAGAAATACATACTTACATATATTTGCGATAAATTGTTTGTCGTTTCAGTCTTTTTGTTACCAACTTCAAATGTGTTTGTCGTGACACTTTGCCTACTTGACGCTAATGGACTTTAAAGTGTGTTTTGAAAAGTTCACTGCCAGATTCTCGTCAAACGACAACAAAGACACACTTTGAGTGACATCAAAATGCATTCAATTGTGAACAAAAAACGAAAAGCAAAGCAAAAAAAAAAAAAAGTCAAAAGAAAAACTTTACAAGCAAACCTGCCAACTAAATGCCAAAGAGAGAGACAGAGAGGGAGGTAGATAGTGTGAGAGATAGTACAAGCAAAAGACCGAATTGAGTAAGTTTATGAGGCGTCATTGCTGCGATACGTTTTTACACCCAAAACACACACACACACACATACACAAACTTGCAAAAATTGAGTTCGAAAGTCCCAGACAAACCAAACATGCCGATTAGTAAAACGACAAGAGCTCATGTATGGCAGACGCAATTAACCTAATTTTTGTGCGTGCAGTGAGAAAATGCAAATAATGCAAATGTGTGAAAGAGATGGCAAGTGTTAGTGTGCAACCGCAACCGATACATGTGCATGGTAAATTATAATATTCTTGGGAGTTTTTGCTCCTCTTTGGCTTGGTTTGGTTTGTCGACTGCACAATAGTTGAAACTAATAATAAAGTGCACAATTTGCCAACGAGCCAAATTGAAGATAACAAAGCAAACGAATTGAAACCCTACGGTGATGTTCGACAAACTCTGTATGTGTGAGTGTGTGTGTTATATGTTCTAAAACTCAATGGAAACACAACGAGGGACAAACTTTTAGTTGTCTTACACACACACACACACACACACAAAATAGAAGAAGTATACAAAAAACAGTCAATGGAAAACTTTAAATTTGTTGTTATTTTGCATAGTTTTTGTTATTTGAAAATGACCTTCGAGTGCTTAGTGGCAACTGCTTAACATATACATGTCTGTATCTTTGTATCCATGTATCTATGCACTATTGTGTTTGCGTGTGCAAATAACCATTTGGGTTTATGGCATGTATTTGTTTGTGTTGTTCATGGGTTAATTAGAAATATCAACAGTAAAACGTTACCGATTATATAACAAAAAGTGTCTGTCAGTCGTTTAGCTTGTGCAACAAATGAATTCCATAAAGCCAAAAGTTCAAGTGCTGTTTTGGGTGATTTTATTGAAAATTGTTTCAGCTTGCGTCGCAAGCATAATGAAGGCTTCAAGAATGTTCATAACAATATTGTTTGCATAATTTGATGTTGGCTTGTACATTTTGTGGAATGAAAGTCATTTATTTTGGCCTTGGTCATACAGTATGGTAGATTTATACATAAACATTCTTTAAGAAATCTGTAAAATTCTTTAAAATATTTATAAATGACGTATACGTATTTTAAAGTTCAAAAAGTGGAAAACAGCAAATTTCATAAATAAAATAAATATTATTAAAAAATAAAAGAGAAATCGGCCAAACAAAAATGTTTGATGAAGACTATTTATTGCTTTTGATTTAAGAGACATTTTGTTTTTTTTCTTCACTTCGTGGTAATAATGTGTAAAAGTGATAAATTTTAGTGAAGTAAGCTTCAAACGGAATCAAATAATTAATAATAATTGTTAATCGGCCCTGCGATATATTTGAATAAAGTCTATTGATACTATGTGCTGGCGGAACTTATATTCAGTTTCTTTAAGATAAAAAACTACTAGCGACTACATCTATAATTCATTCTCACTATTTTTTGCATGTTCGGAAAGTTAATTGTACTCAGTAAGATATATATTAACTTTTAAGTGTAAATAGATTACATATTTGTATTCAATATTTTTGTTTACAAAAGCAAAACCTATGTTACTTCAACCAATTGACCGAAGAGGCAATTCAAAGTCATAAAATTTGTACTCAATTCAATTTACAAACTTCTATGAATGCGGTCAAGTGTATGTGTGCAGATGAAGTCATTAAACTAATTGGCTAAAAATATAATAAAATCAACAAAACTTAAGAAAATTCAATTCAAAGCACAAAAGTGCAATTCGCATGCAACGAAATATTAAAAACTCGTTTGTGCGCATTAAGAAAATTGTCTAAAAATGTGAAAAATTGCACAAGAAAAAAGTAAAAAAAAAAAAATAGCAAAAACAAAAATTCAGCTGCTTTTGAAATTAACTTTCAACAACATGTGTTCAGATGCATTTATCTTGTAGTCCTGCATAATGAAGCAAAAACAATTTGAAGCGAAAACGAACGTTAAATGAAGCCGTGCTTAACAGAGAGAAAAAAAAAATTATATGAGCTTTTGGTTATTAGTTTTTGCCTTATTTTTTAAGTAGCACCAGAGATATTATGTTAATGAAAAAAACCTGCCAAATTATGCTTAATGAACGTGTGCAATTAAAACAAAACAAAAGAAGAAAACAGTAAAAATGGTGTAAGTGAGTATACTCGACAATGTAATACCCTGACATTGCATAGTTTTAGATCCGTACCTTTTATAGTTTAGGGAATGTAGCAATTTTATATAAACTATTTTTTTTTGAGGAAAAGAAGGGGAGGAGAAAAATTGTGGTACGGTTTTTTGTAAGGTTTTCCGTACTAAGACTATGTTTTATGTTTCCATCTCATGTGGTGCTCGAGAAATTCATTTTTAAAAATT
Source organism: Phortica okadai (assembly GCA_034638295.1). Lineage (NCBI taxonomy): Eukaryota > Metazoa > Arthropoda > Insecta > Diptera > Drosophilidae > Phortica > Phortica okadai. The sequence goes on along the minus strand of CM067849.1, from coordinate 46,429,399 downwards.
GAGTTTGAAAATTTTGAAATTCGAATTTCAAGTTTCAGTTTCAGCAAACTATTGGTGAGATCGAACGGATGGTCAGACATGGCTAGATCAATTTCTGATCGAGATTGTAGTCCTGATCAAGAATAAATATACTTGGAAGGATGAGATATTGCTCTCCTTCTCGTGGGCGTTACATACATTTGATCTCAAACAAACTTAATTAACCATTATACAGTATAGGGTATAAAAAAAAGGAGTACAAATTGTTGAAATGAAATGCTTGCCACTTATGCCGCCGTAGCAGTTTTGCGCAATTATGATTGCATCATTTGGGGCTAATCTACATTTGAACCGTAAGCTGTTAGCGCCGTTATGAGTGTGTAGGTGTGTGTGTATGTAAGAGAGCAGCACGTTAGACTTTGCATTGCTGCTGCCGGCAGGCAACTACTTTTTCTTTTGTGACTCGAACTCAAAAAGTTCTGCGTGCGCTGTCAGGGATTATCAACTCAGTATAATTTTATTCTATTTTATTTTCAGATATTTTTTTTTGTCCAACTTTGGTGTTGCATAGCGGGAAGTTAATCGTTTGAATAATGAAACGCGCACAGCATGTTTTCAGTGGCAGGCGGCAGCATGTTGGCACCGGCAAAGACAACCGGACCGACAGAGAGACAGATAGACAGAAGCCCAGAAGCCAGATACTTAATGCACCTTGTGTTAATGCGCTTGCAAATTCTTCTTTAGTTGCGCTAAACGGCTAACAATGTATATAAAAATGACGACGCATTTTCCATTCGCGGTCATTATTCAAGGCATTCTGTCCATTGCAGTCATGCAACGGTTGCGCGAACAGAGGAATCTATAGCATGGTTGCAGGTTGCAGCAAAGCGTTGTGACAGTCAGATTTATTGAACGGCAGTTGAATAATTTAGCTCTTTAACGGCTTGTCGTTTCGAAAAAAATTTGCACACTGACACAACGTTTTTGTTTTTTCTTTCTTCTCTACTCAAGAGCAAAAAAAAAAACATACTTTTAATAACTTCACTGAAAGTTTTGCGCCTCAACACTGCCGTGCCTTGGCTCAGCGTGTGCGAGCGAGCAAACAAGCAAGCATGTTGAATAAAAAAACTAACAAAATTGCCTGCGTTTGGCACGTGAAAGTTTTTAGTTGAGAAAAGACAAAAAAAAAAAATAAATAAACAAGATCAAAAATGAACAAAATGCAAAACAAACTTGATAAAAAAAAAGAACAAGTGTATGAAAAAATTTGTGCAAAAATAAACAAGTAAAGTATTTAAAGTGACATTAAAAATATTGAAAAACTCGATAAATACTTGTTAAGTATGAGGTCAGAACAGCGAAATTGCATTTGCAGAAACTTATGCGAGATTATAACAGTTCAAAACAAGTAAGAAGCTTATGTCATGGCACAATGGCGCGTATACGTGATGCATCATAGTAAACAATTTTATTTTTTCAACAACTTGAAAGAAGTCATGTATTTTTGGCTATGATCAAAGAAAACAAAGAATGACACATATATTTTGAAAATTTATTTGTAATGAATGCCTGAAGTATCATTTATCTACTGAAGTTCAACTCATTTGTTTTGCGGATATAAATAAAATACACAAAATAATAATTGAATACAACGCAAGTGATGATAATATTTACACTGATAAATTGCATTGCATTTACCATTATGAAATTATATCAATTTGTAATACATTTGCATATATGACAAAGTATCTTTGTGTAGCATTAAGTGGCATTGCACAATTGCACAATTCCAATGAGTAAATAAATGACATGAGAAAATTTCAATTGAGTAAATGTTTTCAAATCGTACGCACTTATTGACATTAGGAAGATTTTCTTGCAATTGATTTGCCAATTTGCCAAATCAACACTTATGCACACACACACACATACACACAGACACATATGTTCATTCAGAACAACCTATGAATTAAACGATTTACTTGACGTCATTCGCTTGTCACTGTCATCGAAATGTCGACAACGTTATCATCATCATGACTATCGTTGTTGTTGTCGTTGTCAGCAACGTCAGTGGATGCAATTCTGTCTCTGATTTACTCTGACGATTTTTCGTAATGGAGTTGAACGTGTAGAACGCCGTGTAAACAGCTGCTTTGTGTCGTTGATGTGTTAAAGGGAGGTGTGGCACTGACAGCATGCGCAACGGCTTGTCAAGGCCCAAACAGCCGACGACATAGCACAGCGTTAGAATATCGACTTTTTGATATTGAGCTGCAAGGATTTCACCCTTCATACACATACATACATGTGCATATGACTTCACCTTACTTTGCCACTTCATCATTTTCATATTCTTACAGCTCATAAAATCGCTGAATGTGATCTTTTGCAGGAAGTTGTCATAAGCGTACAGAAAAAAAAAAACTTGTATTTTATATACACAAGTAAAAAAAGTTTCAATTTATTGGCTGCCAATACTGTTGACGTCGTCGTCGTCGTCGTCAAAATCAATTGAAGATGCCATGCGATTTTTATAGATACTTTGCTTTTCAAGTATGCATGCATGTATGTCTATATGTCTGTATGTATGTATGCATGTTTATTATTCAATCAAACCTTAAATCATATCACGATTGCTTTTTTATTTTATTTCATTTGTTGTTGTATAGCATTGAGTTTGTTTTACGTTTAACTCATAAACATTTTTTTATTTACTTTATTTACGTGTAAAGTCACATTTTTTTTGCTGCCTTTCGTTTGGTTTTGTTTGTGCAATTTACGGTATTTGTATGTCTTCGCTTTTATTTAGTCAAACGTTTTCAAATATATCGGAGGGTGAAATGCGAATGGTTTACGTTGTTCATACATGTAGCAAAATGATTGTTTAGGCGGTGCGTTTGTATGGTGTTGGGATTGATTTCGTTTAGCGTGTAATTTTTATAGCTTATAAAGATTTTATTGTGCATTTCCTAGACATTTCGTAAATGCTCAAGTGTGAAACTCAATGCGTAAAGATGATTAAGACAAGCGAAACGAATTTTATATAGATTTGTGTTTAAATTGATAAGCTTTTGTTTGAATATGAAGTATTTTTGAGTATATTTTGACGCTTAAACGGATATGCCGATGCAATTTTTATTTTCTTCTAAATTGATTTTTTAGTTATGTTTCAAGAACTTTTTTTCAATAATGAATAATCATATGTAACAAATGTTCATACGTCACATACGCCACTTTAGTGTTAACTTCGACTCAATGTTCAACTTTTGCGAATTTTAGACAAACCGTATTTTGTGTTCGTGTATTTTTTTCATTTTCAATGTTAAATTCAAACAAAGAAACTTTTATTGTTTAAAAGAGACGCTTTAACTTGCATTGAGGCGAAAAATTGTATAAAAATAAACTTAATTAAATTTGTTGCCTTTCGATTAAAATTAAATCCAAATTGTTTTGCTAATCCTTGTTGGCAAATCACCTTTACTGACTGCGCTTATTTGCAAACTCTTCAATTAAAAGGCAAACACACACACACACACATTTATACACAGACACACCCAAACAAGTTGAGAAAGCGTCTCACCGTAATGACACAAAAATAGAAAAAATGAAAGGAAAAAACACAACATTGGCAACTATTCAAATACTTACACATTTACACAATCACCGACATCCTTTCACACGTACACAAGGAGACGACCGGTCGAAAGGTTTAAATTGTGGCATTGAATACGAGTATCTGCGTATCTGTTTCATGCTATATACATATGTATGTATGTAGGTTGCCGATCGAAGCAGTTTGGTCAGGTTTGGCACTATTTAAGTGCACTCCAAACCAAATCCAAACAAAAACATTCACCAAACCAGACACACACGCATACACAGCTACATACAAGGATATTACACACACATACATATATTTACACGTAACCAAATGGTTTGCTCAATGAAAATGATGCATTTTTTTTTAAAGTATTTTTTTTTCGAATTCATGTTGTTTTTTGGCAAAAACTTATTAGAGAAAAATAGCATTTAATTGGCAAATATTTGTGTTGAATATTTTCCACATATTGGTCAGATTTGCATGATTATGTGTTTTGTTATTATTTTATATTTGGTTTTTAATCATAAATTCTTTTCATTTCTTTTTTTTTTTTGCGGCATAATTTCACCGCGCATATTAGTAAAATTTGAATAAGTGCTGAGTGCGCGCCAAAATGCACACAATTATTTGTATGCGAATTTGCCGAATTGTATGCAACATAAGTACCGAAGTATATTATACGCCATGTTGGACAGCAGCGCGATGCATTGCATTGTTTATAGCAACAGCATAGATACAAATACTCAGACCGACTAACAGACAGACAGACAAACACATGTTTATATTATAAAAGTCGATTGGCAACGAATGTTAAATTTTGTATTTTGCTGTTTGTTGCACAGCGCGAAGTATGTCTGAGTGTGTGTGTGTGTGTGTGTGAGCGGAATATACAATAATATAACTAATTGTTTATTAGGGCGTATGAGTAATTTGCAAGCGAATGCGAACCAATGAAATATGCAAAAATCTGGCAAGTTATTTATAGACAACTTCATGATTTGCTTTTGTATTTGAGCAACATTAATTTACGTTATCAACATGCTTTGTACGGGTAATGAGGGACAGCGTTTGATTGTGGCAGGTGTTGTGTTGGAACTGGGTAGGAACAAGTACCGAAAGCTGTAGCAATAAGTAATTATATCGCTGAGCATACAAACATAATTTATCTATGCAGTTTGGGTAACTAGGATGCATATCTTTGTATGTGTGTAGTGGCAAAAACATACAAACTAAGCTTGTTGGTTTGTTTGCATGTAAACATTTATACATATACATATATGTATGCATATACATATATATGTATAAATCGTTAATGGCCTGTGGCCAATATCTGGTTTACATGTCGCCTATGCTTTGCTATGCTTTCAACGAGCGTTGCAATAACTCGAATATCACAACTCCTGCCATCACACACACACACACCTAATGTTCGTTTAAGCAAAACACGCTTCATCACGTCGTATGCGACCGTCAAAGCAATTAAACACATAATGATGGTGGATCATTGAACCATTTTTGGTTTTAATTCGATTTTATTGATGAAGGTGTTGTTGTCACTGCCAGTTATTAATGATGTTACTATTTAAGCCAATCGTACATTGTTGTTGCTGTTGCTGTTGTTGTTTTCCTTATGGCTGTTGTTGTTTTGATGCTGTTTAGTACTGTTGCTGTTGCTGACTGTGCTAAACTGTTGTCAACGTCATCATCAACATCATCACCATCATTTATTAGCAAACAACACTTGTCTTCGTTTGAAATTTACAGTTAACTGGCTTATTTCCTACGGCAACATGCACAAATACTCATACACACACACATACATATATGTGGTCAACTAAGCTGACCTGTTTGCATTTTGGTTGAATTGTGTACAACATGCAAACAATATCAAACATGATGAAGAGTTACAACGTCTCGACTTAAAACTATCTGCTCTATTTAAAGCTTTTGGCATTTAGAATTCAACTACTTACATAATGACTTTAATGTCTGTCTCTAATAGAAATACATACAAACATATGTATGCACATATGATAAGATTAAACGGTATCACACTCTGGTGCACATTTTATAGCAAACGCTTGGACTATGAAAGATGCCTTGGGTATATTTATTGTTGTTGGCTGGCGTATGAGTAACATGAAATTATTGTTGGCTTAGCATTTTAATTAAAATGAGTTTGTGTTGTGCTTGCTATGTGCATGGCATGTAAACATTTTCATTTTGAATTTGTGACTTGTCTTTAACACAAATAATGACGTCAACTGCAACAAATGTTAGTATGTACCTTTACCTGACAGTTCTCAGAAATTCTGTTAATATTTTGACTGAAGTTTGTTCATCAAGGTACAAGTAAAACTAATATAAATACTACTTACTTCATCTAAAGACACATAGACGCAAGTTTCGGAGGCATGTTAATATTTGCCAAAAGACATGTCAGCTAAGCAGTTCAAAGTATGAAAGATTGTCACTTGACTTGTACTAAACTAATCTGTACTCAAGTATTCTAAAACAAAGTAGTTGAACTTCAGATATCAACTTATTTCAAAATCAACATGTATAAATTTTGGGCGCGAAAATTCACCTCTTGATGACATAATTGGTAGAAACATTTGAAATACATTCTCTTTAATATTTCTGCTGGTCTAATTTTGGCATTATAAACAAAAAATGAGTGGTGAAGTTTGTGAGTATCTTGATTAATAACGCTTTTTCTTCGAGCATATTAAAGCACATTTATTTAAGCGGGTTTGCCTGCCATTCGTGCTGCCGGCGGCTTAAATTCTGACCTCATTAACGACCAAAAACTGGAAGTAGTCATCGACAAACTAAGCACAAAAGAGCAAGTTTTGCTCAGTCGTGAATATGAACAAATTCCAGAGGCCTGCAAGAAGATTTGGTATCGAAAGTATGATACATGTGAACTTGACTTTCGCATGCTGAGTCGGAATATCTCCACTTCGGATATGACGTATTTTTTGGCTCAAATGGAACATAAACGTTGTAATACGCTTCGTTTTGAGGTGCACAAAATGCAAGAGTGTCTCACACTAATCGAAAAGTCGTGTAATAATGCATTGAACTCTATAAGCACATGTGAGATTTTGCCGCCCAGCGAAGATTTAACATTGGAGGAGCAGAAAAACACACAATGGCCGCTCTATGCGCTGCCCAAGTTGATACCCAATCTGACGGAGCTCGTTGTCGACATCGATGTGGAAGTCAATTTCATTGATGAATTTCATAAATTACAAAGTTTACGCATTTGCAAAGACATAACGCAAGAGGCGTTGACTTCGATCTTTAGAAATTGCACACAACTTCGTATGCTTTCGCTTGAGCGTTGTAATGCCAATTTGATATTGCATGATATCGTGCGTTGTAATGATCTGAGTAAGATTATATTGCCAGTGGAGAACTTTGCCAAGTCGTCGCGTCAGTTACTCAAACTAGAACTCTCGGTACTGGCAATCACATGCCTGGCCAATGGCGATGTCTCCGATTGCATACGCGAGGTTGTGCGTGAGAAGCGTGAAAAAATCACAAGAATCGATATTGATAGCAAAGATGCCATGAATCCTGCTTGGAAGACACATATGGGCTTGATCACAGCACAAAATATTATTGACTTTAAAATTGTGAACTCATATCACATAAACAATGAGGAATTGTCGACTCTGATTGGCAGTTGGCCGAATTTGATCTTGTTGGTTTTGGTGAATTGTCCGAAGTTAACGGGTCAGTTGTTCTTTGATATATTAAATATAAGAAAGTCTCTGAACGCAAACAAAACGCTCGAAATCAAGATCGCCAAGTGCCCGGCGCTCGAGGTCGAACTACGCAAAGTGGTGTGTATATTTTTTTTTGTTTTGTTTATTTCTTGAGTTATTTTCCGTTTTCTAAAGGATCTGTGGAAATTGCATAGGCAAACTATCGCATTCGAAATTCTGGAAGATGTGCGTTACACGCCGTTTGGCGCAATTTTCGGGTTTGACAAGGAGACAAGCAAGTGATTTCATTTTAATGTTCGATAAATAAACGCCCAAAATTTTATATGTAAAAAGAATCTTAAATTTTCTTTATTTTATTATTTTTTTAAGGGTTAGAGTTTTTTTTTTTGTAAAAATTTTGAGACTTATGTATATAATATTATTTTGATCTTAAAAATAGGTCGGTTGGCTTACAAGCCAGATAAGTCTATTTAAATTATGTTATTAATTATGAAGTTAATTATGTAAAACAAGGTCATTGAGATGGAGCCTTGTTAGACGTTTTGAATTAAGTGTCTAGTTAAGCAATTTACAAATGGGTTGGAATGAGAGTTGAGCCGATTGTTATCTCTGCTATGGAAATTTATTTCATACTGGAACGTGAGAATCTTGATTCGATTTACGAGATGTTCTCTACAATTGTACAGCATATACTTTTAGGACGATTATTAGTTGTTAAAATATTCTATAATTCTTTTTATTAAATTTCAACCACCAAAATATGCATGCCTTGCCCTAAGGCTTCAACTAATGACTCTAAGAAAAAGCTTTAAAATCGATTCAAAACGATAAAGCATGTTATCTTTCTTCTTAAAACTTTTATATACAAAGACTTTAATATTTTGCTTTTCCTTTCAAAATTGATGTTGTTTACAACATTTTACTTGCTTCATACATTCATAATACAATAACATCTCATTCAATAAAAAAACGCCAAGCACAATGAAGAAAAAAAGAAGGAAATAAGGAAGGAAAAAAGCAGAAATATAAAAAAAATCATCATATACAAAGCTTTCACGTGTTTCTTAGCAAGTGAAACTGATTTTTATAGCATGTGCCAAAAGCAGCGCATAACAATAACAATAACAACAGCAACAACATTAACAACAAAAAGCGAGTAACATCATTAAAGCGTATAAAAATTGTCGTAGGCAGATAATTCATAACAAAAGATACTACAATATATATACATAAACTACTTTTATCTTACCTTATATTTTGTGCGCTATACATGTGTGCATGTGTATGTGTGTGTGTTTTTGTGTGTGTAGGTTAAAGTTTACATTTTTTTTTTCTTGTTTATCGTTTGTGTTGTAAATCATAATTCTTGTTGTTCTCACGTAAAATACATTAAGGGGACATCAAAAAATTATTACCATGGCGTTTTATTTACGATTATTTGTTCAAATGTGGAACAACCAAAGACATGCTTCACTAACATTTGCGGTTGTATGTGGAAAAGAGAAAGTATTTTGTAGAGCATAAGCACAAACAAACAAATAAACAAGCAGTGACAGACAACGTCTGCTAGACAGACTGTAGGACAGTCATCGATACATACGTAGGCCTGTGTAGATGGAAAAGGTGTCCCTGGTAACGCAAATGTTAAAGACCATAAAGTTGATACACATTTGAAGCAAATACAACTACAAAGGCCAACATTGAAATCGACTTAAAATTTTGGTTGGCTATGAGGCAACACAATAATGTATCTGTTGCTTTTAAGCTGTAAATTGATATTGTTTTTGGTTAAATTTAAAATTGAAAGTAAAACTTAAAAGGAAAAACACATAATTTTTTTTGCATTTATTTTTGCTTACAAAAAAGCGCAATTATATTTTTCAGTGTTTTTATTTCTACAGCAACGTATAACATGTTGTTGTACTTACTTGTTTTTGCGTTGAATTTAGTTTGACTTTGTCTGTTGATAGCAATAATATATTGATTGCTTGCATGCATGATGAGACAAAATGAATTATTTATTTATAAGTTGAATGTCATAAGCCCTTTTTTTCGGTTGATGTGTTGGTCACGTCTGTTTTAGCATCAGCATTGAGCATTTGCGGTTGAAAAGGCAAGTTTGACCATTGGTTTCCTAAGCATGTCATTAGTATATTCAATCCTGCTTTGCTCTTAAAACAAAAACCACTTTTAGGTTTTCAAGACTGCTTCTGCAAAAGAGCATCGATGTTGTGCCATTTATTTAATGCAAACAATTGATTTCATTTCTGATTTTAAGTGCCTAAACGTGTTTAACAAGATTCTTGTTGCATAATTTGTTAACCCTTTTCATTGTCAGTTTGAGAATTTCTTTATTTAAAAATATTATAAATATTGTAAAATATCGATAGCTAAAAGCATCTTGATGTTAAATAACGACATAGTCATAAAATAATGTTAACTGCTATTATTTCATATATGTATGTATGTATAAATATACATATTTGCAAACAAGTCAAATGCGTAAAGGTCGAAATGCAATAAACATATTCCAGTTGAAAATAAATATACATATTCACACCAACACTAACACACTTATTCATATAAATAGATGTTCACGCACGACGCAAGCAGGCAGGCAAGGAAGCAAGCAGGAAGTTCAAAAATTTAAAGGACCTTTTATGCGCTTTGACTACACTTTGTTGTTGTTGTTGTTGCTGCTGCTGTTGCTATATGTGTATGTGTACAATATGAAAATTAAGAGGCCATCAATCAAGTCAAGTGGAAATTTATAGCACTTTTGTTTGTTATTATTCGTTTATGCATGAGTTAATTAGAATATTGGTGTAAACCTTTTATGCTTCTGCCTCGGCTTCGGCTTCTGCTGACGACCCTTTTGTTGTTATGCACAGTTGAGATTTACGATGATTTCTTCATGCAAAGGCTTGCATGCGTATTTGTATCTTTGTATCTGTTTTTGTATATGCCTTCGGCCTTATATGTAAGTGCGTGTGCATATGTGTGTGTCTTAATTTCGTCTGTGTGCACTCATATGTGTTTGTGTGTGTGTTGAAGTTGGGCAATATTTGTTTGGCTATTGAAATCTAAGCGCTAATTTTGATCATATTCGATAGTTTATATGTCAAGCCATTTATTTAATAATTTATTGTATGAACTTTGCAGCGAAGGCCATTAGGCCATTGGCGTGTTATTGGGCGTAAATTATTGTGTGGCATGTGCCAACGAAATAATGTTGAGTTAAATTGATAGAAACGTAAAGTATTATAGGTTTTTTTTTTAAATCTTGAGTTATTATTTGATTGACAATAATTGTGTATTTAAAATTGTTGGAACATATTGATTAATTTCTTAATAAATGTATTGTATCAAGAAGATATTATTTAATTTTGAAACTGTTGTAACTGCAATTCTTCCTTTTTTTTCTCTGACTTTGACTTTGAATTAATCTTTACTGCTTGACTCATTCTTTTTTCAAACAAAGTAAAAACTTAATAAATAAAGGATTAAGACGCAACGTTGAAAATCTTTTATACTCACATTTATCGCTGCATGTTGAACTAATTAGCATCGTCTTGTTTATGTAATGTAAACAACGGAAATGCCAATTAGAAAATATGTCAACGGACCAATAACAGTAATTTTACGCATTATGCGAGAAAATCCTCTGGAGAAGAAAAACGTTTTCAAAACTCGTTCGAGTTAACATGCATTTCGAATGTTAAGTTTACAGCTGCTTAACATGCAGTGAGAGAGCGTGAAAAAATTGCGCATACTCTCCACTGTTAAGCACAGCTGTTAGACTGTGTGTTAAATGTATGTTAGCAACAGCTCAACTAAACGGAATTTTATTCTGTAACGAACGCGTGCTCGTTGCGTATTTGAAAATTTACGACCTGTCAACCGTTTAAATGCAGTAAAACGAACACGATCTAATAAAAAGAGATTTACTTTTCAATAAAAATGATGTTCGCTGATTAATTGTAATTAATACATTTACAGCGCTTAAACAATAATTGCATGCGATACTTAAAAAATTTGTATTTGTTTTGTGTGTGTGTGCATTGATCGGCGGCACAAATCTGAATAAATAAGTGGCAAATATTTACTTAGCAATTTGTTTGCTGCAAACGTATCGAAATAATCAATTTAAATATTACCTCATAGAAAATTCAATGTTTGAGGAGTTGAGGAAGAAGTAAATCAATAGCGACGACAGGCCAACAAAATCTGTTCATTGAAGGCAAATGTGAGGCGAACTGTATTGCACCTATCAGCATAGCAGAAGCTACAACGACAACAACAACAACAATAAAAGTGAAATATGCCAAGCCAGCAGCTGTTTTCATATTGTTTTTGTTGTATTTGCTTTCATTTAATTTTTTTTTTTTTTTTGTGTCTACTGTCGAGGCCATAATGCGCCTGCTGCTATGCTATCAAAAATCCCGCTAATAATTTGTCAATATTACGTGAGCAGAAAATTGAATATCTGTGATAGCAAAAAAAAAACGGAATAATAAGAACAACATTGAACGGTCGAAATGGCAACGAACGCTTTGGAATTAAAACGCGAAAAAAAATGAAAAATAAATAAATAAAACAAATTGACACAAATGAGTTAAACAATTTTGTTTATTTTCGCTTAGATTTCGTTCATTGCCAGTAAAATTTATCATTGTTAGGAAGGTACAATTTTTTTTGCGAGTGCCAAGCACATTGAAAAAAGCCAAAAAATACATAAATTATTCAGCATTGAATTTATGCAGCCTAAAATTGAGCAGATACTTGTCGAATTTATATTTATGCAAATGGAATCAGCAATTTTTTTTTTTGATTTCGTTTTTATGAATCATATGAAAATATTTTTGCGTGAAAATTATGCGAGATCAAGTGAGAGTAATTGAAAAAGTTATGCAGTGTGTGCTGTATTAATTAAGGTGCTACAAGCAAACTATTTCATCGGCAATGTTTGAGTTAATGAACTTACAAAAAAATAAAAAAAAATTGAGACAATTTTATGGAAAGATTATTTGCCATGCCAACAATATATAGTAGACTTAATTTAGTTATGACCTTTTAGGTCACATGTGCGCATACCATTTTTCTAGTTTACTTACTTAACCATAAATCAAAATTTGCTTCAACCTTTCAAGCCAAAAGAAGTCATTTTGAGTTATGTAAATAGTTTTGTAAATGTGTGACCACAAAAATGGTTTGTTGTAATTAAAACTGTTACTCAAAACTCAAGACCGCAAAACTAATTTAAGTTAATAACATTTAAACCACAAAATCAAAAGCTAAAACTCACACATATACATATATGCAAAAATTAGTTAGGATCAAACGAAAAGTTCTTCAAAAAAAGTTGTGTTAGGTGTGTGAAGAATATTCGCATAAAATTATTGGAAAATTACTCGAGTAACATGAGATTTGTGTGTGGCAAAAGCTATGAAAGCATTTTGGTGATGATTCGTTTTATTCATGTGTCAATTGACACGCACTACACACACACACACACACACACATAGCAGGCATCAAATTGTTCAACGTTTAAGTTGCAACGCCAACAGCACTCAACTCAATGAAACGCAAACGCAAAGCGAATTTTACTTCCCACAAAGTCAGAAGACATAACAAAGGGTATGCGGCGTGATGCATGCACATGCTGACTGACAGACAGACAGACAAGAAAATCGCCACTGTAAAAGACAGCTGAGTGCATTATTTAACGGATGGCAGCAACAACAACAACGACAACAACAACGTTTGAGATGTAACTGTTGTTATTGTTGTAGCAGAGACGAAGCAAACGGAAACCGTCAATGCCGCAAAAGCAAAGAGTTTAACTGCTTCAAGTTATTTTCACTGGCTTTTCACAAGGCTCTACGATGAGTACCGATGTGTGTGTGTGTGTGTGTATCTGCCATTTGAGGCAAGGTTGCTTGATATTGTTGACAGCATCAACTGCAGTACCCTCAGTAAGTATTTCCTTTTTATTCTCATTTTTTTTTTGGTCTCTCCTTTGCCTGCCAAATAACGACTACTTATAGTGAAAGTGTGTGGTTTACTTTTCTTGACTTCTTCAAAGTGCCTTGTGTGTGTATGTGTGTGTGTGTGTTCATTTGTTGTGTGGTCATTTGGCTATTGCTTAATGCTGCAGCAACAGCATTAAATGTCGCCGCTTATCTGATAATGTTCCATATCAAATATGTACATTTGCCTTTTTGACATTTTCATTCTTCCTTTTTGCCTTTCGCACTAGCCACAATTCAAATAAAGTGTCCTTTTATTGTGCCTGATTGAGTGCTACATGCTTTGGGCGACAACATTCCAGCTTCTTTTTTTTTTTTTTGGCTTTATGGTTTGCTCTTGACTGATAGAATCTTTACATTTTCGCTTTTTAAATCGTATGCTGTGTAAAATTTTTATTGAAATAAAGTTTTTATTTTGAGATAACTCAATTGTTGGTCAGTTAATAAAACGCCAGGCATGAAATTTATATGAATGTTTGAAAGAAAAGTAAATATAGTATACGAGGTAACTGTTGGCTTGGCGATGATGCATTTGTTAAAGGTAACAGTCTTCTGTTTTAGTGGAGGCTTGAGTACTTTAGAGTTCTTTTATAATCATCAAAATTTGTCTTAATTTATTGTACATGTGAAGAATTTGTAGTGCCATAAAGCTCTCCAAGATGTATTATAATTAAAATTATTAAAATGTAATCGTTTTATTCTCGTAACAGTCACAAATACTCACAAAGTTAACAGAGTCACAATTTCACTTAAGTTCAACACATCATATTCCATTAAATTAAGTTGAAATTTATTATGGTTGCTGAGTGATAAATAGCTCAATATAACGTAGGAATATGTCATTAAAAAGCACGGAGTGTAGCCCTAAAAAAACAACAGTATAATTGTGACTCTATTAACTTTGTGATTATTTGTGACCCTTGCTTAGTTAGTAAAGATCTCTATTTAAATAAATATCTATCGGCATTAAATTTTTTACATTTTTACTGTTTTTTTCTTTTAAGCAAAATAAAGTATAACAAGATTGAATTAAAATCTTGAAATATTATATTATTATACAATAAAGGTGAAAGCAAGTCAACAATGACAGCGCCCCAACAATAAAATGCACTTGTTTAACAACATAACAAAAAATTGCTGTGATTATTATAGTTGCTGTTGTTGTTGTTGTTGTTTATGGCTTGGTAAATACGAAATAAACATTGCACAAGTCGGAAACGAACAAAAATCAAGCATACGCCCCGTGTGACCTCAAATTGTACGTGTGCATAACTTTAAAAGTGTGTGTGTGTGTGTGTTTCTTTACATATACATTTATGTATGTTTGTACGTTATTGCATAATATATAGAGCAATGTGTTTGTTTGTCTGCCATTTGTAGAAGATCAAACAATGATGGTACTTTGACCAACCAACGAAAAAAAACAAAAAAAAAAAAACCAAAAAACTTTCACAACGTTCAAAGTTTGAAGTCTGTTTGTGTCGCTTTGGGAGTGTAAAAGTAAAAAATACAAAAATATTGTGCACATTGCGAAAGTTACACAAAAGTAATATGTACGCTGAGTGCAATGAGTTGACACTCGACCATGATAGAGACGAAAGACAGAAGACAAAGCCGGAAACGGATGCGACATCAGCATCAGCATCAGCGGCAGCAATGTTGGCCAACATAGACTGTCAGTGCCAACGGGCAAGAGTCGCCGCATAATAATGTCAGACAGGCGACGGCTTTTTTACAAGCACATACACACATATGGGTGCGTGCGTGAAAGAGATAGAATATAGTACGCGACGCATATGTGTTTATTTCGCACTTTTTACACGTAACATGACCAAGCGGAAATAAACTGAACAGTCTTGACAACTACAGCGCGGGCGAATTGCAAACTAACAAAACAACAACAGCAACAACAAATAAAACAACAACAACAAATAAGAAAAAAAAAAAGAAAACAAAATTGCAGAAATTCTGGTGGGATAGTATGTACTAAAACTATGATGAGGAGTGGTCTGTCAGGAGAGGCAGAGCGCAGCTGAAGAGCTATGACAACAAATTGGTTGCAACTACAACACAGCAAGGAAACAACACAATAAATCCAGGATACATTAAGTAACAAACAAAAATTCACACACACATACACACATGTGTAGTAGCAAACAAACACACACACACACACATATATAAGAATGCACACGGCAGCGCTGGCAAGCGGTCAACTTCCTCTTTCGTGTAGATTTTCTTGTTTTGGCACGCCAATTCAGATACATTTTTTTTTCTCGTTGTTTTTGTTGTTTTTTTTTTATGTTTCTTGTTGTGCCTTTTTTTTTGTTCGTGTCATGTTTCTTTGCAACGCTTTATCATATTTGTTGCTTTGCTGCTGCTGTTGTTATTGTTGTTGTTGTTGCTGTTTACGCTCGGCAAAAGTTCGCCGTGCCAACGTGTGTCATTTCCTGCGTCAGCGGAAGTTAAACATGGCGTTCATGGTAATGGTAATGATTACGACTGCCGCCGTTGTTGTCGTCGTCGACGTCGTCGTTATTGTTGCCGTTTTGGTCGCAAGCGTTGCTCATAATAATTTCTTATTTAGTTGCGGCGAACGTGCACCTACAACAACACAACACAACACAATACAAAACCATACACACACACGCACACATACAGCGAGAGACACTCATGGGCATGTGCCAGTCCCATTACGATATATCAGTAGACATGTTTAGTATTTTCATATAGTCTTCTTTTTTCCCCATTTTTTCAACGTTTCTTTTTTTTCTCCACAATCGTTTTTGTTGTTGTTATTGTTATACTTTTCCTCGTCGCTTTAGCGGACAACAGATTTATCTGTTCATTGCTGGTGTTATTATTTTTATTCTTTCCTCAATGGTCGCCTTTTTTGTTTGTCTCTTTTTATTGCGCCCGATTTCTTTCTCTCTCTCTCTCTCACTCTCTCTGTCATTTATGTAATTTTCCTCTTGTTCGAGCAGGTATTTAAATTCAAATTAAGCAAATGTCATGTTTCATTCAAGTGACAGATGCGCACAGCAGGCGTGTCGGCGCCGCCCACAATTGCCGTTGTTGTATCATGCTTGCTATTTTGTTTTTATTTTTTCACGCTGATTAGCTCTTGTCTTGATTATCATAGGATTTATTCTATACGAATTGTGTCACATTGAGTTGAATGTATTAAATTGCAAAGCATTTTTAGGCACAGTTTTCTTATTTTGTTTCATTTTGTCTTTGATCTATGATTGGTAAGAATGTAACAAAATAATCAAAATGTAACATTCAATTAAAAAAAAAGGACTTAAAGAAAGAATTTGCAATAATTAAATTGTGCCTTTTTGTAATAAGATTCGAAATTTAAGCAATTCCTTTATGAGAAGTGTTTTGTAGTTGTCTTGAGGTCAATGACTTTGGCTGTTGAAAGTTTAAGGCAAATATTTTCATACAGCAACTTTTTAAATAATACTTCCGTAACTCAGACTTTGCTGATATTTTATGAATTGCAATAAAACATGATTTTTAATGGAAATATGAGCAAACTTTGTACGTTGAATATAAGCTAGTAAAGTTAACAAGTGTTTTCTGCCACAGAAGTTATTTGATTTCAATGGAAATATGATAACAAAAAAGGCAAGCTAAAAACCAAAAGCAACGATTGAAAACTAAGAAGTATTCATATTCAAAAGTTACAAAGAAAAGCAACAACTGTTGATGAATAAATAAATAAACAAAAGCAACGAAAGCACGAATACGTACAAACAAGCAAACAAACAAACGTACAAATGGCACAAAGAAAAACTGAGAAAATATAAAATAAAATGAAGTTTTGCGCATTTTGCCAAAAGCATGAAAATCGATTACCTTTGCGAAATGGAATATTATTCAACCTTAAAGAACGCAAACGCTTCATACGATACGCGTGCATTCATTCACTCAGTCACTCACTCACGCACACGTGCAAGCGAACACACACACGCACGCACATACACCAACACTTTGAAATAAAAATTGTGTGTGGGCGAAAGAAGTCAGAAAATTGTTGATTGTTTTGTAAGCAATTTTGCATAAACGAATACGAATAAATATTAAATGATCTCACTTCTTTGTTTTCTTTATTTTATTTTTGTTGTACATACAAGTCTGTTTGTCTGTTGGTCGGTCGGTTTTGATAAAGTGAACGAAAATCGGTTTAAATGTTTGTTTGTTTTTGTTTGATTTGTATTTTTCGATTTTTTCTGCTGTATTTTTTATTTTTAAATACAAATTTATATAAAATTGTTTTTTTTTAATATTGTGTTTTTTTCCTTATTGTTTTTGTCGCCTTGTTTTGCACACTGCCAATTGATAAAAGTTTGTGCCAGGATTCGATTTAAGTGCAACTTGTAAGTTTACTTTCTTTTTTTTTTGCCGCTTTATTTGTATTATTTTTACAGAGCAATGGAAATAGTGGCAGAGTAAAAACGTCGAAGAAGAGCAGGAGGAGTGAAAAAAATGACAGATCTTGGCAATTTTGCTTCGATTTTTCTTCAATTTTTCGCTTTGATTTGACTTTGTTGCATGTTTGCTTGTGTGTGTGTGTGTGTGTGTGTGTGTGTTGATATATTTTTATTTTTTTTTCATTTCTTTGCAATTTGTTTTATATTATTTTCAACAAATTAGGTTTTATCTGTCTTCGCTCTACGCAAACATGGCAAAAGAACGATTTGCTGTAAGGAGTCAGTACACAATGACAGACTGGACGCTTTCGTGGCGCAGATGGACAAAAGTATTGAACGGATGCAAGCAACAACAATATGAACATACAACATTCAATACAATGTTAACAATCTGTGTTGTTTTGTCATTGTGTGCGTGTGTGTGTGTTTGTGTATGTGTATTACAACAGTTTTTGCTGTGCATGTGTTTATGTTTGCACAAAGTTTTGCACAAATTGAATTTGTTGTTTTATTTTTCTTTTTTTTTTTTTGTTTTAGAAGTTTTTCTTGAACAAATTTCTTATTTCATGTACTCGAATAGAACAGAACTGAGCATCATCATTCTATGAACTTGCCTGGAAGCTGTCAACTTAAGAAGTGAGCAAGTAAATGTGTTTATATATGTGTGTGTGTGTGTTGTGTTTGCAGTAACGCGATTGCTTTTGCCAGTGCATTTTGTGCAAATGACCAAGCGCACATATTTGTTCTTTCAACACACATTCATTTACTCACTCACTCACTAACTCACTCACTAACTCACTCACTTACTTACTCACTCACTCACTTACTTTTCTTACCAAGTCGATATACAATTGTATAAAACGAAATGCTACGAAATGACCAAGCTCATCATCGTCCTTAACAGAAGTGCTGAGAAAAAGATCGAGTGCAACACTTGTTGGCGTCAGAAAAATGCATTTCAAGTTGATTTTGATATATAAAGTTGCCGCATATTTGCAGCATTGTGAAATTCCATTGGAATTCTCATTTCATTCTTTCGTGCATCAATGCTGTCTTATTTGTTGTAACATTTTAACATTGAAGTACAATTACATACAAACGTATATCTTGTGCATTTGATATTTTCTTTTAGGCAGCAGATGTTTTACACACTTGTCTCTTGATATTAAGCAATTTTATTTTGTGTCTTATTTTAGGAGTGCCCCAAAAAGTCACGAAAGATTTGAATTTTTTGTAATATATGCAATAAAAATTTGTTGACATAAGAAAAGCGTAGGAGTTGAATGTTTTAGATATTTAAAAATTTAATAAAAAAGAAATCAACATTATATACTCTTATGTCACACAACGCTTCATAGCTGATTTTTTCTTAAAGTGTTTTATGTACATAATATTTTTTATATCTAAGGTCTAGCCTTATGGTATACCATATAAATGTATAATATGCAAGATAACTGAAATTATCTTAGGAAAAAAATTCAAATATAAATTTCTTTAAGTTCGAAGCACAACAAGATTGAGTATAATAATGGGCGAGGATAGATCATATATATGGTATAGTGTAAATTAAAAACACGTGTACCTTTGAATGGCAGTGTGTATGTAACCCATTGGGAAGTTTTATCTCTGGACCCAATTTTTCTGAAAATTGGTATACCTGTCGGACATTAAAACGAAGATTATGGAATAAAATCAGTTGGCAGAGCCCTCATAAAATACAATCTCGATAGTTCAGATAGTTGATAATTTGGGCAACTCGTTAATCCGGACACCGAATTAATTTACATTGTAGTTTTTCCAAATTTCGGAAATTAAATCAAAGATATTGGTCGAACACTATTTGTCGGAATTATCAAGATTGTACTATGTTTTGAAGTCAAGCACTCCCGACTGCAGTTGTCTTACTACATTTTTAGCAATCCGTATTCGAAATTTTTGACTTTTGAAAAAGTTTACTTCAAAACAATCAATTGGATTTTTTTTTTAAATAACTAAGCTCAAATTAATTTATTTTTGTTAATTTTTTTTAACGTACTTTTCAATATATTCGAAAAAAAGCAAACAATTGAAAAAAGTTTTTTTATTTTGCAATTTTTCGTTAGTTTGTTGGAACAAAGTATTATTTTTCTGTAACCTAACAGTTGCAGTTCTACAGTCAACAACAACAACAAATATTTAATTAAATAGTTTACTACTAACTTTATGACCAACACACACACCCACAAATTCACACACACACATATATATTTTTAAGCTTTACTGTTGATGTTGATACTCACTCAAAATGTGTGCCACACCATAGAAAAGTTGATCGTTGGTTGTTGCCCAAAGGCTGCTGGTTGAAGATGACTCTATGATGTGTGTTGCATGACTCTGGGCTAACTTCATTCGTAGCTCTTTAACCGCACGAGTGTTTGTGTGCATGTGTTTGTGTCATTGTAGCATACACACACTCACACTCATATAATTTTCAAGGTCTACAAGCGGCTAACCATGCTGTTAAAAGGCATTTAACAAACTGCTTACTTTAACCAACAATTCAAGAGAATTTCAACACAAACACACACACACACTCACTCAAAAGTGTGGCGACCACCACAAATTCTGAGTAAGTAAAAAGTTGTGCACATGAGGGCGACAAATTGCAAATTAAAGTCGATTTTTTATTTTCATTTTATCATTAAAAATAAATAAAAACAAAAGAAAACACAAAAAATTTATGCAACAAAAGCAAAAGTTGTGTAAAACTCAAAATGAAATTTTATTTTTTTATATGGTGACTTTGTAGAAAATGTGAAATTGAGAAACCAAACTTAAATGTAAATAAAATCGACAAAGTCTTTATTATTATTATTTTTTTTTTTTTGCACAAAACAAGTAACTCATTCATGAAAGCTTAACTTTTTATTACACACACACACACACATGCACATATGCATTAATCTGCTTCGATTTCTACGCAAATGTTAAATAATTTGCCCAAAGCAAAGTTAACTTTAAATGTTTGAACCTTTTTTTTTTTGTTTTTGCATTTAAGGCTAAAGTAGAATTATGGCTTGAACTTTGCACTTTGCTTTGTTAAAGAAGATGTGCTAGAAAAATCCTTTCTTATTATGTTCTCTGTGAGTTCTTATTTGATTTAGCGACTTCTGTCATAAATTCTTTTTTGTTTTTTTTTTTTGTCCCTTAAGACTTTTGGTCCGTCATTTGTCACTTGTTCGGGACCATTCATTTTTTTTTTGTGAGTTTTTTTTTGTTGATTGTGTTTGTTCGTTGCTTTTGCTGTGCAGCTCATTTAAATATCATTTGTCAGAAAAGTTTTTCATTACAAATAACAGTTGCGGCAACATACTGAAATATAGTCAGCCCGTGGGTGGTACCCGTGGTATGAGCAACTTTTGCCTTACCTTTTTAAATGTAAATTATATGATTTTTGCGTTTTGCGTTGGAAAATATTCAAATTACATTTAACGTTGTGCATTGTCTGCTAGACAACAACAACAACAACAGCAATAACAAATACTAAATTTTGAATGCTACTTGGAAAATTTGAAATAATAGTGACAATTTATTTTTCACTTGAATAATAAAAGACGGTTTGGTCGAACGTGTATACGCTACACTCATCCGCTGAGACACTTAACACACACCAATAATTTGGCTTGATTTGATATCTTTAGCTTAGCTTAACTATCTTTATCTTCTTATCATCTTTCAACTCGTTGCAAACTTGTTTTAAAAGCCATAATACCATTCAGTAAAGGTGTGAAAACTGCCAACAAAAACTTCGGCAAGCAAAAAGTTATGACGAAAAAACTTTTCTTACATATTTTATGCCATTTCTTTACACTAAGAAAATAGTAGTATACTATATAAGAGCAGCATATTGTTTCTTATAAACAATTTGTTGCACGTTGTTTGAGTGTATCGAATTCATTGAGCAGGTATACTGAAAAAAGCTTCAAACATGATTTCTATGGGTTGAATTTCCCCAAAAAAAAAAAAATAGTTTTACATAAATAGTCTGAATATTCCCAAAAAGGATTTAAAATTTTTTTCTTGGTTTATATATTTTTTTTTTAGTTACTTCCGTTAAAAGTTATTACTTTGCACATAAAACACTAAGAAAGTTTGAAAAATAATATAAAAAAAATAAGCGAATTGAATAAAATTCGAATTCGGAACAGGAAAAGTTGTTCATGCATAGTTTGTTTGGCTTGTTCAAGCTACGAGTCTCAGCTGTGACCCGTGCTGCTTTTAAATCTTTTGCAACCCGACGGTAATCGTTGCACTGACGCTTGTCGGAAATGCTTTCCTGCGACGGCGGCGACGTCAGCATCAGCAGCGACACTTCACCCACTCAGCTGTTGGAAAGAACGAATTATCACTCTACAGACAGTGAGACAAATGGACAGCTAGGTCGGCATGCAGGCTGTCTGACTGGCAGGCAGTCAGGAAATCTGGCATGCCTTCCGCTTGTTACGCGCCTTCTTTATCACCATTTTTAAGCACATTTTTCATGCATTTTTTGCAGAGCATTTGTTGTTACTGCTGCCGCTGCCGTCGACGTCGGCGTCGCTGCTGCTGCAACAATTGAGTAACTTCTGTTTCAATTCTAACACGCTATGTTAGCATTTCTATGTACATATATATGTATATGTGTGTGCTTGCCTAAATGTAGCACGGAAGCGGGCAAAATAATCAAAAAAAAAAAAAGATAAAATAAAAAATGCATTTCCGTTGCCATTGTTCGGTTCACTTCGGCTTGGTTTGGTTCACAATGTCAGCCTGACATTGGCCTGACTTCACTGCCTGCTCAAATCTTGAATTAAATTCATTGAATAGTTGTCAAAATATTCCATTCTGAATCATTCAACGCGCGTAATTGGATTTTTCAATAGAACACATGTGTTCACTTTGTCGCTTTTGAATAATTTTTTGTTGAAAATTTCACGTTGACTTACTTTTTTTTTTTTCGTTGAATCGTTTTGCAATGTTCAATGTTATTGTGCTTGTACTTTATGTCTATGCAAATTGATTTGAAGTTGTAAAATATGTAAAAGTTGTCTCATTTTTTTTTTTTTCACTACATAGACAATTGAGTCTTGTTGTAGGCATACTATGTAATTTGATAGCAAGTTTGAATTGAATTGCGTATTCTATAGTTTCGGACAACATGATGTTTTGCATTAATTTGACTGAGAATGAAAAAAGAGAGACTTGAAATTTTTAGTTGAGTTCAACAAATCTGAAGTGTTTCGTATTCTCAAATAGTTTTAATTATTGACGCTTAATTAATGAAAATTACAAGTCAATTAAATTGCATAATTACATTTGACCGAATAGCAAACAATTTTCAATTATAAGTGTAAAAGTGAAAAACTAATTGGATGAATTCTACAAAACAAAAAAAAAACTGTTAACGCTTAACTAGTCCAATTAGCAAATTGTCAACAAAAATGTCATTCAAATTGTTAAAGAGTAAAAAGTGGAAAAACGCTTTAAAACACAAGAGGCAATTGTTTTGTTAATTTATTATTCTAAATATTTAATTGTTCTATACTGAGTTCGTTCTGCAATTTGATTTAAATTTTTTATTTTTGGGTATTTTGATTTTTTAGAAATAATTTTTGTATATTTTGACATAAGACAAACGTTTGTTTAAAGTCTGCTTAAATCATTGCTAATAATATTAATTTATTGGCAAAATTATTTGAATATTAAATTTAATATATGAAAACCAAGAATATTTTTTCAGCAATCACTGTATGAAAATTATTTGGAAACATATTTCTATTTTTATTAAAATATTTGTCAGCGGTTTATTGCAACTGATAGAAAAATGATAATTTATCTGTCAATGTTAGTACCTCAAAATTAGGAACCAACGCAAGCAAAAGCATATTCCCCATTGCGATAACTCCTTTTGTTTCTAATATGGATATTCAAGCCAATGACAACATACATAGTTCAATTATTGAAGTCAACCTCGATTTATTTTCTTCAATGCTCAGTTTGTGTATAATCAAAAAATGTCATTTGAAACTTAATTGCAAAAAAAGTGCACAATAAATGATCAACATTTAAATTGCCATTGGATTCAACATTCACACACACACACACACACACACACAAAAGTGATTGATTCAATTTGTGATTTAGTGCAAATAAAGCTTGTCAAGCAATGAGCTTCTGTCGCCACTTGCAGATGTACAACTTGAAGTCGACTTCATAACGAACGCTCTATGTGTGTGAGTGTATTAAATAATACTTTATTGTACAATACAAATGCAGCAAATTTATTTACGACTAGAAAAAAACTTATAAAATTCATTTATTTTATTCTTTGTTCTATTCAAAACCGCAATGATTGATGTTGGCTTCTACGCATTGCTCACACACAGCCACACACAAACACAGAAGAAAAATGTGTGCATGGGAGTGTGAAAGAAATGCTTGAGGAAGAGTTCATGGACTCATGTTACTTTGCACTTGGTCAAGAACTCAATTTAAATTGTTTATTTCATTGTTTCTTGTCAGTCAAGCGCATGTGTCATCAAGATACAATATATTTTCAGCAGACACACACACATACTTTTGGTCGATAAGATTTGTTGACAACATAGAATTTTTGCACATTTCAACATAATAGATTCATTGAATTTGTGTTTGAGAAATTACTTGGCAGATAAATAGATTTTTGTTTTGAGTTAAACATATTAAAACGGCTTACGGCTAACATCCTCACCGAAATGAAACAAATCATCATCGAGCTCTGTATCATCATCTTCGCCATTATCCGTATCGAATGAATTGTCGGGCACATCATACAAACGTATCATTGCCTTATTTGGATCCTTCATTAGCAGATATTTTCCATCCTTTTGCTTCATGACCAAGTCGATTATACAACGCAAAATGCCCCAAGCGTTGTCCATATTCAGATTGATTTGTGTGGCAAATTCTTGCGGCTTGAATTGCTGTGTGCCGAGTATGACGTGACGCAAATGATCGCGCGGATTAACACGCGAAACATAGCCAATCTTGAGTTGATCCGAACCGGCCAGCACCGCCTCGACGGTCCACTTGGCCAACTTGCAGGCATTGTTGCGCAACTCTGAGGCGAGCACAGCGCCACGTTGTGTGTCCAATTTCTGACGCCATTCAACGCTATTGGCCAACTTTGAGTCCCACTCGTTGAGCGCACGTATTGTTAGAAATTGCAGATCGCCATTGGGCGTATGCAACGCACCGTCATGTTTACAGCGTGCCACGAGCACAATATCATTCCCCAGCTCCCATTTCTTGTAACGATAACCGACATTGGCGAACTGCACGCCCGGCTCTTCGAATGGATTACCTTCGACGAATTTGTACTTTTGTTCCAGTTCACCGATTTTGAGCACTTGTTGACCGAAATTGTGATTGACAAAGGTCGCCTCCATTGAGAGACTGTGCGGTGCATTAATCGAGCCCTCCTCATCGAGCGGCGGCTCAACAGAAGTCTCATTGACGGTTAACAAACCGAATTGCTTATGATTGCGTTTATCCATGAAGATCTTCTCGCCCAGCTTCTCGACAATTATGTCCCATGAGTAATTGGAACGTGTGGCGCACATAATCGTTGCCAAAATGTCATCGGTGGCAAACACATTACCCACGCTCTTGGACAGACGACGTATGACCGGATCATCGATTGTGGTTGGCGTATTGATGAGACGATCGATACGTTGCAAAGGTTTCTCATTCTTAAGATTAACCCGATCGAACAACTTATCGTAGTATTCAAGTGAACCGCATGTGGTTAGATCAACGCCTTCTTTGACGTTCGGCAAGGTTAGTTTTAGCAAGCGTGGAAAGTCCATTTCCTCAATGGACACCCAATTGGAGCGCACCAACACCGACGATTCACGCACGCGTTGCTGCACATTGCGCTGGCCATACTTTTTGATCACATTGCGGCGCATATCACGTTGCTTGGTGTTCTTGTTGCTCAACGGCGTTGCGGCGGCATTTGGCATGCCGCGTAAATTGCGACCACGCGCGCTGCGCAAATTTCGTATATTGGGACGAAAACGACTGCGCTGATGTGGCGGCTTGTGCACGCGTGTCGAGTCGACGAGCCGAAAAGTGGCATCGTCCTCTTCGTGGTAGTAGGCATACTGATTGCCATTGCCGAACGAAGAGGTATACTTGTTCTGGTACTTCTTGTCGGCTGCGCCGCTGCTCGTCCAGTCGCATATCTTGCCCAGACGATCACTCTTGCTGAACGGCTGATAGGGTACGTCCATCTCGGGCGTATCACATGGTCCCCAACCGAATTGATTGTATTGCACAATGGGCTTTACGAAAGGTGCGTACTTGGGCGTTGATATGCTGGCGGCATTCTCCATTATGGTTTGTGTTTGGTATATAAAAAATTCTTTATAATTTTTTGAAGTTAAACCAATGTTTAAAATTTTTTGTTTCCTTTGACTAAATGTCAAAATGTTTGAAACAGCGTTTGAAATTATATAGCAATCTTGGTTTATCAAATTGATTGCTCTATGATAAAAAAGTTGAGTTGAGAGGCGTTAAAGAGGTGAAAATAGTCTTATTTCAAGAGACAAGTTTATTCATTTAGCTAAGCTTCTTCAGAATGGTTTGTTCTTATTATTTAGAAATTTTTATAATTCTTGTTTTCATAGTGTAAATTTTACGATTCTTTTATACAATACATATTGCACCTAAATAAAATAAAGTTTTGCAAAAAAGTCGTACTTTGTATTGGATACAATACGCCATCTAACTACTTTTGCCAAAAATATATACATATGTCTGTTGCCTGTTGTAGTTTTTGACTCAAGCCTAAAAAATATTTGAAAAATGAATTCAAGTTTGTGGTCATTTTTTTATACATGTGTATGTATGTACAATAAACTTTTTTTTTTTATTATAATTTCAAGATTTAAATACATATAATTTATTTATATCTTTGTTTTTTTGTTTTGTTTTAATTTCATTTTTGTTCTTTCACTACATTCAATTTCCCGCATTGCAAACAATTTGAACAATAAATTTTAATCGATAGTTTAGGCAAACAATAGCAATGAAAGTACTTTTATATTAGTTTTAAGTAACCGAATAAATATTTGTGTGAAAATATACAATAAAATCTAAATTGACGTCAGACCACGTTTATATTTGAATAATGCCTTTTGTATCTGCATAAATGTATTTGTCCTTTTGCGGTTTGTATATGTATGTACATGTATGTGTGTGTAGAAATGCCGAAAACTCATCATTAGAAAAACAAACAGAAATTTCAACAAAAACCTGATGCCAAAATTGTCAATGCTGATAAATGATTATTATGCTGGTATTGGCATTTATTCAAGCATTCAGTCATTTATTAATTCGGTCATTCATTCATTTGACTCTCTGCGGTTGTTCTATTTATTTTTGTGTATGCATGCCTAAGCGGCCATTAGACGGACAGAAAGTCAGACGACTAACAAAATTAGTAACTGAATGCGTTTTGAATAACTAAAAATATTGGTAAAAACAAATATATATTTATATAAATAAACATCGTTGGGCTTCGATATGCTGAAATATAATTGCCATAATTCGTTATGAAGATAATTCAAAATTTATAAACATAACAAATCAAAGATAATGTATACAACTCTTGCGTTTGATGGTTTGTTTGGCTTATATGCAACAAAGCTCTGTCAATGAAAAATTAAACTGTTTTCATATAATAATGAACAAAAGTTACAATAAACGCTTATGTTACCTATGGCCAGAGCATACATAGGACAGATTAGCATTTAAATTTTGTTTGCGGCTTGTTTTCAGCTGAAACTGTTATACCATTCCGACGACTATCTGTACTTCTTTACTACTTTACATGATCATAGTACATATATGAAAATCTTTCAACTTCATATAAATTTCGGACATACTCAAAAAACTAAAAAAAATCATTATTAATGATGTATTTGGTTTATCAAAATTAAATGAATCGTACTGTGTTTGCTGGCCGCTCGGTATCGAAGTTATTCGCGAGCCAGTTGGTTAGACAATTGCTACGTTCTCAGACAGTTATGTCCACATCGGCAACGGTTAAGCAGGGAAAGCGTGGCAATGCCATGGAACTGCCACCGGGTGCTTTGGTTGGCTTCGGCAATCCATTGTTGGATATAAATGTCAAAGTTGAAGACAATCTGTTGCTAGAGAAATATGGTCTGAATCCTAACGAAGCAATTGTCGCCGAAGAGAAACATATGGCACTTTTCGAAGAGCTCTCACAAATGGAGGACGTTAAATACTCAGCTGGTGGGGCGTGCCAAAATTCGGTACGTGTATTCCAGTGGATAATTGGCGAACCGCAACGTGCGACTTACTTTGGTGCCATTGGCAATGATAAGTTCGGTGAGATAATTGGTAAGCGTGCGCGTGCTTATGGCGTTGAGACGCGTTACCAAATAAAGGAAGATCAGACCGGTACATGTGCGGTAATAATCAATGGTCCAAATCGGTCGCTGATTGCTAATTTGGGTGCGGCGCGTTTATTTGAAGATGAACTCTTGGACGATGAGGAGACACAGTGTGTGTTGGAACGCGCGAAAATGTTTTACATAACTGGCTTCTTTTTAGCCGTTTGTCCACCAACAGTAATGCGTATTGGTAAGCTAGCTAGCGAAACTAAACGCACTTTTATGTTCAATCTAAGTGCGACATTCGTCATGTTGACCATGAAAGATGTCGTACATGACGTATTGCCATATGTTGATATATTAGTTGGTAACAAGGAGGAAGCGCTCGCACTTGCTGCTGCACAGGAATGGGACACAAAGGATTTATTTGAGATTGGTCGTCGAGTACAGTGTTCGCCGAAGGAGAGTCTGCGGCCACGTTTGGTTATATTTACGGATAACACATGTCCGATTCTCTTATTTTCCGATGAGGGCTGTGTCAAAGAATACCCCGTGCCCAAATTAGATAAGAAAAAGGTTGTGGACAGCAATGGCTGCGGTGATGCTTTTGTTGGCTGCTTTATATCACAATATATTCAACGCATGCCAATTGATTATTGCATTCGGGCTGGCATTTGGGCTGCACAACAGGTCATACAAGTGGTTGGCGTCTCGCTTGATAATCTAGCTAAGTTTGAGGACAGTTGTATTTAAATACTGATTTAGTCAAGCAGCAAAGCGGCAAAGCAATCAATATCAACTTATAATCATTGTCAAGAATAAAAGGCTAAAACCAAAATTAAGATTAAATTCATTGTACAATTTTCAGTCAATAAAATTTTAATGAAAAAAAGTTGAAAATAAAATAATACAAAAGCTAATAAACTCAATCAAGTCTTTTGGTTCTTCAATTGCACACATTAGGCAGCAAAATTGGTGTTGTTGTTGTGTTGGCACAATTTTGTTGTTCGTCAACATTTTTCATTACGATTTCAATGCTGTGTTTAAGCGCAATGCAAAAGTGTTCTTCTATCTCTGAAGTACACTTCAAGTACGCCGTTTGAACCGTGAAGCGCTTACTTTGCCACCTGCAACAGATTCATTAACTACTTTTTGTTTTTGTTGCCTTATTTTGTTTTTGGTTTATTATTATTTTTTTTTTCTTACTTTCAGACTCGCGTACACAAGTGAAGCGCAATTAAAATGTCATTTTTATGCAAATTCCGTGCATAAGTGAACTTTTAATTAATTCAGCGCGAAAATAAATGAGAAATTCTCATAATTATGCTTTTGCTTGGCAAGTCATCGCGACACAAACTCATCAGCAACATCATCTTCATTTTGTTCTTTTTTCTATTTATGCTTGTTTCCACGTTTTGCTTTACTTTTCTCCGTCTTGTTTAGTTTTCTTTTTACTAATCTTGCGCAATATTTCATTATTTTTCATGTTGTTCGCTTTGTTTCAACGTCGTGCACTTCAGTTTGGTTCCAAATATTGCAAATGCAATGCACAGATTTTGGGCGTTAGCTAAGTAATGCTTTACCGTTAAACTTGTCGAAACTATTCAGTCTGCCGACTATTCAAAGTTCTTCAATGTTTTCATATTTTATTATAATTTGTAAGGTTTTGGTTTGCCTTGTAAAGAGGTACTTTTCTTTGTTAAATGAAAATATAATTAACGTAAAATCCTCTTTTTTTGGTTATCAACTTACAATTTATATTGCAGTGTAATTTTCATTGAATTTAAAGTTTCTTTTTTTGTTTTTTTTTGCTGCTTTAAAAGTCGCTTATAAATCGGCAAAGGCAGCCAGGCAGGCAATCAGTTCAACCTCAGTTGAAATCAGGCAAATCAGCATAAAAATCTGCAGCTCCCAAAAGTATGCAGCATGTGTGACATGGCTCGTTGCGATTTAAACAACGTAAATTTATTGTATATGAGCAGCAAGGAAAACGAAAACGGACAAAATTCAACACACACACACACACACACACACTTACATACATATTGAAATGTATTTTAAAACAACAAAAACACATATTGTCATGGTGTGTGTACACAAATGGATAAATGTGCGTGGGGCTGCGCGTTTTTGACTTTATTTTTGCATTCGACGGAAGTGTACATTTTAACATGCCGCTTTGAATTTTCCGTTCGTTGCTGTTGTTCTCTTGTTTTTATTTTTTTTTATCTTTTATTAAAGAAATGTCGAAGGCTTGCTTGGCAACCAATAATGGAAATGTTGAAATTTGAATTTTTTTTTTCCTTTTTTAATTTTGTGCTGTTCGTGAAATAAAAGACGTTATAAGCATTAAAGTGAAAGAATTATCGTTTATGCTTTCGAGCAGTTTTTTAAATATTTAATGCTGGAAAGATCTTTACAGAAATTGTTGAGCGATAAACGATTATTGCATAAACAAGAATCATAGATTTGGTTTTTAAATTTAATTTGCATCGCCAAAAATTATTAATTCATATTATTTACTGCCATATTTCATATTTAACTTGTTGGCATTAAAAAACATTGCTCAATGAATACGCTGCGCACTTAACACTTTTTAAAAAATTCGAATATTTGTTTGAAGCACTTTTGTAGTGTATAAAAAATTCTCCATAAACGCAATAAAAAATATGTACAACGCTTTCAGTTTTTTTTGTGCTTGTATTGACTTTGCTGTTAAAGCGCTGCGTGTGCGTTTTTTTTTTTGTGCATACACTTATATTTGTACAATTACATGGACTGTTAAATAATTGGTAAACAAAAATAAAAGGAAAAAGTAAAAAAAAAAAACAAAAAAAGGCAACGTTAAGTGAACAATATCGAGTCGAGTGCGGCGGCGTCGATTTTTGGCATAATTTTATGAGGCAGAAAATCTGTTACTACCACTCATATTATGAAATATGTTTAAAAATCTGTGGAATATAAAACCATATATAAATGCATAATAATGTGTGTATTTGTGCGTGTGCGCTTGTATCAATATGTGCATATGTAAATGAAGGCCTTAATGCATGAATTGCCATTAAGCGATAAAAATATTATAAATATAAATATTAAGAATGAACGAAAATAAAATGCCGTCAATGACATCTTGGCTGTTGCCATTACACACACACACACATACACAGCATAAATACATATACACATATGCACACTTGTCATCATCTGTCATATTGTGCATAAAATTTCACGTGCATTTCGTTATTAATTAAATGTTCTTCACTCTTCGCTCTTTGCTGCCAACAAGCAAGCAATCATTACTTACTTTCAATGTTGAAACAACATTTTATTACAAAATATGCATTTACATTTCTCCCAAGAGTTTTAAATCAAAAATATTTTCACACACAAACACACACACACATTTATGCAAAAATGCCGTTTGTGATTTACCATTTCAATAATATTTGATTGCACCAACAGCAGTAAAAATTTCGTTCATTTATCGTATTGATTTCTGTTCACGCTTTTGTTGTTGTTGGTGTTGCTTTTTCTGTTGCAGTGCGGCATCGTTGCTTGCAAAAAAAAAAAATCTTTCGAAAAATCAAAGTGTGTAACATAAATCAATCAAATCTGTACACTTTGTTTTGCCTATTTTTGATTGATAAAATCATAAAAGTTTTATGTGCACATTTGTAAAAATTTATGTAGACATTTTACGAGCATGTGTCGATACTCACACATACTCGTGTAGGAATTGGCCGAATGTCGTTGTTAGTTTCAATTGTTTTACTGTGTGGCCAACAAATGCAAAGGGGTTTCAAATGCGTACCTTGATTTCGAAATCTAATTTTTGTTAAGATTGTGTACATTCAACAGCCTTGTTGAAGTTGGATTTGTTATTATAATTTAATTATAGATACTTTTAGTAGATTTTATTGAAGATGTTGTTGTTTATTTATGCTGAGTTTCATAGGGAATCTAATTTGGTATAAAATTCATTTGGGAACTTTGTGGGCTATATAATTACAGGAGTTTATAATTTATAAATTGAAAAATTAAAATCATAGAAATAAGATTAAATTTATGAAGTGGGGGCAGGTCGTTTGGTTGAGTTTTTATTAAGGCGTCTCAGAATGCTTTGTTTAGAGATTTTTCAAGGGGATTTGGATAGGAAAAGTGTTTATAGTTGTAGCGACTGCTATGGGAATTGATTTCGTCCTGAATTGTGAGTATACCGATTTTATATATTTTATATATTTCTTTTTTGCTTTCCATATTTATAGATAAAAGAACTAATTGCTAATTTCAATATTAAATCGTTCTATGTATAGGCACTAATCATATAACACATATAGCAACATCAAAGCAGTACATTGCTAGTTAGGCCAAAAATTGGTTGCATAAAAGGGCAATATTAATCCGCTCAGCTTTGCAATCAGGCTGAAATGGGCGGTGACACTAACAAGAAAAAAAAAAGAGAATAAAAATGCAGAAATGTGCAAAAAATGAAAACTAATCGATTGCAACGTGGCATCAACATTGGCATCAGCAGCATAAAAGCTTCTCGTTTTTCTTTTCGTTGAGAAATCTGCAATAGAAACAGCAGCAGCAGTAGTAGCAGGAAGTGAGAGAGTTACGAAAATGGCAACGTCATCGTCAACAACATCATCATCATCATCATTATCAACACCATCATTATTGCCGTCGTAAACACCGCCGCTGTTAGTTGAAAACAGTCGGAAACGAATCAAGTACCGTGGCTAGATGGCCAAGTACTGAGTGAATATATATAGAGCGTGTGAAAGTGTGAAAGAGAGAGGGGGATAGACGTGTGTTAGACTGAAGCGTTTAGGTGTTTTACACGCTGGACGTGTATAAAATTGTGCGCAGTGATGCGTGCGTGCTTGCGTGCGTCGAAATCATCGTCGTAGTCGTCGTCATCATCATCATCAACGTCGTTGTCGTCGTCGGTATAGGAATTGTGCACATTGTAAGCTGATTTGGACGAGAGGTGTGGTGCGGTTGGTTGCCATTGAGCGAATTTTATTCCCAGCACGTTTCGCAATTTAAATTAACACTTTTTTTTATTTTTTTTCTACAAACGTGCCGCGGTTTTCGTGGGAATTTTTCGTCTGTTTGACTCTGCTAACTATTAACATGCCAAAAGTGTGTGTGTGTGTGAGTGTGTGTGTTGGGATTTTGACTGTCTCATGTGTATTTGTTTGTGTTGGCGCAATGTATTTATTAGTCTGCTTTATGTATTTTTTAACACGATATTTTTATTTTAATTAAGCCGTGGCTTACCGCTTTGCCAACACAAACTTTATGCACACATGTATGTATGTATGTGTGAATATGAAAATTATTTTATTTTTTTTAGTATTATTATTATCGATCAACTCATTTAGTTTGAATGATTCAATTTATGCTCAGCTGTTTTTTTTTTTTTTTTGTTGTTCTTGTTATTTATGCATGTATGTTCCGGTTAGTATATATTTTAAATGAGTTTATTGTTATTGTAATTTATTAAATTTTTTTTTTTGCTGTTTTGCGTTTTTTGCTTTGCAACTTCAATTAAATCATTATTAACGCTTTCAACTGTAATTTATAATAATATGCATATAAAGTATACGCACTGTGGCAGAAAGTACAATTTTATTTAATGCATTAATTATTTTAACATTTTGTTGTTCATTTTTTGACTTAAGTTAATTAACATTAAAGACAAATAATGAATTCAATTTGATGAATACCTTAAGAAAGTCAATTAATTTAAGCCCATTCAGTGTGCAAATGTGCTTAGGCATAAATCAATTTATGTGCATGAATTCTATCAAGCTAATAGAATATGTTGACATAAATTTGCACTCTGACGCATTAAATGAGCCTCCTATTAACTTAACAAGTACCTGACAAATAAGTCAAGTCTCGGGCGTAAACAAGGGCGAAACATTAACGCATTTACGCACGAAGACATACACACACACACACACTCAGGCATACATAGCTCTTAGCTAACATACATATATCATAAACATATACGCATGACAATATAAGCGTACAAGCAAGCAAACAAACAAATCTGAAGTCATAAGAAATCAGCAACAAGACGAACTTAACAACAAGCTTTCTCAAACGTCTCAAACCCGTCGTCCCTCGCCCCCTTTGCACTCGCACACTTTCATAAGTTGTCGGAAAATGGGCAAATACTTTCGCATTTAATCTTTTACTTCGTTGTCGATGTTTTCATTTTGGTACAATTTTTCTTTATTTTGGCTTTTGCTTTGGCAAAACTTGCGTCGAAGCAGAAAATGGAGTTGCAAAGCCCTAAGTCGACTCTTATAGAGTTAGTTGAAGAGTTGTTGTTATTGCTATTTTTGTTATTTTTGTTGTTGTTAGTCTTTTTGGTTGTGTTGTTGTTGACTGTTGGCTGTTTTTGCGGCCTTTTACTCCAGCTTAACATTGCTCGTTTGTTATATAATACGGGCAACCTGAGGTTTCTTTTTAATTTGCTGGTTTTCTGTAACAATTTTGTTTTGGTTTATTTTTTTTTCAACATTTTGTTCATTTTGCCCCGCTTTCTTTGGCAGCGAATAAGCGAAACTTTTGCATTTGCTCATTTTCGGAAAATATGCAAAGGGATTTGTTTTCATGGCTTGCGCGTTTATGTTTATGCTTGCATTTGTGCCTCTCCCGCCGATCAGCCAGCTATACCACAATATGCCAGGTTAAAGAATAGTCTCGTGTCCTGTGTCTGTGCTTATTCGCCTGCGTCGGCTTGACTATGAGCGAGCTTGAATACTCTCAAGATTATTTGTTTTCCTGTTAAAAAGAGACACTAAACAGGCGGTCTTTAATACACTGCAGTCAAAGATTCAAGTCGCTCTGTCTTTGGATAGTGTATACATCATTGATTACTATGGGGTTTATGATATAGGATTATATGAGATTAAAGAAATTTCTATATTAACTGCGTTTCAAATTAATTGCAAAATTTTTAAATGTTAATTTAAAAAAAATTTAATAATTACACATTTTAGATTAAATTAATATCATTAATAGATTTGAAGATTTTGAAGAATTACCAAAAAAAAAGTTTGTCCATATAACAACCCAAATATGTCAAGCGTATCTGAGTATCAGTGAAGCCGAAACAACGATTTTTTTTTTCATTGTTTTTGTTTCCATTTAGTTGTTGTTTTTTATGATAATCTGACTTATTTTACGTGTTTAATTCTTGTGGTTGTTGTTACTACCGAAAACATTAATATGGGTTTTATTCACCATAAAGAGCATACACTCAAAGAAAAATATATTACTGACAAAAGAAATAATAAATTAAATTTTGTACAGAAAATTTCCGACATAAATTTAAAACAAATATGTCCTGTAATCACTGAAATGTTTACCTATTCAGCACAACTTCTTTTAATTTGTTCACGTGGAGCTTATATATATTTTTTAAGGAATATTTATTTTGAGACAATTAGAGTATTTTTCCGATAACTTAAATTAACCATATATAAAAATAGGTTAATATAAAGAATTTAAGAACAATTTTCTCGCCTTAATCAAAATAATTTGACTGCCCAACAGTCTTAGTCAGTTATGACGAGTTGTTAGTGATGCGAATTAGTTAAGATAACAACGAGTAACAAAATGACGCTTGTGACTCATTGTGACTCTGTAAGCCTTAACTGTAACTCATTGTTTTAATTTCTTTTATGAGATTGTTTTAAAATTATACGATTTATTCAAAATATATACTCGTACATCAAAAAAGGTAAGCCCTATTAAGTTTTCTAGATGTCAATGATATTAAAAACTTAAGTGGATTAATATTTGATTTTTTTGAGTGTCGAATAATCCAAGTGTGAAGATGTATTACTTAGATTTAAGCATATTTAGCACTGACTTCCGTTTGGCTTTCCATTTCTGACCTAAACTGCGAAAATATACCGAATCACTGTTTATGTTTAAGCATGTGTATAAGTATGTGTCTGTGTCTGTGTGAGGGTGAGGATGACTGAATGTGCATGTGTTTGTGTTTGTTTAGTGTATTGTCTTTGTGGGTTTGCGTTTGCGTTTGTTGTTGAGCAAATTACATTGTTTTATTTGAATTACAATGCAAGATTTTCTTTAGCTTTGTTTGTCTCTCTTTGAATTTGAGCATTATTCGAAGAAAGCATAAAAGCTGCTTTTGTGTAATTTAATTTGTCTTACAAATGGACAGACAAGCCAACAGACAGCCAAACAGACCTATAGACAAGTAGAATGAGCGTAAGGACAAGCATTTAGACAATACGTGTGAATGTGAAGCTATTTGTGAGTGTGTGTGTGTGTGTGTGTCTTTGTTTGTTTAGGTCACATGCCGCAAATTTGTTTAAGGTCGGCGCTTATATAAGTTAACTTGAATAAGTTATTTGCTTTTGCATAATTTCGTGTGCTTAAAGTCAAACTTCGTTATTAAATAAATCAAGATTTTGTGACAAATACAACAGCAACAGAGGCCAAGCAATGCCAAGCAACAGCTTTAATATGCTTTCTGTAATTGGCGTTTGTAATCATTATGTGCGACATGTACGCTCGACTTAACATGAACTTTTGCAATGCGTTTGTACGTGACGCACTCCTAAAAACAATTAACTACAAACTTTTAATCCACGCTAAAATTACGCGCCGGTAAACAACTTCTTGCTGCCATTTTTCATCCTTTTTATTTTTTTTTTCAGCCACCTTTGTTGTTTTATTTTTATTTCCGGCGTGCAGCAGCAACAATGCAGGTGAAAAGCTTCTGGATTTGAGTTTATATATAAATAATTTTTTCTCAGTAGCATATTTTTTGCGATTTTTTTATTTTTATTTTTTCTAGTTGCTCGTTAGTCAAGTTGCCGTTGGTATTGCGGTGTGCTACGTGCTGCATGAAAATGTAGACAGCCAAACGTTGAGTAGTGCAAAGAACATTCAGTGGTATAGAAAAGTGAAAAACTATCATAAAAGCAGCCAGAAAAACAAGTACAAATGCCGTGATGATGACTTACTTGCACAATGTGGTAATAAATTTAAAACGTTTTCGTTTTTTTTTTGCTATTTTTTTCAAACTAAGCTTTTCTTTGCTATGAATAAATATTGCTGCATTCAAGCTATATTTATTTGTTATTTTGCACTTATTTACTTTTGCATTTATTTAATTAAAAAGAAAAGCATCTTCTCTTTTTTTTTTAATTAAATAAATGACAAGAAAATACAATCTTTATGTTAATAAACATTTTGTCAATGTGAAATCATCATCAGAA
This sequence comes from Phortica okadai, assembly GCA_034638295.1. Lineage (NCBI taxonomy): Eukaryota > Metazoa > Arthropoda > Insecta > Diptera > Drosophilidae > Phortica > Phortica okadai. The sequence goes on along the minus strand of CM067849.1, from coordinate 46,391,915 downwards.
GCAATAATGGCATAACGCTCCCAAAGGTAAAGCCAAAACACTCAGTTGACAGTTCGTAGACAACTTTAAATTGATTTCAATGGCTTGGCTTCGCTTGCTGTCTACTTAAATGAAAATGGAAATGGCAATGGCATAAAAAAATCACACTTAAGTGTGTGTTGGTTTCTTTTTTACACATGCGTAATTCTCAAGTGACTTCTCATGTTGTTGCCTGTTGGCGTTGGCATTGTTGGCGTTGCTGATTATGCTGATATGCCACAAACCGTGGCACAAGCGTTCGTATACGTAATGTTATATAAAATGTGCTTAGTGTTGTTGTTTTATTTACATACGTAAGAATTTTTTATTTATTTTTTATTAAAGAAAATTCTTGTGCATATTATGGTTCGTGTGCCTTATTTAATCTTAATTAACATCTTTGTATGCTAAGCAAAAATTTCACATTGCTAATTAACTTTAAAAAACGAAATGTTATAAATAATATAATTTATAAAAGTCATTATTGAATATGTTGAAAATTTTGTGCAAATGCAATTGAATTTGTTTGAAGTTGATTTTTATAATCAATAATAAATGAAGCGTAGAACACAAATGTAAACCAATAATAATAATTGCTACAAATGGTTAATTTATTTCAAATGCAATAACAAATAATCCAATATGCTTCACTCAATTGCCAACTATGCAAAATAACAACAAATAATAAATAGAGTAGCTTGCTTTGCTTGCCTGACTGCCTGCCTGCCACAGCTGCCACACAACAACGAATGCTGCAGAAGGTATGTCAACCTGAGTAGACCAGGAAATAACTAAAAAAAAAAAACACAAAGTAGAAGAAGAAAAGGAAAATGGTAAATAAATTTTATACGCACCAATGAATTCAATAAAATAAATTGAGATTCCAAACGGAACATGAGTGCATTTGAGTAAGGCGTGACCGTGGGCGGCACAGCTCGGCACCAGTGGTCACATCACCGCATAGCGCAGCACAAGAAAAGGACAAATGATCGCATGAACAGGTGGCAGCATGTGTGCTGCAATGTTGGCATGACCGGAAATGGTTGCAAATACTTACGAAGCAGTAAGAAATTATCGAAGCGTGACATTATTTTACAAATATTGCATTTGACCGCATTTGAAAATGCACACAAAGAAAGTCACCAAAAAATGAAAGAAAATAATATACCATATTTTGACATCGATAAACAAATATTAAAAACAATTTCTAAAATAAAATAATAGTATTGAAAGCAATCAATGTAATTTAATTTATTTAATTGACAAATTACACGCTTGAGACAAATTTTGTACTTTTAAAACAATTTATAACTTGAGTTATTTGAATATTTCTACGTTTGATTGACTATGAGGTGAGTTGATTTTATTGACTTTGTGTGTAAATAAACAAAATTCTTTATTTGCTCTTTTTATTTTGCACATATTGTCTAACATGTATGCAAAAAGTTTTTGTCAGGTAGCTATGTATGTAAAATACCAAAGAAAACAGTTTGTCGCTTATAAAATTTCTATAAATGAACGATCAAAATGATAAAGGAAACTTATATGGTTCAACAATTTAGTTCATACATACATATATCGAAAGACACTTTAAAACATTCTGTCAGTACGACTTGCATTGTGTTACATAGGGCGGTCACTTCTCATACAGATTACTATATTTTGATTTTGGAAATTAAACGCACGAAATTAACTAATAAATCGATTATTAATCTTTTTTTTTTTGCAACTCGAATAAATTAATAAAATGATTAATCGAAAGACGATTTTCGATTTAAATAAATAGTTAATTGAATTACAATAATTGATTAAATCGATTGTTGCGATCAATCGTGTCGTCTCTAGTCGTATTCAAGTGAGATTTCTAGTAAGGTGATAATAGAACTGGTTGTCACCACTGATCAGAAAAGCTACACATACTTGATAGACTCATTTGTCTTTGTGAACTTATAAATTATGTCTTTAATGCCTATGATCGAAAGTTCACAGTGATTTCCATAATTACTACAAGTTCGTGCAGGATATTATATTGTCAAGTATACTTGATTATTTTAACTCGACTTGTAAAATTCTGAAAGTTAGCACAACTTTGCCAAGACAGCCAACACATACTTACAACAGTTGAATAATTTGGGTTTTCTCTGCTGAACAATTCCAACATGAAATCAAGAAAATGTTATATCTTTTTATTTTTATTAAAAACCATATTACAAAAATAATAAGAGAATATTGTGAACATTTGATAAACAAAAGTTATTGAGAAAAATCACAATGTGTATACATTTTTCTTTGTGCTGGGGTGCTGTTCAGTGCCAACGCTCAAGTTGAGTGCTCATAAATTGTATGCGTGCGTGATACAAAAATTTTATCATACAAAATACACACGGCGAACAAATTGTTGCAAAACTGAGACATTGAGCTGCACAGATATATACTACCAACAACAAATAGACGGATCGACAGACTGACAGTCAGACATGACAGATAGACAGATGTATAGACAGATATTTGCAGAGAGCAAGGATTTTCATATGTAGTACGTGTTTGTGTTTGTGTATCTGTGTGCATGTGTTAGCACGTACAATACGAGCGTAGACACTCAACAAATGTCATTTTAAGTCGTCGTCGTCGTCGTACTCGTCGTCAACCAGCTACACATCACTCTATGAAGTAAACATTTGCCACAAAATGAAATTTGAAATTTTTGCCAACGAACTGACAAACGAAACACAAGTGTAATTGACATTTCGAGCAGCCGAGCTCAAATGCTTAAAACCCTTTTTTGATGCACATGTCGGTTGACCCATGTTCATCTCTTTGTTTCTTCTTTTTTTTTACCATTTTAAATACACAGACACACTAACACACACGCAGACAAACAGACAGATCGAGTTAGTCATATTAATCTGTATTTGTATTTGAGTTATGTGTGTTTTGCCGTTTGCTACGTGTCTGTTGTGAAAGTGGTGCTCTCGAATGGTCAGTCAGTGGTATCAATGTACCGAACAAATATTGTAGTATCGTTGATTTCTACAAGTTTGTGCTTTTGCAGGCTTTTGTATTGTTTCGATACACACGGCGTATGACAAATGCCACTAGTAACATGAGTTCGTATGGTATGTGATTTATAACATTTGAAGTGATAACATTTGTTAGTTTTTATTTGAAAAAAACAGAAAAAGAAATCTGTATTTTATAAAATAAATAAAATTTATTTTAATCAACAGTTTTAAAATACAATAAAATAACTTTGTTTGATATTTGTTTATCTTTGATGTCCTTCATGTTGTCAGTTGACGAAAAAAATTAATCAATTGCATGTATAAAAGTGAAGCCACAATAATAACGACTGAAAAACCAACAAAACATTTCAATGTGACACTTTTTTGTGTAATCAACAATTTGTATGCATTTTTTTTCTTACTATACGACATGTCCTTCATTATGAGTTGTTATGCGAAACAAAAAAAAAAAAAAAACAACATGTGTAAATTAAAAAAATGTAGTGTGCTTTTTGCTTTTAATATACACAAATATTACAATATATAAATATAAATAAACTCATAGCAGCATATAACATTCATTTTAATTTTATTGTTGTTGTTGCCGCAAAGTTTTCACCCGCTGTGCACATTAACTGCCCGACGCGTGTTAATTTGAATAATTTATTAAAGTACGTGATGAGCACGACCTTTCAGCAGCCAACCAAATGCGGTTGGCAACGTGGTGGTTTGTTTCAATGCTCGACTTCACACTGAGTATGCTTGCGGCGCGTGTGCATAGTCTGTGCCTACACCGAACCAAAGCGTATCGAACCTATCGTATATGCATACATGTATGTATGCCACACAGCGCTGTTGCACTCAAAATTGTGGCCTTATTGAAGCCAAAGTGCGTCATAGCGGCGGAAATATGCATTTGGGATTATCGAAACGACATTTTATTTGATGTTGGTCTTTACACTCTCACAAACATATACACGCAAATTTAACCTGCTACCCACAGCTATAAACCATGGCTATGGCGCAACCATGCCAACAGGAAAAAACATACCAATGACGATGACGGTAAAGCCTTCATGTGCAATTAAGCACAAAAAAACCAATCAAACAAAAAATAATTTTTGCTGGCATTTGCACTCCAACATGGAAACACATGAAAATTGCATGCGAAAATTGCGTGTATTGCACAAAATCGTTGGCAACGAAAAAAAAAAAAATCTCAAAAAAAAAAAGAAAATTGCAATTTTTGTGATTTTCTGTATTGTTTTTGTTTGCATATTGCACGATTTTGTGAAATGTTATTTTCGTGCCGTCTTTAATTTGTTTGATTTTGCTGCATGTTGCTGATGCCAACGCATTCGCGTTACAAAATATTTGCAATTTAGCAAAATGCGCCGGAAGTCCGTTTTGGCATGCGTGCTAAATGATGTCAATTAATTTTATGACTGATATATATATATTTTTTTTTTACATACTCCACGCGAGCTGCTGCTGAAATCAGTATTTTGAAAATATTTTCTGTGTACACATTAAAATTTATTATTATTTAATTTATAACTGAACGAAATATGGCATTATGACTTCGAACGGAGCTTTGTATATTTTAGTTTGTTTCAATTTATAAATACTTTAATACTTTTTGTACGAGATTATTTGGTCAACAAATTGTTTATAAGCTTATTTAATTCAATATTTGCAATTTATGTTGAAGTGTTGCTATAGCGAGTTATGCAGCAAGCAAATTGTTTTTGTGACAGGATTAAACCTTATTTGAATGGGCTCAGAATACTAGAATCGCCGTAGAAATCTTGACTTAAATTTGCTTAAAATTAAAAAAAAAGTCCTTATAATTTCTATTGATTCTTTAGTCTTCTTGATATTTGTCTTCTTAACAATATCAGCGTCGTATTCATGCTTTTTGAACTCATGTTTAAATCAACTAAAAAACATTTGATTCCAGTTCATTTCGCGCTCTGCAAATCATTTACAGTACAATAGCGAAGTGAGTCTTCGTTTTTCTGGTTGCGTTTCGAATGTCAACAAGACGTGAAATTGAACTGCCAATTCAATCTCTCGCAACTGCAGTGACTGCATTCATGGCGTCGCAGCGCAGCTTCCTCATGCAAATATTTCACTTTATTATTTTATTTGGTTTCTTTTTTTTTTTTTTTTTTGTTATATTGAATTTCCGCTGATTTTCTTTTTAATATTATTTTCCATTTTTATTTATTTTTTTAGAGCAACGTTTTTAAAATCTCAAGTGTCTTTGCCTGTAAAGCGTATGAAGATCGCATTACTTCTACTCCGTCATGGCTGCTCTGCCATTTTCAATTGTCTGAGGACGTTTGTGCATATAAAAGTGTGCTTATATGTATGTTTGTGTGCATGTGTGTTGCAACTGCGATTTACTTCCAATACAACTCACTGCATTCAGTTTTTTTTACTCACACGTAAAATTGAAAGATTTATTTCTTAGTTCTATGTGATTACTTTTATTTTCTCTTCTTACATTAATGTGATGCAATCAAGGGTAAAACGATTCTGTCTGTGTTGTGTGCTGAGGTTTGTATTATTAGGGTAGCGTTTGATAACGTTTTCTATATGAGGAAATTGCTTTGTAAATATCATCAGCAATTGGCATTAAGTAAATAAAGCTGATAGATTTGCACAACTACAATATTGCAGACACGACATAACCGAGTCGAGTTTTTAATGCAAAGATTTTCTAAAGATTTTTGTTTAACTTAAATGTGCGATTGATTAGCATAGTAATTGATAGTCGTGAGATTTCTATGTCATTTTCTGATGTAACATGAGATTTCTATTCTACGACATAAGCAATCATATCATATGTTATAACCCGATTTTATATTATTTAATATTTTATTGTTTTAAATTCCTTTGTTTTTACATTCAAAATGGTGTCAGCATAGATTTTCACATACTTAATTAAATAAACTGTTTAAATATTGAAATTCACAGTTCATTTTATAACGATACATTTTCAACACAACATCAAATAATTTCACTTTACGACTTAATTAAAAACGTGTTTATTTCATTCATTAAATATAAGCGTAAAAAAATATAAACATTTAAACAGCTTGAATAAACTTTGTCTATGAGCAATGAGCAAAAAAAAAAAAGGTTGATTTTATTTTATTTGGCAAAAGCGCAAAACTAAATACATTAAAAAAAGAAGTTAATTTAAGTGGTCGAAGTGAAATGTTAATAAACGCCAATTACTTACCACTTTGACCATTTTTGTTCAACATTAGCTTTATACCATCTTTCTTCCTTTTTCCTTTTGTTTTAGTGTTTTGTTGGCCATTTTTTTTAGCTTCAAGCGAATTAACTTAAATGCCGCAATGTATTTACCGCTACTCAACAGAAGATAAAAAAAAGGTAAAGGCACGTAGAAAAAATGTTGGTTCAAATGAAAGGGTTAAACTAACAACACGATTCAGGACAAGTTGTACACCAAAAGGTAAAACAAATTCTCCACTGAGATGCCTTACAGCTTCCACTTGAGCTGCCGCAGCGTCTTTTCTTTATCTGTGCAACTTTTATCATTAGTCCGTTGGGAAATTTAACGGGCACTTAAGTTCTTCACTCGTTTACTAGCTTTTTTCTGCGCTATTGTTTTGCAATTTCTAAATTTTCTTTTTCGCTTGTTTTTTTTTACATGACTCCACTACGCCACTCCACTTTAATCCATTTTTCACTCTACTCCTATTTTAACATTACTCCTTTTTGTTTTTCATTTTTTTCAAATATCTTTGCCGTTACCGTTTGCTGTCAACTTCAACATCTCATGGTGGCCTCAAGTGCAATACTCCAATTCGCACTTGAATTGCGCTACTATGCAGACCAAATGCCAGAGTTGCCAAGTTCAGGGATAACTTCGCGGCTAAAGTACAAGTAAATTTTTTTTATGCGCTATTTTAAAATACGAAAAAAGGTTTGCACCATCATTTATTTGACTTTGTTTTTTCTGTTCCCCTAGCTTCTAACTCTTGTTGTCTTCTGCAGCTGCTATTTTGTTTTGTGTATCTTCCCTTTTTTGTTGTTGTTGTTAGCGCTCGGATATTGTTGCAATTTATTTTATTGCATTTTGCTTAGTGTTTGGATTTAATTTAGTTTTGAACAGTTTTTGTTTTTGAAAATTTGTGTTTATTTTTTCATCATTTTGTTGTTGATGTTTGCTACTGAACTTAATTCACACAATTTAACAACTTCTCAAGTTTTAATATAAGATCTAGAACTTTTTCGATTTAGCCTTGTTTCTTGTTTAGCTTCGTTTAACTGGCGATAGTAAAAAAATTCTATTTATATTTTATCGTTCCCATTCGTATAATAAAAACTACAAAAAGCCTATCGTTGAACGTTTAAATGGTTTGTGACCAGCCGGTTTATATTTGTGTTACAACAAGAAAAGAGGCGTTAACTCGCAGCTAAGAGTTTTCGATATTGAGTTTGTAAAATACAAACTATATCATTAATCATTTAAGATCAAGCTGAATAAAGTAATATTTAAATTGTTCGTAATAATTGAAAAAAATTTTAGTTTTACACGCAATTCGGTTTCAGCAGAAATAAGAAAAATAAGTAATAAAATAAATTAAAAAATAATTGTTAGTTTAACATTACAAATAATATATATTTCACTTTGTTAGGCAAAATTTACAACCTACCCTAAATGCGTTTCTGTTGAGTGCAATTGAAATCGGCAAGAATATGGGGGCACAACATGAGTGAGTAACACTTGTTGAGCGATTTGGTCAGTCACGAATGGCTAGGCTTGAAACAAGTGATGCAATATGTTAAACGAGGGTAATGTGTGGACACAGTCATTCGTCAAGATATTTTTCAATGGGCATTTATTGGGCTTCTTGACGAAGCAAAGCAGTGAAAAGAGGTGTCGAATATGCAAATTTTTAACATTTCTTTCAGTTTAAAGCTTTATATCGACTTGAACGGTTGTTTTTTGGATTACGAAGAACAAAACAAGTCATTTATGGCATAAAAAGTTAATTAATCTTGTGTTAAAAAAGTCAAATTTATTTTCTTTTATAAAACGTCAGAATGGCTGATGAGCAAAATAGGGTAATAATATAGGTTAAATAAATATTCTTGACGAAGTGAATATACAATTGAGGAAAATAATCAAAACTTAAATCGAATAAAGTCAAGACTTGAATATATCTTTGTAGTTGTAACTTATGTATATGCAAAACTTAAAACTCAAACAACATCGTTGATAAAATTACATAATTATTGTGACCGTTAACAATTTTCTGGCGACCGGCAATAAGGCGCCTGGGTAATTATGTAATTATGCAAAACCACATCAGCTTAAATCAATATTCCGAAGTCATCAACGATTTACGGTATGCAAGAAGAACATCTAAAGCATACTGTAAAAAATAACGTTGACTTACGCATGTGAAAGCCGCTCTTTTAATTCTTTTCTATTGCCAATGCCTTTAATCATGAACAATCAATGTTAGTGACATTACTGAAAATTACCATTTACGCTTCATTTTAGTTGGAGGTTCAGGAAAGGAGGTCGAGCAGTTGTTTTACACCACCAATTGATTTTCAAGACCTTGAACTTATTACAGAAAATGACGTTTCAGGTAGTAGAAATTTTGTATTTATTACACAACACTGTATTCGAAAATGCTAAATTGTTTTCAGGTTCTACTTCACCAAGCAATTTGGCAGATGTCACTCCAGTTTTAAACGTGCAGTCTAATTTAGTAGAAACAGCGCCAAGTCTCGTGAAAGAAGCAGTGGTGACAGAGTCGAATGATGAAGTCAAATTGGTGACAGAAAATTCAGCTGTATCAAATCCACCAGAGTCAGCACATTTGACTGAAAATGTACCAGAGCCATCTATAGTCTCAGCAGAGCCACTATCACCATTGCCTGAGGTTGCTTCGATAGAGCCAACTTCAACACAGACGATTCCGGTTCCTATAGAAGAGTCTTCCACTCTTACAGTGACCGCTGCAGTCATCGTAGAGGCGGTTTCGGATTCGAAAGAAGAAGTTGTGGTAGAAGTTCTGGATCAAACAAACACTGCTACGACACAACTTGACTCAATATCGTCGGATACAACACTACAAGCACCAGTTTTAGCTTCACAAGAATTAGAAGCAGCGCCGTCAATGGAAGCTCCTGCTTCAGTAGAGCAACCTCTTACTGTGTCAGAGCCTTCAATTGCTCCACCTGATCATGAACTTGTTTCATCGGAATCAGCGCCCGCTCCACCGGAAACAGCTCTTGCAATACCTGAGTCAGCACCCAATCCACCAGAACCAACACTTGCTGCCCCAGAAATTTCTTCTCCGCAAGAGCAAGCTCCTTCTCCTTCAGAACAACCTCTTACTCCATTAGTGACTGCTCCTCCTCCTTCTGTACCCCAACCGTCTTCCATTCCATCAGAGCAAGATTCTGCCTCACCAGAAACAGCTGCTGCTCCACCAGAAAACACATCCGCATCAGCCGAGCAACCTCTTGCTCTTCCAGAAACAGTTTTTCCCCCACCAGCGGCAGACCCCTGTTTACCAGAAACAGCTCCTGTTCCATCAGAACAAGCTTCTGGAGTTTTAGAGCAAGATGCTACTCCATCAGAGTCATCACCAGCTTCACTAGAGCAACCATTGGCTATTCCTGACCAGGCTCTTGCTCCACCCGAATCTATTCCCACTCCATCAGAAACCACACCCACTTCAGTAGGTCAACCCCTTGATCCAGAACCAGACCTTTCTCTACAAGAGCAAGCTCTGGTTCCACCAGAGCAACCTATTGCTCTAGTAGAATCGGTGCAAATTCCACCAGAGCAAGATGCTTGTACATCAGAGTCAGTACCCGCTCCACTAGAGCAAGCTCTTGCCTTACCAGAAATTTCTCCAGATCCACCAGAATCAGATCCGGTTCCAACAGAGCAGGCTTCTACTCCATCAGAGGAAGCTCCTGCTCTGCCAATAACTATTCTCGCTTCACCGGAGTCAGAACAACCTCTTGCACCACCAGAAACGGCTTCTAATCCAAAAGAGTCAGACGCATCTCTAGCGGAGTTAGTTGACGCCCCAGCAGAGCAAGCTACCACTCCATCAGAGTCAGCTTCGGCTTCATTAAAGGAAGCGCCCGCTTTAATAGACCAAGCATCCACTATACCTGTGCTGGCTCTTGCTCCCGCAGAAACTGTTCATGCTCCATCAGAGCAAGCGTCCGGTCCTTCAGAGCAAGTACCCGCTACACCAGAAACTATTTCCGCTCCATCAGAGCAACCGATCGTTTCAGCAGAGACGGTGCCAGTTCCAACGGAGCAAGCACCAGCTCTGTCTGAGTCAGTACCCGTTCCAATAGAGCAAGCACCCATTTTACCTGTGGAGGCACTTACTCCTACAGAAACTACTACCGCTCCATCAGAGCAAGTTTCAACGCCACCAGTAATTATTCTAGAGCAACCTATTGCGTCGGCGTCAGTTTCAACGGAGCAAGCAGTAGCTCCGTCAGAGGCAGTATCCGCTCCAGTAGAGCAAGCATCCATTTTACCAGATGAAGCTACTGCTGCGTCAGAAAATATTACCGCACTACCAGAACCAGCGCCGGCGCCATCAGAGCAAGCTCCCACTCCATCACAGCAACCACTTGATCCACCTCTTGCTTCACCAGAGTTAGCTCCCGCGACAAAAGAGCTAGCTCCCACTATATCTGAGCAATCTCTTGTGTCACAAGTATCAACTCCCGTTCCAACACAGCAAGATTCTGATCCACCAGAATCAGTTCTTGCCTCACCGGAGCTAGCTAGCCCCACACCAGAAACATGTACTGCATTACAAGAGCCAGCTATTCTATCAGAGCCAGCTTTACCAGATGGAGGTCTAGTGTCATCAGAATCAGTAATGCAAGCATCGAAACCACTAGACACGGCTTCGACTGATATTGATATAGTTGCAAAAGAGCCATCCATTGAAGTTCTTGTTTCTTCTCAAATTGCTAGTGAGATTTCAACAGAACCTAATCCTGCGGCTGCTTTAGAAACTTCCGCTTCAGATTCGGTGGCTGTAGTTAAGACTGCGCCTGAGCCGACGTTCGTGGAGCCTATAACCGAACCAACTGCAGTAGTGGCTTCGGCACTTGAGTCAGCTGCTGTAGCGTCGCCTCTCCCTGACTCAGTCGGTGAGGCTTCAGTTCAAAAAGTGCCTGTAGAATTAGATTCATCCATAGAAGCAGTTGCAGATCAGCCTCCAATGGCTAAACCAGAGACAGCAGATATAGTGTCGATTACTACAGCGGCTGTTCGAGAAGCTCCGGTGACACCAGAGGCAACAGAAGCTACTCTTGCAACACCTGCTACACCAGAGTCAGTTGCTAAGGCTCCGGAAACACCGGAGCCGAATGATGTTAACATTGTTTTATCCAAGCCAGAGACAGCAACGCAAGGTGTATTAGAGCCAGCGGCTGTATCGTCAGTTCCATTAGAACCAGAAGTTACAGTTTTAACTGACGTAGCACCACCTGAGGCAGAGAAAGCTGCTGCAACTGTGACATCTCCAGAACCAGATATTAAAGCTGATGTAGCTAGCTCTACACCTGATGCAACTCCAGGACAAGAGTCAAATACTTTATCTTTGTCTACATCTGAAGTTTCGGCTGAACCAGAGTCTGCTTCCGTTGCTGTAGTTGAATCAGAGGCAGCTGTTACAACGCCAGATACACCACAAAAACCAGCTGATTGTCCAGTTGACCCTGAAATTACGGCTGTAGCGCCATCTACAGCCGAGCCAGTTTCAGTAAATCCTACTACATGTGAAGCAGTTAGTGTTTTGGAGCCAGGTCCTGCCGTCTCAATTAAACCCGACTTAAACGCAGATATTTTGGATTCACCAAAATCAGCTGTTGTAATTGCAACAGAATCAACTGCTGTAGCCCCACAAGAGGCAGCTCCTGCAACTCCACATGTGGCTTTAGAACCTCAGACTCCTGCATCTGAAACTGCAACGCAAATCAAAGATCCGACTCAACCGGTACTAAAATCCAGAATAAATTTTGACACTCCTTTACCAGAACTAGCAGAAGTACTCAATTCAATTGGTGAAAGTATAGTTGATCAGAAAAGACGAAACCAAGAAGTTATCGACAGGTTAAATGAAATTGAGCAGATAATTGGTGCTTAGTTCTGAATAAATAGGAGTAAAAGTTTTATTAAACATATGGTAAACATTTAAGAAAATAATAATACGAAAACTCCTACCAATGTATTGTAAAATTTATTCTAGTTTTTATGTTAAAAGAAAGGTAAAATAAAAGTAAATTGAGAGCATATACTTTTCTGAGACAAAGCTAGCAGAGGGGAAAATTTCACGTTTTGACTGTTACAGTGTGATTAATTACAAAGTGTTGTACGCTAGTAAGAAAGAATGCGTTCAACGCAAAAATAAATCTTTGGTTGACAATACTCTGACAATTCTACATAAAGTAAAATAAATTGCAAGTGCCAAAAAAATAAAAAAAAAACACCACTTAAAATCAACTTCGCAAGAACATTCCAACAGCTACCAACTAACAACGTACAATATATTTTCGAAAAATTAGCATACACAAATGACAACAGCAGCAACAACAGAAGCATTTACAACGACGCAACGCAGAAGTATAACACGAAGTATTGTCACACCCAACTGTGCTGGTTTTCAAAATGCGAACAAAGACTATCATTGTCTGTGCACAAAAATTAATTATTATTTCATGTGTCTGTCAGTCCGTCGGTCCTTTAATGTTGAACTACTTCAACTTGACATTATAAAAACAATTGCCATAAAGTGTTTAAACAGCAAAAAGGCAAAACTGTTGAAAGAAAACTCTCATCTCGACAAAACTTCTTAGAACTCTTATGAAGTAAAAACCAATTTTTGAATTTTATTCATTGAGTTTTTGTATTGAAAATTCCAATGAAAGTGTTTCTTTCTTCTTTGCTGATCTATTTCAGTTGAGGTAACACTCGACCTCAGGGCCAAAGTAAATTGTATGCGTTGAGTGCTACAAAATAAATTCAAATGCGACTAAATATTTTATGTACAAAAAAATAAAATAGGCCAGTAAGAACTACTTAAAAGTACCAAAAATAAAAGAGAAGTGAAAATCCTTTATACAAATCCTCCAGGCGGCAATTACACATTTACACTTTGGGTTAATTCTCTGTGGGGTTTTTCGACGACCATTACGAGCATGTTGCCCGTTTTTTTGTGGGCTATTGTGCAGAGCCTACATTGGTGCGCCAATATAAGCAAGGGGCAACAACAACAATAACGACAACAACTACAATAGCAGCAGGCGTATCTGTGCTAAATCTATAAGCATGTGTATGCTTCTGTATATGTGTGTGTATGAGCTGCTGTGTGAATGTTTTGTTAAACTCTGTTGCACAGTGGTTGCTCTCTATGCTAAAACAATTTTTGTAACCGGACAGCAACAACAACAACATGACAAGTTGCAGGATTTTACATTTATAATTGGGCAAATGTGTGCGAACGTGTGAATGTGTGAGCTTCTTTCCATTTGCTTCGTTCGTTTACATTCAAAAATGCTAACAAAATGTGCGAATGGGATTTTTTTTTCTTTACTGTTTTTTTTTTTCCTTTTTTGCAACACTATGGCACTGTGTTAAGGCGGGGATTGTCATGGGGCTGTCGAACATGTTATTAGACTTAACCCAACATTGTAGTTTTCATTTTTTTTTTTATCCTTTTTTTAAATTTTGGCTAAGTCAACCTTTGTAGCCAGAAAGTAGACCATTATTTGATTTTTTTATTTGTTAATTTTACTTTGCTTTGTTTAGTTAAAAGGCAAAAAATTAGAATAATAGCACAAGGTATTCGACTTTGTGGTTTCATAAAATATTCAGTTTAGTAATGGCAGCAACAAATTGTCAATTTGGTGGTATTTAAAATGTTTATTGCTCTCTGTGGTTTAACCATGCTAAGTATTTGGACACAGGTTGAATTTTAAGCTAAAATGTATATTGTGCAAGCATACCAATGGCCCTCCATTTGAAGTTCTTTGTCAAGAACAGTAAACGTTTGAAATTGTTATTTTTAATAATGACTTAGCCCTGAACAACCCTACAGGAATGTATAAAAATGTGCACAGCTATAATAAACTCCCGTACATGCGCTCTATTTACGCCCTCATTTTGTGCAACCAAGGTTGAAGGACATTATGACAATATTTTAGCGTTGCTTTTGTATTAATTAGGTCACAACAATAATTGCGCTGCGTTGGCCTTAAACCAAAAAAAAAAAAAAAAATAAAAAAATACTTTCCTCTTTCAATTTTCCAATATTGAAAATAATTGAATTAAAAAATTTTGCGAAAAACTGCGCTTGACAACCCGCACGAAGCGCAACGAGCGAGCAAACGAATAAGCAAATTATTACAATTTTAGTTGCATTATTAATATGCGCAGCTGGCTCTGACTTTGGCATTTACATAATTAATTAAGCATTGCAAATATGGGCATAATAGTAAGACAGACAGACAATCAGACAGACAGCTGACAATGGCCATTGTAGCGTTACCGTTGGCAAACAAGACAGGACCGGAAAAGTCAGTCAATTAATTTGCGTGCCAGATACCGAAGAACAAAGTGACTTGGTTAGCCAAATTGCAACATGCACATTGCATAATTGAGCATTGCAAATACTGATGAAGTCAGCAAAAGCAAAAGTCAACTAATATATGTATAAATGACAAAGTGGCCAAAAATGTGAAACAATTTGCAAAATCAAAATCAATAATTGACCAATGCAGGCTGGCATGCAAGGCACGAGATAGTAGAATAGCCGAACGTTACAAAAAACGGACAGTTTGTTGACCAAAGGCCATTTGGTTAGTTCAACACAAAGGCATAAGATAAAACGACGGCATATGCAAGGCATAAGCAGCCTCTGGACTCTGTTTGGTTAGCCAAACAATGCTTAATCAAAATTTGTGCAAATTCATTATTTCAATCATTTGTTAGGCGAGACCCACTGAACGAACACTGGCAAATTTGCACGGTCAACGTTGTCGTTTATGGCCATTGCCATATTACACAAACTATGGTATGTCCTTGGCGCTTGAACGCTGACGAAGACAGGCACAAATACAGAAATTTGTTTAACCGTTTCCATGACATTCTTTCCATTTGCGGTTGGGGCCAACATGACCGTAGGCAACTATGAGCAATGCTCAACCACATACAAATGCAGTCAAGTGCAGCATATGCGACAATTGTTTTTGTTGTTGTTGTTGTTGTTGTCATTATTGTTGTTGTCGACATCGTTGTAGTGCAGAAACTCATGAAACAGATAAGCGCAATTAATTCAAAATTTATTTGATACCGACACTGAACCATTGCCATCGCTATTTCGCTTACATTTCTGTTCGGCTTGAGTTCTATGCTGAGCTTGAACTGCAGGCGAACTTACAACAACAACAACAACAAAATTAGTTATAGTTCGTTGTCATAGAGTTGTGTGAGTACACACAGAGATTCAACAATATGGCATAGTCGTATATTTACCGTTACATGACAAGCGGTTAACTATATTCAAAGATGGCCACCGTACATTCTGCAATACGGTGCGTATGAGCGTTGGCATTGTCGCTCATGTACAGGCTAAGCTTGTTGTCGACAAGCAGCACATCTTTGTGTATGTGTGTGTGTGTTACCTTTGCATTTGCCACAAGCACACGAAGTTAATTATGTGCTGGTCCCCGTTTGGCAAAGTTTAGGTCATTGGTTGTATGCTTATAGGTTGATTGAATGTTATTAAGTATGTGTATTTGCATTAGAAGTGCCAAATAAAGCCGTGATTATTTCATTTGAAAATATGGAACTAATTGCTAATTGAAAAAAAAAAGCTTTCCTGGTAAAATTCTGCTCTTAATTTGAAGCATTCAATATATGTGGAATGCGGTATCTTAATTGAAGTGGTTTGGTTGCCATGACAAACAATTTAATTGATCATTGTGTAAAAGCGATTTGTCTTTACTTTAATTGAATTAATTAACGTTCAGCATATGCACACAAGTGCTTGTCAAGTGTGTGTTTGTGTGTGTGTATGTAAAAATGCGCTTTATTTAATTTTAATTAAATCAATTTTTACAATTATTTATATTTTTTGGCATTTACTTTATTACTGTTGGCCTCTTCATTGCTGATTGTTGTGCGTTGTGTTATGTCAGTGATTGTGACAGCAGTCGCATATAATTTCGCGCATATGTTAGCACTGATAGCGTGGTAACTTTTGATGCTGCAAATGACATGCCAAAAACAAATACAATGTCTGCATTTATATTACCACAAATACATATATGTATGTATATTGCACGCACACTCATTCATTCAGACATGCGGAACGTACATATATGCACACACACAAGTAGAAACACTCAAAAAATATTCATGGCTGCTGCACAGGACAAATTGAATTTTATGCAAAAGCTTCCACTTTCCCGCTTCTAATCTATGAATATGCATGCAAATGCATATCGTACTACATCCATATCTATACCATTTATGTAGACTCTCAGATACATGTATACATGTGCACTTAAGTGTGTATGTGTGTGTGTGTGTGTTTGTGTACAATTTCATCTTTTGTTTCTCGTTTCTTCTCGTCAAATCAAATCAAAAAATAAAACAAAAAAAAATGGAGAAAACAAAAAGGCGTTAGAACATCTTTCTTGGCACACTTCAACTCCAACGAAGTCACACTTAAACCAAGTCAGCATTTGCTCGGTTTGTGTTTTATAAAAGTTTTTTATTTTTTTTTTTTTTATTTATTTATTTTACTAGGGTTGCCTGCGCTTTTTGCTTATTTGTTCATTTTGTGTCCCACTTTTTCACGTCTTCTATGCTAACTCACACTTCTCATTACAAACTTTACTCTTTACTGCATTGCATGGCTTTATGTTTCTTTGTTGTTGCTTTGTTATTTTTATAGCATACATTTTCGTTGGCAACTTCAGCATTATTGTTGTTGTTGGTGTTGTTGTTTTTACTGATGTTGTTGTGCATGTGAGTTGGAGTACGTTAATGAGAAATTATGTTATCGCTCTGTTAAATTATTTTTATATGCGTGCTTTCCTCCTTCAGCTGCATTGTTCATGTGTGCTTAGTTCGTGTTTATGTGTGCGTATGTATGTATATGTACATATATGTGAATGTGTGCTGAGCATATGATTTATGGTTTGCTGCATTCTGGCAATTCATTTATACGTATTCATGTTTAGTATGTATTAACTGAAACCTGAAAGTCTTTTATTGCTTAAAAAAATTTTTGCTCATTTATTTCTTAATGCTGTTTTTAACTGTCTTAGAAAACCTTCTTAACAAACCAATCAAAGGCACAGAAATGTTTGTTTGTCGAAGTTTTGTGTTCGGTGTATTTGGTCGCATGCAAAATTGCTCTGTCTATTAACCTAATTTTCTCGTTAATTTTTGTTTAGAAAAACTTAAAATTTGATCTAAATTGTAGTATAGTATTCCGGCACTATATTAATATTTTTTGCGTTTGTGCTTGAATAAAATTAACAACGTTTTGTGCATTTTAAATAATTCTCGTGTGTTTTGTTTGTGTAATTTTATGTGAACAAATAAACATCTGGTGAGAGATTTTTGATTATTTTGTCAATCCACTGTGTTTCTTTCCTGCTTGTGCGCTAATTTTGTTTTTGTAAACACTTGTGATCTTTCTTTCAAGAGAATTCAGTTTAACGAGTTGAGTTTAATTTTTGCTCTTTATTTACTCTTTCTATTTTAACACTTTTGGTGCGCTTCTCAAAATCTGTTGTGCATATTAGTTTTCAGTATGGTCTGTTGTTTACCAAACTGTTCTATAAAGGGTGATACCGCCCAGTCAGTTGCATGTTGGCTATGCCAAGACATTGCCCACCTTAAATGTGCTGAGCTTACTGGTCGCGTTGGCGACTTCTTACAAAAAAATAATGGTCTTCATTGGTGCTGTCCAAAATGTCGACTAAATGAGATCGAGCTAAGGAAGTGGATATCTCAAATGAAAGATGCATATTCTGATCTTTCAAAAGATTTTCAGCGTCTCAACAGTAAATTTCATTCCTTTGATGACACCTTTTCTCTATTTAAACCTGTTGAACCATCACCTAAACGGAAAAAATTCCTTCCTGCTTTAAATATTCCAAGTATTTCAACACTGGCTCCTCCAGATGAGAATACAGACTTCTTCTCTCCGCTTCCATCACCGAATTTTCCAGTTATCGATCTAACGCCTCAGATTTCTTACGCTACCGTTGCCAAATCTGCTACCGTTGTCAATACAATTTCCGAAACAGACTCTCCTGACCATGTTTTGGAAAATGTACCAGCGCAACCTGAGCAACCGAAGCAACTTGTTGTAGTCCCTCCTACGACCAATAAAAAATTTGTTTTTGTTTCAAGACTAGCTGTCGATACTTCTGAAACAGACATTAAGCATTTTATTACCTCAAAAATGCCATCAGTAAAAAATTTGTTCGTATCAAAATTTAAATTTAGACAAGCTAGGTCTATTTCATCCTTTAAGATCTCTGTTCCCGATGTTCATTTCAACGAATTGGTTAACACCAAATTTTGGCCTGATGGGTGTATTGTGCACGAATTTAAGTTTAAGCCTCGTGCCAATAAAGAAGCTGTTAATGAACCGTCTGGTTCAAAAAACTAATTACTTCACCCACTCTTTCATCATCGTTTGTTTTAAACTTCCAAAACGTTAGAGGCTTGAATTCGAAGCTTACTTCCCTATATTTAAATAGCTTTTCAATTACCTCTGACGTTGTAATATTCGTCGAAACATGGCTTCGTCCTGAGATCTCGAACTCGGAATTGTTTTCTGATAACTTTCAGACTTTTCGTAAAGACCGCATCAGCAGAATTGGTGGTGGTGTTTTAATCGCTGTCGCTAGTCGTCATACTTCGGAACAAATTATGGTGGATGGTATCGATGACATTGAACTGATTTGCGTGAAAGTTTCGTTGATAAAGCATAACGTCTATCTTACTTGTTCCTATATTCCACCTCACTCTGACTCATCAGTTTATTTAGCTCATTTAAATGCATTTCAAATCATCTCATCTTTTGTGAAAGACACAGATACTTTAATGATTTTTGGAGACTTTAATCTTCCCCATATTACTTGGATTCCATCAAATCACACAAATGCTGTACTTCCGGCGTCAAATAATGATTTTCTCGATTCTCTCCTCAGCTTACCTTCATACCAACTCAACAGCATAATTAACTCTAAAGATCGACTATTAGATCTTATTTTTGTAAACAATTTTGAGAACGCATCGATCTGTAGGGTACCTCCAATAACTCACCCCGAAGATCCCTACCATCCTACTCTGGAACTAACATTCATATTAACCAAATTACCATCCCCCCGTTTGTGTGTTCCTGGTGCAAAGACTAACAGTGTTTTCTGCTTTAAAAAAACTGATTTTGAACGACTTGGTTTCTTGCTTTCCAACACTGACTGGTCAGTCATTCGTAACTCGACAGACATCGAACACGCAGTACACTTTTTTAATGCAACCATGTACAATTTGTTTAAATCTTGCGTGCCAAAAATTAATGTCGTTTATGATTTAAGTAAGCCGCCTTGGTTTTCGAAAGAACTGAGTCACTTAAAAAATTTAAAAACTCGATTTTTCAAAAAATACAAGAGAACCGGTTCTCTTATTGACTATGCGAATTACACAAAAATTCGCTATAAATTTAATTTTACAAATAAAAAAAATTATAAAACCTATATCAATAAACTCAAATTAAATATTCACCGCGATCCTAAAAACTTTTTCAACTTAATAAAATCTAAATTAAATTCTAAAACCTTCCCCTCTTGTATGAAATTAAATGGTGTGGAGGGAAGTAATGACGCTGAGATATCCCATCTGTTTGCCGATTTCTTCCAAAGCACCTACAATAATTTTTCATATAATGATGTTGAATATCCATTTTATATTGGGGACAGAACTCATATAAATATGCCTGTTATCGACAATGACATTGTTTTAAAGTATTTAAAGTTAATAAAACCCACGTTTACCGCTGGTCCCGATAATATACCTGGTTGCGTTTTAAAACACTGTGCAGAGATGTTATATATTCCATTATGCACGCTGTTCAACATGTCTCTTAAATACGCCATAGTCCCAGCAGTTTGGAAGGAGTCATTTATTATACCACTTCATAAAAAAGGCAGTAAAGTAGAAATATCTAACTACAGAGGTATTGCCAAATTATGTGCCATCCCAAAGCTACTTGAGCAGATCATTACTGATCAATTACAGCATTTTGTGCCTTCACTTTTAAACTTGGCTCAACATGGTTTCCTTAAGAAGCGTTCAACGGTGACAAATTTATTGGAGTTTACCTCAATTGTTAACCAAAATTTTTCTATCGGTTGCCAAACTGAAGTTGTATATACCGACTTCAGTAAAGCATTTGACAGTGTCTGTCATTCCTTGTTAATATACAAACTGGAGGCTTATGGCTTTCCACCATTGCTTGTCCGTTGGCTCTCTTCTTATCTTGATTCGCGAACTCAAAAAGTTCGTTTTAAAACGTCAGTTTCCAGAAGCATTCTTGTATCGTCTGGTGTTCCCCAAGGTAGCCATCTGGGGCCCATACTCTTTAACTTATTCATTAATGACTTGCCTACAGTGATCAAATACTGCAATGTCTTGATGTACGCTGATGACGTAAAACTATGTCTAACTCTAAATTCTATAATCCAGCAGAGTTTACTTCAGTCTGATCTTGACTCACTCGCACAATGGTGCTCTGTGAATAATCTACTTTTAAACTGCAATAAGTGCAAGATTATGTCTTTTTATAGGAATAAAATGCTTACTTGCATATACAGGATTGATAATTCTATTCTTGAGCGTGTAAATCAATTCAACGACCTTGGTGTTTTGATGGACCCAAAACTTAATTTTGCTTCTCACATTTCCCTTTCGGTAAACAAATCCAAAGGCGTACTTGGTTTTATTAAACGATGGTCCAAGGAATTCGATGACCCCTACACTACCAAATTGCTTTTCACTTCGCTTGTGCGGCCCATTCTGGAATATGCGTCGTGTGTTTGGGACCCTCAGTTTGAAAAGTATAAGGCCCAAGTAGAATCCGTTCAGAAGCAGTTCCTTCTTTTTGCTCTTCGTAAGTTACATTGGGACCCTAGTATTCATTTACCCCCCTATCATAGTCGACTGAAACTAATCAATTTACCATCTCTATCAAGTCGTAGAACTATGCTCGGTGTGTTATTTTTGCACAACCTAATTAATGGTATCATAATCTCCCCCACTTTGTTAGAGTGCATAAAGTTTAATGTTCCAACTAGATACACGAGAAACTTTCGACCAATTCATCTTAGTATCTGTAGAGCTACATATCTTGAGCATGATTCCTTTCGAATTTTGTGTGTAAACTATAATATTTATTGTAACCTAATCGATAATTGTAGATCTTCAAATCTCATCAAATGTAGCTTACTAACACATCTTAATAATTTGTAATTTTAGGTATTTTTGTAGTGTTAAAATTTTAGTGTTAATATTAGTGCATGCTTATTTATTTGTGTAGAGCTAAGTAGTAAAGCGACTGTTGACTCTTTGTCTGTAGTCGCGGAACAGGCTGACCTGGTGTCGCAATGACCACTTGAGGGTAGTGTGCTACCACAACGTCTTGCGCCTGTAGTTAGTTAGTAAGACATTCTTGCTTTCTGCAATATTATGGCCGACCATTTGAATTTTTAGCTAATGCTAGACGTAAATTTGATATCAGAAATGAAAATAAAATCAAATTTTTTGCAGAGTACCATGACCATTTTTAGTAACATACAGCGCTACAATTGCTTTTGTATTGTTATCTATAAATTATTTTTATATGATTTACAACCCTTTCTCTCCACCCACCTGTCAAAGTCTTCATTAAAATACAATGTTAGTAAATGATTTATTATACTACATAACTGTTAATAACAGTTCTAATGCTTTGCTGTTGTTCAAAATTACATGCTACTGTTATTTAACATTCAGTCTCTCACGCAATGTTAATGTGTTATGTTAATATACAGCCTGTTGAGTAGCTGTGGTTTAGCAAACAGAGCAATAACAGCTTTACTAACAGAATGAATAACAGCAGCATCAACGGCAAATGAAAAGGCGTCGCTTTTGGCCTCATTGGCACTAACATGTAATCTTCCGTCGAATTTCATCTTTGCCGGTGTTACGTGAAGTACGTCGTGCGCATCGCAAGTGGCACACATTTAATCAAACAAATTGAAAAGTGTTTAAGGAATTAATAAGTTAAATAAATTAACAATAACAATTGCGTATACAACACGTGAAGTGCTTAAAAATATTTTAAAAAATATTTTTAATAATTTGTGCGAAATCGAAATTTGTGCATCATTGAATGTATGTAAACGAAGTATATTTGATCAAATTAAATTAATGAACTTTTAAAAAACATGTCATGAACAACTAATGAACGTTAAATGAAAAGTATATAATTGAATTTTAACTTGTGAATCATAAATTGTTAAAAAAGAACCCAAATTGAATGAACATAATAAAATAAAAGTAAATAAAAGAACAAATTACATTTTTAACAATAGCAGAAAATTAAATAAAAATACACGCATCCGGATTCGTCAACAATTTTTGCTCTGCTCGTTTACTTCCTGTTCCTAACAACCAACAAAATAAAATACAAAATAAAAAAAAGGACACAAAAATAAAAAAAAGGGCGAGACAGAAGAAGATGACACACAATTTGTGCTAAATCATTCGCACTTCCTTTTGCTCACACAACCACCCAAAACATTTAGTTAACTTTCCTATCTGTTTTTCTTTGCAATCAATGTTATATTATTTAAGTCATATGCCAACGCCATACATGTGCCACCTTCATCTTATATACGATTCACTCGTCCAGAACATTACATTTGTTTAACATTCTCATTGACGCATCATTGATTCTTGTTGGCTGCGCTGCTTGATTTTTTATTTATTTATTTCAATTTTGTTCGACGGCAACATTTAAATCATTTTCTGCACAATTGTATCTTCGAATTGACCAAACGTACGAACGAACTAACGCATCTACTTACCTACAAGGACGTGTATGATGCACACACACACACATATGTATACAACATGTAGCCTTTCAATCTTTTACAGCAAGTGTCTATGTGTGTGTGTGTGTGTGTCTGTCATGTAGGTAACGTTGCTGCCTGCTGGCCATATGTACTCCTTTTACGCTTGACTAAACACCCGCATAAATAAATTTTTGCTAATGCCAAATAGCCTCGAGCGTAAAAAGATAGCAACGGCGGCAACGAAGGCTACGAGCAGACAGAGCAAACAACAACAACAAAAACACACACAAACAAAAAAAAAAAAGAAAAACCAAAAACTCAGTAAAGAAGCAAAAATGTGGCAAAGACAAACACAAACACGCACACACACACACACACTTACACACATGTACAAATATATGTATGGCAAACGTATGATGTTGAGCGAACTCAAACCTAACCTCACTTAACATTTCAAAACAGGATTTTTGTGTTACGACAAAGAATGGAAAAAAGTTAAAAAAGTAAGCAAAAGAAACGAAAAAAACAAAAAAAAATCTTAAAAAGAAAAAATAACAAAAAAGAAAATTAAAAAATAAAAAAAAAAACCAACAAAGAACAAAACAAAAAGTCGCGCATTTTTCAAACATTGAATTTTTTTGTTGTTGTTGTTGTTTGTAAGTATGAGTATGCGCGTGCTTCTGTGCACAACGTTTTGTGGCATTGTAAGTCGGTGGCAACTTTAGAACAAACTTTGCTTCGGGCGACACAAACTAACCAATTGCAACATTTAAGTGAACACAAGAGGCAACAAACCAAATTGTAAACCATCTAAAGCAACAAAAACTTCAATTACAATTACAACAACAACAATAACAACAACAACAACAATAACTACAACAAGAGGCGCAAGTCAATGCACATTGAGATCAACTAGAGCGCTGGTTAAAACTTTTGCAACTTGCATACATAAGCGGCACAATCAACGTCATCATCATTGGCGCCTCGCGGCATCGCCCTCACCGAAGACACATTGAAGTGATTGCCGTAAAAACTTTCGTTTCGCACCAGCATAAAATGAGCAGCCAACGAGCGTGCCTGCAACAGCCTCAGCATCGACAGCAGCAGCATCAGCGGCAAATACAACAACAACACTACTAAGGCTCACACTCACATAAGCGCCGCACTAACGTGTGCCCCACATAGTTGTTTGTTTTTTGTTCCATTTTTTTTTTTTTTTTTTTTTTGCATTTATTTTGCGTTGCTCGTTACGTGCTCTTCTTAGCTGACGTGGATTATCAATTTACTTGGAATTTTAATGGAGCCCAAAAGTATGCTACTTCATCTTTGGATGATCGCTTTTGGTTTTTTCATATTTTCGCAAGGTAAGTTTTCGATAATACTTATAAGTCAATATGGAATTTTTTGTTGCTTGAAAATATTGAAATTCTACTTGTACTACAGACTACTTCAGTTTATGCAATAGCAAGTAGAAAAATAATAAAAATGTTTTGTAAAATATGCAAAGCGCACAGACAGGAATTTTTCATTTTACAAAAAATTTTAAGCCAAATGAAACGCTTCTCACACTCATGACTAATATTAAAGTGTAGACACTTGTTAAATTTATGATATGAATTTATTTATCTGAAGATTTCTGCAATTCCTTTGCTGTCTATTCATGTTAAAGCATTGATTCTTTGAACTCTGCCACTGAGAAAACAATATTCAGATTCGAGTTACGTACAAAAAACAATCAACACTTCGGAAATTGTTCTTCTTTTTATGTTTGCACAGTCTAATATTTCATTACATTCCAAAATGTAACTCATTTCATTCACAAATAAGTGTCATTTTACATTTGTCACTTCATATAAAAGTTTTATGTTTTATTTTTTTTTTTTTTTGTTTTTCATAGTATTATTTACCAACATGTCAGCTTTGCGCATAATAAAGCAAGCGGCAAACAATTTTAAAAGTTATTTGCTATCATGAATTGACATACTTATGCAGTTCATAAATTGTTCAGATTCTAGGTTATTTCACGTTTTTTTTTGTTGTATATTAAATAGCTTTCTTCATGAACAATGCAATTCAAACACAGAATTTTTATGTTGACACAGTTTATTTTTTATATATTATATATATGATAATGCATATAATATTTGCATGCGTTGATAGAGTTTATTTTGTTGTATAAACACAAAATTTATGCATATTTTTTTACGATGAACTACAAAACAATTTTTGCATTGTATATTCAACACATCAAATAAGTAAAAACATTTGCGTTTAATTATAAATATTGATTTGTTGTTAAATGAATGAAAATTATTTACGCTTCTTTTTTGACTATAAAACAAGAACAATAACAAAATTCATAAATGAATTTTAAATCGAATATTTTAGAAGTTGAGTATATGATTTAATTTGTTAAAATTTTGGCAATGTGAGAAGACCTAACAAGATTCGTTTGCCACCTTGAAACTTGTCTATGCTAAAGTCTTGGGCCATTTTGTTACTACAAAGGCAAACTAAATGATTTTGATCCAATTGAGGGCAATACTTCAAAATTTTAATATAGACATAAGTCATCTGTTCTTTATACCAAAAATTTACGAAAAAAAGTATTCATCTTAAGACGAAAGCCTTCCTATAGTGTAGTAAAACATTTTAAAAAATTTTAAATTTAATTATATTTTTTTTTACAATAAAGAACAAAAATCACAAATATTTTGTATGATCTGCTTGTTTATTTCTAACATGTTTACATTGATATGTCGTTCAGCAGAACTTTAAATCTTCCAATAAAAATAACATTTGACAATTTGTTGCAACAAACCAACTAATTCAGTGGTTATCAAGCCAAAAATTATAGCCATGCATTCTCAAAGCTCCACCAACCGCCCTAGCACCAAAAAAAGGGCGTTTTCAATGTTAAATACAATAAAATAGGAGAATGTGCACCAAGTCGGCAATAATTTATGCTCATACGACACTTGTTAGCTTTTTGCAATCTCCTCTTCTACCACATACATCCGTTATTTTTTTTTTTTTTGCTGCAAAAACGCACCGGAAAAAACGAGTAAATTTGCCAAACGAAGGCAATAAATTGTGTCAAAGTACTTTTGAAAAATTTGCAGCCACAAACGCCCTCTTTTTCTACAACAAAATACAAAAAAAAAAACAATGAAACAAAAAAAAAATAACTAACTTTACTGAAGATAAGAGTTGCGCACATTTTTCATGCAATTTAATTAAAATGAAGTGCAACTTTTGAATGTAGCACGCAATTCTTATTAGTTGCATGAAGACTGAGTGGAAATATTTTGCTGCTGATTGGCAACAACTTTCGTTCATACGTTCGTTCATACGTTGGCAGGCGAAATGAATGAATGAAAATGAAATGAACTGCAAAAGTTTTACCATCGAGTGTACGTATGAGTAATAACATTTTGCAGTGAGCACTTAAACCATGAAGAGAAAAACAAAAAAAAAAAAAAAATAAAAAACTTTCGTTAATTAATGGTCAGAACGAATGAGAGACAGAGACAGAGAGAGAGAGAGTGAACAAGAGTAATGTGCCTTTCATAATGTTTATTGAATGATGTAATGAGTGCAGTTCGCTTGGCTAATAACTGTTTCAATAAACTTTCAGCTGTACCGTGTATGTGTGTGTGTGTGTAGGTATGAGTGTGTTTGCTAATCTCAAGTGACTGCAGCAACAAATTACAAACCTCATTTAATGTGGCAGGCGAGCGATAAAAGCGAAGACAACGCGAGCCAATTGTGTTATATGAGGGTGAAAATTTTCGTTGTTGTTGCTGTTGTTGTTACTGTTGCTTTTGTGACTCCTGCATATTTTTATGTTTTATTTTTTTTTTTTTTATTAATATATGAGTGTTTGTGCTTGTAATAAAGATAAAGTGATTTCGTAATAAAAAAGAAAGAAAGAAAAAAATAATATTAAATAAGAAGTAACGAAACTTTTTAATTGCCTGCACTAATGATGCACTGAGCTAAAAAAGAAGAGCCATGCCATGTTGTGGCAAATGTTTACAACAACGTTGACGGTTATAATAAAGTTGCAAATGCCAAGCACCGCAAACTCATTACACACACAAAAATAATGACTACGAATGCCAATGAACAAAAAACCAAAAAAAAAAAAATTAAGTCGTTATGCACACACACACACACACACACACACCGACAACATAACCACCAACACATCACGTCACGGCCGCAGCTGTTAGGCCAAGAATGAAGGCGCAGCAAATCAAAACAGCGTAAAAAAGAATTAACTGCAATAAAAATTTTCTTACGAGTTGAGAGTACTTGACTTGTGTTTGGTTTCTTTGCTTAACAGTTTGTTTGTTTTACGCTTGCGTGTGTATGTGTGTGTGCGTGTGTAGGCGGCAAGCATGCGAGCCGACAAAAAAGTATGTATAAAGATGCTGCAAGTACAGTTGAATAAGAATGTATAAGAATAATGTAACAGCAGTCAAGGCAAACGGCTCCAAAGCTCAGCAATTGCATGCAAGCCGGCAAAAGTTTTTAAGGCGATGCCAAACAAGAAAATCTTTCTTTTCCTTTTTGCACTCATTTTTAATTTCCGCACAGAGCGCTAAAACAGCACTGAAATAAACACACAAAAACAAAAAATAACAAAATAAAAAAAAAGCAGAAAATAAAATGAAATGAAATAAAAACAAAGTCGAAACAACTTAAAAGTTGTAAAATATACACAACGCCAATTACGCGAGACTGCAACAGCATCAGCAGCAGAAGGAGCAGCAGGAGGAGGAGCAATAGAGCGACTCGTTGCCTTGTTCGTTTTCGTTTAGTTATTGTATGTTGGCAACTGTGCGAACAGCAACAGTAATAGCATCAACAACAGCAACAATAACAACAACAATGACACAACCAAGAGCAATAACAAGAGCAACAGCGGCAGCGGTGGCATCGGCAACAACAACTACTTGAGCAACTCTGACTAAGTGCGGCATTAAATGAGTCTCATCATGCAACATTTCATTGGCATTGGCATTACTAACATACGCACATTTTATTACAAATACAATTTGTATGTATGTATGTATGTGTGTGTGTGTGTGCCTGCGTCCTGTGACTGGTGTTTGATAAGTGCAAGTGTTGTCTATGTGCGCTTATGAATGAATTTGTGTATGTTTGTCTGTCTATCTGTCGTACACTTGCTGAAATGTGAAAATGAAATTGCAAAACTCTCGCGGGAATCTTCTTAGAAATGACTTAATAAAGTACGCTAAGACGATAAATAATGATGTACACTGATAAAAATTTTGTATAACTTTGCGCGAATTTTGATTTTTTTTGCTTTTGAGATAATACCAAGTATCTTGGGATCCAAATAAGTTTGAATAATTTAAAATATTCTATTATATACATATAAACACAGATACAGAATGCTAATATAGAATGGAAAAATATAGAAATTTTGGAAACACAAGTTTCTTTCTGGAGATATATTGATTGCTTAAAACTATTCTTTAATTTGAATCTGTTAAATATTCAATACATAATTTCGATTGAGCAGAAAGACTGTTGGATGGACTAAGATTAGTTTCAATTGAGAGATTGTTATTATTATTTCTCGATTTCTTTTCGATTATCCGAATTACTCTTATCCGAATATCCGGTTATCCGCAATCATTCGTCAAGACTATAATCGGCGATTTCAAATATCTGATCTAGGAACTTCTAAAGCATATTTAGACTTTTTAATCAATTATCCGGATTTTCGATTATACAGAATATTCTCGGTTTTATTTGATACGAATAATCGAGATTCTGCTGTATATTTCTCTTTGATTAACACTTCATGCCAATTTGGTTGAACTTCTTTTCTTCACCAACAATTTTATTTCTCCCACAAAAGGTGCGATAAGTTTATTGCATGTTAATTACTCTAGAGTTTAAATTTTACTGGCGTAAGAAATTAAATATTTATAAAACACAATATCCAAAAAAAGAAAAATTTCAGTGTATTAATTTTTTTTCTATGCTGAGTTCCTTTGCTTGCAAGTTGCCGTCATCTCATAATCATAATCATCAACATCATCGTTGGCATCATGCTGACAATAATTCGCAATTTCTTATAATTATGACGGGCATAGCGATGTTGATGAAAATTGGCTCACCCTTGGGCATGTTATCTCTACTCTAAACATGATGTGCCAAAGAGCCACTGTGACTGCCAAGTGGCCAACAACAACAACAGTAGCAGCAATAACTTATTCATCACCGCCTACTGCCAACGGCGAAGGAGCAACTCAACTGACATTCATAACTTGTCGAATAATTGTTTCGAAACGTTTAAGTAAAGCAAGCCCGTCCGTCAGTCAGTCAGCCTGACAGTGTTGGCTAACCAGTGTGCAAAAATCTCGTGGGAAAGTACACGAGTAAAGTCAGTTTGGTTAGTGGTAGGAGCAGGACCTCGAGCAGGAAACAAAAGAAGCGCGGCGGCAACTTAACGAAACCACAAACAAGCGCAATAATAATGAACAAGAGTTGTGATAGGTGGGTGAAAGATGAGTGGGTGATTGGTTTGGTTATTTGTTTGTGTGTGATGAAGGCAGGCAGAGTTCAAAGGGCTCAGTGGCGCGCAATATACATAAATTCGCGTGGTTTGCCACAACTTGCAACAGAATTTGATTAAACAAAAGTAAAAGTTTTCAGCTTGAGCAGGCCGCGGCAGCCGTAGCAGCATGGACAGTAGCGATAAGGAGCGATGGCGGCGGTTGGTTTGTTATTTTGGTTGGCTTTGTTGTTTATTTAAACATTTTTCTCAGTTCAATTTTTCATTAGTTTTTGTTTTCATACTCTTTGTTAGCCATGGTCTTATTGGTTTTGGCTTTTCTTGGCAATATTTTGAGCGATACTATTGAAATGTGGCTGAAAAGCTTGTTGATTATAAGCTGACAAAATGATAAGGTTGAAGGCACTGCCAGTTAACCGTCTCATGATGCTTCAACTTATGCCATTACATAATGAATCTAATTTAGAAAAGTTCTTGTCGACACGTTCGTCTGAATAAATGTACACATCTCGGGGGCTTTAAGAGACAAAAGTAATATGTATTTAATATCTTGATTAGCACTTGAACGGGTATCGATAAAGTCGTTTGCCACTTTGAAAATAAAGTTTTACCGTGTCGATAATTATTCGACTTTATCAGCGTTATGTTGCTTCTTGCACTGCTAACACTTCTACATAGAAGTACAGTAAAATAAATTTTGGAAAAATAAAAAAATAGTAGAATTAAAAAAACAAATAAAAAAGTTTTTCAAATATAAATCGATACAATACACATCCAAAAACCGTTAGCCATTTTTTATTCTAAAGGAAAAAAAAATGCTCAGAAACAAATGATTTAAGATCGTTTAGAACATTTCGCCAACTGGTTTTATGTTGATTTCAGTGATCTGTACATTTGGTGGCGTCGAAATGGCAAAGAGAACTGCCTGCGAGATATCTTCGGAACGTAGAATACTCTGGCCAATGAGCCCACGTACGCTTTCCGGCACTATCTCAGTGGCCACAGCACCGGGACTAACGCTCTATGGGATTGTAACAAACAAAACCGAATTATGCAAGTTCGTTGAATTAAAAATGAATTGTATCATGACCTACCGTAATCTTAATGCGCGTGCCCAGGCCTTGAAACTCCTGACGATAGATTTCAGTAAGGCCGGTAACGGCAAACTTTGATGGTGGATAAATGTTGAAAACGGGCGCTGAGCCCGAGTGCGGTGGTGGCATTATCTTGTGACCAACAATGCTGTTAATTAAAATTACATGACCATCGAAATTGCGTTCCTTCATCGACTTGAACGCACGCTGCGTGCAATAAACAATGCCCATGACATTTGTTTGCAGTACGCTCTGCGCAATCTGCGGATTCATATCAACAAGATGTCCCATTTGCAGTGAGCCAGCATTATTCACAAGTATATCGATGGCGCCTAACTTCTTTTCAATCCAATCAAAGGCCGTCGTCACTGATGCCTCACTACTGACATCACATTTGAATGCATGCAAGCATGCCTGTTTTTTTGCAGGCAACTGAGTGCGTAGTGCCTCGACACGTTCAACACGACGTGCCAAACCGACAACAATTAAACCCGCGTTCACCAGATCCTTGGCAA
This sequence comes from Phortica okadai, assembly GCA_034638295.1. Lineage (NCBI taxonomy): Eukaryota > Metazoa > Arthropoda > Insecta > Diptera > Drosophilidae > Phortica > Phortica okadai. The sequence goes on along the minus strand of CM067849.1, from coordinate 46,360,546 downwards.
TAGCAGCGCCAATGCCTGCACTCGCACCAGTCACCACAGCCACTTTGCCTTGCCAACGTTCCATAATGCTATCGATGAAATTTACTCACTGACTAATGACAAACCAAATAATTTTTTCGTATTTCGCTACTTTCGGCTATTGTGCTAATTATCTAATCTAAACACTTTAATCGAGCAATGTTATTGCAATGAGACGACATTTATCGCAAGTGTTCATACCGAAAAAAAAAACAGTTAGGAAAACATTTAAACATTCAAACATTTCAAGCAAATTCAATTGATTGGTATGATTATTAAAAACGTTTTGCCATTAACAATGTGATAATGATAAGTTTGTCAAGTCATTGATACCGATTTATTTCGTAATATTAAGCAAAACTAAAGGGCTATGCTTGATCATGGTGACTGAGCGTATACGTATTATAATCAGGGATTATAATCATTATAAGTTATATTGCAATAAATTGTATGTCAATGATTATGTTTTGATTTTTAACGTTTTCTTCAATAATAATGATTATTTTTAAGCTGTTTATTAAAAATTTGACCATAAACATAATTTTTGAGCAAAAACGAATAAAACTCAAAAATAATAATTATTTATGATATTCATTTTTTCGCTCAAAATAAAACTCAGCAGTTTTACATAGTCCGACTAAATGCCTGAGAGAACTGGTACCTGCCATACAAAATGAAGAAGAGGAAGAGAACCAAGATTCACATCGTTGTATTGAAAACTTTTTTGTTTCTTAATCAATTGACTTGAAACTTCACACCTTTGTTCTTAGGGAAGCATAGAAACTATTATGACCAAAAAATGGGCATGGTTACGCCCACTTATAGCAAAAATCAATAATTTGCATAACTCCGGTACCCAATGAGCAAAAACAATGAAAATTGGTATATAGGCTAATAAGATGAACAGAAAGTAAATTCAGTCAGACAAATGGGCGTGGCACAAGAAAGAGCGTGAAGAGTATAAAAGCTTCAGCCTTGCTGAAGTTAGCGTCCTTACTGGTTTTTTAGGTTGTTTTGCAAAAAAAAAAAAACATTTTGTTTTAATAGTTTATTTTTTGTTTTACTTTTTCATGATTCCTGTTTTAAAAAATTTTAAAACAAAATTCAACCAAATTTCTATATGTAAATAAAGTGTTTTTACAAACGTTTTTCAGTGTGTGTGTTTTTTCCCAAATTTTATGTAATTGTCCTTGTCAGCATACACTTCCCACTTCTTTTGTTCAAAGAAATTTTCGACATCATATGTGGTTAGTAAGTTATCCCATTTCTCCTGAAAACACGATATCACGTGTGGTATGTTTTGGGGTGTTTTTAAATAAGCTCACACATTTTCAGGTCAGGGTTTTTTGCAGGAGTATCCATCAACATGCCTTTTGTGCCTCATGCCTTGGGTAATTTTCTTGTTAAAATTTGAATGTTGGTGTTTTGCAATCATCGCCCTTGGACAACCTGAAAAAAATTATTCTTTTTTCCAGTGTAAAAACACTTTTTTCATATACTGTACTTTTTCAACATTACATTGAAGCATATTTAATATAAATAGAGTGCAATCAACAACTCTGCAAAGTTTGTTTTACCCAACAAAAGCGAAAAGTTTTCTTTTTCCTGAATGATATTAAATTAATCAACGTAGCCATTGAAACCGAACTGTTGTGAATCATTGGCATAAAAATAAAATAAATTTTCGCTATCTTAATTTGTGATTGCTCTTAAAGTAATTAGCTAATTAAATACTTTACTGAAAGAATGTTCTTCTTAACAAAAGACAGACTTAAATACATAAAAGTTTTTCGCAAATGTTTGAAGCGAAAATATCAATTAAATGATTGAATGCGTTTGGGGGCGAGAGTAGAGTAGAATGTTGATGATGATGCGTCAATGTTGGTTGTCGTTGTTAAAATAAATAGGAATTAATTTGTTTAAACTACAAAAGCTGCTCAGACATTTATCTCTTGAATTGTTTTTAATTGCAATTCGAGCATGAGATAAATGACAGCAAAGCTTTTGAAATATTCAAGATGTTGTAATCGATAGTCCAAGCTAAATAAAATGAAAAACGAAAATGAAAATCAAAAGAAATGGAAACAAAAACAAAAACAAAAAAAATAGAAAATACAAAATGTCATTAATTTACATTCACATCAATTTTATCTTGTCGTAGGTTCTAAATACTTGACTGTTGCGAGTATTGTGACGACAACAACAACAACAGCAACACCAACAGCTTCGTCGTTGTCGTCGTCGACAACAGCAACAACAACAACAACTATAACACAAATAGCAGACAGAGCGACGACGTTGACGACATCAATACTAAGCACAGACCCAACAACAGCAGCAACAACAACACCAAAGGCTAGTCTAAGCAGCAAGGAAGCAGTCAAATCAACGATATTAAAGAGCAACACAATAAATGACAAAACATTTCTAAGAACTCAATCAAAAAGAGGATTGTCAGCAGCGCAGTTGGCAGCGGAAGCAAAATCGCTGACATTAATATCAACGGCGGCGACAACAGAAATTACAAAAGCAAATCTACAAAATGACAACAACAACAACAACAATGACAACAAGAGTAACAACAATAAAGCTGTAAATACAAGTTTGTCAATAGCAACAAAAGGGTCATTTAATACAACAGCAAATAGAGAGCAGGACACCAACAATAACAACAACAACAACAACAATGAGGACAACAGTCAGTTAGCGGCAGCAATAACAACAACAATTGCAGGCCAAACAGAGGCCGTAACAATAGCAGCAAAGTTGCTTGCAACATTAACGCCAATTGACGTCAGTGAATTGTTCAACGCAACGAGGCACAACTCTCAAACAAACACAAAAACAAACAACAACAATGACAACAACAATGGCAATGCGAATGCGAATGCCAATACCAGCAATGGCAGTAGGAACAACAACAACAATGCTATTAATAATATTAGCAGCAGCAGCAGCAGCCGAGGCAATAACAACAGCAACAACAACAACAAAAGCAACAATGCTGCCAGTTACTCTCATATAAAACAGCAACGTTCAAAATTCAACAATGAAGGTCAAAATGATGATCAAACTAACATCATGATGGTCGAATCAGCAATAGCAACAAAAGCTGAAGCATTAATCGCAGCAGCGCCAGCAGCAACAACAACAAAAGCAGCAGCAGCCGCAGTATCAGCAATGGCTGCATTTGTTCCCGTTAACAATATTATGTTGGCAACAGCTGCAGCTGAATCAAATCTCATTATGAGTAATAACCAAGATATTGAAGAGAATGAATTGAGTGTCGTATACAATAGAAATAATGTCAAAATCAATTTTGCTACACCAGCAGCAGCAGCAGCAGCAACAACAACAACTGTTACTGTTGCTTCAGAGTCGTCAATTGTCAGCAGCAGCAGCAGCACACCACTGATAACAACAACAACTGTTAGAACAACAAGACGTCCAATACCAACAACCACATTGAAACCGCCGCCCACAATTGATGATTATCAGACGATTGTTAGTCAGGCGGGCACACATGCCTATTTGCCATGCAATGTGAGTATTTTTTATGTACTTATATATTAAGTTAAGTAACAAGACTTGAAATTAAGTAAAAGTCAATAATTTTTGCAGAAGAAATCGCAAACAAGAGAAAGAAAAAATTTGTTGCATGCTTTTAGGGTAAAATTATTTTTTGAAGTAAAAGGTATTTTTATTTTAAATGACATAAAAATAAAGTAATTTTTATTGAATTCCAGCGTCTGTAATTATATTCTAAGAACAATTATGACAATTTTTAATGATTTTTTTAAGACTCTTCTACCTTAACTAAAATGCGTGTCCATGTCTCAAGTGTAAACAGCTGTCGTAAAAGAAAGAAAAAAAATGTCGGACATTTCTTACTTTAGCTTTTGAAGTTAACACACTTTACGGTAATTTCCTGTCCAAACAGAACAGCATGGCAATTATAATTGGCAACACGAAAAGCACACAGCGCAAAATTGAAAAGTTAGAAAAGAAAACGACGAGACAAAAAATAAAATACAAAAAACAACAAGAGCGGCAACAAATTTACAAATGACCTCCCTGTAGCGTAACGCACTAAACTGTGACAGCGCCAGCCACACCCATTAGCTGACAGCAGTGCGCAATTGTACAGACGCGCACACATCTGGGTCAATGCTGTCAGATATGCGACGCCTAATAATGTATCAACGAAAAAAAAAAGTTAAATAAAGTAAAGTAAAGTGCGCCAAGTTGACTCAAGCAGACGCCTTGAAATGCGTCTTTTGCAGTTAAGAGCACACGCACACGCACACACACACAGACATACTACGCCAGCCAGCCAGCCAAAGGAGGCAATTTCCGGTCTGGAACTGCCATTGCCGCTGCTGCTGCTGCTTCTACTTCTGCTGCGTGCGCTCAACTGTTTCGTCTTTCGTTCGTCTTGATGTCTGTCTATGCCAAGCGCACAACGTCAAGTTTAAATTAGTGCCATACACAAAGAAGCGTAACGCATTATGGACGGAAATCAGTATTCAGTCTTAGTTGTTAACGTCAAAACGCTTGAGTTGCGTACGGCAGCACGCTGTGGGTATTGCCAAGTATCGCAGCGCTGCTTAAACCGTTTCGCATTACAGTTTATTAATAATAAATAATTGTGTAAATATTTGAGCGTAAAGCGAAATGCTGTGAAGTACATATATATAAATTTTTTTGCTTCTTACCAAATCATGCTCAAATATCTTATATGCTGTCAGCTTTGCACATCAGATAATGTTCGACTTTCGGTTCATTTTTTTGTTTTTGGTAATTCGCTATAATGAAAGATTTTTATCTCAAATATAAATTCGATTATTATTTTTGCGCGTATCGAATTATGAAAGACAAACAGAAAATCAGAAACGCCGTCGGCTTTTGTGCCAATAACAAACTTTGCATAATCTTTAAATCTGTTTAAACCTAATCAATTAATAATAAATTTCAGCTTCTCGGGCATATATATTCAAAATAACAACAACAACAGCAACAAAAACAATGGCAAATTTATAAAAATATATTGTACATAAACGTTGCCGCATGTTTGTCTTTTCGCGTAGCTGCGCCGACAAAAAGTTCGCCTTCGGTTATAAGATACAAGTAACAAGAATATACAAATTTTGTAAGGTGCATTGTTATGTTGAAAAGATGAAGGCGAAGGCGGCAGTTATACATATAATAACATATAACAGAAAAAAAAAATAACGAAAACCGACGAAAAAAAAATAAAACAAATTATTTGCAAACAAGTTTAGAAGACAGAACGTTATGAGCAAACTTTTTTAATGGCAAACACGCTGAAAACGCTGACGACAACAAAAAATTTATCTAGAAAGCAAAATAGAGTTTCTTTTTGTTTTTCTTACTGTTTTGTTTTCGCTTTTTTTTCAGATACATTTTCCTTTATTTCGCTTTTGCTATATGCGCATATCTTCGATACTATGTTGAAGAAAAATGTAAGCAACTTTAAGCATTGAAGCATGCGTGGCCTACTTAAAGTTTTTTAAATTGGCAAACATTTTTTTGCTTTTATATGAAAAAGTTGATTTTGAAATATTTTTTAAGAACATTTTTGTTATTTTCTAAAATAACTTTTAATAGAATACCGCCTCGCTTCAATGGTTATATCAACATGCCAGACATGCCTTTAATTATACAAGAGATAACAAAACAACAATGATTTAAGCCACAAATTTTAATTTAAGTACAAAACCAACTCACAGCAAGTTTTGCGTCTAACCGCAAATATTAAATTATGAGCTTTTAGAAAATATTTAAAAACTAATTAACAAAATAAAGGAAATTGCAACCGAAATGACATGATAAATATCTAAGTTGTTGTAGCACACACCAAACAGCACAGCACAGACAGTAAAGCAAAATCCGAGCATTATATTTTGGCAAATTAACCAAAAATTTACAAACAGGATAATTCCATAGACATAAGCAACGAAAATTTTAAATTAGCTAATGCCGCACACAAAGTACTCAAAGTAGCGTTAGCTAATGTGACCCAAACCTGAACCCCAACAACAGTAGCAGCAACAAAATTTTTGAAAGCCTTAAAATCTAACCGCACAGATATTTGTCACCTAACAACGTAAGCAGCAACCGAGAATACTCAGATGAGCGTAAAAGAGAAAGATACGTTTTTATGCCAGACATAAGATAGAAGTCAGAGTCTGTAGAAATAGAGAGGGAGAGAAAGAGAGTGAGAGCGGAAGAATAAACCAGTGCGGGGTCAGACCAATGTCGGTTAGGGCCGCATGGCAATAGGTGCAGGGCAGGACAGAGCAAACGGGCTTCCGCACACTTTGAGCGCTTCAACGATAAGCATCTTCACTTAATACTGAGTATAATGTCGATGCTGATGCTGATAATAATGTCCTTTATCCTCCGTGCGACACTTGAGTTTCTAACGTTGTCGTCGTCCTCGTTGTTGTCGTTGTCGTCGCTGCGCGTTGTGCAAAATTTAATAAAGTCTCCTTACCGGACTGCACTCAATCTTGGCGCTTGATGTTAGGTTATAAAAATCTTATCGTCATATTAAAAATGAAAAAGCGAGCAAGTAAAACGCACGAATAAGGATACGGCACAAATGAAGGCGCTTTTTCCTTTTTTTATCTTCTTTTTTTCATTCTTGTTCCTTTTGTTTGCCTTTCGTTCCTCACATAGTACTTGTGGCTTGCTATGAATTCGTGCGAAACGCGACTGAATTCTGACTTTGAAGATCGTAATAACTTGATGTGTATTTAGCGCGGCACAAACTGTAAAATGAAGAAGATTACAGACGGTAAAGCAATAGCAGAAGAAGTAGAAAAAGATGGGAGGGATGTAGCGTAGAATAGACGGACGTACTTAGTTACTTATCCATGTTGTAGGTATATTAAAATAGTTTTGATATTTTATGAACAAGCACAACAAGAGCAGCGGCAGTAGCAGCAGCAGCAGCAGCAAAACAACAAAAGCTAATGGAGTCAACGTCGACCATCACCCATTCGCCTGTCAACTTCATTTAAGTGAGTGTCCTTAGAATAAAAACAACAACAACAACAATGATGACGACGATGATGAGGATGTTGTCTTGTAGAATTTTGTGTGGGTGAACTGACATCAGTGGTGGCAATGGCATAAAGCACAAATGATTATAGTATCTAATCATGCTGTCGTTCAACATTCGCCAATTCAGACAATATAGTTGATGACGGCATTTGGATGATTGTCATTTACTGCTACTGTTTTCCTATTTACAAATTCTAACTTTGTATACGAGCATGTGCGTACACAGAGAAAAATACATTTGGAAAGAGTTTAATTAAATCAAGTATTGAGTAAAAGTTTCAAGGCGTTTCGAAAGAGACAAAAACAATTTGAATTGAATAAAAAAAATCTAAACATGAGAGCTGAAAGTTCGAGATTTTTTTTAATTCAATAATAAAGAAAAAACATCATATACTTCTATGTTAATGTGGTCCTCATAGAACATACGGCAATTAAGCATTGAAATTTTGTTCTTGAAAAATTTTTTAATAAAATATTCTACAAAAAAAACAAGACATTTAAAAGTAAAAATATTTTTAATTTTTGAATGTTTGTTTTTACAAAAAAAAAAAAATTTTTTGCGAGTGTACTTGTTTGTTATTGTACAATCGGCCATCAGATAAGTGTGCCACAGAAAGTCGTATAAACAAAGATACGCAGTCGGGCAGACAGAAGTTGTCCTTCATCATCGGAAAGGGCGCACGATGTTGTTGTATTTAATGTATATTATTTTGTATTTTCATTGGCGAAAGCTTTAGAAAACTGCTACAAAATTATTATTGTCATTATTGGCTAAAATGAATTGTCATCTGTTTATACTTCGACTAAGGAAAACATGTTCAAGTCTCTTTGTGCAAATATTGCTGAGTTCATTGCGTACGACTTTGTCATCTTAACTAAGTAATTATATTAAAAGACTGAATATTTAATAATACGATTCTTTTATTGGCAGGTTAAACAATTAGTTAAGAAGCCCATTTCATGGCTGCGTGTACGCGATGGACATATACTAACAGTCGATCAGACTACATTCATAGCAGATCAACGTTTCCAGTCGATATTCTCCACCAATCCGGAACGTTGGTCATTGCAGATCAAATATGTGCAGCTAAAAGATGAAGGCACCTATGAGTGCCAAGTGTCAACGGAACCGAAGGCGAGCGCAATTGTGCATTTGCGTATTGTTGGTGAGTGGCGACAAGATATCATTATTATTAATATGAATCCAATCAATTAAATTGAATATATTTTGCTAATTTCCTAACATTTAACAACGATTTCCGTTGAGCATATCCTGTGTGTCTTTTTGTAGTAAATCAAAATATGTCACAGCAAATCATTGACTTGATTACATTTTGATATCCGTTCTTTCATTCTCTTCCCCACACTCTATCTTTCGCTTTCTCTATTAACCGCCTTTGTAGAGCCGAAAACAGAATTAATTGGTAAATCAACGCGTCATGTAAAGGCCGGAAGTCAAGTGAAATTGCGCTGCATAATTAGTCAAGCACTGGAGCCGCCACTTTTCATTAATTGGTTTTACAATCAGAAGCAAATCTATTTACATAATCGTCGTGGCTGGCGCACGGAAATTGAACGCATTGATCTACCGCTACCAACAACAGTATCGCCAACCACACAGTCAACAGTCACGGCAACAGCAGCAGCAGCATCAGCAGCAGCCGGAAATGCTACGCTGACCACGCGTCCAGACTCATTAGATGAAGCCGGTCATGCACAAGTCACGTCCTTGCCTACGCCAACGCCAACGCCAATGCACACAAATTCAACTGCACCTGCATTGACAACGACAACAATAATATCAGCGGGTTTGGGTAACGGCGGTGGTAATGATGCAACGACAGCGCCAATGATGATGGGCAACACTTTAGTGACAACTTTGTCGGCTTTAAACCCAACAATGACAACAGCAATAACGACAGCAACAACAGCAACAACAACCACAACTGCAATGCCACTAACGACAACAGCAACAGCAACAACAACTACAACAACAACACAGTCGCCAACAACAACAACAACAATGCTGCCAAGCAGCGCTTTCATTAAACAAATGACGGTAAGCGACGCACACACACACACACAAACACACACACACAGACATTTTGCCATTTTCAACTTACCCTCATTGAGTGACTTTTATTTATTTTCATATTTAATAAATGTCCGTAAATGCAAACAAAAATTAAATTAATATTTTCTTCTTCCTTTTTTTTGTGTTTCTTTTTTTTTTTGCATACGTCCATTATCATGAAATGTTATGTGCGCTTGTATGCGTGTCCTTGTGACTTATATTGCACAAGAGCATTTTTCCTTTTTCCTTATAACTAATATAACGCTTCTGTGCGCTTAGTTTATCATTAAACAAATGAATGGTTTCTTATTAAAATGTACACGCTTACTTAATTACAGATTGCATCTTTGGTTATACCATCGGTGGTCAAATCGGACTCGGGTAATTACACATGCAGTCCATCGAACAGTGCAACGCGCACCATTGTTCTACACGTGCTCAATGGTAAGTTTAGCTATCTTTTCTTCTTATCGCCTTACGTTCGTCCCTCGGCAAACAGAAACCCTTATGCAACACACTGTGCACACATTTTCTATATACATAAAGGACATATTAAGTTTTCATTTCGTTAAATTGAATTTTATTTTGTACGTTCTTCTCATTCGTATTTGACTTTTGTGTTTGTTTTGACATTTTTTTGTACTTTTTCGGTTCAACCAGTTTCAAATTGTCGTGCTTATCTAAATAGTAGATATATTCGTTCTATTTATTTATTGTTTTTTATACCCTGTACACACACTGTGTATCAGGGTATATTAAGTTTGTTTGAGACGGTTTGTATGTAACGCATAGAAGGAGGGGAGGGGGACCCTATAAAGTATATATATTCTTGATCAGGATGACAAGACGAATTGATATAGCCCTGTCTGTCCGTCCGTCCGTCCGTCCGTCCGTCCACACCAATGGTTCTCGAAAACTATAAGAGCTAGAGACTTGAAATTTGGTGGATAGACTCGTGAGGTCAAACGCTAGATCAAGTTTGAAGGATTTTTTGCCACGCCCACTCCTTCCCGCCCATCGAGCACCACCCATTTTTTCAAAAGGCTGTAGCTCAAAAACCTGATGAGTTGGAAACATGAAAATGAGTATGTAGAATCAGTATGTATAGCTCTACAAAACTGCATACCACATTTTTTCCCCCTCCCCTTCGTTTCCCCTCAAAAAGTTGTTTTCCTAAAATTGCTGTATCTCCTAAACTATAATAGATACAATGCTGAAATTTTGTATGCAAACTCAGTAAACATACCTTTTTAAAACTGCATACCACAAACTTTCATTTTTAACGCTGTGTGACAACGCAAAGACAAACAAGTTGAAATTTGGCATAAATTGCGCTTTGAACACTGCTTTATCCTATTTGTAACAAAAACCGTACTTAACACTGCGAAAACTATTAAAGCTAGAAACTTGAAATTTGGAAGATAGTCTCGTGTGGTCGAACACTAGATGAAGTCTGAAGGAATTTTTGCCACGCCCATTCCTTCCCGCCCATCGAGCACAACAAAAGGTCATTTTTTTCTTAAAATTGCTGTATCACCTAAAGTATAAAGAATACAATGCTGAAATTTTGTATGCAAACTCAGATAACATACCTTTTTAAAACTGCATACAACAAACTACCACTTTCCCCGCAAAGACCAACACACTAAAATTTTGCAGCAATGCTTTGTAACAAAACCCGTACTAAAGCGCCATCTAATGGCAACATTGCACTGTGAGCCCTACCTCACTATTAGCAAATACACAAACCATATCGTGGTACACTGCTTTTGCTGTCGGCGAATGTTTAACGTGTTATCAACATAGGTGTATGTACAGGGTATTATATAGTTGAGAATACTCAACTATACCGCCCTTACTGGTTTTTATTTTTTTTTTTATTTTACGTTGATGAGGTGTGTACGTGTGCCGACGTCGAAGTCGAAGTCAACATTGTACAAATGTCGCGAGTATTTATTATATGTGCTCGGATCCATTTAGGTTTGCCTTCTTCGACGAGGCGCCGTTGTCATGATTGTTGTCTGTCATTTGTTTTCACCCCGTCAAATGTCAACTTTGACATATATTCTGTTTTGCACAATTTGAAGGATGCTACTTAAATGCGATTTCGCTGTGGCTACGGCAGCCTCGCTGTCTGACAATGAACACTCAAAAGCTAACATGGCGTAAAAAAATGGAACGCAATTGAACAAAAGTTGTCGCATGCAAAACGGTGTGTGAGTGTGTAAAGGCTTGTAAGCGCCTGAGTCTGTCAGTGCGTCAGTCAGTGAGTGAGTGAATGAATGAATGATTCAGACGGGTAAATGAATGATTGTGCGGCATAAATGACAAGAACATGATTTGGGCATGTCGTTTACATACATATTGTTGAGCGCAATCGACTTTGCGTTTATTTGCCAACGCATTTCTTTTTTAAGTGAAATATTGCAAAAGGTTACAAACAAGCAAACAAACTCGCATGCGAAATGATTGCATGGAATTTAAATCAAGGTCAAATGAAAATACATTTGAAATATTTCTATGTTTACCGTAGCCAAATACATACATAGATTTATAGATAGACAAATAAATAGCTATGAAAAAATCAACAGAAAAAAGTTCGCCAAAAGCTTTTGCTCATACCAAACTAAATCATGAAATTCACGAGAATTACTTAAAAAATAAATAACTTTTTTAATATAAAGAACTGACAATTTTCAAGGATACTTGATTGGTTGTCTCATCTAGTGATGAGAAACAGGTCATTTCATTAGAGAAGTACTTGAATGCTTCGTTTTTTAGAAATACAAGTAAAAACAAAAATATATTTATATAAAATTGATTTAAAAATCGAATAGTAGACAAAGAGTTTGTGGAACAAATTTTTCCACGAATAAACTTATTTTTTATGCACTTTAATAAAATTGTTAATCAATTATAAAGTTTATTTTAAATTTTTAATAAAATAATAACAAATGGAAAATAAAGTCTTTAGTATATAAAAAAAAATGCAAACAATTTTAAAATTTGGTAAATTAATTTAATTTGTTGTTTTTTTAAATAAGTCTAAAAAAAAAAAACAAAATCAAAAGGATTTTCACACTTTATAAAATTTTAAACTAAAAATGTTCATTTAGACCGCATGACTTTATTTAGCATAATTGAATTTATTTACTATAGAGATTCAACAACAAAAACAAAAAATTAGCAAAGGCAAAAAGTTTATATTTATAAATGCAAATCATTAAATAGCACAAAAAATTAACGAGATTTGAAAAATGTTAAACACACATAAATTTTATGAATATTTAATATCCGACAAATTGACGCAGATTAAAGGGTATTAAAATCTGGTAAACACCGACAAAGGCCAAAGCACAAAGCGTAGACGTGGAAAAAAAGAATTGCAAAAAAAAAAAATATCATGTTAAATCGCAGTGAAATGTCAGCAGCAAATTGCGGTATGCGATTTAAACATGAATTTTAATTGCAGTACATGAACGCACTCATTCGCCATTGAGCGTTAAAGGAAACTGATTTCGTAATTTTAAACTTTTCTTTTTTTTTAAATTTTTTTTTTACAATTTAAAATTTATAAAAGGTAAAAAAAAAAGAGGATAATATCATTTAGCGTGCAGTAACACGATGTAAAGGGATTGAAAAATGCTTTCGAACTGCGCAGATTAACTGTGATTAACCGTGTTGACAAGCAAAAGTTGAAAAGTTGATTGTTCTGTTACTCAAGAGTTCGGCGAATCAACATGGGTTTGCAAGAACTTTGGAATGAAAATGTTGGTTAAGTACAGAAAATGAGTTTGGCAAATAAAGAGTCAAGAGAAAATTTTAAATTTGCTGAGTAGAGAAATTATAAGTAAAAGCTTATACATATTTGTGTGTACTAATAACCTGATTCGGTAAATTCAACATGGGACTAAGATAAAAATATGGAAAATAAAGTAAACAAAAATAATATATGTAAAACCAATTTGTGCCACATGCTGAAATAAATCCATTGAATGCCTTGTGGCAAATGCCATATTGTTGTTATTTTTATTGTCAAGTGCGCTTATAAGTACTATGAATCAAGCCAATAATTGTTGTTGTTGGCTTTTATATATCCATTAACGACACGTGTGCTTTGCATAAAAATGCCGCAAAGCAGCGTGAAAAGAACAACAATAATTACAACAACAATGAGAACAACAACATTGAGGACAACAGTAAGAATGCAAATAATGACAAATGATTATTAATAAGTTAATAATAACATCATTTATTTATTTTTTATTTTTTCAATAATGCTATGATTTATGTCAACTCCTTCCTTCCGTCCTTTTCGAAGTGCCTGCGGCTATTGGGTGGCATCGTTAATTGCACATGTGCGTGAATATGACTTTATTTAAATGTGTGGGCGTGCGTCCCGGTATGTGAGTGTATGTGTGTAGTTGTGCAACTTTAGCAAAAACCTCAGGCAACGTAACGTGATTTCACTTTTTCCATAATTAATACACGTGCCGCCGTTAATGTTCTTTATACGCTTCACTATATCATTATAAATTATTTCTTAAATCATATAAACGATAAAGCAGAACTTCTATAACTCAAAAACGTTAATCAAATAGTTTCTTCGAAACAATTATCTTATAGTTGAAAGATAGTATACATTAATGATAAGGTCATAATATTAACAGAACTGTTAATCAGGGGACATCCATAAAATTATGTAAAATCAGCGAAATCTCACCAAATCTCAAGTCAACTTTTTAGTCCAATAATTTACTAATTATTTCAAAATTTTCAGCAAAATCTCTCGTGAGATATGAAGGGGAGTTTTTTTAAATCTCTAAATTTCGCTTCATGGAATTTTGGGACGTCCCCTTAAATCTCTGTTATTACTTAACTGGCTTACAATACAAATTCAATCATAACATCTGTGAACATTATGAATTTTTGTGACTGTCCCACTGTATAGAAATAGGGCAATTAAAGGACATATAATCTTTAACATTGCCGAAGGCATTCTTCCAATTATACTGATTATTATTTTAAATAAGTGTAAATATTGTTTTGGTTTTGTTTTTTTTTTTTATCAAATGCGAATTGTGTGAAGTTTTTATTTCGAATTATTTGAAATAATTTTTCATTTGATTTATTTACTCACTGCAAATGCGCCCGCATTTCTGCAAAATCAATTTTAATTTAATTCTTTTCTGTTCATTTCATTTATTTTTGAATTATTTTAAATGAAATTAATTAAATGTCACTCTGATCATGTCTATTAAAAAGCTGACAGCCACACAGTTCATTCATGTGTAATTTAAGTTTATTTTTAAATAACTCTTATAACACTTTTTTATTTGCTTATTTTGCTATATATTTTAATATCAACAATATTATTGCAATTTTATTTATTTACTCAAATATACAAATTTGATATTTTGCTGTTTGCTTACACTGTATTAATATCTAGATACACTCACGCATAACTCGCGCTTGTTGATATTTGATTATGCAATAGAAACATTTAATTTTAATTTATTTTATTTTCACGCCTTTTTCCAATCTGCTGAACACTCTGAGTATATGTTTTTGCACACACACACATACAAATACCTACATACATACATATAATTTTCTAAATTGCCAAATGATTTGTAATTTAATGTGCAGCGTTAAGCCCGCACTGCTTGACGCAAATTAGGTTAATGATTTTAGTTGCAAAATGCAATTTGTAATTATTTTTATTGGCGCAGCGGTGCGGTTCGGTCGCTCAAGCGGGTTTGTTTTCATATTTATTTACATATTTTTTATGTTATTAGCGCACATTTCGGTTATTTAATGATTTGACACACACACACAAGCCAAATTCAATTTGTGAAATTGCAAAAAAACAAAACAAACTTGACCTAATCGAAAGGTGACAAGTTATTAAAATCCGCAACATTGTTTAAAATGCAAATTCAATGCCCCTCAGGTGCAAAATACGCATAATCATTTGATTACCAACAATCTGTTCAGTAATTACAACTTTTCAGCATTTAAAAAGTTTTTTATGCCCCTTTAAATGCCTAAACTTTTTTTAATAAACCGCTTTTAGTGACTTTTGTGTCTCTTTTATTAAATAAAAACAAAAATGATAAAAAAATTTTTTGTCTCCTGTCCCAAACAGGTGAATATTCCGCCTCTGCTATAACATCGGCGAGCGTCAGTTGGAATCCAATAATTGGCAGTCGCGGCCAACAGCGTTACTTTCAACAGTGGTGCAATGTCGCAACAATTTTGTCACTTCTGTGGATTATTAAATTTCTGTTTGCACGAAATATTGCAAATTTTCAGCGTGGCCGTAACAAAGCTGTCAACAATTGCGGTGGTGCACTCTTCTATTGTCGAGGCCGTCGACGACGTTTGCAGCAACAACAAGAGCTTGATGACACGACATCATCGCATGTGTCAACAGCTAAAGGCAAGCGGCCAAGTTGCACAAACACTGGCAATGCAAACAGCAACAAAAACAATGAAATGCCATTAACTTGCATCAGCGACAACAACACGCGACCAATGATAGCACAGCAAAACCAAAAACAACAAGCAAACGCCAACACCAACACCAACAATGTCGACAACATCATCATCAGCAACAACAACAACAATAACGAGTGTCAACAACTTGGCGGCAGTTTGAGACGCATTAGCGAGAGTTCAATTAGTGGCGTTACCACCAAAGTGGCCGAGGACAAAACTTGAGCTGACGAATATTCAAATTTGCGAGGAAGTAAATATTTTAGCGCAAAACTATTGAATTTCCATGTGAGACATTAAACGCGAGAATTATAAGCAACAAAAGATTAGATTTTTACTTTATAAATAAATATATGTATGTATGCATGACATACACAGACTTAAACGCATATAAATACACCCAAACACACACACACACACAAACATACATAAATATAAATTACGCAAATTGTTCGAAGATGAGTAATAAATAAGCTGATATGGTAAGATAATAAAATATGAACTTTAACCTAAAACTTTTCAAAGTTTCAAATGTCTAAAAATGTCGGAGAAAATTTTATATTTCATTTGATTTCTTGATTTATCGTGGTGTGCTTTCTTTTATCATTCTGTCAAATCATATTTACTAATTGAACTAAATTATTTTAAGAAATAATATTCACCTATATTTTATAACACAAGTGTAAAAAAAAAACCCCACGTTCAATATGACCGAAGTTAACAATGCGCACACAGATCCGAAAAATAGAAAAGATATTCGAAAGCGTTTAGTCAAACTAGCTGATATAATCGCAAAGATTGATCAATTTATAGGCTTTATGCAAAAGTCGGATACGGATGTTGAGGCGTCCGATGACATTATGATAGAGGTTCAAAAAACATTAGCGGACTTGGAGAGGGAATCGTTGTTGTCGTATTGCAATGAGCAAGTTTTGTTTCTAATGAAGAATCTTATGAACGAATCGTTGAAGATTGACGACTGTCACGATGAGAATGTAAAAAAAGCTTTCGATGAGGTAAAAAAGGGTGAGTTGACATTGAATTGAGTTCTTAATCTTTTGCGCATACAACATTAGCAATATAAAGCAGGCTATGACGAGGTGAAGCAAGCGTTTGACGCATACGAATTAATGAATAGACAGCAAATTTGTGCAAATGGAAAGGACGATTTGCAGAAATGTTATGATCGGGGCAAAAATCTGGTAGAGAAGTTGCAGATGTTGGCAACGTTGGTCGAAAATTACTTCGACATGGAAGATCACAGCGTTTGTAACCAAATTCCAAGTCAAAAACTCCTTCGAAAAGATTTCGAGACAATACGAATGCGCGAAACAATTAAGAATATGCGAGAGAAACTTGTGATTAAATTCAAACGCCAAAAACGAATTGCAAAAAAACGCGAAGAGAAACACATAGCCGAGCTTAAAGAGGAGCTATTAAGTCAGAGAACGGCAATTTCAAAACTGGATGAGAAATGTAAGGATCAGCAAGCGACCATTAATAAACTAGAATGTGATGCAGAAGTTCAGGAGCAGAAGTTAAACGTACAGATGAAAAAACAACTTGACGAAATCCAGCAATTGACAGCGACGCTTGACGAAGAGCGTTTAATGGCGGCGAACAAGGAGGAGCGTAACACAAAGGATAATAAAGCATTGATTTCCAAATTAGAAAAGGAAAAACATGCTTTAAACAAAAGTCTTGAAAGTGCTGAAGAAAGGCATTTGAAAATGCAAATGGAATTGACGAGAACACAAGACGAAGTGCAAGACATAAGAAAACAAAATATAATTTTAGTGGCTTTCAAAAAAGATTATAATGAAATGTTACAGGAAAATGAGAAACTGCACGATGACATAGCTAAAAATCAGGCGAACTTCAATGAAAAGTTGCTGGAATTTCAACATAAAGAAGACGAACTGAAGAAACAACTGATTTTGTGGGAAAGCAAATATCAAAGTCAATGCGACAAACTTGAAGTTGAACTTACAAAGCGAGCGCATGAAACAAATGAAGACGACAACGTTGAAGTGCAACCAAAAGTGTTGGAATTTGAGAACACGGCGCTTAAACTTAAAATTTGTGAAATGCATAAATTGAAGAAAAGTCAATTAGGTCTCACGTTTGGTTTGCAGAAAAAAGTTAATTTATTGCGTCGACGTATGAGTAATAAAATGAACAAATACCAACAGCTAAAAATAGCATATAATAACAAAATCGAACAGATGAAAAATGAGCTGAGCATGGCAATGAAGTGCAATGACAAATTGTCTTTGCAAATGCAGATAACGCGCACGGAGTTTGAAAATAAGGCGAACAAAATGCTTAAAAACGTTGAAAGTGGAATTAAAAATGTACATCATGAGCAGGTCGTGTTAAACATGGAAATCATGGCGGTGCAAGGTAGGATTTCCAAAGCCAGTGAAAAGCTTGACGAAGAGAAGAAACTATGGTCGGACGCCGAAGCCGAGGATGTGAAGTACAATAGCCGAGAATTGAATATGCAAATTCTACAACTTCAGTTGGAAAATAAAAAGAAAGACACGGAAAACTTTGATTTGATGGAAACAGAAGAAAGACTGAAAACGCGTCTGAATACCCTTCATACAGATTTTGACAAACTGAAATTCGACTATGACCTGCAACTTGCTGCAAATAAAGATCTGAAAATGACGCTGAAATCTCTGCAAACGCAATCAACTACTTTGATGGCAGAAAACAAAACTCGCTCTGTCGTTGGCGTCATCGATCGCAATAAATATTCAGAATTGGAGGCAACATCACGACTGCAGGCAGAGCATAGCCAACGTATGCTCAAAATGCTAACCGATATGGAAGATCGTTTGAATTATGCCAAGGGTTGCATAGATCTTGTGGCACCCAATGTTGATATGATAAATGAAAATTGGATGAAAGAATTGTTAGACATAATTTATATCATGCGTGGCATCGGCAGCGAATGCAACAATTGCAACACAACACACTTTGAGCAAAAGTTCAATGAATTGGAATCAAAGTTGAAGGAATTACAACAAAAGACAAAGCAAACAACGGCTAAGCACAAGAAGTTCTTTGCCGAATGGCAGAAGTGTTACGAGGAGCTGTGCGCACAGTCGAATCAATATCGCCAAGATTTGAGCGAAACGCGCGATATGATCGAACGTATGTGCAACAAGTACAAAGCCATGCAATTGTCCTCAATCTCCGGTCAAGACCAAAACAAAACTACACATGATCCATCTGATCTGAAGAGACTCGTTGCTTGTTTGGTTGATGATCCAAAGGCGGCTGCCGATAAGCGCGGTACTGTTGAAACGGTACGAACAGATTTGCATCAAAGTTCAAGTCCAACGCTGACAACGGTAAGTTCCATAGCATCGCTCATACCAATTCATACCAATTCTCTGGGCAAGACATTCGGCGATCATCGTCGGGAGTTGCTCAACTGGTGCCGCAAACGTGTTGCCACTTACGGTTTGAAAATTAATGACTTCGGCCACTCATGGTCAAACGGCATGGCATTCTGTGCGCTCATACATTCGTATCGACCGGATCTCTTGACCTATCAAAATCTTAAGCTCGATGATTCGGCCACAAACCTTAAGCTGGCCGAATTTGCAGCTTCCCAATTGGGTCTCAAATCGGACTTTAATATCGTCGCGACTTGCCTTAAACCGAAACATCCCAAATACATGAATGTTATGAAATGCATTGAGAAATTGATTGAGTGCCTGGAAACTCAAAAATAATCCGCCAAGATGGATTTCTTCTCATTTTATTTTCACAACACTAATACGAAAGTCCATCGTAAAAAAAAATCATCAATTCATTTTAAATTTTAAAGTTTAAGTAAAAGTTTTATCATTTTTGGAAAACGTTGTAAATTTTAATGTTTTTACTTTTAAAAGTCACTGAATAAAACGTGTTATATATAACTGGAACTGTTGTTTTAAACAAGGCAACGAAAAGTTGTCTTTTAACTAAAATATTTTTACATGAATGCAACTATCAGAATAGCCAATAGGAATTTATTTACTGTCATCTATTTCATTTTTAGTTTGAATGTTTCAATGTTGTCATATGGCATATACAAACATAGGAGTTATTGTAAAAAAAAATCTTCTGTTTGTGATTGATTTCCTCAAAATGTTTGTCCAGTAATATTTTTTTTTTCAAGCATACTTAAATTTTAATCCGGCAGATTCAAGTTTGAAATTAAACAGTTGAATTGAGCGAATTAAACACTTTTCAACATAATCAAGAAAGGCAACATAACTAAAAATGAAAATATAGTCATGGTAGTTAGTAAGGCTTTACAGTACACAAATCCAAACGAGTCTTATACTCTTTGTTTTTGTATAAGATAAAACAATGTGCTCATACGGAAGATTCGTAAAAAAAAAACTACAATTAAATGCAAAATTTTAAAACCGTTTAACTCAAATACGAATAAAACAAAAAAAAAAATTATAAATAAATGTAAGAAATTTCATTCAATTTATCAACTGCAAATAAATAAGCAAATTGCGTAAACAACAAAAGTATCAGAATTATGTACATAAATATTTAATAAACAAATAAAAATTGTGTAGAATGTATTCTCCTTCCTGTGTTATTAACACGCATCTCAAATATTTCAAATAACAAAATAGTACATAAACATAAATCTTAGTAAAGATATGTCAGATGTCATTTGCATAACTATGAAGCAAATCATTTTATGATTTTGTATATAGTTTGAACAATTTAGATAACATTAAACCAATGAATAAATACTGTATGAAATAAACTCAAACTGTTTTCTTGTAAACTTAGTTAGTGTTTAAAGCTTAAACAGAACAAAAAAAAAATAAAATAAAATAAAATTTTATGAAAAACCAACGTCAGAAAACAGAGCAAACAAATTAATCGCCGACAAGTGATTTAATTCAAAACCGTAAATGTAACTGAAACTAAATGTAGTGTTTTCGATAGTAAATAAGTCAAGACAAGAACAAAAACAAAAAAACAAAAAATACAATAAATATAAAATAAATAATTAAAAATTGAATAAAATAAATTTCTTCAAATAAAACAATCGTTTTTAATTAATAAAGGTTTATTTCGAAAACAGTAAACAATTTTATGAACTCAAAATACTTTATTGAAATAATTTTAGCTTTCATCAATCAAGTGAAGCTTGCGGCAGCCAGCCCTACCTATTCTATAGACCTTATTGGTCTTACACACACATATTAGCAAAATATAAATATAGGCAGCTAACAAACAGACCAAAACAAAGAAGTAGAAAGCAGCATGTGGCGCACGTGCCAATGTTCAAATATCCTATGTAAATATTGTTACTCAAATATGGTAACCTTTTTAAAGTATTAAAATGCAAGCTTAAAGCCATTTTTGCCAATTAAGCCAAACTAAGACCACAAGATTTTCTAAATTTCCTGTTGAAAATTAGTTTCAATTGTGAAATTTAACTATTTTTCCGGCATGTGCATACATTTATGCCAGAAATTCATTTACATGAAATTACAACAAAATATACACTCATCAACATGAGAAAAAAAAAAGTAATACGGTTAAAAATAAAATAAAATGCTACTCGGCTGAGCATATTTTCATACATATGAATATATGTTAATTTGAGGTAATTGCAGAGCATTTAGTTTTTAATACTACGAACAGGTGAGTAGGCAAACTTTGCACGTGTCACAGATGCTAACCAACATGCACACACACGCTCAAACATATTCATTTGCAAGCACACACACACACACCTACACATACGCTTATATAGTTGACTAAATAAAAAGGTTTAGACTCTGACTCTGGGACTGAAGCAATGCGCTCTGAAATTGTGCCATGCCATGAAATTTTGTGGCTCTATGCAAATTAAGTTAAATGTCAAATGTTGTTGCTCCGTCAGCTGCCTCAGTTGCTGCGGCTGTTGGTGCTGCTGTTCCTGTTCCTGATGCTGTTCTTGTTATTGCATGGAATATTTAAAACGACAAACGCAGAAATTTTTGCAAATGAAATGTCAAAAATAAGCGCAACGAAAGTTCTTTAAATAGAGGGCGCAGCAACTAAAGCTAAAATATAAATGGAAAATGAAATTTTTTCTCTTATTTGAGTATTTCATGCTATTTGCCTCACCGCCCTGCTTGGCATTTGCTCGGTGCTGATGACAATGTTGTTAACTAGAGTGTGAAAACTATGATTGGCTGCAAGTGAACAAGTTGAGTTGTGAGATAAGCTTTCAGTATAACGGTAAATATTTAGTGAATGCAGCGGGCAACGAATATTCGATGGCAATGATAGAAAAGCACTAAAATCAACAAGATCTGAAGCGCTTTCTATTTCAAAATCATTGCTAAAATATTGCAATGAATTTAAGCCTTTACTTATGTAGCTTGAAAAATCAATTTAAGATTTATAAACTATATTTTATTTTTTATTATTCAGTCGAAGACTGAAAAACAAGTTGAAGTGCGAATTAATTGAACAAAAAAAAAATCCGTTGTTTTCAAACGCTCATATCAATATTTTGGTATTTCATCAACATTAAAGATTTCAGTCATCCTTATCCTTCATTTATTTAAATGTATTCAGCTCACTTTACCTTAATTGTGAAAAGTATGCACTCTAGACATCATCGAATTTCACATAAATTTGATTCTTGTCTGCTCTGTTAGCATTATCATTGCTATGTTGACATTCTTCAATCATTACAAGGGATGCCGGTGAGTATTTCCAATTGTACTATAAAAAAAAAAAATGTTTATAAGAATATGAAATATTTTTAACAATTTAAAAAAATCGTACCTGCCATCTCAACTCTAACTCAGTTTTTACATAATTTTCATAGCAAATTTTTATACTTTTTTTCGTCGCTGAACGTGCGCGTACTATCGACTCAATGACTTCGCGATTCATTGTGTAACAATCACTCAAACACAAAATACGAAGTAAAGAACATTTTTCGATAAGTGCAACAATCTGAGCGCCACGCAAGTTTTTACAGCCGTTCAGGCAAATTATTTCAATAGTCGGATTGGCGCAGCAGAGTGCCGGACTTATATACTTAAAGTTACAATGGTACAAGCCAAGATACTGTAAGCGTTCACATTTGTACAAGGTCACAAAATTTTGCCATTCCTCGTACGTCAACGAAGTCGCATCAATCTTAAATACGCGAATCTTTGAGGCTTTTGGACTATTAAGTAGGTCTTTTATGATTTCCAACCAATGTGCGATGGTTTCAGAGCAAATATCATATCTGTAGATATTCAATTCCTTCAAGTTGGGTATCGCTAGCACTGATTGAGACCAAGTACGATAGGTATTGATGCCGATATAGACATTCTGTAGCGTTTGACTACAATTTATAGTGCGCAATGAAAGCTTGTTGTCAACTTCGAAAACTCTTAATGTTTTTAAGTGTACGCATTTCTGGCATATTGCATCGATTGCGTGAGTGCTCATGCCGGCCTCAATTTGCAGAAACTCCAACTTAGTGAACATTGATATGAAGTCGATTGTGATGTCAAAACGCACTGTAAGGCTCTTGAGATTTGGTAAGAATACAGGCAACGCCGCCAACTCCCATTGTGGAACAGTCAGGCGAACAGCATCGATTTGTGTTTCTGTAACACTCTCCAGTCTGGTCACACCGAGCTTCTCCAGTGGCACAAGTGTCTCCAACAATGCACCGGCATCCAAATGTAAACTTTTGATGTGATTACGCATGAATAATACAAACAAACTATAGTCATACTGTGAGAGTTGATTATGAATATTATTGAAATTCAGTGGCCTGTCTTTCCAGTAATTGCGGAAAGCGCTGAGCGCAAAAGCAGATTTTTTGGCTATTGACATTTGAATTCTAAGCGGCATTCGACACAGTAAGCCTAAAAAGATAATTACGTTGTACTTCGATCGCCTCACTTGTTTGTTCAATGAACATACCGATATCAAAATCCATTTTATTAGTTTATTAACTATTAATTAAATAGTGTGACTTCTAGAATAAAACAAATTTAATAAATTCATCAATCAGAAATTCTAGTTCGATTTAAATTCGGCGCACAATAAATTATCTAACGAGTAGCCGAGTCAGCAATTTCTGTTCAAAGAGACGCAAAAGTGTCACACTCGACACAAACGCGTTGAGCATGATCCTCTGTATGGAAACTATGGCTGCGTTCATCTCTGCACCGAAAGTACCTCAACATAGGTCAAGCCAATATTGCACAGTGGTTTCATAAGAGAGTCAGACTTAGAGATGCTAGCAGTTGCTCAATTGAAATGAAAATTTGAAACTCAGCTCATTCTTGCATTAAAAACCAAGTGAACTAGAAAGTTGACATAATATTTTCAATGACACTCGTTGGAAATATACGTGTGATTTACCTACCACCGAACATAACGTATTGCAAGCAGTTTTCGTCAATCACAGGCTGCCAACTCGCGTAAAAGAAGAATATATTTGTTGAATATTAAGTTCAAATTGTTAATAACACGCTAAAAACTCATTGCATAAGTGAATTTTATCAATAAAAAAATCTTCCTTCGGTTTAAAAACGTTCTGAATGCCAAATGGTTTTTCAATTGCTCATAACATTTTCAAGAATGTACTTCGCTTGAATATTTGATGGTGTGAACAGCTCGAGAATTATGTATGAAAAGCAGAAGCCGAATAAATAAAAAAAAAAACAAAATGTTGATGATGTCAGAGCATCCTGTGTCAATTGCGATGAAAAAAAAAATACTCATTTTAAATTTGAATTCAACTAAATGGCTTCCTGGTAAAGTGCGCACGTGTAATAACAACAACACCGCATGCATGCACGCACACACATACACATGCATACATATAGAATTTCGTGCAGGCGCACAACACATGCAGACATATGCAGCCTGCCATATGCAATGTTTCCTTTCAAAATGTCAGACAGGTTTGCTTCCTTCCGTCTGAAACATTTTACTTTCGTGTCACACGCACACAAATCGTAGTTGTACACACGTACCTTCGTCGCATGCGTGTGTGTGGCTGTTAAGTTATGTGAGTGTGAAATAATTTGAAAAACATGGCATTAGCGTAATGAAGCATTGAATAACCGCAACGCGAGGCAGGAGAATAAGCAAATTGCACAATATGTAGTATAAGACGAAGGACGCAGGGTACAAGGACAAAGGCAAAAAACGGAAAAAAAATACATACGCCATTAATGCCGAAAAGTTATGCAAGTGCTTAACATTCATAAGCAACTACGAGCGTTTTAGGGTGCAAACAGACATAATAAACGTTTGGTAGGACAGACAGACAGAGGGACACACGGATGAAAAGATGAAAGCAGCGTTTTATGCAACACATGTTTGCCTGCGTGTATTTCAAGCTTGTCTGTCTTACACATAAAATCTCAGTCACCACAACGTGAACTTTCTTTACCGTTAAGAATGCTGCCGCCGCTGCTGCTGCTTTTTTGCCTTAAACCAACAACTTATAATTTTATAACATTCTCACTTGGCATCGCATGTATCGACAAAAGTTTTTTAACAGCTTTAACACACACCAAACAATTTTGTGTCTTGCCTTGCCTGCAGCTGCTCATTTTTGTGCTAGCTTGTTTTTTAAGACCTAATCGCTTGATGCAGCCACGTTGCCGCGTTTGCCATTTGCCAGCGCGCATGTTCGGTAAGTAGTTGTAAGCTGCATAATGTAATGTATGCAAGCACCGGAAATTGGTTGCTATTAACCGACATAAGATCGACGACGGCAATGAGGAAGACGAGCACGATGCTGGCATGATGCAGCAACCACAGTGTCAGCTTCTACAGCAGCTTAACTATTTGCACTTATCTGTAAGCATATATTTGCATGTGTGTGTGTGTGTGTGTGTGTGTGTGTGCCTGGTTTTATCCTTGTAACTGTAGTTTGGCGTGTGCGTGAACAAGTGACAACTTTGCTTTTCAAGTTTTATGTTTATTTCAGCAATTCTTTATGCTTGATTCGTATGTGAATGCGAAAAGAACATTAACATAAGTGTAAGTCGTGATTATATTTGCTTTTTATTAGTTCTACAATATTTCGCTGTATAGAAATTTGTATAAAAAATAAATTAAAAAGAAAATAAAGTGTTATTTTTTGTAATTATATAATATTTTTATGTTTCTATGCATTTGCACATCAATAATTTGTCGCATGTCCTTACAATAATGAGCTTTAAGTTATTATTCATAGCTTCAAAACACCTGTAGTCGATTTTGTTAGATGACTGCGACATTTTCTGCTAAAATACTTCAAATTAAAGAAAACATTTATTTTGCAAAGTCGAACATTTACAGTATGCATAATAATTTAGCTTAAATTAACTCCATTAAGAAATTATTCCTGACCTTAGGCACTAAATGTTCGCCACTTACACAAATATAAACTAGCATGAACACTCGCAACGCACCGCACCCTCAATGCACCGCAATACAGCAAAAGACAAAGACGCTCATTAACGAACATTAGTCGCAAATGCTGCGAATTGCTTAAGAAATTAATATTCTACGCCCATAATATGCACAGACACACACACACACACGCACACGCACATAAAGCCAGCGAGAGAGCAAAGAGCTTTGGCACACAAATAGCCGTAAGCGAAAAGCGCAAGCAAACAATAAAATCACGAATTAGTGATGGAGCGTGAGTCAATTTCATCTCGATTTAAATCAAGCTAATGTACAGAATTTCGTTTGAGTTATTTATTTTAGGCATTTTGTGATTTTGCACAGCATAAAATACTGTCACGTGCTCATCACTAGTATCAATGCTAAGCAACGGCAAGTTTATGTGTGTGTATGGTGGCGTATACTTAATATTAACTAATTCATACAAACGCACATACATGCATATATGTGTATGTGCATGTATACACACACAGTTAAATACGATTATTCATCACCACGGTTTCATGCTTCTTATCACTCAACCGACCCGAATTGAGTATAACATAATGACCACCGGCATGATGAGTTTGTGGCCAAAGCTGACGACGAAGTTAATGATGGTTGACCCGAAGCATGTTGAATTAATGAACTTTTGTCTGGAGTGGCGGCAACAGCAGCTCAGCTGGGCTCATGTATAGCATATGCTGAAAGTTAGTTTAGCTTCAAACTTGAAGTTGCCGCAACGCAACGATGTCATGTCTAACGCCAGATGCATCCAATCGTTCTTCATCTATTGATGAAAATAAACACACACACTCACATATACATATATATACATATATTATGTTTGTGTATGTTACCAAAGTCAAACGTAGCCAAGAAACATTTGCGTTTGTTGTTTGAATAATAATTTAGGAGCAAATCTGCGGTTAAAGTGTTGAAGTTTGTTGATACACACAACAAAATAATTGTTCAAGTTCAAGCAAACTTTATAATGTTTAAGAAAAGGTTTTGCTTACAAACTAAATGACTAAAACTTTTGAAGAAATGTTTGGAAATCTTTTTGGTTTTGATTTGGTTTTTTTTGACTCTTCAGTCTTTATTTCAATTTGGGTCATCATTAAATAAATGTAGTGTAAATGAAAACGGAGCTATTAAGACATGAATTATTTGTGAGCATTAAGTAATCGAGTAATTCTTAATAAAGACAGTTGGAAGGATAGTTAGGGTCTTATATAATTTTATAGGGGAGAAAAAAAGTTTGATGAAGTTTTTTGATGGATTTCATTATAGAATCAATGCTAATTTGACTAAAGTAAATCTTTTTTAAGAAAGATTCCTTGCTTGAGAGCGCTTGACAGATAATAATCTCTTTGAAAGATCGTTCTAAAAGTTAGTTGATTCAAATTATACAATACTTTTCTTTGAGTGTAATAACACTTCTAAATGAGTGACATTGCATGCGTCAAATGTTGAATGCAAAAGTGAAGAAAATTTTCGTTTTTGATTTTTGTTGAATCAAAACATGCACAACAAATTAAAACAACTCATAAATGTGAATGGAAATGAACGTTCCGGAACGGAGCGAACAAAATTTTCCATACAAAAAAACAAAAAAAAAAAAAAAAACAAAAACAAACAATGCAATAACAACAAATACAACAAATGACAAAATATCAACAAATGGCGAATAGAGACAACAACAACAACAACATGAACAAAATGCCCAAAATCGCTCAAAGCAACAAAATCGTGACTTGAATATTCTATGTTGGTTAATTATTTAGTTGTCGTGCTAACATGTTCCATTTATACAAAAGACAACAACAGGAAGTGATATACAACAAAATTATATATATATATATATATATGTATGTATAGACATTTATTTTCACAGCAATTTGTTGCAATTTTGTATTTATTCAGAAAATTATGGCAGACGGCAAAATAGCAACACATAATTCACGCAATTTTTATAATATGAACAAGAAATGTGAAAGCAACAAAAATATTGAAATATCTGCAAAGGCAACAAAATAAAGCAAAAACCCAAAAAAAAAAAGAAGCTGAGCGCACCCAAAGGATTCATCAGCGGCAAAGGCAAATATTGTCGAACATCTGCTGCCAGAAATTTAGCATTTCGGAGATGATGTATCACCGGCATCAGCATCATTACAGCAGCTGCCGGAATGGTTTCAAGCGCAACAACGTTCTGCCTGCCACACAGCAACAAATACGCTGCCTTCTGCACGTCCTATAAGAGCATGAGTGTAGCGTATATGCGAGCATTTATAACCGAACTGAAGTTTAGTGTTTACTTTTTTTTTTTTGTATTTACTTTTTTCCTTCCTACTTGTTTGTTGCTCATAAGTCAGAATTCAGCAACAACCATGGTGATTCTTCACTTGCCGCGTCTAAAATGCGTCAACAGCTGCTCAGATTTTTCAAATCACAGACAAGCGCAATTTTTATATGTAATTTTTAAGAGATTTCAGAGAGATTTTTTTTTCCAGCTACCGTTTTGCTACGTGGCGAAAGAAAAAATAGCTTATATATTGTTTTGTAATTTATTGGCAATTCTCGGAAATACTTTGCTTATGCCTTGTTTGTTTGAGAAATTAAACTTGGATTATGTTAGACCATAAAAGTTCGGACATTTTAGAATGGCGCTGGCCACTTGGCCCTTATCAATGGCGCATGTTGTTGTTCTTCCTTTCTCTTTTCTTTTTTTTTTACTAAAATTTGATTTTGCCATAAAAAATAAAATTAGCACAGCTGCCGCTGCTGTTGTAAGCTTCTTGTTTATGCGTGAATAGCACAAAGAGAGAAAAAAATAAAATGCTTTGCATAATATTTAAAAAAAAAAATTAAATTCATGAGTTAATATTAATTGCTGACGAACATGTTGTCGCTTATACATCTTATACACTGAAATTTGCTACAAAGTGCACAAGCGATGATGTATAGACTCATTGAGCGGCTTAGACCAAACACTTTATCAAGTTTATATGCACATACGCAAATGCAAACAAATGCATTCATGCAAATTAGCAAACTTGGCCGAATCAAGCATAATGCACTTGCATCAATATTCCAAATTTGGCGTATGTATATTTGCATAAGTATCTGCAACTCACACAACACACGCTCGCTCGTTCACTGATTCGGATGTGCAGATTTGCATGATTGCTGCTTCAGTGGTTCGCTTGATCAGCTCAAAATTATGGTTTCATAGATGTGTATGTATATGTGAGCAATAACAAAATGCGTGAAGTGCAAAGTAATATTTTTTTTCTTAGAAATCATAAAGCGTAAGTCAGCACATTTATTAATAGAAATTTCTATATAAATCTTTGAGACGTAAAATCAAATACAATTTATTTTTATCTTTTCTTTTAATAGAAATCAAAAGTAGCAGAAAATTTGCATATAAAGTTGAAGATGTCACAATTTTGGTTGAACAATACTCATGCTTATCAACTTCAACTAAATACAATAGAAAATTACGCATACAACAGGTGTTGCACTCTCGTAGGCACTTCAGCGTTGAAGCGCTCTTTCCCGTATAGAAATTGCCGTACATTTACAATGTACCATAAATTTACATTTTCCATGTGTATTCGCTTGTAAGAAGAGCAAATGGCATAGAGATTTGTTTTTGTTGCTGTATTGTTTTTTTTTTGTTTTGCATTTCACAAATACAATTTTCCGTGCTCGATTCACCGATACATAAGCAATACTTATATGTAATCTAAGGTTTTTTTTGAGCTTTGGAATTTTGTCGCAACGAATGAACAGTAAAAATTATTCAACGCTTGCATAGCATTTCCATTTCTGTGACGGATTGAATGATTTTCTTTCGTTGTGTTTTTTTGCTTTTATGTTGTTTTGTTTGCTTTATTTTCCATTTGACAATAAATATTGTTTCGTTTCGTTAGTTTCAATGCTGCAATTGGATATGGTTACCATACAAGCGTTCGTATTATTGTCGACAATTCTTGCTGTCCTTTCTGTCGCTATTGTATCCTTTTTCTCTTGTGTTTTATTTCTTTTCATTCTCATTTTTTGTTTTGTTACGAATTTTTCATTCAATTCCGTTGCAGACATCATTATTTTCAAGTGGAAATGCATCGATGAACTCACAAAGCGTAACAATTTCGCTCATTTTGCATGCTTTTCGTGTAGGAATCAAATAAATTTTATAAAATCCGAAAAAAAATTGTTGCTGTGCATAATCTTGAAAAACAAAAACCGTTATTTTTTATTGATTT
The DNA here is from genome assembly GCA_034638295.1 of Phortica okadai. NCBI lineage: Eukaryota > Metazoa > Arthropoda > Insecta > Diptera > Drosophilidae > Phortica > Phortica okadai. The sequence goes on along the minus strand of CM067849.1, from coordinate 46,330,165 downwards.
CGTGTGTTTCACTTCGTTTCTTATTAAATTATTGGCATGCCTGAAAATATGCAACGGTTAAGTTAATTTAAAGCTGACTTCACTCCCGGTATACCGGTTGGCAAACTTAGAGGTTTTCACCCTAAATTTAGGGGATTTTGGAGTCGAATGGGTTTTTCAGGGGTGCTCTAAAAAACCGAAATGAAACCTTCCTAAGAGTCTGAGTAATTGTTGTTTTTTTATTTTATAATTATTATAATCATATTATAATTGTTAAAATTAAAGCAAATTCAAATTTGATACTAATACTAAATTCGATAGTTGAGAAATAGTCCTAAACTATCGAAAATGGGGGAAAGAGAGCTGCTGGGCTTATCGAAGTGGAACACAAAAGTAGAGCGTTTAACCTGTCTGCGGTTTTAAGCTCTTTTCTTTTCTCTATTTTTTTCAAGTGTTAATTTGGTGCTTAAAATATGCGTAAGAATTTATATACAAAATAAGTGTTAATTAAACTAAATAAACGTAATGAAATTCTACTTTCTTCTTGCTTTATTTATTTAGTAAGAGTTCCACAAATGTTGTTTAGTTATATGATATATACCATGCAGTTTTTACTTTGGGAAAGTGTAGATTCTTTTTATTAAAGTTATTTTTTATTAGCTTATATAAAGTATTTTTTGCTTGCATTGTTTTGTTTGTAGAATGTTGGACAAAAATTTACTTCAGAGATTTTCTGCTTCAATTTATGGCGTCGGCACTGTTTTGTGGTTGTTGGCTTGTTACAAGTTTAACAATAATTTTTCAAGATATTTACTTGCTAAGCCTTTTTCTCGAACAAAAGAATTTTGTGCAAGAATTCCAAACAAACAACATTTCTTTTTGTACTCAGTAAACATGAACTAATCAAGCCTTTTTCTGCATGCTTCTTCTTGTTGTATACATGTGTGTGTGTGTGTGAGTTTTAGGACCACTTGTTAACGGCTGATTAAACCAGCAGGCAGGAAGGGCAGCTACAAAAAAAAAAAAAAACAAAGCAAATGAAGAATTGAAGGCTTACAACAATAAATAAGAAAGCACATTAGACAAGCTTTGACTAAAGCACACATCAATATATGTATGTATAAATGCATATCTAGATACTTTATTTATGCTTCTTTCTTACCTTAGGCAACAACAACTTGAAAAAACATTTTAAAGGATTTAGCAATCGTAAAATGCGTTGAAGGCAAAACGAAATGAAAAAAAGAATACTTACTTAAAGGACAAATGTGCGTTTGGAGATAGTTTCTATCAGCAAGCAATAAAAAAAACATACAAAAAAAAAGAAAACTTAAGCCTCTGAAGTAGAATTTTACCTTATGCAGATGACTTTATACATATGAATGTACCCAGCGGACAAAATATCCATTAAAGATATCGTTGTGCGGTACTTAAGTGGACAAATCCGAAAACGATGCTCAATGAAATCATCTGTGACTCAGTTTGTGGCAGTAAAAGTCCCGTTTATGATGGTAGTCTTAAACGGAAAATTGCGAATCGTTTGCTGATCCCTCTCTTCCGATTGTTTTTGGACCGTTTTGTCACCAAATGTCAAAGAGATCAAAATAAAAAAGAACTCGTTGTGGTTTTCGGTAATATTTTCCGTCTCTCTGTCTTCCTTTTTTTAAGACGTTTGTTGCCCGAAAATGACTCGTTTTCGAGTTCGATTTGAATGCAAAAAGTCCGTTTCTAAGATTATTTGAGGAAGTTTTGAGGACATTTTTTGTGATCCAATTTTTTACTTTCGCTTCAAAGTCCGTTTACGAGCGTTTGCGGACGTATTTCTAATGCCCGTTTCTTTGTCTACTGGGTAGATATGTCTGCCAGTCTGCGTGTGTGTGCCTGCGCGCCCAAGGATACTTGTGCTGGCTATTTGAAGGCATTAAAACCTTTTCGTAGCAAAATTCAAAAGAAGTTGTACAAGTTTGAGTGGAATAAGCCAAAGCAGTGAAGAAGAAGCACCATCAAGCTCAACATGGCCAAGTCGTTGTACGCTTATACATGTGTGTATGTGTGCAAATGTGCGTATGTGTGTGTGTGTGTGCGTGTGTGTATTTATGTGCTTGCGTTAGGTATGATTTGCATAAGGGATTTCATTGGGGTTAAATGTACGTAAATCAATGCCAATGCGAACCGTCGAACATCGAGCGAGACCTTAAATGTTTGCAGATGGGTTATTAAGTGGTCTTAAAGCTGATTACGTGGTTTTGGCTTGGCGAAAAACTTTACTTTTCTTTACTTTTTCTACGTATTGAATATAGCCCCAAAGGCCACACCTACACACACACACACACTCAAGCAACTAACTAGTCGTCTCGTTGGCTCGTCGGTTGGTTGGTTGGTTGATTGGGATTTATGCAAATCCAGTTCGACTGTACGCCATTCAAGGATTTGCTTTTATTTGCAGCGTGAAACATCTGCGTTGGATTTCATGCGTTGATTTTCAATCTCTTCTTCTGCTTAACTTGTTCATAATTGACCAAAAGCGTTTTTTTTTTTTGTTTTTTTTTGTTCTTGTTTTTGTTTTTGCTTAAAAACTTTTTAGCAGAGCACATTTATATTTTCGCAATCGATTAAGCGAAAATCAATGCACAAATTTTGCTAATTTTATGCAAATTTTATGGTAAAAAGTTTTTTGGTTATTTGTCACGTTTATGCTTTTCGATTTGTATTTGTAGCGCATGGATTAATTTTAATGGTTTCATGTTGATTGAAGCGAACTTTTTGCGGCATGCAACTTTTTTCAGGGTCAGTTTAATGTAATTATTACAGAGGAGAGTTTTGTTCATGAACCTTACTTGCTGCGTTGAACCTTGAAGGTTTTTCATGTTCTGCCTTAATGCTTGTTTTCACTTTACACAGTTTGCACAAAGATGCTGATTAACTGCAGCGGCCACAAGGAACAAAATCTGCACGCTTCACATGAAAAAATGATTTATTAACCAAACAAAAAAAAATACAAAAAAAAAAAGAGAGAAAGAGAAAGAAAGAAAAGATGCAACTTAATGGAGCGTCACAAATTGAATGCAAATGAAAACGAAAACTAAGCGAAACAACGAGAAGAGTCTTTCGAACAAAGGCGGGTGAAAAAACTAACAACAACAACAACTTCGCACCGCCGACGTAAGACGTTGACAGGTAAAAGAGCGGAAAATAAGCATGCGCGCATGCCCGCGTAACAACAATAAACGTCGAAACGGTAAATCACGCATAAACTAGCAAACGTGCGTGCGATAGAGATAGCATGATGCTGTCGTTGAGTAGAAGCAATAAACGCATTAACAACAATTACAAACAAAAGACATGCGCTGCCAACAAAGGCGCTGAAGGTAAAATTCACACATACATACACACAAACAACATACTTGAGCACCTGCAATGAGCATGCGCTAAGTAAACGATCGCAGCAACAACAAGAAAAAGTAAAAGAAGAGAGCGTAGACAAAGCCATGAGCGAAAGCCTCGCTCTCCGCAGTGTTGACTGTTTCTGCATTTCTTTCTTCTTCGTCTGAGTAAAGCGCCGGTTTTTCCATAAGTGTTGTGTTGTTATTGTTGTTGTTACTTTTGCTGTGAGTTGTAATGATTCGAGGCAGCGTCGCTGTCTCTGTTGTTGCTGTTGTAGTTGCCGCTGAAATAGCTGAAGTTAAAAATGGGTCAGACTATATAAAGCCAAGTTCAAGGCGATCGCCGTTTCAAACGAAAGAAATCGTTCAGTGCGACAACACGCGAAGACGCAACGACAACAACAACTACTACTACAAACGGCACTTTTGTGGATTTCTCTAGAGAAAATACATACAAACAAGCACACATACATATATTAATATTGAAACGAAAGTTTTTTGAAGTGTTAAACATACAAATTTGTGCAACAGGTGTGTGGTGATTTTTTACAATTTTTATTCAAAAAATTTATTGACTAAATTTTATATATTAAAAAAAAACTATAAAAAATCGTTGTGTATTTTATATATCAGGTGAGATTTTAAAAGTGTAAGCTGGAAAAAAATCTGTTCAGTTGAAAAAATAAATTTTGTATTTAAATTTAATTTATTATTCAAAATATTTTTCATAAAACTCAAAAATTTAAAGCATAAAGCAAAATGATAATCATGGCAAAATTCACCTTTAAATTTCACAACTTGAGTTTCTATAAAATTTCTAAACGCCCAAGCGATTTCGGCACATAAACTCTTTGAATACTCAAAAAAAAAAAGAAAAAAAAAATCAAATCTTTCAAATTTAAAGTTAAGACTTAAAATTTAATTTGTGTCATGATCGATGACTTATGAGCTCTTCTTCTTCTTACATAATTCTGTTTGCCAATCGACACATTTAATTCATGTTATAATTTTCATAGTCTTAGCAGTTCTGCGCACCTGTTAATAACAGCAAGAAGATTCTGTTAGCCAATTTACATTCTTTTGCTCATTTAAAAACCGTTAACGTTAATTGTTGAAATTGAACCGCAAAAATGAGTTTTGCAGCAAATTGCTTGGCAATCAAATATCGAAATTGGTTTAAAACGCATAATTTCACTCATTAAATTGGCAAACATATCAAGAACATTTGCATGTTGGCCTTAAAAGCAAACAAATTGGCAAAGAAAATAAATAAATAATTACATATATTGTATATTGGAAAGTTATTGATTTAAGCTGATATATGTATGTGCGTGTGTTTGTGTCAATTATACAAAGAAATCATTGTTAAATCTTAGAATCAAATCAATGCAAAATAAATGAAATATTTGTATAACAAATTATTATAGCAGTGACAGGTGATTTGATGGAGCAAGAGGGGAATGAAAACAAACAGACACATGTAAATTGGGTCAAGTCGAATAAGAAATAAGCAATACATGCTTCAACAGCAACAAAATCGTTTAAAAAAGAAAAGAAAAAGACATGAGGAATTTTATTTAAACGAGTTAACAACTTTGCATGACAACTGACACACACACACACACACGCACACACATGCATAATGTTCAATAGAAATACGTAGAGAAGCCAAGAAAAAGAGTGTGAAAGAGAGAGAGAGAGAGAGAACGATAGAACAAGCAACTAAATTGTCAATCATTTGTTAGAATGCAAAGCAAACATGCTAAAATGCATTTGCAGCTGTCGTCTTTTTCAACTCAACTCAACTCACCTCTGTTGATTTCACCAAAGCTCAGCTTAGGCCACCAAAACACCCCATACCAATACACACACATTCACGTGATAGCAGCAGCAATTTTAAGAAAAGAAACAACAACATTTTTGTTTCGCTTTTTTTTTTTGTTTTTTTTTGCCGGTTGCCTAAAAATGTCAAATGCTTGAGGCGTTCGTGCGTGCGTGCAATGACGTTAAAATCATAAGTGCCGCCATCACCATCATCATCAACATCATCATCAGTGTCATCATCATTAACTGCATGAGCATTATCACGAATAGCTTCACTGTCAACATCATAATGTTATTCATTGCCTTGTCTGCATTTGAAAATGCTCATTGAACCAAAAAATGCAACAACAACAACAACAAATGACAAGTACTTGTACTCGTAGTGGGGAAGCAATAACAACAACAAGGCAGGCTATAAACCGTTCACTGATTGGCACTACTGACCCAATTCTGCACGCTCTATGTGTGTGTGTGTGTGCGTGTGCATTGCCTTAACGTCGCCTTGACGCCTTTCTTCTTCTTGTTCGTCTTCTTCTTCTTTTTCACTTCCAAACGCGTACGCGCTCAACATGCCATCGCCATCGCCACCAACGCCTCTTCTCGCATGCACGCTGACGTGTTTTTGAGAGTATGTGTGTGTGTGAATTTGTTGCGCACGTTTTTTTTTTATTTGGCACTCTTTACTTTTTCGAAAAGAATTTCGTTTTCATTTGCTTTGCACGCCTCCGCCAAACACTTCATACGTTGCTCTCATCACTTCAACATGCTCTTGTTGTTGTTGTTGGTGGCGCTGGTGGTGTTGTTTTGCCTTTTAATTCTTGCGCACGAATTGAGGTTTTCGTTGCTCTTTGACCGATTTATTTTTTACTTTTTTTATACACAAATATTAATTGACTCGGCGTGCATATCAATTAACACCTCAAAAAAAGGCTTGCATGTTTGCGTGTCTGTGTGCGTTACTAAAGAGTGTGTAAATGTGTGTTTGTCTGTCTGATTGTTTGTCTGTCTGTCTGTCTATCTGACTATTTGTGTGTGCAATAACCAAAGAGTTTTAAAATTGTTAAATAGTTCATGCAGCAAAGCAACAAATTTTTCTTTACTAAAGAATTCTATGGAAACTTTGCAAATGTTACAAACACACACACACACAGAGCTTATTTTTGTTATAATACGAACAGACTTTTTAACTTTCATTCATGCGTAGTTTAATTTTATTTGTGATTACTTTGTTTGTAATTTCTTGTATATATTTTTTTTTACAACTCTTATTTTATTTTATTTTTTTTTCTTTAATTTCTTTGGCATTGTGGTTTTCAAGTTGGTTTTGGCGTTGTACGTTTTTGTTGTTGTTGTTGTTTTGTGTAGTCAGTTGTGCATGTGTGTCTGAGTGTGTTCGTTGTTGGCGGTGAAAGTTTTTTTCTGTGTGCGCTTTAAAATGCGGTTTAAGCTTTTTTTTTTTTATTATTATTATTTTTTTGTAGTATTTTTCAACGCCATTATTAGCGTTAACAACAATTCTGTTAACTTAAAAAATAATAAATATATATAAATTGATGTGCATGCCAATAATTATATTTTTTTAAATTTTTAATGATTTTTTGATTTATTTTTTTATTACTATTATTATTTAAATTTATAGTTATTTATTTTTTTAATTGAAAACAAATGTTTTTTTTTTTCAATAACATTAAAAACTTCTTCTTCTTCGAATTCGCTTACAATTTCTTTCAAAACTTTGCATAAAAAAAACAATTCAAGCTCACTGCGCTTTTCCGCAATGACATGGCACAAATTGTTGTCTGTCCACTTTATGCGACCATTCAAGAGTAGAAAGTGAACTTAAAAAACTACAAGAAAAAAAAACAAAATAAACGGAAATTCGTTTTGCTTTCATGAACACAAAAACAACCACAAATGTGAGACAAAAATTCTTTGAGGTCAGCAAAGCTTGAGAAAAAAAAAAAAAAAAACAAAACCAAAGCAAAAATTGAAAAATCATGTAAAAGATACTTTCGCTGATTTGGTTTAAATGATCGGCAGAGATTATATGACAAAAAAAAATACGAAAAATTAAGGCTAATTTTGTTAGCTGAAGTGTTGCATCATTGACGTTGCATGCATACGAAATTTAAAATATGCGAAAACGAATTACAAAACAACATTTGATTCGAAACTTTGCAATGAAATAAGTCGAATTAAAATGCGTCACCAGACGAAAACCGTTATGCATTAACTTATGTCAATAAAAATAGACAAACAAACAAACACACACACACACGTACGTACACTAAATGACAGTTTGTTGTCATGTACGCACAAAGCAAAAGGTCGCTGACCACGCATGAAAAAAAAAAAAATCACAACACACAAAAAAGAAAAACATTTTCAACTGCCAAACAAAAGACTTAAGACACGAACTCGCTCTTATTTTGCTTAAGGCTTAAAGTTTGTTTTATTTTCTTAATGAGCATATTTTTTTTAATGATTAACTAAAACTTATTTAAATGCGTCAACTCTTTTAATTTGTATTTGTATTTTGAAATTCTTGGCAAAAAGAAAGTGAAATATTTGTACACAAAATATTTCATTTGGTTTAAGTTTCTCTTCACTTCGGCGGCAAGCGGAAACCAGTTGCCGGTTGCTCATGATATTCATTTTGTATTTTTTTTCCCCTCATTTTAAGTTTAATGTTTGTGTTGTTGTTGGCTTTTTTCATTTCATTATAAACCCAAATCCCACGAAAACAAGAATGAATCATTTTGTGCATTTCACTCTCAGCGACAGGCAAGCAAGACTTGTGTCGTGATGCCAAAAAAAGCGCTTAATTTTGCTTTCCCCTTCGCTCAACACGCCCTCAATCGACAAGCTACATTTTGATTGCATTTTTTTTGCTTTTGGTGGCATTAATGAACCGTGGCCGCACGAAGAAAAGAAAAAATTAATTTTAATATTATAATTAAGCGACTTTTTCGTTGAACGCTTTCAAGAACGGCATGAAAATTTTATTTTTTTTTTTTGTTATTTTCCCAACACTTTCTCATTTCATTTTCTTAATTGTTCGTTTCGCCGATCTGAGGCGCCGTCGCTTAAAATGTAATCATTTTCAAATTGTTGTTTAATTAAAGCTTATTAAAAACATTTTTCTTTAATTGCTACTTTGTTTATTTGTTATTCTAATGGCTGTGGAAAGTAAGAGTTGCGTGCGTAAAATAATTGTAGTGGAAAATATAAAAAAATCAAAATAAAAGTACAAGTGACAAGATAAAAAAAAAATCGAAGACTTCAACACGCAAAATTGTTTATTTAAAAAAAAAACTGTTTTAACGCAACTTCATTATGTGTTGCTAATGATAATTAATAGTTTATTTTGTGTTTTTTGTTAGAAATTTCAGAGTGAAGGTAGGCACCTTACAGACCTTTCAACTGATACATGTCTTTTATTGAATGTTATGAGACAATATTCTATATTAAATAGTTCCTAAGCATTGAAGTGTTTAACCTTGGACTAAGCATTAAATAAAAAAATTATTTTCTTTTCCTATTCTGTTAACCGTATAAGGATCTGTTAATAGAAACAATTCTATGAAATTGCATGAAAATAGAGTTGATATGTTATGTTGAGGTTTAACAGAACATAAGGAATTTCAATTGCTAGAAACGATAGCATTGGAACCAAAGTGTCTCGAAAAATAAGCCTATTTTTTTTTCTATTCAAAAAAAACTATTATATTAAAAGCACAATTAACATTTTTTTAATAGAGTTGCCAGAATAGATTCATAGAAACATTTTTGAAATTGTTACATGTCTTCTGTCGTCTGAGAAGCGTCAAGAATCTAAGAATAACTGTGCTTTCTACAAGCATTGAACTTTTGCCTTTGTCAAATTATTATTAACACAGCATTGAATAACAGAATTCTTTTCAAATACAGCACAAAAGTCTACAAAAAGAAGTCTCAACTCTTAAGCCAATAACAAAGCAATCTTTGGTCTCTGTTTGCGTCTTCATTGTTGCTAATAAAAGAATCAGGCGAATGCAAGCCAAGTTGTTATAACAAAGTTCGACAACGTGCAATAATAATTTACTAACACACACACACATGTGAATGCACACTTCCGCACATTTCTAACAGCTTTCTAAATTTACATATTCATATTAATTTTTATTTGCTCGACTCAGACGACGACGACGACCACCGCAGCGTGTTGAAGCTTTGAAAACAGAAAAAAATTGTGTCACCAAGCAGCAAATTGTCTTCTTTTTGTTGCTGTTGCTGTTGTTGTTATTCAAAGCGATAAAAGCGTTAAAAGCAACAAACACCTGAGGCTGTAAACATTCGCAGCCACAGAAGAACAAGAAAACATTTGCATTTCGCTCAATTGAAATATTCTCTGAGAATTTGCGGCTTTTTTTCTCTTTCTCACTCAGTCTTTGTCTCACTTACTTTATAGCTCATGTGTTCGCTTGGAATGATTGTCTTTAATTGGTTTATGTTGACCGTTAACGTTTGAAAGCATGCAAAAGTCGACATGGTTTTTGGCTCTGGACTTGTTTAATGTTACTTCTTAGCTGATAATATTCTCGCTCTCTTTGTGACATTGTTTTTGTTTTGTTTGTTTTTTTTTTTATTGTAATTTTGTTTTTGTTTTGGTATGTGTCTATGCTGGTATACGTTTATTAATTTTAACGGTAACATGTTGCATGAGATCTGAGCAAAATACCGCTAACGTCAAGTTGAACTGGTTCTTTGCCGTGCCCCACAGCCGCTTTGTAAGCTATAAGTTTACTGTGTCTCAAATCAATGCAACGATAATCAGTCGAGAATTGACGCTGCACGTATAACTATATACATATGTATGTGTGTGTGTGTGTGTGTATGTGGCATGACCAAAACGTGTGCGAGCATCTCGTTTGACGTGTTGTTGCATGCAGCATCGCATATACATATATAACATGCTTCATGCTTTTTGAATTTTGTCGGCAATTCTTTGCTAATTTCATTGCCATGCTGACTTTAATGAAGTCTACACAAATCTTACACTTGTCTTGTGCACATTTCTTTTTATTTGAAAATTTCTTTTATTATTATTATTATTTTTTGTTGGTTTGCTTTCTCATGGCTCAGCCATGGCTTAATCGTTTATAATGAAGCCATAACTTTGTAACTTGCTGTTGTTGTTACTTTTGGTCTGTGTGGCTTTTTGTGGCACAAACAACAATGAAATGTGTCCGTAATGGACAACAATAACAACAACAACTTGAACGTGTCTAGAAGCAACATTAATTGAAGGCTGCTAAACGAGTTTCGTACTTTCGGAAGTTGTTGTCTTGAGTTGAGCTGAGCTCGCTTGCCAAATTCATAATAGGAAAAGAAAAAAAAATTTATTTGAAATGCTTAAACTGTTGTTTAATTGCGTTGCTTTCATATCAACGACCAAAATGATGCACAAAGTTGCAGTTTGACACAACCGTCGATTGGTCAATGGGCGACTCACCCATTTCTCAGGCGCCGCGCCATTAAACAAAAACCAAGTCATTTGCGTTTGGTGTTATTTAGTATAATGCATGTGCCATAAATAACTTAAAAAACATGCAACAAAATGTGTGTTGTTTTTGTCATTGTTGCGTAGAAACCAGGCACACAGATAAACAAACAAATGACAAACAAAGAAAGAAAATTGAAGTTGTGAAAGTGTCACGCAGCATGAATATGAACGAAAGAAAGAAAGAAAGAAGGCGTTGGTAGAAGAAAAAAAAATCAACGACACATTTATGAACTTAATTAGCGCATTTTTTTTCACTCAATCATTTATACAATAAAAAAAGACTCAAGCAACGAACTGAATTTGATTCGATTATTCGTTTTTGTCTTTTTAGTATGTTGAATCAACGCAAAGTACATGCCTATCTGCTGCTCTCGATAGTGGCCACAAATTGTTTGCTGCTCACCTACGCCTATCCACAGCAAGAGGTGCAACACCAGCAGCAGCAACGTCTACAGCAGTCGCCATCATCGCCGGTCTATCAGCGCAGCGAAGCCGCAACGGCACGCAAGTACGCCGTCAAGCCGAATGCCTCGAAGAAGGTCGCTCTGGATGAGGTTGAAGAGGATTTGGATAACAATCAGCTGCAGGAGGCGGGACCCAGCGGTTTCTCGTGGACCAACATGCTGTCCACCGTGATGACCATGTTCTTCCAAGGCGCCACAAATGCGCCAACAAAGTCGGATGATGTCGATAACTCAATCGGTCTGGGCGGATCACCGTGGGCGAATGTCATCTCGATGGGTGAGTGTGTCTCTGTGTGTGCTTTGCAAGATTTTTAACTCATTGCGTTGTATTTGTTGTTGTGGTTGTTGTTACTGTTGCAGGTCTGCGTATCATCAACACTTTATTGGGCGGCGGCGCACCAAGCGATGGCATCGATAAGGTCGACAATGGCGGTTCGCCCATGCAGGTAATTGAACGTTGAGCAAATTATCTCTTTCACACGCTTTGTCTCTCTCTCTTTTTTTGTTACTTACGCTTTGCACTGCTTTTGAAATTATTTTTTATTATAATTTTTATTTATTTTGTTTTTTATTATTAATTTTAATTTTATGTATAAATTATATTTAAGCTATTTGAGCTTAAAATTATTATTTTTTGTAATTTAGCACTAAACATTTTGGATATCAATAGAAGTATAAATATCTCAACATTTACAGCTATGGACAAAGAAATAGCACACTTTTTTCTCATTATTTCTCTCTCATTTATTAGTCGGTAGGAATCGAAGAGTCAATATACTCTTCAAACCATAGAATTTTTCATGTGTGTTATTGTCGTTTGATCGTTGATGATCGAGCTTTCTACCTCTTGAGCATATTTACGTGAGTTCTAAGGCATTTGAAGATATTTTGAACATTGTCCTTTAATAAAAAAGTATTATTTTTGTATATTTTGTCAGTTTTTCACCTTTTTGGTTAAAAGTTAGGGTTCATGCCAATTTTCATAGTGTATATTGATTGAACTGAGTAGAAAATAATATTATATATATTAATATAGTAAAAGAAGAGTACTATTTCTGTATCCAGGCTAAAATGCGACCTCTGTAAATAAAACATTTTTGACAAAGAAATAATTTTTTGTCATTTTATGGAAATTGTGCTATTTATTTGTCCATAGCTGTATGTAGTAATGCTTTTTTATAATGATTTTTTTTAGTTAGTATATTTTTCCCCCTCCGCCCACCTAACCATGCCTTAGCCTACCAAATTTAATAATTATGATTTAAATGGTGTTTGGTTTCTCTTATTCTTTCTATTTTTGTTGCGTTCTGTTCTGATTTGTTTGCTCTCGCTCACACACAAACACCAACACATACTTGCTCGCACGCTCACATTGAACAGGGCATCTTGGCGGCTGTGCTTTCGTCCGTGTTGGGCACCAGAGATCCCGATCAAGTCAACTCGATGGCCAAACAAGCTGGCGAGGTAAACAAAATCATCATTTTATGCTCTTTCTCTTGATTTTTTTTCTTTTGATTATTATTTTGATAACTTGCTTTGCCGCCTATTAACAATTGTAAATTAAAATAGTTCATTAAATCGTTGAGCAAATTTTTTCAATCAATTTTCAATCAGCAATGCACTCAAATAAATTACTCTTACATTCGAATTTATGCCACTAACAATTTTTTCTTCTTTCTTTTCTTTTTCTCTTCTTGTTATTGTTCTTGCTCTCGTTGTTGTTGTTGTTGTACACAACAGTTCATACAGATCGTCATGAATCTGCTCGATGCCCTGAAGACCTCGTTCTCACACCGTTCGCTCACCGCGCGCTCCCTGGGCAAACGTGATTCGGTTAGCGATGCCGCTGTCGCAAGTATCTCATTGCTTAAGGGTTATGTGCGCACCTATCGCAGCTCGGAGGACAAATGCATGCAACGTTACATGTGCGAAGCAAATACGGAGTGCGTGCGTGAAATTGGCGGCAGCAGCATTTTCTGTCAGCTCGGATCGTGAGTATAACCCACAGTGATGCCTTGTGCTTGTTCTAACCCATGCTTGCTTTCTCTATTCCCTACCCCCTCTCTATCACAGCTATGCCACTAGCTATCTACTGGACCGCACCAGCGACAGCAGCTTTGAGCATTTGTACGATGCCGGCCGCCGAGGGCGCTCTGGCATTGATTGCCATCAGTTGTATCTCGAGTGCAATGAGGTTTAGATAGCGCAACGTGCGCCCTTCTGCTCTCTATCGCTTCTGACTGGATTTATACAATAAACTAATTTATGTACTTTACTTCGTACTAGGCTTAGTTATTTATTTATTTAAATTATTTGTGTATTTATTTATTTTATGTACATGTACACGCATGTTCAATTGCAACATGCAACAATTGAAAATTTACTGAAACAATTGTTTATTTTTTTTCTAAAAATAAAGAAAATACATGACGAATGACTAAATCGCTTAAATAAGTTTTTGTTTTTGCTATTAAAGTTTAAGTAAAACTAAATAAAAAAAGTCAGAAGAATTTTTTTTCCAGTGTAAAGGCTGACTGCATACGAAATTATTATTTTTCATATCAAAATGACATATGTTCTAGGTAAGTATTATGTACATGTGTTAATCTGATGTTGAATCAAATCATTTTAACAGCGGAAATGACCAAAATGATGGCATGAGAGTTGTTTGGGATATTTTAAAAAAGGTCATGAGCGCGAGAAAAGCTGCTGGGTTGAGAATGGTCATGTGGCTTTGAAATTTATTAGCAACCAGTGGCCTTCAAACTGTTTTTGAAAATGAATTATAGATAGGTTGACGAAACGCAGCTTGGACCTTAAATGCTCTATAAACGCTGTCGGTAGCTTATTTAGAATTTGGTAATATGTCTTGCCGTATGTGCTTACGACAGCAGTGCTTTTTTGAGACATACTTAAATTGAAATAGAACAAATCTATAGGTGTGTGTCTTGGCTCACGTTTGTTGCATTTTATTTGCACAAGCACACACTTGTTTCTCAGAAGAATAAGCAAAATTGTTTTGAGTTAAAAAAAAATGAGTTTAGAAATAAAAATATATATGTATATTTATAACCACTTCGCAATTAATAAGTCAGTATACTAAAACTTTGGTATACTTTTGTTTTTACCACATTTAAATTCAACCATAAAACAAATAATGTTATTTCTTATTCTTTATTTTTTACACAACTAATTGTTGTTATATTTTCATTTATTTTCATCATTTTTGTTTTGCTTTTCCATTATTTAATAAATCATTTGAAAATATTTTACTATCGAATATTCATACGCAAATTGCCTGCTGAGCACAAGAATTATTTCGTTGCACAACCGGCATATTTGCACAAGAGACAATAAGACAAGTGCCATTGCAATATTACCAATACACATGCATTTATTTATATTTTTTTTTATTGCACAAAGATTGTAAATTTTATTTTTATATACAAGTAAAACAACACTAACAAAGTTTTCTACATCATAAACTTTAATGCCAAAATAAACACAATTGCAATCAAAGTTTTTTCACTTTTTCAACATGTTCCCCACCCGCACAAGCCCTCGTCGCCCTCACTTGACTGTTGTTGATGTTGTTGTTGTTACTATGAGTTGTAAAATTTATATAAAAGTAAGCAACTCATGTTGCATGGCTATAATTCAACAAACTGCTATCTGCAACTGGTGTTGCACACCCTACATTTTGCCCTCTAGCCCTCTTGCAAGCGACATGAAATCTACACAAGCCTACAAGCTTAAACTTTGCTTGGTAACAAAACAAGCGACCGAAGCATTTTGTCATTCAAAGCCAAAGTGAAATGCTTTCGGCGCAGTTTTAAGTACCGTCGTAGAAATGCAAGATAAAGTAAACGAAGATGATGAAGAATGGTGAAGCGAAGAGACGTAAAAGAAAAACATCCTCAGCCTGAACCGATTTCGTTGTCTGAGCTGCATTTTTATATTTTTATTTATTTTTATTTTTTAGTTTTGCTTGTGTTTGAAGTTTGCATTTTTGATAAATGTCACAACACCCACAGATGAAATTTATTGGCTTGATACGCCGCAGCGCAGCACGTATTAGCAACGGCAGCGGCAGAGGAGGCAACAACGAGATGAAGACATACCAAGGCATAGTTTTTTTAAGATGACTTTTAAAAATATGCTCAACAATTTTCGTAACAAAACTTAACACATTTTTAATGGGTGTCGGCGCGCAAACTAACGGTACTAGCGTAAGAAGAATAATAATAATAATAAAGAAGAAGCAGAAGCAGCATCAGCATCAGCAGTAGAAGATGAGCGCATTTGCTCGTTGGTTCCGGCAGCATGCCAGCAATGGTGAAGAAACAAGCGAAAGCGAATCAGCAAGAGTAAGAGAAGAAGAAGAACTTGTAGAAAAGGCAAAAGTTATGATTAATTTGTGCGGGCAAGTTTCACATTTTGGCCAAAAGTTGCTTGTTGCTGTTGTTTCTGCAGCTGATTTTGTTGTTTGTTGTTGTTGTTGTCAGTGCCTTTAACACAGCAACCCATCAGAGAAATAAGGTTCCGCAACTGTTCCGTTCTATGTACTATACGAAATGCCTCTGCAGAGTAATTAAAGACACACCAAAGGCTTTTACTATGCTGCCAACAACAACAACGTAAATAATTTTTCTTCTACTTCCTTAGCCGTTCGCTTAAAACATTCTATTTAATTACGTCGAGTGTTGAATATCTTTAGTGCGCTAATTAGAAACTACAATAAAGTTTTGGACTGCAACACAACTGCAGTTGTTACTGCACTGACTTTCGTTCCGTTGTCTGACAGACAGACAGACAGACAGAGAGACAGATTATAAGAAAGTTTCCTACGCCAATTTTATTGTTGTTGCTGTTCTTGTCATGCCAGGCTCGACAAAATGTTCATCAGTGAAGAAACAAAAAAACAAAATTATAAAAATTAAAAAAAAAAAAAACATTTATAAATTGTAACAATTGTTAAATCTTTTTGGGATTTTTGGAATTTATTTGTTGTTTTAACGCAAATTTTTGCTCTTAAGAAAACATTAAGAAGTTTTGCCGGAAAACACTTTAAAAAAAGAACCTGAGATACGCTACACGGTGTTCATTCAACTTTTAAATATAAACACGAACTTAGTCATTGCAAAAAGCTTTTGAAATAGTGACCAGTTAATTGAGATACATTTCAGTCATTCATAGAAGTAATTTTTTTTTTTTTAGATGTAAAAAAGCTCTTAACATGTTGAAGCAAAACCTGTTATTATTGTATTCTTGAATTAATAACATACAATAAACAAAAACAAACAAAAAATTGTAAACAACTACATTCAGAAATTCACATGAACTCAAACAATTAAGCACAACTGTTTGAGTTTCTCATAGTTCATTAAGAAATCTCGGATACCCTACAGGTCTGTTTTAAAATATGTTCATTACAAACATTTATGCGAAGCAGAATTCGTGCTTGAATTTTGGCAAAGACATTTTCATGATGAAATAAAAAAAAAATTTATTCATTTTTACCAAATAATTTATGATCCAAAATGCTCAATGCTCAGAACAAACACCATTCTTACCGCTCGGAAGAGTGCAATTACTTAATGGTTTATTTTCGGGACACTGGAGTCCAGTGCCTTGGGAAGCTAATTGAGATGTTTAGTATAAAAGAGTGATTAGAATACATAATAAATTATTGAACTTTACGTTTACTAGAAGCTTCATAATATTTCTGACTTAAACAGAAAATTAATAATAAGCAAAACTTGAATTTCTTTATTTTCTCATTACGCGATTTTTCAATGATCTTAACAAGAACGCAACAGAAAACCCACTGAATTGCAACTCCGTTGGATCGATTTAATAACTTGTTTTAGAATATTTTTCAGAATTTTCGATATCCAATTGAGAGTATGAGCTTTGACAGTATGAAAAATTCTAATTTGCAATCCATGCAACTTGATTCGATTTCAAACATCGGAATTTTTTTCTAAAAAGCGCTTTTTTGAAATGCTCATAGATGAAATATGCCTGTTTGCATCTTGAAAGGAATTTATTTATTTTAATACCGATAACACATAATATTAAATTATAAGCTAAGTGAAATGCAAATAATTTTAAATAATTGAAAAATAAGTTGATCGAGTTTATGATTCACAACAAACTTACTAATTAATTCCAATAAACATTTCCATTATTTCTATTCGTAACTTGACGCCATGGTCTTGTAATATTATTGATCCAACCAAGATAAGCTGAGACTTTCGTGTAAACACCTGGCGGTGATAAGGCACAACCTTGACCAAACGATGTGATGCCCATCAGATATTCCTTTTTATTGCCAGCATTATTGTAAACTGTCATTATTAGAGGACCGCCGGAGTCCCCCTTAAATCATTGCTGAAATTATAAAACTAACTTCATAATTTTATTTTCATAACCGTACCTGACATGTATCCATAATATTGTTGGAGTCCTTAGCGCAGAGTTGAGTATCGAGAATTCCGTTAGGCATCGTTTCCTCAGAATCAAAGAATAGTTGACAGTTCTCATTCGTCACATGCTGCAAAAAAACTTTCAAAAGATCAAGGGACGATGTGCCACCTAAGTTATTAAAGAGAAGAAATTATAGACGGTTAAGTGATAATTTATGATGCCTTTACCAAAAGTCGTGTCGCCATAACCAATTGCCGTGAAGTTTGTGTTTGCAATGTACGGACGTCGCCACAGATCGAGAGTTTCGCCACTACAAGCTAATATTATGAGATTGTTTCTTTTTTTTTTTTTAATGAATCAATCGCTTATTTACGTGTAATTCCCGAAAAGCAGCAGAAGAGCAATATCATTGTAAACAAAGTCACCATCATAGTCAGGATGTTCAAAAACTCTTTCAATCGTGTGTGGCAATGCACTGTTATTCACCAAGTTAACGCCACCCGGTAAGACCATGATGGGTTCATGGCTGGATTCACAAATATTTGATTAGGATTTTTCCTGAGAGAGATTTATAATAAACACATATACCCATCCACATTAGCACAATGCGCTGCCGTAAGCGCAAACTTGGAACTGATCAAGACACCGCCACATTTGTAATCATATTCATATATATTTTCTTCATCCAACCAACCTAGTGCGACCTAAATATCTTTTCATTAGAAGTTCTATTATGTTATATGTATGCAAGTAAGAGTTCTTACCATGTATGGAAACTCTTCGGGCTCAGTTTTTTTACCACCGACAGCGCCACGTCCTCCGATATTTTGTAGCTCCTCACAACAATAATATACATCAATCGAATTTGTCCATTTGACATGGCAACAAAGTTCGGCTTCTCGATGTGACGGCACGGCACAACGTTGAGCACAAATGCCATTTCGGCCACTCGGCAGTGTGCAATTGGATACCCATTTGTTTTCCGGACACTGAGGTCCAATGCCACGAGAAAGCTTCTGGGCTGTTTGGTTGTTAAATTTATTTTTGGTACCAGCAGCTTCATAATATAATTGAATTAAACAAACAAGTAATACCAAAAAGCAAGAGTATGTTTTCATGATTTGTCAGCTCGTTTAAGCAACTTGATCTCAACCAGAGTGCAACAGAAACCGAACTGATGTGTGTATCGCCTCATCAACTTGATTTATACAATATATTTAATATATAAATGAATTAATACGTCATCAACTTGTTTTAAAAGAATGAATGTAAGTTTTTTATATTTGTATATTGAGAGATTATTGATAATTTTGTTAAAGTTAAATATTTTCGTCATCACATAAACACTATCAAGAAAAACACTTTCGTTTTTTTTCTCCGTTGTGTTCCTCGAGAATGTAAAGTGGAAGTCAAACCGATTTGTGAAAAAAATTGTGTATTTTATTACGTCCAATAAACGTTTCCAACGTTTCTTGTAATATTATTTATCCAACCAAGATAAGATGAGACTTTTGTATAGACACCTGGCGGTGATAATGCGCAGCCTTGACCAAATGATGTGATGCCCATCAGATAGTCCTTTTTGAAAACTGTCATTATGAGAGGACCGCCAGAGTCACCCTGAAAAGAGCAAAGATTATAAAATTATTTTAATCATTTTAGCTTCAAAACTACACCTGGCATGTATCCATAATATTTTTAGAGTCCTTAGCACAGAGTTGAGTATCGAGAATTCCATTAGGCATCGTTTCCTCAGAATCAAAAAATGGTTGACAGTTATCATTCGTGACATACTGCAGAAAGACTTTCAAAAGATCATCGGAAGAAGTGCCGCCTAAGCAATTAGATAGAGGAGAAAATATAAGTGGTCAAGTGAAAAGCTTAGTTGTCTTTACCAAAAGCCGTGTCGCCATAACCAATCGCAGTAAAGTTTGTGTTTGCAATGTACGGACGTTGCCACAGATCGAGAGTTTCACCACTATGAGGAAATGTTTTGTAATTATTTCATTGTTATTCATGAGTTTCAAAAATTACGTGTAGTTGCCATAGAGCAAAAGGAGAGCAATGTCGTTGTAAACAAAGTCCGTATCGTAGCCAGGATGTTCAAAGACTTTTTCAATCGTGTGTGGCAATGCACTATTATTGATCAAGTTAACGCCACCCGGTAAGACCATGTTGGGTTCTTGACTGTATAGACAATTTTGGTTAGCAATTTTGTTATCAAAGCTTTACAATAATCAGGCATACCCATCAACAAAAGCACAATGCGCTGCCGTAAGCGCAAACTTGGAATTGATCAAGACACCTCCACATTTGTAATCATATTTGTCAATATTATCTTCATTGAACCAACCGAGTGCGACCTAAATACATTTGAATTAAAATTTCGATTATGTTATTTGTATATCAGCAAGAGTTCTTACCATGTATGGAAACTCATGGGGATCGGTTTTTAAGCCCCCGACAGCGCCACCTCCCCCGAGAATTTCTTTCACAGCTTCCTCACAACAATAATATACATGAATCGAGTGTGGACCTTTGAGATGGCAGCAAAGTTCGGCTTCTTGGTGACGTGGCACTATACAGCGTTTTGCACAAATACCATTCCGACCACTTGGCAGTGTGCAATTTCTGTTGTATACCCATTCGTTTTCAGGACATTGAGGTCCAATGCCACGAGAAGTCTTTTTGGCAAACATATTTCGAACAGTATAATTTTGTTTACCAGCAGTCTCATGATATAATTGAATAAAACAAATAAGTAATAACCAAAAGCAAAAGTATAATTTCATTATTTGCTCAATTAAAAAACTTGATCTCAACCAGAACGCAACAGAAAGTACACTGACGATTGTGTCTCCACTTCAACGAGTTTTATCCCGTATGTTTAATATAAGTATAAATGTAGTAATACGTCATAAACGTGTATGAATATAAGATTTTCATAATTTTTTAATAAAATTTTAATAACAATATTTTTAAAATTAGTTGAATAAAAATACAAACAAAAAAACTCTTAACATTGTGAAGTTATCACTTATAAAGTTTAATTTCCGGGAGAAGTTAATACTTCAAACATTTTTCTTTGCAATGTAACTTATTTGTACTAATTGAAAAACATCATTTTTTGTCCTATATGACCATTGAGGCTTTGATCTTTAATGCAAATATTTATGTCATGACAAAATATCAAGAAAAACACTTTATATTGTGATTGTTAAAAATATAATGTTGAAGTCAAACGGGTTTGTGAAGGACTTTATGGGTTTTATTATGTCCAATAAATATTTCCATTATTTCTGTTCGTAACTTGACGCCATGGTCTTGTAATATTATTGATCCAACCAAGATAAGCTGAGACTTTTGTATAAACACCTGGCGGTGATAAGGCGCAGCCTTGACCAAATGATGTAATGCCCATCAGATACTCTTTTTTATTACCAGCATTATTGTAAACTGTCATTATTAGAGGACCGCCAGAGTCACCCTAAAAACGGGAAACAGTTATAAAATTAATTTTATAATTTTAGCATCAAAATCGCACCTGACATGTATCCATAATATTCTTGGAGTCCTTAGCACAGAGTTGAGTATCGAGAATGCCAT
The DNA here is from genome assembly GCA_034638295.1 of Phortica okadai. Classification (NCBI taxonomy): domain Eukaryota; kingdom Metazoa; phylum Arthropoda; class Insecta; order Diptera; family Drosophilidae; genus Phortica; species Phortica okadai. Next base: position 46,308,935 of record CM067849.1, on the reverse strand, counting down.
AAGGCATGCTTTCTTCAGAATCAAAGAATGGTTGACAGTTATCATTCGTGACATACTGCAGAAAGACTTTCAAGAGATCATCGGAAGAAGTACCGCCTAAGCAATGAGATAGAGGAGAAGTTATAAGTGGTCGAGTGAAAAGTTTAGTTGTCTTTACCAAAAGCCGTGTCGCCATAACCAATCGCCGTGAAGTTTGTGTTTGCAATGTACGGACGACGCCACAGATCGAGAGTTTCACCACTACGAGCAAATTTTATATATATATTTTTTTTTGTAAATGAATCAATCGTTTATTTACGTGTAGTTGCCGAAGAGCTGTAGAAGAGCAATGTCGTTGTAAACAAAGTCCGTATCGTATCCAGGATGTTCAAAGACTCTTTCAATTGTGTGTGGCAATGCGCTGTTATTGACCAAGTTAACGCCACCCGGTAAGACCATGTTGGGTTCTTGACTGTATAGACAATTTTAGTCAGCAATTTTGTTATTAAAGCTTTACTATAATCATGTATACCCATCAACAAAAGCACAGTGCGCTGCAGTGAGCGCAAACTTCGGACTGATCAAAACACCGCCACATTTGAAATCATAATCGAAAATCTTCTCTTCAGAGAACCAACCGACAGCGACCTGAAAAGCTTTTAATTGTAAGTTTATCTTATCAAGTTTATGTAAGCAAAAGAACTTACCATGTATGGAAACTCGTCGGGCTCTGTTTTCTGACCACCGACAGCGCCACGCCCCCAACCAAGTACTTGCTCCTCACAACAATAATACACATCAAGCGAGTGTGCATCTTTGACATGGCAACAAAACTCGGCATCCTGATTCCGTGGCACGGCACATAGTCGAGAACAAACTCCATTCCGGCCACTTGGCAGTGTGCAATTTCTGTTGTATACCCATTTGTTTTCAGGACACTGAGGTCCTATGCCACGTGAAAGAGATTGTGCTGTTTGGTTGATACATTTTTTTGTAGTACAAATTATTTAAATAATTTAACTTTATTTACCAGCAGTTTTATAATATAATTGACTGAAGCAAAGATACGACACGCAAAAGCAAAAATAAAATTTCATTTTTTCTCAGCTCGTATAAGCAACTTAATATTTCGCTGATCTCAACCAGAACGCATGAGAAAGCACACTGATGAGCGAATCGTCGTCGCATCGACTACTGTTAGAACAATTCTATAAAAAAAAGTTTTAATGTTTAATTCAATTAACATGTTTTAGAACAAGTTTTTTTAAAATATGCAATGGCATGCAAACAGGAATTTCTCATTTACTTCCGAATGGCAATGAGGGCTACAAATATTTCAATGTTGCAATGCAAGCAATTCGATTCGATTCGATCCGAAATTTAATTGTTTACAATTCGATAGCCAATATTTAGTTAGATGTTGAATTAAGTTACCTATTTAACTGGGTCAAAATTTCTTGCTTTCGATTATTTGAATATTCTCAGTTGAAATGTGAATTCATTGATTGTGTGTTGCCGCTGTCTCCCTCCGCTCTCACTCACACATTTTATCGCTGTTAGTGCAAATCTCTCAATGAATATTTTGTACACATATGAATATAGACACAGACACGCAATCAATAATTGGCATCGTATTCATGCAGCTAAACATCGTAATCAACAACTTTGACCAAAATATTGCGGCTATTGTAGCTATTAAAAGCCAATAGGCCGAATGAAAGCCACAATAACGACACATGTACACAAAAATGGCATTGATGCATTAAAAAATTCAATGTTTACATTTTGGTAATTTTCAGTAAAAATAACAATAAAGCAACAAACCGCAGTGTCGACCCACGGGGGATTGCGGCAACAATTTAAATCGAACCTGAACAGTGACAAAAAAATAAAAAAATATATAAAAAAAAATCATTTGGGGGTTTCTGCTTCGGTTTTGGCACCCTACCAAAAAGTATAGACATTAAGACATGAGATGTTCATTTAAAATTTTGTGAGTATTTGAATTGTTTTTTTTATTTTTTTATTATACAACAAGCGACATTTGATGATATTTAATACGATAACAAAAATATATATAATTACAACTTTTAAGTGTTTATTTTTATTATATTTGTCGACTGAGATGAGGGAATTATAAGATTGCTTCTATCTTTGCCGACACATAAGAAAGCAATGGAATTTTAGTTTGGCTTCCTTTAAAAAAATTGCCTGCAGGGCATCAAATGATCGAATACGTTCGATTATAACAAGACTGTTACAATTTTTTTTGGGGTTTTTCTTTGGTTTTGTCCTTTTCGATTTTGTCGCTCATGTCAGGCGTCATGTGAGTGTGTCAGTGATTGTCACAGTCACCGAAAAAAGGGACTTTTCTGCGGTGAGATTGGCTTCTCGTTGAAGCGACAGCAAAAAAAGTGAATGCAAAAAAATACAATATTGAAAAAGAAATAAGTAAAAAATTCGAAAAAATATTAAAATGGTGACATTGCCACAAGCTGAAGTCTCATATGCAAAATGAATTTTGCAGTTTTTCAAATTCAACTCTTTTTGTTTTCTCGACTCGCCTTCTCATTTTTCTCGATTCGTACTATCTCGTTTTGGTTTTTAGTCTTGCTCGCTGTGTTGCTCTCTGATATTTTTAAAGCATTGTAAGCTATTTCCCATATTTTGTAGCGTAGTACATGACTGCGTGCCTGCCGCAGGTGGCATGCCACCGTTCACATTGCCTTTTGTTTTTGCTGCTGTTGGCGTTGAATTTTTATTTGACGCACAATTTCATGTTCGCATGTCCGTTTTACAATGTTTTTTTTTTATACAACCCTTTTTTTTTTTGGTGTTGATTTTTTTGATTTTTGTGATGATGCCAAACTGACTTTTTGAGCTCAAAAGCGTTTAGGTCACGTATAAATTATTGAAAGGTTTCTCTCGGCTATTTCGAACGGCAAAAATTGTTGTTTTTGTTGACGTGTTTGTTGTTGCATTTGTAAATTGTGCCGATTTCTTATAAATTATGGCAAACAGAAACTGCCAAAAATGAATATTTAATTGAAAACTTTGCGGTTGCGTGGGTTTTAGCACCAAACGCGTGGCGAGCAAAAAAAAAAAAAAAACAACCAACACCAAACACACACACACACTTACACAAAAAGCCAAAAAAGAGAAGAGCAAAAAAAAAAAAAATAATAAAAAGGAAGCAAGCAAAAAAAAAAACATTTAGCATGAATTTTTTATACAAAAATCATGTGGCCATTTTGTTAACGGCTTTTCCAGCTAAACGGCCATGTGCATAGGCGTGTCTCATCTATTTAAAGATACGCCATTTTCTTTTAGTTTGCACATTGATGCGTTTCAATGTCAGTCATTCATTCTCTCACTCACTCACACACTGCCGCACTCATTCATTGAAACACTCATACCCACAGTCTTTCTGTCTGTCTGCCTGTCTGTCAGTCAGTCATTCTGTCAGTTAGTGTAACGCTTTCCGCCTGCGTTTCGATGTAAACAAGCTGTCAAAGCGGCTAACATCCATTTGATTTGCCAAAGTACATTTTTCCGAATTTAACTGCCACATTTTTGTTCGTGTTGTTTATTTCTTTTTTTTTGGGTTTCTGTTTCAACTCGAATCGAATCGACTCGCCTTGAGTCAAGTCGAGTCGAGTCGTCCAAAACACTTTCTTTCCACGGTTCAATCACTCCCTGACGCTTTCGTTTTGGCGTTCAGCGCATTGTGAGTTTATCACCAAGGCTGCCAACATTACAGTTGGACGTCTAGTCCAATGTGCTAGTTTTGGATTTGGTTTTGTTTTGTTTTTTGTTGGTCCGTTTTCGTTTTTCTGACGCAAATTGCTTAAATTGGAAAATTGCCGGACAGAATGAATATCTGCGTGTCAGGGGAGTATACAATACAACAAAAAAATAAAAACATTTGCTTCGACTTACCACAGACAACACCCAATGTTGACCACCCACTGAAAACAAGTTACGAAAAAATAAGCTTCCCAAAAAAAAATTATTGCATTTATCTTTTATGTGCTTTTTTTTTTATATTTTTTGTTGTACGCTCATCCGTTTGCTTGGTCGTTCGTTCAATCGTCATCGTCATCGTCATCAGCATCATCATCATCGTCTTACTGTCGTTTCTAGTCCTCGTTTTGCTGCCATCAAATCAATATTCGATTGATGCCAATACCATTATCTTTTTATTATTTGCCATTTATTTGTTGCGCTTATGTCCATCGAAGTTCATTTTGCCTTTACTCGCGCTCTCATCCAACCACCCACCACTCCACTCGACCGCTATCTGAGCCGCTGAGCTGCGGCATGTGTTACACCCGCCAGCATAGAAACGCTTCATCGTTCATGTGTGTCGAATTGAGACTTCTTCTCCTTTGTTTTTTTTTATTTTTTTCATGATCATTTTGTTTTTTTTCTACAACAATTTTTGAACTTCGTTTTCGATAGTTGATTAAAGTTATATAATAAAAAATCAATTGTATTTCGTTTAATGGTGCACAAAAATTCTACCAACTTTACAATAGAATAATGTAAACTAAGTGTGGCTTGTAGTTGGTTGGCCGCCTTGCCGTATGGGGCAGTAAGGTGCATCAAAGTTTGTTAAGTCTTGAAAAATTTCATGAATTATACTTTATTTGCTTTTAATGTTGTAAGATGAAAAGTTATATTATTAAGTAGCTTTGCACAATTTCGAAGAAAGTTTTAAGCGTTTTTCAATGTCATTTCGTATGGTTGTTGTGTTAGCATAAAAATAAAAAAATAAAAAAAAAAAATAAATAAAAAAATACATGAAAATAAATTTAAATAAATTGTATTTTGGGTTAACTTTGTCACGGTTCAAGTCCATCGTTTGTTGACACATTGACAGCACAACAATATTTTCTAATAATATTTTATACAAGACAAACATTTTAGCCAAAAATCCACTAGACACTTCATAAAACTAAGAGACCTTCACTCAAGCATTTGAGCATGTCTCAAGTCCGGCACTTACTTATTGCTGACCTCTGCATTTGTTGTTGTTGTTCGGCTCGTAATCCACATGTTTTAACCCTTTCACAGCGGCAGTTCAACCATTGAGCCAATAATTTCGATTTTTATCGATAAGCCAATTTATAACATTCGTTCCTGCCGATAAACAGAACATTATATTGAGATATTTTATGCGACACACTCGTAAACTCTCCACTTACATCAGCATTCAGTAATGTTTAGAAAGAGCCCATCGAGACGGAGACAGTACCGCGTCCGAGATCGAGTTCAATTGAATGGTATCAGAATGGTAGGACGATTGATGCGCAAGGCCGGTCCGGTCGCATTTGTTGAAGACGCGCATCAAAAGCAGCAAAAAGAAAGTCATAAACCGAATTCGAATATTTGCTTAAGAATGTCATAAAAGCCAAAAGCACCAAACATACATAAAACAAAGGCATAGCATAAAAATAATAAAAATAGCCAAATTTCGTCAGCGCCGATGGGCAATTGAAGTCGAACTTTTGTCAAAGTTGGCCTGCTGTGTCAATCATCGATTACATTCTAACTGACAGCGTGGGATGGCGCGTGTGGTGTTCAGCCCCCTATATTAAGGCGTTTCAATATTAGCGCATGACGTACAAGAAATCTGTTTAGCCCATGGCTCGATTTATACGCCTTTGTCATAAAAAAAAGACAACAACAACAACAAAAACTTCTTAATTTTCAAATTGAGGCAAAATTCTTATTGGCTTTTTTAATTGTTATTTGTAAGAAAAACATTTTTTATTGACATTTAAACGTTTTTACGTGCGTTGTAAAAGTGGAAAATTAAAAGCAATTTTCTTGGTTTCAACAACAACAATACAAACAACAATAACAATACAACAATAATAACAACAACAAATTTCAGCTAATAAACGGAAACAAAATGAAGTCGAATTTTCGTGTGGCAATTTTATTTGCTTTGTTTATTAAACAAATTCATTGTAAGACATTCAATTTTATTTGCTTGCAATTTTAATTAAAAATTTTCAAATTCAAATTCTATTTAAACGATCAAAGTAAATCATTTCCAATTGACGCCGGGCACAGTATTAAAATACTAAATAAAAAAAATCAACAACAACAACTTATTTAAAAATTAATTGGCAAAAATAAGCAAACATAAGCTGACTTAAGCCAAATGCGTTGGCGAAGGATAATTGAGTGATTTTGAAGTTTGTTAGTTAAGCATTGACCAAGTGGGTTGATAGAATGTTAAAAGGTCACGGTGCAAAGAAAGATTCCTTTCAGTGATTTAATCCTTTAGAGAAGGCAAGATTAGAATAATTTCTCTTTAATGAAATTCTCTGTGAAAAGTCACTTGTGTCATTAGAGTCCTCATTTTAATCTTTTTCTTATTCTCTATGTGTAGAACTACCAGAATTGTCCTTATTTGGAACGATTTCTACAATTAATTTATATTATAATTTTTTACGAATAAATCAATAGTAAAAAGAAATATATTAAAAAAAAAAAATTAGGGTTGATTTGAATTTCTATATAACCTTGATTATACCCTGATTTTCCATATAATTGAGAATCCGCATAAAAGATTTCAAAGTTAAATTTAACAATATTTAATTATGTAAAAAAAAAATAATAGATAATTTAACAAAATTAGAGCTTTAATAATAAACTCGTTGTAAGATGTCTTGCTTTGTGGTAAAAAAAAATTTTAAATCACTGATTAGAGCTAATCGAGATTCTACTGTAAGTTGTCAAACAAATTTCGCACACTCTATTTATCATACGTCCTTGTCAAAATTGTATCAGATACATTAAAACTAACGCTATAAAAAAAGCTCTATTTCAGAGCAAAATACAATAATAAACAACCTTTCAATACTTTAGCATTCAAACCAACAGCTTTTGTAAATGTATTTGTCAGTTTGTATCTAAACTAGTTGAGGAAGATAAATTAGACAATGCTCCACAAAAGAATTTAAAACATTTCGCGTTTTCATCAAAGGCAAAGTAAGTTGGTTGCGGAGCAGGCGGCATGAAATGTACGCAATTCGTGTGAATGCAAATCATTACTAAGAGCATTTGCATTGGCAACATCAGAGAACAGCTGTTGGTACAGGGCGACCGGAGGCGAGGTGTGTAAAATCGACAACATCAACGCACGAATGAGTGACTTGGCAAGCAATGACTGAGTTTGAGTCGAAGGCTATGAGTGTATCTGTGACTATGCTAGTAACTATGGCTGAATGTTTGCTTGATTGGGTGGTGGGTGGATGGAAGGTTGGTAACTGCTCTGGGAGTTGTTAGAGCAGATGAAGAAGAAGAAGCAGCAGATCGGATCAGAAGCACTTTTGTGGATTACAACAAGTTTGATTGCCGTTGTCGGTGTTAAAATTGCGGCTATTGATGGCAATGCTGAATGTTGCCGATGAATACGAAACGCATTAATTCGAGTGGCAATCGTTGCTGTTGTTGTTGTTGTTATTGTCAATGTTGATGTTTTTCGAATTGACTGATGCAGCACACTTTTCAGTTAGATTTGCAATCAAAATGAGCGCGAAATACAATTTCACAAATGTTGTGAAGCATTTTTAATATTATTTTACATTTGCAAATTGAGTGATTTTAATTTGAAGCGTAAGTTTTTGTGGTTTTGTATTATACAAACGTGCCGTTGTACGAGTGACCTACTTTTGAAATTAGTTGTGAAAGTAGGCGTTGAAAGTGGCAGTAAAAAAAAGTTTATTGCGTGTGACAAATGGCAACCAAAGCTGATTAGTGCATACGTGTGAGTCTTAGTGGGTTGGCTGGCTGGCTGGCTGGCTGGCTGGCTCGTTGCCGAGCTGTATTATGAGCACATGCATTTGGGTCCATTAACGAAATTGTATAAATAATATTTATTTTGCAAAATAAGTGCATTCATAACAAATATTTTTATTTGATTTCGTTTGTTTTCTTAAAGCGGTTATCGTATTGACATTTAATATGAAAAAACACACATAAATAAATGCGAAAAATAATTTATATTTAATTAAATCTGATTCATTTTCTAAAAGCGGCAGATAGAAACAATTTGCTGTTTATGAAATTTCAGTTATTTTATGTCAATGTGCTTGTATACTGATAATGAAATATTTACAATACGATATTATGTATAAATTGTATGAAAACCGAACTGAGTACTGTTTCAGATGAAATTAAATTAACTCATCACAATTTGGTACCAGTTGTGACAATCTGTGACTATTTGTGACTATCTGTGATTAGTTGTGATTCATTGCCAAATATGAGTATCGCTAAAAGCAACAAAGAGTCAAAAATGTGACTCTGTGTGCCTGGTGTGTCAATACAATAAAATGGATAAAGTGCAAAATAAAAATAATAAAAAACAACCCTAAAAACAAATACAAATAACATTAAAATGAAATAAAACGGTTTAGTTTTATATTATTAGCAATTTAATTAACTCCAAAGATCAAATTTAAGTGGCATTTTCTTGACTTATGTGCTATTTATATTTAATAGTATATTTAGTGGTGGCCACTTAAGTGGGACTTGTCTTTACGTCATGGCTGTGTGTGTGTGGTTTTCTTGTTGAAATAAGAAACTACAATATCAACTTAACCAACAGGCAATGATGCCATGTAACTCCCGCATAGAAGTAAAACTCTTCGCAAATACTTTAAAGCACTCAGATGCTGTAGATTAAAAAAAAAAAAAATATAAATACAAAAAAAAAGGGAAAAATACAAACGTGTATAAATTGCAAACAACATGAAAATCACAAACTTACACACACATACATACAAGCCAAAAAGGATGCTTCAATATTTACACAATTAAGGATACGTAAAAAGAAGAAATAATGACCAACAAGCAAGTCAGCATCAGCAAAAGCATCAGCAAGACAGGAAGTCATTGGCAACGACGCACGTTCTTGTCCTCTTATTTTTTCCGCCACCATGGAAGATGAGGATGGCGGTGATGGTGACGTTGTTGATGTCTATGTCGATGTTGATGTTCATATTGTTGATACTGATGATGATGATAATGATGCTGATGTTGATGATGAGACTGATGACGATGCTGATGACAAGCATGCTCAAAGTCACACCACAAAAGTCCTTCGACTTATTTCCTGAAAAAGAGCTGATTTTTCTTTAACAATAAAAAAAAAATGGAAGAAGAATTTTCAGTTTCCTTGCTTTATTTTTTTTTAAATATATACAATATTTTTATAAAATTTTCAGCTCAAGCACTCCATTAACAGATTTCAACAACATTTCATAGAAATATTAAATTTTTTTATTAACTTCGTTAGTAATTTTATTTTTTACACTTTTATTTTTTTCTATTGTGAAATATTTCATTGTCAGACAAACGGTATGTCATGTTGTCAGCGTAACTGACCAATATTTGGGCCGCCATGTTGAATTGCCTTGGCATGTTTACGCTCCCGCTGGCTTTGTCTTCTTTTTTTTCCCTTTGACGTTCAACTTGGCATTGTTTTTAACCTTTGCAGTTCTTTTCTCTTTTCGCTCAACGTTTTGCAAGTTCATTTTCCTTTTTTTTTTTTGTTATTGTTGTTGTTGGTTTTGGTGCGTCCTGCGTTTGCTTGTCAACAATAAAACACTCGCTTCAGCAAGGATTTTATTTCTTTATGGTTTTTATTTGAATTTACGCAGTTTTCTTTTCCTTTTTTTGCGGTATTTTTACGCACATTTTTTATGTCATCTTGAAATAATTTGCTCAACCCCGTGGATTATCTGTACATGTCGCCTTTTGTTGGGTTTCGATTGCAGTTTTATGTAATCCTTCTTTTTTTTATGTTGGCCTTTTTAATTTTTTATAATACGGCTTAAAGCACCTCAAGCCAAGCCAAGCCAAGCCAAGCGAGTTAAAGATTTGTGCACTTCACAAATTAGTTCTAATATTTTATTAGAGCATAAACTTGTGCGAAATAATAATGTTCATAAATAAGTAAATACATAAAAAAGGAAATACCAATTTTGTTGTGCGGTGGCAAACATTTCATTGAATGGCGAGCAAATTTTTCACTTGAGGCAACTTTTCGTTCGTTCTGTTGTAGTAAACTTTCGCATACTCACTGTTGAAATGCCCAACAGCACAACAAAAAAAAAAATTTTGTTTTTTTTTCATTCTTTGCTTTCTGTTTTTCTTTACAGTCAAATAACTTTACCGGCATCGAAATACTTTCGTTGCCTCTTTCACATGCTGAAAGAACGCGGCCAAGTTATTTATTACTTCAAGTATGTTGTAGTGGCTGAGTTTAAATACTTGAACTCAGTAAATGATAGGATAGCATAAATGATGTTTGAGCCTGCCTGGCGCGCTCCTATCTGCTGACAGTGAAGTGTTAAAGTAGAGGCACTTTGTGTGCTGTTGATTTTACACTTTGGTTATTTGTGATACGAAGCATGTTGTTTGGTAAGTTGTTGACTACGATTTTCTTTTTTTTTATCATTAAATTTTTAAAACTTTTGAAAGTTGGCAATGATTACAAAACTATTACCATTACAATAAACGGAGCATGTTAGAACTAACAAGGGCAAACCACCTGAACTATGGGGTAACGATGTGTATTAAAATCAGGTTGAAATTCTTGAAAAAATCATGTTTAAAGAACATTAGAAAATTACTCTTGTAAATCGATGCGTCTTTTTTGCTTGAACTCACTCCTATGTTACATTGGTTTACTTATAACATACGGTACTCTCACATTTATATTTGATTTTAAGCTTAAGCGCTGGACTGCCATATGTGCTTTGTGTTCGTATGAAACATAAGAAAGGTTTCGGCCAAGCACAACAATTGGGCGGTTAATACTGATATCATGATTAAAATGCTAATTAAAAGTTCTTCACTGTTTTCAAACCTTTCTCCATTTAATTGAAACAAACAAATTTTTTAATTTTATTTTATTTTTCACGTTTATATTAATCCGTTGATTTTTTAATTAAGTTTTAATTTTATACAATAATCTAATTATTGATTTTGTTCACAACTTTGATGTTTTTTTTTCTTTCTTTCTTTCTTTTTTTCTTATTCTTTCGTTTTCAACTTTGTGTGAGTTTTTCAATTGATTTTTAAAAATGAATTAAAAAACCTGCTTACACATTAAATGTATGTATGTATTTATGAATGAATCTATATATGTACGCATGTATTGTATGTATGTTATTTATTTTTATTTATTTATGTATTTTTTTTTTTTTTTCTGTTTTCATTAATTAAGACTTACGCAGTAATTAACATTAAACTAAATAAGTATATAAAAAAACTGCGCACACATCGAAAAAATTTGTGCCTTCGTATGCTTTGCTCCTGCTGCTGTGTTGCGCATTTTTCTACTATCTTTCTTCTTTTTTATTTTGTTTTAAATTGATTTATTTTCTTCATTTCTTTTAGTCGACACATTTCAGATCAGTATTTACAATAATGGCTTTCTCACTAATTAATCTTTAACCTAAATTACATAACTGCACATACATACACACATACTGCGCAAAGCTTAAAAATAATTGAAGTCCAATGGGCGAAAGTCATTCAATAAACGAATCACGTCACAAGTCACGTCCTCGGCACAGCCGTCAGCAACAGTGTGATGCTGACTAGCAATACCAACGACAGAGAGAGCGGGCGTCTGGCATACGAAGATAGTGGCAGCGACAGTGATAGAGAAAAGGAGAGCGACGTCAACGGCAACAGTGACAGTGACAGAGGCAATGACAGCAAAAACGACAGTGACAGCAAGTAGAACGTGCGCAAACCGTAGTTGTCGTAGTCAAGATAATTTCTTGCCGCACCGGACATGATGGCCGATGCAGAATATTCACCTGTTACATAACAGAGACAACAATAAGTTAGTGAAGGGCAGATAGAAACAAAGAATGAGTGAAAGAAAAGTTTAAGGCAATTGGTAAATGAGAATGGTGACAGTTGCGATTAATATGAATCATTAAATACACTGACAGTGTAATTCACAAACACACACACACACTCTTATACCAACAGTTACACTGACATGTGTGCAATAAGTAGAATATTTACCGCTCAACACGTGAAGGTCGACAAAGACAGCTGCACTGTTCGATGGCTGGCACGTATAATTGCCGGAGTCCTCCTTACGCACGAACGGTATAATTAATGAACCGATCTGTAATTAATGGTTATTTAATAGTCGTGATTGCTCAAAGGCAACCAACTTGTATATGCGCTGCGTAAGTTGTCCGCAAGACATATTTTTACCGCAACTATTGTCCGTTGACAGAACAAACCGAATCGAATTGAATTGAATCGAATCGAAGCGTACCGGTCAGCGGACCAGTGAGTACGTGTTTTGGTTTGATGTTCATCAAAAAAAAAAAAAAAGAAAGATGAAATACTTACCGTATTTTGATTATCGCCAACATTGCCAAAGATATTGCGATCGATTTGTGTATACCAACCCGTTCGGTCATCGCTATCGGGTATTTTTGTTTTGCCACGAAACCAAATGATATACTTGGGCGGATCAAGTGTGCCCCGTACGATACAATGTAGCGCAACTTTGCTGCCAGCCTTGACAAAACGACTCTGGTCGCCAATTAATTCCGTCTTCGGTGCTTCAAAATGAACAAAATGGTCTCGTTAGCAAATGTAAATGAAACACACAAACACACACATATACAAACACACAGTGTACGATTACTTACTGACCACAACCAAATAGACTTTAGCGCTCAATTTTGGCTCGGTTGCCATTTGACATTCATACCAGCCTTCATCGTCCTTGCGTACATATTTGATTTGCAGCGACCAGGTATAGTCGTTCTCCTCCTGATAGATGGCCTGAAAGCGTTCGTCCCCAATGAAGGTCGTCTCATCAACGCTGATTATGTGCTCGTCACGCATGCGCACCCATGAGACCGGCTTGTCCGAGAGGCGACGTATCTGTGAAATTGCATGAATTCGACTATTAAAATTCCACACGTTATGGCTGCGTGAGCGCTTCTAATCAAGATGACCGACAACATTTCATCAGTACGTATATTTTTTTTTCTAACAGTACATTCACATGCATAACTTTTGCTGTATGCTCTGCTACATGTATTTGTGTTGTTATTTTTTTGTTCATCTTTGTTTATTTATTTTTTTTGTGTTGTTGTTTTCGAAATTCGTTTCTATTTCGTTATGCTGGATAAAGCAAATACAATTTAAAACTAACATTTACATACCAAGCACCAAGCACACAAACGTACATACGTATTTGCATACATATGTAAGTATCTTAGAGATACTGAGCACACACACACACACACATATACAAGTTACAAGTCGTAAAAAAAAGAAAAAGAAAAAGTTAAATTGTGTAAAGAAGACGGCAGCGTTGACGGCGACGGCGACGTTGGTTCTGGCCTCGTTCATTTACGTCATAAAAATAAACGTAAACAAAATAAATTGTTGATATGCAAATGAAATTATGCTGATCTATGCTGGGAGCAGAGTTTTGGAAGAATGCCTAAAAGGTATTCACACAGGATGTGGGTTGACAGCGGTTTTTTTCATATAAATACATACAGCCGCCCGCATATCCTTGCAGAGGCTTAACGGCATACAAAACCAATGTAAGCCAAGATAGGTAAATACATACATACATAGCAAAAGCAACGAGTTTTCAGCATTGCTTACTGCTTACCTCCATTTGCATTTTTCTGTATGTATATATTTTTTTTTTTTGAAGATTTGATTTGAGTTAATTAAAATTTATGTGTCATACAATTTGCCGTTGTCATGCACATGCAGAATATTTTGCAATGTCGTATTTTACTTTGCTTTTATTTTTAAGTTTAAACAAAAGATTTGCTTTCATGCAAGTTGTAGTTGAATAAAGAAGCCATTGACCGCAATCTTATGATTTCAATGTTTGTCTAATGACACTTAGCAATATTAAATTTGAATCTTATGCTCATCACAGTCTATGTATATGTGTGAAATCATTGAGTGTCTGAGTGTTAGTTTAGGTTAAGTAGTGCTCAGCTAGCAGATTTCTTTTTAATTAACATGTCTGCACGCTTTGACACTTGTCATCGACATTAGCACACACACACTCTCTCACTAAGAAGCCACAAGTGTTGACCTACAAAATTCTTGTCAACTCATTTGAGTGATTTACTACAGCAAGAATAACAACAAAAACAACAACGTTTGTGCACTAATTTAGTATTTATTGAAAGATTTGCATTTTTGTGATAATTTCACAAAACAATTTCAACAACATTGCTGCTGCATTATTGTTTGATGCTTGACAGCTTGACAATCATACAATGGACAAAACTTGACAAGCACATGTGCGTTGCCATATCAACGAAACCGAACGACATATACATACATAGATACATACAAGTCCTCCAATTCACGTTCTTGTGCTTACCTGACATGGCATATAGGCATGGTTGCCCAATTGTGCGGTAATATTCAACATGGCCGGCAATGAGAGATTTCGTCTTGGTGCATGTTGATTTAGCTGCTGATGTATCTCACCGTTCATATTGTATGCGTCCAAATACAAATGTTGCTCATTAAACAACTGGCCCGGCGGTACGGTCGAAGCGGCTGCTGCTGCCGCCTCGGCCGCAGCACGATAAGCGGGCAAATCCGCTGCTGCAAAAACCGGAAATGGTGGCAAAAATGTCGGTATCGAGAAGCCTTTTGTCAAAATGTCTGTGCCCAAATGTGGCAACAACACCGAATTGTCCTCTTCATCGCTTGACTGCGTTGCCGTTTCTATGGAATTGTCGTTGAGCATGGTTGCAGTTGCCATTGGGTTTGTATCTGCTGTAGGTGGATAAGTTGTTGATATGATTTTTGCTTGTTCTTTTTCGGCTGCTGATGTCGTTGCTGTTGCCGTTGCCGTTGCTATTGTTGCAATGGTTGCTGTTGCTGTTGTTGATGTTGATGTTGCTCTGGCTTCTGTCGTTATACCAATTTGTGTCAACTTTGTTGCACTTGTTCTTGTCTTTGTTGCGAATTGTGATGTCGTTGTCGTTGTCAATGATGACAACGATGGCTTGCTTGTAGTTGTTGTTGTTGTATTTGCTGTTGCATTGCTTGAAGCTGTAATTAGACCATTTTGTGTTGTCATCTCGCCACTTGACATCGAAGTTGCTGCTGCTGCTGTTGCTGTTGTTGTTACTTGCATGATTTTCGTCTCGCTTTTGACAACATCTAAAATAAAGTTCAGTTCATTTTAGTTTAGTTTATTTGTATTGTTATTTGCGTTGATGTGAAAAGAGTATATAAATTTTGTGCAATATAAAATTTGTTTTAAAGCAACGACGAACGATGTATCTTTTTGTATGGTATACTTAAATTATTCAATATACAAATGCGTAACAACTTCCGGCAGATGTTATTATGGGATTTGTGTGCTCATTTATTATTTCGTTATAAAATATACGAAAATTAATGTTAATGCCGGCTTTAATATCCACATTGGTCGACGCCCAAGCACACACGCGCCCTCTGCCCCCCTCGCACAACCACATTTGCTGAGTCTTTTTCATATTTCATCGAACATTTTATATTTGTTTTTATTCATTTTCGAAAAATTTCCTTTATTTGATATTGAATGTAATTTTTATTTTAAAGCCAAATAATTTTTTTTCGATTAATAAGTAAGAAAAATATGCGAAATCATCGTTTGCATGGATTTTTCAAATGCCAAACTGTAATAATTAAAAGTAAATATTGACAGAGAACGTGAAGCCCTGAAATCTCTGCCATTTGAGGCTATTAGCGTTTTTCCTTTTTTTCCGTTTTTTGCCTGCAGTTTTGATAGAAAAAAACAACAAAAAAAAAATTAAAAACAGTTTTTAATTCTTTATCAGCAACTGAACTGAACTGAACAAATACGAAAATGTTTACGGCAACTTAAACAGTTCACTCAACTCAATTTGATTATTAAAACAGAGTCAGAATTAAAAAAATAAATAAATAAATACAAATAATGTGTAAAAAAAAATGATTAAAGGTTGTAAAATGAAAAAGTAAATATTAAGGATTTAAGCTGTTAATTGCGTGGAAATATGTGTATATGTATGTTATACCCTGCATACAATATATGAAAAGTTCGAACAAAGAGCTCATGTATGTAACGCAGTAGTTATCAATGGAGTCAATAAAGAGATCAATCTGGAGATTCAAGTTCGACACGACGGGAACGAAAAACTAAAATTTTTTTTTTTAGAATTTCTTTCCTAAGCAGAAAAGTGAACCTCCCCAATAAAAACTTGTACTTACCTACACAGGTATGAAAGGCTTTTGTTTGCAAATGTTTCATTCAAAGGGCTTATAAATGAGCAGGGTATTGCATTGTATAGTAAACTGAACTAAACCGCTTATCTTTTATTTCATTTAATTCTCTTTATTTTTTGTATGAAAAAAGCCTCTTGATCTATTTTCATTTATCGAGTATTATTGAAACTTCATTGAAGTCTGTAAAACAACATTATAAGCGAAATATCAAAAGTAAATATATTTATTTATTTTAATTTATATATTTTGTTTATTTTTTTTCAGTCGTAATGAAGGATATAAAATAATATTGCTGTATCCTTTATTTGTTTGAGCTAATTTTCAATTATGCTCCTGTCGCATTTTGCTAAAGTTTTCTTTTTTCTTTTCCCTTTTACCATAAATTTTTACTCTCCTTTTCTTTACTTTGTCCTTTTTTTTGTTTTGGTTTTTCATTTTTTATTTTGTGTTTTTAAAAATTTCATCAGTCCCGAAGCATTTTTTGCGTCTGTTATTATAATCATTTGAATTACCCAAGTGGGAGCTATGAAGAGGGTTTTGTAATTGCGGTCTTTATTTTATATTACAATATTATAATTTTTTTTTCTTTGACTTCATTTAATGTACAATTTTAATTAGATTTTGTTTGTGAACTCTTTTGTGAAATTACAAAATTTTGTTGCAGCAACTTCGCAATTATAATTATTCATTAAACGACAAACTACAACATGTTCTCTTGGTCCATCAACGATGACTTCAAAATCTGCTTTATGCGTCGATAAAGTCGTGCGCGTTAATGGCATGAAGTCATGGCTTTGCTGTGTATGATGTCATGCAGTTTGTATTTTGTCTGTTGCTTAAACGAACAAACAAATCTGAATTTTACATGACAAAAGTTGCAAGTCAGCGGTCAAAATTAATTATAATAAAATGTATAGTAACAATAAATAATACTTTCAATGTCAATCACAGTAGAAACTCAAAAGAATTGCAATGGTTCACTTTAATTTTGTAGTTAAAAAATCGACTTTCCACTGTAGTTAAAAAAAGCATGACGTAATTTTATTTTCGTAAATATTTACATCCTTTTTTTAGTTATGCAAATTTCTAAGCGTTTCTTAGTTTTGTCATTAATCATTTGCTAAATATTCTTTCAAACTAAATCGACAACTGCTTCAATATGAGTTTTTCTAAGCCAACGAAAAAAAAAATTTACTTTAAATTGTTCTGTAAAAAAAAACGAGCGAATTACAAAGGAATTCTGACAACTTGCAAAGTAAGAATGAATGAATGAGTGAGTGAGTGAAAAAAAGCAAATGTTCTTTAAAAGATTACAACCTCATCATGGGAAGTCATAAATTAAAAATTTCTTTGTACCTCACACACACACAAACACACGCACACAAAAAGTGGAATTCTCTTCTTGCTAACGAAAAACTTTGAGAACTTTCTCATTCATTCGCGCGTAGGTTATTTTTGCCACCGCTCACATCTTTTTTGGTTTGGTTGCTTGTTATTTATTTTCTTTTCTTTTTTTTTTTTTTTGGCACCAAATAACTTGTGGCAAAGAAAAACGTTTACCCAACAACAGCTTTTGCAGTGATTAGCTTCCCACACATTTGAACATAAACAGACAAAGTTTTTCCCCTTTTTGCTGTTGTTGTATTTGACCTACAATAGGAAGCAGACGAACAGCTAAACAGGCTGGCTGACTGGCTGGTTGGCTGGCTGCAAGGACATGTTATCCGCGAGGCAAATGCGATATGACGAAGGCGTGAACTCAAAAGTCATTCGTGTATAAATTGTGAAAGAACATAAATGCACAAAGACTCTGCAGAAGATTGTGTTAGTTTAGGTGTTGTTGTTGTTGGTGTCGCTTCTCAATTGGGTGAACAAAAGTTGAGATTATAATCGCACCAAGATTAACAATGTTGAATGTACTAAAGTTGTGCGATAACTAGTGGCTTAGTAGTAAATTAATTTGTGGCCTCTTAGATGCCTTTTGACAGCCAACGTTGACGTTGAGAATGTTTCAGCTATTGTGTGTTCTTTGATGAAGATTATTTATGTTGTTTCGATGTTAAGGATTACAAACCTTCGCATGCTGTCAACTAAACTTCATGTCTTAGTGCTAAAGGAGTGATAAAGATATATGCTTTTGAGAATGACATGATATTATTACGAAAGTAATACGTGGCGAGAAGGACTCATGTGCTCGGAAGTTGGTTACTAACGCAGTGAGCCAAAAGTGAGCTTAAGTTAGCTGCCTAACCAAACCTTATCATATTTTTTAAAAAATACATCATCCAGACAGCCACGCCCAAAATGAGAAGTTGATTAGGCTATGCTAAAAATATCACAAATACATTTGTTTTGGTAGAGAGAGAACTTTCACGCCTCCCTTGGTACAATAATGCTTGCATTATAACGGTTCATTGATCAAATTCTTATTATCAAAGAGCCAAAATGCGATACTAATATTAAATATGCCAGCATCATCATCAGTCACTGCAAAGGATTTTCAATGTCGACATCCGCAACAAGAAGACTAAATAAAAATAATCGTTTGGCGTTTGTGTGCATAAGTGTGTATGTGTGTGTTGATTACACCTTTTCCACATTATTTCTTATCCAAAATTAAATCTCCGGAATTGATTCGTTTGCTGATTTTTTTCTTCTCTTCTGTTTCTTTGCTTTAAAAAAACGCGCTCGACACAAAAATGAGTCGAGTCGACTCGACACAGATTTCGGCATTTTGATGAAATTTGCATTTTTCTTTGAAATTATTTCAATGCACGTTCATGTCAGGCAATGATTTAGGTAAGTTTACCTTTTGGACAATTCTACGTGTTGCCACAATCTTGCATAACAATCGAAACGGATTACCATGCCGTCGTCTTGCGGTATGTCATTGCGTTGGTTTTTAAATGAGACTGGCAACAAGGGAGCAAAGAAATCGCATAAATTTTTGTGGCACGATTTTCAACTGATGAATGAATACGGTTGTACGATAAGATTACGGCAAGCTAAAGTAAAACGTATACGGACCGACGGACTACAAATTCAAATTCAATAGCAGGAAAGCACAAATTTTTCTTTTGCTATTGAATTACATTTATTAAATTTTACTTTTAAGAATTTCCTACATGCTATTTTTCTATTCGTTTACATTTTGTGTTGAAATTGTATTTTTTAATATCTATAAAAGTTACCATTGTAATGGTCACAGCTTTTAGCCTGAATTCATGTGTAATTAAAATCAGTTTTACCTTTCTTTTTTTTGATTTTTGATTGTTGTTGGCAAAGTGTATTTTTGTATAAAAGCCAAAAATTGGCTGGAAAAGAGTTCTTATGTTATTTATGTATATGTATTTCTTACGACAAAAAAGAAACAATTTGTTAGACGGAAATTGGTCAGCCAATCGGCTTTGGCGACAATTCTATGAAATATTCTTTTGCACACAATCACAGTCACTGACACACACATACGTACATATGGCAACCAAATACTGTGGCATAAGTGGCAAGTGGAGAAAAGTACGTGCAATAACACTTAAAATTATTTTTCTTGGCATTTCTTTCTCAGGGCAGATACAGATACTTTTTTGGCAAGTAAAAGTACTTCAATTTTTGCAGAATGCAAAAACCATTTTTGCAAAAACACCATAACAAGTAAAGTTAATATTTTCTGTTTGCTTAGAAAACTTTTCTGCACGAAGTGTAGGTATGTATGTATGTGTGTGTGTGTGAGTGTGCGTGCGTGAATTGGGTGAACTGAACAAGTAGGAGGAGACGTTGGGTTTATGCAACTTAATAATGATAAGTGCGCAAAGAAAGAAAGAAAGCAAAAAATACCAAAGAAAACAAAAATAAACCTCAAGAAACAAAAAAAAAAAAAAAAAAAAAACTTACTTGCGTTCTTTCATAGAACTTAGAATAGCACAGGCACGACTACTGAGTGAATGAGAGAACACGGTGAAGGAGCGCTGGGGAGGGGTGTCTAACTACAACATCTGGTTCCACCAGTACTTGGGTACATTTAAACGTTAACGGAATAATAATGTTCTAAAATGAATGTGTCTGCGTGTGCTGGCAGAATTGACTGGCTTGGCTCGGCTTGGCTTGGCTGGCTCGACAGTAGAGAGTGTAGCTGTAAAGATACACTCATTTACTTAGCAAACGACTAAGTGGTCGCATTTGCTGTGCTGTGCTGTGCAAAACAACTGCAATGAGGCAAACATTCTGGCAGCGTTTCATTAAGTGGCATTTTTGGATGCTTAAAAGATGAAAATTCGACAGACAACATTTTGGGGTAAACTATTTTTAATGTCACAGCAAATATGATGTAAAATAATGGATTTGTTATTTGTTTTAAAAGCTTTAAACTGTGCCATGTTGAATATAATTAGATCATCAACACACACAAAATTCAAAGTCTTAGCAGATGAGCAGATTTTGAAGAAGATTAGAAGAGTGTCCGTAGAGTTCAAGTGGTTTGTGCATTGTTACGATGTGAGTAACCCTCCAATTTTGGCAACTCTATTAAGTTCTGTCAATAGTTAAGAACATTCTATTAAATGGCACGTACAAATGATTTTAACAGCGTGTTGTATTATGGACAGCTTTTTTTGGCTCTATTAGCAAAAGTATTCCCGACACTCTGCATTTCAGTTTCATTTTTTCTAACAATAGTATGGTTGTCTAAATTTTTTTTAAATAGAGTTGCCAGAATAGTTCAGTAAAATAGTACAGACCACATACTTTAAAAACTTTAATGTCGAAAATATCTTTTACAAGTCAATAGCTAAAAAAAGAAAATAAAATATTCAACTAAATCTTATTAAAGCATTAAAATATTTCCTTAATTATGACATTTTCATTTAAATTAGATCAAAAAAAAAAACAAACCGAACAAACAATCTTGCCCCCAAGCAGTGACAACCGAAAAAGAGGGTGAACTTGTGCTAGTAACCATGAGTTTTTCCAAGTAAGTCATTTGGTAGATTTGTTTACGCTCTCACCACTTATTCATTAGATTTTATTCATTCATACATTCATACACTCATCACTTGCTTCTCCCCTTATAAGTAGTTGTGGTTGATTTAGTTATGCGCCGTTGGAAGCCAATCTTGGCCAACATATTAAATCAAACTTGTAATTAGAATGAGCATATGAATTTATCACCGAAATGTAGCCGACATTTTATTGCGCATTTTTGTTGCTCTTGTTCACTTGTATTTTTTTGGGGTACAGTTTGAATAATTGTGTTTTTAATATACATAAAATTATATATGTATATGTTGTTGTTGTTGTGTAGAACACAAGTATAAAGGAAAGATAAAAGATGAGTGCGAAAAATGGCAAAATAAAATTTATGTAGAAAAGGGCATAAAACTCACTTCAGTTTGTCTTTTTTAATTATTATTATATGTTTGTTGTTGTTGTTGTGTGTGTTTTTGTTTTTTTTTGCTGTAATTTTAATTGTTTTAGTTTGGGTTAACATTATTCTTTTGCATGACTAAATGACAACAAGTACAAATCGTTTATTAACCGCACCCCAAGGATGCTCA
Source organism: Phortica okadai (assembly GCA_034638295.1). Taxonomy (NCBI): domain Eukaryota; kingdom Metazoa; phylum Arthropoda; class Insecta; order Diptera; family Drosophilidae; genus Phortica; species Phortica okadai. Next base: position 46,287,096 of record CM067849.1, on the reverse strand, counting down.
TTAAGACGTCAGCACACGCATAGGCACACTCGTACATGGCCATAAACAAATACTCATGCACACTCAGACACACACATACACTTAACTGCCCCCAGAGCAGTCGTGGCTGAGCAGCGTAAACAAGGCATAAGTATCTATGCGTAACATAATGTCTTGTGCTGGCCTCGGCTTCGGCCTCAGCATCAGCTACAGCCTAAAGTAGTCCCATATGAGAACTTTAATTTTTGCGTGTAGAACAACAGTACAAGACGTCATTGTGAATTGCTGTGTGGGCAGGGGGCGTGGCAACGAAAACCATAACGTAAAGATAAATAAATGACAGCTAGACTTGCTCACACTTTCATTACAAAATGCGTATCTGTCTGCGTTTGTGTGTGTGTGTATGTGTGTGTGAGATGTGCTTTTAATTATGGCCGCCGCTGTGGTTTCAAGCATATCGCGCCTTTTTGTCCTTCCAAAATGCCATGAATTTTTATGCGATTTGTAATTACTTTTTCCCTCAGCGTATAAAATTACCGAAACGCACATGTTTATTTTGATATTTATATGTTTCGGGTTTCTGTTTTTTTTTCGTTTTCATTTTTTTTTTTTTAATAATTACATGCACTCATATCAGTGACGCATGTTTTTGGCAAACTTTTACAACACTAATGACATGAATTCGGCAATATGTGTGTTGAAATAATTTCATTGACCTTTAACGGGTCACTGAATATGACTTCGTTATTATTTTTTTGCGCAATTTAATATGACTACAAGAGTTGCCATGCGTACAGGCGTGTGCATGTGTGTGTGTGTGCGTATATTTAATGAAAGTTGATTTGAAATGGCCCGAAGTGTTGCTTCCGCTTCCGTTGGTATTATGTCTTCAAACGCAAAGTGACAACTTATTTGGCACCTCAGGCCTCTAACACACACACGCACAGACACAGCGGCACGCACACACACACATAAACCAAGCACGTTGCAGTTACTTATCGAGTTTATTGTTGTCTGGTTGACAACCAAAATAACTTTCATTATTACTTAATCAAAATGTGCTTAATGAAATTTCCGTTATGTAAACAATTTAATGACAACAATACATGTCATATGACTTGTTCAAATATTTATTTAGATTTATTAGTACATTATCACACCTCAGACGCATCGATTATTGATTAGAGCAAACAGCGAAAAGGCATGCATGGCTGCCATTTAAGATGCGGTCATAAATCTCACAGTTGCAGCAGCAGCAGCAGTTATGTCCAAAATGAAGCCATTATGGTAATGCGGCTCGGCCCTAAGCTGCGGTAAGACATGTAAGAAGCAGCTGAAGAGAATTTATATTACACATACATGCACATAATGATATTTATTTTGTGTTGGTCATAAAGATAAGCTACAGTTGAAACATATTATAATGAGGCAAGACAAGTTAAGACGGCCACGTTGAAAACGACTTAATGGCAAATTTAATAAATAATTTAAATTTAGTAAAACATTTGTAGTCATATTTTCTTTGCTAACTTTATCGGAGGTGCTGCACACCTTTGAAACATGCAAAATTATAAAACGCCTATCAAAAGTTAGAAAAATGTTGTTAAAAAAACAAAAAAAACAACAACAAATTTCGCATTATGCCATTTGAAATAAATCAAATAAATAAACACAAAACAAGTGCGAAAGATATTTGCATTCATATCGTTGTGAACTTAAATTGCTCTGCGCTGCTCTGCTCAGCTCTGCTTGGCTCTTTTATCATTGAGGCGTATATCAAATAGCAACGAGCGAAATTGAAAGAGCATAGCCTGAAAAAGAAGAAGAAGAAAAAAGTAGAAACAACATTTTATTGGCCATAAGCAAATATTGAGCCACACAACAATTACCACAGACGTTGGCCAACTTTTGCTACATTGCGTTTGATTCGGGGTTCTCTTGCCTTACGTTAAGTTGTGTTGTTGTGGCTGTTGTTGTGCTTTTGCTTAATGTTACCGTTGTACACTTGTACAAGTATTTTTGCCATTGGCGACAAGCAAAAGCGAAAGATGCCAAAAACAAAAAAAACATTATTCACTTCACTTGCTCGTTCGTTCGTTCGACTGCCATCAACTCCTCACAAACAACTCATGATCGCTCCGTTGCCGTTTTAAGCAGAAGATGCCAAACGCACACTTTTTGCTCGGCTCACAAAATATTTCATAAATTTTATCGTTGACCGAGCAAAACCTACGCCGACTCGACTATGACTTTGTTGACTACTTTCTGATTATTTCTTCTGTTTTTCTTCTTCACCAAAATACTTCCTTTTTTGTACGTTTGCTTTTTCTATTTTTTTGTCTTTATTTTTGTTTTGTATTTGGAATTTTTCGCACTCTTGGCGACAAAATAAGACTCGTTGACTTGTCGCTTCATGTTCTCAGCCCTTGGTCGTACAAAAAAAAAAAAAAAAAAGAAATTCTTGGTGTCCTGTTTGGCAAAGTGTTTGCTTTGCGCATTTTGATTGCTTTGTGTGTTGTGTGTCGCCTTCATAATTTAAGCTTTCATTTTTCAACCGGAAGAATGAAAGAAAGAAAGATAGAGAGACAGACAGTCCAAAAAAAAGAACAAGATACTGAAGGGAAGCTGTGGTGAGGTTACCGCCATCATGACACATTACGGTGACATTTTTTTTGCCTCCAGTGATTATGACCAAAAACAACAAAACAAGAACAACAATTATTCTCACACACCGGACATGCTTGTACACGAAGCATGAAGCATGCATTGGTCGCTTAGTGGGTGTGCCTGAGTAGGATTTTTCACCTCTGTGAATTAATGAACACAAATTAACTTTCGCCTCTCTTCGCAGTCATTTACACACACACATACACACACAAGCATGCATTTACATTCAGGCAGTCGTAGCCGCATTCGAATTTGGTTGAACGTTGAACGAGGTAATAGAGCAGAAAATGTCGCCAGCAGCCTTCAACAGTCGCCGGCCCTCCCCGCCCATTACTTGAAGGCTTGGTGCTTCTTGATTTTCTGTCCACATAACCATTTAAAATTTATGGATGTAAACAAACACTTTAGCCTTCCGCCCTCTGCCTTCTGCCTCTGCCTCTGCCTTGCGGTACATGACCCACGGCATGTGTGTTTTTGATGTAGGATGCTGAACTCTTCACCTCCGCTACTCTACTACACTTTACTACCAATCTACGCTCATGACTCCACAAAATATACATTTGTGTATGTGTGTCAGTATGCCTTGGTCCTTTTCCTATTTTATGCATTAAAGGATTATTTTTGTTCAAGCTGTTGAGCAAAGCAACAAAAATGGCTTCTTTGCTGCTTTTTGGTTCGATGATTTTTGTAGAAGTTGAGAACATTTTGTTTTAAATTTGTTAAATGGACAACACTCTTTTTAATTTGAGAAAAAAAGAACAAAAACGAATAATTAAAATTGCTGAAAGCATTTTTGAAATATTTTTTATGCGGTAAAATTTTATTTTAATGCTCATTTCTATGCTAATTAAAAGTGTGCCATGAAGTGTAATGATTTTAAGACAGAATTCTTTAAACTGAAATTGCATTTGAAGTTGAGAATCGAAGCAAACAAACTCTAATACAAATTTGCTTATAAAAACTTTTGTGGGACAGGCAATGCCTTTTTGTTTCCAACGTATCATGCTCAACTGTTGATGATTTGCCTGTTGATGATTGAGGCAAATAAATAATAAAAAAATAACCAAAATGCTTTTACTCATATCAGCAAGAATTATTTCTTTATATCAGCATTTCTTTACACAATATTTGCTTTTGTTTATGTGCTTTTGTTCGTTTGACTATTAGAAAGCGACTGATGCGTTTATAATTTAATTAATTTCACGCATTACTTTTAATACATCCAACAGCAAATAAATCAAACGTGACATTTCTATGCCAAAGTTAATCTAGCATGATGTTAAACGCTTTTGCTGTGCATGAAACGGTCTGATAAACAACAACCTCAGCCATTCTTCTGTTGTGCAGCAAACAAAACCAAAATCATTGCAAACTTCTAATTAGGCAAAACCAAAAATAAAAGTATACAAAAAAAAAATCCAACACAAAGAAAAATATGTTAAATGATTATGTTTGTGTGTATGGGTGTGTGAGAGGCAAAAAACAATATTGTCTGAATTAATTATCTAATGAATATTGGATGACCTACAGAGCGGCAACTGTGTCGAAGACAAAGACGAAGTACAAAAAAAGAAAAGTTTGCCAAGACAAAAAATAAATAAAAATACCCAAAAATGAGCACAGAAAAGGCAACAAAATAAAAATAAACAGAAGATAAGAAAAAGCAAAACAATGAAAAGGGCAAAAAGGCGTCTGAAATTTATCATTGCGTTCTGCACTAATTAATTATATTAAATTAATATTAGATTATATTGAAAAAAAAAAGGAAGAAAATGTCGTCTAATATGCTCTTTTAATGAAGTAGTAATTTTACGCTTGTTAAAAAGAATATGCTAACGAATGCCGGCAAAAATAAAAATGAAGAAAATCTCATAAAGCAATTTACACTTTTTCATCAAAATGAAACACGCATGTATGAACACCCTCACACACACACACATGCGCTCTGCATGTGTGCTTTATGCCTTGTTGGTGTGAGCAAAATGCGTCAGTATTAAATTCAATCAAGACTGTATGAAAAAAAGTATAGAAGAAAAAAGCATCAGAGATTACGAGCTATTTTCGGCATTGTCGAAATTTGTATACTCTTGCAAACATTTTGCCAATTAACTATTATTATATTATTATGAGAAAATCCTTCTTATCTTAAGAATCATATAAGTTTTTAAAGATTTAGAGAGCGCAAAACAATCATACTCCTCGTTATTTTATAATCTTCCACATCGACTAGAGAAGTTTGTCCAATTCTCATAAAATTTTAGAATATTGTTAAAAATTTATAAAAACACGTAATTGCAAAGTTTCATCTGTTTATATTCAAGAACAAAAAATATTCTCTAACTAAAACCTTATTCATTATTAATAAGGCTGCTAAATACTATAGTGATCCGATCCAAATAATTCTGAGATATACAATGCCTGAATATATACGGAAAATTTCTGCGTTTTAATTGTTTTTGATATCCTTAAAACTCTATCAACTCATCTCGTTGTGCTGAAATGACTTTTTCTCTCCGTTGCAAACTTCAAGCTAAAGATAATATACTCTATTTCCAAGAGTGTAAAAAGGAAGAGAAAAATCTCAAAAAAAGAAACATTTATAAACAAAATTCACTTACTTGCGCCCAAAGTGGCAACTGCGAGCAGTGTGAAGAGCAGACGGCAACGGTGGCCGCGGCAACTGTTGGGTACTTTGTTGTTGCATGCAGATTGGCGTCGCTTGATTTGTGTTGTTGTTGTTATTGTTGCTGTTGTTGTCTTCTCAGTCATCACAGTTGTCATCGTCACCATTGTCATCATCATCGACATCATCATCATCATTGTTTTCGTCAACGTCGTCAACATTGTCGTCACCAACGTCGGCGACATTCTGTTAATAGTTGTTCTTCTTGTTGTTGTTGTAGTTGTTGTTTTTGTTGTTATTGTTGGTCTTGTTGTTACTGTTGCCGTTTGCCGAATCTCGTGCTTGCAACTTGAACGTTTGCGCTTGAGTCATCGCGCGTTTGCTCGCGTTTTGGGACTAATTTGTGGCAACACTTTTGAGTACTTTCACTTCAAGCAATTTTGCCAATAAAGTTTTGTAAGCTTTTTCCCAGCGTGTCGTGAATTTTTTTTTGGATTTTTAACGCATGTAAACTTTGAGTTCAACTTATTTTGAGTTTTGGTTGCTGTTTTTTATTTGTTTGTTTGTTTGTTTTGATTACAGTTTTAATTTTTGTTTTTATAAAAGTTTTTTTGTTTTATTTTATTTATTTAATATTCATTTCGGTTTAATCGCGTTACGCATTTTAAATTTTGTTTAAATTTTTCACCTTTTTAATACAATTATTTGTCTTTTGCAGAAAGTTTGCATTATTATTTAATGTATTTTATTTCATTTAAACAAGCTTATGCTTTACATTTCGATGGCACTTGCTACTGTCAATTGTATTAATTACACGTTGAATTATTTTTGCTTTAAATTTTAAAAAGAAAAATTGTTCATTTAATGAAGATAAAATGCAAATTAACTGTCAAAATTTCTTATTAACAACAAAATTGCTTTTGTTTGCGCTTTTATGTTAAAAGTAATTTTTCGTAGCATACTTTTGGGGTAAATCAATTAATTTTCATTAAAAAAGGTAATAATGATTTGTGTTCATTTTCATTAATTTTACGGCTCTTGAATGCTCAAAATTTCAATTGTTTGCGAACAAATTCTGAATTGTGACAGCTAATTTGCACTTGAAATTAACTTTTTGTTGCTTCTCTTAAATGTTTGTTTGTGACAGGTCACTATCGTACTAGGGACAGGTGTTGATCAACAATTTTTGCAAGTTTCTGTTTCTGAAAGAAAAGCTAAACTTTTGGTTCGAAAAAGTCTGCACACCAACACTTTTACTGATTTCCAGCAAAATTGAAGCAACAAAACACATGGCGTATACTTGATGATGACACGTGTCAGTAATGTTAGCAAGCTAAGTCATAAAACAAGATATCAATTCATATTCCTATACTGACAAAAATTGCAAACATTACTTTTTATTAAACTTCAGAAATTCATTTAACAAAATTGCACGAAATTAATTATTTAAGAACGCGAATATTTTCAATTTAACACGCGTAAGCTTCTTCTTTACACTCGAATGATATTTTATCGTGTAAATATTTCTCTTTTTTTTTTTCTTTTATAATTTCCAAAGGCGAAATGGAAAAAAAAAGACAAATATTGCTTAGAAATGTGTTGTGAAAGGCAGTTCGCCTCATTTTCTTTATGGCCAATATGGTCTTTTACGCAGTGAAATGTTTTTTCGTTCGAACGTTTTCTTTCTTACTGTCATACGCGTGTTCACTTCAACCAATATCCTTTTTTAATGCAAACACATTTAAAGTGATTTTATAAAAGACACTTGCCATCGTCATCGTTGTAGTCGTCGTCGACACACACAAACAATCATGCCAAAAACACATTCACTCTCACACACACTCATACAATGACACTCGCACATACATACTTTACACTTTGTAAGCACTGCGTAGCATATTCATTCCATTTCAACTCAGTTTGCTTATAGCACAACAGCAAAACAGCACAACAACGTCAAAATCGGTCGGCATCGTCGACGTTGGCATTATTATAATATCTATACAGAGATGGTATTACGATTCTTTTGCACATTCTTTCCACTTATTTTTTGGCACAGTTGCCACAGTTGAACATAAACAAAAGACTTTTGCAGACATTCACAAAACGACGCCAATGTCGCGCCTTCAACGCCTTTACTAAGCTTTACTTCACGTTACTTTGCCTTACTATGTTTTGCTTAACTTCGCACGCACGCCCACATTCACGAACGTTGTAGTACGCCCTCTGCTTTGCCGCACGAATCGGCAAAGCAACTCAGTACGACTGCCACTGACTAAGCAAATACAGTCAGTGAACCGTGCCTACAAATTTCAACAGTGTGTGTGTGTGTCTCTCCAGTTATGACGGTCAAGTTTATCCGCACGTTTCAGTAAGTCACGTCTACGCACGAAGGATGCAAATTTTCAACTAACTTTTGTCGGAAACTATCTTTACGAAGCATCGTAACGCCTTGCTAGCTTCACTGTCGACGACAGTCGTGGTCGCGTTCGCTTTCAAGTTCTCATCTGGTTTCATGTGCTTTGATTCTGTTCAACATTCTCTGTTCACTGTTCACCGTTTACTGTTCACTGTTGACTCATGATGTTTCACATTTCGTTATGTTTACAGCAGCACAGTTGGGAACAGCTACAGCATCTTGAATGTCTCCAGCGTTTCATGCCGTTTGTTTCAGGCAACAGACTCCTCGTTGCTTGTGCCAACAGTTCATTGCACGTGGCGCGACCCAATTTGCGCATGTTTACTTAAAGCTGTTGTCGTATTGCCCCTCAGTCAACAGTGTTAGCGGTTTAGTTAACAGTGCTGTTAAATATTTTGTTGACGTATTAATCGTATCCTCGTTGCGGTCGCTGCGCGCTTAAAGTATTACTTGACTAATACAGGCGATAAGAAAACACTCGAATAAATGTGATATTTTTTTATGGTTGCCGGTCATGAAGCGAAAATCCTAATACAATAAGTTTTATTAAAATGAATTGTTTGTCTTAAAATGTTGTTTTTTTCACATGTTATGTCTTCAGCTTAAGTTTTATAATGTTATCGACATCATCAATCAATTTGACTTGATCAGCTATGACGACTGCACTCAAATCGTGCTACGCTTAAATCAAAAGTTAACACTTTTATCGATTTATAATTCATCTTTTCGTCAAAAAGAAATAGCATGCCTTTGTTTAAGTATATAAGTACTTTTCTACGTCAGCGCAAATAAGAAGAATTCTTTTGCAAAATTATTTGCTGTGCAAGTAAGAAAAGTAAAGTGTGCAAAAAGGCTTTAGCTGTCACAAACAAAGATTGATGCATTTCGCCAGGTGATTCTCAGAAATAAGTTAAACATTGAAGTGCATTAGTCTCTCAGCTTTGCAAAAGAAGAAGATGATGAAAAAAAAAGTATTAAAATTAGTTAGAGGAAAAGTAATGTTTTCTTTCTCGTTTTTTTGCTTTCTTGCAAACTTATTTTTTGCTCGCATTGTTGCCTTTAAAATTCCAGTGCATTTTGTTGACATTTGTGTATCATAAGCTGCTTTATAAAAATACACTTGTAGTACATGCGCTTTTCAACATAAATGTTGCTTGTGCATATTTTCTTCAACAATCAATTATGACACAAAACATTTTCCACTGAAATCTCTTCCAATTGCTTGAATTCTGGCTTATGTTTGATGTTATGTCAAATTCTCTTGACTTCCTTAAGACAGCTGAGTACTTTTAACAAAGCGCACATAATGCTTTGTAATGCATTTAAGGCTTTTAGTTAATGGTTCAACAAGGCAGAGCCAGTAAGATGAGTAAAAGCTAATGTAACAAACCACAAGTGTTCTTTAAGTTCTGACGAAATAATTTGCATTTTAAACTGAATTTTGTATCGTAAAAGTACATGTATGTACGCACGCCCACTTCAGTTGGTTAACAACCTGGGCGCGCGTATTGCTACATCGTCATCGGATAAGATTTCAGCACTTGAAACGACTTCAACTCAACTGTATTCAACTCAACGCAGCTCAACTCGACTCGAATCAAGTCGAATCGAATTTGGATCGTATCGAATGGCATTGAATCGCAACGAATCGAGTTGAATCGAGTTAAATGGAAGCATGTAAGATAGCCCCAGCAGCAACGAACAATGCCACAAATGGTGTGTAAACACAACAAAGAGGTAATAACAACGGCGCCTTCGGTAATAGCATCTTTTTACTCTTTTAGCTCGTTTGGCTCTTGTGTTGCTCCTTGAATTCAACACCGAGATTCACCAACCAACACCAAAAACGGCGTGCACAATTTATCCTTGCTTGGTAAACACTTTTATTTGTTTGTTGTTGTTTTTATATTTTTTGTTTTTGTGTGTTTTTTATTTTATTTTATATGTAAGCGTAAGCTTTGTCAATATACAATAAATTGAACTCAACTCAACTGAAGTCAGCTCAACTAAACTGACTGCCCGGTTTGGTTGGCTTAAAATTTATGTTGGCATTTTACGTAACACACTCTTCGGGCTACGCCTCTGGGGATTTAAAAGTTCTTTTGTGAATACTTGTAACTCGCGCTATGACAAAGCAAAGTTAAGAGCGAAAAATAAAATAAAGAAAAAGATGCAATACTAACACCTACCAACATACATACACACACACACACACATATAAATAAGCTTAGGTTAACAATATTTCACGCATTTGGGTCAACAGCGTAAGCCGCTTTGGCCTCAGATATATATGTGATTTTATATCAGCATTGCTATAATGCCTAACAATGTCTTCCTATAATTCTTAATAAATCTTTGTGAATTATGTTTAACAAAACTAATCGAATGTATCTGTTGGTATTGTCGCGCGATCTCGTTAAACTCAATAAGAACAAACGAGTATTTGTGCAGAAAGTTATTCAATTGCCGCCCATTTTCCACTTGGCCACCGACAACTCAAGTGTGAGAAGGAAACGTAAGAAAAATTAAACAAAAATCAAATGCCAAGTCGTTTAAAATAATGGTCTACTTAATGTCAGCAGAGGCAGCGTCTGTTGCAAGAATCAAATGTAACGAAATATTTGCTGTTATTTATTTTAATTTGCAAGTCACGAGGCACAGATTTTAGTTGTCAAGTGAAACTGTAAGTAAGACACTAAGTCAGCAAAGCGTAAGAAAACTAAAATGTAGAAACAAATTTTAAATAACTAAAAAAAAATTTATTGTTTACATTAGTTGAGAGTTTTGGAAATTTAGTAAGTTTGTTTTGCTTGAAGCAAATAGCAGAAAGAATGGTAATTGGTTGCTCCATAGCAACATTGAAGAATAGAGTTCAAATTTCGCTTGTCATTCGAACTCATTTTTAATCAATTTGTTTTCATCAACATTTTGCTGTTGAAGTATTGTCCTTGTGACCTAAAAGTCTCTCAAACAAGCTACGTGAGTGACTTGACTCGCTGGAAAACAGACGACGAGTGAAAAAGGTTGTTAGAAGAAGAAATAAGAAAAAATGACAAAAAAAAAATAAGTATCGACACGACACTAGTAACAAGCCAAACGTGATGTCAACAAAAGTATCTAATACGCTCTTCGAAAAATGACAAATAGTGCAACATGCCACAGCACATTTTGGTGCATGGTGGGCATGTGTATGTATGTGTGTGTGTGCGCGTTGTAAGTTTTTGACTCTTGTCGTTGGCGTTGAGCAAAGTTGAAAAGAGTTTCACCGGAAGCAACGGACCAAGTTTCGCATTTTGCTTTAAAGGAAACGTGAAGAAGATACTTTAATGAACTTTAAGTCAATCAGTTAGTCGACGTAGTCAAAATACGTAAAGGAATTTCAATTAAATTTGCTATAAACTCTAAACAAGAGTCGATTTCTATGTTTATACATATTATAGTACATGTTTATAAGCGTGAAGGCAAAATAAATGAAAAGGAAACTTTATTGAGTCTTTGTTAGAGACAAGAGAAATAAACAACGTCAATGGAAAACTTGTCGTATTTGTTAGGTTGTACAATGATATAATTATAAAATAAAAATAAGAAAAATATTATGATGAAAAAAAAGTAATGAAATATTTGAATATTCCTGTTTTTTTTAAAGTATTAAGATTCTGTGCCGTGCAGATCTCTTAGAATAGATATCAATTTATATTTATATTTCGTTACACACGAATTCTTATATTAATAACATTTTTATAAACGTTTGTTTTTATCGACTTATTCATATACATATTTCATATCTTTTGTTGATCTTATTGTCTTAGTCTGTCAATAACTTTACCGTTGCGATTATAATTGTGAATCTCTCTGCTTCAATTTCTTATGAATTCCAATTTTCTTCGTTGTCCATGCCACTTTCGTTTGTATAGGTGAGGGTAAAGGCTGAATTGAAGTTTCAAGACCCTAACACATTTTGTCTTAAGAACCAATATCAATCCTATACATACGTTATAACAGTTTTACATATGTTTAAATTGACTTTTTTCCATAAGTAAGGAAGTGGCTGACTGACAGTCGGATATCAACTTGTTTTTTCACGTCTGTCACGCTTAATCACTTTGCAATAACGATTTTTTTTCAATAAGTTTATTTATTCTTTGTGTCCAAAAATGTATTCATGTGCCAAAAATTCGCACTCACAAAAATAACAACAATAAATGTTAAAAAAAATACACAAAATAAATAAAAATAAAAATTGCTTTAAAACTCCAACCCAATTAAGCATTTTTTTAAACAAGTTAAAGTTTCGTTTTCGTGGTATTTTCATATACAGTGGCTCACAACTCAAATCTATAGTTTTGAAAAATAAATGATTGTCACTTCTAAGCGATGAAACGTGTTGGAACGTGTTTTTGTAATAATTTGATCAATTAAACAAAACAATAAAATATTTAATAAAATTTTTAAAAAATGGAGACATCATTCCCAAACAAAAGGGAGAACAACCGCAGTATAAAGTTAAAAAAAAAACTGCATTTTCTTTTTTTTAACGGTTCCCAAAAATCTGAGTCACCTTTTTTTCTGATTTTCATTCCAAAGCACGGTTCAAAATTTACTTTTGAGAATAAATTGCGACGTCACTTAAATGTTGAAACATCGTTCTAAAAATCAGCGTTAACATATATATTGATTAAGCTGTGAGGCACTGTATGTATTTTCATATGTTTTATACATTAAAATTTTTTGAGCATATTGTTCATCAGGGTCGCAAGTTTGGATTTTTTATTCATTTAAAGCTTTTTTAATAACAAAATATGAAGTATCAAATTGTTTTTGTTTATCGTCCTTAATGGTCAAAGTGCTTATTGAGCTTTAAATGATTTACAACAGACATCGAAAAGGCGTCGTTGTGTGAAACTTAATCAACTTTGCCGACGTTGTACAAAATAATGAGCATATCAGATTGCTTCATTGTAATTAATTTGTCTTGCCACAATTTCGATGAAATCATGTTACAACTATCAAAATCAGATTCAGATTTTGTTTTAAAACGCGTTATGCTCAATCTGAAAGTTATCTATGAAAAATGATACACGCCCGCATCGCCAGCTTGCCATGATTAACAAAAAAGGTTTACATTTGCAATGTGCAAATTGAAACAAATTAAAAAATTTAATACACTTAAAAAAAAATCAATGTTTTGTATTATATATTTTTAATTAATGCAATTAAAGTGCATGAATAAAAAAGCATCATGATTATGTGTTGTTTTGATGTTGACAGTTTTAATTACGCAAAAGTGTATTAGTACGTATATATGTATATATTTTTTTTATTGTATTAATTAAATGTTTTTTTGTTTCTATGCTTTTGTTAAAGCTTATTGATTATCTTATAATGGAGATCAAATGGTGCATGTTGTTTTAGTTAATTTTAATTATTTTCATTATTGTTTGTTTTGTGTGCAAAATTGAGTTTCTTTGAATGAGCTTAAATATTTGAAATTTTCATTTTAATACTTCAATTTAGCTTACCATGCTTTCAATTAGATCAGAGAGACGAAGGTCAAACGAAGAATATTTCTAATTTGTTTGCTTTTATGCTTTCACAATTACAAATTGATTGCTGCTTTTGCATTGCCGACTGAGTCACTTTATTGAGCCAGCCAGCCAGCTAGCCAGCCAGCCACACGCCAACAGCCAACAGTCTCAATCAATGTCGATTGCGGTCGTGTTCGCAACATTGACATTGCGGCTTTGATTGCTCGCACAAAGTAATTGAAATAATTTCTGCAAACTTGTCACTATCAGATTTATCGCTTTTCATGTTCAATTATCAGGCAAAATATTTATAAGTGTTATACGACCAACGTTGATGTCAATGAAGTCAACGCGTTTATTAATTTTTTTTTTTAATGAAATTCACAAATTTCATTTTCACTGACATAATAAACAATTTTCATTTCGCACTGAGTAAACATTTGGTTGCGCATAAAAGCAAATAAAAGAAATCAATTTTAATATTTTTCGCTTTGTAATCAAGCCAAGCAACGATCGATATAACTGTCTATCTTTGCATACATCTATTTATCTAGCAATCTTTATTTTCTTTTTTATCTATGAAATTTTTCTATTTCTTCGTCGTTTTCAATAATGGCAGAAAATATGTATAAAAGATGTATTATTGTAAATATATGCAAATATGTGTCTGACATGTTGTAAGCGAACTTGTCACTTGCGTTAAAGTAAAAAGTCTTTCAGGATATTCAGTCTTTTGTTTTGATAGCAAGAAATATATTATAATTTTCCTGCTTTATTTGTTTTTGTTTGCTTTTTCTTTTGATAGCAAAATTAAAAGTAAATGCGTATAACGTGCTCGGCAACTTATATACATATATATGTAAATATATATCTGCGCTGCGTAAGACAAACACTTGTAGAGAATTCATATCAGACATAACCGTCGCCCGTGCCGCACAACGGCACACGCGTACGTTCACACAAGCCCGCTCAGCATCCTTTCCGGCCATACAGTCTATTATATAAGAGTAACAATGAATGAATGAATGAATGCGGCGAACGAATGCCAGCATTACGCAGACATTCGCCATTGTTATTTTTGCGAAATTGTCTTGCAATGGAAACTAAAAATGCCGTTTGCAAAAATATGTGAGTGCATAAATTGAAGTGTCTCAGCAGTTTGGCGTCGTTAAGTGCGTCAACAATTCCAAACACTTTAATGCAATGGCAATGGCATAATAAAACTTACTTTACTTTTTGTTTCCTGTTTTCTGTTTTTTTTTTTCTGGCTTTTTTTTTTATAATTATATTTTGCATTTATTTCAATTTCCATTTAAAAGTTGTTGTAAGCCTTTTGAGCTTATTTCCTGTACTTGAGTTGAAATCAACTTGTAGTGAAAGAGTCAAATATGCAATTTTCATACAATGACAAAAAACTATTTTAAGTTTAATGTAAGTTTTTGAAAACGTTATTTTTTTAAAATATATTTTCTTAGTGAAACGAAAAACAGAAGTAAAAAAAATAAGGAAAAGAAATATATTGCATAACTTTAAATGTACTGCAGACTGAAAGTTGGCATATGTGCGAAAATGCAATACATAAAATAAGAAGAAACAGCAGAAGCAGTGAAAGAACAACATTCTCTTTACACTAAAAAATGAACTGGCAGACACTCACACATACACACACACACAAACGAACACATCCACGGACACAACCGACAAATGGTTAGACAGATAAATGTATGCTTGGTAGCAGCGGTCGGTGCAGAGTCAATATGAGGTAGAGACAAGCAGCGTGAGTGCCACATGGACGAACATGACATCAAAAGAGAGTTGGGTATGCGTTAAAACCAAAGTCTCTGTCTCAAAGGCAATACGCCAGCCACGTGCTGTGGGCCAGGGCCACTGACTGACCAACCGACCGACTGAGCGACCAAACGGCCACGGAATAGTTGTGCCGACATTTACAGTGTGCTCAACGTTGCACATTTGAAATTTGTTTGTGGCTACTTTAACACAACACTGTTTCGTCTTTATTGCTACAAAAGCCGATTACAGTTACTAATTGAAAGCTCTTTAAATTGCTTTTAAATACGCTTCGTTTTTCATATACGTTGAGTATGTAATTTAAATTGTGTTGAGTTGAAAAAACTTTGCTTATTAAATCATGTATAGAAGTACAAATTGTGCTTGCTTAATGGCATCGGCGCACCACTGTGCAACATGTGCTGCCATGAAGGTTGCAGTTGCGGCTGTTGTTGCCGCTTGTTTTGCTGCTGTTGCTGCTGCTGCTTCTGTTACTCTTGCATCATGTTACTCAAAAACAATTTAAAATTTTGCATAAAAAAGTCATTGCAATAAAAAAGTTTGTGATTTCCCACAACAATAAAATAACTATGTGGAAAATAGTAAATGTTTTTATTAAAATATTTGCAGTTTACTTTTCATTTCATTTCGCTCCCCCTTACTTTACGCAACGTCGATTTTGTTCAAGTGCACGGAAACAAGCAACAAATAAAAAAAAAAAAAAATAAAAAATACTTTAAATATAAGAATTTCGTTCTTAGTTGACCAACAGTAACAAAAAATAATCAAAATATTTAAACTAAGAAAAACAACACATACAAAACTCCGAAAAAAAAAAATTTACCAAATTAAATGTACGCAATGGCAAAGAAAGTTAATAACAAAAGTATTGTGAACTTTTCAACAACTGACACAAGGTCAACTCAGTCAGAAAAGTTTTTGGATTAATTTCAGCGTGTTGTTTGTGGCAGCTTCTTTTTTTAGTGAAAAATACCAAAAATGCGCATTACAAGCGCACAACAGGAAACAACACACACACACACACACACAGAAAATTAGGTTGTAAAATCAAAATTTGGCCGAGTGAATGCGACAGCCGTGTAACCTCATCGACAGCGAGCCTACGCCTACAAAGCACTGGTGAATTTGGCAGCGCATCGGTTTTAATTAGCAACGCAACAAATACAAACACAACGCCCAAATAAACCAAATAAATATGCATATAAATAAAATGTAATAGTTTTTGGCATTGGCCACAATTTCATAATGAGCATAAAACAAAACCAAATCAAACTAGGTTGAGCCTTTTGGCTGAGGCCAAAAATTAGTTGCGACGTTTGGCCAACGTTGCGTATACGTTTTATTATTTCCGCGTTTGTACATTTGTGCATTGTTGGGCAGGTTTATAGCGTTTCTGCCAGCTGCTAATTGGCTTGGCAGTTAATTGTAACCAAAAAAAAAAAAGAAATGTGTCGAAATACATTTCGCAAATATTTCTAAATTCTTTACATTTGTGGTATGGCGGTCGGCAATGGTCAATAATGGCCTTGTTGGGCACAAAAATGTACCATGTTGTTCACTTTAATTTAAATATGTATTTCAAGTAAATTTGTGCTTCAGTAATGTAGTAAAATGTTTCAAGATAAAGAATTAAATTAAGAACAAAAAAAATGTTAATAAAATAAATTTGTATTAAAACAAGAATTGTTCCTTCCTTATTCAGGCAGCTCTATTAAGCATTTCTAATAGAAAAATTCTTTTTTAACATAATGTTATATTCAAAAATCGTAATTACTTATATTACGTAGAGGCTTGTCATAACATAAGGACTTACAGTTGTTACGAACGGTGGCATTGAAATATAATGTGGTTGGGATAAGAACCCTTTCAATTTTTCTATTAAAGAAACTATTAAAAGAGAAATATTCTAAAATAGAGTTACTTGAATAGGGCCTTTAGTTTTATAATATTTCAAGGCCAAGCTATACAAGTTAATAAATTTCTAAAAAAATAAAATAAAAAAGCAAAAGAAATACAAGAAAAACTGCAAATTGTATACGTTTTATCATAGCAATTATTATGAATGTTATTCAACAATTTGCTCTTATAGTTGTTAATTACCGCTCAACGAGCAATTTAATCGGTCATCCTCGCTTTCTTGTTTGCTCAATGGCTTTTAAAGCGCATTTAACCACTTGCTTCTACAATATTTAACCATAATTAGCGTTTATCACAAGCAACAACACAAACACAAGCAGCGATTGAAATAAAAAAGAAAAGGGGGCGTCGAAAAAAAAAAATAATCTGTTGAATAAAATTCGCAATTCAGAAAAAAGGCCAACGTGGTCTGCCGCACAAAAAGCGAACAAATCGCAGCGATTTGTATTAATGCATTGCGCATTGAAATCAGCAGAAACCATAACAAAAAAAGGCATCATAACAGCTTTTGACTTTTGATTTTTATCTCATTACAACGAGTGAAGCACGAACTTCTATAATAAAATACCGAAACGAAAAAAAAAAATGTATAAAACAAGAGCAAACAGTGAAACCGAAAAAAAAATCGCTTAGAAAAATATGTTTTAATTAAAAGCAAACTTTTTGCACAAATATAAAAACAAAAAAAAAAAGGAAAAGTCATATATAAAATTCAAAACTGAAACTGCAAACAAAATGTTCTTTTTGTTTAATTTTTTTTTTTTTTTTATTTTGTTCTGATTTGGTCTTTGTTTGAAAACACGTCTCAGTGCCAAGCAATGTGCATTTTGGGTTGCAATAAAACAAAAAAAAAAAAAAAAAAGGAATGAGAAAAGTAATGAAATATTTTTGGGGGCCAAAGTGTGATTTAATTTGCCAAATTGTGAATATTTGCGAAAATTCATGCAGCGGCATTTTAATGAATTCCAAGCGCATGTTGTGAGCGTGCTGAGCTTCAAATGCGCTTTCAGTTTTAGGGCATTAAAGCAGCATGAATATGATTATTCATAGCTTAAATTATTTTTAGCAAAAATATAAAAATAAATAATGACTTTAAGGCAATTATTCAATGCGCACCTGCCTTACATTAAACCCTTGTTTGACGAACAGTTGTTTCTGAGATCTGAAATGCGCATGAAGTTGAATTGAGTTGAGTTGTGTCGAGTTAAGCTTGAAGAAGGTTCCAATTAACGAGAATTGTGCATTTGTTACATCTTCTGTTTATCTGCATTGCCTGCCAACTGGCTGTCTGTCTGTCTGTCTGTATCTCTGTCTATCTGTCATCCTGTCTCATTCTCTGCACTTCTTTGCGCATCTATTTTTCATTCTTTTTTTACAATTTTGTTAGCTCACTTCCGCACAGATTGTCGAGTGGCATACAAGTCGAATTGCTGCTCACGTTACTCGTTGGCAATGTTGATGCTGTTGCAAGTGGGACGTGCCTCTGAAATAATTAACTTGCTACTACGTTTGCCAAAGATAAGAGCGATTTAAAAGCTTTGTTTCTTTATTTTTATTGTGTATTTTTTTTATTTTTATTTTTATCCTCCAACAATTTGGCCTTGTGCTAGTTTCTTCGTTAATTTTGAACTTTATCAATGGACATTCTCGTATGCTCTCAGCATGCTAAAAACAAAAAAAAAAAAAAAAAAGAAATCAAACTTAAACTTTGCCTGGCATTGATTTATTACCTCGCTTATTCGTTCGTTCGTTCGTTCGCGATTTGTTCGAAAATTTGCTGAGTTAAATGAATTTTCAACTAAAAGCGTTCGCTGCACTTAAGTGTCGCACCAAAGTCTGCAGCTAGCAACCCGAACAGTCTAATTGTATCTCTTTGCATTCATGTGAGTGTGTGGCAGTGTGAGAGTGTGTGTATGTGTGTGTGTGTCTGCGTTGTTGGCTCAAGTAAATTTTTGTCACATTCAGTTCAGCTCAACTCATGAACTGATTTCGCTTGCTTGCGCTTATACGAGCATATCTTGTGTAGTATGCAAATTTTAATCAGATTTTTCGTGCGTACGTTGAAGCTGCAATTAAATTAGTCTGCTAGGTTGATGGCATGTTTGCTTTTGACATTCGTATTAATATTACTTTGATATGGAAAACATACGTAATTAATTCGATTGCTCAACTCATCATCAGCCCTAGACTTACAGACAGATAGTTTAACTGTAAGTAAATTTGTTTTCCGCATGACTAATTTGTGGTTTTGAAATGCTTTGCTAGTGCAAATACTTATAATCCAAAGTATGAATGAGTCCCTAATAAAGATACAAATTAGTAAAAATTTATAAAACTTTAGAATTAGTTTGTTTACATGCTCCTCAGCAACTTCGTAATTATTTTAGTGCTGTGGTGAGACAGTGTTCTGTGAAGGCAATGTGCCAGGCTACGCAATTTGCATTGCATTCATAATCAGCGAAGAAGAATAATAAGTGAGTTAATTGATTTAAGCAGCCGATATGAGTAATCATCAGCATTATCTGAATGACTGGTCATACAGGTGAATGTTAATTTCAATTAAGCTTAAATATGCGCACATGATATCGCATAAAATTGATTGCATTTGTCGTACAATGTTGGTCAGTTGATGGAAATAAACACAATTGTAATTGAGCCTTTTAGGGTCGAACGAGCCACGCAATTCAACTTTACCTTATTCGAACTGTTTTACAGATCATTTATTAACAAGCACAACAACATTCATTACAATAAGAAATAATTAAAAAAAAAACAATTTAAAATGTTGCCATCGACAGAACTCGATTTAATACCACCGTATATATTATGTCTTCAGTTCAGATAATGTATTTTCATTCCAATGGTTAGCGCTGAAATTTTTTATTGTCGTATGTGTTGTGAAGCTCTGTGTTATAAAGTAGATTTCAACATTAAGAACAACAACAAAGACAACCACATATAGTACTTGAAAGTTCGTTTATCTCAGTCAAACCAAGTATCCTGAAAATATGCTATGAAAAATAAAAAACTTTGGTTATTAAATGATGAAGTTGTATATGTACCTAATAAGCAAAAAAACCTAATTAAAATGACTTTTTCTTGCTGATACATACTCATGCAGAAATCCAATATACCCAACTGTTTACCAAGAAGTGCACGAAATATGTTAAATAAAAAAAAAGATAAAAACTCTTCTTTCATATACTCATATAAAAGAATTTTAATTAATTTTTAACCATCAGCAGCACATGTCACTCATTGAAGGATAATCTTAATCGTTACTTTTTTTTAACTTTGTGGGTGGCATGTAAGTATAACAAGTTGTGGTTGAAGCTAAATTAGTTCACTTATATATAAGCTCATTAAAAAAGAAAAAAAGCTAATATAATGAATTTAGTAAAAAAGTGCTTTACTTTTATTAGTTAAAGTTTAATGTTTGACGCATAGTGCAAATAAACTGTTCTATTCAGCGACGCAGCAGCAGCAAAAAATGTATATTTTGTTCTTGTATTTATATTAAAACTATTTTGCTTTTATGTGCGCGAGTATTTTTTTTCCTTTTACAAAAGTGAAATTTTTCTGTCTAATGCACACATTCGATGCACATGTGTTTACATATACACAGCGGAACTCTCACTCACATGCACACACACACATAGCTAGATACATGCTTTGTGATTTTCCGCTGTCCGACATGCGTCAACCGACAAAACGGAAAGTGAATATGCAAAAACGTACGCGAGCCTTTGTAGATACATCACGCATTCCATGAAATATTTTACGAAATTCAAGTTTAATACATGTTAACATTTTATAGTTTTTATTAAAGGTGGGTAAGTTTTTTATTTTGGTTAAATCTGTGTTGGAATTTGCCAGATTGGCACGAATGTAGAAAATTTCACACATTTCACTCATTTCAAGCGGATGTTTGTCAAAAGCAGCAAAGTGCAAAAAAGGGGGAGAAAAAAGAGAACAAAAATAGTGAACAACCGTATTACAAGCGTAATTATACGATGGCCTGATGCTCTACATGGTTTTTGTTAATAAGTTTTCTTTGTTGAAATTTGCAATAAAGTTGAAATTTTCAATTTTGTTTTGTGGTTTTTTTTGCATCAATATTGGTTTGCTCTCATTGAGCTTCGTTTGATTAAACAAACTTTTTATGTGAGGTATTAAAAATGCATTGCAATTGTCAGTTTTCAATTATGAAAAACATATGAAGATAATATTTATTTATGTAATAATTATGTGTGTGTTTATTTTATTGCGGTTGTCACTAAGCCTGCATAAAATACCATTTCCGCATTCATTCGCAAACACCATTTATGCTTTTATTTTTTACAGCTTTTCAAAAAATAGTTTCCTTCCTATTTCTTAGATTTTGATGTGAAGGCCGTTATGAAACAATTTGTTAAATTTTAGGCAACTCTTGAATTTTTCATTACATTGTATCTCTGGCACATCGAGTGACAATTTTCCTAAACAAATTTGTTCTTAGGTTAATTGATTCTTCCGACCTTGTCAGCCATATTGTATTGATGTACAACAATTAACATTGTTCCAAAAAATTGATTCAAGAAGACAATTATGCCCTTCATGATTTATATCGAGTTTTATTCTGTATTATAAAATGTTTATCACATCCTCAAACGTTAAATCACTATTATACCACTATATCTATTAATTTTTACTATCGGCACTGAAAACATTATACATTTTTAGATCAACATTCTACTTTAATCCGTTCCTGAAAAAAAATGTTTTATTTTAGTAACTATAATACAGTTTATACTTAGTTCAGTTGAATACTAATTTTGTTGTATCGTCAATAAAAAATACAATTTCGCAATTACGAAGCGGAAATGTCGAATATTTATTAATTTGCGCACATCAACAATTTCGTAAAATGTGTCATCATGTCGGTGGAAACACATTTAACCGCTAAGTTGACGCTCGTTTGGCTTAGTTTTTCGCTAAAATGTCGGAATGTCAGAATTGAAGAGCATGAAAGTGCAAAAAAAAAAAAAATGTTTGTTGATATTCGGCGTGAGTATGATTTGAACGCTGTTAGCCACAACAAATTCACAGCCACATGAAACGTCAGCAAAAATGGCAATTTTTCAGGGAAAAAAATAAGAAAAAAACAAAAAAAAAAAAGAAAGAAACACCACTAAGCCACATTAAGTTGGCTTAGAGAAATTTTTCCCACAGTGCGTATGAGCGATGAGTGATGTACGTTGAGCAGTTGTGACGATGCTGTTGATGTTGATGTTGATGATGATGTCGATGTGGCTGTCAATGTGGCTGTGTGACTACGGCTAAGGCTGTGACAGTAAAGCTGCATAAATTATTCATGCGGCAAAAGAGCAACTGAAGGCAGCTGCATGTCATTACGTGATACAATCACAAACGCACTGCCGCCGCATATCGGATGCCAAGTGATAAACGTTTTGACACAATGACAGTCGTACAGACAGACAAACAGACAGGCAAACAGATAGATAAACGGATAGAAAGACAACCGGACAGACATACATACAGCCCAGCTTAAAGACATGAGTGCGTGCGTGCGTGAGTACGTGCGTGTAAGTGCGTGTGAGCGTGCGTGCTTGCGTGCCTGGCAGAAAAACGAAATCGTAATCAAGGTGTTGCTAATGTACTTACCCTCACACAAGTACGTGTGACACAACGCAGAGTCTTTGCAATTGACAAGAAGCAAAAACAAAACAAAAAAAAAAAAACAAAAGTAGAAGAAAAAGAATTTGTTGAAAGTAGTTTTGGTTGACATCAATGCAATTTATATGCGGAAAGTAGAAAGAAGAAGTAAAGTTTCAAACCGGATGAAATACCATGTCTTCTGATTGTACAATAGCAAAAATTGCTTGTTGCCACTTTTTGATTATTTTCAGCACAAACGAAACATTTTTCGAAATTGTTTGCTTCGAAGTTTGTTTCCTTCAACTGATGACTGTTGGTTTACGATTGTTCTACCTTGACTCAAATATTTATGCCACCTCATCTTGTCGTGTCTTACCATGTATGTATGTGAGTGTTGTGTGTGTGTGAGTTCGAATGAGTTTCAACAGTAAACGGATAAATGTCAAATGTGCGACAAGTGTCTACAGTACATGATAATGCACAACCAGCATGCCAAACAAAAGTAGAGAATGATTTAAAAAAGGTAAATTGACTATTATCTTTAAAAAATTGAAAACTCTTTTTATACCCTGTACACACACTGTGTATCAGGGTATATTAAGTTTGTTTGAGACGGTTTGTATGTAACGCATAGAAGGAGGGGAGGGGGACCCTATAAAGTATATATATTCTTGATCAGGATGACAAGACGAATTGATATAGCCCTGTCTGTCCGTCCGTCCGTCCGTCCGTCCGTCCGTCCGTCCTCACCAATGGTTCTCGAAAACTATAAGAGCTAGAGACTTGAAATTTGGTGGATAGACTCGTGAGGTCAAACGCTAGATCAAGTTTGAAGGATTTTTTGCCACGCCCACTCCTTCCCGCCCATCGAGCACCACCCATTTTTTCAAAAGGCTGTAGCTCGAAAACCTGATGAGTTAGAAACATGAAAATGAGTATGTAGACTCAGTATGTATAGCTCTACAAAACTGCATACCACATTTTTTCCCCCTCCCCTTCGTTTCCCCTCAAAAAGTTGTTTTCTTAAAATTGCTGTATCTCCTAAACTATAATAGATACAATGCTGAAATTTTGTATGCAAACTCAGTAAACATACCTTTTTAAAACTGCATACCACAAACTTTCATTTTTAACGCTGTGTGACAACGCAAAGACAAACAAGTTGAAATTTGGCATAAATTGCGCTTTGAACACTGCTTTATCCTATTAGTAACAAAAACCGTACTTAACACTGCGAAAACTATTAAAGCTAGAGACTTGAAATTTGGAAGATAGTCTCGTGTGGTCGAACACTAGATGAAGTTTGAAGGAATTTTTGCCACGCCCATTCCTTCCCGCCCATCGAGCACAACAAAAGGTCATTTTTTTCTTAAAATTGCTGTATCTCCTAAAGTATAAAGAATACAATGTTGAAATTTTGTATGCAAACTCAGATAACATACCTTTTTAAAACTGTATACAACAAACTACCACTTTCCTCGCAAAGACCAACACACTAAAATTTTGCAGCAATGCTTTGTAACAAAACCCGTACTAAAGCGCCATCTAATGGCAACATTGCACTGTGAGCCCTGCCTCACTATTAGCAAATACACAAACCACATCGTGGTACACTGCTTTTGCTGTCGGCGAATGTTTAACGTGTTATCAACGTAGGTGTGTGTACAGGGTATTATATAGTTGAGAATACTCAACTATACCGCCCTTACTGGTTTCTTTTTGATTTTGTTTTAAAGACTTTGTCATTTTTAAGGTAATATACAAACAATTCAATTATTTTTGACATTAAAACGTTTTACAGATGAATGGACTGCATTCATATTAAACAAGTTGATTGAAACTAACAAATCATTTGACATTAAAGGTCATTTTCGTAGCAATGATAATTATTTTCATTAGATTAGTCGCTGATATCGACAATTGTTTCTCTAATTAGTCATCATTTCATATTGGAAAAAATATTAATGCAAATGTTAGAATTATTTTGTATACCCATAGAAACATAAGAGCGTTTAATTTTGGACATGATGGAATACATATATACAACTCAAGTCTTAGTAGATTAATTATGACACTTTTACCATCATAATTTTTTTTTAAGTTTAGTGATAATATGACCATGAGTTTTAAAGAATATTAGGAAAATTTTTGTTTACAAGAATTCAAGTTAACTTTAAAGAGTCTAATACATTGATATTTATCGATTTGATATAAATGATGATGATATAAAAAAGAGGAATTAACTTTGACATATTGTTTAGCAAAGTTTTTCTTTCTGACAGCATTTTTAATTAAAATTCCTACACGCTTTACAATATTAAGTCAATTATAACCAAAAGCGATTTGTAATAATATTAACATATAAATCGATTAAATTATGTAAAATCTGTCAAAGCTTTCCTGTAGTTGAAGTTAATTTATTTCACATTGCCAACATAATAAATTCAAGTTTTTTTTTAAAACAATTTTGTTAAATTCATATTTTAACTGTTTAAATCCTTTTTTACTTAATTCACTTAATATTTTAACTATAAAATAAAATCACTGAATTGCAAAACAATTAATTAATGACAACAACACTAAAGCTTAATTATAATAATAAAAATAAAAGCGAACGTAAACAAATAAACATTTTTAATCAATTTCATTTAAACCAAAATGAGGTGAGAAGTGCCACTTTGCCACATCTCATTCACCTCACTTTTTTGATTTACTTAAATTTTCATTAAGGTTTCCTTTAAAGTCAGTTTAGTTTATTTTTCATTTGGTTGGGCTTAGGTTGCTTAACTCAGCACAGAAACATTTCCTTGAATCATTGACAGTAACATGATAATCACTTTAATCCGGGTTAACCGCAACAATTTTGTGTATCTTTTGGTCTTGATGTTTACACAGGAAATGGAAGGCAGAAGAACATTCTCTTTGACATGGCTTATTAACGCTTCAAATTGTTTGTAATTCCGTTTTACAATTACAAATGATGAAAATTAAAAATAATGTAATCTTGAATAAAAATTAAATTCAAGTGGAATAATAAATATTAAAAATTGTAAAAATCATGCATAGTTTTGATTTTTTACAATAAATCAATTATTCGGCAATCTAATTTGAACAAATTTCTAGAAAATATTCAAATTTCAAATCAACTGTAGATTGTTTAATTCTATTATATCAAATAATTAAAGTGCATTTAAATTTAATAAAGTTGAGTTCACTAAAACAACTAAAAAGTTAATAGAGAAGACTTGACGACTTTGAAATATGCTACAAACTATTAACACGTTTATGGGTTACAAAAATTTTCTAGAACTGTTATATTTCTATTTCATATATGTATATATAAAAATCCACAACATGTAAACTATTATTGGAACTTATTTAAACTCTTATTCCTTTATCTCAAAAAGTGTACTGTGCAGTTTGTAAAGAATCATCACACCAAGAAAAATAAAGACAGTATTGTATCTGAGCTTGTCTGCTTTGAATGGCTGTTGAAAACAAACTAAATGGCTGACCTCACTCAAGTGTTGATGGTAGTCTATTGATAGATAAAGTAACGCGGGGGAAATAAGCACTATAATTTAGTTGTACCTATTATCAGAAATATTAATATACTTACTACGTTTAATCTGCTTATGGAAATTTTAAATCCGATTGATATTTTGTTTTAACTTTAATAACCTCAAACAGAATGAAAGAGGGACATCGCCAAATCAACTCTTCTATATGGCATGCTACATTTTGGCTGTTCTATATACAATATATGTGTGAAATAACACATATTTGTTTGCACTAGGCTTGTATACTACCATGATAATGAAAACAACAAAAAATAAATAAATAAATTGAATAGAAAAACATCAATCATTTATGCAAAAGTCTGCATTTGAATAATGCAATAATAATTGATAAATTTATCATATAAACATTTTTGAACAGTTTGTCAAATGATTTAATTTTCTGAAAAGCTATGTTATGTTTGCGTAAAAAAAATAAATATTTGTGGAAAATAACGAAATCAAAATTGCATTTAGTGTGATTAATGTAAATGCAATGAGATACAAGCAAAAAAAAAAAGCAATTATGTTTTTAGTTGAACAACACAACACAGCGAAGAGCGAATAAAACCATTTATATTATTGTTTGGTTTATTTGTCTTAACTTTGACCTTGACAACATTATTTCGGCGTTATTTAATTAAATTTACAGATTTCTGAGCACGTTCTTGTTTTTCCTGCCCAATCCCCATACATTGTCTTCCCTTACAGTATTTTGTTTTTGCTTTTGTTCTTTTTCACGTTTGGCACGTTACTTTTTCGAGTGAGTCTCTGTTATAACTCATCTCGTTTTGTTGGAGATGAAAGTTAATTAATTTATTTAACATATTCGCTTCTGCATTCTAATGTCAAATATGTCGACATAACACATCTGCGCTTTGCTCTCTCGCTAATGTATTCATGTACGACTGTGTTGGTTCATCTTTGGTTGTTGTTTTCTTTAGCTTCATTTTTGATTTGGTCTGATTTTGTTTCATGTACATATGTTGGCAATCAAATCAAAGAAAAGGACGAAAAAAAAACAGATTAACATGCTCATTAATATGCAGCAGCATGTTATCTTCAATCTAATTGAGTTTGGTATTGTAATGTTGTTTAATAACCTAATTAAAAACGATGTATGTAATATGCTTTCAAGGTTGTGCGTTTCTCACTTGCTTAATTAAATGCAATACAATCTAATTTCAATGATTAAATCGTCAGAGATTCGTCGCCCAGCACTTGTCGTCTGCTTATTGCTTTCTTGTGTCATTTGCTTGTGTAGTATGTCGTGTAAAGTGTGGATTAGTTGTCAGCTCTCTTTTCATGCGTTACAACAGCACAAGTCTCAAGTGTCACAATTGCTTCATCATGCGCATGAAAATTGCTACTTGCAAGGAAACACAATGAAATTTAAATGGAAAATTTACACTTACGGCCCGCCACCGTAGCTTCATCTGACAACATCAAGTGCCATGCACAAGTATCGTCTATAGAAACTCATCTCAACTCAACTCAAGCCAAGCCAACACAACGCAACTCAACTCATCTCTTTTTTGAATGCTTGACGTTGCTTTTCTTCACTTTACTTCACTCTCGCTGTCATGTAAATTGCCATCTACGAGTGGGCGATACTTTCTAGTAGCTTGATTGTATGTGTGTGTGTGTGTGCGTTTGGAGGGAAGTGAATTTGTGTTTGTATACGCTTGGTTGTCCGCTTGTCGTTGGTAATCCCAAAGGCGCAGTCCTGTCGTTTTGTGCTTTTACTTTCACGCAATCTTTCCAAAGAAGTTGAATCTGTGTCACTTGCAGCTACTTTGGTATTTCGTGTGCTTTTGTTTGTTTTTGTTTCTATTTTCATTTTTTTTTTTTTTTTTGTTGCTTTTGTGTTGTTGCGTACACATCAGTTTAAGTTTTTAGCGATTTTATGCTCGACTGCAATCATTGTCTAAACCGGCTTTCTACAGATTCGTCAACCAAAACACACAACATTTAATCTTAGCATTTTTCACATTGTTGTATGTTTTTTATACCTTTAAATAAATTTTATGCACATATTCAACAAATAATTACACGTGGCTCATGTTTATGCATGGGAGCAAAAAGCGCATGACACTTCTTCAATGCTATTATGACCTTTTTTTTCATAAAATTAAATTTTTTATCTTATTTTATTTTTTTTTGTCTGAGTAGCCTGTAGTATATCATATGAGCTGCTCCTTCACTGCAATATCCGGTTTAATGCGAAGGAATTTAAAGCAATTCTTCTTTATTTATGTGTATAATACACACTCACACTCACACTCACACATACACTCAAACCATTTTTTCAGTCCTTTGCAGCAGCAACGTGTTTGGAACTTCATATCACACATGTGCTATGCCGACAGTCTGTTTGCTGCTCATTCTCATGGCTGCATTAAAATATCTTTTGAGTTCGTCTTACATATTTTTCTCACATGCTTTTTACTTACAATTTGCTCCAGCTTTGTTTTTTTTTTTTGTTTTTACATTATTTGTTTTTCTTTTTTTGTTTTTGCACAGCAGATGCTGAAAATAAATAAGAAGCGTCAAATAAAAACACGGGATAAAAATATAAAAAAAGTAAGAAAATATATTTCGCAGACATTAATGGCCAACAACTTCAATCACACATACACACATACAAAGTTATACAAGAGAAATTCTTAGTTTAAAGTTAAGTGAAAATTTAAGAATATACAATAATAAAAACAAATACACCAAAGGAATGTCGCACATTTAATTTTGAGCATTTTCACCTTTGATTTGATTACAACTGCAATCAAACAAAAGTCTCAACTCACCTTGCCTGACAATAAATTCCCAAATCAGTATTTATACTTTGTTGACTTTAGCAAGTTTATTGCCAAGGTGAGCGTACGATGGGCGTTGTTGGCCAGCCTTGCTAACTTGTGCTCTGCTGTATTTGCCGACACACCGAGAGTGAGACGGACCATGAGACAGACAACCTTTTGGGCCGACTGAAAGTTTCTCAAGTGTTTCATTTACATTTTAAATTTCCCTTTTATTTTGTTTTATTTTATTTTATTTTGTTTCTGTTTTGTTTCATTTTGTAAGGGTTTAAGTGAAAGGTGTTGGCAAGCTTGAAGTGCTTGACAAACAGAAAGTTTTTATCCAAATTGTTAACGTATGCTGTTATTTATGCCAAAATAGAACAACATATTGTGAAAGAAGTCACTTGAGTTGTGGCAAAAAAAAAAAATCAAAAAAGAAACGCAAACTAAATAAGCAAAAGTGTTAGTGTAGTAAGCAGTCGACCTTGTCGGGCAGGTGGCTTAGGCTGGCAGATTAGAGTCATAGAGATACAGTTCAAACAGAAAAAATAAACAGACTTTCAAATATCATGACATGTTGCTTGAGTTTGGGTTAGTTAGGTAAGAAGATAGAAAATCCTCTCACTCTTCTTTTTTCTTCTTTTTGTATGATTATGTGGGAGCGCTTGTAGTCTGTAGCAAAATGTCAATTGTAATGTCAAAGGGCGAAGGAAATAAGATTTTGTGAATGTCTTTGATTGACAGTGAATAAAATAATAATAAATTCTCTTTGTCAAAGACAACAACATTAACATTTGTCTGCCATTCAACGCATATGCGAATTGAAAGACACATGCGCTTTGATAATTATTTCAATAACCACTAATAGAAAGACTTATGCTATTTTATAACAAAATTATAAAATTTTTGGTTGCATGAATGACACCCAACGTGCAATTAAATTCTCTGGCATTGCTTTTTGACTCGTGCCTTTTCGCTTTCATGTCAAATCGAATTGTCTTCCAAAAATTAGTTTCAACAAAACTGTTGCCGCAATGAATGTAGACAAATTTGCTTTGTGCCTGACTCATTTGGCGTTGCTTTCAATAACACAAAACTGTTTGAAAAAGGCTTTAATGAAGGAATTACGCGGCACATGTCTGTGTCCTTTCAACGCCTTCTGGCTGCGCTGTGGCAATTTTGTGCAAACGTGGCAACTTAATTATTTCCGAGTCACGTACAACTGACAACTTCGTTCCAAACGTGCCATATTTTTTTCAGGTTTTCTTTTTCTATTATTTTTTTCTGTGTTTTTTAATTTTGTATGTTTCGGTTTTCTGTAGTTTCCAAAAATCTCAAGTGAAAGGCGAAAATTACTGCGCAAAATTGAAAAAGGAGCGAAATTTTACGAATTGTTCTAAAATCTTAGCAGTTAAAGTAAAATAAGTATGAATTATTAATTTAATAAACACATCACACAAAAGACTTTTCACGCTTTAATAACTTTCAATGTTGGACTGAAGTAAAAGACATGTGGCTATTTGAAACATGTGACTATTCATTTTTAAATCAATTTTTTTTAAGTTTAAAACAAACAAGTTTTTTGAGTTACCTTTCAAAAAAAATTAAAGGTTTTTCGTTTTATCCGTTGGTGAAGTACAAACCCCCAGACAGATACGCAGATACTTTTAACTTCTGCCCTTGTCCATCGGTGTGTAAAAAAAAAACTGGTTTATTAAAGAAATATATTTAAAAAAAAAAAAAAAAACATTTTTCCACGTTCTGACTTGTTTTCGGTTTAGCGAAAAATGTCAAATATCAACTTGATGCCAAAAACCACAACGAAGCGGTTAAACGCACTCGTAATTCAAAGCGTCACTGGCAAAAAAATAAACTTACTATCATAAAAACAAAGTGACCGAAATCCACATTGGTAAAGTGCTCAAATGTTATCTATGCGGACTGCTTTTGACATATTTCCAAAGCGACTTTTTGTATTAACATAATATTCTGTTAATGGCCGCTGACAACATTTGACACTTGGCTTTGTCGGCCCATTTCAAAGTTGACAGTTATCCGAAATTTTCTGTTTATCAACGACAACAAGACTGAGTTAAGCGCTAGACAGACGTAAGAGTACATATGTATATATATCTATGATTGTGCGAACAGTGAGCGCCGATAGTGAGAATAATCGAAACTCATTTATTCCATAAACTTACCATTAACATAAAATTTAACTCAATTACTGTTTTGTTTTAATAAATATTTTAATAGAAAAGATTGAATAAAATGTATTATTCTTATGAGTAGTAAAACTTTATTAATCTTTGACTACATTTTGATGCTTACTGTATATTACCCCTTCAAAAGTTGCGTTAAATAATTTTTTGTCGCTCCAATTGTTTTTTGTGGCTTGTTACTATTCGCGCTGCATTCAACTTTTTTCGCTTTGTTTGCTCTCCAAGGTATTACGCAGATTATTGCCAGTTGAGGCAAAACTGCGTAGTGTGTTAGTTGCAAAAAAGAGAGTGTTTGACTTTCACACACCCTGTACCATTAATAAAGAACAACGGTCTTAAAGCATAGCCACACCCATTTTTCAATTAAAACAAAATGCACATCTGTTTACTAATATACTTACATCAGCAAACATTCCAATTTTTATATTCATATCTCCAACTTTAAAAAAAAATGTTTAATATAATAGAGACAGCTTAATTTTTTTACTTCCTACCCAAAAACGAAGTGAGAGAAAGAACAAGTGCACAAAATTGATTTGTTTATTGAGTAGGAGAATCAAGATCCGAATGAATTTTGTTGCTACATATTATGTTTTTCGAATTTGACGCGTTCATAGAGTTGCACTGAGAAAAGGCCAAGTCGAAATGAATTTCGTTTTCTACGCTGATTGTACACAAAACTGATATGCCCTTGTACAAGGTGCAGAGTATAATAAAAAGAGCTGATGACAACAACGGCGACTCTGCTCTCAGCTCTCAGCTGCTGCTGCTGCGCGCTGCTCTCTGCAGTCTCGTTACGTTGGCATTGACACCGTGACTTTCATTGTTCAACGCAGCGCTCACGACATAAATTTCACTGAGGTGACACATTTAAATTTATGGCTTTATAATTTTTTTGCATCCTTTTTATTTTTATGTCAAAATGAAATGAATACAATGTTTCCGATGAAACAAACGTTTATTAAATTCATTGTATTTTATTCGTTTTCTCATTTTATTCAGTAATTATATTGCAATACAATTATAGCACTGTTGGACTTGTTTAAACTGTTACATTTTTTTTTTCTTATTGGAAGGCTCACTTGAAAATTAACTCTTTTTGATTTAATTTAATGTGTATTCAAGATGTGGTAGATTTTCACTGGTAATAAGTTTATGATTTTTGATAAATTGTTCATACGCGGCCTCCAATAAGGCAACATTCACGTTATCATCGAAGTTCAACGGTCTCGATTCACAAATATACATGATCTGAACATCGCATTTGTTATCGTTCATTTCGATTTGATTGCGATCATTTTCGGTTGCATGCATAAGGTTAACGCAATGTTCATTGTGCCGCCGATTGTTTGGTTCGCCGGTGGTAAAACGTTTATAGGTCATCGGCTTGCCATTGCTTTGCCAGTGGAATTCACCCTCTTTGGATAAATCATTAGCCGAAGTCCAAAACCATTCATGTTCAAGTTTAGCATTTTTAATGTAATTGTTTATTGTATTCATTTCGTCTTCATTTTCTATGGTAACAAGCTCAGCATTTAGTTTGCGACACTCAAGTTCAGCTTGAAACCAATTTTTCTGTCAAAGAAAAAAAATACAATGTGTTGATAAAACTCATGGAAATTTGCAAATATTAATGTAAAAAAAAATCTGTATAGTCTGCATGATAATAAACTTTGCAAAATGCTTACCTTTGTTTGTTCCATCTTATAGCATTTGTCACCAAAACGTTGAAAATTTTTTGGGCAGTCGTCATTGTCAGAAATGTCTGGAAATTTTTGAATTTATAAAATATTATTATATTATATAATATTTAATTATTATTTCAAATTTTATAAGTAAAATAGATTTTTATTGCTTACCCTGTGCATGAATATTTAAATATATATTCAAAAAAACTAATGAAAAGAATAATTTGAAAATTAGCGACATTTTTGTGGCGTTCGGTTGTGTCGAGTAACAAAGCGCGAATGAAATGGCATCGCGTTCATTTATTATCGAATCGAATCGTTTTAAACTCTGCTGAGAGCGATAATTTCCTTATCAAGAATGTGCCCGAATTAATAAAAAAAACAAAATTCCCATTGAATCTGGATTTATTCGCAAAGCGGTCAACCTTATACAACAACAAGTTTTAATAATGCAACTGATAACCTGAGAGTGCATTATCGAAACGACGGATCTCGTCGTGTTGACCAATAAAATACTACATATATATAATTTATATAGTCGTAGATGTCTCCTTCTCTGCGTAACAAACTTTATCACAATGTTAATATATTTTTTTTTTTAAAGAAGTGTGCATATAAACAACAGATTTTGCTTGAGTTAACTTATGACAAATCATCAAAACTGATTATTTACTGCTGCAAGCGCTTTGGCATCAGCGGACTGTCCGAACCCAAAGATGCCAACAACAACAAACAAGACAATGATAACACTTAAAGCGCTTATCATCGTCATCATCACCATCAGAAAAGTTTGTATTGTGGCTTCCGACAGAATAGCACCATTTTTAATACATTATAATTTGTTATAATTAATGACGAAAATTGGCCAGACCAGAAGCTGTTAATAATGATGTGGCTTCAATGCTGACAGTAACTAAGTTGTATTTAATAGGAATTTTGTGACAAATTTTCAAAATTTTATTTTTAATTTTTTTTTTTTTTATAAATTCAATTTGTGTTTCACTGGAAATGTCACAATATTAATTTATAAATGTGTAGAAAGTCTCAGAAAGCATTTTAATGGCAAAGGTTGTCAAGATAAGCGTTGAATTTCATTTGTTGTTGAAATATATTTCATTTGCTTGTTGTTTTTTTTTTTTTTTTTAAATTTTGCAATCTCTACTTTTTCTTATTAAAAATTCTTAATTTTTTTTTTACACAAATACACAAACATTTATTGATTTGTGCGAAAATACACATTTGATGTGCCAACAAAGTTGAGCACCTTATCAACGCTTCCATGGCTCAACTGTGAGCGTAAATTCTAAGAACGACACATAAAATGCTTTAAATAACGTAAAACAAAAGTGTAGAATAGAAATGAACAAAAAAACAAAAAATGAGAGGCGAGTAAACTTGTGCGTAAAGCCGCAACGCTCAACAATGGAAGATTTATAAGACGAAGCGAAAGAAATAAGCGGCAAGAAAAAAAAAAGAGAAAAAAACAATGAAAATAGACAATATGGCGATGTGGATGAGACACGGCAAAAGATAAGTCGACAAACTTCATAGCCGAAGAACAAAGGACATTGAAATAACCAAGCATGAAATGAGCAGCAGTCACGGACGAACAAAACAAACCGGAGAGCAACAAAGAATGAGCAAAATATGCAGAGGAAATAGAATAGAATACAAAAAAAGCAATCGTGGCAAAGAGCGAGACCATGAACAAAGCGAACGAGACCGCTAATGGGAAGTAAGCAGATGGCTAATAAACTAAGGAGCCGACTATGCCATAATCCACGCCGTGCCGTCTTTAGCTTGTTCATTGCTTAATCGAAAGGCTTTGGGCTTAGCTACGGCTTTGACTTGTGCCGCACGGACGGAGACACAAAAGTGGATAAAAGTCGGCGACTAAAAATAAAGAAAAGAGATGAAAAAAAAAAGACTAATGCCAATAAAGTAAAGTGCCGCTAATTAAACACTTTCTTTTGTAGACT
This sequence comes from Phortica okadai, assembly GCA_034638295.1. Taxonomy (NCBI): domain Eukaryota; kingdom Metazoa; phylum Arthropoda; class Insecta; order Diptera; family Drosophilidae; genus Phortica; species Phortica okadai. The sequence continues at coordinate 46,252,258 of CM067849.1, read as the reverse complement.
TTGAAAGTCACAGAAAGACGCTACCCAGAGTGTCTTGAGGAGCTGTGTAGACTTTCTGACAGGACATGCGGCATTCAACATGGAAGTACTTTAAAATCATGATGAGCAAATAACTTAAATGATATTTAAAGCTAAGAGTCATGCGAATATATACTTTTTAATGCAAAACGTAAGCACTTCTTCTTTTATGTATATTGTATCTGTAGTGTACAAACATCTTCTATGAAATAACATTCATTGTATCAGAGTATATTAAGTTTGTTGCAGACCAAATGTGTGTAACAGCTATAAGCTGTGTAAACATAAGCCGACAATTTTTTACCTCCCCCTCATTTCCACAATTAATAGCTTTATCTCCTATACTATAAAACTCATTAAGCAGGTTCAGCAAATATACATACCTCTTTAAAACCGCATACCCAAAAGGTTTATTAAATTCATTATTCAATTCATTATTAAATTAAATTCATTATTCAATTCATTATTAATTTAAATGAATTATTAAATTCATTTACTCATTTTATTCAGTAATTATATTGCAACACAATTATAGCACTGTTGGACTGTTCTTTTTATTATTTTAAATTTTTTTTGTTATTGACAATTAACTCTTTTTGATTTAATTCAATGTGTGTTCAAGATGTGGTAGATTTTCACTGGTAATAAGTTTATGATTTTGGATAAATTGTTCATGCGCGGCCTCCAATAAACCAGCATCTACGCTATTATGGAAATTCAACGGTCTCGATTCACAAATATACATGAGCTGAACATCGCATTTGTTATCATTCATTTCGATTTGATTGCGATCGTTTTCGGTTGCATGCATAAGGTTAACGCAATGTTCTTTGTGCCGCCGATTGTTTGGTTCGCCGGTGGTAAAACGTTTATAGGTCATCGGCTTGCCATTGCTTTGCCAGTGGAATTCACCCTCTTTGGATAAATCACTAGCCGAAGTCCAAAACCATTTATGTTCAAGTTTAGCATTTTTAATGTAATTGTTTATTGTATTCATTTCGTCTTCATTTTCTATGGTCACAAGCTCAGCATTTAGTTTACGACACTCGAGTTCAGCTTGAAACCAATTTTTGATAAAGCTCATGGAAATTTTCAAATATCAATGGAAAAAAAAAAAATTCTGTACAGTCTGCAAGATAAAAAACTTTGCAAAATGCTTAGCTTTGCTTGTTCAATCTTATAGCATTTGTCACCAAAACGTTGGAAATTCCCTGGGCAGTCGTCATTGTCAGAAATGTCTTCAAATTTATTTATTTATAAAATATTAGTTTATATATTATTTAATTATTATTTCAAATTTAATAAGTAAAATAGATTTTTATTGCTTACCCTGTGCATGAATATTTAAATATATATTCAAAAATACTAATGAAAAGAATAAGTTGAAAATGAGCGACATTTTTGTGGCGTTCGGTTGTGTCGAGTAGCAAGGCGCGAATGAAATGGCATCACGCACGTTCATTATTTACACAAGTCTGCTGGTAGCGATAATTTCCTTATCAAGTATGTGCCTAAATCATTAAAAAAAAAAAGAACCCACGCTTATTTCTAAGAATTCCTTTAATTTCCGTCGTGGCTTCAACAATTTAAGTCAGTTTATCGTTTGCGTGCACAAAGTATTGAAGTTGATAAAGAAAAAAAAAAACCAAACAAAAAATAAAGAAAACATGCTTTTTAATGCGTACACAGTTTCTTAATAAACAATACAACAAAAATTCTGTCATATACAATTCAAAGAGTTCATGTCCTTTGCCCAAAAGTAACTGACAGCAGCCGAACGAACATGAGATATTTGCAAGTGTCCTTGAACGAAAAATGCTCAGTTTGCAGACACGCACACACACACACAGACACACTCAAAAACATTCAAATTGACGAACATTAAACGGATGCCAATAAATGACAATGACAAACACGAGATCAAGGTGATGTCACAGCAAAAAACAAAAGAGCGTACAAGCAAAGCAAAGGCTTTTATTCGACTCAATAAATCGCAGTTGAGGTCAAATGTCAAACAACATGTTGTAAGCCAACAAACAACAACAACCAAAAAATGAAAAATGAAAAACAAGAAAAACAACATCAAAAAAATATTGACAAGATATTGTGTGGCTAACAGATGGCAGGACATTTCCATGCACATCGATACTATGACAGTCACAACAGACCAAATAAGCATAAACAAAAAAGGAAAAAAAAAAACAAAAATTGAATGCAAAATTCAAATCAGAGGATAGTAAGAGAACAAAATCAACGCTAACGAAATAAACCAAAAAAAGCAATTGTCAAATGTAAAAGTCAAACGAAATTGATGTTGTACTGCAGCAGCACAAAAACGAATGCACACAAGCCATGTTGTGTGAGGGGTGGGCGGAAGTGGCGCTGGAAATAAGTCATGCGTCATGGCGACGAGTTGGAAAAATGCTTCGCAAACTTCGCTTGAATGCCATGACACATGTTAAATTTTCATAAATCAAATTTTAATATGCGCCAACGCCATCAACAACACAAGCAAATAATGCTGCCGTTGCATGCAACGCAATGGCAAAGACGCACGTGTAAACTGCAACACTCAACGCGCATTCATGCGTCACACAAACACACACACACACAGACGCATGTGTGTACCTTGAACTTCTACTTTGCAGTTTGTGCCATTTTTGGGCAAAATTTTGTTTCGTAATTTCTTTTTAATTTCGTGCATATTAACACGAAGCTTTGCTGTTTGCTAATTTATATTGCACATTTGCATTGCGTGTCGTGCGTCGTGCTGCATGCTTCGTGCCCTTTATGCATCACCTTAGCGTGAATATTTAATAAAGTATTTGCTCTAAATTCCAAACTGTGTATCTGAGGTTGCATGCGAATGCACGGACACACAGCGTTGTCATTATCAAACGTAAAACGTGACATTGCAAATGTTTTCGAAAGTATGTGCGAGCAGGAATTCGCCATAGCGCACGCAAACGCAACATAAGTGTAAGAAATGCAAATTGTAAAAGTTTTTTCCCCCCTTTTATTTTTAGATTTTCCCGCAGACATGTCGTGTGCGTTCAACATTTACTTGATATTTAAAGTTGCAAATGAACTTGTTGTACGCCTTCACACTTCTGATTAGCAACAAAACTCATGCTGTCAAAGGTCAAAGGTCAAGTGTTCTTCAAGTTTTCAACAAAAAAGAAAAAAAAAAGAAACTGAAAACGAAAGTGTGATAGCATGCTTAGTTATGCACACACTATGCTTCGTTTGATCTTGTCAGTTGCAGCCTGAGCAATTCACAAAACTTTCGCACAACAAGAACTTGTGTGAAAAACTTTTGATTGATATGATTGTAGGCTTACATTTGATTGACGTTGCTCGACTGCGGCCGCACAAGTATGTCAAGTGCAAGCGACAGCTCATGCTGTCTACCGTGTGAGAAGTGCAGCCTTTGATGCCAAACTACAAATCATATTCAAATACATGCGTTTGATGAAAAAATCCACGTGGTCTTAAGTTCATTTGGTATAAATATTTTCACATTTCGTATTGCAGAGAAACTTTTGCTTAGCATTGGAAAAAGTACACGGCAAACTTTAAGCTCAGCATGACAGCATAAGCACACTGTTGATATTATTTTATAATTGAAGTGAAATATTTAAGCTTTACAGTTGATTTTATAATCAGTCGGGCTTCGATGAGTGACTCGTTTAAGTAAAGCAAACAATATAAGACAAGCGCTTCAGAACTTACTTATAGTTGAGCATAGCGAACAAGTTGTGTTGCAGGTTACAGACACCAAACCGAGCAAGGTGTAGACTATCTGAAATTATTAGCAAGACATTCATTTTCGGATTGTGTCTTCTTTTCGGTTTGTTTGTTTCGTTTGCATTTGTCTGTTGTTTGTCTTTTTGTGTGTGTACATGTGTAAATGTAAGTTCCATTTTACATAAGCAAACAAACATTTGACTGTCAAGCATAAATTAAATACTTAAAATGTACTTTTACAAGTTTTGCCACATACTCGAAGTACGTGTGTAGCACCGAACAACGAACAACGAAACACCAAATATCGTACTCATAATATAAGTAGAAGTCAGTTGAAAAGCTTGCCTTAAGTCGACAACGTGTCAGTGGCAGTGGCAGTGGCAGAGCAAGCGCAAGAGTACAGCAACGGAACACGCAACGATATTGAGAACATGTGTCGCAGATTGTCAAACAGTAGCAAAGACAACACACACGCACACACACGTATACATATATGATAACGAATATTTTGCAAATACATACTGGTGTATGTGTTGAATGCATGACGGGACGTACAGGACGTATACGCAACATAAATTTTAAATTGCAAATGTTCATAAAAAAAATAAAAATGAAATGAAAGTTTCGTAGCACTCAGGAAACTGAAAACTGAAAACTGAAAACAGAAAACAGAAATGTCAATGCTAATAAACGAAGAATCCTTTAATGCGTTTGGCTTAACATTTTATACCAAGGTGTTTTATTGACATTATTAAGCGTGCCGCGTTGAAAGGCACACAATTGGCAAGTTGGCAAATTGGCATTGAGATACACGCACAAGCACACAGATACGAGTTTATTTGGCTGACACCTTTTACAATTGGCCAAGCCAAACAGAGCCAAAATGTCAAAACGAACTAAAATACAAAATTATTGTTATTGTCAAGTGACTCGCTTCTGCTTATGGCAGGGATTTCAATGCTTAGCATATCTTTTTCTTTTTCGCAACAATTTTGTTTTGTGTTACTTTGCCGTTTTGTTTGCGGAGAAAATTTCGTTGGTTGGCGTTTAATTTAATTAACTAAGTGGCAAGAACAATTAAGTGAAGCATTGAGTTTGGAATAATACAAATTAATTAGAATATGCTAATAAGGCAGCATTACATGCTGACTTTCAGTGCTTTCGCCGCTTGACTGTGACATATTGAAGGACGAATTTCACTTGCGTAAATAATTTAAAACGACGCTTGCTCGTTGAATTGCTAATAGGAATGGACAGACCAACGACGACGATCCCGTCGACTTTAGTTGAAATTTTGTTAGGTAAAAGTTTTTCTTTTTTAAGCACAAACAAAATGAATTGCATGTGAAATTTGCGCATAAAATTAAATGCAAAGAGAATTTAACACACAAAATTTTGATTTCAAACTGCATTCACTCATTCATGCAATTCATACATTTGGGAAATTATTTTTATGCAACAAAGTGCACAACAAATGATATTTTGCGACGTACTTTAATTTGTTTTCCATTTGCTATATGCATGTGTGTGTCTGTCAAGCAATTGTTGTTGTTGTTGTTGTTGGCGTTTAGTTGCTCAGCACACGGACACATGGGATAACGTCGACACTTCACATTTTGCTTTGAAACAATCAATCTTTCGTATTGGGAAATCTACGTAAATGATGAATGAGTTACGGAATAAGTCACTTGACGTAGAAATCGTATGTCAAAATATTTTATACTCGTATGCACTTTGGTTGACTTCATGAATGAAGCATAGATTAAAAATTAATGAACTATAAAATAAATAAAATAAAATAAACTAAAACAATTCAAGAAGTGCAAGAAGTTCTAATAACAAATGTGCGTTGAAGATAACTAAACTGCTATAATATCATAAGATTTATAAACTTATATTTTGTTGTAATTAGCACACACACACACACACACAATGCTTGCTTGTAGCATCCTTAGCTAATGCGCTAATATTGTTTTCATTGTATTTCAAACTTTTCCAAATACTTAATCTTCTTCAAGGATTATAAAACAAACACAACAACAATAAAAGTAAAAAAAAAAAAGAATGAAGGCAAAACTAAGAGATCATTCATCATATATCCGTTTGACCTTTAACTGTGTGTGTGTGTGAGAGAGTTCTAAGCTCAATTCATAACTGATTTGTGATGTGAGCAGATTAAATCGATTTTAATCGTTCATAAGTCAAGTGAATGAAGTGCTCAATAAAGTACACAATCAGACGCACGCGTAAGCAACGCAACGCATCGTATCGTATGTCAGGAAGTTAAGCGGAAGGAAGTAAATCGCCAAGTGTCTGTGGGCGTGAGTGTGTGTGTGTGTGTGTGTAAAGCGTGTGGGCGTTTGTTTGGTCATGGTGGCAGAGTTAGAGAGGCTCAACGGATGAGCGAATAAGTGCATGAATGTATATTGCTACAGTAACGCTGTTGAACAATAAATCTCTTTATCGCAATAATCGTTAAAGTTCATTCGTCACAGCACATGATTGCCTCACTGCAATGTTTTGTTTATGGTCCAACAATCAAAATGTTCAATCGCTTCTACACATACATTTGTCTGTATGTGTATGTGTGACAGCTTTCATATATACGTTTTACCCTTTAGAATTTACGCTTCAATATAGGTTGACTTCGGCAACCAAGCTCAGTTAAGTGTAAGGCTCTCAATGCGTATGCGAATGTGAATGATGGCTTATCAAAATCAGTGAATTTCATAATCGATTACATGGGCTTGATTTAGGCAGAGCATGTGTTGAAAGCTTTGACAAGAGTGTTCTGTAGTTGATGTAGAAGACAATTTAAATGAAATAATATAAATAAAAAACTTTATATTTTGGAATGAAATCATGAAGTTTTATATATAAATTTTAAATAAAATGATTCATACTTTTGTTGTTTCCATCAAAGCGATAATCCTATCTGCTATATCATTATAATACACACACAATTTCAATGCTTTTTCTCAGTAATTTCAATTTTAGTTTATTGTTCACTTCATTGTCATCTACTTTTTTTTTAATTTGATTTTTGTGACCAAAACTCCGAGCAAATAAACTGAAAATGGATTGTTTTGTGTTGCGGTTATCAATTTGAAATGACAACTGTGCGCTTGTGAGTTAAGCCACAAAGGTGATTTCAATGCAATTAGAGAATTCGTTTTACAAACGTTGACCGAGCGTACAATGAGATATGTGAAATGATCATGCGAATGTACAACACAGAAAACAAAAAAAAAAAAAAAATAATAATCGCTATGCGCTTTTCATTAAACAGAAATTTTTGCATATTTGAATTTGGTCAATAAAACCACACACACGCACACACACTCATGTGCTTCTGTTCTGCCACGAGGCATGAGCTTGCAGTCATAGCAACATTTCAAGTGTTGTTTTGTACTATTGTGAAAACTCTTATTAATGAAACTATTTTTTAGTTGTGTAAAAACGTCACGTTTTTATTTCTTTTTTCGAAAATTTCAACAAATAGATAGGTTTTTTGTTAAAAACGATTTAATGAAAGTTTTAATTACCGTGTATGTTCGATGTATGTTTGGTTTTGGTTGGCAATAACTTTTCTTACAACAGGAAGAAAGAGTTTTCGTTATTGAAAATTAAAAGTTAATTCTTCGTTCAATTGTTGAGCGAATCATGTGCTCATAAATCGTGTTTTCTTTATTGCTTTTAGTGTAAAAACCAATTGAATCATCATTGATTCCATAATAATGTCATGAGTGACAATGAATCTGAGCTTACGCTGGCGTGATGGAAAGTTGAACGAAGCAAGTGAGTAAGCAAAAGTTCGTCAGCAAAAAAAAGAAAGAAAGAAAATCGAATCTGGCACATCAAAGAACAGTAATTATTCTGGGACTTTGAGTGATGATGATGATGAGATTGCTGGTGAGCCAAACAAAATTCAATTTTATTTATATAAGTATCTTGCCGCTAAACTGAGAAGAGAAGACATCAGCTATAAATGCATAAGAGGTGTTCATGTCAAAATGATGGTTTATTCGCTGAGTATTGTAAAATATCACACTTTTGAAGGAAATAAGAGAAGTACAAATACACATCCCTCAAATGTGCATCTTAAGGAATCTTTTGAAACTCAAATATTGAATTCTGCTAAAGGTATCAAAATAAAACATTTCAGTTTAGTCAACAGCTTCATCAACATCTTCGAAATGTACTCATAATCATTAAAAGAACACACTTTTAGAATGAATTGTCACAGCAGTTGAGTGATTAACAACAGCGAAACTGTCAGTAGCATAAGTCTTAAATCGTTCGTAATTCTCTAATTGCTCAAAACACAAATAAAATATAAATTAAAATGAAAGCAATAATTAAATGTTAATTATCGCAATAAATTATAAGTTTAAGTGCAACAAAGCGATTTATAAATAAAATCACGTCGATAAAGTAACTTTAAAATTGTTTTTTTTTTATGTGACTTTAAGTGAATGCACGTGTTTTGAAGACGAATAGCGATAACAACAATACCAAAAAAAAATCCAAGTTCAGCCATGGCATGTTCAACGCCCTTTACAGTTTGCCAAAAGTTAACAAAAAAAAAAAAAAACAAAGTTATTGGAGCTGAAGGCTAGACAGGTGGACTGGGACGTAGCAAATGCATAAGCGAAGCTTCAATAGCAAAAGTAAAGTCAAAGTAACTGAAAACGGAAAACGGAAAGCAAAGCGAAAAAAAAGGAAAGGAAAGGTCGCACAGAACGGCAATGAAATCTACAACAAATGTTTATGTCAGCGTGAATCAAAGGCAGCGATGCGGTAAGGGTGTGCTGACTTGTGATGTGATGTAGTGTGGTGTGGTGGCGTGCGTTGAGGTGTTGTTGAGCGTGGCGTGACGTGGCGTGTATTGAGTGTCAAGCAAGCAGGTGGTCGCCATTATTTGTTGTGTAGCACATTGAGTTGAAAAATTACTTTGTAATTCGCGCGTTAAAGTAATGCTATAAATTGCAATAAAACAGCAATAAGACGCTGAAACATTGTTTTGCCTTCGCTCATCGGTGAAAAAAAAAAATATAAAACAAACAACAACAAAAAATTACTTATCCATGACAGCGAATATTCACTCAAATTTGAAATGTTAACTCATATACGGCTTGGCATGAGAGGCAGGCATCTGGCATGCTATGCGTCTTCTTCTTTTTTTTTTTGCATTTTCTGCTTCTCGCACCACAAGATAAAACAACAACAATAACAGCAGCAACAACACAAACGATGAGCACTTTCCTGTTGAGCACATCCTTTGGCATGCTTTTGTTCTTGTTTTGCTTCGATTTCAACGTGCTGAACTGTTACTCATTTCATGGCTTGTTTGTTGGTAACAGTGTTGCCATCCGGTGGCATGGCTTTGTTGTTGTTGTTGCTACAAAATACTGTTGCTTATTTTCTTCGCACTTATGAGACGCTATTGTTCTATTGTTTAACGCTTCCTTTCTTTGCCGTACCAACATTGCAACTTTCATTTCATTTTTCCACCAAACCATTAAGCTTGCTGCTTTTGACCGCATCGCATTTTGTGGTATTTTTAAGCTATTGTGTTACACTCCTGTAGGCAACGTCAATTTATTCACTGCTCTGTTGGTAAACTCATGTCAGACTCATTTGTTTTACGCCTTTAAGCGCTTCTTGAACTCTGTCGGCCAACGTTAGCAAGCAACGGCGACTGCTTGCTCTAATCTTTAGCACTTTATCGGAATTAAATTTTAGACGAACAAAAGCCATTCTACTCAAAAATAAAAAAAAGAGAATGTTGTATGTGCTTGTAGCTTGTAGCTTGCAGAAAACTCGACGTCAACGACGTCGTCATAGCATGGAATCTCTGAAAATATTTGCACACTTTATTTCTTCATAATGACGGCCGCACTATTATTTTGTATGTCTCTCTGTATAGTTGAGATTTTGTTGGCGGTGGCAGTGGCAGCGGCAGCACGTTGAGCGTGTTGCGGATCGCGTAGTTTACATTAATTTCACGTTAATTTCACGCGATAATCGTATTTTTGCCGACATAATAGACCTCGCTGCCATATTGTTTTAACGGCAGATAACACGCTTAATGGCTTCCATTAAAGTTCTTATTTATGCACTTGAAATCACATTAAAGCGAACTTTATTTGCAATTTGGGTTCGCTTAATACGCTCAGAGGTGTGTGTGTGTCTGTGAGCTTGTGTGTGTGCTTGGACCAACAACGAGTCATTTTTTCGCGTCGATATTTCGTAATTATTTTACACCCAAGCACATTTTTATTGCTGTTGCAACAACAACAACAAAATGTATCAAATATCTACTCGTGCATAGCCATTTGCTTAATCCTCGTCGCTGTGATTCATTGTCGCTTGTCAGCCTTTCTAATGTGGCACGGCTTAAGCGTGTCAATAAAGCAATCGCAATCATGACATGCTTGAAAAGAATCGTTCTTCACAGTCCGCAACGAAACGAAACGCAACGCAATGAAATCGTAACAAAATCAAAATGAATCGAAATACTCGTGTCATTGCCTAAATGACATCTTTATTGACCGTAAATGTTCAAGCGCGCAAATGTCCTTGACACAAGCAAAGCCAACAGCAATAACAACACAAAGAAGTTTTTGTCTGTTGGCTGCGATAATCAAATGAATTTATTTTGATGTTCGCTTCATTATGTAAAAAAATGCCATCACGATTAAACGTGCCTTGCTTTTAATACCATATACATATATATACATATACTTACATTCGTATAGATAAGTTGCATTCGAACTTTCATTTTTATTTACCATTTTTATATCCTGTACCTTATGGTATATTAGTTTTGTGCGTATCGAAAATGTATGGAACATTTATAAGGAAGCGTGGCACACCCTTGATCAATATCGATCATTTATTAACGCATCGATCTTGAAAACTATGTGGGGAAAACCATAATTTCTTTTCAGTTCGATTCTGATATTCATTAAGCTGATCTATTTTTTTTTATGGTTCTCATCCGGGACTTATATTAGTAGTCAAGGGCAATAACTGAAGCTACCTCGAATAAAAACATTGCAAATGTCATATTTTCTCGGTTAACTTTTGAGATAGGAACATTAAATTTGAAAAGTGGACTTTGAAATTCTGAAAAAAAACTTTGAACGTATAATAATGGGATATACTGAAGAAACATGGTATGTAGAAGTCGACCAAGCCCTTATTGATTGTTTACTTATTATATATATATATTTTTTATTTTTTATGTGTGTGGCTTAAATAACAATTTGTTATTGTGCTTATCGAAAACTGCACTATTTCATTTGACTTGCCAATTCGTTATACACAAGCGATTTCATGAAAAATGTTGCCTAATTGGTTTTCAATAGTTTTGCGCGTAACTTTTTTAACATTAAAATGATTAAAGAGCAGGGATAAATTTGTTATTGGCGGATGACTTCTTTTTTTCATCGCAGATACTTTTGAAAAAAATGTTTCCATTTTTTTTCGCACAACTTGAGTGAATTTAACGAAATTGAATTACGGAAATGTTTCAATTTTAAAATGAATGGCTTTTTGCGCAAAAATGGCGGACTTAAAAGGCTTTTTTGTATTGGCACTGAAAACTGTGTGAAAAATACTTTTTCTAACAAACTTACAAAGCGCAAAAAAAAAAAATGGAATTTTTGATAAATTTGTTTTTAATCTGCCTTAAAAAGTAAAATGCTAAATGTTTTTCAAAGCATTTTAAATTCTTTTTTTTATTAGAAAGTCGCAAATGATTTGAATTTTATTTCAGTTGAAATTTTCAATAAGAAAAATTCTTACTGAAAACAATAATGTAATAGCTTCAGTTAGACAGAATAAATTGGAGAGCCTTGTCTCTCAGAGAATAGAAGTTGAAGTTGTGCTTATTTTGATCCTTAGTACATTGAGAAGATTTTTTCACAACTTAGAAAAAAGTATATACTTAATATGGCGCTCTCAAAAGAGACAACAACAATAGCCACTGCGATGAGCACACGACGTGCACAGATGGACATAAAAAAACTGTTAGCTTCGGAACATGTGATCAAAATCGAGCCAAACTTGACGCATTTGTACGTTAAGGTATGCGGACCAAGGCACACATGCTATGAGGGCGGCATTTGGACCGTCAAAGTTGTGCTGCCCACTGAGTATCCCTATAAGGCGCCATTGATAAGGTTCTCCAATAAAATCTTTCATCCGAATGTCGAATACGATTCAGGCATTGTATGCATGAACGTGCTCCGGGAGGCATGGTCACCTATATACGACTTACTTAATATATTTGATATATTTTTGCCACAACTGCTCAGAAATCCGAATCCGACGGATCCATTGAATCATTTGGCCGCAAGTTTACTAACAAGAACACCGCGCATATATAAAGAACGTGTTGTACAGTTTGTGCGTATGTACGCTGCGCCGCAATGGGCCGAAGTCAGGGAGTATGAATTATTTGACCGGAAGAGTGAACCGACAGTTTCAATGAGCGCTTTAGCTGCAAGCCTCTCAAAGCTGAAAACAGACAATGAAGACATTCAGACAACCAAATGTTGGGATAATAAAAATTAATTGAATATTGGATTTTTTTTTTTTTTGTATCGAAATTATGAGATGAAAAGGCAATCAATTATTGAAAAAAATTAAGAAAATTTTGTAAATTGAGCATTTGAAATACATTATCCCTACTCAATTAGCTATGATTGTTTCTCATTTGCACTCAAGATGTAAGCTAGCTTAGTTATTAACGCAAAATATGCTACGAACTTAATTTGAATGGAAATTCATTTGTGATTTTAATTATTAAGCCAGCTCATTTAAAGTGCCTTGAACCCGGCACTAACACATCTCGTTGCGACACAGTCATGATTGTCGCGTCTGTTGCGAAATTGTCATTAATTTGGCCTTCATTGCGAGCGAGCGAGCGATAATCACATTCTGCAACAGAATAGAAGCGACTTCGACCATATTGTCTTAATTTCAGATAAGCTATTTTTGATGACTTTCATTAAAATGTCTGCGTTTGCCTTTGGGGAAATTCATAGTTGAATGTTATTGTCACTTTGCCGGCTCATTAAAGCGTAAGCGGGCGTGAAACTACTTGAGAATTTGAAGAGTGTGGGGTATGTTTATTGTGGCAGTGACAGCTACTCAACGATACAGAAACACATACATCCAACACACATACACGCACACACATACACCCAACCACAACCTTAAGAATTCTGTTTATATTTTACAGATCAAATGCCAATTGACACAACTTAAATCAAAAGTAACTCAGACTTCTTCTCAATAGAACTTAAGCGACACACTTGAATGCCATCAATTGCCATTCTTTTGACGCTGTCAACATATTGTTTGTCTTTTACGCCATACCAAAAATCTTTCAAACCCGCTGACATTTATTGCGCAATCATGTGCAAATAACGATTTAATGGTGATAATTACTGTTGAACAATTGCATTTGATGTCAGATGTGACAATCGCAATCGTATTTTATTGCATGCAATTAAGTGGAAATGATTCAAAATTCAATTTAGTAGAATAATTTGAACAGAGACGAATTTCAAGATGATTTTCTTTTTTATGTCAAAAGGATGAGTAAGTCGTGTAATAACACAAGTAAGTGAGTGAGTGAGTGGTTAAGCCTATTAAGTTCTCATAAATATTTTACATACTTCCAAGTAAAATTTGTATTAAAATCTTAGTTACATTTCATGCTTTGCGGATTATCAAAGTTCATATATGAAACTTTTAATGTACGCCATTAGGCAGCAACAAAAACTTTGCTGCAAGTTGATATCGAAGTAAAAGCTCTAAGCAACTTAAAGATGTTGCTGTTGTACTTGTTGAAATGTAAAATTATAATCAGTTTTTGTATATTAGTCTACATTTGTGGTAAGTAATATGAAAATCGCTTCTTAGCTGAACTTAGTCTAAGAGAAATCCATTGAAAACCCAAGAGTTTCAAAGTAATACAATTATGGTTTAAAGATTGATAGAATTCACATTTCTACTCTTGATAGTCAATTAAGATAGTAGCAACAAAAAGCTAACAGACTCTATTAATGCGTGCAACAGAAGAGTATGTCGAAGCAAAGGCAGAGTAAAGTAAGAACAGAAGACATTAAAATTGAAATGAAATTAGATTGAAAGATATTTGTATCGTAAACAATGTCAAGAGTGAGAATAAAATACTTTATATAACAAATATTTATTTTGTGATGTGTGCAAATCTACTTGAAATTTTACAACTTTTACATACAAAACATACATGCTCTTTATTAGGTTTTGTTTACTGCAAAGATTAGCATATAAAAATACTTGAAGTCGTACAGTTTAAATTCAAGTATTTTGTAAATAAATTGAATTTATTTACTTTGCTTTATGCAAACACGTTTTCCTGTGTTGTTCATGGTTGTGTCTTAGATATTTCATAAACACCTGAAAAATTTGCAGCTTAGCCAAAACAATAAATAAACTCATAAAATGCAGAACTTTGTGCAAAAAGTTCTGTTTGCCAAAAAACTTGTTAAGCTAAATGCAAAGTGCTTTTTGAAATTGTAATCCCAGATTGAGTGCAATTCATTTGTAATAATTCCAAAAATAATCAAAAGTTAAGCAAAAAATGCAATGCTCTGCACTTATTTGACTTTTGCTTAGTCATTAAGGTATTTTAATAGTTGATTAGTAATGGTCGTTAAGCTCTGCGAAAAAAATTTTACTCAACAAAAGAACATTAACTTAATCATGAAGTATGCAATGCACAGACCAGACGAGTGGATGTAGACATGAGTTGATAAGGGATGGGTGGTCCTATCTCAGGAAGCTTTTCAGATATAGCGTATAAAAAGGCAATCAGGCTTACGCCAATATTCATTCGAAGAGAGATAAATATATCTATGGAACTATTTGTTGAAAAGTATGAAAATCGATTTACCATATACATATGATGTTAAATAAATCTGAAATTGAGTTACAACGTCCTAAAAAATTATACCTAATTGAAAGTAGAGTAGAGCATTACTAGAGATTATTTTGAAGTCACTCTAGAGTGCACACTTGGGAGTTTGCCTCATACTCTTAAGCAATGCTAGCCAATATACGACATTTAAATGAAACAAGACAGAATGATTTTGACCCAAGTTAGCCTGTAACGCATTGACACATAGAGTATTTTGGCTTTCAATTTTTTAAACTTCATTTCTTGCATGAAATTAATGATGAGTGTCTTGCTAACTCTATTCATTTGATACTCTTTCGTGCTAATCTTGTATAAGGGGTCAAAATGAATTTGTTATTATTTTTTTTATTTTATAAAGAAGCCATATTATGCTTGCGAGCAGATGTTGCTCATTGACAATATGCACTTAACAATTTTATTACATCGTGTGCATGCTCCTCGTATTATAAATATTCATACAACTTAATCGGTTTATGTTCCGCAGATAATTGAATGCAGTTATCACGTCCCGCTGGCATGAAGTTTCATTCTACTGAATGCAGGCAGACAGTGGTCTTTTTTCACGTCTTTTTTTTTTTTATTTTTCGAATTATAACGCGTTTTCTTACACATTGCAAAGCATTATCATTTAGGTGAAGATTCAAGTCAAGCTTTTAGCACATGTAAATGAGTGAGACATGCTCATGGTTTTGCGTAATGACTGCTCACATTAAACTCAATTGACAACTTGTGCTGTGCTGTGAAATCAGCTTTGATGCTTGTTGGCAAATGCAATTTATTTTTTCTGAAATAACTAAGAGCGACTTTTGTATATGTTTCATTCACGAATATTTAAGTGAAAATGTTGCTTATGCTTTTCAACAGGCAAACGTCAATTGGCCCAGACCACCTGCTCGGCTGGATATCCAACTGTCGAGCACATTTAAACTCATTAACTTGTTCGTTCCAATTAAATGCAATTATGTAAATTGTAGGTAAATGTTGCTGCTTTCGAAGTGCAACATCGTGCATCGAAGCCGCTTGGTGTTGCAATCACCACTTCAGGTGTTGTTGTTGTTGTTATGTGCGTATGTGTGTGCCATGCTGGTTGAATGCATCATGTTTTTCGAAACCGCCCTTCATAAAAGGTAAAACACAATTTAATTAGTTTAGGTGATTCGGTGCCATTAAATTAGCGAATCGTTGCCATTAAGCATTGAAATAATTTTGGTAAATTTGGTAATTTTGGTCAAAAACAAAAAGAAAACAATTCCATGAAAATGTTAATGAAGGAAATTAAAATGTATTTTCATGAAACCAAAGTGAATAAATTATGCACAAAGTTTTAAAAGTGAGCTAATGAGTGGCATAAAATGAAGTTATCGAGCAGCTTGGTCGTATTACATGTAACGTTGAAAGAAATGTTGAATATATTTGTACAAATTAAATTTTAGCAACGAAGACTGGGCAGAAAGCATCGCATACACCAAACGTCTGTCCATTCGGGGCGCCTCATTGTCGTATAGAGCTCAACTCAGTTCAAAACTTGTGCCGTGTGGTCCTGTGGTGTGTTCGATTCATATTTACATATATCATTGAATGGTAAATTTTATTTCGTAAAAATAATTTTAGTTTTGCACAACATAAAATTCATTATCAAATGCGTGTTTTTATTGTCTCTGAGCCAATGAACTTTTTAAATGTAAATTTTATATATTGCTTGTAATATTTTATATATTAATGTTGTTCATAAATTATTTGCTGATAATCGCGCAATGGAAAAACCGTAAAAATTTTACAAATTTATAAATAATATTTTATTTTATCAAATTAGAACTTATTTGTTGGGCAATTAAAGCGATTTGTTATATTTTATTGTTCAATAAATTTGGTTTTTTTAATGTCAGAGCGCACAGCGACATATGAAAACCGAAATAAGTTTTTAATGCGATTTTGTATTTTAATTTAATAGTCGCCATTTTTGTGTATTTTCGTTTGTAATTTTAATTACCTTCTTTTTTTTAACTATTTGCAAATTGCGCGCTAATTGGCATGAAGAAAACTAAACAGAATAAATTTCAAAGCAACATGAATATTATTGTTTTATACCCTACGCGTGAGTTTAAGTACTTTAAATTTCGAAGAGTGTTTGTAACGCAATGAAAATATAATTTTTGACATTATTCACATAACTTTCAGATTTGTACTGTAATGAGTTCTCATAATAAGACATCATCTTATGAAGATGAAGAAAGAGAGTACTCATAGAGACTGCTTGGAAAATGACCAGCATAAAAAAGTTTCAATTTTCTTTAGTAAAGAAAAAAAATTCATGATTTTTTAAAATATCTTGATACATTTCTTTGTGCAGCGTATTAAATCTTCAGCATTGCGGAGCTCAACTAATTTTTTTTCGCATTTCGTATTCATAATCGTTCATAAATCATTAAAACAATAAGAAACTTTTAAAATATGATTGCCTTAAGCAATGCTTTAATGTGCGTTTAAAAGTTCCTCCTTCTCGGCATATTTTTTAAGCAACGCATTTGCTCTTTGCAAATGCAAAGCTTCGGTTTTGCAAACAACTGGCAATGTAAAGTTTTTTTAACTTCTAACGTTGAATTCAACTGTTTTCATATTCAAGTTTGTGGAAATTTTAATTCAACGTTTTTAATAAGCGCCAAAAAATGAATTTGCGCATTGGCGCACAAGTGCTAAAATGCTGAAAATCCCAACATAGATGCTCAGCGCACTCATCTGCATAAACTTTTCGTTAAAATGTTTAGCAACGAAATTCCTCTTATTCAAGTACAACAATGAGATTTGACGTGTTTATAAGATACGCATTTGAGTCACTTAAAGCAACAACGCTGACAGCAGAAAATCCACGCTGCAACACTGAAAATAACTTGCTTGCGTTTTGATAAAGTTTATAAATATTATTTTTTTTTTTGTTTGTTTGTTGTTGCTGTTGCGCCCTTTAGAAGGATTTGACGTTTGGTGATACTTATGGCTTTGCAGGAGGTGAGAAAATGTATAAATAAGTTTGCATAAGATTTATTTTTATACATTTCACATACATTCAAAAAGTTCTGCAGATTTTAAAAGATGATGACTGCTTTCTCATTGCTTTGTCAGTCTGTCACAACACACAACACTCAGACAGTAAAGAAAAAAAGCAAAGGAAAAAAGACATAAAACAATTTAATCATGACAGTGGTTTTATATAATTCTGTCTCTTGTGACATTTGGTCTGACAAATTGAAATAAATCACATCAAATTCTTCACTTATTTCATTACATTAAAATGTCGTTTGTAGACTCTTTTGACATCGTCAAAAGAATTTCTACTTATTTTTTGTATTTTTTCTTATTTTCGCGTTTTTCACAAGTTTTTGTTGTATTTTTTGTATGTCTGTTCTTATATAATTGAATTTTTGCGAACCTTTTATTTTTTGGTTTAGTCAACAAAAAGGAAATTAAATATTTTTATCGAACTTGTCATTCAAATACACAAAAATTAGTCAACGGACAGCGACAACTTCACTCGTCCAAAATTGTGCAAAAATAAATATTTGAGCGAAAATCGTTGGCGCCATTTAATGCGATGTAAACAATATTTGTACAATAATTACTGTGAAAAAACAAAAACAAAGACGCACAAACGACAAATAAGCAGACAAAAATCAGCGTAAATATAAACAAAATAATAAGCACATAAAATATGAATACAACTGGTTGACCTCACAAATTTTACACGAAATGTTGGCGCAAATACAAATTGTACAAGTATGTGCATGTGGCTGAGGCTGAGGCCTTGGGGACTAACAACGCTGTCGGCAACGGAAATGAAACAATTTGTACATAGGATATATAGTGTGATACAAAATTTGTAAAGAAACAAAAAAAAAAAAAAATGTGTCACGAGTTGGGTCGACAAATCGATGACATATCTTTAAATAAATTCTGCTACTTGATTAGGCGCACAAAGCAATTGCAATTTGTATTTGTAAGTATTATAGCATAGAACATTGGTAAGCCAATGACAAGTTGAAAATTTCAGTTTGTTACAAATGGCAAATTGTTGCGATTTAGTTCATTTCACAGGTTAGATAAGTCAACTGCCTGCCAATATTTCAGAAGCTTTGAAATGACTTCATTTCAAACAATCAAAGCGTAAATTGAATGACAGCAATCACTGTGCTCTCTGCTGCTCTATTATGGTACTACTTTATTTTATGTACAAAAGTAGTCATTTGCCACAATCTACTTGCGGCAAATATCGAAAAGATGAAGCTGTGAGTGAGTGAGTAAGAAAAAAAAAAAATCTCAAAGTTGAAGATGGCATTTGGTCGAGTTGAGCATATGTTGCGCGCAGATTGTCTGAGCGAGAACGGCAGCTGGAAATCACATAAATTACTTTATGATGGCGTCGCATGAATCTGGCAGTAGAAAAAAAACTTTTACTGGTCCGAATGACCGACACATATGGTCAAGCGGCTGAAACTTGGCCCGGCAATGCATCATGGCGCACGAACGAAACTTATTTCGAAGTTATTATTCGCTTAGCTCTTCATTCTTTGCTTTTGCTCTGCTATTTCTATTTCAATGTTTTTCATTGTTTTTTTTTTTTTCTCACAGTCCAAAGATTCAGCTACTTTTTCATCTGTCTGTCTGTCTGTCGGCAATTTCAGAAAAGGCGAGAAAGCAAAAGTTTTCGATTCACTTTGGTCTTTTTCTTTTTTGTTTTTGGTGTCTAGTTTTAGTTGAGTATCTAAAGAAAAACTTTGTTATTATTAGAGTTTTCGACCAAAAAATTTCATATTTCATAAAATTTTCCATCATGTATTTTTTTTTTTTTTGCTATATTTCTATTTTTCTAAAATTACAAAATTATTTTGAATAAAAATGAGTAATAAAAACCAAATTTGTTACTTTTCAATGCAAAAGCAATTTAAATGTTTAATTGAGATGAATTTTCTTTGCATACCTAAATGTCGATAAATGCTCTGATTTCATTTTGTATACGTAATATTTTGTTGTTTTTGTTTGTTTGTTTGTTTGGCAAAAATATTTAAGCTATTAAATAATTCAAAAGCTTTTCAAAGGTGTTGCTAACATATGTATTGAAACATGTGACACACATGTAATATTTTGATATTTTTAAAATTCATTTAATATATTTATTGATTTACTTTTCATTTATTTATTTTGCACTTTAAAAGGTCAATAGTTTTCAAACAAAAATTTTCCTAAAATTTGCGTAAAATATGTTTGCTTTAAGAGTTTGTCAACATCAAAAGATTATGTAATAAAACCTAATGATTCGACAACGTGATCGCTCAGCTGTAAGTCATGGTTTGTGTGCTGTGCGTCCTGGGGCGAGTAAGCGAGCATATTGAGACAACCAACCATGAAATAAGCAAGCAGCTGCCACAGGCGAAGGACACGGTTAGATTATGCACAGCTGCAATTTGTCCACTCATGAAAAATTTCATTAAATTTATTATTTAAGTTTGCCAAAGGACTTCGAATATTTCTTACTTCTTTGTCATTCATGGTGGCACAATATTGATGAATTGCTCAACTGTAAATCAATGCTTTGTTTAAGAAAAATGAGCAATGAAAAAATAAAAAGAAAAAAAATCATGACGCAGTTGAATTATAAAATCAAAGTGAGTTGTTGTTGTTTGTTTGTAGAGTGTAAGGTCATCAAACAAATTTTAAGTCGTGCTTTGAAAATTTTTTAATATCGAAGATAAGCTTTTTATAGTGCGCATTGCATTATTATGTGCTCTCACAGTAATGAAAAGTTGTGTAAATCATTTGATTTTTTTTTTGTAAATTTTTCCTTTCTGCAAGCACAATAATCTATATGGCAGGAAGTAATAATAATAATAAAAATGAAAAAAAAAGAAGATGAAATAGTCTAAACTCCTTAGTGAAAGTGCATTCGACAATAAATTAATGCTGAATAAGTGACCCACTTAATCTTCCAATTGTTGTGCTGCCGGCGTCATGAGCGTCGTCGGCAATGTCGTACGGTCGCCGTGCGCTTTCGGCCATTGTAAGTTCAACATAAATCTGCACTTTGAATATAATTCCTCTTATATATAAACACACGGCATCACGGCATGAGTTGCTACACAAGGCAAGCAACCAACTGAGAGATAAAATTCACTTTTTCAACGTTGTCCGCTTACGATTTTTTTTTTTTCCAACTTCTTCACTCAGTTGTTGTCTCTGTCGTTGTCTGTGTTTTTTGTTTTTGTTCTTTGGTTTTTATTGCGCAATGGATTAACTCTTTTTCTTTGTGTCTGGCAAAAGCATCGAAAAGTTAAGGAACAGAAAAATGTGCAAATGTGTTAAATGGAAAAATAATTCGTGCAAAGGTTTTTTTTTCCTTTTATTTATTTGTTGTTTTTTTTTTCCTCTCTCATTTTTCATACGCTTATGGGTAGAAGTGCAAAGCAGATAAAAAGCTCAGTGCATGCAAATAAAAATCACCTCTTTTACTTACCATCAAGCAAGCAAAGAAGCAAAAAAAAAAAAAAAATAAAAGAGAATATTGTTGTTGTAATTTATGTGAAATGGTAAATAGCCTAGGGTTATAATTGAGCTGTCTGCGATCTCTGGCTTCAATTCACGTGCATTTGCATTGATTTTCGTTGAATTATTACAAAGTCTTTTATTGCTTATCGGCAACAATTTGTATATTTTGTGCAATACAAAGCTTAATTGGCCTGAAATGCGTTTTCATTTATGCAAAATTTTAACAATCTCTCCGTTTATGAGTAACACATTTAAAAGCTGCAAAATTTTGTGATTTTTGCATAGCAATAAATTTTTACTTGCACTCAAATCAACTTAACTCAACAACATGTCTGAATTACTGTGACTGTACTAAGTTCTTTGATTGCAATTGCTTGCATGTATGCATGCTTTAAAGTATATGATTTTAAAATTTAATAAAATTTCACAGACACACACACAGACAGACGTGCAGTCATAACGTGACAAACACATGCAAAGCTAAAGAGTTGGAAAAGGGAAAAATAAAACCGCATGCATAATTTGTGTGGCGCCACAGACCAAAGTAAATCGCAACAACTTGAAGCGGGCGAGTGACTTTATGTCACTGAGTCAGTGTGTGTGTGTGTGTCAGATGTATGTCATAAACCAACAGACATATAGAAATATGTATGTAAGTACATCTACATGACGAAGAGTTGTATTGTACACTTGTCTTCCTTATGGTATTAGTGTTGTATCTGTGTGCGCGTGTGCGTGTATGTGTGTCGCTGACATCATGTCCAAATAAAATCTCCTGCCATGCATAAATGTTGGTTTCGCTCTTTCTGGCTCTTTGATTTTTACGGCATTCTTAAACAAAATGTTTCATATGACATTGTCTGCAATCGCCGTAAATGTCTTTTGCACCGATTTTCTGTTTGTTGTCTGTTGTCTCTACTGTATCTTGCGGTTGTGGACAAAAGTCATGAGTGTGCTTGTTGTATGTGGTTACTGTAGAATGCTATGTATGTCATTAATTTTAGTTTCTATGAAAATGAAGTTGCATAACATTTACATACATGATTTTTGACATTATTGTAGTACGTGGTTTTTTAGTGCCATTTAATTTATTGTTAAAGCAACAACATTAATTTCAAGTACTTATGGCAAATAACATTTGTGGCATTTAAAACCAATCAAAAATTAATCTACTATGCAACAAAAACAAATAAAAGAAAGCAAAGCAAAATAGAACAGAACATTTCAATTGCAGCGATCATTAGTGTCGGCTTATTGTAATCACTTCAGACGAACTGAAATTGCCATAAAACCGCAATCACAACCACAAAAAAAAATAAAATGAAAAAAGAACTTGACATGCCACACAAGAAACGAAAATCAGCTCCTTAGTCCTGCAGGAGGTGTTAACGAGATAAATGAAATTTCATGTCTTTTGCACACACACAGACGATATGTGAACAACAACAAGACCAGAGGCAAATCAAGCTTACAAAATGCACTCATTCATGTTCATGCAACGCACTTGCAAGCGCACTAAGTGAATTTTGTGTTGCTCAACGGCAAAAACCATGCAGTCATTCGACGATAAATGAATGAATGACTGAAGGAAAGAACGAGCGAACGAATAAATGAATAAAAGAACGTTGGAACGAGCGTATGAATGACTGAGTGAGTGAGTAAGTGAGAAGAGAAAGACATAGAGTTGTGTTGAATGAATCGGAAGCGATGAATGGCAATGCCTAAAAATGCGCAGACAAGTTTAATGGGCTCGTTAACGTTTGAATATCACCGAGGCAAGGATTGCATTCATGGCTACAAAATGCCATGCTGAACAAAACGTAGAAAAAATAAAAAAAAAAAAAAAACAAAACAATAATAAAAATGGCAAAGCACTAAAGGCAACTGATTCTATGGTAATGGCTCGCAGTTGTGCCTTAAGCAGCAATGAGTAAGTCTGTGCTTCAAACGAAATCACATGTGTGTGTTTGTTTGGAAAAAAGTTGCGTGCGTCTTTAAAAGATTAAAGTATTAAATATGTGTGAGTTTGCATATAAAAATCAAATGTCGACAAACATTAAAAAGCTGTTAAGCGATTTTTATGCAAAATAAGTTAATTTTTGGTTATATAAAATTTCGTTAAAATCAAAAGTCAAATTTAGAACGCGAAACAAAAAAAGGTGAAATGACATTTCGCATCAAAAACATTTTCATTGCCATTAGCAAAGCCATTTACATATCTATAGAAGAACACAAACAAATAAACAAACACAGACTTGCACACAAACATACACATAAACAAATATAAATACATGCCTATAGACACATTTTGTCTGTTGCGCATAAATTAAAGCCTTGTTTTGTAGTTGTTTGAACATGGTTTTTTTTTTCGTTGTTGGTTTCAAGTTTTTTGTTTTTTTTTTTTTTTTGTATCCGTTGGATTTGGCGTCTTCTTTGCTTTGTGTCACAAAAGGCCAAAGCGAAAAACTCAGCATGACTTTTCTCTGTACATGTGTCGCTAAATGTCAAACACAGACACATACATGAACATGAGCACACGTCCGTGTGCGTGTGTGTGGCATCTCCTTTTGCTATAGATAAGTTTTAAGCACTTTGACATACATTCACACATACATGCATACATACAAACAAATGCTTAGACAAAAGACACCAAGCGAAACCTCTAAACAGTCACACAGCTCACACACACACATACACATGCACACATACAGACATACAGAGTTTTTAGTAAGGAGAAGACTGGGCGTATGAACAATTTGTTTGACTGCCAAAAATATGTAAAGCCATGAAGAGCAAATTGCCGGGACTACCATAAAATTCAGGCGTCGACGTTGTTGTTGATGCTGGCATCTTAGCAAATTTGAACACACACTATAGATACATACATACATACATGCGTCTCAGTGCACTTCACTGTCATTTGGTCCGAACTTTTGTCTACGCAATTTCGATTAGAGGTGACTGACGTACAAAATGCCATTTACGGCTCTGTTTCGGTTAGTTTATGCTGTCTTCTTGAGCTTAAGTGTCACTTAAATCGTGCATGCAATTAACTGTTAAACAATTTACACTTTAATAATTTCAAAATTGTTAGCTAAGCAGAAATCCGCCAGGGAAACATTGCAAAGGCTTAAGTAAGTTCCTTGAGATATTTCCAAAAATTTTATAATACAATGAAAATTAAGTCAAACTACATTTTGATGTCATTTTTGTTGCTATTACTTTGGCTTATGTGCCTTGCGTGGCCTTGATTTGATATTTCCATACGCCTTGTTGAGTATAAAAATACAAAAACTTTTCACAATTTAAATAAAGTCAACTCAGAGCATAATCCATGTTTGCTCTATCATCAGTTAAATCTCTTTTTGGCGAAAGATTTTCAATAATCCAAATTATTCAAAGTTTGCCGCCGCGTCGCTCAATTTGTTTTATGGCACATGGCATTCGGTTACAGCAATTGCGCGGCTATCGCATAACAAGCCTGACGGCAATATTTTATTTTACTTCCAATTTATTATTATTATATTATTTTTTTTTTCCTTTTTTTTTTTGTGTTTTATTTTTTGTTTGCTCCGATTAACTTTTAAATTTATTGTGCACAAACAAAATCGAGTATCGTCGATCGCGCCCAATCATTGAAAACAAATTTCGTCCGCACTCAGCCACAAAGACTGGAAAATTTCACTCCCTTTTTTTGCTTTTTTGTTTTTTTTTTTTTGAGGCAAAACGAGCAGCAAAACAATTTGTGTTAAAATTCATGTTCTTGTGTGTTGGCCAAAAAGTGAAAAACCGAGACACACATACTCACACACACACGAAATCCGTCTCATAAATCTTCGCATAGATTGAGCACAACCAAACCAAAGTCAATACTTCTTGCATTGGCTTCGACTTTCGACTCTCTCAGTACAAATTCTGCGGCAATGGCGGTTCAATAAATTATTTTAGCCGAAATTTGTCGACCTCCATAACAGAATTTCTACAGAAAATTTTTTTTTTGTTCTTTTTAAATTGTTTGACTTGCCGAAAATGTTTGAGTTCCTTGCCACTTGGCCTGACTTGGCTTAATGGAAATGGCTTAATGAAAATTGCTAAACAAATATTTGAATGCAATGAAAAATCAAACCAAAAATTGTTAAAGCTTATCTGAAGATCTGCTTTTAAAATGATTGTTTATAAAATTCTAATTTTTGCGCGAAGCTAAAATAAAATGTATCGAAAATTATAATTGCAATCATTATTAATAATTATATTGCGATGGCACGACCACTTGTGGCATCCGATATTGACCACATTGGCCAATTGCGCGCAGTGGTGTTGGTGATGGCGTGCTCTTGATCGATGGCTGCGGACTTTGTGTCTCAGATGGTGTTGGTGTTGTTACGATCGATTGATCATCATCGCAACAGATAGTCATCTCTTCATCTGGACACGTTGGATTATTGCGTGTACGCACTAAGCAAATAATTCTACCCACACCAATTACGAATGCAAGCATAACGAAGAGCAACAGCAAAACTTCGGGTATATCCCAACGTAACTCGTCGCCTGGTCGATAGACCACTTCGCGGCCAATGTCACGCTTAAGCTTGTGACAATCGAAGGCGCTCATTTGATACGTGACCGGCTTGTAGACAGCGGGCGGTTCATTTGGCCACCATGCCTCCCAATTGTCAGCCGGATAGGCTTCCATCAGTGGACCACAATGGGTACACACATCATTCATCCATTTCTGGCATGCGTCGCTGTTGATATTCTCTTGGCAAATTGGATTCATTGTGACAATGTAAGCTTTTTATTAATATCACTCGATTTGTTTAATATACAAACATCATTATATCCAAAAAAAATATATACAAGTTCTACAATTATATTTAAGGTCGCTTTGTTTTAAAATAGTTTTACTTTTCCTACTTTCAAAATATAATTAAAGTGTCTCAGCACTAACGAAACTTCCTATTTACGATTTTTGTGTTTACCGGTTGGCTTTGGCTTTTGTCGCCCCAGACGATTTCTCAACCACTCAATGATCTTTTGCCTAAGCGGTGTTTGTGCTGTTCCCTTTTTTTTGTTTTTGCTCTTTTGGACTTTACTTTTGTTTTTGTTTTTGTCTTCGGCTTTTTGTCTTTTTTTGTCTTCTTTGGCTTTATTTTTGATTTTCTCCATTTTAGCTTTATTTTTGTTTTTTTCCATTTTTGTTTTGTTAGACTTTTTATCCTTATATTTAGACTTACGCTTTGTGTTGTACTCGGTCAAATAATCGGCAGCCTCTTTCCCAGTTTTGTGTTGTACCAATGTATTGTACTTTCTCAAATGACTACGCACGGCCGTCGTATAATTTGCATCTTTTTTGGCTTTAACGGTACCTTTTACCTTTACATCCGTTGGGCTTTTGTAGTATTGCCAAATGGCAAATATTATCACTGACAAATACATGCTCATAAAAAGTAGTTGCGGATATGTTGTATCATCTTCAATGTACACCGATTTGTCACGTTTCCCTTTGAAATGATTGTGTTGAAATAATTTTCGTAGAAATCTTTGTTGCAAACGTTCTTTTACGTCCATAAAGTGTTCCTTTTGCGATAATAACAATTCCTTTCAATCGTCTCTGACTCACTCAATGCTACTAAGTTAATGAAATGTGCTCATGGCATGCACAAAGCAAAGTTTAATAAAACTATTAAATATTCGACGAATACTTCAAAGCATACTTAATATTTAATATGAAGCTTGAAGATTAAAAGTAACTATAATTGGAATAAAAGTCGATATGACGACATATCCATCAAACCCAGCAAAGTTTAACTGTTTTTCTGCGCCCATTTCTTCAACTATTAGAAGCTCTAGTTGCATAAACCTTCCTTGTAAACGTTCGTTCATCTTCATTGGCTGTTTGGAATTTGTTGGTCCAAAGCATTTCAGAAGACAGATGCTTTTACGTACATATACGAAAACTTTTTGAAAAATAAAGAAATTTGCTGAAAATATGTACAGAATTGCAATTTTCTATGCATGAATGATGAAATGAAAATAATATTTTGAATTAAGTTAATTAATATTAAATTTTAATATTCATTTTGTTAACAATTTTAATTTTAAAAAATTTTTTTGTTATTAAAAAAGAGAAAAGAATAAAAAACCAGCTTACTTGTTATATTTCTTTGACCCTTACCACAAGCGGACATCTTCTGTCGCTGGACAACAGCGCTGTACCCATGGGTTTTCACTGTATTTAACATTTTGTTTTTTTTTTTGTTCGCATTTTTATTAAATGTTTTATTTACGAGGAGAAATTGTTTGCTGTTGATTGCGGAAAGGGGCGAAATGCCACAAATAGGAAACAGCACAAACATTCAAGTGCTCATAAATTTTCCGTTTCCGGTTTTGTATGACTGCGCAAAGTAACACGCCAATGTGCACGCACACAAAGACACACAATTACACAGACCCAGACTCAGACTCAGTCACATATAAAAGATACACACAACTAAAACACATGAATGCACTTTTTCACTCAAGTTGTAAGTCTGAAAGTAAATAAATAAAAAAAAGAAAAAACTAAAGCCGAGCTCGAAATGAACAAGCTCGTTTCTTTTCACTTGACAAAACCAGAATTGTGTCATAAAAAAATATAAAATGTTCACGCGTCAGTTTGAAAAACTAATTTAACTTCTAAGAAAAAGAGCAAGTGGATTTTGACAGCTGACATTCATGCAAACAAGTTGAGCACAGCGATGCAAATGCGGCTTCCGTCGTCGTTAAAACCCGTAAAGGTGACAAAGATGTCCGCAATTTATTTCAGATGTGAGTATCTGTGAGCATTCCTGATGAGCTGGCGTCACCATGGCACTGTGGTTGGTTGGTGGGCGGACAGACAGA
The DNA here is from genome assembly GCA_034638295.1 of Phortica okadai. Taxonomy (NCBI): domain Eukaryota; kingdom Metazoa; phylum Arthropoda; class Insecta; order Diptera; family Drosophilidae; genus Phortica; species Phortica okadai. The sequence goes on along the minus strand of CM067849.1, from coordinate 46,224,102 downwards.
CAGACGGACGTATCTTTGGCATTTTGTGCAAGTCGCTTTTATGTGAATTAGCGCAGAAATTTAATTTGACGTTATGCTTTCGTTTTGTTTTTGTTTATTTGTTTGAACATGTTGTTTTTATTGTCGGAGTTCTACATGACTTCCGGGCAACTGCAAATGCAATACACATGCGGATTAATGCGGCGTCGAGTCGAATGCACAAAACATGACACACAACATTGAACCACAGAATGTACGAACTGACTGGCGTGTGTTTTGGGTAATACAAATGCTTGGTGTTTTCGATGAGATGGAAAGGGGAAGATTTCTTTTGTGCCATACTCTAATATAATGCGTTAAAATTAAATGGTTGTTAGATAAGCACATACAAATGTTGATATTTAGTTAAAAATATATATAAATAGATATACAGAGTGATGCAAAAATTGGTAGTTATATTAAAATACTATAGATAGATAGAGAAAGTCAGCAACGTTGGATGAATATCTTCATTTCCATGTACAAAAAATTATAGTAATTACAACCAATAACAAATTCCATACGAAATATATGAAATTGCTTTAAATGACGATCGTGTCAAAAATCAACCACAAACAAGAAAAAAAAAGGATCGGAATCGAAATTAAAATGAGTAATAATAGTTGTTAAATAAGAGAAGTTTGAAAAAATTGACATATATTTAAAAAAAAAATGCCGGAAATACCTAAATCAACATCAATCAACTAAGCATCGTTGACAATAAACAAACTGCATACGATAATATATCATAGTAGACCCTAGTAATTGCAATCGTTACTAAGTGCTGATTATATGCACAAGTAATAATGCAAATAATTTTAGTTAAAATTATTGCAAATTTGGAAGTTTTTGTCGGAAGTCTGACATTTTGGTTGTGTTTAAATTTATGCTTCCGCCTTGATTCCAACTGCATATATGACTAAGCCACAAAAACGACAACAGCACAAATTGAAGCAGACCAAAAAAAAAAAAGAAAAAACAATAAAAAAGAAAGTTTGCATGAAAATATTCCATGCGGATGAGCGCATGCAGAATCCGGAAAATGGCGCACATTTTATTCGACGGAACTCAACTCAACTCAGTTCAACTCGCCATGTCTCAAAACGTTTGTTTGAGAGTGTGTGTGTGTGTGTATGTGTCGCTTGACTTGCCTAACTGCCTGTCGTTCACTATGTCTGTCTGTTTGTCTGTCCGGCAACAAGAAGGATGCAATAGAAATTCCAAATGGCATCATCGTTGCGGTGGTTTTCTGTCGGATTTCCTTGGTGAGAAATAATTACCAAAGTTAACGTACGTTTTATGGCTTTGCTGCAGCGCAGACAAACGGAAAAATACAATTGTTTGCCACCTTCAAATAAAAATTCAAGCATTCAAGTTGAAAATGGTGACGAATCAATATTGCCAATAAAAACGATAAAAAAAAATACACACTTACTTTATTTTGCACTAATGTTGAGCATTTTCATCTTGAATGGCCAATAATGTCGATTGAATTACAACAAAGTTGCTATGTCGCTTTTTTATCTCCAATAATAACTTTATAAGTACTTCGAGCATTGATTGACAATCAAAACGTATTTAACTTACTTACTTAAATGTAATTTTAAACGTCAATACATTTATTGAAGTTGCTTAACTTGAAAAGGTAAACTTTTTTATGAGTGAAATAAAAAAAGAACTCAATTCAAAGTATCTAAAAGTGTCTGACTGAAGTGGACGACATTATTTAAATATTTTTGTGCAACATTTCTGTGCAGAATTATTTGTTGGCACGAAGTGGAAAATAAATTAAATTAATTGCACGTGACGCAAATGTAAAACTTTGATAGTTCGCCAACAATAAAATGGCGAGTTCAAATTTAGTTAAAAAAATTGTAACTTTATATTTTTATGTGAACATTTTAACTCAACAAATGAATAATTCACGAATAAAACTGTTAACTAAATTTGGTGAATCTTCGTAAGCGAAAAAATGAAAAGAAAAAATGCTTAACTCATTGATGACTCTTTGTGCAAAAGTGCACTCTATAAAAGTTACTTATATGCATGATGACGGTACGCAAATGCACTAAGCCCGTCGCGAACAGTGACCATTTTTTTTTTTTTTTTTGTTTTACGCTATCAGCAGTTGAACAGCAGCGAACCGTAGCAAATTAAACAGAACTGTGGCGCACACAAAAGACGATGCACAGAAATTTTTTATTACTGGCCATGAGCATTGATGTGGCTGGAAAAGGTACAGAATAAAAGAGGGGGGCAAAGATATCACTCGAATGCCAACAATGCAACAAGAAACAATGCCATTTAATGACTTGCAAATTGTAAAATTATTCTCAAAGGATGCATTTCATTTTGCACAGTCGCGCACACCCGCGTTAACTGTTTCTTTGTTGCAGCAAACCAACGCCAACGCCAACGCCCACACACAAAACCAACCTGCCTATCTATACCGCCCGTACGCCCGATTGCTCTTATTATATTATGCGCACACAGTTTGCTGTTTGCACAGCTCATAGATACTCTTTTTTTTGAGCTTTTCGTTGTTTGTGCCGTTTTTTTTTTTTTTTTTGTTTTTTGTTTGTTTGTTTGTTTGTGAGTGAAAATGACGGCTTTGCGTCAAGCGGATTTTACGACTTTGCCCTATGGCTGAGCATTAATGTCGGCCCATTTAATTGTAGTACATGTGTTGTTGGTATGTGGAAATGTTGCGGTTGCTAACATGCATGATTTTGTTATTGCAATTAAATTAATGATGCAATGAAAATATCCGTATTTGTTTGGCTTAAAGTCGTATTTGAAAAATACACAAAATTATATCATACAACAACTAATGAAAGTTAATTAATGCCTGAGAATTTGTTTAATCAATTATTTTATTAGCTTCAATGCTAAATTGCATTCAATGATTTTAAATTAGAAATTTAGCTAATAATATTTTCCAGCTTTTTGGTAAGTAAATTAATTGTGCGCTCGACTGCCCTTCTATTTTATAATTATTGTTATAAACACAAATATTTAATATGTACAATTGAAATAAAATAAAATAAGTAAAATATAAATATTTGTGGCTTATTTGTATCGAAAATATTTCGATAGTTGGCGGTTGGACAACAGACATTGTATCTGTGCTATTTGTTTTTGCGCTTTGATTGATATTTGACAAATGAACAGAATGTTTGCATGTTCGTTTGTTTCTCTGTCTCTCTCTCTATCTGTGTGTGTTGATGTGTTTGTTAATTGATAGATTTGTGTATTTGTATTTGGCAGCTTTGGGGCTGTGATTTCGTAAATAATATTTATGGGTTTCTAACCAACGAAACGCCTTCAATGGCATTTATTTATGGCAATATCGAACAGAATATTCGTGTTACATGCAAATTGCGTATACAAATGAATCGTTTTGAATTATCAACTTATTGTAGAATTTCAATTGGTTATGACTTCATTTGGCATTCATTTGACCATTTACTTGCTTAATTTACTTTATTGAAAAGTTCCTTCTGTGCAATTTAATATAAAAACGTTAAAGTTGAAATACGCACAAAACTAACGTGAGCTTGTATTGGTGTTGGGGTCTGAGCAAGATTGCCTACAGTCATGAAGACGAAACCGAATGCGAAAAGCGTGCAAATGGTTTATGGTTTCTGTGCCACATCAGGCAAGGCAATGGCAATGCTTATAAATAAGCAGTCAGGGTGGCATCATACCAAACATTCAGACAGTCACTCAGTCAGTCAGTCGGTCGGTCGGTTGGTTGGTCAGTGAGTCACTCGGTCTGTCAGTAAGACAGTCGATGTGGGCAATAGTCAAGCATTGAATACTGACAGCTGCTGGTCGGTCTGTTGGTTGGTCGGTCGGTCGGTCGGTCGGTTCACTGGCTGACTGACAGCCTTACTGCCTGCCTGCTTCGTTGGCTTGTGCCGCGTGCTTCGCATATTAGACAAGTTTGATAAATGCGAGACGAGCATGTTGAATGTTACTCATTCCGTACTTACCACGGTCATGCTCATGCTCATGCTTCTGCTTATGCTCGTATACAACCAGGAAAGAAGAATCTGAAGCTTCATCAACACAGCGTTGGAAGGAAGTGCAAGTGGTACATTGAGTGTGTCTCTGTGGCTTGAATGGGGCAAGGTTGACGTTCGTTCGCTCGCTCGCTTTTATGCATTCAGCATCATTGTTTACACAGTTTAACTCGTTGATTTTGTGGCTTATACTCATTTAACCAGTTTTAGCCACAGAGTGTACAACTCGACAACTGTAGTGGCGACTGGCGACTGTCGACTGCCGAACAGCGACTGGCGTTGAGCAACAAACTATGGCCAGGCCACACAAAAGTCCTTGGTGGCCTGTAATCCACGTTGTTGCATGTTTGATTGCATTGCATTGTACTGAATGTCGGCCATGTTTTTTAATTGTCGTCATGCTGCATGTTTAACTGATTTTTGCACATATTTTGTTGCAATATGTTGACATGCAACAGACATAAATGATTGTTTTTTTTTTTGACTAAATTAAGTGTAAAACGAAGCTTGCTATGCAATAAAACTCTATTTGTATTTATATGGAAGGAACAGCACGACAATTTTGTAAATTCAATAAAAAAAACATTTGTATAAAAAAAATCATACATAAGTTCCGATTTTTTTTTATGCTTTACGTCAATAAAAAACAGTAGAAAATGCGATAAAAAATAATAAAAAAAAAAATGAAAACAAAGTGTAAGCCGACGAAGCGGAAAAAATAATGTTGTTAGTACCCAACAAAACGGGAATTTCTGTGACGATAAAAAAAAAAAAAAAAAACAGAAAACTTGAACGACTGTGGAAATGTTGAAAGTTGTTTACACCTTGTCGCTGTTTCTGATTTCCGCAACCGAAAAGAATTTGATTTACAAAATGAAAAGACGGCAGCACGACTTTATGTTCTGTTTAGTAATTTATGACTTTTCAGAAAATTGCGCAAGGGAAAGAAAAGTTTTGACACGCTTCGTCTGCCACCAACACATCGGATGTACTCGTAATTTACTGCGCTCAACTTGTATGTGAATTGATGTTTAAATAAACTCAAAAGTTACAAATATAATAAATGAAATGTTTATTCAATATGTGCGTGTCTTTTGTCTTTGCTTGTTTTTGCAAATTGAAAACATGAGCACATCAATCCGTAGTATACGTAATATTTTGTTATTTGACACTTAAAATGTTATAAAACATAAATACGGCATTCAAGTTGACTCAAAGCATAAACATAGATCGAAAGTGAAAAAAATCAACTCAATCTTTTACTTCAAGTATTAAATACTCAATATAAAACCGTAACATTTTGAAATGACGTCAATCATTTGCCTTAAAGGCACGCAATGGAATACATGCTTATAGAGTGATTAAATATGAATTAATTTTATTGTATGAACAACCAAAGGAATGCATAATGTCTGTGGAAGATAAATTATTCAAAGTGGCAGAAAATTCAAATTGTGACGCAGAAATCAGCAGCAGCTCCTGCTTCGGCATCGTTAGTAGCAGCATCGATAGCAACGTCATCATGCAAATCAACTGAGCAAATGGCAGCATGCAGCCGTCAGCAACAGCAGTATCAGCGTCATCATCCGCATCAGCATTCAGCATTCATGATAACGCAAACAGATACGAAGTTGGAGATGGCAAGAGATGAGTATCTAACATCATATTGCAGCGTTGCGTTTGCCGCAACTATTTCAGTTGCTGTCATAACTTTTGGCGTTATGGGCTCCGTTGTAGGCAAAGAGGCGAATGCGGAGGCAGCAGCGGCGGCGCAACGCTGACAATGATGGATGCCGATAACATTGAATTTGAATTAGAACTCAATTCGTCTCGTTGCCGCTTTTGTTGCAAATATTTTTTGCAAATTTTGCTTTTGAGTGCTAAAGCAAATTTATGAACAATCTTTGATATTTGAAGGTTTAAAGCAATATTCTCTAGAATATTTAAATTGTTTTGGAAAATTTTACTCTTCTTATCTTCTTCTACTACTTCGAGGTAACCTTTTTTTGTGCTCTTCTATTTTTTTCACTTATTCAAATGTAATGTTAAAGAATGTCTCGCCGTTTAAGACTGCTCATTAATTAATGCTCAGCTTTGCTACTTTTTCTGCTTTTCATGTCTGCCATGCTGCTTCTTTTTCTACTTATTTAAGCCATTGAAATGAAAATTTATTTCTCGCAGGCGAAGCTTATTGCACTTATTTTTCCTCCTTTTTTTTTGCTTTCCGTTGATGAGCGAAATTCTTTGTGCGCAATTAGTTTTCAACCATTCTTCTTAACAAAGAACTTCAACACTTTCTGTTGCCATAATGAGTTTAACATTATATAAAACCCAAATTTGCAATTTTCCATTGTATCGAAAGAGAATTTCACATTGAAGTTGAAACAAAAAAAAAAAAAGTTCAATATGCAACAATAATAAAATTTTGCTTCTAAAGGTAAACTTCTTTTTGAACTTACTGCCACTTCATTAAGTAAAAAATTAAAAAAAAAAAAACAAGCTTCTCAAATATTCGTGCTCAAACATGCTCATAATTTTTTTACCGCCCACTTTTAATGTACTTTTAATTACATTTCTAAACGTTTTTAAATGCACGCTTTTTGCGCACTTTTCTCCATTTTGATAGTTCCAAGACGGCAATCGAAACCACTTAAATTTCTTTTTTCCTTTTCTTCAAGCGGCTCAAGTCGTTACTTGAACTCAGTTCAGTTCAGTTCATTTGCTGTCACAGTAACTAAAAAAGTACAGTAAGTAATCAATATGTTTGTGTGTGGCTGTGTGTGTGTGTGTGATCGATGTGTAAAAGTTTAAGATTCTTTGTGGGAATCAGCTTTCACAGTAAATTAGCTACCCACATGTTTAAACTTTGGCAGAGACAAGTTTCGCCTGAGGCACTTAAAAGAACATGCTCAACAAACGATGATGAACTACGTCGCTGTTCAAGAAGTCAGTCACACAAGTGTACTTCGAAAAAAGGCGAACAAACTTTTCTTTTTATATTTGTATTTTACTTATAAATTTTTTTTTTTTTTTTTTTTGGTTTCTTGGATTTTTCTTATTTTTCACATTTTTAATGCAAGCGCAATGAACAAAGCGCTCCATAATTACTTTGTGAGTTGCAAAAAGTTTGTGTTGATTTTATTTATTCTTTTAATTTTTTTTCCGCCGTAACTTTGAAGTTTTAATAATTTCTGTTTATGTTTGATTTTCATTAACAGTTTAGAATTTCAATTATGCACGCTTAAGCAAAATTATATTTGACATTTAGTCATATGCATTTGCTGTTAGTTTAGATTTTAATGCTTTGATTTTAAAAGTTTGACAAAAAAATATGAAAATTAATAAAAATATTTCATGTGCACCGCTGACTTCATAAATTCAGTCATTTGAAGGCAGTCACTCAAAGCTTTGTTTCAGCGAGCAATTGTTCTCGTTTTGTGTCTTTGTAGCCTATTTTATTTCATTCCAAGCCAATTGAAAGCGTCAAGCAAACGTTGTTTCAACTTATAATAGAAAAAACAAACTGTTGCGTTTTGGGTACAGAATTTGCTCGAACTGCGCATGTCTGTTCTCAGTTGCTTTGAGTGAACTCCTCTAACCGTTTCAAGTGCAGAGCCCAGTATTAAACAGGGCGTTGTATAAAATGAATGTAAAATATTGATAAGACTTAGTGATAGACTGCAAATGCTGTGAGTATTTGAATAGGAAGAAGATGCATTTAGCATTTGATGAGAAGTTATTTTAAAAAAATTAATTAAATATTTTATAAAATAAAAATGCTTACAAAATTTAGATGGAACTTTATTATTCTAAAGCTGGAATATTAAGCATTTAATTTTACATGATAAGTCGATTTAATACCATATACAAATTAATCCTTCCTACCATATACAAATTTATCTTTCCTTTTTATTTATATCAATGAAGATTTTGTTTGTTTGCTCATCTTCATTATTACATTCTTTATTATACTCTTCACGTTATTTTATTTTTATTTTATATAAGTATATTTTATATATTATATTTTATATATATATTATATTTTATTTATTATTATTTTTTTCCTTCAATTTAAGAATAATATTTTTGATATTACATGTATTAATATAACGTGCACGTGATTTTTTCAATACCTTCTGAAATTGTGTTGATGTTGATAACAGACTTATCCAATGTCAGGCCAAAGTTTATATTACACCTATGCTGCTCTTTAACGTAATCCGTATATGGTTAATAAACCACAATAAAGAATTTTCTTAATTTAACAATTGACTTAATAAAAAATAAAACATTTTACTAAAACAATACTGCTGCTATTTACCTAACTTGTTTTCCTTGCACTGTGCAACACTTGCAATCTTACTATTTGTTTCGACTTACCGAGGCAATTAAAAATAAATACTTGTAATGAAAAAGAGCACTTTCAAATGAAATGCACAAAATTTTCAGTTTCAATTTTAATACTTTTGGCAAAAACTAATCAGTAATTCTTAAGAATTCCTGTACATGGCACGACTTGCATTCAAACGATTGTATTCAAAAAGTTGTTTCTTGCTTGTTTCGTACAGGTGAATAAAAGGACTTCCTTTCGACAAACTCAAACAATAAACCCTTTTGAAGTGCACACACACACACTCACACATACAAAAACAAACGAATAAATAAACGCGCCAACATGATGAAGAAGCAGCGAAGTATTGACGTTGACGGCAACGACGGTGTCGGTGAAGAAGCATTGGAGCAATGAAGCAAAGGAGCAAAGGAGCTGACGACGTTGCCAATGCAGTTGCCATGAATGCAATTCATCGCAATAGTAAAGTGAGGCAGCCTGAAGCGCAACAACAGCAGCAACAGCAACAGGAATAATAAACGCCGCATCGTAATAAATTCCAGCTCGATGAAAGGAAAAGAGCGTATGGATATCAGTTTGCGAGAAAAGGGAAAAAAGATACAAAAACAATAAAAATAATAAATATTAAGGAAGTACTTATTTGAGCTCTTAACAAAGACACAGACAGACAAACAGAAACACAGACAGTGCTGCCAATCCAACGGCCGTCCGATCGACCAACCGACCAACAAACAGACAGACAAGTGTCGAGTAGCAACCAATTGCACTTTGAGCTCCTTGCAAAACTTGATACACTCGAACAATTACCCCGGCAAAGGCGTCATTAAATATTACGAATTTTCTTTCATTTCCGCTTATAGTTTAATGCACATCACAAGTTAAGTGAAACACGCTGACATAGCCGCATCAGAAAGCCGTGTGTATGTTGTTGCATTGAAAGGTGTGTGAGAGCCTTTAATGTGGTTGATTGCCACGAGCGTTGCCAGTTATAAACTGTATGAAACATTTATTTGCTGATTGTGCTACATAATTTTTAATCGATTGCTCATACGCCACGTTGAACTAACGAGCTATTCACAACTGAATGAACTATGAATTTACACATATTGCGCACACACACACACACACACATTCGCATAATGAACTGCACGAAAACTTTAATGGACGCATTGACGTGAAGAGGGACAACTTTTACAGACATTGTTGGTTATTTTTTTTTGGATTTTCTGTTTTTTTTTTTTCTGTCAAGTTGATAATATGCTCATATTTGCATTTTCATGTTTTCACTTTTTGTTGCGACGTTTTTCATATTTTTTTTTTTTCCATTTTTCTCTTTTTTTAAGAATGTATTTTTTTGTTCATCAAGTTTCGTAGGTTGTGTCAAGTCACGTAGCCAATTTCACAGGCGTCGCTGTCGTTATTCTCAATCTCATTCACATCCATGTCGTTCTTGTCGTTTCTTAGTGCCAAAAAACCAAAAAAAAAAAAGAAAATAAAAAAAAAAAGTATGAAAGTATAAAGTCAATAGAGTAGAGCAGACAAACTGACTTGCCTGACACGTTTCGCCTTCGGGATCATTTGAACGTTAACGTAAACGAAAAATTTCCACTCGAAGTCTTCAAAATATGTTTGACGTTTGGTTTGATTCTATTTTGGTTGTTTGCCCATGTCGCGTATACGCAACATTGTCTCAACAAATCTATACGACATGCAAATTTTCTATCTACTTATGCTTATAATACACGCGAGTCTCATTTGATTTTTTTTTTTTTACATTCGCAGTATGCACACGAATCTTGCTTCGCACATAATTTTCAATGTGCATACACATCTGTCAGCTCAGCGCTACAGAGCAATAGACAGACAATGACGTCAATAATGAGCACCATAAAGAATGTGCAAAGTCGCAGATAATTTACACTTTACACTCTTCACTACGATTTTGCATACAACATTCAACATTTGCCATTTCAATTCACTACTTTGCTACACTTTACAACATTTACGTTTTATTGTCGCATTCAAAAAACCGGCGTCGCGGACACAAACACAAACTCAAACACAAACAAACTACCGCGAACTTCCTTAGACGACGTGTTCAGACTTCATTGTTGGTTTTATTTTTAAAGTTGTTGTCGTAGTTAGTTTTCTTTTTTGGTTTTGTTTTTGCCCTCGAGCTTGTTGACTCTCATTTGAAGACAACTTTTTTAACTACAAACAGTCAATGACTGTTGGCCAAAGTTTTCTCCTCAGTTTCTTGGCTTGTCGCATCGGTTTGTCGCTTGTTGTGCGGCGAAGGTGTATTTTTCTCTCATTTACATTTAATTAGCTAAGTGACAAATGTAATTAACTATTGAAGACTCTGTTGGCAGCATAATTATAAATGCGTCAAGTCTTCACGACAGTCTCAAATCCAAGTTTATCACAAGAAGTTCCAATTTCTGTGCTCAATTATTCAATATGTTTATTGTATGCTAATTTAATATTGATGCACTTGAAAGTTTGGGGTTCATGTACAATAAACATTTCCCGCTACTTCGGACAAAGCAACACTGTGACATCGACCTTGAATTAAATAAATGTCGTTGTGTAATTTTTGGATTTTATTTATCTTCTTATGCAATAAAAACAGATAACGAACATAAATTTATTTCTTATTTGAGTTTTCTTCATCCGCATTTGACAAGGTGATTGGCTTCTCTGTGACTTTGAGGGCGTCGGCCGCCAGTTTAATGTTATGGTTTAAGGCGTTTTGCGTGTTTGCCATTTTTTGTGTGGGTCACTGAGCTTATGACTTGCGGTTCGCTGGATTTTATTATTTTAAAGTTTGTTGCTACGCTTTCATCTAAGAAATTCCGCACTTTGTCAATGTTAAGACAAATATCTAAATAAAATATAACCCTGATGAACTATTTCTGTTCATTATCATAATTTTAACATGATGCTTCGGCTCGTCTTGAATATTTCGGTTCTTTAAAGCGTTGGATTATTTTGCGTTCGTTGATTTGCTTTAAGGGGTTAGGCCACTCTAGAAATATTGAAAAATCTTTTTTTTTTTTTTTTGTTTAATCTGTCCCTTAAGACCTTAAAAATGATGTGTCAAAAGATCAAAGCTGGAAAAAAATTCTAAGTACACGATTTTTCAATTTTAGTACAAAGCCTACTAGTACTAGTACATGTAAACTCAAAACTTCAAACGCGTTTATCTCAAAACTGTATTTTTTCAGTTGGCCGGAAGCATAACTCGTACAATTTTCATTCGATTTACCTGAAATTTTGTACATAACTTGGGAAAGCCATTGCCTAGAGAAGTACGTAGGATTTTTTTTTTAAATTGAATAGTTCATTTTTTATTAACAATTGTTTGATGATTTTTAAGGCAAATTTTGAATTTTTCACTTTGAAAGTGCGCCATTTTTTTTAAAATTAAAATATCAAAAAACCCCTACGTACTTCTCTAGCTGTGGGTGTATAGATTACGAAAAAACAAACCTGATGGTTTTAATTAAAAAATTACGGGAGCTGTTGATCCGGCCGTGGACCTCTAAAAGTGAAAACGTGGTCAGGAAAACTTCTGTGCAGCCGCCATTTTTAAATTAATCACTCCCACAAAAATTTTTGTAAATAGCTAATAAGACGTACAATAAATGTTCATAATTAGAATTTCAATTTATTTTGTAGTTTTTCTAGAAAAAAAATTCAAAAACAGTCTATTTTTTGCTGCTCTAGAGTGGCCTAACCCCTTAAGAAGTTATTAAGCATCACTCTGGTTGATTGTTTGAAACATAACAGTTGAAAGGATAACAAATATTTTGTCTGAAAAGCTTTCGGAGGACATATTTCTCTATTCAATATTCAAACCTAAGCACATCGTACTTTAGTCAAATGGAAGCTCATCTGTAAAAAGTGTGGATGACAAGTTTTTCATGGCGGAGCTTTTTACAGACTTTTCTTGCCACAAACCAAATCAGCCAAAGCTTCATGTGAGTGAGAAACATTAACCAAAAGAAAATTTGTTATCGTTTTATTATCGATATTGCAATCCTAGAAGATATAAAAACTTTTTCGGAATTCAATTTGGACCATTAGAAATTCTAAGCAAATGTTTTAAAAAAATGTCTTCAAGAATTTATTTGGTGTCTGCAGTATAACATGCATTTGTGGAACTTATTATGTTTTTGAAATAAGACACCACTTTAATGGATACAAAGAAAACACAGAAATTGTTTTTAAAATTTTTATAAATTTTGAATTTTCGGACCCTCTTGGAATTATTTAACCTACGCCCAATAGTTCCGACATTGCATTCATTACGGCTTCATTCAACATTAAATTTTCTCCAGCATGAAACAATTCTATTTGCTCTCTGCAAAAAAAGAAAATGTGCAAATTCGAAAGCGATCGCTGCGAAATGAATTTAACCACACAAAATACTTTTTAAATACTTTGGCCACTCGCATACACTCAGTAGCACTTGGCATCGCATAGCGAACGGATCGCGGTTAATGGTAAGCAAGCAAGCAACAAAACAAAAACATTTGGAAAGTCGGCTAACGGAACACTGAAAACAAGGGAAAAAAAAAATCAACTACAAGAACAACGGCGCACGCAATTAGCACTTGACTGAAGAAAAACAATTTGGAGATTTCCAAATAAACAAAAACAATTTCGACACCGTTTACCCCTTGCCTGTGGCCGACCATAAAAACAAACAAACCAAACCAAGAGCACACCAAATGTTTGTGCAGTGAGGCCGGGGCGGTGGCAAGCAACTGAACAAGTCAAGAGCAACAGATCAAAAGATTGATCTACATTGGAAACGCCGACCGAACGCGAACGCCAACAAATCAGTTCACGTTGACAGATGCTTTTGAACGAATTCAATTTGTATAGAATTATGAATAATACAAACTATTAATTAAACTATAAGACAACTTGAAGTGTGTGATCAGCAATAAACAAACAGCAATGGAGAACGTACGATTTTCAATAATTGTGAGTGCGAAACGGAAATGATTAAATAATTCAATTCAATTCAATTAATTTCAATGACTTTGATTAATTTGTGTATATATTTATGGCTCAATAGGAAAACGATTTGAAATGGAATTCGGAAAGCGAACAGACGGACTTGCTCTATGACAAACGCAGCATTTCCAGTGAAACAAACAGCGATGCGATCTTCAGCGATGAAGCACATGAGATTTTCACGCGTCAGCAGCAACATCAAGTGCTGTGGGACACCAAAGAGATCGAGGATACACTAATGGCGATGCCAAATGCGGGACATGTCTATGAGTTGGCCAAGTCTGGTTCTTTGCTGGGTAAGTTTTAGTCCAAGATCTTGAATTGTTGATAAGTTTCAGACAAAATGCAGAACTCAACGTCGAGCCGGGCAATTGCAATTTGGCATTGCTTTTTAGCGCCTTCTTTGGACACACCGAGAATGTCTTGTACCTGTTGAATCAATATAGTTCGGATCCGAATTGCGCTGATTTTCACGGCCGTACGCCCTTGCATTTTGCCTGTTGTCACGGCAATGCGCCTATCGCAAAAGTGCTGCTCGATCGCGGCGCCGACCCAAATCGCTGGGATGCCAAGAAGGAAGTGACGCCACTGCATTGCGCCGCGAGGTAAGTTCAACGCATGCCAATTTTCACACATTTCACACTTACCTGACACCTGACTCTCGGCCTGACGGCGTACATTCTTTGCACGAAATGAAGCGCGAAAAGTGTGGAATGCATTTTGCTGTTGTTGAAGCGCAAAGCAAATATCAACATTGGCATCGAGAAGCGGTCGGCATTGCACTATGCCATCGATCGTGATGCGGTCGAGTGTGCTGAGATTTTGCTGAAGTATGGCGCCGATCCGAATACACCGCAGGTGTATACAGAGACACCGCTGCATACCGCCTGCGCTTCGGGCTTCGCCAAGTGCGCCGAACTGCTGTTGAGTCACAGTGCCGATGTGCGCTCTCAGTTCGGTGAGGGCAAAGTGACGGCTTTGCATTTGGGTAAGTTGTATGACGATAGCATTTATTCAAAAGTGGGAATCGCTTTTTTATTTCACTCTGTTGATAGCAAAGCAAAAAAAAGTTCTTGGAAGCAAACAAATCAGATTAAATCTAAATTTTGTATTATTCATGCCCATTTTGCCTCAATGGTTTGTTTACTTAGTATTTATAATGAATTGAAATCATACTAATGAATGAAGAGACAGTTCTAATAGACCGAGCAATATTATCACCAACAGCGGCTGAGAATGATTATGTGGAATGTGTACGACTCCTGCTCGAGCACGGCGCCGATGTCAACTGTCGCAATGCGAGTCACCAAACGCCGCTGCATTTGGCTTGTCTCTCGCAGTCGATTGGCACCGTGGAGCTGCTCATCAAGCACGGCGCCAATGTGAATGCCGTGTACCGTGATGGACGCACAGCACTGCATGCGGCCATCGTGAAGCAGTCACGCTGTCTCGACTGCTGCAATGCGTTGCTCCGTGCTGGCGCCGATGTGAACAAGGCGGACAACTACGGTTATACGCCGCTGCACATTGCCGCGCTGAATGAATTCAGCAATTGTGTGTACACCTTCATAGGTAACAAAAATAATCCTTAATAGATGAATTCCCACTTCATTGGTTTGAATTATTGCAGAACATGGCGCTGATATAACAGCACGCACAGATGGTCATGTCTCAGCGCTGTCCTTTATTGTGCGTCGCACGCCGGAAATTATACCGAAGCTAATGCAGAAGCTCGACAATTCGATCAAGACGAACGAACATGAGATTGGCGATGTCGATTGTGAGATTAAATTGGACTTTCGTCTGCTGGTGCCGGGCACGGCGCTGGAACGTGGTGAGACCGAATTGCTGCTCTCCTTCATTGAGGTCGGCCAGAAGCGTATACTAATGCATCCGCTCTGTGAGACTTTCCTCTTTCTCAAGTGGCGTCGCATACGAAAATTCTTTCTGATGAGTCTTGCATATCATGCGATCTACGTGCTGCTCTTCACGCTCTACATCATCGGCGTATTTGTGCGCAATTGCAAGCCGGATGAGGTCTGCAAAGCGCCGAGTTATGTGCGCACCTTCGGCTACTTTGTGATCGTGCTTAATCTGATACTGTTGTGTAAGGAGCTCTTTCAGATGGCGCACGGCCTGCATGGCTATGCCAAGTACTGGGAGAATTGGCTACAGTGGACAATTGTCTTTGGTGTGATGCTCTGTGTGGTGAGTAACCGAAGGTCTGAGAAAAGTTTGAACGAAGTTTCATTCACATTTACGCTCAACAGACACCAGAGATTCTATCGACGGGCGATTTACAGAGCGTGCCACAGTGGCAGCATCATGTTGCTGCCGTGGTCATACTGCTCGTCTGGTTGGAGCTGATGATGTTGGTCGGTCGCTTTCCCATATTCGGCGTCTATGTGCAGATGTTCACAAAGGGTTCGTTTCACAGATTTTCTTAATGATGATGTCTTCTTAAAGTTTTTTTTCTTTTCAGTTGCTGTCAATTTTGGCAAATTTTTGCTCGCTTATATTTGTCTTCTCATCGCATTTGGCTTGAGTTTCTCGGTGCTCTTTAACGATTATCCCGCTTTCGAGAACATTATCTGGGCTTGCCTGAAGTCCGTCACAATGATGTCCGGCGAATTGGAGTTTGAGGACATCTTCTACGGCGATTATGCTGTTAAATTTCCCGTCACTTCGCACATCATATTTCTGTCATTTGTGCTTTTGGTTACGGTTATTTTGACGAATCTAATGGTCGGTCTCGCTGTCAGTGATATACAGGGTCTTCAGGTGTCTGCCACGCTCGATCGACTCGTACGTCAGGCGGAGTTGGTGTCCCGTCTGGAGAGTCTCTTTTTCTCACGTTTGTTGCGCAGCGCGCCCACAAACTTGATCAAGCTCTGCAAACGCGCCGCTCTGCTGCGCACCTCACGCAACAAGCTGCTCTTCATGATCAGACCGAATGATCCGCGTGACAATCAATTGCCCGAGGATATCAAATTGAATATTTATAAGCTTGTCGCTGAACGACGCGATCGCAATTTAAGCTTACGACGTCGCAAGTTCGAGAGCAACTATAATTTCTTCAGTCGCAGCTTGCAGCGCCAACAGGAGGAGCAACAGAAGTTGAAAGTGCAACTGGAATATGTCAAACGCAGTCCGGTACTGTTGAACTCCAACAATATCAAATCGTCTAACACAAATTTGTCGCAACAGCGCGAAAGTGATCAGCAGCAACAGAAGCGCTCGGAACTATTTCCAATGCACGAACTACTGAGGCCACGTTCGACCACGAATGTGCCGCAACAGTTGATGGCCGAGAGTGAATTGGCAACAAAGCTGAAAAATCAAGTCAACGGTCTTGCCGATATACGCGTGGAGGTGCAAGGCCTGAAAAATCAAATGACCGATTTGGTGCAAAAGTTTGACAAGTTCTCCGACAATGCAAACAGAAAGCTGAATCACATCACAGATGATCTCTGTCGGCTCAAGTCACAAAATGATCCACGTCGACAGCATCACTGAGGGCAGGGAATTAAGGACATTTTTATCGCTTCTAATACAATTAACTTTAGTTCCTAATTTTTAATGAATTGTGCTGTATTTTGAATTTTATACTTTGTGTACTTGAAATGATTACAAACTAATAAGAATAAACAATTAAATTAATGAGAATTCAGTTATGTAGAAATGTTGGTTATAAAAATGAAATTATTTTCATTTTTATTCATGTACATTTTTGTTTGTGAAATATAATTTTGCATTCAGCAAGTGCACAAACAATTTTCATGCGAAAAAAAAGAAATAAAAAAGCAAAATTTCATTTGCTTTAATATCTATCAGTTTATTTTAATGATTGTTTATTTACAAAATTACAAATGCGATACACAATTGCAATGTGTATTAGTTATTTTTATTGGAACAACCACGCTGCACTCAACTGGATCGAGCATATCATTCGGTAGGTTGAGTCAAACGAAAACAAAAAATTTTCTAAACAAAAAAAAAAATCAAGCCTTTAAAAGATAAAGCAATTTTATACTCATACAAAAAGAGTCTATTAATTTTGTCATAAAGCAACGCTGAGAAGGAAACATATCCGACTGTATAAAGTATGTTTGTTCTCGGTCAGCACGATGAGACGAGTTCATATAGCCATGGCCGATTTTTTCTCTGTTTCAATGCAAGTTTTATATATATAGAGAACATTATATGCTTTGTATATGCCCAGTCATTGTATATCTTAGAATTATTTCGATTAGACCACTTCAAAAATTGTTTGTTCTTCAATATAAACAAAGGAAACTTTGCAATTTCTATAATTTAATAAGGATCGCCCATATAAAGCTAAACTTAAAAATGGGATTTCTCTTAAAACAAACGCTATAAAAGATTGTAAAATGTAGTGTAGCTTGATTAGCATGCTTTAATTAAGACAAATGGTAAAATGAACGTGCAGTATCTTTGAAAACATAAATGATTCATAATGAATAAACTTTTAAAAGCGCTTTCCAATAGGAATAACTAAGAAAATGCTTGCAAGCGTATACAAGTTTTGGCAATGCCGACAATAGCTTCCTTTCTGTGTTGTTGTACTTTGCTTAAACAATTCACTCTTGCCTTCGGAACTCGCTTCTATATACTTCTCAATCTTCAACATTGCCAATCATTGCATGCATACTTCACATAGTTTTCTTGGCAAAAATGTGTCAACAATTTATGCATCAACACGTTGCATTTATAAACAATCATAAGCACACAAGGGGCGTTGTGGGTGTGGCAACGGAATCCATTATTGTATTTTACTGCATAAAAATTCATTTTTTTTCAGTTTTGCTTCAACCAGTTTCCATTAGACTTTTGCCTGCCATAGCCATACACACACTATCATAATTTAAAGGTTACTTTACTTTTAATAAAAAGCATGAATTATGCAAAGCAACTGCCAAAGCGACGCACGCCATGATTGGGTAAAGGAAAGGACCACGAACCGAAGCCGAGCCACATGAGAGCGAAAGTGTGAAATGTTGACATTGAAGAAATCGTAAAATGAAAATTCCCTCAAGATGACTTCAAAGAGTTTTGTTTATTTTGCTCAAGAATTCTGTTGTTCATTTGATTTGTTTTGTTTATTTTTTTATATTTTTTTTTTTTTATTATTTATTTTTTTTATGTAAACCGTTGAAAAATTTCATCGTCGAAATTGCAATTCATGTTGTAAATTTACTGATTTGTTACTGCAACAAAAAAGGAAATAAAAGAAAGTAAAAAATAGAAAAGAGACAATGGCAAACAAAAAGGGAACGACCAACGTACGAAACAGAGCGAAACAAGTGCAAACTCATTGTCATGTCCTTTTTTGCCGCTGTCAGCTCACTCAGCTTGTCAAGGATAATGCGAATGCGTGTTGTAAATATTTGCTGAATCAAAGAACGCGTCATACATACAAAAGGACACACACAAATAGCGTTGATGGCTCAAAAGTTGTGCTGAGCAGAGCTGAACGGAGCGCTGAGCTTGTATGTCTGGATAAAGGATCTGAATGCCAAAGCGCAAAATGTGTAAATAAATTTGCTATTGATAGCTGTCAGGCGCAAGGCGGAAAGAGCGGCAGACAAGCGAAAGGGCGACCGGCCGAGCGACCAACAAAGGGGTGTATGTTTGGTACGGGCAATCAAATGTACGGGATAAGAATCTTTAACTGCCACTGAAAAGGTGGAAAATTTATATACTCGCATACCATAACACACACATACATACAGACACATCTGCACACATGGTCGTAATCAGTTTAAAAGCGGATCAGCATAGGCGTGTTCGACCAATTTTCTTCAAGTTTCATTCTCTCGCATATGCACGAAAATGAATTGCTTTCAATGGGTGTGAGTTACATCTGCTCCCCGCATGTCTGCATCATCTGCATGGGCAATGGTTTGGCGTGGTGGCGGCAGCATTCATTGTATGCCAACTCAGTTGGCGTTCCACCGCAATAATCCAATCGTCAAAAGCACTTTTATGGATTTTAGTAAATCGCGTGCGAATTTGTTTGAATTTGTTTTTGTGGCATATCCCCATGAAAATGCGTATGTATGATGTTTGTTTGTGAGTGTGAAAGCCCCAGGAGACAACAAAAAACAACCGAAAAAAAAAACTCACAGCCGTCGAATCAGAAACGAAAGCGTTGCTTAACCGTAGGCTCGCTGCATGCAATCACTTCCTGTCGCCTGGTTTGCTTCACGCCATTCTGTGCTTTGCTGTCAAAGAAATCGTACAAAAAACAGCTAACAAAATGGCCAACGCACAAATCGCAAAATTGTGTAAAATAGGTAGCAAATATTCATGTCATGTAATTTTTTGGGCACTTCTTTTTTGAGCTTTGCGTTTTTTTTTTCTTTGTGTTTGTTTATATTATGCGTGCTTTGTAAATTGGTTTTTTATATTTATTGCATAATTTTTAACAACAAGCTAAAAAAAAGAAAAAAAAAAATATTGATGTTCTTTCTGCATATTGTACAATATGTTTGAATTTTGGGTTAAGCACACACACACACACAGTGAAGGTGTGAGTGTGTGTGCATAAAAAACAATGCGCAAATAGCTTGAAATATATAAATATGCAATTTGGCAATTTTACACTTCTTTTATACGTTGAAAATTGTTTGATACTTTTATATGTAAAAATAATGCCAACAATAAAAATTTGCCTTTCATTTTATATATATTGTTTTTTTTTTTCTTTCTTGCTTTTTGTGACAGATTGAAGCGCATAAAAATTGAATTTGAACTGTGGACAGACCTTTAATTCAATCTCAATGATATTAAATAAAAGTATTTTTGATTTTTTATTGTACAAGTACTCGATTTGTGTTGATTAAGAAAACAATTGTTTTTTCTATTCTATTGAAATTAATTAATTATTATTCATTTGGCGACAAACCTTTGATCAATACATTTCAATTAATTTTTAAATAAACTGAAAGCAACTTTATTGCAGGCACGTTTCAAGTTTGACTAAAAAAAAAAAAAATCAAATAAAATATTTAATCAATGTTAACAAAAAGCAAAATAATAAAAAAAAAAAAAACAACAAAAATAAACACGATCTGTTTAACAAGGCGCAAGCAATTCAAAGCAACTTTCTCGAAACAATGTTAATGCAATAAATTCAAGTAATGCAAATACGGCGAAGTACTTTCAAGAGCTTTCAATACTTTTGCAATGTTCATGTTTGTGGCAATGCGTTGCACACCTACGCAATAACACACACACACATGCATACGCACTCATTGAACACACACGGTCAGGCCGATATTTCCACGCGAATAAATATCAAAACCGGCACGGCGCTGCCATCAGTGTGGTTGCCATGACGAGCGGGTGGCGGCGGCGATAGCAACTGAGGCAGCAACGATATACAAACTGCACGTCCGTAAGCAAAATGCCAATGGGCGTGTATGTTTGGTAGGCGTATAGGCTTGTTTCATATGCAAACAATTCTTGCTAACAAAAAAAAAGAAGAAAAAATCTCATTCGAGCATGTTCACAAACACAAACAAGCCGACTTCCGGTGAAAATTTCAAATTGGTATTGCCAAGTCGTTCTTGTTGTTGTTATTGTTTTGTAGTTGTTGTTGCTGTTATTGTTGTTGTTGTTGTTAGCATTTGCTTGTGCTTCTTCCACAATATTTGCAAACAGAATCGACCAACCAAACGCTTCAAACAAGCAGCAAGAGAATTGTTGTCCATGTACGAATCGTGGGTTGAGGTTGCGTCACAGCCACTACATACACATACATATATAATCAGCAATTGATAACTTGCATTAAAAAGCCGTTAACAAGCAACAACATCTGAGCCTGCGGCCCGTCAGTCAAGCTTCGCAAACCTTTATGGCTCCTTTCGCTTAATTTTACGCACACAAAATGCCTCTGAAATATGAGCTTGTTTGGCGTTTTTTTTTTTTTTTTGCTTGTTATTGAAATTTAAAAATCTTTCTTTTTTAGTGTGGCTTTATCAGAATGTTTCGTTGAAGATTTGAGTTCGATGCTGTATTGAATTTGACACGTGTCTCTTTTTTTTTGTTGGTTTATTTTTTTGGCAGCTCGTGAACAAAAACGAAATAAAATGTTTTGACTTGGCATATTTTTAAGCCGGAGCATTTGTGTTATAAGTTATGATAACCACAAGTTAATCTTATTAAAAAACCTAACGAATTTTATTGCAAATGAAGTCATATTGAAGGTAGCAAGAAAGTCTAACAAAATGATTGAGTGTCGCTTACATTTTACTCTTTTCTTGCAGGAGTTTGATTTTTTACTTTGTCATGAAGTTTGCAACGGAAAGAATATAATTCGATCACATAAATAATCAAGTGTGTTGCCAGGGAACCTTAATCAGCACGACGAACCAATGGTAAAGCACGACTAAATTTATCACAATAATGCGCTTGCTCTTTTGCGCGGCTCCATAAGTTTGACTAAATGCTCACAGATTAACAAAACAAACTCTTTTTCTTTGTGAATTGTTCTCACTTATAAATAGTTGGATGTTGATTCATGTTGTGATAAATTAACGTATTTTAATAATGTGTTTTGGTTAGAAACAGTGTTTTTGATACAGTTCTAAATATTTATTTACTTATGTTTGAGCGCTGATTCATGTTTTAAAGTAATTATGAATTTTATTAACACAAAAAAGAAATTCAGTTCGTTCCCATAATTCAATGTGAGTGGAAGGAAATATTAAATTAAAAAAAACCGCTGTAAAAATGAAAATATTTTTTTTTTATATTGGCAATTATTTGTTGTGTTCTTCAATGTTGTAGCAAACCTATTTATTATTGTTATAACTACGATTATGAATACATTATTTATCAGAACTTTTTGTATGATTGCCCAAAAGACTCTGACATAGAAATTAACTGTGACAGTTCGTTAATCAACACAGAAGGCGAAATGTATGTGAAACACTGTAATAATGTTAGTGATTCATCAGTAACAGTAACAGAATTATTGAAATTTTTAAAACTTGAACATGCACGAACAATTTTTTTTTTTGACAACAAAGGTCTCATTGAAAGAAACGAAGCCAATGTGAGCACCGAGAATGGCACGCGGTCTTTAAGAATGTATTTTAATGAAGAAAAAGTGGATAAAAACATCTTTAAAAATTATCAAAATCTTAGTGAATTACAATTTTACTCAGAAAACCTAAAAAGTGTGCCAATTAATCTTTTTATAGAACTGAAAAATTTGAAAATCCTCCATTGGAACAACGACAAGGGAATAGTTTTCGAACGTGCTGCAATCAAAGATTTACCTAAATTGGAAAGTGTTACAATACAATTTAGTCATCTCGGAAAAAAAAAGTGTAATGAATTCCCTTTGAACTTTTACAATATGAATTTGCTTAGAAAAGTATTCATACGAAACACATTTGTTAATTGCATTGCGGAAGATTTGTTCAAAGGCGCACAAAATCTTGATACTATTCAGATTTCCGAAAACGAATTTGGAAGTTTGCCAAACCTTTTGTTTAAAGATCAACTACATTTGAAGAACCTTGATTTGAGTTTTAACAAACTGAAAACAATTGAAAATAAACTATTTGAAAATTTAAAAAAGTTGGAATCCTTGGATCTTAGCGGTAATTCAATTCAACAAATCGACTGGTAAGTTGTGATTTCAATTTGAATTAATTGAAACATTTATTAAGGCTAAGCCTGCATTTTACATGAGATGCGAGAACTACTGAATACCCTTATTGTGTTTCTTTTCTTTGAATATTAAATTTTTATTTTTTATTTTCTGTAGGTCATGGCCGCTGTTGCCACATTTGAAAATGCTTAGATTATTTAAAATTCAGAATGAAAATAGGAAAATTAAAGCTCACCTCAACTCAAGCAATTTTCAAATAATTGAATGTGATTCTTGTAGTCTTGCTGACACTGAGGCACTTATCTGTATGGCCAAAGAACGATGTGTTTTTTCACATGATCAAAATCGCAAAAAATGCCCTGATGCCTGTGACTGTTACATGATAAGAAAAACGTCTGAGTTCATAATTGATTGCGCAAATAAAAACTTAACGGATGTGCCCGAATTGCCTATTCCAAACATCAGCAATGTTACCCTTCGCATCGAAAACAATAATATTAAAATGTTGCCCGACAATTCACTTTACGGTTACTCAAATGTTTTAAGGCTCTATGCAAGTGGCAATCGTTTAACTTCTCTCAAATTATCCCAATTACCACCAAAAATCGAATACATTGATGTCAGCGGGAACTATCTGAAAAAAATCGATTTTGAGGTTCTTACATATATAGAGCAACACAAAGAAATTTCAAATTTATCACTTGCCAAGAATCCTTGGAAATGCGATTGTGAGTTGGTTCCTTTTCTTGCATTTATTAAGAGGTCAGACACTAAAGTTGACGATCGTTTAGAAATGCGTTGCAGTAATGCACATTTTAATAAAATGTTGATTGAGCTTGAAAAAAGTGACATTTGTCCGTCATATTCTACGTTGATATATATATTGATATCTGCATTCATAATGTTCTTTCTTATTGTTACGGTAATATATCTATGCAAGCGCCAATCAATTAATTTGTGGCTTTACGAGCACAACTGTTGTCTGCCTTGCATAACTGAAGCACAATTAGATCGAAATATGATCTACGATGCTTTTATTTCTTACTCAAGCCTCGACATGGACATCTTACAACAATTTGTCGATCATTTGGAAAAATGTGAGAATCCGTTTAGGCTATGCTTCCATGACCGCGATTGGCTCATAGGAGATTGCATTCCCGAGCGTATCTCTGAGACAGTTGAGCAATCGAAAAGAATCATTATCATTTTATCTCAAAATTTTACTAATTCGACATGGGGTAAAATGGAATTTAGGTTAGCCATTCAAGCCTCACTGCGAGAAAAGCGTAAACGATTGATTGTTGTCCTATACAATGAGCCCAATTTTGAGAACCTTGATAGTGAGTTGAGGGCATATCTTAATATTAATACGTACATAAGGTGGGATGACCCCAACTTTTGGCGCAAGTTGCACTACGCAATGCCCCACAGGCAACCACGGGTGCGTGGCACTCGACGTGAAGAGCAAAACGTGGAGATCGAAATGGAATACAGAATGGTCAATCAACAAAATGGCGGACATTAACTTTGCTTAGTGACGTAATTGACAATGAACAAAAACACAATGAAATACAAATATTAATTTAAAAAAAAATATTGGAGTAAATTTTTTGTAATTTTTGAAATAAATTATTGTACGTAAAGTTAATTACAATTTTTTTTTGGTTTAGAAAATTGTAAAAATAAAAATTATTGTTTTTTTCTCTATTATTATTTTCTGTTTTCGATCATAAATAATGTTTTTTTATACTCTTATAAGCGCTATAAACTTTGCAACGAATAGAAAGAAGGATCTCCGACTAAATGAAGTTTATACATTATTTGGTAAATGGTCGACAGATCAACAAGTTTGATAGGATTTGTGCCACGCGCACTCCAGTAACGCGCAATTTTTAAAATATTTTGGATCGTAAACTCCTACTAAATGACTTACTACAATTTTTTCGCTTTGTTTCATTTTCCGTCAACCAATTTTTTGTTTGTTTGTTTTACAACTTTTTTTTCAGTCATTATAAGTATTGGAGCAAAATTAATGGTTATAAATATAAGTATGAGCTTATTACAATCTCTCACTAAATCCGTTTCACCTTATTCAACACAATTTTCATCCTCTTGGCATTATGTCATTATGCTCGAATGTTTTGCTGTTTTTCACAACCACAAAAAGTTGGTTTTCATGTTACGTGCTTTTCATAAAACTTTACAACTAATTTGAATTACATAAATTACGACGCATTGTTTGCTTGATGTAGTAAAGATTTGAATTACGACTTCTGCTTTACCCATACATTTTATTGGCGGCTATAAAAACCCAAAAATCCAAACCAATAGCACAAAAAAACCCTACAAATCTAATTTGAATGAACGGCGACTTATCCTTCATAAATTTATGTATTTTACGAGTGTATTGTTGTGAGGTGCAAAATCAACAACAACAACAGCAACAACAGCAATACTATAATAAGAAGAACAACAAATATGCGATAAAGCTTTAAGGCAAAAGAACAATAAAAGCTCATTTGTTGCTATTATCATTTCACTAACAAGCAACAAATCATTTGAATTCAATGCCAAGCCACACAAATACCAACCAGCCGACCAACCAACCGACCGCCCTCTGTCACCATGGCTGAATATTGTACAGTAGCTGTAAGCAGAAGGCACAGCACAGTTGAATTTTAGCTCAGCTCAGCTCAGCTCCGTTCAGCTCAGCTTGACAATGGCGTACAATATTGTTTGCCCTTATTTATTCAAAACAAGAAGAAACGTGCGCGGCGGCGCACCTTTTCGGACGGAGGCCAACTGGCGTACAAACTGCTGCCAATAAATTGTGTTAATAAACCAAAAGTTGTTAATTTAAATGATTTATAACACAAAAGCGAAACAACAAGGCTTCTTGTGTATGCGTGTGAGCGGAAAAGCATGAATGATTGAAGTACAAAGTGAAAGTGGGGAGAGATAAAATAACTGTGTATAAGGTTTAAGGCAGAGGGAGAAGAGTCAACGGGTGCAAACAGCCGGTGAAATTTACGTAATTTGGCATAACCTTTTGCGTGGCATCAAAACTGAACCGAACTGAACTGAAGCTGCCTTGTCGGCAATGTAGATATTTTTGTTGTTTGTACTGCGTTGTTGTTTGTTTATATATTGAAAGATATTGCCAAGCAGACAATGTCGACGTGCAAGGCTGTATGTTCGCCTTAGTGTCCTGTCTGTCTGCCTATGTGTCTGTCTGTCTCTCTGTCTGTGTGCTATGTGTTGTGCGTCTTTGTTGGCCTTTAAGCATGGGCGGTACGTGGCTGCCGTCAGCTTAAACCAATTTACGTTTACTCGATGTCTTCATTTTAAGCGCTTCGCCTCCTCATGAATTATTGCGGCACAACTGTGCGCCAAACATATAATCGGCATGTGTCCTGCCCAATTTCAATGCCAGTGTCTTGTCGTTGCCTTCACATTGCTTGTTATCGTTCGCAACTGATTCACTCACGCACGCAAATATTTACACACACTCACGCATTCGCTGGCTCACTCACTCACTCACTCAGTCACTAACACTTATGTCATAGACTCGCGACCTCCTTTTTCGTTTTACTTTCACTTTCATTTAAATATAAATTTATGTCTTTATTGTTTTCCGCTAAAATTATTTTATTTGTTTATCTTCATCACATAACTACACTAGGCTGTCTACCCAACCATCCATCCGACCATCAACTCAACCGTACATTGATAGCTCAGGCGTGTCCTTTGCCTTTCGCTCGATTATAATGTGCTGTTCAAGGATTTTCCACATCTTAACTTTTGTAAATGCAGACTTTCATTTTCGCTTGGATTTTATTGATTGGCCTAGGCCTAGTTTATGTCCTTCGGCATGTTTCATTGGTTTTACGTATTTTTGTTGTTCCACTGATTGTTGTTGTTATTGTTTTTGTTGCCATTACTGCTACGCTTCGCTTATTGCCACGACAAGCAAAAAGTATTCTAAAGGATTTTTCGCCATTTGAGTTGTGTTACTCAATGCTAATCATCTGTCTCTTTCTCTACTTCCAATTCTTATATTTGTACTTCTTCGTCTTCTTTTGCTCCTTTGTCATTTTGATTTTGATTTTCGTTTTTGTTTTGTGTCTTGCTATCATTATTACTTAACTTTGATAAAAAACTTTTCCTTATTTTCGTACACAAACAACAACAACAACAACGTCTCTCTGTTGATTGTTTAAATATTTTATGCGTCACTGTCTGTTGAGCACGCATTTTCATGGCCTGAAATTTGTAAATTTATGAAACTGAATTTATTTAAACGAACATATTTACATTTGTAACAAGCAATTGCGTGATTATTGAAGTGTAATTTTCTGAAAATTAATTATTTGCCATTTCACTTTGATTTCACTAATGAATTCAAACAAATGAGTCTATTAAACTTTTGTTATGTTCAAAGCAAAATACAATTTATATATGCTCAACGATGCAAGCTGTGAATATGCCAAACCGAAACAAAGAACAAATAGATACATTACGCATGTTCACACAAAAAGTGTTGGCAACATTTTGAACGATGTGGTTTTGTGATAATAAATTACTTACATCAAACTTTCAACTTGCCCAGTCCTGCCATGCCATGGCATGCCCTCGCCGCCGGCAAGCATCATTCAAATGTTTAAAGTCAAAGAACTTCAAACTCATAATGACCAACGATTTATAGAGAAATGCGTTGGAATTTCCAACATTGACATAAAATTGAACAAAGCATGTTGTTGATGATGCCACACTGATGATGGTAATGGCTCTACTGACGATGATGATGATGATGTTGAGGTTGCTACATCGTCTACTTCAGCTACTTGTTTTGAGTCTGAGGGACCTCAAACTTTGAAATCAATGTTGATGATCTGTGACCAACATTCGACCATTCGGTTGACAATTCGTTTGAGTTGGTTTTGTTTTTTTTTTTTTTATATTTGTTTTTTTCAGTTTCGCGGTCTTCGTCAACGAAACCTTTGGTTTGAGGCTTGTAGAATGACACAAACTGTCGCCATTAGGATATTCGATGAAATGGAAAATATAAACAAAATCATTTGTCAAAACATTACGAAACAGCTTTATAAACTCTTAACTTGTGGCACACGCGGCTGTGCTCCTCAAACTGCCGACGCCACAGTCTTTAATGACGGCGTCAATACAATCAAAGATAACAAAAAAAAAAAACAAAAAAACGCAGAGAACACACAATGCTTGAACGGTGTCAAGTCAAAAGCGGAAGTTGAAACGGAAGCGGAAACGAATGAGGAAACTAAAGTAAAAATAATAATAATGAAATGCCGCCCATTGAAGACGCACGCATTTTTTAGCTGAGGTCAGTTGAACGTTTTTTCTTTACTTTTTTTTTTTTTTGAGTAAATTCATGATTAGAGATAAAAAGTTGTCGTCGGTTTTTTGCTACTTGTATTTAATTTTATTTCTCGATTTGTCAATCGTTTTTTGTTGTTTTTTTTTTGTTTTTTTTCACTTTAAGATTTTATTTCTCTATCATTGTGAACATCATTTGTCAAACGATTTATTTCAATTATTGTTGTTGATGTTTTATATACAAAGACGATTTTATGTTTATTAATAGTTTTTGGTGCTTTCAGATAAGCAGAAATTTATTTTCGATTTTATTTGTCTCAGGCTTTGTTTTTCTCTTTATTTTGCTTCATTGAGCAGGATGAGCTCATGACAGTCGTTGATAGACGACGATTGGCAAACTTTGCATGCTTTGAGTGTGGCAACAAATTATGTAAATAATGCTTAGACTGTTTTGCATTTTGAAATTCGAATTTCTTGAAACATTTTTATTTATCTCTTTATGTCTTTAGCATACTTGTGACACTGCCAAAGCTGCGTATGTATGTATGTCAATGACCTCTCGTATTCCGTATTGCATTAACTCATTAAAAGTTCTGCAAGTATTCGACAATCCGTTTATTTTCAGTGCTCGGCAAACTGTAAAGTTTAATACGCAAATTATTGATCGCTGATAAATTACGCTTTAATCAACCAAAAATTAACTCGCCGTATATAACGCAGGACATCTGCTTATAATACCAATGGCCGCCAACGTGCGACGAAATGCAATTAAATTATTCAAAATACATAATTTGCACATTTGTTTTTGTATCTACAAAATGTTGTTTTGTATCTACAAAACCTTAGCACAAACACATACGCCCGCAAATTCTCATAATTTCAACAAATGCCAACAACAACAATAACAATCATGTTTTCAACAATAATTTTATGCAAAAGCTTTTTGCGTAACTATAAACAACAACAAAAACAACAGCAGCAGCACCAGCAACAACAACAACAAAAGCGAAAATAATGAAAACTTCTTTCTTTTTTTTTTGGGCGCACCGCCATATTCGAGCAGAAAATTAAAACAAATTTTCATATTTTCATATGAAAATTTTAATGGGTTTCAGTTTTTGGCGGCAGCATCAATAAACACCAAAACAAAAACAGTAACAACAATAACAATAACTACAGTAAACACTTGTTAAATGATACACAAATGCTCACACTCACAGAGAGACAAACAGAGAGACAAACAGACAGACAGACAGGCAGACATTGTGTGCGATATTCGTTCAATTTGTCTGCATATTTGTTTGTGTGCATTTCTGATTGCCTCAAATTGATACAATTTTTCTACTTCGCCCATTGTCCGTATGGGCTCAACTCAATATAAGTATCTCTGTCTTTTTTTTTTTATTTTTTTTTTGATTGCCCAACGTTCGTCGCATATTCAATGCTGTATGGCAAATGGCTGGAAAAAGCTTTCATGGTCGCATGTTTCGGTTATCCGTGCCGCGTTTGCGGTCGCTTTCATATTGGCGTACATCGATTTATGTATTGCTGTTGTTGTTGTTGAATTTTCAATAATTTTGTTATAACGAAAATTATTAATTTTTACGTTTCACTAATTACGTGTATTGAAAATTTGTTGTTATGATTTCGGTTCTATGCTGGTGGCTTTCGTTTATAGCGCGGCCACACACCTACAGTCATATCTCTTCAAACATCTATCTAACTCATTCGCACACACATCGCCTGAGGGTATGCTTGGCCTGCTTAGATAGATTTTTAGCCTAATTTTCACAATTTGTTGTATAATTGTAGGCTGCGGTCTTGTTTATCTGCGGTCGCTGAAATTTGATTGAATCGAAACGCATATGAGTTTTGCATTGATTTGTATAAATTTCAAAATGGCAAATTTATTGCGGAAATGAAATTAAAAGCATTTCACCATGAAAATATCGTATATGTGCTTATATATGTATGTATGTACGTGTACTTTGTGCTGTTGAAAGACACTTCAATACTAATCAAATTCAGTTTTGCAACAAATTACAAAAATTATACAAAAAAAATTTGGTTTATAAGAAAAAGGCATGCATTTTCTTATTTGTCGTCCACACAAATGTTCGGTTTGTGTCTTCTGCCAGATGAGCGGACGGCATAATCCACAAATTTATCGAATGAGAACAAAATTGGCACAAAAATGAAAAATATGCCAAAAATTATTTGTTGCAAGCAGTTGTGAGTGTCTAACAAATATGTGTATTGAAAAAGAAAGTGGGCGACACATTTGACAAATACATAAGGGAACAAAAACATACGAAGCTCAGCCAAAGCAAAAAAGAAATTTTATAGTACAAAAATACATTTGTTGAGTCGTATAGAAATAAATGTGGAATAATATTAAAAAAAACAACAACAATAAATTAATAGATATAAATTGTTTTGTAATTTTTTTTTTTAATTAATAAAAATCCAGCATAAAAAAAGTTATACAAAATATTTTCTTCTTTTTTTCTTAATCGAAACATTTCTTGTTCTTTCAGCCAAAAAGTAAATATTGAATTATTCAGTGATGTCATAGGTCTAAAAACACATTAATGTGCCAAAAGAGAAAAGTTTAGAAAAGAAATTATAAATAAAAAAGTAAATGAAAGTTCACTTAGACTAGAAAAAAATGTGTATCCTTGTTTTCGTGTGTGTGTATAAAAGCAAAGAGTTATAACATTTTGAAGCGAACATTTAATCGCCGAAGAGTTTCTTGCCCAAGTCCATCATTCTGTGATTGCGGCAAACGCGCAGAGCATCGGCCTTCTTAAGCACAGCCACGACATCGGCATTGACATCGACAAGCGACGAAAGGAAGTCCTCGTAGGCGGACTTAACATTCGGCGCCAGTGTGCCAATCTTGACCTTCTTCAGCGTCTGTACAATGCCCTCAGCCCAGCCGGATTCGAGCGCAAACTCTGACAGCCATGGCACCAATGGCAGCACACCACTGATGGTTTGCATGCCAAGGAACCACAATTCAGAGAGTTCCATCCAGTTCTCCTTGTAGTTAATGGAGACAACAAGCGCAGTGGGATCGTTTGATTCGTCAATGTTGTAGGCATCCCAGAGGAAACGAATTGTTGCCTGAATGTAACGACAAATGGAGAAATCATTCTTCTTGATCTTCTTCGATTGTTGCTTCAACAACAATAGACCGAGCACAGCCAAGTTGCCGTGCACGACAAGATTATCGTGCGTGTCCTTCAGTTCGGGCAAATTCTCGACAACAAACTTGAGCAAGTTGGCAAAGAGGGGCGCATCTTCAGCACGCTTTGGTTCCAGCACCGTGAAGTTCATGAGTATGTTGCAGAGTGAGACAATTGCAGCGCGTGCGTCCTTCATTTCCTCCAGCTGCTTGGGCGTCGGCACCGGATCGGGTTCGTTCATGCGTGCGAGACGTTCGGCACGTGGTATGGGCGGACGTTTGTAATGCGCAATGCTGAAGTAGAATTCGATTTGCTCGAGCAAAACTTCATCTTGCTTATGGGTGAAGAGTACGCGGCGTGCCTCGTCTTCGACAGCAAAGTGACACAGGGCGGGCAACATGAGACGCAACACATCGATGGGCGCATCGCCCTCGCGTGGGCCAGCACGCCATTCCTTCAGCTCGTGGAACGAAGCATTAGCGATCTTCAACAAGAACGGCAACAGCTTATAGATAGCGGGACGCATGGCCGTAGTCTCTTGGGCCAACCAAGCGGAGAGTATGCGCACAATGGCAAAAATGAATGCCTTGTCACGGGGACTGGTGCTGTCCTTGACCTTGTCATTGGAGACGCGTGTCAGCACGGCCAACACTTGATTGAATGCGCCCTTGAGCGCTGTGTATGTTGTTTGCTTCTCTTTCGGCTCCAGATCAAGTTGATCGCTGGCCATGTACTCAATGCAATACTCAAGTATAACAAAGCAATTGGTAATGAGATCAGCTTGCTTGAAGGTCGTCTCCAGCTTCTTCTCGTCCATCTGCATGCGCACTTCGATTGCTGCCAATTGTAGGAGCAAGAGGAAAGACTGCTTTGAGTCATCCATGAAGGCCCACTGTATGCCCAACACCTGCAGAATAGTTGCAATCAGTTGGATGGCAGGCTCACGCTGCTTGGGGCCGATCTTAGCCTTGAGTATATCGCTGCAGCCCTTGAACAAACTCTCCGGCCAAATTTCGCCCTCCAGCGTATTGACGATAATCTCACGTCTGCTGGTGATCAAGATGGCTGAAAGTATGCGGCAAAGTTCGTATTTACGCTCCGTGTGATCGGTTTCCATGTCGAGCGAAATGCGCTGCACAAGCGCATGGAACGGCTTCGGATCGTCGGTCCATGAATCAATGCCGAACTTATTCACCAAGAGCACGATCAAATGCAAGGCCTCATCGGTTTGGAAGCTTTGCGCCGAATAGATTTGCGACATTTTGGGCAAAGCGCCAGTGGCAAGCAAAGCATTCTGGCCAGGTGCATGACTGGCAATGCTCTTCAGACAGCTGTAGGCCTCGCTAACGACAATCAGATTATCCTCATAATCATCATCATCGGCCTGCTCGACAATTTCCAACAACGTGGGTATGGCATCAATGATGTCCTTGTGCGTGGCCAACTCCTCCTCCTGACAGAAACAGGTAAGTATCGAAAGCGCAACGCTCTTGTAGACTAGGGGCGGACAATCGTTGGGCAAATCCTTCGAGACGAGTAATTTCTTCAAGAAGGGAAAACCGATGGCCTCGAACAAGAGCTTCTTTGCCGCTGCATTGCAATCCTTGCCCTTCACCAGTTTGGTGACCATGAAAAGGGTAGCGAACTTTTCGGTATCGCTTTTTGTGGCCTTCAATAGATTGGCGCACTTTCGTACGGGTTCCGGTACATCCGTCATTTTGAGTTTTCTATCTCTCTTGCTTTGTTAACTTTTATAATTGAATTCACTTTATTACTTTCACAGATCAAATGCGTTTTTACTGTCACTCATATACACACAATTTATATATAGGCCGTCTATATGTATCAGTCACTTCTTATAGATGTATATCTAATCTAAAAATATACACAAATCTCTGTCTTGGTTACAATTTCCCGTTTTCTGTTCGTATCGCACGAATTAAATATATTTTCCCGTTGGTTTTTTCGCTTGTGTTCCTCACTTGCCGACGCACTCTCGCGTACTGATCGTACGGCAAATGTTTTTCATATGCAATGCCTTGGCTTTTTCCGATTTTTTCCAAAGTATGCAATCGCAGGCGTCGCAGCTGTTAACGTTTGCTCTTGGACATTTTCACGCTTTCGTTAAATGAATTTTATTTTTAAAATTTTCTATTTTATATAAAATTTGTTTCAATATTTTGATCTCCCACGAACGCTCCCACTTATACTCTTTTTGCTATGTTCATTTACGCTCACTGCATATACACACACACAACCATATGCACTCATTTATGATACATCACAGTGACTCTTCTATTCTTTCGTGTTATAGCTTGCCGGCTTTTCATTCGTGCTCAATGTGTTTATATTTAGAATATTTTTTTTATTCGCATTTTGTTCTTTGCTCCTCTGTGTTTACAATATTTCCAATTGTATATGAAAATCTCTGCTCTTTCTAGATATCTCTCACTGCTAGTTCTCACTTCTACTTTCGTATGTGCATCCAAATCAAAGTTTTCACTTTTTTTCTTCTTCAGTTGCTCTTTGGGGTGTTGCCCGTCGGCTGTTGGTTTTTATTGTTGTAGTTGTTGTTTTTTCTCCAAAATTTTCTTTTTAATTTCATTGTTTGATAGTCAAAATCTGTGTGCATGTTTTTCGTATAAATAGAAAATGCGTTTTCCATTTTCTTCAACTTTTGTTATAGAGAAGAATAAAGTCTGCCATCGAATATATGTATACAAAACATGTAATTTATTTATATGATTTCCTTTTCATTGGCTAAGGGTCAATGCAACGTTATTTGCTTACATTTGTGTATCAATTTTTGTTTTTCATATTTGGAAAAATATATACATAATTGTGTAAATAATATAACAATTTACGGCTGCTTGTTTTTCATTATTTATATTAAAAAACATAATTGAAAAAGTATTGTTCAATTTAAACAGCATTTATAGGAAGCAATATTGAAGGCTACAAAAATTTCATATATGTGAAATAAAATTAATAAATCATTGAAAAATATATTTTTGGTTTAATTTTTTTTTTTATTCAAGGCCATTAAAGACAAGTTCCGTACTATAAGTAAAAGTAATATTCATATACTTTTAATAGGTTGAATAATTTCAATAATGTACTGACCAATGTCGTTGAGTTGTATATGTAACATTTGTTTTAGCAAATAAAAAACAAAATTTTCATGACGAAAACCGGAAATGTTAATCATGGCAAAACACGATTTTGCTTTTTTATTTTGCAAAAACATGTTTAAAATAAATAAAGTACGCTATTTCTTTTGCTCTTTTTTATATATTAAGTCATTTTTTTTAATATTAGTAAACAAAGAAACAAATTCCGGCACAATGTTTGTTCAAAAACAAGCGATGACGAAGGCGATCAAAAATATTGTGCACAATACATGAACATGTTTCTAAACAAATCATGAAAAATATCATACTTTTATATTTGCTTTGAAAGCCAGCAAACGGAAAATTTGTCGCGTGAATGTTAAATTTATTAAAATTAGCAATGAGCCATAAAACGACTTTCAAAATTCAACATCTAAATAAGCAAATCGTACTAAATATATAATTTTATATATTATAAATGAGTAAATGACCACAAATAAAAAATAAATTATAAATTCTATGTGCATTTTTCAAGGTTAAGACATGTTGTCAATGAACTTTTTTTGGCTTTTAATCAAAAAAGGAAAATTTAATGGCATTTTTTGTAAAGAAAGCGACAACGAGTTAAAAGTTTAAAAGTCAATTTTGTCTGGAGCAAGGACGCGGAGCAGAAGAAGCTGAATAAGTTGACAAGATTTTTTTACTTTTTATTGCCATTAGGTTTGGCAAATAGACAAACATCAACAGAGCAAGCAGGAAAAAGTTAAAAGCCCATTTTATTACCTTTGTCAAATACACAAATAGCAAAAATCCACACAATCCAAACACAAATCCGTACAATGAACGAGACCCGAAACGGTTAACGTAACCGTAACCGTAAACGTATCCAAAGCCAAAGCTAAAGCTAAAGCCGGCATACGAATCAAAGCAGAATGACAGCGCAAACCCCTTTCGGCATAATCGCTCCATTGGAATTGAGCAATTTCAACGACAAAACACTGAAACGAGCGCAAATTTACACATTTTTGAGCAGCAACAGTGGCGCAGAGGCACAACAGGGGGGTAAAAAATAAAAAAAATAAAATAAAATGAAATAAAAATAGAAATACAAATAAAAAGATGCTGGCAAAAAGGAGCTATAGCACAGATGAAAGTAACCCGGCGCACGTGTCCATTCAGCGCACAACATTCAGCAGCGAGAATTCACTGATGATAGTAAAGGCAATGGCAAAGGCAACGGCAACGGCAAAGGCTGTTCGGGCAGTCGCCATTCAAATGTCTAAAGGTACGCAATAAAATATTATGTTGTAATAAAATGGCAAGAGAAAAAAAAGAATAGCTCCGTTGATGCGCACAAAGGCGACAAAGATGTGGCGGGGAGGGCGGCATGTCGGCTTCGTTTTGCTGAAAATGTTATCATTCGATTGAGCGATACTTTCTTTTCCTATTGTATTCTATTTTTCTTGGTTTTTTTTTTATGATTATTATTATTTTTTTTTTTTTTTGCATTTGTTACAATATTTCTTGAGTGCGAAAACGTTGGGCTTATATCGTCAGAGCAAGGGCGTGGTCATGGTCGTTGCCGTGGGCGCGGGTTAAGCTTCGGCTTGGGTTGCCCATGTAGATAGGTGAAACATATTGCTGAGAAATGTTTGAGATTTATTACAGATATCTGCGTTGCTGCCGAAAAGTAGCAGCTGTTGCCCTATTGTTTTAACAAGTGCTTTGCGTTGAATCTCATGAAATATTTCTTAAAGCTACAAAATATGACTCTCATTCCCATTATGTATGCATTTATGTGTGTGTGTGTGTGTGTGTGTGTATGGGTTTGTCTTTGTGTAAGTGTAAACGATTTTAAGTGTAAAAAAGGATTTGCGAACAATCAATTTTAATGTTGCATGACATTTAAATGAGCGGCTGGACAATCATTTTTTCTCTCCTCTTCGGTTCTTTTTCGCTTCTATTGTCCTTTACTCTTCACCTTTCAACCATCAGAGACACACACATGCTCATTTGACATGCTGCACACACTTTATAAAAGAAAGTGTTCAGTTTGACAGCACTTTTTCTTTTTTTTTTCTCTTTTTGTGGCAAGTATTTAAGGCATGCTTTTTGGCGCGCGCTCAAATGTGCAACAATGTACAAGAAATGCAATTAATTTGTCAGTCATTCACTCTGACGCTCACTCATTTAGTCATTCACTCATTTACTCGCACACTCACACACACGTACATACTTTGTGTGTGTGTGTGTGTGTGTGAGTAATTCATTCATTTGCTATTGCAGCGCGAAGTCATTCATTTAGTCAGTCAGCGCGTCAATCAGGCGTAAGGAAACCACTCACAGACTGATAGGACATGAGCGTGTTGGTTCGTGCGTGCGTGAGCATGTCCATGTTGGTTTTGTTCGTTCCTTCGTTTGCTCCACTTCGCGTTTGCCGTGTTGAGTTGAGTTGAATTGAGCTGAGTTTTTGTCTTGTTTTATTTTATTATATTTTTTTTTTTGTACACTAAACTGACATATTTCAACATTGCACTCATTTCACAGTAAATGATACTTTTTCCTGACAAAAACGTACACTGCCAACAAACAAAAAAAAGGCAACTGCGATTTGCTGCAAGGAGCGGAGACAAGTAATCTTAATTGCAATTAGTTGCATTCTTACTTTGTAGCATTAACAAAGTCGAGTGGCAAGTGAGACTTGCTCAGTGGAAAAGCGTTTTGCAACTTTGCTCGCTGATGAAATAATGCAACAATTGTCTCGTTTTTTCTTCTTCTTCTTCTTTGTAAAGTCACGGCTTTCGTTGGCTTTTCGTAATAGAACAAAGAGAATAATTTTAACAAAGTCATTTTTAAAGAAACGTTTGACTGATGAAAATATTGAGAAGTTTCAAAAGACAAGTGCATTTAAATCGCTTCATTTGATTAAGTTGTGTTTTTCTTTATAGAGATAGAAAAATGAAAATTATTCATTGATTAAAAAAGAAACATTTTGTTGTCGGAAAGTAGAGATTTGAGTGAAATATGTATTGGAATTATTCGCGTATACGGTAACATCTCTAATTTTTACGGATTTCAAATTCTTTTTTTTTGTAGTTACTTAAAATTACTTATGTTAATAAAAGTTTATAAAGTTCTTCTGAAAATTTAAAAATTCAAACGAGCCAACTCAACAAGACAGGCCGAATAAAATTTGAGTAAATTTTTTTTTTGCTTGGCACAAAAAAAAATTAAACTACTTCAATGCCAATTGATGTAAAAACAACAAAAAATATTGTGCAAGGACAGCAGCAAAATGAGAAAATGTCAGAAAAAAGAAAACTAAAAGTTTTGCAAATCGATAACGAATCAATGCAATCGAGAATAAAGTCCGAAAGGGTTGCCAAAGTAACCCTCTTTCGTAACAATTTTTTAGTTTTTGCTTTTCTTTTTTTTTTTTTCTTTTTATTTTGTTACATTCAATTGATTGGATTTCATGAGATTTTGATTGCCATATTCAATTGCCACTTGTTGGTGTTGACGTTGTTCTGTGCTGTTGTGTTGTCGTTGTTCATGCTTGTCGTTACATAAGCCAAACAACAGACAACAGCGACTGCGACTGATGTTGAATGACGAAAGTCGAATTCGGAACGCTTTGGCTTAAGAAATTCCCCAGCAAAAGGGTGTAGAACAAAGTTACTCGCGCAAAAGCGAACCGCAGCGGAGCAGACACGCAATACACAAGCGATTTGAGTAGTTCGATACGGCAGCAAACGCTGTGGGTTTGAGGGAAGGGTTTAAGCGCACTCTTTCGATACGTGCATTTGGTAGTCAACTACGAGTGATACTTGAGCTCAGCACAGCACGGCAGTCGTTGTAGTCACTCAAGTGAAATGTGAAATCGACTCGCTGTGGCAATAATAAATTTAATTCGCATTTTATTTACTTAAGACATCTTCTTCTTTATTTTTGGTTTTTTATTTCTCTCTTTTTTTTCCAACAAGCCGCCATGCTTCGTTGAATTTGTATTATTACAGATAATAAGATGAAAAAAAAATATATAAAGGAAAAACATTCCGAAAAAATAAAATTAAATGCAAGAAAAATATTGCTGTCATTACAGTCAGCAGTACGTATGCAAATGGCCATGGAAAGTTCTTCATATTTGCAATTAAAATTAATGCCGATTTCATATGCCTTCGTGTCTCGTGCAGCTGCTGCATTCGCACTAACCAAGCCAAGCGCTAAAACTATAAATTCAGACGACATTTTGACAGTTGCCAAGTGTTTATGATGATTTACAATCAACACCAACAACAGCAGCAGCGTCTTGTTGATTTTATTGTTGTTGTTGGTTGTTTGGTTGTTGTAAAGACTTAATTAAATAAGAAGATCAAACAAGTTTAAAAATTTTAAACCAATTTTTGTTTTATTAAATTCAAGCAACACTTGGAAAATCTTTTATTTGACGAAATATCTTCATATAGAATATTCACGTTTAATCATTTAACATGAAGTTCAATAAACTGTGACAAGTGGCAACATTTCCCTTCAGCCAACACAAGTTGACATTGACAACTTGTTTGTGCTTTCGTATTGTTTTTGCAGACTCATTCAGTGGCAGAAGATCGTATATCTCAATCAACATAAAGTATTTTCTTCGCACCACCCAAACACACACACACACACACACACACACACACACACACAAATACACAAACAGCCAGATAGACTGATGGAACGTTGGCTACATATACAAAGGAGACAATATCGATGTAGGCGGAAGGAAATCAACTGAGAGTTACTTTTGTGTGCGTTACTCGTCGTTGTTATTCATATCAGCGTTGACAATAATGCATTTCAAATGACAGGCAGACAAGTCTGATGAAGTGAATGCCAACAGACGTGCAATGCATTCGTTGTTTATTAAAAAATCAACCGTTGACAACAAATTAATGCATTTTGATTAAAAACAAAGAACATGACATTAAAAGTTTTTTATTTGTTTTCATTTTGTATTTATTTTTTTTTTATATTATTTTTTTGACTGACAGCTTAAAAAATGTAACAACAACAAATTGACCACAGACTTATCGCGGCCAAGCACAATAAACTCAAATGAGTTTTTACATTAAGAAAATGTCAAACAATTTTAATGCTTATAAATTTTACGCGAGCCAGTGAACTTTTCCTATCAACGGTCAAACAGTCAAAACAGTCTTTGTAATTACTCAGACTCTTGCAGACAAGATAGCAAAGCGTAAAATAAAGCAAAAAAAAATAAAGAAAAAATGAAAATAATCATAAATAAATAAATATAAAAAATTGTTGTTGTATCAATTTCAAATATTGTTGTAAAAATTAATGCATCAACATTTTTTTATGCTTGTCCGCATTTTTGATTTCGGCGCCTTAAAGTATGCTACAGTTGCCGACACATGGTTGTTTGACTTCAAACAAAGTGAAATTCTGAATTTCTCTTTTTCTTTTTCAACAACAGAAAGAGAGAGAGAGAGAGAGCAAAAGAGCGCGCGCATGTTGGTGAATTTATTATGAAGAGAAAATTTTTCGAATTTTCATTTCAGGAAAATCAAGTGAGCGCACAAAAAGAGCTTTGTAGACAAAAAAAGCTGCTTTGGCTTGAATTTTCTTTGCTATAATTTGAGCTTTGTGTTATTTTATAATTTGCTTTTTTGTTTTATTTTGTGTGTCGTTAATGATGCGTTAAATTTAAATGGCAATAACAATTAACGATAATCACTTTTTAAATTATTGTTTATTTTTTATTTCCGCTTCAAATTTCTTTGCATATTTTTTGCCTTACTTGTGCACAACTTCTTTGTGCTTCCAATTAAAAATTTGAAGACATTTTTCTCAAGCCATTGATGAATAATTGAATAAAGAATTAAGAAATGTTTTCAAAATATTTTCAATAGATTAGCCACTCTCACTAATGAGTAGAAAATTGTTGTGTGTAGAAGAGCTTTCGTTGTTTGCATTAAGAATATTTTTCAAGTATCAACTACAGTTATGAACGCTCAAATGAAAAGAAAATTTCAACATAATGCCAGGTTTTTTCATTTTTTCTATTGTTCTTTCATTTGACCAATAGAAAGTTTTTTTTGTTTAAATAAACTGCAAGCAAAACAAACAAAATTTCTGTGTTGTACAACAACAGCAATACAGGTAAACATGCCCACAAAAAAATAAAAAAAAAGGAAATAGAAAAAAAGGACGAAACTGTTGTAAATGAAAATAAATGA
This sequence comes from Phortica okadai, assembly GCA_034638295.1. Taxonomy (NCBI): domain Eukaryota; kingdom Metazoa; phylum Arthropoda; class Insecta; order Diptera; family Drosophilidae; genus Phortica; species Phortica okadai. The sequence goes on along the minus strand of CM067849.1, from coordinate 46,183,145 downwards.
AAGCTGCTTCAATAAATGCCAAACTGCACGAAGTGCACTCAAAGTGCTACACTTGTTGCAAAATTGTTCGAATTGTTTTCGTTTTATTACAATTTGACTACTTTTGCTAATACTTTTATTCACTCCAACTCCTCCTCCGTCTTTTTTTCTACACAGTGTTCTTTTTTTCGCATAGGCGAATCAGTCATTGTACATGCTCAAAGCCTGAACCAAACAAAATGATGTTGGCGTCGAGCAGCAGGTAAGAACATGCAACAAAAACTAATAATTCAAAATTATTTGTTTTTGAAGTTTGAGTAGCGCAATCGGAGCATAAAACAGTAAATAGAAAACAAAGCAAAAACAAAGTTAAACAAAACAAAGCGAAAAACTATCAAAATCAAGCATGAATAAAGTTAAGCCACAAACATGCAAGCAATTGTAACAAATTTTTTTTTGGCATAGCATGAGTAAAATGGACAAGCCAAGGATAAGTTGGGCTAGGCTGGTTGTAGGGTTGAGGCGGTTGGGCATGGGCGGCAACATACACTTGTTGCAAATGTACATAAGTGGCATGAACGCAATGAGAAGGCGGTAAAAAATAAGGTAAATTTATTTAGTTGAATAGAAAAGTTGTAGCACAAAAATCGAATAAATTGAATTTATCAGCATTTTCGAGCAAATGAAAAACTTTCATTTACGCACACTCACACACACACACACACATACTTTTAATATATACATGTACACAAATATAGTTGTAAAGCAAAAGATTGACCAACGTTGCGTATACGTAATAAATAAGCATGCAAATCCAAGGCAGCTAACAACATCGCCTTTGAGGTTATGTTTATGGCTTGGGCACAACTAGCATGCGAACAACTGATGTAATAAATTTTAAAGTGGGCGTCATGTCTGCTAGTTGACTATTTGATTTTATAAAACAATCGATTTGTGTGTGTGTGTGCATGTGAGTGCGTAGTTGAACATTTGTTAGCAAATCAGAAATAAATACGTTTTAAGTAATTTAAATGGCAAAACCGAAACCAAAGACTTGTTTACACATGCCACTCGACCGACACAACAAGAGTTGGCACAACTTTGTCGACACTTTATTACATTGGAATAATTTATCTGTTCGAAACAACAACAACAATTGTCTATCTGTATAACAATTCACCCTACCTTATGTCCGTAATTGTAAATAAGTTGTAATGAATATATGCTTTGTTTATACATTTCCCAGTTTAAACAATTTTCCAATAAACACTTTAGTCAGCTAACTAACGGCGACGATGACAAAACACACGCTTCCAATAAGATAATCTCGAAAATGCTTTCGACCGATATCAGATACACAATACACAGAAGTACATTGTGGCTTTGTCTTGCCTTGTCTACTCTATCTGTGTGAGCGCATATGTTTCAGTGTGTGTGTGTGTGTATGTGTGCACTTGTGGCTTGTCGATGTGTTAATTGCAGACTTGAGTGTTGTTCGCTGCTTGCGGCAATTGATGGTGTCATCAGTAGCACCCCCTTTGCCCAACAACTATTGAGTCTCAGCTTTCATTTAAGTTCATTTTTTTTACATACATATATGTATCTATGTTACATGTGCACATGTGTGCGTGCATATTCTCCTTGGCATTTAACATTTTTCCAAGTGACAAGCTGACTTACACACTCAGTTGTGCTGAGCGGCACAAGAACGCGTCTCTTTTATGCACAACTTACGCTTGTTGACGCGCAAAGTGTTGTTGGGGTTGGCGGCGGAATTTTGAACGTCAAAAAAATTTCAAGTATTAATATTGCTCAGCAGAAAATTAGTTTCATTGATTGAAATTTTCCAGGGTTGTCAGCATTTAAAAAGTTTTTAATTTCATTTCGTAATTTTTTCATACTTTTAACATAAACTATGTGAAATTTAATGATTTGCTTTCTGTATGAAAACCACATGTAAAAGTCATTGGCGTATCTAATTATACAAAGCTACTTGACAGATTGTTTCGAGAAATGCACATGACAAAGACCAAACCATTTTTAATAATTAAGGAAATTGGAAACATTTCGTTAAAAACTATGAAAAAACACTGCAATATCATGAGAACCCTAAAAACTAATTTCCATTGCCAACGGGACCTTAACAAATGCACACACTCACATATACACGCCTACACATATATTGACTAAAACTTATTTGCCGCTCGTGTCGCTACGAACCAAAAAAAAAATGTATCTCAACTCTTTAAAACAATGCATTTTATCTCAATGACAATGAGATTTTTTATCTCATACAATTTGGCTTCTGACATAAACACAAACGAGTCACAGTTGTAGCCACATATACCACAAGCGCATACACACACACATTTACGTATGTACATACGCACAGATACATGTGAACGTACTTAAACAACATGAGAATATCTTTCATGCCAAAGCCAACGACGACGGCGACAGAAGCTTCTCTCTGTTTCTTTTAAATTTCCAACAAAGCAGCATGCAATCGACTTGTACTTGTACTTGCGCTTGTACGCCGGCAAATGCATTCATTTGCGCTGCAGGCAATGCAGTCGACGCTGCCGCCAACGCCGCCGCTTTCGCTTGAGGCTTACACACGTGCGCCAAACGCTCAGCTGTTTTGAGTTATTTGCCTGCTGTCATTGCAGTAAGTCGTAAGTTTTTTCAGCCGTTCCGTGCGCATTTCCATTTGCATTGTGACCAAAGTGCGCGCGTCTCAGTGCCGCAGAGCAAATAAATACAAACGGCAATAATACTCATACGCAACGTATCACCGTGAACGAACAACTCAACCGAAAACGAAAGTAATTGAAATGCAATTGAAGCGCGCGTCGAAAATAAATATAATTATAATTGAAAATGTGCAATTAACTTATTAAATGTTGAAAATAAAAAACAAAAAAAAAGATGGTGTAAAAAGTAAATGAGTTAAAAATTGATTTCGTTTGTCAGCGAACAAATTAATCGGCAGCATTTTTCGGCGTTCATTGACATGTTCATGCCAACTGTAAACACAAAAGCACAAAGCGCATTCATGTGAAGTGACGTGATGAGCTCATTTTGCATTTCGTTACAATAAATCAAATTATTTGTACGTTTAAAGTAATTAACGCAATACTGTTGAATGAGTTGAGTCGACTGGTTGCGACGCTGCTGGAGTTCACTGTGCGGCGTTCAGACAAATTGTTGCACCCGTGGTAACAATAAATATGACACGATATAAATACAAAACAAAACACACACACACACAAGAAGAATTAAATGAATGCCAGAAAAGTGCCTAATTTGTTTATGAGTTCGTTCGAATAATTTGTGTTATTTTCGTACTTTATTTACAATTCGTATTAAATTACGACAACTAAACATAAAATTGTGTTTTTCTATACAATTGTTTTGACTTAACATGAGTTCTGCCAAACGCTTTTAATGGCGTTTAGCTAAAATTCTGACACATTCAACGCACATTAAGTGCACAGTGTGCTGCAAGCAGTCAAAAAGTCAGCCAAATGTGTAAAAACAATCAACTTTTTATAGCAAAGAATTGAAAAGTATCATTAAAGGAAAATGTTTCATGCAAGACTTTTTGTTTTTGTTTACACATCGATTACAAACTTTGGCAATGAACGATTAGTCGAATAAATACTTTTAATTGTGCTTTGTCTTCTACGTTTTTTTGAGAGATTTTGAAAATTCATTGCAAGCAATTTATTATAAACAAAAAATTCGCTCGAAGAGTTTTTGTACTTTCCCTTTTCTTAGTAAATCTTTAAATAAAATTCCGCCAGATTTTGTAATTAATTTTTTTTTCTGCTGCGCAATGCCTTAAACGTTTTACACGTGCCCATTACAATTAGTTTTATTAGCCGTTCAACAAACAATATAAAGGGAAGCCCACTGTGCTCATTGAGTGCCAAAAACAGTCATAATGGCAGTGCGGCATGTGAAACAAGGCATAGAAAATGTATAGTAAATGAAACATAAAAGATTTTGAAAACAATTAAAAATCAAATATTCGATGCGGAAGTCGAAAATGTCTAAAAACACACAAATGCCAAAAACTAATAAAAATATTTATTTGAAAACGTTTATTCACCTGAATTCAACAGCATTAAATGATTGTTTCAAATATTGTGAATAAATCATTTACTCGTGCAGAGCATTTTGTGGGTGGTTTGAAAATTGTATGAAAAACGTCAGCGCGAAAGTCAAGTGAAACATATAATAAAAGTTTAATGGAAAATGCCAAAACACGAAAAATTGCGAAAAATAAATTGCATTGATTAAACGAGCGCAACTGTTGACGTTAGACGCGTCACATGAACGAACGAGCAAACGAACAAACGAACGCATTGCATTGCAAAAATGAAGACATTTCGACAATAAATTGCATTTCTGACATTATGAACAGCATGATGGACGACATACGTGTGAGTTTGTGTGTGAAGTGGTAGAAAGGGTGGAGAGCTAGGAGTCAGTCAGTCAACCAAGCAGTGAGGCAGTAAAGGCGTTCGATCATACATTCACTTGGGGCCAGAATCAATCGGCCATCTAGAAACATGCACTCTGTGCAAATAAACAAAATATCTCAGTATTTAATACAAGCAAGGGGATGAGGTAGGGAGAGGTTGTGTGTAAAATAAAAATGGGAGAAAAAAAGAAAACAAAAGCAAACATCAACGATGTAGTAGAACGTAAGCATAGAGAGGTAGAGTGTGGAAACGCAATAAGAACGTCTACGGATTCACTTTTGAAACACGCAAACGGAAACAAAAACAAACTGACCCGAAATCGGTCAGTTAGGCGAGGCGAGTTAGTCGGTTAGTCGAGCGTCGAAGAATACAGTGAGCGGACAATGGGCAAGGCAACAATTTTATAATACAAACAAATAAACAGAGAGAGAGAGAATGAGCGACGAAGAATATTGGAGGAAGAGTAGGAGTTGAAAAAAAATTTTAAAACAAATTACAACAAAAAACCACACATACACACAGATGCAGACGCACACAAACAAATACAATGAATAGAAAAAAATGTGCGAAACGTTTGATAAAATAACAACAACAATCGAAAGAAGAGTATCGTCTGACACAGACACAGCCTCAGACCCCGACCCAAAGTCAGAGTCATAGGCACAGACCGACAGACAGATGAACGGACGGCCGGTCGGCCAGCATAGCAGTCAGTCAGTCAGCTAGCCAGTCAGCCAGCGAGTCGTTGCGATAAGGCGATGAGGCATGTAGACGGCTGAGAGCATTTCGAGCGTTACGAACGCTTCGGGCCATACGATTCTGTTAGCGTGTGCTAACAACTCAGCCGTCAGCAACAATCGACGGCAGTCAGCGTCAAAACAGCAAATCGATCGATAGGAATTATCGAACAGAACGTCCGAGTTTTCATTCTTTCACATTTACACTTCTTTTTCAAACATTATAATAAGTTTGCTACGGTTTCCAACCACACAGCGACGCCACAAACGGACCGTGAAACGCGTTAAAAAAAAAAAAAAACGCGCTAGTCATGTGGAAATATTTTGCTTTTCTACGCTTTGTCAATTAATGAGTTTTAAAGTGTGCGAAAAAAAGTATATACATATACAAATACAAAAGATATCGTAAATGAAAAATTAAATTCATTATAAAGAAAATCGTGTAAAAAAGAAAAAAAGTTGAGAAAAATTGCATTAAATGCTTTTGTTTTTACGGTTCGTTGAGTGTACAAAAGTGCAACGTGCTAATTATGTCAAACAGGGCGTATGCGTGTTCAAAATGAATGAACAGCCCGAATGCATAGAAAAAGTGTGAAAGCTGTAAAAGTGAAAGAAATGCAACGCAACGAAATGAAAGAAGAAGCAGAGGAGTGTAAAGAATATTGAACCACCAAACTGACATCTGACGACATGTTAATGCAAATATAATACAACAAATAAGCTCCTTCAATACTTGTTGCGCTTGAAAAGTCAAAGAAATTCTGAATTATTATTCGGAAGTAGAAAAAAAAAAATAAAAACAAAGAGAAAAATTAAAGATATGTGTAAAACAAGCGAAACAAAGCAATTGTGAAAAATAAGAAGTGAAAAAAGAAAATTAAAAAAAATATTAAAAAGAAAAAAGGTGAAAATATGAAAGTGTCAACAAATCAACACGTAAATGAGCGAAAAATTGGAAAAAAGATGTCAATTGTTAAATAAATTGAAGAATTTTTTTTCGTTCACCTTTTTTGTTGTTGTCGTTTTTTTTTTTGTGCCTTGTATTCGGTTCGGTTCGGTTTGCCATTTAAATGAGCTGTTAAAATTTAATGTCTCTATTGTGTCTGCTTTGGTTGTGTTATTGTAGTTGTTGTCGTTGTTTTTTTGTTGTTACGTTTGTTGAACGTCTTTTGAAGTGAGCTTGTGCGTGCACGTGTGTGAGTTCTGTATCTGTGTTTGTGCGCGCGTGTGTATTTGTCAATTGTCGTGTTTTGCGGGCTGACTAATAGAATGTCATGTCATGCATTGGCTCGACGGCATTTCCTTGGATGACAATTTAATTAGTGGACACGCCAGCGGCAGTAACGGTGAGCACAGCGACCACAATCAGCGCAAATCAACGCAGGCCTCGTCAACTAAATCAAGTAGGTTGCTTAAATACAGACTCAACACAACACAAAACTCAACACAATTCAATTCAATTGAATTCCATTTACTTTTTTACATTTGATTTCTTTTTATTTAGTTAACAAACTTTAAAGCGTGTTTATTTTGACAAAGAGCAAATTTTTTTTTTTTTTTGTTAATGAAAAATTTCTATCAAAGATAGGAGATAGAAAGGAATCAACAACTGTAATAATTTTTTTCGAATTGTCTTAAAAATGTCTTAAAATAAGCTTCGGAATGCTTAAGTGTTCGTTATCTTATCTATACATAAATAATCTTTGGAATAAGGTGCCTTCTATATATTAGCAATGAGTGTCAAATGCGAATCCATAAAAGAATTTTTGAATTTCAATTAGAGAAATTAGTAATAAATGCTATGAGTGATGTCCATTTGAAGTCAATTGATTACTGAGTAATAATCCAAATTCTATGTTCTTAGCTCTCAAAGTCAGAATGCTATAATATTTCTTATAAAATGAGGAACAAAAGCAGAAATGTCATATTTTTTAAGTACGATATTTAACAGTCATAGATCAACAGAGTAAACCGCAATAATTATGAGATTTTTATGGACTGACAAGAGCCTTGTATACACGATTGACAACTGGACGTATACTTAACAAGATATTGTTGACTCCTTCGGTCGCATCCTTGTTGATTATCAAAAACAAAAATAATTGTTTTCGAGAGTCAAAAACTGCGTTTTTAATGGTTTTTAATTGTATGATTTCAATTGCATCAAAAATAAAATTTACAATTAAAAATATTAGTTTCAATTGAACGAATTAAAAAGCATTTTTGGTTTTGCTTTAATTACGCCGCAAAATGTACTTGAACATTTTTTGTTGTTGTTGTTATTCGTGTTGTTGTTAGTGCCTTTACGAGCTGTCTGCGTTAAAAATGATTTTTAAATATGAAAAAATAAAAAAAAACATAATTGATGAACAAATAATGTTTAAAAATAATTATGAACTTCTTCATGAACTAAGACACATTTTGATTTTTAGCTTTTATTTATTTATATAAAATTTCATCAAACATGATTGTTTTCGTTAATTATTTTTAACAAATGCCATTCATTGAACTCTTTATGACTCGCATGGTTGAAACATAAAAATAATAAATACAACATTAAATATTTGATTTACGATTGCAAATAAAATAATAAAAAAAAAAACTTTGTTGTACGGCATTGACTCGTATATGGCCCTGCCAACAACAAAAAAAAAGGGGTCTACGGTAAGGAGATGTATTGATTGAAACATGCAAAACAAAGGCCAGAAATCAGACGCAAACAAGCGTTTTAATTATATCGTATCTTCGCCACCTACTGATGTGTACGGCACCCAAACAAAATTGTTGACATGACTCATTCATTTGTTTCTGATTCCTCTATTTTTTTATTTCATTTCGCATCGAAATAATTCATTGCTTTTGGAACAAAATATTTATTTCTTTACAAAATAACAGAAATATCGCTAATTGTTGTTGTTATAACAAATAAGCTTTTGTAAACGTTTCATTGCAGTGAAAATTTTGAACTGTTGGCGGTGATTAAAGCCAAATTTATTAGTTACTTGCAACATGGCACATGCCGAACTGAATTGAGTTGCCATATTGAAAGAGTAAACTGCATGCAAACATGTCAGAAATGTCTGGAAAAATACGGTTGTGCCATAAAATGATTTCGCTTCAAAATAGAACTTCTCATATGGCTGCCTCGAAACGAACGGAACGAAAGACGCATCTTCAGATTGTTTTGTGCATATTTTCGATGAGTTTTATTGCTGTTGCGGTTAGCAGACGCGGCACATTGATTGGGGGTGCGACGTTCGATCATGCCTACAACTCGTTTGCTGAGAATTACGATTATTGAGTATAATGTCTTGACACATTAGAAATAAACTGATCAAAGAATTTGTATTTATATTTAAAGAACATTTCATGTTGAAACTTATTTTTCATTCTTCACATTTGTTTGTTTTGAAGATTTACTGTTTTTAAATGATTCCAAGAGTTTGGTTAAATGTGTGGGTGAAATGAGCATGATCATGAGCTTGTTAAGTATATGATTTTATAGCTCAAAAAGAGGCGTGTCTCAAGATGATGATGCAAAACGCAAAGCAGATATTTTTGCATTAAAAAAAAAAAAAAATTTGTTTCAAAAAAAAATCTTTTCAACACAAATATTTTTGGCACACACTTTTTGCAATTATAATTTTTATTTGTTTTAAATGAATTTTAATATATGATAGCATTAAAAAAAGCATAAAAATAGTTTATTATTAAAGTGTTCATAATTAAAGTTCACAATTATGATAATGAGCGTAAGAAACTTGCCTCGCTCATTGCCACTTGTATGCTTACAACAATGTATGTTCGCCCAACTCATTAAATCAAATATTTTAAAAAAACATATTTCAACAAGTCGGTGCCCCAAAGCAGGCGAGAACAAATATAAGCCAAGACAGTAAAAAAAAAGTACAAAAAACAAACAACCAAAAATAAAAAATGAAAAATGATGAGTTAAAAAAGAAAAGTGTGCCGACGCCCGATCCTAAAATTCCCATGAAAACTGCAACTGGCAAACGAAAAAGATACAAAAACAAAATGAAACAAATTTAAGTGTTGCATAAAAATATTTGAAAAATATTCTGAGTCTTAAATCTGAGCAGCATTAAGTAATTTGTGTCTTGATTATGTTTTTCTCACCGATCATGTTGCTGCGATTGAATGAACGCCTTTTGTTTGTATTTCGTTTTGTTTTTGCTTACACGCACATGTTTATTGTTGTTGTTGTTGTTTGTTATTTGTGGCTGGAATAAAGATACAAATGTGTATGTATGTATGTAAAAGCGGCTGAGTGGGCCAAATTGTATGCAGACTCGGCATGCGCTCACCACGCGCCAAAGCATGGCCACCGATACCGCCACCGCCCCCACGACGCACCGCCTATGCAAAGTGTTGCGACAAAATGCAATGTGAGTGCGTTCGAGAGCAGCCAAGAGGCGTCGTACAACCACAACAACAACTAAAACAACAACAGCAAAGACAAATACAAATACAATTTGAAAAAAAAAGAATAAAAGAACTAAAAACTTTACGCAAATAGGAAATATCAAACACGAAAACTTTTATAGGCAACAACAACAACAACTACAACGCAGCGACGAATATACGTACAAGAGGCAACAACAGAGGGCGCCAAGTGAGGAAGGTGAGGCGACTGCGACTGCGAGGCACGGCAAATTTCGCTCTGAGTTCAGTGGGCCAAACGTCGTGCCAAAGTTGCCGCGTCCGTTGCAGTTTAAAGTCGCGTGCGTGCGCGCACAGATCGCAACGCAATCACAGCCGCCCAACCAACAGTCGTACATTGCCCGCACAACTATAATTTGTATCTTCTGGCTGCATAAAGTATCTGCAACGATATATGTACATTGTGCGTAGCTTTTGTGATCGTTTCAGACTTTCGTCAAAGATAACGACGCGTGTTTTTTGTTGTTGTTGTTTTAGTGCACTGAAAAAAGAGTCTTTTGACTTTGTAATAAGCTATTTTCGTAAACGTTTTTACGATCATTTTTATTATAAATAATGCGAAAATTGCATTAAGCAAAATGTTTGTGAAATCTGCGTTCAAATAATAAGAATAATAATAATAATGCAATAATTATAATCAACGAACCACTTTGCGAATAATTGGCAATTTTTCGTACTCGTTCATTTGCTCGTGCGTGTATGTGTGTGTGTGTGTGCGTGTATGTGCGTGTATCCGTTTTTGGTTCAATTGCGTGTTTTACTCGCATTCATATTCACCGCCTACGCTTCATCGAATTTATAAAGTCGCGAAAATTTGCGAATTTAAAAGATACAAATACTTATGAGCTCTTATTACGATTCAGAGTAAGTAAATTATTAACATTAAAATAAATAACAATTTTTTCTTTGTCTTTAATGAATTACTGAAAATTATTGTCTTCTTTTGGCATTCGTTCGACTTATCGATTGAAAACAAAATTGCCGTGTTTAACTTAATCTCGTTAATGGCAATTTTTGCGCCTTTCGGTTCGAACATGTGGCAATTTCGATTTTAATTAAAACATTTACGACTTCCGCTGTTGAATGTTTTCGATTTCCTTTGATTTTCGCGGCTTAATAATAATATTGTATGAGAAATGGCAAAATCATGATCTTAATTTAAACACAACTAACGTCATAAAGTTGTTTATTGAATGCGGGGAAGTATTTTGCATCGCAATTGTGCGATGTGGGAAGGTCATGTTCGATAATTACGTATTATATTAGGTGAGGTTAGTTGAGTCATTGTCCTTTAAACTAAAAATCCGGATCAAAGAAAACCGGAGGTATTCTATATAACTGAAAAGCCGGATAATCGATTTAAGAGTCATATAAACCAATATTTAAATGTTTAATCAATTGTGGTTGTGTACTGGGTTTTATATAAATCGGTCAGACAATAGATATAGAATATAAAAAAAAATACGAGCTATACAATAAACTCGTTGTAACAGTAAAAATATTTTAAAAGCCGTAACGAATGAGCCCGGATAATCGGATCGGATAATCAATAATTGGTATTCAGATAAACGGGATTCTACTGAACTAAATAAATCAATAGATTCTACTTGGTCTCAGCTTGGTCCCGATTTCATCCAGCAAACCTCAGAGGTAAATTTCTTTGTTTCCTAAGTTCTGATTTGAGCTCTTCACTTCGCAGAATTTATTCAGTTTTTTGTTGCTCGTTTGTTATTCAGATTCTGTAGAATGACGGACATTCACCAAACTTCTGTAATGCATAAGTGAACTAAAATGAGTCTTAACATCATTAAGACATTTTACTCGAAAGAACTTTTCATAATGAAATCAAAAGCTAAGACAAATTTCTAGTTTAATTAATTCTAAAACTTTTCGATTTTTTTCACTTGTTCATTTGATGTTTGCCATTACAAAAAAATCAAGCTCTTTCTGTTTACATACAAAACATAAAATTCCCAAAAATTTGTAAGCCTTAATTGTTCATGCATAACTACATAATCAAACGATCTCTTTTTGAGCACAATAACATGACAACTTTATGCAAGAATTTTATAACGAAAAAAAAAAGAAATGAAATAAATAATGTGAAATTCAATGCTAATGAAAAAATGTCAAAAATTGTCATAAAAGGCGTTTACACAATGCCAACTGATATAACAAAAGTGTTTCAGGCCACTTGTGCCTGGCAAGCAGAAGAATAATAATGAGTAGTCAGTGCGACAGCGCCGGCAGCGGCAGCGGCAGTGGCAGCTGCGAAGGACTTTAAGGAAATGTTAATGAAGGATAACGACAAAGCATGCTCGACAACTTAATCGATAAATCAATCGCTTAGCGCGAAGATAAGACGCTCTTTAAGTGAAAAACCAAGTCGTCTACACTTTTGTTTGTAGTTATATAAGTTTATGCATATGTGACTTTTATATCAATGTGTATGTGTGTGTGTGTGTGTGTGTGTGTGTGTGTATGTTCTTTAGGCCTCTTTCCATTGAGTCGTGTGTTCGTAACATATTCTTTATAAGCAGAATAGGAAGCATAATAAGAAGCAAAAGCAGAATGTCATTGAACATCGAGAGACACAAAAGGAAAAGCCATAATATTTGAAAAGAACAGATTTTGCTGACAACGTTGAAGGCAAGCTTAAAGTATACAAAATTGCTTGACAGCGTAAATCTTTTCGAAAATTGTTGAAAGTAACAAAGATTTATGTTTCACATTGAAAATGTATGCCATACAATGCCAAACAAATTCAACCATTTTAGGCACCGGCACAGCCAAAACAATTACCTCTTGTCTAAATAAACACGCTCAAAGTATTGATAAACAAAATACAAACAAAACAGAATAAAAAAAAAACCAATAAATAGAAAATAAATTCAACAAAAAAAAACAAAACTATACAAACTTAATTTTTGCATTTACAGTTCAATAATTTTCACGCTTTGCTGTTTTATCTCTTTTTGCCTCTCTGTCTACTTCTTTATTTGCATTCACTTCGGTTATTTTTTTGTTTTTTTTTTTTTTGTTTTTACTTTATTTTCTATTTTTTCTTTTGTTTTCTGTTGTTGGTTTTACTTTCACATGCGGGAAATAACGCTGCTCTCCGACTATGCTCCGAGAACGAAGACGGCATGCACACTATAAACTAAATACCAGGTAAATTTTCATATCAGCAAATTATGTGTTATCAATACAAAAAATATTATTAATAATTCTCAAATTATAAATGCAAAACGAAATATAAATCAAGACCAAATGCTAATGACAAGAAGAGTGAAAGTATTTTTTTCGCGAAAGTAGTTTTGAAACATAAAATTGTATATCGATAAGCAATCGAAAAGATCTTGATTACTTTTCCCAATTCTTTATCCAACGTCGATAAAGCAGTGCAATGATATACAGTACAATTCAACGGATGTGGCGAAATATGGTCATGTGCTACAAGCGCGTATACGTAATTTTTTTTTGGTTTTGGAACACAAAAGTTTTCAAAATTTTCACACAATTGGAAAAGCTCAAAACGAATGAATGAACGAACACAACGATGCTCATTATTTAAGTGAAATATTTGTATGAAGCTTTTTTCTATTTTTATCTAATTGAAGACCACGTCATAATGACACCTGTTTAATGGACTCACGTGTATTTATATTTAATGCACAATTGACGTATTATTGACAGTTGAAATAATCAAGAGTCTTCAACCAACCAGCCAAAAGCAATGGAAAGATATACAAAAACGAAGAGTTGAATTTATTAAAGACAATTGATTGAATCACTCAATGCATTTCCTGTGCTTAAACAACAATCATTTCACATTGTCAACTCAGACATATATTTTCACATTTCCGTTAATTGGCGCCATAAAAATGTTTTAGTTCCCACAATAAATTTAGCGAAATTGTCTTGCTTGAACATTTGGCATTGTTTTCAAAATCCGCAAACATTTCTTAAGTCAACAAACTGTGAAATTTAATGGCTCACTTAGAATATTGTTGCGAACAACGGCAAAGATTAAATTGCGCGCGTCGAATATGTGTCAAAATAAACAATGTCAGCAGATCCGAACTGTGACAGCAACGATTAGTATGAGATACAAATCGCGTACGAGCAAAGAAAAAACTTTTGAAATACATTTTATTCGCGAATTTGTTTGTTAATTTGATATTAATGACCCTTTATTACTTGCCTAATTTTCAAATTGAGTGGCGAAAGTTTTATTCGTATATGTTGGCGGTATGAACAGAATTATTTATTAGATTAATGCGCTTGAAAATCTTAAATGCGAATTTCCATTGTGTTAAATAAATAAAAAGCAAGAAAAAAAATTTGTTTAAATTTATTTGAATTTTTTATTTAAAAATTTTCAATTTTTATCGCGTGTGTGTGTATGTGTGTGAGTAAATGCTTACGCCATAAGCTTAGCGCAGCGTGTTGGAATAAACGCTGACGGCCATTGCCAGTGCCATGACATATTTTGGTTATATTTTTGGCTCTTTTGCAGCGTTTCCTAAACTGCTTAGCCATGTTCGATTGCGCACACAAACGACTTCGTCAATGCGCCAATGTTTGCATCATTTCCGAAATAACGCCAAAAGCAATCAAATTGCACATTATCTCATACATTTAATTGTTAAATTAATTGAATATGCGGTCGATTTTAATTTCCCTTATCTGCTGCTTATTGTTAAAATAAATTAATTTTTTGCATGCCACCAACCAACAATATCAATTAAAATATGTTGTTGTTATTTTTGTACAGAAAATTTTACAGTTAATGCGATTAAAGACTTGTAAAATTTTAATTGATTATTTTCTGAAAAATTATACAAAAAAAAAAAAGAAAATTATATAAATAAAATTCACAAATCATATTAATATAAAAAATAAAGACAAATTATGAAATGTTGTTAAATGATTTCATAACAATTAATATATTTTATGCAAAATATAATCCGTGAAACCATCAAATAAAGTAAACGATTCGTAAAAATCAGAAAAATTGTATAAGCATTGAATTATGCAAAATAGCTTGTTTATTGGGGTGTGAAATTTCTGCAATAGACTTCATAAAGGCCTCGCTATTTAATATCACTTTCATAATTGTTTCTAACGTTATAAGTCAGACGATCTTTACTTTGGCACCACCATATCCTTTAAAAAAAAAAATAAATGTTAATAAATTGAAATAAAAATAAGAAAAATTTTCTGAGTCATTCAAATTTGATTTATACGATAACAAATGATTAACAACAAAAGCTCAAAGGTGAGCAAAACTTAAAGAAATTTTGCATTTAAGAATCGCTGACAAATTTACGCAAATACAATTTTTTTTATACAAAGTTCAAATCGCAGACGCTAAATAATATTTTTTTTTTTTTTTGTTTAATTTCATTCACACATATACAGCTACAGACACAAGCATAGGCACCCCCACGAGTTTGTTTCATTGAGAGCGAAGATGATTTGTTGTTATTTCTAGTGGCTTTTGGTTTTTCCCTCGTTTTTCTTTATGAAAAATTTCTCGATATTTTAATATCAAAAACGAAATACAAAAAAAAGTGTTCAACTACCATATAGACAAGACTGTTTGCTTTTTGCTTGAGGCTTAATGCTTCTTGCTTGCTGCTTGTTGCTCTTGGCGGCAGCATTCACGGCCGCTGGCACCGCCACATCGAACGCCACCGACCGACGGATAATGAACAACATCGCGGTTGTTTGACGGTTGTAGAAACTTTGGTCAAAACTGATCTCGCACAACTGTCAGTTTCCATTTTATTGTCGACTCGCGCGGTCTCTCGCCAAATATGATTTTTTCGCTAAACGCAACAAAAAATACGAAGCAAGACTCTGATGCATTTTTCTAATACAAAAAAAAAAAAAAAACATCAAGTTATGAAACTAAAGCAACATAAATGTGATTTTGGTATTGAATTTTTGTGTGTGTTTTATTTATTTCTTAAAAAATAAATAACTATTATACAATTACGGAAAATTAATTGAAAAGTGTCAGTGCAGAAAAAATGTTCAAAAGAAAAATGACATACATAACAAAATGTCAAATGTCTTAAAGTGAAATCAAGTTCTTTGGTTTTTGTTTGTGTCACGAATAAACAAACAAAAAAAAAATATATATAATAAATAAATAAAGTGTGTCAAGTATTCAAAAGATTTTTGAACACGGTGACGACAAACGTTTTCCAAGTAAATGAAAAATTCGAAAAGCAGTCGCCAACAACAACAATATGCCAGCGAACGGAAAAACGGAAAACGCTCGGAAAAGAAGTCGGCTAAGTAAGCGAAGCACTCGAATCAATCAAATCACTTTACCACTTATTTTTGGACTTGCACATCTGTTTTCTTAGCTAAGAATCGATAAATATTTCAAAGTAATAAAAATCAAATTTCCGAAATTAGCTTCACTTTTCTAACCGTTTTGAAAAACTCAAAAGAAATGTTTATCAATACATTTGTCGAGCAAGAAAATTGTGTTTGTTCTTCATTGTGTTTATTTTGTTGCGGCTGCCTTTTTCATGTTTCATTGTATTTATAAGAATAGCAAAACGCAAAAGCATCAATAGATCATAAGTTTATTGAATAATACATACACAAATACGAAGACTGAAAAGAGAGATACAATACGTGTGTGTGTGTGTGTGAGAGAGAGTGAGATTCTATATGAAAATTCGTGAGCGAATTCAGCGAAATATTGTTTTCAAATTACAGTCAAAGCGCTTTAAGACAAACAACAAAATAAAGAAATCGCGAAACGATTTCTTAATATTTTCTTTAATGATTTTTATAAATGTTGAACATGTTTAATATAGGTGATAAACAATAAAAAGCTTGTCAGAAGGCTTATTAAATTGATACGATCTGAGTCCTACTTATCCAAGAGTATAAAAACCAGCTTTCATTGCTGGAATTCAGATTTTTAGTTAGAGAGATATATTACACATTACGTTCAAATGGGCGGATCAGAACGTATTTTACTCACTTTCGAACGCATTAATTATAAGTCCAAATCAATGGCTTAAAACAAAACAATATAAAACAAAATTAATATCTCCCCTTTGCGAGCTAAGAATTGTGACGATCTAAAGAAGAAGTTCGAGAAGAAGTCTAGGAAGACTGTTGAGATAAGCCAAAGTTTATGACTTAAAAATTACAAATTTCGTATTTTTTGGAATATTATTCTAATCTACATATTTGGAAACACTTTAGTCGGCGTTTATGGTTCTAGGGGTTCAGAGACGGTGATGCAACAAATGTTTAATTCAACCACAAGAACTCTACCTTCCATGATCAACAGCTCAAAAAGTACAGAACAAAATTGATATATATTTTAATAAAGCTCAATGACAATTTAACTTTTTAAAGACTTCAGTTCTTGTAACTATGTACAAGCACAATAATATAAAGAGTATCTAAAACCAGAGTCCCAAATCAGGTGGCATGTCGCTTGGTCGATAACTCACTGACTTAATTGGCCAACAACTGCGACGACGCGTCGCATTGTCATGACATGTTGTTCTATAAATACAACGCTCATTAATTCATAACAAACTCCTACGGCGAACATTTATTTGATTAGCTTTGCTAAATGCTTCATAATATCTAACAATTTTAGTCTTGCAGTTGAAGCAGTTCAGTTGAATGAACTTTGTCACTAAACATAAGTAAACAATTTTGTTTGTTTGTGTTTGTGTGGAACACGCTTTAAAAAAAACACAAAATTTATTTATAATTGAACAACTTTTTGTTGAACTCCATTAACATTATCAAAGTCAAGTTTGTTGCCACAAGAATTTCCAGCCAAGTGGTCATAAAAGTGATGAGAACGATTAAAATAGAACATCAATGTGTGTTTTTAGATTTGATGAAGATAAATGCGAAATTTTAAGCTCTTTCCTCGTATTTTAAAACAAATAAAGTGCTTATATTTTATATTTTTTAACACAAGTCAATAAAGCACACACAAAATAGCTCAAAGAAAAATATATTTATTTATTTCCCCAAGCGCTTTACGACTTTTGTCAGATACAAATTTAAATGATATTTTTGTGTATTGTATATTGCTGCGCATTCCAAACTATACTTTCTCATAATATATACAAGCGCAGGGCGCGACAGTTGCCGTGGAATGTTCGAACGAATCGCTAGACTTGCAAGCATTTCATTCAAACGTTAACTAAAAAATAAAAAACTAAAAAACAACTAAACAAATTTTAAGTGAGTGCTAAACTAAATCAACGCGTTAACTAACTAAATCGGTTGCCACACAGATACATTTGTCACTCAAGCAACCAATCGTGCTTTAAATTGATATCATTTGGTAAAGAATTTATTAAAAAATGTGTGAAGAAAATACGTACGTAGTTTTTTTTTCTCCTTTTCTTTATTTTAAACTAAAAATTCTATACAGGGTGTTTAGCCTGGCGCTCTAACGTCTGAGCAAAGCACTCAAAATGCCGTCATCGGCAACAACCTGTGGCAGTGATTTCAAAATGAAAGTATGAAAAGAAAAAAACAAAATAAAACTAATCAAAGAACTCAAAGAAGAATTATATTTGTGTTTATAAATTTTGTAATTTATGGCTTTCTTCTGTGCGCCCAGCAGCTTCTCGAACTGAAGGCGGCTTCGCATATTTCACGCCACTTTCATACACAAATTTCAACCAGAAAAAAAAAAACAAATATTTATGCTCAAAGTATTCATTTGATTTTGTATCTTTCGTCGTACGTTGCTCAGCTCTTTATGCTGCTCAAGTGTTGAAAGACTTCCGCGCGTTAGAACGGCAAATAATTAGCGAAAAATAAAAAATAAAACTGACAAATTTTGAATTGAACTAGTTTAGTTGACTTACAGAATTCGCTGGAGCATGTTGGAATCTCTTAAATTCAGCTCGAAATCTCTTTGTTTTTTTTTATTGTATTGTGTCACATTGTGGAAAAGTTTCTAAGTGATTTTGATAAGTTATACTAAAATGTTGGTTGGCATACGTTCGCCGTGGGAACCACTAAAAAATCGAAGGCAATAATATTTGTTGTTTCATAATAAATTAAAAAATAAAAAAAAAAAAAAATACATTAATAAATTTAAAAAAATAAAATTCAAGAAATATCCGTTTACTTATCCATTGCAATTGGCAAAATTTTGCAGATTGGATCGAAAGTCATCACGTGGCATGATCTACGAGAATGAAGAACTTCGATTGCGCACAATCAATATAAATGCTGAGGTTGAAAGAGGTGAGTTTCATACAAATTGGTTTGTTTTTGGCATAAAATTTAATATGTCGAAATATAAAAAAAAAAAAAAAATTCCAACAAAATGATGTGAAAAATTGGCTAAGCAAAAATAGAAAAATTAAAACAACAACAATTAAAAAGGCATTAGTCGACGCAAAAATACGCAGAAAAAGAAAACAACATGCTAAGAGCTAAGAGAAAAATATTGCGAAAAAATAAATAAAATAAAAAGAAAACAAAATAAACGTAAACATTTTAAGTTGCCAAAACAAGAGATAAACGCTCATAAACAATCGAAACTAAGGTATTCACTATGGAAGTATTCAAAAGGTGAAAATGCGTACGCGCCGAGACAGTTTTGCGCCAAGTGATTTGGCTACAAACACGTGTAGGCGAAAATCATCGATGAAATAGGCTGAGCGCAAAATAAGTGACGGCATGAGATTCTGATGAGATACCAATTGAGTAAACAATTGGCTATTGTGTACAAATAATGGTTTAACGAGTGCATAAATGTTGGCTGCTTAGTGATATAAAAACATGATAAGACGTAGCAAGTGCTGTGAGTGAGAGTGAGCTGAGTGAATCATGTAGAATATTTAATGCACTTTGGAAGATATAAGAAAAAATACAGTAAAAACTAAACTTTATTTCATTTCTTTCTGTTCACTACATAGGTCAGTCGGACATTAAACGTTTACGACGTGAGAATGAACATTTGCGACGTGAAATTTGGACGTTGAGAGATGAATGCGATCGTCTTAATAAACGCTTCAAAGCGAAATTAGGCGACCATGATTATGGCGGCTGTCGGGGCAGTGGCGGCAGTGGCGGCAGTTGCAACAATCGACGGTGTAGCGCCAGAGACAGCGGTGGTTGTGATGGCAATAGTGATGTAAGTGCGAAACTATCAATCACTCAAACATAACACTCATATATCTTTCAATGCTCCACATAGGATTCAGATTCTTGTGATACTTGTCGTGGCGATGATGGCCACTGCAGTGACGATTGCTGTCAGGAGGGTGGCAGCGGCGGTTGTGTGCCGGTGAAGCCACCATTGCAAAATGCTGCCAACGTTGAGGGCGCAACGGCGCCACCAACACCGCCACAAGTGCCAAATGCCGGCGGTCAAAATGTACACTTTGATCATTTGTCTGTCGTATCGGAGGAGACATTAAGCAATTCCGAAATGCCGGCACAGCACAATGATCATTTGTTGGTCTATACGCCCGATCCGAATGGTTCACAGAGCACGCTGCCCAGTCTGGTTGGGCCACTGACGCCGCTGACGCCCATCGAGTTGGTGGCAAATCAACTGAATGACTTGCAGGCAATGGTGCCGCCATTGTCGTACTTCGAGAACATATTACAACAACACATGACTGGTTTGAATTAGCAAATGAATATAGAAAAAAAAAATGCATTCAATTAAAATCTAATCTGTTCTTTGTAGGCAACACACCCGAATCCGGCAACACATCGAGCACCGGCACCGGACAAACAGTGCGTCAGACTAACGGTTGGGATTACAATCTTCAGTCGCCGTTCACACAACGCAAGTATTCGAATCACTCATCGCCGGCGCGTTCGCCGTGCATACAACAACCACAACAACAACAGCAACAACAGCAGCTGACAACATTCGTGCCAACGAATACGCTGCAGGTCACAACGCCGCCTAAGAACGAAATGAATGCAACACAACAAATGGCTGGCGGCGTCACAGATGCATCCGCCATCGAGACCGTTGCCATAACAACGAACGCCGCGCAATCGCTGCAGAATAGTCCTAAGCACTTCTTTGCGCCCATCAAGCCACGCCTGAGGCTAAACACGACACTGGCCAATCGTAATTTGCCAACCGTTGCTGTGGCGCCACCGACACGTCCCGGCAGCTGCAACACGCTGGTGGACACAACGGCAGCAGCAACAGTGTTTGAGCCGCCTGACATTTTTGTAAATAATGCATTGGCCTCACCCTATCAACGACAGTTGCCGCCATGTGGTGGCGGCCAACAACAACAGCAGCAGCAACAACAACAACAACAGCAAGCACAACGTTTGCATTCACCGCAAGTAAGTCCGCGTCATCATCGTTGCCAGCAGCAGCAACAACAACAACATCAGCAACAACAACTCCACTTACAACACAAGCACCATCAAGAGCAGCAACAACATCAATGCCAGCAACATCAGCGCCAGTGCCAACAGCAGCAGCAGCAACAACATCATCACTACCATAATATTCAACACCAACAACAACAACTACAACAACATTGTGAACTACACAGGACCGTTGTGAATGTTGCTGCTACTGTCGGTCTGGGCTTTGGTGGTGTCGGCAGTGTTGTTGACCTTTATAGTGCCGCGCTCGCCTCTGCCGCTTCCATGGCCGTCGCCGACAAGCGAAGTTCATTGTCGACATCGGCGCCAGCGCTTGTGCCATTGCCACAGCCTCAGCCACAATTCAAGCTTATGCAACTGCCGCCCGCACCTGTCGCAGTGTCTGTGCCTGTGCTGCCGCATTTATTTGTTGAGCACTCTAACCAAATTTACACTAAACCCGCCGAGCCCATTTATGCCACCGCACAAAAGCGCTGTAGTAACACTTGCATCTCAGCCACCGCCTTGACTAAGCCACTGATGACTGCCACCACGAACACTACTAAAACAACAATTGCAACACCACCAACTAAAAATTATGCAACCAACTCACCAATGCCACTGCTACTACCAACAGCAGCAACAACAATAACAACAACAACAATTCCTATAACAACAACGCCAACAACAACAACAGTATTAACAACAATAACAAAAGGCACGACAACACAAACAACAAATATCGTGTTTGATGGCACAAAAGCGACAAACAAATTCGTTGGTCAAAATCAGGTGAGATCTGTCAGGATCGCCACCAAAAAAAAAAATAAAAAATACAAAAAGCCAATCATCTTTGATATTCGAACATTATTTCATACATGAATTTATTTGTTAATTTCTTTTTTAATCATATGTCAATTGGCCAAAGATGAAACTGAAAATTGTGTTTCATGGAAATAATAGAAACTCGATTATCCGGATCAAATAAAATCAGTGGTATTACGGATAAACCATTTTACTGTCAGATTCATCATTTTTTATACTCTGAAATATTTTTACTTTGCTTTGATTAAAGAAAAAAATTAAATCAGCAATTAGAGTCGTGATGAATATGTCTGGATAACCGGATGTTTGGAAAGTTCTGTTCCGGATAATCGAGTTTCTATTATACATTTTTTTTTAAAGTTGTCAATGTTTTTTTGAACCACGACTGTTTTTTTGAGTTGACCACTCACAGCTTGCACAGCTGCCATTACATTTAATCCCACGAGCTGTGCTTCGGATACATTTTTCACTAGAACTCACCCGCCTTACCAAACCTTTGCTCTCGACTAACATTTAACAATAAATATTGTAATTTAATTTCAACAAATCTTCCGTCTTATGTTAGATACAGGTTTTAAAACGCTTTGAATTAATTTCAGACTGACTCCGTGAACTTAGAGGCGATATTAAATGACATTGAGTCAATATCGACGGATATATTGGCAATACAATTGGAGAAGAATCGTTCACGCGACAATTTAACTTCAACCAAGAATGCGTCCAAGTCGGAGATGTCAGCCGACGATAAGACAAAGAAACCTTATCGCTCCGAAATGAATCTTTATCTCAACTACGATGGCACAAATCCGACAATAACGCCAACAACAACACCAAATGTCGCTGTACAAGCGGCCACGCCGGTCACAAATGCCGGCACTATGGTCACAGCGACAAATGGCAAGAGCAAGAATAATAATGGTTTGCCGCATGAGCGTGAACACACCGAAAGTCCTTCGCCACACATACCCGATCCAATGGCACCTTTTCCGGAGAAGTGCCGTTATATTGGTTTCGATCAACTGAATCAAGTGGCAACAGCACAGCAACAGCAGCAACAACAGCAACATATGCGGCCACCATTGCCGCCTGCACAAGTCGTGGCAACGGTGGCGGGACCCAAGACGGTACTAACGCCACCCAAAGTGCCGCCACCATTGCCGCCAGCACGCAACTTGCCACCCACAACGAATGCGCACGGCGAGCCAGCAGCGACAACGCCCGGTGCACCTGTCACGTCGCCCATGCACACAGCGACGCCGAACAAGAGCAGTCTGTACAAGGCAATCGCCTCGGTGACGGCGAAAAGAGCAATTTTCCGCTCAGCGCCGACACATTTGACACGTTCACTTGATGTCGACTACACGCAAGCCGACGCAGCCGAGCGTGAGGCTTTGATGAGCACAGACAGCAAATCAGATGAGGTAAGTTGAGGAACTAATTTGATGCACAGTAACACTTTGATATTCTACTTTTTTTTTTTTTTTTGTCGTTTCCGTTGAATTTAGCTTGGTGATGCGGCAAATCGTTGCGCCAGACGAGTTTCCATTGTGTGCGCCGATGAGTTCAATGCTGGTCAAATGCCACACGGCAGTCAAGCACAAAATATCATCAATGCAACGGCGGTGCCAACAACAACCGTCAGCTGTGTGGATTTGCCCGCTTCGTTGGCAATGCCAAATCCGCAAATCAAGTGCTTCAAGCAAACGAGTCAAAGCACGCCCAGTTCACCACATTCCTTGCGTCGCCAAACGGCAATCAGCGAAGCGCCCCAACCGAACGTCACGCATCACACGCATCAGCATAGCAACACGGCGTTGCATCACCGCAAGGATTCATGTGATACCGCAATGGCGTCACAGCCGCAGCAGCAGCCAATGACAGCGACTGTTAGTCGCACGAAATGCTCACGCCGTCATTCGGAGGGCACCGTGCACAGTGTGCATCGCAACAGCGGCACCAGCGGCGGTGTCGGCAGTGGCGGTCATCATCATCACCACAGCCATCACAATCACCAGCATAGCTCATCGGTGATTAGCAATAATCCGCATCACAGTCATCATTCGCATCAGGACAGTAATCACGAGACGATCGCCTCATTCTCCGATCGCAATTCAAATAGTTTCGCTTCGTCGCGTGAGTCCTCAACCAGTTTCAGCGTACGCTCGAATCGCCGCAAGATCTCGATCAGTTCACATACCGGCGGCAAGATACCTTGGTGCGGCTGCTGGGGCAACGGTTGCTGTTAATGAATATGATATCCTTTAGGCAGTAGCACCGTCCATAAGACAGTTACAATTGAATGTGAATACAGTTTAATCTATTTTATTATTATTATTATAAATTTGGCTAGACATTTGCGCCTACGTTAGTTAATACAAATTGTATACAATTATGGCTTATTGTAATATTTTAATGTAATTACGTTTCCATATTGAAGATGATAATGATAATGATTATTATTATTATTTCTGTTGAACGTACAAAAGAGCGCTTCTTTAGAATTACATTTACTTAGGAAGACGAACATTTCGTTAGGTTATTAAAAATTATTAATTGTAAAAGTTTCATTTTGTGTGTAATTAAATTCTGTAAAGTTGAAGTGTTTGTGATTTTTATTAATGCATAAACTTAACTGACTTTCATGTTTGAAGACATTTACTTCCACTGCTCATTTCAAAGCAACAAGTCAAAAAAGTGTGTCTCCAACACTCATTATAGGAGGCTTAATTCGAATGATTCGTCTTAACAAAAGACACCCTTTATACGCAGTCCTTTTAAATAGACCTTTCGAAAAGATTAAATAAATAAATCAAATTTATTACTGTTAATCCTCAACTTCTCCCAATTGAACTAATATATTTTTGTTTGCCAAAATCAAATGAATTTTGATATAATCAAAATCTGGCAAGGCAATGAAGTTCTTAGAAGTCGTTTTCACTTCAACTTGGTGGCTTATTTTTTATGCTTGGCTCAAAATCACTTTATTGGCGATAAAACTTCCAAAAACATTATACAGACTTTGTATGCTTGCGTGCATCAATTTTTACTGCCGATTGGCAATTTGCGCGAAAAAAAATATTGTGTTTTCAAATTGATTTCGCATTTACAAAGCAATTATGCGGTCATGAATCACGTAGCCGTTGTTTCATCAACAACAAAAGCGTACAAAAGCCAGAGCCAAAATTCACACTAAGAAGCGATAAAATGAGAGCAAGTGACTTGTTATGTATCGCATGTATGTATGAATGAATAAGTTGGTGGCTGCCAAGATAAACAGCAGTTGTAAAAATCAATGCCGACGCCTGCCTCACATCGGACTTGATATCGAAATCGTAATCAGTATGAGTATCAGAGGCGGCAACTTGCCAAACGCAAACGCGTAAATGAATTAAATTAAGCAACGATAAATTTTAATTTCCAAACTATGTAAACTTTACGACTGTCATCTGGCAACTGGCCAGCGTACTGTTAGCGCATGATGAACGCCATAAAGGCAATGGCAATGTCGGTGACGGTGACGATTACGATTACGATGACGCCTAACGGTATGACAATGACGCTGACTGGTGTTGATAATGACAATGGCGTTGGGCGATGCCAAAATATGCGATAGCACGGTGTGCAACAATTCGAGGGTTAGTTGGATATACAACTTCGGCAACATCTTGAATTCAGTGCCAATTATCCATTATTTTTATGTGCTCGAGACACTTATTTATGGTATGACTGTGACGACGCTAATTCGCAGCCAATTAAACACATAAACGAAATAGTTTCATTTTATTGATTGTCATTCACAGAGAACTTTGATAAATAACAAAATAATTTCTTTTTATATTTGCAGATGGAAATACTTTACGAGTCTGTATTCCAACAAATGTAATTAAATTCAATTAAGGAATGAAAATGTTCAACATAAAAACAAGATCAAAAAAGACAGATGATTTCGGATTGACGTATATGAGCAACAGAAATAACATGTTCTTATTAGTCATGACTCAAGAACATTTTTTGAATAATGAACAGATGTATGTAACATAGAACTATATAAAGCATACGACAATGTAACATTTACTTGTAATTAACAATCACAATCTCATATTAAAGCATTTTAAATAATGCAATTCAAAATACCCCAAAAAAATAAATAATAATATTGTAAAATAAACGGATATCAAACGCAAATTTAATAACAACGCAAATGCCTCAAAAAATAATTACAACAAGTAATAAATTTGGCTAAAGCACCCAAGCGCAGAGCATAGAGCGTGGACCGCGACACGTGGCATTTTCAAAAGCGGTTTTAATTTCGCAATGAAACCAGAATATAACTGAAATTTAATATTCATCCCATTGGGTTTAAGGGAAACGCATAAGAAATGTAAAACGGGAATGGGTAAGAAAGGTCGTGCGCTTGTGGCAAATGTTGCGGTTAAGAAGGGACAAAAGTTAATGGCTTTGTGCGCAAGCATAATTAGAAACTCATTAATACATTTTTCAACTTGTCTAACAACGTTGCCGAAAGATTTGGAGTACATTTGCTAAGAATGAAAAGAACGACGCACAGATTAGAGAAATCACAAGTGAAATAACTCAAAGCAACGAAATGAACTCTCACTTTTGAGACAACACAAAACAACACAACACAACAATCGCAGCGTGAATTCTCGACAAGGACACGCTTATGCACGTGACAGTTGCATACTGAGCAATGTGATATCCTTGCGGTTAAGTGGCAAGGATATCAAAGCGGTTGAACATACTTAAGACATTTTCAAACATGCACTTGACATTAAAATCTCTTCTTCTTATTGTACTTGTGTTGAACAACGGGTGCAAACACAATAACGGTTACCTAACCTCAACGCAGCATATAATGTATCTAGATGATTTAATCATGCGATTTAGTTTTACTGCACAAGTTAGTTGAGTTGAAGCGTAAATAATATTTTGTTAGTATTTCATGTGATATAGAAAAAATATCATATCGTATTATATATTATATTATATCATATACATTTTAGTATCGTCGGCTCCCCAACTATTATGAGAAATAAAGTTTTAGTGGATTTTTAAAGTTCTGTGATTATTATTTAAAATACACAAACAACAAAAAGAAGTCGAAGTCTTCAACGCTGAATTAAAAATGTGCAAAAAAATTGAATGAATATTTAATAAAGACATCTTTGAAAGCTCACATTTTAATTAATTTATAATGTGAAAAAGAAAATGTATTTTTATGCTTTACTGGCAACGAAACATAGTTGTAGCAAAATCCAATGCACTTTATTGTATACTTAACAGACAAATGG
This sequence comes from Phortica okadai, assembly GCA_034638295.1. Lineage (NCBI taxonomy): Eukaryota > Metazoa > Arthropoda > Insecta > Diptera > Drosophilidae > Phortica > Phortica okadai. The sequence continues at coordinate 46,155,968 of CM067849.1, read as the reverse complement.
TCGCACATATCAGCAATGATATGATGTATATATGTCTCTGAAGAAAAGGAAAGACATGCTCTTTAAGCAAGCATTCTATGAGATGTAAGAAAAAAAGAGAGTTTTGAATAAGTTTAGCAAATTCACAAGTCAAATTTTTGAATTTTGTGATCTGTCAATAAGAAAAAAATCTTAAGAGCAGAATGCTGAGAGGTTTTAACATGAGAACTAGACTCATATGTTCCACAGGGCCGCCCGACTCATATAGCGCTTTAGCATTAATCACGAAAACTAAAAATTAATGCTAAAATGCCGTATGTGCTCTATGATCCTGTCTCATTTAAAGATCAGAGAACAACTGAAGAATAACTAAATTCCAATTTGACTGAACTTAACATTTTTTTCCTCGTTTCATTTATGTGCACATTTTTAAGAAGCTTCAACTACTGTGTTCTTTCTAATATAAATCTTGTATGAAATCCACTATGTGTTTTCACACTCGCATCAGACACACACACACACACATGTACAACGAACATTCGCACACATTAATTCAGACATAGAACATAGAAATGTCACATGAAAATGAAAAATTATCAAAGTGAGTGTTTGGCTCAAAGCTGTTACTGCACTGAAAGCAGATGCTGCAAGCAGAGTATTAGTTTTGTGATCTGTGGACATGCAAGTGCTGGCATTAGAAACCGTTCGTTAGACTATCTGTCTGTGTTCGTGTGTGTGTGCGTGTGTGTGAGTGTATTGCAAGGATAATGCAGGACATCATCAGTTGCAACATTTAGCAAAAATATATAGCGAAATTGTACAACATAATGGCAAACGGCAAATTCTCATGTCTGTTAGTCGTTGCAGCAACTTTGAAATGCTCGTCAGTATTATGAAGGTTTTTTGTACATGACATAAAATGAAAAGAAGAAGCAGTGGGAGGATAAGAAGCCAATTTCATGCTCAAACCAAAGAGCACGTTTAGTGCAGCATTCGTTGCCAAGTAATTAGTTGTCTTGCATTGATTTTATTTCTCTGTTTTTTTATTATTATCATTTTTTTTTTCTTTCATGCCTTTATGAGCATGTGTGGCTTTGTTAAGTCAACACTCAACGCTTAATTATGCATGGCAAATTGTTAATATGTCAAAATCGCTGACATTCCCAACAACGATACAAAACACATTCATGGCAATGGCAACAATGAATGAAACGACACAAAGATGAGCGCATAAAATTCAAAGGCAAGAAAAAATAGCATGTTTAATAATAAAACCAAGAAATATTTTCACTTGCGTACAAAACGCAATAAAAATGAAAACGACAAACAAGTGAAAGATACATTTTGTATTGTTTGTGTTTGTTTTTTTAAGAAGCGAATAAAGACGCAAAGACGTGTGTCGCCGCAAAAAAATCGAGACATATCATAAAAAAAGAACGTATACGCCGCGTTGCACACAGCAAAATTCAAACAACGAATGAATGACTATAAAATGTGGTGAGTATGGGTATGTGCTCGGCTATACTGAAATGCATGCATGCTACGCTAACAATGAAGCTATTTTTCAATCAGAATAAATCTATGATTTGAAGAAACAAAGCAAAATGATTGTATTAATCTTGACAAGAAATTCTATGAAGAGAACATGACTAAGCCTACCCAAATAAACTAATAAAAGTTTCATAATTGAAGCATTTTTAGTAACCAACAGTGCAGCGCATTGAAGAACTTGAAGCCTTGCCAAACAATCCTTCCTTTTATGACAAAACACAAAATGTTCGCATCAAATGTGCCGAAACCAAATTTCATATGCGTTAAAGAAAAACATAAAAAAAGCAAAACAAACAACAACATTTTACAACCATTCTGACAACAGTCCTTTGATATTTGCATTTAAGCCGTTGACGACTTCTGTTAAACACTGTATTGTCACATGAGGTGGCGCGCCACGCCTACATGTAAATCTGTGTACCTCTTTTTTTCTCATCGTGAGTGTCGAGTGAATTTTACATACATGTGTGAGTGTGTGTGTGTGTAAATGCTGAAACAATTACTTAAACACGATTTTATAGCCGCGACGTACAACTTTTAAAGCGGCGCCTTGAATTCAGTCAGCCGACATCTACACATTTTATGAGCGCAACAACAATACAAGTCATGTAAATTTATCAAATAAAATAAAACCAAATAACAAAAATCAGAATATAAAATATACAAATGTCAAAATCTGATCGCATAATTTTCCACTCATTGTGCTCGAAAAATCGGCTTAGAAATAAAAATATTCATTGCTGAACATTCAATCAATTACTCACTGTGAGTCAGAAATTATTGTCAATTGCAAATGACAAAAGCTTAAACAACAAGAGAAAGCCAACGCACACACACATACAAACAAATGTTGTATATTATACATTTAATTAAGGTCGCAAATAAATCACAAAATTATGTTATGTCGAATGTTCATGCCAAAAGATTAGCCTATGGTCGCATAGGCGGATAGGTTCTGTGCATGTGCATCGGCCTGACCGACGTTGTGCCACATGTGTTATGCATTTGTTTTTGCATTCAATATTATTGCACAGTCGAACTTCACTATAATAAATTTGCATAGAACCTGCAAATTACTTCATTATTTAAAAAAATCATAATATAGAAATTTTTTCTACATTTCTAAAAATAAGTTTCGATTTCCAGTAACAAAATATGGTATATTCGTAGCAATGAACAAAATGTTGTATATAAATTCATTAGAAGGAATTCGAACTTGAGTAAAATTCGTTGTAGGGAAAAATTCCTTAAACCGAATGTTGACTGTAAAATATTATTCACTACCCTTTTTTTGTGTGCAAATTGACTTTTAGTCAATAAAGTAAAGTAAATGAAATCATTCATTTTTATGTAAAAACCGCTTTAGCCATGAACAATAAAAAAACTCAATTGTTATTATTGTTGTTGTTATTGCTGGGTCATTTAGCTATCATATACTTTGTTACGACTGTAATTGATACCATTTATTTTGAAAATGTTTATAATTGGAAACAAGTTTATAAATAAAATAAAATAATAAAAAAAAAAGGAACAAAAGTTGCTAAGGTGATTGAATGCGAAGAAAACGTTTGGAAATTTCATTGTAAATTCCTTTTAAGGACTTTTTGTGCATCTACCTGTCTGTCAGTCTGACCGAAATTAATTGGTCTTAGCTTTAAAATTTAATTGAGACTATTTTCACCTTCATTCAATACTTGCTTGTTTCCTTTTCGCTTGCAATTTATACGCACAAACAATTCAATAAATTATAGACCACTTTCAAAGTACTTTTTAGCACTCTATTGTTGTTGCTATTGCAGTTGTTGTTGCTTACGAATTTTCATTACAAGCGCACCTTAGTTTTGTGTATGTGCTTCAAATTGGTCTAGACCATCGTCTTTTACATTGTTGGATTTCGACAAAAAAAAAAAAAAAAAATACCAAAAAAACAAAATGAAAATTTCTCAAATCACTCAACCGAGAAATAGACCAAAAACAAAAGAGAGCAAGGGAGAAAGAGCGAGCGCAACATAAACCAAACTACTTTTCAGTTGTGGTTTCTTCATTAAGCAGACCATTCGGTCAGTTTCTATTTGATTGCCTTTTGTTTCGTCTCTCATTCAACGCACTGCCAGTGTTGGCCATTTTCACTTGTTTTCGCTCGTGTAGTGATTTATTTTGCGTTTTATACATTTTGCAGCTTTTATTTTTCTTACATTACGAAATTCTGCTTTCGTTGTCTTGATTTGTTTGCATTTAAACGCTTTCCTGCCAAGTTGGCCAATTGATTTTGTTGTCTTGTTGCTTTTGGCCTTGTTACAAGCGCATTGTGCCCTGCCTTGCCTCATTGACCAAAGTTCCAACGTTATTTGCTGCTTGAACAAGTACATTATCGCTAAATAAACACACACAATTTTAATTTTATTTACCTTGACGCACACAAACTGCGCCATTGTGCGCTGTAACAACAAAGCTTCTTCCTGAATGAAATGTGTAAATAACAACAGATTGAATCATCTTCAAACGTGCCTGGCACACAGGCCCAGTCCGGTCTGCCTGCCTGTTCAACAAATCAACTGAACGTACTATTGTCCGACTTCACAATGATTTTGTACTGTTTTCATTTTTATTTCTTTCTTTTTTTTTCAACAAATCTAAAATACTTTTGCCAGCATACAAATCAAAGCTTTATACGTTGCTTCCTACATTGACCAACTCAATGCGGCGAAGTTTTTATGCCAATTGATGTAATACAATCACTAAAACTTGACTCCAGACTGCGATATTTCAACTATTCTTCTAGTTTTATTTTATTTTTATTTTGTTTTTTGTTTCGACTTTCCAGTTAAGTAAACTTTTTGTTGAGTTTTTTTTAGAAGTTTTCTGTACACACACACACATACATACACATTACGCTATAAAACATGTTAAAGTAAGGTAAAATGCAGAATGGCATGCAAATCGAAACTTGTAAAATCCAAAGTGCAACAAAAGCAAAACAACACATAAAAAAAAATAAAAAGTTGATGTAAAAAAAGCTTTAGAATTTTTATTTGCGCTTTTTTACATTATTCATGAATTTCATTTTATTTTGTAGAAAAATGTTTGCTGATCTTAAGCTTGTCCATTGCTCAAACTCTTTACAAGTAATTCAAATGGCAGCGATTTATGCATGAATCTTAATAAGTTCAATTCAATTCATCTTAGATTTTCGTTTGATGCGATTTTATGATACTTATTAATAAAATCATAAAAAACGAAGCGCCCGTAATTATGCAATAACATTTATATATTCACTGCATGATTTTCAATTCATGTTTTCATATAAAATCTAATGAATTTTTATTAACAAATCACTTGAAATCTATTTAAGACCGACTTACAGTGAAGAACACCAACGCTTCGCTGCAAACTCACCAAATTTAATTCCATCCGCTTCCGTAATGCAGAGCAGTCTAATATAAATGCAAAGCTCTGCATGCTTTCTCAAATCCTGTTCCTTGTAAGATTTTCCATTTCATGTTACATTTTCGCTTTTCTTCCGAATTTTTTTTTTTATATATATTTTGTTTTTCTGTTGTTTTTATACGCGCTTTGAATTTGTTTAGTCTTTTTTTTGTGTTTTTTTTTTGCTTTCAATTTTATTTGAATAATTTTGCAACGCTTGTTTTTTTTATTAGAAGGAATTTTCTATTAAAGTCGTGATTTTAAGCAACTTAAGTGCTTCCACAGACTTTGAGCGTGTTTGATTGGCATGCAAAATGCCGACAAAAACAAAAAAAAATATGAATTATGCTTAAAAGCATTTATTTCATTTAGTAACAGGAAAAATGTGTATTTCTCGCTCACATGCCAACTGATTAGCGAAAGGTTAACTGACCTGCCCCCCAAAATGTATGTATAAATCTAAGTGCAAATACAAATTTGCATAATCGTTCGACATCAGCGTGCCACATGGCACATAAAACACATGACAAACTCTAAAAAAAAGCAAAATAAACTGTTGAGCGCATTAGTTGAAATATAAAGTGGCACGCTCTCTAAATAAATAAGGGCGTGCGTTGGCCCATCAAAATTATTTCCATTAAACATGCGCAGCATGGCGTCCAAACATGACCTTTGTATATATTTGCAGTGTTTTATATTTTTTCGTACTTGATGGCAAATTTATCAAAATCACAAAAGGGCGTACGAAATTTCATTTATTTGTTATTGTTTAAATTCAGCAAAAGCATGAAATGACGCAAGGGCAATGTTTCCTGTTTGGCGCCGGTTAGTTTTATTGTTCACGATTTTAAGTGCAGACATTTTTTTCACAACACTTGAGGTATGTCTTCAAAGCTTTGCTGTTAACTTATCAGCAGTTGAGTGACTTTTATGGTTTGAAGCAAATGAAGCAGAGTTATTTTATACTTCAAATTTCATTGAGAAGAATTACTTAAATGAGGCACAAAATCAGAGTTAAAACAAACAAGAGTATTTTGTTCTGTGATATATTTTATATGAACATGTTTCGTATTTTTTAATGTTTATTTGACAATGAATAAATTGAGTAAACTGTATTTTTGTGATAAGTAACTCTGGAACAACTATGAACTAGAAACTTAGAGAAAGTTGTCTATAATGATGATGAGTGACTTAGAACGACGAACCAAAGATGAAGTGAAAACTTAATGAATGAGTGTCTCAGATAAGTATTGTAGTATATAAAAATTTAGGACAGACAATTACGACACATTTTTCTTTGCTTACTTTTTAATTTATTAAATAAATTATAAGAATTTGTCAACTTTGCTGATCACTCAAATTAAACAAAGCCAAAGCTTATACAAGTATTAACTTTTTATTCAATGTTCGAGTTACAGCTTTATTGAACTTATCACGTGGACAACATCTCCTAGCATTATCAATGACAAAAGTGAATTAAACTAATTCAGTTCGGAAAACGTGTTCAAAGTTCGAACAAAATCAAAACAAAACTTCTCAATGGCACAATTATAAAGAAAACTTTGCAGAACAAAAGAAAAAAAAAAAAGTAGTAAAGGAAAACTTTTCATATCAAACTATTGAAAGTAAGCAAAAATGTTGTTTTTTTTTTTGCTTAAGGACACAAAATATTTATTTATATCAGAAAAGTCAATAATCCAAAGCAAACTTCGCACATATACATATATGTCAAAATTGAAGCTGAGTCTGCTTTATGCTCGTACGCATAAATCTATGGCGAAATAATACAATATAACTCAATATCAATGAAGGCATTCAATGTGCAATATGATTTATTATGCCAAACCGGCGACATTATTTGTGTTAAATATTGTGTACAAAGAAATATTAGCTTGCAGGCGTTTATGACCAAAAAAAAAGGGCTTCAAGTCAGCAAGAAAACAAAAATATGGCAAACAGAAAACAAAAACAAAACGAAGGGAAAATAAAAATGGTCAATGTATGTAAACGTATTTCACCTTTGCATGCACCATTAAATCTTCTCGGCGACACATTCAATGAGCCTCATAACATGCGCCCTAATACCTTTTCGGTCGGTCACTGGAGCCAGCAAACGGCAACAGAAACTGCTCGAACATGATTGTTGTTGTACGACGCCTTCATCGTAGTCATCATATTTAGGCAAACAAGCGCTTGGCTACTAATATCCTTTTGTTTATAAATGTTCTAATGGAGGCAAAATAATTTTCTCAAACCAACATAAACAAGTCAGTATGCTTAGCCATGGCCGTGACAAGACAAGGCAATACAACACCAACAACAACAAGTGACCAAAGCAGACCAGAACACAGACAAGACCAAACCAAAAAACAAATGGAATTGAATGGAATGAAACAGAAATAAAACAATGTAGGATGGGTGTGAGTGTGTGAGTGAGTGGGAGAGAGTTGAGAGTTGACAAAGCGATGGCAAGCAGGGCATGCCGTGATGCCATAGTGCCGTGCCGCGCTGTGCCATGTCGCTTTTCGAGTGATAAATTGATTGGACTCCAGTGTGGTGATATGCTTGCTTACAAGCATCCAGTGACCAGCTGCCTTTGGCATACGCCCGCTGCGTGGGTCATTCAATCGCTCGCTGCTACGCTTGTGTCAACTCTGGCTATTTATCCATTTTATGGTTAAGGTTAGGAGCATAATGGCATAACAGCGGTCAAAGGATAATAGTCTCTTTGCGAGCTCACGGCTTATACATGTATGTACGTATGTATGTGTGTGTGTGTGTGTATAAATGTGTGAGCCATGGCTTGGTCAAAATGTTTGCTCAAGATCAAATTGCAGTTTTGTTGTTGTTGGCTCAAATTGCTTGTATATTCTGTTTGCCAATGTATTATAACAACAACGCGACATTTATACACTGTGCGAATAAAGAAATGCATTTAAGCAGCTCAAATTTATTTGTCATCACAGCAAAGACAACGAATTTTTTTACAGTGCATTAAATACTAAAAATGAGTAAGGATTTTTGTGTGCGAACATATGAATTTCTGTTTGTTGAGGCTGTTAAATTATAATAAATGTCATTATATGTTGAGAATATTGTTTATGTTTGCCTGCTGTCATTTATTGGTACATTAGGAAATTAATTTATGAACAGTCGGCAGTTCATGTAATTTTATTTGTTTCTTCTTTGCTTATGTCGCCGGCCATGGCATTTGCTTTCACATCGTCTCAAATTTCGAACAAACATAAACAAAATGTGACAATTGTAATTAATAATATAAAAACAGACCATTCAAATACACACACACACATACACACAGGCATGTGTGTGTCATGCGAAACTGCTATGAGTCAATAAAATAAAGGTTTTCATGACTAATCGTATGAAATGTTTCATTCATTATTAGAATGACGTATGTTATTGCATCACCTTAGACCATTGCATTGCTATGTTTATAATAATTATTCTTATGCTATAAGTAGGCACACAAAACATTCAACTTTTGTATCAAAATGCAGAATTGTCTATTAAATAAAAAATAAATAAAAAAAAAAAAACTCACGAATTAAAAAAACTTACAAATTTCGATGCCTGCGGCCAAGCATGGTTAAAATTAATAATTTCATACTTTAATACGTTAACCGATTAGATGTGGAAACCGTTAATAGGAACACATTCAATATGCTTTGTTGGTCTTCTACATAAAGAAGATACTTGCTTAGCAAAAACTTCTTCTGCCTTGCCTACTGCCTACAAATATCTTCATGCATATGCTTAATTTGTTTGCTATCTTGTTATTGCATAATAACTCCATACACTTACTTCATAGCCACAAGATGACAAGCTGACAATTAACGCAAAACCTTTGAGCATTGAAAATTATTTATTTATTTATTTAACGGAAATGTCAATTGTGTGCACAAAAGTACTTCCGGTTTGTACGCACAAACGGAAAGCTTTGCCGCCTTTAGGTATTTTAACAGGTTTTGCAAGCGCACACGCACACAACTCTCTGCAGAAGTTGAAGTCAAAGTTACAGTTAAGACAGCGAAGGCAAACGGAATTGCAGGCAGCAAAGAAGTGCCTGTCAAGTTGGTAAAATATTCAGTTGCACTTTAGCCAACAAAATTGTGTAAGTACAAATACTAAGAAGTTGCAATAATGTTATTTCCATTGCCACACCTCCGCGTCCCCTCAAGCGGCAGTGAGCGATTTGTAGGAGTGTAAAAAAAAAATACAAAAAAATAAAAACAAAAAAAAAAAACACAGTTAGTGGTAAGAAGCGCCAAATGGCAGATTAAAAGCAATGTTAAGCTGTGGCTGTTGGCAGAGATTTGACTTCTGGCGCTGTGATTCAGATTACGCAAAAGTAACTGAGTGCAAAATGTTGCGGTAATGGATGAATGTTGTTTATCTTACCGGCGTAGAATAGCAAAAGCAACGAAATTTACCTTACCTTGAAATAGATAAAAGACGTACAACGCACAAGCACACGCGACGTATACGCAACGTTAATAGCGCTAAAAACGACAACACGCATACAACATGTTGGCCGATGTGTGTGTGTGTTTGTGAGTGAATGAGTGTGAAAGTCATGAATGCCAAAGTAGAGCGAAAAAATAAAAGCATGTGACATTTTTATAACTCATTTTAAGTTGAAATGCAAATGCCTAACGACATTTGCAGCATACAAATGAAAAATCAACATGACATGATTCTGGCAAAGGAAATGGTGACGAAATGAAAATGACGTTGGGGTTGGGTTAGTAAAGAAGGTGTGCTGTGGCGTTAAAAGTTGTCGAAGGACATGGGGTTGTTGTTGTTGTTGATGGTACTCCTACTAAGGCTGCCAAACAAGGCAGTTGAATATTGCAAAGCAGCTAAATGTGTGAGCATATTCTATTCTATACATTCAGCATTCAGTTGTGTAAACATTTTAATTTAAACTAAAAACAAATGTGCAGCAAAGACGTTGCCTCAAATGTGGCCACATGAGTGTGCGTGCATGTAAGAAGGCTCGACTGGCACACTGCACTCTCACACTGCCTGTTACTGGCAGCAGCAGGATGTGCATGTATGTGTTGGTATGCAACAACAAAAGATGCCATTTGAATTTACAGCTTCAATTTCAATGCAAAGGCAACACAAGAAGAGGCTACGCACACACACTCACACACAGACACGTACACATAAATGCGGTTTCGCATAGAAGGTGTTGATGTCGGTGTCGGCGTCAGTGTAGGCTGCTGTTTGCTGCCAGCGTCATTGCTTCTATTCTGTGCGCTGTTGTTAGCATATTTAGACGCGTATTCAAAAATGTGTAGAAGGCAGTACAAGTAGGAGTAGAAGAAGAAGAAGAAGTAAAAAATTGTTTATGCACATTTACTACAACAACTGCCGCTGACAGGCAACAAACAAACAACCAACCAACCAACACAACCGCCTAGCAAATGCAACTGCAGCGTCGACCCGCGAGCCGCTTTGTCTATCAAGCGTTGCTGCCATTGCCAGCTTTGTATGGCACCACAGCAAAGCAATTGAAAGGATATTCATATTCACTCACAAAAAAAAAAGAAACAGCAACAACAACAACAACAACAAAAACGAAACAAAACAGTAAAAAAAATAAATAACTACAAAAATAAAGAAATACTCGTTTATGTTGCGCTGTTTTGGAAAACTTCTGAAGGATATTCATACATACACACATACATACATATGTACATACATGTGTGTGTACGCTTTGTATTAAAAATATTTATTTCAAGGATAATGTTAAAAATACAAATTTAATGCTGCAAAATGTTCATTACGAAAATTTGTTTGCTCATTTACGTGCTTGCATTGTATTTGATATTTGCCATATTGCAATTAACGCTAACAATTTGCAACATGTTCGTTTTTTTTTTTTTGTATTTATTTTTGTTGCATTCTATAAGATACAAATATACAGTCTTCGCACTCAACACGAATAGCTCCGAATGACTCACATTATGTTATCAAAACAAAACACATGCCGGTCGAATGGCCAACAGAACTCAATGCATGTTTGTTCGCCTAATGGTGTTTCCACTGTATTTGCTATTTGGACGACCTAAATTTTTGTTTAATGATTGCTTGTTTTTAGTTGTAATGAGGCATATTTTCGTTAATTAAAATCTTAAGTAGGACTGACAGTTCAATTTGTGCATTTTCAATGCTTAAAGGCAACAAAACGTGCAACGAGTTCATGGTTATTATTTCTTTGTGCCACAAAACGATTTATAACTCAACTGGAAAAGTGCCCAAATCAATCTATTTGTATAAAATGCATGAAAATATTAAATTCAAGGTCAATTTACTTAAAGCATACAAATAATTTTACCACAAAGATAAATAAATCTTTTAATCGTATAATTTTATCTTTTAACAACTATTTACAAATATCTCATAGTCAATCTACATGTGTGTGTGTGTGTGTGTGTGTGTGTGTGTGACCACAACAGAAAACGACCAACTGACAGTTAAAGAGATAGAGAGACAGTCTCATTCATCTCAGACAAGTACAATCTTGTTGAATTCGATAACAGATTTCTAGCACCTGTGTCCGTCCATGCCAACTGACAGAATGTCAGAGCAGGATTTAAGGATTTGACGCTATAAAAATGTTTGCTGCCAAAAACGATGTCGACAACTATGAAAAAACAAGAAAAAAACAAAGCTGCACACACACACATATGTTTATACATTCGTATATCTACATAGATAGGCGTACGAAACGCATTGAATGCCAATATTTACACGTCAAAACGAGACGTTCTTCTCCTCTGTTTTACTTTACTTTGGTTGAGTTGATTTGAGGTTCGGTTTCGTTGGCAATGCGTTAACATTCATGCCTCTTACTTTGCAGTTTTTGTTTTTGTTTTTGCTATTGGCAACGCTTTTGGCATCATCATCATGCATGCGTATGAACGAATGTTTGCCTGTGTGTGTGTGTGTATGTGTGTGTCTGGCAGGCTGTGCGATTGTATGCATGCTGTTTTTGAGTATTTATCCATCACTGACAATGTCAAATATATAACCCATGATGAATGACTTGGCGGATTTGATGAATGTGTTTTGCGGTTTTTACACTTGCTCCATAAACGCGAAAATTGCACAGGACGTGCATCTCTTCCCCTTTCTTTTTTTCTTTCATTTTTTTTTTTTTCTTTTTATTATTTATTTGTGTCTGAAAATATTGTTTAGAGATTTAGTAAACTGCAGACGATTTGTGAAATTTGACATTTGACGCAAATGCCAAATCTTTTTTTTTTCTTTTTTTTTTGGCGTATTTTATTTTCAATTGAATTGACGAGAGTTTAAATATTTGTAATGATTTTTAGCGAGTTTTCGTTCTGTATTTAAATTATATCAATAGCATTTAAACTGACTGAGCAGTTTGCAATGAAACAGACAGACAAATGAACGGATAGAGCATATCAAGAATAAAATATACATTATAGATATTTGAAGTTGTCTCCTTCTTTATGTGTTGCAAACTTCATGACAAAATCAAAGTACTCGCCCAAGAATATAAAAACAACTTAAATAGTTTAGGCCACAAGGCCAAATTCAGACTTAAGATTTATTTAATATTGTTTTTGATAAAATATGACTTTGTTTGTTCTGTGTGTGTCTGTAAGATAGCACGTGCTTGTATGTGTGTGTGTCTGTATGCGTACTTGAGAATTCATGTGCGGTTTTAAACTTTGACCTCAAGCTCGATTTGCGCATTTCCGTTATTTTTTTTTGCCATTTTTGGCGCATTCACTTGCAAGAGTCTTCCATAAGCATTCTTCACACATAAAGAAACGATTTTATTTATTTTCTTGGCTGATAAATTTATTACATGTTGGTTTCCGTTTGCATTCAATTTTGATTTCTTTCATGCTTGTTGACACAAATAAAATTATATAGAGCTTAATACATATTTTATTATGAAAACACAATAATTTTACTAATAATAATCTGCGTGCGTTCTTTAGAGTCCCACTTGAATTAAGATGGTGCACTAAAAAAACTCATATAATAATATAACTCATGTATGTAAATAAAAAAATTTTCTAGCACCAAAACGAAGAACCAGTAAACGATTTCGTAATTTCTTATATACTACGTATCATGAAAATGTGTTTAATAATGTATTGCTCTATGTTACATAAGTCTGCATGCATGCACTTATGATCTTACTGTTGAACTTTTGGGATTGTTAGACTGCTGTGCAACTGGAATACATATGTATATCATTTATATGACAGAACAAAATTTAATTAAGTAATTTAGCGAGGAAAAGGGGAGAAAAAAAAAAACTCATAGGAGGATTTATTATTTTATTAAAATATTTTCTAAAGAAATATCAAAGCTTTAAAAACACATAATTAGGTTTTCATTTCATTCTACTTATTTTCACTATTTTCATGCATAAAAGGAATTGGTTTAAAAACGGAAATGACAGAAACACACATTTTCTTTCAACTTTTTTTGCAATTTATTAACGGTTTTTCTCCTGTATTTAACGGCATTTTTTTGGGCCAAAACGATAGCTTCTCATTGGTGTGCACAAAGCGGTCGCAAATACGTCAACTGGAAAAGCGCAGCACGAAATGAAAAGCGATAAGAAAATAATAAAATAGCAACGAGAACACACACACATAGAAAGAAAAACGCTTGCGACAAATAAAGAAACAATAATACAAAATTGCTTGAAAGAAAGTTAAGAAAAGCATGAGCATTTTCTGTGCTCTTAGCAGGCAAACTAAGCGCGAAAAGTTTCGCCTTTTGCAAGCACAATTGACGGCGACTGTAAGCGTCGACATTGATGTTGACGTCGACTGCGATTATAGGAAAGAAACGTAAACTTTACTCGACGGCCGCACCAGTGGGCGTTGCGCTGTTGTAGGCATGGTCGAAGGCTGCGACGTTGCGAACAAAAAAATAAAATAAAATAAATTCGATTCGCATTTGGAAAGTTGCACTTTGAGCATTTATTGTCGCCAAGTTCTGTCTTTGTCGCGCCATCGTTTTTTTCCTACCCTTTGCACCTCTTCGCTGTTTCGCTCTTAGCATGAATTTCGTAAAACTTTCTTTGCTTTTCCTGCTTTCGCTTCTGTTTAAGCTTCTTCTTTGTCTGCTTTTTCTGGCTGCCACATTAATTTCACTTCTTATAAATCTCAAATGTGCGCTTTTTTTTTGTAGTATATACGAGATTTTAGTGCTTGAAAAGTAAATAAAAAAAAAAAAAAACAAAACAAAGCAACAAAAAATGGTGTAAATTTTCGCTCTCACCGTCATTTTTCATAATTTATTGAATGCGAATGACGCTTAGACTGGCTGACTGACAGGTGGACAGTGTGAGCGCATTGGTGGTCCTGTCATTGATTAAGCTTTGCCATAAAGTCGAAAATTAATTTCGCTTTTGCTTATCAGCAATTAACATTGACTTCATTTATGTTGTTGTTGTTATTGTTTTGCACGCGTTTGTCACTTTTATCTGAATCCGTATTTATTGTTTGCAATAACTCAAATTAGTGTCAATTTTTTAATCGCTTTCAATTAATTTCGATTTGAAGTGTAATTTTTCAAATCGCTATGCTAAATCAAATGTACGCCATTTTGTTGACAAAAACATTAAGTTTTTCTAACATATTTTTTTTTTTGGTTTATAGATAAAAACAAAAAACAATATCGCATGAATAAAAAAAATTTAAATATTGATTGCATAGTAAGCAAAATTAATTTCACAGTTCGGTTCAATTAGGCAACCAACGCAAGTAAAATAATTATTTTTTTAGTTTTGTTTTCGTCAATTTGCTTCATCGGTTCAGTTAAAAATATTATTTTTGTTGCAACATTTAAGTTTATCGCACATGAAAAATCAACAAAACAAACAACAACAATAACATAAAGTATTTGTGATTTTTTTTTTTTTTGACATTTTTTTTCATATCAAAATTGTTGTCATTTTGTGTTTTAGACAGCATATTTTCATAAAATGGTAAATATTATATAACATTTTGCATATAAAAACTTTGATTTTTTTAATTGCTCGTTGAACATATGCCATAAACACACACACATATGTATATACAATATACGTATGTGCACACATGTGCTGAATTTGTTTGTTTATTTAGTTAATAAATTTCCATAAATATTGTTAAGGTTCATTCATGCATTCAACGTTTATTATTGAAAATATTGACATAACCTGAAATACAAAATTTAATTGATATTTTTGTTGACGCTTTGAATTTGCTGTGCGTGATAAAATCTCAGTTGAGTTTTGTGAATGAATTTCAAAAACTTTGCTGAGCTTAACTGTTTGATCAGAAATGTGAAATTGTTCAATGTCTAGATGAGTATAAGTCTAAAGTTGATGAATTCAAAACAGATTTTATTTAATTTTGAAACTGCAAGCTTAATGCCAATGATAAAGACGAAGAATAATTTAACTCAATTATTTTTTTTTGCGTCACAACAAAGAGTTGAATCACAGCAACAAAAGAGTCATTCTCGAGCAGCAAAAACAAAAGATCGAGAGCTCAAGTCCGGATCGCTTTATTCTTAAGTGGAATCAAATCAAATGAATCACGCCCTGAATAATAATATGTCCCAAGAAACAAAGTTTTATCAAGAAGTAATAACAAAACAATAAAAAAATGTACTTAGTAAAATTAAAACAGTTTATTGTTGCTAAAAATTAAGAACAATAGCAAACTATAGTAGAAAACAAATTTGATTTAATATTTAATAAAAAGAAAATACTACTTATACGAATTTTATGATCAAATATTAAAATAAAAAGTACATATTTGTGTTGTTCTTATCAATTACGACATCAATTGTATTTACTGGGCTTGGTTTGGGTTTGGTTGATTGACCATTCTATATTCCATTTCGATTTCCACGTTCTGCTCTTCACGACGAGTACCACGCACCCGTGGTTGCCGGTGGGGCATTGCGTAGTGTAACTTGCGCCAAAAGTTAGGGTCATCCCACCTGATGTACGTATTAATATTAAGATATGCCCGCAATTCACTATCAAGGTTCTCAAAGTGGGGATCATTGTATAGGACAACAATCAATCGTTTACGCTTTTCTCGTAGGGAGGCTTGAATGGCTAACCTAAATTCCATTTTACCCCATGTCGAGTTAGTAAAGTTTTGAGATAAAATGATAATGATTCTTTTCGATTGTTCAACTGTCTGAGAGATACGCTCGGGAATGCAATCCCCTATGAGCCAATCGCGGTCATGCAGGCAAAGTCGAAAAGGGTTCTCACATTTTTCCAAATGTTCGACAAATTGCTGTAAGATATCCATATCAAGACTTGAGTAAGAAATGAAGGCGTCATAGATCATATTTCGATCTAATTCTGCTTCAGTTATGCAATGCAGAAAACAGTTGTGTTCGTAAAGCCACAGATTAATTGATTGACGCTTGCACAGGTATATTACCGTGACAATAAGGAAGAACATTATGAATGCAGAAATCAATATAATTATCAACATAGAATGTGACGGACAAATATCAATTTTTTCAAGTTCATTCAGCGTTTTATTAAAACGAACATCACTGCAATGCCAGCGATCTTCAACTTTAATGTCAATTTTTTTTATAAATTCAATGAAAGGAATTAACTCACAATCGCATTTCCAAGGATTATTGGCAAGTGACAATATTAAATGCTTCGTACGATTTTCCAAAAAATTGAGAACTTCTTCATCGATTTTTGTGAATAGATTCCCAGTAATATTTAAGTATTTGAGTTTGGTTGGAAATTGTAACGTATTGAGAGATGATAAATGATTGCCACCTGCAAAGAGCCTTACAACATTTGAGTAACCGTAAAGTGAATTGTTGGGCAACATTTTAATGTTATTGTTTTCGATGCGAAGAGTAACATTACCGATATTTGGTATCGGCAATTCAGGCACCTTCGTTAAGTTTTTATTCGCGCAATCAATTATGAACTGAAACGATTTTCTTTTCATGTAACAGTCACAGGCATCGGGACATGTTTTGCGATTTTTATCATGTGAAAAATTACAACGTTCTTTAGATATACAGATTAGTGCCTCAGTTTCTGCATGCTTCGTGTTTTCATTACATTCAATAATTTCAAAATTGCTTGAGTTCAGTTGGATTGATATGTCAATAGGGATCGAGTGACTTATGTTAAGTACTTTCAAATTTGGCAACAGCGGCCATGACCTGCAAAAAAAAAAAACAATTTAAAAATGTATTTCAATACCTTCAAGTTAAAATTATTACCAATCGATTCGATAAAACTTATTATATGAAAGGTCCAAATATTCTAACTTTGCTACTTTCTCAAATAATTGACTATCAATTGTTTTCAGGTAGTTCGAAGTCAATATTAGTGTTTTCAAGTTTATTTGATCTTCAAATAATTTTTCTGGCAATTTCCGATCAAAAAAGTTCCCGCGTATCTCAATTAATTCCAAATTTTTGGCGCCTTTAAAAAAATCGAACGGAATGGAATCAAAAAACGTCCTTATAAGGCGCACTTCTTTAAGTGAACTCATATTGTAGATAATCAATGGAAATGAGCATACTTGTGTACAATTTGTATCGATAAATTGTACGAAAAATTGTTGGTAGTTTTCCCACAAGAGTTTTTTCAATTTGTTCATGTTGCTTAAAATGTTAGTAGGCACACTTTCACGCTTCTTTGAGTAAATTTCTAATTCACTAATATTTTGATAATTTATAAACGAGTCGGTTTCTGAACAATCACAATCATAGAAATAAAGTTTTAAGCACTTAGCTCCTGACGATATATTCACATCGATTTCGGTCTTTTGTTTGCGATCATTGCGGTCATAAAATTCAAAAACTTTCTGATTTTTTAAATTCAATTTTTTTAATATTTGTGTTGAACTAGGTTCACGAAAAAAACCACACATTATAAATTTCGATTGTCCACATTTTGTTACTCTTAAGCAAGTATTGTTGAAGCCAGAGAAATCTTCCTGTCGAATAACATATTCTGCATTTTGATATTTCGAACATTCCAATACAGGTTTGTAGTGACAAAGAACACAACAAATAAATGTCAATATTATAAATAATTTATACATTTTGCATATATTTTTTTTTTATTTCTACACGAATGGAATTATGCGAACATACTGAATTTTTTCTTTCAAAAATATGAGTTTCTTGTTTTGCGTTGATAATAATGCTTAATTTGCTTATAACATGAATCATTGTCGAAGTGTCAACAATAACCTTACAAAAACAAAAACAAGTGTTGCTTGTGCAAAATTTAGATGACGCAAACTGGCGTGATAAGCAAATCCAAACACCAAATGGAATCATGTACCATAAAATAAAATATAAAACTCATATATCATATATAAGTTTTTTTTAATTTTCAAATACAAGAATGAATCAACATATCTTTAAGCTTTAACTATAGTAATGTGCAGTATAGTCAATAAACTCTTCAGTATATAAAATTGTGTCAACTACTATCAAATGCATTTTGAAACTAATCAAAATATATTTTTGACAATTAAATCAGAGACCAACAGTAAAACGATTTAATTTTTTTAGAAGCAACAACAATATACATATGTATATCAGTTTTTCTTTTTTTGTATTGTCCAAAGATGTGATTTTCTAAATTAATTTTGATGTTTCAGCATTTTAGCAGTGCGTAAATAACAAATATATTTTTACATGAAGTAATGAAAACAAACAAAACAATAAATTTGAATTGCCAATACATTCTGAGATTTGCGAAATGAAGTTCGCACAATTACAACAGAAAGTTCGCACGAAGCAACGAAGTAATTTTTAAGAAACTCATTTCAGTTTAATTGAAAACTAAACACTTAAAACTTGTTCATTGTAAGCAAGAGACTTTGGAGCAAACTTGCAATTGGCAAAACTTCAATATTCGATTTAGTAAGAACGCCTTGACCCAACTATAGATAAAATTTCTTGGCTGTATTGACCATTTTGAAAAGAAAGTAATCATTGACGGATGCTATGACGATTTAACTTCATGGCATGACCTTCCTTTTTATTTGATTACACTGAGGCAAACAAGAAAGCAAAAGAGAGCGCAGAGTGCAACAAAAGTATGACAAATCTGAAACGAATAACTTAACCGGAAACGTCGCTCAATGTTGGCAACATAAACTTGACTGACTTAATATTTTTTTTCTTCTCTCTCTCTCTCTTCTACTTTACTCAATTTTTGTTTACTTTACTCGAAAATATTTCTGTTGCCGTTGCTGTTGCTTACTTATGATTCAATGACATATTTGATTTGTGCAGTTTTATCGATCGACGGAAGTATAAAAAGCAACAATTACTCGATTTGATCAAATATATTTCAAAGTTAATGTTGTTAAATGCTTTATTGTTACTTTATATTTAGGAGTTTGAAGCCTTCAAAATTGAAAATTGATTCCGTTGGCTATAAATTGAACTTTCTCATAAGTACGTTTTATAGAAGATTATCTTTTTTTTTTATGACTGTTCATTACAAGCTTTAAATGCATTTCAACAGCATTGAACCAATTTCTGAATTACTTCCACTTTGAACTAATGTATAAATATTTAAAGCAAAGACAAAGTTTGAATGTTAGACAGCTACGTGTCCTGTGTAGCGCTGGGTAACATAGGAGTATACGGTTGTATGTCTTTTAGCACACCTTTTTGATAGTTTAATAAACTTACAAACATTCATTTTGTTTAAAGAAATATAAATAAAAAATGTTTAATTCAAAATTCAAAGCAATAACGTTTGCTTGTGGTATGAGCTTTAAATTTTCTCAATAAAATTACAAATAATAAAATATGCTTATAAATTTAGTTTATTCAAATCGAGTACGTATATTATTTATCGGTAAACAAATAAAAATATTTATTTAAGCACACATGCCAGAGATTTCATACTCCCCGTTCTTCCACACAACCAAATCTACTTATCTACTTTTTATACAAACATAATATTTATTTTATGTTAATGCATGCAAATAATTTTTTTCTTATTTTTCGACATCATAAATTTACATATTTTCTTAAGACAACTAAGTTTACACTTTTTGCTAAGTTACTAATTTAAATATTTGAGAAATGCTTCATTAATGGCCAACATTGCTGAGGCCGCTATTCCTGATGCCTGATGATGATGCCTGATGCTGATTCCAAGAAACCAAAATCCAATGCAAAGATGAATGATGATGTCTGTGATGTAACCAAAAACTTTACGACTATTTTGAAAAGTAGTAAAATAAAATAAACACAACGCTCAAGTAATGGCATTGCGACGACAGCAAGTAGTACCGTTTGTGGGTGGTATGAGGCGTTAAGCTGAAACGTTGGGCGTTTTTTAAGGAGCGTTGGGAGAGCGGTATTTGGTAAAATGACTGTAAAATAAACAAGTGAACGAACAAGTTATTTTGTCAGTGTATAAAAGCGTAACTTTATGTTTATGTAAAATAGTGTGCTCGAATATGATCTCGGCTTGTTGTGAGCTAATGAAAGAGCATAAACTGTAGAATGTCAACTAATAAAGCTTTTTAGGAGCTTAAAAATGTTGCAACATTCTAAAAGTAACAACACATGCCAACTATCAACACACACACGCACACACACACACACACATTGAGTTCAGAGCACTCGACTCAACTCGAGTGTTACATAAAAATTCCATTTGGCGTTTTGCATAAAAACAAAGGAAAATGTCGAAACAAAGCTGACATTGTAAAGCTCTGACATTTTCTGACATTAGTGTATATACATATGTATGCTTATATACGTGTGTGTGTGTGTGTGTTTGTGTTTTGGAAAAGTATTTGCATTTAACAGCGTCGTTGCACTGTTATAGGATTCTCAAACCATGGCGCAACGTAATGAGACAACAACGTCGCTCATTTCAGGCGTAAGTAAGTTGGTAAGCGTATGAGAATCACATTGCATTCTATCTCTATTGCATTGTAGCGTATTGTGTCACAACACAACGGAACGTAACGCATCGTACATGTTCTCGACATATCCTCATGGTCCTCGCACTTGTCATTGTCATGTGCTAATCCAGTTGCGCTTTTGTATGTCACTGTCATTGCTGTCGTCGTCATCGTCGTCGTCGTCATCGTCTGTTTTTGTCTCGTTTGTAGTACTCAGTCAGTCTCTCAGCGCTGTTGTTTTGCCCCTTAGCACGCCCAGACAATCATAATGATGATGATGATAATAATGATGTTGTCGCTGACGCTGTTGGCCCAAGGCGCTCAGCAACGCTTTGGCACATTGTCGCGTCTGTTTTACACAAAGCAACATTGTTAATACAAAGGCGGTTTGGGGTGTGGCACGTGGTCGACCGTGTTGCTCATTATGCTTTGCGTATAAGCGTCGAACTTCAGAAGTTGTTCATCAGTTCATCAATTTGTGTATGTTTCCGTTTCTTTTGCTTAATTTTCCTGCTTCATTCCAACACGTACATACTCGTACATATTGTCGAAACGGTTGAGTCAAATGTTTGTGCCTTTGTTAGCGCAAAAGTCACATAGAATGTTATGCACACATCGTTGATTGTTGATAATAAATTGAACAGCGAAATGACGCTTAACAATGCAAAGCAAAGACTTGAACTTTAAAGCATTCACATGCAGGAATTGAATAAATTCAATCACTCAACATATTTAAAGCAAACATAAGAGAAATCAGTACTGATGGTGACATAACAAACTTAAAGGATGAATATTGTGTATTGATTTAAAATTTATTTTTAAACAATATCTTATTAAAATTTCATTTAAAACGCTTAAGTGCAGCAAAAAGCACGACACATGCTTATTTTCCAATTTAGAAAGTGTCAGTTTCGATAGCATTTGTCTACTTGATAACGCAGCAAAGGAATATATCAAAAAACTCAAATTGCAATTGAATAATTCTTAAAAATTCATTCAACTGTAATTTAAAACTGTTCTACGTTAAATGAACGAGCGAACAAACGAATTCAAATATTATCAAGAAAGTGTGTGTGAGAGCGACAAAGAGTGTGAGAAATTCCTTCATTTTCTGCCAAAGGGGGGCCAAAATCAACTGACAAGTAGTCACGACAAGCACGACATTGTCAAAGCATCAAATATGCACACACACACACAGAACGACATTGACAGTCGTGAGGCACGGCGCGGCAGCAAGAGTGGCATGCCACGCGCTAATCTTCAAGACGGAATCTGCACCAAAGACGGAAGCGCATTTTATACTGTCTTTCAAAAGTAATCAAGCATACATTTCCTGATTCTTTTCCTTCCTTCTTCATCTTGTTTGTCTTTTTTTTTTATCAACTTTTTTTCTAAAGCTTTCTTTATTTTTTTTCAAATGCTGCTACTTGTTTTCTGATTTTTTTTTAGTCGTGCTTTATTCATATCAGTGCACAAACGAACGTAACGGCAAAATCAAACGAGAAACAGAAGTTGAAAGTTGTGAAGAAGGACGAAAAAAGAATACCAAAGACGTACAAATCAGCGAATAAATCAATTCGCAGTGAAATGTAGACTTGTGTTTCAATGCTTATTTTTTTCAGATTCTTTATTTTTTTTTTTTTTGATATAAGGACTCAGGCCATGTGTATATATGTGTGTGTGTGTGCTTGCATGTTTGGCTAGGATTGTGCCTGTGTGTCAGTCTTCTTTATATTACTTTTTTTTTTGCTGTGTCTTTTATCTAAATAAATTTAAGCTGAAATCTGCATAAAATCAACACTAACAAGCTTTACTTTTGCAATAACGATGTCTGCTGAACAGAAATCCCAAACCCAATGCCAATGCGCAAGGTAGAGAAGTTAGTGCGGTCGAGGCTCTGAGTCTGAGACTTGTTTGTTAGCGTTTAAGGAGACACACTCATTGCAATGCATAGGAAACAAAAACAACACTAAAAGCAAAAACCAAACCAAGACTCATACAAATAAAGTAGAACAGAGCACAGAAGAGAAGAGAACCGAACAGATCAGAGCGATTCGAATACGCTGTGAAGGCGTGTGTACAAAAATTGTCGTACAACATTTTCATTTGCATTTGATTTTCATATTCAACTTCAGTACTCGTCTTGAGTTTGAGTGGAAAATTGAAAAATCTTTGTGCACACCTTTTTTTCATCGTTTTTTCATTTTCTTTTCCTTTCTCTTTCATTTCCGTTCGTTTCATTTGAAAAGTCTTTTGCCGATTTGTAGATTTTCAACGCATTTTGCATTTGATATGCAAACATTAATGCCATAAGCATGTTTATGTATGTGAATTAAAATGCTGAATGCTTTCATGCTTTGCATACTCACACACAAACACACATATACTTATATTTGCATTGAGCGCTATTAGTAAACCGATAACATTCAATGCCAATTTCGATTGAAGATTATTTTTGACAAAATTCTCTAATTGAAAATCGACGTGGTAATATGGCGAAGAGCATGCAACATGAAACTATCAACGATCACAAACATTTGCAAACAATAATATATTTTCAAACGTACTTAATTAACCACAAATTGTACGCATATGTACAAGATTATATTATTGTATCTGAAACTGTATTGTAACATTTCTCAAAATAATTTCAACGAATCAAAATCATTTGCAGGCGCACACACACCCAATTGACACGAATAATAAATTTATCAGTAATTAGCAGTGAAAGCTCCAAAACAAAAGGGTCAAATACATACATATGTATATTCACCCTTCTAACATATATGTACATATGTACATATGCACACATACACATTGTTATGCAATATGGACTCATGTATCATATGTATGAATATGATACAAATTTTAAGCTTTACTGAACTTTGAACAAAGTATGAGTTGAAAAAGGTGTATATTGTTCCAAAGCGTCATTGTGTGTGTTCATTTGTCTGTACGTTTATATGTGTTGATGAGTGTGTGTGTATGCATTTGTATTACATATTTTAGGTCGTTGGCTCTATATTAGGCGCCATAATTAATAGCAGCTTAACTTATGTATACCTAATTAGGGTTACCAGAAACCCAAACCGCATAGAAGCGTATTAATTAAATAATTGAGGTGTGCACATGTTGTTTGTGCACTTACACGCATACCACATTTGTTGACTTGACTTCACCTGAGTTGTGTTACATAATTGCAATTAATTAACAAAACCGTTGCAATTGATTTCAACGTTTGTTATTGTTATATGACACAGTACAGTAAGCCCACAGACGCCGACATTAATTGAACTCAACTAATGTCCAGATCTATTGGCTTATCGCAAGATTCCATCGATAAAGAATAAAAAATATTAAATAATGAATTGCTAACAACAAAAAAATTAGTAATCAATCTATGCTATTCTATTATTTCTCTCTAAATCAAACATTTATGTTTAGTGAATGCTGCAAATTGATTTATCAAAAAATACAAAACTCTGCCGCCTTCTTTATTACTTTGGCTTCGTTATCGCCTTTTAAAAATACATATATGTATATTTGTGCATGAGATTTAACTTTGAAACTGAACTACCCTTAGTTTTGAAGATTGTGACACAACGAAGGAGTCATCTCCGACTGTAAAAAGATATATGTGTATATACTTTATCAGGATAACAAGATGAGTTGATATAGCCATGTCTGTCGATAGAGAAAAATAAAATTTCTTCGAAAAAACAGGCGTGGCACAAAAAAGGACGTGAAAAGAATGAATCTTCAAGGTCGAAGATAGCGTTCTTACTGGTCTTTATTTGTTTTTTCTTTTTTTTTTTGGAAAAAAGGGAAGAAAATTATTTGCCAAAAATTTTTTAAGTGCTTTGAACAACTATTGAAATATTTTCGCATTGTTTTTCACGCACATTCAAAACGCTTTTTAATTTGTTGTCTTGTTTGTCTTGTTTGCCTTGTTTTTTTGTTTTTATTATTTTTTTTTTTTTTGGTATTTTCATTGGCATTTGCTCAGCATCTATATTAGTGAAATAAATATGTTCGTGTCTGCCGTACGTATTTTTGGTTTGAATCAATGATTGTTGTTGTTGTACAAGTCTCGCCTATATAAATAATTTTCGACAAATTGTTAAACTCCTCGAACTGTCTTTCGACCTCAAGGCAATCTTCGACGCCATTGTGGCTGCATGTGCTCGTATACACGACTACTTATTTTATTATTTCATTTGTAAATGTATGTCTATGTCTTTCTCTCTCTCTCTCTCTCTGTATGTAGTGTGCGTGTGTGTAGCTTTGTGGTCAATATAATGAATGCCATTTAATTAATATATATACATTTCAATGTATGAAATGTGCGGTTATATGAGACAGAAAAAAATCAAACCAAAAACCTTCTTAAGTTATTTGCGGTTTTGTCGAACATTTTCACATGCCATGTAATTTTTCGTTTAAATTTAAGTTGTGCCTTAAAGTGAAAATCTTCTTTTTATGTGATAATTTACACAACTATTTAGCAATTTGTATTTGGCGACATTGTGTAATCTTTTTTTCTTGCCTTTTTTCTATACAATTAAACGATTTACTCAATAAACACAAATTCCGCACTCACACATACGTACATACATATATATGAGCATATACTCTTTGTATCTGTGTTAAGATAAAACATAATAAACATATTTCAATCTTAATGAAAATAGTTTCATTTTCCCACTGCGCCAATAATCATTTTCTTGCAGAGCAGTTAATGTAATTATAGCCAAGTTCGTTTCTATAAAACGGCTGCCATACAAACATATACAGAGACTGACCGACTGACTGACAGGCAGACAAGCAGGAAGACTTATCAGCCATGAACATGTACACTAAGACCTCCAGCTCCAGACATATCATACAATATATACATAAGTATGAGTCCATGTGTGTATCTGACTGAGTAATTTAACGTATTCTCATTAAAATTGACCAACCTTTGGTTATTACCGGAACGTGCTTTTTCCTTCTTTGTTTCATTCGTTTCAGGACATCTTTGCTCAATTTCGCAGTGCTTTGGTATGATTTTCGTCTTGGCAATTGTGCACGGCATCTTCTTTGCCAGCAGCAGCATCATCATCGTCATCGTCATCAGCATCGTCAACGCAGATACTTTTAATAGTTGCCCACTCGACTGTATTTTTTCGGTCTATCTATCTGTCTGACTGCCTGTCTGTCTGTCTGTCTGTGGCCTGCATTAAGTGTACGTCGGACTGGGCGTAAAAATGGGTGTGATCCTTTGTACGTGCGCATCTGCGTCTGCATTTGTGCTTTATGTATATGTGTACCTGTGTGTGTGTGTCTGAGCATCGTATTTTTTCGTCGTTGGTACCCTTTGCGTACTGAAGCATTTTTATGCATTTAAGCTGTAATTTTATTTATTTATTTATTTTTTTCGCTTAAATTTTCGCCGACTTTTCATAGCTTAACGCACTCTACACTCATTATTTTCATCTTTTCTATTTGCCTTCATAGTCGTCGCTGCCGTCGTCATCGTGGACTTCATCTTTATGATTTTTTTTTGCCATTTTCATTTCACTTTTAATTGTCCATTTTCGTGCTGCGAGCATTTTAGTTGCCCCTCACACCCGCTTTCGCTTGCTTGCTGCCTTCTATGCTTGCTTTAATTTTTTGCAATAGTTGACTTGCTTTCACTTTTTCGTATTTTATCACTTATTTTTATTTATTTTTTAACATTTACGCCCTTTTTGTTTTCTTTTCTCTCTTTTGTTTTTTTTTTTTTTTACTTTATTAAGTTAATGAGTTTATGTAGTCGTTAATTTTATGAACAATTCGCCGAACAAGAGAAAGATCATAGCGCGAAAAAAAAAAAATTATTTACTTCAATTTTTGTAGCGTTACATTATTTAATAGAGCTGTAAATTAAAATAATGACTTTGCGTTTTAATGAACATTTACAGAATTCAATTTTAATTATAGACATAACAGTTTTTATTCTCTCTTACTTTCTTGCTCATTTCTCAGCTTTAATTGTTATTAACATTTTCATTAAATTAAGATCCTTCAAATTCTACAAACAAAACTTTGTATTATTTTACATTTACTACGAACACAAAATTATAATTAATACATTATTTTCACAATAAGACGGAATTTTTGCCATTTAATCATGCCAAGCAAGATTATCGCTTTTGAAATATCTTGGGTTCATACAAAAGCTCTTGGTCTGACTAATTATAAGCGAAAGAGCAGAAATATTTGCGTTCTGAGTCACATGTACTTGAAATAAATAAGCAGAAGTGTACTGTTTTATAAATGAAAATAAAATCAACACTCCTATATTACTTTGTGCCATTCAACACATAAGAGAGTTTACCATTAAACATGAAGATAACCACGATTGCCGTATGTGCTCTGACGCTCCAGGTAACATATGACCTTTTACAATATAAGGCCAATAAAATTCAGTATTCGAAAAAACTTCTTCTGCTTCTTTTTTTAATTGTTATTGACAAATATATTTGATAGTTATATTTTGCAATAAAGAGAATTAAAATTGTCATTTACACGTTTTTATTGTATCTCAATTGAAATTGTAAGTGGGTCATGGTTGTGGCAAGTTGGCCTTCAATAAAGCATTTTTAATTACCTATTTTCACGTTTAACTTGAAAATTGTATACGACGGAAATGCGACTTGAAAAGCAATTAAAATTGTCGTAATTGTCGCATTAATGGATTTCTGATATCCTTTTTATGATTTTGCAAGCATTTCAGTCGCCACTGTCGCTTTAGTTCGCTTACAGCAGCCTTCAGCGGCAGCTTCTTTGGCAGTGCGACAACTTCAATTGAAGCACGAGCGCGCGCAAACGCATTTTTAATTGAAAGCACGAAACGCAATTAAAGCTGAAAAAAAAAAATAAAAAAATAATACAAATAATTCAATAAACTTCAATTAAAAAGCGCTAAAGAGAAATTAAAGTGAAAATTTAAATATGCACGAATGAAATAAAACGATACCAAATGAATGAGCGAGCGAGCGAGCGGACAAACGAACGAATGAACCAACGACCAAAGGAGCGAACATTGGAGACTCTTACTCAAAGACTGACAAGCGAAATGATGACGACCGATTGTGAGGCGTTGTAAGGGCGGATTTGGGACAACAGAACACTGGTTGGCCATAATAATAATAAACCATAATTCAGGCTGTAGTTTATGGCTGGTCCAAATGGCTTTTGGCCTCGGGCATAAAACGCACTTGTGTACAGCCGGCACGGTGCCATCATAGATACCACGTATCTATAGTATAACCAAAAGCTGCTTTGTTTTTCCAGCCTCTACTGATGGCTTTAATGCCTTTATCTCTCACGCTTGTTTTGTTGTTGTTGCTATTATTGTTATTTGTTTTTGGTTTTGCTCGACAACACAACACAACACAACATAAGCACAAAAACAAAACAAAATAAAAGGAAAAGAAAAAACAAAAAAAAACCAAAAAAAAATTAAAATTCTGAAAATGAGTTGAAAGTTTTTGTTCATCTTCGCCTTTGATCATAAAATTGACTATAGAACTTTGCCACTGCCGTCGATACTGCCGCTGCCGCTGCTGCTGCTGCTGCTGCTGCTCTCAGTTGACGATAGTGTGACGGCGATTGACTCGAAATGAGTTCGCTTGCACTAAAATCGGTTGGGGGAATTGTAAAACTTTGACCATGAACACA
Organism: Phortica okadai; assembly: GCA_034638295.1. Taxonomy (NCBI): domain Eukaryota; kingdom Metazoa; phylum Arthropoda; class Insecta; order Diptera; family Drosophilidae; genus Phortica; species Phortica okadai. The sequence continues at coordinate 46,127,337 of CM067849.1, read as the reverse complement.
CGTTGCTGACTTACACAGAAATTTGCATAAAAATGAGAGTGAAAAGACGTGTTTTGTATACGAGTAACATTCACAAAGCCGAGGAAATTTAAAAAAGAAAAAAAAAAAATTACTTTAGCTGACAAAGTGTTACAATGAGTGCGCAGCGTTGTTGGCAGATGAATTTCAGTTGTGTTGAAATTTTGAGGATTAAAGATATTTGCTACAGTATAATTTCTATGTAAATCAAACATAAATTAATCGTTGAGTGGTATAACAATATTTATAAATTTTTTCTGTATTTAATTTTCGATCGGATATCTTTCAGGCAAAAAATTGTATTCCACTCCTTCAAAAACAGTTTTTTTTTTATAAGTATATATTTTATATTCGTTCAAAGAAAAGTGGATATTGGATCAATCTAAATATTCTATGATAACAAATTACTAAAGGCAAATTTTCATGTCAAGTTTAGATTCTTTAGAATTCGCCTTTCTAACTAAAAGATCCGATCATTAATTTTTTGAAACGAAAATAAAAATCCAACTTAAATTTTAATCTTCGTGATTATATAATCTCAGATAAAATTTAGTTCACTTTTGTACTCTTTTCAGTTCTATTCAGCTTGATCACGTAGGGTCTTATTTATATTATTTTTGCACTCAACGATTCAAATAATCATATCCACTTAATCGCTTGTTGAGTTACAACATTTCTATAACATAGTAACTGTTGAAATTTTAAAAATAGATCAAATAAAAGTCGTGTCACAAATTAAATTATTTGCTTGAGTTGCTATTTTGACACTTTGTATTTTGTCACTCATGCACGCTCAACTAACAAAACTTGAAATTCAATTGAACATGTCGCACATTTGCCAACTTCAAGAGTGCCCGTACGATAAAAGTCACATTATCGTGCCCGAATGCATGCAAAATCATTTGATACGCTGCCGACACAATCGCTCGACTGGCATGAATGGCACATCGCCTCAACTGCAAATCGATTGGTACAACGACAATCGAGTCATTGAATTTCTGGCGACACATTATGGAGTGTACGACGATGACAACGATGGCGGCTCTGATAATTTACGTACGCAATAAAATCATTTTGTGATTTAAGCAATTAGAGAAATATTAAAAATTGTTTATTAATGCCAATTAGAAATACGATTCAAGAATTACGTAATTTTAATACACTTTTATTTGTGCAACATTAAAGAACTGCTAAGGCGATTAGGCGTATCTAAGAACATTGATCAAATAGCTCAAATATTCATCACCGTATTGGCAGATAAAAATACTATAAATGCAAGCAAATGCTCAACATGTCAAAACTGCAATGCAGATGCGAGAGAGGAAATGAGGCGTGATGAGAGGAGACGATGGGAGAAACGATAGAAAGTCCAGTCAAGTGCCATATGTGATTTTATTGCCAAGTGCAGCATGTAAAATGCAACGCAAATCATTTAAGTGCTGAGCAATTCAACATGCAACAACAACAAAAGCAGCAACAACAAATGTGTGTGTGCCTACAATTTTAGCAATTTCATTCAAAATTTCACTCGTGTCGCAGATTGATGCATGCCACATTGGCAAACAGTCAGCAATGCAGGCAGGCAGGCAGGCAAACGGACATACAGAGCGACAAAAGGACGGACATGCATAGAGGCCAGCAAAGCGTCATGCCATCATTTCATCATTCTGATGTTGATGAGCACTACTTTGGTATGTACTCATGCGTACATCACTGTACTCGAGGAGGCGTATAAATTGCGGAATCAGTCTGGCATGACTTTAATTTATGACTGAAAATGGCGTTGCCAGTGACAAAGATGCGTAATAATCTGTGATATACTTTGGCATTGCAACGCAGCACAGCATAGCATAGCATAGCATAGCAATCAGCAACAAAGTCAATACAACGAAACGAACGCATTTCATTTAAGACTCAAGAAGAGAGCCTCGAACTTTTTAGTTCAAATTGAAGTGTTAAGAAGACTGACTTTAGATTCAAAGTCATTAATATCGTCATTAGACTTGTGTCTGCCTGTCTGCCTGTTTGCCTGACTGTATGTCTGTCTATTTTTCGCACAACTATGACATTTCTTCATGCGAGGAACTCAACTCCATTAAAAATATGATTAATGTTTATTTTTTCGTACACACACACGCACACCCACACACAGACACACATTTTGGTCAATGCGTAGTGCTTTTTTCAAAGATAAGAAAGCACATTCATCACTCAATCGAAAAGCATAAATTTTTGTACAAACATTGCATTGCCACAACACCATCCGGCGGAAGTGGTCTCAGACTGTGTGGCGTACGCAAACATACACACACACACACACATACAGAAAGAAGACACAAACACATATCTACACACATATTGGTCAACATACTGCAGGTTTTCTATATAATATTTGCTTTATATTTAGCAAAGCGGGAAAATATTTTGTAAACTGTTTTATTTCAAATACAAACAAATAAACATCTATGATTTTCACATACATGTGTACGTATGTTTGTTACACGTATGCTGTGCGGCTTTTGTTTTATATGAAAACCACACTCGTTAGCCAATATCAAATGACTTTTATGCAAGTTTCGTTTGTGGTTAAATTTCTTACTTTGTTTGATAAAAAATTTTACCTTTAATATTTTTCTTTCACAAAATCAAAAGCAGAAATTAAAGAGCCAAACATTTTCAAAGTATTTACGTGTTTTTTTACAGACTTTTAAGAAAAAAAATTACTTTTAGGTCAAATTGAGTACATATTTTAAGAATAATTTTAAGAGCTCTTGAACTTCTAATTCTTAGGTATATAATATTTTTTCCAAAATTTGGATTTTCAGTAATTTTAATTCTTGAAAAAAAGAACTCCAAAAATTTGTTTCATCTATGACAGATTTTTTTTTTATTTTAAGAGACCAGCTGATATACTGTAGACGAGAACAACAAGATCCAAACAAACATTTTTGCCGCCATTTTTTTTTTTTTGTTCTTTTTTGACTTGTATAAAAAACAAATAAATCTATAGCAAAACAACATCTGCTTTGCCGTCTTCGCTTTTAGAAAATCAAAAAAGAAATTCTGTTAATCAGCAAGTTTTGTGTGAAAAACAGATACGCTGACACGTGTGCAAATTATCTGTGAACTTTTGTAAAGTTTCACAACCTCAGCGACTCATCCGGTGTAATATAATTTCGTACAAGTTGTGCGCCAAGTCGCCTTTGGCTATTAAAACGCATAAATATTAATTACGACATCAATAACTTTGGCAATTACTTAAAATGCTAATATTTATCAGCGCTTTATACAGTGTCCAGCCAATATTCCGCGCGTCATTATTGACTTTGCCTGCTCCAATTTAACATTATCCGTGGGCAAAGGACGTCTCTATTTCAATCGATGGCGGCAAATGTAAGATATTCGTTCGTGCGCAAGCATCTTTTTAATTGCTGCAAAACTTTTGCGAAGCGTCAAAGAAAGCAAAGCAAAGAAAAGAAGAAAAGAGAAAAGAAAGAAAAAGGAAAAGGAAAAGGCAAAGGCAAAGGCAAAGGCAAGGAAAAAAAAGTCGCTAAGTAAAATAAAGTAAAGAAAAGAAAGTCGCAGAAGGCCAAATGCGAGCCAAAGTACATTTGAGCAGAGAGAATGAAATGAAATTTCATTAAATTTTCATTTCTAATTTTCCAAATGGATTAACGCTAAAAGATGCAGAAATCTTTCATCATAATTAGCACGCGGCGATGGTCACTGACACACACTGAGATACACACACCCACGCACGCAAACACACACATATACATGAAGAAAACTGCTCTCGCTGAAATGTTGATGATGTCCTGTTTTAGCCTCCAAATGCGTTGATGGTCCTTTGGTCTGTATGTATGTATGTGTTTATGTGTGTGTTGCTGTTGGTGTGACTTACTGGCAGGACGCTTTTCATTTTCTGCATATTTTTCGTTTGTTTTATGTTTTTTCTTTGTTTTTTTTTGTTTTTTTTTTTTTCTTAGCTGATTTTGCTTTTTCATTTCTCTCGGCTTCTGTACGTTGACTCTTGGCCATTTTGGTCGCTTGTCCTTGGGCCTGTTTGACTAACTCATTTTCGCTATGTTATTTCTTTCATTACATTTCATGTTGAACCACGCCCTCCGACACTCTTCCGTACATTGCCCATTGGCCATTGGCCGTGGCCCATGCCGAACGACACGTCGTCGTCCATCGTCACTTCTCAGTGTTTGTCTAATTGTGCATGGAGATAAAATGGTGTGAAATATGCTTGAATATTCTGAATGAAAAATATAATTTAATCATAAATGGCATGAGAGATGCTCTCGTTGACGTGACCATTGTTGTTGCTGCCTCTGGCTCTGCTGCTGTCGCTGTCGCAGTCGCAGTCGCTCTGCTTAGTTGTGAGTCCTCAGTCAACGAAGCGTGGGGAATTAAATGTTAAAAACACATTTCAAAGTTTCAAACTAAATTTTTTAGATATTTGAATGCGAATGTTCTATACAGATGTGTATCTGTGTGTAGGTGTGTGTGTGTATGTGTGTGCGTTGGCGTGTGTATTGTTGTGTGTGATGGGCGCTTGTTTTCATGTAATTGAATTTCAATGTGTTTGGACAAATTCATTGTACATTAGAATTAATTGAATTGAACATTTTGTTGAACATTATATTTCTATATATAATCACCGAAAATTTGTCATTAATTGAAATGAGACGCCGCGCACATTATAATCATTACAATCCGGTTAGGTAAACTGAATTTCATTGGAAATGATAATGAAGTATATTAAATATTTTTATTTTTAGAATTTTTTTTTTTTTTGTTTTAATTCCTATTAATTTGTTTTGACTGCGTCAGAATTATATTGTATTAAGTCCTGGTACTTCTTTGTACAGCAAATAAATGTACGAATTACTGGAATTTAGAAAATTTTTCATGAAATTTTATATATAAAAAATACAAAAAAGACTAATGTTGTTAGATTTGAAATATAAATCAAATCACGTAAAATATTTTAAAAGTAGTAATCTTACTTAACTTACTAACTTTCCACAAAAATTTCAAGTATTTTAAATCGATTTTTCAAATAATTTTCAAATAACTCCAACTTATTTTAAATAACCAAGAGTGTATAATAAATACAAAACAATCAATCAAACACGAATGCACCAAAAACTAATCTAAGAAATTTCTGACCTGATTTCCACTATCGACCGAAAACAAAAACAACTTGCGCTCTTGTTGATAGAAAAAACTTTTCAATGAACAAAAAAATAAAAACTAAAAAATCAAAAAATATATATAAAAGTTTAATTTGTAATGAAGTACGAAAATACACAAAATCAATAAAAGCAAACTCAGAGTAAAAATCTCTAAAACAGCAATCTAGCAAGAAGAATAAGAGTAAATGAAAGGTTTAGAAAGAGTTAGTACGATAGCAAGCAACAACAACAATCACAGACCACATAAACTAATGCCTATGAATAGTTTCGATATAAAACTTTTCAGCCAATTTTTTAGCAATTTCGATAAATCGAGAAAAAAGAGGACGAAGGCAATAGAAGACGTTCAAAAAGACGATGGCGAAGAAGAAGACTTACAACAAATAAGTGCAAACCATAAAATAACCGAGTCGACCAGTGCACCAAGGAAAAGTTAATGATGTCACTTCCACTTGCCACAAGTAAAATTTGTTGCAAACTGACTGACTGACGGACGGAAGGACGGATGGACGGAAGGACGGATGGACGGAGGGACTAAGTGACTGACCCAACGAACTACCAAACAAATACAAAACGCGTTCAAACTGCAGCAGACGCACAGAAAGAAAGTTAAGTATTGAAAAAAAAAACATAAAAAAAAACTGAAATAAAATATATCTAAGTATATATATTTTAAATAGAACAGCAGCCACTTTAGTTCGATTTTGTGAAGGGAAAAGTTTTTTGGTAATACAGCTGCCGTTGCAATACGAAAAGCACATGCTGAGCGCCTCAACAAAATAAACTACTGCACAGCACTTATAACCAGCTGCAACAACAACAATAATAACAACAATAATAACAACAATAACAGCAACAACAACAACAACAGTTGCTGCAGTTATAGATACAGATACATTTACAGTGTAATGTATAGAAAAATATATCGATGGTAAACTATTGAAAACGAGCAGTTCTAATTTTCGGCTGCATTTATATTGTGGCAATCACTTAACAGCTTTTATTTAACTGCGCCCTCGTTGCGCACCAAAACACTACAAATGCGTGCCTGTGTGTGTGTGTGGGTTGTTTGGCTTGCCACAGTTTGTATCTGTGTGTGTGTGTGTGTGTCTGGTATTGCGGCGCTTTCATGGTCGAACCAAAAGTGTTCGAGTGGCAGTAATGGCAGCTTTCAACCGCAGCCAGACTGACTTGCAATTTGGTGTACTAAAGTAGTTGATTGCCCGAGTGCACGATTATGAGCAGAAATTACAAAGGAGAAACAAAAAAAATATATATATTTTATGTCAAACACAGATACACAACGATATAAGTGATAATAATACTTGTTTGAGGATACAAGTTTGATTTTAGCTTAACAGCATGAGTTCAAAGGCTGAAATATCACATTAACGTTTGATGCAACATTTTGATTAAGAATATTTAATGTTAATTTTCATGCTGTCATATTATTAACAAAACAAAACAAACACAAATCATTGACAGTAAAAAATGTTGATTCGCCGCATAATGGACATGAAAAAACATTATGCTAAGCACGCTAATTCGAAAACAATTACATTACTCAAACACCAAAATGTTGCTTTTCGTCAAAAGAAAAATAATCAAGCAAAACACTCAAAACAAATTTTGAGCAATTAAATCTTTAAATCCCGTTAAAAAGTTTCCTTTCCTGAGCGTATTTTTCTATTTAATTTTTTTTTTTTTTTTTGGTTTTTTTTTCACAAATGCCACGCACACTAATTATAAAACGGATACGCAGGCATAGCCAAAACGATGCGGCCAAGGGCTCAAACAAAGCTAAAGCTAAAGCCAAAAAAAAAAAAAACAACAAAAATACTTTGAAACGTAGAACAAAAACAAATGTCTTGGCGGAAAAAATGAGCGGGACAATTTAATAAGTATAGACTAAGAACCAAAATAAGAGACGAGGCGAAGCGCAAATAACGGTACTTTGCATAATTGTTGACCCAGAAAAAAAAAACCGAAAAGCTGTTGTGAAAAAACAAAAAGAAAACAAAATGGACGCAATGTAACGCAACGCAACGCAAAACAACAAAACAAAAACATAAAATAGAAAAGGCGAGAAAACGCAGACAGACGGACAGACTGTGAGACCGAGAGACTGAACGAGCAGCGAACAGCAAGCTGAGAAAGCTTTAATTCCTTTTTTTTACCAGCGGCACATTATGCATCTCTTTCTTTTATGCGTTTTGTTGTTGTTTTTTGTACGCGCGCCGCTGATTTGTAATTAGGAAACGACCGCCAACTGTCGAGCTCACTGTCGACCGCATCGTCCAAGCGTTGTGTTGCTGTTTGGCAACGGGTGTAGGTTGAGCGCCTCCTGCCATGGACCATTTGCACCGCAACGGCGCGGTAAGTGAAGCATTAGCGCACGTTAAATACGCCAGCGACATCTGTTGGCGTAAGCACACGCGCCCGAGCTGTGTACAATAATGAAAAAGAACAGCAACAAAATGGAGAACAAGAAAGAGAAAAGCAAGCAGAAAAAACTTAGAAAAAAAAATAATAAAAATAATAGAAATAAATGTTCGACGAAATTGTTGTACTGTTGAGATCGAATCTTTTATACTCTTCAAGAAGAGAAATATCTTGAAAAATTATTTTTAAAAAAATTAATAAAAAAAAAATCAATAAAAAATTATCAATAAAAAATTATCAATAAATAAATTATTTCTTAATTCCGGTTTTTCATTGGTCCTTTTGGTTGCATGAAAGCCAAAATAGATCTTCATGCTGTCAAACTCAATGAGACCATCGAATATCCACAATGAAAAGACCATGTAGAACAGTGTAAGACATTGACGCCTTTTTCCCAACGGCAAATTTTTACCCAAGCACTAAAACTACGCCTCATCGTTCACAAGTGTGACAAAAAGTGTTGTTGAAGACAAATATGATAGAGGGAGAGAAAGAGAGAGAGAGAGAATCGAAGGCAGACAGAACAGCATGAAGAAGTTTATGTAAGAAAGTTGCTCGTAATTTCAAAACTTTATTAAATATTTAAATTCCGTTTAACGTTTTCTTGGGCTGCGTCCGACTGTGAAAATGTGTAAAAATCGCAACATTGAATTTATTTCATGTCCGGTGTCACCATTTTGCGCTTCCGGTTTGTACCCTTTTTATGGCAAAAATTTTAATCCTTCTCAATGATGCACACATAACTTTTTAACTTATTTTGCCCGAAAATTATTATATTCAAGGGTAGGGCAACCCATAGTCTTGGCCTATGTCGTTGTTTTCTTATTTCATTTAACATAAATTTTCGTAGCATACTTTCTGGAGGTTTTGTTGCTTAAAGCGATCAAATGGCAAAGGTGAAAGACATTTATTTTAAACAAAGTCTGCAATTAAATTTTTTTTTTTTTCATGCTAGAAAAAGGCTTTGTTGAATTGTGTTTAATTTGATTAAATTTTTGGCTTTTTTTGGTAATTTTAAAAGAAGAGTCCTTAATAGCCTTAAAGTCAACGAAGCAATCATAAAGTAAATTATGCGGCTTACTTGGACTTCACTCATAAAGCTTTCCACTCGCCGCTTTGTGGTCTATCTTCACAATGGCTGCTTGACCTTTGGTTGGTTCTCTGCCGCTCTCATGTCTCTATGTAATCGCATATAAATCCATATCGATAAATTATGTCAATAAGGAAATATTTCAGTTGCTTAGCTTGTTATTACCAAAGCCACATTTATTTTCCTTTATGACATTTCACATTTCTGCGTGTGCTTTTTCTTAAATATACGCTAGATAAATATTCTTATGCAAAATAAGGCAACAATTTTGTTTGCTTAAATCGCCAAAATATGAATTCAAATACTTGGTGAGCTTGTATGAAAACCGCACTGCTCTTGACGTATATTTTGTGTATTGTGTTTTATACGAAAAAGAATTTATTTGTTTGTTTGTTATCGCATGTGCATTTCACAATACTTTTTCAAAATGCATACACTTGAAATACTCGGAAAAAGTATCTCATATATTTCATAACATGCACACAACAATGATAGCAACAAAAAAAAAACAACAACAACAAATCGAAATGATATTCACTTTCATAAGAAACCAAGATGTATGATGGTTTGCCTTTTGAAAGCCAACACAACCGACAATACAAATGCCTCTTCAACTGACTCATCTCTATCGCATTATCCGACACCACAGCAGCATTGGGTCGTCTTACGGTAGCATGCTGCGCTGCCGCTTATGCACATCAGTGCGCTTCAATTGTGGAGTATGCGAAAAATTCTAGCGCCAACAGAGCCACATTTACAACAGCAACAGCCACACAATATCTTAACAAACATGTTAAGAAAACTATTTTGCTTTAGCAAGAATGCGAAAATGCAAAGCATGCAACATTTGTCCGCTGGCTGGCAACATAACACAGGCTCAGGCACAGTCACACACTCAGACTGAACATTGCTTAGCTGAGTTGGCCCAAAAAGGCAGTCGACATGACTTGATTTTGAACTTGTATGATAGTTGAGTGAGGTGTGTATGTGAGTGTGAGTGTATGTTGTAAGCATTTGGACCTGACATCAAAATTCCAAAATGCATCTTAAGGACAAACACTCATAGACACACACACACGCACGCACGCACTGACAAATGCCTCAAAGCACATCCTGTCATAATCATACATCGTGTTGTTATCATAGCCTCAACCTCATTTAAGACACATACACAGACATACCATCCATTACTGCCGCCAGCTTTATACATTGCACCGGCCTCCCATGATAATTTCAATTGTTGCAATGCACTCAAGAGGTCGGCCGTTTCATGATTACACGCCGTGTTAACATGAGAGTGAAAGATGCTCATGTAGCATTTGGCTGCTGCACTAAAACCAAAAACAACAAAAAAAAAAAGCACAGCCACTCACTGCATTTATCGCATGCTTCTGTGCGTGTTGTTGTCTAATCTTACATCGTTGCATATCGAGGTTAACTTGACAATAGTTCAACTCGACTTTCTGCACTCCCACGTCTTTATTGTTTTTAGCCTTTAGTTTTTTAACCCGACAAAAGCCAACAAGGCTACGAGCAGCCGCCGTACATTGTCTCCAACTAAGAGTGCAACGCAACTCAATGACGCCACTCCAGTTAAGTTGCCGCGTCGCTGTCATTGTCCTGTGCACAGTTCGTGACCCAAATTATTTGCACACGAATCGCATTCGAGCGCGTCTATTTTTCTTTTACTAAACTTATATGTATATGTATATACATATGTATGTATGTGTAACCGTGTATCTCTTATCTATATGAGTACCGTCTAACAACAATTCAACGAGTATTATTACGATCCGATATGCGAGAAGACTTCTCTATATCAAATATAGATTGTTTATTTATTCTAAGCCTTCTAACTAATTTTCTTATCATTTTGTCTTTTTATCATGCTATTTTTTTATCGATTTTTTCGGCATTTGTATTCTCTGAATATCTATTTTACGTTGTAGTATCTTGATTTCCTTTTCAAGCGTTTGTACCTCTACTTTTAAATCAATTAAGTCCTGTGCCGTTGGCGCCGACCACATCGTTAATTGCTTTTTAAGGTATGTCATTTGATCACGTCTCTTCTTAATGGAGCGATCAAAATGTTTAATTTCTTTTTTAAGTTTCTCTTCAGAACTTCTCAGACTTTCCATGTGATTAATCATTGTCGCATGTTTATCCTCGGCTTCCTTTAAAAGACGTTTTTGTGCACTAAATGCCGCTGATGCGGCCGCAAAATGACTTCTGAGCATATGACTGTAGTTAGTTTGTTCAGTTATATCTTGGCGCAGTTTATCTTTACGTATTAAGAGCTGCTGGAAATCAGGACCACACAATAACTTACGCAAATCCCTCTTATCGATAATCATTGCCAATAAGTCTTTGCATTTTTTATCCAACGAGCCGAAGGTAATGCGTGACTGTGCGACAAGTGCACTTGAATTTCTTATTAATTTATCACTAAAATCAATATATTTCGTTTGAATTTGCGCTATTGGCAAATTTTCATCATCAGCGAAATGCAATAAGAAATTCTTTTTCAAATTCTCTATCTCGGTTAAGCGTAAATTCAATTCTTCCTTCTGTGCGCGCACCAAAAAGATCTCTTGCTTGGCTATGGTAAGTCAGTTGTACATATATGTATAATTAAACTAACACGCCATAATTGAAAATACTTACTATTTTTTATTATTGTTGCAATACGGTTGGTCGTAATACTTAAAAGTTTTTCCGCCATATTTTGCTTGGTCGGGTTAGTTACCTTAAACTCCGCACGTCCAGTTCTAAATGATGATAGAGTATCGTGGCCAACCGACTTTCTGATATTTTTAGAGTGTCTTTTTGACTTTCCGCTAATATCAGATATGGCATCATCATTTAAATTACCTTCCAAACGGTTTTGCAGATATTTCGCAACATGATTAAAATCACGAAAATTGAGATTTGCTAGCACTTTGGGATCGTTCTCTTGAAGAAAATACATAAAGACTTTATTCTCCAAACGTAATCTAGCAATTTCATTATGTAACTGCTTTAATGTTTCAAAAGCCTCCAATTCATTAATCTGTTCTAGAAATATTCGTTTCTCTTTAGCTTTCATTACATTTTGATTAAATGCAAAGAGTCGATATTGGCTCAAGATGCCTATTGGGTTCAATATTGTAGGATAGAACAACTCTGATTGTGGGGCTGCATCGCGTTGACTACTTTGCGATCTAGTATGCCTTTTATCCGCACTGGATGACCACCTTTCCGAACCGTCCGACATTATTTTCGTATCTTATTCACTGTGTGAACTTTTAATTAAAAATATACTTTCGTGTGTGTCTCTTTTCGAGTTATATTGTTAAATATATTTATTTTTTTTGTATTTGAACTTTGTTGCTCGAAATATGACTGACTGAAAATCTGTCGTCTTGTGTTACCTTTTGGTTTTTTATAGACAAGTTTACTATGTTTTTCTCGAATAGCATGCTTATATTATAAATTATTCTAATTAGTCAACCAAAGTTTTTGGTTTCATGCACATAAAGATTTTGTTATACTTATGAGTTCAAATTTCTTCAGAACTTGCATGCTTTCGCACTTCTTAGCGCTGCAATCTACTTCTTCAGTGTTTACTACTTTATACATTGTGAAATATTTATAGTGAATATATTTGCGACATTTTTCTTCCCTACGTGTTTATATTTTGTGAGAATCATGGCACAGTCTCAACGCATACATTTGCAATTGCATTGTATTTATTTGTATTTTGGGTGCCACAGTGCGTATACGTGTTCGCCGCCCCATTTTGTGCACAATGCATTCAGCGACGTTAGTAGCGTTGGCGGCATTACTCGTTTAAATTAAACTTTCTGACCTAAATTTATGCTAAAAGTTTATCTGCTTATTATTTTCTTTTGCAGTCTATAAAATATTCTTAAATGAAAACGTGACAATTTTCATAATTCTTTATAATTTGATTAAATGAAGAAGCAGACAAAATGAACACTTTTGTCGAAACACAAAACGGAATAATTTATTAATTTTAGAAGCGCGAATTTTAAACCTGTTCATGTTTGTTTACAATACAAATATAAAAAGACGTGTTTTTGATATTTTTTTTCTTCACATTCTAAAGCTCAATTATAAATGAAGCTCATATATAGAATTTTGTGTATGAGCTTTATTTAAATATATTTAAGCACAGCTTTATTATTGTTAATAACAAATTAGTAATTATATAAAAACAAGCTTTGGAAAAAACACGATTGTTTATTTTTGAATGAGTTCTGCTTCTTCGCTGACTTATAGCAGTTTCCAAAAAAAACAGTTTAAATAAAATATATTATTAGTTGTGTTTTACCAAAACAACTGATTGTGAGAGATAATACTCGGATTGATTGCTTGCCATGTAAGGCTTGTCACAGATGTACATAAACGGGTAATCGCACGGCGCATCGTTGGCAAAATAACCACCATTGTTGTAGTAAATTGCGACACATTGCTCAGTTTGTGGATTGTTTGGTTCACCGAAATGCCAAAGCCAATTGGCCATTGGAATTTTGCCGCCCGTGCTTTGCCAATAGAATTCCTGCTCCTCACCCAACTTGGTGCCCGATGTCCAAAATGAATGCGGCCAAGATTCTTCGAAAGCGGACTTTCTCAGATGATCGGTCAGCAAACGACGTTCATGTTCATCCTCGATTGTCAAAAGATTGGCTTTCAATTGACGACAATGACGATTAGCTTTGTGCCAATTCACCTAAGGAGAAGACTTCAATCATCAGCACAATTGCAACGATTAATCACAGTCAATTTTCACCTTTGTTGTTTCCACGAAATAACATTTCGAATTAATGCGCACAAATAATTGCGGGCAGTCTTGCGAAGTGCAAAGCGTTGCGAGCGCTAAAGCAACAATCAGCGACAAAAAAATCTTATGCGACAACATTTCACTTAGATTGACGTATTGCAACTAATTTCAACTTGAGTGTCTTGAGTGAGAACTTGTTAATAAATTGACTTGTTTGAAAAGCTTCCCAATGCAAAAGAGCTTTTTTAATTTTAATAAACAATACCTGTTATCAATGTTTGTCTTATAACAACATGTTAATAAGTACATATAAACAAATGAATACACATTTCTCGCGAATTGTTTTATTTAAATTTATTTACATGTAATTTTGTTATCGCTCGTTAGAAATATATAACTTAACATGATTCATTCTCTTTTTTGTTATTTTTTTTTTGAAGCTGATGTATTTATAAGCACATAATTATCTGTTAATTTTCATAAATAATGCCTTGGAGCACAAAAACATTAACACTCCACCACTTTGCTGTGCCAAATGCTCATTTTGGCATTTAACTTGGCCCACGCACTTTGCCATTTGCACTCGCAAGTTGAAATTATTTTCACCTGTGTACATATTTCATATGTAATGCATTCCTAATGGACTCTTAATTATTTCTCTAGAGTTATTTCTGAAAAGTGCTTAACTCATGCAGTCATACGCACGCACACTCACACAGAAGCACAAGCGTACACAAGTAAACGCAAGCAGTTACCAATGAGAGAAGTCGAAGAAGAAAGTTAACTTGGCGTGTTTTGTGGCTTGTGGCATTTCAATGCATTATTATGGATGCCAATGCAGATGCCTTAATGACTGACGAAGGCAAAAAGCCATCACAGAAATTGCAGAAATTCTCAAAACAAATTCATTTAAGGACTCTGAACATTGAATTGCACGTTGAGTGTGCAATCATTGCAAGCCTGCTGCCTGCCTGACTCTCTGCTTTCAGAATCTCAGTTACAATTTGCACGCCAAATTGTTTTTATTTCAAGAAAATTCAACGAACCGTTTGTGGAAAGTGCCGTAAAAGAAATTGCAATGAAAAAAAGTTATAAAAACGTAGAAAAAAAAAACAAAAATCCAATTGAAAGCAAATAACAAGAACAACAAGAGAAGATTGCGACGTGAAGCAACATGAGGATGACATGTGGCAATGACACCACTTTAAAGGCAGAATGTGACTGCGTGTGTATTTGTTTGTGTGTGTGTGCATGAGCGGTCTTGCGCTTATCGGCGAATATAGAAATGCAAAAAAAAAAAGAACTCAAATTATTATTGCCAGCACTCAGAGCTGCCAAGTTCATGCATATCGATTTGATGTCGTCAGTGTTGTTGTTGTTGTTGCTTGTGATGATAACGGTAATGACAACGATGTTGACGACACTGATTACGATGCTTGCTATCAACAAAAATTGATTTGAAAACAAAAAAATAAAAACAGAATAAATTAATTAAAATTTGGCAAAAGCTTCTTCTAAATTGAATTAAATCGTTGATCATTTATAGTTAGCTCATTTATAGTTAGCTCAATATAAGAGTACAGTATGTGCTGTATAAATGTTCATATTTGAGCTCATTATTATTATTAAAAATAAAAACAAAATACTAATTTTTTAGCTTTAAAAAAACACGATTGTTGTTTTGAGTTTTGAGTGAGTTTGATTTGTTTATTTTGAGTGACATCTTCTTCTTCACGTGCGTAAGAGCTTTATATTCAGTTCTAAATTAACCGATCCTTGTAGCAGAGCTTGACTATTTTATGTCTCTTTAAACAACAATTATATATTTATTTGTTCTTTAATTATAAAGATTCATAGTAATCAGTGAAATGTATTTATGGTGTTTACCAAGCCTCCAACAACATCTTTTTAACGCCAATTCAAAAGAAAATACAAACAAATTGACCAAAACTGAAAGTAAAGTCATTCACATAAATGCCTCAAAGGTATTTGCACACCATTTTCTTTACAGGCGGAAATCCTTTTCAACCGCAAAAGTTTAACTGAACCAAAAAAAATATCCTCACACACAAAACATGCACACTAACACTGACATCGAAAAGTTTTTCTGCACTCAGATAAACACGTTAAGAAGATTTCTATGTGCCATGTGGCAATGTTCTTACACACAGCAAACCAGTGTCGGTTGAGGGAAAACCGTACAAATGCAAATCCAAGCCTCGAAAGTCTTTTGCTGGCATTCAAAGCTTGCCAAGTGCTTACGATGCTTTCTTTACGAGCACATTTGTTCGCTTACTTAATGACAGAACGTGCTGGGTGCGCGCTTGGTGAAGTGTGCGTTTTTTATTTAGAGACATCTTTACGTTGCATTGCAATGACGCTACAAATGTGTGTGCGTGTGTGTGTGTGTATGTGTGTGTATGTGTGTGAGGCAAGAAGTATACCGAGGCCGCAGGTGATGACGTTGCACTCGGAAGTCATGAACGCGCAAATTCCTTCACATCGACTTACAAAATGTGAATGCACTTTGCATTTCCTTGTTAATGCGTGTGTTGTTCAGTTGATTTTGCTTCATTTTCATTCATTTCAGCTTTTCATTCATGCATTCATTCACTTACTCACTCACTCACTCACTCACTCAATCATTCATTCAGTCGTACACGAACTTTCATACCATTTTATTGCCAAGATTGTTGCTTGTCAGCCGACATTCATGATTTTTTTTATGTTTGCACAGTCTTGTGTGTGCTTTTCAATGGCGCAAAGTTGAAGTGACATTTTGTCGCGAACGCGCGTGTTCGTGTTGCTCATTAGTCTTCATTTAGCAAATTATACATTTGCTGCTTCAAATTTGTTTGCTTGTTTATTTAGCAGGTGTCGCTTTGATGACAATCAATGAAAAACATTTTCAATTTTTTTATTCCACGAATTAAAGATGAATTTTCGTTTATTGTTGAAGCATTAGACGCATTTGCACACAATAATTAGACTCACACACACACATACTAAATTTATAGCTATCAAATTCACTCGCAATTGATGACAACATTGTTGTTGTTGGTGTTTTTGTTGCTATCATTGTGTTGTCATTGTCACCAATTTTGTTTGTTTGGAATTATCACCTCGGGCTATTTGTTGAAATTCAACAGTCAAACAGGAAACGCAAACAAGCAATAGAGGCAACAGAGGCAACAGAGGCAACAAAACGTGGCACCGCAAATTGTATCAAATGATACATTATGAATGTGCTGTGTGCCGAGAACATGTGTCAACAACAAACAAAGAGCATCGTCAAATGGTATACGCTCGATGATAAATTAAGAATAGGTATTAAAAGTGATTGTTCCATGAAAATTAATTAAATTGCATCCACAAGTTAAGTGTTCATTGATGAGAATAACACAAAGCTTAATTTGGACATACATCAGAGTGAGTTTTCGTTTGGTGGTTTATCGGTTTCACAATCGGCGCTTGATTAGCTAGGCATAAACATTAGAAAATGGAATTGAAATTGAAATGGCGTTTTGCTATTTTATCCTTTAGGCTTTTGATCATTAACTCATGAGGGATAATTTCTCAAACTGGTGGAAACAACTGAAGAATATTCCAAAAGAAACAAAAGATATAAATTCTGAATCATATATACGCTAAGATCTGTTGATTCAAAAGGCCCGAAAATCATGATCTTTTAAAAATGAATGTTCTATGTTACTCTGTGTTCTGCTTTACATACGATAGTCTACCATTAAACGTAATAATGAAGTTTGAAGGCTATATTCTATGTTAGGGACACGCCATTAATAAAGTAATTCTGTCGGCTTATCTATAGATATATACTTTATAATTTGCGTTTCAGAACCAAAATAAAACACCATACAAAGAGTCATAATTTGTATAATTCATTATTTATTTAATGCAATAAATTTCTGTTAAATTTTTCACATATGTATTATATTATAGTTTATTTCCATTTGTTTTTTTGCTTTTGTCTGTTTTTTTTTTTTTTTTTTGAGTATATGTAATTTTGTATCTGTTTAATGTTACCTATTAATACATGTTCTCATATTAATTATCAGTTTACATAATTTAAAAATGTTTTCCACTGTTTTTTCTTTGTTTTTTCTTTGTTTTTCATTTCTTTCTCATTTATTTACAAATCGCGCTTAAAATTTATGCATGCGGTTTTATTTACTTGTCAATTATTTTTATAGTGACATATTCATATTTTTGTTTCCTCTTCTATTAATGTTTTTATCCTTGTATCGCTTCGGCTTAAATGCTAAAGTTTTGCGTACACGAATGTTGTAATATACTTGTAGTTTTAAACATTTAGAATGACTTAGAATTAAATTTTGATTTCGTTTTCTGCCCTTCGCTTGTATTTTTTTTTTTTTTTCTTCATCAATTATTTGACTATTTATTTAGTTCACTTAATGCATAAATTAAAATTAATTTTATTTAAATTTGCTTTGATCTTTTGTTCTTTTGTTTTTAATTTTATTGAAGTATTTATTCAAAAAGTGTAATTAGTTTATTTATGTTCGTTGATCATTGCCAAATATTTTTAGGATTATTTGTATTTGGAATGCATCGATTTGTTTGTGTGTCAAAAATATGTGTAAAATATATCTGTAAAATTAGCTTTTAATTAATTACTTTTGTGTCATTAATTTGCCAGATAAAAATGGTGAATTGTAAAAAATTGTTTTGTTGTTGGGTTTCATTCTTCTTTCTTTTCACATCAAAGCTTTGTTCAAAGCCGCAGAATAAACTTCTGTTTGCCCTTTCAAACGTGACTGACCACAATTCAGCGTTGAAACCGCGAAAATGAAAAAAAAAAATGCAAAGCATAAAATACTTGCAACGTGTTAAATTCCACGCGGGTGATAAAATCATTTCATCAAACACAGAAACCATAAAAAGAAAAAAATTTGATTAATTATTAAATTACAGTCACTGACATATTTTAACAATTAGTCTTGTTTATATGATTATAAAATTTTTTAAAATCATTGGAAAAAAATATGTAATTATAATTTTAAATTTTTTTAAATAATTTATTATTTTAACTGATTGCAGTTGTTTAACAACCATTGGTATTTTTTTTAATAATTTAATTTTACCAATTATTATTGTTTGTGTGATAGCATTTTGCAAGAAAAAATTATTTTGATTCTGTCACATGGAAATCTGCAAATTAAATATTGTTGTGCCTTTAATTTGAAATACAAGTAATTTTGCTGTAGAAAAGTCAATTGAAAACAACAATCTTAGAATTAATTAATGATTTATGAGTTGATTTTTTGGTGGTTAGTATAAACTTCATATTCATTATTTACATAAATTTTTATTGTGTCTTTTTTTTTCTCAGCATTTCTTATGTTAGTTTTTATTTTATGGATTTTTTTTATTTATTTTTTATTATAATAATATTTTTTAAACTTGACGTTTTTTTTTGATCAAAATATTTACAACAGAAATAAAAAACTTGGTGCTATTCAAGTATGAAGTAAACAAGATTGGCGGAAACTAGTTAAAACTCCTATTTTATTTTGCTTACTTTTACTAAGAATGAATAGGAAATCATCGATTATAAAATGGGAAATAAAAACCATGTCATTAAAAATATCTAGTTATACTTGAATTGCACTTTCCAGAATTGAAAAAAAAGAAATTCGCTTAAACATTATAAATGCTTTCAAGAACTCCTTAAAATATTAAAGGAAGTCAATCATAGATTCAATACAAGAAACAAGAGATCAACTGATTCATATAGTTTGTTTTTTTAAGCGAAAAATTGTCATCAGTTGAAAGTTGAACTGCAAACATACCAATAATAAAAAAAAAAAACAATAACTCCTTGTTATGAGATGAGTTAAAAAACGTGCAATAAAAGTTAAAAAAAATATACTAAATTAAATTATTTAAGATCATTTTTTAAACAGTTTCTCTTAAGAATATTACAGAATGTTCCAATATTTGTGCTTTACATTCCATTTTTTTTTTTTTGTGATAGAGTATTAAAACGAAACAATAAACAAATAAAATTAATGACTTATAAAAGACAGCGAAATAAGAAAGAAAATTTAATAGTTTTTGTCATTCGGCAATTTCTGGAAACAATTTTACTAAACGAAAAATGTTTAACGACTTAAAGATAGTTTCATAAATGCTTTAAAATTAACAAAAGTTCATGGAAGATATTCTATTAGAAAATTTTGTAGTATTTTTCTTAGCATCATTGAAAATAAACAATTTGCGAATAAAATAATAATAATTAAAAATTCATTTAAAACATATTCAAATACCACAAATTGCTTAGAAAATCTAAGTAAAACACTTTCGCTGTGTTGAGTATTCGACAGACAATTGATAAAGTCAAGAATTATAATTTCGCAAACGCATTTTTAATGCATGCGAATTAAGTCATCAGACAAACAATTTAAATTCCAATTGTTCTCGTTTATTGAATTGAAGCTATTTTGATTTTAATTAAGTTTTAACACCTCTGATGAATTTCTTTATTATCGTATGAGACTAAATATCATTATTATTATTATTAATATTATTATGCAATCGTCTTTAGTCCATGCCGAACAATCAATTAGGTGGTCGGACAGACTTAAACTAATTTAAAATACATACAACACATTTAAATTTATTTATGCTTGGAGCTTTTTATGACTTAAAGTTAAAGTTAAATTTTCCATTCAATACTCATTTGCATTTGTATTGTGTTTGGTTGTTGTGGTATTTATTCATGACATTCAATTCAGTTTCAAATATTTACGTGACACATATGTGTGAGTATGTGTGTGTATTGTTATATATGTGTTTGTGTGTGTTGTTATGTTAATCAAGTGTATCTTTGATGTTCTTGTTTTACTTATATAAAAAATGTATGATTTTAAACATGCAGATAATTAGTTCATTACTTTACTCTTCTCTTTACTTGTTTCTTTACTGTTGGCAGAATTGTTTTTTTGATTTTTTTCACTTTTTTCTTCTTCTTTATTTTCTTATTACAGTTAGTATCGCTGATGTTGTAAAAATATTAAATTAACATGTCATGTTCGATGTCCGCCAGTCACAATGACGCTGAACAAGAGCGCTTTGAGTATGCATAAAGTATACGCCCGTGTGACCGTAGCCGATGATGTGACAGCAGAGGCAGAAGATTCGCCTACAAAAATTTTAATGAATATTTTAAACAAATGTTAGAAAAAAAAAACTTTTCTTATCTTGTTGTGTAAAAAAAATGAAACTTTGACTTCAGTCAACATTTTAAACTTTATTTGCGTAAGTATTTTGTTTATTTGTGTTTGTGTGTGTGTGTATGGCAGAGGGTACTGTAAGACTTACCATTTATTATATTCAGCGTTACAGTCGCACTGGGACTGTTTGACGGGCTACATGTGTAATTGCCGGTGTCACGTTTCTTTGCCGACTCGATGATTAATGAACCGATCTGTTCGAGACAAGTAACGTCCAAATTGCAATGTCCATTATAGCAGTATTTTTTTTTTTTGTTTGGGAAAATATAAAAAATGAAGATTTAAGAAAGTTTTGAGGATAAATTACACATTTGAAATATAAAATTTGTTTGAAATTTGTTTATTATTTATATTGTATTGATATTGAACAAGTGTTAGAAAAATCTATAGCTGTATAGAGACTTCAGAAGAACTACAACGAATTTCGAAACTTCCACTTTAAAACTGATGATTGAACTCGTCACTGTCGTATTTGCTTCATGGCTCTGTGTGACATATAACTATATAATGTTTTTTGTCAATCAAATCCTTCGTGTCTTGTGGCATCGCACAATTATCAAAGAAGTTTTACTTCGTAGTTGTTTTTTCAACAATTAAAAACAAAAATCGTCTTCATATATTCAGCACAGACATAAGTAAGAATTAAATAATAAAAGCTTTTCTTGCAAAACTTTTGCAAAGTTTGTCTCAAATAACAAGACAACGTGTGTTGACTAAAACGAAATATTAAACTACATTCTCCAACTAAGTAAAACTAAAAGTGAATTATAATAATAAACATACATTTCACTAAAGGAACATGACAGCAACTTTGACTATTAGCGTAAATAATGTAAATTGCGGCTCCCTTGAACAAAACACAAACAACAATAAACAAATTAAGCACCAAAAATCGAAGAAAATAAAAAAAAAATTAGGAAAAACAAAAGTTGACAAAAATGAAAAAAGATTTATACACGTTTGGTAATTGTTGACTTTGTCTTACTTTTTATGTTTATCATTTAATTTTTCGCTTCATTTTCTTTGTTGTTTTTGTTTTTCGTAACGTTTCGTGCTGTGTCAGTATTGGCGCAATATACGTAACGAGAATCATTTGCCATGCGAACGCTCACGAACACGTTCTAATAACTTAAGTACACGAAAGCCATATTGAAAAGCCAAACATTTCTTTTGAGCGCAAAGTTGAGTGAGTGGCGAGCACTTAGCAATTGACACAAAACAACAACAAAGTTAAACAAAGTGAAACGCGACTTCGACGCTGACAGCGTGTGGCATGGCACCATCGAAGCGTTGAGAAAGTTTTGTCGAGCAATATTTTAATTTTGTCAGAAAGCCATTTTCACAAACAATGATAGCACGTGAAGGACAAAGGCATCGGCAACGGCAACGGCATCGACAGTCACAATGAGGGCGACAACGTCGACAACGACGACGTGTTTGGGAAAAGTACACAGAGCATTGTTGTCGGCGTCATCATCATCATCATCTTCGTCGTCTTCGTCATCGTCATCGTTGTCTTTCGAAATCGAGTGTAATTAAATTAAAATCAACAAGGGAGCTATTACGCAGTAACGTGTCATGGCGATCGTGCGTCAGTGCCAAGCACACCAATACAAGTACATAAGTATATAAATATATAAATGGCCTGAGTTGTACTCACCGTGCTCTGTGACTCGCTATTTGCCTCGGGCAGATTTGGATCCATTTGTGTGCGATGACGTCGTGAATCGGCGGCCAGTTGGTCTGTGCCATGATACCACATTATGAATGTTGGTGGCTCTAAGGCGCCGCGAACTATGCAACGCAAAACGACATTACTGCCAGCTTTAACATAACGATCCGGCTCACCAAGTATTTCAGTGCGTGGAACTGCAATTGACACGAAAAAAAAAAAAAAACAATTGTACTTAAATATGAAGCTTAAATAGCTTTGTGTATGTGTATGTGTGTTTGTCAAATTGTGTCACAGTTGCTAATCTATCGAATTAACAGCTTCAAGTCACGTCGTGCACGTAAATTCAGACACCTTTGGCACTTCACTATTGCTGTCTCACTTGCACACACACACTACTTACATGCGCATTCGTGCATTTAGCACGCAAAACAAGTTGAAATTCAAAATATTTTTTTTTTTTTTTTAATTTTTCACTTAGATTATTCCATTGGGTGTTTTTCGCATGGCCACACATACATGCATATATTTATGCAAACTCACACACACACATGCATAATAAACTATGCCTCAGTTACATGTAAGACGTGTCAGAATATGTTGTCACACACATTTTAGTTTTTCGTGCATTTCTCTGTGTCTTTCTTCAGTTCAGTTATCTTCAGTTTTTTTTTTTTTGCCTTCTTTTTATTCCATCGTTACTTGCCAACGTTTTCAACTGTTTTGCCTTTCTAATTTCTCACGCTCCATTTTTTTGGTTACTTGTAGTTTCTTCATATAACACTTGAGCTACCAAAATTCAACAAAATCACGTATACGACAACGCGTACATAAAAAAAATCTACAAAATGAGTATACACACGAACACACACTCACGTACACACATACAGAAGTAGGTTGTGTGTGTGTTTATGTGTGTTCAGATTTTTATGCGCTTAACACGCGCATTTCGGCTTCGTTTGACACCAAACTGTGTCAGCTTGTCAAAATCATCGTCGACGCGTGCATATTATGTAGTTTTGATATTCTCACATCAAATGGGCGTTCGTTCGTTCGTTGGTTGGTTGGTGGCGGCTCTTGTTTGTCATAACACTTGTGCAACCTTTTTTCTTCTTCTTCTTCTTCTTCTTCTTCTTCTTGCCTATTCTTTTTGGCTCCCCCAAACTATATAATTTGATGGTTTTTGAATTTGTTCTGACTTTTAAAGTTTTGTAGTTTAAGTTTGATGTGAAATCATTGGTGTATGAAATTGATGTAAAGTTTTCCGTTGTTAAGTTTTAGCATCAAGTTTAAGTAATATGCAAAAACCAAATGCGAGAAATGTATTCATCAAGGCAAACAAACAACGTTACTTTTTGAAGTTGGTTGGAAAATAACTAAATTATAAATATTCTTCGACTTTGATGTCATTTAGTATGAGTAATGATTGTTCGAAACTTCTTTTTTGAATGCCTTTAACATGAATTAGTATCAAAATCATAAAGTTTACCTTTTTTAAAATAACAATGATATGGAAGTAGAATAATTAGTGTTTGGATAAACTGGATTTTGGGTCTACATAAAAGAAGGAAATCTTTTGAATGAAAATAGTTGATGCAAAGCCAGTTTTAACTTAATGGACATATGTCACCATGTGAGTCCTTGTAACTTAGGTTAATTCATTATTTAACAGAAATCCTAGGTATAAAGCCTATCATACAAATAAATTTAAAATCGGTTTGACTAGGTAACTAAAATGCCGCCTACAGATATACACCCTCCCATATATCACCATTTTTTGTTCGGTTTGAAAGACGTGTTCAAACTTCCATGCCTTAAAGTATTCTAACAACAAACTTGTGCCATAAAATCTCAGTACTTTAACAACATTTTATTTGTTAATGTAATGCATATTTTGTTGATCCTTAATGTTTACCACAATTTTGACCCAAAAGCAAAAAATAAAACACAACAATTTGTATTCTGGTTTTAATTTACGTTCTCAAACAAATAACGACAAACCACGAAACCGTTTCGCACACATACATACATGTACTTCTGCTCAATACCATTACTTTCACTTAACTATTGTAAAGTTTTCACATATTCTCACATATCGTATTAAATATAAAATTCTCTAATGTCGACCACAAATTCACACCCAATTGAACGACCCCAAAAGGTTCTGTAATATAATTCACACAAATGACCTCATATTTTCACATCTTTAGTGAAAATATTTTTTTCGGTTTTTTCTTTTTTTTCGTTTTTTGGTTTGCTATCATTTGCTTTTTGCTTTAAATTTTAACAGAATATTTTTTGCCTTCATTTTTTCAGCCATTTTCAAGTTTTCTTTCAATTTCAGTGAAGCGCAAAGTACCGCAAACAACATAAAACCAACTGTAATTTACATTTTCTGTAACAAATTGAACTTTTTTTCATATGTTCTTTGGTTTTTTTTTTACACTCTTTTATATATTTCAGACTTTTCTTTTTTCTATACGACAAAGTAACGCATAAAACACTACTTTGGGCGGCACATGAGCTTAAAGCTAAGCAAAGCAAGAGGAAGACGAAACCAGTAGAACGAGCGAATAACATATAACAACAGCAACAACAATAACAACAACGATAACAAACAAAAAAAAAAAGGCATTGCCAAAAGTGATTTTCGCATTTCCGGTTGAGCTAATTTGTATGCTAAACACATTTATTTCACACATACACACACACACGCATACACACTATCGCATACATACAAAACGTTTTGATATTTGTGCATAAGCTCAACACTGCTTTTGCCATATTGAAAGTCTTCACGTCGCCGCTTGTTAGGCATAAAATTCTAAAAGCGCCCAACAGGTACCAGAGGGAGAATATGCGATAATCGTGCCAAGCATTCATTGAATGACGTCCCAGCTGGCAAAATGGCACAATGCGCTACACAGCCCACTGTGCTAGCCCAACTAAACGGAACATGGGCTGTATTGTGTTCTGTTCTATACTAAGTTACTTTGGTCTGGTTCTCGTTTTGGTTCTGGTTTGGAAGACAAGGCAGAATTATGTATGCGCGGCCACATTTGTGCTAATCTAATGACGAGTTAAGGAATAAAAGATTTTCCATTCATGTGATTTTGTAATGTGCGTTCAATTCAACTAAATTTTCAAAGCAAATGATTTTGCGTTCGTTCGTTCTCGTTTTGTATCTGTATATGTCTGTGTTGACACCTCGAAATGTCTGCACAGTTGGCAAGGATTGCAGCTATTCCATCTTTTGTGCGCCTTACGCTCGTTTATTTCGCTCATTCATTTGTATGCTCTTTTTTCTTTTTTTTTCTCTTCTCACTATGATCAATATAACCATTATTCGCAGCCATTTGACGCTTAGTCGCTGTTCTATTCTATTCTGTTCTATACTGTTCCATTCTATTCTTTTCATCACTACTGCCGTTTTGTCGTAGCCAGGCCCATAACCATTATCGGCAGCACCTATTCTTTTCGGGCCAGCATTCATGTCAACGTTGCCTAACGCTTGCTTATGACCACTCATGTGTACCCCGAACTCCCTACAAGATACAAGACCATCTTGGTAATTTGTATTTATTGCATCGTTTTGTCTGTGCAAACGACTAAAACTCCTTTTGCATGTTTTCAACTTTTTGCACTTTCCGCCGCTAGAATTTTTATTCTACTCAACTCCTCTACCGTGTTTGTTCATTTTATGTCGTTTCTCGTTTGATTCGTGCTCGTGACCAACTTGTCCTCATTCTCACCTAAATAGTATCGTATCAACGTCATCGTCGCCAACGTCTTTGCCGTCTTTTAGTGTCGTGTTTAATAGGCTCGTAGTTTTCGGTCAATTTGTTATGCCAATGTACGACGTACGTATTTTGGTTAAAATGTCAGTTTGTTTGGTTTTGCTTCATTTACTTGAATTTTGCCAACTTTGATTCACACACACACACACACACACACTGAGACATTTTGCACATGGTCGCTTCTTGTATATTTTTTCAGCATCATTGCACAATAAACTGTTTTTGCTTTTATGTGATTTTTTCATTCATTCATTCAGATTTTTTTTTCTTATTCTTATACTTTTGCTTCCTCATTTGCTGATTATTTTAATCCAATACGCCGGAAGCCAATTTTTGGCTTACATTTGACAACCTGTTATGCTTCCCTTCTCTTGCTCTGTTTATTTGTTCAGTTGTATGTGTGTATTTGTATGAGCTTCATTATGCGCTCGTGTCTGCTCTTTTAATGAGCACATCTTCTTTAGCAGCATCTGATTTTATCGTCAGCTTGTTACTATCAAATGTGACAATTACTCTGCATTTTTATTTATTTTGATTTTGTTTTTCCTTTTTTGAAATTAAACTAATTTTGGTAAAAGCATTTTGCCATAAACTCAATTAATTCAATTTGTGTTTTTGCATTTTCTGCTTTTTTTATGTTTTTTTTCTGTGTGTGCACACTGGAAACCTTTGTTTATATAACAGAAAAATATATTTTTGGGTTGGCTATTTTTCAACATGTTTATTTGATTGGTAATAAGATTGAAGAAATGTAATTGCATTTTTGTTTTCGTTGGGAAAATGTTGGATGCTCAAGTAAACATTTAACTAACAATCGATGTGAGAGGTTGTTTTATATTTCGGAATTTTTATTTTCTTTTTTTTTTGGGTAAACAATAAAGAACACAGTCCAAGCATATCCCAATACATAAAAAGTATCTTTTGTACTAATGTATCCATCCATCTATTTATTTTCTTATATATCATTCAGTTCCATCGCATTTCTATTTTTCTAAAAATCATATTTAAATTATTTTTCTTCTTCTTGCATTCTTTTGTTCCATCCTAAAGTCGATTTCTAAGTATATCAATTGAAAATTAATTTTACTTGTCCAAATAATCTACCTAACACAACCAAAAAATTGTTTATTTATTAAAAGAACCGTTTAAAGTTTTATACAATTTAATTAGATTTTTAATTATTTCTCAATTATTTCGATGCAACTCTCGAGAAAGCAATTCAATTAAATTGTTTTCCATTGCACAAACATATGCTTAAGTGACGAACAAGAAAAAACTTTTCTCGTTAAAAGAACTTGGCATTTCTTCGTCGTGGTCAATGGGAAAGCAGCCACAATTTAAATGCAATTTAGTGAGAAATTTCAAATGTGAAGCAATTCAAAAGAACTTGTCACACACATGAGTGCATTCACAATTATGTCTTGTAGTTGTGTACAGCCACACTATGCATGTGTGTGTCTGTGTGTGTGCTGTGTGTGCCAAACGACATGGTCAGTTAGTTTCATGAGTTTCATAATAACTTTCCGAAACTTGTAAAAAGTGTTTTGCATATGAACTTTTCTATTTGCGCTGCTTAATGTTATCAACCCAAAAGAAAAAATACCCTTTGACCTTTAACTTTTGAAAATAATTGCAGGCCGTGCGTTGTCCATTGCAGTCCTTGGTCGTGACTTTTAGTAGGCTGTGTATTCAATGAGCGGCAACTTACCAACAACTTGTAGATGTATCCGCGCGCTCACTTTCGGCTCTGTCGAGACTTGACATTCATAGGCGCCGGCATCACGCGCCTGTACATATTTAATCTGCAAGGTCCAATACTTGTCGGGTTGCTTGAGCGCAAGAAAACGCTGATCGGCAATGAAGACGGATCTGTGGAAGAGATATAAGTAAGTAATAAGTGTGATTAATGAATATTTTTTCAAATAATAAATTATATTTTTCAATTATTTGGTTAAAAAATACTTAGGTATGAGCAAGCTTTCTTTTTATAAAGAATTTTAATCATTTAATCACATTTCAGGCTTCTTGAAAAATATTTGTCCAGATGTCATCCATCCCAACTTGCGCTCTTTCTCTCTCTCTCTCCCTCCCTATATCACTTAACTTACACCAAGCGACTTTAAAGTTATATTTTCTTTAATAATTTTAAGCCAGTTTCTTTTTATTTTTGCAGAAGAACTCTGCTCTGCTGCAATGTTCTCCCTCGCATATAATTTTGTATATATTAAAAAATAAAATATAATAAAATAACTTTTTATGAAAATATGAAAACCTTGTAACAAAATTTTAGACTCGTAAAATGCACTTAAACTTCAAAACTCAGTAAACAACATAAAAAAAAAAGAAAATAAATAAATAAAAAATCATAACCGAGAATAATGGCCACAAAACCACTTCAGTCTCTAATGGCCACTCATATGACATTAAAAGTTATTTAGTTACAAAATTTTAGTTTATGATTTTTTCAAACAAAAAAAAAAAACATAACAAAAACAAAAAATCAACAACAACAAAAAACACTAAAATTTCACATAACAAACATGATGGAAACGACAATATGCAAATGAATTTTTTATTAATATTATTTTTTCCCTATTTTTTTTTTTTTGTTTGGTTGACGAGTTGAGCTTGCCACATGAGTTGAAAAAAAAATACATAACAAAAATTGCATTAAATGTCATTGTTGCAATATTGCAATATATTTGACGCTTGTACGCCCCGGCCACGCCCATATATGTACATATGTATATATCGGTATGTTTATACAAGGCCGCACTACAATTTCCCTTGCACTTTGTCTAAAGTGCAAAAATGTTTCCGTCGTCGACACTGAAAGAAAAACATTCATAATGCCATAGAGCACATTTACACACACACACACACACACACACTCATACAAATATTTTCTTGTTACGGAAGCGAGCGCCAGCCGTTGTACAAGGCTTCTACACGAAACGAAGGCTAAACGAGTGTCCGCACTTGCGTACGCTCCTACTCTGTCTCACTCTCTCTCCTTCTCTTCGCCACTTTTACCACAACAAGAACAACGCGTTGCAGCGCACTAACAAGTTTTGATGCTAAACCAAGATTAGACCCTTGCGCTTTGCACTCATAAAACTCGACATTTTATGACTTTTGCCATTTCCTTTGCTGTTTTGTGTTCTTTTTGTTGCTTTTTAGGTTTGTTTTTTGACTTCTCTACTAAACTTGTGCTCAGTATGGCTTTTTATGCCCGCCCCGGCCGCTGAAGCCAACCAAAAACTTACCAATAAGCCGCGCGCCGCTACTGATCTGCAATTCTTATCATGATTTTTGTAGTTACACTATATAAAATAGTTTGCTTTAAAGTTGCTTTCTTCTCGTTTTTTTTTTTATTAGTTAGTTTTCTATGCTTTTCTATTATTTGCCATATTTCTTTGGCTTGTTAAAATTTTCTTAGCTTTTCATGCTTTCCTTTCATTTGGTTTCTTTTACATTTCGTTCATGAATACCCTACACATTGCATACAAAACATGAAGAACGAATGGTTGAGCTTATTATGTATTTTCAAGCAGTCAGTCAAGTAGCCTGTGGCCACTTTTGGTTCAAGACTTCATTAGGCTTTGAACAAAAAGAAGATTTCTTTGAGTTGCGCAAATCATCAAATTATGACCTCATTTTTGGTTTTACTAACAACTCTAAAATACTCAAGTGTCGTTTATTCATGCACATTCATAGGGCATAGAAATTTCGGGGCGGCCAACATGTACTTTGAAGTTTTCGTGTTGCGCTTGGCAGAAATTTTTGCCTTTTTAAGTGCCAGGAAGTGACCTGATTTAACATAAGTTCTGTTTAAAATTTATTGCGACATGAAAGTAGAAGAAAAGAAAACCTCCCAAAAAGAAAGAAGGAAGCATCAAAAAAATATGCGTACGCCTCATAAAATGTGTTGCAACATTTTAGTTCTCTGAAAAGTTTTCGCATATGAAAGTCAACTGAAAGCAAAATGTGTTAATAATACTTGTCTTGTTGTTGGCAACTTAAAAATTGGCTGTAAAATCTTAGTGTCGATGGCGCTGCGTACAATTTAAGACGTGACCTTTTCATAAATTCCACTAATACAATTTAAATAATCGCTTAGACTTTAAGTTCAGCGACGTATACGTAATATTATTATATAAAAGATACTTTATATGTGACAAAAGCAAAGTATTGAATTGCTAACCAACCAATTCAGCCGTTTGTTAAATGCTCTTTTATTGATAATGTTCGTCGCCATGACGAGCAAAAAGACCGGAAGCAACGCTGTCGCCATTAGATTGAGTGTGTCTCAAGCGCCTGCATGTTTGTGTATGACACATGAGCCGGAAACTAAGGTGTGCAATTTCATTGCATTTACTAAGACCATTCAACTATTCGAGTGAAAATATTTCTTTCTTTCTTTGTATGTTCGTTGTCTGCCATTGCTGAAATTATATGATAGTTCTTTTTTATCCCAAAGAGCCAATTTACCCTTCACCGTTGGCAAACATTTCCAGCTTATTACTTTGACAGAAAAGTGAAACCAATGAACCTTTTACATTAGATAAGATAGTAGAGCCATACAAGCAATGACAGAACACACAGTATAGCACAGCAGGAGACACGAGCAGACAGGATGCACAGGAGTAACGCGTATGACATACAACTAAAATGCTCCATGAATGGTTGAGTGAACGGTTGAATAAATGAATGAATGAAAGAATGCATGTATGAATGCATGTTCGAGTATGTATGAATGCATGAATGCAATGAAGTAGACGAGTGTGCCAGCAGACAAACACAGACCATTGAAATTTACTTGAGATAGTGTCCTTGCTGATTGCTTCCTGCGTCATTGCAATATACGAGAGAGAGGAGACATGTGTGCAAAAAAAAAAAATATATATCATTCCAGGTTTGCTTGACTAAATTCAGTCTTGCTCATGCAGTGGGTGCCCCTTCCCCCGCTTCATGCATCTGTTTGCCATGCTACTTCCGCTGTCAGTTGATTGTCTGTCCTACAATCGAGCTGCAGGACATTACATATATAAGTGTGTGTGTGTCTTTTTTTTCTTTCACTGCCTTGAATGTCTTATGTCACATGTATCTACAAACTTTTCTATAAGACAAACGTGCACTTACGTTGTTTTCTCTATACACAAGCTTGAGTACATCATATCATCATGAAATAGCCATGCTTTATTGCATGTATGTATGTATATATGTATGTATGTGTGTTTGTATAATTTTTTTTTCTCTGTTTTCTCTTTAATGGATAATAGAGCAAATGATGTGTTTACACTATCATATAAATGTCACAAGCATTACACTTCTACTTACACCATACGTTGTACAAAAGCTTTATTGTTGTTTCCGTTCTCTCTTCTAAAAGACAATAGATTACTTTTGTAATTTTGTGCGAAAATTTACTAACATATCATACATCGTATAGAAGCAGAAAATTCTGGCAAATGTGCTAAGTTATTAATGTTCTAATTTATATAAAGGAAAAGTTCATTTTCAAACTTTGTGAGTTGTGAAAATTGTTGAAGCTTTAATAAATGTTCTTCGTTAATGTTTCGTACATGAACTTATTATTATTAAACAACTGACCTAAGCAACTTTACACATAAGTATTTGAAGGGCATTCATGTGCAAACCTTTGTCCACACTGCAAAACTATTCAAATATGTCTTATAGTTTGATAAATATGCAGAGAAATTTTGCTGTTGACAGTTTCATGTCAACTAATATTATGCAATGACAGTGATGCACATACAGTCAAGCCTCTATAAGACGAATTTTAGGGAAAAGGTTAATGACTGTTCAACAAATGAAGGCTACGAGCTAAGCATTTTGAAACTGTGAAAGTATCATCAGAAAATTATAAATCGACTTAGAGTGATTTATTTTAAATGAAGAGATAAAGTTTTTTACAGATAGCACTTCGATTTCCAGCGATTGTAAAGTTCTAATTCATAGAACCCGATAGATTTTTAGGTATGTACATTTTTAATTTTCATTCAAATCTTACTGAAAGATAATGATATCAAAAAAATATGCAAAGTTTTACCAATTCCTTCATGCATGTATCTGATGTAGATGAAGTTTATTTAAAAGTAAACATTTCTAAAGGCAAACCAAAATGGGCGAAAAATCTTAAGATGATATATAAATAATTCGATAAATATGACTTTTTCTTCATCAACATAAGAGAACTTCTTGTCTAAGCAAGGATTTCTATTCAATGAGGTACAATATAAAGTAGAACCACTGTATATATACGTAAGGATGTGCATGTGCATGAACATGTTATACAGAGAGTTGTGGCAACGAAATTGTTTTATTTAATTGCACATTAAAATAAATTTTAGCATGAATACAAAATGTGTTACGTGGCCAAGTTGGGAATATTGTTAAGTTGGCAAAGAGCATTGCAAAGTTTTGTAAATTACTTCACAAATTGAACTTAGTGTTGTTGCTGGTGTTGTCAACTGCAACGATTGTATAAATATTGACACAGCACTCAAATTGAATGTGTTGCTGCATTTATTCAGTTAATAACACTTCCGGTGTCAATTAAGTCAAATAGTGCCATTGTAGTCTATGTTTTGTTATCGATACGCCAGTAACATCATCAGCATCAGCACCAGCAGCAACATCGACACCAGCACCAGCAGCAGTTGCAGTTGGCAACGTAGCCAGCCGTAGCAGCTGCCAGCATCATTGCTTGAATTGTCATTTGCCGCATTTGTGTCACGTAACCAGCTGTGCTACTAATTCAAAGTCTGCACTTCCGTTTCCGCTTTGTCACACACACACATACACACATTCAGCATGATATCTTCTGACATGCTTGTGACGACAACTTCAACATCATGTTCGTATTTACAACTCACTCAATATTTAATTACATGCTATTTTCACTTCATCAACTTGAAATTATTATTTGGTTTACAGCAACTTTGAAATTCTGTTTGCTGTTATTGTTGTTGTTGTTGTTGCTTTTGCATTGACTAACGTTAGTTTACTCAAAAACATTTTCTGCTGATTTGATTTTCTACAATTTCTTACAAATGCACAGTTTGACAGAGAGGCAGAAAGACATAGAGAGTGAGAAGAAGAGATTCCCTAATGATTTTCAATTGAGCTTTGCACAAATGCATTTTGCGCTCGGCTTAATTTCTTGCAATTCATTCCTTTTCCATGCTCTTCAAGTATTTGCATTAAGGCAAAATATGCTTATGGTTTTTGTGTGCATATTAAATTAAACGACAAAGGTGGCATGATATGACAAGCCATGCAGGCTGGCAGGCAGACAGAAAGACAGTTTTGAAGGCAAGCAAGCAATATCAGCATTTCTTATGTATTGCATTAATTATTAAATGTTGTGTGTGTGTGTGGCAAATTAATGCCAAAGGCAAATATAAATACATTTCTTTATACCGCAAATATTTTAATTCAATTATTCATTGGCATATATGTTTAGTTAATTGGCTTTGCTAACAATTTTTGAAAGAAAAAAAAATTAAATTCATTTAAAATGAAGCGGAATTTTTTCTTAATTCAATGAAAATTTAAAGTTTTCAAATGAAAGAGTATTTTCAATCAATGGACGCGATTATAAAACTCATGTGAGTTCTGTCAGCTGCTGATGCCGCATGATAAGATAATAAAAAAAGAAAGAAAAAAAAAATCGACTTATTTGTTGTTGGCAATAATTGAATTAGCATGCATGCCATGCTCATTGAAAGCAACAACTGCACAAAAGAACAAAGCGCGCACAGGTGCAACCAAATTTCATTAGAGCACGTTCATGCACACACAGCGGAGCGCACCAACGTGTTGAGGCATTCATGCACGATACAACAAAAAGCAATTTTGTTTCTGTAACAAATATAAATATCAAACTGAAATAAGAGAAAGCGAGAGGGCGAACGATAAAAAGGTATGACGGCCAATGAACAAACAAACCTACAAACGTGCGATGAGACGAACGGACGAACAAAAGGTTATAAATCTCTGCTTCATTTGACTGCCAGA
Source organism: Phortica okadai (assembly GCA_034638295.1). NCBI lineage: Eukaryota > Metazoa > Arthropoda > Insecta > Diptera > Drosophilidae > Phortica > Phortica okadai. Next base: position 46,093,014 of record CM067849.1, on the reverse strand, counting down.
AACGTATGCAACTCAAACGCAATGATGTTGTCTCTGTGTGTGTGTGTGTGTGGGTTTGAGGTTTGGGTTTGAGTTTGGTGTATGAAGTCAATGTGAGTGTTGACAACTGCAGTGCAGTAACTCAATCTAAGTTCGCTTGGCATGCTGCTCATAAGTGTTTGTATAGCCAACACAACACTGACATCTGACGGACGTTGGTTGCTTTTGCCAACTGTTTTGTTTTTTTTTTTTCTTTTTTGCTCTTTTTCTCTCATTTTTTGATTGGTTAGTCGCTTGGCTTGATTGCATTCGTTTGAGTTGGCTTAGCATGCCTTTCGCTTGTTTGATTTCAACATTGTTTTGTCTTTGACTTTGGCTTGACGCATGAACTCATTTGGCAATGTTACATTAAAGAAGAAAAAAAATAAAGAAAGAATTTCTTAATTACCTGTCAACAGTGAGTATATGTCCATCTCGTACACGTATCCAAGATACAGATTTATTTCCGAGTTGTTTTACCTGCAAAAAAGACAGCAAAAGAAAAAAATAAATGTATGTGAAAAAAAGAGCGTAAAACAGACAAATGTGCAAAATGGCAAAAATGTTGAAATTAGCCATGCTTAAAAACAAACATACACGTCCGCATGCGGGCATATATGTATGTATCTGTGTGTAAATGTATGTGTGCGTGTGTCAAATGAAAAATAAATTAGCAGAACACGTTGCGACAAAAAATCATTTTCCTTACATGTCGCTCAGTGTGTATCCTTTTTTTTGTGTGTGTCCTGTCAAGGCCATCATGTGTGTGTGTATTTTTGTGTGTGTTTTTGGTACACGCAAAAACAACAACAATCTCAGTGATGCTTTCTCAACCTGAGCAGCAAATTGATGCTTGTTGCTCATACGCCATGACGCACTTTCACACGACATACTCATTGACGCTTTCACACATATACGCACACACACACACACTCACACACATTGATTAAATTTTGCACGAAAATGTGATTTTCCTTTTACTTTGTATTTTTTGTCTGCTTGTCTTTTGCTTCCTCTTCATTTTTTTTTTTACCCTCATACGTTCACAGTTGGTGTCAATGTCGTATCTAATGTGTTTTTCGTTTTTGTTTTTGTTGGTTTTCTTGTTGTCCTTAACTAACTTAATGCTGCTTTTCAGTAGCTGAATAGAGCACGTATTACTTACGACACACACACACACACATATCACCAATATGCTTAGCTCGGAGCTAAGCTGACCAAGCTTTAATATCCTTTTTGAGCTACACTTCGAAGTCGACCATATAGTAAACATATTGTGCCCAATTAGTTTTCATAGAGAATTCAATTATTGATTTTTCTATACGCCAGAAGTGTTTGAATGTGTGTGTGTGACACTTTCACTGTAATAAAGCTTTTGTTGCAATTGAGACTTGTGCACACAGACACACACACACACAAAAACATAGATGGCGTATAGAATAATCCTCTTGAGTGTACTCTTTGTAACGCTTTAAATTGAATTATCAACACAATTTTCGCAATCTTTTCTTTTTTTCTTTTTTTAGATTAAATATTTTCAAAAGAAAAATCAATCTTTCAGTTTATATTATTTAAAAAACAACTTTTGTGCAATTGAAATTTAATTAAAAAAAATTGTATTTGTACTCAAATTGATTTTGCCAAATGAAGTCCTATAAATTTGTTATTATTTTCGTGCAACGTATATTTCTCTGTCACACAACACGTTATTCGTACCAAACCCGATTCAATTGGTTAGCCACATTGTAAGCAATCTGTGCTATTGAATGTGAATTGTCGTCTAATAAGCTTGTTTCAATAACTTATGCTCAGCCACTGACAGTTTGACAACTGCGCTGACAACGCACAACGTAATCGAAAGGGCAAAGAAAATGAAAGGAAACTTTGACAGCAAATAAAGTGTTTTGCAACATTCGTCGTCTAAGTAATCGTGCAACAAGTAAGCAAAATAGTTGCCAACCAACAACAATCCAATTGTTTAGTATATGTATGAGTTGAAAGCTGTCACAGAGATCAAGCATTAGTAAATTACAACAAAATGTTTGACTTGCTGACTTGAAACAAAGGAAAATTCAATTGAGCTTAGTTGAGTTCAAAACGTATGCAACCATCAACACTCTATCTCCCTCACTCTCTTTGTGTATTCATGCAGCTTAGATTCAGTTCACTTCAATTCAGTTGAGTTGCGTTGCATTGCATTGAGTGGAAACCACAGAAACTACATTGAAATGTAATTAAATGCCACACATAACCTCACACACCAACACTGACACGCAAGCGCATTCACGCTGACATACTTGCATGTGTGTGTGTGTATGTGTGTGTGCGTTGAAATATATTATTGCCGTGCATTTGCAAACGCGTTACAAATTATCGAAATGTGTCGCAGTTATTCAGAAAATCTGTTAAGCATTCCAACGCAATTGTTTGGCTAAAATACGCTGACATTTTCTCGAAAATTATTTCGTCTCTGATTTTGTGATTGCGATGCTTTTCATGTTTTCATGCAATCACGGATTTATTTTACACAAATACTAAGTGTGTGGTGTGTGTGTGTGTGAAATAATAGAGTAATTGCTTGAATCATTTATAGTCAATATTTTATGTCAATTTAATTAGTTTTTGGCAAATTTAAATTCAATGTATTTCAAAAGTAAATGTTTAAGATGCATGAGGCATCTCGACTGCACATATACCATATATGAAGATACTACAGTCTACATAAATGCATTTTTAAAATGAGATATTAATCATTCACTCTGAAAACAAATGCACTTATTGGAGGGAATTTGAATGAATTTGAATTTCCAATGATTTGATCTAGAGTTTACTCACTGTACAATGAATAAATGAGTTTGAAAGAAAAATCGAGTACAACTTCTGACATCGTAACTTCAATTTGGAAATCTATCATTTTCTCTGCACTCATAAATTTATTTGGTGAACCCAGCATTATAAACGCCTATGTCACACAATACCATAGTGCACATACATCAGGCTAGCATTGATATTTCGTTCTATTCATACAATTTATGGCAACCTTAAAATTCATACTCGCAAACAAATAGTTTAACAATCTATCATTGATTTGTTGTTGCAGGTATTGTCAACAGTTTAAATGCCTTTCCATATTCAACACTTTATTGAAAGATTGAAATTTATGCGAAAGTTGAATGACACAATCGCATGCCAATTAAAGCGCATGAACAATGGCAGACTATCATATGCAAATTGCCGCTTGACTACAATTCAAAATAACAGACTGAAGTTACAGAGACGAGACTACAAGTTGGATAAAAGTTCATAGCAGCGGAAAGAATAGCGACAGAACAGAATCAGGCAACGGCAACAGGAGCAGATGCAGAAGCAATGAGCCAGTTGACTACAAGTTGAAATCATTAAGGTAACTCAGACGCAAAACTCAACAATTACGAACAAATAAGCAATTTCTTGAATAAGCCATTTTAGCCATGGTTGGTTGTATCCTTGGTTGACTCACTGACGGTCTGACGGGCAGACGGAAGGTCTTAGCGAATGACGAACTGACTGGTTTGACGTTACCGCACTTTTTCCATTTTAAAATGTGACCAAATGGACAAAAAGTAACAAATGAATTGTTGTTGGTACGATTCACCGCAGCGACAAGACAAGACAAGAAAAGTCACGACAAATGCCGATAGACGACAGTTGTCCTTCACCTGATGTCAAAAATTTGCGTAAGTGAAGCCAATTTGCAAAGAACAGACTGAGACAGTAACGCTGATAGAGTGAGTGAGTGTGAGTAAGAGAAAGACGGAAGAAAAGCGAAGTTCAGGTAAAAGACGCAAGACTTAAAGAAGTCAAGAAGTCAGTCAACTATACGACTTAATTCGCTGTTTTAACAATGGAAGAAGAAGATGGAAAGGATACAAGTTGAACAGTAAAATAAAAAAATAAAATAAAATAAAATTGAAGAAAATAATGTAAAAGCTCAAGTTGAGTCTGTAATAAATGAACAGCGAGCGAATAATTTGTGAAAATTGAGATGCGAGCTTTTCACATTTTCTGCCGTCAAAATTGCTGCTTGCCGCCGCCATTTTGAGGGTTGTTTGGCTTGGCATGGCCACCGGAAATGAGGCTACATTGAGGGCAGTGGCGTTGGCAGCAGCGCAACGAAAGTTTTTAAAAGCACTTAATTGACCATGACAACGAAAAATTAACATTGTTCCGCCTGCAATCGCCTTTCATCACTTTGCATTCATTTCTATCTTTATACATACATATATATTTTTCAGTGCTGTGTTGTTTTCCATTGAAAGTTGAACATGCTTGAATTAATGGCAAAATGTTGCTTCTCAAATGTTATTTATTTTGTTTAATTAAGGGCGTTTGCTGCGGCGTTTTTTGGCGTGTCTATGTCGACTATTTAGCAACTTGACTCGTCAGACATTCTAAACTTAACTTTGCTACGCTAATTTAGCAGACGAATAAATTGTTTTTCGCTGGGACATGCTTGAAATATTTGCCACAATTGAAACAATAAATATTTGCCACATTTTTCTTTCTTTATTTTATTTTTTTTTCGATCTTCATGTCAACTCAAAATAACAATTGGCCAACAATGCCAGGTAATTGTTAAATTTATTGGCTAAGCAATGAAATTAACACAAATTCATTTGCCATTAAAAGCTCATAAAGTATTTCATTCAATTGGCCCAATACATTTCTCTCCGTCTCTCTCACACCTTAATTGAACGCCATATTGTCATAAAACTAATTTGTTTAAATTTAATTTCAGTTTTCGGTTTACGTAATAAAATATTTACAACTTCTAAGCAAACAATTTACTTTGTCGACAACATGAAATAGAATACCATTTAAATGTGAACTCCTCACACCAACACACGCGCTCTCTCTCTCTCCTTCGCATTTTAACACCAAAAATGGTGACTTTGCGCACGGCAAATTGTATAAACACCTGGATAAACAAAGACAGCTGGACGGACAGACGACCAGACCGGTAGCAAATGGCATGAAAAACGCCTCAGGTCGATTTCAGCGTTTATCCCATATTCCTGCCAAGCCGCTTCTCTCGCTCTACACCCACTCCTCATAGCTTGGCTCGGTCATGGTGCCATCTCATATTAAGGCGCATAAATTTGTTGAATTTGTTTTTCAGTGCTTCTTTATGTACGTGTGTGTGTGTGTGTGTGTGTATGTTTATGTGTGCTGAGTACACAAAGCAGCACCTTTCACACGCCACAGATACTTTTCGTGGTTCTTTGTTTGTTTGTTGTTGTTCTTGTTTGATGCCGACTAACAAATATTTACACAATAAAATTTAATGCGTTTTCTATTAAAATAAAAATTAATTACAACAAATAATAAAACAGCAACACGCACACATCAACAAACACGCAAATCTCTTATTGTTATTGTTATTTTTGTTGTTGTTGTGGCAATACGAACAATTAAATGTGCAAATACAAAAGATATAAATACAAAAGCAAAAAGCATCGCTCAATTGTGTGTCTTCTTCTTGCTACAACTCTTGTGTGTCTTGTGTATTTAGTGTAATGTCAACTATTGTCATGCTCTTCTAACACTTACCCGGCATGGCAGATAGGCGTGTGTGCCAATCTGTGTGGTGACATTTGTGGGTGTATAACTGTCCACATAGGGTTCGATTAGTGCCGCTGTCGCTGATAGCGCGGCCGCTTCAGGCAGCACTGATGCCATTCCTGACGTTGATGGATATGCGGCCGACAATTGTGTTGACGAGGCAACGGCATACGGCAACGCTGCTGATGTCGATACTGCCGATGTTGGCGATGAATAGCCATAAACGACTGACGATGCTGATGCTGATGATGATGATGATGCTGCTGATGCTGATAATGATGTATCTATGGCGCTGGTAAAATCATTTGGTCGCTCATCGTAGCTGCCTGTGGCCACAGTGTGGTGATTTGATGCTGAAAGCGATCGTAAGATAAATATTGTTGATTAATATTTATTGTTGATTGTGCACGAACAATAAATAATAAATAAATAAATTGTTGATAAGTAAAAGTTTTATTTTTCTGCTTTAAGACTGAAATTGAGCAATGAATGTTTCAAGACAGGTTTAAATTTCAGGTTATTATTTGCTATTGTAAGAATTTTTATTGAATTTTTTTATTATTTGATTATTTATTATTATTTATTTATTTTGATTCTGACTTCAAAAAAATAACAAAAACTAACGGCACTATTTTGGAAAGTCTATTAAAAAAAATTAAAATTTCTTTTAATAAAAAATTAATAGAAAAATAATTACGAAAATTTAAATTAAAAAAAAAAATTGTCTTGAATACGACACGATGTTAAATTTTTATTTACATTTCATTTAATAAAATGTTTCTAGCAACTATATATTTTTTTTTATTTTAAAGATAATTTTCTTCTATAACATCTATCACTATCCCAAGTTTACATAAGCCGAGTGACAAAAGACAATCGGTTTTCAAATTAGACTCCCTCTAGACTATTCTGAAAAATAAGCTTTTCATTACAGAATCAAACAAATAATTTTTTTTTTTTAAACAAGAATGGAAAATTAAGAAATAAATCTCTTATTACACAAGAGAAATGCTTATTTATGTAATCGAATGACAAACATTTATGATATAATAAATTTTCGACAAACTTACAAAAGTTCAAATTAACTCACTTTAATTAATTTTGAATGATCATATTTCAAAGGATTTAAATTTCAATTAAAACTGAAATGTTAAGTTTCGAGCAAAGTTTCTTAATAATACCATTGAGCACATTTAAATTTGTACAACGCATTTAAAGGACATGCAAATCAAACTGTCAATGACAGATATTATTACCCAACAACGAAGTAAAGTACACACACACACATACCCAAATACGCCTACACAGACACAAACATGCACGCACACACATAGTTCAAGGCACAGCCCACGAACGCCTATGACAGCATTAATTTATGCCAGAAAGTCCTTTTTAATGTGTACTATGGAGTCATCAGGCTCGGCAATGAAGTAAAAAATCAACGAAATTGAGAGCACAGCGTGGTACAACGCGCAAATCAATGTGTGCGTGCGAGTGTGTGAGCCTACAAGTATACTACAAAATCAAAAATTCATTTTAGCACAAAACAGCAAAAACAACAATTACAACAACAGCAGATTTTCTTTCATAAACGTGTTGATTGAATGCCTTCTGGCTGATTGGTTGAGGGGGCGCTGAAGATGGAGGTGGCAGTGCATGTGGAGCTAAAGGTGGAGGCCTATGGAGTTGTTTTGAGTGTTGGCAAAATCAAAATCATTTCGTTTCATTTGGAGAAATTGCCCGTTAATTGGCAATTCAGCGAATATGAAGCATTTCAACAGCAGCGAAAATCCGCTTCATTCTATCTCGCTCTCACTGACTCACCCACACTGACTACAGTAGCTCGACCAAACGCTTAGTTGTTGTTGATGAATAAATGAATGAGCGAACGATTGAATGAATGTGTGAGTGTGTGTGTGTGTTTTTTTGTTTGTTTGCGTGCATTGCAAAGTCATCATTTTGCCGTAATATGAAAACGAAAGCCAAGCAGCAACACTACAACAAAAAAAAAAAAAAAACATTACCACCAACAGTGTTGCCGCCACAAACAACAATCAATTTTAATGAATGTTATTCATTAAAAAACTTTGAAGCGCGAAAATCACGACGTTTCACTTTGTGCCACGCCAAATGCTATTTCGAGCTCAACTGTGCTGAGCCGAGCCACTCAAAGCGTGCGCTCTGTGCCAAGGGTGGACGTAGTGGCAGCAGTGGAAGTGGCGTTGAAATGTGGTCTGTAAATGAGTTGAACGGCGTTGAGAATTTGCTGTTGCCACTTAAATAAAGTTGATTAATTCGAAACCGAAAACTGACATTTGCCACATAAATCGACACGCACTTGTTGTATGCGTGGCAATGGCTGTGTCTGTGTCTGTGTCAGTGTCGGTCTCTGCATGTGCGTGTTGTACGCGTGTGGGCGTGGTTGACGTTGGCGTAGTAAAAGTGGCTTATTTGGCACTTGCATAAATACATGAATTCTGTTTCTGTTTATATACGCTTAATGTCATTTCCAGGTGCGTAAATTTTTACACAGTCATACAGCAAATTAATTTATTACCATGTGAAGTTGAAATACACACGGTGGTATCTTAGCACATGTGTTGTAAAGACTTTTGTGAAAATGTCATTTGTTAATTTAACACATTAACTGCATTATTATCATGTGTTATTTGTTAATGAGATTTTTTTTGGCCATTAATTTGTCAAAAACAATACGCAAGTAACGTTTTCATTTAGCAAAAATGATTTGGTTGTGTTAAAATGTTCATTGAACTCGATTAATGTAAAGAATTACAATATACACGACAATAGAATATTCTGCAGATAAGATAGGCAATGCCACGCCCTAATCTTAAGAAATATTGTAATTTAGGATAGCTAATTAAAATATTATTAAATATAGTTGGTAAGACAGGGCTTACATAATATATAAAGCTGTGCTGTAGTTATAAAAGTTATGATAAAGCAGTACCACTATGGAAATTTATGTGAAATTTGCAGGGGTATTTTCTAATATGTAGTTTGAAAAGATATCTTTTCAAAGCCTGCATCCCAAATTTCAGATAAACAGATAAAAATACATTGTTCGTGGAGAAATATGACGAAATATAAAGAATTTGGGGACGTAATTTTGATGGTCTGAAACAAACTTAATATGGCCTCTTATAGAATGTACTTCTTTTATTTGTATAACAAAAAAAAAAAATTAAAAATCTTAAAAATCGACATCAGCAAAAACCTTCTATTTCTTAGTTAAAATCAAATTCAACGTATGTTTCATATTGTGCCATATAACATATGACTTTTCATTATTAAACAAAAATGTTTGCAATTTAAGGGGGGACATCACAGTAGCACACAAATAAATTGGTATATGTTTAGGAATTTATTTTGGCTTAAAAAAATTATTAATCGAAAATGTGTAAATGAGGTTTTATAGCGATACTAAAAAAGAACAAAGTGTAATTTTTCTAATAAAAAATATTAAAAAATGGCGGCTGCGCAGCATATGTCCCAAGGCGCCTATTTTTTGATGGCCGAAAACATAACTCGAGCAAATCTTTACCGATCGACTTGAAACTTTGTATACAGCTTCGAAATGTCTCCCCCCACGGAGCTACGTAGGGGTTTTTCGATATATGGCTTAGTTTTTTTATAGACGATTTTATGTCGTATTTTTTTGTTAAAAATTTAATTTTTTTGTTTCAAACATGCACCATTTTGTTAAAAATCAAAATATCGAAAAACCCCTACGTAGCTCCGTGGAGGGAGACATTTCGAAGCTGTATACAAAGTTTCAAGTCGATCGGTAAAGATTTGCTCGAGTTATGTTTTCGGCCATCAAAAAATAGGCGCCTTGGGACATATGCTGCGCAGCCGCCATTTTTTAATATTTTTTATTAGAAAAATTACACTTTGTTCTTTTTTAGTATCGCTATAAAACCTCATTTACACATTTTCGATTAATAATTTTTTTAAGCCAAAATAAATTCCTAAAAATATAGCAATTTATTTGTGTGCTACTGTGATGTCCCCCCTTAAACAACATTTTAAGAAGAAATCAATAAAAAGTAAGCTGTATTTTTTATTCAAGAGTTTTTCACTTTCGCAACGCGTGCTGCCGAATGCGTGAAGATTGCTGAGTTAGCAAGTATGAAAAGAAAAAAAAAAAATACAAACAAACAAAAAACAAGATAAATAGAAAGAAAGAAATCCAATAAAGGAAACCGAAATCAATGAAGTGCAAGCAAAACTTTGACAAATCACGCGTTGGCGCTATCGAAGCACACACACGCACACACACACAATTACACTGTAACACACAAGGGCAACACACGAGAAGCAACTCTGATAGATAAACAGCAAGTGTACTCACACATGAATACACGCCCAAAAACAAACTGTGACAGTTACAAAATTTCTTCTCACTGACAATTGAACCGCTTTGATCTCACATCGCATTCCTGCTTTTCGTCAATTTTTCAATGCTTTTGCTTTTGCTTTTTCTTCTTGTTGCTTTGCTGTTTTATTTGGTTTGCATATCTGCACGTTGGCTGCAAGTCAAAGCGAAAATGAATCTTATTCACTGAAATACTGTTGAGTGTATTGATGGCGACTCACTGGTGGCAAAAACACACACACAAACACGCCCACAGCCATGCCCTTTGCTAACTGATATGCAGAAAACCGTTGGCATTGCCCGTGTTCGTGTCCGTGTCCGTGCCCGCAGTGCACGCACTCATGCGTGTATTTTTCGGCGTGTGAGGCTAAGAAGTGTGCGGAAGCAAGGCGACTTATAAGAAGCAATGCAGGCATGGCGAACATTGAACGCTTACAACCTTTTGTCAATTACGTTTTCGTTTTTTCTTTTCGTTGTTGTTGGTTTTTTTGGGCGTTTTGTTGTATCAGTAACAAGACAAAAAACGCCTCGGTGCGAGCCACAAAAAACCACAGTAAAATGCTATGTCACTCATACACTCAAGCACCCTCAAAGAACCCAAAAAACACCCTCACACAGATACAAACAGCTAAGCCAGCATTGCTCTTAGTTCAATATTTCAAAAAAAAAAAAAAATATCACAAAAAAAAAAAAACAGAAAAAGAAACCACGGCACAATGACAAAAGTAGAAAAATAGATGATATGAGTACGTCTGATTGCTGAGCTGTGCAATGGTTTGAGCTTGATCCTGATGCTGATGCTGTTGGTGTTGCTGATGATGACGCTGGCGTTGACGTTGACGTTGGCACTGGCATTGTGTTCAAGTGTATGCGTATGTTTGTATGTGTGTGCGTGTGTGTATGTGTGTATATATATTTTACTGTAACCGACTGTCAGAACTTCCGCTCGAATGCCACTTTGTCAGCAGTTGTATACGTTCACTGACTGAGCAGGCTGTATGTTGTGTGTGTGTGTGTGTAGCGACCATGAGTGCCATCGAAAGCTCGCCTGGTCCAATTAAACTGACGTACAAGTTGTCAAACTCGAAATCATTTTACGCTACAATCGTCGTTTTAATTGGAGTAAAAATTTCGCTCAAAGCGTTTGTCTACCCTTTAACTTTGAAATGTGTCTGTTTTTTGCACTCTCTGTGTGTGTGTGTGCATGCATGCAACGGCATTGTTACTTGTGTATGCACGTCAGCTATTTTACGTGTCCGCATGTGTTGTCATGTTCGTCGTCATCATTTCCGTTGCCATAAAAGTTCCATTTATGTTTTGGTATTTGGCAATACATATATATTTTTTTTCATTTTAATTGCATATTTTTAGGCGTCGTTGGATATGAACGTGATTTTTTTGTTTTTATTGCGAAAGTGATACAAAAATGCATCAAAAGTCGAAAATAATTGGCAAAATACAACAAAAAAAAAAATGCTTATAACTTTTACTTTTCCATTAATGTATAAAAATTGCGTTAAAAAATACATAAAAAACCTTCTATTTTTGGCATGACTGAGTATTTATAAAGGTAAATAGAGCAACAGCCAATTAAAAGTAACTTTTATTGAAAAGAAAAGAAATATTTTTACAAATTCTCTCTTATTAGCATGGCTGATTAAATATAATCGAAGCATTTGTGGCACAAACAACACACAGCAAAACTGAAAATAACTTCAAGTGGAAAACTATTAAAACTTTTGCTTAATTTCATTTCAAATTCGTTTAGAAATTACACAAGTTTCTGCACAAGCACTTCAGGCATTGATTCGTTAATCACACAGTTGGAAAACTAAAAGAAAGAAAAAAGAAAGTCAAAAAAATATGCGTGAAAGCAATAACAAAAGAAGAACGCCTTGAAAAGTGTCAAGTTACACAAAAACACAAACAGGTAAAAACTTTTATGACCCAAAGGAGCGAAAGTGATATGCGCAGCACAAAAATAACATCAAAACTTGCAACCACTTTCACTTTCTCTGCCGTTGTTGCTGTCGCTAACACACGCTGTGCTCATTTGTCACTGAATAATGTTTGCGGAACAAGAGACAAACTGGCACTATGACACACACACACACACACACACACATAAACAAAATAATAGGATTGAGCTTCAGTGCATTTGAAATGTTTTTTTTTCGAATATTAATCGGCCTGAGTGGATTCAAAATATTGATATGTTATAAAACAAAATTAATGTTGATGGGATCTTCAAATCGCGCACCTGATCATGCCATTTGCAAGTGAGTTTGTATGAGAATGGAGTCGAATGTTGTAATTGAAATTCGTCTTCAAATACTTTAATTGTAAAAATATTGTTTGGGTTAATTATTATACACTTTTATTGTTATGATTTCACTCACATTCCTATTATTTTGGGGAATGAATTTCTGACTTGTTTTCCAAAATTGGATAATTCTCAAGTTTCACTTATTTAAATGTAAAAATTAAAAAAGGAAAACATGTGTTAAAGTGAGCAAACTTCATCTTAAAGAAAAACTGAATCAAAGTAGCACCGTTTTGTCATAAAATGGGTGTTTTTGCCCCAATAAAGCTCAGTGCTATTATTTTGAACACAACTGTATAAGCGTGTAAGTACGTGTGAATAAGTGCACATGTGCAAATGGGAACAAATGCGCGCACATACGAAATATACACAATTCAAATGCAGGTGAAACTTTCGTATCGTAAAAGTTTGTTGCCTTTAAGTTGCTTAAGTGCGGCAAAGTCGTTGCTATGAAAGGCAAAAGACAAGATTAATTAAAGTTCTATATGCATATATATACACATACATACATATATATGTATATATGAGGAACGCTTCAAAGCCAGTTAAGCCAAAGTAAACACACACTTAATGTCCATTCATTTGAATAGGCATGCTCCAGCATGCTCACATGCGCACACATTGCTGTCAAATTCATTTTCATAATTTCAACTCAAAGTTAATAAGTGTATAAGCAACAACTGAATACCAAGTGTACAGTAGCAGAAAGAAAGAGAGAGCGAGAGGGAGGAAACATTATTTAAACAGCCAAAGGCATTTGTGCATGTAATTCAAAAATGATGTTGTCTTTGGGCCAAGCGAGCAGTCAAGCCACTATGCCAGCCTGGCCTCGTTACTTTTGACTTTTTTTTCACCTTTTTTGTGAACTTAATTAAGGTTAATTAATGCTAGAAAAGTACACACAAAAGGCAAATTGGCATACATGCACTGCAGCAAAAGTTGTGCATATTTGATCAATTATGCGAACTTAGTACAAGCAATTGGCAAGAAAAGGACAACAAGAAAAAAAAATACAATTAAAGAAGCCAAAAGACACATTACAAACAGAACCGGAAATGAGTTTTTCAATGCCGGCAGGCAATAATTACAGTTGGCGTTTATTACTACTCTGTGTGTGTGCGTGCATGTATTGTACATGTATTCAACTGAAAATTATTAAACGGCATTCAATGTTATTGGTTCGTTTGCAAATTTGATTAAATCGTAAATTAAATTTGAATGATTTTGACATGAATTTCATGTTTGTGCGCCCTTAAAGTTGTGCACATACGACTAATTTGATTGGCAGCGGCACAAAAAAAAAGATATACAAAAGAAAAAATACAAAAAAAAAAAAGAGCGGTGAAGTGAACAAGAAAAAAGTGTAGAAAAAACTTGTAATAACCTTGAAGTTTATTTGCATATCATCAGAGCTTTCAACAAACACTATGACGAGTTTTTGCCTTTTTTTCATTTTTGTTGTTGCTTTTTTTTTGTTGCTTGTTGATTTGCCTGTCCAAAATATAAAAATCTGCAAAAGAAACTTTTACTTTGGTCTCCAGGCTTCGAAGTGGGGGGGTTTTCAGTCTTCTTTATAAATATATATATTTTTTTTTGTATTTGTGTACTTTGCGTATGTTTACGTCATGTAACGTGCCAAATCCAATTTCGTTGCCATGCTACATTGCCTCGTTCATATCACTCAGTCACTTCTAAGCACACTCACACTTACTGACATACATACATATGTACATGCTTAACGTCAGCTAAACGACCTTCAAACTCTACGCTGCGCAACGTAAGCAAACCAAATCTGAAAAGCATTGCTTAAGGTTGTTCGCTACAAATCGCATCGACTCAATACGGTAACAAAATTTTATTTTGCCAGAAAATTGCTCTGCCAAATTTTGTACTTTTTTCCTTTCGTTTTGTTTGTTTTCTTTTATTATTTTTTATGCTTAACAACGGTAAACTGTGCAAGGATACGCGCATGAATAGCAGAGGCAAAAATTTTGTAGCATACTTTCAGGCAATCGATTGTATTGAGCTTGTATTGGTTTTTGTATTAGGGCAAAAAAAAGAAATAAAATAAATGCCGTTTGCCAAATTAAAATGCTTTTGATTTTTATATACGCGTAATTTAATATGAATTTGTTTGTTTGTTTGATTTTTTTATATACTCATCACATCTGCAAATATTATTTTTAATAAATTTTTAATTGTGGTTAAAATTATTTTCCAGTCATTAATTATGTTGAAATAAACGTGTTACCAACATTTTGGTTTTTTTCATTAAAAAAATTTTTTTTTTTTGTGATTTTATTTGTTTCTTTTTCATCATGAAACTTTTTTTTAAATGAATAAATATTTACATTGTTATATATAAAACCGCAAACGTGTCGCTTTCTCAAACAATTTTACGCCCACACTGATATCATTTATCACATACACTTAAAAAAAAAAATAAATTACAAAAAAAGTAGTCATTATTTGATCAAATTAAATAAACTTTAATAGTTCGTGGTCATGCTTATTTACCTGCCATACGCTTCAGCCAAGCAGATATTTTGCATATTTTAAACTAAATTTTTTTTTTTTTTTTTTGGATTCACATTTTGTTTTTAACAAATTAACATCATTTTGTGTAAATATTTCGCTATGCCAAAATGTCAGCAGCAACCGCAAAATGTACCTGAACGAAAAGTTATGCCGACGACCGCAACATTTGCATGTGTCAGTGTCAGGCTGTCAGTCGTCGTTGTAAAGTTGTAAACTTCTGAGCGTTTGTGACAGTTTTTTTTTTGTTTTTGTTTTTTGTTTGTTCGTGTGTGTATCTTTATGCATTTTAGTCAATTTGCGCTGTTGAAAGTTGATAAATAATGTGTGCGATACTCACTCGTAATTTGATAAAGATAATCAAACCAACAACAGTTCTTCTGTCACATGACATGTGTATGAAAGTACAACTTATGTTGTCTTGTTTTTTACAACACAAGTTGCTTGTGTTGTCACTTGTCAAGTGTTATGTGAGGTAACTTTGACAGTGACAGTGACTTGACGAAAGGGAAGTTAATTTGGAAATCAAATTAAAAATGTAACTTTTTTGTCAGAATACATAAGGTAAAAGAAGTTGAAAATAATTACAAAAAGGAAGGTGTAGTAAAAGTTTGCACTAGGAGGAGACCTATTTTACATTGGCAAATTTATTATTACAATTTCAATGATATTTCATGCATCTCTAATATAGCTTATGTTGTACTCCTTTATCACAACTTATCTGTCGCCGCATTTCAAATACAGTCAAGTGCCAAGTCAATCACTCTAAAAACACGTTGTGATAAGATTTTATCACTGACAGATCTTCACCACTTATGTATTCGTCGCATCATTCAAATATATCAAATTGACTTTCTCTCTTCACCATTCGCTTATGCTCACATAGAAATCAACCAGCATGCTTATTCAAACATAATATTACACTATTTACATTATTTTCATCGAAATTAAACCCAAAATTTTCAACTTTTGTAGTTGAACTGTCAGTTAAGTGAGAAAGCTCATCAAGCATTTTTAATTAAACGCAAACCAAATATATAAAAGCCCAAACTCAACCAATAATTGCCATGTAAAACAACAAAATTATCTAAAACGCAACGTCGACATTAGTTTTCAATTTGTAAAACCATGAATTTATTTCAAATAAACGTTAAATTAACTCCAAAACATTTCATGTCACTAATTTGATATTATGAAATCATGTTTTTTTTTTTTTTTTACAACCAAAAATTGCTACAAAAATCGCATGCGTGTTTACCATGCAGTCACGTAGCAATTTTATGCCTTACACTCATTGTGTGAGAGTCCGACATGTTTCGAAGTACCAAAGTACGAAATTACCAAACCCCTTTCCACCTATTCATGAGATTTCGACGAACGTCACTGTATTACACATACCATTTTTCTAAATACTTTGAAATAATAAGTAAATTAATTAGAAGCATTTTCTGCTGATCTGCTTACCTAATTTCAAGAGAGCTGAATACTCATACTGAACGAGATTAATACGAGAACGTTTGCATTAGTACTCAACCACATGAGTGTTTTTACTGGTCGTTTAAAAACCTTCATCATTCTTCAGCATTGACGTATGAGTCCCACTTTTGAGCGCTCGCAGATTATAATGCGTCAAGATAAATAAAAATATGTTTATATAAAATTTATTTTCTTCCGCCTTTATATATGTTTGAGCGCTGATTCATAATAAAACAAAAAACAAAAATTAAATTCAGTTCGTTCCCATAATTCAATGTGAGTGGAAATATAAAATTAAAAAAAAATGGCTGTAAAAATGAAAATATTTTTTTTTATATTGACAATTGTGCTTTGTGTTCTTCAATGTTGGAGCAAACTTAATGGCACTTATTGTTATAACTCGGATAATGAATACATTATTCATCAGCGTTTTTTAAACTTAGATTGCCCAAAGGAAACTAAAATGAGGCTTCACTGTGACAGTTCGTTATTCAACACTAAAATAAAAGTGAAAAGCTGTAATAACTTTAGTGAACCAACGGCAAAAGAAATATTGGAATTTTTAAAACTCGAAAAAATAAAACATATTGCGTTTTTTGACAACAAAGATAACGAAAAAAGAATAGAAAAGGATGTGAGCATTGAGAACGGCACGCGATCATTAGAAATAAATTTCAATGATGAAAAAGTCGACGAAAACCTCTTTAAAAATTATCAAAATATTAGTGAACTAGATTTTTACTCAGAAAACTTAAAAAGTGTGCCAACTAATATTTTTATGAACTTAAAACAATTGAAAACTCTCTACTGGAATAATGACAAGGGAATTGTATTCGGACGTGCTGCAATCAAAGATTTGCCTAAATTGAAAAGTGTTACAATAAAATTTAGTAATGAAAGAGACATGTTGTTTGGAATATTTCCATTGAACTTTCACAATATGAGTTTGCTTACACAAGTGCACCTTCGTAGTTCAATGGGTAGTTGGATTGCGGACGATTTGTTCAAAGGTGCACAAAATCTTAAGATTATTGAGATTAGCTTTAGTGAAATTGAAAGTTTGCCAAATCTTCTGTTTGAACATCAACTAAATTTGAAGCATCTTGATTTGAGTAACAACAAACTGAAAACTGTTGAAAATAAACTCTTTGAAAATTTAAAAAAGTTGGAATTTTTAAATCTCAGCGGCAATTCAATTAAAAAAATCGACTGGTAAGTTGTAATTTATTTAAACTAGAATTAGTTGATAAATTTCGTATCTTTCTTTTCTTTGAATATTTATATATTCAATATATTTATTTTCCGTTTTCTGTAGGTCACGGGCGCTATTGCCACATTTAAAACAGTTTTATTTACGTTCTCATGAGAATAAAAAAATAAAAATTAAAGCCTACCTGAACTCACAAAATTTTCAAATAATAGAATGTAATTCATGCGATGTTGTTGACACTGAGGCACTTATCTGTCCTTTCTATCCATCCGAAGAACGTTGTGATTTTTTACATGATCAAAATGGCAAAAAATGTCCCGATGCCTGTGACTGTTACATGATAGCAGATACGTTTGAATTCATAATTGACTGCGCGAATAAAAACTTAACGGAGGTGCCCGAATTGCCTATGCCAAATATTGGAAATGTTACTCTTCGCATCGAAAACAATAATGTTAAAATGTTGCCTAACAATTCACTTTACGGTTACTCAAATGTTTTAAGGCTCTATGCAAGCGGCAATCGTTTAACTTCTCTCAAATTATCCCAATTACCACCAAAAATCGAATACATTGATGTCAGTGGGAATCATCTGAAAATAATCGATGTTGATGTTTTACACTTTGTAGAGCAACGCAAAGAGTTTTTAAATTTATCTCTTGCAAATAATCCTTGGAAATGCGATTGTGGGTCAGTTTCTTTTCTTGAATTTATTAAGAAGTCAGATATTAAAATTGAAGATCGCATAGAATTGCTTTGCAGTGATGCTCGTTTTAAGAAAACGCTTAATGAGCTTGAAAAAATTGATATTTGTCCGTCATATTCTACGTTGATAATTATATTGATCTCTGCCTTCATAATGTTCTTCCTACTTGTCACGGTAATCTATCTATGCAAGCGCCAATCAATTAATTTGTGGCTCTATGAGCACAACTGTTGTCTGCCTTGCATAACTGAAGCACAATTAGATCAAAATATGATCTACGATGCTTTTATTTCTTACTCAAGCCTCGACATGGACATCTTACAACAATTTGTCGATCATTTGGAAAAATGTGAGAATCCGTTTAGGCTATGCTTCCATGACCGCGATTGGCTCATAGGAGATTGCATTCCCGAGCGTATCTCTGAGACAGTTGAGCAATCGAAAAGAATCATTATCATTTTATCTCAAAACTTTACTAATTCGACTTGGGGTAAAATGGAATTTAGGTTAGCCATTCAAGCCTCCCTACGAGAAAAGCGTAAGCGACTTATTGTTGTTCTATACAATGAGCCAAACTTTGAAAACCTTGATAGTGAATTGCGGGCATATCTTAATATTAATACGTACATAAGGTGGGATGACCCCAATTTTTGGCGCAAGTTACACTACGCAATGCCTCACAGGCAACCACGGGTGCGTGGCATTCGGCAAGAAGAGCAAAACGTCGAGATCGAAATGGAATACAGAATGGTCAATCAACAAAATGCGGCACAGTAAATTTCTCATTGATAATAGAAATATAAATAAATACACTTTTATAACAATTAATAGAGCAAATGTATGTTAATGTTTTAATTAACTTTTGTGTGTAAAATTCATATTAATTCTTTGGTTTGTATTAAATGCCAACAAAAAAATGTCTTTAATTTTTGTGTGAGTTGTATTTTTTTTTTTTTAACAACAAATAATTAATTATGCTGAAACCCTAAGGCATTGCAGTGCTCAAGGCAACTCTACTGACTATATAGGCAAACACCTGAACATTTCTTTTCGAACCGTCTTGTCATAGTGATCAAGAATATACTTATATACTTTGCATGGTCGGAAATTTCTCCCTCTCTCTCTCTCTCTCTCAAAGTGTGTGGCAAACAGCAAGACAAAGTTATAACAATAGTCACTGCGTAAATTGTAGAAAAATCAGGTTAAATTTAAACTGACGCAAAGAGTCGAACACGTTCAGCGGGCAACATGCCAAGTCCGTCTAGAATCAAAGCAAAGCTGCAAAGCATTCATCATTAGTTGAACGTAGAAACGTTTTATGATGTGGTAATGACGACATAAAACCTTTTACACACCCACACAGACACTTAGACACACTTCTTGAGTAAGGTGTGTACGTTTAGAAATGTTTTTTTTTATTTTACTTGCTGCGTTTTGCGATACAAGTTAGTTTATTTCTGTACTTATGTATATATATTTTACCGTTTTGGTTCTTAACCGCACTGAGCTAAGCAAAATGTCGAGGGCATCTTTCACACACACACGCAGCTCACACAACAACGCTCACTTAACTAAAGCAGAACTTCCGCAATGTGTTATAGAAATTATGTTTCTGTGTGTGTGTGTGTGTAAGCGTTGTAAAAAATGCCTTTGCGCCATTGCCAAGTACCGTAAGCCACGCCCCCAAATGCCTTTGCTGTCACAGTTTATGTGTCTCAGTTTTGCTTCGTTGAAGCGTTCATGCGTGCCTGAGCGACGGTGCGAGTTCCAGTCGCCACTGATTGTCGCGCGCACATAACTCATTCGCATCAGACCATAACTTAGTTTTAGGTGATTTCAGGTACTTTTTTCTTCTCTTCATTTTTATTATTATTTTTTTTCATTTTTTTTTTTTTTTTAATTTCACAGCATCCTTTAACATGCTGTGCAGCTGTGTGTTAGAGCCTGGCTGTTGCAAATGTGCTGCAAATATTTTAAAACGCATAAAAATTCCGACACGTTGACGTCGCAACAACCTTTGCGGTTTTAAGCAACTCACCAAGTCAGGCAACTTTTCAACCAACAGTCAGCAACCAGCAATCAAGCGACACACACACACACACACACACACAGACAGACAGAGTCAACCACCCACTCTTTCACACCGATATTCACTTGAGGCTTTATAGTTATGTAGATATATATAGTCAGTGAAGTTGGTCGCGCATGTGGCTGCGGTCTTGCTTTTCTCACAGCTTACAACTCATAGCACAGCTCTGCTCTGCTCATCTCATAGCGTCTCGTCACGTCTTGCCATGTTCACGTCTGTTTTTTTCGCTGCAGTTAACTTGCAAAGTAGCGTAATTTGTTCATAACAGGTAAAATTTCATTTTCAACGCAGTTTATATTCTTTTACAACATTTAATGGCATAAAAGCGAAATAAACGTGCTTTAAATTTGATAAAGTGCACGTTAATAGTTTTTTTTCACATTTTTTTTTTGCTTGCGCTGTTGTTGTTTTATGTCGTTATTGTCTGTTGTTGAGTTATTCTATACGTAAATCGCATAAAGCGGATTTTTGTTTCTTAATCATGAAAGGCTGCAAAAGCATTTCAATGGCACTTGAAACCGTCAGACAACTTTTCAACTCGCAAAGAATAGAATGAAAATTTCAAAGAATTTCACATAAATGCGACGTTTATGTTTCGTTCAAGTTGAGTTAAAGGGTCAACAAACTTTATAGGTTTTATATAGAAAGAAAAAAAAAATTGTTTGCATGAACTCATGACTGATGACTTCACTTGTTGAAGGTTTATATGTATATATGTATATATAAATTTCCCATGAGGTCATTGTGTTATGATATATAATAATATAATTTTTTTTATTGAAAATTTGTGCTGAGAATTTTTAGTGATTAAACAGGCCATATTCATAAGTAAGGCTCTTTTAAGCTGCTCTGACTCAACATTAAATGCAATTAATCCAGATGTTCTTCATACTCCGGTTGGATCATACATGCCAAGGAACACTTTTTGTTTTATTAAAAGAATTATTTGCAAAATAATTTTAACTTTAAGTGGTGACAAAGTGTTTCTTGATGTTCCAGTTTAAAGTTGAACAATGGGTATTTGAAATTTTTAATTTATATATTCCAAGCGCTGTTTCTAATACTCAATTCAATACTTGAACTAATTCAACATACAAACAATTACAATATCGCTTTAATGTCAATGAAATGTACATTTTTAATCACAGACACATTATGTCTAAAAAATTCTTCTAACGAAAAATAAAATAATTTCAAACAAAAGTTTCAACTCTTCATCATGTTTATTAAAACTCTTCGTATAAAATATTCACAAACCAAATGCATAATTAAGCCATGCATATCACAAACAAAGAATATCAACAAAAAATCAAATAATTTTCTGTCAAAAAGTTGAAAAAATTTTCAAGTTGGCAAGTTTTCTCAGTCGCACATACAGACAGAGTGCAAAGTCAAGCTGATAGCTGTCAAACAAATAAAATTTTTCTTTTTTAACGGTGCTCACAGTGGCATTAATATCACTTTACCTCAATCTGTCCAATTTACCAATAAAACTCTTTAATCTCTGCTCGTACTCGTAACTAAAAGTGTTTTAAAACACAAATACGAAAGTAAAAGTGTTTGTCATATTTATGAGTGTATGAGTGTGTGTGTGTGTGTGTATCTATGGTTATGGCAGGTGCCTTTTAACTTGTACCGCAATATGAACGACAAAAACAGCAACAAGGATGCAACTTTTAGTTTGTAAACGAAAATATAAAACACTTAACTCAACTTCAGGCAACCGAATCACTCATACAACGAAGCCAAGCTGTGTCGTAGCAAACTGAACTGCAGTCGCACAGAAGTTGAATATTTTGTGCAGAAGCAAAACAAGAAGAAGAACTTCAAGACAGACAAAGGCACACAGGCTATACACAGCAGAAATACACCGACTGAGCGACACAGACTGTCAAGTCGTCTGGCTGGCTGACTGGCAGGCAGGCCGGCAGGCGATTTGACGTGCACGTTGGCGTTACAAATTGCAATTTGGGTCAGTTTTCGGTAACGTTGGCAGTTTGAAGTAAAAAAAAAAAATAAAAATATGAAGCTGCAAATTTTTTCAGCTAAAGTTACAGTCATTTAGCCGTGTCCTGCAGTGAAGGCGTAGCAAGTAATGACAACGTACGTAAAACGAGTCGAGCAAACCACAAAGAAAAATAATAAAAAAAAAAAGGCACTAAGAGGCGCAGACTTCACTTGGTTTTTAATAAATAATGACGAAACTTTATTTCGCCGTTGGCATAAATTATAAATTGTCGGTGGTTGTGTTGTTTTTTTTTTTTACAGTTGCCAACTTCAGCCTTTCTTTATAAGCGACTTACCACTCACCCTCTCTCTTTCAGGCTCTTGGTTAACCACAAGCATGGTACCATTTGCAGTTGTATCGCGACGCTTTGGCATAGAATATGTTCACCATTTTTATATATCTTTTGTGCGCTTTTATAGCCCATGGTTTGTAACGAAACTTATATACATAAAATTTACTTCATTTTATTGCCAACAACAGCGAAAACTGTGAAGATTTTCTACAAATCATAAAGCATTTTTCAGCATTCGCGTCTTCATTGCCACACTTTACTACACAACACTTCACTTCTTATTGTTTGCTTAGACGCATTTGTATTGTGCTTGTTTCTCCAGTTTGTGTTGTCATTTTTTCTTGTTTTGTTATTATTATTATTATTGTTTTGTTGTTGTTGTTGGTTGTTGGTTGTGTCAAAAGCGGCTTTGGCGAATTTTTACTATTGCTTCCGGCTTAATGCGACTCCTATGGCGGGTGTTTGCAAACAATAAAATGCGCTGCGGGTTACCGTTAGCGTTGCCGTAGCCGTAGCCATATCCAAAGCCGCCATAACCGCCATCGTTACCTATCGTTAGCATTTGTCGTCGTCTCGGCATCCGTTTCCGTTTCATGCATTCAATTCGTAAACGCTCTAATGTATATACTTTTCATAGCATACTTTCGTGCGTTGCATGCTTTTAGCGCTTTCAGCTCTTACTTGCTTGTTTGCATTATTGTGTTTTTTTTTCTCTATCATTCTATCTCACTCTACTGCTGTTTGTCTCATTTTGTGTAAGCCGCAAGAATTTTCCATTGTTTGTCAAGAAATAATGGCATACTTTCACAATAGTGTTGTGTAGTGTGTTAGTATGTGTATGTGTGTGTGTGTGTGTGTTGGCTTGTAGGTGTTTATTTTGCTATTTGTTTTTACTCTGCAAATGGCTTCTAATGACGTTGCCTTCATTTTATGTAAGCATACAACAATTTTCATCGATAGTTTGTAGATTTTTTTTTTTTTTTTCTTTTTGAAGCTTCCTTCAAATATTACAACTTGTGCGATTTGTTTGGCTTGATTCAATGAACTTTTCCAACAAAAATTCTTCATGCATATTGAGGCAAGTCTTAGAAGGTTTGCTCTTAGTCAAAGTTTTGTATTGAAAGCTTAAAAATGCAAATGATTTAAATTTTGTACAAACATTAATTCAATTAGAATTTTTTTTAAATTAAAACAAAAATTGCACCAAAAATGCTTGTTGACTAATTAAAAATGCTCCAAAGTTCATCTTTGATTCTTTGTAATTATTATTTATTTATTTATTTACTTTTTTTTTTTTTTGTTTAAATCTTCTTTTGCATTGAAAACATTTCTTTTCATTGCTGCAAATACTAACAAAGTGAGTTTCAAGCATTACAAGTCAACTCGAACAGAAATTTCATTGCAAAGCGTTACAAATGCTTTTGAATTTAATTTTATGCCGGTTTCGAAAATGCTGACACAGATACATTTGACATTGGCTTTAGCGCATAAAATGATGTCACAAGATAGAAACAACTCAAATTAATATGAATGCTTAACTAAAGCGAAGTATTTTGACCGAGATTTGACAAAGTCGTTATACAAAAACAAAAAAATAAAAATAAATAAAAACAATTCGCTTACAAATGTCAACGACTGAACGTAACTAATGCAAATCTGAAAATGAATTTCACTTGACAAAAACTCGTGGTCGCAGCCACAAGCTAAAACAACAAAAACAACAACAACTATAACAGCATTACCAAATAACAATAAGAAAAAAAACAAGAGAGATATCAAAGTTACAGCAACGACAACGAGTCATTGTCAACATTGAAGGAAAATAACAATTGAAATGGCAAATACAAATGAAAATCTCTAATAAAAAAGACATTTCCATTATTTCGATTAAATCGTGCTCGTCGTCGGACACACAGACACAGTCCCAGACTCAGTTCCCCGAACTAAAATCAGACAACAGAGACGACATAGAATATATATTCAAGAAATGCGCAACTCAGCAATGCCAACGCTTTTAACGGTGACACAGCGTAACGTTTGCTCATCTACAGTTTGTTTTTTCTTATGTTTGCTTTATTAAAAATGGCGGCTCTAACGGGATTCCGTTCGGCCATTATTGAGTTGTGTTTCTTCATTGTTTATATTCATTGGTTTTCGTTCTTATAAACATTTTATGTAACGCATAAACATTTCAGCATTATTTTTACGCAGACAACAACAACAAAACAAAAAAAAAAAAAAAACAAGCAAGAATAATGTAGAAAAAAAATCAAAAATCGAAACGTTTGCTATTTGCAGCAACCATTAAACAAACAATAAAAATATATATATTTTTAATTTATATTTTTATTGGCGCATATTTATATTAATGAATATTTATTAGTTGTGATATGTGTAAGCCATATAAACATGCTTATTTTTTGTCATTCAACAAACCGCTAACAAATTTATTACGCCCAGCATGCATGGCGTATGCGCAATAAAAGCGTTAAGCACAAGGACATATAAGTTTTAAACTACACACATAATTACCAAAAATTTTTCGTTAGCCGTTGCCGTACAAAGTTTGCCACCAACATTGATGATAAAACCATTTAAGCCACAAGAAATGTTTGAACGCAAACTTTAACAACCAAAAAGTGGAAAAAAAAATTTCAAATATGAGGTACAAAAAAAAATAAAGTGTGCCAGCATAGATACATGCCAAAATTGTACATGCATGCAGATAAAATTAGCAATTCCAACCAATTTGAAGCCATTATTAGAAGCAGATATATTCATGTCGAACGCAGCAGCAGCAGCAGTAGCAGCAGACACCAAAGCTGTCATTGCGGCGTAGAAGTGCGACAGGAAGGCAGTCAGTAGGAAGCCGATACGGAAGCCAGTAACTGTCGCTGCAACTGGCAACTGAATTTTATGTTTATGACTCTGTGTGTGTGTGGATTTTTTGCATGTATGCATGCCTGTGTGTGTGTGTGTGTGTGTGTGTGCTTTTACATTTGTGGCGTAACTTCGACTACTCGACTCCGAGTAATGCGCATATAAGCCAACATACATGCATGTAATTCACGACATTCTGTCCGCCTGCCTATCTGTCTGCCTGCCTGCCTGCCTGTCTGTCTGTCTGTTTGTCTGTCTATCAACCTACACAGATACATTCATGTACACATGACAGCTATTTTTATTCATATTGACTAGCTGGCTAGCAGACTGACATCAACGTACGCGTTTAGCAGAACGGCAACCGCAACAGCATTGCTGCCAAATGGTAATGAAGCGTATGCCGTCGCCGTTACTACTGCCAGCATCATCAACAACAGCAACAATAACGACATAGTAAGCTGCTGCGCCATTGAACGGAACTGCAAACGAACGAAAACCAAACGAGCGAACGAATGAACGAACTAGCGAGTGTTGAAGCATTTCAGTTGGAAAATGGCTGACAATTCATGTCAGAGACTCGCGCATAATTTGCATATACACTCGTATGCTGTCTCGGTTGTCGCCGTTGCCGTTGCCTTTGCATTGGCACTTTTGGTCTCGCCTCGCCTATGGTTTGCCCCAGTTAGGTTCTAGTCAAATTTTCTCTCTCAAAAAAAAAAAAAACAAAAAAAAAATCCAAGCCAAAAATGGCAGGCAAAATGTAAAATAGAAAAAAATGTAAGCACGAAATTTCATTTTCAGTTGAATTTTTTCTTTCTTTATCTTTCGCTGTGAAATCACACATTTTAAATGCAAATGACAGTCAAAGTGCGCTTCGCAATGGCCCACTAAGGGGCTTATTAGACAGATAGCGCAAAATGTTGCGAACTGTGTTGTCGCGACTCAAAAAAGAAAACAAAAAGTACATGCACAGGAAAAATGTATACTAACGGTAAGCGTTATATAAACGTCAATTAGTACAATTTAGCATAAAACGAATTATTTACACAATTTTTTTTTTCAATAGTGTAAAACTAGTTTTAAATATCAAATGAAAATGCTAAGTAAAAACTATAAAAGTTAATAGAATTTTACAAAAAAAAAAAAATTTTTTTGAAACAAAAATTGTCAAGTTTTTGAGACTAAAAGGAACTCTAGAAAAACCAAAAGGCATTTAGACTGTACTCTATTCGTACTTTACCACTTAACTATTAAAGATTTTTTGTCGAATTGGAACAAACAAATATGCATGATTAATGAAATAATTTTGCTGATCTTCATATTCAATCTGATCGACTAATACCGCTGACATATGTATGTAATGTTTGAGCATAAGAAGTTCTCTTGTAGAAGTTTTCAATATGGAACTCCCATTAATATTATTAGCAATAAAAGTCCAATAATATAAGACAAAAAACTCAGACTATAAAAGAGTAATTCAGCATTAACTCATATTGAGTTCCAAACAGAAATTGTATGCTATTGAGCAGTCAATGGAATATAAAATCTCTGGATAATATTTTCTACTTTACAGTTTGCTCAGCAATATGATTGAATCCAGTAATCACAAATATGCTATTAAAAGCTTCTTGTTAGAAAGAATTCATCATCAGAATTTTTAAAACTTAATTGTTCAATTGTTTTTATAAGGAAATCTTTCATTTAACCAACTGTAATATTGAAAAAATAAGATTATACTTAAAATATGTTGCGATATGCCAAAAATAATGATGAGATTTTGCAAATGTTTTACGGCAAACATTAGTCTTTTGCGCTTTTTATGCTCTGAAACAAGTAAAGTGCACAGCAAAATATTGTAAACAATATTTCTGAGTAACAAAAGCAATGACAAAGCGCAGAAAAAAATAACTACAACAAAAATTTCAAATATGCAAATAAACCACGACAAAACTATAGTGTGCAAGAAGTACTCAAACAACAAAATTGAATAACAACAAAAAGAAGAAAGAAGAATAGTAAGGCGAAATGAAAGCTCCAAGTGCACTCAGTAAACAATACTGCGGCAAATGTACAATAATTTGTATGCGCTTTACAACGCATAGATGGAAAACTCGAATCGAATGAGCGCGATAAGAACTGTAGAGTATTTTCTTCCTCTCTTTTATACGCTTGCAAAACGAGTATATTAACTTTGTCATGACGATTGCAACGCAGTGAAGAAGACAACGCCGATTATACAAAATTTGTATATTCTTGATCAACAATTTATTACACAAGAACATCTTGGACTCAAATAAAGTTAGTCTGCGAGATTTGTGAAGATCGATAGCTCAAAGGTTTTTATTTTTTTTATTATTATTATAATTATTATATTCTAATTATTATTCTAAAAATAATTGAAACATTTTTACTTTTATACTATTTTGCATCTAACAAAATTTGTTTTTCATTAAAAACCTATATGATTGGAAGAACTATAAAAATATTTTTTCCAATAAGAGTATATAAGGTTCGACAAAGCCGTTTCTGCCCTTTTATCACGTTTGGTTTGCAACGAATATTTTATCGCCCACATGCTCTTATGTCACACTTTCTCTTTCGTTTTTTCTGTTTTATTTTTTCAAGTTTTTTTTTACGATTGCAGTTACTTTTGTTGTAATCGTTATTGTTGTTGTTGTTGTAGTGTCGCGCGCTTATTGCATTTGCCACCATGGGCTAGTTTTTTACACTCTTGTTCATCTCAAATTTTTGTTTTCTGTTCTTTTTTTTTGTCTTTAGCAAAAAGCAGCGCAGAAACAAATTGCCGGAAGTATGCAAATGCATGGCATAGCTTATCAGATATTGTATGAGTATGTATTACTCATACGACATGACTATATACTTGCCATGCTCGCTGTGGTAAACGTATGTATGCATGTATGTGTGTACGCTATCGACTGCTGTAAGTGGGCGTAAACACAATTGCTGTTTTTGCTTCCTTACTTGCATACATTTCATTTGCCCCATGCAGCTGCCCCTTGCCTCCGCTGTATGCAGTGTGCGCGCTCGTTGGTTGTTTTCTACGTTGTAAACAAAAGTAAAACGACATTTTTGTAAGTTACAGAGACACTTGTGCAGAATTGGACTGTCAACTGCAGTTGGCGTTGACTCTTGGCATCGCACAAGAATAGACAGACAAACAGACAGACAGACACACATATCTCGTATTGAAACGCCCAATGATGCCGCCCAACTAGAGTGTTTTTGACTTTTTGTTGTTTTGTTTGTCGTTAAGCGTGAAGAAGAAAGTTAAGGTAAAATGCCAAAATTGAATTAAATTTGCATTTTGCGCTCGAAAGTTAATTAAAAATTTTAAAATGCTGCCAATTAATTGAAATTTAAAAAAGTTTTTTAAATGCTTACTTATTTTAATTGTTTGTTTTTTTTTTGGAATAGCGTCATAGCGCCTGAACAGCAGTCTAATACTCATAGAAGGTCTTATGACCGACGATAAGGCACGATCGTTCTCAGAAACTCTTATCTCGCAGCCGTTAGCGTCGTGTTAAACAAACGATAATGATCTATACAACCAACGCATAATCAGCGTTGAGCACATCCAACGACCAATAGAAATACAAACACTGCATAGAGATAGGATTACAACAACCAATAGAAACTAAGAGTTTAGTCTAAGAAATATGTTTTAAATAAAGAAATGTACGCCTTGGTCGCATTCTTTCAGTGCATAATTCAGTATATACTTTACAGTCGAAATACTCTATACAATGTATTTTTTGCAATGCCCAAACTTTAAAATATTAATTTTATTTCTTTTTCTGACACACAAAAATAATTCATCGTTTTCATCAGTAGGATAGAAGGTGTCACTGACAGCATTGCAAGTAATCCTCGTTTTTATCAGCAACTTCCTTTGACAGCCAAACTCTTCTATCATTTACCAACTTTTTTCAACAAATTTTTTTTTACCGACTTTGACTTTGATAATTTGTTTTTTTTTTTTTTCTTCTATCTTTTTTTATTTTGCTGCATTCTTTAATATTGTTCAGTTTGCCGAGTGGCACTTTATGTCATTTATCATAGCTCGAACTTTTTGACATTTATGCAGTATGACAGCTACGCTCGCTTTCGCGTTTGCCTCTGCTACTTGCCAATGTATGTGTGTGTGTGTGTGTGTGTGTGAGAGAGATAACCATAGCCGTGTGCAGTGCGCTTGACAATGTGGTAGCAGTTCTGACCAGTTGACATATTTTCTTTAGCACTTATTTCGAGGACTACATCAATCCTTTTCTTTCATTTTCTTTATTTTTTTTTTATTCTTTTTTGCAGTCATTTTCATATTTTATGCAAGCATCGATGGCGACTGCTATAGAAAACATCCTTTTTGTCCTTTTGTTTTGTTTTTTTCTAGTACACCGGTTATCTGCCAGCTCTTCTATTGCATGTTGTTGTCATAATTGTTGTTGTTTTTATAAACGGTGATGTTGACAACGCTTGACAGCAACTTGTCAATGTAAAAGAGCGCAAAAATGTCAGTGTATGAGTGAGACATAAAGTAAAGAGGCAAAAACAACAAATTAAAATATTGATAATTGATTTTAATGGCTTTTTATTGGCCGAGTTATCAATAAGTGAGTCGTTCTTATTGTTGTTTGTTTTTTTTCTTTGGCTTATCGGCCTTGTTTGAGCACTGATTAATGTCTTTAAATAATTATGAATTTTAATAACACAAAAAAGAAATTCAGTTCGTTCCCATAATTCAACACGAGTGGAAATAAAAATTAAAAAAACCGCTGTAAAAATGAAAATATTTTTTATTATATTAGCAATTGTGTGTTTTGTTCTTCAATGTTGTAGCAAACTTGATAACTATTTGTGTTATAACTCTGATTATGAATACTTTATTTATCACTACTTTTCTTACGCATATTGCCCAAAAGATACAGATATAAAACTTAATTGTGACAGTTCGTTAATTAACACTGAAGAAGCTATATATATAAAAAGCTGTAATAATCTTAGTAAACCAACGACAAAAGAAATATTGGAATTTTTAAAACTCGAAAAAATAAAAGTTATTTCGTTTTTTGACAACAAAGATCGCAAAAAAAAAATGGAAAAGGATGTGAGCATTGAGAACGGCACGCGATCATTACTAATGAGTTTCAATGAAGAAAAAGTGGACGAAAACCTCTTTAAAAATTATTCAAATATTAGTGAACTAGATTTTCACTCAGAAGACATAATAAGTGTGACAATTAATCTTTTTATGAACTTAAAACAATTGAAAACCCTCTCTTGGAAAAGCGACAAGGGAATTGTTTTCGAACGTGCTGCAATCAAAGATTTACCTAAATTGGAAAGCATTACAATAACACACTTATTAACACAAAGAGAAACAGTGTGTAAAGAATTTCTATTGAACTTTCACAATATGAGTTTGCTTAGAGAAGTACACTTAAAGTGGACATTTGGAAATTGCATTGCGGAGGATTTGTTTAAAGGCGCACAAAATTTAAACAAAATACAAATTACCGGTAATGCAATTGAAAGTTTGCCAAATCATTTGTTCGAAGATCAACTAAATTTGAAGCATCTTGATTTGACTGATAACAATCTGAAAACAGTTGAAAGTAAGCTCTTTAAAAATTTAAATAAGTTGGAATGGTTGGATCTCACCAGTAATTCAATTCAACAAATCGACTGGTAAGTTGTATTTTAAACTTGAATTTGTTGATTTGAATATTCAGTTTTTATTATCTGTTGTCTAAAGGTCATGGCCGCTATTGCTACATTTGAAAACGCTTTTATTATATTACAATAAAAATATAAAAATTAAAGCCTACCTGAACTCTCATAATTTTCAAGCAATTGTATGTAATGTCTGCGATGTTGTTGACACTGAGGCAATTATCTGTCCTTTCTATCTATCCGAAGACCGTTGTGATTTTTTACATGATCAAAATCGCAAAGCATGTCCCGATGCCTGTGGCTGTTACATGATAGGAGATACGTATGAATTCATAATTGATTGTGCCAATAAAAGCTTGACGGAGGTGCCCGAATTGCCGATGCCAAATATCGGCAACGTTACTCTTCGCATCGAAAACAATAATGTTAAGATGTTGCCTAACAATTCACTTTACGGTTACTCAAATGTTTTAAGGCTCTATGCAAGCGGCAATCGTTTAACTTCTCTCAAATTATCCCAATTACCACCAAAAATCGAATACATTGATGTCAGTGGGAATCATCTGAAAATAATCGATGTTGATGTTTTTCACTTTGTAGAGCAACGCAAAGAGTTTTTAAATTTATCTCTTGCAAATAATCCTTGGATCTGCGATTGTGGGTCGGTTTCTTTTCTTGAATTTATTAAGAGGTCAGACATTAAAATTGAAGATCGCTTAAAATTGCATTGCAGTGATGCACGTTTTAATAAAACGCTTAACGAACTTGATAAAATTGATATTTGTCCATCATATTCTACGTTGATAATTATATTGATCTGTGAATTCATAATGTTCTTCCTAATTGTTACGGTAATCTATCTATGCAAGCGCCAATCAATTAATTTGTGGCTCTATGAGCACAACTGTTGTCTGCCTTGCATAACTGAAGCACAATTAGATCAAAATATGATCTACGATGCTTTTATTTCTTACTCAAGCCTCGACATGGACATCTTACAACAATTTGTCGATCATTTGGAAAAATGTGAGAATCCGTTTAGGCTATGCTTCCATGACCGCGATTGGCTCATAGGTGATTGCATTCCCGAGCGTATCTCTGAGACAGTTGAGCATTCGAAAAGAATCATTATCATTTTATCTCAAAATTTTACTAGTTCGACATGGGGTAAAATGGAATTTAGGTTAGCCATTCAAGCCTCCCTACGAGAAAAGCGTAAACGATTGATTGTTGTGCTATACAATGAGCCCAACTTTGAGAACCTTGATAGTGAGTTGCGGGCATATCTTAATATTAATACGTACATCAGGTGGGATGACCCCAATTTTTGGCGAAAGTTACATTACGCAATGCCTCACAGGCAACCACGGTTGCGTGGTACTCGTCGTGAAGAGCACAACATGGAGATCGAAATGGAATATAAAATGATCAATCAACCAAATGTTAACTAAACATTTGAACATTAAATAAAATATTTTAAATTTGAATTTTGCGAAAATGAAAATTAATATTAAAAAAGTTATTGTAAGCCAAATAATTTTTTTTTTTTTTTTTGATTGTATGTCATTTTTATTCATTATTGTGTTTCATTGTAATTAAATTTTTTTTGAATAAAATCTTATTGTATCTATATTTATTTGTTATTCATTTGTTACTGAAGCTACTGATTTTGTTATCTTCTTTAGAAGATCGCCATGCATATCATCAATTAAAGTCTACGGAATTCGTGTCTTTATTCCGAAATTAAAATTTTTTTCACATCTGAACTCTGAAAATAATTATTGATTGATTGATCATCATTTCAGTCTGATAAATAAAGTAAACATTTCCTAAGCAAATGCAAGTCAAAAACATTAAACACCGCCAAATTCAATGAAATTCGACCTTGATTCAAAAATTCAGGTGTCTCAACTTGTTTACATGCAAGACTAATCCTTAAAGGGATATCAAAAAGCACTTAACAGCAAAGACGTCGCGCCAATAAAAACAAAAGTAGAAAAAAAGGTTTTAAATTGTGTGCCATTGGCAAATGTATTTGCATACACAAATAGATGAGACGAGACGAGACATTTAAGCGACAAAATCCAATGAAAATAAAATTTATCTGCATCAATTTTGAATTACATGATTTTGATGCTCTGACAGACGTAGCAGACAAAGCAAGTTTTAGCCAAAGGCAATGCCAACAATTCGAACATTGGCAATAACAATGTCAACAACAACAACAATGAAGACGCTGACGAGGAAAATAACAACAAATTGCATTGTAAAACATTTTATGTGCGCAAAAACGACGAGTTGCTTTTTGGCTGACGAAAAAAAAAAAAAAAAAATACGCTACAAAAACAAGATACATTGGAACAAAACATACACAAAAAAAAAAAATATAAAAAAATTAAATCCGATAAAAAGGAAGAAAAAAAATAAGATTGAAAATTGTCGAATTCGCCAAACGAATTTTACAGAATTCGGCTTTCAGCAGAGAACACCACCATGTATGTATGTATATACATGGGTTGAGGATGGATAGATACGCCAACAAGCGACGAATGACTGATGCATTTTTATGTATAATTTATTGATACACTCTACTTGCGATAAAAATTGATGGCCAAAAACACAATGGACTCAGTCACATACAGAGCGTGAGAAAGACAGATATAGACCAGAAGTAAGTGAGTTAATAAATTTTGTTGTAAGCGTGAAAAGAATCATATATGAAACCAAACAAGGTTAAAGGTCTTCAGAGGTGAAGAGCAAAATTGAGAGTAAGGCAGATACAAAAAAAAAAAATCACATAGTGTTGAAAAATGCGTGCATAAAAATAGTCACAATAATTTTTCATTTCATTGTTTCACAACATTATTTTCCGCTTCCGTTGTGTCAAAAAGGGAAAATCAGTATGCGAAATTTTTGTTTGAAAATGGCGAACGTAAACCGAAATATAAATACAAACAAAGTGCAGATTCGAAGCGTTGCTAGAGTGAGATGAAACATTATGATATTTTACAGCAAAGATGAAGTCATGAAAATTGTAGACGGAACTGGAAGTGCAGATACTTTTTTTTCACTTGTCATTTGGTACAAATATATTTATACAATTTTTTTTTTTTTTTTTTTGTATCGGAAGAGACAAGCGAAAAATGGGCAAAAGTGAAGGAGAAAGAGACTAACAAAAAAAAAAAAAAACTAGCTACACAAGGCAAGCTGGCAAAATGCAATAAAAATGAGCAAACAGCAACGGAAGTTCAAACGAAACACAAACCAGCAAAGAATTATGTCATATGTGTATGTATATCTGTGTATGTGTGTATATTTGTGCTTTTATGGCACGCTACTAAAAGTCATCAAGTATAAATATATAAGTAAATTCAACGCAGTTCATGTGTCCGCTTCTGTGCTTACTCCTAACTGTTAAACAATAAACACACACACACATACGCATATAGTAGACAAAAGGACACGAAGTCGTTAACAAACAAAAAAAAAAGATAAATAAATAAATAAAAAATAAAACAATGCAACAAAAACCCAAATGTTGAAAATGTTGATTTTATTTTTATTGCCATAATTTATATACACTTGAGTCTCAAAATGTATCTGAATGTTTCAAAAGAATCTTTGCTCATTTAAAAAAAAAAAACCATAGAAGAATAAACAACAAGAACAAATGCGGCTCGTTGTAGCAAAAGTATACACATAATGTGCGCTTTTATAGTACTTAAGTGCCCAGAGCTCGTGGAAATATATGCCTAACATTGCCCTCAGTCTGTCTTTCTGACTGACTTTCACTCTGTTTTCGACATTCTTCATTCGCTTTATGTTGTTTTTGCCTTTGCTTTGGTTCTTGTTTTTGCTTTTTCTATACAATTCGACAGCTTGTCTGATTGGCGATTTTTTTTTTTTTTTTTTTTTTGCTATTTTCACTCGAATGGCCTTTGTTGATCGCTGATGTTTGATTTCAGCAACGATTTCAATTGATTTTTGGCTTCAATATTCGTAGTCCGGCCAAAAAATGAAATCAAAGGGTACTTGAGCAGCGCAAGCCGGCATTGCATGCATGCAATTTTAATAGTTTTATGTGAAAATTTGTTATAAAAAATATTTTAGCTTTTATAAGAGAAAAAAATTCAAAAAAATAACTTTAAAAAAAATATAAAAAACAGCTTTTCTATTTAATGCGCAAAACCGACGCTAAAAAAGGTTTGAACTAGACTACCGCATGTGTCTATTCATTTTTGAACCAATTTTCTTGGAACCAAATTAAAATCCGTGCATTTTTTTTAATTTTGTGGATTTTTTTCCAGTGAAAGTCTTAGTCCTGTTAGATGGGTAATGCATAGATTTTCTAGTTTACTAAGATTAGAACCACATTAGGAGTAATTGACAGAGGTGTTATGTGTGCCTTGGCCTTCATCAAATGAGCACGGAACTACAATTGGTACTAGTACTTATATTAGGGCGTTAATTATTGCTTAACTCAATTTCCAGCTCGGCATCAAGTGACTAAGTCACATCAGCCAAGCGATGTTGTAAATCGAAAACAACTAAATGTGTCTTAGACAAAAATGATCTGTATATAAAAGACAAATTTAACTTTCCTTAACGAAAACACAAAATTTACAGCTCAGTTAAAAAAAAAACACATAAAATGCTAACAAATTCAGCCAATTTATTTCAACTTGGCTCAGCTAAGCCAAACAATAATTTACAATTCAGCAACAATAACAAAAAGAAACAACAATGTGGCAAAACAAAAAAGGAGAAAGTTATGAAAAATGCGCAAAATAAGTATGAACGAAAAAAAAAAACATTTACCAATAAATCAATCTTACACCATTTACAGGCAAGTCGCAATTTGAGAACGCGAGGAGCGGTGGGCAAAAGAGGGCAAAGGCAAACAGGAAGTAATTCAGCACAAAGCACAAAACAAGCAACTCAAAAGAAGCAAATCATCAACATTGGCAGAGTTTGAAAAACGTGAAATCGGAAATCAGAAATCGCGTTAAAACTGAAAGCATATTTACAAAACAACAACAACAACAAAACCAACAAAAGCAACAATGAGAAGTCAAAAAGTATAAAAAAAAAGAAAAGAAAAATTTTAAAAGAAAAAATCAATAAATAAAAAATAAAAAAAACAAGGAAGGCAAAATATTGTAGCAGGCAAAGTAGCAAAGCTGCCAACAGGAACACACACACACATATACATACATACGCATAGAGCATGGCATAGCAAAATGCTGCATAAGCTGCGCTTACCTTGACTAGCACACTTTCACTGACACACACAGACTCGTTGCTACTAACACAGCAACACTTTGTGCGGGTTGTGTAAGTGTGTGATTTTTTTTTTTTTTTTTTTTGTTTTACAAATCCCCAAGATGAACATAAAATTCAACAGAATTCTTAATGGCTTCACTTGCATCAACATATTTCACAGTGTATTTTTGTATAAATTTTATTTTTCTTTCACTTTCATTTTGTTGTTGCTGTTGTTGTGTTATTTTAGTATTTCTATTTTTACTTATTTATTTATTTTACTCGTATCTTTTTACATTACTTTTCTTTTTTTTTAAGTTTTGTTTTCACTTCTCTTGTGATTTTTGTTGTTGTTATGTAATTTACAATTCAACATTCAACGAACTCTGCATTTGCCTCATGAATTATGTGGCCAAGTTTGCCTTTTTGTCAGTTTTCTTTCTACACATTATATACATATATATTTTTTTGTTGTTTCTTTTTATGCTATAAGATAGCAGTCAGCAATTTCAGACAAGAACAAGAAAAAAAAGTATACTAATAGCTGCTTATGGCTGTAAGTCATGTTACTTGTATTTGGCGTAAATTCTATTAAAGTCTTGTATGTAACCGCGATACTTTTCATAAGCTGTTTGCCCACACGTTATAAATACTTTGAAAATGCATTTAATAATATTATAAATTCTCTTTCATTCAAGTTATTTTCGTATTTTCCAAAAATTATTTTAAATACAAAATATACACTGAACCAAAAATGATTTAAAGTCATGTTTTATTTTTATTATAATAGAAGTACTTATGTCTCGACTTAAATTTGAATATTTTTTTTTTCAGCACAAAAAATTTCTAGATGGCCACTAACAGTTGGCACCAAAGTACAGAACATTTGGCAAAGTACGTTCGTAGGAGTACCAAATCCCCGCCAGGACATGACAGCTAGCACCAGATTACATTCCGAGGATTATCTTTTCAAAATTTCAGATCATTCCGATAAAAAGTATTGGAGAAATATGACACAGCCGTTTTAAAAATTAAGTTTACATATACCTAATTGCAGAGAACTCTTATTCAGAACAAATAAGTGTATAAAAAATTTATAAATACATATATATGATGTGTAGAGACTTCAAAGAATATTTTAAGGATAAAGAAAATTTTCGATATTTTTGAAAGGCAAAGTTTGTATACCACCTCAAGTGAACTGGCAACGTTACAAAGCTTGAATCATTTTTTTTTTTCATTTCCAACCTCAGTTTTTCACTGACTCTCTCTCTCAGTTGTATCTAATTATAATGCACAACTTTTTAAATATGCTTAATTACAGAGCATGCTGAAATATTCATGGCAACAAAAAAAAATCTTCTCTAATGAACTGACATGACAATAATTTGAATTCATTGCAAAATAAACTTTGACATTTTAAGTAACAAAAAAAAGTAAAACAAATATTAAATAAAATAAGCAAAAGAACATTTATGACAACGTTGACAATATTAGTGTCACTATATTATGCACAAATATACAAAATGGAAGAGAAAAAAAAAAAAGAAAGCTTCACAAAAACAACTTTATTTATGTACAACTTTTTTTTCAAGTACAAAAAAAGTACAAAAGCGCAGACAGACGCAAAAATTAAATAATTGAGTTGAGTGGTTGTAAAAAAAAATAAGAAAAAAAAAATAACTGTGCCTGGCATTGAGTGCAATTTGGTAAATTTAAACAATTTAACAAAATTACAAACGCACGGCAGCACAAAATGAAGAAAGAATGAGACCGAGAGAGAGAGCGATAGAGAGGAAGAAAACATAAATACGGACAGCAGAAAGATATAGATGTAGTGAGTGGTAAAAATATTCAGTGACAGAGACAGATAGACAAGCAGACCAACCGCCTGACATACAGACCAACAGACAGACAGATAGACAGCCGAATAAATGAACGCTTGTTAACAAAGCCACTTTATGCAGCAATTATTGTTGTTGTAATTGTTGATGTTGTTGGTGTTGCTGTTGTTGTTATAGTTGTAGTTGTAGTTGTTACGGCAAGAGCAATTAACTTGCATATGGCAGCCACTCATGATGCTGCAATTATAAATGGCATGCTTTTTATTGTTGTAATTGCTGTTGTTGTTGTTGTTGTTGCTACTTTTGAACAGCACTAACAATCGTAAATTTATAAATTGTGCTATTCACAATTGTTAAGCATGAGCCTCTTACGCCAACACACACGCACCCACCCACACACACAAAAGTTTTTCATGTTGAAAAGCAAAGAATAAAATCCTTTAAATGACAGTTAATGCAATAACAAAGCACCATCAACAACAACAAGAACAACAAAAGCAGCTTACACATATGCGAAACAACACAGTGCTGGTCCAAGGCTCAAGTTGAGCGCTCAGCAACGGTAGCGGCGACGTCGACGTCAACTGAAGCCATGTAAATGTCATGGGTTTTTTTAGTTGCGGCACATGCAAGAATCAACTCTTTTCAACACGTGCTATCTATGTATGTGTGTGTGTTTGAATATGTCAAGTTTTACAAGAACTTTTGTGACCTTTTATTTTTTGAAAGAATATATAAAAATTAAGCGGATTTACGTATCTATTTTGGCAACTCTATTAAAAAAAAAATATTTAGTGAGGTTTTAAGAGACAAAAAATAATATAAATATTAATAGGACTATTAAAAAGTTGCTTATTCCATTTTTTGTATTCCAATTTTCATTATAAAGAATTAATATTATAGGGACAGTTTAACATGATCGTAAAAGTAGCTTTTAAAAAAATTTATTCAGTACAATGTACAAAAGAGTTGTCAGAATATGTGGGCTTGACAACAGCTTAGCTTGTTTTATTGCGATTTTTGGGATATTTTTTTACTGAAGTGATTATTTATAAAAATTATTATTCATATATGTAATATATGTATATTATTTAAAATATAAACTTACCAATGCTTATAAACAGAATGCCAACAAGCATAAAATGCTTCATTTGTGTGCCGTTAAATGGCGCGTAACGGTTTGCTCTGCTGACAGACCTCATCTTGGAACGATTTTTCCATAAACGCATTTTATAGACGAAGCTTCGTTGACTTATCTCAAATAAATGTATGTATACTCTTTTATATAAAAAGTAGAACGCGTTGTGGAAAAAAAAAAAAATGTTCGTCCACTTACGCAGAATTAATGTCGATGGCAGCACTTTTACAATACGTGGACTAACCACGCACCGCCGCCCCCGCCGTTTCACAGCACTTACGCAATTTAACACGTTATCGTATTGTTTTTGTTTAAATGTCTGAAAGTGCGCATAACAGTGGCAAAAAGACCAACACGTGCTCAACGCAGCATATCAAGAAAAAATTATTAATATATACATATATAAAAAACCGCGCGCGTTAAAAGTATTTTTTTTTTTTGTTTGTTTTTGTTTTTGCTAACGAACAAATTTATTATTAAATTTCAGTATTTTATTTATTGTATTTATTGTCGCGCTTTGCACAACTCAACTTGAATTCGAACTCAAGTCACTGGAACAAAAAGGTCAAGACAAATTGCGTTGAGTCAAGTCAAATCACAAAGTCGAATTATCTTCTTTCGGCAATTCTGTTGCGTCTGAAGTTGATGTTGAGTCAAAGTGGCGGCGTCAGTTTGTCCTTATGACATTTTTTTTTTCTTCTTTCGCACATAAAACTTTTATGTCACTTTTTTTCGCACTTTCAGTAATATTTTTGTTTTTGTTTTACTTTATTTATATGATGAATTTTGCAGTTTGTTTTCGCTACGAATTGTTCTTGCTCTTGCTAAGCATTGATAACGTGCTGCTCGTCGGCGTCGGATTCGTTGTTGTTATTGTTATTATTTTTTGTGTTCTTGTGGCCTTCACAATTCAAGATATATTGTTTTTTTGCTTATATATTTATTTTGTTTTTTTTTCTTTCTTGCGTATTTGTTCATGGGACGGTGGTTTTTATTGCAATTTTATCGCAAAACTTTGCTCATTTTGCGTTTTTTGTTGTTTTCTTTTTTTTTTTCTTCTTCTTTGCTACTCTATAAGGTTTACATATTCCAACAACGCAAACTGCAATTTAAAATTTATATTTCTCTTTTTTAAATCTTAGTTTTTTTCTGATTTTTTTGACACACTAAGTTTTAACAAAAGTTCGTCACTTCATTTGGTTTCATAATAGGATTTTTGTCGTCATCATCATGCTATCATTGCTTTAGTCAGTCATTCAAACGTAATATCCTTTTGGCAATTTTCTTGTGACATTATCCTTTTCATTTATTTATATAAATTTTTATTTTTTTTTTTGGCAATGTGCACACTTGCGTCATATCATTCGTTCGTTCATTCGTTCTTAAGACCTTTTCTGTGCTTTTATCTCAGCTTTTCGGTTTATTTACTCGCATTTATCTGAAATAAGACAAAAGACAATATTGAAGATTTTTAATGTTTTGTTAATAGAAAATCGATTTATTTTAGAGTCTTAAATGGCATGTGATTTACTGTTATACGTTTTATGTTATCAACGTAATTGTCTGTCTGTTTGTATGTATCTAGCCTTAATATGTATTTATTGCTATCTAAGTTTGTGTATCTGTTTATGTGCTTTGTTAGTAGCTCGTATAATTAGTTTTTGTGTACGAATTCGACTTGTACAATTAATTATCTAAAGTTGCGTTTTACTTTTATGCTACGGCTTAAATAATAACAAAGCTTAGCCATTATAATTATAATTGGGCATACATTATTGTTCTTTGTTGTTAATTAACGGTTGAAATGCTTTTCTTAGTCGTGTACGTGCGTGAGTTTATATATTTTCACGCTCTAATAGTTTTAATGTGCAATGCATAGTGAAAAATTTCATTGGCAAATTATGTTTATGGCTTATAAAGTAAAAGATTTAACTTTGCTTAAACATTACGATTAACATAGTTTGCTTAATAGCATTTTGATTAAGATTGAATAATATGAATTTGTGTATGTAACTGCTGAGGCGATAGAGTGCGTGTAAGTTGACGTTTGCCATAATCATTATTCATTAATGAAATAGGCATTAATTATGTGTGTGAACTTAAAGGATAAATTAACAATAAACCGTGTGTATATATGTGTGTGTGTGTGTGTGTGTGTGTATACGCATTCATCCATCTTGGTAGACTGCTGTTATTGTTGTTGTTTGATAAATGTTTAAGAAAACTTGTAATTTTTCACAAAATTTACGTTCGTTGAACAACAGCAAGAGCAACATCAGCATCATCTGCAAGAGCAACATCAGCAGCTGCATGCGAAATGCGTTACCAAGAATGCCTGCCGCCATTTTTATGCGCCAAAAATACGAAAATGCATTTATCTTCATAACATGCCACATGCCTCAACCTACACAAGTATACAAAAACTCACACAGATACAAAGTACTCAACTCTGTGTGTGTGTGTGTGTGAATAAGATGGGTTTGTTTGCATTTGCCTGTCTGCAAAATGTCAACGAAAGTGAATGTTTCAGTGGCTGCTTTTGCTTTTGCCTTTCCTTTTGCCATTTACTGCCTTTTGGCTCAACTTTTGCAGCTGTTGTTGCTGCTCCAAAAAGTAGGCCACTGGCAATGGCTTTAATGTTGTTTGCTTCCTTTCCTTAATGCGCGCATTCTTTCTCTGTCTCTCCCTCTCTCTCTCTCTCTGCCCTCCACACTTGCCAACTTTCGTATATTCTTCATCAGTTGCTCTTCCAGCGTATCTTTTATGCTTTGCCATTCAAATTTATGCAGTTGACATTCGCTGCTGGAGTTTCTTGCTGATTTCGTGCATCAG
This sequence comes from Phortica okadai, assembly GCA_034638295.1. Lineage (NCBI taxonomy): Eukaryota > Metazoa > Arthropoda > Insecta > Diptera > Drosophilidae > Phortica > Phortica okadai. The sequence goes on along the minus strand of CM067849.1, from coordinate 46,050,710 downwards.
CATTTACTTTAACTTATACTTTGAATATGTAATAAATTGAAAATATTTGCACGCGCATGTTAAAGTCGCCATATTGAAAAGTGTTGAATGACTTTTCAAATTAACTAAATTAAATTCAACATATTGTTTACATTTGCCTTATTTTTATTTACACACATTTATTTGCCAGACATTTTCATTTTGTGTGTATTTCATTTGATTGTTGTTATTTCTTTTTTGCTTTGTTTGATTTGCCCAAAAAAAAAAAGCGAAAAAAAGTTTGTGTAAACAATTTTCTAATTAAATTTCACTTGAGGCTTCAACAAATTTTCAACCAACGAAATTCTCAACTCAACTTTGGAAGCCATTTTAAGCAACAAACCGTTTCATTTAAAAAGCATTTACTTTTATGTACATTTGTGGGTGTATGTGTGTGTGTGTGTGTGCATACACACGTTATAAGCTTAGCTCGGCTGTGCTTATAACAACTTTGACGCACATTTAACGCAAGGCATCGCACAAAATTGCTTGCCACAAAATGTTACTCAATTTCCTGATAATAAACAAGTTTTCATTTTTGGCAACAGCCAAACAACAACAGCAACAATAATGACAACACCACACACACACACACACACACACACACACAAAATGTTTCGCATTGAAGCTTTGCAGCTTTTATATTTTCCGCATATGCTCTTCCTTCTATTTTTGATTTCCGGCTTCGTCATTAAAACTATTCACCAAAAGTGCTTAATGACAAAACCAAGTTTGAGTCAAAAACACACACATATGCATAGTATGGTATATATACACACACATGGCAATCAAGTGAGACACACTCGTTAATGGCATTGCATTGAAACCAAAACGATTTACTCTCATATGAAACTTTAGCAATATTGCACTTGTGTTTGTGCTTGTGTGCATATATTTGAATTTGAAATTCATTTGCTTTGTTTTATCGTAAACTATGCCAAAGCAGATCAAACACACTCTCGTTTACTCTTAGATACATTACTGTAATTAACTAATCGACTAAGTAGCCCGCCAGCATTGAGGTACATTAATGAATTCAATAATCAATTGCAAAGCAAACACATTTCTAATTATTCATTTCATATGTATATGTATGTTTGCCATGTGCTTTCACTCATCAACTTCATTAATTCATTTATTTATTCATTGATTCATTGATACAATGGTAAACATTTTAGCGTAATCGCTCTTATTCATATTTTTCGGCATACAAACGTTCCCCAAAGTATTTCAATTTGCTCAATGACGTTTCAATGTCTTAATGCATTGCTTTTTGTGGCCGATTGGTGATTATGTTATACTTGTACAATTACAATAGATTAAATTTAATTTCATGTCGCCTCATACTCATGTAATTCAATGAGTTCGTTAACAATGCCATTGAGAATTTTGTTTAGTATTTATGTAACAATTATGTCAAACAATGACTGTCAAAATATGCCATTTACATACATTCAAGTACAGACATTTCCGACATGCTTTTAATGAGTCAATACATGACTTTGTGTGTTCAATTTTGCACAAAATTGTTTGATTAAATTTTATTATAAATTAAAGCACAAGGCATGATTCAACGCTTTAACTTTTGCTATCTCGAACACAAAACGTATTGTTTGCTTCTTTAAATTTTGAGTTTTTGCTAAATGAATAAAATCAATTGCTTTGTTGCATTAATACGATTTGCCGTCATGTGAAACCAAAATCAACTGCAAGTGTATTCGAGTAACTAAACTAATCTAACCAAGTGTACTAAAAATGCATGTCGTTATCTAAAAAATGCAATAAAACGCAGAAAATATCATGACAGTTGTACAAAAAATAAGAAAGAAAAATTATTTTCGGCTTTATCGAATTTTTTACACGCTCGAAAAATGCTTTTAAAATATATAAGAACGAACGTTAGACCTTCAGATAGACAGAGAAACTAACATGACTATTTCAACTTGCCTATATATACTCAACATGATTGAAGATATCGCCTACGGCACATTGCAAACTTCATCACAAAGTTAATATACTCTTGCAAAGAGTATAACGAAGAAACGTGAAATTTTGTACACAATTTTTTTGTTGCATACTTTTTGGGGCGCATTTTTCAACGCGCTGTACAAATTGATAACTGTGACCGAATTTCGTTTGTTGTAACCATGACTGCATGTCGGACTGTGTGCGATATATGAACTTGCCTCATGCCATGACATTGTCTGAATGTCAACGCTGTACAAAATATGTCATGCGTCTAAGTTGTCGACTCAGTCAGCGGCATGCAGCACAATAGCACAACAACAAAGCGTACAAAAGACAAACCCAAATGTCGAGCAACGAGCCAAAATAACAAAAAAAAAGATTGTTTAAAAAATTTTATCAAAAAAGAAAGGCAAAGCGTAACAACAACAACATAAAGCGCATAAAAAACGCAGCTGAAAAAAAAAAAATGAAAAAGCTTAAGAAAAAAAAAAAATGTCACGGAATGCTTTCGCATAAACGACAAAAATGCTCATATATAAATTCCCGTTTAACTTGCACGCATTTCAGAACGACTAAATTTAAGTCAAGCGAGCCACTTTAGTCAAAAGGTAAACGATTTTTCATTTTGCTGTATATTTTTATTTATTTTTTATTATTGTAATTTATTTTTTTTTTTTTTTTGCTATTTCAGTATTTGTTTGTGTTTGTCAACACTTTTAGATAAATTAAAAATTTCCATTCGACTGATGCCCAAAATGGCATTTCATTTAAAGAGCTTTTTACAAACGATTTGTTTTACATGCTGATGTTGATGATGATGACATGTTCAATCTGCTCAAATCCTTAAGGATTCAAGTTCAGGCACCAACATAACACATCACAACACAGTAGAGTGAACATAGTACTGTAATAGAACAGAGAGCTGAGCATAGCAGACATGTAGACACACCCTAACCCATATTGCTGAGGAATATGCACAGTCATGTCTATTATTTTGGAAAGCCAATTACTTCTCACTTAACTCCAGGGGGAACACTCAGAATGTGACCAAATTTTTGATGGGTAGGTGTCTGTGAGGTTATCTGTTAGTGTATTGGTGTGTTGTAAAGAATGTATATGGTTTTTAAGTGACACTTTAAGAAATTAAAGAACAGAATATAAAAAATTTAAGACAAAAACAAGATAAAGAAAACAATTGATTGAGATCACATTATATTTCAATCTATATATAGCTTAATAAATAAGATAATCAAAGATAGTATAGTTATAAAGAATAACTAGTCTGTCAATCTAGTTTGATTGTCAAAACTCTCAGTTTGATTATTTTCAATATACTTATAAATGTTCCATAAAACAATAAAATGAAATCAACTCGAACAATTGCATAAAAATATAAAATTTTTCCTAACTTACTGAAACAGTTGCTTGCTGCTCTTTTACAGCTTCAAGCTTGCTCGCTCACAAGTAAGAAAAAAATAAAACCAACGAACAGAAATGGCAGAATGAACGAACGAACATTGCCACATGGCACTCTCAGGGGAAATTTATCTAAATGTTGTTTCAAAACTTTAACTCGTGAAACATTTCTCTTCTTTTCTCTTTACTGCTTTTATTTGTTAGCGACTTTTTGTTGTTTTTTTTTTTTTTTTTTTGCTCGCACTTACTCTGAATCAGTTTATGCACGGTACAAAATAATCGCAGTTTTTTTTTTTTTTTGTTCTTTTTCTTACGCTAACATTGAGTCAAACATGAACAAAAGTTGACACAACTAAAGACATTACACAACAGATTACGTGTAGCTATATTTATAGTGTTTTCCAACACTAAAGTGTATCTACACATACACATGTACGTACTTATATACATATATATACAAAGTTACATGTACAGTCATAGAGGCATAGTAACAACTAAACAGATTTGCAACAACAAATTTTAGTGTTATACTTGTTCAAGTTGGGTTATTTGTTAGCTTATTTTGCGCGTAGCATCCTCATAGACAAACACACACCGACATAACTCCCCTCAACTCTGCTCGATTGGCTGATTATACGTACGCATATGCGTTTAAATGCGTGTGTGTGTGTATGTGTGTGCGTTTGTATCTGTTTGTACGTTTGCCTTCTTTGAGTTTGTTTAGTCATGTTAAGTCAAAAATGTTACAAGCAGAATGTTGCCTCTTTGTGTCGCGCCGCTTGTCATGCATGGCATACATTGCACATCTACGCACATATCCTTTTGCAAAGAGTCACGCCAATGTCGAGCCGGTTAATGTCTGTCTCGATGAGATCTCAATCCTAACGACAAAGTCAACAACTTTTTCAGCAACAACGTTTGGGGGGGGTGGGCCAAATTGAAGGCGTCGTATGAGTATGAACTTGTAACGACAACAAAAACTCCAACTGAGATGTTTATCTTTACAACTACGGCAAGGAACATACATACATGTGTGCGTGTGTGTGTGTGTGTGTGTGAGTGCTTATGAGTGCGCATATTTTGTGTGAAAGTTTTTCACGCATTTAGACATGAGCCTTTCATGCATAAACACAAATGTTCATTGCTCATTTGCTTATTGCTATTATTTTGTTCATATTTTCAGACACTTTTTAATGCTTCAACTTTTTGTTGTTGTTGTTTTGCTTATTTTATTTTTTATTTTTTTTTAAATTTACGAATGCCATGCATACACGCCTTTTAAATGTTTTTTACAGTTAAAAAAATAATTTTTTAGAGCTTAATTCATTTTATGCTCTTTTGACTCTTTTTGAAATATACACCAACACTCACACACACATATTTATAGAAAATTGTTTACACGCATTTGTTATCCTTTACCAACTTCCTTTTTTGGGAGTATTTTATTTTATTTTTTTTTTTTTGTTTGTCAAAAAATTGTTTTCCTTAGGCAAATGAAATATTTGCTAAATTCGAAATGTTTATTTTGCAAGGTGTGGCAACTTTTCATTTTTGTCTTATTTTTATAAATTTATATATAAAGGTATTCATTCTACATGCAATATATATACATATATTTTATTTTTTCTTTTCTCATGTGGCTTCGAATTACTCATATTGGTTTGAAATGTTTGCAAAGAGTTGATAAACTCGAAATTTTTGCTCTCTGAGAAGTTTTTGCTTTATGATTCAACTGCATGAGAAATGTTCTTGAACGTTCTTTACTCACATTCTGCATAAATGAGAAATCTCTATTTTTTTTGTTGTTATTTATTTGTGTGCATAAATTTTTTGATTTATTTTAATTTCATGTTTGAATTTTGTTTTCCGGCAACTGACGTGGCAAAAATGTTTGCTGAATTTTTGGTTTTTATTTTCTTAATGGTTGAATTGGTCATCATTTGTTTGTGAAATTGCTGTAGTCATGTTTACTTATATGTTAGCATAAAATTGTGATTTTAGTTTGGAATATTTAAATTATTTTTCATGTAATATATAAATTTTGCTAGAAAAATTGTTTCCAAAGTAAAAAATAAAAGTGGTTTTGCTGAATTGATCTGCTTGCTTGATTTATTGAAAACCGCAACAAATGAAATTTTACCGATCAATAATCTTTTATGTCACCATAGGCCTCAACAGCACTTAATTATATGAAACACTACACTGTAAGTTTATTTGAATTTTCAAAATACAATTTCGCCTACATTCTCATCTCGAAATAATTTGCTAAAATGCCATTATTTTTTAATAAATTAAAAATTAGTCACATTTCGCCCTCTTCATATACCACTTACAATATGTATGTGCAATTTTTCCATAACAAAAGTTGAATTAATTGTCAGACACTTTAATTTCTTGTATGTTGTTTTTTTTCCTGTTATCAATTTATGTTGTCTTTGTTCTTTTTTTTGTTTCTTCTTTTTAATTTGCAAAAACCACAAATTGAAATAAGCAAACACCCAAGCTACAAAAATAAAAAAAACAACGACATCATCAAGAAGATCATATAACCTGAGGCATATAACTCATACAAGCCACAACACTGTAAGTTAATTTTTCTTTCATATTCCAACTACAGTTATTTCAACACAGCACGTAGTCATAAATCTACACAAAAACATTTACACACACACACACATATGTATATACAAACTTATATACGTTGCCAAACATCAAAAGTAATATTTTTTCTTTGCTCTTTGTTTTCTAAATGTCTGAAGGGTCACTGCTTTCATGCTGCTCAGTATCCTTCATATGTATCCTTATGCACATGCCAACATAATACAAAAAAAAAAAATTGAACCACTAAAAACAACAAAAACAAAAAACAACCATACAACAAAAACGGTCTATAAAAGCAAATGTTGTTGCTGTCCAGGCTTGTGGCGCCTCTAAGGCAAAAAATCAAAAACAAAAAAGAAAACAACAAAAACAGCAGCATCAACAGCCATTCTACAACAACAAAGAATATAAAGTCGACTATAAAATCACAGGTTTATATTTTTTGGTGTTATGCCCAGTGAATTGAAGAAGAGGCGAAGGCATCAAGTGGAAAGTATGGACGCGTCTGGAGTATTTCGAGCACAGTTTTACTTTGTGTTTTTTGTTCTTATTCTTGCTGTTGTTGTTGTTGTTGTTTGGTACTGTACTTTTGTATAGTTCATTCACTGAAAATGAGTGCTTGCCAATTGGGCAAAAGTGGGCGTCAACATGTTGTAAGTATTTTTAATGCTTTTAAGCACTTGAATGCCACCTTCTTGAAGTTTTTGCGCTTTGCTTTGTATTATTTGTTGTTGTTATTGAATTTTTTTTCGGTTTTTCTGTGGCCAAAGCATAAAATAAAATTTTGTATTGAGGTAGTCGCATGGCATAAATGTTGATTTCTCTTCTTATTTATTATTTTTTTTTTTTTCTGTATTAGTTTCGTCTACTGATGAGTTGCCATAAATCACGACTGCACTCGGGCATAAACTTTGATCTGTTTATAAATTGCATGTGCTTAATCATTTCAGGTGTAAAGACAAAAAAAAATCACACACACACACGAATACACAAAAAGTAGGGAGTACAAAAATTTGTTATTTGCGTTGTGGCAAAAAGTTTCGTTTCTACATTTATTCATATACAGGCGAGCAACATGCGAGCGTCTACTTTGTTATGCTATAAAGAATCATTACAAAAATTAAGCATAACTTAATTTATGGCTTAAAGCCATGAGTAGAATAAAACTTATTACTCATACGCCTGTTAAGCCGCGACGCGTGGCCAACGGCCGCTCCTTGATTCTATTTAGCACAGCAAAATCCCAAAAGCAATTAAAATCAGAAGTAGCACACTTGGTCGGACGGACTTACACACACACACACACACACATAAACGCCCAATCCACTTGAGCATAGAGACACATGTTGTTAGCGTTGTTGTTTTTGTTGTGTATAATTTTAGCACACGATACCTTTTCATATATATGTATGTATGTATATTAATACCAAGTATTAGTCGCTAACGGCGATTATAATGAATGCGGCAAGTTGTTGGCGTTGCTCGTGGCAAGTATTAGCAACAAATTCTAAAGAAAACTTATGCATACACACACACATACACTCAGTATTGTTGCCACATTAATAGTTGTACAAAAGCTTACAGGCGTTTTGGCATAGCAAATATAAATGAATATATTAAATATTTTTCAGATAATATAATAAAAAGAAATTGTTTATTTCTATTTAAGCTCATCAGTCATGACGACCCTATACGTATTTGTATCCTCTTTATTAACATTTGTCATTGTTTTCATTCTTCGCATACAATGCATTTAAATTATGTTGCATACTTTAAAGCGTTGGTATCAAGACCATCAAATGCGTCATGCTGACACTCCTTTTATCGCTTGCTCTGTTATCTGTTTATCTGTTTTATCAATATTCAACCACGCACAGCGTTTGTAATTCTCTTTTCTGTTGAATAAATTCATTCATAAATTTTGTTTGTGCGACCATCAAATTTAGACGCAAATGCACATTTTCATATACGTAATTGTGTTTGTATTGGTTTTGTGGGTTTATAAAACTCTATGTGTATTGTTTGTGTGTAAGCACAGCATGGCAATTTTTGCATTAAGAAATTTTCATTAATTTTATAGTGTTGGCACATATTTATGTATGAGATATGCACAACCAAAAGCAGTTACAACAAAAGGGCTCAAATACATACATATACACACACACATAAACATAGAAAATTGCTTTGTATACAAATAGATACATAAAATCATTTAGGATTCATGCATTACTTAAACCAAAAACACATTTGTTTACTTGCCACAACAGCAGCCAACGACCAAATAACATGCTTAAAAAGACAATGCCAACAACTACAACGACAACAACAACAACTATAAGTTGAATCTTACCAAAAGCTGATGTTGCAAATTTTCGCATTAATAAATCTCTAGTTTGCTCAATAAATTTCTAAATAGCTAACACCAAAAAACAACCATCATGCCCCGCCTCAACAATTTGGCTGCTCTTCCTTTAAGCCATTAACACTGCTTCCTCTTCTTCTTCTTCTGTTTCTACCATTTGCTTGTTTTTTTTTTTTGTTTTCTCTTTTTTCATTACATTACTCTTACAATCTTCTCGTTTTCCATGTTGAAAATTTCAGAGAATTGCTATACGCTCATTGCCAAAATATCTCGAAATTTAGTTGGAAACTATCCCTTTTTTGTTTTCTTTGATTTAATTAGTCTTTCCAAGTGTGAATTTTGTATTTTCCCCGACTTGACGTAAACTTCAGCTAATTCTTTCTTATTTTTAACTTGCCTAGGTAATATTTAAGTGTACACATTATTTATTTCTTGAAATTTCTTCAATTTGTTGCTTTCAATTCAAGCAAGTTTTTATTGTTGTTTCAGTACTTTGCGTGAAAAGTTTTCTTTGATTTAGTTTGGTATCTTATTTATTTCATTTCGGGTTTTTTTGTTTCTGAATTTCATTTGTGCTTCTTCTTATTTTGGCGCAGTTGTTAGTTTTCTCAAAAGAAATTTATGATTTTTTTTCGCAAAACTTATTATTTCTTTTTTTTTTTTTTTTGTTATGATGCGAAAGTTTGAAGAAAACTTATCAAAAGAACTGCTTGTGCAGGAATTGTAAATAAATTTTGAGATGTTTTTGTGTCTTATTTTTTCACACACACTCATTGAATTTATAAAAACAAAAATATGAACTCTATGTTAATTAATAAGAAATAAGCAAAGCGTTGCAAGAAATTTGTAGAACAAAAATGCTAATAAACTTAAATAAATTTTCATGTATCATTAAAACCTAAAGAACATTTTTTTTATGAGATAAAGTGTGAAATAACACCTCGAAGTGCTTTCGATGCAAGGGAATAAACAGTCCGTTCGTTTGTCTATCTGCCCTTCATCTTCCGTCTTCCACTGTTATCCACTTACGCTTATTTCTTTCAAAGACAAGTTATGAATCACTGGAGCAAATTAGCTGCAGCGCAGAAAAAAATTATGCATAAATCAAACTCTTATCAAAAAGCCGTTAAAGAGATATTTTTTTATTACAATAAATAGGCACACATACACATACAATTATTTGGAATAAAAAAAATCAGAAAACAGGTTTACAAAGTACAATTTCACTTAAAAAAAGCAATTAAAAATAATTTTATAATAAATTATTTCAAAATATTAAAAATATTTCTCAGTTTAAACAATATTTTGTTGATTGGCCATTTTATAATTTATTTCAATTTCGGCATTTTGATCTTCACGTCGTGTGCCCCGCACCCGTGGTTGCCTGTGGGGCATTGCGTAGTGTAACTTTCGCCAAAATTTGGGGTCATCCCACCTGATGTACGTATTAATATTAAGATGTGCCCTTAATTCACTATCAAGGTTCTCAAAGTTTTTAATTTTTTATTTCCACTCGCATTGAATTATGGGAACGAACTAAATTTCTTTCTTTTGTATTATTAAAATTCACAATTCTTTTACAGCGTGAATCATCAGTAAATAAGGCCACTTTTGACCACCTATGGTGGTCCTGCAATAATATACGCTCACTTTATAAAAAATTTTCCATCAGTTTTCAACGATGATTAATCAGCCCGTGATCAAAAGCTGATTAAAGAGAATTTTACATCGTCAACTAGTCAACTACATCGTTCAAACAATTTATTCTTTCAGCAGTTTCTTACAGCTTCAGCAAAACGTCAAAGCCTTGTGAATCTTTCATCGCTGTTCTATAGAACAGAAATTCAATATTTTTGCATATTTTATGGCATTCAGGGTACATCATAAGGGACCATAGAAAATTCTATGCGGCAAACCATAGCAACAGAAAAAAAACCGACACACAAGGACAACCACGAATTATTTTGGCTTTTCACACGTGCGACTTTGCGCAAAGTGTCAACGCAACTTTGTGCAAATTATTAAAACATTTTCCCACGGGTGACAACACTTTCTAGTTAGGTGACAGACGCAACACAACAACGTCGCCGTCGCCCCCAAGCCCAGGGGAACGATTGAAGCAGTTATGCAGGCTAAGCCATAGCCCAAAAACAAGCAAAACAGTTAAGATAAGCACTGTTAAAAGAGTTGACACACACACACACAGACACACTCACGAACACACGTCGAAAAAATTGAGCTCAAAAAAAAAAAAAAACAAAGTAAAACAAAATTTGAACGCTTAAATATTTAAGCAACTTGAAAAATGCAAGAGATATAAAGGCGTCAGAGTCAAAAAGTGGGTCAGACACAGTGTACTAAGTGTAAGCCAAGTAGGTGAGTGTGAGTGAGAGAGAGAGAGAGAGGAAAGAGGCAAAAGAGATAGCATAAGTGCACAGATCAGAAGAAATTAGTGAAGGAGTGAAGGACTAAGCAACGTAACAGTACAAAATGTTAACAATAATGTGCGGGGGAGGTTGCGGGGTTTAACTGTTGTGGGGTAAGGTTTTTGTACGGCACATAAGCGTATAATATATGAATGAGCGAGCGACGCCAAGCGGATTAGTACGCGTAATAAAAGCTAAAGAGGCAGACAGCACAGAAGGTCGCTCAACTGTGTCGAGGATATACAAACACACTCACACAGACACACACAAATATATTTATATAGATTCATATACTCTATATACATACATGATGCTTACAGTCTAAGGGATAAAGCAGTATAGCCATCATGCCTGAGCATGAGCATGAGGCAGACAGCTTCATTAAGATAAACCAATAGCTGCTAAATTGTTAACATTAGGCATGCATAATGAATTAAAGCTCAAAGCGAAACTATTGCCACACACACACAGACACACAGTCACATAGATATTAAGCTAAAGCGTTGCGCAAATTTAACTTAATCCCACACACACACAAAGACACGCACACGCATAAATATTGAAAACGTGGCTTAAAGTGAAAGCTTTTTTTAGGCTGTTACTGAACGAAGAACAACAACAAAGAAAATAAAAAAAAAAACAAAAAAAAAAGAAGGCATACTTCACCTTAACCTCAGCAGGCGGCACAAGTAGTCCAACAACAACAACAAAAAAAATAGACCAACAACAAAAGTTCAGTGAGTGTAACGACGACTTGAACGTCGACAACGACGACGACAAACGAGCAAACATAACCTAAAAGATTATTGGCGTAGGTTTCACTCATACAAACCCCCCATACACACACACATAAATACACACCACCACCCAGCACACGCACACATACACGCATCACTAAAGCGCTGTAAGGAACTTTCATTTTTTTTTTTCTGCTCTTGTTTTGACTTGTCTTGTCTTCGCTATGCACAAAGCCACTTTGCCTTCTCTTTGACAGCAGCGACAGTGGCGTCGTCGAAGGCGGTCAGCGGAGGGCGCCGGGTGGAAGGCGGCTTGTCTTACGCCTATTAAGGTTGTTCAGCAATTCGTTTACTTGTTAACAGACTCGGTTTTTGCCACCTTGCCTCGCAACTTACGAAAAGCACTTCGAATTTTGCTACTGTCACTGTCACTGCTTCGACTTCTGCTTCTGCTGCTGTTTCTCTATATTGTCATTGTTGTTATTGTACATCAACCTGGTGGCGGCAAGAATCTTGTCTTGTGTTTCTTTGTTTTTTGTTTTTGTTTTTTTTTTTTTTTTGTGTCCCTTAAGGGACTTGTGTCTTTGTTCTCACAGCTGTTAGACATTTTGCGGCCTTACATATTCATAATTTAAAACTTACTGATTTTTGTTTTTTTTTTTCGCATACAATTTTGTTATTGTTTAATTACACGTAAAAAAAAACAAAAATATTATAATAACAAAACTAAATGAAGTTTTATATATGAATTATTTAAAATTTTATTATTTGTCGTTATTATTTTAACAGAATCAATGATTATATATAATACATTTTAATGTCTTATTTACTCATCATTAGTTTTGTTGTTTTTTTCTCTCAGTGCATATTCATCACCATTTGTGAGCCTGCTTTGCTCTTATTGTAATGAAAACTAGAAAACGACCCCAGAGGTGTTGAATTATTTTCGTTGTTTTTTCTTTATACTTATTTACACACTTTTTGTTTCTTTTTTTTTTTTCTTTTCTAAGCTATTACTACTTGTTTTTCGCCTACAACTTATTTTCGCTTTCTTTGCATAAATTCTATGCTTCGCTGACTTTGTTTCGCCATATTTAAATTGTTGGCCAAACCAAAAAAGAAAAAGAAAAAACAAAACTAAGTAAGAAGAAGCTACAAACAAAGGAATGACAAGATGGCCAAAACGACAATTTTGCGTTTTGTCTTCTTTTTCTTGTTGTACATGTTCTATGTGTGTGTGTGTGTATTCTTTTGCCAACCTTTGTCTTGTTCGTCATTTTGTAGAAATATGCCTTTTTTGTCGCCTCAAACATTGTTGTTGTTGTTGTTGTTGCTGTTGTTGTGAATATGTTACTTTACAGTTTTGCTTGTAATTTACTTAAAACCGCACAAAATGCCATTTTGTTTATATGAATGTCTCTTTTTCGGTTTTGTTCAAAGACAAAATCGCCGCTGGCCTGCAGATGTCTTGTATTAAGTTATTATATTTGTTTTTTTGTTTTTGGAATTTCTACAAATTCTGCACAACTTTCAATGTAAAATAACTTTGAAGAAGTTGAAAAAACAAAACAAATTACAGAAATTCACATTTCTTACGCTTGAGCAACAAGCCTAAATGAAATTCATTTCGAAGTAAAGTTTAGCAAAGTAAAATCTGTAAGACGTCATAGTTTAAATGACAGAAATTCTTGAAATTTATTCAAAACTTGCGTAATAGAAAAAAAAAAATCATTTTCTTCTTATTATTTTCACGCTTTTGTTGCTAATGTTAAATCCTGGCACGCGTTTCCGCCATAAGCAACTTAGACTGCGCCATACATTTGTGATTTCCGTTACGTATACTTAATCAAATTGAAAAGTGCGTCGTGTTATTGTTACTCATACGACACGTAAAACATCTTTAATACATTATGCCTGCTTACTCAATGTTTGCCAGCAAAAATTTAATTTCAACCAAGCCAAAACTACAACAAAATGCTCGTACACGCCCAAATGCCACCCAACTAATACTTTAATGCCACCAAGAAAATCTCCTGCACGATTCATGGTGACGATGATTTCACTTGATTGCTTCGATTGTTTGCAATTTACTTTGCCCTGCCTCAAGCGCTCCGTTTCCATACAACGCGGCAGGGATGTTTTTTGTCGTACAGCACAAGCAAACAAGACAAAGTGTCCTTAATTCGTATAAATTTTTACGCCCTTAAGTTGACTTTGTTCAAAATAAAATGAAAAAAAAAAAAGATGAGAGACTTAATAGAATAAGAAATAAAAGACATGAACACGAATGTTTAAGCGAAGTTTGTTGATGAGCGCACAAGAAAAATGGCGACGTGCAGGAGTGTTAAAAAGGTCAATGCAGCCAAAACAAAAACAAAAAACCGAAAAGTTTTTTCAACTTTTAGCCAACAATTCGAGGTTTGTTTGGCGTTGTCATTTCTTTTAATTATCATTGGCATTTTTGCATGCTCGAATGCCGACAATTCCAAAAAACCAGATCCCCGAGGACATACAATTGTCTCTCTGTGTGTTTCGCTCTGTTTTTTGCCAATCACTTTGGGACGCTTGCTCGCTTGGTCGAGCGATTTTAATGCTGCTCTGTTGTTGTTCCTCTTCCGCCTCGTTCGCTGACTGTTCATTTAAGTGGCGTAAATTTTAATTGATTTGCAATGTTAATAACAAATTGTTGTTGTTGTTCGTTGTCAGTGTTGTATATACATTTAAAAAGCCTATGCCACAAAACAATTGAAATACAAAAAAGAAGACATAAACAGAATGCTTATGGAAGCTTAAATAAATTTTCATTTTAATGAAAATATATGTATATTTCCATAGTATTGTTGTATTGTGTACTTGTGCTAACAACAAGTGCACTTAAAGCAACATTAAATATTTATTTGTCTACTTCCGTGCACAAAAGTCACAACCTAAATGCCTCATAACAAGCTCATAATGCGAGCACTTTGTTGGTTGTTCTTCTGCTTGTTGTTGTTCTTCCTCAACTCAGCTCAACTCAACTTAATTTAACTCAGCACGCTTGTGAACTGAACTTGAGAGCTCACCTTCGCATAAAGATGACTTTGACTTGACTTTTTAAATATTAATAAAAATTGTGAAGCAACGCAACAATGATGACGAGAAGTTGCTCTGCGCCAAACGGCTACAGACTAATATAAATATTGAAGTATTATATTGTTTTTTTTTTTTTTTGTTTTTTGTTATTATGAAGCATTTAAGACAAAAGCGCAGAAGAAGTAAAAGCAGCAACATTTTCTAATATTAAATATGCAGATATTGTTTTCTATATTTTTCTTTGCAATGAGTGCAACTCAAGAGACTTGTACAAAAACAAAAACGACAACAAATTTTAATCACATTTTATTTGAAAGCGTGGCGTTATTTATAACTGTAAAAGATAAGCATAATATTGTTGTTTTTGTGTTTGATTAAAGAACTTAAAGAGTAAATAAAAATTCGCTTTAAGTTAAATGACTTTTAAAAGGTCAACTTATTTTGACCTAACACAACTTGCAATACTATAAAAACAGAAAACAATAATAAAAACAAGAAGAAAAAAAAAAGAATTCGTGCAAATATTCACAAAATTTAATTAACTTACGCAAGTTTTATTAATATTTGTGGCATTAACGAATTTCTCAACTGACGAAAAATGCCGCAAGAAATACCAAAAACAAAAAAAAATATGAGCAAAGTCTGTTTAAGCTGCTATAATAAAAAATATAACCAAAGAAAATAAATAAAAAGCAAAAACACCAACAACAACACGCTTATTACGTATACAATTTACTTTATTACACAAACTGATTATAGTTTCAATATGAACGGCAACATTATACGTATGAGCATGAGAGCGGCAGCGAGGCAATGTGGCAAGCCAAGAATGCGAGTGAAAGCCATGAGCAAGAGTCAGAGAAAAAAAAAAAAAAACAAGAAAAAAAATGGATAAAAACAGAAAATAACATGAAGGAAGACTTTAATATCCTGATATTATTATTATCATTATTAAACTGTGAAACACATAATAAACACGCAGGGTTACCATAGAATGCAATCAGCAAAGAAGCAAGAGGCAAACATACAATACCAAAGAGAATGAGTGAGAGGAGAAAGAAAAGGAAAAAGAGAGCAAAAGACAAGAACAACAACAACAAAACCAAAATGATGTTGTAATATGCGATGCTGTTTACTGCCAACTTTTACTTTAATGCGCATCATGCGCATTCCGCCATTTTAACGAGCTAACGACCCAACAACCACAATAACAACAACAACAACAACTGTAATAATAATCTCGACCACAAACACAAGCCACTGCGATATTTGTGTCTTTAACGCCTTAGGTCGCAAAATGCTGTTAAATGAGGACAATAATCGATATATGCTCTCACAGATTATGGCCATGTTATAATCTATTGAAATGCATTTATTACGTATACGCCGCGTTATGCAGCAAAATGGACATTGTGACACATACTCAAGCAACAACAACAACAACAACACACTTCTTGGATGTGTGTATGGCTTAGTAACGACATGCCTTACGTGCCATGTCATAAACACTATAATGCCTTGATGTCTTTAATGTACTTTTCAGACACGCAACGTTGTTGTCTCATTTTACTCTGCTTGCATGCGACGACATGCAACGACTTAAATGATTTGAACAAAATAACAAAAAATATACAAATAAAATCGACTTTTTTTCTTATTTGCTGCTATCGAATTTCAATCAAGTTGAATTTGTTTCGTTCTTGTTTTTTTTTTTTTTTGTTTTAGGCCAAGCAAAGTTTGCAATTATTCCATGCTGATTACGTAAAAGTTGTTGCTTTTTTTAAGCAAAACTTTTCGTTCATATCAGCTGGTCAATTAATGGTCACTCAACCACTCGCTCACCCACTCATTTACTTACCCACTCACTCATTTACTCACTTACCAACCCACTCACTCACTCAGTGATTCATGTCATTTCCTTTAATTAGTTGTTAATTATGTAGACTTATCAAGTGTTTGCATGTGTTAACTTTGTACATTCATACGATTTTTGCATGCCGCAGACATCGTCAACGCCGACGCCGACGTCAACTTCGATATCGTTGTCGTTGTCGTCATCCTAATCACAAATCTTAACGAACATGCAATATTGAAACCTTTCAAAAGTTTCTCTGGGTCATTGTGCGATACAAATAAGTATGAAGTGTTTTTTTTTTTCGAAACTTTGCTTTTTGTTTTATTGTTAGTTACCTGTAATGAAAAAAAATGAGAAAGAGAAGTGCTCAAGTTAGTTAATCAAGCCAATACGAACATGAATGTTCTAGTTGAGTTCATTAGAGATAAAATGTTTGTATTGTTTGAGTAATTTGCAAATAACGGAAAAAGCACAAAAAATAAAACGGTTTAAGAGACGTTCAAACTTAAAGCGCCCCTTATTTTATATTATATTTTAATAAACATCACCGAAAAGGTGTCAAGCATGTCTATTCTAAGAAAACAATTATTTATTCTCATCATTTTCTTATTTGCCTTGAAGGATATATTCACTCAAATAGTTCATGCGAAGCTTTCAAGCAACGCACGACTTGATATTTTCTTGTTATTACTTTCGCAGTTTTTTTATTTTTTATTAACATTTTCTTAACAACAAAATCAGATCAAATGTCCAAGACAAAATAAAACTAAATAAATTCCAGTCAATATTAACCTTTTGCTGACCTTAACAAAATCCATATTTGACCAAAAAGTATAAACTTCGTCACAGTGACTGACAGCGGCAAAGATTTACAGTTGATTTAACCATTTAAGGCAATACAAAAGCATAATAAGCGTTTCACCGCAAACTTCAGACCCACGCGCATACTAATACAAGCACAAACACACACACACAAAGACAGATATTACCAAGCTAAACAAGCCTGACTGACTGTTTGTTTTATTGAGTCCTTTCCGCTTGAGCTACCATTTTATTTAAGATAAAAATCATGTGCAGTCATTAGATTGTTTTCGATTGACGTGACATGATAATGAATGATTTTTGTTGTTGTTTTGCTTTGCCCATTTGCCATTTGTTGGTTTTGTTTTAGACACTTTACTCAGCTCAACTCTTTTTCTGCACTATTTATTCTGTATTTGTTGTTGTTGTTGATGTTGATGTTTTTCCATATACTACTTGACGGCACTCGAGCGCTTTTGTGTAAGTGTGTGTGGTAATTTTGTGGTGAGAACCTGTAATTTTGTGTTTGTTTTTGATCCTTTTATTCTTTCATTCTCAAAATCATTTTGTATGCATAATGTTTAAGCACACGTCACTTTTTGTTGATTTGTTTATTGCTCAGTGAACGAATGTCCGTGTGCCGAAGTGCCATGAAAGCCATAATATTCACAGTTATTGACAGCAGAAAAAAATAATGGTAATAATAAAAACTTTCGCGCACAAATTAACGTAAAAGGTAATTAAATTTATGCACGTTATTTCGAAATTAACAATGAAATTGCACGAAATGCTTTTGAAAATTTCTATTCATGTTGAAATTTACTCAATTTGTATTTGTGTGCGTATGCCAATGACGTTTGATGATGAGTTTGACAAGAAGAAGTTGCCGCTCGACATTACCAAGGGCGTTGAATTTACCTTTGGCGTTTCTCTGTGCACGACATTCTTTAATGTTCGTCCGTGACAAAATTCGATGTCTGATAAAAGTTGACACGAACGAGTTGAGTATTTGTGCAGACATAATATTTAAAGTATGCTTTAATGGCACAAAAAAGATGAAAACAACAACAGCAACGAGTTCTCAAAAATCGATATAATAATTTTGTGTACTTGAGACCAATGAGACAAGTCATTAAAGCAGACAGACAGACAGACAAACAGACGCGCTAACAAAATGTAATAACAAAATGCAAATATTCGTTTACTGTCTCAGTTTGTTGACACTTCTTCTCTGTTTTTTTATTCAGTTTATTTATTTAACTGTATATTTAAGCTAATTAGCATTAAACATGAAAGAAGTTCATGCGCGATAACAACGAATACTTGATGGCCTTAAGACATGCTTAAACCATGGTTACATCAACTGAGGCGGAAGCGAAGTTCAATGATTGTTGGCGTCTGCTAAATTGTAATTGATTTCATAGAAGGCTTAAAATGTTGAAACAATCAAATTAAATTTAATCAATTTTAAATTTCAATTTATGCTTTTAGTAACATTTAGTAAGAGATAGTAAGAAAAATCAATCCATAAAAACATAAAATTTCTTAGAAGCAACAACCGGATCAGCAAGCATGAAAATCCATCTTTATCGGGAACAGACTTATCAACAGCAAAGATATTTTAAAGGATTGCAGTAAAACATTAACTCGTCAAAAAGTGATGATAATTTTTTTCGCTTTTAATTTATATAATCTTTTGCTTATCAAAACAAAATAATATTTTTTTAATATTTTCATGTATCAAAATTTCTTTCACAACTTTAAACAAAACCTTTTACCTCAAGAATATCAAAGTGTTTGGATTAAGTACTTTATTTTCGACAAAAAAAAATTAAAAAAAAATTCTTAGAAAAATGTCTGTAATAATTTTGTGCCGCCATTAAAATTATAATTTTCAAAAAAAGGTTGAAAAATGTATGCCAAAAAAACACAAAATGTCCGAAGGCAACTCAACTTACAGCTTAGGAAAATAAAATTAGTCTGCGCAATTTGACTAAGCATGAAAATATTCACTTGGTAAAAATCAAACTTTTGTGCTTATCTTTTTATCTTTTGCAAGAAAAACAAGATTCAGATTTCAAAAATAATACGAACTTTTACTTCATTAAGTGTTTCTTTAACCTTTCATTTTCTGTTTGGTTCACTTTGTTTTTTTTTAATTTTTTTTTTTTTCAACACGCTTAACAAACTCATGACAACCCTTTTTAGCATGAAACAATTTAGTACTGCCAAGCATTAAAATGCATGCGTGATTACACTTCGCACACACACAGATACATATACCATTGAATTGTGTGTGTGTGTGTGTGTGCATACATGTGTGTTAATGTGTGATTATGCGTTAAAATGTATGTGAGTGCGTGTTCGAGGTTTATTGTGCCTTTCGGGCGTTACATTGTATTTGTGCCAAGTAGGCGGCGGCAACGTGTTTGTATGAGACATGCATGAGAAATTAGCACAAACAATCATAAAATACGACAGGCAAAAAGAAAGTAAAACAAAATAACGAAAAAAAAAATGCCACACAGATAATAAAAACAAAGAATGAAATACACAAAAAAGAAATTAAATATATCACGTGTAGCATATTATTAGAACATTTGCTTATTACCCTTCTGCTTATCCAAACCACACATGCACACGCACAAACAACCACCCACTCATACTTACAGCACTCAAATGTACATACACACACACACGTCAGCATCACTTGAGCTTGGTTTTCCACTTGTCTTTCTATTTGTCTTTTTCGCTCCTCTGCAAGCGTTGTTGTTTTTTTTTTTGTTTTTAGGATTTTTTTGGTCTCGTTTCTGCCCTTGTTGTTGCTACAATTCTGTTGCTTAGCTCGCAAAGCATATTAACACGTGTTCTTCTCAATGCGACTCACTCAATTTTCATGTTTTTGTTCTTTGCTCCTTTGGCACTTTACATGCTCCTTTGTCCTATAAGTTCACCATACTTTGCGTGACTTTTGCGGTTATTTTTTTTTTTTTACTTGATATTTTTTCATATAATTAATACACGTTTACATGTTAGCAACTTATTACGGTTGACATGCTTCTCATGCTTATGTCTAAGCAACAATCACAAACCGTCGTCTAGCACCTTACGTCTTAGCATGCCATATCAACCACAATCTAAGAAGCGCTAAGCCTTCAGTCGACCCAAGTCAATTGACGTGACGCGACGACAACGACAACAACAACAACAAAGGCAACGACAAAAGTAAATCTTGTATGCGTCGCACAAACAAACGTTGGGAAATTAATTTTTAAATATCTGCTTTATATCAAGTCATGAAAAATTTATTAATGAATATTCATGCAATGCAGTAGAATATAAACAAAAAAGAAGAACAACCACGGCAACTGTCATTTGTTCTGCATGAAGATACTGTGTATCTGTATCTGTATGTATTTTTATTAACAAATGAGAATCACCGCTATAAATTTACATTTTTCGATGTATTGATTTTTGTAGCACAATTCTTAAAACGCATTAATATAATTGGAAAAATTACTTCCGGTCGTGTCAGTAAGTTTTATTGATACACGTTTGTATACGTACAATTCGTATATGCAAAAAAAATCACTTTTGATAAATATTTACAATAATTTCATGGCTTTTTGCAATTTGTTATTAAAAATATAAATGTCTGAAAAATGCAAATTTCTCATTAAATTGACCAAAGTGTTGTATACTTAATTTGGTTTCAACTACTTTTTATATTTAATGTGTTATTGATGTGTCAATTAACTGGTTATAGCTTAAATAGTACAAATTGTAACGTTCTCGATATTTTATTGCAGCTAACACTAAAGCCTTGAAAAAAGTTGTAAAGCAAATCATTGAATTTAATATGCTTCACGATCAAAAAGGAAATTTTCACTCTTTTACACTCTTACTCTATTTCTTTCTTCTCGAACTCTATCTCTCTATCTCTTTGCTAAGCCCAACCCCATTGAGCTTAAGTGCAAAAGTATATTTTTCTCTCTTACATTAAAAAGTAAAAACATTCATGTTCACTGAGATGAACATAATTGATTACAGGTTATATATGCACGTACGCCACTCACGCCCTTCAGCAGGGACACACACACACGCATGCTTTAATGTACATATATGCACTTGCAAGGACAAAATCAATTCATGTTTAATTAAATTATCTTGTTACTTTTATCAAAAGTTGCCACGAGCACAAAGTTCAAAATGCCACCAATTTGCCATGACTTTCTACCTTTATTCACACATATGCACACACAAGTAAACGCATACACGCATACCTACAGAGGCACATATTTTTCAAAGTCAATATGAAGTGCTCGATTTAATTGAAATTCTTTGATAACATTTTTTTTTCACATACGAATGCACTCCAAGCTAATTACTGCACGACCTTCAGCAGTAGCATATATTTATAACTGTAACTGTATCTGTAGTTGTTTATATGTACGTGTGTGTGTAGAAATACAGATTGATTGAGCTGATAAGTAAATATGAAAGTCTATGAAACTATGCCAACTCAATTGCTGACGTCATGCTCGACTTCAAGGGTGGGCTATAATTCATTTATCAATTAAGACAAACCATTCGTGCCAACAGGTGCTCGTACATTGTGTTATATTTAAATAATTTTAATTAATTAAATATTTCCTATAATTTATCTGTTACTGGCAAAATTTGAAACAGCAAATAAATTTAATACAATTTAAAGTATTTTTTTCAATTCTTTTTTTTCCGAAATGCCAAACTAATTTGCAATCTCATTACCATGCTGGTTTAAAATAATGTATATTTTTATTTTAATTTTTTTTGCCATATTTTAATTATTTTAACGTGTTGTGAACTTATTTGGGCCGCAACACAAATGCAACAATGAAAACTTTAATTATATACTATGCATTTTTTTTAAATTTTTATGTTAGAAAAATAAGTAGCATGAATATTTATAATTCCACATAAAGCACAATAGCATTATTCATATATTTATTTTTTTGTTTACTTTTTCAACTATAAATTCTGAAATTATTTTACATATGTTAAACATAGTTATGCATAATTGAATTTTGCTACTTTATTGCATTTCAAAGCAGATATTTTTCAAATTATTTAAATTAAAACAAAATAATTGATCAGATCAAAATCATTCGACTTTAATTGACTTTTATCAATTTATAATTAGTCATTTTGCGACAATATTTATGCATAATAATTTATTTATAAATGCGTTATAATAAAATGCTTTCAACTTAATGATAGAATAAACCGTTGGTGGGGTAACTATTATTAGGAGCATGAGTAATGCAAAAGTTTAAAAAAAATCTTACTTCTATAAATCTAACTTCTATAAATCTTGGTACAACCAAGCAAAGTAAGTAGTAAACTTTAAAGGATACCAAATAAAAAGTGTATTTCAACGGAATCTGAAAACAAGTTTTAATAAAAATTAAAATTTTAATACTCTTGAGATCCAAAGTGCCTTATAACTATCGTTTGTTTTAAATTTTTTCTTAAACAATACTCTCGCTTGATTCATGTCTCAATAAAAAAATTGAAATTGATTTATTCTATTGAAATTTGTTATACGATACCGCAGATACTAAGATACACCACCTTTTCTTGTCGTTAACTTCATATGAAAACAAGACAAATATGTTAGATTTCAAATTCCCTGTACATAGGTCGGGAAATTAAAAAATCCAACATATTTTTGAGAAAATGTACTTATCATTTTTGAATCCAACGCATTCATGCAAAGGTTAATCGAACAAGATCAGCCAATTTGGCCCTCAAAGTTTATGAGTCTACGTCAAATATACAATGAGAGCAACAAAAAAATTGTAATAAAAAAATATTTGTCCAGAAGAAGTCTTCAATAGTTGTAACGAAAAAAATGTATAATATTCACACTTATATATTTGTAGTCCATAAATAAGATAATAAGTTGTCAATACAACGGAACAACATTATTCAAAAGCCAACTAATGAAGTGAAGTACATAATTTTTTATCATTATTTTCACTGACCATTTTACTACACGATTTTAATGTACACCAAACCACAAACGCTAACAAAAAGAGAGAAAAATGAATACATGACAAGTGAAAAAAAGAAAAAATGGCAAGAAAGCCACAACAACAACAATGGCAACGACAACAAGAAAAAACAACCGCAAACAACAACGTCATTATTATCATTATTATAACAGTTATCAACAGCAGTTTCAGCATCATTGACACATTTTTTTTTTTTTTTGCTTGTCAACGATTTTTTTTCTTTCATATTTTTTTTGTCAGTTTTTACTTTGCTTTGTTTTGTTTTGCGTAATACAAATTCACACACACTGATGCGCTTACACACTCCTCACTAACATATCTTAAGCAAATGTAAATGAAACTGTATCTCTCTGAATGTGTGCGGTATTACTTTGTGGTACGCCGAAAAGTATGTTACATAGTCGACTGACAAACAGACAGACAGACAACAAGGTGTAAACATTTATGAGGTTTCAGCCTCTACCACCAACGCGCGCTTCATTGCCGGTGCGGCAGCTCACGACACTTGTTTGCCTTTGTCGTTTACGAATTCTGATGATGATGATTTTCTACTGTATCGTTGATGGTGTTGTTGTTGTTGTTGTTGCTATGACACAAAATTTATTTCTATACATTTGCGCTTACATTTTACACCCACAATTGCAACAAGCCTACAAACAGCAACGCCCATTGTCGCAAATTCATCTTTTGTCGCCTTTTTAATGTTACGTGCACACATTTTGGTTGCTGCTACGGCTTTTTTTCTTGTTCTTATTCTTTCTCTGCTTATGTGCTACAATTTCAGCATCGTGTTCTAAAACGCCAAGCCAAGAATGCGCGTACTTAAGCTACCACAAAAAATTCGTGTTGTTATTTATCCTCATTTTTTGTTTGTCTCTGTTTTTTTTTTTTCATTTTCTTTTTCCTATTTTACTTCATTTCATTTTTTTATCTTCTCTGCTACAAAGCAAAAATAAAATGTTTGTATTTTTCTTCTCAAAACAACAAAAAAACGACGCAAATATAAAAATGTAAAGAAATGAAACAAAATAAAAACAACTTTTTCTCATGTAAATTATCTTAAAAGAAAATTTTTTGTCTTCTACATTTTTTACATCGACACTTCCGCTTTCCTTTGAATTTTTCCGCAGTCTTTGCCATGTTTTTCTATAAATTACCACGCATAATTTTCACATTAACAAGACATGTACGAATGTTGGTCTCTGTTTATGTGTGTGTGTGTGTGTTTGTGCCACACATTCTTTCTGCCTTACATTTTTATGCCATAAACGATATTGTGATATACCTCAACATTTGCATTAGTCAACCTCACTTTAGATACGTAAATCGATATCCTTAATATGTCTCATATTTCATGTTCGACTGCGTTTGGTTTTTGTACATTTTAAATGATGTCAAATGTTGATTTCTGCATAAATATTTTATTTGATTTCAGTTAAAGTTAAGCGCTACTTTTGTATAAACGTGTGAGAGTCTAACAAAAATACCTTATTGACACACATATGGGATTATGTATTTATAAATATTAAATGACAAAATAAAAAGTGACTTTTAAAGCATTTGCATTAAGAGTGACAAAAAAGCAAAAATCTGAATCAATAATGATTTATATGATTGCAATCAATTTAAAAAAGTTTAAAGTTCATGAGTTACAAATTGAATGTCAGATTATGCGAAATTTAGCATACTTTAAAGCTAGATGATGTTATTTACCATCATCAAATAGAATATTTTGTATATTTATGTTTAATTTTTTTATTGAAAAGATATCAAATACTTTAAACGTAGATTCATTTCGCTCAATGCAATATTTTCAGTAGGAACTTCTTAGTTTGCACAATTCCAATTACCAACAACTTCCAAACGGAAAATAAAATGGCGTTTAACCAACACAAATGCGGCAATATTATTCAACTCACCTGACGTCAACGTTGTTGTCTGCACAACCTCGGCCACAAGCCAAACACGTTTAAATAACTAAATAAAAATACAGCCAAACTGACTCCGGCTAACCTAATTTTCGCTTTGCCAAGCCAATGTGTGCTAAAAAAATAAGCAGCGAAAATTAAATAAAAACGTAGACTCATACATACAAAAAAAAGGATTTCATAATTGCCAATTTGCATGCAGCTGTGTCTAATTTTGGCCTATTTCAATAAATGTCTAATATTTATTTAAAAAAAAAAAATACACACATTTTTCTTTTTGTTTGATGTTTTAGCTGCGCTGCTTTAATTTAAATATTCCATGCGAGAATTTGTTCGCACAGTGAGTTGTGTAATTTTTTAGATACCAACACATAAACCACACATACTAAGAACTTCTTTAAAGTAGTATTTTTTTTTTCTGCACCAGAGAAGCTAAAATTTTATAATAAAGTGAAGAATCACGCATGTAACACGGCTATATAAAGTTTATTCAAGATCAAAATAATTTAAACTGAAATGAAAATTCTTTCATTTTAATAGACAAGATACCTTTTAAATGGTATTTATGTTTAAATAGGTCATGAGTTATGGTAAAAAAATATCAATTCTTGAGCATTGTCACTTGATAATATAGATTCTATATGCAACGTATTACTTATGTTCTCAAATATAATCGAACATGAAACGCTCTTTGCTGCTTTTGGGTACTTATCATTGTTATGAAATCGTTGACTAAAAGCATTCCACAGCAACGCATTCTGAATTTTCCTACTCATCTCTTCTTTATCCTTTTCCCATCTTCCTCCATCTATGCTAATTCGTAACATTAACATTTTTGCCACAAAAGCGAGAGACTATGGACTTTTTTTATTTTTAAATTTTGGTTCAATAACAAGTATTTTGAATGCTCAACCTTCCATGATTTCAATGAGTTTTGTTGTTTTTTCTGCCTTCTTGTTTGAACTTTGCCGCATTCCGCAAGCGAACCAACACTAATTATGGCATTTTGTAAATTCCCGTTAAATTGCTGCACAAGTTAAAAGTGGTTAAACTTGGCTTACTTATTTTCGGTTGTTTTTATGACTTGTTTTTCACTTTTTTGTATTTTCTGTTGCTATTTTTTTACAATTATTGCACGCAAATAAAATTCTTTAAAAATACTTCGCGTGAAAATATTATGGTCAGCATTTTTTTACAAATATTTAAAGTTAAATTGCAAAACAAAAAAGTTATCCCGAAATTTAAAAAGTCGGTTGACCTATATTGCTCAAGTATTTGCTTTATAGCAAAGCTGCCCTGTACAACATAGGACAAACTACCGTTTGAATGCACTGCGTTATTAATTGATTTAATTATGTCAAGAGAAAAGACGCATTGAACTCAGAAACTGCCTAATAACAACTGAAAATTCAACTTTTGCACATTTCATTTTAAAAGAATTAACAAATCTGTTTTGTTATTATAAAAACAAATTCAGTGTGAGTAAATTTGACTTTGCTTTCAGCTAAGTGAGCATTAAGGATAACATTTTAACTTTCCTTGTTTAATAATGAAGTTGAAAGCAATTGAAAACACAATTGAAAGACAAGTGAAGCAAGGGCGTAAACCCAAAACAAGAGCAACAACAAAATAATAAAAATAAAATAAAGTTCTAAAAAATAAAAAAGAAGCTAAAAGGGAACGAAATCTGTCGAGATGAAAGATTATATTCTGTCAAGCAACAGCATAGAGCTACTGGGCGTACACAACTGCACCGCCCACAAGTCGATTATCAAAACGATAGCAACAGCAACAACAATAACAACAACTGAGATTTGTGTAAAGCGCAAAGAGTAAAGCTTCTTATTTCAATCATTTTTAACTTTCGATGTTTAAATCGTGCAAATCCTTTTATTTTAACGCTTCAAACTTTATTTTCACTTAGTTCGCTTAGCGTGCTGTTGCTACCAGACTCAAACTGATTGTTGTTGTTTTTGCTATTATTATCGTTTATCAGATTTTTGAGCTTTTCATTTTTCGAAGTACAAGTATCAACTGCATGAGTCGCTTTCATTTGGGCAACATATTTAATCACTACTTTTCAGCTATGTTCACTTGTTTTTCAAACTGACTGCGGGTAAAACACGAAACAAAAAAAAATGTAAATAAATAAAATGAAAATCGACATGAACCTGTTGCTAAGGGATTTACTTATACATACACACACACATATACATATATCGCAGCTATTCCACGCTCATGTTTCTGTTGGCAGTCATACTCGAGTGCCCTTTGAAATTTGATTTTCTTTACCGCGTTTCCGTTCAGCGCAGCCGCCAGCATCACTCCTCAGCTTAATAAGTACGTGGCGGAAGGGAATCACTCGAATGGAAAAAGGTTTAAATTACCGCGTTTCCACCTTTTTTGTTGTTGTGCTCTTCTTGCATCATGCGAACTTTTGTCTTTTATGGCAAGTTCGTATGAACTTTATTTGACTTGACTTAGAATGCATAAGAATAACTTTGGTTTCCTTTTTTTCTTCTTCCTCCCTTTTTTTTTTTTTTTTTGTTTGCATTTGTGTTTACTTTGACTTTACAACTTGGCTTTTTGCCTAAATGATTAAACTGCATTGCGAATAGTTTGACTCAAGTGAAAGAAAGATTGAATGCGCACAAGCAAGAAGAAAATAAAGCATGAGAACACGAATAGAAATAAAGATAGCAAACAAATCAGAACTTTTGTAATCAGAGAAACATGTCTTTGCTTTTGCCTTGTCGATGCTCTCAAGTAAAAACCTTGCAGCTTTTAAATTACTTTTAATACCTTTCATTTGCAAAACTACGAAACTTTTTATAAACTTTTGACGTAAGCAAATTATAAAAATCCATTAATTTTTTTTAATAAAAATAAAATCACACAAAAAAGGTGTGACATTTTGTATTGCATTTATAAAATGAATAAAGAAATACAAAAAAAAACTTTATAAAAATTGTTACTCAAATTCATTACAAACAACGCGGTTTACAAAAGTAAAAATGAAAACCCAAAAGAAAATAAATAAAAGTGTATATAACTAAAACGCCCATCAGCCACGCCCACACAGCGTCACGTACCTTTCGAGTAAAACCAAATAAAGTTAACGAATTAAAAATGCAATGGAACAAAATGCTGAAAGCGATGAACTTTCACAAAAAGTCAACAACAAATGCAAAGTAAATAAGCGAACAAAAAATAATATCACCAAAAAATAAGTCAATAAATTTCCACCCCCAAAAAACAAAAAAACCAAAGCAGTCAAAAGCCAATGCCACACGCCAACCTCCACTTGCGCGCCTGTGTGTATGCAACACTTTTTCGTTTTTTTTTTTTGGTTTATTACTGCTCTTGGTCACTGCTAAGTTTTGTTGCCTGTCAAATAAAATATTTAAGGACATTCGGCATTTGCGTCAAATTCTGAATGAGAAAAATGCCGCAGAAAGTTTGAACTTTGCCGCAATTGTGGTTCACAGCCTAAAAAGCCCAACATTTCAACAATCAAAAAAATTTAAGCTTACAAAAATTCAACTGAAAATCCTTTTACAAATTTAAGTGGCTTAATATAAGCATAAAATCAAATTGATTTAACCAAAAATTGAAAATCATTGTGCAAAAAATAAAGTACTTTCATTATATTTTATCATACTAATTGGATTTGTTGATAATATTTATTTTTGCTTGAAAGCTGCTTAATCGGTTATTGAAAAAAATTAGTTACACTTATTACTGTATACGCTTGATCAATTTGAGCGACAAGTCTATATAGTCATGTCCACCTGTACGTGCATATTTAAGCATAGAACTCAGAAATTTAAGCCAAAGAGTTTGTTTAATAAAATGGATTCTTAAATAAGCATCTGTATATCTCTGTTAATCTTTGAAAAATAAGAATATAATCTTCTATTCGGAAAAGATATATGTATGTATGTATAATTAAGAACGATGTTCATGAGTCAGAAAGTACATTGCATTTTGTGCTAGGTCATACTCGACTACTTACTTTTTTCCTTTTTAAATATAGTAAAAATTACTCAAATCAATACTCGAATAACGTAGCCCAACCGCTTGCCCTTACCTGCAAAAGAGAAGATAAGAGTAAGTTACATAAAATAAATCATTTTTATAAGTATAAGTAAAATAATAAATTGAGTCTAGGCAATCCTTTCACTTTCTCACACACATAATTTATTCAAACCAATCTTCAAAATAACTTTAAAAAAAAATCACAAAAAATCAGCAAAGCAATTTCAGTTTTTGTCAGAGCCCGCAAAATATATAATTTTCTACTGTGCGCCAAGAAATATGCTAAACAAAAAAAATTCGAAGCGAAAAACAAAACCGAATAAAATGAAACAGAACAGAACAGGAAAAAAAAGGCGAAAAGATGAGTTATGAAGAAATATATTAAATCGCATTTTTCATTATATTCTTCGTCGACGCATTTCACGCTTTCCACACTTTTTCCACAAAATTCCATTTTTTTTGTTCTTATTTCTTTCTTTTTTTTCACTCTGTCTTTGTCTCGTTCTCACTTCTTTTTTTTTTTTTTGTTTTTCTTGGCTTTCTTCGCTGCACAAGCAGAATAACGAACAAAAATAACAACAAAAACTTCTAGTTAAAAATTCAGAATAATGAGAGAAACTAACGAGCCAAGACTTTTTTCATTGTTTACTGGCGTAAAAATTGCGCGATTATTAATTTTGCTATGCTATTTTATACGTCACTCCTCGTCGGCGACGCCGACGCCGATGCCGACATCAGCGTCATTTTGTCGTACACTTCTTTCGTTGTTGCCTACTTCTGCTTAAGCTCTGGCCCGCCTTGCTTTCCCAGCCCCTTTAACAACGATTGAAGCGTTTTACATTTCAACGCGCGCATATTTTACGCTGACATGTTTTGTTCTTATTTTGTATAAATTATTATTATTTCAATTTTTATTTTATTTTTAAATATATAAAAAAAATATACAAGAAAAAATGAAAAGTGTTTTATATAAGTAGCACAAATTACTGCAGTTTTTTGCAATGAATATAACATTAAAACAAGTTTAAAGCATGAAATGTTTGCCAATGTAACTTTATTTTGTTGTTTCTTTTTTTGTGTGAATTTAGCATTAACAATTTTGCATTTATTTAATAAAACTTTACCAAAATGGCCAAACATATGGCAACCATAAGTGAAACTGGCACAAGCTTCGTTGGGATTCACGCGTTGCCAACCAACCTTTGCCACCCCAAGAGCAGCAACGCTTGCAAAACAAAGCGTGAAATAAAATAAAATTATTTAAACTTAACTTGACAAACTGAAATGGCATGAAATGAGAGCAAACGGGCCGCAACAGCAACGCAACGACCAACAACAACTTCATTAACTAAATCAAAAAGTAACAACTTTGGCAGCTTCATTGTTGCTTCGCTTCAAAACATGACAACTAAATTATTAATGCAAAGTTGAACTTGAAATGAATGAAACAAACCAGAAAACAGAAGCAATTTCAAATGTTAAAGTTACAATTATATTAAATATTAATGTGAAAATGAAAATTTTTTATGCACAGAAAGTTATAAGTTGTGTTTAAAACTTTAGCAAAGCGGCAATTGTGTGCCGACCGCTATTGGAATGATGAAGCCAGCGCTGCCAAACCAAAGTGATCAACAACAACTGTCATTCTAAAGACAATATCATCTCGTAGCTGTGTGTTCGTAGTTATGTGTGTACTAGGCTCTTTCAATTTTGTAACAATTGACAACAAACTGGTAAGTTTCAGCTACTAGTAATAGCTTATTAAATATTTATCCCAACGGTTTTTGTTGAGCCCATTAGCTTTGATAGTTTCCATAGAAAGTTTTTCAAGTTCATATAACATATGTATGTAAATGACAAATACACATGATAAAAAAAGACTTTATATTAAAAAAGGTATTCCCTAGTTCGAGCAGCTAAAAATTAAGCAGATTGTGCCTTCGAAATTTTCAATTTCAAATTTTGAATAATTAATCGTTGGAAAACTCTTTGTCGTTTCTAATTGCCTATAGATTATATTACAAGCTATGTGATGCTGCAGAAAATACTTGGGATACGAATTAGAGCTTTTAACAATAAATTTGAAGCGGAACTATACACGATCTTCGAGTTTTTAATTTAAAAAAAAAAAGAAGTGGATTATATCAACCTCTACATTATAAATTTGCCCATGCATTATTTGCAGACCAGAACTAATCGAATTAACAACATGCTAGAGCAAGATAAAATGATTAGTCAAGGAATTTATAAAATAGGTTTTTTTTTGTTATTTAACTTTATTTAACTACGAGTTTTCAATATGTTAACAGCAACATTTTCAATTTTACTTCTTTTACTACCAAGTGTTATCCTATATGATGGTTGGATTGAAGTAGCACCATCACGAAATATAAGTATTAAAGCTGTTAATGAATACTATCTATTAAGTAGTTATAAGGTATAAAATTCATAAAAACCCAAAAATATTTTTGATGCTTTCATTTCATTTTTTTTTTTTCTTTAAGGCCACCTGGTATGATGCTTTGATATTCTGTAAATATTATTACATGGAATTGGCTACTCCAGAAACACCGAAGCAAATCGAAAGACTTTTATCATTTCTCATGAAATATGAAGGTGAGCAATATAAATTTTGATTAATTAAAATTATTGTTTTAATAATGTTTTTTTCTTAGGAGAGCCAAAGGATCATGATTGGTATTCTATTGGCGGTACAAATTTAGGAGAAAAAATGGGAAACTACTATTGGATTAATAATGGGAATTGTATGGCAAACAACGATTACTGGATACCAAATATTCCAAAACGAAACCGTGGGTGTCTAGTGTTTGATACATCGCATCCGAAATGGGTGTTCAACGATGCTTGGTGCAATGATGAGCGTTTTTTCATTTGTCAGACAAAAGCTGCAACGGGCACTTTACATTAAAATTAAAAATTCTACTCGTTGTGATCAATCGGTTAAGTTTGTAACTTGCGTAATCTAACATCAATAAACACGTCTTTACTTTCGAAATGCTCGAAATCCATTCTGGAGACTCATGGTACAACTTCATTGGTAAAATAGATTCTACGGTCAACCTTCATAATTTAAATTTGTCACATGCAATGAGAAATATTGTTTTCTTATTTACATAAGTGCAACGAACACAGCAGAACTAATCGAATCAACGATAAGGAACAAAGATAACAAGATTAGTCAACTAGTTTATTAAGAAAATGTGTACAGCTTTTTATTGCAGTTCATTTAACTACATGTTTTCAATATGTTAACAGCAATATTTTGTACTTTATTACTTCTACTACCAAGTGTTATCCTATACGATGGTTGGGTTGAAGTAGCACCGTCACGAAATATAAGTTTTAAAGCTGCAAACGAATTCTATCTATTAAGTAGTTTTAAGGTATGTAATTCTTAAAAAAAAAAAAACAAAGATATTTTTGATTCTTTTATATCATTTTTTTTTTTGGTCAAGGCCACCTGGTATGATGCTTTGATATTCTGTAAATATTATTACATGGAAATGGCAACTCCAGAAACAGCTCTCCAAAACGATAGAGTTTTAACGTTCCTCAAAACACATGATGGTAAGTACTAAAAATAAATATATACAATAAATAAACTAATTGTTTCAATAATGTTTTTGTTTTTTTTTTATAAGCACCTACCGATCACTGGTATTATATTGGTGCTACAAATTTAGGTCAACCTTTGGAAAACCACTTTTGGATTCTCACTGGAAATTGGGTGGCAAACAAGTCTTTCTGGGTATCTGATAGTCCAAAACGATACCCCGGGTGTCTACTATTTGATACAGCGCACCAAAGATGGGTGTATAATGATACTTGGTGCTGGAAAAAGCATGGTTTCATTTGTCAAACAAAGGCTGCCACTGGCAAATTACATTAACTGCTTAGAAGTTTCTTTCATAATACTTGGAGTTACTCTTTATTCTCGAAATATATATGTATATAATTATGATTTCATAATTGGCATTTAATGAAATTGAAGCATGATTGTCTCACTTTAACACATGATTAGCATAATCACTAAATTTTGTAACTAAAGATGATTGATAAAATCTTTAGAGGCAAGAGATTTTCCCTTTTTAGCTGAGCAGTCAAATTTTATATTAGTAAGATTCTTATTTACCATTCAGATCGAAAGTGTTTCATTTGTTTAATAAGAAACACGTCACTATTAACAGCACTTTTTTTTAAAACAATGTTTTTTTGATGCTCTACTTAGTTAAATACGCATTAACCTCATCTGAATCGATTCGTCATAAATATTTATAAATTATATTCACATTTTTGTTACAGTAAATTATATGAATGGACCAACTAAAAGAACCAAAACTAATATGATTATCATCACAAAATTATATCCATTTATGCCAAACAAAATAAACAACTAAAAAAAATACAACAATATTTACCTTTTTGTGTTTACGTTGCACAACTTTTAATCCATACGATTTATAGAAATATTCCAATAATCTTCTACATCTTCATTCGGAATTGATTAGTATTTTGATTCAGTTAATAGAATTATTTTCTTTAATAAATATTTCGCGCACATTTCATGACTTCATTTATTGGGAAGTAAGCACAGTATGGAAATGGACAACATGTGTGTTTGTCTATAAAATTTTATACATTCGGTTCACTACGCTTGAGCTCAAGGACATTTACTGTAATTTAAATAAATTTTAAATATTTTTTCTTTGACCATTTTTGATCAAATCGAGCACATATCAAAAAGTCAAACACGCTGCACGGCATTTAACGCCAAACACGCGCGTGTAATACCGTTAAAGTAAAGTAAAGTTGGCAAGAGAAAGCGTTATGGCGACGCGGCGTCGTTTATGATTTTTTTTTTCCCTTTTGTTTTTCGGTTGGCGAGCAGAGATGACGCGAGCACTAAAAACAGCAGCGTGATACGAACATTATTTTAAAACGAACAAATAACGCGCACAACGACAACACACAACATTCACGCACGATGGCGACATTCGAAATGCTGACGCCGCGACGGTGTAAAATACGAATCAGTCGAATCAAACGAATAAACGAAGTCGAAACACACGAAGCTGAGCCGAACAAATCGCACAGAGACAGGATGACAATGCCAAACGAAGCATTCGTTAAGAAGAGCACACATCAAGGCGAGTGAGTACTCGCTCTGGTTGGAAAAATATGCACAAGCATGCTGAGAAGAGAATACGAAAGAAAGCTTCGTTTACAATTTGTTTTACTCTTTACAAGCTCAATATAACGGAGCAAACATACTTGGTGTTGGGTGTTGTTCGTATTACACCAATGATATGAACCAAAAGCAACAACAAAAACACCAACTGACGTATTTCTTAAGAGAGCATAAAAGCTTATGCGCACTCTTTTGCATTTCACGTGTGTTCGTCGACAAAATTTCCAATGTCACACTTTCGAGAGTAATAGATAGACTTTGTCCCAAAACAATAAAACAGCTGTTTTGTGTAACTCTTTTACCAAATTGGGTTAAAAGTTGTCTGTGCGCCTTTTGCCATCGCAATTTGTTCGCTATATTCATGGCATAAACGTCGTCGTCTTCGTCGTCGTTACTTTGTGGCTCTGTCCCAAATAAAAAAATTTGGCCAACTATGACGCACAATCTACACATGAGATACTTTCATATTCAATGTCTCTCACTCTCAGGCGACAACTGCTGTCAGCCACCCCCGCACACACACTTCCATGTTCTTTGCTCTTTACTGTGTAGTGTCTTAGGTCAGCAATAAGCCAAAGCCGCGCGCATCTTTAAGCTGAACTGTGCTTGTGCCTATGAACACTTTTTTTTTTTAATTATGATAAATGTTTTTCATTAAAATGTGCAATTAAATTTTATTTTATTTGTGTAGTCATTACCTTTAAAGCGATAAACACTTGGCATTACTCTTTATTGTAAACAGACAATGGTCAATTTGTTAAAACAAATATGAATATACAAAAATATATTTTATTTTTTGTAAATTATGGAAATTATTGGATAAGTGATAAATTATATTACGTACATCAATCAATAATACTTTTTTATTTATTTTCTAAAAGTTATTATAAAAGGAAAGTATCATTTATTGTTCCTTTTTTTACATTCAACTCTATTGTAATATCATTTCATAAAATCACTTTTATAAATGCATTTCTTCTTATGCACTAATACACTTTTTTCTTAGCTTGCCAATGTCCTTACAGAAAAGACTTTTCAACGAACACAAAAAAAAAGCAAATTGACCAAAGTTAATTTAACCATTGTAAACACAACAAGCAACAAAATCCACTAAATGCACATTGTTGAAGAAACGGCCAGGGTGCAGAAGCAAGTTGCAGTAGATGCGCTTGAGTTGTTTGGTACGATGTTGCAAAAATCAATTGATGCGCTGGCAAACGCTTCAATCAATTTTGCTCTTGCAAGGCATTGAGTGCAAAATAAATCACAGCCAAGGCCCCGAAGAAAGCTAAAGGAACGAATGCACGATATAAGGATGTCTTGGTTGCCACAACAAGTGGCGCTGTGCAATAGGAGGAATGAATATCCTTGTGTTTATTTTATTTATGCAAAGCTGTGGCAAACAGCAAAAACGCAATCGAAAGCGCACTCAGGAAAGAAAAAAATAAAAAATAAGAGAAAATTGAGAAAAAAAAAATATGAACAAATGATAGAAAATTTGGATTTTGGCTAAAACGAATTGTTTAAGCGCTGCACATGATACTTAAAGCAAAATATATTATAAGCAGATCAAAGATCTTAATTTCTATACTAAAGCAACAACAAAAGTAAAATATTTATATACAAAATCAAAGAACTTTTAATATTTAGAATATTTAAAATTAAAATTATCTCAAGTATTGTCATCAACAAGAATATTTCACAAAATTTGTTGTAACAATTGTTGAGTTCTCATTGGATCGCAATGCCAGTATAACAAAAAAAAATGCTCTTCTACACAAATATGTACATTGATCGAACACTTGTATTGTATTGAAATTGCAACAAAGCTGAATGTTAAAATTCTTATCTACTTCTTGGCCAAGTTCTTATAGGAACATCAAACATCTCAAACAGAATGAATAATTTATAGACGCATATACATTGGCTGCTTCAAGCGAATGTTTTTCTATTCGTACAACTATTTGAATGGATTGTGATGACGTTAGTTGGTTTGTCGGTGGAAGGGGAAAAACATTGCCTAAGTCGTACTGATCCGTGTAGAGAAATGCAATTGAAAGTCTCACTTGAAGACAAGAGTGTATGTGTATGTGTGATTGCTTGTACGTTTTGTATGCATTGAGAAAATGAAATGTTTGCTCGTGTTCCTCTACGTATCGGTGTGCCTGCCACATTCTAACAAGTAATTCACATTTATTTTCATTTATCGAAGAGTCATTTTGCTTCCAACAGCCGTAGTATGAAATGCTATTTACGCAAAATAAGTTAATTTAGTAGGAACACAATCATAAGAGATGATTTTTTCTAGGGAAAGATACAACTACAATATATGAATGTACACAAATAAACTAAATCAGCTTCAAACTATTTTGAACTCGACGATTCGGATTTGAGCTGTCAATTTGAAAAGACAATTCAACATCACGTTTCTACTTAGAGAATGTTGAGAATGTTAAAATTTATTTCAAAATGTGACAATTTTAATATGAACTTCTATGGAGAAAGATTGTTTCCGTTTAATTGTAATAATTTATTTGAGTTTCTATTAAAGAGAGAATGTTTATTACAAAATAATTATAAAAAAGAATAATTATATAAATAATAATATAATTTTATTTATTGTTGAAAAAGTAATATAAAACACTAACAAGAAAAAGTTGTAATTTTTTTTTTTTTTTTTTGCGGATTTATAAAAATAAATTATTTAAAATAAATTTTACATACAATTATTAATTTGAAACATTTATAAAAATTTACTTAAACATATGTTATGAAAAAAATTTTTATTTGTGGCTCTCTTATCAATGCGTACAAACAAATATTTACTTGTTCATCATATTTACTCTCCAACATTTTGTTGATTAACCATTCTATATTCCATTTCGATCTCCACGTTCTGCACTTCACGACGAGTGCCCCGCACCCGTGGTTGCCTGTGGGGCATTGCGTAGTGCAACTTGCGCCAAAAGTTGGGGTCATCCCATCTGATGTACGTATTAATATTAAGATATGCCCGCAACTCACTATCAAGGTTCTCAAAGTTGGGCTCATTGTATAAGACAACAATCAATCGTTTACGCTTTTCTCGTAGGGAGGCTTGAATGGCTAACCTAAACTCCATTTTCCCCCAAGTTGAGTTAGTAAAGTTTTGAGATAAAATGATAATGATTCTTTTCGATTGCTCAACTGTCTTAGAGATACGCTCGGGAATGCAATCACCTATGAGCCAATCGCGGTCATGGAAGCAAAGCCTAAACGGATTCTCACATTTTTCCAAATGATCGACAAATTGTTGTAAGATGTCCATGTCGAGGCTTGAGTAAGAAATAAAAGCATCGTAGATCATATTTTGATCTAATTGTGCTTCAGTTATGCAAGGCAGGCAACAGTTGTGCTCATAGAGCCACAAATTAATAGATTGGCGCTTGCATAGATAGATTACCGTGACAATTAGGAAGAACATTATGAATGCAGAGATCAATATAATTATCAACGTAGAATATGACGGACAAATATCAATTTTTTCAAGCTCATTAAGCGTTTTCTTAAAACGAGCATCACTGCAAAGCAATTTTAAGCGATCTTCAATTTTAATGTCTGCCCTCTTAATAAATTCAAGAAAAGAAACCGACCCACAATCGCAGATCCAAGGATTATTTGCAAGAGATAAATTTAAAAACTCTTTGCGTTGCTCTACAAAGTGAAAAACAGCAACATCGATTATTTTCAGATAATTCCCACTGACATCAATGTATTCGATTTTTGGTGGTAATTGGGATAATTTGAGAGAAGTTAAACGATTGCCGCTTGCATAGAGCCTTAAAACATTTGAGTAACCGTAAAGTGAATTGTTAGGCAACATCTTAACATTATTGTTTTCGATGCGAAGAGTAACGTTGCCGATATTTGGCATCGGCAATTCGGGCACCTCCGTCAAGCTTTTATTGGCGCAATCAATTATGAATTCATACGTATCTGCTATCATGTAACAGTCACAGGCATCGGGACATTTTTTGCCATTTTGATCATGTAAAAAATCACAACGGTCTTCGGATAGACAGATAATTGCCTCAGTGTCAACAACATCGCAGACATCACATACAATTGCTTCAAAATTATGTGAGTTCAGGTGGGCTTTAATTTTTATATTTTCATTGTCAAATAATACAAGCGTTTCCAAATGTAGCAATAGTGGCCATGACCTTGAGAAAACAGATAATAAAAACTGAATATTCAAAGAAAATCAACAAATTCAAGTTTAAAATACAACATACCAGTCGATTAGTTGAATTGAATTATCAGAGAGATTCAACCATTCCAACTTATTTAAATTTTCAAAGAGTTTATTTTCAATAGTTTTTAGGTTGTTATCGCTCAAGTCAAGATGCTTCAAATTTAGTTGATCTTCGAACAAATGATTTGGCAAACTTTCAATTGCATTACCGTTAATTACTACAGTGTTTAAATTTTGTGCGCCTTTAAACAAATCCTCCGCAATGCAATTTCCAAATGTCCACTTTAAGTGTACTTCTCTAAGCAAACTCATATTGTGAAAGTTCAATAGAAATTCTTTACACACTGTTTTTCTTTGTGTTAATAAGTATGTTATTGTAATGCTTTCCAATTTAGGTAAATCTTTGATTGCAGCACGTTCGAAAACAATTTCCTTGTCGCTTTTCCAATAGAGGGTTTTCAATTGTTTTAAGTTAATAAAAATATTAATTGGCACACTTTTTAGGTTTTTTGAGTAAAAATTTAGTTTACTAATATTTTGATAATTTTTAAAGAGGTTTTCGTCCACTTTTTCTTCATTAAAATTCATTTCTAATGATCGCGTGCCATTCTCAATGCTCACATCCTTTTCTATTCTTTTTTCGTTATCTTTGTTGTCAAAAAACGCAATATGTTTTATTTTTTCGAGTTTTAAAAATTCCAATATTTCTTTTGCCGTTGGTTCACTAAGATTATTACAGCTTTTTACATGTATGATTTTTTCAGTGTTAATTAACGAACTGTCACAATTAAGTTCTATATCTGTTTCTTTTGGGCAATCTGCGAATTCAAAGTCTTGATAAATAAAGTATTCATAATCAGAGTTATAACACAAATAGTTATCAAGTTTGCTACAACATTGAAGAACAAAACACACAATTGGTAATATGATAAAAAATATTTTCATTTTTACAGCGGTTTTTTAATTTTTATTTCCACTCGTGTTGAATTATGGGAACGAACTGAATTTCTTTTTTGTGTTATTAAAATTCATAATTATTTAAAGACATTAATCAGTGCTCAAACAAGGCCGATAAGCCAAAGAAAAAAAACAAACAACAATAAGAACGACTCACTTATTGATAACTCGGCCAATAAAAAGCCATTAAAATCATTTATCAATATTTTAATTTGTTGTTTTTGCCTCTTTACTTTATGTCTCACTCATACACTGACATCTTTGCGCTCTTTTACATTGACAAGCTGCTGTCAAGCGTTGTCAACATCACCGTTTACAAAAACAACAACAATTATGACAACAACATGCAACAGAAGAGCTGGTAGATAACCGGTGTACTAGAAAAAAAAAAAAACAAAAGGACAAAAAGGATGTTTTCTATAGCAGTCGACATCGATGCTTGCATAAAATCAATTATGAACTCAGACGTATCTCTCATCAAGTAACATTCACAGGCATCGGCACATTTTTTGTGATTTTGATCATGTAAAAAACCACAACGTTGTTCAGGTAGATAGATATTACAGATAAGTGCCTCAGTGTCAGCAAAATCGTAGGAGTCACATTCAATTATTTGAAAATGTCTTGAGTTGAGGTGAGCTTTAATTGTTATAGTTTTATTCCTATTATCAAATAATCTTAGCATTTTTAAATGTGGCAACAAAGGCCATGACCTACAGAAATCAAAAATGAAAAATTGAATATTTAAAGAAAAGAAACACAATAAATTTTTCATTTAATTCAAATTGAAATCATAACTTACCAGTCGATTTGTCTTATTGAATTACCGTTAAGATTCAAAAATTCCAACTTTTTTAAATTTTCAAAGAGCTTACTTTGAACAGTTATGAGTTCGTTAAAACTCAAATGAAGATGCTTCAAATTTAGTTGATCTTTAAACAGAAGGCTTGGCAAAGTTTCAATTTCACTACAGCGAATCTGAATAGTTTCAAGATTATGTGCGCCTTTGAACAAATCCTCCGCAATGCAATTACTAAATGTGCTTCGTAAGAGTACTTCTCTAAGCAAACTCATATTGTAAAAGTTCAAAGGGAATTCTTTACACACCCTTTTTCTTAGACGACTAAATTGTATTTCAACACTCTCCAATTTAGGTAAATCTTTGATTGCAGCGCGTTCGAAAATAATGTTGTTATTACTTCTCCAAGAAAGTTTTTTCAACTGTTTCAAGTTCATAAAAAGATTAATTGGCACGCTTTTTAGTTTTATTGATTGAAAGTGCAGTTTACTAAGATTTTGATAATTTTTAAAGATGCTTTCATCCACTTTTTCTTCATAGGAATATAGGTCTAAAGATCGCGTGCTGTTCTCAATGCTTACATCCATTTCTATTCTTTCTGTGCGATCTTTGTTGTCAAAAAACGTTATAAATTTTATATTTTCGAGTTTTAAAAATTTCAATATTTCTGTTGTTGTTACTGTTGAATCTTTAAAATTATTACAGCTTTGCACTGTTAAACTTTCTTCAGTGTTGATTAACGAACTGTCACAGTTAAATTCTATGTCAGTTTCCTTTGGACAATCTAGGTAATTAATGATCTGATAAATAATGTATTCATTATCGGAGTTATAACAAAAATATTCATCAAGTTTGCTACAACACTGAAGAATACAACAAATAAGTGTCAATATAAAAAAAAATATTTTCATTTTTCCAGCCGTTTTATTTTATATATTATATTTCCACTCACATTGAATTATGGGAACCAACTGAATTTCTTTTTTGTGTTATTAAAATACATGAATCAGCGCTCAAATAAAATTTTAAAACTGTATAAAAAAATGCCTCTAATCGCAAAAACAAGAGAAAATAAATTTTATAAAAACATATTTTTTCTTATCTTGACGCATTATATCGAGCGAGCGCTCAAAAGTGGGACTCATACGTCAATGCTGAAGAATAATACAGGTTTTGAAAGAAACTAATTCCGCCGACTTTTGATTGTTGGTACTAGTGAAAAACACTCATGTGGTTCAGTACTAACGAAGGAGAAAGACACGGATTTACCACCAAATTAAATAGATTTTGAAGAGGTCATTGCTGTAGAGTAGGCAAAGAAAGTGGCATTCAGGTAAACTATATAAAATATTTGATTTCTACACTTAAAAAGAAAATCATTTAGTTTAATTCTTGTTTTAAATAAACCAACATTGATCTTGCTTAACCTCACTAGTATGTGAACTTAGCAAAAATATCACCACGTTGACCTATCATACAACAAAAAACAACCACAAATTGACCAAATTTCTTGACTTTTATTAGTATTTAAATATTAATCAAAGTTTGCATCTAAACACAAAATCTTTGACAACGGCAAAAGCCACGCCCATGTCACAGAAATAAAAGCAAAGAAAAAAATAATAATAAAATTGTGTTTTGTTTTTGTCTCATCTTATTTCTGATTGACATCTTGCTGTTGTTGTTGTTGTTGTCTGTTTGCAAACACGAAGAATTTGTTGCTTTCGCTACTAGTACAACTTTTTGTCATCGCTGCTGTTTGTCATTATCGTAAATTTTTATGCTAAATACAATTCATTGTTGTTTTGTTGTTGTTGTTCACTAGAAGGAGGCGCAGTAACAACTAGAAAAAAAAAAGAAAGGAGCAAAATGAAATTGAAGAATAGATGAGAAAATGACGGCGACATTGTGAGCAGCTGCTGCCACGTGATGTTGGTCAAAGGAATAATGATGGCAACAACAATAACAACAGCCAACAATGACGATGACAGAGAGCAACAGCAACGCGTTTATTATTGCAATGATGACATTGCCTTCGTTGTTGCTGTTTTCATTTTTTTTTTCTTTTTCCTCTTTGTCATTTGTTCTTGTCGCTTTATGTGCGGCACATGAAATCGCTCACTTACTCACTCACACACTTGACCAGTACACGGACACAGTTCGCTGTGCTGACCCAATTTGGTTAGCGGCGTGTTGGCCAAAAACAAAAATGCAAAGAAATGTTAATGAACTTGGAATGTTGCTTTATGTTGGCGAGTGTACTGACATTTGTAACTCTCTATGAGACTAATTGAGTCATGTCAGACGCAATTCAAATGCATCCAGTTGAGCTTGAAAATAAAGCAAAAAAAAATTGTTGATTTTAATGCGATAAGAGTTTAACCAACTTATACCTTTTACGGTCCTAGACTAATAAAAGGGTCAAAAACATACAATTGACAATAAGATTAAAGTGATAAAAATAAAAAAAATAAAAATGTGAAA
This sequence comes from Phortica okadai, assembly GCA_034638295.1. Taxonomy (NCBI): domain Eukaryota; kingdom Metazoa; phylum Arthropoda; class Insecta; order Diptera; family Drosophilidae; genus Phortica; species Phortica okadai. The sequence continues at coordinate 46,007,749 of CM067849.1, read as the reverse complement.
CATTTCAGACAATTGGTATTATAAAAAATATATTTTCTTTTTCATTGCTTTTTCCTTTCTTTTCCTTTCTTTTTTTTTCTGTATTTTTTGTTGTTTTAATATTTTACACATCTACAAAAAATTAATTGGATTTTGCAGCCTACAACAACATTTTTTTTCGCACTTGGCTTAATTTTTTTTATGTTCTTATTTAACTGTTTTTCATAACTATTACAGAATATGTGCGGCAATTGCATTAAACAAGCTTAATTTAAAACTGAATTTACTTTTTTCTTTTGGAACAATTTCATAACTTTTCATTAATTAAAAGACAAACATGCACATGGATTTGCAAATGCGCTTTAAAACCGCTTAACCAAACTACACACACACACACATGTAACATACATATGACAACATAAACTTACAAGCGAATGCAATTTCAAGCTGGCAAGCAAAAACATTCAAATGAGACGACACACACACACAAACAAGACACATAAAGGCGAGATAAAATCATCATGCAAGTCGCTAAAACATATTCCGTCTGTCACATTTTTGCATGCCAACAATTCATCTTCATAATAGAATTAAATGCGAATGACAAACAAAATGTAAGCAAAATGCAAAACCATTGAAAACAAAAAGTCATAAAGAACAAGCTAAGCTGAGCTGATGAGCTTAATGTTAATTAATGAAAAAAATGTTATGAAAAAAAAATTACAACAAAAAAAAAAAAAACAATTTCAACAAAATAAAGAGTTGCGCGTGAAATTGAATGACATGTTCAGCAAAAAAGATTAAAAACTTATATATATGTATATAGATACGTACGTAGTAAAATCTAATTAAAACCATAGCAAAGCAGCACCGACAACATGAAAATCACAATTGTCAGCGTAAAATTCATTGAAAGAAAACCAAAAAAAAAAAAAAATATAAAGAGAAAAGTTTGCACACAGCCAAAAACCGTGATAACACACATGACACCAAAGCAAAACACACTCATGCAAACACAACTGAAACGGTACAAAAAATTACACGACAAACACCCACACAAGCGCACACAGCCGCCCACGCACGCCACAACGGGCCAATGCAACACAAATCGAACGCACCGTTGAACACAAATAGAAAAAAAAAAAGAGGACAAAATAAAAAAGAAGAAGATAAGCGAAATAAAAGCAGCATTTCAGTCAGTCAGTCAGTCAGTTTAGCCAATCCATCGAATGTCGGTCATGAGGATAACGCTATCCTGATTGGCCCTGAAGCGAGCTTTGTGAAATAATCGCGTCTCTGTGCAATGACCCACTGAGAGTTCGCTGCCAAAAGTGACATTTCGACATTTCGGCGTGTTTTGTGTGCAAAGATTGACCGTTTTGTTTGCACTTTCGATGCCTTCTTTTTCTGGATTAAAGAAACGCATACACAACAATTTTAAGCTCATTGAATGTACGACAAAAGTGACTTCTGTTTAAAAGAAATTCAAAAACTAAAATAATATTAAAAGAACATTTTTTCCACAACTACCATTATAGCGCATTGTTATAGTAGCAAAAGAATGTTCAAAATAAGCAGCTTTGAAAAACTGTCAACTCATATAGAGAAACCAAATCTCTCAAAAATCTCACTAAGTGCAGTGGAGAGTAATGGAAAATCTCATGTCAACTTTTTAGTTAATTAACTTAATATTTTAAATTTTAGCCAAAATCTCACATGAGAGGGTTGAAGGACGGTGTTTCGACGAAATCTCATTTGAACTCATCAAGACGGCGAAGAGTTTTGAATTTCAAGAAAAACAACTCACTCCATTTATGGACGATCCAATATATTAATTTATCTCTTCTAACCACAACAGATAAGATTGAATATCGAATTGTTATATATTTTTTCATAAACTAAAACTATTTCAAGTATTGAAAGCACCGAAGTTGAGAGGTTAGGGGGTGTAAATGGACCCCTCGGGCTACGCCCTTGTTTGTCGTTATCAAGAATAACAATTAAAATCGTATTAACATGCCTTTCAACTAACAAAAACAAAATTTTTTGTCGTTGTTAAGAATAATAAAATCTATTTAAATCCTTTTTATTTCTCATTAAATGTTAACATTGCCTAATAGATTTACAATAATAGTTAATAGCGATTTTCAACATTTATATTTCAACAAACTTGAAACGATCTTAAAACTTTTTTATTTTTTTTTTATCGCTTTGTGTATTATTTCTTGAAGAGTTATTTTTGCCAAAATGAACTCATTATACCAAAAGCTGCGTTCAACGACGTGAGTAAGAGAATGCAATGTGTCAACAAAGCGATATGGCGTTGGGAAGTTTGCTTACGCCGTGTTTTTTCTGCGCGTGGACGCAGTTGAAGTTGTCGACGTTACACTCATCAAGCTGAATCAGCGCGTAACAACAATGGTATCAGTATCAGCAGGGTATACTATGTACAAGCGAATATCTGGATGTGTGTGTGTGTGTGTCGACTACACGAGTCCACTTTCTGTTTGCAAGCACAATGCCGACTCCGCTGAAAGCCAAACCAACAACGTCACGTTGACAGCTGCGTTCTTTAGCTCTACTTCAGCTCAGTGGTGTCAAGCAAGCAAAGCTCAGCTCAGCTGGCGGGCGTCACTTTTGCGATTCAGCTGGGTGCGCAACCACGTGTGTGTCTGTCTGTCTGTCTGTCTGTTCGTCCATCTGTGTGTGCGAGCGCACTTGTGTCCAATAATGTTTCCGGTTTTCTTCATTTTGTTTGCTCATTGCTGCCGTGGCATATTCTCTTCGCCGTGCTTTAGTTGTTCTTTTTTTTTTTGCACGCTTGCTGAGCTCAGCTGCGGTCAACATGTTGCCTTGATGTATTACTTGACATTTGTTTTTGTCCTCATATAAGTAAGTGTGTGTGTGTTGCATTGTACTTGTTGAAAAAGAAATAATAAAAAGAAAATATCTTGAAAATTGCATTTTCTTGTCGCATAAGTAAAACATTTCTTTCTCAAGTTAATTTTTGTGAAATAATATTGTACGCTTTGTTAATAATAGCTCGCATGCGATAAATTTCTTTGTATGACTTGATCTAAATTTAATTTTCACTAGAACAAAATAATATTCTATTACACACACAGCAAGCAAAGTTAAGAGTATGAAGTCACAACTTGTATCTGAGTATCTTTTTGTGTTATGTGCGCTGAAATTCACGCTGTAAAACTTTTGACAACATTATTTGCATGACATACGAGTACATATGAGTTTCTAAATGCGCTGTGTGTGTGTGTGTGTATGTGTGCGCGCGTCTGTTTGCCACGTGTTGATAAATTTTCTACGAACACATGCACACGTTTGCATTCATAATTTATTTTCATGTTCAGATGAGATCAAAGGGCAACACAAACAACTGAACGGCAACAAAAAGAAATAAGAGACAAAAAAACAACAGCGAAAAAATAAACCTTGGTAAAAGTTTAAAATTTCCATTTAATTTTGTTGCGCTTTTTTTTTTTTTTTTTTGTCTTCTGAAAAGCGGCAAAAGTTGACGCTGAAGAAAATACTTTCAGTGAATGTGGTGAGAAAAACAAAAAACAAAAAAAAAATTCAACAAAAATATGATAAAATGCTGGAAAATGTTTTCTAAGTAGCACAGCAAATTACAGCCTTATATATATATCACACACACACACACACACGCGCACAAATGCACAAATACCCACACAAATGAGCAAATGCCGTGTGCGCTGCTCAGGTGAACGAAGCCGGCAAAGAAAAGTTTATTTTAAGCACATGTGTAAAGCAATGACTGAAAGTTATGTGCAGAGTTGCCATCTTGACGCATGTAAACGCTCATTTAATTTGAATTAATATGAAAAATGTTAATTTTGTTAGCGACTTGTTTTTGATTTGTTAATTAATTGCAGACGTTGTGATTTTTTTGTCTTTTTTTTTAATGAAAATATTAAATTGAACGACAAATATTTTAAGAAATGAAAATCAGTAAAACTTATTCAACCTTACAGGTTATCAAATATTAAAGAAATAACTAAATTCGATAAAAATATCATTTAAAGTAAATAATTTCGATCATTTTTGTGTGTAGAGTTCGTTTGGTTAAATATTTTTTAAGTCATCTCAGGAGAGTTGCTATAAGTAGAGCTTCGGCTAGTGGATATGGATGTTCCGATTGTTTTGAAAGTTGATTTCAACTAATGCTCGGGAGACTTCAAAGTCATGGTGTTAAAAAGTGTTCCTGACAATCCTTAGAGCTTTATTATGAAATATCTGCTCTTTTTCTAGTCTCTGGCATATAAAGAGTAATCCAAAAGTGAATGTAGTTTTTCTAAGAACTTCTAAGTTAATGAGTAGTTTGTCCCCGAGACATATCGACCTCTCCTTACGTCAGTCAAACAATTACAAGCGTCATTTTGTGACTTGTTTATGATTTTTGCATTTTTAATTCGTTACATGTGATTGCTCAAACTCAAAAAATCACTTTTTTTTTAAATTGAAACTATAAAGTTGGGAAATTATGCGCTTATGAATTTTTGGGACTAGTGTGAGAGTAGTTCAGTGGTTTTGCTTCATACACCTAAGACAATTCAGTTTTATCAAATTAAAACAAAACAAAAAGCGCTCTTTAAACTTATTTACTGTCAGTTTGCATAGCAGCGCAACATTTCTTGTCGAAAGCAAAAAAATGTAATGCAAATTGTGACTTCAGTGACTAAAACGAATATGAAACCAAAAAAAAAAAAAAAACAAAAAATGAAAATCTATGCGTAAATCCTTTGGCGACTTTCGTTTCATTTATTGAATTTTTGCTCCTTTTTTTACTGGTTGCCAATGTAATAATTTCTCATAAAGGCCGGAAAGTAAAGTAAAGTAAAAAACCAAAAAAATATATATATAAAATAAAAGGAGAAAAATAAATAAAATACTACCAAAATTGAATTGAATAAAATGAAAAAAGGAAAGCTGCTGTCACAAGTAGACGAAGTATAAATTTGTTGAACGAAGAGCGCGAACGTAGCGAGGGCAGTAGCAGCGGTGGCGGCGTCGACAGAGGCAGAAGGCCATGTAAAGTTAAATATCGTAAATTTTGTGCGCTGCCAATTGAATTCTGCGACTGTCACCACATAAAAATTGTCTATCAGAGCATAAACTTTCCACTAAGTAGATATATCAAGCACACACACACACATCTCTAAGTAGGAAATGTGCGACATGTAACTGTATGTGTGTAAGTTTGTCTGCGTATACGAACTTTTTATTTTAACCCAAAAATGAGACTCATTTTGTATGTTAAATATTTTTATCTATTTTTTTTTTTTTTTTTGTCCTCTCAATTTTTATTTTTTTTTTGTCCTTTTTTTCAGGTCCTTCACAGCTTGAGTATGCTTTTCCGTTCAACTTTCTTTGCTCTTCCAACGTATTCTTCTGTTTTCTTGCTGGTATTTTCTTTTTTTTTTCCTGTGGGGCTTTTTTGTCATTCTTTGCACTGACTTTGGCAGCTTAACAATGAAAATCGTATATATTCTTATTTCTTTTTTTTTTTGTGCGCTCCATTTTGTGCCTGTCTGCCTTTGTTGACTTGTTGGATGGCAGACACTTCCGAAAGTTCTGCTTCTTCTACAGCAAGCGCAGCAAGTTGACAATTCCTTGGCAAATTAAATTATGTTGATATATTTGCAATGTACGAAAATAAGATTGTAAAACACACACAAACATACACACAAAAATAAAATACGAAAGCGAAAAAAACACAAGTAAGAAAAAAAAAAAGGAAAAAACATTTCCAAATCAAATTTGTCGTAAAGGAAAGTGAAAAGCAAAGAATCCTTGTTTGAAGGACATTGGCATGGATATCTTGCCTTTTGCATAGTTATGAATGAGTTCACTTTCAATGCGGCACTGTGCTTTGTCAACTCTGCCAAATGGGCTTGAAGCAAATTGCTCGCTTGGCTGAGGTAAACTTTCAATTTTACTAAAAGTCAAAAAAAAAATAAAATAAAGATGCAACTGTCATTATCAACGTCATTGTCATTGATTCAATAAAACCAACTTGTCTTTTAACGCTTTTAAATATTAAACAAACCGAACGTGACAACTAAATTAAAAAAAAAAGAAAAACAGAAATACATTTATAAAAATACCACAGAATTGTGTTTGTGTGTGTATGTGTGTGTGCACAAAGAACAACAAAAAGGAAATAGTTTTACACGCACACACAAACAAACTTGTTGTTGTTATTGTTGTTGGTATATTTAAACACGCCTATCAAAGTGAAGCGCGTCTCACAATAAATCTTCGTCACCAACACAAATTGACATTTTACAACCAGCGTCAAGCCAAAGTAAACTCTTGACTCATCGTCACCACCCACTTCCGACTGACGACTACTGTCATTTCCATTCCCCTGCGGTCGAAAACGTAATACTACCGTTATGCCATTATTGTTATTGCTACTGCTGTTGTTGTTGTTACGTACACACACACAGTTTGCTGCGTTTTGTTGTTGTCAACAATGATGATGGCTTGAAGCATCAACAACATGCGTTGCGGCAACAACTCATCATTGCATGAACACAACCAACAGACAGACACACCGACAGACAGACAGACAGACAGAGAGACATTGTGCAGTAAAGCCTTTGTTCATTATTGGTTCAGAATTGCACAAACTATGCGCAATAAAATGCTTAATATTGACAACCCATGCGACGTGCCTGTCTGTCTGACTGACCATCTGACAGAATCTCTTGGTTAGACTGGCCGACTATTAATCGTTCTGGTCTGTGTGTCTGTGTGCATTTGTCGCTACCAACTAATAGAGTTATCCTGCAATGCATTGAGTGTCGTAGTTGTTGTTGTTGTCGTCCTTTTTGTTTTAACATTTACGCGCAAAATATTTCTTGTCACAAAATATTTTGAGACCGCAAATGGTATGCGTTGAGCGTAGAACAGCAAACCAAGTCAGCCAACTGCTGACCAACAACAATGAGTTGACAGGCTGAAAAGTACGACAGACAAAGCAACCAACCGAACGACCTAGCAACTGAACGACAGATGCTTAAATGATGAACATCAATTTAAGTTGCTTAATGCACATACACATTACCGCACAACCGAACTGAAGAGCTCAAATTGTCATTCATGTTGGTGTTGTTGTCGTTGTTGTTGTTGTTGATTGTGTCCTCGCTGCTTTTACTGGTCTCGCTGCTGTTGCTGTTGCTGTTGCCATTGCTGTTGACATCAATTTTCCAAAAACAGCATCATTTGCGTCATTATCTGCGCACGTTGTGTAATGAAAGCAATTGCAATGCTCCCAAATGGTTAATATGTCGCCTTGTATAATGAGGTCTGGCGCTGATATCATGGCCGTAGTATGTTGTTGCTGTTGCTTTTGATCTCTATTGGCATTACTAAAGCTATACAATTTGTGTGCCATGCAACGTTGCGTATGAGTAATGTTATCAGCATTTTGCAACAAACAAACAATACAACAAAAAATTAATACGCGTTGCGTTGTTTCTAATAAAAAAAAGGGTTAATGCTAAACATGTGTGCACTAATGATGTCTCATTTATGTAATGTACTGATTTTTAATCAAACAAAAACGACAAAATTTTCAAATTGCACGCTCAATTAGCATGATATCAAGTCGAAGTATTACAAGGTTGCTGGGTTATACTTTAAGTAAAACATAAATAAATATGACACAAGAGATTTGAAATTAATATACATGTATATTTGTTTGGCAAAATTTGTTCAAGCATGAAATTCGCACATTAGCGCAAATATTGACATAAAAGTAGGCAACACTTTTTTTTTTTTCTATGTATATGTGTAGAAAAGTTTTCGACAGCCGTAAAATAACAGTTAGTTGAACAAAAAAAAAAAAAGAAAACGTAACAAATTGAAACGAAATGAAAATGCCAAGTCAAGCAACGAGGCGAAAAATGTAAATAGAATTAGATGCCAATCATGAGCAGTGGCAAACAACCGAAAAATTTAACAGTTGCTGTTGAAGGCTATGCTCACGCAATATTCAAATGGCGTTAAAGCATGAAAAACAATGAAAGAAAGAGCGAGAGAGAGAGAGAGAGAAAGCGCAACAGCAACACTTATACGATATGTCGACCCGCATCGGAAACGCAATCACTTTCCCGATCATTTAAGCATTATGTCGTGCGCGAGCGCACACATACAAACACAGAGAAATATATATATATAAAAGCACACTGATATACGCTTAATTGATGCTTGTCAGCAACATTATTAAATGCTGCCGAACAGCTACAGCAACAACGGCAACAGCAACGACAATGTTGCTGATGATGTTGTTGGCAATGTTGGTTGGTGACTGCCAAAGTACTGTAGCCCCCAAACAGCAATTTCAGCACACCGCACATATTATTGGTTGCGGTAAAAAGAACGGATGAATGGACAAACAGACAGACAGACAGACAGACCGACAGATAGACAGATAGACAGGCGGTTGGATGGTTGAACTTTAACGCAACTCAAACTTATTGCACTGTAAGCGGTGAGCGTTGAGCGCCTGAGCATAGGATACGACTCAATCTGTGAGCTTCGCAGCGCAATGGTTAAAGGCTCATCCGGCGGGAATGATGTGCGTCGAAATGGCACATTATGTCCGTGCCGTGCCGTGCCGTAATGCAAGTGTAACGCGAAGTCATTCATTTCGCATTTCGGATTCGGTTGAACGTTGAACGTTGAGCGCGACAGCGTGTGTAGCGAAGCGCAAATCGACATGTGCAACTGCCGCCATCATGACTTGAGCGTGCGTCCGTAGTGGCGAGATGTATGCCGAATGCAAGGGACAAGACTGTGGCAATTATAGCACGCAGCTGTGCTGCAACAACAACAACAATTTTCGCTTGTATTTTGTTTGTTTTTTTATTATTATTACTTTGTTTTATTTTTTTTTTTTTTTATTATTTTTATTTTTTGCGCTGTGCTTTATTAAACCGAAGGGAGCCATTCAAAATCTTTTACTCGACAGTAAGTGGCGCCAAGCTTGACGCGATTGCACTATGAAATAATTTTTGATGCCACTCATGCTCTCGTTGTTGTTGTTGTCGTTACACTTGTGTCTGTTGAGAATGCTACTGGTGCTGCTGTTGATGATGATGATGATGATGGTGATGACGATGCTGACATTATGACTTCGGTTATGTGAAATATAAAAATTTATATTTATAAAATCGGCATTGCCGCCATCGACTTAAGTTGAACCTTTTTACTTACAACTCGTTACACAAATTACTCAATAACCCAATTTCGTGTACTGCCGTACCGCCTTAATCCGGCTCAAAGTGCACTTCCGTTGATTTCTCTTGCCGCTTGATTTATATCGAAAGTAAATGCGTTTCATGCATTCAACCAACAAAGTTCACAAGCATGAAAAAACTAAAATTCGGGTAGTTTATTATTTCACAAATTCTTCTTTTTCATCGTCTTATTGTGCTGACAAAAAATTCACTCGGCAAACGTGTACAAATAATATTTTTAGTAATTTTTTTTTTTTTTTTTTTGTTTGGTAAAAAAATAATAATTTTTTGTTCCTTGCAATCATGGCGTAAAATGCAAACAACGATTGCCATCCTTAATCGGATTTCCTTTAAAAATGTAAACAATTTTCAATCTTTTATTTATTTTTTTTTTTTGTATTTTTTCCTTTTGTATTGTGTGCACTTTGAATAATTTTTACTACGCATATTTGGCATAATTTTTATTCAACAGCTGCTCTTCGATGCGCTTGCGTGATTTTCAAACGCTCAGTTTTTTTTTGTTACTTAATATTGCATATGAAAATATTCTTTATTTATGCAAATTAATGCAAATGTGCACTGATTTTTTTTCACTTATATTTTTGGCAAGTAAATAACAGCGAAAGTAAAAAAATATATCAGGTAAAAGTGAAAGTTAACTCAAAAAAAAAAACGATTTGAAAATCAAACAAAATATTCTTTACTTATTTTTATACTCTTCAAAAGGTTTATGTCATAAAATTTGGAACACCAAGAAGGAGACATCTCCGGCCATATAAACCAAATCAATTAAGTCATGCCCGTCCAAAAAAAAATTTGATTTTTATGAACAAGTACTTATCTAAAAAATACAGTTTTGTATAAGCAATTTATAATTATACGAAAACAAATAATTGCAATAACAAATATTATGTAAAACAAATAAAAATTGTAATTTGACAAATTTAATCAATAAAAAAAGAAGACTCATTAACTTATGTCAATAAAGGCTTGATAGCTAATTTAAATAACACAAACACTATCAATAAAGAACTCACAAAAACTAATTAAATTTTTTTTTTTACATTTTATCTTATATTGCTCATTTTGCGCATAAATGAGTCATTAAAGTCACAAATTTTCATTTCACCTTAAATGATACAAAAACTAAAGGTTAATGCTGAAGATAATTTTTTATACTATTAGACAACATTAACATAAAATTCTTTCTTAAACCCAAATGACATAAAATGAAAAAAAAAAAACAAAACAATTTAGATACATTTTGCACAATGAGTTTAGGACAATTCATATGAGATTCGCCTTTGCGTATCCCAAATGGCTTAAGGCAGTGTCAAAAAAAAGGGAGAGAACAAAAATCAAAAAAGGCGCCATTTGCAGTAAATAAACATTAGTGTCAACGTTTAACTGAAAATTGCACAGAAAAAAATCAAAACCATAGAAGAGAAACACGAACAAAAAAATTTTACTTGGTTTGGGTTCAACTTGTGTACATCTAAATGTGCTGCTAATGATGACACTCACAGGCACGAATGAAACAAACAATGAAACAAAAAAAAATAACAAAACACTGTATTAGAAATTCAAATCAGTTTGACACCAGAATAGAAAGGGCAAAGTCATGGTTGGTTTTGTGTGACTGCCTTAAACGCTTCCCTACAACTCTTCAATACAGCTGTGCTACCTAAAAGATACTCTCTTAGCTAATGAAATCCTATGGATTGTACTGTTTAGAGGCCTTACTTTGCTTTAGGCAAGAGGCAGTAAACTTCTCAGGACCGGATATTTCCAAGAATTCTTTTATGATTTGACTCCTTTGTTAATCCAATTATGAAAGTAAATTCAAAACTTTGAATTAACTGTTTCATTTAAAATCCAAGGTTTAAAATAACTCTCAAGAACAACTCAAATTGCTTGAAGCTTATGACTAACTAAGATATGTTGAAGAAATCAGTTTTTTTGTTTATCCCATACCGGCCTAATAAAACGATACTTCCCCACTCATAAATATAGCGCAAAACAAAAAATTACCAATAAAGAAAACAATCAGCACACACACAAAATGGGTTGAGGTCATGTGTTATATACACAAACATACATACATCTCTTTGTATATTCATATATATATATATGTACATTTCTTCAGCGTATGCCAACAAATGCCAAGACGAATCGGCGTTGTTAGGTTAATTTGAAAACGTGTGATAAGAAAATTCAAATTTATTTTTTTTTTTTTGCTTCAAACAGCGTGAAGCAAAGTGTTTGTAGCCTCCAACAACAAACTATTATTATTATTATATATATATTTTTTTTTTGCTGCTCTTTTTTACACATGTCAGTCGCATTTGCCGCTGCGTCAAACTCTCTGCTCTTGTGAAGTTGTTTTTTTTTTTTTTTCTAACGCTATTTCGGCAATCAGCATCAAACAAACAAATTCCCTCTGGGCGCTCGATGTCAACATGAAAATGTATTATGCGCTGCGCCTTAGCGGCATATACAATGATTTTTTTTCTTTTTTTTTTGTTTTCCTTGTTAATATTTTTTGTTTTGCCTTTTCATTTTTGCAATTTCTTTTTTTTTTTGTTATTTTTTGTCTTCCTTATTTCGTTTTCATTGCGGCAAGTCGTTTAGAGACGCAACATTCTAGCATGTCGATTGTGTTGAACGACAGAAGCTGAGCAGCTGCTGTTCTTACGCCTAGCAAAGTATTAAATCCTTAAGCACACATTATTATTCAATCAGATATGAAGTTTTATTTCTATTTTTTTTCTTTTTTGGTCGACATTTCTTTACTGCTTTGTACTTTTTGCGTTAACATATTCATTTTCTTTTTAGATTTTGCATTGCCTGTGCTGACACATACACATGCACAACAGACAGTTTTCATATGTAAAATTGCCTAATGACATTTAAATGTTCTCACATTTTTTTTCAGTTATTTGTGTTTTACCGTTTGCAACTGTAACACATGTGCAAATCTCTTAGCTATAAATTATATTTTAAAATACAAAATTAAACTCGTTTTGTCTCAAATAGTTATACAAAACTTCAAGTTATTTGCGAAATATTCAAATGAAATGATTTTGTAAATGAAACTTCAAAAATGTATAAAATTTGTGTTAATTTATGCGAAACATTAAATGAGTAAAAAAAAAACTGTAACCGAAATCAAATTTCGCTTCAACAAAATGTCCCCAAATGGCAATGAAGACGGTTACGTTGACGCGGACGTTGACATTAATGCTGCCAATGACAATATCGAAGTCTTTCCGAAAATTGTCAGCGCTCACGTGACCGGAAGAATTGCGTTCAAACTTTGCCGGCAAGTGTTAAATGTGTGACTATTATTATGATTGTCTGCGCAAGTTCCCTTTTTTTCAATTTTTTTTTTTTCTTGTTGCTTTCTTGGTTCTTTTTGCACGAAATTGTTAAATTAAGCGCGCGTTTAATTATGTCGTCGCTTAAGTTTCTAACGATGCTGACCTAATTGTGTAATAATTAAAATTAAATGCATTGTTAAATTGTTATTAATTATTTAACTGCACGCGATGTTTGACTTCATTAAAAAGTCATTGTTATGCTGACTGCATTTAATTCATTAATTTTGGTTGACCAAGTTTTTACTTAGCTTTTAGGGCACACGAACTGAAATGTCTATATCGTGTTCTGAGGTTGAGATTACACATTAATGCTACAGTTGTGGAAATATTGCAAAATCTATACTATGTACTAATGGACAAAAGTGTATCATTCTTGGCTTTTAAAATGCTCGACAATTAATCTGCACAACAACTCAAACAAACAATAAAAATAAAAACATTTTGCTTTTTAATTTTTCCTTATCACCCGTGCTTTCCTTGAGTTGTCTTTGTTCAGTCTGGACTTCAGTCAAGCACGTCAAATGAAGATGCTTCCGTTTACTCATTCGATGCACTTGCTTATTAAAGTTTACGATTTAATGGCGAAACTATTAAAAATTACGATATTTTATTTTATGTATATACTTACTTATATTTAGTTTTTTTTTTTTTCGTATTCAAGAGGGTATCGCAAACTATTATACCCTACGCACATTGTGTGATACGGTTATGTGAAATTACATCTAGAAACTAATTTATGAAATCAAAGTAGAAGTGATTAATTGCCATACTGAAAAAATTGAGTTGGAAACAAAATTAAATTTTTTAAACGAGAATACATAAGCAAAGTTAGATCGACTTTTCATTGATTCAAAAACTTATCTCTGGTCAGTATTTTCATGTTCTTTCAGTCTTTTGTCTGTTTGTTTTAAGAAAAAAAGGTACTCAAAGGTTACAGAGTATCTGTAAGTCGAACTTTTTTACCACCTTCTTGTTGTACATTTTCTTTCTTTCTGTTGAATACTTGCAACGTAAGGTACTTTAAAAAATGACGAGCTTAATGATAGCGCATGAAATCACATTAAAGTCAACACACACACACACGCAATCAGTCAATGAGTCGCTTTTGCACTTTTCTCTCTTCCCAAATGCAATGACTTCACTTTTTCTTTCTTTCTTTTTTTTCATTTTCAGCGCATTTCTTCAACTCTTGCAGATCTTTGCTTTCATTTGCCAACAATTAAAGCAAGATTTTATTATAAAAATTTTGTGCTTTGCACGACATTAAACATTCGCAATTCGCAACTCTTTTTCGTAATGATATCTCCAGCAGACACAAGTTGAGGGTGTATATACTTTTACACAAAACAAGTTTTTCAATTGTTGTTGTTGTGATTATACTGCACGAAGGTAATGAAATTTTAACAACCGCAAAGTAAGTTTAATTAATGGGAAAAAAGTAGAAGGAAACATATAAATGAAAATACGTAATAAAAATGAAAATGAAAATTTTCGGATAATTAAACGAAATGCAAACATTTTTATTTCGTAACTTGTTCCTACAATTTTATACTTAATTTTTTTAGCAGTTGAAGGAAACTGCATTCTTATTATTTATTTAATTAACTTTAAATCGTTTTCATGACATTTGGCTTGTATTTGTGTCATATTTACAAGAAACAAATTTTTAACATTTTTGAAGTTCAAAAAAAACCTCAACAAAGGCAACAAAATATTTTTTAAATATTTCTGTTCTATGACATTTGCAAGAAAAAAATTCTTTGCCAAATATTTTTTTTGTGTAAATATGACCAAACTATGAAACTAACTTTCATTTTGTGTTTGTTGTTGTAAGCCACAAAGGTTGTTATGTGAAGTTTGTTGTCTTAAATTTAAACGCTTCTTTTTTTTTTTTTTTTTTTGGTTATTTGCGTAATCTTGCAAAGAAAACTTTTCCAGTTACTTGGAAATTATTCAAGCATGCCGCATAACTACAACGTCCGCTTCCGGTTGACTTTTTTACACACGAAGACTTCAATACTTTCTTTTTCTTCCCTTTAATTCAACACGTTCATGTAAAAATAAATTAAATTAAAAACAATAAAACAAATGTTGCAGAAAAAAAAAATGGAAACAAAACCAACAAAAATGTTTGAAATATGCAAAGGTTGTTATATTTTTTTTTTCTCGCGCTCGTTTATGTAATTTGCATGAACAGCAAACACCCGCAGTAAACTAACAAGCAACAAACAACAACAACAACTACAATAACGGCATTACACTTCCGGCTGATGAACAAGTATCTGTGTGTGTGTGTGTGTTTGTGCGTGTGTGAGTGTGTGTTCGTTCGTGGGTGTTTAGTTTCCCAGCAAAATTTTTGGGATCATGGTGACAAATTCACAACTTCGATTCAGCATCAATGGATGTTACACATTCATGGCCTACACTGAATGCGCCTTGGCATTTGAACTGGATGTTTATCAAAAAACAACATATTATGTTAGAAACATCGACATGAACTGGATGCTTGTCTGAAGGCAGATTGAATGCTATTGTGTGTAAACGAAAAACAACAAATTTTGTTCCCAACTTAGGCATGAACTGAATGCTAGTCTGAAGGCTGATTGAATGCTTTTGTGTAAAAATGAAAAACTACAAATTTTGTTTCCAACTTAGACATGAACTGAATGCTAGTCTGAAGGCTGATTGAATGCTTTTGTGTAAAAACGAAAAACACACAAAGTCGGAGCAACCAACTTCAAGGCTTCGTATTTGATGTAACAGAAAAGCAAAAATGGACGGACGAAATATTTCTACTTTGCTTTAATTTGAATATTAGGAATAATAATAACAACCAAAGTGTTAGATGTCATTTCAAATAAAAAATAAATTATTCAATGATGCTGACGTAGTCAATGGAATGGAACTTCATAGACTTTGCTGGCTGGGTCACATCGCACGTATGGAAGAAGTCACTCCGGCTCGTGAGGTATTTGATGCGGAGATTGTCGGGAAGGGAAGGAGAGGACGAGCTAGGATGTGTTGGCAAGACTAGGTGATGGAAGCCCAGTCTACAATTGGTGTTATCACCTGGCGAAGGCGAGCCCAAAACATAGACGCGTGGAGGAATTTGTGCTTCAGACTCCCGATAGGGAGTTGATGACCAAATAATAATACTACTTCATTTATGAATTATTATTCTGTTATAATTATTAAAATAAAATTAATTTGAAGATATGAAATTTTTTTTAATTGATTTTAAATTCGAATAGTACAGCAACAGCAGAGCTAAAAGTACTGCAAATAACAGAATAGTAACAGCCGTGTAATAACAGTCAAACAGTAACAGTCAAACATTAACAGTCGAACATATATCCGAACAAATCGAACGTTCAACATGTTTGTTTAACAACAAAAACGATGAAAAAATCGGCGCCCCATATGTGTTTTCGTATAGAAATGGAGTTAGATTCATGTGAATCCTATACCCTGAAAATGCTCGTCAAATGGGCATTTGATAAGCATAAAAGTTTTGCTGGGTTGTTATGCCATAAAAATAATAAAGGAACTTCCTAATTGTAAAAAATGAAAAAGTTAATATTCAAAAACAAAAAAAAAATTCAAAAACAAAAAGGCAAAACATTGCAACTGCAACAACAACAACAATAATAACAACGAAGAATCTTCCAGCATGGAATAAATTTTCATGTTGCACAACTGTTTGGACTTCCGCCTGAGGCAAGCGTCATATTGGACAAGCAAGCGTTTGTATGTGTATGAATGAATTTGTGTGTGCTTGTTTGTGTGTATTTGTTTGTTAGTATGCATAACAGCGTGTTGTTGTTGTTGTTGTTGCGTAAATAAAAATCAACGAGAAACAATAAAAATAAGCAAATCAAGTTGTGCTTTGTTCACCAACGTTGATAAAAACAACAACAACAGCAACAGCAACAACAAGACAACACAAAGTGCTGCAAGCAACCAAAATGGCCGCTGCCGCTGCCATTGCTCATTTTATGTGCTATCATAGAACTTTTTAGAGCTTGTGTGTCTGTGTGTGTGTGTTTTGTGCATGCAAATTCATGCAATAAATTTGATTTGTTTAGCAATTTGTTGCATATCGTGCACACATGACACTCATGATGTCGTCAATGAATAGCGCCTGCGCGTATGCTATATATTTTTTCTTTGCATTTACTTATTTAAGAAAAAAAAATGTTGCCTCAACTGTAACACAATTTAAAATGATCTATGAATTCATATGAAGTGTTGAATTGCCATTGACATAATGACTCAAGTGTTGTCTCGTCATTATGGCCATGTCATGATTTGACTTGTTTTGTTTTGTTTTGTTTTAAATTACTGACATACACAAGCAATATCACTTAAAACGTGTTGCACAACTCATCATGTAGCACAAAAATCTTCAATTTCATTTGACTTGCACAGAAACGTGCAAAGTTTGAAAAATCGTATGACCAACGCCGAGTATCGTCAGCAATAATAGTGACAAAAACAACAACGTTGGCAACGGCAATGGCAACGGCAAGCAAGTGTTATCAGAACGACTCATGACACTTTGCAATGTTGCATTGAGAGACGACCGCTACCTTTTATTGCCACTTTGATTGCTGTCCAAATCAGTGCTCTAAACACTGAACCAACACAGCAAATGAAGCTTGCCAACGACGATTGAAAGCGTTGTGCAGAGAAGAGAAGCGAAGTGCGACAGAGTTTGAACAAGGCAATAAAAGTGTCAAGGATGAATGACAAAAACGTTGCCTGCCTTTGTATTTATGATGAGCGACGATTGTGCACAGCATGAAATGCTGACCTCACCACCATGGTCAAGCCGAATTGATGAACTAAAGTTCCTAACTGATGTTTTGTTTGAACGTTTTTGCCGTGTGCGACGAATTGCTTTGGACACGCAATGTGTGAGTGTGTGTGTATGCGTATGATTGGAATGTGTCATTGCCTTGAAAAACGCAGCTTGATATTTGAATAAAGCGCTTTCGTAATTGATGAAATTGCAATAATATATTGGCTAACGTCATACTTCAATCATTATTAAAACAAAGGTCGAATGTGACGTGTTTGAATTATGAAGCAAAAATGATTAGAAACTCAATGGTTTGTAAAATATTGAAGCTTTGATTGTGATTTTTTTAAAGATTACTTATATAGTTGTATGTCACATAGCGCAACATGGCACTTACGGCAGCATAGCAATAAAAACTTACTCAGGCAACTTAATGTCATATTCAGGACAGCTGTTTTGTGCTCTATTAACAGTGTTTTGGTCATGTTAAAATTATATTACTTTGCAATTCAATTTCCATCGTCATTATTTGAAAATTGTAATGCCTTATGTTGCGTTGAAATTCAATATAACATAAGGAATAGCAGTTGTAAGGAACGATGACATTTGAATGTAAAGTGGCTGCAATAATTATTATTTTTCAATTAAAGAAACTATTAAAAACACTCTTAACATTTGTTTTTATTGCTGATATTTTTTTTAAATATATAAAAATTTAAATTAAAGCATTGTTTTTTAATAAATATCCGTTGAATAAATATCCGTTTTACCACACAATCGTCATGAGCAACATAACACATATGTATGCTTTGTTGTTGAGTTCAAAGTGCCAAACAATGCTGGCGGCAATTTGATTATTTCGGCTTACACGTAAATGCGTTATAAAGTTCATTACACAGCTGACACACAAATGCCAAACGCAGAAGCGAGCACATTGTAGCATTAACCAACACTCAAACACAATCAACAATGACAACAATAGCAGCAGCAGAAACAGCAACAGCAGCAGCAAATGACGGGTATTGCTTGTGACGCATTTCCGTTGGGCATGAAATTGTTATCAACAATTAATTAAATAAGACTCGATCATTAGACCACGATTTGTGGGGCGTTTCCGGTTCCGTTTGCCACCAAAATGTTCATTAAGTGATATACGCACTCAACACACATATAGACATACACAGACACAGAGGCTCATACACACGTTTGCCGAGGTCTACCAACAATTGAGTACAATGCAGTATTTTGTAGCATTATGGAGAATACAATCGGCACATATATATGTACATATATACATTCATGTTGCTGCTTCTTGTTGCCAATGCGGCCGCATTTCCTCTCACTGTTGTTATTGTTGTCGTTCTTGCTGCAAAAGCTACTTTGTGTACTTGTTGTTGTTGCTTTAGTGGCTGTCTACTGGACGTGATTTGTTGTCCTCATCGTCGTCATCATCGTCGTCCTTGTTGTTGTTGTTGTTGTTGTTGTTGTTGTTGTTGTTGTTACTGTTACTGTTGTCGCTCTTAGCGAAATGTACATAAATCGTGTGCCCACATAATATTAACATTGCATTTGTGATAAGTTCGTAATGTACATCATATCTGTAGTTTGCATCTATCCGCATGTATCCATGTAACCATGTATTTGTTACTTTGTTTGCAGGTCACACTTACATATGTATAATTGTACTTGTGACTGTTAAAAGCAGCAGACCAACTTCACCTTCAACTTCGCTGTTCTTGTTTCCTAATGAATGCAAAAATTTAGAAGGATTATTTAATTCTAAAATACTTTATGCTTTATTAAATATTCTGGAACTTTTCAAACATGAATTCCTCACCAAGACAAAGGGATGTAATATACTCTTCCGTTAAAGTACAAAGTACTTCATAACTGGTATTATCAAGCTGAATATGAATAGTCACCTACATACATATCTGTGTATATCACGCTCGTTAGCTCGAACTATAAATCTAGAGGACTTAATATCTCTATATCCCGAAAAAAAATTATAGTATAACCTTTGAATGCCGAACTTCCAATGAAATTTAAATTGTTCATCTTCTTATTTCCCAACAATATATATCTGGAAGAATTATAATTCTCTTTATGTCGAAATCGATTGTTTAATAACTTCTCATCGCGAAATCCTCTATAAGTCAAATATGCAATACATTAATTCGAACTTATAAACTTTCCCTTAAAATTTGAGTTAAAAAGCCTTCAATACATGCAAAAATCCATACATCTTCATCAACTCTCCCAACTATCAAAGTGATTTTTGTCAACGATATGCTTTATTTATGACGACACATGTATAATACAACAACAATAACAGCAAACATGTTATTGGCATGAACAACGCCTGCAATGCAATTATCATTGGTCATAAAAAATAACAACTCAAATGATTAAAACGCCCGATGCCAAAGTCGAAACAATTAAGTTTCATTAATGTTGTACATTTGTGCGATTACTGTACACGGCGTGGCATGACTTCGCTTCGACAAATGTTGCATGCAATTATGCTTCAATTAATTACTTTTATCCTTTTGAGGCAAATGACATATAAACGCTGAAATTATTATTAAGCACTTAAAAAAATAAAAAAAATTGACAAACCCAAAAATACAAAGCTGATAACGAAATGTTTTAAGTTGAAAATATAAAAAAAAAAAAATAAATACGAAATTAAATTGTATAAATAAATAAAGCAGAGAAAAATGCGTCACTTGCATGAAGTCATCTTTAATAGACTTGTTTAAAAAAAAAATGCAAAAAAAAATGGAAATGAAAAATACATCAATCACGGAAGTTCATAAATTAAATGAAACCCAAAATGCTTGTGGCATCTGCCAACAACATAACATTGCAACATGTACGTTGTGGCGCGCTTATCCTTTAAGACATTGCCAAGAAAATGAGACAATGCCGGAAATGCGCACAGACGCAAAGATGCTCAAGCGCTGAAAATTGTTAACCGAAGCGTGTTTAGGTAGCATTTAAAATCGGCAAAGGCACACACACACACACTTACACACACAGACAAGTGCCCGCCCTAGAAACGCAGACAACATGTTTATACACGACTCGATATGCGTTTTATGTACAATATCTACTGAGCTGTACGGCAATTTTCATCTGTGGTTAAGGTGTTTTTTTTTTGTCTCTCTTATTTTTTTTTGGTACCAACACGACATCTGACTGACACACAGCTTCCGTAAATTGTTGCTGCCGTGCAACGGTTTCATTTGATCGTAACGCTTTAGACGACATCATCAGCAACTTCTCTTTAACGCCACCGTCAGCCCCGTCGTCATTGTCATACTTAGTGTAGTTCTTATCGCTGAGATGCTTGCAAGCCGTTGCTGGCTCTAAATAATCCCTGCCATACGATATGCCCTGACATGCACTGAGCCCGGCACGGCGCACTAAAATAAAATGTTTGCAAAGATGCGCCGTACCGGAGATGAAAAGTAACAGAAACAAAAATGTAAAAATACAAAAAAAAATAAAAAAAAAAAATAAAATGAGGCGACGCAGTAAAAATCCAAGTTAGTGCGCATAAATCAAGCCTTTAAAACGTGCCTTGCAACCAAAATGTCCGCCAAGGATGCATTGTGCCGCATATCAAGTTAACCCCCCCACACACACAGCCACCACTCCCATGTCCATTGCCTGACATGGGCATGGCGTCTGGTTGTTTTAACGTAGGGCACACAAAGTGGGCAAAACATTTGCAATTTTATGCAACTAGCACAGTGCAACGTCACTTCGGCTCACACCAACGCCGCCAACGCCTTCAACGACCATTCATGGATTGAGGTTTTTCGCGCTGCAATTGTTTACTCCCGCATAAAATTTATAATCTTGTGGAATTTATCTTTATTTATTCTGCGCTTAAACATAAATGCAGCACAGCACAGCACAGAAATCTGTCTCGAGAATAAAAAACATGTCCTGTTGCTATTGTGCTTATATTATGCTTAGTACATAATTTTATGTATTTGATGCTTTCAAAATGTTTGCTTTATGTCACGCATCATCATAAGAGAAAGTGCACAAATAAAGATTCCTAAGTGAAATAAATGGCACATTTTATGGGTTAACTGCAAATGCAAATGTAGTAAATTTACAACATTTAAGACGCACTTGAGAACATACAAAACAATCATTAAATTTTTGTTAGCAATGCTGTGATAAAATATCTTAAAGAAGCTGTTATAAAAATGGTAAAATGGAAACCGATGTAAACAAATGTGGGAAAACTTTTATGGATGTTCATGACAATCTCTTAACTTTTCTATCATTAGACTTGAATTCCTATCATTCGATCATCTTAAAGACTTTTATAACTTGAGCCATCCCATTTACCGATTTAGTTTGATCAAACTTTATTGAACACTACTTAAGGCCATGTTCTACAAGTCTATTTAAAAAATGTCAAGTGTGATTTTAAAAGTTTTTTTTAATAGAGTATAAACGGGGTTCTCATTCCAGCCACTGAACATTCCAAATTCCGTCGTTTTTAGTATTGACTATCATGTCATTTAATATAATTTTTCTATTAACTAATAAAATGGCCAGAATAAAGGGATAAAGTTTTTATTTTATTTTATTGTTTTTATTTTATTATAAATTCAAAACTGTCTTTTTTATGCCTCGATATCGAAGAACTTATTTGAATTTTTTGTGGATAGTATGAAGATCGATATTTTACATTAATAATGAGCGCTGTCAATATGAGAGTCCAATCGTTGGACTTCCTTACACAGCAACATATAAAACTTCGAAATGTGATCTTTAAATAAATGTTCGTTTATTTTTCGTTGTCAAGCACACTCAAATGCAACAGTGATTGACTTTTGACATGAAGAATAAAAATTACAGAAATTCTCTGCCAAAACAACATCTGAAAATGCAATGCAAATAACAGGAAAACGTTTATTAAATTCCGCATTGTTTTTGCTTTTGCACAAAATCTAAATATTTGCCATTCTGCTAGTCTTATTATTATTATTTCAACGTGCGCCAAATCAAAAAGTCAAATCATTTCAACAAGTGTTCCTACATTTTGTTTTCTTTTATCCTTCCTTCCTTTTGTTTATAAATCGTAACTCACGACTCGCATTACTCATTCTTTTATGTCTTAAATGGCAAAAAAAAAAAGAAAAAAAAAATAAGAAACTCCACTCTGAGTGCAACTTGAATCCGCTTTGCACAACTTGAATGATGGAAGTAGAATAATTGGATATACTTGTTATTTAGTCACTTGCTCTGTTGAACGATCATGACGGGCGCTTGCTCGCTCGTTCGTTCGTTTGCTCATGTTGACGGTTGACGGTTGACGATGACGTTAACGTTAAGAACGAAGTAACGAGCAACGAGTACAATGCAGACAAAAAGTGTAAGAGAAATGCGAATGAGTATAAAAATAAGAAGGATGATGGCATTGTTAACTACGCAAAATGTTTCAAGTGAGTCTAATGGCTTCCTAAGTTGACCCAAAAGAGTTACAAAGTAGTAAAAGGCAAGCAAAGCAAACGCAGCAGCAGCAGCAACGTCATAATGGTAGCCAATAACAGCAACAACAACAACAACAGAAACACAAACAACAATTTGTTAGTGCAATTTTCTATTTTTTTTTCTCCTTTTCAATATGTATGTTTCTGTGTGTGTGTGTGTGTGTGTGTGCGTGCATGTGTGTTTGCTTTTATATTTTTTTACGGACTTTATGCTCTTTCTGTTGCTACTTTTTACAATCACAATTTAATTTTACAATTTTTTCATTTTTTTTTTGCACAATTTTTTTTTTTTTTTCGTTGCTCATGGCACTTGAAACCAGCAACAATTCAAACAAGCGGCAACATGCGCAATTTTGCTATTTTTCTTCAACTCACTTTGCTTCCTTGTTTAGTTGTTTTAACTTCCGTTTTTACTGCGGGCTTTTCCGTACTCGCTCGCTTGCTCGCTTGCTTGCATTGCCTTGACTATGTCCGTCCGTCCGTTTGTCAGCTAACAATACCCTTTTGGTATTGTTGTTGTTGCTGTTCTGCGTCTTTCATCGTGCATACTCCGTTTTTTTTTCCTTTTGATTCGTATGGTTTTTTATGTAATTTTGTTTTGTTGTTGTTGTTTGGTTTTTTTTTAACCACGTTGCCTTTTTGAAACCAACAATGTCGGTGACAATTTCCACCGGGAATTAGCGCGGTCTCTATGTTCACATAATGTCACCTCTCTACCTCTATCGCCATCTCTGTCTCTGTCTCTACCTCAAACCCAATCCCAAATCATCATTGGTCTATGTAAGCCCGCACTTAACGTGGTCATTTCGTTGGCTAAGAGCTCTCAAGCAAAGCTATTATGTTAACGTTCTGTCTTTTTCTTTTCCCTCTCTCTCTTTCTCTCTCTCTCTCTCACACAAACTTCGGTCTATGGTAGAAATCCACAAAAGCTGCAAAAGAAGCGCGAATGTTGACGTATTTGGTTGAATGAAACTCTTTTGGCGGAAATGTTTACGTTCGAGTTCGCAATCGAGTTTTGTGTTCCAGACATAATCGGACTCGAAGTCCTTGGCGTGACTTCCGCTTTGTGTGCTGCTAATACACAAAATGCTTGTTTAGTATCCCTAAGTCGCTTTTCATTGTTTCTCTGCTTTGCACTGTTCCTGTTGTTGTTGTTGAGATTTGGCTTGCCTTTTTTTTTTTTTTGCTTTGGCTGGACTCTTTTTTCTTACCGTGAAATGGTTTTATTTTTTTGTTTTTCTCATCTTATTGCCTCGACGTAATTACGTTGATGTTATTGTTGATGAAGATGTACATTGTTGCTTATACCCGTTTAAAACTTAATGACACTTTGAGTTAATTATCGCAGTGGATTTGCAAAATTAAGCGTTTCTGGCATAATTATGTGGGATTATGTATTCTCGACTTACGCCCAACTTTGCCTGACTTGGCTTTGGCTTTCGCATTGGCTTAGCGTCGCTTGCCTTTATAATTGTTGGTTTGTGAGCAAGGGCACGGCTTATTCATGTAATGTAATAATGATTTGATGTATTCATGAATAGATTTTATGATTAATTGCAAGCTTTGCCATTTTCTTTTGTCCTCAAAGCAGCAAGCAATTAAATCAAGTACAAAAGCAATTTAATTGACAATAAAATGAAGAATTTTCTTCTTTTTTTTTAAATAAAAGTTTATAAAATTTAACATTTTAAGAACACCGCCAATCCGTACAGAAGTCATACAAAAATTTATACTTATTAATCGCTCTGTTGCAGACAATTGCGCTTGAAGCCAAGTGCTTTGCCGCTACACACGTTGCACACTTCAGGTTTCATTTTGCGCCACTTGACTTGCACACCTATTTTGCACACACACACGTGTTAATAAGTCTTACAACGTACATATTAAAATTGAATTTATTTTTATTTTATTTTTCACAAAGCCGCACACATACATATATGGACACTTACTCAAATTGCATAGCAGACCACTCGAAACCATTGACCTCCACAAATGCCAAAGTTTAACTGCTGCCATATGTGAAAAGCCGCAGCATTCAGAAATGTTTGGTCTTTCTGTTGGTGCACTTAGAACGCCAAAAACTGCGCCAAGTGCCACTGGAAGTGACTTGAAAACATATTTGCATGCAGCACGTGTTGCAGAGTGGTAGAAGTCGGAAAGATGGTAATTTGTTGCTGCGTCTGTTTGTGAAATGAAGTACTCAATTTTGAGGCTAATAGAATAAAGTAGATTATTGTAAAGAAAAACTCAGACGATCAACCATCTTTGGTTAATATTTATAAGTAGATTTGCGGCATTAAATTTTGAATCTATTCGAGTATTTTGCATCAAAAACGACAGTTGGGGATGGGAGCTGATCAAGA
Source organism: Phortica okadai (assembly GCA_034638295.1). NCBI lineage: Eukaryota > Metazoa > Arthropoda > Insecta > Diptera > Drosophilidae > Phortica > Phortica okadai. Next base: position 45,982,420 of record CM067849.1, on the reverse strand, counting down.
TAATTCATGAAATTCAAGAAGATTTCGTTGGTGTTTTGTAAATTTCATCATAGATTAACATATACTTTATAGAACCTTTGTTATTATTCTTCTCGTCTCTTCTCTTTAGCATCATCAGCTTCCAGTTTCAAGTCAAGATCTTCAGATCACCAAAAATCATTAATCAGTTTGATACCTTTTGTCAAGGTTTTCATTTTGTTAATATACTGCCAATAAAATGGAGATTGAAGAAATCCAAGACACAATACGATATATGTATGTACATATATACCCTTGTATCAATGAATGAACGTAAAACTATAAAACCCAACTCTATGGTAACGACCACTTTTCCAACGGCTACACTACATGTGTGCAAAATTTTAAAAGAAGAGTTATACCAAAAAAAAATATCATGCCATGTGTACGCTTCGTTAACATCAAAAGCACAATTGCGAAATATGAGAGCGACAAACGTAAAGGAATTTCAGCTTAAGCCAAGATGACGCAACTTCAAGTTACGACATAAAACGTACAACAACTGCAGCTGCCGTTGTTGTCTGACATAAGCCAACGCGTAAATACGACTTTAGGCGACACTCAAAGTGAGATTGCCACCAACTTGAACACGCTAAAGGCCGATACTCCATAAACTCGAAACGCAACTTCGACAACGTAAGCGTACACTTTCGATGAAAGTGTCTACTTTATGAGTCTATATGTGTGTGTGTGTGTGTGTGTGCGTGTGTGTCTTTGTGAATGCGCAACTTTTATTTTTAATGCAATGAGCATACTTGCATGCCCGCACCATCATCACCCTCTGCGTACCATAACTATCCAAGCAGCACTGTCGTTAACGGTATTAAGTATTCATGACAACGCAACAAGTCCGTTACCTGCACACTTTCTTCTAGTCTTGAATCGTTCCCAACCTTTTCAACGCTTGCAGACAAATTCATTGCATAGCTTTTCAAGCTTTACATATTTATGCTTATGATTGAATGATTATCATAGTTGTTCTTGTTGAACGTCATTTGTTGCCTATCGAATGCCATGAGTGTATGACATACTAAACAGCATATGCTGTAAAACTTTTAATGATAATTACTAATAACATAATTATAATAATCTTGTCAGCGAAGATAATATGAACTTTTGAGAAAGATTTTTCAAATATTTATATTAAATAAACTTATGTTAAGCTCAATACTTTAATAACATAAAGCAATTATGTTGTACAAGTTTCTATTAACCAATAAATTTGTTGCCTTAATCCATTTAACATATACCAAAACGGAAATTATTTCACATCCAAAAAGTTGTCAATCCATGTCAAATCTTTATCACAGCTGCGGGACATTAAGCCAACTCACACTTTGCGCGCTTTACATTCCTTTGGCTCAATAAGCATCCGGTAATATTTTAATAATTTAATATTTTTCTCTTTATTCTTTTTATATTGAGCATACCAACATCGGCATTGGCAGCAGCATCAGCATCAGTCTCATCGACAAACGATGGCCGCCTTTTTGACATGATTGCCACCGTTGTTGCCATTGCTTTAGCCATTGCTCATCATCGGTTGTATAGTATAAAGCAAAAAAAAAGTATATGTATAATATATAAAATGTCCTTATCAACAAGCAGATCTGTCGGCTGGCATTGAAATTCAGTCGAGCATAAACTTGTGCAAACAAACCGGATGCAAGGCAATATGGTGGCAGGCGTATGTCGTTGTTGTTGCTGCTTTTGTTGCTGTTGTTATTGTTTATACGCCCGTCGGCTAGAAGAGCATCATGTTGGTGGGTGGGTCAAAAACGGTATGTTGCGAACGGACATCTTTAAGTTGAAGTTGTCCGGAAATTGTCTGTTGTTGCGATATCCTGCTGTTTTTATATTCAAGTTATGAACTTGTGCATTTTATGATGGAAGGAGCGTACAACAACAATACAACAAAAGCAGCATACCAACAATATAAAAGTAAAGCAAGAAACTTCAACTCAAACGCAATTTTATGAAACATCTGCCCACGTCGTCGTTTACCGCCCACACGTCTGTCTGTCCGTCTGTCAGTCTGCCCGCTCGCCAACTTGGATGGTTTACTGTCATGTCAACCCACAAGAAGGTTAACTTTTTTCGGATCGTATCGCATCGCTATCGCTGCCCTTTGCCCATTTCATGTCGCTTCACTCAATTTAAGTCACCTTTTTGACTTGAGCGAATTTTCTTTGCGTTCACAATTTCTTTTTTCGCTTATACCCTACATTACAGCTAAGCTGAGCATTTTTATTTACACAAAATAACATTATTTTTATATTATTAAAATTCTTAAAAAAAAAAAAATGGAAAGTGTTTAAAGTGTTGACTGTCAATTATAACACTTTTGATGTATTACAATATTTAAGAATTTTAATAGCGTATAAAAAAATTCAGTTAAACAAAACTGACATGTACATCCTTTGCATCCTTGCTCACATATTTTTTTCTTTATCACTGTCTGTCACTGGTTTTCTGTTCTTACTTTTTTAATTTTTTTTTTTTATGTTTCTTCTTTCTGTTTTTGTGCGTGTTTCGTAAAAGTTTTAATTAATTTTCATATTTTATATACATTTGCCGCAGTAAAATGCTGTGAATGAAGCAACGTCTTTGATAGTCTCTGTCTGGACCTTTGAATGAGTGATGACCCCTGCCGGCTTGCATTCTATACTCCAACTCATCTTGCTATCTGTCTGACAGAGTTACTGACAAATAGACTAACTCACAGGTGAAATTTGTTTGTAGTTGTCATTGTCAACGTTGTTGCTGTTGGCAGATGGCAGATGGCATCGAAAGTTTGTTGCGACTTTAATTTGTGTATCATTCAAGAACACTTTTTTTTTGTTTTTTTGAAATATATGAAGTTTTGTTAGTTTGTATTAATTTGCTTGACAGAATTAAATTAGTTTATGTTTATTAAACATTTGCAAGTCAAATGCAACTAAACATTTTATGAATTATTTGTCATTTAAAGCTTTTTCCTTACTCAGAGATTTAAAATTGCAAATAGAAAATTCAATAGTTCAACTTTAGTCAAAGCAACAGTAAAACAACAATTTAAATAAATAACTTTAAGCAAGAATTTCAAAAACTTTGTTTTCATTTAAAACTTTTTGCATATGTACATGAATATGTTATATAGAATATACATATGTACGAGCTTGAGTGTGTTTGTGTATACATCGTGTGCAGTTTTTAATGACTTGAAAGTCAAAAGCGAAACTAATGCAAAACTAACTGTAAATTCAGTGGCCAACAAACAACAAAATGAAGGAAAATCAAGTTGGCTGTAAAACTATTTCAAACATCTGTGAAATTTCATTTCAAATATTCGACCGAGATTCACCAAAAGCTTAATTGCTTGTAAACAACAAAATACATTCTAACACATTTTAGTATGTCCGATTTTATTAAAAGAGCAAGAACTGAAAAAAAAAATTCAAACTTGAAATGAAATAGAATAACTTTTTATTTAACCAACAGAAATAAAATATTTCCTATATGAAAATAGATGAATACTAACAATTTGATAACAGTAAAAAACTATTGCATCTTTTAGGCGTCAGCAAAGCAACGAAATAATTCTTACTGAAGTGAAGCAATATGAAGAATTTTTTTCATTTATAACTGAAAATTTATATAAACAGCCGCAGAGCACATATAGCAGTCGGATATTGAACAAAATTTTAATATTATATTGCCGCATGTATTATGACACTCTATGTAACATAAGAGTATTTATTATATTTTTACATAAAAACAATGCAATTTTCAGTGTATGAAAAAAATAAAATATTTACACATCTTCGTTCTTATAATTTTAATGAGATATACACACATACCTATGTAATACCTTTCACAATTTGAAAATTGCTTTTAAATATTAACACAAAATATACTTCAATCACACACACACACATCATCAACCGTAAACTTCATATATCATCCTTCCTTCAAATGCATTATTGTACCACGGTTATGGTGAAAATCTCCTCCGGCGCAATAAGATACTCGAATTTGCGTGTGGCAACGCGTAAAAATGCCAACTCATTTGTTGTATCCAAATCACGCACAGCACTCTTGGCCGCGGTGACTAAGATGCCATGCAAATGCTTGATTATTGCCTGAGCGCTTGTATTATCGAACGAAGTCTCAGCGACCGTGCCGGTGGAATTGTCCGAGATGACAAAACCCAAAGCGTTCTCCATAATACGTTCGGTGTTATCGGCGTGCTGACGTATTGTTTCGTCAAGTAAACGCATTTTTATTATAGTTTGGTTTTATTTAGCAAAAAAAAATATAATTTCTCTTTCTTTGGCTGAACGAAATAAAAACTATACTGTTCAACTATTCTATGCTGATGAAGTCTCTGATAATATTTGAACTTTAGTTAAATGTTTACTATGATCTCATAAATTTCAGCACACAAAATGTGTCGCCTGTGTGTGAGTGTGTGTTTCTGTCTGCTTTGAAGCTTAAAAATTTCGGCCAAAAAAAAGTAAATATAGAATCAATGTGGGCGCCTTTATTACACGCACGCGTAATGCCATCAAAAAGTTGAAAATGGTTCAACTTCATACTTTTGTGTCGGCAACATTTGCATTACAATTATTTGCATTGTCCGTCTGACTGTCTGTCTCATTGCCTCGCTACCACGCTGTTATTCAGCTTAGTCTGTGAGACTGTCTGTCAGTTTAACTTCCTGTTCGTCCGCCTGCCTGTCGTACTATCTGTCTATCTGTCTGTCTGTTTGTACGTCAACACTTTTCCTGGTCGTTCAACTGATGCTGATACATTTGCTTGTACAAATGCTTTATATATATGTATGTATAAATATTGTATGTGTGTGTGTGTGTTAGTAACAGTGTAAATTTATTTGTATGCGTATACTTTTGTATGGTACTGTAACTATGTGTGTCATTGCGGTTTCCTTAATTCATTTTGTTTGTTGGCATCATTGTCGCCATCATCATTGTTGGCAATGCGTCGTTGTTCTCATCAGTGTTCCCACCGTCAACAGTGTTGAGTAAAGTAGAAACAACAACAACAATAACAGCAACAAACATAAAAGTTATAACATTGAATTTTCAGTCCACTGTAATTGTTGCTATATTCAACTTCAGTTCAGTCCAGCAAAATGTTTTCATTGCTGATATCAGTTGTTGTTGTTGTTGTTGCTGTCGTTGTCATCGTTGTTTTAGTAAATGTCTGTTGTTGCTGCTGCTGCTACTACTCCTGCTAAGCGGATTAACGCTGTTATTTTAAGTTCAACAAACGAACGTAGAATAAATTAATGAGTTTTCACAGCCGTCATTCAAACAAAAGTCTTCTATTTCTCTCTCTCTTTTTCACACTTTATCTCACTGCACTAAGCCTTACTCATTGCCTTCAGTGACAATGCTAACAGAATCATCAGCAATAACAACAATACAAATATATTCACTTTAATGTTGTTTAAATAAATGTGTCAAAATTGCAAATAATTCTTACCACAAATTCGCTGACCAACCTCACCCGATCCAACACCCTTTTCCATTGCCACTTCCGTTTCTAAAACGCTACTTTTGCTTTATTTATATTTCGCATTTGGAAGAAGGCATTATTATGGTCTCTTATTAATGTCAATGCTTTTTGTTCTATTTTTATTTTTATTTTTTTATTTTTTTTTATAATATTATAGAATTTGTAATTAGCGTTTTGCTCCGCGACTTTCTTTTGCGGCGCACAACTTTTAAGCGCATTTAATTTTTGCTTGCTTTGCTTTATATATGACATATACATACATATAATCGTTGTTGTGGTGTGCTTTTTATAAAATTATATATTAATATATATTTTTTTTTTTTTTTTGTCGTGAAAAGTAATTTTATGAATTTTCAATCCAAAATCGGATTATGGCATTAGTTGTGCGCAACTTTGCTTAGTTGGCCATTTTGTTATTTGACGCTTCGTTCGCTTTATTTTGGCGCTTTGCTTTAGAGTCTCACAACGTCAGCGTATTTTAGTAATAAGTACTTGTGTCGCTCTTTAAGAATATTATAATTTTTCAATTATGTCAGCGGAATATTTTGAAAAATGTCAATTCGATTGCGTTAAGCCGCCTGCGTCTGTCATAAGCTGAAAATTTTCCAAGCGCATTTTATTTTTGTTATCTTTGCCTATACACAAGTGTACAAGTAAAACGCTCGATCATTTTTGACGCAATTACTTTTAGCATATTTCATCGAAAGTTTTAAATATTCAACGCATACTTGTGCAAATTTTGCATTTTGCATAAAGTTGGTTGCATTTTGTCAGACTGTCAAAAATGTTGCTCGAACTTGCGACATCGTAAAAACTTTTATAATTAGTGAAAGATATGCAATTAATTTCTGACAAAATGTCACTTCTTAAACGTATTTTGTTGTTTTTGTTGTTGTTTTTGCTAATTTTGTCTTAAAAAATGTCAATTATATAGATATTTTTTTTTGCAATTCTTCAAGTTTACTTGGTTATTGACTTTTAGTATTAACTTAACTTATGTTGTGCTGTGCGCTATGTAACATAGGAGCACCGTTGAAAAAGCACCTTTTCAGTTGTCTATCATATCTAAAAGGTATTTCGTAGTATACAACATGTCAATTTTGATTAGTCAGAATGCAATCTGACGATGGAACTTCTCTAATTTGCAAATCGCATCAAAGCATAACAAAATTCTTGCTTAAAGCCTCCAATGGAATAAAAAAAATTAAATCTGTTAAAAAAACAATAACAACACACACACACAGAGAAAATAATAGCTCAAAGGCAATATAAAGAAATGACAAATCAAAGGCAAAATGCAAAAACTTTCATCGCGCATGTTGTTGCCTGTCTGCCTGCCTGTCTGTTTGCCTTTCAGAAAGTTAATTTTCTCTTTCGTTACTCATCACAAGGAATTTGCATTTTTTTCTCGTTTAACAGCTGGCGTACATGTATCTCAACTTGTCGCAGCTATGCTTCATTCTGCATTGCTTTGGCTTTTGGAGCACAATATACCTCGTTATTGTTGTTATTGTTGTTGTTGCTGTTGTTGGGCCCTTTTCGCGTTGTACACTGGACATGCAAAGTGAAAAATTTGCAAACTTAATGCAGAACCAATTTGAAAAGTTGTTAAGTTGATCAACGCCACCCAACAAAGCGGCTCAAAGGCCAACAACATCATCGTCATCATCATCACTATCATCATCAAATGGCCAGGGCCAAGCGATAAGCGCGAGAGCAGCTGTGCTTATATATGTATGTATGTATTTGCATTACAGACAATGTTCACATATACATACATATATGTATTTGCGTGTGTATCTGAAAGTAAGCTCGTTGCGCCTTTGAAGCATGTCTTTGTCGACGATAACTCAGTCTACAAGCAAAGAGATTAATTATAACGCTTTACATTGACTGCTGCCGCTTTACCTACGACCTGCCCCAATAGCCTACGCTGCTCCTCATTTGACGCTCACTTGCCACACTTGCAAACTGAATGTGAAGATTAACTTTTCCATGAATCTCATTCAAGATTGGCTTAGGTAACAATTTCTTGCTTTCTTTCTTTCTTGTTTCATTCAAGTTTTTTCTTGCATGTTAAGGATGTGCTTCAAACAATGAGAATTACTTTAGACGTAAGTGACTTGATTACTTTAAAATTATTATGTATTTTTCAAGCACTCGACTATCGCTTTAAACTATTTTGTGACCAAGAGATTTTCTGACAATCATTTGTCATTTCACTTGTTTGTTTTCATGTCAAATTTAATTATTTCATATGAAAGAGTTTATTTTAATGATGTAAATTCTGACTTTTTAATCAACTTTATTCTGTTTGATCAAAGATAAAACAAAAACAGAAACAGACCAAATTTGTGCACATTAATTGAAAATAATGACACGTGCACACATGTGTGTTGTCGTGCAGCAATTCAAGTGCATTGCATAACATTAATTGTCATAACAACGTCATGGCATTTGCAATAATCAGTATAATAATGCAGTCACTCTGTCAGTCAGACAGTCAGTCAGTCAGTCAGTCAACCATTCAGTCAGTTTGTCAGCTGCAACAAGGCCAACCATGCAACCATAAAGACGGCATCAGTTACTGACAAGCTCATTCAACTACACAAACTACACCCCACACAAGCCAACATCAACATCAACAACAACATCAACTATGTTGCAAACTCACGTACAAATTGCGTGATTATTATCAGACATAATTAATTTGATGCTAGTGCACCGGCACGCTGAGACATGCTCGCTATGTGTGAGAGAATTACTTGATTTTGTTTGAGTTCATGAAGCCGCCGGGCTGCAAATCATATATATGTAAGTAGGCACAAATAAACGATGAATGTATGCAATGTGGCTTCTGTAAGAGAGAGATATATGTAGTGAAAGATCAACTAATACTAAAGCCGCCTAAATTCAAGTTATAAGCTTTGCAACTTTGGTCATTTGCCATCACTTTGAATCATTACACGTTATCATCTTATTTTTGCCATTGGCTGAGGTCAAATCTACTCAACAAAATTTGACATTCAGCATAATTAAATGTGCGTTAAGTTTTCTTTTTTCTGACACTTTGTTTTGCTATTTTTCTACTAAAGCTTAACGATGACATTACGTATACGTAATATTGGACCACAAGTAAAAACTTGAATCATTTTTATTAACCCTAACCCATGTTTTTGCAGTATTTGTGTTTCTTTGTCACTCATATTCGCTCTTCATTTTGTCTGTGCTTAGTTTGGGGAGTATGTCATCTGCAGCTGTTCGCATCTTTGTCTTAAGTTCTTAAGTCATTTTCGCTTTGCTTATAAATCAGCATAAATATACTTTTGCTCGGCAATTTTATGTCAAAAATTGTCAACAACTTTTCAAACAATTTTAATAATAAACAAGTCAAAATTATTTGCTTTGATCATATTCGCTGTCCAATGCAGATTCCATTTGGTTCTTGGTCAAATACTTTAATTAATGCCTTAGACAATTTTAAAGCTAAAGTTAAAAAATATAATGAATATGAAATATTTTGCAGAATTATTATAATATTATAATATGAGTAATATAAAGAGAATATTTACTTTAAATAACATTTAAACATTTTGAAATGTGATTTATCATTGAATTGAATTGTTTTTCGTTTCAGATTTTTTAAGCAAAATAAAAATTAAGAATTCATCTTTAAACCAAAATTCTGGCTGGCACAGAAAAGCTCATTCATTTTATTCAGTGTGACTTAAAGTACATCAAAAGAATATGTTGTACTTGCAGTTGCCTCAAATGACGTGATTAATAAAGACACACGCACCCACACGCATGCACGCACGCATGCCAGAGAGATGAGTTTGAACGTGAAGAAATTAATAAACGTGTCGCTATTAATGCTGTGTGTGTGTGCGTGTGTGTTATGTATTTTCATTACTTTGTGCATTATTATGTAAGGTAAGGAAAAAAAACCATGCAACTTAATGTTGAAACCATAAAAATATAATTTTTAATATATTATTTTATTCAGAATTTTATTGCATTAAATTATATACAATAATGTCTGCTTATTTAAGACAATGTCGCACATACAAATGAAGAAATGTTGCCTTAATGCAACAACAGCAACAGAAACCTATCGCATTTTCATACGTGCAGTACAACAAACAGCAATAATAATAATAAAAAAAAAAAAAAAACTCACACATACATTACTTTATGTAAATACGCCATTTTGCATGCGACAAAGTATTCCATATACACACACACACATTCAAATGAGGACAGAGCTGGGTAAGTAAGCCTGCGATTTACAGTTAAAGTCACATATACCGTTATTGTTATTATTTTGCAATATGGTATATGTGAGTTATGACAGCTGTATAGGTGGGCAGGTGTATCTGTGTAAGTATGTGTGAGTGTTTCACTTTGATGCTTCTACGACTTTCCACAACTTTCACTGCATTATCATCTTTCTTTCATTCACTTTTTTTCTCTTTCTCTTTCTTTTTATTAATATAGGTCACGTTTTGCTGTTTACGCATTTATTATTGTCAAAGCTTTTAAAATCTCTTTAAAATTGCAAAACGTGCAACACACGCAACAACTCCTTTTCTGTCTTCGTCTCCGTCTCTTTCTCAAAACATTTATCTGTCTTACAAATTGTTCCCTAACACTCTCTCAGCGTCTTTCCCAGTTCTTTATCATATTTATCAGCACATTTTTATTTATTTTTTATATTTTATAAAAGTTGACGTGAGATACTTTTTTTTTTTGCATTTCAGTTACATTTTCACCCCACAAAAAAGCATTATTTCTATTTGTTACTGTTATTATTATTGCTGTTGTTATATGTTTGTGTTTTTGTGTGGTGTGCGTTTGCAAACTGCTTAGAAATTCAATTTATTGTTCTACAAAAATTATACGTGGAAAAAAAAAACAAAAAATAGGGATTCACGTTTGCACAAATATTAATTAATGCATAGCATTTGCATTAACTTCAAGTGGCGCATTTGCAAACCAACCTATATTTTTTTGCTTTCTCGATTTTTTTTTGTTCTGCACTTGACCTCATTATTTGCATTCTATTATTGTGACAGAGGAAATTGCACAAAGCAAAACTATGAGGTTTTGTTATGAGTAAAGCATTTTTAAGTCAAAGCAAAAAACAAAAGTGGTGCTCTTTTTATAAATGCATTGCTCGTTTACAAAGTGGCACTGATTCAACTCAATGCCATTATTGCATATTTTGTACTTTAAATTATACACCTTAGTACGCTCATAACTCAACTAAAATTACATAAATTCATATTGAAAATTTACAATCAAGAAAGATTATCATTTCAATTATTTCAGTACAGTCATCAAAGCGAGGATTATTTGGTTGCTGCTGTTGTTACATAAGACAACGTGTGTCAACACAATATTTAATGCAGCTCTTGCTGTTGATTTAATCAAAACGATAGGCAGCAAAATGTATATTATTTAAATATGCAATGCATAATGCAATCAAATTGCAGAACATTGATTACAATAATTGTCGATACTCATGACTTAGATACGTTTCATTACAGCAAATTAAGGCACTGTCATGTCAAAGTGACTCGCATAGATAGACTCAAATTATGCAAGTCAATACAGACGTGCACAACACAACTAATGTTAATAATGCGAAATATGCACAAGCAGTGTTCAATATTCAACAACATTTCCACCTAATTGCGTGTAATTAACCATAAAGACAAGATTATGTGATAGCAACGAGTGATGAAATGACCGACAAAAGTGACCACAAGTATTAATAAATGGTGAAATACAAATATGTTTGAATATATATGCTTGTTTTTCATTGAATGAAAACCTTTTACATATGAAATCATTTTCGTTTTATTCATCGATCATTTATAATATACGGTTTTTTAATCTATCGATAAGAATTTTGTCTATATATGAAAAACTTTAGTGTTCTCTTGCAATCTGAATTATTTATTGTATGATAAATAGAACTCTGATTAATTCGGGAACAATAACGATTTCGATCAATACATATTTTTTCGATCGATTTTTCAATACATTGTACATTTAAATTTACATCCCTTTTTATTTATGAGATATACATATGTTTTTCTTCACAATATCCCAAAAACATCATATATATCATCTTTTTAAATTCATACATTTTAATGTCATCTTCAATGGTTTTAAAGATATAAAACATAAAACACCAAAAATTTATTATTTAATTTTTTCAGCTGAGGATTTGCTAACATGAAAATATCATAGACTAAATTAATATATCTCCGATCCTTAAGAGAATTACCTTTTATATAAGATTTTAATTTCAGATTATTTTTTTTATAAGAAGCATCTTATTGGTGTGCATAAAATACTCGGATCATAAAATAATTAATTTGATACCTTAAAAAACTTGATCCAAATTACCAGAAGCGTATCAAATCCTTGTCATAACCGAAGTAAGCTTCATTCTATGTGATTATATTATAAATTTTTGTGGTTCGCCGGCATGAGCATGCGGTCGGTCGTTGAGTATCTTCTTCTGTAAATCCGCGAACATTCAAAGTTGTCAAGTTGACGACATTAAGGCGCGTGAATCTTTCCATTTTTTTTTTTTTTCTTTTTTATTGTTATTACAACAAACATACACACACAAACCCTCCCACCCACAAGCTCACAGTCGGTTAGCGTTTGTTACATTTGCTTTGTGGATTCTACAAATGTATGACAGCATGTGTTGTATACACTTATACATTTACATATACATACATCTACAAGCACTTAAGCACACACACACACATACATTGACACAAATGCATGCAAAGCCAGCATTTGTTACGGGATTCGCGCAAATGGCTTCACCGCCATTTTAACGTTGGTACAAGTTTTATTCTACTTTACTTTATTTTCTTTTCTTTTCTTTTGTTTTCTCGTTTTTTTGTTTTTTCCATTTTTTATTTTATTTGTTGGTTTTATTTCTGCGCTTGGTTTATTATTTTCACATTTTGCAAACACACAAGTTTTAATACTTCTTTGCCACATTGAAACATTTAAAACGCACACAAACACAGTGACACACACACACGCATACAAATACACCGGAATGCTTTCATAAGTAATATTTTATGATATCCATTTTCATACATTTGTACAGTGAAACTTTATGTTTGCTTAAGTCTTTCATTTTTTCTTTTTGTTATTTTTTTATTGTTATTTTGCTTTGCTTGTTTGCTTGCTCCTTTATGGCTTTTAAATTGTTCCATTGAAGTTAACAAATCGAAGCACATTTCATATACTTGGAACAACTTAAAGATTTCATACTTTCAATGTAAAAAAAAGGACGATTGCAAAGATTTAAAATTTACTGCAATACTTTTTTAATAATCTTTACTAATAAAGTGACAAAAAACGATACAAAGGAGTTGTGTTTAATTGATAAACATTTTGTTACATCAAATTTTAGCTTGAAAAAACAAAAATTTATGAAAATTTGTCTTCCAGCAAAAAATCATGTCCCATGTAAAAGTAACACACTTGCCAACAATAAAAGTTTGAGTTACTCTTGTGCCAAGCATAATTTCATTATGCACACACACACACTCACACACACATTCATATGTAAGAGCAGTTTATAATTTGCAGCAACAACAGACAAAACAACAAAGGAGCCAAAGCGGCAATAACAAGCATACTCGAGTCTATTAAGACTCGAATAAGACTAAATTTTCTGCATTATGGAAAATTACAAGAAAAGTAACACACACACAAAAACATAGATACACACATACAGACAGCCAGAAAGAGACATAAAGACAACACTCATTTGCCGAAAGCCATTAAAAACCGACAGCGCAAGTGTTGAAAATAGGTGCTAGAAAAGGATTTCAAATGTAAATGACGACAACAAAACAAAAACGCTTAAAAATTAAGTAATTTTCTATTAAGAAAAGTTGAAATTGCCTCCTTAGGAATTAAACAGATGCGTGCTTATTATATACTTGTGCGTATATGGATGTGTAAGTGTGTGTGTTTGTGTGTATCATTCATGCTGTTTGTTTATCTCATTTAATTTGCTATTTTTTCATGTACGAGTATGTATTTGTTTGTTTGTTTGTCTGTTTATTTGTTTACTTTGCGGTTTTGTAAAGCAATTAAAAGTGCAACAGATGCGAGCACAAATACAGACATGCACACACACACACATTTATACAAATGTAAAGAAACACAAAATGGCTAATAAAAATTACCAAAAATATTAAAGTTAAAATGAATTTGTGTGCAAAATTAATTGGCAATCATCTCGAATCAGCCAAGAGAAACAGATTTCGAAAACCAAAATTATAATTAAATAAAAATCATGAAATTTTATTGAAAGAAGGTTAAATTAAGCAATTTGTTTTAGAAGTTTTTGAAGTTTAAAAGATTATTATTTTCACAAACAAAAAAGGATTACAAAAACTTTTGCCTCTGAAAACTTTTTTGGATTGAAGAGAAGTGCACAAATTGCGTGAGATAAAATTAGGAAGGAGAGATCCAGCGAAATACCACCATTGAAAAATCCATGTCAACTTATAAGTTCATTAAATAACTAATAACCAAATCTTACCAAATCTTAAAAATTTGAAAATTGTGCCTCCATTTCGTTAGACACAATCGTGTGATAGAAATCCCAAAGGGCTATAAGCTTAAAGAATCTTTCTATCAGGCTAGACACATCGTCATAAATTAAACCCTTCTCATATAAAAAATTTTAATAATTTTTCAATTCAATTACACTCATACACATAAAAGATATAACAAATTACATTATTTTCAATCAAGTGCATCAATTTGCAAACATTTTTTTCTTTATATTTTTGGTCAGAATTACAATCGAAACTCGGATAAAATAAATGAATTTAATAACAACATCAAGCGTAAATTTTTACGCTATGAAAATTTACTCAAAAGCCAAAAAGCACTGGTCCGGTTAGTTCACCGAAATGTGATTGCAAAAGTGGTCGCGTTTAAAGAGCAAATAAACACAGAAACATACATTTGCATGCACACAAATACACCCTCATACAGACGCACAGATAAACATACAAACACATATGTACATAGAACATATGCGAACAACAGAAAGTTGTTAAAAATCCACGAGGCATGAAACCGCAAAAAAGAACCGCATTGAAATACGAACAACATTTTCACGTGCCGCATTGCAAAAGGCGAAACAAAACACACAAACGGATAAAGGATAATGGAGGCAATGCAACAGGAAACTCTTTCAGGCTTCGTAAAAATATCTGACGGTTTTAATGCACCAACGGTAAAAGCAAAAGCGGTGAAAAGCGTCAAGGCAACGCTTCAATGATTCGTTTAAGTGACGACTTTTGAAAGAGAATTTGTTGTTGTTTTGTATTTTGTTTACAGATTTTAAAGTAAGGGTATTAAATCTATATGACGACCATTTTTTTTTTTTGGTTTTTTACAAACATCACTTTTGAATATATGAAGAAATTAATGGGTTCATCTGGAACTAAAATCAGTGGATTATTTGTTAAAATTTATTAATAAAATTCTTCACATATATCAGCGAGTTCCTGTTCTTGGAATGGAGTCTTCCCGATGACTTATGTTTATTTCAAATTATTTTTTTATTCTTTGTTTTATATATTTTAATTATAATTAAATTAGTAATAGTTCATATTAAATTTTGATTTGCTAATTTTTTTTTCTACTTACTTATTTTCTATTTATTAAATTTTTCATCTTTCAAGCAAATTTTCCACCTATGATTTATTCACGCAAATTTAAAAAATACAAATTTATTACGTATACGCCCCGGTGCACGCAAGCCAAAATTTTAACTCTTGGTAATATAATCTTGATGTGGCAAAAATATTCAAAATATGAATTTTCACTAACAAATACCAACAAATGTACATACAAACATGATTGTGAAATGTTCATAGTGAAAATTTTGCATTTCTTTGTCGCATTTTGCGACACACCAATTTCGGTAGAAAAATGTTGCATGTTGCATTTTTTGAGTTCTATTTGCTTTTCTTTGGCTTATTTATCTAATTTTATTTTTCTGTTTTCTGACTTTCATTTTGTTTGGCAACATGCCGTATTATTTGCAAAGGCATTTCTTTTGTCGACAACTTCTTGCTAGCTTGTTTTGTAAATATTTTGAAGTTTCTTGTGAGCGCATTTTTTTATGCAAAACTTCTTGTGAAAGTCACGTCAACATGTACAAAACTTCAAATAAATTTAAGCGTCTTTAAATTTTGTTGTTGACATGAAATGCGAGTTGTGTAAAAAAAATATTTTAAATACTTTCCTAACAGTCTTTTTTTTTTTTTTTTGTATGTGCATTGTTGCTCAAAAGTTGCACCTCAGCTTCGTTTTTTTATTTAACTTTTTTAAACTCTTTCTTTACCACGTCGTTTTCACAATTTTCTTCTTATTAACTTTTGCCCAGCAAGTATTTATTATTGCAACTCTCCATCTTTGTCATCCTATCTTGTTCTTAGTATCTTTTTCTTAATAACGTATTCTTCCTAACTTTTTCTCAACATTTCGCCTTTCCAACTTATTCTAACCATTCCATTCCCACCATACCCATTCTACTACTTCCTTCTTAACACTTTCCTCTTAACATCTTCTTCTTAATAACACTTTCTAACCACCTTCTGTTTACTTCTTCCTTTCTTCTTCTATACATTTCCATCTTTAGAACTCCTTCTTACTAACTCCTTGTTATCCTCTTCTTAGCTCCAACATCTATCCTACTATCATCTTCTTAATACCTTCTCCTTTCTATATTTTCCTCACCACATTTTTTTATTTTTAATCACCACTTTCTTACCACTTCCTTTAAGTCACTCTCTTTCTTATCAACTTTCTAACCACCTCCTTTTTACTACCTGATAAGCACATGTCACCATTTCCTTACCACATCGTCATCATCACCATCTGTTTACTTTCCTTATTTAACTTCTCTTGTTAAATTTAAATTATCACTGTCAATTATATACGTTTGTGTGTATGACATACACATGTGCTAAATATAAGCAATCCAACAGATGAACATTATTTTAGCTTTATAATTGAATTTCTCATCTCTTTATAAATAAAATACACACACATTTATGCATGTGTGTGTTCGATTTCCTTCCCGTTGTTATCAGCATTGGCTTCACTTAATGCAAACAGTCATTAGCCGAATATCATTGTCGACGCTTGCCATAATCGATGATATAATTTGCTTAACAACTTTTCATGTATTTGTATGTATTTATTTCATTTCACCTGTCTTGACGACAGATTGTGATAAAGCACAAAAAGCAAAAAAAAAAAGGTGAGAAAAAAATTTTAAGAAAAGCAACCTTTTTTAATGATCACGTGCCACAAATATTTCCTTCGTCTTTCGACACCCGCTACATTCATTGTTATTGTAAATTTATTGATTTGATTTTAAATTCACTTTTTTTATTATATTCAATACAAGTCGCTTAGGCTAACAATTGAAAGACGTTTATACTTATTCACTTTAGCAAAAGTTTTTTTTTTCTTACTTTTTCTTTTATAAAAGTTGCTTTGCGTTTTGTATGCTCGTTAAATATAAGCATTTTGTTCAATAACTTCTTCGTTTTTTTCATATTCTTATTCAAAGCGTTTTGACTTGCCTGCAAAATGTGAATAAAATCGCTTTGCATCAATATGAAGAATTTTGAATGTGCGCTCAGCTGCTTTTGTGTTTTGCTTGGTTAAATTTGAATAACGAATGAAATTTCAATGCTAAACACATCGCAGACAGCACCTTGGAACGTGTTGCTGTCTTACAAAAAGAAAAAGAAATGAAAAAAGCCAAAACGTTATATATATATGTGTGTGTGTGTGTCAGTCGATGGCAGCGTGGGTGGTGGCAGTGACGGCCAAGGCGGCCTTGTCTGCACGTCAAAGTGTAATCACTTGTACTTAATATGCAAATGATGATGATGAAGATAATAATGATTATCATAATCAGAATAATAATAATGATGATGATGATGAGAATGTGACAATCATCGTGCTGCCAAGTTACTTCTTAGTTGCTGAGGTGATTCATTTGTCAGCTTTCGTTTTGCGTTTCGTAAGAATGACAATGAACATTTTATAGCATCATTTGATTATACAACAGGATTCTGCAATTTCTTTAAGGGATTTCCATATGTTATAAAAAGAGTTTAATAGTCATTTAGTCAGGTTATATATAAAGTTAACTTTTGACACGAGATACAGTTGATTTTTATTAAAGAAATAAAACATATATTCCCAAATTAAAACCAAAAAAACTCAAAGCTGACAAAGTGAAAGACAAATAAGTCAATAAAAAGTTCAATGAAAACTTGAAAAATTAAATATCAACAAAAACCGCAAACATTGGAAAACCAAAAAAAAAAATGTGAAGATATCAAAAAATCCGATTTTACTACGAATAAAAAAAAAATAATAATCCTTTGAGCCCGATATGAAAGCCACGACTTAACGAGGCTGCGTACGATTTTCACATTTTAGATTTTTGTTTCATAGAGCAGAAATCAAAAACAAAAATAAAATCGGAAAAGAAAAGTTTGGAATATTGTTTGTAGTGACATGTAAAATCCAACTGGATTTGACAAATATGTCACGAAAACGCAATGCGAATGTCTAAACGCCAAATAACATGTACAACGCACAAATTGTCATGTATGTGACCACGAAAAGGAAAAAAAAATAAAGAAATTTAAAAAAATATAAAACTTTTTTGCAATGTTCAGAACGGTTTTATTTCAGAGGCACAATAAATTTTAAAGCTTTTTGTAAATATCAGATGACAAAAAAAAATATAAGCATGCAAAAATTGCTTGCATTGAATAGCAGTGATAAATTTCATAAGCTTTTCTATGACTTTTAATCGTCCTATTTAAGGATATCGCCTAAAAATCTTTTACAAAATAAAGACAAAGCTTTTAAGTTATATTCGAAGGAAATATTTCTTACATAAGAATGCAATCTCTTAAGTCGGAAGTTCTGTTTCAAAGAAAAACTGTTTTTAAGGCAACAGTATGCAAAATTAATGTCAATCGTCTGTTAAGTTCGTCTTAATAATTTTAGAAAAGGTTATACTTTCATAATTTAATTTGTTTTGACAATTTCTTAAGACGACAGATTGTAAAGATCTCAGGAAATGTCTTCATTAAGAGACAATCTGATTTTTTTTTGTTTCTAAAATAGCACAATTCTTAAAATATTAACAACTGGGCATTATGATATAGTAATGTGGTAATAATTTGTATCTTAAAGCAATAATCATGCCCAAGAACACACGCATTTCGGCCACAATTTAAATGTAAGTAAAAACAAAGACAATACCAGTCGACACATAATGCGAGACAAGAATATTTAATTTAATATGTAATACTTTTCTGCCAAAAAAAAAAAAAACGAAACTTGCAAAAACTAAATGTCGCGACAAGAAGAGCAAACGTTATAATTCATAACAAAAAAAAAAACAAAAAAACTGAAAGTGCGACTGCAAGACGATAATAAAATAGAGAATTTTTCGTAATTAGAAAAACGCCAACATTGCCAACTATTTTGCAAGTGGCAAAAATATAGCAAAGTGAGCCAAACAACAACAACAATAACAACAACGACAACTAACGTACTTAGACGCAACGCCCAAACACGACCATTTTAGCGCAAATTATTTATGAGCGTGTGGCGAACAGCTCTCATGATGCTCTTCTATGTTTAAGTTCTCTGTATATGTATTATATATGTATATATGTATGGTGTTGTTGCGCACACCCCCCCAGTCGACACCCATTTTGGCTAACATTACCTAACGATAACGTCACCGTACGCCCAACCGAGTTCCGCTGCGCGTTTACAAATTGTTTGAGGGCGAATTTTAATTATTCTTCATTGTTTTGATAGCGCACGTCCCTCAACCGGCATTACAGTAAGCCAAACAACACAACACGGTCTGGTTTGGTCTGCTTTACTTTGCTTGGCTTGACTCTGCTGTGCTCTGGTTGAGTTTGGTTTGGCGTTTTTGGTGAGTAATGAAGATACCCACCATCATATACGCTTTGACCCGCGTACTTTATGTCGCTCGTTCATTTGGCTTTTGCTTGTTTGCTGGCGCGTCAACTGCGCCAGCAACAACGACGTTACCGTCGACGACAACAACAATTGCAACAACAATAACAACAACGACAACGACGATTGCCAACTGCACTTTAGTGACTGAAAGTGAACGACAATAATACGCTCATCTCCCCTGTCCTTCTCTCTTTCTCTCTTTAACACTTCTTCTCTTGAGCTCAGTGTATGTGTGTGTGAAGTTACTGCTCTTTGCAAGTTTGATGGCTCTTGGGACGCAGCTGCCCTTTTATTTGATTTTGTTACGCATACAAAAGAAATGTTGCCATTGGCGTTGCTTACTTCAGCAGCGTTGAGTTGGCAACGCTTCACTATAACTGTTACTATTGTTGTTGCTGTTGTGTTGTTGTCTTCGGCGACCGACAAAACAACTAAACGAACAACCGAACGACCAACCCACTGACTAACTGACTGACTGACTGAAGTACAAACAGTAACTGAAAATGGCTTAAAAGCGCATTTCTCACTGCTTTTTTGGCGTACTCGCTTATGCAATGGAGCGACTGTGTTTGTGTCTTCACTATTTATTTTATTATTGCCTTTACTATTTTGACACTGTATGTGTGTGTGTGTGTGTGTGTAATCTTTTGTTTAACGTAAATTGCACTTGCCTTGGTGCCTGTCTGTCTGTCTGTGTGTCTTCTTGTCTTCACCTTACCCCACACCAAGTCACTATTACTACTCTTAACTTTAGTGTTGTTCATTGTTCCAAAAGCGTAATTATTATCATGCTGAGTATACCCGCGTACCACTCTGATAATAAAATGATAAAAACCACTTGCAGTTAGTCAAAAACTAGAAAGAACTTATACACACATACATACTTACATAGATACATAAATATACGTCTGACTAACACCATTGCAAAATATTCTTTAGACAGACATTCCTTGCCAACCATAACTTTTGGCTTCGTTTTGGCGTTTTAATTGTCATTGCCGTAGCAGCTGCTGCTGCTGCTGTCAGTCGCTCTGCTGCGTCGTTGCCGTTGCTCACTTCAACTTTTAATCAATTTTTCTTATTTTACATAAAAGTTGTGCATTTCTAAAGCAGTTGCTTTTCTTCGCCGTCATTCATTTTCAATTTAATAGTTTGTGATTTTCTTCTTTTTTTTTGCATCTTTTATTCTTGGTTATTTTTCTGTAATTAACGGCAAAGTTGGCAAAACAAACAAAATTTAGGTCGCTTATACGCCAAGTTGCACGAATTGTACGCTGCATAGACTTTAATTAATATTGCAAGTAATTACATAAAACTGCGACATTTAAATTATCATAAGCGCTTCATCATCATCAAATTATTTTTGAGTGTTTTAATTTAAATAAATTAAAAAAAAATAATATAAATCAAAAGAAATTATATTTTCAGTTATCGATAACTTTTGTTTGTCCAACATGGCAGCACTGGTCACTTGTCAACACTTTTTATTGGCACTATTGTGAATACTCTCAGTTAAGAAGTTACTTCATACATAACATAGAATTTATTGTCAGTTTATTTTGAACTTTTTTCAAAAGGAAAATTGTGCTTCGATTTGATTGGAAATTTTTTTCAAAAGAATTTAAATTTGCATAGAAAAATGTTCAATGATCAAGCAAATCCATTCTGGCCCAATGGACCAACACCCGGTTTATTCTACCAATTTCCAGGTGGCGGTGCACCAAAAGGCGAAGCTGCCTTGCCCGTCGAGTATACGACCGTTGGTCCACATGGCACAAAACACGCATTGTAAGCAAAAAAAAAAAAAAATTATGGTTTTTAATCAGAGCTCGCAAATAACAGTTGACCGTTTTTCGTTGTCCTAAAATAACTCTCATTTACGGACACTTTGAGCAATCGCTCAATAATGAACCGTTCACATCGTCTCTTCAATAAATCGGTCTGTGCTCAACCAAAAACCAATTTCGTGTTTTCTTTTTGCTCTGGTCATTCGCTGACCGTTTTGTGGCGAGCGAAGAAAATAAAAGTCTTTTGCATTTGGATCGCTCACTATAAGTTGTTTTTGAAGAACGAAACAATAATAGCTCAACTGAGAAGACTCGACCGAAAACTAAAACGAAGAAAAACGAAGGGTTCTGCTCAGAGCGAAAGCAAACGTGCATGTTTTTTTCGGTTATGTTAGTGCGTAGACCGCAAAGCGAAAAACGGTTGAGAGTTATTTGCGAGCTATGTTTTTAATTATTAATGAATTTTCACCTTCAGTCATCCTATTACAACTGGCTCCTCTGTCATCGGCCTTAAGTATGACGAAGGCGTTATGATAGCCGCCGATACGCTCGTCTCCTATGGCTCACTGGCGCGCTATCAAAACACCGAGCGTGTTTTTAAATTTAATGAGAAAACCATATTTGGCGTGGGCGGCGATTTTTCTGATTTTCAATTTCTTAAACGTGACATTGATGAGAAAATATTAACGGATCAGTGTTATAATGACAATCTTGTTATACGTCCAAGTGGACTCTATACATTATTGATGCGGCGTATGTATTCGCGTCGCGGTCAAATGGCGCCGCTTTTTGTCGATTTGATTGTTGGCGGCATCAATAGTAATGAGACAACATTCTTGGGTCAGATTGATCTGCGTGGCAATTCGTTTATGGAAGACGCGGTCGCCACAAGTTTTGGTCGTTACATGGCATTGCCGATAATTCGGGAAAGCAAACCGGTCGACAGAATGTACAACTATGAGGAGGCCTTAGATGTTGTAAGTAGTTATTGTTGTTGTACATATAGTCGCTCACAACTTATAAGAACCATTACATACTTTGAACAAGAAGATAAGTCAACAAAGTATTTGAGGAAAATTTCCAGATGGAAGAAACAGCTACCGGAAAACTGTATTTTTAGGGTTTTTTTTTAAATTACACATTTTGGATGAAGTTTCTTAGCTTTAACAACAATCAGTACTTACATATATTACCATCGATTCCGATCCACTCACTTGTTCTTTAGGCGTGATTTTCGTACAAAAGGCAAAATATGTACTTTCCCACATGGGATTTATTTTGGTTAAAAAGAAAATCCTTTCCTGTGTTCAAATTTTGAATATTTTATCATATTTTGTTGTACTTCAATTTAAATATTATATTAGCCGTCTAAAAATCTTCAATCTCCAAATCTTTTTCATATATATACTGTATTGATTTTTTTCGATTGCAGATACGTAAATCTATGGAGATATTATATTATCGGGATACACGCGGTTGTCCAACCTATTTGATCGCACACGCTACAAAAGATAAATCCGAAATTTTGGGTCCATTTAATGTCAACGAAAGCTGGGAACTTGCAACTATGGTGCAGGGCTATTAAACTACCCTTCGAATATGTACCACTAAAATCCATTCACAGCCATAATTCATATGCGCTTTTCAAGCATTTAAATACTGATATGCAAATCGGTAAACTTCGCTTCGAGTATTCACAACTTACAAACAGTTTCTAAAAGTTAAAACACTTTTCTTTTTTTTTTTTTGTTTTACTAAATTGCATGCCAGTAGTTGGTTAAGCAAAAACGAAAACAACAACAATAATAACAACAAACGTTAAGAACTTTTAAACAGAATTTTGCATTTGAATTTGAATTTTCTTTTGCCAATGTTTTGCTGCCAACCAACCAACCAGCCAACCAACGAAGCAACCAACAGCAATTCACCATGTCCAATGCAAATACTAGGAAAGTTTCTTACAGTTCTTAAAGATGTTGCAATGTTTAACTTATCTTACCCATGCTGCTGCTGCAGCAGCATAACTTTGCGCAATTGTCTGTCCATTGCTATGCATGTCGACCAACAACATGGCAATATCTTTGTGTATATTGTAATGTAAAAAAAATATATATAAAATGCAAATAAAAATCATTCGAAACTTTTGGCGCTTCAATCGCAGTTTGAGTTTCTAAAACATGCTGCGCTTTGATAGACATATAAGATAAATCATTTTAAGTCCGGACAATTTCTTAGCGCTCAACTATGCTTTTGTTGTTTTTCACTTAAATGTGCAATCAAATATTGCGACACTTTAAGCTGATCAAAAATTTCTTCATTCCTTTCAATTTGCGTTAAGACAAAAATTGAAAACGAAAATAAAAATACCAACTTTCTGCAAATGCCACGCCCATGTCGTGTGACGCCTTCAATTGCTGTCAGCAGCAACAAGCAAAGCCATGGGACAACGCTCAGACAAAACTCTGGAATTTGTGCCGACCATCGAATGAATTCAATTTTGTGCATTCTCTGTTGAGCTGTCGAGCAAAAGTTTTTCAACGTTCGCTGCTGCTGATGCTGCTGTGCCAATAACAACAGCAACAGCAACAACAACAGATGGCGCTCTATCATGGCTTGCGTGCTAGCGTGTGCGGCTGCTTATTGGCCATGGCTACCCATGAAGTGAGATTATGCTGCATTATCACCTGTAAATCCTTATTGGCAATCAAAAGTTTTGCTGCTCGCAATGTTGTTGCCTACTTATTGCAGCTGCTATTGTTGTTGTGTGTGTCTGTGTGTGTTTGTGTGCTACGCTTCGTTCAACTTATCATGGCATATAAATTTGTTGTTCCTTTCACTACTTATGCCAATAATAAAAATGAAATCTGCGCATGCAGCAAAAGTTTTAATTTTATTGGAAAAGTTCGCGCATTTTTGCACGCACACCAAAGAAAAATGGACACACATTCATCGTGTTGCTTATTGAAGCACCACTTGTGGTACCAGTCACCGCAGCTTCATCATTATCATCATCATGGACATTGATTGCTTGACTTATTCATTGAGTGATTTAAAAAAAAAAAACAAAAAAAAAAATACAACTGTTTTTGATAGAAATACACACATACATACGAATGGCATCTGTCATCATATATAAGTATGTGAGCTGCGCCATTCATGAACTTATTTCATAGTCTGCAAACAAACAACTCCTTTTCTTTTGCACTCTTTCTCTATAATTACTCATAAACTCTGCAATTACCTTTTTATTTGTCGAGAAGAAGGAAAATATAACAAAGAATGTTGGGAACTATTATAGAAGAAAGCATTGCCTTCATATGCTTTTTCAACGTTCATGCTGCGCGTAATTATTATTTGACAAGCATTTTACGATTTCAACTTAAGAACATAATTGGAACATCTTTGCCATAGAACAAAAAGTATGAAATAATGAAGAAGCAGAAGTAGCAGAATAAGAAGTAACAAAAGTAAAATAAGAACAAATAAAAATGGAAGGAAAGTCTTCAAAAATCATTAGAAACAGAAAAGTTGGTCACGACACAAGTGCAACGAGCCAAATAAGTTGCAGTACCAATTATAATTTCAATTTTGTGAATTTTGCGAAGAGTTGTTCACAAATTTTGTAGAAGAGGAGAGGCTGCAGTATATGACAGCCTAAGTAACATTGTTGTGTGTTGTGTTGTGTTGTGTTGTGTTGTATTAATTGTGTGTGCAGATTGTTTTGTATCTAACACCGAAATTAAATTAGGTCACAATATATTCTTGTACATCTTACATATATTTAACTTGATCATGTAGCAATTAAGTGCAGCTTAAGGTGTGCAGCTACTTGAAATAGGAGAGGTGTTTAAAGACAGCTATAATGAAAGCAAACAGATAGAAAGAGATTAAATAGGATACAATAATGTATAGATAAAGAGAAAGATACAAAGATGGGGCTCGAGTAGATGCTAGATGAATAGTAGAATTAGACAGCTTCATAAAAATAGAAAAAATATAAATTTATTTTTAAGGAAGGGGACGTCGATAAAATTAAGGGGAGAGGTCCAGTAAAATCTCATCAAGGGGTCTTAGAATTTCTAATGTCAACTTCATAGTTCATTAATTTAATATTTATTTTGAAGTTTTTAGCAAAATCTCTAATTTGATACAGATGGAATTTTTTTTAAGTCTCATCAAAACTACCTAGAGGGGATAGGTCTAAGTTATAAGAAAAAAAACTCCCGAAATTTATGGAGGTTCTTTAACTTTCAAAAAATTACAAGAGATTTGTATGTAAATACTTTGATAATTAGACAAATAGATTATCAGATATATGGATCGCAAACGGATCATATAATATATATATACAAATACATTGCGCGTTAATTAAATTTTTCACTGCATATTTGGACTTCCTTGCTAACTAAAAATTTAATTTCACTTGAAGATCAACACTAGAGAATTCGATTTCCTATAAAATTTGATAGCTCATGAGTGCTTTAAAACAGTCTGCAAAGCCGATACGCTTGTTCAAGTGCCTCATATGCAACAATGTACACACGATTTCTTGTTACGATTACAAAAAAACCAACCAAAAGGGGCGAGGGGTAAAAAGAAATTTAACCGAGTGCGCTACATGTGAACCGGAAACGGAAGCGGTGTCATGAACAACTGCAACGAATGGTGTCAATTGTTGTGTGAATATACAGATGCATGATTGTACATGTGCGTGTGCGTGTGTGGGTTTGTGTTTGTAAACGTGAGCATGAGTGTTCGTAAACAAAACACCATATTTCCGTTTCGCACAGACGTCGCCGCCATGACGTGTGCTCATGTAAATGTGTCTGCCTTTGTCTGTGCCTCTCTCTCCCCCTCCCTCACAATTGTACACTGTCTGTGTGTGTGTATGCGTAGTATTAAACACAAAATCCGCTGCAGCAATTGTCGCATGTAATGCTGATGTCGACATTTTCTTCATGCTGCTTCCTTTGCTTGCGCTGCTGCTGCACTTTTCATGTTCTCATCGTCATGATGTTGTGATGCGAACTGCTTCATTGCCTTCCGCCTTGTTATTGTCATTGTTGTTGTCGATCGGTTTACTATTTTCTATTTTTCGAATTGCACACACACAAATGCTTTTGCAATCAGTTGCATGCATCTGGCAGACCAAACGAAACGAACAGAGCATAACATCAAAACCACTCAGACTTACCTGTAACACTTCTATGCATCTTCTCATCAACCCCCGCCGGATTTTTTCATTTCATTTTGCCAAAACTTTGATTTTCATGTATGTGTTTTTGGTTGCGTTCTTCCTTGCAACCAAATTACAAAAAAAAAAGCAAAAAAAAACAAAAATTACTTCGATTGTCTGCCATCACTTTTATACATTGTTGTTGTTATTGTTATCGTTGTTGTTGGTGTTGTTATTATTACTGTTATTGCTGCATTGCATGCACAAAACAATTTCCTAATGTTCTCACAATTGGCTTTCGTGCGATTTATTATTTTTTCATACACAAAAAATTCGTTTCCAATAATTTCAGACTTTTAATATCCTCTTTTTGCACAGACGTTCATACATACATACATAAGTAAGAATTTTTAATTTTCTGTTTTGTGTGTGTTGACAACATTGTCTTTGGTTGGCAACGTGTGCACACGAGATCTTTTTCAGTAGATTGGCAGTCACACATATTGCACAAATGCAATGCTGTCAACTCACTTGTAATCAATTTTTAATGTTAAATTAACGCATGTCTCACTTGCCTCAATGTAACATACGTTACGTTAACAGTTAAATGGTGATCAACACTTCACCTAAATGTCTTTGGTGCACAATTGATCATTTTTTTGCATAATTTAATAGAATTTGCGCAATTTGAAGTTTATATATTTATTTTATTTGATTCTCTCGCTTATTTCATACGAACTTAAAAATCTGTTGTAACTGCAGGAAGTACAAACATTTATTTACACATGTAACAAACCTTTAAGCAATTTCAATTGTCAAGTGTCAATAAAAACATGAAGCACAACACCTGTGATAATTTACTATTTGTATAACAAGGCACATAAAACAAATAAAATCACAAATATTCATACGCACAACTCGAATCGAATGAACTATAATAAAATCACGTTTAATAAAATATTGAATTGTGCCATTTCGGTCAGCAGGCAACATCAACAACAACAACAAAAGATGTAGGAAAAAGCATTACAATGCAAAAAGTGATTCCCAATTGCATTAATGCGATTTCCTGAAGCCGTCAACTAACAATAACACACACACACACATATACAACATGTGCGAACGAATGAAACAAATATATTAGCCAAAGCCGAAAAGTAACGGAAGTAATGCAAAAAGGCAAGCGTGCGTATGCGACAGAGACAAAGCAGAAACGAAAAGACTTTGGTTATGGCATCAGTTGATGTTTGTTTTAGGAAAATAAATGCAAAAACTAATATTATTACAATAAGCATATAAGCAAATAAACTAAAGGAAAGAATAGCTGAAATGAAGAAAGAACGTACGATGCGAATAATGTGCAAATACAATGCGCATAATATTTATTTATTATATGTTATATATATGTTGTTTGTTGTCGTTGTGCAGAATGGCAAGATTCATGTCTAAGTTGAAGAGCAAATAGAAATGTGTACATATGTTATATGTGTGTAATAAATATAGAAATATGCAAGATACAAATAAATGTACAATAATACTAAAGAATTAAATGAAATCTCCTTTCAAACATAAATTTAAAGCTTTAAGCAAAGAAGTGCAAACAAAGTTAAATGAAAATTCATATTTGCCATGAAAAAAGTAAGCAAAAGCAACATAATAAGAAAAATTGAGTAGTTGCATGTCATTACCAAAATAAAGACAACAACAACAAACAAACAAACAAACAGACTCAAAAGCATATTAAAGTGCTACAACAACACAACTGCAGGGCAAGGCATGCACGTACATAGCCCAAAATCATTTTAAAAGTAGACACATGCCATTCTTATGGCTGTTTTTGTTGTTGTTGTTGCATATGCTACATTCATTACGAACAAAAATTCAAATTTGCAAAATTTTTGGCCATCAAAAAAGGTGCTAAAGTATCGGCAGACTACAACAAGACAAGAGCATTCACACACACACTCACATACACTTACATACGCATGCATGCATACTTTAAAAGACAAGCACACATTAGATGATTAGTTAACATCAACAAACCAGCAAAACACAACAACAACAGTAACACAAAAGAAAAAAAACACACAGAAAAGTCTCATGATACATGCTTTGGGGCAATCACAAAACAACAACAACAACAACAACAACAACAGTGGTAAATTATTCCCAACTCATCTAAGCTTCACTTACAAAATACACAACAACCAACCAACGTCACTGGCAGGCATCTTAATCAGCATAATTTCCGGTGGCTATTTGCCGAAATCCGTTTTACTCATACTGTCTTTTCAATTGCTGTTGTTGTTGTTGATGTTCTTGGTAAAATGTGTTAGCTAGTGTGGGTGGCGTTGGTTGTTTGCAAGCCGAATGTAATGAATAATAGTCAAGAAGAAGCTTATCGCACAATAGAAAATCTATTTGTCTTACTCGCACCTAAGCGCAGTACGACTAACTACTACCAACAACAAAAACAATAATTCTGCACTCATTACCACTTCACTCTGCTTCTTCACAAGCAAACACAAACACACACACACACACACTCACACATGTATGCTAAATGGTTTCTAGCTTTGTGCCGCTTCACTCGTTGTGAATGTCTTTCAGGCATTTCGGTTCTGTTCCTCTGTTCCCTTCTCTACCGTTCCATTCCGTTTTGTTTGTTTGATTGTTTGCTTGCTTGCAGCTTCGACCTGAAGCCGGCATGCTAGTTTTACCGTTATGCTATACAATTGTACCTGTTTGGGGGCTATACATATATGTACATGCATGCATATGTATGGACATGTATGTACATGTTCTCTTACGCATGTCAGCGTTTTCAGCAAAGTCAACAATTATTGCGTCGAGTTTATTCCCTGCGGCGCAAACATGAGAAGCGCTTATTATACCAAAGTTATTGTTGTTGGCTAAATAAATAAGAATTTATGTATTAATTCAAAAGATAAATCATACAAACAATAATAAATGCAAAGAAAAAAAAGGTAATGAAAATAATTCCATAATTATTGCAATATTTATTTGATAATATTTTAATAATAATTCAGTGTACGCAATTAATTTAATTTTTAAATATTCAAGCGCGAGAATTTTTTTTTGTTATTCTTTAATTTTGCACACCATTTTAAATTGAATGTAATTTGCATGACTTCCGGTTGAACTGCGAATAGAAGTTGAACGTTTTTTTTCATGTTTTTTTTTTTTGTAATTTTTTTTTTTTTAACTCTAACCCTATGGTCAAGGGCTGTGGGTGTGTGTCTCTGGAAGGGCAGTAAAAAAAACTCGTTACTCGCTTCCGGCGGCAAAAATGACTTGCTGACTGGCTAAATGAATGAGTCAACGCACGCGGATGAGTGATTGAGTGAGTGTGTGTGCAAACGTCTAATAAAGTGTGTGTCTGGGTGAGTGTGTGTGGCAAAATATTTATGTATACAAACTAAATTGCGTGGTAAAATTTAGTTGAAGCGCGTAGTTGTTCTTCTTCTTTTTGCTTAGTCAAGTTTAAAGAGTTACGAGAAATAAAAATGTACGACGTTGCTTTAATTTAACACATGCTTCTTTTGTTAAATGTTGTTTCAACTAATAAAAACTAAGTGTGTGTAAAAATAAAAAGTGGAACAGTGGGAACAACTAATAAAAATGTATCACGGTTAGCTTTGATAAAACTTTTGTCTTTATGTTCATTTCCTGAACAAAGGCGGTCGTTGTACCCTTTTGACGCGCACACTTTGCTTTCACATGAACTTGTTCCACTAACTTTCTAAATTTGTAATTTTTTTTTTTTTGGTAAAACAACACTTTTTTAATAAAAATGCATCTGTTTTTTTGCTGTAATTTTAACTGCGATAAACTGCCGCATAGAAATTTCAAATAAATTCACTCAACTAAGCTGTGCGAACGAGACATCACTACTAACATAGAAAAGCACATGCCGGATGTTGAGTTTTTATCAAAGGCATGACCATTTTAATGAAAAGTTAGCTATGAGTGTGCGCTAAGGTAGAAGGCCGCTCACAAATGCAGATAGCACATAACAACAACAACAATGAAACCGCAAATCCAGATTGATGTGGCCTATGCCGCGATGCACTCGATGGTTTATGTGCCATTACCAGAAAAACTGACCATTTTTTTTTTTAAAAAGAAGAAGAAATCGTGGACGCTATTGCGCCAACGTGACGCTTTTGGGCAGTTTGACGTTTACCGTTAGATTTTAACGTTTTTTGCGAATTTTTAACAAATCCAATAATTTCACCATACTCAATATGTTTGATTATATTGCTAATTTTCCATGGGCTGTGAGAGACCCAATTACTAAATTAGTTACTTGCACCATTTGCGGGTCAGTTATAACGGTCAAACGGAGTGAGCATTGTTTGTCACATTCCATGACGAAGATGCATAGAAGGTGTGAAAGGCTTCTGGCACTGGCACCCACACCAACACCCACACCCTCACCCACACCCACAATTCTGACAACAGAAACCGAAGCGCACTGAGCTATGACTTATGTAAAGTTTAATAAATTTTCTTTAATTCGTGGAATTAACAAAGATAGTTTGGCCCATCTGCTGTTGCATCATCGGATTCTGATTCATACCTTGCCCGCCCATGCTAACGGGATTCATGCCACTCCTATGATTTGGACCCGTATTGCCACCCATCTGATTCGGCGCCATGCCACGTTTGCCGCCGCGTACAAATTGTTGTTGTTGCTGCTGCAGCTGCTGTTGTTGTCTGGGGTTCATTTGCTGTGTTGCTGTTGCTGCTGTTGTTGTTGCATAGCATTAAAGGCCACCGGATTGCCCTGGTTAGGATTATTGATTCTGATTCATTTGTTGCGGTCCTTGTTGTGGTCCTTGTTGTTTCATTGGATTGAAACCAGGATTGTTTTGATTGTTTGCTATTGTTTAACTTATTTTGATTTGCAGCGGGAGCTAAAATTGGCAAATTATTTTTTTACCGTTATTACGAATAAAGATTAATACATAATTCATAACAAAGCAATAAGGGTTTTCACGTAAGACTCGATAACGCGTCAATGTGATAATTGATGAAAGTCCAACAACAAAATAAATTGTCAAAGTTTCATCAGCTTTCATCAACCCCGACCCATGACATTCGTTAACCCGTCAAAGTTATAAAGTTAGGGCCAACTTGCTTCAAAAAACAAAAGGCTATTTTCAGTTATTTTCAAAGAAAAAGCGGCTGTACTTTCACAGAATTTTATTATTAAAACAGCATATGTTATATGTAAATCATTTTAAACATAAGTCAATACAATAGAAAATTAACTCCCACATTGTCCCGTTTGCAGCGATTAGTCGTATGTTACAAGCAATAACACAACACATACACCTATTGCATCAAAATGCATATTTTGGGTCTTTGATTTCGTCCTCTCGCCAACCGATGTAGGCCAATAATGTCGTCATGAATGTCATCCACTGCTTTCTCAATCTCTCCATTCCGATCTATATCTGTGCACCATTTTAACAAATCTAGTTAATTTTTTGTAAATTCATGCATTAATAAACATATTTACTTTCCAAAAACTCAATTTCTTGCATAGCTTGATTCACTTTATATTCTCTTAATTGGTTTTTTACTCTATTTCACGGAATTTTAATTTTGTTTGATTTATTTCGCACAATTCAAACAAATTCACTTTTTCGTTTGTTTATATAAGAAGAAGAAAAATTACCGAGTTTACGCAAACCTGCTTATTTGAGTGCTCACGTAAACTTTCATCAATTATCACTTTGACGCGTTACCGAGTCTTACGTGAAAACCCTTAATGATACCGTGCTGTGGTATTTGTTATTGTTGATTTTGTCTTCATTAACTGATTGGGTTTGGAGGCTTATACTAACTACTAATTTGTATAAGCATGTGTTTGTTTGTGTCTTTGTTCTATATGAGTGTGTGTGTCTATTTGTGTAAACAACAATGTAAACAAACTGCTTCCTCTTCCTTACGCGATTGAGTCAATGAAACGGTGATTTTGGAGGTGGTTTGTCTTATGACATATGTCCCGTTGCCAGAAAAAAAGGCAACTTTTCTACAGGGCCCGCATTTATGTTGACGTTGAGTCGGCCAGTACTTACGCGATTTTTGACGCAAAAAGGTTTCTCCGCTGACTCGGTAACGGATAACTGGTTCGAGTAGTCGTTGCGTATGTGAATTTATTTTCCTTTGGATTGGCTTATGTTGACAAAGGCTAGCATATAACATATGCTGTGTTTATAATAAAATGATGTGAAAGTACAGCCACTTTTTAATTGAAAGTAACTAAAAATTCCCTTTTATTTTTTTTTACCGAATTAACGCGTTAACTCGGTAAAATTTGTCAATGTATTTTGTTTTTGGATTTCCATCAGTTAAGTCGATTATACGTTAACGAGCTGAGCGTGAATACCGCTATTATTTTTATCAGCCGATTCTTTTGATACGGTCATTTTTGCTTCTGAAAGTTGGCAGCACTGTTTGTCACACAAATATTCGATACCTCGATGTTTCCCAGCTCTAGCACCACGGTTGCCAACTTAGGGGGTTTCCTCCTAAATTTAGGGGTTTTTTGAGTCGAAAGGGTTTTTTTAGGGGTGTAATATTTTTAGGGGTTTTATTTTACTATGTTTTTACATAGAGTAATTATACATAGAGTGGAAAATGAACTCTTCGCTTTTTGCGTGTCATGCACAGTTACGGTCCGCTCGATCGCTTTTTCATCGTATAAGTAGCGTGGCGTATGTTGTTAGGAATCGTATGTATGCATAAGAGTTTGATACAAATGCTGTGGGCTGTTGGTTTTTCTATGGAAATTAGTATGTGTACACACAATTCCTAACAACATACGCTACTTAGTTGCTGAAAAAGGACTGAACTCAAACCGTGATGCGGACCGCAACTGTGCATGAGAGAAACGCAAAACCCAAAAAGAGTTCATTTTCCACTCTATGTAATAATTACTCTATATGTTTTTATAAAAAGGTGTTCCCGTCCAACTCGTTAGAGTACAGGCACTTACTTATTGAAAATAACTAAAAATTCCATTTTGTTATTTGAAGCAAGTTGGCAAGGGGTTGATGAAACTTGACAAACTTTGACAATGTATTTTGTTGTTAGAATTCCACGAATTGTCACTTTATCAAGTTACCGAGTTGGACGTGAAAGCCCTTAAATATGACTAAAAAATCGGAAACTGAACAAAATGATACAATAACACTTGAAGTATTAAGTAAGTAAGTATTAAATAAGGAATAAAATTAATAAATGTTGTTAAATGTTATTAATTATTTGTTTTAAAGTTTTCATTTATTATAAATTTTATGTTATTTGATTATATTTTTATTGAAAATATAATTATTTGTTTTATTGATTATGTAATTTGTGTATATATAAATATATATATTAAATTTATTTAGGGGGATTTTCTAGAAATTGTATGGTTTTTAGGGGTTTTTGGTTTGTGTTTAGGGGGAAACATGTTTGAAAGTTGGTAACACTGTCTAGCACAAATAGCCGATTTAAATTCAACTGATGCGGCTTTTTTTATCACAGTTTAATTCGTGGAATTTCGTTAATTTATTCGCATTAATTTATTTAAGTTTTTTAGACATTTCATTAAGTGTAAATTAATAATAAACAATTCAAATAACCAGTATACAAATTGCACAAACAGTTTGCTAACAATTGTGTGATGGAATTTGCCGAATTGAAAGAAGCAGCTGCGGCGCCAAATTTACCAGCGCCCGTCAGCGTCAACAACAACAACAGTAATAGCAGCCATGGCGCTCCGCACACAATTTGCAATCTGAGCAGCCGCAGCGTGCTCAAGGAAATAAATGCAATTGATTGTCAAAAGGTAAAGAAAACCCAAAAGTAAAATTAACAAAGAAAAAAAACTAGAAAATTAATTGTCATTATCATCAAAAGGACACTGAATGAAGGAGTTCTTTAATTTCTTATAGCCAATAAGTCTTCTTTTTAAGGTGCGTTTATTTATTTCTATTATTTATTTGAGAAGGAAGCGGATTGAGACTTCCAGTTGGCCGATCAACTTTGCCAATATCAATATTTCTGAAATATTGCTTTTACTTACCGACCGACTAAAATGTGCACATACTAGTTTATACGCGCCATACTACATGCCAAAACATTCACTTTAGAACGTTCTGCTGGACGGACGCACGAGCAGACAGACAGACAGCTTGGCCTAACGTCGCACGTATGTATGCTGGCCATAAAAACAGTAAAAATTCAGTTTACTCGTCTCTTTTTGTCGTTCACACAGTGCGGCATAAACAAATGATGGCACAGTGAACACTCGCAAGTAACTTACCAATACGGAAGCTTGTCGACGACGTCAGCGGCATTGTCTTTGTCATAGTACATTGTACCAAATGTTTTGCCTTTATTGGCAGCAATTTCAGTCTCTCTGATCGTTGCTTGCCTGCCGCCAGCCTGCACGATCCCCACCACCTTCCACCTTTGTACGCTTGCTCATTTACTTATCATTCGCTCCGGCCAACATGGCACACCATGAGTCTTACAACTGTTCTGCCAGCAAATGAAAAAAAAATGTTCTGTTTTTGCATTCTTTTCTGTTTGTTTTTTATTATTTTCATTTAATACTTTTTGCTCCACGCTCACTGATGAGCATTTCATTTATTTGTCAGTTTGTTGTATATTTTGACACGATCGGACGTGAACTCTCATAAGACTACCAAGGAATTATATTAGTCGTTATTTAAGTAAAAAAATAAGTGTCCCACATTTGGGTAGCACTCAAGAACCTTTTATATTTTTTGTACAAATAATAAACTCTTCTCAATGGGTAACTTTGCCGGCAAACATGAAGAGAAAAACAACTGTGTGAAAACCGTCTGTGATCAAAATAAGGTATGAGAATGAGTAATTTGGCTAAAACGCGTTTTTTTTCAGAATGTCTTTTGCTTGTTCTTAAGTTCTTCATAGCATTTTCAGCGGTGAATATAATAAGAATCAACTGTTGCATTACCTATCAGAGGATTATTTAATACAAGCATAAGTCATCCAATTCAACATTC
Source organism: Phortica okadai (assembly GCA_034638295.1). Classification (NCBI taxonomy): domain Eukaryota; kingdom Metazoa; phylum Arthropoda; class Insecta; order Diptera; family Drosophilidae; genus Phortica; species Phortica okadai. The sequence continues at coordinate 45,946,739 of CM067849.1, read as the reverse complement.
TTGCAGTTGTACGCTTAATTTAATCTTACAAGTTTCTTTGATATCAGAAGATAGTAAGCCCATTAAGTTTATCAACTTTGATCGCTTCAATGACTTTGCTCAACAATCGTTTCCGTTCAATAACTATTGTAACTTGTGCTGTTCAAAGAATTTCGTTTAGTCAACCAATTAAATGAACGAGTTCTTAATTAGGCCTAATCTATCAACAATGCATTTATGTTGCACTCTTGTTTATATTTTCTTACAAATCGAATGCATTGAAAACTGGCCGTTTAAATAAACAACAAAGATTTCGATGTTCTACGACTTCCACATTATTTCGCCTGTGTGAATGTGTGTGTTTCAGTCTGTTCATGCTGTTGTGCGTGTGCATGCGTGGGTTGTGCCGTCAATGCGCATCCCCACCCCAATTGTCGTCTATACAAATACATATATCACTCATGCTGCTCCAGCTGCAAGTTCGTTGAACACGCGCCAACGCAGCACAGCGCAGCGTCGAAGACAACGAAGACGCTTGCTTGCTTGCATTTTCCAAACTATTTTTAGCCAAATTAAAGCAACAAGATCGTTTTGTTGTTGTTGTTTTTACCCATGTACGGCGTATTTGGTGGCATATGTTTCAAAATTTTTTATTATTTTTTGTGTCATTTGATTGTTCTGGGTCAGAGACGTCGCCAAGCCTGCACCCCTTCATACGTACGCCCAACTTTTTTTTACTGTTCCAAGAGTATTCAAGTGTGTGTCTTGCCTTGTATCTTGGCTATAATGACAAAGAATGTCACAGAAGCATGCAAAAAAAAAAATACTAAGTAGAAGCAAAGCATATAATGAGTTTTAAGAATATTCTCACCTTGCTCTAACGCAATCGTCACCTATTTGTGCAATGAATTGTGTGATATTTCGCAAGCCAACAATAACAACAACATTCACATGCATGTTTTCTTCTTTTGCATGCAATGACACAAAGTAAAAGGGAGACATTTTTCTTATATGAATCTACACACACACACAAGCAGATACGTTCGTATGCAAAGCATTTAGACTTTTGCAAAAATGGAGCACTTCCTCAAGTGCAACATGCAGTAGACACGCACGACTGCATAGGCGCTTGTATACTCTGACTTACTGCCTGTCTCTCTCCCTCCCTCCCGTTTCCTACACCAAACTGTTGACTTTCGCAACTGTTTGCATTTGTAGTTGCCACCGATGTACTTATAGTTTATGGCGTTTCGTTCATTGTGTCTGCCGTTTAGTGGACAAAAGTCGTGTCTTTCGCCATTGACAGAATACAGTTATAACTACTATTGTTGTATCTTTTACTTTTATGAGTTGAAGTATACATATATAAGTCAGTCTTAAGAAGCTGATATAACAGCTTTTAGTTGATATAACGTCTCACAGAGGGGCCTTAGATACATTCAGCTTGCAAAAATCAAAAATTTCATGATCGCTTTCGATAAAACAAATATATGTGTCTGATAGAGAATTTTCCAGAGATTAAGGAAATATTAACCTTGAAGAAATCGGATTTATAGTTTGGGAGATATACGCACTCAAAGTTGACCTTTTTTTCAACTTTCAATAAAATGCTCAATTTTTTTAAAATTCGGCACCTTTGAGTTGGAATAGCAACGCAATTATAACAGGAATCATTATCGAATTGATTTATATTTTTAGGTAGCCATATTATAGTGTTATATTATAAATATCAAGTCATTTGCATGTGTAGTTTTCGAGATGGAGCTGTTTTTCGAACTATCTATTTTTAAGGTGTTTTTTAACTTTGGTGGACAAAAAAAAAAAATGCTAAAATATGCTACCCGCCAAATTTTGACTATCTCTTTATTACATATTCCTTTACCTATCTGTAAAATATTATGTTCCCCTCGCTTCCCTTTTGGCCGTTATAACGCAAAAACGATCGCAACCTCGCACAAAAATCAGCGAAAAAGACGCTGCTGCAGGTATAAGAAGAAGAATGCATAGTAGGTAGATTCGCTGTGACAGCTTTTAAATGTTAATTAAGTGCACAAATGTTGTCATAGGAAGCAACCTGTTGTATTTTGCAATGCAGGGGGTGTGTAAAATTGATCGTAGGCGGTGTAAGGGGGAGTAAAATGTCTTTATTGCCTACATTTTATATGGCAGGTGCCAGTTCCAGTGGTTCGATCTCAATGATACTTATAGGCAATTGGGTTGAGTACGTAAGAAGTCTACCTTTTAAATTTCAGCCCTCTATGTTGAAAATCAAAAAAGTTTTCCATACAACGACTTAAATCTGCTTCTCTTCCTCTTCTTCATTTCGTATGGCAGGTACCTGTTCCAGTTGCCCTATCTCAATAAAACTTTCAGGCATTGTGTTGGATTATGTGAAAGTACTATGTTTGAAGTTTCAGCCCTCTATCTTCAAAAACAAAAAAGTTTTCTATACAACGAATCAAGTTTTGTTCATTTTTCTTCTTCTTTTCGTATGGGGGCTACCAGTTCCAATAGTCCGATCATGCCGATTCCGACATATGAGTTGATCGCACAGAAAAGAAGACTCTGTGCAAAATTTCAGGTCGATATCTTCAAAATTGTGGGAGATATTGTATAAATACTGATAGACATACAGACGGACGGACGGACATGAATATTTCAACTCGTCTTGTCATACTGATCAAGAATATATACACTGTGTACAGTCGCAGATTTCTAAGTTTATAAAAAATGGAAAACTAGCCATTTTCTGACGCTAAAGCTGCACCGGAAACAAATTCTGACTTTGACAACCTACCATGCCGCTCCCAGATATCGTAGCGTATTGAACGATGGCTTGTTTTAAAGCTTAAGGAATTCACTTTTAAACAAAACTTATTTCATGTAATTATCTTTATTCGTTCAGAAGATATGATTTTTGCAATGCAAAAACTCAGAAGGCCCCACTGTGCGTCTGTAGGAACATTTATTGAGACTTTACTGTAGCATGATTTCATTAGCATTTTGTTACTGCAAGTTTTCTATGTATGTATAAGATCTAATACAATACTACCTCCCACTTTTCTACTTTTTGCATGCAGTCGCTATCAGTCGGTCGGTCGGTTTGTCTGTCTGTCGAACGGTTAGGTCGCTTGTTCTAAATGTTCTTGTTGCTTGCTTTGATGTGTTCACATTTGGTATATTAGCACTTTTTGCATTTTGCCTCATTCTTGTGCCAGCCACACTCGCCATTGGTAGCTGCGACTTCTGCTACTCGGTTAGTTGTTTAGTGCAATTCAAATTCGCTTGTTGTGAACAATTCCGGCATTGTTTCTTCAAAGTTGCCGTCTACAGATACAAAATTGTGCATGTGAAACTGATCACTTGTGTTATAAAAAAAAGAGTTTAATTAATATCATGAAAAGTTTCTTAAAATTTATGAGAACTAAATAAACGCAAAAAATATAGTAATAAATATTATTGTTAAAATTGCAAACACTCTGATAAGAGCAAGCAGCCTACCGGCTGATGATGATGATCGAATAAAAAAAAAAAAAACAACAACAACAGTTAGGCGCATCAAACGGTGCTGCTGAGCATGAGAGACGTAAAGCAAGTGCCGGCGACGTGGGTGAGAGCGCAACAATTTGAAAATAATGAGAGTAACGTTTGCCAAACGTTGCCAGATTGCTTGTTAAGCTGAACAAAAAACTTTAGAAGGGCGTGTTGATATATAACCGTGCTAAAATTTATGAATATTAAGATGTTTCAATACTTCTATAAAATTAATTTCCATCAATGGCGCAACAATCTGGCTAGGCATTGCCGACTATATATATGTGTTTGAGAAAATCAAATTGAAAACGAAAATATTTTTAAATTGATTTCAAACGCACAAAAGCAAAGACACAGCAACGTGCGATCAACAATAGTGGCATTAAATATATTTATATTTTTTTGGTCTACTAGTCTAGTCAGTCTATTGAATAACAAAACCAACAAAAAACCATATAAAGAAAAATAACACAGAAAATTTAGAAAACGTTGAAATTACTTTCAATTTGATTAAAAATTTGGATTTTTAAGATTTTTACTCGTGTTACTTTATTGTTTTTGTTTTGTTTTCGTGTGCAATCGAGCGTAAATTAGAAGAAAAAAATAACGACATTATTTGATCATAAACGCCAAAAAATAATAAAAGCAACAGATGACACGAAAAGTCAATAAGTCGCTGAACTAATTAATTAATTTTTATTTATACATTTTTATTCGAAATCAAATTCAAAACTAATTGTGCGTGTTGTGTGAAAAGCGTAAAAATTATACAAAAAAATTAGATCGTTCGTTTACCAAAATAGTATAATTCAGACAATATGCAAATGTTAAAGTGATTGTTCAAGAAAGGGAAAAGAAAAAGAAAAAAAATAATAATAAACATTGAAGCGTTGAATTCATTGAAGCGTTTTGTGTGTTGCAAAAAGTATGGATTTCATTTCAAATCTAATCAAGCGACCCATCAGTGTCGTGATGAACGAACCAAACGCCACAACAACAACATCATCAACAACAACAATAACGCCGAACGCGTCACCCAACGGTGTCAACAGTTCTACATCATCGCCGAAACGTCCCGAATCACCATCAGCATTGATTGCTGCCGCAATGAATACTTCAATCAATACCGAACTCACTGATCTGCTTGAATCTGCTGTGCAGGATTTAGTACGAATTGAGGAGCGTAACAAATCGGAAACGCCAGTAAAAGTCAGCAATGATGGTTTGGCCAGCAGCGTCGATAGTACTGCAAATACTATACAACAACTTTTATTTGAAATCAATCAAAATCTTGATCAAGTTAGTGATGATGATGATGAGATTGGTGTTAATTTAGTCGTTGACACCGTTGATACACAACAACAACAAGAACACATTGCACTCAGTCCCGAAGAAACGCACGAGCACATTGAGAGTTATCAGGAGGTAGGAGATTTGCACATTTGTTAAGCCTTGACATTTATCTTTACAACGATCGAAGTCGATTTTTTTCCCATTTTTTTTTTTTATTTTTTTTTTAATTTGTTGTTAATTTTTGTGCCATTTTTGAAAACATATCACTTATATGTCTTGTTTCTTGTATACAAGTCTCGGACAATGACACAAGGCGCAGATTCTTTTAAAAATATTTTTAATATCGTGTCTTCTATTATTTGTCTGCTTTTTGCGTTGTTCAGTTATTTTTACATAATATTTTTATACATTTTCGGGTCATTTCACATTATAAAATGTTCGTATACTTGATAAATATACAAGTATTGAAGAGAAAGAGTCGCCTTTTACTTGTTTATTTTCTCTTTCTCTCTCTCCCTGTTGGAACAAAAGAATAATTAGCATTGTTGTCGATAAATCAGTTATCGCATTAAATGTTCTCATAGATCGACAGAACAACCGTAAAGCATTTAACTCTTTTTTAATGAAAATTAATTGTGCAATTAAAACAGAGTCAATTGAATGCAATCAAATTTGCCAACATTTACGCAAATGCAATCATGCTGTTTGTTGTTATTATTTATTCACGCTTATAAAGTAGAAGCGCCCATGTGAAAATACTAGTCGAGTAATGAATCTAATTTAAGCCTTTTTTTTATTATTATTATTATTATTTTTCTTTTCCACCGACACATGCACAAAGGCCCAATTCGGGCCAGTGTCTGACTTTAACCTTGTTTGTGCTCTAATTCAATTGCTGCAAGTGCAGTGCATTTGACTGTCAGACCATTTGTCCGTCCGTCGGTTGGCTTGTCTTTCTGTCTGCACGTTCATTCGCTCGCTTGCTGTTGTGCCTGTCAGCCTGTTTGCTGCTCGAATTGGCGTGCGCCCAGTTTATGCACAGATTCATTTTTGTATTTCTTTTTTTTTTTTTTGACATACAATGTACAAATATATATCTGTATGTGTATATGAAAGAGCATGTAATCATACCACATCAGATGAATGGCACACCGGCGGTTGGCGTCGCTTGCTTTTAAATTAATGACATTTTGCAGCGATGTTGGCGGCAACAACAAAACCTCTGAGTATACATGTATGTGAGTGTGTGTGTTGAAAGCGCCGCAGGGCGAATTTTTCGCGTGTGAACTAATTTTCTTATAACTTTTTAATTAATTAGACAATATCAACATGTGCATAATTTAATGAGTATGTGTGTGTGTAAGTTTGTAATGCATTTAATTATTTATAAGAATAGTTTAAAACATCTTAAAGATAGTTTTATAAAAAAGGTAGGAAAAAATTGTAACGAGTTTAATATTTTTCCCAAGTTACATTCTTCTAAAAAGACGTTTTTAACGTCCGAACCTAAGAAATGATAGATAATTTTATTAGATATCACGCCAACCAGGTAGAAAAAGGTAGTTTTGAGCAAAATTTCTTTAAATTTGATGTTGCCACAGTAACATTAGTCTGTTGCAACACTAAAACACTTATAACTTCATATTTTTTTCCATGTCCAACATATCCTTTAAAGACATAATCTTAAAATGAATGCCAAGAAAAAATGCCAGACGGGAATACCTCCTAAAGTCACGTATACAGAAAATATTTTCTTTCAGCCCTTATGCAATTTCGACCCTTCTGATATTCATTGTCTAACGCCAACATAAAGACATGAAACCCTTTCGTGTAAACATATTAAAAATCTTATATGTTTTACGACGTCTTCAGCTCATTGACATCTTTTGCGCATCTGATATTAGTTGCAGCTGTTGTTAAATTCATTTTTATTAATATATACATTTTTTTCTCATGTATTTTTCTTTCAAATATTTGATTTTTGTTTTGTTTTGTTTTCGTTTTCATGCCTTTTCGAGACATACAACATATTTCGTACATATTTAATTATTTTTCAACAAATAATTTTCTGCTACGAAACACGCAAACAACTTTCTGATTTTCAGATATAAATGTAAACTATTTTTCTTGAATTTCAACAGTTAAGTCCGATGGCCACAAAAATGAAGCAGCAGCAACAGACGTCAACGGGCTTGCGCGCCTCATTGCCAAATGCAGCCGCGCCCGCAGTGCCGACAGCCGCTGTTGCAGTTGGTGGAGCAGCAAGGGAGAGTCGTAGTCTTGGTGGCAGCAGTTGTGGTGGAATATTTGAAGCGAATTCAACGCTCAATAAATTTCCAATCGATCCCGAGTTCGATGCAGGCCACATTGACGGTGTTGATATCGATGCTGGTGTTCATGGCAACACCAAGAAGTTTACGGGTAATAAAGACATTTACACTTTTCTCTTTGTTTGGTTTTAATAACGTATTCAATTGAACAGGTCTATCAGAATTCGATGAATCAGAGATACCCGATCTGCCACTCGGCTTAGAAACTGATTTGGAAGGTTAGTTGATCTTACAATGACTTCTTTCTGCATTTTCTCATCTGTTTTTTCTTTTTTTTTTCAGCTCATCTTAAAGATGATTTACTTACGTGTTTAAAAACGGTGAATGATAACAAATTGAGTTCAACCGCAATTTTGCCAAATAAGTTGATTAATACGCTCATCAATGAAAGCGAAACGGATTGCAATTCGGATTCGGAACTCTTTGTGGAATGTCAATCGTTGAACAGTGACAAATGTAATACAGAACAATCAGATTTGGACACTTATCGTAGTGCTTTAAATCTTGATTTTAGTGAAGAACAAGTGATAAACAAGACATTGGAAAATGTGGCCAATAATGTTGCTGTTGATTGTCAAGAGTCAAATGTGCCGGCGGCACCATTGACACCAAAAGCAAATGCTTCAAATATGAGCTGTGACTATGAACCCATGGATGTGGACATGAATGTCACAATGGAAATGCACACTTTGTTGACGGAACAACAGCAGCAAAAGATTACTACGCCCATTAAAGAACTGCCATTCGTACTGACGCAACCGACGTTATCAGTTGAAGGTGTCAAAGATAAAATGGTACTCAATGTTGATACAGTATTGCCAGATACATCGAAAATGTTGCCGATCTTAAATAATAATGAGGAGAAAAAGCTTGAAAATACGCCAAGTGATACATTTTCGGGCTATGCCACGCCGCATGAAGATATTACGATAGAAGCGACACAGCAAAATGTTGAAACTTTGGCGCAAACACAAGTGCAGCCAAACGACGAAGAAAAGTCAAACAAAAATACAATTAACGATGATAAAACTGTTGAGCTATTTACGTATAAGGACATTCGTGAATCTACTACGGCAACAGAAGATGATGGCAGAACAAATCTAACACTTGATATGACTGGCTCATTCAATAGCATGAAATCGACAAGCACAAGACTAAAATCACCGATTTCAAGCGCTGCTGCTGAAACCGCCAATGCATCGACAACAAAAGCTAGCGATGTTATAGCAAATCTAACGCTCGATATGACAGCCTCGTTCGGCAGTGTCACATCAATGGGTAACAGCAGCATTAAATCGCCATCATCACCAACGTTTCCAATTAAGAACATTGAAAATTCGGGCATGTTTCCACGTTCACCACGTGCGCCGCCAGAGAAAGAACAAATGCCATTTCTGGAGAGTTGTGTTATGCCGACAGCAACGCCACCGGAACCAAATGACATTAGCATAAAAGCGGCTGAGTCAACGGCGGCGCCTATATTACCAACTATACAAGTTTTAACGCCAAGTCCGCAGAAGTCGCCACCAGCTGCACAACTCAATGAGACCGTGTCCATGTCAAATGAGTGCAGTCCCAAAGAACACGTTGAAGAAACAACGGCCATGCTTAATGGTACCTTCAACAGTGGCACGGAAGGCAAACATTTTGTGGCTGCGGAATTGAACAAAGATGATATCAAACAGCGACGCACTTTTAGCATATCTACATTGGACAATGAAGCGGCTAATGGTGGTGAACATTTTCCAAATGCTAAAGAAAATAGTCGGCGTACTTTTAGTTTGCCCGAAACATATGAAAAAAGACGTACATTTGCTATTGTGACCGAAGAAGAGAAGTCACCAAATTCGGCTGCGAATGTTACCATTGATTATGGCGCGGCCGGTGATGGCGTCGATTTGGCAATCATAAATACTATGCCACAACGAACATATAATTTGCCCAATGAAGCTGAACATGAGCCAGAGCCTGAGCCAATGGAATGCGATGAACCCATGGAGATCGATGAAACTTTGCAAATACAAAATCAAACAACAAATGTACCAACATCGCCGCCCATACCCACACATCAAAAACAGCATCAGCACGTAGAAGAAATGAATTCACCCTGTTCACAACGTTCAACTTCACCACCATTGCCAACACAACAACAACAACAATCACAGCGTTCAACTTCACCACCGTTGCCAACACATCAGCATAATAATCGGTCCGAGCAACAACAATATGAAGAGACGCGTTCGATTTCACCACCGTTACCAACACACCAGCACGAAAGACTAGCTGGTGAAATGGCATCGAATGAAAGATCAAATTCACCACCTTTACCCACACATAGACCGAAGAGTGACGATATTGCAGAGCAACCAACACCACAACTGTCACAGCGTTCAATGTCGCCACCACTGCCGACACATCAAAAACGTGTGCAAGAAGAAGCAGCCGGGCTGGACACAACAACATGCATGTCGTCGTCAGTCACAGATGCGGTACTCAAGCGTCCATCGATACATCAAAGCGAAGCTTGTCCCAATGCTACGATCGTGCTTGAGGACTCTAAGCTATCAGCTAAGGAGCGTGCCAAAAGCAATGCCAAAGATGAAAAGGATATATTCGTTGAACGATTTTCATCGGCAAGTCCGTTGGATGATATTTTTGCAGCATCAAAGGCAACACATCGCAGCAAGGTGCCGGATCCAGATGTGAAAAGTAACTCTGATGAAGATCAATTCTATGATATCGAGTTTCAATCCAATAATAACAGTGAGTTTTTTTAATTTTTTTTTTATTTTTTTAATATAATACAGCTTGTCGATCTTATCAAATAAGTGTTGTTTTTGCACGCGAATTTTTGCAATCCATTCTGTCTCATTACCATAATAAACGCATTCTGCACGCCAACTCGCTCACACCCACACACATACACACAATCAGCTGTCATACCAACTCCTTTACTTCTACTAACAGGAAGTGCCGTTGCGCTGCAACAACAAAACATAAACTAAGGTCAGCACCACATGTGGAATGCACATAGAATATTTAAAAAAAAAAAAAATCACATCGTGACCTTTTGTAAACGTCGTGTCGTGTCTTGTGCTTTGCTTTTTCTGCATTAATAGAAGCATTGCATGAACTTGAAATAAATTATACAACTCACACTTTTCAACCCTTTTGTTTATCGGAATTTTACTATGTTGTGTTTGTTGTTTTCAAACGCGTCACGGCAACCGCCGGCAAAAGTAAAATAACAAAAACAACTTATACTGCAGCAATAAAAACAAAGTATAAAAACAAATCTCCAAAAAACGACACGCAAGCCAATGAACCTGAACTTCGTGCAGTGTCAAGCAAGTCAATTGGAAATTTATATTATGAGCGCGCTTTTTGTAGTCTCCACGTAGGGCACACTTTGTGGCAAGTAACTTCTTCATTTTGACACGTACTGCATTACATGCAAAATGCAATTGGCATGTAAATTGTGTTACAACAAAAAAAAAAAAAAAACCAATGAAAATAATCAGCAGAAACAGTTAAATGAACCAACCCCCCTCTGAAGAGAATTAAATATTCGGCAAAAAAACACGCCCAACTTATGATTGACTTTTAATAAAGTTAGGGTGTTTTATCTCTTATGTTGTCTGCTCTCTTCTTCTTTAAACTCAATATTGATGCGCTCTCTTACGCACCTTATCAGGGATGAGACATACGCAGCGATATGATTCATATGAGAAATACAATTTCTTTTTAAATTAGTTGTGACGTCACCTTTTATTATCCCATATATGAGACTTTGACAATTTTTGTTTATTAATTGAATAGACACACATTCAACACATGATGCTTCAGCATATATTATATAAGAATTCATAGCGTCATGCGAACAGTGTCTTTTGTAGTAGTTCAAATTCAAACGAAAATCTTTCTTTCAAATACGCGCGCCGATAACAAATAACACAAATTTATCGTTAAATTATTGCAACGCTGTGCCATTGAATAGACAAGTCTCCAAAAAGTACGCTTCGCGCACATGACTACAATTCTCATTGGTTTATATGTACGGTACTCTTCTACTCGGTGGATTTCATTCGAAGCAAACCGAGTCACTACACTGCTGCATATTTACACTGCAGTGTTTACGCCCTCTCACCCCACTGCATATTGCTGTGCCGCTAGACGAACGCGTGCAACGTCAGCCTAAATAGTTCTCACAACAACTTGTGTGCACGCATACTTCCGCTCACTTACTCACACAAATAATGTACTGCGCGCTCGCTCTCTGTATCTCTCTGCGTTTATGCGCACTTGTCGACGTCACTACAACTGAGTGTTTGTGGAGAAAGACTCCAGTTAGAATCGTCACACGTACACTCTTCTGTGTTGTTTCTGTTTCTTACTCGCGTACAGCGGCTACGACAACGACGACGTTTATGGAGCATTTCTTTAGTGATTTTTTGTTGTTGCTGTGGCACTATTACTGCTGCTGCTGCTGGTATTTTGGAGAAAATACACATTGAGAATATCATTTAGTTTTTTAACGTTTGTCAACGAAGTCGCGTTGTTGTACTCTTGCTAGCGGACGTCGTCGCCTGCTGTCTACTGTATTCGCTGGCGCTCGTTCGACTCACCACTACTTAGTTTCTCTATTTGTGTTGTCGTCGGTTGAAGATTTAATTGCTAAAATTGTTGATAATACGCAAAGTAATTAAAAATTATGTTGTATTTAGTTGTTTAAACATATGAAAAAGTTGTCTATGCACAAATATTTACGTAAAATGTCTAAAAACAAGTGAAATTTGTAAAAGTATCGCACAGATGCGTTTGTGGTTCTTAATTTTGTCTTCCCTTTGACTCAACTTCGTGCAGATATGAAGTGTGAAACAGCGAAATGAAGAAAATACATACATATATATATATGATTTTTTTTTTCTTTCTTTAATTCTCCCTCTTCCCAACAACGGAGTTGTGTGTAATAGAGTGAGAGTAGGCGCAGTTTGAGTGCGTGTGTAGTGTTTGTGTGCGTGTCAGCTGAAGCCAAAGAAAGAAAAAAGAAATATACAATTTTTAAAATTGTTCAATGTTGTCAAAAGTGTAATAAAACATGCAATTTAATAACTATAAAAGTGTGAAAAATGTGAAGTGAACTTAAAAAAAAACTGCGCTATTTTCAACAAACCTCTGCAAAAACTGTAATAAGAAGAAACAACAACAGCAATATTAAGAGAGCATAAATGTTTAATAAAATGTTTGGCTCTCTCTCTACCTCGAACTTGCTTACTCTCTTTCAATGATATTACGCTCTTGCCAACTGTCAATCAATTCATCAATTAGTCAAAGGCGGCAACAACAACAAAAACCATACATAATGCCCGCTTCCACCCTACCGCACTTCGATTGCATAAAATGACTCACAACATTTTTCTGTTGTTGTTGTCGTGGCGTTTTCTATGTCATTTAAATTGCACTTTATTTGTGTTGCTTTCATTTCGTAGTCGGCGGTTTTATTTTCCACCAACAACATGACCCTTTTACTAACATTCTTTCAATCATAAACCTTGCCTTGCATTGGATTGCATTGCTTTGCTTTTCTTGTTTTCATTGCTTGGGCTGTCTTTATTTTTACAATTTAAGCCACAGCCGTGTGCTCTGCTTTATTTACATATATTTTCTGTTGTGTTTTTCTTTGTACATTTTAATTGCATTTTTCTGTTTCAAATTAAAGCCCTCAAAGCGCATATGCATGCGTTTTTTTTATGATTCTGTCATACACAAACACACACACGCACGCTTACAAATGCTTCTTTTTTTTGACTCACCTGCCTTCAAAATTCTCTTTTATTGTTGTTATGAGATTTCTACCTTCCGCTTTTGTTTTTGTCAGCACACTCATAACTGCTCTTATGCCCTACACATAATATTTCTATGTCTTTAAGTTTTTGCTTTATAATTTTTAACAAAACGTTAAATTTTGTTAAATTCATCTTAAAAAATTTGAGCTGTGGAATCAAAATTGTTGCTCTTAAAAAAAATTTATTTAAAAATATATGAATAAAACAATTTTGCTTGATGTAGTGAATAATTAATGCCCTTACAACCAAAACATTTCTTCGGTCTATAATTAGCTTAGAGATTTTTAGTTTTTTCGGCAATAATTCTTTTGACGTATAAAGTAAAGAGTAATTTTAAACATTTATTCAGATATTTTTTCGAAAGGCAAATAAGAAATGAACTTAAATTTTTGTTTTACTTAAATATTTGCTCAAGCCACTTTTTTCAAATGTTAACTAAATATTAATTATATGTAATTAATTAATTAACAAAAAGTGTTTGTTTTTTTCTCTATCTCTTCCATACAATTCCCGCCTACACATCAACAACATTTATACAAATGCACATATACAACTCACCATTCACATACACACATATGCACGCATCTAAACAACAACAAAAACAAACAACATTCAATTCTTCAGTCATCTTGAATCCGTCTGACTTCGATTATCTTCTCACCAAAGGCAACAATAATGTGCATGTGGATCGCAGCTCATTGCTATTAAAATTCGATCCTTTGCTCGGAGTGCCTGTGCCATTGAATCAATCGGCACAGCAACAATTACAACAACAACGCAGTCAGGATCAGTTACAAATTTTTGGCAACAACTCACGAGCATTAAGTCCAACAATTGAAGTGAACGAGAATTCCTTTAGTGAAGAACAGCATCATCTGGAGTCAAAGCGCGAAAGAATCGTTAGTGCCAAATCAAAGGAGTCGGGAGAATTTAAATTACCTCCGCCAGTGGATAGATCTAAAGTATGTATTATCATTGATATTTCAATCAAAATAAAATAATTTTAATAATTTTTTTTTTTTTTCATTTTCAACGTTTACAGAAGCATGCTAAAATGAGTGTCGACGTCATTGACAACGATTGCAATAAAACATTTGAGAACTCCAAGTATGTCAGCTTGTTTTGCTTCTTGTTCTTATTCAGTTTTTTATAATGCTTAAACCTTATTTTATTAGTTCACAATCGGAGGAGAAACATCTCACATACAACAAAATGGATGAACTTGAAAAGAAAATTAAAAATGAAGTGTGAGTATTAAATAATTAATTTTCTAAAATGACAGAAAAAGAAACATTAAAAAAATTGTAAATTTTCTTCACGTCAGTAGTTTGAAAACAGAAGATGTGGAAAAGAAACTTAAAGATGCCGAACAAAGAGAGGAAACGTTTATCAAACGGATTACAGAGAAAGATAAGACAATAACAAAGCTAAGGTTAGCACTGTTTGACTATTTAACTTACATGCACATACATATTTTATACAAATGTACTTGACAATCTAATCTTTAGCGGTGTGGTCGAAGCCTACGAAAAAGCCATAGCCGAGCTAGTCACGGAAAAGGAACTAATGTCACAGAATTATGAAAGACAGCTGAATGAAGTGAAAGCAGATCGAGATTCAAATTATCATCATTTAACTTCGCTTGAAACGACATTCTCCGATTTGCATGTGTAAGTAAAATATTCTTGAACTTGATTGAAAAAAAGTACTCAAATTTTTGAAAACATTATTATTACAGCAAATATGAGAAAAGCAAAGAGATGACATGTCGTTTAAAGGCGATCGAAGAGACAGTAATAGCCGAAAAGCGACAATTGTTGGATAATCTGCGATTGCAGGAACAGCGCTATGACAAAATGAAGAATCATGCCATGCAGCAGCTGGAAATGTATGTTTGGCTTATATAAACGTTTGCATTTCTTATATAAATTTCAAATGTTATAATTTTATTTTTTTATTTTTTATTTTAAGTGCAAATAAAAAACTGGAAACGGTGACCAAGGAACATGCGATCGAGTCAACAAAACTGAAAGCTTTACTTAAAAAAGAAGAAGTATCGCGAGCCTCCATAACAGAGCAATTGCAACAGAAAACGCGCGAAAATGCTGAATTGGTCAAGATATGTGATGAGCTCATCAATGGGCAAGGTAGTTAAAGACAGCGCGTTACTTCTATAATCTCCCCCCCTTCATCATCACTTTACAACAATTACTTTCGCCGTGATTAACTCAAGTGTAAGCGGAGCGGAGCGAGCGACCGGCCGAGCAAACAGTGCATGTTTCGTGCGTGTTTTTTTTTTGTTTTTTTTTTGTTAAATGAAATGGGTTCGTTGTCATGAACTCGCTCCCACCTCCCCCTGGCATACATTATTGATATTGTCATCAGTTTCCTTCATCGTTATTGCTGTGAATGCGCACATATAGAAACACATTCATAAATACACAAAAAGCACACATAAAGCTTACAGTTACACATACACACACAGACAGACACACACACACATGATATTGAATTGCTTCATTTATTTATTAAAAACAAATTGTATTTAGAGTTAAAGAAAAACATTATGTAGAATTTGTTTTCATATCAATGTACTTTCATTTGCCTTCAATCAAACGCCACTTTACAAATACAAGAAAAAAAACACTAAATTTCATTGGTCTCTTTCTCTCTCATCTATTGTCTAATTGTTCGGTAATTCCTAACGGTTAATTTATCATTTGCGCGCTTAGTTTTAAATTCAGCAAATATTTGCATTGCTTACGACGTCAAAAACTAATAATTATAACACTCTAATTTAGCATTTTAGTTGATTCAAATATGTGAAGAAGCAGTATGTGAAAAATATGACGGCGCAGCGTTCGTGCAAAGGTTCCAGAAACAAAAAAAAAAAAAAAAAAACATTATGTTTGAAGGTTATTTTTCATTACTTTCGTTTTGTTAAGAAAAAAGACAACAATTTTTGTTATTGCCTTATCGAATATTTTGTAAAAAAGAAAAAAAAAATAAATAATTTATTGTAAACAACTTGAAAACTTGTTGAACGCACACGAGAAAAAAAATACAAAAAAAAATACATACTTGTTTTCCGTTTGTCAAAAATGTTTGTTTCTTTGGTTACTAAAATATCTCCTTGAAATATTGAATGAATTATTTTGTAAAAAAAATGATTGTTTTCGCCTAAGTTATTTAGTTTAAAATAATTAAATTAATATAATAATAATAATAAAAAAAAAACAAAAACCATAATTATGTATTAATGTATACTAAAAAAAAAATATTAAAAATAATTTTGCCTAAACAACAAGCGCTCGAATTTATGAACTTTAAAACTTTCTTTATTTATTACTTCTTTTAATTTAAATTCGACTTGATTACCAAAGTATTTTTAAAGTCGCATTGTATAAGAATTGTTCATTTTGTTAAAAATTGTCGTACGGATTATGAATCTCAGACAAAAATACTCGAAGGAAACAAGTTTGTTTTTGTTTGCCATATGTCATTTTAATGAAAATCTTATAATGTTCGAAAATTAAAATTACATATTTCTGCCCATTAGTTTCCCTTTCGTGGCTAAGCGCAAAAAAAAGTAGTGTTTCGCTTTCAATTTTACGCAAGGAAAATGAAAGTCTTTGAAAATGTAAAAAACAACAACAAGAAAAACATTTTAAGTGGCGTGTAAATTTGTAATAAAAATGGGACGCTTTTTTGACCTGTTGCAGCTGTCGTCTGCACGCCCTCTACACCCCCACAACTAGAAATGCACTCCTTTCTAACCGTGCCGTGTCAATTTTACAATTTTCTTTGCGTGTCGGAAAATTGTATTAATTGACAAGCGTACGCAAACTAAAATAACATTTGATTTTTTAGTTTACGAATAAAAAAAATTACATAAAAAAAATAAATAATTTAGACTGCTTACTTTGATACCAAAAGGAGGAATTACATACTTAAAACATTTCTTCCATAAAACAAACATTTTGTCATTTTTAACAAATAAGTGAAAAATTAAAAAAGAAAGGATAAGAAGAATTGTTAAGCGTTGAATTCTTGAACGCAAATTATTTATAATAAAATATAAGCAAATCCCAGTCCATGTAATCGAAAACCCAATATACGAGGTACATATATACATATATATTTTTCTAAAAATTAAGCTACATATAAACTATTAAATTATAAAAAAAAAAATAAATTCGAATATTTAAAGAACACTAAATTAAAATAATAAAAACAGAAACAAGAACAAAAAAAACACAAATAGAAATGAACACATGTGCTTTTAATATTAAAAAAAAAAAAAATCCGAAATGTATTTATCAATTTGTTGAGAAAAACACACACACACAAATATCAACAGCGCTGTAAAATACTACAAAAGAAAAGCAGAATAATAGCTGTAAACAAAAAACAATTAATAATTATTATTAATTATATGACACATAAACTCATTTAGTTGAAAATGATTAGTAAACTAAGTTAATACCGATGGCATGGAAGCGTTTAAAAGATGAAATAAATATTATATACAATAATTTATTTGTATTTGTTTTAATGACTGATGTTATTCGATCTAAATAGTAAATAATCATGGTGGTTTGGTTTGAAAAGTAAAGAGAATTTAAATTATGTTACTTAACTAAATACTTAAAACTAAGTCGTTGGAATGGAGCCACTAAAAACGGTCAATGTTGAAAAAACCAAAATCCAATCATTGATCATACAACAGTTTTAGTTTAGTTTTAGTAGCCCTGAAAAGAAATGTCGCACCGGTAAGTTTGCCTGAACCTCCCATATTGAGCTAGATCAACTGCCGATACAACTCCAAGCGACATTGAGCCAGCCAATATTTTCTACTCTTGCCTTCCTTTTTCTTCTTCTTCATCTTCCATGTAAACGGAGAGCATAATTTCGACGCACAACTGGCTCTTTCGCTGATATCAGATAACTCCAAAGTTTGTGGCCCAACCTGCTAGCTCACTAAGAAACACAACCGTCAAATTTTGAATTGGGCTCTTTAACTGTAGACCAGTTTTTCGTTTCGAGCAGAGTTGTCAAATCAGCAAGAAATAGAGCTGAAAATTGGTCTATGTGTTTATAAAAACAGTGCAAACATAAGACAAATTGAATTTGAAATGCGATCAATTTTCAGGTGTGTGTGTGATCTTTGTTTTGTTTTGTTTTTGGCAAAGTCGGTGGGGTCCATAAAGTCATTCTCAAAAACAATTACGTAACAATAACAACAAATAGAATCATCTGTATTGCAGCCATGAACTTTGCTGGGAAAGTGGTGTTGATAACTGGCGCTAGTTCCGGCATTGGTGCAGCGACTGCTGTAAAATTTGCCAAACTTGGAGCTTGTCTAGCGCTTAATGGCCGGAACTTGGACAATCTGAAAAAGGTCTCGGATCAATGTGCCGAGGTAGGCAGTGCACCAAAACTAGTTGTGGGTGATGTGAGCAAGGAGAAAGACACAGAGCGCATTTGGAAGGAGACACTCGAGAATTATGGCAAATTGGATGTGCTTGTAAACAATGCCGGCATTATTGAGACGGGCACCATTGAAAATACGAGTCTCGAGCAGTACGATCGTGTTATGAACACCAATTTACGTGCCATTTACCATCTGACAATGTTGGCTACGCCGGAACTTATTAAAACCAAAGGCAACATTGTGAGCGTATCAAGTGTGAACGGCATAAGATCGTTTCCGGGCGTCTTGGCATATAACATCTCTAAGATGGGCGTAGATCAATTTACACGTTGTGTGGCACTTGAGTTGGCAGCCAAAGGTGTACGGGTTAATTGTGTGAATCCCGGCGTAACTGTGACGAATTTACACACACGCGGCGGCATGGATGCGGAAACATACAAAAAGTTCTTGGAACACTCAAAAACTACGCATGCACTTGGTCGTCCGGGCACTGTTGATGAAGTAGCAAATGCGATAACCTTCCTTGCCAGTGATTTGGCTACTTTCAGCACAGGCGTCAGTCTGCCAGTCGATGGTGGACGTCATGCTATGTGCCCACGTTAAAGAATATTGTTTTGACTTAACCAATGAATTGTTGCATTTATGTACTATATATGATTTTTAAAAGGAAATAAAAAATGTTTTAAGCTTTAACGAATAATTTTATTTTGAGCCAAATTTAGTGTTTACCAAACATTTGCTACAACTATGTAAAAACTATCTGGGGCACATCACTTGCTTGCCGCCATCAACAGGCAGCGTTACGCCAGTGATGTAACTCGCCAGTGGACTGGCCAGAAATGCTATGGCATTAGCCACTTCATGCGGCTGACCTACACGTCCCAAAGCGTGCGTTTTCTTTGAACGTTCAATAAAATCGTTGTACTCTTGCTCCGTCATACCACCAGACTTTTGCAAATTTGTTATTATAACGCCCGGATTGACAGCATTCACGCGAACGCCGCTTGAGCCAAGATCAAGTGCCAGTGACCGTGTCATATGATCAATGGCTGCCTTGGAACAATTATACGCCAACAAATTGGGAAAAGCACGTAGGCCACAAACACTCGATACGTTGACGATGTTGCCTTTCGATTTGATTATATCCTCAACAAGCAACTTTGTCAAAAAAAATGTCGAACGAAAATTCAAATTCATAACTTGGTCCAATATCTTTAGTGTGGTCTGTTGTATAGATGCCATGGGCATAATTCCGGCACAATTCACAAGGACATCGATAGTGCTATCATAGCGTTCTTTTGTTTTCTTAGCAACGCATTTAATCTCAACAGGATTCGACAAATTTGCTGATATCGCGTACGGTCTACTATCAGAAAGGTCCATGCATTTTTTCATAACGTCCGTTAGGCCTTTTTCATCGGTGTCAATTAACGAGAGACAAGCACCTAATTTAGCGAAGGTCAAAGCTGTCCCAGCTCCTATGCCGGATGCCGCACCCGTGATGACGACAACTTTGCCTGTGAAATCCAGTGGGAATTTCTTGGTCATTTGGAACTCATTTATTTCGATTGGTTAACGTGCTGAGAAAACCTCTAAATTTAGAATTTTACAGTCCAGAAATAAATAATTTTAAACCTCTTTGATCATTTCGATCAAATTTGTTTACTTGTAAAAAGAAAACAAAATTTTAATTGACAATCAATTCAAACAAACTTTATTAGGCATTAAATGCAACAAAAAAAGAACAGAACTTTTCCGGTTCATAACAATTTTCTTCTGGTGTGTGTTATAAGTTTAACGTGGACACATCGCATGACGTCCGCCATCGACGGGCAAACTAACGCCCGTTGAAAAGCTGGCGTCATCGCTAGCAAGGAATGCAATTGCTGCCGCAACTTCTCGTACCTCACCAGGACGTCCCAAGGCATGTGTGGTGCGTGAATGCTCCAAAAATTTCGCATAGGTTTCCTCATCCATGCCGCCGCGCTTATGTATCTCTGTTATTACTACACCAGGATTGACAGCATTACAACGAACGCCCTTCGGCGCTAATTCAAGGGCAACACAACGGGTAAACTGATCGACTGCCGCTTTTGAAATATTATAGGCCAAAACACCAGGAAACGATCTAATGCCATTTACGCTGGACACATTCACAATGTTGCCTTTGCTTTTGATAAGTTCCGGCGTAGCCAACATGGTTAGTTGGTACACAGCGCGTATATTTGTGTTCATGACGCGATCGTACTGTGCCAGGCTGGTGTTTTCAATGGTGCCCGTCTCTAGTATGCCGGCATTGTTCACTAATACATCCAAACGTCCATACTTGGCAATTGTCTTGTCAAAGATGTTCTGCACATCGGCCTCCTTGTCCATATCAGCTTGAACAATCAGTGGCGCTGAGCCGTTTGCGCTGATCTTTCCGGCCACTTCTTGCAGCTTTTCAACATTACGGCCGACAATGGTTAGTAATGCGCCCAAGTTGGCCAAGTGCACGGCAGTGCCAGCGCCAATGCCGGAACTCGCACCTGTTACGATTATAACTTTACCCTTCAAAGAAGACATGCTGACTGCGTCGTAAAGTTTAAATAATTATCAACCCGATAAAAACAAATTGATTTTAAGGCCTGTCTAGAACACGAACTTTGTCTCAAGTGCCCATTAGCCGATGGTCTAAAAAAAAAGCTCTGGCGAGTTGCAAGATAATTAAAAAGTGTTGGCAGGGTGGCGTCGCAAAGCTTTGACTGTTACTTTTGGAGATTTTGTTATTTTTGGGTGTTGAAAATTCATAAAAAACTTGCACAGAAAATTTGTGCGATCTTTTTTTACTTCATGTTGAAATTACTCTAAGCAAATGACTGCAGTTTTTTATTGGACAAGGAAGGAATTCCAACAGGTGGATCTCTCGACCCGCCGTTAAGGTGCATAAAGTTGCAACGGCCTTTCAAGTGAGCATTATTACCATATACCAGTCACGGAGTATTGTTTATTATGCTTTGCAAAATAAAGCAGAGAATGAAAAGCAAATTTTACATTATTTTTTTTAAACTTAGGTTTTTTATTTTAAAAAACATTTCACTTGTAAAATATGTTTTCATCTATACCGAACATTTAAACTTCGTAGCCATAAGATTTAATGATCTTATTGAATGGTTCGGCAGTCTTGGCAATGTTCTCGCGTGCCTGCACGGTCAGTTTCTTCAGCTGTCGGTTGCGCTTGAGTGTAATATGCAACTTAGCCTTACGTTTACGTTCCAGGCTCTTGATCACATCCTGGTAGTGCCAGCCGACCTCGTGCGAGAGACGACCAACTTGGCAGTATTTGCGATCAGAGCGCAGTGTCAGCACACGCATAGCGATGGGCACAACGACACGGCGACGCTTGTCGTAAGGCGATGGGATACCATCAAAGACACGGAGACGTGCAAGTGCAGCCTGACCGCGCTTGGTCTTGTGTGGGATCATGCCTGCAAAAGAGAAGGAAGAATAACTGTAGTTGTGTTACACTGGCTGATTTTGAAGTTAGCAAATTAATTTTGTTGTTTTTGGCATCAGTTAAGTGTTGGTTACATGATTTCACTTCAAATAATGTAGGTAAGAAAGGTTTATTCATCATATTAGCCAAACTGCAATTTGCAGAAATATAGACTTGAAAACATACCTGCAAAAGAAGAAGATAAAGTTTATTAGCAACTATTTAAACACATAGATCAAGCAATAATAATTTGGAATTAAATCAGCTGAGTTTTCTTACATGGTTCTACTTCAATTAATGTAGGTAATAAATTTGAAACATCATGTGGGAAAATCAACTCCATTTAACAACTAACACAATATTTACCTCGAACAGCCTTGTAGAAAATCCTTGATGGGGCACGGAAATGGAAAGGACCACGAGCTGGGTTGACATTGCAACGTTTTCTCAAGTAAGCCAAGAACTTAATTTTGTTTCTGTAGAAATGACCAGAGAGGTTCAATTCCTCGCAGCGTACAACCGCTACTTTGCCGCCTTGCAGCAAGTACTTGGCTACAACAGAGGCCAAACGGCCGAGCAGATGGCCGCGACCATCAATAACAACGGTCTGGAAAATGACAACAACAGCAAATTAGTACAATTCAACAAGCAAAAGTGAGGTTATGGCCTAAACAGTCACATAAACAAATGCAAGCACTCAATGGCAGACTCTAAAAACATAAACTTCCACTTTATTTTACCAAACTTTCAGCTTTCTTGTTGCTTTGGTTTGTCCGTAACTTTAGGCAAAAGTGCCTGGTCGTTCCCTTGACGCTTCCACTGCAACCACAATGGCACGTGTAAGCGCCAGCAGCGTTGTCAAATACTTTACACACACTGAATTGAAGTTACCGATCGAAAATTCACTAAAATTTTGTAACACATATAACTCTGAAGACTGCCATATATTTTGATTGCATTTGTTCATTTCGAAATTTCGGCCAAAACCCACTTTTTCACAAATTTTTAGCACTTACCCTGTTCGTTAAACCAGTCATGTTTAAGAACCGCACGGAAAGAAAAAGTTCACCAAACGGAAACGTCCATGTTGAATTTCTAAATAATTGTGAATGACCCAGAGTTGCGTTATTTAGACACACCTCCGAATTTGGGGGCATCTTCCCATTGACCTAGCCCAACTGCCCTGCGATATTGAGCCATTATTTATTGCCCTCCATTCATAATGCTGTGAATAAGGTACAAATGGTTGTATTTAAGGCGATGGCATGTAAGTCAACTGGAGAAAATACGATTGTTTTCACCACTCTTTAAAATATTTACATTTGAACTTACCCATGATCAGCAATACTTCAAGCAAACATAAGCCCACCCAACATTGCGACATTCGACCAGTGCTGCCAATGTTTAAAAGTAGAAATAACTCTTTTTAGAGGAATCATAAGAAAATTAACCAAAAAATTTATGTTGATTTTTTTAATATTATTTTAATACAATTCTTTCAAAACTGTGTCTAAATCCAATATATATATATGTTGAGAATATAGCTGATTTGGCAACATTGCGTCCAAACTTATTTGGTTACGGTAGCCAGCTTATGGGGTTTTCCCCTAAATTTAGCCGTTAAAAGTGGAAATATTTTAGGGGTGTTATATTTTTGGAGGTATTTTCAGGTCTTGTTCTTAAGAGGTTTATTTTTGGGATTTACGTTTGCAAGAAATTAATTCGAATCGAATCTGTACGAATTCAAATCCGAAATTCGTTGCAGGCTTACCAACACATAACAGCTTTGTTAGTTCATAATCGGTGTAGGTTTTACTTATGGCACAATGTATTCGGGGCAGACAAGTGCTCACCTAATTCTTGCGATTCGTTTCAGAAACGACAGGCATTGCATTGGTGTGGTCTATGTCGCTGTAAGTTTACTCTTGACAAGCGAAATACACCCATTTCGGTGATTTTTCAAATGTGTTTTTTTTTTTTTCTTTTTCTGCCAGGTTTGAGCGTGACACTTCAGCGCCAATTTGGCACGTCTCTGATTCATTTAAGTTTCTGTCAATTTTGCGCCATCCTGAAATTCAAATTCAATTGGCGTCTTGGGGATAATAGATGAATTTAAATGAAAATAAGGGAATAAAATAGTATTTATTTATTACTCACCCGTTTTCTATGTTTTCATTCATTTTGTCATCAGTTTTTAACTTGCATCCTGATTGAAATTAATTTTTTTATAAATCATCATTGCAGTCTGGCAAGTTTGGCGAATTGTTTGTGTTAGTGTTTGATGTCAGCAGGTTGATGAGTAATTTTTGTATTCGGTCATAGCATTTAACTGCGGAGTTATAATTTTTGAAAAAGGCTTGCGAATCAAAGTTAAAAAGTATTTAAACAACATGGATTGGCTTTTTGGCAAGAAAATCTCACCCGATGAGATGCTGCGCAAGAATCAGCGAGCCCTGAACAAAGCAATGAGAGATTTGGACAGGGAGCGTATGAAGATGGAACAGCAAGAGAAGAAGATTATTGCGGACATAAAAAAAATGGCAAAAGAAGGTCAAATGGACGCTGTAAAGATAATGGCTAAGGATTTAGTGCGCACACGACGTTATTCGAAAAAATTCATGTTAATGAAGGCAAATATTCAGGCGGTGTCACTGAAGATACAAACGCTCAAATCTCAAAACACAATGGCGCAGGCGATGAAAGGTGTGTCTCATACGGCATTTCAATATAATTGATTATCTTTATTAGCTTGTATTTATCGCTACAGGTGTTACAAAGGCCATGCAGAACATGAACCGTCAACTGAATCTCCCACAGATACAAAAGATCCTGCAAGATTTTGAAAAGCAATCCGAGATGATGGACATGAAGGAAGAGATGATCAATGACGCCATTGACGATGCAATGGAAGATGAGGGAGATGAGGAAGAGACTGACGCCGTCGTGTCGCAAGTGCTAGATGAGCTGGGTCTACAACTTGGAGAACAGCTTGGCGACTTACCCACTGCCTCTGGTTCACTGTCAATAGCAGGTGGAGCAACGAAAACGCCAGCGGCGATTGCAGCCGGTGGTGTAGGTGGCGGTGGTGGTGGTAACGGCGGTGGTGCGGCCACTACCAATGGTGGTGGTAACAGCGGTGGACCGTCATCACCTATGTCGGACGCTGATGCAGATCTGCAGGCGCGTCTAGACAAATTAAGACGTGACTAGCAATACTTCCATATAATTTCTATCCCCAATCAGTACACATTTGTTATAACTACTTTTTTATTTTATGTTGACGCGCTGCACTTATGATAAATAAAAACAACTGCTTTTGGTAAAAATCAATCCACACAATTATATTTCACATTGACAAACATTTATTTGAAATCTTACAGCAATTTTTTGTAGGGCGATAAGATAGTTTATGAATTAGTTAATTATTCATAAACAAGCGCATAACAACATTTTCTACTTTTAATTACTTTAGTTTTTCTTAATTTCAGTGTATCGATTATTAACTGCCTACTGGAAACCAGAAGCGGCGAAGATTTGTTCTACTTCGCTAAATACTTGGTTCGCATCTGGACTGGCATCAATTTGTTTAACCAGACCATTTTTCTCAAAGAACTTGATAATGGGTAACGAATCATTGTTGTAAGTCTGAATGCGTTTCTTGAGACTCTCTAAATTGTCGTCCGAACGCCCGGAACCGCTCTGGCCACGAGTTAGACAACGTTGCACGCACACATCCTCACCGCAGTTAAAGAAGAGCACAAATTGCAGATCAACCTTGTCGGACATTTGCCGATTCCAGCCGTCCAAGTTGTCCTGGTTGCGTGGAAAGCCATCAACAAGAAACCGCGATTTTTTCGATTTGTTCATTGCGTTCTCAATCAGCGAACACGTCACCTCCACCGGTACAATTTTGCCGTTTCGTATATAATCTTCAATTAGCGCCCCATACTCGGAACCTTCACGAGCGCGTTCCTCACGCAAAAGGTCACCCGCCGAAAGGTGTACAAATTGAAAGCGATCCACAATTTTGGAACATTGTGTGCCCTTACCAGCGCCAGGGCCACCTAAGACGAATACCACTTTTGGCTTTTCTGCAGACATTGTCACAATTTTTCGTTGTTGTAAGCTTTCAATGAGTGCCGAGGTAGCAGAGGTCAAAGTAGTTTGGTTCCGTTGACGTAGTTGAAAAATGGAATGTATCTGCTGCTTCGCTGGTTCTCGGCAAATTATATGAAAGCCACTTCGCTGCACGGCTGTTCTCAACATCGCACCAGTGATGCTACTTTTCCATTGACTGCAGATTAAAGAACTACTAAAAAACATTAGAAGTGAGTTTACTCGGCCTTAAAATACCCTATAACTACATTTGCAAATGTTTTGTCAGTGGAATTGGATCTCAAAAATTCTGTGAAAACTCAAAAATTACTAAAACTTTGTCAGATCGTGGCGCCATATCGGAATCTTGCCCTTGTTTAACAAGATTCGTAGTAACACAAACTTAAATTTAGACTAGGTATCATAATTTATCTATTTAATCTCAGGCAGCAACATACTCTAAAAATTTAGCTTCAATAATTCTTGAAGTAGACCTTTTTTTCACGCGCTACTCGGTAACGTTGTATTTTTACCCAGGTTCATTTTACCGACTGTCGGCGGGGACTGTCAACTTGGATTTTTTTTGCACTCAGCCGTTTGCCGATAGAGTGACACAAATGTAGTGCGATCTCCGTGACACATGCAACATGTTAACAGGAATTTTAGTTTATACACAGCCAGTGCTTGAAAATGCCTCACCATTGTGACGTCACTAACAGCTGCTTTGCAGTTTATGGTCAAACGTTTTGCAACACTCTCTTGCGCGCCACATGTTGCCGGCACCGTTTGACTATTTGTTGTTTGAAGTGCTCCTTTATCATTATGAGTTTCCTGAAGCCAAAAAGCATTATTGAAGAGGGTGACACCGTCATACTCTATCTGAGCGTGAATTCCATGCATGCTATCGAAGCAACGCCGACTATTGTAAACAAGAAAGGCGATACAATTGAACATATTTTTCAGACATCTTTTGGCGCGCTTAAAGTTAAAAGTGAGTGATAGCAACAAATATCTTTATGACGTTTTAAATTTGTCACTTATTTGAATTGTTTTTCTAGATCTCATTGGGGTTAAATATGGCAGTCGCGTTGATCTTTCCAAAGGTTGGGCCTATGTGCTGCAACCAAATCCCGAACTCTGGACACAAACACTGCCTCATAGAACGCAGATTATCTACACACCCGACATAAGCATGATACTCTTTCAGCTTGAGGTACGACCCGGATCCGTGGTCATTGAGTCCGGTACAGGTTCTGGTTCGCTGTCACACTATTTTCTACGTGCTCTCAAACCTTTCGGTCACCTGCACACGTTTGATTTTCACGAAGCGCGCGTCCAACAGGCAAAGGACGAATTCTCGCGACATGGTCTCGGTGACTTCGTTACTGTTTATCACAGAGATGTGTGTAATTTGGGCTTCACGGACGAGTTGAACGACACAGCAGATGCTGTGTTTCTGGATCTACCAGCGCCTCAAACGGCAGTTCCACATGCGTACAAAGCGTTAAAAGTGTCAGGTGAGTACCATTTTATCGGCCTTCCTATGCCAAAATTGATTGACTGATTTGCTGCACAGTAAATTCTTGTACTGCAGCAGAACATTGGCGACTGGTCACTTTCGACAACTTGACAAGCCAGTTGCCAAACAAGCGATATGCGCTGTTGGTTGCACTCATGTTTACTAGTCTGTTCTGTGTGTCACAGAGAGCATGCCATTCAGTTAAGCTGACATTCAATATGCCGCTTTCGGACAGTTGACGAACCCTCCTATTTTAATCTTCCCGCCGTCACCGCGTCGGAAGTTTTATTTAATTGAAATCAACGATCATTAAGCTTTGATATTATACTTCCTTGTTTCAGGTGGCCGCTTCTGTTCCTTCTCACCCTGTATTGAACAATCGCAGCGCTGTATATTAGCACTGCAAGAACACGGTTTCACAGAGATACAATCTATGGAAATCTTGCAGCAAGAAAATATTGTCAAGACCCGCAACTATCCAGTCATGGACTTTTCGTTCTTAAAAACCAAGAGAACCAATAAAACAGACGACTCAGAGCCCAGCACAAGCGAATCGAATAACGTTCCTGCAAATGACCATAAAACGCCAAAGGAGACAAAAAAGTATTTAACGACTATTAATCCGACGATGCAGCCGGGCCACACAGGTTTCTTAACATTTGCGACACTGCCAAAGAAATTGGCAAAGCAATAATCTAAGTTTTGAACCGATTCGAAATAAATAAGATATATTTTTTATTCAAAAAAGAAATCCGATATGTAACTATTTCGCGATTTTTGATAGCAGCCGCAGTGATAGCAACGCTTTAACTCGGCGCGTTTATCAGTTTTGGTGCTCCAGGAACGACGCGGTGGGGCCCACGGTATGCGAGATTCTGGTATTAACTGTAAATTTTTCAAAACATCATTAAAACCACAGATCAATGTATTAAAATTAAGTATACTCACCACCTCTGTGCGCTCTGGTTGGCCACTGCATGTGGGACAACGTGCAGCTGTCTTTGGCTTAGCGCTGTTTGTTGTCTTTGGTGTAATTTGTCTGTCGCTACTTTTGGCCGTGCCATAAATTGTTACCAGTTTCGGCAAACTTGAGTATGGACGAGTCTCGAAGAGTTTCTCGCGATTGAGAAAGCTACAAGATAAATTTGATCAATAAATGCAATTAGTGATGAGTATGCAGACGCTATCATACTCACTTTGGTCGCGGCTCTAGCCAAAGATTATTCATACGTTTTGAGCGCATGATGTCACCCAATTTTTGCAACAATCGGACATTCTCTCGTTCAATTTGTTGTTTACGTTCTTTTTCATTCTGCATCTTCTTTAATTTGCGTTGGACATGTTCATGCTGTCGGGGCATGTGCGCATCAATGGCCGCCTTAGCGGAGCGCACCTTTTCCCGATGCTGTTCGTATCGCTGCACTTCCCAAGGGTAGTTAAGCAACTTATCGCGCCTCGAGATCATGACGAAGCTTGAACGGCGATGTCGGCAACTAAGTGACAACTTGGTGTTGATTGTACGCCCAACGGTACGCCACCTTGGTAATGCGTGCTGTTTACAGCACCAAACATTTGTCATAACAACACAATTTTGGTGTGAGGATTCGTTTTTAAATAAAATTGATAAAAGAAAAAATTTCGAATCACCTTCAAAGGCACTGCTTGGCGACGCCAGGTCAAACGCACTCGAAATATTGCGAAAAAGCTTCCTACATCTTGGTCAAATATTGCATAATCATGCTTGCGATTAAGATCACTCCAAACTGCGTACAAACGTTCACTTTGGCCTGGCAACTGACGGCACAACTGTCCTGTCCAGTTCATAGACAAACTGTCCATGCCTGTCTATTCAACAGCATAGCTCGTTTGCAAATTTGTTGTACTCAAGCTTGGATTTGTTTTTTTTTTTTTGTTTTGTTGTTATGCGCGACGCGTCGTTACATAATTCTTAATGGTAAGCTTGTTGGTACCTTAGACTAACTGACTGACTGACTGTTAGACTCTTGTTGTAGTTGTTGTTGTTGATGCTGTTGATCTTGTCCTTGTTAAAGATCACCGCCACTGTGACTGGCGGCTGTGTTGATTTGCCGATTCACCGCGAATTCGACGATTCGTTCTCATGGCTTGGATTACTGTCGACTTTTGGTGTGGCGGCAAATCTGCTTTGAATGTAATGATGTACACTGTGTTTACTCATATGTCAACTTTTGCTGTACTGCACAGCTCCGGCGACTGCAGCTTCCTGCGTACATTGCTCCTTTGCGCGGCCGCTTGTCGTCATGAGTGTTTCGCCTGTGATTGATGTTAAGTGGTCGACCGCAGGCAAGCAAAGCTCTTTTTCAGGTCGCATATGTATGTAGTATGTTGCCTTATGTTGTGCATATTTACGCTCATGTATTGTATTATTTCATATAAACCCACTGGGTTAACTGCAATGCATGTAAGAATAACGTGATTAAAACAAAAGTGATATAAAGATGTGTGCGCAAGTTAACCTAGATTAAACATAACCCCAAATTTAACAAATGTTAAGCTCTGCGTCGGCGAATACCAAGGGTATGCCGGCTAACAAGCTGTAATCTCGGCCAGCGGGCGCACTCTTGCCCTTTATTTTAACGTGCCAACTTTATTAGCCCCCTGCGCGCGCGTTGATAATACGTTTATTGTTACGTTCAGCAAACAATTGTCTCAATCGTTCACACCGCTCACTCCTGCACTTACCTGCAACAGCTTACTCACTCTAACAAAGTGTTAACTTAGCCGCGGCGGCATGATTTTGCACTTATTTGATGGGTCGGGCGTTCGATCGGTCGGTCGGTCAAATTAAACGCGCTTTTGTTGCAATAGTTAATTGAAGATCTGTAATTTGATAAGCGTGCTGGTTTTTTGGTTAGTTTTTGGTTTGAAATTATCTTGTTAGCATTTTGATGCTGTGCGACTCGACACCTGGAACGAATGATGACAAATTGTTGTTGTACTTTTCATGACGCATTAATTTCCACCCACAAGCAATGGTGCAGCGGCAAAGAGATGTGACGGTGAATTATATGCTAAAAAAAAATATAAAATGCCGGAAAAAAATATAAACACCTGCTTCGTATACGACTATCTAATGAAAGTGCATAAGTGTGCAAATATGGATTATTAGTTATGCCGAAAACTTTGAAAAGCGACATTAACAGCAACAACGATGATTAAGGACAACGGCCGGCAGCGCCGCCAGTTATTTTGAGTGATCCGGTCAGTTGTGTAGGTTATGTATTTATATTGTGGGTGTATATTCATATATGTATGTTTGTGGCAGCGCTCGCGTGCAGTTTCTCACCTTTAGAAAATGTGGCAAAAATGCAACTCAATGCGCCACCATGACACCACACCTTGTCACACCGCGCAACGTCTCATCACACTAGCACAAAGCGACACCGGGTCATTTATTACATGAGCTGAGCCATAACACAAAAAACAGCGATTTGCTGTCAGCTAATAATAATAATTTCGATATTGAAAATACGTTTTCTTAGTTAGCTACGACACTAAACGATGCGGCCCAGTGCTAAAGGCCGAGCCGAGCCGGCCCGGTACGTTACGAATGCGATACGGCGATACACTCGCTGGTGGTGGTGGAGGGCAGCCAGACCGCCTAAAAACTTCACCAACTGAAACTAAAGCCGCAACTGTGACTGCGCAATGAAGACAGGTGGTGGTGATGTTGGTGTTGGTGTTGGTGGTTGTATAGCTGATGTTGCATGGTAGGGCCGCACTTTGCAGCGTTTCGTTGTTCAATGTGAGCCACAATTGAGGCATTTAATCGAACATCTCTTAACACGCCTTGGAATGTTGACTTATTATTGCGCTGTATGGCTGTCGAAGTTGCTATCACCGAACGATGTTGACGCTGTTGCTGTTGCTGTTTCTGTTGTTGGCGTTTGTGTCGACGCGTTTGCCGTTTGTTTCTACAGCCGTTGTTGCAGTAGGTGTAGATGACGTAGCATTGACGTTGGCAACGGTGATGGTGATGGTGTTGCAGCGCGAGAATTGTGCCACAGCCGCTGGAGTCAATACATACATACACATACATACATTGTCCAACTTTTGCTATAAGTATTCTGACTTGCGTTCAAGTCGGTGTTGAGTCTGTAGTTACCGCACAATAAAAGCGTTTATCATCATTAGACTCAATCTAAAGACGGTTTCGGCCGGGGTTATCATGTTGATTATGTTGTGTGAAAACAAATTACATTTCAGACGTTCCTTTGCTCGTTCGTTTGTTGTTGTTATTGTTGTTGTTTAACACCGTTTTTCTTCTCTTTCCTTTTGCAGGTTGCGCTGCCATGTTCTGTTGGACTGTTCGAACTACAAGCTTGCCTTATCGATCGACTGGCATATTTAACACCCGCACAGCATGCGATGCGCAACTTGTGAAAAACCGAGTGATGAACAGGTAATTTTTTTCTTATTTTTTTTTTATTTTTTTTTTATTTTCTTAACATTTTATTTGTTTTTGTTTTTTTTTTTTCTTTTTGTTAAGACACTCAGTCTGTCCGGCATTGTTGTCGATAAGCATAATTTTGTTTAGGCAACAATTTTTTAGTTCTGTCCTGTAGCGCAAAGTGTCTGAAATAATTTCATTTTAAGTAGTGCGCGCCCAGCTTTTATATACATATATATGTATGTGTGTATTTGCATACAACAAGTCAGTCAGTCAGTCAGTCAGAGCTTTGTTTTTTTCTCCTTTTGCTATTTGAAATTGAAACGAAATGTTGCAATTCGAATGCCATTGAAATTTCTTTGCTTTTGGGCATGAAAATGTGCATATTTCTTTTCCTTTTTTTTTTGTGAAAGGCTAACTTTGCTTACTTGCTAGCTGGCTAGCTTGCTTGCCAATAATACTTGTATTTGCCAAATTGACGTCAGCGACTGTGAGAAAATACCAAATCAAAAATGGTAAAACTCTTGCTTGACTACGACGACGACTACTAATAGCACTTAAATTCAATAATTGAGTAAATTTAGCAAAAAAAAATTTTGTTTCTGCGCTTGTGTTTCTTTGACGGAGGCAATGGAAAAATTTATGTACTTGACTCTAGACTTGGGCAACATCAACATCAACGACATCGACATCGACACCGACTTTGACTCCGGTAAGGCACAAATTATTGCGCTTGGTTTTCGCAGTGATTTTGTTAAATGTTATTGTTATTATTGTTGTTGTTGTTGGTGGTGGTGCTGCTGTTGTAAAAACAAGCAGAGTTCGATTAAACAAAAGTTAAAAGCTTGGCATTTAGCGATAGCACAGCTGCGTTCTATATTGTTGTTGCACCAGCTGCAAGTGGCAACAAGTATTAGTTGCGGCACAACAATGTGCTTTAGCAACCGCAACAACAACAACAACAACAATAACAATAACAAACAACAAATGAGTAACCACAGTGGAATTGTTGTTACTGCAAATGAATTGTTGTTGTTGCTATTTAGCTTGACTTTGGCCATGAGGCTGATAATTCATTGTCAGGCGCATGCAAAACCATTCGCGCCAAGACAAAAACCTCACATTTCCATTTTATTAGCAATATTTGTACACGTTCAAAGCGTTTTATTTCCAAAGTAGAAACAAAAAACGACCACAACAACAACAACAAAAAAAAAAAAAGATAAAAAAACACAAACTAAACAAAAAGTGAAAAAAAAAAAAAAAATACTTAGCAACGTGTGCAACATGGCGACCATGTTGCAGCGATAGTGCTGAAGAGATATGCTCAATTCTGTGTCACAGGGTCAATGTCACACCTTGACGCCTGCCAGCGGCAGTCAACAGTTAGCGGCGAACCTGACTGTCAGCCAACCAGCCAGCCAAGCAGCCTGGCTGCCTTGCATATTGGAGCGCTAAGCGAGACTTTTGTTTTAGAATTTATTGCATTTCAATTGCAACAAAGTATAAATAAATAAAAAACATATATATTTTTTTCGTTTCGTTTTTCGTCGCTTGTCTGTTATCGCGGCAGCGCAATCGTTAGTTTTGTTTCACTTTTCTAATTAATTAAATAAAATAAATGTTAATTGAAAAGTTGTTTCATCGATTGAGATGACCGGAGCTGTTGAAGGCTACGCGTAACTCCTGCGCCATGTGTGCCAGCCCGTAAGCTAAGCTGAGTTGCTTTAAATTTGAAAGCAGAGCAGCAAAAGACTATCAAAGGCACAAAATCAACGCTGCGCCATCATCATCATCGGCGCGTCTCCATCAACAACAATAAGAATAACAACAACAACAACAAGAACAACAACGATATGCCGACGCACATCGTCATCGTTCGCAGCGTAGCAAAAATTTAATTAAGTAAAGCACTTTTTGAGCTCGTTTCTTTTGGCTTTGCGCGCTGGTTTTGTGATATTTTTACGACAACAAGACGCGCATTGCGCATATCTGATTGAAATACAAACACACACACACACACACACACACACTTACAACACATGACAAACATACAACGAGTGGCAGCAGCCGTAACGACGAGAGTAATGTTATATGTATGTATGTATGTATGTAAGCCTCTTCAAGTCTCACAGTACAGCACTAGAATGGCTTAAAGTTTTCGCAGCACCAATTCAAATTGTATACAGCGAATTTTGAACTTCTCGCTTACTGCACCAGCATGTTTACGTAGCGATCTAGATCGCAGACCACCAAGCGGGCTTGGGCTAAACTGTAACACAAAAAAAAGTATATATATATCTACAAAAAGCTTAAGGTGTAGAAGCGAGCGACTTGAATACATGTGAGACGAGTGTCATTCGTCGTCGTTGTCGTTGTTGTCGTCGTTGCTGACGTTGTCTGTCATCGAGGCATTGTCGCCGAAATGATCGCCTCTTGATTATTCATTGAACGGCACTTGTTTTTTACGCTTAATGCAGCTGGCAGAGAACAATTTCAGCAATTAGAATATCAAAGCGTAGATCAAAAAACCAACAACAACAAACAAACAAACAAAAACAACAAGGACAAGCACACCCTGTGTGTGGCGCTTTAATGACATTTCTCAGAAATAAGCACATGATGATGCTGTTGTTAGCCTAGAGGAAGTGGCAGCGGCAGCGGCGGCAGAAGAAGAAGAACAAGAACGAAATTACATTACAAAGCATTTCAGTGCAAACAAAAGACTTAAGACACAAACTTGCAAATTAAAGCACATTTATTTCATAGCTGAAATGCGCGCCGCCGCCGCCTATTCTTTTTTTTTTTTTTTTTTGTTAAAGTTATAGTTGCTTTTCTCGCTTTCACATAATTGTTCCCATGGCGCGCAACCAAAGCCAAACAAAAGCTGATTGATTGCAACTGAAGCGCCTGTGAAGCGTTTGTTTTTTTTTTTTTACCGCCTGCATGCGAATATATCGCAAAAGATGCTCGGTTGCCGCCACCAATGCCGTCGTCGTCGTCGTCGTCGTGGCGTAAGCAGCGTATAAATGCTTACAATAAAAATGGCAAACTTCTAGACGCCATATAAATCAGAGCAAATATGAATTGTTATATGAACTGCTTTGGGCTTTGTCAACAACAACAAGAATCAACAGCGACGGCACCGCTGACTGTGACGCGGTCGGACGCGGTGGCACCAGCCAAGCCAACTTGCAGCAAGTTTTGTTTTCCTTGCTCATATAGCACGAAAGAAAAAAAAAAAAAAAAAAAAAAACAATCAACATGGCTAAACGGCGCACAACTTACTAGGCGGGGGCGGTGGCGGTGGCGGGCGCTGTATTGTGAGCAGCTATTGTCTGACTTAAAAATGTCTGTCCCATTTTTTTGTTTTGTCTGTCCGCAAAGCCAGACTGTGGGAAATAGCGCACACGATGGCTAGAACAATGTGTACTGCTGCTTGATGATGCCTTTTTCAATGCCAAATGGTACGCTCGATATACTATACTATACTATATAGTACATGCGTTGCTGCATTGTCTCTTAGCACACAAATCGATTTCATGCACATGCGACATCAACAACAAATTTCGGTGTCGCACAAATAAATAAAAACAAAAAAAAAAAAAAAAATGAAGAAAATAAAACTCACAAAACAATGACCAAATGCGTTTAACAATAATTTTGCGCATGTTATGAGTGACAAACGTGACGCGATATGCTTATAAGGTGCGTTAAAGTGTTTAACCCAATTCAAAGTTTAAATTTTACTTTCTACCATAACTTCAAATGGTTGGTCAGCTAAGCAAAATGTTAAAAAAAAGGCAAAACTGAACTGAGCTGAGACACAGTCTCAAGTTGTTTGAGAAGCGAATGAAATTTATATTTCTTAACAGCTTGTTTGTGGCTTGTTTTACAAATTGAAATGGCATCGCAGCCGCCGTCGTCACCGTCACCGTCACCAACATCGTCTTCGTCTTCGGCCATGGCTAAAATGTCCTAATAAATTTGAATAAATCGTCGCGTTTGTGCTCATCCTGCGGTCCCGACCGACCAGGCCTTGCTGTTGTTGCTGTTGCTGTTGCCAATCGTTTGGCATTCAATAGCAATGCGGCATCTTCGTTTCGCGAGCGCGCGCGCCTAATCGCTTCGTTTAATTTACTTAAATTATACTAATGATCTTAAGCGACGACGATGACGATGACGACGATACAAAGCGTTGGACGTTCGTTCGATGTTCGATTGAGCTAACTGGCCGCCAGTTTGTTGAATGCTTAGCGGTGTATGCAACAACGTCATTTGTTTGGCAACGTCGGCGCAATTGATTTCAAAGTGGTGCCCCATCCAATAGCATTATGTTAGTTGGTTGGTGTTTTGAGGGAGGTTGTGTTCGGTTGGCATGTTACAGCGCCGGCTCACATCTGAGGCAGCAAAAGCGCACCAGCGGCAGCAACTAGAAATTGAAGGCGTTTGAGGTGCGCTCAGTTCGCCAGCTTAGCGTTAACTTATGTGTTAACGTTTGTCGGATTATTTCAACGGATCTCTCTCACTGTGTGTCTGACTGTGTGTGTCACTACTTATGGCCTGACATTTAGATGAAGTGTCTGTGAAACCGAGTCTTTTGATCGTCGTTGTCGTTGACTCCAGCTGTGGTTTGGTCGAACGTTTGCATTTGGCTTGTGAGCTGAAGCTCAGTAAATGTCGCTAGTTAAGCCTTGTTCTGTTGTGCTTAATTCAATTCATAAACAAAACTTTAATTTTATTGCTCGTTTGGTATTGTCAACGCCGCCAGAGAGAGAGAGAAAAAGGCCTATTTTCCACCGGGCTTGTTCCGCATACGCCGCTGTCAACGTTCCTTGGCTGGTACGATTATCATGGCCCGCAAAACGTAAATGGCTCAATTAGTTCTCACGCTGATTTTAACAACGATTTACTTGTACATTTTTAAAGTTGTGAAGTTCAAGGTACAGTCACTGCAAGCGCTGACAGTGTTGCAAAGCACCATCGTTATCGTCGTCGTCGTCGTCAACGAAGTTTTCTTCGTTTTTGGCGTAAATCATTCATAATAAAATAAAGAGCGCCACGCCCACGCACTCAATTGCGCCTTTTGCTGCAGAGCATAGATCATAAATTTCAATGTGCACATAATCAGTTTATATATAATTTATTGTAATTTACAACACTGAACACTAAGGACGTCACTCGCTGGCGGATGACGATGCCAAAAAGGTCTTCAAATCGGTTTTTTTTTTTGCCATTTGCTGCAAGAAGCGCTACAAAAACAATAACAACAACAACAAAAGCAGAGCCAATGTTGCCAATGCTAATGTTGTCAGTTGCAATTGCAATTGTGCAGTGTTGCACACGTTCATAGAAGCGCGAACATTTGGCTTAAATGCTGCAAATGAAACGGCCTAAACGGCAAATTGAAAGCATCTTGATAACTGTAGCAAGCAACCGAGGCAGACAGTAAAGCAGGCAATAAGTTAGACAGACAGCGAGGCAGTGAGGCAGGTAGGCAAGCGGACAACAACAACAACAACAATTTGGTGTGCGAACACTCTAAAGCATATTTCATTGGTTAAGCATATTTTGTGGTTCGATTCGCCGCCGAATATCATCTAGATTTGTTGTAAATTACCCACCAAAAATAGCGCTTCAATGACTTGACTTCTTTTCTTTTCAACTCTTTAAGATTTGTGTTGTTGTTCGTTTTTTTTTTTTTTTGTATATTTATTTTCATTTGTTTTGTATTTTGGTTTTTGTTTTTTGTTTTTTTTTTTTCAGTCTTGACTTGTTTGAATTTCGATCTTTTGACTGATCTCACTTTTTGACTATTAACAAAGCCATTTTTATGACTCCTTTTATTTGCTGTCTCTATGTATGTATGTATGTATCATTTCTACACAATCATCATCGTTTACCCTCGCTCGAACGTACAATTGAGCAACTATTGTTTCTTGCGCCATTCAGCATTATATCAATCACTCAATAAAAAAACAACATCGATCAATCAATTTCAAACTATCAACAAAATCGCACACAGCGCCAAGAGCGGTAATCCGAGTTGTGATTGTGATTTGGAGGCGCTTTGGGGGTAGTGCAACATTGACTCTGCCAAAGTCTTTATGCATGTTAGTTTCTGCAAAGAAGTTTGTCAATCATTGTCGCTCTTTTGGCTTTGATTTAAATATTAATGCTAGAGTGGCCAATCAGAATTGAAATGTTGCCGCCATAAAATTTAAGTGTCAATCGCACAGTAAGGAAGCGAAGTGTATCGTATTGAATTGCATTGATTGTACATCAATAAAGGCTTGACAAGCCTACTATCGACACTTGCAATCAACGCTTGCACACAAGCCAACCAACAATAACAACAAACAAAAAATCAATCTGCAGTCATTTCATTCATTGCTGTTCGTTCGTTCGTTCATTCAGTCATTCATTCATTCAGTCGATTTAGATTTATGCAATTGATATAATTCCCAGCATGGAAGTTGGCATCAGCATTGCCATTACCGTCGCCGTGTTCTGCTCCGCCTTTGAAGAAGTCTCAGCGCCAACTGACATGCGCACATAATTTGAACGAAATGGCATGCCATGGCCAGGCATGGAACGAAAAGGCGGAAGATTGATTGATAAGTGTCGAGTGTATCGCGAGTGCCACAAGTTGCCAACTGAGTTGCACTTGTTCGTGTATCTAACCAACTGTCTGCGCTGTTTCTCTTGCTGTGTGTGTGTATGTGTGTTTGTGCTCTGCATAAATCAACGCTAAATAATTTTGGGCGTTTTGTGTAAATATTTGTTTATATTAATTAAACTTTTTCGTATAGTTAATGTTTGTCTGTGGCGCTTCGACGTTAACTTAAGCGTGCATTTAATGGTGCTAAATTATTTTCATGCCCTGCTTAGAACATACATACATACATTTGAAGAGGGTACATCGATTTCCGGCAACAACTTGTGTTTGTTGTTCTTCACTTTGCTGTATGCCACGCATGCCAGCAACGCTTGTGGTTGTCCTTCACTACGCTGATCACTTTGTTGGCAATTTTCCTACACAAGAGTTCAAAGTGCTTAACTAAGTTGCAGAACGTTCTGTAAGCTCAGCTCAGATTCGCTCGTTTGCTGCTATTTGCGCGCGATTTAAAATATTTCTGTAATACAAAAAATAAAAAAAGAAAATGTAAAAATCATCTGGCTATTTTCTCAACCGTCGCGCCATTCTGTTAGTCCGTCTATTTCGCTCATTTTCGTAGCTCATCTTCCCATCGTAATTTAAACTAAATCGGTGCTCAAACTCTTCGCATGCGTAGCAGGCATAATGGCCTGCTCCTCCCTGCCTTGGCATAGCATAGTCGGGACGGGACATCGAGACGAGTTCAGTTGAGTTAAGTTGACTTGAGTTTGAAAACAACTTGTGCCGCACGGGCGGGTGTTTCGACGAGTTCGCTCACTGCCTTCATTTCAGCCTTAAATACGTATACGAGACTTACTTGCCCGTCGTCGTCGTACTCGTAGTCGTCGTCGTAATAATCAATTATTTCTGTGTAATTTATGGTAATGTTCAGTCATGATGGATTGACTGCTCTAATGTCGCTCTAAATCTTTTTTTTTTTATTTTTTTTTTTTCGAAAAAGTGCGCGTATTTTGCACACACACACACATGCTCAGTATAGTTCACGTGAACATCATGTAACGGAGGCTTTGAAATCGCGTATACTCTGTTTTGCAGCCAAGAGTTAAGAGGTAACATACACAGCCAGGCAGGTGCAATTGCAGTGACTAACCGACAGTCGTCGTCGTCGTCGTCGTTGAGCTGAGCGTCTGTGTGCCGAGTGTGGGAGCTGAGACGTTGTCGAAGATCGGTGGAGCGTTGTGTGCACAATTTAAGCGGCCAAGCGCATGTTTTTAACTCCTCATACCCTTCTATGCCAACTTGTTGCAGTTTATTTGTAGCATATGTTTTTTTTTTTCTCTTTTTTTTTTTTTACTTTGTAACTTCTTTTAATGGCAGCTTGGATTACATGACGCTTGGCCCGCTTTGCCCGCTCGTACATGATTTCTTTGGCATGTCTTCGTTTAATATAACAGAAGTTTGATATTTTCTTATTGTTGTTGTTTTTGTTGCCTATCTTGAACAACAACTACAACATTTTTCGTGGCAAAATTAATGTTAAATAGGCTTTTTAGTTTATGTACTACCAAAGCGTTGATCAATTTCTCAGACATGTTGGCAATACTTCTTCCAACACGTTGTATGGCGCATAACAGCAACAACAACAACAATAACAACAATAACAACAAACAACAACACAAACAACTATGTTGGCTACAATATTCAACTTGAATCGCCTTCTTTTTCCGCATCCTCAACGTGTAAATTATGCCTTGTACATATTTATTTACAATTTTTCAAGTGTTCAAATGTTCATATATAAATTATGTTCAAATTATTATGTTTTCTACATGCATATTAATAAAGCTCATGCGGTTCAAACGAACTTCGATGCCTTCCTTTAAATCTTATTTTTTTTATTTTTTATTTTTTTGCAGTTATCGCATTTGAAATTCAAACAATTTTAAACATTCTGTTTGCCGCTTACTGCCCACGGTCATTGTTTATTAAACTCATGCAAGAGTATATTAACTTTGTCATGAAGTTTGCAACGCAAAGAAGGATAAATGTATACATATTCTTCTCGACGAGGCAAGTTGATGTAGCCATGTCCGTCTGTCTACTTCAATACCAACGATATCGAAAAAATTTAAACGCAGAAAGCCATCTTATCATTGCAGGCAGTTTTTATGTAAAAATGATCTTCATCGGATTGCCGTAGCATATTGCTGCCATAGGAACGATCGCTCAAGAATTAGGTTTTCATTCAAAAACTCTTTCTTAGACGAAAATGAAGACACATGACGAATTTGTTGAAGACCGAACAACTATAATAATAAGTAGTTCCCATAGGAACAATCGGTCATAAATTTAATTTTTGTTAAAAAACCTTTTTTGTTCCTAAATATATGCGTTTGTATACATCTTTGACCATATTCCAAAGTTTCATAAGAATCGATCTTATAGAAAAAAAACTT
Organism: Phortica okadai; assembly: GCA_034638295.1. Classification (NCBI taxonomy): domain Eukaryota; kingdom Metazoa; phylum Arthropoda; class Insecta; order Diptera; family Drosophilidae; genus Phortica; species Phortica okadai. The sequence continues at coordinate 45,905,730 of CM067849.1, read as the reverse complement.
AAAAATCGGATTTATGTGTAAGCCGATGAGATAGAAGATCGCGATTTTTATTGGAAAAACTAAGATGGATTTTTCAATAAGAACAATTGGGAAAATGCTTGCAAGAGTATATAAGTTTCGGCAAAGCTGATAATAGCTCCCTTACTGTTTTTTATAGTTTTTCGTTGCTTTGGGTGAGGGCGTTGTGGTATATATTTATATATCCTATTTTTATAGTTTACGCTCGCCATTAGTTCCGTGCATTCTCTGTTCTATGCTCTCAGTTTGGTGCGCTTGAATCGATTTAGTTGCAGTTGAAAATCGGCTCAGGCATGCAGAAGGGCTTCGTACGTTCCTGCTTCAGTACAGCAGAAGTATGTTTGTGTTAGTTTTGATTAACACATCGGTTTTGATTAAATTTCATTTATCTGTTTTACAATCAATTGATTTGAACAATTTAAAGTTGTTGTTGTTGCGTCATTGGCACTTTCCCCTCTCCGACTATTTCTGAACATTTTTTTTTTTTTTTGTTGTAAGTACATTTTCAAATATTCCATTAAACTCATGTCTTTGGCTTTTTTGCCCCCCCGTGTGTTAAATTTCAAAGAGACAACGTTGTCCAATAGCTACTGTGCAAAGCGTTGAAGTCTGCTGTGGCTCTGTTGTTGTTGTTGTTCTTGCTGTAAGCATATTTCACGTATTTATTACAATAATTTCGTTTTACAATTTTTTCCTAGAAAGGATCTACAACATAAAATCAATGCTACACAGCGCAGATATGTTTGTTGTTTGTTTGTTTGTCTGTAACTACAATAACAATAACAACAACAACAACAACTACAAACAAACAAACAATGCTGCTGCATCAACATCAACTTAAACGTAGAAGCAAACGCAAAAGTAACGCATTCTCTTGACGCCAGCACGCCAGTCAAGGCGATACATACTTACATACATACATGTGTCTACGTTTGAGCTTCAGCTTGAGCCTGGCACAGTTGAGAATGTCCAGTCGCGTTTTATGAACAAAACAATACGGCAATGCAACAAGAAAAAGAAACCAACAAACAAACAAACCAACAACAGAGTCACAAATGTAAAATGCAATACTTCTCCCACTATTTTAACTGCTGTTGCTGCTGTAAATGCAAAACAACAAAAACAAAAAAAAAAAAAAAATGGGGGGAAAAAATGCAAACCAAAACCAAAGCCCAAACCACAAAAAGTGTCGTGACCCCAACATTTTGGTTAGGTTTTTTTTTAAAGCGCGCTTTAAATGCTCAGCTCAGCTTAGTTCAGCTCAGCAGCCAACGTTGAGTCCAACCCAGCGTACGACGGCACCGCCCTGTCCTGTCCCACCGCCTGCTGCTGCTGCTGTTGTGCTTTACTGTTTTTGAATGGTTACTGGCGTCGTTTTTTTTCACTTCTCGCATTTGTTGTTTTTGTATTTCAATATCCCAAAAAAAAAAAAACCAAGTCTGCAAAGCTATATAGTACGAAGAAGAATTTACATGTTGAGTGTGCGCTCACAGTAAGCAAATGTTTAGGCTTTTTCTGGCATTGTCGTTGTTTATATATTGAAATTTTCGCTAATAACAGCAAAAATGTAACAACCCTTCGGTAATGTCGCCATGGCTGTTTAAGCTGCTGCGACGAGTTCATAGATTTAGACTGGAGCCAAACAAAAAAAAAAAAACAAAAAAAAAAAACAAAAAAAAAAAAATACAAATGGAGAGACAAAAGCTCGCAATGCAGTGAAAAAATGCCAAAAATCGCAAAACTCAAAACCCAAAACGATTCTGGCACCCATAAAGCCTTAACCACCACCACCACCACCACCAGCGTCCTCATCATCATCATGATCATCATCATTACTTTGTTGCTCTGCTGTTGCAGTTTCAGTTTCGTTGCTGTAAGCTCGCTCTGTTGTTCTGTGCGATCGTGGCACATTTGCATACAATGAGGCACAGGCACAGCATGTTATCTGACTGTGACCTACACCAATATTTCTGAGAATACTGCAGCCGCGCGCAGAAGGCAGAGCCTACCGAATGGCACCATAGTCAATTCAGCTTTGTTGCCCTGTGTTAGTTACACATCCGTAGAAATTCCCTTTCGACTTAATCGAGCCTCCCTCGCCACGAACAATCAACAACCGAACCGAACAAAGTTTTAACGCGTCAGTTGTGCTGTGCATCGTTCCAGATGCTGTGCTTTGCCTCTGACGCTGACGCTGACTTTGTCTCTGATATTGAGACTGACGCTGTAGCTGTTGCTCTTGCTGACTCTGGCTTTCAGTCTTCAAGGAGTCCACGCTCGTCTTTAGCTCTTAACAAGTCTACACTTTCGGTCTTAAGTATTGTTTGTTTGCTTTATATACGATTTGTTTCCCTCATCGTCGTAGTCTACGTCGTCATCATCATCATCATCATCATCATCAACGTAGTCATCGTTTTCTTTTGCTACTTTTGGTACATCACAGCAATTTCTTCTTTCTTACTTAAAACTTAGACACAAAATGCATCTTGTCTGGTAGTTGAACTTCGCTTTGTGTAAAATTCGATTGTCTGGCGTCAGGTCGCGTCGCGTCTCGTCTTGTCTGGTCTGCTCTAGTCTGGCTTTGAGTGCCAGTCGAAATTGAAAATGTGCTTTTTTTCGTATTGTATATTTTTTGGTAAATATTTTGTTTTTGGTTTTATTTTTTTTTTTTTCTGAACAAACATACTGACTTAAATGAAAAGCGATTGAAAGTCAGTTGAGTCAATCGTTCTTTGGCAGTCTATAAAATTGAAGTTTGTATCAACATAATTTTTTCTCATTGAGACAATTATTATTTTTTTTTTTTTGAGTTTTTAAGGTTAATTGTATGCTGATATAATTATGCTTAAATTGTTGAAACTTTGATATTTTTGTAAGCAAGTTTTATTACTTAATCGTTTTTCGTAGCTTTCTATCTGAAAGTTTTTCAAAAACTGTTGATTTTTCTTAAGTCTTCAATGTTTATAATGTATAGACTGATTTTTGTGATCTATTAAGTTCAATTGTATTCTGATTATAAAGATTTTTTTATAATAAAAATTTATTTCCATTTTCTACGTTCAAGTTTTATTACGTATTTTTTATTTTTCTTCTCCATCAAAGTGTTTTAAAAATTTTAGTATTTATACCCTGTACCTTATGGTACAAGGGTATATTAGTTTTGTGCACGTCGACAATGTATGTAACACCTTAAAGGAGACATCTCCGACTATACAAAGTATATATATTCTTGATCAGTATCGAAAGAGAAGTCGATTTAGCCATGTCCGTCTGTCCGTCCGTCCGTCCGTCCGTCTGTCCGTCCGTCCGTCTGTCTGTATGAACGCGTCGATCTCGGAAACTATAATAGATAGGACCAAAAGCTCTTCGCAGTTCGATTCTGTGATTCATTACGCAGATCAAGTTTATTTTGTTTTCCCCCTTTTTGAGTTAGTTTAGGGGTGAGGGGCAAATGACTGAAGCTACCTCGGGTAAAATAGTACAAAAGTCGTATTTTCTGCGTTGTCTTTTGTGATAGGAACACCAAATTTGGTGTGTATATAGCTGACTCAACTCTCAATAAGAAAAAACAAAAAAATGGGCGTGACCACGCCCCTATATAGTAAAAATTTCAAACGCTCATATCTCAAGAACCATACAACCTACAAGAATGATACTTTGCATGTATGCTATTGGGATGGAGTATAGTAAGATTCAAATATAAAATGGGCGTAACCACGCCCACATATAGCCGAAATAGAAAACCGTTATATCTCTGTAACGAATTGGTCTAGAAGAGCAAAAATTAGTAGGTATGATATTGAATAGAAAGGAAATATGTTTCGATTAAAAAGTGGGCGGGGCAACGCCCTACAACAGACGTTACTAATTGAAGGTACAGGGTATGTCGAAGTCGAGTACTGTCGACTCCAATCCTTACTGGTTTTTAAATAAGTTTTTATAACGCATACGATCATTTTTGCTGCTTTGCTGCCAAAAACAAAATAATAATAATAATAAATAAATAAAACGCATAACAATTTTAATATTGACTGAATTTAGTTTTATTAACATTAGAATTCAAATAAATATCTATAAATATGCAAAAATACAAAATATATATATGTATATATATAGACTATGTGTATTTTTAAGTATAATACTTACAACAATCATACTGCGCTCGTAAAAAAATGTTCGTACGTTTTGTTTTTTTTTTTTTTTTTTCAATTTACAGACTTAAAAGACTAAACTATCGTTAAGGGTAACCTAATAGCATTGCTCCGAGTGAGACTTATCGAAAAAGTAAATTGTTTAAATTTTATCTCTTTTAGAAAATTGCACATTTGTATTACGCAAAGATTAAAGTAAGAATTGCTATAAAAAAATAAATTGCCTCTGGTTGCTATGGCGTCGGCGACGGCGACAAAAGGCAATTCGGGCCTAGTCTCAAGAGCGACACATGTGCCGCTAACGGCAAATGTGACAATAATAGAAAATTTTATTGTTTTAAGTTGTCGTTGTTGTTGTTGTTAGTTTTGTGTTGTTTTTCGAGAATTGATAAAAAATAATTTAACTGCTAAAATGACAAGTGGCAATTAATTTATATGTGATTATCACCTCGCAGCGCAAGTAAGCAATCGAGCATGTTGAAGCGTGTTTCAATGATGTCTGTTTGTTTTTTTTTGTTTTTTTTTTGCCGTTTGTCATCTGCCGTCTGTCGTCTTAGCGTCTTGTGCACGCTTACCAACACAGTCGTGTCGCGCGTTCGTACGTGTTTATAAGCGTCGCCATAAAACGGGATTTCTAAGCTTTCCAAAACACAAACATTTTTCATTTTAATCGAAAGATGCTAATTCTTCGTATCTAAAATGCAAAGAGATATGCGTAGAGGAAAAAAAAAAAGAAATAAATAAATATGTGAAAAACAAGTTGAAATACTTTGCATAGTGTGAGTCATTAGCGCAGAGTTGTCAACCGAGCGCACCAATCAAAAAGAGGAGGTTGGAGTGACAAAATTCATTTTGGAGTAACCCAAGCTGAATTCATAATTAGTTAGCGTGCCAGTGACAATTAAAAGCCAAAAAGTGTCAATCAAAACTGGTACGACGCCTTACCTGTTTCAGTGCCCGGAACTGGTTCCGCAGCATCGGCACGCCTCTGCGCGTCGCTGCGTTCATGTTCCATGCCGCGCAGCTGCTGCGGCAGCGTCGTTGTTATTGTTGGCGGCGTCGTCGTCGCCGTCGTCGTCGTCGACAATGCCATCGTTGCAACGCCATTATTATGTATGCTCAGCATGCGTTGACTTTGCGCCAAATGCTGTGATAGATGATGATGATGATCGCCGGTTGCATTTGCGCCAACAGTGCCCGTCCATTGATGATGCGCGGTCATGACCACGGGTATGCCCTCGGGCGGCACACAAGTCAGGCATGAGTCGGCCACAGGCACAAGTGTATCGGACATCCATTCAAAGGAAAAGGCCGGACCGATTGTTTGCGGTCCGCCGCCTATGCCACTCGCATGCGGTGGCGCACTTGTGGGCGTTGGCGGCGTTGTTGTAATGCATGGACTTAGATCGTGTGAGGAGGAGAAACTATCGAGCGACACCTTCTGTGCCGACTCGGACCAAGGCGGACTGGGATTCCATTGTTCGATAAAGTCCGCCGGCTCCGGTGGCAAAGCCTTGTTGAGCAAGCGCGGTCTTGTCGGCACGATTGTTGCATAGATGACAGAGGCATGTGCATCCGTATTCGCATTGGCATATGCCGCATGCAACTGATAGTGTTCGGCTGTGGCACTTGTCTGTGTTTCCGTGTGATGCTCTGGCGAGCGTTCCTGCAGGTACAGAGGCTCTAATTTGTTGCGTGCACGTTTCTTTGGCGGCGCTGGCGATGAGGCGCTACTACGGTGGCTGCTGCTCGACTTTGCGCACTGTGGTGATGCGCTGCTGCTGCGCATGTGACTGCCGTTGCCGTTGCCATGCACCTGACTGCTGTAGTCGACGGGTTCCATGCCCAATGTGTGCGTGTGATGATTGTATTGCGGATGATGTTGCTGTTGTTGTTGTTGCTGCTGCTGTAGGTGCTGTTGTTGAAAGTTGGCCGTATCCGTTGCGCCATGCTCTTTCAGTTGCATGTCATGCGGCGCACTGCCATTGCTCGTATGCAACGTTACACTCTCGGCATGATAGAGGCCACCGGCATTGCCGTAACCTATGCCATGGTACTGCGTGTGATGATGTTGCGTCGCATGGTGATTAAGATTAGTGAAGCCCGCCAGACCATGATGCGCGGTCGTTGTGTGATGCGGCATGTGATGGTGCGGATGATTGTAGTACACGGTCGCCGGCGTTGAGGGTGGCACACGCATCGTGCTGTCAATCGGCATGCCAAATTGTATTTTCGACTGTACAGTGTAGTAGTGATACAGCCATGAGTTGGCAATCATAATCGAAGCCTCACGGTCACTGTGGTGAAAATTGGAATAAGAATATTATAATATAATATATAATATAATATCTATTTTAAAAATTTAACAATGCTTTTAATAGTTTCGTTAATAGAAAAATTAAAAGGGCTCTTATTCCATCCCCTCGACATTCCAATGCCATATTGAACCTCAACGTAGGATAGGAAATTACGATTGCTAATAATAATAGAACTGGAATGCAAAGTAGGAGCAAATTAGCTTGACCAGAAGAGCAGCTATTAAAAAGCTATTTGATAGTAGACGCAAAAACAGATGTTCTGTATATAATACGCTGTTAAAATCCCATTAACAGTGGTTAACAGAGTTGCCAGAGTAGGGAGATTAAATTACTTGAGGGTTTTTTAATTTAGAGCCCTCCCCCTGGTGAGATTTTTACGAACCCCTCCCTCAGTAACTCACATGACATTTTGCTTCAAATTTTAGAAATCAATAGTAATTTAATGGACTAAAAAGTTGATATCAGACTTTCGATGAACCCTTTCCCAGAGGTTTAATGAGACATTGCTGGACCTCCCCCACCTAAATTTGTCTCACATAATTTATGGGCGTTCCCCAAGCTGTTCAAAAAGAAAGTTAACTTTGGTCACTCACTTTAATACTTGGTTCGTGCATACGATAACGGGCTGCTGCGTTGAATCTGGACTATCGCGCACCTGCAGCACGACATGCACCCAAGCGTAATCGCCAGTGCCGCGTTGCATGCGCACCAGCAGAATACAGGAGCGATCTTGTTCCGATTGTGTAACTAAGTGATAATAATGTAATTAAAAGAAGAGTTATGATTTATATTAAAAATAATCCTATGAAAAAACGCTCTTTGTACTCTTAACTTACTTAGCCTGTGCTTGCTTTGCGCCTCTCTCAGATTATCATTGTGTATGAGATTATACCAAGAAGTGCCTTGAAGTTCAGCTTTGTTGTAGCCCAAATGAAATTCACCACTTTGTTTTTTTTTTTTTTATTGCAAACATAAAATAAATTATTCGTCAGCGTTCTTATATACAATACACATTACTTACTTCTTATCAATGTGCGCAATTTTCATGTCCATTGAATGTATTGTTGTAAAAACATTTGTCGCACCTTGGACAACACATTCACGCGTCTCCGGCATGGCTATGGGCGTACAAGTCGCTAGAAAAACAGGCTCATTGCGACTACAGAGCGGCAGGAACGAGAGATAATGACCCTGTACGAGCACAACCTGCAAAGTTTTGTAAATCGTAGTCGAATCATTACATATTTGCACAGGGACACGATTCATTGTATTCAAAAATAGGTTACTATGAATTTCATTTCAATTTTGTACAACGAAACAAACAAAAAAAAAAATGAATTAAAGTAATAAAAAGAAAATAAAATCAAAATCTCCCACGAAAATTGGCGCATTTGTCGTCAGCGGCGGCTGTTGGTAACGTCTGGCCGAATGTCTACGGCGTTTAGGCCATTTATGGTCGGCGTGTGTTAAGCGCAACCAATGGCCGAGCCGGGCCGGGGGTACGTGCATACTACTCGTACTCTGATTCCATAATTTATAAAAGGCAAACGCAGAAATGTTTTCGTTGCATACTTTGCCATTGTCTCGCCAATTAAAACGTGCCTGCATTTAGTTGGGGCCTATGCTATGCACAGTGTGGCAGTGAGGTAGGCAGCGTGAGTCAGGCAGGCAGGCAGTCAGCTAGACCGCAGGCAAGCGACTAACATCGAAACTTGCTTCGTATATGAATTGGGACTTTTATTTTTGTTGTTGATTGTTTTTATTTTTGTCTTGGTTTTTAATGTGCTTTGCTTATGGCTTCTTTAAATGCAAATGCAGCGTCGCATTAGGTTTTTGGGCGCAGAAGGCAAAGACGACAACAATAATGTCGAAGACTTTGCTTTTAGTCTGCTGCCGAATTCGAGCTGCTTTTCTTTCTTATTATTTTTTTTTTTTTGGCGTCTGTGACGACCTTAGACAACTGGCTGCCTGACGGCGCCAGCGTCATAGTCTGGGAAGAGAGTGTGTGCGCTTTTGTTCTTCATGTGCTTTGGCAACAAATTTGACTCATAGTCTGTCTCCAAAATGAAGTATGCTGCAGACGACGCTCTTGTCTATTGAACTATGCTGACCTCATTCATAATTATTTATTGTCTTGACGATATTGCATATTAAAACGGGAAACGGCAACTGTGACTTATAATGAAATAAAAATTCATAATAAAGAAAAAAATAATAAGAAATGCAATTTTTTTTAATTAAATCTTTCGTTGCGAACATGCATGTCACCTTATCGCATGCATCTGCTTGGTAGTTGCATCGCCAACGGTAGCGCAGTAATAAATTTTAACCAAAGAGGCAACAAAAAAAAAAAAAATTTATATATATGTGAAAAACGTAACACAAAAGCGTTGCGACCGCCCACATAAAGTCATCATCGTTGTCGGTTTTGCGTTGACAACACGTTTGAGTTTTTGTTGTCTTTGCGGCTGACAACTTCATATGTAGCCAATCAGAACAGAAACACGTGGCGGCAAGCCGGCAGTGGGTGCTGCTGTGAGCAACACCGTGGGAGCATAGCTCATCTCCATCTTCAGTTTTGTTGTCGTCGTCGTCGTCATCATCATCAACTACATTCGCGAAAAGCAAAAGAGTAAACGAACGAACGAACGAACGAACGTCAACTGTCATCGTTTGTCAGTTTATAAAAATACTCAATCTTTGAGCGCTCAGACGCGCGGCAGGGACACTCAGTATGCGCATTGGTAGCGGCCAAGAGACCCGGGAGGCCAAAACAAGCTCAGCCAGGCCAGACCATTCCAAGCCAAAGCAAAAGTCAGTCCAGTCTGCGTAGTCGCTCATGCATAATTCATTGCGTTGCATGTGTCGGGCTCGCAGTGACGATGTGCGTACGTGGGTATATGTGTGTGTGTGAGTCTTGCTTAAAGTGTTGTTGATGCCACACTTCATCTTCGTCGTCGTCGTCGTCGTCGTCGCAGTCATTGCCGTTTGCCATTCGCTGCGAACACGCAACACGACGCGACGTCGACAGTGGCGAAGGTGATTCATTCATCAATTCATCTGACAAAAGTTGCCGCTACACTCGCGCCCCCCCGTCGACGATTTGCCAATTGGCAGCCGGCGCACAACGTAGAATGAGTCAATGAAGTTGAATGAATGATATTGATGCTGATATATTTTGTTGTTGTTGTTGTTGTTGTTTGTCTCCTCTTACCTTTTGATCACCGAATCTCATTTGGCGTCGCGCATTGCGACTCACATTCATGCGACATAAAAACATGCGATGCTCGCCCTCGAGACTTGTTGTGCCCATGGCTGCTGCTGCTGCTGCCGCTGCATTGGATGGTGTTGATGTTGACTCTGCCACTGCCGCTGCGCCGCTTAAGTGCTGATGTCCAACTGGCTGCGGTGGCACGTTCCGATTGAGTTCAGCTTGTATAGTTGCGTGATCCTGTTTGTCAATGATGTCGTAAACGGAATCACCATGTATGAGCAAATCTTCCTGTGCGGCGTGCGAAAAGAGAAACAAAACAAAACAGAAAAAAAAAAATAATAAATAATGAATAAAGAATCAAATCAAGTGTGTAAAAGAGAGAGAGAGTGAGATAGAGGAAGAGGAAGAGTGTGGCTTGAGTGTGAGAAAGTTACGCGCATGTTTATGTCATTGTTAATAGCTTGTCATTTATTATGATTATGCCGACTAAAATTACATATAAAAATAAAAATAGAAAATAAACGCCACGCCACGCCCTTCTCTACCCTTGGCTTGTCTGTGTCTCTGTCTCTGTCTTGGCTTGTTACAAGTTTGCGCAGCGTTTATGTCATAAAATTTTATTATTGCTGACAATTATCGACGCTGCCCATAAGATACATCGTAAAGAAACATTTGCAAGATGACCAATTTATAATTGTGCTCGTTGTAATTTATTTATGCCGCGCCACATGACACTTGACAAGCGCTGCCGTGCTACACACACCTCGCCTCCCCAACACGCCCCCAAAAGTGCAAACGTCAGCCAATACACCGCCCACCTCAGCCGTCGCGTCACGACAAATGACAGTTGTTAAAGCCGTTTTTGCCGTTTGTTGCTCAGGCATTTTTGCATATGCAAAAACGAATTATGATGCCCAAACATACGCTCAACTCAACTCAGCTCAACTCAGCTCAGCTCAGCTCCATTCAGTTTAGACCATTTGTGGTCTTATTGGCCAGCTTGGCTAGCCTAGCTTGGCTATTGACATTTTTGGCAGTTTGTTAATTAACTTTGTCTGTTGCATGCCACAACTGTTGCCTCTGTTGCGCCGCTGCTTTCTACATACATACATTTATGCATATGTTGTACTTTTTGGCATATGTTTCGACTAACTAAGCCTGGCGTTGGCGATATCATTGTTGGTCACAGCGACGGTGTCGGCGGTGAGGTCGGCGGTGCGTTCAAATTAAAAGGTTGGGCTTTGCGCTTGTGATTAATTCAGCCATTTTTGTCTTGTCGACTTCATCGAACTTTGCGGTTAAAGTCTTAACAAAGACACGTAATTATGCCAAAAGTGAAAAATTCATGTGTTTTTCATCGCATGTGCTGTCATTTGTATCCTCATATAAGGCATGATGACCAGCCTTAACTTAGTGTGGCAATGAGAAAGCCGCAAGTGATAAAAAACATCTTATTGTCCAAGCGTCTTCTATAAACCTTTCTTTCGTTATGAAACCTTATCAAATTTCTACAACTACAACACCCTCGTCTAGTTCAAGTATAATTTGAGTTCTTTCTCACAGTTCAAAGTCAGTCATGTCGTGCCATTTGGCTGGCATAGGGCACAAACGACGTTCTAACAGTCGATGACAGCTATCCGGACCCCGACTCAACTGCATAAGTCAGTATTTGTCATATGTACAGCACATAAGGCGCATGTAGTTCATATATGTATTGTATATATGTATGTATGCTAGCAAAGTGAAAGGCCTCGTTTTAGTTAACCTTGCTATTTAAGAACTGTACTCGGCGATAAAAACAAAGCTTTAACTGCAAAAAAATAAAAAAATATATAACAAAAAAAAAAAAAAAAAACAAGCTTGTGACAAAAAATGAGTTGTACCAATTTTAAGGAACTTTCAAAGACTTGACTTGACTTGAGTTAAGTTGGGCTTGAGTTGTGCTGAGTTGAGCTGACTTGACTTGCTGTTGACGGTAGCAACAGCAACATTGAAAAAACAAAAAAAAAAAATATCACAAGTTTGTGTTGTGCTATGACAACGACAGCAAATGTGACTGACTGAGTGAATGAACGAATGAATTGAATGCATGAATGAATGAGTTGAGTTGTGCTGTATTGTGTTGGTAACAGGAGTATAGTGAACAACAGTAGTGCACTGATACTGAGCAATAGGGAGGGTGAGGTAAGTGCTAGCATAGAGACAACAAACAAGCCTATGACATGCGCAGCTAAGGTAAATCAGACGCGCCAGACAACAACAACTAAAGCTGAAGTTGAAGCTGTTGCTGTTGCTCTTGTCAGAGATTTGTATCACTTTGACTGTAACAATTTTAGATGTGATACTTTTTTTTTTTTTTTTTTGTTATGTATTTTTTTTAAAGCAAAAAACGTCAGTCTATGTCGTAGTTCGTGTGCGATACTTTTTTTTTTTTGCTTTAGTTACAGTTTGTCTTAAATTTTTCGGTTCGCAACTAAATAGTTTGTCTTTAGACTATTTTACACGACTAATTTTTTTTTTTTTTTTTTGGCAAGGTAATTAAAAAACAGGCACAAGTTTCCTTTGTCTGTGCGGTTTATTTATTGTATTATTTGTTTGTTGCCTCAAAATGCCTCAAATGACAGTGATGTATGACAGGCGATTTGACTACTGTTTGTTTAGTTTAAAGACATTAAATGGCGCTTTACAGCAGCAACAACAACAACAACAACACTTACCATTGAGTGGCCCAAGTACTCGGCGGCATTATCCGAGATGTAGAGCAATTTGCCATTTTGTGTGAGCATCATGAGGAAGCCCGAGAGTGCCTGCAATTAAGATTTGGTAGCAGTTACTTTCATGTTTGTTTAAGAAAAAATATACAAAAAAAATTAAAAAAAATAACAAAATAACAACAACAATGAATGCTGCTAACGATGAGGATGATGATGATGATTTGTGTTGGCAGTACTGCTGGTGATGTTGCTGCTGATGAGTTGTGTTAAAAATGCAAATTCATTTTCGCGTCTGCGCACTAATAAATTGTTAGCTCAACAAGTTTGAGTCCAATTGAACAAAAGCGAACTGAAATGTAGCAAATCTAAAACTAAACTTCAAAACAACAAAAGATGACAAATAAAAGTCATCATCGTCGTCGTTCGACTTAGTCGTTTGGCTTAGTCTTTGCATTGTTTGTTTTTGTATAACAAAAAGAAAAAAAAAAAAAAATATCAGAAAAAAAAAACAAAGTTGTAGTAGAAGTATATTTAATTCAGTCACGAGTCGCTATGTAGATCAATCTTTTAGCGGGTCTTTCACTGTCTTCTTGACTTCTCAGTTGACTACTGGTGTTTACTCATGGTTGTTGTTGTTATTGTTGTTGCTTCTGCCAGTTGAAGATAGGCAGCGACGGCGGGCCACATCCTGATGTCTCTCTGATGATGATGATGATGACGTTGACAATGATGATGATGGATGCTTTCCAATTCATACAGGAAGCACATTGAAAATATGGCTAGCAGCCGACAGTCGGACAAACCAAGTCAAGCGTAACAAAATACAGTTTGCACAAGCGCAAGAAAATTGTCACAGCAAGTGGCAGTCAACTTCGATTCGTCGTTCATTGCATCATTCCGCCAATAAGTGCTCAAGTGCAACAATATCGCTGCCAGCGATTTCTGACGAATGATATCGCCGAACCTGGCACAGTCACATTAATAGAGTTGTTTCCTATGAAGTTTGGCTTAGTTAGTTGAGTTGTCAACGTTATTTGCGCTGATGAAAACTCTTACACAAGTTGTGATTATATACAATACAATTTTTTTTTTTTTCGTTTCCCCCGAGGCCATCAGCCAAGCAGTCAGTCATACTTGCTAATGGTGTAGGTCAAATTGAACATTTTTAAGGTCATATGAATTGCAAATGTGTGTGTGACATTTTTATGTGCGCCTCAAAATATTTATATTTTTTTTTATAATAGTAAAAATAAGTGTGGTTGGTTGGTCTTTGAGAATGGGGACACTTTGCCACTTACAATGTTAGTTGAATAACACAGACCAACAAAAAAATGATTGTAAAAATTTTTTAAGCAAACAACAATGCTTTTTTGATGCTGAAATCATATTTGCGTTTTATCAACCAACATATTATCTAATTTCGATAATAAGTAAGAACATCTCGAAGCTATTTTTTTCAAACTGGTGTACAAGATATCTCAAGAACTACTTGATGGATCTTGGGATAATCTTAGGAACAGAAACTATCCTGTAGCAAACAGTTTTTCGATTGTCCTTTTAGAAAGTTATAAAATATTGTTACCTTAAAATTTGAGGAAAAAAATTTCTTTTCTTACAAAGAGCCTTAATTTTTACAAAAAAAAATAAATTTGATTGGTATTTTCAATCGAATCGACCATTAAAGCCCCCATTTCTATTACTACTATATTACACGATGATCACCTGCTATACGATAGATTTTGTTCCTAAGAATACTCCATTTAAAAAATTCAACAAGCTCGGTCCAATAGTTCTTGAGATTTCTTATATGTATATCAATTTGAAAAGCAGTAATTTCGATATTTTTACTTAATATTGAAATGTGAAAAATTGGTGGGTGAGATTAATGTATATTGTTGATTTTCGGAATCAGAGCAACAAATTCCACAGGAATTGAAGTTATTTTAAAAATATTTTCATTGTTGGCCTTTGTAATCATTGTGTTAAGATGAACTTTTACTTCAGCAGCGTTGTAATTTGTTTGAAGTTGACTTGTTGTCAAGCTTAATATAAAGTGTACTCACCTTCGAGAATCCAATATTTGGCGTTGGTGACTGATGCATCATGACATTGTGACGCTTAAAAACTGCAAAATAAAACAAAAACAAAAATTAATAAAAAAAAAAGAACATTAATTTTCACATTAATTGAAATTAATTGAAATAAATGAAAAACGGAAGCATGACGAACACTTTATTCAACTTAATTCAATGCGACATGTTTCAAGCGAAAAGCGCGACTTGATTTTGCTTTTAACTGCAACAACAGCAACAACAACAGCAGCAGCAGTAATTGAGCATGAGCCAGTTGAAGTAAGGAAGAGTGAAAAAGATGAAGGTGCTTAGATACATCGATTCGATTTCCCAGGCGCACCCAGTTTATGCATGCCAATTAGCAATGCAATAAAATCCGCATACACTTGGCGGATTCAACGACGATTCAAGCATTTTGTTTTCAATCGTAGTGCAAAAGGAATATGTGTCCGTCAGTCCATCTGTCTATTTGTTTTTTTTTTTTTTTTTTGCAATTTCCCCAACGCGTCAAACATTATTCACAATATAATTTATTCAAATAAAAAGATAGCAGCTAATTAAAAAAAAAAATTGTTAATAATAGAGTTGATCAAACAATTGAGTGTTCATCGTTTGCCAATGAAGAATGATTATATGAGCTGCATAAACAAGTGAATCACCCGACGGCGGCAACAAGTGTTGTGTTGTTGTATTAATTTAGAAAAAAAAAAAAAAAAAAAAGAAAATGTGTCATTGTCACTAACAAACAACAACAACAAAAGTAAGAGCAACAACTGCACTAACAACAAATGACGACAGCAATAGCAACAACAACAACAACAACTGATGCTGTGTGCAGCTGCAACTTTTAGCGTCAGCATCAAGATCAATTATATTTAAATGCTACTCCCGCACCTGGTCATATTATAAACAATAACAACATAACAACAGCTTCAGCTTCAGCTACAGCATCACCAACAGCATCAGCTAATATCGCAATTAAAGTAACAATTACAACGGCACAACACACAACAACAATGATGATGACTGAAAAATAAAATGCACAAAAATTTCATTGAACTTCGTTGGCGCCGCTAAATGTGATCTTTCATAATTGCAAACGTTAGATGGCGCTGCATCTTCTTATTGGTTTCTTGCCATTGAAATCTAGATAGAAGAACATGCTTTGCTACGCTCATTACCACACTTTGTATTTGTAAATGGGCGAGAAAACGTTTCAATGACAAAACACAGAACACAGAACACAATTCGCATTCGCATTCGTATCTTAACACGCATACAAATACACAGGGGACTGAAAGATACAAACAGACACACACACACACAATCACATGCCCAAAGGCAAGCGAGTGAACGAGTTAGTGTTTTTTTTTATGCTTGGTTCTCACACTTAGCACATGACGGCGTGGCCGTCGCCTGCGTCGCTCTCATTGCAGAATCGATGCTCAATCGAGTACTTAAGTTTAATTTTTCGCAATTTGTAGAACACATAAATCGCACTTTTTGATTTATCGCAATATTTATTGCATTGCGAGCGCGCTTTTCTTGCTTGAAACTCATGTTCGTACAGATTTAGATGCTGCTTCGGTTTGGCTCGGCTCGACTCAGTTTGGTTCACTATAAATTCTTAGATGTGTGTGCTTTCTAACTTTAGAGTCAAGCTACATTTTTCTTTCCCTTTCTTAGTGGCTTTTTGTTGCTCTGTCTTACGTACGGAAAAAAAAGGTATTACAAAAAACATTCGCAGCTTTATCTACAGCTTGTATCTAGTACACTAATTTGAAAAACAATTTTCGTAATTATCCACAAAAAACTACAAAGTTTTCTTTGCCAACAAGCATTGCAGTTACTTTTCGAGCTGATTTCGTTCAAATGTGTGTGTGTATCTGAGTGTGTGTGCGTTGACCCCTAGCGTGCTTAAGCAACAGCAACAACAACATCAGGAGCAGCAGTGGGCTTTCAGAAGGGATCAACATAGATGAGTTACACGCGCAATTTGCGCGCAAAGTAAGATTTGTTTTTGGTTGGAGTCTCAGTCTGCGTTCAGTTATGCAATTATTGCTTAAAAGTAGAGAAGGGATAATCAAAAGTCGTTGGCTCGACGCTCGTTGGTTGTGGCAGACAAACGTAGCAAATAATTTAGTAAAGGAATTAGATTTTTTAATGGCTTTCAACTTTTTGTCTCTCCTCCTCACTCTCTCTCTCTCTCTCACTGTCGCAGTGTATCTTCTTTAGTTCAGTCTCAGTCTGGCTGACTTTTTGTCATACATATTCAGTTAGTTGGTTAGTTTATGTCATGCATATTCAGCAATGCACAGCGTTGTTGTTTTTGAATTGAATTAAAATGATAATAAAAATAAAAAATAAATAAAAAAAAAAGAAACGTACCTTGTTGAAAATAGTTTGCTTTGCGCACATAAACACAAACGAGTGCCATCAGCTGCAGCTGCGATAGACGCTGCCGCGTTGATTGCGGCAATGGCAGTAAATCGCGTAAATTCGCAATTTCGGCATTTATGAGATCTCGACGCATTTTCGAGGCGCCCTTTGTCGATTTATTCGCATCAAATCTGTAATTAAAAGTGGAAATAGTGAAAAAAAAAATTATTTAAATACATCTTAATTGAGTTCATGTGTGCAAATAAAAGAAAAAAAAAAACAAACGTACTAAATTTCAGCTGAATATAGACGGTTAAACGTTTAAATACCTTCATTTCAAATAAATACTGAAGTCATGTCAGTAACAGTAAGAAGAAACTTGCCACAAAAATCGTGTGTAGCTCAAAGTATGAGTCTTTCACCAAACAATTATTGCTTAATACATCAAATGGCATACAACTTGGACTCGGACTCGGACTGTGTGTGTGTGTTTGTTTGTGTATTGAAACTGGCGGCTTGAGGCGCTTGCGCAGACTTATGAAAACTCATGTCCGGCGCATGTGTTTTCACAGTTGGAACAAGCGCCGCCAAATGTTGACAGAAAAGCCTTAGCCGTTGCTGAAGTCGCCGCCGTTGCTGTTGCCGCTGTTGCCGCTGCTGCTGCTGCTGCTTCTGCTGTAGTGGTTGCTGCCGTCGCACTAAGCAAACAAACAAACAAACCAAACCAACCAAACTGAGTTAAGCCAACGCAGAAATGCATAAATAACTCATCGCACATTTAAAAACCGCAAAGAACAAACCTTGCTCGGTGGTAGTCAGACTGGCAAGCAGTCAGGCTGACTCGCTGGCCGTCAGTTTGGCTTTGGTGGGGGTGAAAATGGCATGCCATGTGCGGAAAATTGTGCAAGTAGGTTGCAAGTTTGTCTGTGCTTGTTTGCCGGCTTTGTTGGTCGTTGGTTCATTGGTTGGTTGGCTTGGTTAGTTGGCTGTTTGGTGCGGTCCAATGAGACTGACTACCAAACGACCAACAAGCGAGTGAGCGAGCGAGCGTATGAACGTCTGAACAAAAGATCAACGAGCGACCGTTTAAGTGAGTTAAGTTTTTCGAGCATATTATTTACAAGGTTGAATTCATAAATCATAAATTTGTCTTTATGCGGCATGCGAGTGCGATTTATGCGATTTATGCGGCAAGTTGCCGTTTTGCATTTGTTGTTCTTTTGTTGTTGTTGTTGTTAGTGTTTGCTTTATGTTTTACGTTGCTGTTATTGTTGTAATATGATATTATAAGCAAAAAAAAATAGAATGAACAGTTTTGAAAAAGTCAGTCAGTCAAACGTTTGATCAAGCAATCGATCTCTAACTCGCTCGCCGCGCCACCGCTTGATCACCTGTTGCACATACACATATTGTGAGTCAGACAGACAGATAGTTGGTTTGTCCGTCTGTCTGTCTGTCGGCGGCGGCACAATCATAAGAACATATGCCATATTGCTGCTGTTATTGCCTCTAAATGGCAATGTTAACATTAAAACAATCACAAACATAATGTTCATACATATCTATTCACCGATCCGATTCGTAACGAAACGAACAGAACCGATTTAGCTTAGCGTACGCGATGAAGTTGAAATTGTAGCTAAATATGCACTTATGCAGGTTGCCTTGTTGCATGCAACATATATGTGACATGCAATTCTGTTTTCCGTTCCGTGGCATTCAAATGTGTTAAAAAGTCTGTTTTTCTTTGTTCGTTTGCTTGTTTTATTTGTATTTGTATTTATTTAGTTTTTTTTTGTGTTTTTGTTGGCGACTTGGCAATCGATTCGGTGAAGGTGTCACGCTCAAAGGAAACATGATTTAGTTAACGATCCAATGTTGCGACAATTAAGTCAAGGTTAGTCATGTAATTAAACTAAATCAATACTTGTTAAGGAATTGTATATGTGGGCGACATTTTTGGTGTGTGTTTGTTTGTTTTTCGCTTTGTTTAAATATCACAAAAGCGTTGAATAAAGTTGTCATGAGGATAAGTTGAGTCGTTGGAATTATGGCAAATATAATGTGAAATCTTTGAGATGTTGTAAAATACATAAGCAATATATTTATGAGATCTAAGGTTGCAAGTCATATGGCAAAAGTGTCACTGCCGCTTTCAAGCAACCTCCATTTCTGCCCTTGCTTCTCTTAAGCCACATCTTCTAAGCCAAGAGAGTTGCAATAAACCTTCTTGCAGTAACCAATTAGCAACGAAATATTCACGGTTGAGCATAATTAATAAGCTTTAAATATTTTTAATAAGCAGCATACTGGAGTCGATCTGCAGTCAGGCAATCGAGCACGATCGAAACGTGTTAATGTGCGCTGGCGTCGTCGATCCAAAGATGACGAAGAAGATGACGGTGATGACGATGATGATGATGTTGATGTTGATGACGTCGCACAGAGTCGCCGATAATGCTGATAAAAATTAACGTCTGCAACATGTTTGCAAACTCCCACAACTAAATACTTGTAATCTACATCAAAATTTATCGGCTTGGCTGGCTGGCGAGCAGGACGAACGGCTAGTGGACAGTAGAGGGAACGTTGCGATGTCAACATTTCTTAAATATAAATCTATCGTACCGTGAAATCTGTGCTACCTAAAATTGTATGTAAGTTGCCAAAGGAGAAGAAGAAGGAGTGAATGAGATACATACATACATACATATATACAAGCAAAGACCGCCTGCAACAGCAACAACAGCAACAGCAACAACAACAACTAAACTACTGTAAAAAGTTGTTGTTGCTAATTAAAAGCATAAACACGATTCTTAGCGAGGCGTTGCGAGTGCGAGACGAGATGAGATGCGATGGGATGGGATGAGATGCGATGTGCGGCAATGAAAAGAGCGTTGAAGAGTTGTGTTGTGTTGAGTTGAATTGAGTTGAGTTCAACTAAGCAAAGTGGTGGCAAAACGTTGCAATATGCCACTACAACAACAACAGAAACAACAACAGAGCGCCACAGTTGAATGAGACGCATTCAACAGCTGTGTGGGGTGTGTGTGTGTGTGTGTGTTGAAGACTGGCTTGTTTGTTTGTTTGCTGTTGTTGCTGTTGTTGTCGTAGTTTCCAGGTTTCAAGTTAATCTCATGTAAGATCTTAATCAAGACACAAGTTACTAAAATTTGTTGTTGTTGTGTTTGCTAGTATTGTTGTTGTTGGCGTGCGATTTTATTTTTTTTTTTATTTTATTTTATTTTTTTTCGTAAAATGGCACAACAATTACAAAGTGACTAACTTACATAGATCACCAACATACAACTGGGAAAAAAGAATACTAGAAATTTAGCTCAAATCTTAAACTTGTCATCTTCATCATCATCATCGACATTATCAAGTAGCGACTGGTTGTTTGTCGCCACATTGCGATAATTTTAATGTGATAAGCATATTGTCGCATGCCCTACGCTGCATGTGGCAAGCGTGCACAAGATGCCGCCACAAAACTTTTATTTTAATGCTTATCATTAAACATATGTGTGAGTTAATAAGATTTAGTTTATGCGAATTTTTATACAAAAGCACAAAACTATTAACTTAATAATGTCTAAGCGAATTTTATGGTCGTACTACATTGCCAATGCCATAAGCTTAAAAAACCATGAGATACATATGGTAGACCGAGAATTGACGCATCGTTGGCGCTGACGCCAGTTTGCCAGTTAAATGAGCATAGGGCGTCAATAAGAGTTTTGCGGGCCAAGACGAACAGACCGAAACGACGACCGAGCATTTTTTTTTATAGCACTTTTCTCAGCTGAAAAATCTATGATGTTGGCGGGTGTACTACACAGAATATGCCTTAAACTACATTCTGTAAATTTCCCACGATTTCGTTTCGCTTGCTCATGCCTATAACAGCAGCGCGGTAATGATTTTGAAATGAAAATTGTGAAATGCGGCAAATAATTTGCTACTTTTCGAACGGGCATTAAAATTAATTTCAACTGACTGACCGATCGACCAAACAACCAACCAACTAACCGACCAGACGAACGAACGAACGCTTTGAGTTGAGAACTCACGTGAACGACGATTGCATTTGTGCAAAAACAAAAACAAAACAAAAAACATAAACAAAACAAAAAAAAAAAAAGCTTAAACGTTTCAACAGTTTCTTCTTCTTCGACTTTTTTTTCTGCTTCTGCTTTTGTTTGTGCGTTTTCGGCATCATTTTCCAGGAATTTGGTTGCACATAAAACTACATGCAACAAAAAGCGCTGTGCATTGTCTGCTGCTGTTGCTGTTGTTGCTGTAGTTTGTTCTCTTCTGTTGTTGCTGTTGTTGCTGTGTTTATTTGTCTGTTTTTGTTATTGTTGTTGGCCTACACCAACGCAGGTTATGTGATACTGCTCTTTTGTTTGTGTGTTGCTGTTGCATTGACGCATTGTCGCGCTCGGCTTACTGGCGTCATGGCCAAAACGGCAGCCAAACGCGTGATAACACTTGACTGCAACAGACAGACAAACTCATCTTTTTTTCGGCTGCGAGAAGTTCACTGTTGTCACACTCCTGACTTGACACAAAATCGTTGTCAATTTTAAATGTTTGCACAAACATTTAGCGGCTTGTGTCAAGCGACGACGATGACGACGACATGAGACGCCAAACAAATCTGCATCAATTTGAACAACAACAATAACATAAATAAAAGAATAAAATTTCTTTATAATTCTGTACGTCTGTCTGTCTGTCGTTCTCTGCATTTCTAACTCTTGGCCACGATTAGCTTACTTAAGTTTAGTGTGTGATGAGCGTGCGTTTTGGTTCATAAAACGAAATATGCAACGAAGACGGCTCTGACTCTGCGTAATACCAGCAGCAGTAGCAGCAGCAGCCGTTGGCCAATGCAGTAATCGAAACCTAAGCCATAAACGCGCCAAAGCCGCCAAGCAGTCGAAGATTAACATCAGCCGGCAACACTGCGCGCTTTGCAGCCACAACGATATGCAAAAAGTTTATGTGCACCATCAGCAACAGCAGCGACGGCGACGGCGTCGACGGCAGCAGAAGGTGAAGTCGCCCGCGTGGTCTCTAATAACCATGGGGTGCTGGCAGCAATGCGCTGTTGCCTGCGCTCTTGGCTCCGTTGTTGTTACCGCCAACACTAACACTAAGTTGGCGTCTTCCAACCAAATTATACGGTTTGGATAAAGTTCTCGTTGTATGTATATTGATCTGTGTGTGTCTGTGATCCTGAGAAGCTGATTTGCTACTGTTTTATGAGTTTGTCTGTTTCTATATCACCGCCACCGCCGCCGTTGCCACCTTCAACAACTTGGTCATCGATATTGCTGCTGCTTTTTTTTTGTTGTTGTTGAGCATGTTGATTTTGGCGCATATTTCAAAATCACGTCACGCCGTTTCCCCTGCTCCGAACTATTCTACGTTTTTGTTTTTATTTTTTTTTTTTTTTATTATTATTCTGGAAAAAAAAAATCATTATTGCCTTTAACCATAAACAGAATCGCAACGTCAGCGACGGCGGCGTGGCTTTCTCGCTTCTGTTTCGGAATCTTAGCTCACAATTTAATGATGGACTGCCAAAAGCGCATATATTCACTCAGCGCTCCTTGTGCCCTCATGTCGCCCCCTCTCTCGCCACATGGCCATCAAGTCATTGTAGCTTGGTTGTGGCATAATTTTTAATATTTTTTTTTATGAATTCTCTTTTATTTTTTTTTTTTGCTACCGGGTAACACTGAAAGCCGTACGAGAAGGCCAATCATGTGCCATACTCTTTGCTACTGGTATGCGTAGTGCTGAAACGATACCAATTGTGGTCTCGATACTTTTTTTTTTTGTTTTTGTTGGGTAACTGTTGCAACTTGAAGATATTATTGAACGTGGTTAGTTCTGTATAACTGAAATATGAAATTTCTTAATCTTGTAGTGCTTTTTCATGCAATATCATGCCATCACTAGTCACAGTTAGACTCGGGCAAGCCGTCAAGCATCGATTGCCGCCGACTTGGCTTCGGTTTTTGTTGCATTTGCTTTCGATTATCTTAATTTGCGTGCGAAACTTCCTTTTTTATGAGAGATTTATTACTGCTTTTTTATTTTGTTTTTGTTTTTTTGTTTTTCAAGATTTTTGTTTTGTTGCAGTTGTTGTTGTTGCTGCTGCTGCAATAGCGCCAAACCCAAATTTGTATTTTCTTACAAGAAATTTTCCCATGACTTGATTCTGTTGGTCATTGTTGTTGTTGTTCGTTGTTGTTGTTGTTGCTGCAATGCGTTTTTGCCGCCGGTCTTTGGCGCAGAAAGTTTGTGATTGAAGCTGTTGGCCACTTGAATTGCGCAGGATTTGCTTTAATAATCTGCTTGCATGCTTTACGCCCTCAGGGGGGGCGTACGAACCTGGCTGTTAAACGCTTCAGAGCAGTAAGTTTTGAGCGCTCTGTCAAACGTGTTTCATTCTCTACCTTTCTCTCTCTGTGTTTTTATCTCTCTCTCTGATTTCTTGCTTAACGCATTTACGCGCGACTTTGTTGAAAATTAGCTAAGCAACGCGCGCCGCACAAATATTGATCTAAGCAATTATAACGACTCGATCTGGTGCAGCTTGCTTGCATTGCAACGAACCAATTCGAGCGTCTCAGGCGTTTTCAGGCGTTTCAAGCCAACTAAACGCATTGAGCTCAACTGAACTGAACTGAGCGAGCAACTTTACTCAAACAGAAACAGAAAAATACAAAAAAAAAAAAAAAAAAATATGAAAAATAATTGCGGCCGAGTGTTAATGAAATTAGCGGCAAATGAAGTTTCAGTTCAGTTCATTTCTTTTCAGTTCAGATCAGTTGAGTTCAGTTCAGTTGACTTGCAATGGATATTTTTAAACCTTTTGGCTATCGTAGCTGCACACACATTTGTATACAGATACATACAGTTTTGTTGTATATCTGTCGATCGGCATAGAATGGTGCTAATTGCCAAAATTAACACCCAACGCGAATGCTGCGAACTCTGAGTTGCGCGTTAAGCGTTAAGTTTCTCTTTGGCATTTCGGACAGGAAATTCAAATGCAGTCTGCTTTCTTTGTGCCTTCCACTTCATTCACTAAGCTGTCAGCACTACGACTTGGCCAAAAGACACTTTTTTCCTCTTTATTTTAATACATATCAATATTGTTTTTTTTTTCTACGCCAACTCCTCGGCATGTGTTACATTTTCAATGTTTAATTAGTGTAATTTAATATTTAGAGCAGTTTGATTTTTGTTCATTGTTTAACGGTTTATGTTGTTTGTTTGTTTGTTTTTGCTTTGGACATTTTCTGGTTGTTTTTATTTTTATTTTTTTTTTCCAACCAAGTGCTAAAAATATTATTATACCATGTTGAGATTTCATGTTGGCGCTTTATAAGTTATTTCGTAGGAGATAAACGTTCAGTGAACTTTGAAGTTCATGGAACAGTTCAAAAGAAAATATATTGTCTGATAAAAATACCTATTCTGGCACTATTAATAGTGATATTCTATCAAATTATATGTTATTTTACTAGGGTTATTTTTAACAGCTTGTCGTATTCTTGACAGCGTTAATAGTTGTTTTTTCTCTATTAGCAAACATTTTTTTTTTTAATAGTTGCAAGGAAATGGAAATTAAAAGAAGAAATAATATTCTCTCATCTAACTTTAATAATTGTAATTAATATATTTGCAAATAATTTTCAAATTATAATAATAGAGTTGCCAGAATAGGTATGATTTTGATCAAAGTGTTTGAAAATAATGGAATATTGCAGGATTTCTTAAGAATAACTCTTAAAGCGCCATATAAAATGAATAGACTACTAACTATCTAGAACTCGGTTGCGTTCTTGTCATGTTCATTTCCAATAGTCATTCAGTCACTCTTTAAAATGACTTAACTCAATCCGTTTCGGTATACAAAATGGTTTTGCTACTTAAAAATAATGAAATAAAAAAAGACGTAGCAGCATACGCCCTCGAAATAATGTTTAACGCCGCACTCCCACTCACCAAGTTGGCAATTTGGTGTTTATTTTTTCTTTTTTGTGTTTTTTTTTTGCTCTGGCAAAGAATAAGTGCCAATATGTAGTAGTTAACTTCACAGAATGCAACAAGAGAACATCACACGTGAGCCAGACTTGCAGCACATTAACCAGAAGCTACAGAAGTGCCACTGACACTGTCACTGCTGCTGCTGCAGTGCGGCTGACGAGCGTAAAGTAAAGCAAAGTAAAGCAAACGATACGAGCCGAACAGAACAGTACGTTGGGCGTCGAGTTCGGAGATTTCCAGCGTGGTAATGTCAATCGGCGAGGTTAACTTATGGCAAAACATTTGAAGCACTAATTAATTGGAGCTAAATAAAATGGCAGCAGTAGCGCAGGCCACAGCCACAGCCACAGCAGCAGAAGTAGCCGAAGGAGGCATTGAGATCGAATGAATGTGTGTGTGAGTGTGTTGACTCAATGGGAAGCGCCTTAGCGACGACTTGGTTGGCGTTTTGGCGACTCTGGCGGCTGCTGGTGGTTGTTGATGCTTGGACTGTTGCTTGTGCTGTTGGTGGTGCTTGTTGATGACTTGGCTCAATAGCAAGCAATAACGCAGCAGCAGGAGTAGGAGCAGGAGCAGGAGCAGCAGTACGCAATCAGACGAAGACTGACTCAACTAATCGGCCGTCTGAGCGAACGGCTGACCGACCAACTGATCGACCGAGTCTGAGACTCCCTGGCTGAGATTACGAGTACCAGATAACTGCGAACTACAAGTTGCCAATACATGAGGCCATTAAATGCGAGAAGAAAATCGAGTAAAAAAGCGAAAAAAGAAATCTGCTCAGTGCTGAAACACAAAAAAATAAAGAAAAACCTAAGAAACCGAAAAAAAATTGAATACAAACGAAAGCAAGAAATCAAGTTTGATTCTAAATCTTGACTGTGGCATACGAATTCGATGTCTCTCCCTTTTTTTTTATTTTGGTTTTATTTTATTTGTTTCTATATAAGTATATATATATTTTTTTCATTTGGTTATTTCTGCCGCCTCTGTGTTGGCTCTTGTTTAGCTTCTGCTGATGTAGTTGAAGTTGAGGTCTGGCAAGTTGGCACTTCTGCTCATTCTTAACAAATTCGTTGCTTATAAAAACTAACACGGGCAACTCGAGCGTCGCCATGGCCATCGTCATAGTCATCGTCATCGTCACTCAGTCAGAATGTTGCAGGTTTTTCTACACATGTATATGTCTGTTCGCGTATATATCAAAATGGTATTGACAAATATCTTCACTGAAGTGCGCTCGAAAACAAATTGAAATTAAAAAGGCTGTCATGTTTAAAAGTCGTATTCCCTACCGGCCGAGAATTGTAGCGAAATGAAAGGTGCGTTTGTTGCAGTGATTTGTTTTGGTTCCGATGGGCGTGACAGATTAGAATAATGATTATGACATGAGAACAATCAACGAGTCGTGTGGATTATGGTAATTTTGTTTTCATTTTGTTTGTGTGTGTTTGTGTGACTGTGTGTGTTTTGCGTGGGCTTGGTATTGTAGTTTATAATCGAGATCACTGAAGATATTACAAATGAAGATCGCCAAAAAGACATGTTCCTTTGATTACTTGATTTCAATAATTTTTTAGAATTTTCATTTCTAGATTTGTTGTGCTCTATAAAACTGAGTTAGTCATTTCTTTAGTCTAAAAATGAAGAAGGATTTCTATTGATGGAGAAAATTTCTAACGCCTCAATAATTTTAATATTTCTTATCATATTCATGTTCATATATTTACGACTAAGGATCACTCGGTCTATGTGAGACCACTATAGGTCGACCGGACGAACCTATCATATTCTAAACTCACCTCGTGAACATTGAACTCTGCTGTTGTTGTTGAGAATTTTGTAGGTTTGGGCTGCCGATTTGTTGGGGATGTTGTTGCTGCTGTTGTTGTTGTTGTTGTTGTTGCTGCTGCGTTTGTTGCAATTGTTGCTGTTGCTGCTGCTGCTGTTGTTGCTGTTGGTGTGTCAGCACTGTTGCACTAACCATTTCATGTTGCTGTTGTTGTTGCTGCTGTTGTTGTTGTATTTGTTGTTGCAAATTGTGATGCATTTGCTGCGGTTGCGTGTGATGATGACTATGCGTATGATGATGATGATGCGGGTGTATGTGATGTGTATGCGGATGTGTGTGTGTGTGTGTGTGATGTAACGGATGCATGGCATGAGCATGTGTTGAGGTCTGATGTGTGGCCAATAGATGACTTGGCAACAGAGCAGCCGGCGTAATCAATCCAGGCTTCTCCACTAAACGTTTATCCGCATACATCGCACTGAGTTTTTCAATAGTTTTGCTTTTTTTTTTTTTTTGGCTAAAACACTTTTGCTTCTATGCACGTGACTTTGCGATCAGTCAGCTAGAAGCGGAAACGAGAAATTGCGTGAGCACGAGTGTTAAATACTTTTGATCATATATGTACGACAAACAAATATCTGCAGACTCAGTGGCGCTAATAGAGAGTGACAACAAAATAGCTCAATGATGATGAAAAAATCATTTCAAATCAAAAAAATTTCAAATCGTGTGATGAATCGCAAAATATTAAATATTTTTGTCAAAGATGATATGATGTTCGAATAAGGAACTGTAAAGAGACACGTTCGTCTTTTAATTGCTCTCATTAATTTTGCTTTGCTGTTGTGATATGAAAATTTGGGTTTTTGGAGGCATCTCTCTTATAAATTGGATGATAGTTTTATTGGATTTTGCTTGCATGGCACATAGAAGTGTCCCAAAGTGTTTTAAAATACTTGTTCTTTCATTAAACCTTCGGTTTGCAATAACAATTATTACAAAAGTAAAGTCAAACAGCTTTTGCTGCTTAAAAATTGAACCTAAAACGAGTGAGAATTCATATTTTTTCTTCGTGAGTTTCACTTTCAGTAATGTATTGCACAGAAGATAAACTTTTCAATGTTACAATACAAAATTAGAGTAGTAATTGTTATTCATCATAATCATTAACATAATTATTTTTGTGATTATTATGACGACGACGAGTATGACTACTGCTCTTCATTCTTTGTGTTGTTCAGTATATCTGCGTGTGTGTGTGTCTCTATTGTTGCAACTCATTGTCAAGTGAACTTATCAGCGACTCAAAAATTTTCGAAAAAAAGTGGTCGAGTTGACGTTTCGAGTGTCATTGATGTGATACTTGATTTGTTTGGAGTTGTTTGTATAGGGACCACCATAAGTCATTCAATGTACAGCGATAGGCTTCAACAGCGCCTGCCTCAGCTGAGCTAAGCTTGGCTTGACTCAATCTCAATCGTTTGAAATAAGTTTGGCGCTGTTGAATATTCGGACTGAGCCTGCAGATGAAATTATTTCAATTTTGTATTAAGAGTTGTTTTTTTTCTCTTCTTTCTTGATTTTGATAATTTATTGTTTTGAGCATTTTGTTGTTGATTTCTATCAAAGTAAATAACAAATTGCTTTTGCTTTAGCTTGTATTTTTTTCTTTGTTTATCATTAATTTATAATTTGTATGTATGAGCGAACTAAGCTGCTTAAAACGCACCTTTCAATGCTTGGCAACGGCTTCGGCAGCCATTTTAGATTTTTCATTAATTTTAATTTGTTTTGTTTTGTTTTGTTGGCTTTGCTTTTGTTGTTGCTACAATAAATTTTAAATAATATCACTTTTTGCACACTAATTTGCACATTTGTAAATTGATTTAATTTTGTTGTTGTTGTATTAAGTTTATTCTTATATATTTTTTTTTTTTTATTAAATAATTTGCATTTTATTAAAATCACTTTTTTTTATTTTATGACAAAAGCATTTATGGTATTATTCGTTTGACGTAAATCGATAAATTATTTGTTAGACAAAAGATAAAGATTTATATAATATTCACAAAGAATACACTTTTCCACACACACACGAAGTGATCTTCTATGAACTTGATTTGCGGCTTTTGCATGAAATAATTTGTATTATTTGCCGAGCACACCGTGCGTTTGCTCAGTACATTTGCTTTGCGACATATCACTGCATTTTTTTTTCAGATTGATTTCCTTGAAGCGTTTGAATTCGCACGTTTTTTTTTGTCACTTTAGTTTTTTCACGCGTTTTAGAAAAATTCAATAGATACGAAAATCTGTTTTTCAAAACCGTTTGTACACCGTCGGCGGCATTTATGTGTGCGTTACTTGTGTGCGAATCATCGTAAGCATTTCACCGTTTTTGCTGCCTTTGCCGTATTATACTTTGTGTTTGTGCTTGATTAGTACTTGCGATGAGGTTTACTGGCGGCGTGCGCGCGTACAACTTTCTGTGCGGATCACCGAAGCGAAACAGCGGCAGTAAACTTGATTTCAGTTAGGAGCGACCAGAAATCAGAAGACGCCAACAGAAACAGGTAAAGCAGCTTTCGATTTGAGCCCAACTGATCGAGCGTGTTCGTACTGGTGTGTGTGTACGTGTATCTGTGTATCGGCAATGCGTTGTGTGTGCTTGCACTGCAAGAAATTGGGTAGGAGTTGAATTTGTTTTAAATGATCTGAAAGATCTTGAACTCAATCTTGTCTTCGTGGTTTAAACAAGCTAACAAAATGAAATTAGTTAGTGAACTAGGAAAGTTACCTCCCTATTTTGGTAACTTTATTAGGCATTGTTCAAAGGAACATTCTATTAAATAAACCGGATTTTAAAATGTTTTATTCAGGACAGTAGTTTTTCAATAGCTTTTTTTTTGGTCATGTTTTCAACATAATATAAGGAAATACAGCTAGAATAAGAAACCTATTTATTTTTCCTATAGAGTTGTTAGAGTTGTTCAAAATAGATCCGTAGGTCCAGAGTGTTCTTAGCTATTTTAAACAAAAATTGTTCAATAATGAATAGTCATATGTTACATAGAAACACATGCAACATACGACATACGTGAAGCCTTCTCTTGATCACTCACTCTTGATTAAGTCATCAATCAAAAAATAAATGTTAGATTAATAGATAAACAGTTACTTACGTCAAATTTACAACAGAAGACTTTTTTTTAGTTGGTGATTAAAAATTTAATGATTTAATTATAAGCTATATAAATTAATGATCATTTAAACATAAACATTTAATTTTTTCACAGTGTAGTCATATGATGCACACGGCGAGCCACACATATACTTTTGTATCTGTCAGTTGACCAATACTGTAGATGAGTAAGTGTTGCCGCCCATCATTGTGTAAGTGTGTGTGTGCGTGTGCATGTGTGTGTGGGTAGACCCAAGTTTGCTTATTAGCCACTTAATTGTTCAATTTAAGCATTGAGCAATTAATTATAAATTTATTTAATTTCTGCGAAAGAATTTCCGATTAATTTAATCTCAGAGCGTAAAATTAAAATAATTAATTCCCTTTTTTTTTATTTATTTTGGTATTTCCCTTTTTATATTTTACATTTTTATTATGATTTATTTTTGTATCATTTTCCTTGGCAAGCAACTTTTGGCTAATTGACTCGACAACTCTGCGAAATGCCGTTCGAAAACAGTTGCTTTGACACACACACACACGCACACATAGACATTCTTATTGGATGTTGGCTGGCGTATATGTGTGTGCGTGTTTGCGGCTTCAACGATCGTTTCTGATTGGTCGTTGGCGTCATGCTTAGTTAAAAAACTATTTACAACTTTTTGTTTGTTGTTGTTGTTGGTGTTGGTTTTTTTTTACGAGCATTGTTAACCGTAAAAGGCGTTCAAGCGTGCGCGCCAATCGGAAGCGGCGAACATGAAGCGGACAAAGTAACAATGAGTTAATAATTATACGGATCTGTTTAGATTTTATATTTTATTTTAATTAATGTTTATTGTGGTCACTTCCATTAAATCTGATAAAAAGCAAGAAAAAACTTCATTTGCAAACGATTTAACTTTAAGTAATTAAAAATGCTAAACAATAAATTTATTAATAACAATAAAATGTAATTTTATTAACTTTTAAGCAGCTTTAAATTGGTAAAGGAACTAAAAGTGTTTATTGCTTTAAAAATAAACAATTTAATAGACACGATCGTTTATGTACATTCCACAAGATATATCGTCAACTTTGACAAAAGAGTTTCTCCTCAAATTAGGGTCAATTGATTTTCAGCGTTAGAATTCATGTTCGTTCTAATGTTGGCGCAAATAACTTGTACAGCTGTCAATGACATCGAATCAGGACATGGATCATGTACTCTTTAGAATTTTGGCATGTATGTGTGTCTGTATTTTTGGATGTTCTTCTTCAGCCAAATCACGAGTGACATAAAAAGACAAAAGAACGCATAAATTAATGTATGAAACATAAAATTAACATTTAACAAATTAAATCGAAAATCGTGAAGATTGTCAACGCTAAGTGAGGAATATTAAATTTGATCAAATAAACAGTTAAGAAAACACTCGCAGTGATGACTGTGCTACATGGACTAGTAACCATGACTTCTGGGACTCGTAGCAAATTTGTCTGATGGGATCGGCTCCTCTGAGTAAAGGTGCTATATGTTGTACAGATGATAATCGGGTTATTAGGATCAAGTTAAATCAGCGGTACTCCGTATAATCGAAAATCTGGATAATCAATTTCACAGTCAATCTAAAGCGTAAAAGTCTCTTCAACTTATTGCCAGATTTATCATTTTTTATATTTACTTTATTTTAGAAACATTAGAAACATTACTACTCTTTTTCTATTGGACATTTTAGATTTACAAAGCAAAACGTAATCGTAAATAAAAGAC
The DNA here is from genome assembly GCA_034638295.1 of Phortica okadai. Taxonomy (NCBI): domain Eukaryota; kingdom Metazoa; phylum Arthropoda; class Insecta; order Diptera; family Drosophilidae; genus Phortica; species Phortica okadai. The sequence continues at coordinate 45,874,062 of CM067849.1, read as the reverse complement.
AGCCTATTAGTTCAACGCTTCCAAAGAAAATTTAACCGGACATTCCAATAGCCGAGGTCCGGATAAACGGGACCATTTTCATTTTAATAAATCGCCATTATAATTATTTTATGTAAAAATAAATTTTTTCAAGACCGTAAATATGTCTCAAGACCTCTTGTGCTTTGAGCCGCTTGGGCTGAGCGCTCGTGGCATTTTTCGTATTTTTTCAACCTCCTCTCATGCCACTTTTCAAATAATATCAATAAAATAATTGTGTTATTGCTGATTTAAGCTCAGAATTTTCCAAATCTTTTGGCCAAATGAGGTGTCCCTTATTGAGGTCACACTGTATTATAGCCAAAGGTGTAAAAAGCAGTTGTAGTTATGCGAGGAATGCTAATTAGAATAGAGGAATGTTAGCAAATCGAATTGCAGATGTCCTCTTTTGTTGTTTTCATCAACTTCACTTTGCATATTTTTCTCAGACACTTTTCTTCTTTGGACCAGTCTTATCGAAGTGCTTCGCTTAAACTTTCCCATCATAGTATATGACACACAGATTTGAAGTTATTCGTTTGTTTTTATTTAAATGCTTCTTCCATTTTGTCGATCTGCATTTTTATCAAACGTATGTGTTTTTGTCAATCGTTTAGACTTACAAATCGTTTGGCATTTAAAAAATCGTTCATGGCTCGTACGATGACTCACATAAAAACGAATTTCGTAGTTATGTTTATGCATGTCAACTATTTTGAGAATCGAAGAGGCGAACTAGACGCGTGCCAGCGACGAGAGTATCAATGGTAAGTAAAGTTGTTGGTGCTGGCGTTGCGACACGCGAACCGGAATGTGACTCAAACACGTACGCGGCGGCAAGAAGCCAACGATGACGACGACGACGACAATGAGGATGATGTTGAAGAACAGAAGACGAAGTAGAAAAGTGCCGACGCGACGACTGACATGAATTAGTAACTAAGCTAATATAAGCTTGTTGACTAGTGGCTGCTGCTGCCGCTGCTGCCAAAAGATCGAGCCACTTTTGGTGCCAGAACCGGAAGCGCTGAAGACAGCACGCGTTCGAGTTGACTTGAAATTCATTGTCGCTTTTTTTTGGGCGCTATTTGTAACTAATGTTCTGAGCTTTGAATGTGCCGCTTTGAAATGTGTGGCATGCTTTTTTTAGTGACTTTGTGGTTGTGTTGTTTTGGTTCGATTTGTTATTGTGCGTTTCAATTGCTTGATTTTATGGCATTTAGTTAAAAATCTTATGTGTTCGTGTTGCATGCTAATTGGTAAATCATAAACCACAAGCGCAAATGTGAGATATCATGCTGGGCAGCGTATACGTTTGGACGAAGCGTGCTTGAAAGCTTGTCACTTGGTCCGAATTGAGTGGCCATAAATGAAGGCAGTCAGTCGTCGTCGTCTTCTTCGTTGTTTTGAGCTCATATTGTTTTAGATTATTTTACACATATTTGGCCACAAGCAAATCCCACGCCCATAAAAAAAACTGCACTCAACACGAGTCAAATGTCGTCGAAGTCGTCGTCGTCATAGTCGAAGTTTTTATTATTTAAAAAAGTCATTCGTATGTAACATGAGCAATGCCGTCAGCAGGATAGGAAAGGGGTTAAGTTAAGAAAGCAGTGTCGTTGTTGTTGTTGCGTCGGTCGATCGGTCTTTAAACGCCAATAGAATTGTAAACGCGCCAAAGCCAAAGTGTTTAGTTCATTGGCACAACGAACCCAAATTGAATTACATTACAGCGGAAATCGTTCAGAGAAGTGATCATGAAAAATGCAAGAGACTCGGACCGAGCTGTAGATGCGAAAGAAAAGGAGGATGAGTACAAAGGCTAAGGTGAAAACAAGGAAGAAGCTTAAGTCGCTGACAGACAAACTGAGTGACTGAGTGAGTCAATGTGTGTGTGTGTGTGTGTGTGTGTGTGTCTGCGCTGCGTCTTCATGCTGAGTACGGCTTGGGTGATGAAAATGTACGATTTGGCGCTCAAGGCAATTGGCTTAAATTTAGTTTTTTAGTTACAGTTCCACTCTGGCTGGGCAGACTGAAAGCGTATAGCGACTAAGCCCGCCGGCGTCTAACTAGACTCAGAAAACGCTTGTCTTGCGCTTGTAAGGGCAATAGGGCGAGTGGTGGACAAAGAGGCAGAGAGATAGTGTTGTTGTTGGTGGCGTTTTACAGAGCATCGGTGGCATCTGGAGCAGCACCATCACCAGCAGCCGTCGCAGCCGCAGCCAAGGAAGAAGCAACGCAAATGCGAGCCAGGCCCAGTTTCGAGGCTTGTCCATGTCAATTCGAGCATTTGCTGCTTGGTGGTGGCTAAAGGTTTCGCTCCAGTGCATAAACTTACTGAAATCAATCGATTCGACATTATTATTAATTTTTCATAACTTCTGCGAGTGTTGTTTGCAAGTTTGCATGCGCTGTGTGCAATATGCAAACTGGCTTTTGCTCTCTTGTAAAGCGACTCTATTCTAGAGATTTAAACCTTAAGCGCCTTCGCCACGCCACGCCGCCTGCTTCCCAGGTGGCTAGCTGACTGCCTGGCTGGCTGGCTGGCTATGTGAAACTAATCTATTAAGAAGGAGCATTGAGCATTCTCAACTGGGAGTAGCTTAGCATAGATTCACTTTGATCTCGTGCCGCGTCTGCTTTGGCAGTTTAATAAATTCGCTATTGAAGACTGATTTTCGCATTGGGGATTTCCTTTGGTTTTTGATTTCCCTGCCACTCAGATATTCATTCGGTTCCTTTCGGTTCGCAAGTGCCGCCTTCAGCAAGTGTTTAATTCGATTGCATGGCATTCGGTCATTTCTTTGCCTATGCCTAATGAGTTTGGCTATGATTAGTTTTGCTTGATGGTTCTTGCTTTGTTTTCATTGTTTATCAAATTGGAAATTAGTTGGTTGTTTAGTTAGTAACTTTGTCGAGAGTATGACAATAATTATAGCTTTTTCGCAAGATATTACAAGGGAATTTTTATTAAAACAAAATACATGATTTATCAAAATAGGCAATTATAATACGAAAATATTTTTTAATCCTTAAACTTTGTTGAAAGTTTATACAATATTGGATTTTGAGTAATATTTTGGGATGATGATCTTCATATAAAGTATAGCATCGTCGAATACTTTAATTATTTACAGTCAAAAATATGAAAGTAATTCTTCAGACATTTCTCATATTTTTCGATTGAAACTTTTGAAATTATCACAATTTGGTACTGTAATGTTATATGTTAGGCTTTGTTTTCAGTGTGATATGCGGCATTTAAATATTTTACGTTTATGAAGAGACACCAAGCAGTTAAATTGACTGTTTCGCAGCCCTGGTTAGGGTTTCTGTTTTGAAACCACGCCGCTAGGCGCATTTACTCATCAAATTTTGCTACCTAACACCACCGCATACTCATAAAATTGCTGTAGAGGGAGCCACAGTCAATAAACGTTACAATTTGAAATACTTTGAAACTGGTTTGTGGCTTGGCCGTGATTGAGTTTACGCAATATATTGCCGTATGTGTTTATAGAAAACGCTGCGTACTTAAGTTTATTTTCATATAAAATGCTGTTTATCGGCGATTGTTGTCTGTTTTAGCAATTTTTAACATTACACGCCGCCAACTGATGGGCCAATTGCTATTTTTGCATATTATATAAAACAGCGAAACCACGTGCTTAACGAATTGCTAAAAATAATCACAAAGCGTATTAAAAATAGCAACAAGACGTAAATAAATAAAAGTCAGTAAAAAGAATTGGTTTCGTAACACATACGCCAAAAGCTGAATTGCCGTGGGGCGTGTGTCTGGGGGGTGGTACACACAGAACGGCAGGGAAGAAGGCGTTTGTCTGAGACAATGATTTTTCGCATGCGTGAATGATTTCACGTTTTTGAGTTGTTTGTTCCAAATTTGGTTCATTTTTTTATTTTTTCTTTTTCTATTTATAGACTAAAATGTTTTTGTTAATTTGCTTTGGGTTTTTTGTACTTATGTTTCTTTTTTTTTTGTTGTTTTCTCTTATGGTGCGTTTTATGGCTTGTTATTTTGGTATTGTCTGATAAGTGGCACACATGTCGTATAACTATTGCGCTGTTCTTGTAAAGTAGTGTGATTTCCCGCGCGTGTGTGTGTATGTGTGTGTGTGTGTCTGTGAAGGTGCCTTGACATTGGCGACACAATTAAGGCCAAAAATGAAAGGTAATAATACATATAAGAAGTGTGTTGTCGTTGTTTTTGTTTCTTTTTTATAATTAATAGTGTTGTTGTTGTTCTGCTACGCAGTTTTTTGCTTTGGCGTCATTGTTGTGCGTCGTCTCTGTCGACTCATGCCACATGATCAATTATGAATATCAACTTTTATTTTTTTGCACCACTTATCTTCTTCTTCTTCAATGCCCCCCCACACAATCGCTCACTGCATGCTGCCGCTCTCACCTTTAATGGTTATTTAATGCTGTTTACTTTCATGCGTCGCTGACGTAAAAGTTTGCTGTTTTCGCTTTTGTTGTTTTATCATTGTAGATGTGCTGTTTTTATTTTTTTTTTGGGTTTTTTTTTTGTTTTATTAAATGTGTGAAAAGCGTCGAGTCGAAAAGTGAGCTCATGCGCTTAGTTATGATAGCGCGTGAGCACTTTCAGCGTTCTGCCATCAACTGAAGCGTTGCGCGCACATGGCCAAAATGCCATGGCTCATATGATTTTTATTTATGCACTCATTAAATTTTCCTCCAACAAACATGTTTTTCTTTATTTTTTGTGCTTTTTTGTTTTTGTTCGAAATTTTTCGCACTTTCGGTTTTTGCGGTTGCTAAGCGAATGTTGCCTGATAGTTAATGTGCGACCATTTAATTTTCCAATTGACAGCATTCGCCGAGCATTCGCTTAGTCATTTGCCATTAAAACGTGTGCAGTGTGTGGGTGTGTGTGTGTGTCCTTTTCTGCTTTAGTCTCTCCCTTTTTTTTGTGTTTTTTTATTGTTTTTGTTTTTATTTTTTACATTGCGCTATCATTCATTGTGCATTTTATTAGTTGGCCGCTCTGCTCTTCATTGCCCGCAATGTTAAACTCTCTACCTCGTTTACTCGCGCTCCTTTTGTTGTTGTTGTTGTTTCTTTATTTTTGCTCTTACACGTGTTAGCAATTGAAATTGTGAATCGTCTGCGACGTCGACTGCGACGTCGTCCCCAACCGCCAATTGACACCCACAAAAGCCATTAACAGCATACACATACCATCATATACGCGTTTAAGCACACACACACACACACATTGCTGCACACTGGCAGCAGCAGACAAAGCCACATGGCTCTGTCTCATGTATTATGCTAATTTCTCTTTTTATACTCTTCGCACTTTATGTGAATTACATTGCAATTTTTTCGCAATGTTTGCGCACAACAACAACAAAAACAGGTGTGCTATATTTGCGAGCGCGCTAACATTAAAGTCATCGATCAAATGATAACAATAATTTGGCTTTTATGCATTTTCATTTTGAAATTTATACTAATTTATGAAGCTAATTTTCTTATAGGGTATTTATACTTCTGTAAAGCCAACATTTGATAATAACTTTGTGTGTGTGTTTTTTTTTTTTTTTATTAATGTTGTTTTTGCTGTTTTCTATTGCCTTCTATTGTCTTCTTTGTTGGCTTTGTTTGTTTGTTGCTCTGTATTAGAGCATCTCTTCATCTTGCACCCTCGCTTTGTCTCTTTCACTACACAAGTGATGGCCGCAAAACGTGCACAATGTGCTTTTGTTGTCTCGCTTGCACGTTGATTTTATTGTCGCTTGATTGAAGACAAACAGGAAATTTGCACGTTTACTCTTCCGTCTTGGCTGCCGCCTACACGCCTACACGATTCATTAGCATGTCATTCGCTTTTCTAATAAAACCGTTACTTTGCATGTTGATGCTGGCAATATTAGTCAACTAATATTACCCAAAAAAAAAAAAAAAACTCGTTCTACAGCTCAGGTTACCTCACACGCTTTGAATTACCTTTTCTTATTAGCATTTTTTGATTTGTTTTTGTTTCGCTCATATTGTCGCTAGAAAGTGTTGTTGCTGTAAAAAGCACCAAGAAAACAAATATAAATAAAAAAAAATATAAGCCTGCAAAACTTTCGCACCTTTTGTTCCCTAAAGCCACAACATGCCACCTCCAACCATTACCTGATCCCCAAACAGCCCAACCCAACCCAATCAAACAAAAGGAAAAAAAAAGGAACCGAGAAAATAAAAGAAATGAAACAAAAAAGCAATCGGCCGTAACGAAATTTCCGACACGTGCAACAAAACGAACCTTAAACTGTCTGCCAGCAGCGCAGTTGGCGTCGTTGACGGCGACGCAACATGAATCTGCTTAATCGACAGCGATTGCTTACAGTTCAGCGCACGCTGCTGCTGTTAAATAAAAGCAGGAAGCACATGTAATAGACGTGGTGGGAGGGGGAATGGGGTACCACAAACGCACACATCATCAAAAATTAATATATGAAGAATACGCCTATGGCAACATTTTTCTCATGCGCCAGCAACATGTTCCTAAAACCAATTGTTGCCAAAACTGTGAGCGCAGCCAAAATGTTGAGTGAAATCGTACGCTCACGTGCTGTTAATGTAAGATAACAGTCATGTTAATACACGAACTCTGCTAACATGATGTGTTAGCGGATTTTGCGACATAGTCGCATGTTAACGTTGAATTACAACCGTACATGAGTGGCTTCAGCATTGAATATTGTTTTCTATCAAGTTGTATTTATTTTGCATATTACATTGCACGCCTGTTGTTTAACATTTTGTATCTTCGTATATAAAGCGGTGTACCGAGCATTTCATGTGTCTGTCTGTTTGGCACTCTCCGCGTTTCCGTTTAAACGTGAAGCTGCTTGGACTTATTAAATAAATGCGCGTGCTTTTTGGTCTTGCAAGTGCTAATATTTAACCAACTCGTTTAGCGTTGTCGACGACGCTCTCTCTATATAAAAGCGAAAGTGCTGCGCGTGTCGCCGTCCGTCGTCAAATTTCATTGCTGTGCAAGTTACTAACCAAAGATAGCAGTGAGCGACAAATATGATTATTATTGTATAAGCCAATAAAGTAATTAATTGTATTAAATTGCATTTGCATTGAGTGTAACGTGCGCGTGTAATAATTCAATATTGTGACTGTGTTTTGTGTGTGTGTCTGTGCCAATATAATCTTATATACCAAATAAAAAAGGCAAAAAAAAAAAAAATAAACAAAACAAAAGAATATTAAATAGTGCAACAAAGCGTCAGCAGTATCTGAGTCAGCAGTGGGCGAGAAATCGTGGGCCAGACAAAAGTCAGCGGTGCGCAAAAGTATTTCACAGCAACGTCATCACAAAATCATTCCACAGTCAGTTTCACAGCTGCTAAAGGACACAACGTAAGTAGTTTTTGCCAACATATTTTTGGGGTTGCATAAATTATGCAAGCGCCGCTGACGTTCACCATGTTCAAACGAAGCAGTCAAGGTCGCTGGGAAAGACGGCATGTTGCTGCAATAAAAGTGAGAATGAGTCTTGTGTGTGTGTGTGGGAGCGTGCGTGGGTGCGTTTGTGTTTGTGTAATGACGACAAATTGTCTATTAAAAAAAATAGAGAAAACAAAATTGCATTTGACATTTGACCCACACGTGGTTTGTGTGCTCGGCTTTTATGCGCTCATTTCAATTGTGCGACGTGACCTTCTCAATTGTCGACTTTCCCTCTAATTCTCTTACATTTACTTCAATACAATTTATATATCAGCCACGATTTGCTGTTGCACATAATTTTCGTTGCTTAAAATGCTCACATTTCAACGCTTTCGTTCTTACCTTTCAACTGACACCTTCTGAAGGACGAATTTAGGTCGAATGCGGCATTGTTGTTGCTGCTGCTGTTGTTGATAGCAGTAGACATGTCGTATATACTTACTTGTTGTAGACACATTTAACTGTCAGTCAGTTTTACACACCAAAAAAGTGAAATAAAAAAAAAGAAGGCACGAATCAAAAACAAAGATCACACTGGCAATCATTTCCGCACCTTCCGCGTGCTTACATGCCTAAGTATGTATGTCAATCATCCGTTTTCCTGTTTCAGTTCCTTTTCCTGCTTTTACGACGCTTCGCTTTGGCGCGCATTTCTTTTTTTTTCTGGTTTTTTCTTTGCCATATGTCCTGTAGTCATTTTGAACGAAAAATGACAGCAATTGGGTACAGCATGCGCTGCGCTCTGGCATCGTTATTTCTTCTGGCTCTTCTTCTTATTCGTCTGGCGTCGAAAGGACATTTTGGCGCGTGCTTTGACATCGTGTCAAGTTCGTGTCGTTCGGAAGTCTGGCCCTAAACTGGGTGGTTGGGCTGAACTCATGACTGCGGGCTGTTGGCTGAGCCGACTAGGGCTTCTGGGCGGTGATTTGTGGCACTGTAATGCTGGCTATGTGTTGCAAGGGCTGGGTTGTGTAGGCTGACACGCGCGCGTGCCGTGCTGCACTGCCCGTCGTTGCCCTTGTCTACAGACGTTAGCCAAAATCGTCCCCATCGTTCACATCGTTTGTCGTTGTCGAATATTCCTTTATGTATTTTTTGGTTTTCATTTGTGCAGACAACGCGTCGTATGAATAATGCCATAGAAAATGGCCGTCATGGCTTTACTTTGACTCATTTCTGCTCGTCTGTCGCAAAGTAATTTGAAACCATTTAAATGTGTGTGTGACTGTGTGTGTGTGTATGTGTGTAAATGCGTTTCGCGTGTGCCTTGAGCAATTAGGCAAAGATTTCCGAAACATCGATGATGAGCAGCTGAATTTAATACAGTATGGCTGACTGTACTTCCGCTTCCGCATTATGAACGTCCTTCGTTGGCTTGTAATACTTGTTTTAATTATGAAAATCATCATGTATTAAAACATAAACTGTAAAATGCAAACAAATTTCAGTCACAATGAACTTTACTCCTCATATCTGAAGTTCACTCTTATGAGGGGATTTTCTTGTTCTAAAGCTAAAATCAAACACGCGCTGACATTAAACAAAGCAAAAAAATTATTTGTATGTATATGAAAACATAAAAAACAAGTCAAGAAAAAAAAAAAAAAAAAAAACAAAAAAAAACAAAACAAAACATAAACAAAATACGAAAACATGCAAAAGCGATTTGATAAAGCAAGAGGCCAAAGTCGCCGCCATCAGACACTTGAGCTCTGCCAGCGTAGCCAAATGCGAATTTAAGTCCGCAGCGTCGTTGTCGTTGTCGATGTTGACGTCGTCGTCAGTGTCGTGGTCGACGTCGACGTTAACGTTGGCAGCAGCGTCGTTAAAAACGTGCTAATTGAGCACAAAGAATTCCATTGTGTTAAGTTTGTCGTTGTTGCTTTTATTGTTATTGTTGCTTTTGTTGTTTGTAAGGTTGTTAGAGGGGGGCAAACGTGGGTCAGGGGCTTTACTTTGTTGTTTACAGTTACGTTGCGAAGGCATTTGCTGCAAAGTCAGGAAATAGTTTTCTATCTTCGTTAATGAGCCAACAAAGTTTTGCATAACAAATAAAAATGCTCGGAAATGTGAGAAAAGTTGATTTTTTTTTTGGTCTTTTTACAAAATCAGAACAATTTGAACTTTAATAAAAAAATTTATAGCACAAAATAGCTGAGTATGTTGATTGTTGTAATGTGACACCAAAAAGTAATGAATTGCTTTGCAAGCAAAATTCAAAGTAGGCAAGTAGAACAGCAACAGCATTCGAACAAAGACAAAAAAAAAAGCTTATCAAGTACATGGAAATGTTCTGGAATAACTTTTTAGTCGATGCAGTGTTCATGTCTGCGTTGATTCATATTGCTGTAAAAGTTGAAATTGTTTATAATAATAAAATGTTGATTAAAAAAAAAAAAAAAAAAAAATGATAATAAATAATGAATTAAAAATAAACATAAAAAGAAAAGTGTAAAAAACGTGACTTCGAAGCTTCAAGAAAACTAACTTTTGAACGCAACTACAGTAGAGACTCGATAATTTGGATATTTCTTAATTCGGATACCGAGTTTCATGCAATTGTAGTCGCTGCTAATCGATTTTTTGTATATTGTATGAATATATTTTAAACATTGTCCGAAGACTAATTGTCCGTATTAGCGAGTTTGTACTGTATTTGTGCTTTTATTTTAAATGAAGAAGTATTTTGGTGTTTGACATAACAAAAACATGATCAGATCCGACGAGCGGTGTTAAAGTGGGTAGTTATTGTATAAGTGAGACCTCTGGTCTTGACTTTACGACTCTGTCTTGACTGACGCTGACCACTTTTGTTATGTAATGCTCAGCCAGCTCATAATAACATTTCAGTTCATGTCTACCAAAACCACAATAAGTCAATGAACAATACACGCGCTTAACGCTGACTAAGCACTGATTTCAGCCATTCCCCTCTGTTTTCCTTTTAGCCACGAACTGCTTTCAACACAAAGAAGCACGTTTACCTGTAAAAAGCAACCAGACTAATTTCTTCAGCATACCTTCATCAAATAATTTATCTACTTGTACCATCTCTTTCAACCCACCGACCAACGAACCTATCTTAGAACACACCTTAGAAAACCCTCTCTCGCCGGTATTTTGCATCATTTTATTTGGTTCGCTTAGCTTTTTTTATGGAGTCTTGTTTCTACTGTCTCATGTTAATTTCACACAAGAAATGTGCGCTGTTGTTTGCGGGGGCGCGGCTGCCGCAGTCGCACGTGTGCTGCGAATATAATATAAACAAAAAAGTTTGTATACCAAACAAACTCACAAATATACAAACGCGTGCAAAATAAAAACAAAAAAAAAAAAAACAGCATTAAACCAACGAAACGAAACGGAGAGGAAACAGCTTAAGCCGACAGCCCCCCTTCGACGGCGGCTGACGGTACGAAATATTTATTCATTAACGCCATGTGATGATGATACGGTGCGTTGAAGCTGCTGGGGAGCGCCTGTGTGTGAGTGGGAGCGAGCGAGAGAGTAGCCAATGTATGTAAGTTGACTTAATTGATGCGATACGCGTGTAGGCATTTGTGTGTGTGTGCGTTAGCCTAGTTAAGAAATGTTGCGCGTGTCTGACACTAAAAATTGTTATCGCAATTATTGCAATTGACAACCCAACTGATCGTTTTCTTTTTTGCTTTTGCTTTTTATTGTTGTTGATTTTTTTTTTTTTTACAATAAGTTTGGCCTTTGTGTAAGTGTTGCAGACGACTACAGTCGTGTGTTTGAATAGCTGTATTTCAAAGTAAACGTAAAGTGCTCATTTCTACTGACCTACAAACGTGTGAACCTCAAAAATAACTTATACATATATTTTATTTTGAAATTTTTAATGTTTTTCATGCATTTTTACATTTTTTATTTTATTTATTTTATCTTATTGTTGTTGTTGTTGTTGTGTTTTACTATAGCGGTTTTTGTTTTTTCGTTTTTGCATTCGTTTTGTCTTTGCTTTGCAACTGGTCGTGCATGAACAGCAGCTTCGTCGCTTGTTGCTCATATGTTTTTGTTTCGCTCTCTCCGCACTTCCCAGCATCTCATGCCTTCGGCTAGCTTGCCTGCTCGCTCACTCGCTCACTTGTCTAGTTTCGTTTCGCTCGTTTTGCATTGCTTCGTTCTTTTTCGTTTTGTTTCGCTTTGTGATTTTTCCTGTTTTTGCGGTCATAAAAGTCGCACGTGTGAGAACTTTGCCATAGCGACGTCGACGACAACGACAAAGCCAAACGCAGCCGACTATGAATGCCAAAGTCAAAGCCATAGCAATAAACAAAAATGAAAAAAAAAAAAAATAAATAAATAAATAACGAGAAAAAAAAAGACATTTAAAAACAACAATCTAACAAAGAAGAATCAAAACCACAAACAATGACAGCATTTGTTTGTCTCCATTTTTTTTTTGTACTTACTTATTTTTTGTTTTCTGTGGTAAAATAATTTTTTGGCCAAACACAAAATTTTAATAAATTAAATTCATTCATACATACATAAATAAATACAAGTTTTATATTTAGAAACAAAAAGAAAGTAATATTTACTCGAACGGTCAAGGCTAGATACTTTATTATTTGGTAGTACATAATATTGTTAATTTTACATCATCCGATCATATTGTCCGAGTTTGGTGCTTTTATAAAGGTTCCAAATAATATTTTTTCAGAGCTTTGAAGATCTATTTTTAGTGTAAACTGTTCAAACTTGAAAAGAACAATTGATATAGTCTTAATCTTATTCCCTCTGACCGCTTGTAAATTTTCTCGTCGACTATTGTGTTAAAAAGATCCTCAGCCATGATTCCGAACGATTTGGATTAGCAAAAATATTCGGGAGAAGATTTTTCCCTCTTAAATCTGAAGTCTAAAAAATATGAAGTTGTAACCACAATGGAAGTAACCGATCTCTTCGTGTGTTACATTTAACAAGCAATCTTGACAAGTTTGAATGTTTTTATATCGAGAAACTTCATCGACTCACTCATTGATTGTTTATTCGGTTATTGTGATGGACCGAAAACGGGAATAAGAAAAAAACTGTATTGTTTTTTAGGCAAATGATCGCTTCGGCGATATCGCGAAAGTGCGCGTGATGTTTTTCCGTTTCCATTGTTATTTTTTCCATGACTTATCATCGACTTCTGGTGAAATGTTTTTGGCTTGTTTGTTTGTTTGTTTGTTTTTATACTCATTATCAACGACACGCGCGGTTATAGCGAAAAAGAAAACAACAACAAAATTAAAATAAATAACGCACAAAGCATTAAATAGCAATTGGAATTTATTTTGTCTGCTTTTGCCTTTTATGCTTTGCATAATATAATAATTTCTCAAATGTGAATTAAAAAATAAAAAAAAAATGTTAAAAAAATAAATAAATATTTATTTTTACATACATACATATGTTCTATTTTTAGAATTAGATTATTAAATCAGTCAAGGTTTTCTTTTTTTAATTTTATTTAATTTATTGTTTGTTTATGTTTTTATTTAAAAAAAAAATTTATTTTGTATAATATTTTTTTTCTGCGAAATGCGACTCATTGAACACGTGCAGTCTTTAAACATATAATATTTCATGCCATTTTTTCCTTTGGCTTTTAAACGGAAATTAGAATAAATTCATTCAAAACTAATAAAAAGATAAAAAATAAAAAGCTTCGTCAGCTGCCGCCAGTGAATGAGGTGTCTTTTATTACACGTCGCAGGTGTTTGTAATACACACATGTATAATCCAACAGAATATCATGCAGACATCAATTGAAATGTTTAATGTTAATGTGACAAGGCCTTCTAACTTAATTATTAAACTCTATACAATAAAAAACGCTAAGAAATCTTCTATTTGTTATGTTAAATTATAATTTTAAATGACTTTCAGACTTAATTTCAAGTTTTTATGAATCAAACTGTCGTTTCTTATGCCTTGATCTCTCACGCCCTTTATTATTTCATTGCAGTGCTCGTTAAATGCTCTAACATATGTTTATATAACACACATAAACTCATGTGCCAATTTGAAGAGTCACAAAGTAATTAATTTGACGCTACACGCGCCGAAGTGAAAAGAACTTTTTTTTTTCGATTTCATTGCTATTTTGTTTTTGTTGTGAAACGACAACAAATTAATTAATTTACGTAAGACTTTTTATGAGGTGTGAATTAAATTATTTAAATAAAACATGCCAAAAGACGAACCATTAAATAAATAAAAAAAAAATAAAAATTATCTAAACAAAACAACAAAATTGCTCTGTTATTTTTGTATTTTTTTTTAAATGAGACAACAATAGCAACAGAAAGATGAATTTTACTAAAAAGTCTTGGACTATAAAATTCATTCATGCTTTTGCGACTCATGTTCACATTTGATCAGTGACAAGGTTAACACAAACCCGACCCCTCTGACCACCATGTCGACATTTTATTTAAGAAAAAAAAAAAAGCAGCTTTTTTAATCAAGAGCGCTCGTCACCATTTCCATTTAAATGAATTGTGTTTCGGAGCCGAACCGAAATAACGACTATCATTTGCTAACTAAAACCAGTAGAATTGCTTTCTTAAGGCAATTTCCAGAGTCAAATGTGTTTGGTCTTTTGTGTGCGTGTGTGTTTTATGAGCACATTATATTTTATTATAGAAGATCGAATAAAAAATTAATTTACCAGTTCAGAATAGAACAGAACAGAACTCAGACAGTAGTCGTCTTGAGTGTGGTACTTTTTAGCACGATTTGTCTTATTGCCTCTGTCTGTCTGTTTGTCCGTCGTGTGACGGAAAACATTTTCTACGCTCATTTCAAGCTATAACGACAAGAGAGCACATTTATGGCATTCATAGGAGGCACGTGCGCGACATCAAAATGGAATTTGATTTGGTTGTTGTAGTTTTTGTGTCTAAACGGATTTGTTGGCGAATTTGCTAAAAAAAAAAGAGAAGAAGAAGAGGAAAAAAAAATTATAAAAACAAATTCAAAAAAATGTTACTCGTTGCGCGTTTTCGATAATGTGCACAGAGATTAGCTTCATATCGTCATACTGACGTCCGCACTAACGACCGGCAATGTTAAGTTAGTTGAAGAAGGAAGTATGCGGTGCGGGGTTATAAGTTAATGTGCGATAAGGTTAAAAATAGCAGCAAAGTTTTATTTTCATATTTGATGTTATTTGCTTTATGGTTCAATATATTTATTGCTTTTTTTTTCTTTGCCATAAATCAATTTGCTTGCGAGAAGAGCAATCATTAAAGGCAAAAAGAACAAGTAGCAGCAGCAGAATAACTTGACAGAAAGCTGCTTGTTAGCAAAGCAAAATGTGGCGTGTCTGCGTGCGTGAGTGACGTCTGCTTGTTGTTGCTTATTATATTTATTATTTTAACATTTCGTATACGCAGCGTTGAGCAAATAATCAAACAAGTGGCACGTGTATATTATTCTGTTGTCGTTGAACTATGACTGGTACGTCAGGTAGTAACGGTGCTTCGTGTTTAGTAGTTAATGAGACAGTCATGGACATGGGTCATTGCAAAAAAAATAGGCTCGAACATTTTTGTTGCTTCACTTGCGTCATTGTGTTGAACTGAACACATGTTAGTTTTCATCCGTGCGCTGTTCTTCGATCCTGCAAGTAAAAAAAAAACACATTATTTTTTTTTTTTGTTATAAATTTTTTTTTTATTTGTTCATTCATTTGTTGTTCGATTGTTTGTTCGTTTGCTGCCAATTGGGTCATTTCGCACACGTGTGTCTGGTTTAATGACTTTTATTTCCACACGCTTTGTCGCTATAATAAATTTTTATCGCCTTTGCCCGCTTGCTCCACGCTGCCGTCTCTCTCTATCGCTCTTGCTGTTGCTTGTTGGGTGTAAATCGAATAACATCGAACAGTGTCTTGGGCCTCCAAATATATTCAGACATGCGGCAATTGACAGAGCATGAGCGCAACTTAGAGTTGATTAGTCATGCTGTATCATCTTGCCATAACATGCTCACTTACTGCTCTCTCACACGCACTCTCTCTTTACTTCGTTTGTTTGTTTGTTTTCTTTGCCTACCTCTGTCTCTGTCTGCCTGCCTGGTCGTTTTTAATAGCGTCGTGCAATTATGTCTTATGTATGTTCAATTACCGATATTTTGTCTCTCGTCTTTCTTGCGTTGCGCCCGCTTGCGCTCATACGCTGCCTCGTGCCGTGACGTTTTGCCGTCTCGTTGCCATAACTGAATACAATTATGACGCATGTTGATTACTCGTTTTTTGACACATGTATGAGACGCATTGCCTCTAAGTTTTTTTTTTTTAATTTTTTGTTTGATTTCTTTCACGCGCATGTGCTCAGATAACAAGAAAATTAGCACTTTGCTGTTGTTGTTTGTTGTAGTGAAAGCAGTCTTCGGATTCGGCAGATATACCAGAAGAATTTACGCAGACAGATAGAGCAAAAAAAAAAAAAAAAAACACTATAACTTGTGCAAATATTTATTATATGGAAAATTTCCACGTTCCAAATGCAAGATTGCTGTTCTTCCTACCGCACTTTCATTAGCTTGTTCAGTTGCTTTTGGTGTTGTTTGCATAAATTAGATAAAAGTTTTGGATTCGCGTGCGCTGAGCGTACTTCCGGCTTATCAGATCGACTGTCAGTCAGCGTCGTTTAATAGCTTTGTGAAAAAATTGTTAGCAAAAAATTGAAAACGCTTTGTTGCATTTACAATGGTGTTCCATTGATTTGAACAGAAAATTGGTATATGACAAATGTGTGTTTATTTTTATATAACCTTCACTTAGATATATGTATAATAACTTTCGCTATAAGGTCAGAACGACTTTGATAGTCCGGACAGTTAGATTATAACTTCTCAGATATGAACTCATAAGTTGATGACAATAAAGTTAGCTCCCCTACTCTGGAAACTCTGTTAGTCACTGTTGATAATAACATTGAGGCATGAAAATAAGATTTTAACAGTGCGTCTGAATATGAAACCTATTGATTTTTGTATTAAAGAAGCTATTAAAAGCACTCTTTATATATATTTTTTAATAGTGTTGCCAAAATACCCTCGTTAGTCATCAATAAAATATTATATTAATTTTTGAATTGCCATATTTCTCTTATATAATTATTAATTCTAATATAGAAGTGTGGTAGATGAGCGTTTTGGCTTGATAGTCCTGTTTCCGGTACAAACTTATGACTAAAAAATGCTCAATTCACGCCAAATGTCTCTAGAAAAAAGGGAATAAGCAAGAAAAGATTAAGTAAATAAATGAAAAATGCGATTCAAGATTAACAAATTGAGCGACATGTGACACTGACGTTGGAAACTGTTCGTTTTGCTTTTGTCATTTGAGTCTTTGTCTTGACAATTGTTTCGTTTTTCTTCTTTATGCTTGTCTCGTGTCATGTTTTGCTCCTGCTTCTTTGGCTTCTCTTGATTTCAATCGTCTTTGCGTTGTTTTGCATATTTTATGCATTCTGCCAAGAAAAGTCATGCGGCGAAAACGTTTTATTTTGCACAAGGGGTTCATTAATTTGAATGGGACTGTGGGACTAAGCTTGAGTTTGCCAGACGTTTACTTTGTATACCTCAATTTATGAGCTCAAGAATGTCAGTTAGAGGCACGCAACAGTCAAATGCTTATTGCGCACATTAGGAAGCATTTTTTTCTGTATTTTTTCTTGCTTGGTCCATGAATAACGCTATTGGCGTATGAGTAATATTTTTACATACACAAAAAAATTACTCATACTTAACTAAAATTTTATTTCCACATTTCTCTATAGAAAATTCTAAGCATGTCAATGCAAACGATTGAATTATAAGATTTCGAGCGTAAAAATTACTTTGTGCATGTGCTTTGCTTTATTTTGTTGGCATGTATTAATAGATGGCCAATAAAAGTACTACAATTAAAGGCCCCATTTCGCAGCAGTTCATTTTGTGTGAAGTAATGAATTTGGTATTAGAATCGAACCTCATATCTTTCACTTCATTGTTGAAGACAATAAACTTTCAACTACAGTAGGAGACAAATTAAAACAAATTTGGTTGTCTGAAACATTTCCGCTTCTATTAGATTATATATTCAGTTCGTCATTTTAGAAGTTTTTCTCAACTAACATAAATGGTTTAGTTTACACACAATGTGAACTGCTGGTGAGTCGTTGCTTTGCTTGTTTACAAGAGCAAAATTTTGCCAAATTTAAACATGAAACTTAATTCTTGATGTGAGAAGAGTCAACAGCGAATCATCGCACCACTCGAAAAGCCATTGACTTTGAGTTTATACACACGCACGCTCACACACACAACTTCCTGTAGTTGGTCATGCTCGTCTGCCATTAACTTGATCTTTCTTCTGTTGCCCCGGCGACCCAAACACATGAGCTGGTCCGTCAGCTGTTGTCCACATGCGTTTGTCGTATCTGATTTCACATCGTTTTCGTTGTTTTTTTGGAGAATTTTTTACAGATTCCATTTTATACTTGTCTTTTTGTATCTTTTCTTTAACTGTTTTCTTTTTGTTTCTTTATTTAAGCCGCTCTTTGCATTTAAGCTTAATTTGTTGCCATCAAAATGTCTCACAGCAGTACTCTTTACTCCTTCGTTTTGGATTGTCATTCATTTTGTATTGCGCACCTTTTAAAATGCTTCGCCTTACGCGGTTTTAATATGGCGCGTGGGATTTAAGCGTGCGCGTTTATCATCATCATCATCAACATCATTATCATTATTATGTATTATCGTCATTGTCATTGTCATCCAAATCATCATGATCATTACGGACAACATCATTTTGATGGCATTGTCGTTGTTGTTTTTGTTGTTGCTTCTTGGATTGCTGCCAACGAATGAAATGCGCTGCCAATGAATGTACGCTCTGTCGTTCGTTCGGACAGTCGGTCGGTCGCACATTGACGGCACGTGTATCCACCATTCGCTTTTGTAATTACATTTTCGAATAATGAAAACACGAGCACACAAAAATATAAATGATGAAGGGGCAAAAAAAAAAAGCAAAAAAATAAATAAATATCAGAGACCGTCGCGAAACGAATTTGAACAAGTTTAAATGAGCGTCTGAGCGCATAAAAGCAGCCAAAAGCGGATGCTTTATTATGATTTGCAATTGATTTCATTGTTGGCACAATATTCTTACAGTCTGTCTGTCTGTCCTTCCTCACACTAAAAAAATGGATTTATGGACATGTAAACTTTGTTGCTTTGCTCAAGCTGAAGAAGGCAAAGAGCAAATTCTTAGTTTTTTATGTTTTTTTTTATTATTATTAATTTAAAGTTTATAAAAAGAAGCGCAAAAAAGCAAATAAACCAAAAATATCCAATTTTTTTTTTGCGAATAATTTTTTTTTTCTGCGCAAAGTCATTATTCTTCTTCATCTTTTGCTCTTGTCTCTTGATTTGTGTTACTTTGCGAATTTTTTTTTTCGTTGTTTTCGTTTTTGTTTGCATATTTATCAATAAATAATAAACAAAAGAAGCAACGAATAACAGCAGATACAAAAAAAAAAAAAAAACAAGGAGAAGACGAAGAAGAAGAGAAGTATGTATGTATGAATATAAAATGTTAATACCCAAAGGCATGTTTGACGTGCACGCGCAGCGCCACTCAATTCCGTTATCGCCTTCCCCGCCCGTCGACAGTCGTCGATTCAGAATAGAAGTGCCAACATATGTGTGTATGTGTGTGTGTGTGTGTGTGTGTGTGTGTACGCGCGTGTTTTGTGAGCTTTTTAGCTACTGTTTTGCGACTATAACTGAATGGCGACTGCTTGCACACTTCTTGATTTCCTCGTGCCACTTTTATCATCACATTTGCCTTTGCCGAAATATGTTATTAAAGCGAAAATATTTAGATAAATAAACACATAAAGTCAATTTGTTTATGCCGAACATTGAATACTCTACATAAGACTATGAATTTAAGGTTTTTTTTGTTATATTGCCGTATGTGTAGTATAGCACAATGTAACATAGGAGCGTATCATATTGTTTTTTTTTGAAGGCTGACAATTTTCGAATCGTCCGGTTTATTGGATTTTTAATTTAATTGTCAATATCACTTTGAATTTTTGTTGAAACAAAAATAATAATTTTCTTTGGAAATTAATCTTTAATTTATTAGACTTTATAAGAGAAGAAGTTAGAAGAGAACCTCCTCAAATTACGTAATATTAAATTAACTATAGGGTCTTCAGTAAAATCTTACTAAGGAAGTGAAATTAGGATTTGGGTAGGTTTGTCAAAATTTTACTAATTCTTCCAAACAGTTCGGTTGATTGAAGTTTCAAGGAAAAGAACTCAGGCTATATGTAGAAATTCTGGAACATCCGGTTTGACGAGCTGACAACCTTTATAAATATTATATTGCATATAATTCAAACAGCTTTTTTTTTAACTCTCTTATTATTTCGCTTTCAAATTAGATCAACAAAATATTCATTGCTCCAAATGACATGCCATTTTGTAGTTCAAAAATTTAACAAGAGCTTCTCATAGGCGTAGACCACCTATTTTTATTAATATTGAAAGCCATTTTTCATTTAAGACATACCACACTCGTACGAACATTTTATTTATATGTTCAAATAGTTGATGTTGTGGTTGTTGTTGTCATTATTTACGCGAAGAAATATCAGAAATACCATTGGCAAATGGTAGACTGATTGACGTTTTTATGTTCGTTTAGCGACAGAGATTTATGTGAACAACCCAGCCCGTCAAAGTCCTTGGGCTTAACATGCAATGGCAAATTGACCTCAATGATCTTAAATGTTGATCACTGTTAATGAATTGCAATGAACATGACACATTCTGCATCACAGCATGCAAGCGGCGGCGGCACTTTGCTCTCCTTCAATCAACGCAAAAAATGATATTTCAAACGCAAAATTGAAACAAAAGAGCACAAAAACAAAAATTAAAGGAAAATTGAATTTTAAAAATATTTTGATCGGCGGCCGTTGAACCTTTGTGTTTTGTTGTACTGTTTTCATTTAATTTTACGTCGAAAAAAACAAATAATGATGATTATTATTATTATGTTTTTTTGTTTTTATTTTATATAATTTGTTGTTGTTGTTTATATTTTTTTTATTGTTTTGCTCATCATTGTCACTGTTGTTGCTTTCACCATTTTTTTTTTGTTGTTGCGCGCGGCGCATATTAAATTGCCGACAGCAGCGCAGCGACGTTTTTGTTACTGCTTTGGTTTAGTTTGGGGCTGGTCTTAGGCACATGGGGCCTGACACGTGTTTTGGGTGCGGCTTTCGTTTTGCTTTGACTCAATTCGTCATTGTTTTGTTGCTTTTATTGTGAAATTAATTATTAAATTCTTCTATTTTTTGTAACTTGCAGCAAACGGCACATCAGCCGCAATTAAATCAAACACAAACACACAAACGTTTTCAAGATGGCACCAACAATTTGTTCGGAAAAGAAGCAACAACATTCAAATCATCATCATCATCATCACGCACAGCATTGTCATCATTCGCAGCATTATCATCATCAGCATCAGCAGCAGCAGCACAATCATCATCATCAACATCAATTACGTATCAAAGATCTGCGTCGTCGTGTGGAGACATCGCGTAATACAGCAGCAACAACATCCGCACCATTGACAGTGTCGTCAAAGAGTAATGCGCTCACGAATACAACAAATCATCAACATACAATAGCAGCCACAACAACAACTACAGCAACAGCTAACGTCGCTGCTTCCGCTCCAGTAAGCTCAGCATCGTTGACGACATCTGCAGCATCTGCAACTAGAATAACGCCTGCAGCTTCATCCTCTTCGTCGCCGCGCTTTGTCGACTTTGGTAAGTAAAACGTTTATGAATGACGTGCTCAAGCTTCCTCTGTTCTTTTTTTCTGTTGCTATTTTTTTACGATTGATTTCTTTCGCTCACATGTGCTCTACTACAGTCTCCTTTAGTCATAGTTATGTCTCTATGAATTAGAGATGCGTGCGTGATGTGCGTGTATTAATCATTAGATTTCTTGTTGTTCGTGCAAGTCTTTTAAAAAAGGAAAAAATACTCTTAAATTAACATTATCATGTTATTCATAAAATATTCAAGATAATAATGGGAATTCGTGAATTTACATATTTTTTTTTTAAATTGTATTTTGATCTAACTATTGAATTATTAGAAATTTGAGGTATCGAAAAATTATAACGTAAAAATGAACTCTGAATCTATAAAATTTGAATTTTTCGTTCTTATTTGTGACCGAAAATTTTTAATAATCTTACAAGAGTCATAATATATAGATATAAAGTATATATTTATATAATTCTTATGAGCTCGACAAGCCGAGTTGTTATAGCCATGTCAATTTGTCTCTATCGAATATACTTCGGACCTTGGCGGAATATTAACAGTACAGATTATATAGATTGGATAGATTATGAGTATTGCTTTGTTTTTTTATACTCTTCACGCAAGTGAATAGTATTATAACTTTGTCCTGAAGTTTGTAACAGCAAGAAGGAGGGGAGGGGGACCCCATAAAGTATATATATTCTTGATCAGCTCGACAAGACGAGTTGATATAGCCATGTCCGTCTGTCCGTCCGTCCGTCCGTCCGTCTGTCTGTGAATATGCTATCTCCTCCCACAGTTTTGAAGATATCGAGCTGAAATTTTGCAGGGAGTCTTCTCTAATGTGTGGTCAAATCATTCGTCGGAACCGGCCATATCGGATTATTGGAACTGGTAGCCCCCATACGAAATGAAGAAGAAAAACAAATTTGAATCGTTATATGGAAAACTTTTTTGTTTTGGCAGAAAGAGGGCTGACATTTCAAACATAGTAGTTTAACATAGTCCGACACAATGCCTGAAAGTTTCAATGAGATCGGGCAACTAGAACTGGTAGCTGCCATACAAAATGAAGAAGAGGAAGAGAAATTAAGATTTAACGTCGTTGTATGGAACACTTTTTTGTTTTGTATGATAGAGGGCTGAAATTTTAATCTTAGTAGTTTTACATGGTTCGATTAAATGCCTGAAAGTTTCATTGAGATCGGGAAACTGGAACTGGTGCCTGCCATACAAAATGAAGAAGAGGAAGAGAAGCAATATTCACGTCGTTGTATGGAAAACTTTTTTGTTTCTTAACCAATTGACATGAAACTTCACAGTTATGTTCTTGGGGAGGCATTAAAACTATTTTGACAAAAATGGGCATGGTTACGCCCGCTTTTAGCGAAAAACAATATTTGCATATCTCCGGTACCCAGTGAGCAAAAACAATGAAAATTTGTATATAGGCTAATTAGATGAAGAAAAAATATATTCAGTCAAAAAAATAGGCGTGGCACAAGAAATAAGCGTGAAGAGTATTTAAGCATCAGCCTTGCTGAAGTTAGCGTCCTTACTGGTTTTTGTGTGTTTTTCTTCCTGATTATTTTTTGTATCTTACCTCCAAAAAAGGGAACAAATGAATTTCTATCCCTTTTTGTAGGAATATAAAGATTATTAGACTCTTTTAGAACTGTTTCTTCTAAATCCAACCTATCCAAAAAACCAATTGCTTCTTATACATCGAACACAACGTGTCTAAACGTGATATATGATGTAAACAACTGATTGTTTCGTGTTATGCGTGATTTTTGTTATTTTAAATTTATTCACTTGCTCATCTCTAGTTTCATTCGGCATGCCTGTGTGTGTGTGTCTGTGCCGAAGCACGCGGCGGTGTCGTCGTCATTGTTCTTGTCTACGTAACATTGACTTATTTTTACTCACTTTGTTTCTTGTTTGAACAATCGCAAATGTGCTTCCTCTATGCTATCGTTGTCGTTTGTTTTTGTTTTTGCACAGCTGTGTTTTTTACTGCGTTTGTCCATCATTGTTGTTGCTGTTGTCGTTGCTGCTCACGTTACTCGGCCATGTTTAATTAATTTATGAAAAGCAACGATCGCTTTGCGCTTCTTCGTAACCGATGTGTGTGTGTGAGTGTCTGCTTTGAGGAGATAGACTGTGCTGTACTGTGTTGCATTGTGTGATAGCACGTTACTTTCCGCCTGTCTGCCTGAGCTAATCACTTGGGCGCAGTAGTTACCATGTGCGCTTTTTTTGCATTCAATTTTTTTTTTTTTTAATGTTACCGTTGACGACATTTATTTTTTGTGCATAACTTTGAATATTTCCTCAGTCGTGTTAGTTCTTTTGGCTGCTATTGCTGCTGCTGAGCTGTCGGCGTCGAATTTCGATTACATGTTGCAGCACGTGTTGCTCACTGAACGCGCATTGGCACGTGCTGTATACGTTGAGAGTGTTGCAACATTGACTGCGCCTTTGACGTTGTTAGTTATGACATCAAATGGGCAAATTCAATAAATGTTTGCGGAAGTGGCGGCACAAATGGACTTTCTGAAAAAAAATGACGCAATTAAAATAAAATGCACGTTTGTTAAACTGAACAAATCAGAAACAACTATCTTGTTGTTTTTAAAATGTTTACTCAATCGAGTGTTCGTTGTATAGAAAGTTCTCGGTCTCGAATTTAACTAAAGATAAAATTTTATAAGAGACCAAATGTCAGAAATGTCGATTTGTTTATCTGTTTCAATTTTGAGCTAACATTCTGATGTATTTAGAATGGTCTTTAAAAGTTTCCAAATCGCATCAACATTGCACATGGCATGATGAATCGAAATTACTTCTTTTCTTGTTCTTTGAATGGTGGCCGAATTCGAAACTCATAAATAAAAACTTTTCCAATAATTAGTCTTGGAAATTCACTTTAAAACATGATAATTACTTTCAACAAATTGACGTTCAAAGTACGCAAAAAAAAAAAACGTCACGACAGCGTTGCCGTCACTTTTTGCGACGTGCATCTTACGACACGTTGCGTGTGCCGTGCCGTGCCTTATTTATAGCTCTGCTTGCCGTAACTCAATCGCTCAATCAATTAGTCAGTCATTTGGTTGGTTATACATTCATTTACTTCGCTTTCTCTGCAAGCTTTGCCAGCTTTTTTTTTTTTTTTTTTTATTTCTGATAGTTTGATTTCATTTTGCTTGCTTGCACACAGTCTAAGAAAATAATGATGAGTGCGTTTTTTATGGAAAGTTGTGTTGGGTGTGCAATAAAAAGGCGTTAGCACGCCGCAATGCCACGTGCATGATTTTCTTATCGTGCCGATGACTTTCGCTCATTTAGCTGAGGCAGACATTAATACAGCGTACATCAACACAACTCGATTTGATTTAATTAATGAAATGTGTGTGTGTGTGTGTGTGTTTTCTTTTAAGGGGTTAGGCCACTCTAGAAATATTGAAAAATCTTTTTTTTTTTTTTTGTTTAATCTGTCCCTTAAGACCTTAAAAATGATGTGTCAAAAGATCAAAGCCGGAAAAAATTTCTAAGTACACGATTTTTCAATTTTAGTACAAAGCCTACTAGTACTAGTACATGTAAACTCAAAACTTCAAACGCGTTTATCTCAAAACTGTATTTTTTCAGTTGGCCGGAAGCATAACTCGTACAATTTTCATTCGATTTACCTGAAATTTTGTACATAGCTTGGGAAAGCCATTGCCTAGAGAAGTACGTAGGATTTTTTTTTTAAATTGAATAGTTCATTTTTTATTAACAATTGTTTGATGATTTTTAAGGCAAATTTTGAATTTTTCACTTTGAAAGTGCGCCATTTTGTTTAAAATTAAAATATCAAAAAACCCCTACGTACTTCTCTAGCTGTGGGTGTATAGATTACGAAAAAATAAACCTGATGGTTCTAATTAAAAAATTACGGGAGCTGTTGATCCGGCCGTGGACCTCTAAAAGTGAAAACGTGGTCAGTAAAACTTCTGTGCAGCCGCCATTTTTAAATTAATCACTCCTACAAAAATTTTTGTAAATAGCTAATAAGACCTACAATAAATGTTCATAATTAGAATTTCAATTTATTTTGTAGTTTTTCTAGAAAAAAAATTCAAAAACAGCCTATTTTTTGCTGCTCTAGAGTGGCCTAACCCCTTAAGGAAAGTCAATTCTCTGAAGCAGAAATTCATTCAAAATCGGTTTTAGTCTAATTGAGCGCGAATAATACGCGACATCGTTAGCTATTGCAGGCAATATGACGCCAACAAGCGCTCGTGGCATGACTGGGCGTTGCTACGAATTGAGTTCCATTGAGATAAGTTGAGGTCGGTTGAGGGGTTGAGACGGCAACACTTTCAAAAATGCAATGTCGACGATTACGAAACGTGCGAATACAAAAAATAAAAAAAAAAAATAGTCAAGGTAATTTTAAACTTGGCATGATGGAGTGTGTGAAGCGGAAGGGGTGGACTGACAATAACAACGAAAAACGAGTGTGCACATTATGAGTCAAGTGAAAAAACCAAAACAAAAAAAAAAATCGTAATTCAAGTGCAAATTTTGCTTTCTCAATACATGCACTTGTGTGTGTGTGTGTGTGTGTGTATTTGTGATTATGCAACAATTCATGATAAGTTAAAAAGTGTTTGTTGAGGTTGGTGGGCGGAGTGAAGAAATTACAAAATTAGTTAGAAAACGAAATGAGAAATCCCAATGGGCAAATATTGCCCCAGCATTAAAATAGCACAACATGACGTATGCGTGACTTTTTGCACTTATTCCAATTTCTGTTTTTATCAGAAACGACATGAAAGCAAAAATGTAAAACGAATATTTGCAAAAAAATCAAAAAAAAAAAAATATATATATTTACAAATAAAACAAAATACAATCAAACAGTACAAAAGTATCTGACATGTGCTCAAGTTAAACGCTACTTGGCATGCACACGTCAACGCCGCATGACCCTGACCACAGACACAACAGTGCTTATATGTTTGTATACATGGCGTAAAGAGATGTAAATCTAACCCTGGCGAAGATAGTCAAACGGAAGTTGCTCTTGCATAAGATTGAAATTGATTGATGTAAAAGTAACGTGTTTGCACTGAAAAAAAAAAACTAACATTGCAATTGAAAGATTACTAACCAAAATGAATAAATGTATGTAAATGTCATCACATATACATAGTTACATATGTATGTATGTAAATGCCTGCGCGTGTATTTGTATATTAGCATAAATTAAATTTTTCTAAGAAGCAACACGTTTTTTTTCGGTTGAATTTCGTTATATGTATATGCGATTCGATTGTTTTTATTTTTTTTTTTTTTGTATTTCATTTTTATTCGCGACGAATGGTTAAGCAAGAGGGTCAAACCAAAGCGGCCAAGTAGTCTCGGCAGTTGACTTGGTCACGTTTTTTTGCACACACGCGATGGCAACAACGACACCAACAACAACAACAACAATCAGATCAACAATTATGAAAACGTCGAGCGTTGAGCTTTTTGCAAATATACACATATATATATATATATATATATATATATAAGTATAAATTGCTGTTCTGTTTTGCGACATTTAAACTGAGCTACGTGAATCGACTATGACTATGTTGTTGTTGAAGTGGAAGTCATCGTCGTCACGGTCGTAGAATCATAGCGTTGTCAACGTCGCCTTTGATTTATTATTTATACAATATATGTACGATATATACAACTAATGTTTTGCCGTCTATTCCATGTTGTTTTCTTTTTTTTACATTTATTTATTTGTTTTCATTTACAGTTGTTGCGAAAGGTGCATTGAACTCAGCCACAGCAGCTGCTGCCGCATCAGCGGTGTCGTTTGCTTGGCGTCAACGTCGACGCAGTCGTTGTACAGAACAGTTGCGTACACAAATCTCCGACAATGTGGTCTCATCTTCAACACACATGGAAGACGATGATGATAGCGTAGATATCGATGAGGCCGATGACAACATTGGTAATAATTTTGGCGCCCAGAATCTGAGTTATAGATATATGCGCGGTAATGGAACAACTACGCCGCTGTCGCCTGACAGCAGCACACGCACACTGGTGCCCTCTTCGCCCTCGGTTAGTCCCAATGAGAGCGAAAGCAGCGACTGCTATGAGACCGGCGACAGTGATACAACCATGGATATCGATGATGTCGATGTTGACGTTGATGTAAGCGGTGCGGTGAAGCGTATACATTCCAGCAGCGTGCGCAGCAGGCAGCAAACGGTTACAGTATTAAAAGCAAATGAGACTAAAAATGGTGGCGGTGGTGGAGGAGGCATTGGTAGAGGTTGCCATCAGCAAAATGGACTGCTCGGCATTGCCATAAAGACAATTAAGCTCGTGCAGCGCAATCAATTGCTGCAGAAGCGTTTGGCACAGCTGCAAATGGAGACGTCCGAATTTATCGCATCCGTGTTGGCCAATCCCGAGAATAGGCATTTTCGTGAGAAAATGAATAATGCAACAAAAGCGATTGAGCCTAAACAACGTGCCAACATGTTGCTGAGGCATTAAGCGACGAACATGTTTGCATGTTAGCACAAAGTTGTTTAAAGATGTTGCCGCAACACAAATTGTTGGCGAAAATTTTGTCGGCGCACATGTTGCTAAGACGCTGCGCAAGAGAAAATTACCAAGGCATGCTTTTAGGCGCGAATGGAATTGTGACATTTTTTTATGGATCTGTGCATAGAAGTTGTACCGCAGCGCATCACAGTGCATATTATGCTTTGCCTGCTGATGCGTAGCAATAAAACTGCGCAGTACAATATTTTAATAAACAAAAAAAATATTATTTTCCTTTGTTTATAATAACATTTATTTCACTGCAGTACAATAAAATGCTTTAGCATTACTGCCAAATTATGTTTTAATTAATGTTTTGCATTGCTAATGCACTGCAGTACTGCTGCTATGTTTGTAGATCCGTTGTAGAAGTGAAAGCAAGTCGTACTGATAACAAGTAAAAGTTTAACATTTTTTTAATTAAATATTAAATTACGATTATATATTATATTTATACAAAAGCGCGTAGTTTTTTACGTTTGTTTTGTACGCATTAACTTTGATAGATTTGACTTTTATTTGATAAAGAAATATGTGTAATAATTAAATATAAAAAAAAAAAAAAAAACAAAACAAAAAACTTATTCAAACTTTGAAAATCTTGTTATAAATTTATTCGCTTCTTGTGCTTTTTTTATTGTAAAATGAATATATCATTAAACTTTTTCTCAAGTAAAAGCAATTTCGCAACAGCAAAAACTGTTATACGTAATTAATAATAAGTAAAATAAAAAATAACAACAAAAAAAAATCAGTTTAAGAAACAAAAGAAAACAAGATCTTTGTATCAAATCATAAATCATTTAAATTTTTTAGACTTAAGCTAATGAATCAAGTGCGTATTCTAGTTCTTAATTATCATGTGTGTATTTCTCTTCAAGTCCCTTACAAAAACAAAAGAAATTTTGCGAATGAAACCAAATTTATGCGATCTTATTTAAAACTATCTTTATTAATTTGTTACAAAAACAAGTTCTTTTTATACAATACATTTTATCAAAATCTTTCATATTGTAGTATACATTAAAATACATATTTAATGAACATTTATAGTGTTAGTTATGGCAAAGGCGAAGAATAAGACGAAGAAGCATCATCATTTAATTAATGCCGTTAAAATTAATAAAAACATAGCATATTAAAGAAAATTATGAATTTAAAATTTGTTGTTTTTATTTTTTTGGATTCTGGTTTCTGGTTAAATGTTTCATTGCTATTAAAGCAGCCGATTTCTATAAAAAGTTCTCTAAAACAAGCGCCATCTCTCGTATGGACCGCTCTTTGTGAAATGCTGTCTTTGCCTTCAGTCAATCATCAGTCTTGCCCACTAATCTTTGGCTTTAACGCACTTATGCCGTACTCGTGCATATCTGCCATAAATTTTAATTATGCTCAGGTGAGGCTCAGCTTTTTTCCATTATTTTACAGCCCGTGGTGATGATCACGTCTATTTTATATTTTCAATGTTTATTGTACGATTTATTTGTCATGGCAACAGCATAAATAACACCGAGCCAGGCAATGGGTGGGAAGCTTATTTCTGTATGTCATTTGAGTTGAACTTGACAGCAAAAAAAAAACGAAAAAACCATAACAAAAATAATACAATAAAATCAACGTTTTGTAATTGAATTGTGTAAGCTGATTTAATGTAATTGGCGTAATTTACGGCGGATTTGTGGCCAAATTGTGCGCACAGACAATGAAGGCAAGTGAAGAAATTTCTCTCATATTATTTACTTGCTGATATCAGAACGCATTGCGTGGCAAACGAGAAGGACTTTTGAAAATTAAGGTCTTAGTGTCTTTATCACGAAAGTATAGAGACTACTCAATCAAACTCAATCGGTCCTATAGTTTTGTAGATCTCTTGGTGAGAGATTGATTGCAAAAGAGTATATTTTCACAAGGTTTGCTTTTGAATTGTTTATTTCTTGTATATTCTTTATCTGCTGAACAAGACATATTGATATAGACATGACCTTCTGTCTTTCGGTTTTTATTCAATCCAAACTACTCCTAGAATTGTAAAGTTATCAATTAAATTTTAATACAGAAATTCTTCTTATTACCCAAAACATTGAAAAATCCCGTTAGGGAATGCTCGGTTAAAAATGGTGTGAAAAAACCGACAACTTTCTTGTTTGTTTTTTTTTTTATTATTGTAAAATTATATCGATTTGAGAGATATTTTGGACAACCTTCAGATCGCGTTAAAACACATGCAGAGTCATCCCTATTCATTTGTGCTTTTTTGTCTTTGAACTGACAAATTTTGTTCATACTTTTATTTAATTAAAGCGTTTGCTTTGTTCAATAAAACAAAATCAATTTATATCATGTATAATGCTATTACAGCTAGACGAAAGTCGAATCATGCGGTAAAAAAAGTAAAAAAACGACGATGAATTTGCAAAAAAATCATGTTTGAAGCGCGAACGTCGATTGCATGTGAGAAAGAGAAAAAAATCGTAATAATACAATTTACAATAATTTCAGTTTTTTGCTTATTTATTGAACAATTTCGCGCACCGGCAATAAATTTACTTTTGATGTAAGAAAACAAAAAACCATTTGAATATTTGCAACTTTTCGAAAAGTTCTCAAGGTCAACGAGCAAAGTCAAAAAAGCAGAAAAATTAAAAAAAAACGAGAGTTGTGAAAGTCACCGAAATTAACGATAAAACTTTGTGTAAAAGATGCGCCAAACAAATATTTTAAATTAGGTTTCTATGCAAATTATTAAAAAAAAAAAAAAAAACACAACAAAATGTTTACAAATTAAAAAACATAACTTTATGCTACGCACTAAATGGCGATTAGTGGCGCACAGCTTTTGGCTGATTTACAACAGAAAATTACCCACGAATATTTGGGCCAAAACAAGCGGCCTTGAACTTTTTGGCTGACAACAAGACGACGTGCTGACTTGACCGAGCAGCCATCAACTGTTGGCGCTCAAGCGTTCAATTGCCTACCGGAAGCACATTTTGTTGAGTAGCGATAAGTCACTGAATCGTTAAAATCTTTCGCATGCGTTTGCTAATAAGTCTTTTATGTGACCGTAGATAGTAATAAACACGCTAAGCGTCTAGTTTGTATTGACAGCCGCAATAGAAGCCGCAACGACAACGCTCAAGCATAACACACATACAAACAGACAAATATTTTAACGAATAAGCAAACAAACACGACTGAGTCGCGCATCGTTAATGACTAATCACTAGCGACAATAAATGAGCTACCAAAAAATACAAGCGTCTTGCAGATTCACAACACACTGAGCGTGTTGAATGCGTGCCAAAAATAATTCAAACACGAAAACAAGATGAAATTCGCAAGTTCAGCTTTTGAACTTGAAATCATCAACACATTTTGAAAATAGGTGAACAAAAGAGGTGTCAAAATGCTAGCTAAGCAAAATCGAAAGTCAGCGACTTTTTGATGCGCTGCAACTTTTTCCCTTCTATCAAGTAAAAGTCGAAGATGATGTGGACGTACTAAATCGATTTTTCTCGTCATCTTGATCAAGAATATATTTACTTTATGGGCTCTTAGTCCTCTCGTTCTATGCGTTAGATAGTTTTAATCTGAAGCCAATTAATTATAATTATAATATGCTTTTTACGAATTTGTTTGCGTAGCGCAACGAATGCCCGAGAGAAAGAAACCCCCACTTGATGCCAAGCACAAAGCAAATCGAACCTTTGTTCAATCGAGTCCAAAAGGTGATCTACGCGCTGTCTAGCATGTAATCAAACAAATCAACGCGTTTGATATTGATCACTTCAGTCAGCTACTCGGCTTGAGCGTCCAGCGTTAAGTCGTCGCTTGGTTAATTGAAAGCTTCAACGTTGTGTGGCGTTCGCAAAGGCGGTCATTCCGCCAACGAGCGTTAAAGCGTGCGCAAGCGCAGCATCGACAACGTGATCAATTCAAATTACACATATTGTATATTTATGTATCTAACGACATAACTGTCATTTCTAAAGCGTATACTTATAGATAGGTTACAGAACAATAGTAACGCGTGTTTCACATCACTTACATACGTCCTGCGGCGCTCGCCACCCGTTAACAATCTGTAAGTGCAGTTTTTTTTTCTAAACGCTCGGTCGATCACTCCTATCCAAAACGTGTTCAGAATTTCACAAGCGCGCCAATTTTATTGCAATTGAAATATTGTCGTCATCGTCAAATAGTGTTGTGCATGCCAAAAGCGTTGCCGTTAATTATTGACTTAGAAGTGCATGCAATAAAGTTATGCGAAACCGGATTTGCATTGATTAATAGTCGCTAATTTAGGTAAAATTTTACATTACACAAGAACAACAAAATGAAAACATAAATAAAGTGCTGAAATTCGAAAAAATGCTAAAATAAGAAACATTTCATATAACATAATAAATAAAATAAATAAATCATCGACTAATTGTCTGTTTTGACTGAACGAACAAAATAATTGTGGCTTATAAGCCACGTTCGTTGCCGTGTGTAAACCGTGTAGCATCAATTGTGCCTTGAGTGACCTTCAAAACGGTCATTAAGTATTTCTTGTGCTTGTTCGATGCACTAGAAAAGGTGTGCGTGCATGCCCAAGTGCTCGTGTGTGTAATCATACTTAAAAATAGACCGAACCTGCAGTGATGTGTTTTAGCGTCAGTTCTTGATAATATTGCGCTCATACTACTCCTCTTCCCTTCCAACTGTCCCGCTGTGTCAACCCACTTGATTTATCTTTTGTTAAATTTTGTATATTATGCTATTGAAACGAAGCTCTTTTGTATATGTCTTGCTAAAGAATATCATTCGGCGATTTGATGAATGTTTTTTTTTTTTCTATACGATTTTATTCATTAGTTTGTTGCTTTGCTCTTGAAAATGTTAATAATAATAATAAAATTGGTGAGGAACATTTTACCATAACCTTGGCGGCATTTGTGGCGGATGGGCTTAACACTAAGACTTCAAGAAATAATACAATCGAAATTGGTGAACAATTAAAGTGTTGCTTTTTCAATTTTTAGTTCGTTTGTTTGATTTGGCCTATGAAATGATTTAAATCGCATTAGTTATAGAAGTCGAACCATGATTTAATTTAGTTTCTTTTACTTGAAGCTTAAGTTCTTAATGATACTTTTCAGTTAGCCAAGGTAACTACACAATTCAACTGGCCGTGAACCCTACTGGAGGCTTATTAACCGCACGCAGAAACTCAATTATCTCATGCATGATCTGTCGTGATAACTTTAATCAGGCTAGCAAATTATCGCAGTAATTTTGTAGCTATAAATATTTAAGCATTAAATTAAATTGTTGTTAATAACATTATAAATAAATTCACACATGCACAACTAAATGAGTGGAGCCATGTTGATTTGAAGTATTTAAGTTTTTTGCTCAAAAGTTATCCAAGTTATTCATTCGTTAATGGGTCAGTCGATCTTTACGTATTACACCCGCTGACATAGTTTTTATATTGTTTGCTTTTGCTTACTTTTCATGCCCCTTTCACGCTTTTGCGCTCTAAAAACAAGTAAAAATTTTTCAACTATTTTTGGTTTCTCTGTTTTGATCGGTGCCCAACCGGTCTTTTGTGCTCTTCGTTTTTAAGTTGTTTCTGTTTTTGTGCGCCGTTTTGCAAAATCATTATTTTTATTGGAATTTATTATTTTTTTGGAGCAATCCATTGACGGACGTTTGGCTTGGCTACAAAATCAATACAGGCAACATGCTTGTTAACGTCTTTGTTTTGCTTTTGTTTCGTATTACACAAAAGCTGTTGAACTTGAGCTCAAAACGCGCTTCGGCTTACAATTAACGAGCGTCTTTAAGAATAACGAGTAGCAGATAAATTTCGCGCGTCAATTCTTTATATTATAGAACAATTTCGCTTTTCATGAACGCGTTCGTTTCCAAGGCCAATGTGATTACGATTTATGTATAAGCTTTAATAATTATTATTATTATTTTCTTTTCATCAAACAGGAACATGTTGGGCGACACGCCTGCGTTTCAGCATGGCAATCTGCTGCGCATGCTCATTGTCTTCTGTTTGAGCATGTCGCTTTGCCGCGCACAAATGCTTGTCGATCTCGTGCGTGACTTTGAGACTGCCTTTCTAAATACACGCATACCGGACACGCTGCAATTTCGCGACGAGTATGATTTCATTGTGGTGGGCGCTGGTTCCGGCGGCTGTGTCGTCGCCAATCGCCTTAGTGAGATACCGAGCGCCAGTGTGCTCTTGCTGGAAGCCGGCGATCAGGAGACCTTCATCAGTGACGTGCCATTGACGGCGGCGCTCACACAAATGACACGCTACAATTGGGGCTACAAATCGGAGCCAACAGCGAATGCCTGCCAGGGCCTGAAGCAGGGTGTCTGCAATTGGCCCAAGGGGCGTGGCATTGGTGGCACAAGCTTGATAAATTTCATGCTATATACACGTGGTCATCGCAAGGATTATGACGATTGGGCGGCACTCAACAACACTGGTTGGTCATATGACGATGTCTTGCCTTACTTTACAAAGTCTGAACGTATTGGCATTCCGGAGCTGCT
Source organism: Phortica okadai (assembly GCA_034638295.1). NCBI lineage: Eukaryota > Metazoa > Arthropoda > Insecta > Diptera > Drosophilidae > Phortica > Phortica okadai. The sequence continues at coordinate 45,839,497 of CM067849.1, read as the reverse complement.
GAAGTCACCCTATCACGGCCGCCAAGGTACACTTGATGTACAATATACGGACTATAAGTCAAAACTGCTGAAGGCATTTCTCAATGGCGGCCGCGATTTAGGCTATGATATCACCGATCCCAATGGCGCTCAGCTTCTGGGCTTTTCACGTTCACAGGCCACGATCAGAGATGGTCGACGTTGTAGCACGAGTAAAGCATTTATTAGGCCGATCATACACCGTGAGAATCTCGATATCTCAATGAAGTCCTGGGTGACGAAAATACTTATAGATCCGCAAACGAAGACAGCGGTGGGCGTTGAGTTCACAAAGAATCGACAACGCTTTGTTGTGCGCGCCCGAAAGGAGGTCATACTCTCTGCAGGCTCGATTGCAACGCCGCAGCTGCTGATGCTGTCGGGTGTGGGTCCAGCAGAGCATCTACGCGAGTTCAATATTTCAGTATTGCAGGATCTACGCGTGGGTTACAATCTACAGGATCATGTGACATTAAATGGTTTGGTTTTTGTTGTTAACGATTCGACGGTCAACGATCAAAAGCTGTTGAACCCTAACGATATTTTACGTTACCTACTTGCGGGGCAGGGACCATACACGATACCAGGCGGCGCTGAAGCGTTTGCTTTCGTGCGCACACCAAGCTCGACTTATGGTGAGTTAAAATGAACTAATCATTTGCCTTCAGCTCATCTTTGTTTTTCACTTTAGACAAAGACTATGCCGACATGGAGATCGTATTGGGCGCTGGCTCATTGAGCGGCGATCGTTTTGGTACCATGCGTGATCTACTCGGCATTACGGATGAGTTCTACAATGCAATGTTTAGCGATTTGCATGATAAGGAGACCTTTGGCTTGGTGCCAGTGCTCTTGCGGCCCAAGAGTCGCGGTCGCATTTCACTACGCAGTCGAAATCCATACCATTGGCCGAAGATGGAGCCGAACTTTATGGAGCATCCGGATGACGTACGCGCCATGATCGAAGGCATTGAATTGGTCAATATTTATTTTTATTTTTTAGTCCTCACAGCTTTTATTTAAGTTATCCTTTTTCGCTCTTCAGATACTTAAACTCGCGCGTTCAAAGTCCATGCGCCGTTTGGGCACTGAATTTCATACACGCCCTTTTCCCGGCTGTGAGCATTTGCCTTTTGCCAGTGATAGTTATTGGCGTTGTTGTCTGCGTCGTTTTGGCTCCAGTCTCCAACATCAATCGGGCACCTGCAAAATGGGCCCCGCTAAGGACACCGAAGCCGTCGTTGATCCCATGCTGCGTGTGCATGGCATTAAGCATTTACGCGTTGCAGATGCATCAATAATGCCCAATGTGCCTGCCGGCCATACGAATGCGGTTGTCATTATGATTGCTGAGAAGGCGGCTGACATGATCAAGAATGCGTGGCGAATGAAAGCAACAAATGTTTGACTCATAGATTAAGCACGATGCTATATATAGCGGAGAGTACCGGAGACACAGAGAGAGAAACAATTTATTATAGTTTTAAGTTTTTCGTTTGTATTTATTTCATATGCGATTTGTTCATTAGTATTAAGTGAAAATTGTGATAAATTTATTTTTTGACAACAAAATTTGAAATGAAAACGATAAATTCCATTTGAAATTGTGGAAAAAAGCTGAGCGCTACAAAAATGTTAACACCAGGAAAGGGTGATACAAAGCTCAGTGCTACAAAACTGAAAGTTTCTGTATTCGCTTTTTAAAACTTGAATGTATGGTCTAATGAAAGCCATGGCATAATTTTTGGCCAAAAGAAACGCTTTTTTAGAAAAAGCTGTTTTTGAGTTTTTTCATTTCATTCATCGAACTGATGGCCAAGCTGGTAAGTTGACAGCTCTGCATTAATTCTGTGAAAAACAAAAGTATGTATAAATGGTTTGGTACTGGCTGGTTGAATGTCGCTTCGAGTTACATGGATAGTTGGGATAGGTCAATATGGGTGACCACCCAAGAGTTCAAGTAAAAATTTCAATTGCGAAAGTGCCGCCACTTTGTAATTAAAAATAACTACAAACTTTTTTTTTGTTTTTGGACCCATATTTTAGGAACCAATAAAGGTCTATGAAAGTTCCTTAAAATCTGCCAATGTATTTTGTTGGATTTTCATCACCACGTGGCACCTCATTAAGTGATAATTATGAATTAAATGAAAGAACGATAAAAAATGTGGGTGATTTTGGGCGAGAAACGCAAAAGTGTCACACTTGACGCAAAAATGTCATGCTAATTACCTAGTGATGGAGAAAGAAGACACGTCCCCGGCGAATAAAGTGCGACATAAGCTAAACCAATACTGAACTGTCATTTCATCATAGAGCCACGGGAGAGTAAGAACTCTGTCTCTTTCTGCTCTCATGACGCAAGGCTGTGTTTGAAAGTCGTCGGAAAATTCGGAAAATAACTGAAATAGTTACCATGCGGCATTCGTGACGTAAAGTCGGCTAACGGTTCACAACTGGGCGCTTACTGAAGGTGTCCCTTAATGCTGTTGCAACGTGTGCGCGCGTAATTTAAAAAAAAAAACTATCGAACAAATCAAGTTTTTCCACCTAACGGAACCAAGGTAGTTCAATCAAAGTGTCAAGCCGAATGAATTTGTTCGAATGAATGAAATGAATCAAATAATTGACAGCGTTAATCATATAAAAAAAAATAAAAACGTAATTTTTCGCAACCAATGTTGTGGTTTTGTTCGATTTCCGTTTCCGTTTTCAGAAACGCGTTCCAAGGTTTTTTTTGTTTTATTTTTTGACTCTTGTTTCTCGTCAAAATAACTTGTTAGCATGTTGTGAAGTTTGTTTCTCCTTTTTTTTTGGTTTGTGTTTTGCGCTTTTTGAATTATTGAGCAATACAAATACAACCAAAAACACACACATACACACAACAACAACCACTGACAACAAACTAGAGTATGTTATGAAAAACTGTCAAAATTGTTGTTGTCGTTGTTGTTGCGTTGCTATGAAATTAACGGTTATAAGGGTGACATTGAAAACTATTCAAAATAAGTACTTTGCGTGTATATTATTTGAGTTGCTTTTTGTGTAAGCTTTGTCTTGTTGTTATCTTTATTACTATGAACATATACAAGTCTTTAAAAAGTTGTGGTGTTGGTTTTAATTAAATTGTTTTGAATAATGAAATGATTTAATTATTATACTCAACCAAAAGATATTTTAAGATAAGATCTCTGATGAAGAATATAAATGAGCACATCAAGACTTTGCCTATCTGTTTAAATAAGAAAGTTCCTTAAAATTAACTACAAATCTCGTATTTCAAAATCGTTTAAATCGGATCATTATAGAATATATGTATGTAGATCCCATTAGAACGATCCATAAAAAATATGCTTAAGGAAACGAAATAATAGTTTGTAAAATGATAAATTGGCTGTTTGTGCAAAGACAAATTATATTTTTTGTTTTGTACTCGGCCCCTTCGCTCTTCACCAACTGCTAACGGTTTTTTATACTTTCTATTTTCGTTATTTTTTTTCCCCCATTATGTGTTTTAGGCCTTTAACCCACAATTACGCGACGCGTGTGTAAAAGTTTAACCTACTTTGTTGTCAGCGTTCGTACGGCCGACAACTGTGTGAGTTGAAAGGACTCTCGTGTTGTGGGTGGCATGACAAACTTGGCCGCTGGCAATAATATTTCATGTTGACTCAACCAATTGGAACGCGTACATTCATTCATTCAACTCACACACACATACACACACACAGTCATTCAACAACTCCCGCACTCATTTGAAATTACAGTGTAATTAAATGTAAACTAAAAGTAGGAAAAAATTAAAAAAACAAAATAGTGAAATAAAAATTATTATTAGTCTTGATTATACTCGTCATTATTGTAATTCAAGTGTTTTTTGAAGTGAATCCTTTTCATTTAATAAACCACATTGAGTGCGAGTGTGAGATATTTTTGTTTGTTTGTTTGTCTATTTGTGTGTGTGTGTGTGCGAACGAACAAGTGTTGAGTGGCAAACTCTGCAGCAACATTAATTATAAAATTTCACTGGCAGAAGGAGAAACATAAAGGGGCTGAAACAAGTGAGTATAAGATGACTACATTCCTATTCTCCTTACTTTGCCTGAGTACTTTGAGAAATGTTATGCATTAATACAAATTCGTAGATTTTCATCAGAAGTTGTCTTTGAATAATGTTCGACCGAATTGTGTAATTTATAAGATTTCTATATATAGACAAAAATCATTGCGTACTTACTGAGCGGCACGAACAAAGCAACACAAATCAATAGAAATGAGGAAATTCGATTGCGCCAACAAAAGTCCCTCTGCTAGAGCGTCTAACTGGCTGCCAGTCTGTTTGTCAGTCTGTCGGGCAGTCAGACATACAATTGTTGAACCTGTACTGGCAGGCACATTTAATTAACTGACAATTCAGTTGAGGCACCCGTTGAGCTTCGACAATGCACGCCCACCATTTTTGTTTGTTTGTTGCCATTGTGGCCTGACATTTGTGCTTGAATGCGAAAAAAGGGGTTGCCGTCACAACAGCACTAATAAAAGGGTAATAAACAATAAAGGCTGCCAACAACAATAAAAATAGCAATGGATAAACAAAAAGTAGGCAGAAAAGAGAAGCAAAGAAAAGGCAACATTAGCACATTTCCATTGCGGAGCATATAAATGAAACAAAATGAAATGACAATGAAGCCAAATCAAACACAAGCCAAGCAAATCTAAAAGGTAAATTACTTGTGCGTACACACACTCAAACACACACACACACATGTGAGGGAAGTCAGGCTGACTGACTGACAGTCGTATGCATATTAGACTAAACTGTGAGGACATTATTATACCTGACTCCGGCAACGTTTCTGTTTTGTTATGAGCAAATTTTAGTACATAAGCTCACGCAGGCGAACCATGTGTGTGTATGGAAGTGATTGGATGAAACGGTTGGCGACAACGACAATGAAAATGATTGGTAAATTGAAGTGAAATACTTGAAAAATGTTCCTTTTGTTATGCTTTTGTGTCTGTGACCTTGAGTTTTGTATTCTATGTAGTTTCAAGATGGTTCTGTATATACTATTGAAGACATCAATGATATCAGATACTATTTGATGTTAAATCGAATCAGAATATAATAAAAATGCGTCATAATTCGAAATTATTTATGCTCAGAATATAAGTAATAGCCCTTATATATAATATATATGATGTTAAATCGGATCAGAATATAAAAAATGATTCTCATTTCGAAATTGTTTGTACTTAGAATAGGAGTAAGTAGTAACACTTTTAAATATGTAAACTGCTGTTGTGTAATTAAAGCAATTGTCTGTGGATAAAACAAAATCACAGACGAACCTTTTCATATAATAAGCTTTATCAGAGATCCCCCACTAAATCTCGTAGTTTCTTCGAAAGCGCGTTTATCCTTCTTAAAATATTCTTTTTTTTTAACCTGATTTGCTGAAGTCTTGATAAACATACGAATTTGTTTCGCTTGGCTTACGCTACTTGAGCACGTCCTTGAGTCCTTTGCGTTTTCATGCATTACGCATACGCACCGTTGGCTTGCGACATTTTCTGTCCGTCTGTCTGTATGTCTGACGTTCACCGCAACCAATACTAATTATTTCGTTTGAATGTGGCCTACAAACATGAAAATTACCAAAAGTCACGTAGTACAACAAGTGAATAAGCAAAATTTCATTTGGCCGAGCGATTCGTGCGTGATTCAACCATCTTGCTTATCAACCATCATAATCAACATAATGATTATTATTATTATTGACCACGTCATCGTCGTCTTTGTTATTGTCATCGTCAACGTCGTCGTCGTCATCATGACAATAATTGTTCTGTCAATTCGAGTGCACTTGAGTTGGGGCACTTGGGCACTTCCTGATGACCAAAACGAGCGCAACGGCCACCATGTCCCAGCACTGCCAGCATTATTACATATTCTATGATGTTGTTGATTTTTGTTTGTTCTTTTCTGTGATTGTTATTTTTGTTTTTTGTCTTTGGCTCATAAAACTCATATTTAGCACATTGAATGACATGTTGGCTGCCATTTGCCATTGATTGATTTAATTTGCATGTCAGCCGATTTTGAGTTTCATTTTTTTGTTTGGTCGTCAAAGGCATTGGCATGCATAAATCAAGCTTTTAACCATTGCTCATATTTTGTGACAGCATTTAAAGTAAATTGACATGCATCACTGTCAATTCCATGGTTGGCATGAGGGGCGTGACTGAGGCAGCAAAAATGTATGCAAGATGAAATGATATTTATGCCGAGGTAAAATATGAATGTGACAATTTGTTGAAAGTTTTTTTTTCTCTCTCATTTTTTTGTATATTTTGTGCCATTTATCTTTTTTTTTGTGTGCGTAAAATGTCAGCGTTGAAACGTAAACCAAATTCCGACCGCCATTTTGTCTGCTTGACATATGTCAGACACTGATATGCCACACATTTGTGCCAGCTGGCGAATGTCGCTTAACAAGTTGCCTTCTCAACCCATGCTCAACCTGTGCAACTTCATGTATCTTTTCCGCCCTTGTCTATTTGGCATCATATCATTATCGACAAAAGTCGCGCAACGGCATGTGACATTTGCGACCCTTTTTATTTTACTCAACACATTTTTGTTCTGGTTTTTTTTTTTTTTTGTTTTTTTTTTTACTTGTTTTGCAATAGAAAATAACAAGTTGCTACTTTTATCAGCATGCGCGCTTCACATTGTAAGTGCCTTAAATGTCATTTGTATTTGAAACGCTTCCGCTTGTCGCTGTTCTAGCTGCGCTGCTGTGATATTCATAGAAATGTGCCAGAGAGCATTGCAGAAACATGTCACAGCTGCGACCGACTGACAATGACAACAAAAACGACGACAACGATGACGATGACGATGAAGCTGCGAACGTCGACTTGACATTTACTCCTTCAAGGATGTTGCACGACTTGCGTTGCATGTGACGCTTAATGATGATGTTCTTGTCCTCAACATCATTACCAACACACACACACACACAAACATTATGTTTAATAGGAAGGGCGTTGTATATATGTATATATAAACATGTGATATTTCATGTCACACGTACGCATTCCTCAGTGTCACACACGTTACTTTCGCTTCGCTCCGTATGCCAGCATGCCTTCATCTTGAAATAAATTGATATAATTGCACAGAAGGGACATGCATTAAATTTATGGCGCCAACACATTTTCATGAATGCAAGCGATTTTAGCATTTTGTAGCGCATCTAACACAGCAATTCAATTTATTATGCACCCTCACCCCTCACACTGTCACTGACACGGACACGGACACATTTTGTCTTTTGCCTAATGGTTAGCAAATAATTTTGACACGCTGCCAAACACGGCGTATGCGTAATCAATTTTAAACGTTGTTGTCGTCGTCATCATCATCATTATTATCATCACTGTCGTTGCTAACGTCACTGATCAAATCAACTGCAAATATTTACTTTGTGGCTAAACAAACGCCGCAAGTCAATGAATGCATTGATTTTGCAGCCAACGTTGAAAACCGCCAAAAGAAAACAAGTCGTAGGCAAAAAAAAAGGAAGAAAAAAAAAAGAAATAACAACAACAAATAAGCATTATGCAAATAAACACAGCCAATATAAATGTACTGACGAAATGAAAATATTTGCTCATACTCGAAGTCTCATCTGCCTTGTTGTTGCTACAAGTTTCGCTTTGCCGCCTCTCGTGCCACTTCAGCAATTTGCTGCCGTTTCAATTTAACTGCAATCGCATTTAATCCAAAGGCAATAAATCGTTAAAACATTGAATTGTATTGACTCTAGCTCTTGTGCTGCCACAAAGCTCACCGGTTGCATTTTTTTTTTCGTAAACAATTAAAAAATCAACAAAATTCGCCCGCCACTGTATTTTTCCTCATCACCTTTGCTGCATTGCATTTCAATGTTTAATCTTTCCGTGCTGCTATAAACAAATTCATCTCATTGCTATTTTTAATTTGGTTGGCTGCCATATTGCAACGCAAATGTTTACACTCAACGGGAAAATTGAAAAAAACAAAAAGCTAAAGAAGCAACCATGAAATACAAATAACATAAAATTGTATTTTTCAATTCAGCGCACAATTCATTAAAATGCATTTTGTTATTCTTTCTTTTTTTTTTCTGTTCATTGGATACGAGTGCGAAAACCGACAGTGAATTTAATGAAGCCATCAAATTAAACGGAAGCGTCGACAGCGCACTTAAATCGACGCTGGCAAAGATTTGCCACTGCCACTGCCGCCAGGCAAGCCACGTGTACATGGAAAAACTATTTGAGCGGCGGTAAATGCGCCTAAATGCGTACAAGGAAAACGTTTTCCTCACTTTTTGTGTTTTACAGCCATGTGCGTTTTAAGATTGATAGCAGACATGCTGAAAACAGAAACAAAATTGGTTGTGAGTTGAAGTTAAAGGCAATGAAATCAAATTAAATTGAATCGACAGGCTGGCAGGCAGACATCAGAATGACAGACAGACAGACAGTCAGCGAGGCACTCAACCAGCGTAAAGAAGCGAGTTGAGTCTGAGGTTGAAGTTGATTTTGAAATTGATGTGAAATTGAAACGAAAAACACAATTCATTTTCTCAGCCATAACATGAGTAACGTGAAAACACCTGCGCTTGCGGCAGTGGCAGTAAGACGATGTTCTATACAAAACAACAACAGCAACAACAATGTGCAACATGCGTGAATGAGAGCAATAACATAAAGAGTATATTGTGAAGTCGTTGTGTAAAAGGATTTTCATGCAACATATATTGTACTAAAATATACACTTGAAGCGCTGAAATATCAATTGAAATTTTACTTGGCTGACAAGCTCAATTTTCGCTGAAGTGCAGAGGAGCAACTCAACTCAACTCAGCTCAGCTCTGTTCAGCTCAATGCGACTTAACTCAGCTCAGTGTTCAGTGAAATTCTGCCAGCATAACCAATTGGATTATTTACAATACATATACAAGCACTTATACACCCACACACACATACACACACATATAAATGCACACAAATACCTATGTATGTGTGTATGAGTTAGAAGGTATGAAGTTAGTTTGTGTTTTTGTTTGTCGGAGGTGAAAAATTGACATCGTTGATCAATGTCAGATTGCATATGAAAGCCCTTTTCAGTTTGACTCGAATCGATTCGTTTCGTTGCGATTCAATACGATTCAATTCGCTTCAATGGCAATGCTAACAAATTGCGAGCCATTCAGAATAGCTTTTGAGTTGTGGCAGCTGTCATGCTTGATTGAAAAATTAAATTGGAAAATTACAAAATTACATAAAATTTGTCTAAGCTTGAAGTTGACGTTGACCTCTTTGCATACTCTTTGTTGCTATTGGCTTAACGGCAAATGATCTGCTAAGCCATAATAATTACCGCACTGCTTTGAAATCACTTCAAGTGGTAAGGGCAAAGTATAGAGAAGATACGAAAATCAAATTGAAAACAAAAACCGCGCCAAATGTGACACAGTAATAAATGTAATGGCAGTAGCTAAGAGGAAGGAAATGCGACAAGCCATATAGCGAGAGTTGGAGTCAATGTAGATGAAAAGAAAAGCAGCTCATTATCGTAACATGATGATGAAAATTTCAAATAACGCAGCAGCAGCAGCAGCAACAGAAGAAGAAGATGCTGATACAAATTGAGTGCGACATTCATGGCGGCATGACAAGAACAAAATTGAATGTTCACACAAATGATTGAAAAATAGAGGTTGGGCGGGTGAATGAGTAAGTGAGTAAGCTGCGAGCAAGTCAGCACTTTGCACAGCCACAAGGCAAAGTGAGACGAGACAAGAGACAAAAATCTTAAAGACACGAAGCGACTTCGATTTTAACTGCATGAGGATTGTGGTGTAGAATTAAAAATCAGAAACACGCCGGAAGCCAAAGTAAACCAAAGCAAAGCAGAGCAACAAAACCGCAATGTGACCGTGTGGGCGACGTGTATTTGTGGCGGGACGATGATGTGGTGAATAGGTACGTTGTGAGAAATTACTCTACTGTGTTAGATTTCAGCTGCGAGCAAGGACATTAGCTACAAGTAAGAAAGTAAGATGGCTCTGATTCGTGTTCATGTTTCCTTCGCTTACTTTGAGCATTCAAATCGTGGTTTCGGATTTTATTTGAGTTTTTTTATTATTTGTTTAAATGTGGTCATGTCAAACATTGTACATACATATATACTTTCTTTCTTTAATTCTATTTGCATACTTGTTTACTTTGGCTTCATGGGCATCAGCAGCGCCGGCCGCCAAACCCAAATCGCCTACGCGCTGTCTCTCATTAACTGTCGAGTGAAATGAGTGAAGCCAACAATGTGCAAATTTGGTTGGCACAATGCCGCGCCTAAGCCATTTAATGAAGTTTTTTATTTGCATGTTGAGTAGAATTTTTCTACTTCGTCGATTCGCTCCGCTCGTGGCCTCATGGCCTTTGGCGGTCGGCCACACGCAGGGTCAACGTGCTGCTTGTGGCGCTCAAAGTCCATCTAATGCATAATTAAACAAATTGTAGCATGGGAACAAAATTATAATGCGCCACTTGCATATTAAAAATCCTGGGATATACGATAAATATGAGCGCTTCATTCCCGGAATTCTTTGTATATTATTTATTAACATATTTCCAACAATAAAAGAAAAAGCGTGCGTGAGCCATGACTATCTGTTGTGGCTTTTAAAGCGTTTTTAAGTCTTTAAAAAAAAAACTTTAAAGCGCTTGTGGTCAACTTTTTTCGAGAACAACTCAAAAACCAACTTTATGCTAAACTACAAAGCCAACGATAAGCAAAACTTATTGCTATTTTCCAAAGTTTGAAAGATTTGTATTGTGGTTTCTTTTGGCCATTTTGTTGACTGTCTAACATGGCTAAGTTTATTTTGTGTACAATTGGCTTCCAATTGGGAATATGAAAGCAAGTCGCCAATTTAAGTTTCATCCCAGGTTTTTTGTTGCATAAAAAACGATGAATTTTTCAACAGCTGCTCCCCCAAGCGGCGCGCAGCTTGTCTTTAGCCTAGAATTCTTTTACTCACACCCGTTTCTAATGAAATTTGAATTTCATCAAAACAACAAAACAAAAAAATAAAATAAATGAGATGAGATGAAATACAAAATAAGCAAAAATGGCAAAAGCATAACCAAGCAGTTTCATACAAGAGATGAATAAATAGAGTGGAAGAGTGGGCGGCAAAAAAAAAATTTTCCTTCGTCCGTCTGTTTTGTTTTTAGTTTTGCGCAAATGTCGTGAAAATGTTACAGTTTTCCGTCTTGGTGTTTTTCCTTCTTTCTTTCTTTTGCTCTTTTAGTCTGTCCGTCGTGGCATATCATTTTATGCACGACTTTCATTCAGCGACTGTGAAAGCAAATTAGAATTTTTCAGAATTTATGATTTTGCCACACATGCTCGACGCTGCTAAGCTCAACTCAACTCAGCTCAGTTTATACAAAAACAAAGCCCAAAAAAAAAGAAAAACAAACAAATAACAACAAAAACAAAAACAAAATTAAAGAAGGCTAAAACATGCTTAGAGTTTTTTTTCGCTCTGTACTTTATGCTGATGAAAATGTTTGCATATTTGTGCACGTTTTGGCGGAACAATTTTTGGTATGCGTGTGTTTGCTCGTTGTTGTTGTTGTTGTTTTTTTTTTATTCCATTTTGCATCGTTTCTTTTTCATGAAATTAGCATTTTTGTTTTTCGCACGTTTGCCGCCAACTCGCTGCCAGTTGGACTTGACTCCCGGTTACAGATTGAATTCGTTCTCTGGTTTTGAATTTGGTTGGCGGTCTCATGGCTTGGCTTTGTGTATTTTATGCGCTCAAGTGACGCACACGAGCAGCCATTACACTACTCGCAACATCCTGCGGCAACTACTCGCATTCACACACACATACATACATATATACATGTATAAACGGCAGGTTGTGGCATGCGATGTTACATTTTCAAGTTACCACAACGCTTTAATTTACATTTTTAATGCCTTAAGACTAGGCGACTTCTAGCAACAACAACAGGAACAACAACAACAAAACAACAGCGAAAGAACATTGAAATCCACTCAAATATTATTGAAAAGTATGCGTGTCTCAATGGAGCGCTCACCCATTCATTTCTCCATGCCACGCCTACAGTGCGTTGGGTGATATTTATTTTTCCAAGGATTTTCACAAGCAAAGCACTTAAGCTGAGTTTCATTTACCTGTAGACGACTGTTGGGCTTAGTTCCTGTCTGTTGTTTTCCATTTCCCCACCACTTGTCTTTGTTGCTATTTGCGATTGTCACCGCTTAAATAATTCACAGAACGTTAAATGTGCGTCGGTGTTTGTCATGTGTGCGTGTACAACTGTAAATGATATTTTAAATATTAAAGTGTTCTAAGCTGCATACACTTTTCAACAAAAATCCCACAAAATTACTTAAAAAGAAAAACAAACAAACAAACAAACACAAAACTCTGTCCATTCATTCTATTATTTTTGTGCTTACAAGCGACAACGTCGGCCATTTTATATGCTAAGCAACTCGTTTTCATTCAGCCACGTGTTTCCGTTTTCTGGTCTGGCGCTTTGCCAACTTTCGGCTCGGTTGACTATTTGTTGGTGTCGCTTACAGCCGTATTTCAATCATCTCCGCCCTCGCCACCGCTCTTGGCCATTGAACTATGTCTTTGACTCGTTGCCAACTATTTTTCAACAATTACATTACATTGTCAGGATAATAAAAGTTTTTTTCGGTAAAATGTGACCAGTCTGTCTTCTGTACCTTCGAGGTTTTGCTTCCGACAGGCAACATTATGCGAGGCGTCTTTATTGGCTGCTAAGCCGTACTGTCATGTGAGCCAATAGTTATTGCATACTTTCAGTCTGAAATAGACACACACTCCGCTTGTCAGTTTGTGTTCCTTGAAGCGAGGCAAATATCATCATTTGTATGCGTTTGAAGTCTGTAATTGGATGTGAAGGGCGCACAAAATCGTATTTAGTGAAAAAATGTGAACGCCTTCAGCAACGTTGCAACAACTGAAACTAATTTTAATCAATTGTTCTCCTTGTTAATGTCTGCCATTGTGATTTCCGCGATTTGGTTGAGCGCTCAGCTTAGTTCGGTTCGCGAAAATTTGCATTTTATTAAACGCTTCAGTCATTGATTTGAAAGCTTCAGTGAGCTATTCGTAATTAAGTGCTAATTGAGCTCATTTCGAATTGACAAAGGCATCGTTAAGGGAAACGACTTCGTATTAATTAATAGTCGTTTGATGATGTGTTTTTGATATATGCTCATCTAAAATGCACGCAATATCATGTGTTATTTGAATGACTATTAATACGCATGAGTCAACTTATCTTTTTTTGAGCATTTGCTAAGAATTATGAAGAGATTGTCGAAGAAGACATGAAATATTTGAATTATGCTTTAAGTAAGCTTTCAAGATCTGTCAGAAAGCTTAATAATGAAATTAAAAGTGCTATTCTGGCAATTCTATTAAGAAAATGTTAAGAGTGCATTTAATAATTTATTTAATAGATAAGTAAAAATAAATAGGTTCTTATTTCAGCAATTCTACATTCCAATGCCATCGTTCCTAGCAATTGTAATTCCCTATGTTATGTTGAACATCAACGTGAGAAGATGTTGAGATGCGATTTAATAGAATGAGATACATTAACAGAGCTCAATAGAGTTGCTAGAATAAGGAAGTTAATACTCTCATGACAAATAGTGACATAGAATTTTGCATACTAACTTTGGTTTGAGCTTCATACATATTAAAATGTTGTTGGGCGTCTGTAAATCATTTATACATTTCGGCTCATACTTTAAATGTTCGTCACAACTTTCTAAGAACTTGATCTTGATGTTGTCTTATTTATAAATTTATTTCTTCACTAACATGCTTCGACACACACAATGCCTATCTTATTAAATATTGATTTAATAACATCCTCAGCTACTTAAGACCGTCCTAATGCACAGCTTGTTAGCCTAAAAATCATTATGGTTTTAGGCACTGACATGGGTTCACATGCGTTCCAATGCTTTGTCACAGCTAAGCTCTCTTTAGTCAACCTTTTCCGGGGCATCATTCTTCATCAACTAAATCGGCTTTCCTAAGCAACGATTTCAAATACAAATACAAAAACAACAACTTTCCCAGCCATGCGGCGACGGTAAATCACAGCCATTGCTTCGATAATATACAACATATTTAATATTTAAATTCCATTTAAGGGCTCATTACGGTTTTTATCTTATATGTGTGTAGCGTGCATCATATAACGAGGGGAGGGTAAGAGTGTGACAAGTGTTTCACTGTGCCGCACTACGCTCATCATCATGAACATCAGCATTATTATTATTTATTTTTTTTCGCATTTGGCATCATCGACAGCCGAAAAAAAGTAAAGACAAGCAAAAAAAAAGCTGCCAAATGCCGTTGCTGATAATGTCGAAGCATTAAAATGTAATTAGGATGTGTAACAAGCGCGCAAATGTGTGCGTGAGTGTATCATATATGCGTGTGTGTGTGTGTGGCACACATGGGCATAAACATATTTATTGCAGGCATCTGTGCGCCATTGGCAACTGCTTCAAAATGACTGTCAGGCTGCTTTATGCTTTTGACAGCATTGGGACGCGTAAATTTTTTCTTATTAACGACAAAATAAACTCCTCATGTGTATGAGTGTGTGACGTAAATTACCTGTGACTCAAAGGCATTGGCGGTAGCAGCGGCAGTGTTGCTGTTGAAGACAGAAGATATATGAAAGTATCTTCGACAAGCACAGCTTCTGTTATTGTGTGCAAAAATTGGCGGCAGGCCATAACAAACAGGCTCTCCTTAACAGAGCTCTGTGGTCGTGGCCTGTGTATTAAAGTTTATGACACACATACACACACACATCTGCATTAGTAAGAGTATATGTGTGTGTGTGTGTGTATGTAGAGTCGAACAACGTGCTTTGCCTGCTAATTTGTTAAATAACGCATAATAAGTGTTTATGATGTTGCGGCCGGGAAATTTTGGCAGTAAACTGACAACGTCATGCCGTCAAGCCGCTGACGATGTTCAGGCTTGATTGAGAGCGACACACAGGAGCAAAAATCAATTAAATCGTGGGTAATTGAAAAAATCACGCATACAACGCGTGTGCTCAAGCAAAGGTGATTATGTGAATGAGGCGTTTTAGCAAAAGTGAATCAAGTCTTAATAAGTCTAAATTGATTTTGCGCAAGACACTTGGTAATCTGTGTTGATAGGTGTATTAGTTAGAGGCCAGAGTGCTTTGTGTTTATGTGTGTGTGTGTGTGTTTGAGACATGTACGTTGATTGCTGATTGTCGATGCTTGAAACTAATGTGTTCTGTAATTGAGGCAAAGACACTTGCAGCTAATTTAATATATGGAAGCTTACTTTTTGCTTTTAAAATACAATTTGATAAAAAAAAAGATTCGGTATGCGTCTCATTGTCAATGCAATAAAAAGGGGTTTCATGCTCAGTATTCATTCATGCACATTTCGTACACTTTGTTTGCTTTTTTTGTCATAAGCTCTTTGCGAAAGTGCACAACTGTTGAAATACTTTTTATATGATTTTTTTTTGCAACGAAACGAATACACAAAGCGGTCAAGGCCTGACTTTGCTGGCCCCTACAATGTGAGTGTAGAGACAGAGAGAGAGAGAGTATCTTTGCTTAATGTGCGCCTCACGTTTTCACTTTAACACTTTTGCAAGTGAAAAGAAAGAAACGAAAACAAAATGAAAACTATTGTCAATGCAGCATACAAATACACTAACACACACACACACACGCACACTCATACATATACTGACAATCTAAAAGCTTCTCGCATTAACATGAGTTCATTGTCTCTAAAATCTAGTTGAGCCAAGCTGAGCTGACAGCACAACGCTCGCTGACTTTGGACACTTCACTGCTGCTGCTGCTTTTCGTCGTGCTTCTTTCGGGATAATTCATTTTGTGCGATGAGTAAGTGCTCACAATACATGACGTCACAGACGCTTTAAGCAACAAAGTAGCAAATACACAAACACACACAAAAAAAACTAACGTCAAGGAGGGCTGAGTGAAGCAACTTGAATGGCGCACGGCAGCGAGCAAAATGCTTTTATTAATGATGCAATTGACATGCAGAGCCAAAGATATGTATGTGTGTGAGACTTCTGACGCAGTTGTACGTTTGTATGTCAAGATGAGTGGGCGGCCTTCCAACGCTTCGCCGCTCACCGCCGCTCACAGCATCGTTTTGTTCTACCACGTCCTGCCACGCCCTAAGGCTGACTTGTCTCGAGTGTCCGTTGTTTTGCTAAGCTGTGACCATGTACGCTCGCACACGACATGAAACAGGATTTTTAGCACATTTTTCTTCTGCTGCGCGTGTCTCGACGTGCTCGACAGTCAGCCTGCTGTTTCTTTTTCAGATTTGAGGCGTTGTTGTTGATGTTGCTTTTGGAATTGTTGATGTTGTTGCAACTTTTGTTATTATCTCATTTCAACTCGATTTCAACTTGTTTCAGACATTGTTTTTTTTTCGCACAACAACACACACACACACACATTCTTACACAAACATGCTCAACACTCCATTGGCCATGTTGTCTTTGCTTTCTGCTTGCCACAGTCATCTTCTTCGTATCCTTTTTTTTGTATTCTTCCTTTTGGTTTTGATGTCTTCTATAATTTTTCTGCTGCTCACGTTTGCCTCTCAATATTTCTGCTTGTGTGTTTGACTCTGTTTACATTTATAATAGCCAAAGTTGCCCGTTTGTGTGCTGTGTGCTGTCTCTGTTGCTTGGGAATTTCCCGAGTGTCCAATTCAATAAAAATTTAGTACGTGTTGCTCGGGTTAATCGTTGTTTAGCTGCCTTTGTTCATGTGCGTCTGCGGCAACAATATGAAGCTCTTCTACTCTCTACTCAGTCGCTCTCTTTCACGCTTTATTTACTCCTGTGTTGCCATTTCGATGAAATGACCGTTACTAAAGTAATCGAAGGTATGCGCATTTGATGGAACCGTTCTGCCTAATAACCGACCTTATTTAGAGCTAATGAAAACACTCAAGCGTTGCTCATCAACGCATAAAAATGAAATTATGGCGCGCATTCAAGTTTATTGGCTGACAAATTTGAGCATTCTTCCATCCACCATGTCAGTTGAAAAGTTGCTTGTTTGTTGGTGGAACAAAAAATATTTTTTTAACATTTGTGTTGTGGATGATATTGCAGAGACAGCATTGCAATCATAAAATGCATCTGTCCAGTCAATTGTGTTGTGTACACAAAGTAATGCAATTAAAATTGTTTGCAAACTTGTTTGTTTGTCAACTTTTGCTTTTTGACCATGTCAGCGTCGCATGTTCTTACATACATATAAGCCACACACACATTAGTAGACCGAAAGAGAGGAAGGAAGTGATGTGTTGAACGAAAGTTAGAGTTTGTTTCACGCACGAATAAATCAACAAGTCAAATTGTATCTTCGCCTCTACAAAGGCCTTGCATGATAAAGTCAAAGATACAAAAAAGACGAGCAATTTAAAGCAAAACCACACAAATTTGCATGCCATATAGAAAGTCAATTTGTGAATAGTTGAAAAAATGTTATCGCAAATTTGCTGCAACGCTGCAACTTGCAATAAAAACAAGAGCAATTCAAGCATACGATAACAACAACAAGATCATCAAACAGCAAAAACATCAGCAAAAACAAGGAACACAAGTTAACATGCATGTTAACATATTTGCCATGAGAATGCGTATTTTTGTTGTGTTTTTTTTTGTTGTTTATTAAAACAAGTTGAGCATCGCGCATACGCCACGTTGACTTTGCACTAAAGTGCGGCACGAATATTTCAGTCGCCTTCGCTCTTGTTGTAGCATCTGATGGCATGCTCTCAGTTGTTGTTGTTGTTGTTTTTGTCGCTGGTGTTGCAGGCAGTAATGGTTTTCTTTTTTTTTTCAATTTTTTTGTTGTTGTTGAGCGTTGAAGTGAAAGCGTGTAAGAACAAATAAGCTAAAGAAAAGCACAAAACAAGTAAGAGCAAAAAATACACTTTTCAAGCAATTGGCAGAAGCAAAAAAAAAAGGTTAAATGTACAAGAAAAAATGTAAGAAGAAACGTAAGAAAAGTAAGCTTAAATGTTGATGGAAAAAGGTTAGGGGTGCAAGCAACTGCAAGGATATTTGCTGAAAGGACATGACATTAATGTTGTTATCACTTCATTCTGCTTTTTCCACAATAATTGCTTATTTGTATTTCTAGTGAATGCTTCATGCATACGAAGTAATCTAATTATTCTACATGAGAAAAAAAGAAACGATAAGCGAGAAAATGGCAGAAAGAAAAATAAACTTACAACGAGTGACACGTACATACATATATATGAATGTGCAACATAGTTGGTTGCAACTTGGTGAACTCACAGAAATAAGAAGAAGAGTATGTATATGTACAATTTTTGAAAGCCTTTGAATTAAGAAACAACAATAACAACAAATACAACAATCCACGCTCACACGAGTTACGTTGATACTGCTTGTTCTTCTTCTTAGTATCTCATGGGTCGTGTGGTTGCGACAACATGGAACGCTGCAAGCGCTGCGACGCCGTTTCACCTAAGTTGCATCCTTTTGTGTACCTCTGCCTTCTGCTTCAAAGTCTTTCAAAGCATTATCCTTATGTGCATATATACATACATACATATACATACGTGTCTGTCTGTCTGTCGGTTCACTATAAAATTGAATTGTTGTTGCCAAGTTGCTTTCATTCACATTTATACTTTTTCATTTTAAGCCTCACGTGGTCTGTGAAAGTTGCTGCTGAGCGCGTGAATGCAAGGCAGACAGACGGACCGACAGACATGCACATAAACTCATTTGTGCGCTTTGTCATTGTTGCTTTGTTGGCATGGAATTATAATGTTGTTATTGTTGTTGTTGTTTTTTTAATGGTTTTTGTTGTCTTGCATGTTGGCAACTTTGGCATTTTGTCTTTGTCTTCATTTTATTGTTTTTGCTCGTGTGTTGTTGTTATTGTTTACACTTGTGGTTTGTTGTGGTTGTTGTTATTGTCTTTTTTTCTTTTTATTAAAATACGTTTAATGTGTTGGATTTAATGTCATGCTGACATTGCCGCCATCATCTTTTCACTCCCGCCTCATTCAACAGCTTGCCTCTCAAATGCAAAACTTCGCATACACACCCAGTAGGAAATTTCGGTAGGACTTTCGGTAGGACTTTTAGTAGTATTTGTTCCCACCGCCTCAATTATGCTTGCTTCGTTTGCCGAGAAAGTTGCTTGGAAGGTCTTTGTAGTAAGATGATCTTATTTCCAAACTCTTCAAGAATCAGGTGGCTCTTCTTTTCTCGCTTCCAAATGAAGCGTTATGAATTTTCCGAAGACCGACTGTTACTTCGAGTTTTTATTAACTTCGATAATCTCGCTTCGATAATCTTTAATAGTCAGATGGCCCTTCCAATTTCACTTCTAAAAATGCTGAAGGGAATGTGATGTAAGTTCGTTATTAAAATAGGGGTCTAAGAGGGGTTTGATTAAAATTAAAATTTTTCAGGTCAAATTTGGTGTCGTAGAAGACCTTCAATGCTTGTTTCAAAGCACACTCAAAGGTAAACGATTAAGATTAAGCTTTAAAAGAACCCATTTGGGAACCCTTTTTTCGTTAACATATTCTTATTTTTTCCTCTGGGCACACACAACTAGCTATGATTTTTCACATATTTTTTTTTATTAATTCTCGTCGTTGTTGTTGGTTTTTATGGATGCCATGGCATACTTTTTTCCTTCTCACTTTTTTGTATTTAGCGCGTTCATTCGTTAACACGTTTTTGCGCCACTTCAACGCGCGCGCTTCGCTTGAAAGCAACAAAATGGCGTACGAGAAAAAAAAGGTGCCGGAAATCACTTGCCTACGTGGGCGTTAGTGAGTGCGTATGTGTGTGTGCATGTCTATAAGTGTAGAAGTGCATGTTGTTGCACTCAAGTAATTTATTTAAACGCATTTCGTTTACTTTCAAAGCTTTTCAGTGCTCAATTGTGCATGTTGTGCCATGCGTTGCATAAAAGTCCTTCAGTGAAGCCTTCAGCGATTTATGTTTTTTTGTTTTTTTTTTATTTGTGCGCAGGTTAAGTAAAACATCTTAACGTTAAATTAAGAGAAATGTGACAAATTTCTCTGTGATAAAATATTATCTTAAACTATTCCTTTTTCAAAGAAATTCGATTTCATTACTGTTTTTGTAGCCTGTTGTCCTTTTAGTCAACATTTAATGTGTGATAATGTTTGCTTACCAACGCTTGTCACATTTTCTTTATGTCTGTCGCCTCGTCTTTGCCCACAGCTTTTTTACAAGCATTGTTAGCTCAAAAGTAGTCATCAGCAATGATGTGCAAATATTTCTTATGCTGACAATTTCTATTGATTGCTTATTTAGGCGTCGGCAGCAGCATCGTCTGCATGACTGATGCCTGCGCCCGTTCCTTGTGTTGCCTTCGACTATTTGATGGCGGTACAATTCTATCAATGCTAATGAAAGTGCGTCAGCTGCTTCATGCTTCATGCTGTTGGGTTTTTTGGGTTTTAGGTCTCGAACGCAAGTCTACTTGTCTGAACTGAACTGTAGTGAAGTGTGTCGGACTCATTGCTTGGTATATTTGCTTGGCTTGACTTGTTTGTTTGCTCACTGTCATGTTTGTGTGCTCGAAGTTGATAAGTTTGTTTTGTGCTGTCAATGGTTTCATTGCCTATTCGAGCGCATTGAAACCACTGATTGACTTAAGCAGACGACAGACAAAACAAAACAAAACAAATCAAGACAAGACATGACAATGAAACGTGACAAGAAGTATGCGCAAAACAAAGCAATGAGTTGAACAGCTGTGTGATAAATTCATGTGCATTTTATTAATGCAATACAAACACTGCAAATAAAATTTTATTATTATTTTATTATACATAAATCTAATTTGGAATGTGCAGAGAGTCTTTTCTTATGGCTTCATATAAACTCAATACGAAATAGTTTGCGGTTGTGAGAGAATGAAAAAGCAAAGGAAATAATTTTGTATTGTATTGATTTAAGCTTTTTTGAGACTTAACTGACGTTATATAATAACGAAAAGCACATACATGGTCTGGCAAGATCGTTATACAATGATAGTGAATGAGTGTGTATGTGTATGTGTCTTCTTAAGTCATCAACACGCAAAACTCATTAATTTTCTTCAATTCTGAAAATGAATAATGATGCTAAGAAACTTTGCAAGCCAGGAATATTTAAATCGCTCCTGCTATTTCTTCTGAAAAATCTTCTGCCTTCCTTGCACATATGTATGTATGGCTGCCTCAATTCTGTCACATCAGTCGTCTTGCAACAGCAGTGGCAGCTGTTGTTTATAGTACATTAGTTTCTTTGTTGTTGCTGTTGTTGTTATTGTTGTTGCTCTGTGCTTGTTATGTTATACTTTGCAAACCAAAACGTAAGCAAACAGCAACAATTTTTCATTTTAACTTATTCTTCCTTCCTTTTTTTCCGTCCTTCCATGACTCATTCCAATTACAGAACTTTTTTTTCGTCCTTCTCCTTCGCTCGCTCGCATCAACATTTGGTTTTGAATTTTGCAGCTGCTTCTTCTTCTTCTTTTCATTTTTCTGCCATTTCAGCGCATTTAAACTTTTTACGGTCAACTGGGGTTGCCACTTGTTATTGTTGGCATGCCGCCCCATTACTTACCTTACCTCACCTCACCACATCACAATTCTCTTGTCTCACTCTGACCGCTGCTCGTAGAAAGGCACTCTACAATAAATTTGAAGTGCTGCTTGACGCTTGACTTGACCTGCTTCGTTGTGCAACTCCGTTGGATCTGCTCTTGCCTCGTCTTGCATTACTCAACATCACTTTCGACTTTGCACGCTTGCTTCGTTTACTTGCTACTTAATAAAGTGAGTGCGAAAGAAAAAAAAACAGACATTTTTGAATCATGAAGGAAAACTTAATTAACTACGAAGTGGACTATTTTAATTATGTGGCATTGTTTCTTCGTGTTGTGTCACGTCATTTTTGCCAACATCTTCAAATGGAAGTGGTTTTCAAGCATGTCACTTGTGTCTTACCATCTTCTTTGTTGTACAACATTATGGAAATGACACATTTTGGACACTTTGCTGTTCTGATGTTTATGAGCTTGGAAATGAGCTCATTTTATCATTCAATCCGATTTGCTTTAACGTTTTTCAACTCGACGTCGTCTTTGCTTATATAAAACGCAGCACGTTTTGGCCATAAAGCGTATGACTTGTAATATTTTTATTGCGTACTAGTGCAGAGGCGTGGCGTGGGCGTTTGTGTTCAATATGTTAAGGTAAAAGGTATTTTGGTGCTTGTGTTTGTGCTCGTGTTCTTGAAAAGTGAACAGCGCTGAAAGTCATTTCCCGTACTAAACGGATATGAAACGATTTCGTACGGTGACAACATCATTTCCGTCAACTACGAGCGGACTTTATTGAATCGGCAAGGGGATGCGATAGAGGGCGTGTTAGAACATACAACTTAACAACGATAAGGACAGAGAATAATGAGTGCTTAAATTGCAGTCATTAATTAAAAAATAACAAAAAAGAGAAACAAAAAAAAAATGAAAACTGAAGTAAAAAAACTACTGGGACTAAGAAATTACAAAAAAAGACGACCGTGTCGAATATTGGATGCTCTTTATTACAGAGATTTATCTATTTAGTAATAATATGTTTTAATACAGATGGTTAAATGTACGATATCGTAAAGACTGAGCGTGAGAATAGACAATGAATGACAGATAAACAGAGACATGACATGTGCCATCCCGAATCTTTGTGCGAAAATAATAACTTAATATATCTAATAAATTTTCAAGATCTTCTAAGTACAAAACTTCTTAAAAAAACATGAAGAGCAATAAAAACAATGAGAAGCTCTAACGTTTTCTTGTTGCCAAAAGTAGAAGAATGATTGCCATAGCATACTTATAGGCGTGTGAACATGTGTCGTCTTTAAGCTGAGCTTATTTAACACATTTGCTTGTGTTGTACCAACAATGTGGCGTATTAAATGAGCCAATTAACTTTCAAAATCTTGGCAAAATGGCGACGCAGCAACTTCCGTTGTGCCTTTCTACCGTACAGCCGTTGTTGTTGTTGTTGCGCTGTGTGGCGGCGAGCAAAGCTCATTTGCGTGCATAATGAAACAGTTCAACGAAAAGTTGTGGCATAACAGCCAAATCAATGGCAAAGGC
This sequence comes from Phortica okadai, assembly GCA_034638295.1. Taxonomy (NCBI): domain Eukaryota; kingdom Metazoa; phylum Arthropoda; class Insecta; order Diptera; family Drosophilidae; genus Phortica; species Phortica okadai. The sequence continues at coordinate 45,816,096 of CM067849.1, read as the reverse complement.
GGTGGCGCAGAGTGAAAGCGTAAGTCGTGAGAAATTGTGAGATTGGACGCCGTTTGCCACATTAAAAATGAAAAATTAGCTACACAAATAGACTTCAAGTAACGCAGAGTGTGTCAAGTGTTGCCAAGTAACAAATTCACTCAGCAACTCAAGACGTCCTTGACGCTCAACGCACAACGCTCGTTGCTCACCTCAAACTTGCGCCTGTGGCAGGTGTGAAGGCATTTACAACAATGTAAATTATGCAAAATAGGCAAAAAGGTGACAAACCGTGCGGCGAACACAGACGAAGACACATTGGCAGGACTCATGCCATTGGGCGGAAGCATGCGCCCTCCTCCATTGCCTTGCAAAATTTTCACTTTGATTTAATGAATTTGTTTGTACGCTTTGAGAAGGTTTTGTTTGTGCGTTTGACGTTAGATTGTTGCACGTAAACGTGTTTTCAACTGATTTGCATACGCAAAATCTTGTGGGGAAATTTAAAATTATTCTTGTCTTTAAAACAAGTATATAAATTTGAGTTTGTTCAGCTTAAAGTTGCTTAGAGGCGAAATTCGATGCTATGTAAACCAAACACGTAACAAAGCTACAAAAATTAACCCATTTACGCGAAATGTACTCAATTGAGGCAATTGTGGAGCGTGTTGTTGTTGGCTCTGAATGTAAGAAATGCGCTGCGAGCGAAATATGGAACGAAGGAAAGAACTTCCTACAGCGGAAGTATACAAATTTGCATCGTGTAAATTACTTCCGTTGCTTTGTTGTTAATAGGATACACTAAATCTTTGTCACAAACACACACACGCACACAAACGCACACACACACAAACACATACAGTAACATTAAAGGATTGAAAATGTTTTAAAGACGTTAACTTTTCCCCTTTTTTAATTTTTTGCATTATACTTTCATTTCTTCCGCTTGTTTTGTGTCTGCTACCCCTTTATCACCACACATCATTTAAACCCTGCAGGCTCCATTCTAAGGCAAACAAAAACAATGTTTAAAAGATTTTCACTGATTTACTGCACGCATAAAAAGGATTTTCAATGCTTCTACAGCAATATTGGCGCTGCTTGACGTCGCTGCGGAAGCGGAAACAACGACGCGGCGGTCTGCGTGCCAAAGCGCTGCTTACAGAGTGTAGCAAGGCGGCCATCATTCAAGTACCAGCAGCGTGCTCAGTTCAGTTGCCTTGCCACGTAATTCGCAAACTGTCGCGCAATTACTAAAATGGCCACGCGCAATTGGCGGCAATAATGGCGGACGAGCCGTGCCCAAGGGGGCAAATGGGCTATGAGTAATGTTGCGACATGCGTCTTTAAACTTCTATCGATTCGAATCGTTCCCAGAAAGCGCCTCTCACTCCTTTCGTTGGGATTCACATATAAAACTAAACAAAATGAAATGAAATTCTCAACGTGCATTTTGCATAATTATTTACTCTATTCTAGAAAGCAAATTTACGTTTTTTTTTTTCAAGAATTTTCTATTTTTTTACTTTTTGATTTTACTTGATTGTGTTAACATCTTTCGAGCCGATTCGGAGCACGTTGGCTTTATATATACAATTCAAAATGGTATCATATTCATCACGAAATAAAAATTTATTTCATAGCAAAGATTAAATCAAATCTGTAATGACTTCTGGGACATTCCTTATAATATATTCTCAAGTCTTTTATTCGGTCCATCTTTGTGTGTTTGTGCTATTATTTCATTGGTCCAAACATACTACTCTCCTTCCATCTGTTCAGCTGAAAACTACTTCTGTTTAGTGTACTTATTTTTTTGGTTTTTAGCTTGTTTACATATTAAGTGCTTCACTGTAGGTGGGATTTTTGTATTTGGTGTAAACAAACGTAAAATGAGAAGAAGCTCGTGGGCAAATAAGTAAACATAAAGAAGAAAAATAATGAAAAAATAAAGAAAAATATTCATGTACTCGGAATCATTTAATTATTTTCAACGCAAAGTAGCAAAGCAATGTTTTATTTATTTATATTTACAGTAATTAGTTTGCATTAAACATTAAAAGTCATTGAGGTATACGGAATTCACCTTCATCTACTTGGCCAGGTCGTCATTATTGGCTACACACACCATGGCCTACGTATTTGTGTGTGCCTTTGATAAGATTCAATTGCTTGCGGCAGCAACTCAGCTGCCCTTATAGTCAACGCTTTGCCAACATTTTGTTTTTAGTTGCTGCCTCAATAGCCCCTCATGAGGCGAGCGTTATTTGTGTTGCCTTAAGTTTACTCACAGATTGTTGGTTTTTCTTAGCATTTTAGCCGAAAATGTGCAATTAATTTACAATTAAATTGTTGCTCCATGTTAAATGTGTTTATATGGCAGAGGCAAAGACAGCGGCAACTTGATTGCCAGCCGTTTGTGTTGATGACGCTGCAGGAAATTTACTTTGTTCGCTCATAATTTTTCGTGTTAATTCTTATTTACGTTGTATTTGTACAAACAACTTTACTATGCAAATCTCTGTGTAACAGCGTAAGCATTAACACCATAATTTGAAGCTAATCTCAGTTTAACAATGTGCCAGCAGCGTGATTAAGCCAGACGACCATGAGCAAGTCAAGCGAGAAGGGCTGAAGGGAGCACAGCAGGAAGGAAGCGCACCAAGCGTGACACTTTCAATCCCTTTGGCAAACAATGGCAAACGAGTCAAAAACGTGCGCAAACTACTTTTGCCACTTAAAATGTTTTATTTGCCGAAATTATGGCATTGTCACAAGTCATTCGTTCATTTTCAAGGCTCTGCCAGCGAGTTGAAACCTTTCGAGAACAAGGACATATAATAAAAGAAGTACCCTTCGGTCATGTGATGATTTTGATGCTCTATAAATATGTTTAAAACATATAAACTCGTCGATCAAAACAGTTCGCCGTTTAAAGTTTCAGCAGATCAATTCAAAATGTTGGTTTCTATCTAAGATAACAGAAATATTCTTCTGATAGTTCAAGTAAGATTTATTTACTGTGTTACAAGTCCGTTCACAAAGCTGTAATACTTGATGCTTCATGAAGAGCATCAAAAAGTATGTCAACAGACCTGCGAAATCCACAGTGTTGATAGCGAAAGGATTCACAACAAATGTCGAGTCACATTTGGGTTGCAGCTCGGTGGGAAAAAGCTTGGGTGCTGAAATTAATAAAAAGCAACATGCGCTTTGAATAAATCAAAAACAAACAATAATAAAAAAAAGCCTTCGTAAAAGATGGTAAATAGAACCTTTTTTTATCAGTGTGGTTGAAATGAACGCGCACGTGGGCAATGCTTGACATTTGTCCTGTCGTCAAAGTCTTAGTACGTTTCGCAAACTGATTCAGCGAAGGTTTAAATTTAATGTGAATCGTGTAAATATTGTATTTGGCAGCATTAACAAAAAGGTTGAAAACGAGAGCGAAAATAAAAAGGAGTCGCTGATGATGGAATTTAAAGGAAAAGTGCCAACGAAAGTCACCTTCGTTGAAGCTTTCGACAACGGTGCAACTTTATGTAAAACACGGTGCTTAAAAGCGACAAAAACAGATTCTAATTTAATTTTCCTCTTTTACATTAAATTTTTTCTTTTACGAAGCACGAATATTTCATTAAACTTTCGTGACAAGACATTATTAACTTTTCTTTGCTTTTGTGTTTTTTGCTTCAATGACAAAGTTTTCTTTTCTTTACTTTTTTTTCAACTCTGTTGGCTGCTTGAATTAATGTTATTTTCGGTTAAGTTGTTGGCACAGTTTTTATCTCTGAGTGCGGTTGCGAAACGTGCCCTCAAGTGTGATAGATGACATGACTTATGAGATATGAGCAAACGTCAAGACCATACGCTACACAGCAATTGTTGATTTTAATGACTGAGAACAAAAACTGCCAAGTGCAAGTGATAAAAACTCATCACTGTGATAGCAAAAAACAAAAACAAAAACGGAAGAAAAAAAAAAAAAATACTAACAGCATATGACACTCACAAAGTGACATAAAAAGGCTGTGAAAGACGTGATAAAACAAACAATATCACTCGAACATTATAAACAGAAAGTCATCGTTAATGCGATTATCACAGCCGTAAGCATCATTGACGGCATCACGGACACCCTCAACCTATCAGAATAGCAAATGCCACAAACACAGACATCGACATCAACATCGACCGTTGCTACTGTTATACAATACGTGCATAAATAATGTTTATGTGTTGCTATAATTAAGCTGATATACTCAGCTAAGTCCTATGCCGACAAAACGTCTCTTCACAATGAAAGCAACAGTACAGTTTTTAACATGGGGCAGACGAGAGCAATGCAAGCGCAACTCGACACTTATTTAATAAATTAAAACAGGAAATTTCCATTTAAACTGCGTTAAGTTTACACCACAAACAGCAACCATAAACAATGCTCACACACACACACACACTGAAAGCAACGGAATAGAGATTTGTCTGCTATTGCAGTGCTATATTGAAGCGTGCTGTATGAGTTTGTGTCTGTGTGTGTATGTGCAAAGGATGCCGGGTCAACATCATATTGGTGTTGCATACAAATTGAGGGCGTTTGCTGAATGTCATGGCCATTTGTGCTGAGTTATGCACATTGAATGTTCGCGTGCTCTTTAAAACATGGCAAAGACTAAAGGGTACTAACTTTTTCTTTTTACTGTCAATTCTATGACAACTGTTAAAAGTCGATTAACATGATTTTTAATAGACTGATAATGTAAACATTTTTTAATGGAGTTTATGAAAAAACGAAAAAGGATAGTAGGCGGGAACTGCTCTTGGCTCTTGCTCTTGAATCTTACTGAGATTGTACGGAGAATATTTCAGATTCAAATTTGGCTAACAACATACAAGCAAGTTTGCCTCTAACTCTCTGTTATTTACATAAATCATTGATAAGATAAGCGTAAAAACCTCAAAACAAATCGTTGTGTATTTTTTTTTTGTTTGTTGGTTCATTGGCTTCAATTTGCGTTGATATGTTTATTAGTATTGTTGATTTTCCACCATTAAAGCATGTTCTGTTTGTTTGTTTTTTTATTTATTTCGTACTTGTACTCTCAATTTTGAGCTATAAATGAGGCCAGAACTCGCTCATGCTGCCTACGCAACCGCTCAGATACTCAGATACTTATCACTTTCGCTTATGGCGTATTTGTTTTTGTTTTGCTTTGTTTGTGTAGACAGCACAACATGTTTTCATGTGTATTTTCTGTTTCTGTTTGTTTGTCTGTGCGCACTTGAATTTATGTACTTGAGTGTTGTATAAATTTCTCTTTTGTATGCCTCCGTCAACCGTCCTTTGCGCCATACTTAATTTTTTTTCCTCTGTGGGTGTGCGTCGCCGTCGCTTTTTCATCTCTTGTTCACACGAGTTTTTTTTATTTTCCATTTTTTTTTTTGGTTGTTGTTTGTTCAATTTGCCAAAATGGTTTTTCATTTAAGACCCTTAATCACATTATTTTACTGAGTTAATAAAATGTTATATATTCACAAGCTTTGTGCATATGCACAAACATTTCCTGCCTTCGCTTTTTTTTGTGTTCCGTTTGGGATTCATTATAGCTTGTTTTCTTTTTCGGTTTTTCAATGCGAAATAAAATAAAATAATAAAATTTATGACTTTTGATTTATGTGTTTCTGGGATTTGGGAATGCGGTTTTTAAAATGGCGCAGGCAATGAAAACAAAGAAATAAAAAAAAAGGTTCAAAGACATAAAGATTTCAAGTTCGTTTTATGTAAGACAGTTAAGCGTAAACAACTGTTGAAAGGTTAGTCAAAAGCTTCGAACCACGCTTGATTTGTAAGCATGAGAAATTGCGATTGAATATCGTTCTTTGAAAGTATTTTCTTTTCAATTGACAACTTTCAGTCTTCTTTCATTCACCGCAATTATCCAAAAGCCAACTTGTCTCATCACGACAGAAGATATCATTATGACATTTGCCAACTGAAAGGCATATCATTTGAATAAGTATTTTGCTGCTATACCCTCGGTCGCCTAATGTATCGTACACGGAGGATAACAACTCCGACAAATCGTATTGATCTCTTTAACGTTGCGTTTGCCTTTCTTACACGCATTTTTGCAGTTTCATTTGCAGTCGCGGCGCCATTCATATAAATGGGAAAACCATTTTGAATGCGTACTACGTGCTTGAACTATAAGCAAGCTAAGCCAAGCACGGTGCACGTTGCAACAGCAAGAGAGAGAGAAAGATAAGAAGGTGGCCGGTGCAACGGTAAGGCATATCCTTCTGACAATGTTGGGTTCCTCATTATTTCACGACTGCTGTTTCCACTTTAGTCTGCCGACCGCAGGCGATGACTACTGATGTTGTTGTTGTTGTTACGGCATCAGCGTTTGCACGATTTCCGTTACCATTCATGACGCATTCAGGTTTCTTAAGCCGCAACTGAGCCTCAACTTCTTTCCGTTTCATGCCGTGGCTTATAATCGCTTCGTGGTTGTGGTAAATGGCGAACGGTAGACGGCAAAAGAGGTCTAAAGAGGCGTTCGAACTGAGTTGGTCAGGACAGGACGGGACAGGCACAAAAAAGTATTTTAATCAAGCTTTTGAAAAAGTTGTTCCGCCACTTTGTTGTGGTTTTTGTGTGTGTGTGTTTTTTTTTTTATTTTTATTTTGTATTTGTATGCGTGTGCTTGTTTTTCCCCTTTTTGCTACGTCGGACACACGTTGAACATGGACATGGTCGTGTGCCTGTGCGTGCGTAGGTGTCCTTTTTACTCGACTGCGCCGGTGGCGGCATCATGTTTACGCTAGCAAATTAAACCGCATTTTGTAGCCTGCCGCTTTTGTACATTCGTGCCCCATGAGAATGCAAGAGTTGCCACAAACTCAGTTGTTTGTACACTTCGCCTGTCTGAGTAAAATCACCGGCCTGCGTGGACAGTCTGACAGCCTGTCAATCGTTCATGTGCTCAGCAGGCGGTCACTGGCTGCCTAGCTGACTGGCTGCAATCACAGGTCACAGCAGGTTGTTGACTAGTTTTCAGCTTGTTTGACTTATGGTTGAAGTTTATAACAGACCGACCACTCGTTACCTCTTTTCCGCTTTCACCTTTGACACGATTTCATTGTATAATTTTGACTTTGGTTGTATTGAGTTTCGATTTTCTTTTTGACGTTGCCATTTTTCGTCATGCTCATCATCGCCTTCATCATCATCATAATAATCATAATTATAATCGTCATCATTGTGCCTTGACTTTAATGAAGGCGCCTACCTGTCGCACTCCATGTTTCCCGCCCCTCGCAACAATTACGTTATGTTACGTTTTGTTACGTTTTGTTACGTTACGCCCCGTCGCCCAACTTGGGATTTATGCGGCGTGTTAAGTAATAAAAGTGTCAATCATGCAAGTTGTTGTTGTTGTTGTTATCCTTCCTCCTTTTTTACACACATTCGTTGCTCTTTTGCCATGTTATTGCGGTTTGGCATTGTCGCGTTTGTCGTTTATGTCATCGTCAGTCGTGTTTTTGTTATTATTATTATTATTGCGTACATTTTTTTTACATGCCATATTCGTTGTCTCTTTCACTCGCTTTCCTGTCTGTCTTCAACACACACACACGACAGCTGATGCTTGTCTGTCAGTCCGCCTGTCCATCGCGCTTTGTTAAACACGAAAATAAATTCATTTTTTTACTGCATGACTCCTTTAATGTTGTCAACAACAAGAAAATAATATAAATTTTTTTCCATCATGTTTCGGAGATAGTAAAAATGAAATAAAATAATGTAAAATCACGCGTCAGCGCATTTTTTTCATTGTTGAAACCACAAAAGCGAAACAAATTGAAAAATGTGTTTGAAATTCATTAATTTGGCAGCACTTCTGATTGTGCGGTTTATATGAAACTATCGATTTTTTTCATAGACCGATACGAGTATAATATAAAATGGCATATGAAAGCATGTTTTGTTGATCGATGATGAAATATTATAAAATTGATGCAAATTGGTTGTGCTTTTTTTATATAAAACTTCATTTTTCCATCTGACTTATATGAATGAGTTTAAATTTTTTAACTCTGCTAACGAACGAAACGTAGGATTCTCTGAAAGTATTATTTTTTGACTAAAATACCTTTAAAGTGAAATTATGTATAAACAGAGAAAGTTCTAAGATTGATGTATTTGCTTCATGAGCGACACTTTAAAGACGCTTCAATATAAAAATAGTTGATATGTAAATGCGTTTTTTACGTGTTGTACGCAATAAAGCGGCGAATGTGGCGTATGAGTAATGTACAACGGTAACTCATTTAATGAGTGTATAGAAATGAAATTGCATGTAGAGTGACAAAGTAATGTTTGTGTATGGAAATGAAATAATTTTGCGATGCCGTTGAGGGTGAATTCAACTCCAAATGGAACTAAACAAAAAAACTTTCGGCTTTGAATTTTTCATGAACAACGAACTTGTTCCCGAATGAGGGTCTTTTACTTACTTACTTCATTTATTTCACTTCACTCATGCTTTGTTGCTGGCTTGCATGATGAGTTTGCGTGCAATGAGTTGTAAAACATTAGGAAAAATAAACATACACATACATACATTGAAGTAAAAATATCGTGTATACAAATAAGCAATGGGCCAAAGAGCAACAATAACAAAAAGCAAACGCAATCATCATCGTGCGACAATCATTTCGCCGTTTACGACTCACGACTTACGACCACTCACGGCTGGTAACGACAAACGTCAACGCCAACTGACATGTCAGAGGCGAAGCCGTTCCGAACATAAGTCGATTCAGGCGGAAGCGGAAACAACACAAAGCGCAAAGCGTTGACACATATAAAAATGAAAATGGCATCGCTGCAGGAAATGAAGTAAGCCAGCGAATGAGTGAGTGAGTGAGAGAGTGAGAGAGTGAGTGAACGGCGTCCGACGGTCGGGCTCAACAAACGTACGCTTTAGTTTCGACATCGAAACATCGACGGATGTTTTATTTATTTACTTGAAACCTTTGCCACTTTTGCATCAGGCTGTGGAAAGGCGACGGTGGGCGTTTGGGGCGTGTGTGCTGTGTGTGTTTGAAGGCTTCGATTTGAGCCGTTGCCGTCATTATTTGTTTCGCATTATGGCGAATATCCTTTTTATGCTATTACTTCAATACTCTGACAGGAGTTTCGTTGTGTTGTGACGCATTGTCGACGCGTTTGCTGCTGCTGTCGGGCAACGCACGCATACGCAATCACGTGTTGTACACTTGGAGAAAAACACGTTCAGCCATACAGCCCTGAAATTCCGATGTTTTTGGAAAGTTATAAGCATTATTATCCCAATCGAAAAATTTTTAAATAAATTTTTTAAACACAAAATTTAAAGTTAAATTGATTTTTTATTATAGATCTATAATATTAATTAAATAATTTTAAATTTTGTTCTCCTATTCCAGACAATAGTTTCTTTTTTTGGAATTCTTATTTATTTTTTTGTTAATTTTGTATTAACGTTTTGTTAATTTTTGTCAGTGTATTTCAACTGTCATGCCATGCGTGTTTACCGCCTCACTTGGCTTTCGTTACGCTTTCGTCCTTTTTGCCTTCTCGTTGCTTTGTTTCTGTTTTTTTTTTGGTTATTTGTTATTTTTTGTGCTTTGTTTCATTTGCTTCGTCAAACAATCGATAAGCTTGCCAGGCGCACTTGTTACCACTTTGCTCAACTGCTTTATGTTTTTTATGGCCGTACACAATTTTATGCCTAACTTTTTGTTGCCTTCTGTAAAAAACAAACACACACACACACTAATGTGTGTGTGCGTGCGTGATGTGGTTGTATTTGAACTTGCTCAACTCCTTCGCTGACTTAGGAAAAAAAACAGAACGTTCTGCCAACGTCGCTGTCAACGTCGTGGTATCGAAGTCGTTGAGCAAGGCAGTTTGTCGGCCTGTCGTATATGCGTGCTCCTTTGCTTGGCCCTTCGTGACATGTGCCACTAACCTCACTCACGTTCGATGGCCAACTTCTCTTTCTTTGCTTTGTCCCAGTCATTCTTTTGCTGGCTTTTTGCCCCCCATTTTACGTTCGCTGCTCGCTGGTTGCTGCTTTCGTCTGTGTTTAATGTTTTTCAATTATTTTTATTGGCTTATAATGCTCAACGTTAGCTTTTCTTTTCACAATTCGTAACTGCGCCCTCCATCATGCGCTATTTGTGGACTTCGCCACAGTCAACTAATAAACTCACGCACGCACAGAAACACACAAACAGAAAAAAAATACTCACGACTTCAATTCGCTGCGACTTTCGCCTTCTCCTTGTTGCATAATAATTTTGTTGTTCTTTTTCAGTCATTGAATCGCTCAGTCATTATTTCGTCCTTACGGTTGCCTGCTCCTTCATTCACATCACATTGCCTCATTTTCGCTCACATGTTGAGTTACGCGGCTTATTGAAAAAGTTTCCTTATCCAACAACAACAAAAAAAAAACTTTGTCATTTGCTTTAAAGTGATTATTTTTCATATATTGTAAATATTTCATTTTTGTTGTTTTTTGTTTCTTTTGCTGCTCATTATTTTACTGTTTGCTTTTTAATTATTTTTGCCTCACGAATGTGTTTTTTTTTTTTTTTGCTTAATTTAACAAATTCAATTTCGTCGCTAAATTTACGTTACGCGCAAAAGTTTATCATAGCAAATGAAGTAACATAAGTTGACCTTTTTTTTGTTTTTGTTTGCGGCGGCAAAACTTATTGAAGCTGTGCGGCAACTTCGTCTCTGCGGCGTATTGCCACAACTTCGCATACAAAACTTACAGAGAATTCCAAATTTTAATAATGCGCTTTTGGCAAAGCTGAAAAACTTCATTTGCTTCAACATTTCCTTCACTTTTGCGTTGCCTTTTGTTGTTTTAATTATCATGCTGCCGCCACAAATGCAATTTCCGTGCAGCAACTACGAAAACCGGTTGTATTTAAGCTGTGCTTGCAAATAGACGAAAGTTTTGCATTAACTGGCAACCAGACAAACCTCAAACTACAACAAAACGCCGCTTGCACTTTGATTCGTACAGCCAAATGGAAATAAAGTTCGACGGCGCGCAGAAGTTTTGCCAAAGTTTCTGTAGTTGTCTGCAAATTAAGCTGAGTCTGACACGCGCCGAAAATACCGCTATGAATGAATATTAACCCCTTCGGTGCTGCCGGTCAATAAAACTTGTTTGCTGTTAGCGAGAAAATTGTTAATGTCTTAAATATAAAATTGCCATTTGATACATAACCTCAATTTTTGTTAGTTTTTGAGTCGAACTTTGGCACGTTAACGGTTTAATTTATGCAAAACTAACACCGAATAAGAATTTGTTCAGAAATGTCTCGAGACTTTGTGCCTTGAGCGGCATTTAATGCAGCTGCTCGAATATATGTTTAAGCCTTTTAGCACCAAAAACATTTTAACTTCAAGAAAAAGAATTATTACTTTTGGTTGCCCGCGAGTAATCTGCAACTCTATAAGCAACTGAACATTTTCGTCTTCCTGTTAATGCGCTTTCAGAACAAAGAAAGAAAGTATGAAAAAAAGTGTTGCATACTTCGTAGTGCCTTGAGTGAGAGACAGAGCAATGCCGCATGCATGAAGCTTTGAGCGCTTCGCAAATATGCCAAACTTTTTTAATAGTTATTTTTCGTTGTTGTTGTTGTCGTTGTTGTTGTTGCTCTTGAGTAAAATTAAAAGAAATGAAGTCTTGGCATCGCTTGAAAAATGGCAAAAAAATGAGCACGCGAAATGAAGCAAGAAAAATGAACTTTTATTCATGTTGTAAACGTTCGTGTACATGTGGGCGTTGATGGGCGTGTGTTGGTTGCTTTGGTCTTGTAATAGTTTCAACACATTTTCTACGTTGCTTTTGTTGTTGATGTTTGTTGTTGTTGTTATTGTTGTCTGTGGCATAAAACAACGACGAAATGCACTCTGTTTGATGAGCTCTTTCGTGCGAGTTTGGTAATGAAAGACGGTTGAATTGACGAATAGCTGTGATGCAGCAAAATGGTTCTCGAACCAAGCAACGAAGCAACGTATGCGGGCGTCTATGCAGTGGCACACCATGACGACGACGACAACGTTGGCTCGACCAAATGAAACAACGCCGCATGTCAGTTGAGCTCTTTTGGGTTGTTTGTTGTTTGAAAGCAAACCAGCAAAAAGTTTGTTGCCGCAAACTGTGAAAACAAAAACAAAACAAATAAATAAAACAGACCGAAAATGATAAAATAAAAACAAAAAAAGTTCTTAGTAAAACAAAACAAAAAAAAAAAAAAAACAAAAAGCGCAAAAATCAAACAGACAAAAAAAGCATAAGCATAGCAAGTAGGATGTATAAGAGTGCGGGGTGAGTGAGTGAGTTGCTTTGCTGTAAATCAGGATTTTAAAAAATAATGAGAACTTATTGGCGCAATGCGCTGCAAGCGACAAGCTCTACTGAGTTGAGCTGAGTTGAGTAGACAAGTGAAAAGCACCAACAGCAACAAAGCAAACGAAAACGAGTCAACACTGCAGCAGCAGCAGCAGCAATGCTCAAACTGTAGGCAGCGCAAATTGGTCAGAGACGCGTGCGAATGCGGCGGCATAAGTCGCCGGTGATGACTGACAGCAGCAGCAAACAGACAAACGGACAGACAAACAGACAAGCCAAGGCGCCAACGAGCGAGAGCGTAAAATAAAATAAAAGAAACTTTGGTCTGGCAGCATTTAAATGTCGGAATTGTTGATGAATGCAACGCAGAAGACTTTGCTTTTTTGTCTCTTTATTTGCTGTTTTTCGTTTCATTTCGGGTTTTCTCACTTTTTTCGGTCTCTGTTGGCTGGCCACCACATCTGCCACACCCACTTGGGCGCACCTTGCCCAACTGCCCATTTGCGGCGACGACTGAAACTTTTATGCCTCTTATTTCTTCTCCGTTGCTGTGGTGGTTTTGCTGTTGTGGTTTGGCCACTCGCTTTTTGCAGCATTTAATTTGGCTTAAATGCTTCATTGCTGCCGCATTGCACAAGTCAAAATTTTGTTGGCATTTTAATTAAGCCAAAAATGAAAATGTTGCTTTCTGCAAAAGCTCAAACGTAAATTTATTTTCACTCAAATGGCTGCAAGTGAAATTTATTGAAATTGGCAATTTTCCATTTATTTTAATGAAAATTTGCATAAATTTTGTTTAAAATAAATTATTCGCTTTTCATTTGAAAACTATTTTGTGCACTTTGCAAAAGGTGTGTCTGTGTGTATGCATTTGCATATGTATTGGTGTTTTTTTTATGTATTTTCAATAGCATTAAAACACTTTATATTAAAGCCAAATCGAAAGCCCGCAACCAACATGCATATAGGAAGGAAACGGCTTCACTTCTGTTCGCTTTCTTTATAATCTTTCGCTTCTTACAACTGCATGTGCCCTCCTGCACATATATTTGTGTGTGTGTGTGTGCTAAATTTAATAAATACTCATACAATTTATGTGTGCTAAGATAATCGAATCGTGCATTGGCGCCAAATGCAGCAAAGACTTTGCCATTTTCCACTATAATATTCTTCATGCTGCCACAACCATAGCGTTGCCTCCGTTGTTGCTTTCGTCTTTGCCACTTATGCCACTTTTATACATACATACATACATACAAACATATAAAAATGCCATGTGAGACAATGCAAATTTGCAATGGAAATTTATTTATTGCAATAAAGGCAAATGTGTTGCATTATAGTCGTCAACGTCATTGTTGTTATTGTTATTGTTGTTGTTATTCTTATACCTGCGCTGCATGCTTAATGTTGCTCACAGCCATGCTGGAATATTCATTTTGCAATGTGCAAATTCTTTATACGGCATGCATTCTTCTACGAAAATTTGTTGAGAAGTTGGAAAATTTAATAAAACATTTTGAGTAATTCAACTCATAAAACGCATTTAAAGAGTATAATAAAAGGAGATGTTTGTATAGCTTTTCTACACTCATTTTAGCATGAACTAAGAGCGCTGCTTAGATATTATTTTGATGCTGCCATAAGTCATTTCTTCATACAACGACGCTTTGAGTTCCTTTCAGTCGAAATTTGAATAATTTTTTCACTCACTGAGCTTGTTGCTGTATTTGAAAATATTTCTAATTCAATTAAACAGTTGGCAACGCGTTGAAATATTTTCTGTCTGAGCGCATCATTAACTTCAGATTGGTTTTAATTATAACTTGAACTTTCTATGAATTTCAACATTTCATTAAAGATTTTTCTTACACAAGCACACACACACACACGCACATTAATTCAAGCTTCTGCCAACTGTAAATGAATTCGTTATTGGCCAATTTGATACATGCCATTCATGGCCCAATGAGAAGTGATTTCGTTTTCGATTTGTTTCGATTCAATGAAATGCGTTGGCAACAATTAAGCAAACTATTAGCATTGCTCGTTTTATTGACGGTTTGCCGGCGCTTTTTTTTCGCCAATCGACACGGCACATTTAATAGATGTTGCTTGCTGCCGGCCATCATTGACTGTGGGACCCTCATACGCCGCCATCAATGCACGAATGGTTTGAGTGCACGCACACGCATAAATAGTCACAGCAAAATACATATATGGGATTCATTCAATTGTATGTGTGAGTGTCCCTTTGACTGGTTCTGGTTATATTTAATTCGACGTGAAAAGAGAGGAGAATGTATGTATGTCCAAAGGTTAATCGAACACAACACGAGAGCTTTTGTATTTTAGCATAACGAAACGTCGAGCAGCCACAAGAGCGTTTGTGAGAGTGCAATGGGTTGGTGGGAGGCGTGCGTGCGTGCGTGGATTACTGGTGCGATGTCAAGGAGAAAAGCATCTATCGTTGTCCTTCTCGGCTTATTGCCATGCTTACTTCAGTTAAGTATTTAAGCCAATTTTTTCAATCAAACTTAACTGCCGTTTTTCGTTTGGATTATGTGTATGAAAGAATATATATGTATATTGCATAGGGGAGCGAATGACGGCGCTAGGTAACCATGATATTGTGCCTTCAGTCCGCACCACACGCCAAGCTAACCGAGCGTACAATTTTATTGTCGTTGCTGTGAACTTTGCGCTTTCTACGGGTGTCGAAACGGGCATGCCTGTGGGCAACAGACGCTCATACAAACAAACACACACACACACACACACACAATGGCTGACTGACGCAAGCAAACAGTCTAGCGGAGACCGAAGGATAGAGCATGACGCATAGTTACGCCACAGGCCGCAGGAAGCTGCGTTACTATTATAACATGGCAAAATGGCGTATTTCGTGCATCCGTTGGCAAAGCGGCAGGCGCTTCCGGTAGCCCACTCATTGCCGCAGTCACAACCGCAGGCCTTGTCGCAGTAAATCACCGCAGAGGCTGCGGGCACGCAGTGTGGCCGAGTGTGGCATGCAACGAAATGCGCCATGCATGCTCCGCTACGAAACAATTGCACTGCACCGACAACGAGACAGACACAGACACAGAGGGTCGGTCGGACAGAAGTGCGTGGGTGCTAGTTGATCCCAACTTTATGACACGCCGCCGCACTCAAACAATTCTCAACTTAATTCATTTCGAGCGCTAAAAAAGAGACAGAAAAAAAAAAAAAAATAGATAAATACCGTGCGATAATCATAATGCGTTGCACATGTGTGCCAACCTAAAGTAAATGTTGTAACACATCAACTCATATAGAAAGTTAAATATTTGCTTAAAATTATGCTTAAGTGCTGCTGAGCGCAAAACAAAGATGCGACGAGCTGAGTTGAATTTGTTGAGCCGAGCTAAGCTGCGGCGCACCTGAGATGCCACCGATGCCACCTACGAAGCCGGCGTCGCTGTTGACACTTTGAAACATGTTGCCGCATATATCATGTAATATTTCAGCGCAGTAACAGGACCAACTGAGGTGGTGTTTAGAATGAGGCAGCAATGTGGTGTGAGAGCAGTTAAGATAATGAGACAAATACACAAATACACACACAAGGCGACCGAAATGTCTTATATGTAATCCTTTATGAACACCAACAAAGGCACTTCAATGTAATTTGAAATTTTGTATGAAATTTTAATTTTCAAAAAGCAAACAAACATAAACACACACACATACACACACACACACTCAAAGCGCCAACATCGTGTTTGGGAGAAACATTTTACACTCTTGATAAGCGTATTAATTAGCTTAAGTTCTCTATGGTTTCATCATATGTAAGTATGTGCATATGTGAGTAGCTCCCAAAAGACGACTACATAAAATTAATTGGCTGCTTGCTGGCTGGCTTATGAGTCATAAGCGCGCTTGGGAGTGTGTATGTGTGTGGCTTATTTGAATTTAACATGTGTGAAACCAACCAAGTAAGCATGTATGTAAGTATGTGTAAATTTCCGCCTTTGGTTTGGTAAAACTTTACAAGTATTGCTTCTTCTTCTTTTTACTCGAGGCACGCCGCAGCAAACTTTTCAAGACATATGTCAGCAACACCTTTGAAACCAACAAACCGATGAACTTCTTGACTCAGACGCACACATTCTGTTCAAATTCCCCATGCTCTGCCGTTATGTGACCCATGTGTGTCATAGGAAACTTTAGCTCGACGACAGGTAAAGCAGTCAGCTCAAGATGAACCTTGGACTTGCTTCATTTCATTGACAAATCACTTTTTTTTCTTTACACTTCTGCGCAACAATTCACTTCGTCTCTTTGTTGCATGAACTTTAAATTGAGTTTCCAGCTGAACTTCCACAGCGATTTTCAAACCGGCTGACTCGACTGACTGAGTGAAATCTGACTTGACGCAAAAATTCGATAGACAAGCGCACAACGCCCACACACACACGTTTTCCTCTGCTCGGTTTCTTGCTGTCCCGCATGTAGCATTCAACTATTTTGTGTTGTAAATTGCTTATTTTGTTATTCATGGAACGGTTTAAATATTTAGAAACTTCTAAGCCAAGGGTTTTGTCAGACTCTTCGTATGCAGAATTGCAAATTTCAGTTTTAGAATGCGAATTTCGATTTACAGTTGTTTTAATGCTCAGAGTTGCGCATGAATCTCAAAACAATTTTCGTCGAATCTAAGAAATTGATAGAAAATGTGTGTTTGGCGCATTGCGAAATGCTCGAATGTGAAACCCACAGGATAGTTGAGTAATGCATGCCGTGACCGCCGTTGTAACGTGTCGCACACCGGAAGTGACAGGGCAGCATTGCACAATGGGAAATTTGACTACAAAATCTGGCAAAAATTAATAACTCAAAGACTAAGCAACTTTTTATGGTTTCGATTTTTGCATTAAGTTCTTAGGCTCGTTAGACAGTGTTTTGGAAAAAATGGGCGTGGTAGCATCCCGCCCATTGTTTTAGAAACCAATTTTTAAATAACCAGTAAGGATGCTAACTTCAGCAAGGCTGAAGCTTAGATAATCTTCCACGCCCAATATTTTGTCTGAATCTATTTTCTGTTCATTTTATTTGCCCATATACCAATTTTCATTGTTTTTGCTCATTGTGTACCGGAGATGTGCAAATTATTGATTTTTGCTATAAGTGGGCGTACCCATGCCCATTTTTTGGTCAAAATAGTTTTCATGCCTCCCTTAGAATATATGGTATGTGTGGAGTTACAAGTTGATTGATTAAGAAACAAAAAAGTTGTCCATACAACGACGTGAATCTTGCTCTCCCTCTGCTTCATTTTGTATGACAGACACCAGTTCCAGTTGTCCGATCTTAATAAAACGTTCAGACATTTAGTCGGACTACGTAAAACTACTATTTTTGAAATTTCAGCTCTCTATCTTCCAAAACAAAAAAGTTTTTCATACAACGATTTAAGTTTTGTTCATGTTTCCTCTTCATTTCGTATGGGGACTACCAGTTCCAGAGGTCCGATAATGCCCATTACGACAAATAAGCTGACTATTATAATAAAACCTGCTATGGAAAGTTTAAAAACGCTAAATAGCACCTATTACTTCTTTCCAGTAGCATACAAGTTTGTATTGGTAAATATGAGGTTGTTTGCTAAAAAATCAAATTTCACGAAAAGTGCGCAAAAGTGCACATTAAAATTAGATGCATCGGATTCAGAATTGATGACTCTATGAGTTTGAAAAGATTTCAAAGCTAACAAATGCAAACAATTTTTTGTAGGCCTTCACAAAGTTAAGTTTTCTAAAAAAAAATTGTTTGAAAGGTGCCTCACTTCTTTACACAATTATAAGAACAAAACGATAAATTTAGACTATCCAACGTTACGAACACAAAGTACATACCCGACTGAATTAATTCCATTCCAAATATTGTTTAAATAATGGTATTTTTATCAACTTTTTTTAAATTTAAAATCGCAAGTAAAATTTCACTTTTACAAGTTTAAAGTTATCAATATTAACAGCTGTGTTTAAAAGCCTTTAACTAGCCAGGGATGCATTTTTATGAAATTTCTGGTATGCAGCATTAAGTATCGATATATTTATAACATATCAGTAACAAAATCGCGTTTTAAAAATGAAGTTTGAAAATATAGTTTTGGCCATCAAAACTGGTCAAATTTCCTATAGTGCATTGTTGAGCGGAAGTGGCAAAACTATTTTCAATTTCAAATCGATTGCTTTGCGGTTCTTGTGAACTTTTTATTTGTTGCTTTGACTGAAAATAAAATATGAGCTTGCCATTTAAGCTTTAGCAATATAAAGGGTGTTTTAAAAGGCAAAACAAATTATTTTCTGTCAAAAAAAAAAATAAGATTGTATTCGGGATTTAAAAAAAAAAAAATAATAAAAAAAAGTCCTATGTTAAATTGCGCCATTTGTCACATACAACAATCTATCATTCGAATTTTGTTCTCGAGCTTAAAATTCTGTATACGTAATTTTTTTCGTTAAATGTGCTAATTTTATTTACTTGTCTTGTTTTTTTTTTTGCCAAAGGAAAATTTAATTAATTAAAAACTTTTGCTTCTTGCTCAAGTGTATGTTTTTTGTCAACTAAATGGAAACCGCTCCTTGTGGCACACAGCGCGCGGCAATGACAATAAGTCGCTTGACAGTTGGCGGGACGGCGAAAGGACATGCACATAAAGCGAAGCCAACAGAATTAAAGCGAAAGTAAAACAATTAATTTGTTCACTTTTTACGTGCTTTCATTACATTTTCTTTTTGTTTTCACTACTGTTGTAGTTAATCTTATTATTGATGGCGGGGGTAAGGTGTGTTTGCGAAGAGACAAGTTAAATCATTGTTGTTGGGCGTACGCGCAAAAACTGTAAAGTTCTTAATTCATTAATTTGCCGGCCAACGAACTGTGCAAAAAATAATAATAAAGTCAAGTGGCGAAAAAATGCGATCGAAACGTTGAGACAAGACAAGTCGAACAAGCCAGTGATTAAACGTTGGCGAAGGAGCTTACCGTGGCACGACTGCCAGATGGCCATGTTGTTACAAGAGGTGTGTAAGGTATACAACTGGAAATTGCGTGTTTTAAGCTTGTTTGGACAACAGTCGAATAAAATAACTGAAAGTAAAGTAAAGAAATACAAACACACACACACACACACACTCAAATAGAAACACTCGAGTGAATGACCTGCCAAAAGGCGAGTCAGTCGAGTATGGCAATCGTATACGTGCAAAACTGCCCACCATCGCCGCTCACATCCACCAAACACACTCAAGCACTTCTAACCGAAGTCACTCACTTATGCCACTTGTACACGAATATAAACGAAGGCAGGCGCAGGGCTTTGTGAAGGAAAAGAGCACAGCCAAGCACGTCTTATCGTCCTCGTTCATGTCACTCGTGTGTGTCTGTGTGTGTGTGTGTTTTTACGACTGTGTGTGTGTGCTCAAAATGTATGCAGGACATTGAGTATCATCGAGTAGCTGCTCAACATGCATGCATACATGCAATTTAATCGTTATTCTCAAGCCGTCCTCATCGATTGCTTCTTTTTTTTTTGTTTTTTTTTTTTTTTTTGCCAATTGTGTTCAAGTATCATCGATGTTGGCGTTGACGATGTCACCATTGTCGTTGTGCTCGTTGTTGTTGATTGCCTGTTGGACAGCTTAAGCTCTTCTTCGCTGCAACACAAATGATTACCATCGTTTTGAATTCTAGCACACGATTGCCGCGCATATTGAACGTGTCTGAATTGTGCCGTGAATCTTGTGCCAGAAATGTTCTTAAGTGCTTTGCTGAATGAGCTTTCATTAAGCTTTACAATTCCTCACTGCATTCGCTTCAAAGGCTTTGACGTTTAATGCTAAGTGCATAATGTTGATGACTTGTTGTTTTAAGATTAAAAATTACTATTAAAAAAATCAGAAATAAAAACAAAAACACGTTACTTAAGCGCTTTTCAAAAATATCAAGTATACTCAAGGTAAGCTTTGCCAACACTCAACAAGGGAATCAAAACATTTTTTGCCTTGAAATTGTTTTAAGCATTTCATTACACTTTCGACAAGATGTTTCAGCAAACGTAACTCAACGCAACGGCATCTTTTGAACTTGTTTTAGTCGCCCCATCAATCATTTTAACAAGCAAAAAATCATGCTCATTGCATTTTCAATAAATCATGAGCAGCGCAAAGAATAATCAAAAAAAAAAAAAACCTCGCATAAAGACAACAACAGATATCAAAAGAGAAAAAGAAGACGATAGAATTTGATTTAAAAAATAACAAAAATACGCAAAATAACAAATCATTCGTTGTTATTTACTTATGCATTGCACGACGCCTGAGCCATGAGCCTGAAGCGACCAAAGAACGCCTTTCAACAAAAATAAAATCATAATGCGAAATTTATGTGTGCATGTGTGTGTGTGTGATTTGGAATCGTAATATTCGATGCCGTTGTATGGCAGATATATTACGACCATAAACAAACTGTTTCAGTTTTCAGTTGCTTCGCTTCGTTTTCAATATTTACACGAAAAATATAAAACAAACACGCTACGGGCATCCATTCAATGTGTAACGAAATGTCTCTCTGTCTGTCTGTTAGTCTGAGTTGTCTCTGTGAGTGGTTATGTGTTTGAACATGTATTGCTATATAGACATATGTTTTATTGTTAGGGCCACCACCCACATATGAATATGTATACAAGCCGCTGGCAGATGCCAATTGCATGTCCCGATTTCGTTATTTTCGCTGAACTGCGGCTGGCGCTGCTCTACGCTTTGCCAGCTGCTTGTCAGTTTCACTTTTCAATTGTCTGCTTCGACACTTCACATAATAAGCAGCGCTCCGCTCCTCTGCTGCTGTGTTACTGCGACCAACCTTTGCTCTTTGGTTTCCGGTTGCCACCGGAAGTGCTTTTCTTTTATTGTCGTACGCCAACTTCAACTTAAATTTGCGCGTTTCGTTGTTACGTTTATTACGACCGCAGCGCCCATTCATTGGCGGTTTCGTAGCAAAAGGTTTACAGCAACTGCCGCGCTGCGTCGCTAAAAGCTATCAAAAATACATGAATGCCACGCGGCAGGAAACATCGACGAGCAACGACTCAGAAATAATAAAAGATGGCGTGCACATTTCCTTCAACGCCAACAACCGCACAATCAATACATGAGTAATGAAACAACATAACATAAAAGATAAAATAAATGTATATGTATCGTCATTGCTTTTATTATGCCGACAGTTTTCATATCCGTGTGTGTGAAAATCATAAATTTTTCCGAATTTTAAATTGCCAACTGTAAATTTTGTATTTGCAAAAATTGATCTTCTATGTGCAGCGATTTTTCATGATTTCGTTGGCAATTGTTTGCATTAATAATGCACTTGAGCTATTGTGACGGCACGGGTGGGCGTGTGTCAGTTGAGATCACTCGGTCAGTGAGCAAGAGAGGAAGGCAGAGTTGCATTCGATGGCATGTTGCTTACACTGACATTGTGTAAACTCATTTCAGTGCCTGACAAATTAGTGACAGCACATGTAAATTGCATTCTGTGGGTGGCTGAGGCGTTTGGCATTGAATTTGCATCGCGGTCTGTGTTCATCTTGCAATTGCAATTCGAGTCATCACATTGAATTGGCGCGCAATTTTAATGTAATTAAATTTACGACCATCTGCTTGAATTTTCATCAACTTTCGTTTGTTTATTTCGGTTGTCAGTGAGGCTATGCATTGATTGATCCAGCGCTTGATCCGCCCATGCCTTGTCGCCTCGCAGTCAATACAACTTTTTGCGGACAGGTATGAGCGGAAGTGAGTCAATTCTGGCACACAGAAACCATTGGTCATTATGGCGTTAGTGATGATTCGATAACAAGGTGACTGTTCGGTAATCTAGTGGTACTTATTTTTAATCATTATTGATAAAATTCGATGGAAACTGAGGACTGTTTTGGATCATATTTGGTTGTGTACACATAACCCTTAAACGTTTTATAGATTTGCTAATTCTAAGTGTAGAACGGCTTTAAATTTTTAGAGACAGTCAGTGTTGTATTAAACGTCATAGTTATGACATATAATTTATTAAATATTTACGCAGAAAATTGAATACTTTTGAGCAAATGGATTTTAACACGTTGACACAGCAGATCCAGTGCCTAACAATTGAAGAGCAAGATGAAAATAAATATTCAGGCGTCGAACCTACAATTGGAGATATACTACAAAGAATCGAAGATTTACACACACGCGTTACACAGACTGGCACAAAGGATGCAGAAGCGCAGATTTTACTTTGTTCCAAAGGTATTGATGTGCCTAAAATGACACAGACAGTAGAGTCATTGTGCGCACGGAATATTTTCGAAACTTCGGACCCGATTATTGACTTAGATATTGAAAGCTTCCTGAAGAACGAGAGGGAGAACATTATACTGAGTGGCATTGACGAAGCCAATAAGAATTTACGCGATTCCGTAAAAAAACAAAAGTGGGACAGTATAAAGCGCGAGTGGAATCAGGAAAAGATAAGTTTTTTAAATGCATTGGTTGGTCCGTCGGAAGATTTTTTGGACATAGAGCGTACGCTCGAACCGACTGTGCTTAACGAAAAGTGCAGTACTGCTAAGCGACTTAGTGCTCTTGAAATGAGATATGCTGAAGCCGTATGTAAGTATAATGATGCATTTTTAAAAGGTGGCCATCGTCCGAACCTCGCACAAATGTTAGCACGCGCTGTGAGCGATTGTGCTAGTCTTGAAGTCAAAGAGATGTGGTCAATATTGTTGGACATGATCGTCGTTACTCCGATTTCGTGTGATGTGGATCCGATCAAGACTCGCCAACAAAATCCTCAATTTGTTTTGCAGGCAAAACGATGTCTTGAAAGCCGCTACAAAGTCTACATGAACTCGATTGTGAATTTGAATCTACACGCAGCTGCTCGTGGCGGTGTACCGAGTATGTATAATCTTGTCAGCGCATTTGTTTCTATTTATTTCAATCCGGACAATATGATTGGGCTCGTTGACTTCATAAACGATAAGCCGTTATGGCCAATGGTGTACTGCTCGATACGGTGTGGTGAATTAGAAGTAGCATTATCTTTCCTACAGAACGCTGATAATCAGCATATAGAATTCATGGAAGTTCTACTAGAGAAGATTAACAATCCCGAACAGAAAATTAATTCCAAACTCGCTGGACATTTGAAATTACAGTACACTAATAAAATTAAAAATTCAACGGATCCTTTCAAGAAGGCAACATATTGCATAATACTTGGTTGTGATGCACAAGATTCACACTCGGCGGTGGCTAAAAGCATCGATGATTTTCTTTGGATTAAGTTGTCTGTGTTGCATGCTAGCGAAGATCCCGATTATTCTAATGAGCAACTTACTTACGCTGGCCTACAGACACTCATACTTGAAGAGCACGGCGAGAATTATTTCAACGCAAGTGAAAAGCCGCATATTTACTTTGAGGTGCTTGCACTCACTGGCCAGTTTGAGGCTGCGATAGAATTTTTAGCCCGTAGCGAAGCCAATCGACCGCATGCTGTGCACATGGCGCTAGCTTTGAATGAGCTTGGCATGGTAGGTGGACCGCGTAGTGTTCAACAACCTTTGCTATCCATCGATTTCGAAGATCCGAAACCGTTGCGTCGCTTAAATTTAGCGCGTTTGATCATGCTGTATGTAAAACCATTCGAGGCCACCGGCACAGCTGAGGCTCTTCAATACTACTTCTTTTTACGTAATTTCAAAAATCCTGAAGGACGTAATCTATTCCAGTCATGCGTATGTGATTTGGCTATAGGCACTTCCTTCTACGAATTGATCTTTGGTACATTGGATCCATCAGGCAATGGTTTTATAATTGGCGGCCTTTTCGAACAATTTAATTCTGCGGGTTTCGATACTAAGACAGTGGCTGGCATCGTTGCTGAGGAACTGCTAAAACATGGTATGATAGAAAATGCTATACGTCTCTTTGATTTTGCTGGCATGCATAACAAAGCTATTAAAAACTTGTTAGCGCTTTTAACTAAAGTTGTTCATCAAAAACCGAAGCCAGGAACAATGCGTGAACGTTTGGCCATTGAGGCAGCCACATTCAATGAACGTTTGATTGCACACAAAATCAAAGTCGAGCCACAAATCGCTGATACATTCAGTCTGCTACGTGAATTACTCATTTTCTATGATTATTATCACGTTGGCAAAGATAAGGCCGCATTGGAGGTATTGTCGCGCAATAAACTTGCACCAATGAATATGAATGATGTGGACAAATGTGTTCAAAATTTCAAACGTTTGGGCGGTGAGGTGTGTAAAGTGTTTCCAGACGTTATGCTAACCGAAATGGAGATTATATACAAGCAGTACAGAAACACACCAACCTGCAAAGACGATCGATTAAAATTGTTGCGGGAGAAAGCCAAAGCTTTGAACAATCTTGCGGCAACTGTGCCCTACCGAATGCCCATTGACATAAATAAAAAGCTAATACAGATCGAAATACTTATGCATTAAGTTCCTCTTTATTATTCATTCTCTGTCAATTTATCAATAATCAATAATGCAATATAAATGATATATGTATGTTTTAGAGTCATACAACGGATGGGACAGTCGTGCATTAAAACTTGATCTTACTGTAATTTTTTTTTTGGTTTTTGTTTATTGAAATTAAAATTAATGTTTACTTGAAATCAGAGTTTTTTTTTTTTTTGAAATTTGTACTTGTTCTAAAAGTCTTTCACTCATTTCAGACTTCAAGTATCATCTAGCAACCAAATCAAGTGTATTGTTTCATCACCAACAAAAGCACACGAGTCGCAAATTGCTCGAGTTGTAATTAAATTCTGCACAAAGTTTTCTATGTTTGTCGCGCGTTGTTCATTTTGTTTGCAAATTAGCCACTAAGCTTTCTGCTCCCCACACCCGCCGACTCGTTTTAAATAATTTCTTCTACTATTTCTGCCAACCGCCGCTGTTCCTTTTTTGCGTATACCGAGCAGGAAATTCTATTGTTGTTGTTTTGCCTATTTTGCTTCCGTTAGCGGAAGTTAGTCAGCACTGTCACAAACATTAAAATGAAGTAGAATTTACCTTTTGTTGTCGTCCGATTATTGCGATTGTTAGTCTTTTGGTCGACTCGACTCGACTCGTCTCGTCTCGACTGAAGCATTTTATCCTTGACTTAAGAAAGCGAACGTTCGGTTGACCGACAGACCGATCGACCGACCGTGCCACCCGTCGCTTCAAATAGCGCTGTAAAACAGAGTTCGTCCATCACATTGCGTTGCCTTTGTCTGCTTCGCTTCCTTTGTCTTTGGCTGTAGCACAGTTGTCGTTATTGTTGTCCTTGTCATTGTCGTTGTCGCTGATGTTGACTTATTTAATTTCGTCGCTTAGTTGGTGCTTTTATTGCTTTTGGCGCGCATATTTATAGAAACGTCAACGTTTATGACACAAAACGAGCACCAACAACAACAACGACGACGACGACGATGAGAACGGGAGCAGAAATAATATCAGCAGCAAACAGCTAATAAAAGCATTGTAATGTCATGTCTTGTCCTGTCCTGTTCTGTCCTGTTCAGGGTTTAATTTAGCATTGCATTGAGCCTGCTTTGCTTTCCTTTGCTTTGTCGTAGACTTTGCTTTACTATGCGAAATCCAATAAGCAACGCAATTAGGCAAACACATGCTTACTGCCACAATTGGGCCTTCAATTGAGCGGGCGCGTTGCTTTAATATACTTTAAGACACACGACTGAATTAATACATTGAAACAAGCGCAACAACAACAAATGAGACGTTGAAAGTTGATTCATTTTTCTTTGCTTCGCCGCTGTTGGCAGCTTTTCTTACTGGTCTGGTTTTCTAATCGGTTTTTGCGTCTGTCGCTGGCGTCTTCTACATTAAAAATGAAAAATGATGGCGTTGCAAAAGTTTTTTTTTTGTTTTTTTTTTCGTTTCTTTATCGTTCGCGGATTGTGAATGTTTGGTCATTTAATACGCACGCATTTGCTACGCAATCCGACCGTCCATCTGTCCGTTCAGCTGGCCAACTGTGAGACATGCTGTGCCTGCAGGGCATCATTAATATTTGCCAGATTAATTGACTGCTCATTAGGATTTGATTTGGTTTTTTTTTCTCTCTCACTACTTTGTCTTTGTTTTTAATGCTGCGGCGTATAACGGTGAGTTATTAGCAAAGCGCCACCTGCGGGCAATACTTAAAATTATAATAGGCAACATTTTGGGTTGCCAAATGTCAAGAAGCCATGACAGTCTCAAGTAATGAGTTGTGTTAACATGAAATTAAGCTTGAATAATGTTCAACATATTTTCATCATTTGTGCTTTAAAAGGGTGCTCCTTGAAAGTTGGTCAAGGCATAAGGTCATGACCGTACAACGTTTTAAAACAGCGCGCTTTAAGATGTTTACACAAATGACTTAATATGCCAGTAAGCAAAATAATCTGAGTTTAAATGAGTTTGTTCATATATTTGGCCTGTTTGTCTCGGCAGCCAATCATCCTTATCAGCTTTGGTGACCAGTCTGACACTCACCAAACTGCTGACCCTGGCTTGGCTTAGTTGGCGCTTCTTTGTGCTCATGCATTGCTCCAACGTATATCCTTGCTATAAATATCCTGTTTTCTCTTATGTCGTTTAGCTTCAGCGCAAAAACCAAATGATTTATTATAATTTCTGCTTTGACAATGATAATCTTTTTGCCTTCGATTTGAATATGTTGGCGCGATTGTGCCATAGTGTGCGGCACAAGGACGATGCAGGGTCCTAACTCTAATTCGATTTTTATCGCTTGCGTCTGATTTGCCCACACAACGACCCTTTTTTTTGTTTTTTGCAATTTCACTTGAAAAACGAAGGCAAACAAAGTCGCGAATAGGACAGGACAATGTCGAATGTCGACCTTTGCTTAGTCCTTAGTCCTTTGCCCACACCAAGTCCAATATTAACAGTTAAGTGTAAGTAGGTAGCGCCCTCTGCCCACTTGAGCTGACGCGTATGTCATTGTGTATTAATGGTCTGGAAGCAAGGATCTGCGACAACGTCGTTCGTTGTTAGACCATTTAATAATCATCAAGTATTGCGTTAAAAGCACAAAGGATGAAGTATGCAGAACAAAGCACACAAAAGACTGAAACCAGCCGTTGGTCAAGGGTGGCAGAGGCGACAACTGGCGGACCGGAGGACCGACAGCTGAAATCGCTGCTGAAATCTGAAACAAAAAAGATTCAAATTCAATCAAAGTTACAAAGTTTGGGACTTTTGTGTAAAATTGTTTTTCATCTTGAATGATTCTTCTTTTTATGGTAACAATTTCAATTTTCATCAAATTAAATTTAAATAAATTAAACTTCAACAAAAAAAAGTCAACAAGCAAAACAAAAGCGACCAAGAAAACGATGACAATGAAGTCGGCACGAACGAAGACAAGGGTGAAGATGAACGCAGGGTTACAATGAAGGGCAAAAGCAAAAGCAACAAATCAAATTGAAATCGAGCTTAGAAAAAAAGCAATTATTGGCGAGTGAATGAGCCTAAAATAATATTGTTTGCAAGCTTTTTGACAGCAGCACTTGTTGTTGTCGTCTATGGCGTGTATGTGTGTGTGTGTGTTTGTTTGTTTTAAAACTTAATTATAATAAATAATAGTGTGTTTGCGCTTTAGCAGCTCAACCATTGTCAATATTAACTTTTGTGCAAATTTGCGCCGCCACAATGACAATAACGACGACCGCCTGCCACGCCCAACGTTTGTCAGCTTGAAATCTCAGCGATTATTGAAGCAAGCGAGGCATGTTAGGTGATTAAAATTACTGCTGAGTAATTCAAAACTTTTTTTCTACTGAAATTGATACAAATTTTTGTTAGAACTCGTCGGCCAATGACGAACTTTTGTTGCGCTCCTCGCATAGACTGATTTGCATAAATGCTGAGCACGTCTGTTTTATTTTCCGACGTGTGCAAAATTCTGCTGTTGAAATTTTTATTGAGCGCATGTTTGTCGCCAACGTGTAATACATATTTATCTTCTCTCTCACTCGCACACACAAACTGTCTGTGACGACCCACGCTGTTAACACAATTGCATACATTAAATCATATAATTCTTATGCGAAGCGCATTTTCTGCATAATTTTATACTGTTGTTGTTTATAAAAAATTAAAGTCGCAGCAAACGCCGCAAACTATGCAATGCAAAAAGCCTGCTGAACGATTTTTAAGCTTTCACAATTGACAAAAATCCGAAAAATGCTTATGTCAGAAATAAAAATTAATAAAAAAAAATTAAATAAATAAATATCTTTGTTTCTTTTTTCAAAATTTTTTTATTCTGTTGCAATAAAAACAAAAATAAAAAATAAGCGGTTATAAAAAATGCGAAATAAACTCAAATGAGCGAAAATTGCCCACCAAACTCGATTTCTTACGCTCAAACGCTGCTGAGCTTTGCCGTTAGGCGACATTTGTGAAATGCCACCAAAGAGGCAGCAGCAGTAGCCGAACTCAAAGCCCAGTCAGCAACTTGTCATGACATAATAAAAATATCTGCTCAAAGGCAACCGAAATATCTCACAAAGATTTCCATGCAGCAAAGATTCCCCGAGGCATGCAAAGCATGACAGGCCCGACACACTTGATTTGTGCACACACTTTTTATTTGCTTTTTATTGACTCGGCTGTTTTTTTTTTCACTTATTTTTTTTTCCTGCCGATTTTCTACGAATTGTGTCTTTGCTACATCGAATTTCATTGGCATACTTGGCGTATGCACAACCGTCGTTCGTTTGTCGCTTTACGCTTTCACGTGCCCGAACTTTAATTGTAGCAAACGAACGCATAAATCAAGCAACGAACGAAGAAAGTTTAAATAACTCTTAAGCACATCATTTGTCATCATTTCTGACCAAGGCTCCATGACCAGTCCACGCTTCGCCTATCAGTCAACAATTACGCCTACCAAAGCCATTATGCGTGAGTACGTCGACCATTAAAATGGTTTGT
Organism: Phortica okadai; assembly: GCA_034638295.1. NCBI lineage: Eukaryota > Metazoa > Arthropoda > Insecta > Diptera > Drosophilidae > Phortica > Phortica okadai. Next base: position 45,786,603 of record CM067849.1, on the reverse strand, counting down.
TGTTGATGGCGAAGGCTCAAAAAGCCAAACTTGGCAAAAAAAAAAGAGAAGAAAAATATGAAAAAGGACAAAGAAGGCAAGTGAACATGAAATCGACTTCGACTCAAAAGCAATTATTTACACTTCGTCAATAAAAAGAAATACAATTCAACCAAAAAAAAATAACAAAACAAAACAAAAAAAAAAAACATTAATTCACAAAAAATTTGCGCAGACGACAGCAATGAAACTGCCGTTGGGTAGAAGGCCACAGACGCCCCCCAAATGGGTGTGTGTGTGTGTGTGTGAGCAGGCGTTGCTGTTGCGTTGTTGGTGGGCGGAGGTACAGCACGGAAATTGTGTCAAAATGCCGTTGTGAAATTTATTACCTTTAATTTTTTTGAGCTTTTTTTTCCTTCCAGTTATTCCTTCATGCGCCCATTTTCTCTCTCGATCTCTCTTGGTTGGTCGACTTTTATGTTTTTTTTCTTTCTTTTACTTTGGAATTGCATTTTATGTGTGTTTGTAAAAACAAATTTTTATGGCATTTTGCGTTTGCTTTTTCCGCTGCCATTTTATTTGTCACTAAACGGCATTTAAGGGTGTGTGGGGCGGTGCAGGGTGCGGCGTAGATCAGCGATACGTCTCAAAATGAGTTTTTGGTTTTTACGAGGCACGTTTTACCGGTTGGATTTGTACCGCTACATTGCATTTCAGTTATTTGCACGACCTCTGATACTGTGGGTGGGACAATTGCGGTTCGATTTGGGCGCCGCTTGTTGCACTGAAAGACATTTCAGCAGGAAACGTGAAGCAAATTATAATCAATGCCATCAAATAGAAGATTTGGCCAAATGATTTAATGCTTTTTGTTTCGCCATGTCTTTTTTTTTTAGTTTTTTTATAGAAATTGATTGACATGAGCAGCTTTCTCAAAAGTAATTACCTCATTGACTCATCTTCAGTCAATGCCAATAACACATTGAATGATCGGCTTTATGTATTAATGCTCTACGGCGGTCTCGTCTACTTGCAGTTTCAACATTGAGTACGTAAAACCGCCTAAGATGCCACACCCACTGCTGTTAGCAGCTTACAGCATACAATAATAAGCGCAAATGTGAAGGAGGGCGACGCCGGTACAAATTGTATAAAGTGTTTAATAGGAGCAAAGATGGCTTTGCCAACGGTCGCCACGTCAATTGAATATTGCAGCGTGCTCAGCGTGTTGTTGCTCTGCTGGCTCATGGACAATGGTGAGTGTGGCTTAAGAAAGGATTTGGTATACATACACATATGTCATATAATCCTTTGTTCATTGTAGTGCACTGTATTGACTGTTTCAAATGCGTTTCGTACAATGGCGCGAACAAAGCCTGCGATGATCCTTTTCACAATAATTACTCCACGGCCATACTTGAGTCGCCGTGCATGGGTGGCCGCAAAGGTCGTGATGGTCTCTTTCCAGCGACGGCATGCATTAAAATCGCTGGCTACTACGGTGCGTATGCGTAACTTTCTTTTGTGCTTACTCTTCAATTTCAATTCACTTACAGATGACACACATGAGACAATTACCGTCCGTGGCTGTGCGCTCGACAGTGGCACACTGACCACGGACACCGAGATTATACGCATGTCCCACTGCGGCAAGTTCTACTACGACGACAGGTGAGTTTGCCATTCTATTGATTTCCCTGAGGACTTTGTTATACTCCTCTCTCTCTCTCTCATACGCACAGATATGTACACGGCTGCCTGCAAAGTTGCAGCGATGCTGATGCCTGCAATTCGGCGCCGCCCACGCGGCTTAGACAGCCTCGCCTGTTCAGCTTGTTGTTGCTCGCCGTGTTGGTCACGCTGCGCTGTTGGCATTTCGGCACCAGGTAGCATTGAGCGTCGAGCCTTGTTGACGCTGTCGCTCTACAACAACAAAAACAACTCAAATAGTTATAATACAACGCAGTGAAACGCATTTAAAAAAAAAAAAAAACATCAAATATATAAAACTTCAAAACGTTCAAATTCGCAAAATCAAACTTCAACTAAACTAAAGAATACAAATTTCTGCACTTAATCAAAAAAAAAAAAAAAAACAAAAAAGGTTTAAAGAAAATATGACACATTCACAATATTCTTATGCAACACCTGCTAAAATTAACTCACACAAACACACACATTCATATTGACACTGAGCGAAAATTAGCGTAACTGTTACAGCGACATGAACACAACATTGTTCTTAAAATTGTATGAGGCTATGTTACGTTTCGCTCAACGACACATAAGACAGTGAAGCGTTGAAAATGAATTTCTACTTAAGCATGTAACATAGGAGTATTTAATTGTACGAACAATGAAGTGTGGTAGGAGTTTATGCCTTTTTTTTAATAATTGCGATAATAGGGCCCGTTAGCCTGTCTCAGGCCTTGGCTCAGGAACTTTAAACTTGTTTATTGATAACAAAAGTTGAACTTTTTCTCAGTGCACTCAAAGACACACACACACACAAGCGATCAACTATTTTTATGAAATTCATCAAGCAATTATGTGATTTATAAACAAATATTTAAACTATTAAACAAATACAAAACTTACTAACAAAAAAAAAAAAATCTACGCTAATAAAATACTTAAAAAAAAATTATGATATAAAAAAATGAAAATGTGAAATCAAATTTAACTTGCAATTATTTAAACATAAAATTGTTAAATTAGTTAATAAAATAATTTTCGATTATTCGCTATTGTAAATATCTTTTTTAAACAAAATGCTGAAATACATTTTAGGCAAACTTTAAATTAGAAAAAAAAGAAAGAAAAAAAAAATGTGTATAAAAGTTGAATTTCATGCTGGAATTCAAACGTTAAAAGTGAACGCAGTACTAAGTTAACAGTTTCTAAGCTTAAGTTTCGGCAAACTTGCAAAGTTACGCGCGTAATTTAATTAACAACTAAACGAATGAACGGAGGAATCAATGCTACAAATAATTACTAATTATATACACAAAAAAAAAACAAAAAAAAAAAAAAACAATAGGACCAAGGTAACAAATTAACTGGCAGCTGCTTAAATAATGAACATGAAGAAGTCGTATCGCATTTAACGAGCCGAGTCGAATCGTAATTAATACGAGACAGGATTACACGAAGCGAGCTTTCAATGGTTTCCCCCAAAAAGAACACTCACATACACACAAGTAACGCTAAATTTACGTTTTGCTAATAGCGCTAGGCTTTATAAAATAAAAAAAAAAAAAATGAAAATTACTAGTCAAAATTACAACAACTAACACTCATTACTTGCTTCTGAGTTTAAATACGATTGCCACTTGTGGTGAAAATGTACGAAAAATGGTACAGTTTTTTTCGAAATACCATATTTCTTTTGCAGTAAATTTTTTTTTTTGAATATATAATTTTAATTACTTCGTACTTTCAATTACTCTATTAAAATTACTCAAATTTAAATTTTTACTCAAAAACGATTCGCAATTACTGTCGTTAATACAGCGACTTTCTGTTTTAAGAACTCTTATGTTACATGATATCACACTCAACATACGGCAGTTGTGTCTTTGAGTTCGAACGCTCGTAGCTAAGAAGAGTCTTCTCAAAGTTTAAGATTTTAATTGTTTTATTATAAACAATAAAGAGTAATTCAGTTAAAGCACATTAAACTCAATTAGAAAGTCTGGCAATCATTGGTGAACTCTTATGAATAAAAGTAAATAATACGTTGATTCATTATGAACATTATAATTTGATTTTTAACAAATCTGAAACAAGTGGCAATTGCGATCTTAACTTCAACTACACAGAATCTTCAAATTGGCAGTTCGAATCTAAAAGTATCTTATAAAGTAATTCACACAAAACTTGACCAAGCAAAGTGTAAGAAATTATTAAATTATGCTAAAGCGGAAAAAAAGCGAAAATTAAAAAAAAAAAGATAAAATTAATTGCATTTTATTGCAAATATTGTACTTAGCCATATAAGTAAATTATGATTATAGTCTGTAAGCAGATTAGTTAAACACGATGCAAACGTACGAAATTGTTTTGAAATTCTAACAATTAATCAAATAACAATTACAAATTGACAAAATGTTCTATATTGTACTATGAAAATTTCCATGCGTACGTTTTTTGGAATTGCGATTTAAATATTTATGAGAATTTTTCTGAATTAAAAAAAAAAAAAAATCAAACATGAAAATTGATGCTATTTAATTTGCAAACGTTTTTCATTTATTTAAAGCTAATTAGTCTAACAAGGTCTTTACGTAGTCAGCGTCCTCTTTGACGAACTTCTCAGCGGTCTCCTGTGGCACTTCAACTTCGCGGTAATTGTCTAGGCCGATTTCTTCTTCTTTTCTGTTGAACAAAATGAGAAAATTATGTGAATGCAATATTGAAGTCTCTAGAAGTACACTCACTTTATCAGTATGTCTACAACATTTTCACAGGCGAGTAGGCAATCCTTATCACGTCCTTTTTTCGCTTCCCACTTATGGTACTCGCGCAGAATCTCATAAGCGCCTTTCGAGCGCAGATGCTCTCTATACCGTTTGGTGGCACACAACTGCAGCAGACACTCGAGCAACATTTTGCGCAAATCAGGGTCCTCTTCTCTCACTTTAGACTCGGGCAGGTACTGAAATCATTGATTACTTTTTAATTATATGGACAACAAGCTCAGCACTATTCGTACTTACTTGCAATTCGAGTGGAAACTTCTCGTTCTCCTCGTCAGTGTACTCTTCTGGACCACAGAGCGGTCGCAGTATTGCACAGAAGAAATCATCGTTATCCTCCAGCAGCACGTCATGGTACACCGGATCAAAGCAGATGTTTTTCAAAATGCCTATCGTACCGCCGCGTCGTACGACAGATGCTTCAAATGATGCAAAGGGAAGTATTTTATCTAGTAAGTTATATCGCCTATTACAGACGAGTTCGCGGCCGCGACTTATTTGCGTTAGATTACAGAAGATTGGCGCCAAATAATGCAATTTGGAATTGTTTTTATTGTAATCCAGTTGTGTAAATGCCTTTGCCAGGTGCATCAACGTCTTACCGCCGTTCTCTAGTGTGTTGAGTACATGAGGCACAAGCGATTCGACGCGTGTCAAGTTGCTAAGCACCATTGACCAAGGATCCGCCAGCTTTGCGTTCTCATCAGTAATGTTCTGTACGGCCACTTCGACAATCGGGAATACCTGTCAGATGATAATTATTTTCTTTGTCTCCCATATTAAGAGTCGGAAGACTTACAGGTGTAGCCTCTTTAGCGGTTGTGTAGATTTTCTCTGCGTCTGATTTGTCGCCGGTAAGATTGATTAGAATGAGGACGACGTCTTTTGCTATAGTATGGTTGGAATCGTTTGTAAGAAGGTAGAACGCTTCGAGCATCTCCTTCAGACCCGTTATCAGTTTTTTGCCGTCTTCAGAGCCACTTAAGCCTGTTGACGGTAAATGTCAGTTTGAAACGATTTTTAAAATTAACATGCATGCAACTTACCGAGTATGTGTGTCAAGGCGACTGCCTTCAAATCCAGTCGCTGATCAGGGTGCAAAAATTGCACCAACTCTTTTAAATCTTCCATAATTTCGAAACTCTTGAAAGAACTTCTCCACCATATAACTTGTTCTTTTTCACTCTTGTCGGCTCTCACGGACACTCAGATCACTCAGATTGAGACAGACGTCGATATGTCGATGTGTTCAATGTCAGAGTGATAATTGATAACGCACGCAGGTGTAAGGATCAAGTACCTGGAAAAGTGACGAAAACAAACAAAACGTGCTCAACGAACAGTGTTGCCAATTTTGAAAAGGCAAAACAGTTGAAAAAAGCCACACGATTTAGTAACGGAAAGTGTTGAAAGCCGCAAAATTTGTGGCAGCTGTAGAGTTTAATGTGCACATTTGATTGTTTGCTATAATTTTCGTTATAAATGTCAATGGCGTATAAATGCGACTGGAATGGCTTATGTTTTGGTCAACTTGTATATAAACATACGGCATGTTAATATTAAATTTACTGCAAACTGTCCCGAACAGATGACGACTCGCCATTCTTATCTCAAACCTACCAACTCCACCGGCGGTCATGTGTCATTCGAAAAGCAACATCAGTCATGTGTTCACCAGGATAATGTTGTTATTTCTAGACTGCCTTATATTACGTCAAACGACGTTGTGTTTGTGTGACTTCAATACTGAAACTCAAATTTGCGGTTTTATAAGAATAATATAAGCCAAATGGTTTGAGTCAAATTGTATAAGCAGAGAACATGACAGTTAAAAAAAAAAAATACAGTTATTTGTCTCATTTATTCGTACACTTCTGTTGAAGTACGTCATATTAACTTTGACAACAAGTTCGCTGAATTTGAACTTCTAATAAAAAATCTTCACGAGAATTGCTGCGGTTCAACAACTGATTTAGTCATCTTTCATAGAAATTCCACTTTCGCTAATTCGTCTGAACTCAAAATTCTATCTTGCACAGAGGTGTTAGAGGGGCAGCGCAAGCTCAACGCAACTAATAATTCCCACGCGTGTGCAAATCTTCAAGCGAATTTCGCGCATGTGCAACGCGGTTCAATTAACAAAACAAAAGAAGATAAAAAAAATAAAGAAAAACAAAACAAAAAAACCTGATTTCGATTTCAGTTTCATGACTCCGTTTTACGTGCTCACATAGCGTGTGATTTTTTTTATCATGCAAATTCATTTATTAAAAACAAATTACGCTTCATTTTTTTTTGGTAAAAATTAAGATGAAAAAAAAGTGTTTAACAAATCATTAACAAAACTGTTATTCATTGTAATTTGCAGGCTATCAGCGAATGACGAAACTGCACGAGAGTTGAAAGTCAATGCTGACGAATGACGTCACATGCCGGTAAAACACGGGGCGGGCAAAAAGTGTGCCGAAAATAAGCCGACTTTTTTCGGCTGACGGAACATTGACTGCTGACTGAGTTGGCGTGGCATTTACTTACGTCTTTCGCTGATGCACATAACGGTGCTTGAGCCTGAAAATAAAAGCATGACTGTGCGGGTGAGGGGGGGGTAGGAAAAGTTTTTTTAAATATAATAAATGTTACTCAGTACAACTGCGCAATTGCTAAACGGAAGAACTTTGCCAACAGTTCAGTCACTTCCCGATTTAAAAAAATCCCAAAAAGGTAAATTTATGCCACGACTCATGCGCACAAAAAGGGCTTTCTGTGCTAAGCACGTAAAGTTCTAAGTATTTTTGTTTACATGCTTCCGGCATTGGGCCAACGATGACGACGTACGCCGCCACATTGAAGTTCTAACAAAGAAAGCTGACATTGTGCACGTATACCACGAGATCTCCAGATGGACTTCAAGCTATGGCGTCATCAAAGAGTTAACAGCACCAAACCAAATAGCCAACGGATCACTTTGTATGCCAAGTGAGCTCGCTTTCGGTTTTCGTTCTTAGCAGATCAATAAAATTATGCGTTCTACGTTCCCATTGAGTTGCCAAGCGCGTACGCGACACTCGTATGTCGTTCGTTGTTGTTGTTGCTGTTGGCATTGCCGCTGCGTAAACACTTTTAACGCTCGCAACGCACGCAGCATGCCAAATTAGCTCGCCAGTCGCCCCGCTGCCGTCACCTTCGTTGTCTGGCGCACGACACGGCGCTTTTGGTCAACCGAAATCGAGCATTTTGCTCATCTGTCACACGTCTTATTGCGGTCTCATTATCAGTGCTCCACCGGCTTAACGGGGAAGTCCAGCGGTACTTGGATCGGTCTTGATGCTTTGCCAGTTGCATAATTTTATGATTAAAAGCCAAGTCGCAGCCGCATAAATTTTCATTCAATATAAACCGCAAAAAGCACAAGCACAGGTGAATTTTAAATATAGCCAACTGATTTTCAACTTTCCGACTCTGACTTCCTTCATAGCATAGATCTTGCAAGGGGACGGCCATAAAATAGGTAAGATAAAATAAGGGGAGGGAGGATTCAGCAGATTCTCACCAAATCTCACCTAGGGGGAGGGGGGTTCACCGGACTTCTCATGTGAACTTTTAAGAGAATTAATTTGCAATTTTTTTTTTTCAAAATTTTAAGCAAATTCTCATGTGAGATGCAGAGGAAGGGATTCGTCAAAATTTCAACAAGAGGGGGAGGGGTCTAAATTCCTAGAAAAGACTCTCACGTAATTTAGGTACCCAAGATTTCGTTCAACCATAATAGACCACCATAGACCATCATATTTACGTGGGACCATTTGGGGTCAATCGATCGAAACTAAGCTAATCTATGTACGTTAAAGCGAGTTTTGCCTGTACAGTTGCTCCAGTCGACACTTTTGATGCTTTTTTTCGGATACCATTGCATAGAGAGAAAAAAGAAAGAAATGTTGTTTCAGTGCTGCTGTATGGAAAAAAATCGAAGGTGCTGGTAACTCTAGACGGATACTGATCCCATCTTGAACATCTGTGCGCTGATCTCTCTAAACGTTGAGCTGACGAGACAGCGTCAACGTAATTGATTCTTTGCGTAGTTGACCGACCGGCACTCTGCCGAAAGAGCGGCGTTAAGTGTGTCAGGAAGTAAGGAAGTACAAGAGGAACTGAGCGGAATTCAGTTGTGTTACTCACTGATCAGTGAAATTGCCTTCCTTAGTCTTCGTGATCTTGAGTTTCTCACACTTCGCGCCTGACATCGATGCCATTCTTTTGTGCTGCACTCGTTGATCTACAATTATAGTGTTGCATATCCGTTCAGGTGAGCGCTTGAGGATGCGCTTTGGGCGGCCAAACTCAACGACAAGTTTCTGACTGAAACTGTTTACAAAACATGTCATTTCCAAAAAGATACATGTTGCTTCACTATTTTACAAAAAAAACATTTATTAATCATTCATCCTTCGCATATTACTTAAAGACGTCTGTGCTTTTGATGCGCCACGTTTTTATCTCCAAGGCGTTAATGTTTACAAAGTCCTTAAAAATGTATTGTCTTCAAAACGGTTGTCAAGCGCCAACCATTAAGCTCACACCGCAGCCACCGATCACACTCGAACTCGAGGTTAATAACTTATGACGTAACTTGATCCGCCTTCGACGTCAACGATGTTGGGTTGCTTGAACTCAAGTCCGCACAGTGGCTCAGCCTCCGTTGCTGATATACCATATGTGCGTGCGGTCAACAATGCAAACTAAGCCAATAAAATGCTAATTAGCACCAATGTTGCACGAAGCGACAAAGAGATTACATAAACAAAAAAAAACACAAAGCAGGCCAGACAACACTTTTTTTTTCTCTGCTCATTCATTGAAGCAAAAAATAAAGCAATTTGGTTTCTTTAGGCAAATTTTTTTTTTCTATTTGTTGCATTGCGAAATTAATATGAGTTTGCTCTATAAAAAAAAAAAATGTTATTTTGGTCATTGGCTTTGAATACTTTAAGCTGCTGTAAGTGACGTGCACTACGCCCACTGGTCAGTCAAGGCAGAGTTACTCAACAACAATGCACATTTTTAACATTCCAACACTTTGAGCTCTGCTTTGTTTCACTCTAATAAATATTACGCATACGCCACATTATACCGCACTATGAACTTTGCTTACACTTGACTGCTCAGCATTACACTGTTCCCAGCCAACCGCTTCATGCCACTACAATAGCTTAATTACCTGCATTGCAAGTTAAATTAGTCTAAAACTCATGAACTCTGTGAAATTTAGCTGGACAAATTGACTGACGTATTTTATACGTTTTCTTTTTATTTTTTGGTAATTTTTGAAAAGTTTTCCATTGCTTTAGAATGCTGCAATGCCGTTGCACCGCACCTGTGCGCCTGACTACTTGGCTGACTATGCTGGACTAACAAACGTTGTGCACTGAAGTTGCTTCGCTTTGATTAATTAATGTCGTTAGCATTTTTCAACTTTGCTTCGCTGCTGCTTTGCTTCAAGTAACTCTGTTGAGTGTGAGTTGCCCAACTGACCCACTGTCGTTTGTTCGACTGTCTGTCCAGCTGTTCGTTCGTAAAGTTGCATTGCCAAAATTGTTGTTAAAAATTCATTTTGTTCGTTTGCCTTAAAAAGTAAACTTCCTGCGAACATGTTTGAGTTCTGTTGCATGCAACATTAATTTTTGTTGTTTTTCTTTTTTTTTTTTTGTTATTTGTTTGAAGCTGTTTTCGAAGGTATCACATTTGTTATTGTAACAGCTTTGCGTGTCACGTTTTTATAACATTTTATATGTTTTCCTCTGCGTTTTTTTCCTTTGTCGCGCCACGTGCAATTTCAGAATATACTTGATTTAGCATGAAATAGTATTAAGGAACTTTCTAGTCTTTAAAACTTTTCATTTAAGTTGAAATTTTTGAAGTTCTTGCGCGAGTAAAACAAACAAAAATGCCTTCGATAATGACCTTCGAAATATTCGTCAGTTAATTTAAGGGTTTACAAAAAGTGTAAATTGATTTCCCCAAATGCGTTTTCCCAAGCCAAAAATTTTATCATTCCTTTTTTTTATTTCGCACAACGCACAAAAATCAACCACAAAGCCAATAAGAAAAACACCTCAATCAACGAAACAGTCAAACCAAAAAAAAAACTCAAGAGGCCGTACAGGCAGTGGCGTTGGTTTGGGTTAACGTCAGAGGCCGCAAAGTGCCTTTGGGGCAACAACAGTTGGGCAGGCAGGCAGGCAGTCATTCAGTCCTTTAGTCAGCCGGCCAACAAGTGGCGCCAAGCTTACGTCATCGCAGGCAAAACGTTAAGTAAAAAAAAGAATTCTAATAACATAATAATGAAGATGTTGTGTTTACCACCCACAACGCCCATGTTCGATGCACAAACTTAAGACTCAAGGACTTGCAACATGTTCGAGTGCGAGTGCGAGTGCGTAGCATAGCAACCAACTTCGAGCCAAGCAAACTTAACTTGTTACCAAATGGCAAGCAACATTTTGTCATCCAACAACTGAAAACAGTTTAACGCGCAACGTTCAAAAAAACGCACGCACGCAAGGCTCACAGCGAATGAACGAACGAACGAGCGAGCGAAAGGATATCAACTTTGTCCTTGCCCTCGTCGTTGCTGTTGCTGTTGTCTTCATCCTCGTCGTCGTCGTCGTTGTCGTCGTCGTTGTTTTCGTGTTCGACGTTCGTTTGAGTTCGTCGCGCGTTTTGAACGAGTTCCGCGTTAGTTTTGAGTTCAAGTATCGCAAAATTTTTCGAATCAGTCTTTGCCGACTTGTTGTGTCATTTGCATAAAGTTTTCGTACGCTGAACCGACTTGCAGCAAAGCAAGCCAAACAACAAATGCAACTTTCAAGTGAAATTATTAATTATTATTATTATTTTGGTGGAATTAATTGACTTTTAATTAAAACTTATCAAAACCTAAAGTGAAATTTTCGTTATTAAGAAAGTGTTTGTGTGCCATAAACTTATATCCTTGTTGATGAGGAGCCGTTGCTGATGTCGCCTTTTTAATGTAAGTGCATAAATTATTGAATTAAGTACAAGTGTGTTTGAGTGCCTTCAAGTGCGACAAGTTTTGCTAAACGTTTAATTATTTATTAACTTTTGAATCGACCTGAGTGGAGCTGAGTATGAGTGTTGCATTGAGCGCGTGCCATTTTAATGTTTTATGAATGTGTGGGGGAGGTAAAAAGAACGAGAATATTTTATTAAAAAGTTGCTGCATAATTAATTGCTTTTTTTTTCTTCTTTTCACTTTTTTCTTTACAAGAACTCAGTTCGAAAAAAGTTTTCGTATTCTAAGTAGTAAGAAACATTTTTTGAGCGTGTCCGTGGTCAGGTTGCAGATAATTTTATGTTGCTGAACAAGTTCTGTAAATGTAATTAAATTTGTTTTCGTTATAGGTCTGAAAACATTTCTGAAAAAATATTAAATAAGTCAAATATATGTTGAGCTATTAACAAATTGAATTTGTGTATCTTTTATTGTTTTTAAAACAACAACTTAAAGCTGAAGCTTTCATTTCAGGCAAGTTTGTTTGCAGTTACAAAAAATGTAAAAGTTTTGAAGAGTCAGTGAGATTTTTTTTTTCCCAAGAAACAAAAAAAAAAAAAAAACGTTGCTTAAATAGTAAAGTTTTTAGAACTTTTTCAATAAAATTACAACTTATCAAATGATACAAACGGCGACGCCCAACACTTGAATGCAACGCAATTGTTCTCTAAGGAAAATTAAATGACAATGACACGAGAAAAAAACCAACAACAACTAATTTATCGTTGCTAATCACACTGAAATATAAATATATATATATACCATATATAAGGACAAGATTTGCTTAGCAAAGGCGACAAAGCGTTGAGCAATCCGGCGGGCGGCAACGCCAAGGATAAATTCGAAAACGGTAATTGCTGCGATTGCAGCCATGAAACTTTAATTTCAAGTTTCAAGTCAAATTAAAACGTGACACGTTTCGTGGGGCCTCAGACATGCTTTGGACGCTTCTGTGGCAGAAAAAAAAAAAATACTAAACGAAAGTAAGAAAGAAAGTGGAAAACCAAAGAAAAGACAATGCAATTTTATTGCGCAATTACGCAGAAAGAAGTGCGCCGCTTTGCCAAGACAACTACAGCGACAGCGAAAGGCAAAATGACAAAATGGCGCTTCGATGGCAATATGCGACGATAAGCGAGTCGTCCTGAAGCGCCGTAGACGTTGTACGACAATTCAAAGGATAAAACGCGCCGTATTTTGCCGCATAAAGAGAAGCGCGTGCCGGCAGCGTCACACGTGTCCATCCGTCCGTCCGTGTGTCGCTTTATGTGTCAGACATGGATTTTTATTGAAATGCTTACATTCAATTAGGCGACGCACAATGCTCAAACAACGGCAAAGATTGTGTGTGTGTGTGTGTGTGTGGGAGCGAGAATGAAGCAAAAACTACTTGTTCCGTTACTTTCATTTGCTTTGTGTGCTTGGACATGTGTGTGTGTTTGCTTAACTCAGCAGGATGTGCACATAACGCATACGCCATGTCTGTCCAACTTCGCTCGCTTCATCTGTCTCCCATTCGCACTCACACACAATCCTCCTTTCCTTCGCCTGTGCTGTGCACATGAATTATAATTAGCACATGTGTCAACTGTTTCTGTTTTTATTTATACTTCCACTTCTTTTTTCATGTCATCATCATTGTTTTTTTTTTTGCTTTTTCTTTTGTTATTTTCACATTATTTAATGCAAATTTTCATTGCCATTTTATGTGTCGTTTTTTTTTGTATTTTTGATGTCGTTTTGCGTCTTCATTTTGTTTGCTTAATGTTGCACAAATGAGCGCAACAAAGCGATTAATGGCATTTTGGTGCTTCACGGCGAGGGGCGTCAGAATGTGCCTCGGTCTGATAATGAATCGTTGGTTGTGGCATGGATGGATTCGTTGGCTTTCAACAATTATTTTCTGTCACTTGAATGCTTTTCTTGAGTGTTGTTTGCGCTCGTTTTGATATTTATTATTTTTATTATTATTATTATTATTATTTCTGTTCGGTATACTTTCATCTTTTGCTCTACAATTGTATGCAAGCACAAAATGTATGAATGAATCATGTGAAAACAAAAGCAATGAATAGCAAAATAAAACAAATAAAGTAAAAAAGCATTTGTGCTAAAAATGGCAAAGCAAATTGAAATTCATTTTGGTGTCAACCAAGATCGATTCGATAGCAATTGAAGCTTCTTTGCTTGGCTTGGCTTCTGTGTTTGCGCCTGTTGTTGTGCTGTGCTTCATTGCTGTCTTTTTGTTTGCATTGTATGCTTCGCGCTTGCCTGCACTTATATCGCCTGCAGTACATAACATATACAAAAGACAGACTGACTGAGTTTGTGTCAAGTTGAATTGAATTGAGTTGAGTTGAGTTGAATCGCATTTCCGCTCATCACACACGACGCCTTTGACATATGTCGTCTTTGAGTTAAGCGCAATTCATAAAAGTTTTAGCGCACATTGAATGCACTTACACATTTATGAAAGTGTAAATCTTTAATGAGCGTGCCAAAAATAAACACGCTCACACACAGATACAATATCGCACATGTGTATGCATATATATGATTTACATAATTTTTGTGAAAAATTGCATGAGGCAAAAAGTTACGTTAGAGGTTTGCCAGTGCCATGCCATGCCCATTTTCAATTAGAGTGTAAAGCTTTTAGCCTTTGTCTTGTCCTGTCACCTGCCCTGTGCCGCTGTCTAGCAACGAGCAGACTTTTAGGCAAATATGCTATGAATTTTTTATGCGTTCAACTTTGGCAGGCACAAGGCTTCGCAACACGCCGTTCAGTCAGCTATGAAACATGCCCATGCCCACGCCCATTTGGCTTGAGCGACGCAATAATGTTTTAAGTCGCCTTCAGATTTGTTTGTGATGAGAATATGCTCTCCCTGAGGATAATTTGTGCTTGTGTAAATTATGGCGGCGCATATTTTATGCTTTTCGGCAATTAATACCTGCAAAATTTTCACACGTAGCAAAAGCATAATTAATTTCATAATAAATTTTGCACACTTTGCCGCAAGCAAGGATAATATTAAGTAAAAAAAAAAAAGAAAAAGGATACTTCGATTAAATCGTTCAGACTGATTGATGTGACGCATGTTCTCGTAACATTGCATTGAAGACACAAATACATACATATAAGAAGAAGAAGAGACTTCGAAGGTATTAAAGAATTGACTGCAAGTAAAATCAATAAGAAAAGCGTGGGCGGGGGAAGGGTTATGCGAAGGGCTTTAGAAGAGGTGTGCGCTTGTTGACCGAGAAAAAAATGGCGTTAAACTGTAAACTGTAAACTGATAGGACATGCAACAATTTATGGGCAGTCAGACACTGAGTCAGTCAGACAGACAGACAGAGGAGGTGACACTGGGCGGGAATAGTGTGCGTACTTTTGAAGTCCTGTGAAGGCCATTTTGCGGTGAAAGTCAACCGCAGGAAAAGGCGTTAAAAAGCAAACAACATAAAAAACCGAGCAAACGAGTAAATATAATGGAAAAATTCCAATGAAACTCAAGCGGTAAAAGACAGGAAGAATAACTGAGCCAAGGCGAGGAGAAATGTCGAGCAAATGGCGGGGGAAGGTGAAGAAGAACAAGAACGGAAAGTGGCGCTGTTGTCGCACAGGCCATATAAATTTATATTGTAATAATAACAACGACAACAACAACGAAAATGATGATGATGATGATGTTGGTGATGGCGCCGATGATGAGCATAGAATGAGAAGCAAACAATAGCAACAAACAGCCACGCCTCCATATCAGCTCAGCGACACGAAACTCATATACACGTGCCACAAATATCAGCACACTACGAAAGTTTAACCCAACCAGCGGCGAGCGGCTAGCGGAGAGCGCCATGTGCCGACGAGCAGTCAAGCAATAAAGTATAAAATAAACCGCAAAGCAAAAACAAAACTACAAAAAAAAAAAAAGGAGAATAAATAAATAATGGAAAAAAAGAAAGAAGCAACAACCAACGGAATAGAAAACTGTTGCCAACACATCGCCGGAAGTTTGCGCTGAACAAAATGGCGACGAACGTCAGTTGTGCATGCCTCGTTTCCGTCTCTTCCTGCTCGGTCAAAACACACACACTCACACACAGACTGCCTGCATATTTATGATGGGTGTGTGTGTATTGAAATTGAACCTATCTGTTTTGCAGAGCGTCAACAATCGACCGATCCATCCGACTTACTGACTGACTAACTCACTGACCAACTAACCTGCAATGCAAGCAGCTCATACGCAACCAAACTCATGCCCATGCGTTGTATTTGCCACGCCACACACGCAACCGCAATGACAGTGAAGCACATAGTAATTTTAGTTTATATATTATTTTCTTGTTTTTTTTTTTGGTTTCGGAAAAGTGCTACAAAAATAAGTTCTGTGTAAAAAGTCATCGATACATCAAATCATGATAATTTGTGTTGTGTTGTGTGATCTATAAAATTGTGATCAATCATTTCATCAATATTTCGTTTCCAGTATTTTGAATTAAAAATTTAAAAATCTTTAATAAGCATAATTTTTGTAATTCATATAGAAGGAAATATGGTGTGAAATGATTCCTTATCGCATAAATACAGAAATGTTTGTAAAATGTTAAAATTCTTACAATTCCCTGAAACTTATTGCAATTATAACTTTTTTATCTCAGCCATTTTAAATAATCATTAGATTATTGATTATAATCATCAGGGGAGATCACAATACTAAAAATGAAATGACTTTTGCCTCGTTGGATTTGGATTTTGAACGTAAGTTAGTAGAACGGATAGTGCTGATAATATTGCTGTTATTAACCCATCGTGAATATCCAACTTTAGATTTTTTTTTACTATTCTAATAGAGAATTTGATATGGCGCTAAGGTCGGAAGTTATTCCCTCAAATATTAATCTGCCGCGTTTGAAAAAGTCCCAAAATCGTCCGTAATCTAGTATAAGAAAGTTTCATTCTGTTTAATATAATGAAAAAGTTATTAAAATTTCTGGAAATTAGAAATTTATGAACATTGTACTTAATTTCTGTACTTATATTTGTCTTCGATTGACCACAGTGCCACATTTGTTATTCATATGCATTTTCTAAATGCTTATTTTCTATTTCCTGCCATTTACTTCTCGCCCACTCTCTTTCTCTCCCTCTCTCTCTCTCTCTACGCTTTGTTTATTGCATTTGCTTGAGGTCCTTTGCGCTAACGACGGAAGTTAATGCAAAAATTCTATTAAAAATTCATTAAAATTTTATACATGACGACGACAACAACGTTGGTTGGATGAGCCATGTCAATAATTCGAATTGCAGAACGCTTAAAGAAATGGAAAAGTAGCAACAACAACCACAACAATATTAATAACTAATAAAAACAACAACAATTACATATCGAATTGAGCTAATGAAGCATATTTATTGCGCAGTAGTTAATTGATTTACGACTACAGAGCATTTAGTTGAATATATTTACATAGTTCACGCTGGGTTTGGGTCTGCACGTGTATCTCTGTGTGTGGGTGTGTGTGTGTGTGTGTGTGTGTGTGTTTGTTGGCCACGCCTCGCGCAGTTGTGTAATTTGCAGCATTTTAGAAGCGCACTAGTTGTCCTTTTGGTTGACCCCGTCTACAAAGGGAATTCACAAACACGTACGTCGACTAATGGAATTAAAAGAAATTACTTTGTGTCAGTAGCAAATGGCGATAGCGATGGCGTTGGCGATGGCAACAACTGAAATGGAAATGCATATAAAATGTAAATTTTTAAAGCTCAACTCAATGCAAAAAGGATAAAATAAAGAATATGACAGTTGTGCGGGTTGAATGAGTGACGTGTTGTATAGAAGGCTTGCCCCTTACTCAAAGCGTCTGGGTAAAGGTTCAAGTGGCGCACGGTTTGTTAGACACGCAATTAGATCTTGTTGTTGTTGTTGTTAGTTGGTGTGCGCTTTTTCCATTTCATTCCCCTATGGCCACCAATGACTGCCATTTTGGCCACTTGTACGTGATGTTGTCAGCGACTTGAGCTTGAGCGAATGTCCTGTAAGCGAATGTCCTGCACGTGTACTTAAAAGTATTGTAGCAAATGCAGTATTGAAGCATGTAACAGTGGGGCGCTGTGGCGGGTAGGGAGGCAGTCAGCGGGGTCGGTAATAGTTGCCAATTTCAATGGCAACGACAATGAGACAAAACTCGCAAGCTTAAGTAAGCATGCCAACAGTTGCTTTTCATGTTCATGCAACATGCTGTTGTTGTTGTACTTGAAGCGCATGCAAAAAATACACACCAACACTCAACATAGAAATAATTGCGTGTTTTGCTCGTTGCGAGTGCACAAGGTTCACTGACATTTGCAATAGAATTTGATTAAATGTCTTGTCTTGGCTTGCCGTGCCATGCCGTCACGTCACGCATTCACTTGCGTTGCGCTTAGTTGTCCCCAAGGAACGACAGCGGATGGCGCTTCAGGACGTCCGGGGTGTTAAATGCAATTATTTGCAGCACGAGGTGATTTTTACACATACATATGTACAAAGTTCTTATTTGAAATCGAATTAAACGTTTAAGGACGTGGCAATTGTATGAACGGTACAAAGGGCGCGCCACAGCATGGTGCACACACACATACATATGTGTTGATGGTATTCGCAAAAGACCTTCATATGTCATGGCTGTCATTGCTGTTCGTTCTGCTTCTACTATTTCTTCTACTTTGGCTGCTTCTGCTTCTGTTGGCGACAACTTTCTATTTTCATTACAATAAATGCAATAATATTTTAAGTGCAACACTTTAACTGATTTGTCAAGAATGAGTTAGTGGAGCATGTATGATCAAAGGAAGAGTACTTAGTGCTGCTTGTTGTTTGCAAAGCGTGAAATAGTTTAAATACAAAGGTGAAGCTTTTACTTAGCTGAACAAATTAAAAATTAGTTCCTGAGTAAAGTCGGAATAATGACATTCTAAGCTGCTTTAAAAACAACCTTTTTTTACTACAAAAACAGAAAAAAACTGAGAAAAAATGTTATTTTGCTTATTCTCCACCAAATCCTTTCATTTGTTGTGTTTTACATACTTGGTTTGCATTTGCACTGATGTGGCATGTTGCAACCATTGCTTTGTCTTATGTGTGTGCTGTAAGAAGCGCTCAAAGCCACACACAAAATCTTCTTAATACTTATAAAAGCCACAAAAAAGAAAAAAAATTAATAAAATTCTGTCTTGTAACAAAAGTCGCCATTCTGTTCTGTGAGTGTTAAGAAAGGACTAAACACGTAACTCATCTTGTGCATAATTGCGTAAATAACAAGGCACTGTTGCAGAGGCAGTGTAGTGGCAGTGGCAGTGGCGACAACAGCCTTGTTGATGCGAAGCTGATCTTACGACTGTTGAGGACAGGTGTGTCGCACTCTAGGCCAGTGTGAGGATGGCACATGTTAAGCGACTGAGAGAGAGGCAGACTGCAGACACTTATAATGGCGTTGGTGCTTATTATGCTCGGTTGGCTTATGTGAGTGATTGTGTGAATGCCAAGTTGTTCGTGCAAAGGTGAAGACGAAAAATGACTGCCATCGTACTTGAACTTTTGTAAATCGTATGTTGCTTTCTCAAACAAACTAAGGACGAATTTAAAAAAAAAAAAATAAACTTAAAAGAGATGAAACAAAATTATGGCAACTTAATTAAGAATCTTATTTAGTATTTAGTCAGGTATGAAAGACTTCTATGTTGTGTATTTTGCCATTGTTTAAGCACAAGTCACACCTACGCTTGCAACATGAACACACAACACACAAGCTATAAAAATAAGCCAAAACATGTTAAATCACCTTAGGATAAATAAATTCTTTAACTTTCTTTATGGCACTCAGTTTAGCTCATCACAGCTCAGCTGGCTTAGCGTTGCTGTTGTCTTATGCACGTGTGTTGTTCAACGCAAACAAGGAGGAGGTGGGTTAAAGCTTAGCTGGAGGAAGCATGAAAATATGTCGAAAAAGTTGTGCAAACTACAAAAACACAAGAACAACAACAATAACAACAATAACGAAACAATAAGCTAAATTATGCAATGCAAAGGCACAAAAAACTTGCAGTCGTCTTTTCTAACATTCTGTTCGTGTTTTTCGTTCATGTTTTCTTCTTCTTTCTTTTATTCTTTATACCCTGCATATTTAGTCTGTTTGGGTACATTAAATTTGCTTGTAAGATGCCGTAAAGTATAAATAGGAATGATCAGGATGGGAAGATAAATAAATTGAGACAGGTCCGTCTTTATTCTCAATGATTTTCGAACACTTTAAGAGCTAGAGTCTTGAAAATTAGAGAAAAGAATTATGATTAGCAGCAGATCAAGTTAAATTGGTTGGATTCAGTACATCCTTTACTTTAAAACCTATAGCTCGAACAACAAGAGTGAAGGACTGATGATTGGATGAGTTGGATTTTTGAATCAGTAAACAGCCCCTCCCCCTCAATTACTCATAAATAACCCTTTTCTTAAAATAGTTATATCTTGTAGACTACAATAGTTACATACTTGCAACGAATTCCCCGTTCCTTCTCATTGTTACTCTCCAAAGACGCACAAACTGAAATTTTTAATAAATTTAAAATTTTTGGCTTGATTTAATTGCAATTTTAAACAATAGTTGAATGGACAATAACAGATTCATATTTGATACAGGGCTTGGCACTGTCAAACATGTATGCAGCGTACAAAATTGTCGAGTATACTTGATGACTTTATCGCCCTTACAGATTTTCGTGCTTGCATGAAAAGTTTGGCGTTTTTTTTTTTTTTTTTGCGTCGCTCAATGTTGTAATAATTTCTGTTATTCTTGTTATTCTGTTTTTTTTTTTTCATTTTTTGTTGGTTAGCTCCTTGTGTGTTTGTTGGTTTTGTGTGCGCTCGAGTAAATAAAGTTTTGTCGACATTTCGTCTTTGCACAGTAAGATTCCTGCAATGCCATGTTGGGCTTCCAGGAAATGTTACACGCAAACGAACTGTGACTGAGGTCACTTGTGCCCGCTCCCTCACTGTTGTCTCGCTCTTTTGCACAAGTGCTTACTTGTGCAGTGGTTTTTGCTGTTTGCATATGCTAAAGCCAAAGGCGCATTTCCGCTTTGAGGCATGCGGCGGCAGTTGCGGCGATGACGGCGATGATGACGGCGGCGGCGTAATACAAAAAGGAGCAGGAAAAGCGTGCAATGCGCGCCGAGCGGAAGTCAACTTCAGCACAAGCGGAAGTTGTTGTGAATAACTTAACAGTGCGGTCGCATAGTGCCGTCTCTGTCACGCGGAGTAATGAAAAATGTCTTATTTGCTTCAAGTTGAAAATGAAAATGTAATTTTATTTATTTTTAATTTGTTTGCGCCCGGAGCAAATAATACTTGTTCTTAAACAATGCCAAAAATACACACACACACACACACACACAGCCATACACAAAAACTTCTTTACGCCCCAATTTCTTTTTTTTTTTGGTTTAATTATTTTTTTTTTTCAATGTTTTTCACAACGTTTGCGTTTAGGCAAATTGGCGCTTTTACACGAATTCCTAAATGTAAAGGCTTCCTTTTTCCGCTCACTAAACATGCAAATTGCGTTTTTGCACACGAACAATTTTCTTTTTTTTTTTTTTGTATGCAATTGAAAAATTTGCGTTTTGTTTTTACCGCGTCATTTTCACGTGTTTGGGCCGCTTGGTGCGGCACGTGCAACGCTTCATTTCGGCTGCGTAAGCACATTTGACAATGGCAAAAATAAAATGTGTTGTATTTAAAGAACGAAAGTGTTGTTACAACAATGTGTGTGTGCACATGTAAAATGTTTGCTATAATGCAAAATATACTTGACTCATTTCAGCTTGTTTGGCTGTGGGCACAAGTCGGCAAACGTGTCGTATACGCGTTATTGAGATTTTATGCACTGCGTGCAAACTTTGGGCGGCTGTCAGTGACAGTTCACTTGCACGTTTGTTGTTTGGCGCAACAACAACAACAACAAGAGCAACAGAAAAAAGTTACTAACAAACTTAAATTATGCACAAATATTTAAACAACAACGTAATGTGTAAACGACAACAACAAACATGCAACAGTGTCACCTCATGGCCTTTGATCAGTTGTGTTGGTTGTTCACTTTAACGCGCACCCACTGTGCTTGAGCGTTTAACAAACGACGTTTTAAAGAACACGTGCCACGCCTTTGGCCGCGTGCTTTTTTTCTCTGTCGGTTAGCAACGCTGCGACAAACGCACGTTTGTGTGTGTGTTTTTTTTTTTTTTATGGCAACGTAAAAAAGGAAGTTGGAAAATCGTTATTCCAATGAAAACCACAAACAAAAATAATGCAAATGTGGCAACTGTTTGGCGTGGCGAAATGACAAAAAGGATTTAATTGCTTGTAGTCGCTCGCTTGTAATTATGTATGTGTGTGTGGGTGTGAGTTGTTGTTGTGAAAATGCTATTAACGCAACGTCATTTTCCAGCGAATAAGCAAAGTTGTTTTTTAGTTTTCATTTATAAGTTGCCAACAACATACATAATGCTGAAAGAGCAAAAAAAAAAAATAAAATACTTACACCAGCGACAAGTTGAGATGTTTTAAAGTTTTATGTCGGCAGGGCGGTGCAGAAAATCATTAAAAAGAAACTCACAACAAAAATAAGCAATGTGACAGGAGGGAGAAAAAAGCTTGCTTAATTTTCAATGTGTCAGCAGCAGCAGCAACGATGTTGCACCCGAAGGATTCGCGCGCAATGTAATAAAAATACGCATTTTACTATGTGGCAAATGTGTGACATTTCTGGGGTTTGTTTTGCGGTCGCCTTGGCAGCGAAGTGTCGCACAGCAAATTTAAGCTGCCGTTACACATGGCGTATGCGTGTTTTGGCAGTTGTGTAAGTAATACAAACTATGCACGCTTATAGACATTTGCCAACTGAGGCTTGTTAGCCGAATTAAAGACAGACAGACGGAAGTATGAAGAGGCTGTGCATATAATTGAGCACTTATGTGTCGATGATTTCTATTAAATTGAAAATTTCTGCTCAATAAAAGCAATCAATTTGCTTTAGAAATTCACTTAGCTGAGCCATGTTGCCTGTTGGCAATTGCCAATAAAAGCGAGCGGAAATGCAGCTGAAATCACTTTCGCATGCACAAAATGTTGACTATTAACGAAAGTCAGAGAAACAAAAAAAAAAGAGGGAAATAACTTGAAGAAAACATTAAAAGCAACAAAAAAAAAAGAAAATTCAAATGAATCAATAAAAGTGTTAAGAGCTCTGCGCAAGCATAAAGTGCCAAAGTCGAGTGTTGGCGTGTGTGTGTGTGTGTAAGAGGGTATAAAGAGGTATGCGCGACTCATAGCACAGTTGAGATTCTACGGAAGTTGTCAAGTTGCCGCTCGAAGCGACACTTTGTTGCCTGTGCAGGAGGAACATCAACAGCAACAGCAACATGCTTCAATTGCAGGCAAAAGGCAACAAATAAAATTGTCATTTTGTTTCTTGTTCTTAACGACGACGCAACGTTCAAAATCACTTGAAACTAAAGTGGGCGGAAATTGTTGCAAAGCAGAGAGGCGTGTATCATGTGAAGAACCAAGAAGTAAGACAAGAAAATGAGCAAAATGTGTGCTGAAGTGCTAAGAAACTACAAGCTCTGACTTAATGCTTCAGTGGTTTACTGAGAGCTTAGAAATTGTTATGCAATTGCAGCGTACGTACGTGAGTCACAGTGTCGTCTAATTCTTCCTGGAAAGCTTCTTTTGATCTCGTTGCATGCTAAGTGCTCAACACTTCAGTTTGGAATTGCAATAAGTGCGCTACGTGTTCATATTGTTCTTCTTTGGACCGAACATTCTTTTTCTCTTCTATTCTTATGGCTTTGCAAAATGCCAATCACACACATACACACACACACAAAATCACCAATTAGTCTTGGCGTTTGTCAAACTGTCTGCTAAAAGTCTCCACTGGCATTTGTGACACGTCAAAGTAACAAGAGTTATACCAGGCACAATATAGGTCAAAGTTCAATTTGTGCTCATGCACAGTTGCATGCCATAAATCATTATTTAGAAGCCAATAACAATCACTTCCTGCCCACCCTGCTTGTTGCTCAGCATATAAATTCCATTACAAGTCTCAATAACCACCTGACAGTTGTGTAATGCCAGGATCTATGAGGGTGCAAAATTAGCTTCCCTCAACAAGGTCATGTAACGCTAGAGGGCGCTTGTGTTGCTAACCTTATCTGCGCTGCAAGGCAAAGTCACGCTTCGCAATGTCATTCGTCGTATATTGTCATGTGGCATGGCTTAGGTTGGGACACGGACAACGTTTTCTGTTGCGCAAGTCACATCATGGGACTGTCACACATGTTGCATGCTCTCGCTCACTCACTCATTCACTCACTCACTGACCAGCAGTAGTCGAACACTTTCTGTGCCATTAATAATAATGTTGCGTGTCAAACTAATGTCGCCGATTTGCGCTCATTCACATCCCTTTTGCGGTCGCAAATACACGGTTTCTTTTTTAAAAATGCTTCTTGACATTTATTGCAAAGTGACACAGCGCGGAACAAAATCGTCCTGTTTTTTGTTGTTGTTGTTATTATGCTTTCGCATGTTCTAGCGAAGCAAACTTTTTTGCTAATCCTAATCAATTTTACGCATGATTGATGCTCAATTGTTTAAGTTCCCACGCTTTGTCATTGCCCGTGACTGTTGTCAGCTCTGATGCCTTGTACCGAAACGCTTTTGATGTTTAATACTCGTGTGCAGTCAAATGTGTTCTAAGAAGGTGTCAGTTTGTTTATTGTCTGTTTTAGACCACGAAACATTCGATTTTTAGTTCATTGCACGTTTGTATTGTTAAATATTTCTTTTCGAGTTTTTGCCCAAAGGATTTCATGTTGCTAACAATGAATGTCGTCTGGTTTTTTAGCTGCTTTTTAGCTTGTTTTGTCAAATTCAATACATTTCGATTTTCTAATCTTTTCTTGCTTTTTTTTCTAGTTGATTGGCTTCGTGTCGTAAGCTTTTTAGTATTTGATTTGTAAGAAACAAAACTTCTTTTGAAAATTCTTGCATAAAAAGTTGAGCACAATGCGTATCAACTCTTCTGCTCAGTTGGTCAACAAATGCGTTCTTTTAGTTAACCTTTGACTTTGTCTGCTTTGATAATCTTAACAGCTGCGACTTGTGTCATGGCTCAACCAATATATATGTATATATGAGATACTTGTAATAAACAAATTGACGACAGCTGAGCTTCGAAAGTTTTGAGTTTATTAAAAAGACATTATATAAGCAACTGTACTAAACTTTATTAATTTCGATAAAAAAAAAGATATGCAAAGAAAAATAAACTTTTTTTTCATCGAAAAAAAAAAAAATAAGTAAATAAAATAATAAAAAACTAAATAAATAAAAAATGCTAACAATTCCCATAACGAAATTTCCAATGCGCTAATTTAATTTTCTTATTGCCGTGTTGTCGACGACGCCTCAGCCAACGTCGCTGCTTCTATAAATAACTGTTAGATAGGCGCGCAAACTATTGTTGAGCAAGAGCGTGTGTGTGTGTGCATGAAAGAGACAGCCTAACTAAAGCATAAAAATAATGTTTTATGTTAGAACACTTGTCGTCAGAGGGCGCCGTGGCTTAGTTGGTTAAAGCGCCTGTCTAGTAAACAGGAGATCGTGAGTTCGAATCTCGCCGGGGCCTTTGGAGGATAAAAATCAGAAATTCTCTACAATTTTTTTATTTTTCATTATAAAAAAAGTTTTTTTTTTTGTTATCAATGCAGAGTATGTCTGTATTACATTTATGCGACGCAAGTTTACATCAGCCAAAAAAAAAAGCAGTACAGACAAACAAATAATTCAAATTGTTTGTCGGAGCATTTAGCGTTGCTTTTAGGCGAATATCGTCGGTAAATGTCGAATGCAAATATTATGAATGCGTTTGTGCCCGACCGCAAAATGGCGGCGTAGCGTGCCAAAAATAAAATGCGTAAATGAGCTGTGCAAACAGTCTTTTGGGGTGTGCTGCTGTGCTGTGCTGTGCTGTCTATTTAACGAGCATATCGGAAATGGCAAAAATATTTGCATTACATTTTTTTTTTCTGTTTTGATTTCGTTTCTAGAGCATTAAAGCTCATAATACGCTTGTACATAATAATATTATATATATATTTTTATTTTGTACAATTTCCAATTAACATTTCAGGCGCCAATTTGATTGATTGAAAACTCGTGCGTCCATGCGTGCGTGCGTGTGTCGAATTTAGCGTTTATCAATTTGTTGCCTGACTTCGTTGCGTTTTGCGGCTTAGTGACTTTCGATAAAAAACCATTTCCTTCGTCGTTTAGTCAACAACACATTTCTTTGGCCTTGCTAAAGTGTGTTTTGCCATTAAGGCATATAGTCAATGGTCCGACTTTCGTCCTTGAACTTTCACTTGGACAAGCTTGTCATGCGTGCAATGTTACTTTTTAGGATGCTTTTCAAGTGCGCGCTGCCAGTTTAATGAACTTCCGTCATTCAAGGCAAGAATGCGGCTAGCAAAACGTGATATTTATTTTTTATCAGAGATTTTATTGTATTTTTCATTTATTATTTTATTTTGTGTATATAATGTGTGGTAAAAAAAAAGAACAAATAAGGCAAAAATAATGCATTTGCAATGTAATTAAAATGAGATTGATGCATGTAAAAAAAACAAGGCAAAAAAAAATGCCACAAATATAATTTGGTTAAGCGGGCACAAAAGGCCGATAGCGCACTGAAATTGCTTTTCTGACGAAGCACATGACAGCAGGCTGAGGTGGGGCAAGGCCCGGTTGAGTGCCTGGTTCGGCTCTATTGTGTTAAGCAGCGATGTGTGTGTGTGTGTGTGTGTGTGAATTTGTGTAGCCTTTAATTTCATTTATATGCACTTAATTTGCTTTCCAAATTCGATTTACGTACGAAGTATTATATTTTTTCAGCTTAATAGTTGTAGTTGTTGTTGCCACAGCACGTAGCAAGCTTAATTTGTATCTCTCTGTACATTTTGCTGTGTATCTGCGCGTGCATGCAATCAATCAAAGCTACTGTGGGTGGTCCTGGTTTCTATTTTTTTCAGTATTTTTTTTTTTTTTTTTGTGTGTGTGTTGATGTTGCCATTACACTGAACTCTTTGCACTTTTCGATGCTGGCAATTGTCGAAAAGCCAACGCAGCTCACCACAGGACTGCATTGGTTGGCTTTTTGTGTGTGTGTGTGTGTGTTTGATTGATGTCCTTCAAGCGTTACGCACAACGTTGTCAACCATTTTGATGGCTTGTTTTGCTTTCACATGCAGCATAGTTGTTGCTTTATGTCAACACTTTTAACAAATTTCTGTTGTCATTTCAATTGCACGAATGTTTTCTGATTTTCCAAATGGTTTGTTCGTAGAACTGTAATCAATAATGCAATTTATGCATGCGTGCAACACTTGACAACCCTGACGTCTGCACAGTCTTCATCCTCGTTTGTTTTATGTCTTCTACTCGTGTCGGTTTTTATGTCATTTTCGGCACGTAACTGCAACAAAATTGCATCTTTTTTTTTTTTTTGTTTCCTTTGCTTTCTTTCTTTCCTTTGTCCTTTTTGCGCTTTTCCTGCCTTTACTGCCTCGCTTGGCTGTCATGTCATGACCACTCAAACGTTCGTGTGCCACTAACCCAGTTCTCAATAACCGTTGAAAAGCACTTTCGAGAGGTTAAAGTACGTTAGGACATTAACCCAGTTAAAGATATACAAAAGCACAAGACAGAATTTGTTGAAAAGCAATGCAAATTGTATCGCATATCTCTTCGGTCGCTCGTTTACATCAATGTTTGCAAAATGAGCTGAAATTATGTTGCATTGTCATGTAAAGTGGCTCCATAAAATCACGCTGTCAACGAGCGTCAGGAACAAGCAAGGCGTCGCTACCTGCTAGCAAATTGTTGGCTGTCAGTGCACCATGCATCCTGCGAAATCTTTCTTTCGTTCGTCTTGACTCTTGACTCTTGCCTCTGCTGTGCGGTAATTTAATATTGTTCGTCAAGATTGTTTTTTTTTTCATCTTCATCTTTGACGTTGCTTCGTTATAGTTAATCTACGGTGTCGAAGCGAACGGAGCAGCCTCATTTGGCACCATGAAGCTCATCTCGTCATCTCGTCAGCTCAGCTCATTTTCTTTTTTTAAGCACCTCATTTTGCACAAGTTTTTTTCATCAACTTTACTGCCACGCGCCAATAAACAACTTGTGTCAATAATAAATGTGTGTGTTCGTATCAAATTAACAACGATAGCATCGATGAGCGTCATATGAGCATCATTATGACATACAACGCCTATCATCAACATCATCAACATCATTATCAACTTCATCATTGTCTTGGGTACTTGACTTGGTTGTGTCTTTTGGCACATTTTAGCGCTTTCTTTCACCTTCACGGCTTCTAATTGGATTAATCGGTGCAAATTTGCGTTTCTCATTTGATTGATTTCAATTTTAAGTAAATTTTTTTTTTTTTATTTTCGTTGCCGTTTTATTTTTATAATAACTTTTTCGGCATGACTTAAATTTTTGAGACCATTAAACCATTAACACCTTCAACAATTTTTCAGGTTCTTCTTCTTACCAATTTATTTAGCAAATTCATTTTATTGTTGTATAACTTTTATATGTGTACTGCTGCTTCTTCCTCTTCTCCCTTTTCTGTTATTGTTTTCGCACACCCATTTTGTATCTTGTATCTGATATTTTATTTATTTTTTTTTTTTTGGTTCATTTTTTCGTCTGTCATTTGCAAACATTTTTTGATTTTGTTCGATTTTATTTCTGTTGTTTGTTTTGTAGTTTATAATTGCTTATGGAATGCTCGAGAATGAGAATGAGCACCAAATTGCTTTGGTTTGGTTGCTGAGCAAAAATTGTTTTAAGTGATATGATTTAAAAAAAAAATTTTCCAATACTTATCCGACCCAATTAAGGCGTTAATAAAACAATAAAAGATATATGGCTGCCAATTAAAAACGAAAACGAAAACTTTCCGCAACACAAAATACATTTGACAAGACGTCAAGCATCGAAATGTGTAGAAAAGCATTTGTTGCAACTCATGAATTTTAGCTAATTAATGCAAAAGTTTCTATGCGAGTGTCAAACGAAACGCGCGATTCTTTTTTTAATTGATTTTCAATGCCAGAGTGGTACAGTGAAAGCTCTAGTGGTGAGCCAACTACATGTCGGCGCATTAATGTTCAAGTAACTAGTTCAATATAAGATCTAGTTAGAATTCCAACACGGAAACGGACAAATCACATGAATTGGCTGTATTGTTCTTGTCTGTCTACTAAAGCTTTTACTGTATTTACTGTGGCTGAGCCACTTTCGTGCTGCTTAACGATGTACAGTCAACCAATTGTGTCAAAAGTTATTCGCAGAAGTAATGTAACGATTCATGTCTCCACTGACTTGCATGATGCAAGAAATGAAAAATTGCTTGTGAAATTAAAATAATAATAATAATAAGAATGTGAAAAAATATTCAAATTTATTAAAAAGTAAATGCAAGACAAATAAAAGAAAGAGTAAAGCATGTAGAAAGAGTGAAAAGGCATGTGCATTGAGCTGTCAATCTTGACTTCGAGAGGCGCGTTTGTATGCTTGGCCAAATGAGCGACAGTGCGTAAATGTTTGTGTAAATGTTGTGTGCAAAGTGCGTAAAAATTCTGAACTGTTCAAATGGCTGAGCAATCGTTTGAGGCGACACAGCCGACAAGCCGACAAGTCAAGTTGTGTAGCACTTTGAACTTTTCGCTGCCATTTCCTTAAGCACTTTAAACGAGTGGCAACCACGCGCTACCACCGCCGAGCTGTGTAGCTTATCTGATTTGGGATATTGATTTTATGGCACGCAGAAGTCAAGCCAACGATTAAATAAACAATTTGCTTAATGTAGTACGGCAATCAAACGACAAATGCAAATGCTCAAAATGGTTTGAAATGATAGAACGAGTTGGAAAGCAATTGGAAAGAGATACAAAATGCCAAGCAAGAGGAAAGAGGATAAGAATCATATTTGATATGAGAATATGCTTGATAAAGAAAAGTGAAGAAGCAATAAGATTACTGGCATTACATAATGGCTTGGGTATTGACAGAAAGCAAAAGTAGAAAAGATGAGAATAGGGAATTGGAGATAGTTTGCCAACAATGTTTATCTTGACACACATGCACGCACACGCACACACACGCACACACTCATGCACACACTCATGCACAAGATGAAACCAAAAGCAGAGTAAACTATTTGAAGAGCTTCGATTAGTTTCGTATGTGACTTCCTTAAATCTCAGCAAACCAACAACTTTTCCAACCAACTGACACACATACACATACAATCAAAGTACACCAACATAATGCTGATGATGACTGTTTGTCACCTCAATATGACCTCGACATTGACACGAAAAGGCGCGTGATTTGTGCCAATAAAAATAACGTTAGCTGAAAACGAAAGAATGCGAATCGAAATCAGAAAGTTGCCGGAATGATAAGAATACTTTCAGCACTCATCATCCGTGCACTTGTGAACTGTCTGTCTGTTGTTATGTCTGTCATTCTGCTGTCTCTCTGTCTGTCTGTTACTGTCATTATTAGCTTTCATTTTGCCATTGTTGAGTTACAAAGCAAACACAGTTTTATTTTTAGCATTTTATTGACAAAACTAGCAAGCGAAAAGTCTTCAATATTCGAGAAAGTAACTCATTTTGGTTATTTTCGGCTCAGTTATTTATTATACGCAAACAAATACGAAATTCAATAATAAATGAAAATCGAGCGAGAAAATAAAAATGTAAATGAGCAATAAAATTTATTTTGCAGCAAATATCTTGAGACCACGAAGAGCATCGACAACAACAACAGCAATGAACGCATTAAGCGATTTGACTTTTTATAAGATTCCACTATTAAAAAAAAAAAAAAAATTGTCTTTTATCATACTCCTTTTCTCTCTCTCACTCTGTAACTCACACGTATGCTTGTGTTTTTGCAGGACATGATTTCCGGCTTGGCATTTTGATGTTTTAGCATTTTCACACACAAACTTGGCAGTATTGAATTTTATTTTGCTCAGCAGGAAGCAACAACTAAAACTACAAAAACAAGTACAACATTCGGCAAAGCCAACAATAATATGTAAGTATATTTTGCCAATTTTTGTATGTATGTGTGTGTGTGTTTTTTTGTTCTATTCGAGCAAAAAATCATTGTCGCCGTATACGTAACGAATTTCAATCCGATTTGGCAAGTTTGATTCTGCAGTGCTTCTCCTTCGCTTTGCCCAGCTACATTTAGATTGTATTTGCTTTGTATCCTGCCGGAAATGATTTGCTTTTGATTCAGATGCAGCACACACATCGTCAACGGCATCACCATCACCATCATCATCATCGACATCAACGCCATCATCCTTATCGTGGTCATAGTCGTAAGCCGTACAAAGCAATTTTAACGATGCAGAACATGTAAGCGCACAAATACTTACATACATTCCGAGAAACTCGATTAGGCAGATGCAAACATGGGCATCGAAATTAGATGTTATGGAAAGTTTATCCTCGATAGAAATACAATAAATTGAACGTATAAGAACGTCTTCTCAAAATATAAATCGAACAAATTACAAAGTAAAATTTTATTACAACAAGCCAAAATTGCGGAAAAGATTCACTAATAAGTGTATATGAGAATCAGAATTAATGCTTGATGCCATAGATTGAGTCACTTCCAACCATTTAGTTTCAAAATTGATTAGATAGTCATCAGGAAACGGTTGTTAGACTTATTTTTAATTGAATTGTTCATATTGACTTGATTATTGTAGTTAAACGTGGCATAAGACAAAAGATTTTGAATTGTGGTGTTATTTTTGCACACTGGTTTTCATTTCACAAGGAACGTTTAGAGACTTATAAGACATGAATGGATTCAAAAATAGGATAAAATAGAATTTCATGCTCTCAATAGATGTAAAAGAATAGAAATCAGATAACTTTTATTTATTTCACTTATCCTATTAGATCTCTAAGCTCTGTTTCGAATAATGTAATTGCTGACTCGATCCTTGAATACATTTCTAGTAATTAAATTATTTGGTATGGTTTGTTTGTAGGTGAAATGCGTGATGTGGCACTGCTTATAGAAATTTGTGCAGTGTATAAAAGTGTCGAATATGCCACATATGTATTTTTGCTTACAAATCGCATGAGATCAAATTGCTTGGCAGAAAAAATCTACAAACCTTAATGTATCTAGAGGATAAACTTATGTGCTTGTTTCTTTTGTACTAAGTCTAGAATAATTTGCTTTCGTTTTTATTTACGTAATAAATAACTTTCTTCTTTGATTCCACATTTCCCTTGCTTCATCCGAACTGCACGCCGGCTCGCTCCAAATTTCCAATATATTCTTAAACATTCGCAACTGAATTGATTTTGAGTTGGCCGTAAAACAAAAAAAAAAAAAATTTTTGATTGATTGGCATCGGACGTCGAGTTTTGTTTTTATATGTTTGTCTATGTATTCATTACTACAAATCTGACTTATTGAAAGCACATGAGCTGAAAAGTATTGGCAGGTGTAACCAACTGTTGTCATTTGAAGTAGTTGTCGACAAAAAGTTGAGCTTAACTATGATTTCCGTTTGATTGGCTACAAATAAGATATTTTACTTACTATTTTTTTTGGAAACATTATTTCAAAGGTCAAAGTGTTCGACCAGAACTAAATATTCTTGGCGCGCCATTAAAAGATTAGTTATACTTGAAGCATTATCGCAAGTGCGCACATCGTCGTAGCTTAGTCAAATATAAATTGCTCGGACTCAAAGCAAAGCAGTGAAACTATAAAAGCATCGTTGGCCATAAAACGCTTGAATCGCTCTAAAAACGTACATATATATGTATATAAAAACAACATAAATTCCTATTTGAGCTATGAAAATGGCGGACGACGAACTGAACAAACGGCCACTCAGTGAAATTTGACTTGAACAATGGACTTCATAGTGAATTGTGCGCTGCTCGTCGACTAAATATTCCTGTTTATTTTATTAAGCGCTCTTCGATTTCTCGCACTTTTTTTTTTTTTATTTATATACCATTCCACTTCGGTTTATAATAAAATAGTTTATTTTCATAGCAATAAATTTTGATGTTGCTCATAAATCTAAGAGCGCTTGCAAAAAAAATAAAAAAAGAAACAAAGACAAATATCGTTTGAGTCAAAAATTAAATAATAAAACAAAAAAAAAAACATGACTTTATCGCTGTGCAACACTGGCAACATTGTCAGCTCTGCCAGCAATTCATCAAAGTATTAATTTGTGCGAACTTGTCAGTTTTTCAAATATAATTTTTTATTTATTTGTATTGTTATTTTTTTTCAATTTGGGCACATAAAGGGTGCTCTTTGCCGGTATGAAGATTAAGCGATAACATAAGTTTCAATAAAAATCTTAAATTTTAAGTTTACACACAGCCATATTGGATTCGCAGAAAACAAATGCTCAAACAGAATTTCAACCCCCTTTTCTGGCAACTATATTATGCACTGTTAATAGAAAAATTCTATGAAATGGCAAGTCACATTCAGGACAATTATTTTTTTTCTCTATTACTACTTTGCATTTTAAATTCCATTGTTGGTAATAATCGTTATTTCTTGTATTGCGTTGAAGTTCAATATAATATAAATATATTGAAACGATTGTAAGGGAATGTACAGTGGCTGGAATAATCTTTTTCAAATACTGACAATTGAAATATTATAAAGCCCAAGATCATGACTCAGTTCGTTGAAATTGGCGCACCCTGTATGCATTACCACATGCGCTCCGGCAGCTGTTCGGTTGCCTTCATTTATGCTCTGCAAATAGAATATTTCGCTATTGAATAAATAAATATTGTCTGAAAAATAAATACAATGGCAAACAAATAAAGTAACAGAAAAAAAAACATTTACACAATAATTGTTTCATGCTAAAAATAAGGAACAGGAAAAGTATCGCTTTTTTATATACTTACCATAGTACTCAATATACTCAGTATTGAAAGCGCTGCAAAAAGGCAAAACACTCCAGACTCCCAGACCTTCTGCTCCAAATCAACTGGGGAATGTGCTGGCATCGTATGACAGTCAGTCAGTCAGTCAGCCAGACAGTTATGTGCTTAGATATTTTAATGTATGTCACATATGAAAGCATACAACGAGACAACTTGACTTGAGGTACACACACACACACACACATTGACAGACTGACTGACACAATCAAGCAAACAAACAAAACACGGGCGGGCGGGCCGTCAGTTGGTTCGTTGGACACCAAGGGAACCGAAACGTAAAATATTCATGCGTCAGCTCAGTGTCAACTTTTTAAATTGCTAATAATTCACACCAAGTGCCAAAGAATTTCTCTTTTTTTTTTTTCTTCACTCTCACAAAGTGCTTCACTTGAGTATCCATACATATGTGACTGTGAGAAGTTCTGTGTGTCTGTGTGTGTGTGTGTGGGTGGCAGCGTAAATGTTTGTGTTTATGTGCTTTATGACAACGCAATAACATAAAATGATACATCATATAATACAGTTATATCGCTTTAGCGTATATTTCCATTCTATATATGACAGCCTATAAACGTACGTAACATTTCGACAGCTTCCAAACTGTGCACAACACCACCCTCCACACCCACACTTTGCAACCGTCGCACTGTGTTGCCATCGCGAATTTCATGTATGTGTATTTTTTGTTTTTTTTT
Organism: Phortica okadai; assembly: GCA_034638295.1. Taxonomy (NCBI): domain Eukaryota; kingdom Metazoa; phylum Arthropoda; class Insecta; order Diptera; family Drosophilidae; genus Phortica; species Phortica okadai. Next base: position 45,752,217 of record CM067849.1, on the reverse strand, counting down.
TTATTGCTTCATAATGCTGCCGCACAGTGTGACATGTTGTGGCAAGTTAAAAGCGCTAAGAGGTTAAGCTGCGTGCTTTATGAGCTTTTAAAAACAATATTTTGAGCAAGCTGTAAAAAAAAATACAAAGCACGTCACTTGAGCACCCACAAATTGCCGCCTACGGCGCGTATCTATTAAACATCAATGTTACGCATACGCAGCGTGTTCTATATACGTGTGCAGCTATTTTAAAGAAGACAAATTACTTATTGCTTTTACACGTTTCATTCAAAATTTGGTTTCCTTTTTTTTTTCTTCTACATTTCATTAATAAGGAAAGTGTAAAACGTTGGCATTTCATTGGCCTTCAGCCAAAATATTGAAAAATTTAAATGAGTTGTAAACATGAAATGCCAAAATAGCGAAAGTGGCGCGTTATTGAGTTGGAGATAGTGACCTCCTAACCTTATCGGGCAACGTTTAAGTACATGAAGTGAGAACTCAATTATGTAAATTGCCACAAGGTATTTTTTTTTTACCTTCACACAACTTTTAGTGCAACCAAAACGAAGTCAAATGTTGGCAATTACCTGCAACGAAATGAAGACAAAATGGCTGCCCTTACTGCTCTACTGCACCAGTGTTCAAATCAAATTGCGTACCTGTCAGACTGTCCATTCATCATGTTGATGATTTGGTCAATTTCGTTGACATTTCGCTTCACTTGACATTTATTTCTACGTTCAACACACCGCTCAAGTCTCCTCCCGACGCTGCTTCGCAATGAGTTTTGATGTCGTATCGATTTTCAACTGTCACCTTTTATTTTTTGTAGTTGTTCTTGTAGGTTGTTCGTTGCTATTTCAACGTTGTCCAATATCAATTAGAAAATCGAAGGCACGTACAAGTGTCAGTTGATAAAATGACAACTTCAGACATACAAAAACAAAAAAAGAATAATAAAAAAATTTAAAAAAAAAAATCATATCATATTCTGACAAATTTCAATCCAAAGGCTTATTGGCAGGTGTTAATTTTATCGCTTTTTTTTTCAGTTGTTTGGTATAATTTTTTTTTTATAATTGTCATATTTCTTGCAGCAAATTTGATATATTTGATTTCAGAAAAGTATTTTCTTTACATAAGTTATTTGCCGATTTCTGCAAAGCACACAAAAGTGAAGTTGTATGTAAAGATTTTTTGCGTTGTTGCTCTTCAAATTTCATGTTAACACTTTGCAATTTGTGCTTTTGTCTCTTTGTGGTGCATTCTTTTGCACTTGCCGTTGCACTTTTTCCAGAACGTAACTGTTGTGTAATAACACGACAATTATTGTTTAATAACTGGGCTTATAGGCGCTCAATTTGATTACTATTGTTGTTTGCTAACTGACTTTGATTGTTGCTACAATCGCTGAGAAGGTTATATTTATGGAAACTGTACTTTCATTTAATATTCATATTGGGGCGTTGCAACAACTTGGCTTAACGGAGAGTTGGCTAAGTGGCGTCAATTAGTTTCAATTTTAGTGTAATAGAATAAAGCTTGAGTGAAATTACATAGTATGACATCATTGCACTTAACCACTGTGCAAAAGGTTCTAATTAAGTAGAATTGAGTTCGATGGGCACTGCGGCAAAAGAGGCTGTTGCCAACTGCAGTACACTTTGTCAAGGCAAAGTTCAATGCACGCAAATTCACTTAACAAACAAGTCGACAACAAAGAATAGCATGACTCTTTGAGGTGCTCAAACCGGTCCATGTTACTTACAACAAAGCAAACAAATTGTATCTAATCAAATCTTTTCCCAAAGCGATTGCATTGTTTTTAATAAGTGCAACATAATTGATTTAACTTAATTACTTTGTAATCTGCGCTAACACTAATGCACAAATGAGAGACAGAGAAAAAAACGTGTGGTTTGTAGTAAGAAATGTCAAAGTGATTAATTGCTTCGTCAAGAAGAGCAGACAGAGAAGCAAGAAGTTTTAAGCTCATTAATAAAATCCCCTCCTCTGTCACTTCGTTGCTCGCACTCGCACTCTATTCTTATCTACAACACTCTAATTTTCTGCACAATTGCATTTTATGATGTTCATTGTAAATGTAATTGAAGCTACGACACGACGTTCATTTTGCCCTTCGAACATTTATTCAACCCAAGCCACATAGAACAGTGCAATGAACTTAGCGGCGCAAAACCGCAATTCGATTTGAGTATTTCTATTATGTATTTCTGCAATAATTACGAACAATCGAATCACAGTGGAACATTCGTGAACATACACAACAATAACTATAGCAACAACAAAATTGCATGCAATTATGAATTAAACATTCTAACAAAAAATCCGCCAAAGTATTTTGTTTTTATTTTGAGAAGCTTAGGAAATGGTATAAAAAACTAAAAATAGTATTTAAATATACAGTAGCCACGGTCATAAGCATACACAGATTTACTTTATGAGTTTTACAACAAAAAAAATTGGATAAGAAAAAATGTAAAGATAAAGAAGTTATGAGCCGTGAAATGAAGATAAAAGCATTTTTGGTGGTGTACACGATATCTCTATCAGCAATTGTCGAAAAATACAAGAGAACCGTAACTTCAGAAATAAATGATATGCAGTATGTTATTGTATTTAAATTACAGCTCTTTGCAAAGAAAATGTGTTCTTGAAATTTTATAATATATAAAATTTATAACATTCGAAAGGGACGCTCAATTAACGAACCCCTTTGCTTCACTATAGATTCCGTACCTAAGAATGTCATATATTGTATTAAATTTCTACAAAATCGGTCCTGTAGTTCTTGAGATATCTTGTTCACCAGTTTGAATTTGAATAAATTTTTTGAAATGTAAGAAATTGGTGAATGAAACAACTATAAATACATACATACGCATATGTATATATATTTTTTTTCGCAATCAAATTAAATTTATTGAAAACGTTTTTCATGTTGGCCAGTGTTATTATTATTATTTTTCAATTGCAAGTTTAAAGTCAAAGCAATTATAAGGTTTAATTCTATTTTTTTATGACACTTGTTTAAGTTTTTAACCTTATTTCATTGTTTTTGCTTTGCCAAAGTCATAAAAGCAACAATTAAATGACACCGACAAGTGCGCCGCTTACAGGTGCATCAGTTTTGAAATGCCTTGAATCGCAATTTGTTGGCAATTGACAATTGGCAATTGGCCATTCGCCGTTGCCAATGCAAATAAACTGAGCTTACAAAACTTTTAACGGAAATAATTACTTAATGAAGAGCAACAACATCACCTACACAAGTCGTGTGGTTGCCAAAGTTAGCGCATTAACACTCAAATGCCAAGCGTTTAAGGTATTGGGCCTATAGTCAAGTATTATTATTAATGAAGCCAATGGTTGTGTGTATGTGTGTGTGTGTCTGTTTGTGTATGAAACGGCGCTGAACTGAAACAGCGACGAGTTATTTAAAACTTTTAATGGCCAAGTTAACAAGTGAACTCTTTGTAACGACTTATAACAAGTTTTTTGTTATTTTGTTGTTGCTGTTTTTGACTTAAGGCGTATACAGAAGCGGGGCGGCGGTGTGCAGTGTATCGTATGGTTTATTGTAGTTAGAGTGAACGCAGCAGCAGCAGCAGTCAACTGCATGCATTACAAGTGGCAACGTGAAGCGAACGGCCAACAGAGTTGGAACAATTCAGGCTTCGTTGTTGTTGTTGTTGCTTTTGTTGCTATCCATGTCGATGTCGATGTTGAGTGTAAAGCTTTAAGCGGTTACGGTGCTGTTGATGGCGCTGGTAGCCAAGATTTATGCCACTCGATGACCTTGAGCATGAGGTCTTTTCACTGCTTCTTTTTTTTCTTCTGCCTCTTTGATTTTTATTTTATTTATTTTTTTTATTTTTATTTATTTTTTTTCTTGAGCTATTTTTATACAAACTGCAACAACATCAAAAACCGCAACAACAACAACAACAACTGCAATCGCTGCTTCGAGCCGCTAACACATAAAAATTGTATACAAAAATGGTTTTTTATACTAAATTACGCCTGGCATGGCGAGCTCTTTATTTTTTTTCATTTTTCTTTTGTGTTGCGAGCAAATAAAACATAAAAAAAAAACACAAAAACATACAAAATTGTATTAAAATTAATAAAAAAAAGACCTTTACAAAAGGCCGACACTGTTGTAGTTGTTTTTTAATTGTTATACAGTGTGCGGTCAATGAGTCAAACTGCCTTGTGCATTGAACACTGCCCACAAATATGACCTTCCGCCAGAAGCATAAAGAAATTTTCAATTGGGTTAAAGTTAAAAAAGTACATGTTACTAGTGTGGACAATACTTTCTTTTCGATGGAGATAACAAGGAGAGAAATATGTCTGTATATGTATATTTATTAAAACGAGTGACTACTGTATCATTTGTGAACAAAAGGCCTATTTAGGCCAATAAAAATAAGCGTTCACTTGACTCGATTTTTCTTTTGTACTTGTACAAAAAAAAAATGTGTTTTAATTAAAGGTTTTGTTCAACAGTAGCGCTTTAGGGATTTTCTGATAAAATAATACAAAAAAATTAAAAATACAAAATAAAAAAAAAGAAGCAATAAGATACAACAAGAACGCCAAATTAAAAATTTTAATACATACTTATTTGCTGAAAATTATCATAATAATTGAAGTGTCATGTATTTGACCGTCAATGGGGCAATGAGACGATCGCAATTAACTGTCAAATACACTTCAAATAAGTGCGGTTAATAGGTGTGTCGCACCCACACGTCGTTGGCGAAGACTGCATGTACGTTATATCAGTTGGCCAGACTGACGTGATAAGAACAGAGGGACAGGCGTGATTGATGCCGTACAAAATAAGGCGCAGACAGTCAACACGACCAACCAAACCACCTGAGCTGTTGCCTGTTGGCTGTTGAAAACGACTCACGCATAAATTCTTATCGCAAATGTCATTTGTCGTATGTTTCTGTGACTAACACACACACACACACACACACACACACATGTCTGTTAGACGCTGTTGATAAGCAACAGCAGGCAAGCTTGACAACTAATCGATGAGCTAGAAATAGAATTGTACACGTATAAGACGCTTATTAGACTATAAATGCGGGTGGCATCAGCCAAGATAACCCAACATCACTCTACGACCCCCCATCTATAATTGAAATGCAATCTTAAAAATTTTACGTTACACGCCTCTAAGCGTGCAAAAGTTTATGTATGTCAGTCACTCAAAGACATGGTGAAAGACGCACGGAGGTCAAATAAACAAAAAATTTCATTGTTCATTTGATTATTTTGCGTAAGAGAAAATAATAATTGAAATGTTTAAATAAAGTATCTAATTGTTTATTAAAGATACAAGGCGCGTCGAATGCGTATAACTTTAGACATTTAGTTGTTGTCCAAGTCGCAAGCTTGAAACTGGGTCAGTTGGCCTATAAATAATGTGGCATACTATTCGTATTTTTTTTTTTTTACGGTGAGAAAATTTTTTCGTCGAAAAAATGTGTAAATAAACGTGAAGAATTTCATAATTTTATGATTCTTGTACGGTGCGACGCATTAATTAAGCGAAGTCAAAACAATTTTGATTTGTATTAGGTTGTCGATGCCCTTGGGAAGTTGTCATGTTTTGTTATGAATTTGATTTCTCATTAGTTTCGTTGCGGTTTGTGTGGCCTTTTGTCGATCGATAGTCCAGACTGTTGCAGGTGTTACGTCCTTGACGCCCACACAGTCAACGTTATATTTAACACAAAATGACACGGTTTCCTTAATTAGTAACGTGTTAGGTGTTAGGTGAGGTTGTGTGACGATGAGACCAAACACGCAATGAAAGCAGGAATCGAAAGGTTCACAAAATCATATTCTTGAGTCGATTGACGTATGTTGATGATATATAGAGAAGTCTACGAATCGACTTCATTGTTAGACTACTGTTTGTTTTGTGTGGCATAATTTTCATAACAGATCTCTACTACATTACTCATGATTCAAAAATTTATTTTCTTTTTCGGCACCTTAAATACTTGTTGTTATTTTTACCACTGAAACGTAGTAAAATTTTGGCACAGTCACGCTCTCACTAAGCTGCTAAGCCATAATCGAGCACACGTCGTGTCACGCTGCACTCGTTCAAAGTTGGTTCATTATTGTCATTTCAAATTTCAATTTTCGTCTGATAATGAAAATTAATTAACCATAATTAACCCATCAATGACCATTTAATGAACATTAATCAAACTTAACGAAAAGCAGTGAATTATTTTGAAATTTTGACATGACACACGCAGACGGGATTTGTTTCACTTGAACACTTGATAAGAAAATAGAAAAAAAAAGCATTATAAAAACACGTGTCCTGTCAAGTGGACATTTGTTGACTGAGCGATATGTTGTGCAGGGTTGGCAATGTTATTACCAACTTTAATAATTGCATTAAAAGGACTTTGTTTATTGTTTCGACTTTCGTCGTCATGCGTCAACGATGACGCTGACGACAACAACAATAACAACTCCAACAAAGACGAAGACGACGAAGTACTTTTTTTTTTTGATTAATGACCAAATTTTGTTTCGAGTTGAGTTCGAGTAGAGTTTGTGTCTGATTGCGTCGCAAGTTGAATTTGGCCAAAGCACAAAAACAATGTTATTAAATGAAATGTCAACAAAAAATGCGTCAAAACAACCTCAGGCAGTTGGCAAACTGTAAAGGGAAGAGAGTCTGCAAGCCTGACAGTCTTCAACTTAGTTAAAGATGCGCACATGTGTGACGGCTTGTTGACGAGTAAGAATCTGTCACAAGTCAAGGGTTCGTGCTCGACCACTCGACTTCTTAAGCTTCTTACAATTTATTGTATACCAATGAACTCCATGTAATCTGACAACTGCGCAATATATGAAACTAACAACAACCGCAACCAAAAGTGCACTGAACTCTTCGCTGAGGTTTGCAAATTTTGCGCTTATTAATTTACAAAAACTTGAATTACATGTCGCAAATGTAAATTGAATTTTGATTCATTGATATGTACATTAGTACGACTAATTGTACGATGAGTACCGCCTATAAAAGCTTATAATTATAAGCCTGCTCAACTGCGCCGTACTCACACACTCGCAATCAGACAAACACACAGAAAATAAAGTATCGCTTGCACAAATTCGCTGTCAAACAGTTGGAAAACCAAATCGATTTCGTTGATGGTGTCCATTGTCTTCATAATTCTGACATATTTAATGTCTAAAACTAATAAAAGTCAATTTGAAGCATTTCATTTCACGCTCCTAAATTTTAATGGCGTCACACATAAATTAGTGAAATGTCAAACAGGAAAAAAAAACAATTCACACCGAAATAAAAGCTTCAATTACATTACAGTAAGCACGCGTTTACTTCTAATTATTATTCAGACTTGAATTTAACAATTCATTATGCGAAATAATGTCTTCTTGTCATTGATTCAAAGTTAAGTCGCTGCTTCATCGATCTATCGATTTAACTAACAATCTATCTTTCTTCTATATGTATTTATCCATCTATTTATTTATCATTCTTTCGTCTATCTTTTGATTTGCGTAAATAAATATTTATATGAATACTTCTTTCTTGCTGTTTAGCTTGAAATCTTATTCATGCCTTCTTGAAACTTCTTAATGTCAATGATTATTAGGTAGCAAACTATAAAGTATACCAAAGTTGGAGTTATTTGTCTGTTTGTGATGGAAAATTTTCGTGTTTTGCTTGAAAAAAAAAAAAACAAATTTAAAATTCTAACCATCTCAATTAGCGAGAGTAGACTGTAAGTGTTTTGCATACGTAATTTATGCAATTATTTTCAGTTCATTTGTTTTTTTAATCGTTTAGCGTTGTCTGTGCTCGAAAGTGACTGACTGAATGACTGACTGACTGACTGACTGAATGAGTGAGTGTCTGAATGAGTGAGTGTCTGTAAAGTGTCTGAAAGTCAGTGGAATGGCGCGGTCAGTCGGTCGTATGGTCGGCCGGTTTGTCGTATAATGAGACACAAATACACATATATACATTTGCTAACTCGCTCATTCACAATCTCACTCATTTCGTCTGTCAGCCAGTTAGTCATTCAGTCAGTCAGTTGGGCAGGTGGCTGGCGCTTTAGAAAAAAATACAAATGTTATTATTGTCGTTGTTGTTGCTTTTGTACCTCTCGGTCATTGTTTGCGCTTTGCTCTGCTGTCGACTTAACGAGTTAATGGAAAAGTTTATGCCACAAACCAACTAATAAACATGCATAGAAATATAGTAGCAGGGCACGACTTATGCCGGCAACTCACGGTGATGATGCTGCAACCGCGCACGACTGTTCATGTTGACGACCGCGCTGACAATGCTTTTGATAAAGGCTTGAGTGAATTTCCATGCTTCTTTTTTTTTTTTTTTTTTTAAAAGCTTTATTTCTTTTTCTTTTTCGCTACAAAAGAAAGAATTGCTAGCAAAGTGTGCGAATAGAAAAGAGAAAAGTTGACTTAATGGAATGTTTTTACTCTTGGCCGCTATTGTCCCAGCATTTACCGTCATAGACGTCCGAGTTGTTGTCTGGTTGGTTGAAATATTGTATTGCTTTTGGGTTAGCTTGTCGCTTGTAGACTTATTCAATTATAAACGGATGAAGAAGTTGCATACAATGAATAAAAGTTGCATAAAGAAATAAAAAGCTGCTGGGATGCTTCGGACAACGCACAAAAGTTATAACTAATTAAATTTGGATTTATGGTATGTTAATATCAACGTTGTCATTCATACGCCTTAAGTCTGCCTGCCATCATACAGGAAATTGATTTATGCGAGGATTTGCGTAAATTCACTTATAGAAATGTAGAAAGAAATTGATTTGCGAAGGAAATTGCAGTTTGTGTGGATTTTGCTTGACTGCCAATCAAATGAAATGACATTAAAACGCTATGAAATCAATTGACGATGAAGGCAAACGACCAAATTCACTTTGCTTACACTACAAGAAGAAATATGCCAAGTGCTTGACAAATGTTTGCCAGTCTCGCTAGTTGGGACTTTACTTGGCCGCTGTTATCTCTTTCAGGTATCAGTATATCTTAATGCTGGCGCTGTGTTATCGACGGCGTCGGCAACGGCGGCTTCCCCCAATTCGGGTGAAACTCATCGTATACGCAACGTGATTCAATCAAACTTGGTTGGTCACGGCTTATCAAAGTAAACCAACACGGCAGCGGCTAATCTTATCTGCTGTGCGGAGGCGACATTCTTGCCTGACTGCTCGCCAAGCGGCATTGCTAGAAGGCAAAAAAGTGCAAAAAACAAAAAGAAATCTATGAAGATTATTTTACTTTGTAGTGAAACTATTTTTGGTTTAGCAATTTCGTCATGGCACAGGTAAAAATCAGAGCCAAACTGTGCCAAGTGATAATGTTGTACGAAAGACTAAAAATAAGTTAAAAATTGTGGGAAAATAAAAATTTTGTAAATCTAAAATGAATTTTCATGCTCGAAACATTAGCGAAAACACGCGTGAGCAGCACGGCCAGCCTTGACTTGACACGGCACAGTTGTGTGCACAGCAAAATATTTTCAGTATGAAATATGAATTTATTTTTTAATAAGTCAATAACTCAAGAGGCAAGTGTCTTTTGATATATGGCGAGTTAAGATTTTCCACTTTTCAGTTTTTCTGCTCGTTTTTTTACCGTGTAAAATTTTTCTGAAAATGAAATCTTCTTTTGCCGTCACCGGAAGTTGACATTTGAGCGCAATCAACTTGAAGCATGAGGAAATATACTTTTCAATTAACATTTTTTTGTGTGTTTGTGTCGCCGCAGGTCGCTTGGAGGTCAACTTGCACATTGGCGCTTCACATTGGCGCTTCACCTTTGCCGACACAACGTGACCATTGCTTAACCCCTTCTGTCACCCTCTCCCGCCAATCAACTGACGCGTTGCTAATGTGTTAAATGCTGCCATCAATTAGCAAATCAATTTATTTGAGTGTTTTTATCAAAGAAATATACAAATTATTAATAAATGAAAATTACAACAAATTTTCACTTATAATTATTTCGTTTCAATGCTGAGCGTGCTTAAGTGCTCCGTCGCATTTGAATGCCAAAAGTGTAAATGTGTAAACTTCAACAAAAAATGGAAAATAGTCAGAATAATGTTGAGATTTATTCCCGAGCATGTTCTTCAACAACGCGAGCGTTTTGTTCGACATGAAACAAGACTTGTTTCCACCGTTATTGTGTATGTGTGTGTGTGTGTGTGTGTGTGTGTGTGTGTGCTGCTGCTGCCTTTTTCAGCTCAACTAAATGTATTAAAAATTACCGCTCAAATATGGGTTAAATATCATTTATATGAATTTATTTATGGTTTTATGACTTCAAGTGAGATAATTCAACTGACAGACTCGTTGGCAAAGTGGTGAAGTGACGTGCTGAACTCACTTGTGGTTCCATTGCACATGCATTCTGTATGTGTGTGTGTGTGTGTGTAAATTTACGTTTATTTTTATCAACTTTATTATTTAAATAAAACTTGCAGTTCATTTAAACGTATTAAAGTCATGAAAGCTCAATTCGAATGTTGTGTGACTCAATGATGTCATTTGTGTTTTGGTTACTTTAATACGTTTGTATCATTTCTTGTCTGTTGGCTTCTGTTAAGTGGGCGTGTCAAAGCGGTAAAGTACCTTAAGTGACCAAAAGCCAAAGATCTCTTTTGTTTTTGTTTCTTTAATGTGAATTTGACGTTCGATTTGAAACCTGATTTTTTGACGTTATGCTGAGTTACTTATAAAGTTATTGACGTCGATATCGAGTGAAGACAAAATGCTCAATCCGATCTCAATCTCTCTCTCTCTCTCCCTGTCTCTCTTATTGTATCGGCTAGCGGTGTTCCCCGCACAGTGAGCTCTCGTTGTTATAACTCTTAGCTAATTTAGTAAACATTTATGTGCTTAAAAACAAAGTTATAAAACAACAAATCAACCAATAATTACAACAACAATAATAATACTAATAAAAAAATATAATATGAATTTCGTATAAAATAACATTCGCTGTCTCTGGTCTCGTGTTTTGCACTGATCTCGACTGAATTGACATGCGATTTTTGCGTTACTCTGATATTTGTTTTCTTACCTTTGCTGTTGTTGTTGTTGTTGTCATTTACGACTGCTTACGTAAAAAAGATTTACCTAACATACACACCAATTAGTTAAGAACTTCATAAAATATGAACTTTGCTCTTTTCAACAGAAACGCAACTAAAATAAAAATCAATTCATTCGTCTTATGTATAAGCCTCTAATATAATTATTTGTGTCAAGTTCTAAATGATATTGTTTGCTTTGCGTGTTTTTTGAACTTATTTTGTAAGCGTTGTCATTTACTTAACTGCTTAAGGGAAAACTTTTGAGCATACATTTTTGTGCGGCTTAAAGATGCTCTATGTATGTATGTATTTCAACTTGGGTATTTCCCCAGAACATGTGCGTCTCAGTTTGACTTGTTAACAAGTTTAAAGTTCAATTGTTAATGTTGCTGTTGTTGTTTTCATTTATTGTGTATGACGTACAGTGAAAACGCGTGTAGGTTGGAAAATGGTATGTTTTTATTTGATTATCTGTTATTACTCTCATTATTATTTTTCCATTCACTGTAACAATTAATCAAACTTATTGTCAACCTGTATGAATCACGACTGTACATATTTTTTTTTTTAAATTGATTTAGACGTGTTTAAGTAGCTTAGCTTTAAAGCGGCACTTTTAATAGTTGTTGTTGTCGTTGTTACTGTTGTTTTTATTGTTGTTTACTCATTGTTAATTTGTTGTTGTTGTTGCTCAATAGTTTACTCATTTGCTGTATTTATCTCTGAATGGCGCAAAGTTAAAAAAAAGAAACACACATCGATTGTTTTTTACATTTCGCCAAGTCATGCTCATTCATATATAATTTTTTTTTTTTGCTTCTGTGGTTTGCTATTTTTGCAAGTTCATGTTATCGTTAAAAAGACATAAATTTCGTGGTGTCTGTGCCCTTTGCCCCGTAGTATTTTTTTCTGTTTGTTCTTTTATAAATATCTTTTTCTTTCACCAGACGTTTAAGAAATGCAAGCAAAATTATCACGCCTATTTTTTCGTTTTTTTTTTTTTTTTTTTGATAATATAAGATACAAATTATTGTGTATCTTGTTGGTTAGCGCGGCCTTTTTGCTTTGAAGTCACTTTGTTGGCGGCTTTTGTCGCATGATTTTGTTTTATTTGCTGCGCGTAGATACTTCATAAGCGATTTTTGTTCTGCTTGTATGAAATCTTAGCTGGCCACTCGAGCGGATGTAGTTCATTTTCGCCACAGTATACACAAACAAATGTACATGAAGTAGAGAAGAAAGAAAGAAAAAAGAACGCAGCAAGAGCAATATTTTTTTTTTCGACAGAGTACAGTTGTGTTCGAGGCATAAAATCACACAGCCCAACAACTTATTAAACATGCATAAATATATTTGTTTTCAAATCAATTACAATGCGTCTTTCTTTGTATATGTATATGTGTGTGTTTGTGTGTAAGCAAATAAATACATGAAAACTAATTTTATTATTGATTCAAGTGCGAAATCAGTGAAAAAATGTCTTTGTTTAACAACACAAACTAAAATAATAAAACAATTCAAACAATTATCAAATAAGTTCATGCATGTGTGTGTGTGTGTGTCTGTGTAATCAGACAAAAGTGCACTTGTAAAGCATTGATAAGAAATAAAAGACAAAAATTCTAACTACAATAGTATTTTTTTTTTTTTTTTGCTTTCTTGTTTATTCGCATTCAAAGCGTTTTATATGTACATTTTGGAATTGGCCTCGCATTGCCTTGATTCACTTTCCGTGTCAATATTTGTCCGTACTTAAATATTATTTTTTTTATATTCATATGAATATGAAGACGCTAAATCTATTCACACTTAACATTTGAGTCGTGTGACCAAAGGCGTTGTCGCCGTCGCCGTCGTCATCACCGTCGCCGTCGCCGTCAGAATGCTTTGTGTATTGAGCTAATATTTGTATATAGAATAGAACACGCGACTGCTCAATGATCGATCGACGTTCTAAGATATTTTCGGCTTTTATTTCGGCTCAGCTGATGATGATGCTGATGCTTCTGCTTTTGTTGTTGATCGGCAGCCACGATATCAATAATGGCGTCGTCAACATGCTCGCCAAGCCACGCTTGCCTGAATGTAAGCGTGCTGTGCTGTCGGGCAGTTTGACGCTTGGCCATTGACGAAAGTCGTTAAAGTTATAAGTTCGTGTTAAGTTATTAAGACAACATGATCAGAGCGCGAGTTTGACGCATTGGATGGACATGGTGTGTGTTTGTTTATTGAAAGGCATTTGTTGTGTTTTGATGAAGATGATAAGCTGCATGCTAGAAACAGAGGTCACTTTATATTAAATCTATAGTTTGTTTTATTTATTTTGCACATAAAATAATATATGACGTATGCCTGAAATATAATTTCACAATTTTTTAAATACGCTTATCTTTTTCTCACTTTAATACACAGCGTTTTTATAAGGAATATCAAAGTGATACATTATAAACGCTCCACGTAGCTGAGAATTTCGCCAGCCGTTGAATTTTGCCAGTCATGCTCTATGCCAGAAAACCAGAAAAACAGCAACAAGACATAATTATTATTATAATTATGCGTACATCGAAATAAGCAAATTGCAAAGAATCGAGTTTGTTTACATGGAATTTTGTATTGGCAAAACAACATAAAAATGCATTTTTATTGAAATCAAAACATATAAAATTGAAAAACAAAAACAAAGACGCCAAAATAGGCGCAAACGAAACGAAAGGAAAACCGAAAGCCAAAAACAAACCATTGGCATAGATTGAACGAGCACGAACGCGTCTGCCAATGATGTAATAAATGCCATAATTTGCTCTATATGTCAAATGTCTGGCCGACCAGCAACAAGAAACGATTGAGCGTGAAAACAAGACAAGAATAAAAACAAAGCAAAACTCAGAAGATATTGCAATTGGAGCTAGGCTGATTATTCAATTTGTACGACGACGTCGCCAACGTCGCCAACACCGACAACATTGTCACCGACAGCGTCATCGCCGCTGTCATAAACTGGGACAGAGTCAACTGCAGCAATATAGCAACATCATCATCAACAACAACAACAACTGAGTCACTGATAGCAAAATCAAAGAACAGCATCCCATTCCAAGTGAAACCAATTTGCAGCGGACAACTGGCACGGCCCTGCAGCCGAAAGCGACAGAGCGACGGATCGACGATACGAATCGCAGCTATTTACGGATTTCGTTACTTTGTCTGTGCGCTGCTGACGTCGTTGTTTGCGTCGACGCAACGCAACGCATCAAATTAATAAAATTACAAATAAATTCAGTGTCGACAAGCTGAACCACAACAAGCCAAAGAGGAAGAGATTTCAATGGAGTAGCAACCATTGAAGCGAACAAATTGAGAGCGTATAATCGAGTGAGCAAGCAAGCGAGCGAGCGAGCGTGGGAACCACCAACAAATCACAGTTAGACTGCCGTGCGCGCACTTCAAACAACAAAAACAACAAAAAGAGCAAGCAAATTGACAAAGAGCAAACAGACTCGCGCGCACTCATTTCGCTCATTGTGCTCGCCAGTTGAGCTTTGCAAACAACAGCAGACAGCGACAGCGACCGAACGCTCAGCAATCGAATTGGTAGCGCTCGCATATAAATTACACGCCGCGTTGGCCGCGTATGCCAAACAGTTGTGCTTAAAACGCCCCAGAGTGAAGATCGGAAGCATAAATATAAATATTTTTGCGATTTCGAATACGAATACGAATACGAAAAAAACGGCAACCGAATTCGTAACGCGTACACTGATATACAAAAATTCTTATCAAAGTAAACGAAGTTGAAGATCTTTGCGTATAAATTAGCGAGCGTTTCTAAGAAACAAACCGTGTGTGAACTAAATTGGCAACGTTCAAACTCAATTCAATTAAAATGAAAAAGTGTTAATAACAAAAAGAAATATACTTATAAGTATATGCATAAAAAAAAAATATAAAAAAGAGCAAACTGCAAATCGCAACGCATGCGCAAACGAGTGAGTGAGCGAAATAGCAAGCGTCAAAGTTTGTGAAAATATGAAATAAACTTTAAAACAAAGCGAAAATAAGAAACAAAAACTCAATTATTTTTTTTTTTCATTGTGTCGTTTAATGCTAAAAACAGTGAAGAAGCAGATAAACATCTGAACAAAAATTCGTATAGTTGTGCGCTCAATAAGAGTACGGCTTTGCGCTTTGCGTCTCAAGTGACTTTCAAAAGCGCAAAAAAAGAAAAAAAAATAAAAATAAAATAAAATAAGCAAGAAAAAAACAGCAGTACGACAACATTGTCGGTCTTTGATTAAGCAAAAAAGTTATGAGATACATAGTACTCAAGTCAAGCCACCAACGACAACGTGAAAGCATAGCGGAAATACTTTCCACTCAACCAGAACTTTAGAGTGCCGCACCGATCCGCCAGTGAAGTGAACAAGAGAATGGCCATTGATTTTCTTATACTCGCGCTGCTGCTGATTTCGTTCGTTATAAATTTGTTGGCGCTGTGCGCTTTTTGGGTTACGCCGGGCCTGCGCACCACAGCCAACCGTTTTACCATCAATCTACTGATCATCAATCTCATCGGTTGTGTGATATTAGCGCCCACGCTATTCCTGAGCGGCAATTGGTCGAACCTAGGATGGACGACGACAGTTGATCATGCTGAGGGCATGCCAGTGACGTTGCATGCAAGTGCAGCCGATAGCATCGAGTTTTACTCAAAGCCAGGCAACCATCAGATGACCATTAGACATAATGGTAAACTGGTTGAGCAGGATGGCATCATTGTGCGCAGACAGAATGACAAGACGAGCGAGTCTGCGGCCAGCAAGGGCGAGACTGTGAATGAGACCATCGAAACAATATACAAGTGCAATTCCACGTATTGTCACGAGTTGACTATCGACGAGCGCAGTGATGGTATTGTTATCACTGAGATCGAAGAGGATAACATCAGCAGAAGCAGCAGCGAGAGTAGCGCTGACCTAAGTCTGCCATTGCCGACACCAGCACTTTTTGCACCGCCATTAAACATGCGCTGTTGGTCTATTGATATGACAGCAGCGTTGGGCGCACTTGCAGTGCTCCTGGTCGTCGGTGATACATGGTGTGCCGTCACAGATCCCTTGCGGTATCACAGTCGCATATCAGGCGTGAAAACATGGATATTTATTGCATTGGTTTGGGCTATCGGCATTATCTTCGGTGCTCTGTCCGCCTTTCGTGCACTTGACTTTGAGTCGGACACGCTGTTAAGCAAGCAGCGGCGCTTTGCGGCAACATACTTCAATATCACATCGACTAACAGTATATTCGATATGGTGTACGCCTGCATCTATTTCGTCGTCATCATTCTGCTGCCATTCGGTTTCGTCTGCGGCATGTATTGGCGCATCTTTAGTGAGGCACGTGGCAACGGGTTGCGTATGCGTCAGAATGGCTCTTCGCCACTGTTGCAGAGCGCACTCAATCTTACCCATCAGCCGGCCGCTGGTACAATGCAGTACTCAAACAATCTCTGCGTACACCGGCACTCAATATCATCGGCTTCTTCGCATGGCGGTGGCAGCACTAGTGGTGGTGGTGGCCTACAGATGCAAATCGATCAGCGTAGAAGTTCACCAAATTGCCTGCGACGTGATTCGGCGGCCAAAGTGTTGTTGCCCACAATCTCAGATGATGGCAGTTCCGATGGCGATGTCGAAACGGAGCTGCGTCAGCAACAACTTGTTCCAGTGCCGGAGCAAGTTGATCGTATACCGAACACCATCGTGCTGACGCTTCAAGCCGCCAGTGGTGAGATCAAACGCAACTACTCAGCGCGGCAGTTACCTCTATTGGGCACATCATCGCAAGATTTGCATGAGACGAATCGTTTGCAGGGCATCCGTCAGGTACATTCATCGCCCAACCTACAAAAGTACACGCAACTGCGACAGGATTCGTTGTCCGAAGAATGTGGTTCCCCAAACCTGCTCGGGCATGACCAGCTGCAAGTGCAACCGCTGTCGTCGCGTCAGCACACGCATTTCAATTCGCCACGTCATAACCATCAGCAACAACATGGTACACACGCCCACCTCTCACACCACGCCGCGCATGGCCATAACGCCCACGCGCTGCAAATACCCGCCATTCATGCCTCACCGAAGGCGATCAGCTACATGTCCTCACTACGTCATCGCCTCTCAAACGCATCATCGCTATTCAAATACCGTGAGGAATCACGTGCCGCTCGTATCAGTATTCTAGTCGTAATTATGTTTCTCGTCTCCTACTTGCCGTTCGGTTTCCTTGTGCTACTGCAGTCACGTCTGTCGGCCGCCAACTTTCAAAGCAGCTCCGAATTGGCCATCTTCATGATACTCTTGGCCAATCTCAGTTCGCCGTTCATCTTCGCTTATCGCAACAAGCGTGTACGTCGTGGCGTAAAGCGCCTCTTCGGCTTTGACACACGTTCATCGTTGCAGCGTCATTGCAGCAGCAGCGTCAAGACGAACGGTGCCGGCAGCGGCGCACAGCTACAACGCAACAGCAGCAAACTGTCGACATATTCCACCAACTCTTGTCGCTATTTAACGCCACAAAGTTCGCTCGTAAGCAATGCGCCGCCTGCACAACTGCACACGACGCTCACGCTGCGTCCGAACAGCAGCTGCAGCACGATTATCAACTTCGGCGGTCACTCCAAGGAGAACAAATCATCTGCAGAGTCCGATGAACCACCGGCAGCAGCAATGGCTTGCGATGAGTGCCAGCCGGCGCCACCAGCGCGACCAATGCGACCCAAACTGCAACGTGGCATCACTATTGTCGAACATATACCCATCTCGCCGCCAAAATTCGGCTCAAAACGCGGCCTCTTTGACATGTTCTTCAAGGGCTCAAAGAAACTACAATCCTGCGCACAGGGTGTCAAGGAGGATGCACCACCGACCGCGGTCTAAGTATGGCTTTGCGTTTTCCTAAACAATTTGCTGAAAAAACAGTATTCTTAACAACAAAAAAAAAAAACAACAACAAAATTACAAATAATACATAGTCTAATTAGTTAAATTTTAAGTTTGATGGCGTAAGGTCGTCTAAGAGAAAGCTGCTAGCTTAAAAAAAATCAAAAACAAAAAAAAAATACATTTTTGTAGGCACCTGCAACTTTAGTCTGTAGTCTTAGCGCCAAATATGTAGAATGAGAAGGCAAAGCGCCATTGAAAATGGTTAAACAAAAGGAAAAACGAAGTACCTAAGCAAGAATTGCACAATTGAAACAATTTTGTACAAGAAAGTATACAGAAATGTTTTTTAAAAGAGTTGAAAACCAAACAAAAGAAAACAAAACCGGAACCAAGTACAGCCAAGTTTATAAAACAAAGTACCTAAAAGAAGTTACATATGAGAGGGCTCAAATCCCATTAATTCGCACTTTCAAAATATTGTAGCACAGCGCACTAACAATTAGACAGCAAACCGATAGTCGATAATCGATAACTGATATCAATTAGTAACACATATTGAACGATTTTTAGAGAGCAGCTAAAGTCTAAACGGGGGTCTTTCTTACCCATTTCAATTAGACACACTCAACAGTCAATTGTTTAATTACACAGAAATTGTACATAATTGCTTCAAGTCAAGTTAATCACTTTAAATATTTAATTGTGGCCAAGAACAAGAAAACCAGAACTATTCAAAGCTTTAACTAACTCTAAACATTCTCTCTTTTTATAAAAACAAAAATAAAAACAAAAAACCAAGAAGTTATAAACTAGCGGAAAAGCAACGTAAAAATTGTCTATGAAAAATCCATTGAAATCGATTTGAACGAAGCAAATTTAATAGGTTAATTAGTATTAACGTTAATGTTTAACATTGCAAAGCATAAATTATTAATTATTGTCCATTGAGACTTAAGAATTGAAAGCGTTTTGGGAACTTAGTTCGGTGTAAGAGTGAAAAATTGAGCGTGTGAGCGAGAATTTGTGAATAGTTTAGCATTTGCGAGAACAAAGCGTTTTTAGTGCTGCTAAAAACGTACTTTATTCAGTAGTCATTATTTTTGTTTCCATTATAAATATTAATATATATTTCCGTCTCAATGTCTGGACTCAAAGCGTTGGTTTTCACATTGAAAACCATTTTGCATTGAGTTCGTACAGGAATGAGCTGAAAAGTGTTGGCCAGTAACAAGTATTTGCAACAAGGACTGCGTGTGCATTAACAGGGAAAAACTAACGATTTATAAATGTAAAGGAAATAAAGCGACTTAACAAGACTTCGGATCATATGATCAAGAGCAGTAAGTCAGACTCAGATAGTTCTAAATTCTGTCAAGTGGTTAGTATTTTCCAAATGTGAGTGTATAGTTAGTCACATACTTAGCCTTGCTGTAAACCAAGTCAAGTCATTATTGTGCCGCACACAATTACAATTTTGCAATTAATGTCAATTTTGTACCCAACACAAGTCAAGTCAACCAACAAAAGTCAAATATTGCGTGCAGAAAAATACCTCATTAGTTTTAATTTAAACAAAAGCGAGCAAACGCAGCGAAGAGCTGAAAATGTTGTCTCTTAAAATTTTGCGTTCATAGAAGACTTGGATAATGGCACTTTGACAGCGATCGATAAAGTCGATGAACGCTTTCCGCTAACTTCGCTGCGTTTGCTCGCAAGAATAGAAAAACAAAGCTTTATTATTTTTAAGTACTATGATTTCCATTAAACCAACAAGGAAAATGGCTGCTTTTGATAATTTTTAAAAAATATTTTTTTGTATTATATTTTAAATAAATAAAACTCGAATTTAACTACTTTCTAAATAAGCAAAGAAGCTGAAAAAAAAAATAATGTTCAAAATGTTATAAATGCTTAAAAGAATTGTATGCAAAAGTAGATAAACTTGTAACAAATGTGATGAAGAAATCAAGTAAATTAAAACACAGATACAAAAACAAAAGAAAAACAAATATATATATATAATAAAAAATTATTTTAAAAATAAATATAAATGTTGACTTTTTCATTTAGTTTTAAACGTAACCAAAAACCAAAATCCTAATTGAAGCGAAATAAATGTGACAAATTAGCTTTTAAACATGAGTAAACATGATGAAATGAAATTCAAATTTTAACAAAGAATGAACATGTCATTATTAAAGCGATTTTGATCATGATCATCATTAGATGATACAAATGAAAATGTATAAAAATATTGTATTGCTAGCAGAAAAAAAGACAGTAATAATACATTAATATCTCAATGCAAAACCACAAACAAAAAACACAACAGAAAATATAAAAAAGAAAAATTAAAGAATATGTGTCTTAAAAATTCAATTGAAAGTCGTTTTTCTTATTTATTTGAAAACTCAGGAGCGGACTCGTGCGCTTTAATGAAATTTTATTCAGCTAGCTCAATTTTGTCGCCTGCTGGGAGTGTAGGCTACCGACATTCAAGTCGTTTGATTGCTCAAGAGAAAATTGCCGAAAAAAAACACAACAATTTGATTGATGAAGCCGCTGGGCAAGTGGGCAATTGAAAACTTACGGCATGAGTGAGCGTGTGCTTGCTCAATTCAATTATTAAGTCATTCCTTTTTATGATTTAATCGCGTGAACACTCACGAGCAATGGCAACTAATTGGTTTCAACTCTAGCTTACTTAACATAGGAGCAACGGCAGGTGGAGAGTCTAAATCGGCACCGGCACTGGCAACAAATGCCGGTAGGTGGAAGCACAAGTTGGCGTTGATAATTGAAAACAAAAAAAAAAATCATCTAAGTAGCTTTGATGGGGCGTACCGTTGGTGGGGCGGTGTGTTGGTTACACCTACCCATAGACAAACAATTGGACTTAGTGTGATTTTAGCGTTCATTCAATCGTAGCAAGTTTAATCGACAGCATTCTTAACTTCACAAAGAATCAAGCTCAAGGCATTTGAAGTGCGCTTTGTGGCAAATAAGGCGTTATTAGACCAAACCAAAACATGCGCAGTTATCTTTATTGTCAAGACAAGTTTGGTCAACTTGGCTAAGCGTCGTCTGCATGACTTCACGCGATGTCTGAGTCACGCACGCTGCCAAAATCGCACTCTGATCGATCGTAGCAGTTAAGCCATCGATTGTTTCATCGATCAGCCGTTTCAGTTAAAATACGTTGAGTTCAATTGTGTGAAGTCCAGTCCAGTGGGACAATAAAGCGTTGCGCCGAACAAGTTCAACCAGAACGAGTCACACCAGTAAGCCGCGGAAACGCTGCTGATCGTCAAAAAAAAAGTACGAAATTGCTCGCATATAATATGGCATAATATGAATAAATCTAAAAATAAAACAAAATATGGATTGTTCACCATTTAGTTAATTTTCACGACAATGCGACAAATATTATTAAGTAAGAAATATAACAACTATAAATGACAGCACGACAAAACAAAAAAAAAAAAAAAATGAAACACGTATTTCAATATACGCGACAATTGTATGCCCTACAATGCGTCTCCCTTGTTTGCTTCAAAGTCAATCCGTGTTAAATTGCGGCGAAACTAAGCAAGTCTTGCCATACGGAAATGATCTCACATGTCCAAAAGGTGTGCCTCAGAAACCATCTTGAGGCCACGCGGCGGTAGTGTGCACAAATCTCACAGACCGTTTACGCATTCGTTTGCCGACTGATTCATTCATATGAGTTCATTCAAAAAAAATTTTTTTTAGATTGTATATTTTATATTTTGCGAACGCTTATCTTGAACGAAATAAATTTATAAAAAATGGAAAATTTTGGCATGAAATATTTTATTATTATATATATATATTTTTTTTGCTTGTTATTGGTTTTTTTGTGCTTGAATACTTAAGCGACATTCATTTGTCTTTATGCATATTTATGCTGTTTTTTTAATTTGATTTATAATTAAGAATCTGCAAAATCTAACGAGTTTCCTTAAATGTCGACGCGCTTCCGTAAAAAGCGCAAAGCGAATCATGTTTAGAAGCTCAAAGCTGATTTTGATTAATAATTATTCAAAACGAAATAATTCCACATCATTTATATATGTAAGTATAATTTATTTCCACTATATTTTTGGCCAAGCTCATTTGGCTAAATTGGCACAAAAACACAGTTAGAACAGCATGGGTCGAATAACGAGCAGAAAAAAAATTCTTATAAAGAAATAATAAGTAAATGTGTTTGAAAACAAAAATAAATTCAAATCTATTTGGTTGCCTTTACAGAAGTGCAAATTTTTGACTCAAATGATTTAACGATTATCTTTTCATCGACACTAGCTGTTCTCGTGGAGGCGTCGATGACAACGGCACGTTTTGGCAACTTTGGCATTTGGGTTATTATTTTTTACTTCTGCTTAAGCTTCTTGTGCATTTGCTCACTGTGAAAGGCGAGATTTTTGGTCTGAACAGTTGATCATCATTTAATCAAGCTTCCGCACAGATTAAATACTCGCTTAAGTTCTATAAAGATCACCAACACGTTGGCCCACTGACACAATGACTGATTGCCTGGCCATGCTGGAGCGAATCTTTGGTGTGCTGCCAACATTCCATTGAGTTCGTTGACAACGGAATCCTCATCCCTCACAGGTTTCGAGTGAAGCATGAAATTCTTTGTGCCCTACCTTTTGGTTGACCGATTGTAGGCATACGTGATGTATGGCTCAAAAAATAAATCAAAGATCAAGTAGTTGTCATATATAACTTGTTTAAACAGCCTTGATTCTGTTTAGGTTATTGCACTATTTTTGTGTTCTGCTGCTTCATATAGTTTGATTTTGTCGCTGTTAGAACTGAAAGCGAAATCAAAGTGTGTTGTCTCATCTTTTATGACCCGCACTAATAACAGGAATATAATTCGTGGGCGTTTGTTATTGCAGACACAAAGACAGACAGACGATATTGATAGTACGAACATGTGTAATTATGCATGCTCATATTGCTCGAGTTTCAAAGTTTGTTTCGCACGAATCGTTAAAATTGCGACAGCTGCGACAAAAAATAACAAAAACAAAAAAACAAAAACAATTATCGGCTGACCGAGTGCGCAGCTTGTTCCTGAAATATTAGTGGAAAAACAAAAAATATTGTATGTAATAACAAAAACATATTTACGAAACGCAACAAACAGAGTCATCATCAACAGTGGCAGTGCGGGAATATCACGGGCACTGGCATTGAACATATGCGCGTAGATTTTCGCCCTGCTTATCGTCACCGTTGCCGGCACCGTTGTTGAACAGCAACGAGGCGGCGTCACTGTGGAGCTCGCGACCGTACAACTTATCAAAATGTAAATCTATCAACTCATGATTTAAGGCAACACAAACAATGTCACATCATCTTCAGCGTCGTCGTCGTCGTTGACGACGTCGATGGCGTGGTTTCCTTGCTTAATTTATGAAATAAACAATTGAATATTTTAGAAGCGTTTTGAGTTGTTTAAAATATTTCGGCTTTCCTTGCCTCAGTTAATATTCAAATGTGCACCGTTCTCACGAAGCTTTAAGCCAAAAGAAAAAAAAAAAAAAAAGAGTTTTATCTAATGGGACAGGATTTAGACAAGCAAATAACACGTCTCAGAGTCTGAGTACGTGAGCAACGCGCTTTGTAACCAAGTGCAGGCCCTGTGACATCACCGATGTCAACCAATATGCTCTGGCTTGGTTACAATGGCTCCAATAATCCAACAACCAGTTGGCAACGCAGCAGCAAAAGTGGCCGTGCCAATCCAAAGCCAGCTGCTTGAATACTTTCAACGCACTGACAATGTTTGAATTTGTGCTGATATTTGTTTTTAGCCTTCAGCGTTCGTTCGTTCGTTCGTTTGTCCGTCGCTTGACTGTCAGCCTGATAACTGCGCTGCTGTTGCTGTTGCTGCTACTGTTTTGATTACTATTAGTTCAGGCGTGGAATATTCCACGACACGATTTCAGTTTTTCAGCCATTTTGTGTACAAACTGTCTTCCATTTTCTTCTTCTGCTGTGTGATGGCACTTTGAAAGTGTTGACTGAGTTCGGGCTCGGGTTACGGTATACTCGTTTATTCGATTTCGAGCGCAATGCTTGTAGAGTCTGGTGGTGCCGGCGGCGACATTTGTTGGACCGAATGTCAGCGCATAAATGAGTTTATTGCTGTTGTTGTTAGAAGTGTGCAGGCATTTTTGAAAAGTCGTTTTTCTATTTATTTTTTTTTTTTTCCTTCAGCAATCATGACAGTTTTGTTGATTTTTCTATGTTGTATGTTTTATCACTTCATGGCGCTGAACTTACCAAAAGCAGCAAAGTGGTAGGTCCATGCAAGGCTCAACGACAAACAGAACCATAAAAAAATAAAAATAATAAAATATGAAACATTTACAAAATAGTTTCACTGCTCTTCACAAATCTCGTGTAATGAATATTTTTTGCTTGAGTTGTTGTCATCACAAACCGCAAATATGTATAATCTTTGTGCAACTTTTTAATCTTCTAATCGCCAACGGAAGTCGCATGTTCTGCTCTACAAAAAGCAATAAACATATTTTTTTATTGCAATAATATCACTTAAGCACACTAATAGTTCTAACAATTTAATAAACTGTTCTCCCCTGACTTCTTCTGTGTCTCTTTTATGATCACATAGTTCATTATTATTTAGTTTGACATTTTTCTATAATACATTTTGGTCGCGTTTTCATCATCGTTAGCTGATGCGGCTATTTAAAGCCGTTTATGACTAATTTGCATTTTTTTTTCAAGTTCTTTTCGAGTCGTGCGCGTCTGCCACAACAGCTTCTTCCCTATTTTAAGCAATTTGCTGCCAACGCCGCAATGCACAGTGCCACCCGACGAGCCCATGCTGTAGCTTGTTGCCTCAAGATGACTGCGTCAAAATTGTTTAAATTTATATTTGTGCAGAATAATTTTTGTGCTTTTATATATCTTTCATAAAAATTCTTTGGCGCATTCGAACTGTACGTCGCGTTTCTAAGCGGTTTTCTTTGAATTATTGTGCAGATGGCGATGTTCACAATCAAACATTTGCGATTTCGCGCCAGAATGAAGACAGTCTTTCTGTGTATGTGTGTGTGTGTGAGTGTGGTTGCACACACCAGCAACACTTTGTCGCTTTTGGCCCACTATATTAAAAGAAAAGCAAAAAAAAAAAAAATTAGTCGTTTTATTTTATTTCCGCATATGTTTTTGTGTGCACACCAACCATCAAATTGCATTTCAACACATTTGAGTACGAGTATATCAGCCTTTGTTCTTTGGCAGTGTTCTTGGAAAACGAATATTTCTTTGAAACAATTATGCCACTACACTTCGATTACCCGTCATTGTTGTCTCTCATTGCATCAAGTAATCTTCATTTGATGCTAAAAATCAATGACCAGATTGACACAAAAATGGCACAAAAATGTGAGACACTCTTCGTGTTCCTTCATCAGTAACAATAATAATAGTTGCTTTTGCTGTTGCTACAATCGTAAATATTTGTGCGGTTATTGCCTATGCTCGAATGCGCTCTGTCGTTTGTCTTCGATTGAACTTTTGGCTCATGGCCAACTTTACAAAAAGGATACCCAAAAGCAAGCAAAAATGCTGTAAAAAAATAAAAAATAAAAATAAAAGAAAAGAAACTTATTGAAGCGAAAAGAGGGGGGATAAGGCAAGGGTACACATTTTTATTATTTCTCTGTGTGCTGTCGAGCTCGGTAAGCTTGGTGCTCGAATAAAGCACAAGCTTAATATTTGTTGTGCAGCCAATAACAATTTGTTTTGAATTTTTCTATTATTATTTTTTTTTTTTTTTCTTTTTTTTTGCTTTTCATAATTCTTATTTTTAATATTGTGTCATGAAAATATATGAACTCAGCACACAGTTAAACGATATTGACTAAAAAGACGCTTGTTGAAGTTTATTATATATTTTAGCAGTGCTTGTCAAACTGTGTTTTTTCTCTTGGCAGCTCAATTTAATGTTCTTGTTTATTTAATCAACAACAACAACAACAACATTAAATCTGAAATAAAAAGACAGCTAAGGTAATATTAGCACAACGCTTTGATAACTTTTGATAGCTTGCTTGTCTTAGGGTTTCACAACGCAGACGGCGAAAAAGAAAAAGTGTACTTGAAAAATGTTTGCAAATCATTGAATTGTAAGCAAAGAAAGCAACATGCCAAAACAGAAAATACTGAGCTGTGCAAATATTTTTACAAAAAACTTTTCGAGTGTCAATTCAAGTTGAGCAACATTTTGAAGACAACAAGGCAAATATAAAGCGACTTTAAATAGTTTGTGCGGCTTTCGTTTGTGCCTGCTTATGTTCGTTAGGGATTTATTAATGTTTTATGTGCACTTTTAGGAAATTTATTGTGCAGATGGCACAACATATAACCAACATTTGCACGGTGTAACAAAATTCCGTACCGCTAGTAGTCATCATCAAATCAAAAACACAACCTGGCGTATACGTAATGAACAATAAGATTGCCGCTCAACCTCGCGCTTCTCTGCTGACATCGAAAATAAATCAAGAAGCGATTGAATGACATTTATAATTTATTTTTCGGCAATAAATTGAAAACGAGTTTTTGCCACAGATTGGATTACAAGCGTCAGAGCAGCCGAAAGACAAAATACGAAAAGGCAGCAGTCTTCAAGTAGAGAAGACGGAAAGAAATGATGCAAAGCTGAAAATGTAGCTGAAGCTACAGCAAATGATGAAATAAATTGCAAAACAATGTTGCCGCCAGAAACGACTGTGTTGGCTTGACTGAATCATAACAGACAAATGCATATGTAAAACGCTTGGCTGTCTGCACGTCTCGAACGCCTCACGGTAACACGAGCTCGTCAAGCAACAACTGATGAAATTTTTAGGTCCTTTGCATTGTCGAACAGAGCCAAGCCATGCCATGCCTGTTAATGGGCGGGACTGTATGTATGTGTGTTGTGTGCTGGCAGGCAAACAGTCAGGCGTGAATTTTATTTCGTGCCGTTAGAGTGTAATGGCATACACATGCACACACACACATACATACATGAATTTACAAATGCAAGCTGTTTGCCACACAGTGTGCCATATTAACCACAAGTTTGAGCAGCACTGTGTTCAGTGCTTTCAGCGCTGAAAGCAAAGTGCATGCTAAGCGTTAGACAACACATGTGGCTAACCACGCCAACCCAACGAATGTATGCCGTCCAATGCGTATCCTACATTGTAAGTGTGTCAGATGCTTCCCAAACGGGTGCTAGAATACGAAATAGAGCGCATTATTTTTGGCTGCAATAAAAAGTGAAGTTCTTTTTAGGCGTTGTAGAAGCAATTCTTTCGTTATTTGCTCGAATTGTGTTTTTTTTTTTTTTAAATAGTTGATTTTTATGAGCACAAAATGCAAATAAGGTAATTTCAAGTTAGGCGCAACGTGTATCTTACCATGAGTTGATTTCATAAGT
This sequence comes from Phortica okadai, assembly GCA_034638295.1. Classification (NCBI taxonomy): domain Eukaryota; kingdom Metazoa; phylum Arthropoda; class Insecta; order Diptera; family Drosophilidae; genus Phortica; species Phortica okadai. Next base: position 45,724,610 of record CM067849.1, on the reverse strand, counting down.
GAAATGAAACTATTTTTGTAGATTTTTTTTTACAAAAATATATATATTTCAATCAAAGTGTTACTTTTGTGGGGTTAAAGGGTATAAAAATAATCGATGCAATCGCAGCGAAATCGTCGATTATATAACACGCTATTTATAGCATCGTGCATCTGTAAAAGCAATTGCAAGCAGCAGAACCGGAAGATGTTTACAGTCAACTAATCTTCTATTCATGTAACGGTAAAGTTGCAAGTTGCAACGTTGCATGAAAAAAAGTGTAAATTGTTTGCGGCACTGAGCTCTCTCAATCGATAAACAAAACTTGTTTTATTACAACGTTCGGCATTGTTGTATAACTATGGGGTGTCCCAGAAACAAACAAGAAATATTCACACGAACTATGAAATATTTTGCACTTAAGCATAATGAATGTGTTGCTTGGCACACTCTAGTGTTACGTATCGTTGTTAGAAATTTTTTTTGGTTATTTTTTTTCAACGGCTTGCGGCATTTTTAGTGTTCAGCAAATGTTCGAGCGAGCGTTGTCAGCTTTGGTAAGTTGGACATGTCCCCCAACACCTGTAAATGCTGCATACAAAATGAATGCTAAAGGAAAAATTCTAAATAGCAATCAAATGGAAAACCTGCAATAACAAGCAGGCCAAAGTCAAGGTCGCGTTAGGACAACAGTGAAACACGTTGAATGAAGTTAAATGAAAAGGGCCTCATTCGTGGACTCGATGAAACGTGCCCAACGTGGCTTTGCTTTGCTTTAGTCTTATTTAGTTTGGTCGCAACTTTGTGTGTGGTTTGGTCGCTACCGTTGTGGTCGTTGCTGTGTAGTTGGTATGGCTTCCGCACATTTGAGTCTGGTTGAATGAGCATGCCATGTGTTATTCCAATTGCAGTTGTGTTTTTTCCTTTTCTTTTTATTGCAACGCTATGTGCCGTTTGTTGATGTTGTTGTTATTGTTGTTGCTGTTGTTGCACGAAATAAAGTTATCGGAACACGCGACATCAGTATCAAGTACAAGCCGGAACATAGCCGCACGTTAAAGTCGAAGAACATGCATATATGTACGCACGCATACCCACACCCACACATTTGTACCAATGTGAAAAGCTCGTGACGGCAATATTCATAAAGTAAAGGATTTAAGAGATTGAAATAAAAACAAAAAAAACACCATAAAGCCATGGCGACATTGATTTCTTGCTTAATGTCAGACTACTGTATGTGACGTATGGCACAAGGCAACATAGATGTATATGTTATTTTAGATGTTGTTTTTATACCTGTACACACTGTGTAGTAGGGTATATTAAGCAAGTAAGCATAACCCTTTAAAATATAGTACTACAATAATTGCTCCTCCCCTCATTTCCAATCAAAAAGTGTTTTTTTTCAAATTCCTTATAACTCCAAAACTTTGAAAATTGCGAATCTGAATTTTTTTGTGCATTTTATAAACAGTAACCTACAAAATACATCTCTCCTTCATTGTTGTTCGTTAAAGACAATCAAAAATTATTGATAAATTCTTTTTTTTCAAATTAAATCGGCAATGGCAAATTCGTATGTATTGTCAAATACGTGTACCCTAAAGTGATAATTTAGGCTTTTCCAATCTTTCTACTTGAATATCTTTAATACGTGGCAAATGTTTGCCTTTCTTTTTGTTGCTTGAGAACATTTTTGCATCTCTCGCAAAAAGTCGCCATGCCGCTTCAAATCAACTCGTTATGCTGCGAGGCAAAGTTGCACAGTGCGTAGAAGTGATTTTAATTGAGTCAAGTTGCGCCGACACGCAGCGGATGTGAGCACTTGTTGCTGTTGTTGGTGGTGGTGGTGGTGGTGTTGATTGATTGTTTCGGCACCTCGTCGCGTCACTTCACACGCTCACGGTGACCACTGAGTCAATTGCGCATTGAACTGCTTTGACCTGACAGGCAGCGTGTGTTGCATTAATGCACAATTATGTTATTGCATCCGGAAATGGGCAAAATTGTAATGTATGTGAAATTGAACTCAATGGCCTGCAAAATGACAACGACTGTCAACGACGCGACGCTCAATGAGCATCTTTTGCTTATTTCATATTCATGTTCGCTTTACTCGCACGCTCTTTTACGCACGATGAGCAGGCAACAACAACAACAACTCAGTCGTTGTTGTGAGAAGTGAACTCTTGTGCTATGAATCAAGTTGAATTTTTGGTTGAATTTTGTTGTTGCTCGTTTATTTCCTTTGGTTTTTTTTATTGGACAGAACATTTTCATTTCAGTTTGCCGCTTGTTGAAAGAATTTTCCGTTGTCTCACTGCGTGTATGTGCATACATTAATAGATATTCTTATGTGTGTGTGTGTGTGCGCGTTTTTTGTTTGCTTTTTTATTTATTGGTCAGCTGTGCGTAAATGATATATATTTCCGATTTTTTCCGCAAAACATTTTGTTTTTTTTTGCAATACAACACAAAACATAAACATTTTAAAAACTTATTAATGTTTAATATGAATTAAAATGACTTTGGTTTGCCGCGGGGCGGTTTGCCCATTGGGCACGTGCAGCGCACAAATTGTTTATACAATAATAAATAAATTTGAAAATAATTGGAAAATGCCACTTTTGTTTATCTTTACTTCGCTTATTAATTTCAAATTATTATATTTTATTGTTTTGCAATTATGTTACATAAATATTTGTTTGCCTCTCAATGATAATGTTTGGCTATGATTTGCTATGATTTTTAGTTTGCTATTTTAATTGTTGTTTATTTTAGTGTTTTTGCCTAAAAAAAAAATAAAACAAAAAATTTTAAATTATTATAAATAAACCACAAATTTAAATGCTTTTTGGTTTTTTTCTTTTACCCTCATGATGGGAATTTTCACTTTGCATACAACACATGCTCTGCTACTCATCTCGACGCTTGGTCAGCAGTTTATTGTTAATAATGTTTGAAAGCATTCGAAACATACGTAAAATAAGCTGCATAAAATGTTCAATTCGAGTGCTGGAAAAGAGAAAGACAACAATGAAAAACGAAAGACGCCAACAACTACGAGAAGTAGTTGACCTCAGCAACAAGAGTTCAGCGTTTAATCAGTGACTTCAATACAATTCTTTCTGCCGCATTGCTGCTGTTAGATGTGTGTGCCCCCCACCGCCCTTCACCCATTATCATGAAGTCTTGCTTGTCTGCATTTTTATGTTGTTATTACAACTTTCTGTGTTTGAATCAGCCATAAAAATTTGTATGCAAACCAATTTTGTTTTGCTTTTTTTTACTTCTTCTTCTGCTTATTATTGCATGTTGATCGCGACAAAAGCTTTATCGGAGTTTGAGTTAATAGTTTTAGTTCAATGCAGTCGTTTATTGATGAGCTGTGTTGGCGCCTTGATCGCTTTGCTTCATTCGTGGGTGCCAACTTTGGCTTTAACTAAATTGGTTTCTGCCAAAATTGGCAGCATTAAAGAGGCACAGAAATCGAGAAAACTCGGCAGTCGATATTTGTTGTTGTGTGGGCGACAACATTACTCTTTACTTGCCAAGCAAAAATATTTAATTAAGTATTTTTCTTGTTTTTGGATTTCTTGAACAAAAACTTTTCAAATACTTTTAATTTATTTTATTTTCAGTTTTTTTTCACGAATTGATTTTCAACCAAAAATCGTATATTTGTTTCATCAACTTATAAATCGTTTTGTGTCTGGAGTCTTGTGTTTGTTTTCACATGCGTGCCACAAAATTAAACAGTGAATGAAATGCCTTTTTTTTTGCTTACATTTGTGTTTGTGCAAAAAGTTTCTTTGTTTTCGTCTGAAAAAGTCAAATAAATACTTTGATTGTATACGAAAAACGGTATTTTTTCAGCTCAAAAGAGCAAATCGGAAAACAACCAAAAAATGAAAAAAACAAAAAAATCCAAACTTTGCATCAAAAAACACAAAAACAATAATAATACCATCACCAACAATAACAACCACAACAACAACAATAACAATTAACAGCATATAACCGTATTATAGCTAACGTTTTCCATTGGGTTTCCCGTTATTCAGCAGTTTTTGTGAACTTCATGTTATTTGCTTTCAGTTTTCACTGAACTGATTTCGCGCACTTCCGGCGCAGCGTTGAACATTAAATTTTGCTTTCAGCACGCCTCGCCTTGCCTCAAATAAATTCGAGTAGAGTCAAGTCGTGTTGAGTTCACAAAGACAACATTTTAAAACGTTTGCCTCGCAACAACATAAGTTTCATCTTGTTGACCTCTGCTGTGTGCTCATCGAAAGCCAAAGTTGAGTTGAATGACTTAAATTCTAAAAAAGAATTGAATCAGTTAAGGAATAAAATAAAAATAAAGTTGTATTTGCGCGGGTGGCAAACAACAACAAAGACATTTTGTTGCTGTCTAATAAAAACAACAGCAAAAACTTTCCGTTAAGTGTTTATAAGGTAATTGCAATGAAGAAAAAAAATTTTTTGAAAAATATTTATCAGTTGTATATCTTTTTATGGCATCATTAATAAGTATTGTAAATTAACAAAACACAAAAAATTCATGATTATTTATTATACTAATTGCAAAAATTGTTACATAATAACAGAGATATTGTGCAATGTGTCGTTGCTAATTGGCTAATGTGAGATAATTCTTGCATTAGTTTTTATACTATTGCAAAAAGAGTATACATTTTTTTTTTCTTCGATGCCGTCAGGAGTTTTGTTATTTCCGCTTCATGTACGCTTTTGTGTGTGTGTGTGTCAATTGTTGACTGAACAAATTACGCGAAATTAAAGTGTTTTCGATTGTTAAAATAAACTATAAGTGGCTTATTTATGTGGTCAGCGTTAAATTGGATTTCATGCACGCGCAAACATTCAAATTAACCATGCCAGCATGCCACGAGCTACTGATGAAGATGAGCATGAGCGCCTAGATTTATGCTGTGATTTTCACGCAGTCGCTCGGAAGCAGCAATTAGTATTTATGGCTGATGGGTTCAATGCACTCGCCATTCTTGTGCTGCCAGCAGCCAGCGGGCACTGAGACAGCGACAGCGCATTATGACCGCTGCAGGCGTGCCGTTTAATGGATTTTGCTTCGATAGGAAACACGCCGTGCACTGGCGAAATGCCAAGCGGTGCTCGGCCACTGCCACAGACACTCACTGCATCCATGCATGTCCGTCTGCCAGCCTGCCTGCCTGCCTGCGTTGAGGGCTCAACTGGCATTGGCGTTGGCGTTGGTGATGACGATGGCGATGACGATGAGGTTTCGGATGACTTGATTCGACTTAGCATGGCGTCGGCGTGTGTGTTTGCTTTGCCGCTTCATTGACTCGCTGAGCTGACGTTGAGTGTCGACGTCGACTAGTATTGCATACATGTACGAGCATGTGAAGTCATCAGCAAGCCGCCGGTGACACATCATCATCATCATCATAATCAACACAGAGGCGAACAGCATCAGCGTTGAGATGAACTGAGCTGAGCTAGAATCAACATTGTCAGCTTCAACGGACTTTGAACATAAAGTCTTTAATTCACTCGACGACAGCGTGATGTCAATTTAAGCTTTTGACTTTAACAAACGCCTAAAGGTGATGCAAGAAGTGTATGAAGGGTGGCGGCGGAAAAAGTCGCTGGCCTGACTGGCGATTTATTGTCTTGTCTTTGCCATAACGGTGAACAGCTAATTGGTCAAAATGTATTTAATGATGCCGTGTGTCATTTTGGAACTTTTCGAATTTTAAATAACACAAATCAGCATGTGTGTGTTTGTGTGTATGTGTGTGTGCCGACGCTAAACACAAACTGTGCCATTTTCATGGCTTCTGATTTGTTGTTGTTGGCAAAACTAATCAAATTTTTATTTGCGTTTTGTCTCACGAGTAACATTTCCGAAATCGAAAACAAAACTGGGTAAAGGGCAACTCAAATATTTATAAAAATACTTAAATTTACGTTTCGTTATTTAAATATTCATATACTTAATAATTTTCGCATATTTCAGCTTTCGTGAACAGAAACTGGTTTTCGCATGCGCCGACACTCCAGCGACACTCGCAACGACTTGACTGAGTTGACTCGCATCGCGTTATGTGTGATAATGTGAAATTTACTTTGTTATTTGTTTTTCATTATTATTATTATTTTTTTTTGTTGGGGGCGTAGTTCTTAGCCAAGTCAACGGCTTTCACATGAAACATGCGTCGGCCAATTGCTCTGTGCCCATAATAAAGCTCATCACCATCACCATCATCATTGTCATCATCATCATCGTCGTATTTAGGCAGTCTATTCAAAATTGTAATGCATATGAAAATGAAAAAAACGCTTTGTTTGGCATTTGATGTGCGTTGCTGAAACTGAAGTCGCGCCTGAGTTGCATGCAAAATGAGCTTAAGGCGTGCGCCAGGCCGCTCATACGGCTTTCAAGTGCGGCATGTTGAAGAGCGTGGGCGGCTGAAGGGCCTCTTGCTGCCTCACATTGCCGCCTCTCGACAACGCCATAAATAATGAAGCTCATTGTCTTTGTAGAAATCCGAAGTCCGCGTACTTTTGCACCAAAATATTTTACTTGATTGCCTCGACTCGACTCAATTCAACTCAACTCGACTCGGATCGGTTGATTTCATTTCGCTGCCGTCGAACGTGCCTCGCATCAATTGCCAATTGTGACTGTGGCGGGTTTTGGCTTTTTCTTGGTCTGTTTTTTTTTTGTTATTGTTTTTGTAGCTTTGTTCGTTTTTCGTTTTCCGTTGGCCCCTTTATGATATGTTCATTTAGTATAATGTTACTGCTTTTTATGCGTTTGCCAATTGGGATTTGTAATTAATTCCGTAAAATAGAAGCTTTATTTTTGTGTAAACGCATTTCAAGTTGATGATCATGATCATGATTATAATTATTACGTTGATAATGATGAGCATTCACGTCGTTCATGATGACGATAAAAAATTTTTGTTTACTTTTTGTGGTTTTTTTGTTTGTTTGCTGCATTGTTGTATTGTTGTTGCTGTTGTTATTGTTTGTACATTAATTAAAAATACATGAAAACTGTTTTTGGTTTTATTATTATTTTTCGCCGTATTTGTGTTTATGTCTGTGTGTGTGTTTGTTGCTTATGTATTTGTGTTGGCCAATTATATTATTTAATATGCTAATTGTGCGCCGATCGGGCAATATAAAAACTCGAAAAACAAATATGACATTATATACCAAAATCGAAAAACGTGTTTTATATGTTATTTTTTTCTTTGTCATGATGACTTGTGGCGCCCTCTGTATCTGCATGACCAGGGCGCAAACTATTGAAATTCATTACTTAAAAAAATTATGTATTTACAAAATATTCATTGGCATTTTTAAATAATTTCAAAAATCATAAATAAATCAAAAAAAAAAAATTATTTCAACTCTTTATAAAATTGCCGCTCGTTTCGGCAGCCCTGGTTACGTCTGAAATTTTTTGGCATAAATATTTATGAGGCAGTAAAACATATACATGCATATATACATTATAAAACATCTAAAACAGCAAATTATTCATTTGATTTTTGTTAAAAATAGAAAACCACATTAATTAAAGCCAAAATTTGTCTTTGCATTTTGCTTTGCTTTTTGTTTGGCATTTCTGGTCAAAGCATATGTGTGTATTTGCTATGCCAATTCAAGCATATGTCATTGTTTAACTTGTAGTGTTAAACCGCAAAAACCGCCACCGCCACCGCCCCGCCCTCACCACGGTCAGATGTTGCTAGCATAAATTAGTAACGGGAAGCTGTGTAGACAAACTGGCACCGATCGAAAAGGGCGAACGAGCGTTAATATTCTGAAGCTGAACGAATAAAATTCAACTTGAATGCTTATAAATGATGAATTAGCATCAGAAAAGAAGCCGACGGCAATAAAGAACACTGAATTTACATGCTAAAATGAAACGAAGTGCAAATGGCAAACAAAGAAAAATTCCCCCTCTACATACAACAAGGAGAAATGGCTTACGGTTTACACACATACACACACAACAGCGATTGAGCGCTGCAAACAAAGGCCAACTTTCCATTTTAACTGTGTCTGAGATTCTTTTGAATGGCAAGAAGCGTTAATAAAGCCAATCAAAAGGCACTTCGAAGAGGCTTTGATTGGTTTGCTTGCCTGCAACGGACAGTCAATGGTCAATGGTCAATTTGCGGCAAGTTTTATTTATGGCACACGAATTTTGATGATTTGCGAAATGTTTTCATTGTTTTCATTGCATTGAAGGAAGGCTTGGCCGGGCACGCACACGCCCAAAAATCAAACCGTCTCATAAACAAATCGCACAAAAAATGACTGTTTATACAAACAAATTCTGGCGTTATTTGTTAAAATGGCTTATGAAGTCATTTATACGGAAATGTATTTTTAGCTTTTTTGCTTTTCAATCTTCAACAAAAAACACTAAAAATATATGAAAAAAGCCTATCATTTGATACAAACACGAATATGCGTGCGGCTTGAAAAACAATCGCAATACGCCCCTAAAGCGCCCGAAACATGCTGTGGTGACATGTTAGCGCTCTCGTATTGAAATTCAGCAAAACAAAATGTATGACAAATTAAAATTGCCGAAAATTAACATTCCAGCGGCACAATTGTTCAAATAGCTTTGATCAAATCACAGAGTCGCAGACTAGAAACAAGTGTTTTTTGTTTGAAAGTCATTAAGCGCAACGAACTGTGGCCAAGCGCAGCGAGTTGAGAACACAAACGAACGCCAAATTATTTGCTTGCACAAATCACTTTTGCGTTCATTCATTTTTCATTCATTTTATTAAACGAGTCATTCAAAGAATCATTAAGGCACATAAATTCAGACAAAACGCTTTCAACTGCGGTCAACTGTTTGACTGTCGATCGTCTGTACGTCTGTCACTCCGCACTGTTAGCAGCCACTTTACTTAACAACTTGTAGGGCCGTACGATATGATGAACTGAAGTATTTTATACAATTGACGTCTATACTTGTCTAAGTATCTATTTGCAGTACAAGCAAAGTCTAATGTCGATATTAGCGTAAAAGGTAAGCGCTTAAAAATAGATACAAACACATTTAATGGGCGAACGTTCGAACGTACAAATGAATGAGTGAATGAGTGAGTGAGTGAACGAAAAATGCGAACATGAAAAGTTTATTACTAAATAAATGCTCATTTGTTTAAAATTAATTAGTTTTTATCTCATTCAATCGAAACGTAGACCGGCAAGATAGTGGGCAAGTTGCGGTGTAGCGATTCAACTGACATCATTAAAAAAAATAATAATTTTATTAAAACAAGAAGTATGAATAAAAAAAAACCCTTTACTTTAAGTTCTACGTAATTTAGACGGTAGACTGTAGCATGTGACAAGTAGATCTTTGTTACATAGGCTTACTTATTATTAAAAAATTGTTAATCAAACACAGCAAATATCATATAATGCACTTTCAAGCTTCAACAAATTTCTTTCGCATCTATCTTTAGAGATGCACCGGGCAGCGCATTCGTCTGTCGGATTAACTTAATGCAGCCAACAAATCAAATAAAATGAAATCAATGCAAAAACGTTTAAAGTATAAATATTTTGTAATATGGCCTTTAAATCTTGTTATCTGACAGTGACACTAAACGACTTCACATACAAATTAATCATACGCCATGTCTGTGCACAACATATGAATTGTAGACAAGCTGATGAGCTGTGAACGCGGAAAGTGTAGTGTGCAAGTGTGTGTGTGTGTGTGTGTAAGGTAAGTGAATGAGTGTTGATGTGCCTAACACTTGCGGGAATCATCTGGGGGGGCTTTTTATAAGCGACACGTAGCTTATTGAACGCCTTTGCTTTGCTCTGGGGTTCATTAATTGATTGATCTGTGTTCGTATTTTTGTGCTTGTATGCTTGTGGGTTAGGCGGTTTAATTATCGCACGCCAAAATCGCAAATTTCATGAAACACAATAAAAAAAAAAAACAACAATAATACACCAATTGCGCTGACGGTTTCAATTAATAACACGGCTGAGCTGACAACCTGAACGGCAACGTTGCATTTACACAAAGCCGTTAAATTAAACAGTTTTTTCATTCTTTGTTTATTTATATATTTTTTTTTTTTTGTTTTTCAGCTTGCTGGATTTAATGAGGTTTTTGTTGTTTTAATTTGTATTGCCGTTAAATTGAAATATCATAAAACTATAAACTGTCAAAACTGTTGTCGATTTAAATTTATCGAGAACAAAACATTTGACAAAATGTCGCCGCCCTCTCCCACTCCCTCTCCACTTATGGCACATGCTCACGCCAACGACAGCACAGCTCTGTTTTGCAAATTCTTTGGCACATTCGCAGCTGTTAATTATATAGTGTTTTGTGCCTTGAGCTTGAACTCGCACTTGCACTCACACTTGGGCGCGTATCAACTTGAAAAGTATCTGTTACCAGTCGTTGTTGTTCCGCAATTTGTTTGTTTGTTCGTTCGTTCGTTTGTGGCGTTTTTCAAGTAATTAACAACAAATGTTTAGTTGCTCAAAGTGGCAATGTGTGACCGTTTCAGACTTGTCTGCGCCTCTGTCTGCTCTATTGCGCAATTGAAGTGACTGCTTTGCAATTGTTGTTGTTGTTGTTTATGGCATGTGTGTTATTGTTGCTTGTGTGCGTTATGTGTTTGTATGTTTTGTCGCATGTTTTATTGATTTCTGTGTGTATTCTTTAATTTCTTGCCGGCTGTATGTTGTTTTATGCACGCCATTAGCCAAGCTGGCGACGCCGGCTGAGTTTACAAATAAAGCAAATGTCATAAAAAAATAAAATAAAATAAAAACAGTAGCGGATTCATGACTGGAAGGTGTAACTCACAGCCTCAGTATTAAGACTTATTTTTATAGAGTCATTAATAGAAAAGTAAATAGGGTTCTTATGCCAGGAATGAAAAGTAGCAACAAATTAACATGGTCAAAAAAAAACATATATAATTAAAAACTGTCATTTAATAGAATCCTCCTATTAACAGTACCTAAAGCGTTGCCAGCATAAGGGGGTTCAAATATGCTGACTTTAGATTTGCATTTAATTGTGTTGTTGCCTTTGTACGACACTGTTTGTCTTCACGCCGCACACACACACACACACTTTGCTGATGTCATGCACGCGCCTAAGAAGGCAACAATTCAAGCGGACGACTGACAGACGCACAATGACGACGACTACGACCATGGTCGGATGGAAATGGCAACACAAAAGACTTCGCGGCGCGCGCAGATGTCACTTGGTTACATGACAGCCAAGTTTGGACGCTGGCTTTGCTTCAAACTCGTTCGTTTGTGCCAACGGCTTGTGTGTGTGAGTGTGAGCTAAGGGTAAATAAATGATTCTGACTCAGTTTCTGTTACTGTTACCGAGAGTCTGTGCCAAAAGCGTGTTAAAAGCTTCTTTGTTTGGCTTTAAGTTGCTTGTCGCTTACTTCATTGCCCGCCATACTCGTGCTTAGTACATGTCGCTTGGCGTGGGCGTGTTTTTAGGGCATGAGCGTCTTCTAGTACACACACAGTACGCTTTTGTTGTCGAACTCTTGTAACTCTTTACAAGTGTCGCTTTGTCGCCGCAACTTGAACTTGACAACTTTCTTGTATTCTGCCATAAAGTTCGTTTGAGACCTGTATATGTTTGTTTGTTTGCCTTAATGAAAACTCAGCGTGTCTCTGAATAGCCCCAAGTTGATGTTTACATTCCTTTGCTTGTGCCGCAGTTTGAGTTTGACGTACGCCAACTTGATGGAATGTGTCACAAGCTGAACATTTTCTTTTGCTTGTGTTTCATTTACAAAACTTTGACTCATAATTTCTTAGGAATTTCGCCTTGCTTTACTTACTTACATTTATACATATATATATATATTTTTTTTTCATAATTTTCAACAGTTTCCGCTTGTCTTGCCAGCTGAACGCTTACACAAACGTCAACATTGTACATATTATGCAAAGGGAAAAAAAAAAAAAAAAAAAAAACAAAATAAATAAATAAATTGTCCAATAAGAAGATGTTTTTGTTGTTGCTTACATGCTGCGCTTAATTAATTTCGCATATGCAACGCGGCGTTTTGGCAGCTCTTATTAATAAACCAACTAAGGAACAACCAAAGCACGACGATAAAAATATGTTTGTTTGTGTGTATGGTATATGTATGCATGTACTTTCATTAGGCCAATTAATATTGAGGCAACAACAGAAAAAGAAGAAGCGTTGACGACGTTAAAGACGGGAATTCGTCAATATTTATTCATGTATGACAAATTCACATTTCGTGTTGTCGCGGGGCGGTGCAAGTTGGGCGTACATTGCCTTACACGCTGAGTCAGCTTTTGACGTAATCAGCAGCAAATCAAAGTCATTGTTTTATAATATGAGAAGCGCTTGTCAAGCATGAACAGTAAACAAAAATAAAACCAATCAAAAAAAAATTTTAATAAATAAATAAAAACAAAAAAAAATAATTTGCAAATTCGTTGAATAAAGGTGAGCGTGTGAACATGATAAACTCAGCGATATGGGCTGAGATAAAACTACGCCTTACAACCGGGAAGTGAACTTTGCCAATGCGCCACTTTGGACTTATCATGTGCCAGGCAACGTATAACTTTATTGAATGTTAATCGTACTCTTAGCAAGTGCAATAAGAATTTATTGCTTCAACTGTTACGGAAATTGACATTAATCAACGACATAAATCGATTAGAGCGCTTCAAATGAAGTCCTTGTGCAGTTAAATAACGGCACAGGCAACGGCATAGGCAACGGCAACAGAGCACAGAGATTAAGTCATAAATAGCAAATCAGATACTCGTAACAAGTACAAATACACATAACTTAGTGTTGCGGATGTGCTAAGACCACTCGAAAAAGCACTTAACTCCATTGAAATGTATCTACGAGTACGCTCAACTCGAGTGGTCGGCTCCATTGGAATGCAATTGAGAACATGCTTCCGACATGCCACGTCATGGTTTCCATTTGATAACGAAAAATGGTTAAATTTTTGCAAAATGACATTTAATTTCCGCATGGCGACGACGAGGACGTCTTACATCGACTTACAGCGATTGTTTAAGGTGCTGTCACCGACCATCGGTCGACATGAACTCTTGGCACAAAATGCTAAATCCCAATTGCGTGTCTAAGCGCAGGACTAAAGGACTTAGTTGGCTTTGTTTGACCCTTTGCGATAATTTCTTTTCTTCATAGCTTACAATAACAATATCATTAAATTACACAATCAAAGATGATTTGTCATATTGCAGATTTTAGTTTTTTTTATTCATTGATAAATGTATTTATGCAATTCGTTACTTGACGTTTAATAACGCAATGATTTTCATGTGGAAATATTGACCCAAGTGAGCTGAGCAAAAACATATAAGTATCATAATTTGTTTGATCATATTGCCCAGATGGAACTTTAGGTAGGACTTTTTTTAGTGTCAAACCTTACCCGTCTAATTTCTTTTTACACAGGGGTGGCTACTATTTGAAGGTCTTAAATATGCTTGCGTCGTTTCTCGAGAAAGGTGTTTGGAAGGACTTTGTTGTAACACGAAGTGCAAACGAACCTTTTAGATTTTTCATATTTTATGTAGTGTTCAAATTTTGTATTTTATATTAACTAACAGTGTGCTTTGTTATCAAATAGATGTCGTGACCTTCAAAGGTAATCGGTTCATCTTATTCATTTCATTCTTCCTTTCGGAAAGGCATTTTCGAATGCTTTTTTCGTCAAGGTATTCTCATTTTTCCTTCTGTTTTGATTTAGCAAGACATATGTATACATGACTTTAAAAATAACTTAAAAAAAAATGTACTGCACACATTTTGGGTTCGACATGCGACAAGTGTAACAAACCTCATGAAAATGTCAAATTGTCACGTCATATCGCATAGTTTGTATCGCATTACAGCAACGACTTGCCACAATTGAAAACGAAATTAAATTTGAATTGCAATTGAGCGGCGTCGATTTGTTATATAATTATTCTCTCAACGACAAAGATTAGAAAGAGAGGGACAAATGAGCAGACAGCCTGGCGTCCGTTAATCGTCGATGACGGCATTTGCAACAGATTCGAAATCACTGTCGCGGCACGTGAAGCATTTCAATAAGCTCGCCACTGTTTGTCGGCTCAGCTGTCGACAGTCGACACTCGGCAGTCGGTAGTGCCGACAATGTTTCCGCCGGACGCGCTTTCATCTGTGTATGAGATTTGCTCATTGAGGCTCATTGAAGTGCATCGTCGGTCGACCGCCGCCCACACAAAAGTCACAGCGGCGTTGATGATGATAATGATGATGATGGTGATTATTGCAATGCCATTGTCAATGAAATCAGTGAAATGCAGCGAAATGTTTGCGAAATGCGAGCAAAGTCGGCAAACGCGTTTTCCATATCAGCGCAAATACAGACGCACTCACACACACACACACACACACGCACACGAACAGAGACTCAGTGATGACTATTCAAGTTGCGCGTTGAGGCGTAATTGAGCATCGACGCTCGCTGCGATGAGAATTTCTTATTCTCTCTGTATTTCTATTCTGCGAAATACGTACATAATCCTCAGCCTTAGCCGACGTCAACTTCATGGCCATTGCCATTTCATTGCCATTCTGACTTATTCTGCTTGCTTGCTTGCCGTATTTGATTTTCTTCTTCTTCTCCGTCTTTGGTTGAAATAATTTTGATTGATGTGCGCTGATTTCCATTAAATTCAATGCTTGATTGTTTTGTTGTTCTAAGCAAGTATGGAATAATTTAAGTTATTTATGATTTGCGTGCAAGATTGCATTCAAAATTCACTCTTTGTTGGGGTATGTTTCTTAGCTTAAGTGTGACTTGACAACAGACGTCTGAGTATGTGACAGTTTCTAGTTCAGGCGCCAACAAATTTGATGCAACGCAATTAAAGTGCGCGATATGTCAAACGTTTATAAATAAAATCAGTCGAACGATCGATCGATCAATCATTTAATCGTTCATTTAATCAAATAGCTGATAAATTTCAAACTGTCGTTTTAATAAAGAAAAAAAAAAAAAACATTATTTCAAGCACAGCGCGCAAAGCAAGTGACTTTTTAGCTACTGTTGTTATACCCTGCAATTTAAGGTACATTAGTTTGTTTGTCAAAACGAAAAAAAACCTTAGCGGTAAAAAAAATATAATACAAAAATAAAATAGTATGAACTTTTGTTTTACTAATAAGAAATATGGTATTTCGAACAATGAAAAAATCAACTCTGGGTTTATAAACTTGAAGTGATCATTAAAATGCTTGATTATCATATGTGCTCTATGGTGATTTATATATATATAAGATGAGATTATATAATTACAGGGTTTTAGGTAGTCAACGACTCTCCACTGCAGCATTCACATATATTTATTTGTGTTGTTTGTTATTTGTTTGAACATCTTTAGGCGCGTCATACGCATCGTTAAACGTTTCTCCAGCTTCGCAGCCTCTTTTGGTATGTTAACACAGAAAACGGCTGACGGCTGCAAAAAAACTATCATCGCTCAACAAAGTCACCTTTCGCCAGCATTTATTTGTGTTCTCAAAGTGATAGTGCTCAATGCAGCACAGCACAGCTCAGCCAGCGGATTTAATTTAGAAATCTCGTTTTCATTCGACATCAATAAATTTCATTGTTTACGTTGGAATGCATTTCAATGCAGGTCGACTCAAGTCAATGCGATTCATTGCATAGCTAAAAATAGCGCAATAGCGAAATAGCAAAAGTGCAGGTGTCGTCTTGTGTCGACTTCCATTCGACTCAATTATGTCAAAGTCAGACATTTCTTTTCATTCGCTCATGCTTAAGGCATCACTTTCATCAATTAGACGAATGCCATTCCCATTGCAGAGAACGCTCAGCGCCTTTTGCATCTCTCAAGCATGCTGAAGTGCGTTCAAGCGGATTTGCCGCTTTGTTGAGACACGTTTGCCTTTCATTGGTTTTTTCCAACGCTTTCAAATTGTTTAACTGTATTTTATTGTTGCACGTGTAGAAACTATTTGAAATAAATTAAATTATAATATGAAAAGTTTTGCAGATTCTTTTTTTTTTGTTGCTTTTGACTTGCGGTTTATAAAAAGGCAAAAGTTAAGAATTGCCAAGAGAAACTTTTATGTTTAAATGTTATCATAAATATAATTTGTGTGAAAACCAAAACAAAAACAAAAGTAACAACCGAAAGAAATAAATAAAAGAAAAGCAAAGCAAAGAAGAGCTGACCTGAGCAACGAAAAGCTGAAAAAAGGTAACCATCTGGAAAAATGAGTTCACAAGTTTGCGCTTTTGCTTCGTTGCCGTTCGTCGAAAAAAACAATTTCTTCTGTGTTGACCAAAACAAAATAAGGAAGAAAAGCTAATTTTTGTTATATTTTTGTAAATAATTTGATTTACTTTGCCTTCTGATGTTTTAGATAATTATTATTATTATTATGTGAAATCCAAAGTTTTAACTTTTTCTTCTGCGTACGAAAATTTTGCCTGAGTCGTTTTGCTTATTTAATTTAATTAGCAAAGCATTCATTTTGCTTCGACGATTTGCGGTTGAAAATTAGAATGTTAGAAAGTTAATTAGAAAATTCTGAAAAATTTTGTTTGAGCACATCAAATGCAAAGAATCCTTTCGCTCTCAACATTATCTTTGCTGCAAAATCTAAATGGTTATAATCTTTCATAAACTTTAGCTGCCTTTTGTTCGACAATGCGAATGCAAACTTTAATTGCAAAAGTATTTTACAAGCGAACAATTGTCAATGCAAACTCCCATCCTCTGTGCCATCATCATCATCACCCACGCGCGCTCTTTGAATACAGACATTTGTCGTGTAAGCACGACAAACGACTTGCTTGCCCTTGCACCCCTTTTCATTACGTCTTCAGACGGTGTCGTTTTGCCAGCATTAAATGCTTAAAAATAATAATTGCAAAATATTTTGTCAGCTTCATGTGAAAAGCTGCTTTAGTTGTTCATTTCACTTCATTCTGAGCTATTGCAGCTTTCACTGCTATTCTCCCACTGCACTCCCACAGTATTTCGACTTCATTTATCAATGGCAGGATTTGCATTTAAGCTCTTCAGCATGAGCGGCACAAAGCTGTTGGTAAGTAGTATGAATTTCCAATTAGAAACACCAAAAAAAAAAAAAAAGGCGACGATGCGACTAACGATTTTTAATGAGCTGTTGAAGCGCTTATCCTTACACGCTGCCCTCCTTGCCTTGCTTACATATTCTTCGTGCCTTTTTTTAAATTATATAATAACACAGAATCATTTTCTGTTTTGCCATGTTTTCCTAGAAAATATATACTTTGCTCTCTGTTTTGCCGACCAGTGTTGCGTATACGTAATGCTTCATCAACAAAATTGTTACGTATACAACATGCAACTTGGCAAAAGTTTTAAGCACTGTTATTGTTTATATAGTTAATCGTTTTTCGTTTATTAGAATATAAAACAAAATTGATGTAATCAAACTGTTTTTTTTTTTTTTTTTTTGTTTTGCGGTCTTGAATAGAACTTTTTAAGCTGGTTGTGTTTGCTTTGTTCTTGTTTAAGCTTGTTGAGTGTGTGTAATTGAATCATTTATTTGTTTGTAGTTTTATGCACAAGCTGATTTTATTTACTGTCATTTTATTGCCGCCACTGCTACTCGTATTGTGCAATCGCTGTGCATTGCTTTCAGTGAATGGCTTGTAAAACTCACGCGATTAAAATCAGCACGAAATGCGACAAGACAAGCAACAACAACACCAACAACGACAACGACAAATGCTCCGTTCGCTTGCAATATAATACATAGCGACGCACTCCCCAAAGCCCCTGTGACTTGCCTTTGACAGCAGCATTCTCACATTGCATTTCAAAAGCATTTTAATTGCGCCAAATTAGAATTGCAAAGCACTTGAACGAGCTTATGTTAAGAACAAATAACACGCCCATGGACTCTCACTCTGCCGACAACCGTTACACACTTTCACCAACTCACACATTTTACTTTCACAACGCTTAAAATTTCTGCACAGCATCTCTAATGAGCAAAGTTGCAATGGGCTCACATGGCGTATACATAATTATTATTTATTTGCTGTACTTACCGTCATATGCTGAAATTCCAAGGCTGTAGTTTTCCACTTTTCTACAGAAAATTCTTCGAAAGTTTCAATGACTTTCCTAGAATACCGTGTGGCGAAAGGCGAATGAGTAAAAGTTTAGTTGATCAATTGCAATTTTTCATTTATAAATAGAATTGATTGCTAAATAGAAAACTCTAGCAGAGCCTTTTACATTTCAAAAATGTATAAAAAAATATAACAAGATAATCATGGTTCATTCACCTTAGTTTCTCGTTGTTTCGGAAGTTGCTCAATCTGAATTGGAGATTATGTTATATCATCATCATAACGCTCACGTACAACAACAGTTCGAGCTTTAAACCAACAGCTTTAACGCTCTTGTCTCTTCTTCTGTGTTTTTTACACTTCTTAACCCCCCACACAGCTACAAATAAGCCAAGCGATTTAAATGATTTTATGATTATTCGCCGCCAACTCCGCTGCCGTTGTCGCCGCCCTCTATTTATTTGCATTGTCAATTATGGCAAACAGTCAAACAAGATAAATCGTGTTTGACAAAATAATGACCGTAAATCATTGTAAAATCGTCAGAGCGTCATCAAATGATTATTGAACCCAAGACATGAAAACGCCTTAATTAAGTTAGAAGCTGCTTCAAGGTTCATCGTCGTCGTCGTTGTCGGTGACGGTGTCGTTGTCGTTGTCTGTGATGTCGAGCTTTAAGGCAAAGTAATGTCGTAAACATTTTGTCAGCGCCAGCATGCTAATAGGGCAATGTGTAAATGCATTGCGAAATGTCGCATTCGCCCCGCTAACTTTGTAAAATTGACATGCACGCTGCACTCATGCAAAGCGTCTACTGATAAGCAATAGAGACAGAATAGGAAATTTCCATGCCTAACAAAAATATAAACATCTTGTGTACTAAAGTAAAGTGGGTGTGTCAGCTGGAATACTTTGCGGTCATGTAAACGTTAAATGTTGATAGTGTTGCGATTGCCGAGCGCGCAAATCACAGTTCGGCTTTGCTTTTGCGACAAATAAGCTGAGCGGGCAAACTTTGAGCAGAGACAAGCAGACACAAAATAAAAGGTATAAAATTCACAGGAAATGCAAAATTTCTAACAAACTTGTATCACATTTTGTGTCGTTCGTGCGTGGGAAAGAGTTGCAAAAGTTCACTGATAGCAAAATGAAGCTATTTTCAAGCTGCACTCATTTTCACCGTATTATAATTTCTGCACTTGTCTTTATTTATAGTTGAATTCAATGGAAAATGTTCTTTTTTCATTCATTTTTTTTTTCTTATACTCTTTATTGATATGAACGCTCTTGTTGTTGTTGGTGTTGTTGTATCACTTCTGCTTTTCAATACAATTGGAAAATTATATTTTAATTAAACGTTTCGCATTCTCACTGTTTATCTTTTCGATTCGCAATTGATGCGAACAAGCAATGCGTATACGCGATGTTAAACAATACAGTTTTATTTATTTATTTTTCTTGTTCTTTTCGCTGCCGCCGCCGCCGCCATGATAAGGTTCATCATTTATTTGTTATTGTACTTTTAAGTCGCGTGCGCTGACTTTTCGATATAATGATTGCTATTTACACAGTCTCAAAATCAACCTCAGTGACTGTTTTCCCTTGAAAAAGTTCAAGCGCAACTTTGCTTCAATATTCGACCGCAGCATCACGCATTCGTTAAGCCCCGCGACTCGCAATGTTTCACACTTGTTAAACACACACAAAAAACATATACAAAAAAAAAACAACAAAAAACAAGGAAAAAATTCTGTTTTCATTTACAGTTCGCCTTCATTGTAAATTCAAATATAAATATTGGCATAATCTGTGCAATGATCCGCGTTCAATTTCGTTGTTGTCATTTTGATAGAGTGCGTCCAACCGCCCTAACCGCTTGGCTAGGGTGGCACTGCCCGCTGAGCTTGACGGCAGCTGTGTCCACGTTTAAGATCTCAATTCGCGAGAGCAAAGCCCCTTAAATGAGAGGCAAATCATATGCGTGCGGCCAGACGCGACGTAGACGACGTTTAAGCGGCTACCAAACAAAATCCGTAGGCGCCTCCTGTCTAAATTAATTCTCACCCAATCGCCGCCGTCACCTTGGTTACTGCACGTTGCTGTCTGCTTGTTTTGCGGAATATTTCGCATTCGACGTCGCGGTTATTAAAATGCCATAAAAATAAATGCTTCGATACTTCGAATCATGTCGATTCGATTCATTCAACATTCATTGTTGCCAATAAACGCCGAAAATAAATTATTGAAATTGCTTTCGCAATAAATTTATGCAATTTGTGTTGTCTTTGACATAACATGCTGCTCGCACTGCTTTAATACCCACGCGCTTTGTTTGATTTTCATTGCATCCTGGCGCAATTAAACGTCAAAGTGCTGAATTTTCAGTTGCCAAAATTATATTTCCGCGCACAATTGTTAAATAATAGCATAAATGTTTGCTTTTTGTCTTCAACAATATGTATTTGCATTTACTCGGTGCTGCTCATCTGTGTATCTTGTATTTGTGCTCAGTCAGGTGCCGCGCCTGGGTAAACACACATTTGGTTTGGCATGAAGGTCTCGGTTTGGCTTGTGATCAGTCAGTTTGTGTTTGTAAACGACATGAAATTCCACAATCACTTTATTTAAATTAGGCATGTCAAGCGTGAGCCACTAACGGAGAGACTGCAGTCAGGCATTCAGTCAGTCAGTCAGTGATGTCCTTTGCATGCGCAATGAACAAACGCAAGAGCAGCAATTGTTCAGCAAATACATACATACAAATGCAAAAATAGTCAACGTGGGCGCATTGCTGCATATCCATGCATGCCTTCTTCATGTCCTGATTTTTTTCGCACACAGCTGCTTTGCCATATCGTATCGCCTTCCATTGCGCCTCAGCGCACAAAGATTGTCCACAAAGTGGAATTAATTGTATTTGCATAGCATGTAAATGCATGTTGTGACGTTGCAAGCATTCAGAGAGCGCGCCAAAGTGACAGCCACGTGCGTCTTACCGCCGCCGGAAGCTTTAGTTACAAACCATGCCGTTACCCGAACCTTCATCATCACCTTAGACGCGCTCAACTTCAGTATCAGCAATGCCGGCATACCAAGTTGCACCCCGCTTCGTACATTTGCATGCTAGGCACAGCGTGCATGACAAAAACACAAATCAAAACAACAAAAACACCACACAAATGATAGTTACAAAAATACACACCAATACAGACATCCGCAGGCCTGTCGTGGTGTTGGTGGCGCTGGCAATCGGAAGCGACGATTGCTGACATTTTGTTTACGGCGCACAAAGAAAGACAGGATGCCCGGACGGGCCCGTCGTTGCACGCTTGTTGTTGACAAACGGCAATGATGACATGTCACCATCGCAGGCGCTGTCATCCTCGTCGTCGTCACTCCCCTACGTCGCCGCATTTCCCATTTACAGCAGCATTATTGTATCCATTTGCTTCCTGAGGCGAAAAGGCTCTGATACGGCTATGCAATTGTATTGCTGTGTGTGTCAGTCTGTGTATGTGTTTGTATGCAGTCTTTGTATGATTTGCATGACATGCTGCGACACACACACATAAAGTGTATTTATGCCATGGCGACAAAGGAAGTCACACGTAAATGAAGCAACACCGTAACGACGTGTTCAACCGGAAATTGAGAACACTTACGACGTTGTCAACGCCAGGCAAAATTTAATGTTTAACCTTTGCTCGCATAATTTGAAAAAAAACAACAAAAACGCACACTGACTTAATAAGTCGGCAGCGGCGGCAACAGCTGTCAATTAAAGTATGTCAAGTGTATATGATTGCCACAGAAAATTAGTTGCACACAAGCCAAACAGCAGGCAAACCCAAAGCCAAAACCAAAATCAAAATCAGAATGCTTTTCATTGTAAATGTAATGCAAAACGCCGTCAAAAATTTGCATTTGCATTTTCATCCACATTCGAAGCTCATCATCATCATCATCATCTGTTCTTGATGATTACCATGCGCATTGACGAAATCGTGATTAGAGTAATCATAATCATCATCATTTAAGCCATCAACGTAGCCATGTGTAAGCAAATCAAAATACAACCGAAATGGAATTGGAAATGCCTTTGCAGATGGTCATTTCGGTACAATTTGAACAGTTGTAATTTGTTGCTACAGTAAAGCATGCCAATACGAGACACAGCAAAATTTTGGCAGCAAAAGTTCAACTTTTTGCAGGCGGCACTGCGACTGCTGACCTAAATGGCTGTTTGCTTGTACGCAATGTGTGCGTTTCATTTCTAATTAGCACAAAATATGCCTCCAGGGCCTAATAAGCCAACAAAAACATGTCCAACAAAGCATTACACAGCTACACATGGCACACATGCAAAGGGGCCGTCAGTCAGACTGGCTGATGAATTGACAGGCGGTCAAGCATGTGTATTAAACGGGGCCGTACAGAAGCGAAACTGAAGCGACCTCCCAAATGCATTAACAAACTTGCAACAATAATCGCACACACACACACACACGCAGACATACTTGAGCCTTAGGGCCCGGGCAATGGTGCTGCGGTACGGAACATCTGTCTGTCATTTTACTAACTGAGTGAATGAGTGATCGTCTGACGTCCTGTGAACAATTCAGGCCATTTTCCAAGCGTTGCCAAGTGTGCCATTTTAAATCAGCGCGTGCACGACAGCCGCCAGCGGAGTAGCGGCGAACGGAGCCACGAAAAATGCCCGTCCGGCCAAAGTGCAATCAACGACGTCAGTGCCAGCAACGACGATGGCCAATGTGAAGGCCATTTGAGTTTTTCTGTTTCTGTTTTTGTGTTTTGGTTTTTTTTCTCCGATTTTTCCGTTGACTTATTCATGTTTGCAGTTTTGCTTCCTTTTGCCAATTGCTATTGCATTTAGCGTTGATTTGTGTGCCGCCTATTTTAATGGCATATATTTTAAATGCATTTTGTTGCGTAGTCGCTTAGGCGACCGTCTGTCAACGTTGAAATGCAGCAACGCTGCACGTGCCCTTTGCTTGTCTATAAATCATCACATTGTTTGGCAACGCGCCAAACTGTTGCAAATTTGGCTGCTCTGCGCGTTATACAGTGCGTATGCGTGATTTTTTGCTGTTGACACCAATTTGCAAATCATACAGTACCTACAAAACTGTAAAGAGAAAGTGTGCTGTTCAAACTGTAAAAATAAAACTGTTTGATTGCTATCAAACTGTATAACTCGAAAAATAAAACTGTTTTTACTGAAGCATTATTTTTTTTATCTCTGTGGATAGAAATGATGTGACTTCAAAGAGAAATAAATAATTTTCAGCAATTTCCGGTGAACGCTTATGTTTTCATGTGCCGTCTGGGATCATTTACGTTTATAATATTCGATCTAAGATAAAATCTTCCGTAATATTTTTGTATAATATCCTGTATTAGTTAAATTCGAACTGTATGTTGTATGATTTAGTTAGTTTGAGTTGAATGATTTTGAGCAGGAACAACGAGCGACAATTGACAATACAATTGCAGTCAATGAAATAATCAGTCAGAAATTTCTTTGAAAATCGTGCCATTCTTTAGACAAATGAAATTTTAAATGCGATCCTTCATTTGCCTTTTTCTGGTGGTTATCGTTATTTGTATCTTGTATTGTTTTATCTTCCGAAAAATGTTCAGTCCGACTACATAAGAAAACAAACAATCATTACATTACTGTTTGCCATTTTTTCATATATTGATTTCTTTATTATCAACTTCATTAGCTTCATTTGTTGTTATTGTTGTTAGTTTGCATAGAAACATGCCAAAAATTGTTCTAAAAACAATTTGCGACTCTTTTCGTCGTCGCAAACGAATGAGAAATGTCAAAAAAAAAAAAGTTCTCAAGAACATTGTTTTAAAAATACATGCGTAAAAATATTTAACAACGATATGCGAAAAATTATTTAAATATGCTTCAATGTAACATTTTTTAACAAGTTCAAGTTAAGTTTTTTTTCTTTTTTTATTATTACTGTTATTATTATTATTTTTTTTTCTGTTTTTTGCAACGTTTGCGCAACAACAGCACATGCGCAACCGCGTGTTATGCACGTGTGTGTGTGCGTCTGTGAAAAATGAGTCATTTACCGTACATACTTGCCTTAGAATATTTTTTGCTTTGAGGTGATGTAACTAACGCTTAGTTTATATATTAATGAATGTACATTGCGTTCTGCTGTTTTTGTTGTTATAGTTTTAGTTCTTCGTTCGTCTGTTTCTATATAAGAATGTCTTCTATATTATGTCTTTATTATTACTGATCTATGCCATAATCCTTTTTTTTTTTGTTGTTTTTTTTTTTGCTTGTTTGTTTATTTGCGTCTCAAATGGACTTAACTAACGATAAAAATTTGTAACGTTTTGTAACTCTTTGAAATATTTGTTTTACTTTGTTTTTTTATGTTTTTCATTTACAATAAAAGAAGTATTTAATTTATATAAATAATATTTAATAAGTATAAGCATAAATATAATTATCATTAGGCTGCGCAGCTGCACTGTGTGGTTGGCTGATGATGTTCTTTGCTGATCCAATACAACCGACGCCGCCTAAAAATGTAATTTGTATGTGAAATCAAACTTCTCAAAGTTTTCCAACTTTGAAATCGTTTTTGTTTCACAATATTAATAGCCCTGATTATAATAATTATTTCATAAATAAAACCATAACATGAAATTTTTTTCTTCGCTCTTTTTTTATACCCTTTTCTTATTTTTGTGCTTAACTTTCTAGTTAAAATCATCGTCACGCTATAAATTTTTGCTTTTACGCAACTTAAACTATAAAATAATCATTGCAAATTATTTAATTAAAATTAAATCTTTGTATTGTTGTTGTTTTGTTGTTGTTGTTGTTGTTCTTCCTTTGCTTTGTGGTTGTTGTTGTTATTTTTTGTATAATTATAAAGCAGACCAACGCTTTAATAGGCGTGGTTAGCGACGAACAAAGCAGCACCAGCGCCAGCGCCAGTAACGCTGCCAGCGACGTATTTGCCGAGTGAGGCTTCACCGTTAGCCTGGACAAGCAAGAAAGAGACAGAGAGAGAGAGAAAAAAAGGATTATTAATGTTACTTGTTGCCGCACAAATGCGATTAAAAAGTTGAATACAAAAATAATGACGTTTTAAAATTTAATTTGCTTTCATTTTGTTTTCATTCAACATTCGGGCACGTAATCAAAGCGCAAGAGGGCGCTCAGCTTATTTGATGGCAGCCATTTCGCCCTCTTCAGTTAACCATTTCCGGGTACGTTGGCAATCCAACAACGTTTCATGTAATTTGGTCATTGTTTTGAGTTACGAAAATGGCAGCAAGACTTTTGTTTCTCAACATGGGCGTCACTTTTACAGAGGCGACTGCACAACGTTGCGGGTCCGTGCGAACTTCTGGTTATTTCACGTTGATTTCATGTACACGCGTGTGTGTATAAGTGTGCCTGTGTATGTAACCCGAACTGGCACCTGCGGTTGTTTGTCGGACCGAAAACTTTTTCAAACAAAAGTTCCTTGCCTGAGCCTTTCATTTATTTAATTTGCAAGTCTTTTGAGTGAAAGCTTATTCGATAACGTGTAATTGCCGCAAACTCACGAGTGAAAAGATGGACAAGTGTTTGAAACTACTGTCAAAGCTCATGAAAATACCAGAAATCATTCTGGAAACTTCCCAATAAAAAAAATAAAAAAATTCATATGAAGAACAGAACACGCTTTGAAAAAACAAAGGGGACGTGGCTTAAATAAATTTTCAAACATTTTGGGTTTGCTTTTAAGTGGCGAGTGATAACAGTAAATATAAAATATATGACGCCTAAGAGTATGCTCGTCTTTCTATCATTTTGCGTCAATTCGTTTTCGGCGATCGTGTCTTTCTTTTGGCAACATTTTGTTCTAATTCTGTTAGTTACAAACATTAAGAAAATTAAGTGTAAACTAAAAAAGAAATATAATATTAAATACAACAAAGCAAAAGTTTAGTTTCTATTAATTAAACTATTTTACTAAAATTTTTTTATTGCCGAAAAAGTCGTCATTGTTGCGAATTTTGTGCATTTTGATTTGTTTTTAAATTAAACGTTAAATTTATGAAATAAAATGTTTTAAAAGAAAATAACAGTAAGGAATGCGTAGAGCCCAAACGCAGCCGAATCCGCATCCGGCACAGTCACATCGCTTGCTTGCTTCCGGTTCCTGTTGTTCAGCTGCGAGTTGCATGATGCTTGTGTTACTTGATTCTTAACTGTTTTTCTTTTATTTGTTTGCGTTTGGGCGTTTGTTTTTTTTTTTTTTAGTGCATTAACCATGCTTAGTCTTGCTTTAGTATTTGTGCTGTTTGATAAAGAGACTTGTATTCGCAGCAAACGAAGGAATTGAGCCGGCGACGTATTTGCCTTGGTTGGCGAGCCCATTGGCCTGAGCGTGCGTACGTGCGTGCGTGAGTGTGTTTTGTGTGTGTTATGTAGATAGGTGCGTGATCGTGTACGTGTGCGACGACGACAATATCAGCGGCAGGCAGCAATAGCACGAGCAGGTTAAAGAGAACGAAGGATTGTTTTTGGGATAGAGAAGAATGGGATTAGTGCGTGCTGCTTTGAAGAACTTAAAAACGAGCATGCTTAAGCAGAATTAGGATTGTGGCTTAGGTTAAGTATAAGTTTGTTACGCAATGTTGGCAAGCAAGGATTAGTGGTTTGTTATTGAGCAACTATGTTAGTTAGTTATAAAGCTATTGTGGTGTTAAGTCAAATTTCAACAACAATGATCAGTGAAGAGTTTCATTAGTAAATATTTACATATGCTTGATATTTTGATTTTCCAATGAATAATTGGTATAACTTGCACCGATATCTAGTACTGGTGATTGGCAATGTGCAGTGTATCATCGGCGGCTGCGCCCACAACTGTGCCTGCCACGTATTTGCCAATGGCAGCGAGACCATTTGCCTGAGCAGATTTGGAAAAGGGACATAGATTATGATATAGTACGTGAATGATTAGTGGAGATGTATAAGAGCTGTGTCCGATCAATATTTATATATGATAACCCAAATGGAAGATTTTCTTGTGCCGTTTTCAAATTCGTTGAACCAAATTATGCGCCCGAATTAATGTGATAGAAACATCATTGTGGTGGATGAGACTTACCTTGGCGCGCTTGAGAAGTTCGTTTTGGCCAGCGATAACCTGGTCCTTCTTGCCACCCCAGGCACGGAGCACAGAGGCTTGCAGAGCACGACCGTACGAGAAGGTCAAAGCCCATGGTCTGCAGAGAGGAACATTGTTGATGGCGTTCAGGTTGACTGAGGCTTCCTCCTCGGATTGGCCACCAGACAAGAAGGTGACACCTGACAAGCACATGAGAAAAAAAGATAGTGTAAAAACAAAGCCTGTTGTTTGCTACCTCATGTGAACTTACCGGGAACGGCAGCTGGGACTGTACGGCGGAGAGCCAAGACGGTGGCGAGACCGACTTCCTCGGGTGTGTACTTCTTGGGGCAGCTCTGGCCACCGGTGACCATGTTGGGCTTCAACAATGTACCTTCCAAGAAGACGTGGTGGTCACTGAGTGCCTTGTAGACGGCGGCCAAGACAACTTCGGTCACCTTCAGGCAACGGTCCAAATCGTGATCACCATCGGGCAGAATCTCTGGCTCGACAATTGGCACGATGCCGTTGGCCTGGCAGATGGAGGCATAACGAGCCAACACGTTGGCGTTCTCAAGGATAGCCTGGTATGAAGGTGTGTTCTTGCCGATTTTCAAGACGCAACGCCACTTGGCGAAGTCGCAGCCGTCCTTCTTGTATTGGGCGCAACGGGCATTCAAGTTGTCAAGACCCTGGGTGGTGCACTCGCCTTCGGAGCCGAACAAGTCAACGACACCACTGTCGACCTTAATGCCGGGAATGATGCCAAGCTTCTTCAGGAGGTCGACGAATGGGGTGCCATCATCGGCCTTCTGGTAGAGGGTCTCGTGGAACAGAATCACGCCTGAGATGTTCTCAGAGATCTTTGGATCGGTGGTGAACAACAGCTGACGGTACAGGCGACGGTGCTCATCGGTGTTCTCAACGCCAATATCGGCCAAACGCTTGCCCATGGTCGAGACGGACTCATCAGCGGCGAGAATACCCTTGCCAGGAGCGACAATAGCGCGCGCGATGCGGCTAAGCTCTTCCTGCAACTGCTTGCTTGGGTGATTGAAGTAGGTAGTCATGATTCTGAGATTCGGCTTTTAGACTACAGAACCGAGCAAAAATGTTAGGAAACCAGAATTTTGCAATTTTCCGAAATGAAAGACAAAAGAAAGAAAAATAACAAGAAATTTAGTAAAGACAGTTTCAGGAACCTTAAAAATAATGTAATTAAATTTTTTTTTAATCATTTTATCAAATGTGGCTTTGTTTTTCTAGCTATGAGTGTAGAAGGCTGATTTTATGCGCGCTCTCTTTTTCACGGAAGAGTAACATTTGTTCCCTTATCACTCTCTCTCATACTGTTATCTTAACACTAACAGTGGTTTGATTAAACATTTCTTGCATATCTTTTTTTAAAACCGTTTTATGTTTTTTTTTATTAATTAATAAAAATTGTTTGTGGCTTTAATTATCAAACTATTTCTCATTTATTCCTTTAATCATTATTAGTATTATTAGTTTTATGACAAATGTTCAACGACACTATAAAAAAATTTAGCCGCGATAAGTGACGAAAGAATTTGCTTCTCAATGGAAATTTTGACTACGTAAAATTCATATTAATTAATTTGACCTTTAAATGTTATCTTTTTATTTCTAAATTCACCTTTACACAAACAAGTATATAAAATATTTTTTTTGAAATATATAACAATATATTTTTGTAGCTTTGCTTTTCTTTATCGACTATGCACAACCGACGGTGACGACGACTTTTTCTAAATTGAAACAAAAACCCAAAAGCGATGACGAAGTTATTGACTGAGCTGGGCTAAGGTTAGAAAAAGTGTGAGCAACCAAATGATTCCAAGAAGGAAAGAGAAAAAAGATGCGTGTTGATGTAACAAACGCGGAAATAAATGAAACCTCATTGGTTGGGGAGCAACACGAAACGAAGGTCGAGAGTATGAAATTGTGACGTAAACTTTCACTTTCTGTAGATGCGTGTTGTTGAACACGTAAATCGAATAAGGGACGGCTGAGGGGCAAAGTGGCACGTAGTCGCGCATGACTCGTCAATGAACGTTTTAGTGTATAAAAAAAAAAGTTAGAATCTTTCGCATGTTCAAGTTATTGCTAAGAGAGCAATGTATCTCGATGTTGGAATAAAAAAGTGAAATTTAGATGTGACGAAGCGAGTTGACATTGAACAAGGTCAGAGGCATGTACTGTTAACGTTAATGTTAAACTGGCGACTGTTCTGTTTACTGTAAACAAAACACCAAAAATTCTGTTATCAAATTAATTAGTTAACAGCTGCAAAATCAGAATTCTTTGCTGCACTGTTACTGTTAAGGGAAGTCTGATTTTATTAGTTTATCATCGAGCGTATGTCTTAATGAATTTGGTGCGCATATGAGAGTAAAGAATGTCAACGATTCACAAATTTGAAATATAATTATTTTGAATGAAATTCGTATTAGCTAGCAGTTTTTTTTTGCAATAAAATGTATTTCATGGCGCTGATTTGCTAATGAAGTCTAACCAGAGAACGAATGTTTGTGCGTATGTATCTGTTTCTTTAATGATTTAGTATCCACATGACAGTCTAACATTTATATATGTATCTGTATGTGTTGGAACTGCGCGTGGGGCTAGTAGAAATATGTACTGTGTATAAACACAAAATTCTTATGTACTAACTAATCTTACTTTCCCTCTCTTTCTTTACTCCACAAAAAATTTGACACATTTGACATTGACATTCAGAAATGAAGCCTACAAAAAAATTGAGAAACAAAAAAAAAGTGGCAAGAGGCGTGGCGTAGGTATATGGAAAATTGATAAGAAAATCTGCCTTTGTTTTAATGCGATATTCTCGAATAAATAAAAAAATTGCAGTAGAATAATAAATTAAGTTGATTTAAAGATGTTTTTCACTTTTTGTAGTTAATTTTTTGCTTATATTTTTTTTTATATATATATATATTTTTTCTTTTAACTGATGTTCTTCTCCTTTTGTTGCTTTCTATACACACCTTCTATTCCCGGCGTTCAAATGAAGACTGAAAAGATTTCACTCGGATCAGTCTATTTAAAACAGCCGTTCAACGAGCGGAGATGAAGTGTGACAACAACAAAAACAAGAATAACCAAAAATTATTTACGCTGCTATCAGAATATTTATAAAAATATCATAAAAATTATATACATATACATATATATAAAAAAAGACAAACTCTTATGTACATACATACAATCAATATATGTATAACACATTTGTATGTATGTATGTTCATACATAAAAAAAAACAAAACACATTTTTTGTTTTGCTTGTTTTTTGTCGCTGATAAAGCATTAAAACAGCAGCGAGAAAACATTATTTGAATAGGTTCGAAAACAAGTTCTCGACTCGTCGGTCGACAATTCGAGTTTTGTTATATTTTTACCCCCTCTGATATTTCGGTTTTACTACGAAGATAATTGTAATCTCAACACTTTGCGTAA
This sequence comes from Phortica okadai, assembly GCA_034638295.1. Classification (NCBI taxonomy): domain Eukaryota; kingdom Metazoa; phylum Arthropoda; class Insecta; order Diptera; family Drosophilidae; genus Phortica; species Phortica okadai. Next base: position 45,693,753 of record CM067849.1, on the reverse strand, counting down.
AACATGAGACTAAAATGTGTAGATTTGTATGTATTATATATATAAGTATGTACATAAAAATGAGAGGAAAAAAAAACTAAACTGGAATGAACGAGCCCCCTAGATGAGTGAATACGCACATTCCAAAGTTCGACTTCATTATCATTTTAATGACATTTGTTTTTGTTTGTTTTAGTTTCGAAAAGGCTTGTTGAAGTGAGATTGTCGTCAAACCCCCTCTGATGAAAACAGATAATTGAATAGGAAAAGATGAACGCAGCAGGGGAACAGTGGCGGAGTTGGGAAAGAAGGGAATAACATGTGTATATTATAATTAATATAATCAGATGATACTTTGACATATCGAAACGGAACTTAGAAGTGCTGATAATAATGCTTGATTAATTAAAAACAAGACTGAAGATTTTACAAAGTAACTTTATATTTTTAAACTTTCGTAACATCAAATGTTCAAATCTAAATAGAAAACTGTAAGCTTACAGTGGCGCTTAACTGTCGTGCGTAAGAAACTGTAAGCTTACAGCTGTGCTTAAAAGAAAAAAACATCAAATGCGGTTTTTTACTTCATTGAAAAAATATTACTCATCAACAAATCAGCATATGATAATATGCACTGCTTCAACGAATGAATACTAACAGCGAAAGAAGTAAAACAAAAACGAAAAGAAAAGAAAATGCAGTAAATAAATAGCAACAAAATAAAAGATTTGCAACAATGACGAAAGCAAACGCGATCAATGAAATTCAGACAGTTGGGAATGAAGTAATGCCAAAAACTATTTTTAAGCATTTCAACTTAGTAAGAATTTTTGCGCAGTGCACGCGCTGTGAAAGCGCTGTTGTATAAGGGGGTGGCGCTGCTGCTACTGCGACAGCCACACATAGATAGATACACGATTTCTGCACAAATCTATGGAAAAGATGTGAAAATAAAACCAGAAATAGACAGCAAGGCGTACTGAATAAACCGGCAATGTTAAGATACAACCGCTATAACCGCTTTCCAGACAATGTCGATCAACTGATTTATGTTACTTGTTTGGGCAGAGGAGCAATAAAATGAAAGGTTGAACATTGTATGAACACGCGGGGCGCGGAACCGACTGGGCATGATTGAGTGGCTTATCGCAGCGTGTCAACTGTTGGTTTTGGAAACTACAACTGATAAGGTTGTTGACAGTTGGACGGACAGACAGACGAACGAACGGATGATTAGTTCGATTGGCTTATGATAAGCCGTACATGCATTTAATCAAGCAAAATGCTTTGCATTTACAGCACTGGAAAATTTTTATATCGCACACACACACACATACACACACTTGATTAAATAATCGCCTTGCTTTTGTATTTTATTATTATTTCTATCTTTTGCTGCTGTTCTTATGTTCTGCTGTTCACGCGTTAATCACACGGCGGCAACTGCAACGGTTACGAAATCAATTTGCAACCAAAAAATATTTCATGCACTTGTGCTAAAATTGTTTTTTTCTTTTTACCGAATTGTATTACTTTACTTATATATAAATGTGTTTTTTATTTAGGAATGCTCACACACTTTTTTAGGCACAAACTCACCGTTGTAGGCTTGGAATCGAATTGAAGTGAATTTTTGGTTTTTTGTCCGGGCGCTTTTTGAGTGCTGTTGCTGCTTGTCTGGAAACGGTCACGACGCTTTTTGCTTTGCGGCGAACGCGCGGTAACGACACGACGAGTTATTCCAAAGCGAAATTGAGCAGCGAACGTGAAAAGGTTGTTTGGAGGTCGTTTGTTGTTGCGAGCGCAGTGTTGGTGAATGCCGTCAGCACTCTAAATGCGAAGGCGTATGGGGCAAGCGAGCTTTTCAAATGGAGCTTTTTAGTTAGTGGGGCTGAATGTAAATTATGTGTTATGATGCAATCGGGGGTGTTACACATAAAAAAATTAATAAAAAACAAGCTCCAGGGAGAATTAAAATAATAAGAGACACGGAGCCTGCTCACGGGAGTTCGTTTAAAAATTAGTAGGTGCACAGATTGGCAGAAAAAGCTCCGACTTCAGCGCGACACTCTTAGAACGAGAGGGAACATAAAAGTAGTACAGTCGACTCTCTCGTTAATTCGAAACTCAAGGGACTCTATATTTCGAATTATCGCAGTTTGAATTAACGAGAGTTGACTGTATATCTTATTCAGTCGGTAGGGCATTGCTGCTAATCAGTATGAGCTAGCCAGTATTCATGGCTAGCCACCACATTTAAACGCTAGTCACGACAAAGTCACGAAAAACTATCACGGTGCTGGCGTGCGTGCGTGCCTCCAAAACTGGTATACGAAAAAGTTATTCTGCTCGTAGGGTCGAAAAGCTCTGTTATACGCCGTTATACGCTGTTATACGCCACTTTATGCCAGTTTCGGACCAGAAAATCACGCACAGGTGGCCGATTTGTACAGAAAACGAAAATCGCGATTGCGTACAAATCGGCCCTCTAGGCGCGAAAAATGCGAATTTTCTGTACATGGAAACCGGGACTCGAACCAAGAACTCAGACGAACCGACAGATGGCACTTAACAACAAACAAATTCGCAAAATCGTGTTTTTAAAGTAAATGCAGTAGAAACTCGATCAAACGGATCAATTAAAGCCAGGGGTATTAATATATATTTATTTTTTCTAAATTCCAATAACAAAAATTGTAAAAAGCACCCAGCTTTCAATAAAAAATGTGTTCGTGATTTATTTTATTGCAAGCATACATGACCAAAGCTAATAATGCGCCCTCTAACCGAAATAATAGTACGACTGATGGAAATTGAAAGTTATAAATTTTAGATCGGTTTTTAGTGTCATCCATTGCGAACGTCAACTAACAATAGGTTGTTGGCTATGATAAGTTTTTTGTGCTGTCAAGTTTGTTCAAATAAAAATAGGTTGTTGGCTGTGATATGGGATTACAATGGGGTAAAAATTTCAATTTCAAATATTTGAAATAAACAGCGACAATTTTTTAATTAATTTTCACTTGTTATTGAATTAATTTATAAATGGTCAATTGAAATATTCATAAACGTAATTCAGTTGTGCTTAACAGTGATGATTTCACAAACAGTTTGCGTTGCAACATATTCATAATTTCGGCTTGGAGAATCTCCATGCATTGACGTCTTTTCGTCTATATGAATTGCATATTTTGTTCCTTGATTTTGGCACCAGAAAACACATATGATGATTTTAAAATTGACAACGAATGTTACAAGTATAGCATAATTAAGGTTGGTGGATTTTCGGGAGATTGGAGTGCAGATGGACTAAGATTTCATATCAATTTGCCAAACTCAACTGTTGACAAAGATAATATCAACAATGATACTAAAAATTGTTTTTACAAGTAACTATAAAAAATAAACATTAACATTTTCGTTGTTGTTTTATATTAACAAATTAATTTTTTGCAGAAATTTTAACGTAAGAGTTCGCAGAGATGAGTCAGAAGATGAAAGCAAAGTCCTGAAATGGGTATTTGGACACCCACTAAAAGAAGTCTCAATGTAAATCACTTTTACTTATTAGAATTTGAAAAATAAAATGAAAAGTAAATGTTTTTTACAACAGATCATAAAAAAATATTTTGTTTAGGCACTGAATTCGGATTAATTATGTCTCAGACTTTTATGCCATGCATTTTTCATTTTGAACATACAATCAGTACATGTGTCAACTTTTGAAGCTGCTTTATCAAACGGCACATTTTATGCCTGACCTTCATCAATAAGTCACTCAAGCACAGCTGAGAGGCAAGCGAAAAAAACCCAATATATCCGTAAGAGACTTCCTTTCTGTTAACACGAAAGAAGTGCGCAGGACAACTCTTCGCTGCTCTTCATGCTGGCTAAATGTGCCGCACGTGCCGCTTGCCGACGCTCGTATTTCGCGCACTATTAACAAAACTTAATCAAAACGATTATTGTCTGACTTCGCTTAATGGCAACTATTGTGTTATTTTCCATGAGTTGCTTAACTCAAGTGCTAAGCGAATTAGCGAAGCGAATTTCATTCAGAAAGTCGAAGTTACAACAAATGCAAGCAATTGAGGATTACAATGAACTTATTTTACTAAGTGATGCTTGTTGTGATTTCTTATTAATGTAAGGATTTATACAAAGATATATATATGGTATATACATATGAATATGATCAATGATGAAACTGAAAGTTCATGGCTTTTTTTTAATTTAAAGACAACAATATATCAAATAACATTCGATAACAATCCAACATTCGAAGTTGACACAGCATTTCTGCTGTATATAAGTCAGATAGGAACGTAGTTAGAATTCTACGTTATAAACTATAAATCTCAAATAGGCAACCATTAAAACTAATTGGAATTTCACAAAATATATTTTAAAAAAAATCTTTAGTGAATTGCAAGAATGAGAAATATAGTAAGATAAATTGATCTAATCTTGTCGATAAGTCTGTTCGAAACAATGGTTTCTCGGTTAGCGAGAGGCGAGATCAGAGCCTATAATATATTGTAATGTTACTTGATGTTGGATTACGGTAAGATTGTTCATATTTCTTTCCACTAACGGAATTAAAACTCAGGAATGACATCACTTCAGAACAGCCTACAAAACAATTACTTGTTTCGTTCAAAGCTCATGTGTACAAATTGTCAACTTTACAATTTAAATGCATCGAATGTCCTTTTTTTTGTTTTTAATAACTATCAACATTTAAAACGTTTTCGCTTTAAAAGCATTGCCGCTTTTATACACGCAATTTAGCAAAATGAAGTTACTTTAAATGTTTTTTTTTTCATGGCCTCTCCACTTCGGCGCTTTCGCAATGTTTGCCATGTTGTCCTGCCTGCAGACCTTGTCTTTGCTTCCGCTTTAGCCGGCGCCAACTTCAACATCATCATCATCATCATCGTCAACATCGTCATTATTAACAGCAAAAGCAACATCATCATGACGGTCATCGTGCACGCCAGCCAACGGAAGTGACAGCCTCAACGACTTTCACTCTCTTTGGCCGCGCTCGTATGCGCTTCTCTTCTTTTCATTTGTGCTCTTCGGATGTCGTTGACACGACGTTAATGACGACACCGATGTGGCTTCGTTTGTTCGGCTATTTTGACTTCTTCTTTGTCGTCGGTTTGTCATGTCGCTTCGTGCACGCCTCAAAAAACGAGCGTCGTACACATTTATCGCTTAGTTGGTTTTTGAACGTCGTCCTTTCCTGTTGGATTACGCGACGCACTGTGCTACGCTGAGTCTCTCGTAAAAGCATTACGTATAACGTTATGCATCACGTAAGCAGACAAGTACGCGCAAAATATACGCGTGTGTCAGAATTTCTATAAGAAAAAGAAAACGAAAAAAAATACGCACAAAATATTAAAACATATTACAGCTACAAATATGAATTTTAGTGCTTGAAGTTGTTGTAGTAAAAGAAGGCAAAAAGTTTTCCCAAAAAGAAAAAAAACACATACAAAAAAGTGTAGAAAAAAAAAACGACATAAATTGTGCGAAAAACTTCCGCATTGCAAAGAAGGAAGGAAGAAATAAAGTTAAAAGCGTAAAGTTTTCGGTTTGGCGTTCCTTCTTCTTACGAAAATTTAAAGCTCAACTCGCATAATAAAAAATAATAATATTGAATTATTGCGAATGCGGCCAAAATAACATAGACGGAAGCCAGAAGCATGTTAAATAATTCGCACATTTTTGGTAAGTCGTCGACTGTTTGCTGTTGTTATTGTTGTTGTTGTTGTTGCCGTTGGCATACAAGTTGTCTTCTTTTTTACGACAACTGATGTGCCTTTCCCATACGCTTCCCCTAAGGATCACTTCGCTGTTGCTGTTGCGGTTGGTATGCTGCTACTTATGCGCCTGGCCTGACCTCGCCGTTAATGCCACTCGTCCTTGGCGCTGAGTTCGTTATCCTTGTCGTGTCGTTCGCTTCGCTTCGCTTCAACATACTCAACATACAACGCTCAATGCTTGTCAACTTTGTTAAGCGTTGTCGTCACAGCGCCGCTTTAAACTTCATAAATTCGTAGGATTTGTGCTTGTATAATTTTTTTTTTATGTCATACAACCGAAACGCATCTACGACGTTGTCGTTGACGTTGTCACTGGCAGTGCTATGTGTGTGTGTGTGTGTGTGTGTGTCAAGTGTGCTAACTCACCAAATTCGGTTTGGTGTATCTGTGTTAAGCAGACGGCATACTTTGCGGCCTCTAGGCATGTATTTTTAATATTCAAGAGTCGTCAGCATGTAACTCATTATTTGTTTTAAGGGCCCCCGCCGACGATGATGATGATGATGATGAGAGCACACACATACACAACTGGCATGACATTGTGCAAGGCATTCAAATACAATTTGCGGTTCGTTCGATACTCGAACCCGTGCACGCTCATAAAGTGTCCTCTGAACCGAAACGTGGAGTGAAGAGTAAACCAAAAGCAAAAGCAGAAGAAACGAAACGATATGAAAACATACCAGACCAGATCGAAGCAGCAGCAGAAGCAGCAGAAGGCGTCTCGTTAAGCCACGCTTGTATGCAGATTCCAATTTTTTGGCAACCATTGTCGAACATGCTTTGTGTTTGTGTTATTTTTTTTTTTTTTTTTGGCATGTGTGTGCTTGTGCTTATACGAAATATTGAAGTCTATTCGCATGCTGCTGGCAACGCGTCCACGAGTCGAGTCGTGTCGAATCAAGTCGAGTCATTCACTCACTTACTCCCTCACTCACATACATAGCAGTCGTGCTGTCCTGTTTGGCTTCTATTCCTTTTTCAATTCATCCCACTGCCGCAACGCTCGTGCCTCGTCTTCATTAATATGCGACACAAAAACGTGCGTCGTTGTCCTTGTTGACAGCACAATGGCATTTGTATTCGCTCCGCACTGCTCACCACTCCTCAGCGCTGGTCTCCTCTCTATTCTACTCAACATTGTTTTGTATTTCTATTTCTATTTTTTTTTTTTGTCCCTCTGTCTATGCTTTTGTTAGTGTATCGCCTTGTATTTGTTGTTTGTGTGCTCATTCTGACACTTCCTGCTGCTACGCATATTTTCAAATTTCAAACGTTTTCTCCCTCTCTCTTTGTCTGTTTTGCTTTAGTCCTTGTTGCTGATAATGTTGATTTCTGTCTTCCGCAACAATTTGCTTTGAACTTTCCTCTTACTAATTTTTTCGTTGTTAACTTTAGTTGGTATCCTTCTTGTTGTTATCGTCGTCGTCTTTGTTGCTATTGTTGTTGTTTCGGTTATTTGGTTTCTGTAACAACAGTTTCCAGTTACATTTGAGCTCCTTGTTACCTTTCTGGCCACAATACTTTACAAAACTGTGTTTCATCTGTTGTTGTTGTTTGCTTTGGCCTCAAATATTTTGTCTTCTTGCTTAATTCCGAATTGTGGCAACACATCAAAATATTCACACACACACACACACACCAATTGACTTTATTTGAACTCACTTGATTTCACTCAACTCAACTCAGCATCGTATCGTCCTAATGAGTGCTTCAGGTAATCAGTTGCTTCAGTCAAATGCAAAGTTGGCAGTTCTCTTGAATTTCCGGCATATTCTCGTTGAAAAGGTTAATTGCTTCAAACAACAAAGTTCTGCATGAAACATATTCAGCATTTGTTGCAACTGTTGAGTTCTTTTTCATGTACTTTGATAATCGAACAACGATTCGTGTTGAAAATTTCTTCATGTCTTGCCCAATTAGAGCATACAAAAGACCTTTACCTAACATAACCGAATGTGTAGAAGAACATTGACTTGTTTAACCTTGTAGTTGTCATACAATGAAATTCAACCATTCGTTATTCATTTGTCGCCTGACATTCTCGTTTGTTTGCTCCAACTCCCACACACCTCCCAAGCGTATTGCAATCAACAGGCTTAAACACTTTTCATGCTTGACGAATCAAAGTCGACAGCTGCAAATCCTTCACGAAGAATTTATTATTATCAATGCCTCTCCCTTCCACTCGCTTTGTTTGCTTAACTTGCCTTACACTAGCCATCGTTTTCTCACTTAACGTTTTATCCTTTTAGATTGCGTACATTTAATCACGTATTTATTCATTTACTCACACAAAATCAGCAAAACGTGAATTTCTGCAATAAATATTCGTTCATAAATTATATTATGGCAACAAAATAAATTTCCGTATTTCTAATATTTTACTCTTTGTTAACGCAAACAAATGAAGCCAAACTGAAAATTGTTGCACGATTATTGTATTTTAAGCAAAATTTCAAAATCATGTCTTGCCACGGGCTCAGTTTATGTTGCTTTCCTCTTGCTCTCTTTCTCTCTCTTTGTGTGTGTTTTTGTTTGAATTTGCCGCATTTTAATCAAATTTAAATAAACAACAAACAAACAAACAAACAGAAAAAGGCAAATGAACGTACGAATATTAAATTCAGCATACTTTTGTTAAAGTTTGCTGAATACTGTTTTTTTCTCATTTAAAGCTTTCCGAAAATTTCGACAGCAAAATATTTCGTAGCATTTTGGGCTTCATTTGATAGCGAGTCATGCCTCATGCTTTCAATTTGATTGTACACCAACTAAGCACGCCGACCGTCGTCTCAGGCGCTGTTGCTGTTGCTGCTGCTGTCGTCATTTAAGGTTCCAACTTTGCCAAAGCGTTGCAGAACGAAAAAAAAAATAAGGAAAATAAAAACAACAAAAAAGACCAAGATTGAAAGAAAAGATTGCCTGACATTTTACGAAACATAAACCTTGTGCAAAACAATTCGCAACACAGACTAAAGCGGAGACGTCGCTTCAGACTTTGCTTTTAGCTGTTGTTGTACTAGAAACTAAGTAGACATCGAATGGACAGTCAGCCACAACGAACGAACGAACGAACGACGGCATTGGCACAGTGGGATGTATGCATGGCAAAGGATGAAGGACGTTGAACGCGGGCAAGCACAACGACGCTGTTTGAATGTAGGTCGAAGACCAAAATAATACAAATGAAACAAATGCTATCGAAATGTTGGCGCGGGGGCGGGGTTGGGGGCAAGTGAAATGGGTTATAAATAAAGTGAGTAAGCGCACATGGCTGCATTTAGATTGTCTGCGTGGAGTATGGCATGTGAAGCGGGCAAAGAGGATGAGAGAAAGAGAAGAGCAAAAAGGAGAGACACTTAGAGTGACTAGTGGAGTGTGTGTGTGTGGTAGAGCAGTCTTGTAAGTGGCACAAGTTGCAATCAAAGGCAGCTTAGTAAGCCGTATGGGTTTTAAAATTGGGCGGTGGATTGGGTTGGTTTGGGTTGGTAAGCCGTTATATGTTAGATCCTCTATTCTGGTCTAAAGGCACAAGTACGCAACGAAATTGCGCTAAGTGCAAATAAAATGTGACTTACTTCAAAGACATAATAATAGTTGCAAGTGTCGTTAGGGAAGCCGTGAGACAGCAGCGACGCCGACGTCCGACGACGGACAACGACAATAACAAAGGCAAAAGCGTGCCTTTTATTTGTTGCCGATTTGAAAATTGCAGTCGACAGTCGTTAGTTGTTAGACGACGGTCGATGGACGGACATTCAGCCGGCGGCACTCGACGACTTTACAATGCACGCAGCCTTAATGCATAAAAGAATGAGGACTTGTGCTCCGTTTTATTTATTTCCATGCCACTTTGTATGAAAATGCCGGCATTTCCGGCGCTCCGAGCATTGCTCTGCTCTGCTTTGCATTCCTTTACGCTTTTACTTTGCTGCCTTTCCGCTACTTTGGCGCATTTCCTTTGCGCGTTTGCAGTTGCAAGCTTTGTGCCTAGTACAGTTGCCACTTTCGTCTTCGGCAACGGCGTCGGCAGCACCGTCGCCTCGTCAGTGGCACTGTTTTGAGGCCATGCGAAATAATGTTTTATGTTGCAAAATAAATGTGCTCAACACACCCTTCGCACCGTACCATGCTGCTCTTATACACATCTACAGTACCCGCGGCAACTACATTACGCATACGCATTGTTGTACTCAGTCAGCATTTCGCCTTCCGCTACGACGTCTGCTGCCGCTCTCATACATTGCAAATGTCGTCTAACTGCAAAAGTTTGCCTCCCACGCCACTCTGCGCCTTTTGTACATACATACATACATGTATTTCAATGCATGGCAGCCAAATCATCTTTCATTGTTTAAATGCATTTCTCGTATTACTCGTTGAAAGTTACTTGATAAATTGAAGTTGTATGTGCGCTAATGGCGTGGGCGTGTCAAATGCGCCTGCCTGCCTGCCTGTCTGGCGTCTGCCTTTCCGGTCTCATTAGATGTTGTCAACTTAAGGCTCAAGTTACCAAACTCACTCGTCTCGGCATAATTTCAAATTAAAGACCAAATTTCATTCGCTCTTTAGCATTTCGACACTCAAAGCGCTACAAATAATGCGAAATTTAATTAAAGATCAAATGCTTTGCGGCACAGAAAATGCGCAGCTTCTTCTTCTTCTTCGCCTTCGCTCATTTAGAATCTTATCTATAACAAACGCAGCTGCCAACGGCAAACTTCAATGTCAATGAACATGCGACAAGGCACCGCGGCCTGCCAAAGGCAATCACGTGGCACAAGCACATTGACAGAGTGGTGGGTTATGGCCTAACGACTGCGTCATCGTCATCGTCATCATCAACATCAACATCAGCAACACTACCAGCATCAGCATCAGCAATAGAAACAGCAGCGTCAGCCACGCATGTCAAAATTCGTTCATTTGTTCGCTCACTCGTTGTCGTCCAAAATCATTCGCTCTGTTTTGACATTTTCTATAAATTTTTAATGAAGCCCGAAAATGTTTTCGATTTCATAGCAAAATAAATTTGCATGTTTTCATTTTGCGCTTCATTTTCAAACGCCAAATTGCTTGCCTCATCACATCTCTTCGCCGCTCAACGTTATCCTTTTTCATATACAGCGCTGCCTAAGCCCCACCACTGTCGCTTCTTTCGTCTAAGTTGTCGTTGCTCATTTGTATTAATAATTCGTGCGTTTGCAGTGTGTCACGTTTTTCGGCAACTGTCAAATTTCGGCTTGTTTTCGGCCAGAAAAATGGCACAAATCTCATTTCGGCAAGGATGTTGATGCGCTCGTGATAGTCAAGATTTGTTTTTATTTATTTATTTTTTTATTTTTTTTTTTTTGTCGCAAACTTCATATATTAGTTTGTGTGAGCATTTTGGCAGCGAGTAAACGATATGTTTGTCAAAAAGGGTCACACAGAAATGACTGAAAAGTTTTTCATTTCGCCGAAACTAAACGAACTAAACAAACAGTCAAACAAACAGTGAGACAAACTAAATTTGTCGCATTTCATGGTAGCAGGAACAGCAGCAGTATTGGCAGCAAAAGAAAGAAGCAGCAAAGCATATAAATCTGCATAATTTGAACTTTTCTGCATTTATTTACCTTACATTTTTTCTTTTATTTTTTTATAATATATATAAATATATATTTTGCCAACATGCCACAACACGCCGCACAAGGCGGCTCCCCACAGTCATTTCTTAGTCGAAATTTCGTTGATTTTCTTCTTCTTTTTCTTCTTCTTCCTCTTGTGTGAGTTTCTTTTATTTTGAGCACTTTTCAGTTCGTCTAAATTGAAAACTATTAAAGTTGTTTAGAGTTCTGTGCGAAACTTTAATTTGACTTTTGTACAGATTTTTTCTTCGAAAAATGTTCAAGCAGAGTGAAAGCAATCTGCTTTTCTTCAAACCGTTTGCCACTCCGCACGTTTCTCATTTGCATTTGCATTGCTCATACGCCGTGCTCACCTTATTTCAGTACGACTTGTTTGGCTTTATTTATATTTTATTTAGTTTTTTTTTTTTCTTTGCTCTTTCAATTGCAACAGCGCTGCAAGTAGAAAACTCAAATCACACAAAAAAAAAAATAAAATATAAAAAAGTTTACCTTATTTGAAGTCAGCGCAAAATGACAGTAATGGTGAGGAAGCGTGCGTTGTTGTAGCAATTCAAAACTTTGGCCTAAAATGGACGAACAAAAAATATACAATTTTATTTATGGATTTCATTTTTTTGTTTGTTTGTTTTTGTATCAAATTTTGTTTTTCGAAATAAAAGCGAAAGTTTTTAGATTATTCAATATGCTTCTTTATGTTTATAATAAATTTTAGCATATCTCTTGATTTTTATTTTTATTTTATTTGCTTGATTTTTTGTTTTTTTCGTTTTGGATTTGTTGTTTGAATTTGGTTTTGTATGAAAACTTTTTTGCAATAGAAAAGTTTTATTTATGCATTGAACGGTATTTATGGTGCTTTATTTCGAAACTATTCAATGTGCAAGTAAATTGAAATAAATGCATTCACCGTCCTTCCGCCCTGAACCTCATCAAACCTGACCGTTCGATCGAAGGACCAACTAATGTAGACTTTTTCATTGCAGCTAAACTAAATGTGAGTGCGCCGTTTTGAGTGCCTGACTCGTTGACGGCAATGAAATCGCGTAAACTGCCAAAAGGCTTCGTCCTCTGTGGCTTGAATTGCTTGACGTTTGTTTATTTCCCACTGGTGTTGCCCATACTGCGATGTGCGGGCACGAGCGACTTCGATTATCGCATGCAACGCGTCAAGAATGTGCTCAAGGAAGTGCCACTGATCGATGGGTAAGTGTAGCTAACGTAAGCTTTGGTGCATTAAGCCAACGTTTGCCTTCGCAGGCACAACGATCTGCCATGGAATATACGCAAATTTCTGAAGAATCAATTGAAAGACTTTCACTTTGGCGGCGATCTACGCGAGATAGCGCCATGGTCGACAAGCGCTTTCAGTCACACCGATCTGCGGCGTCTGAAAGAGGGCATGGTCTCAGCCCAGGTGAGTTCAACAAGCCCATCGATTGGTTCTCATACTCAAACTCAGTCTTCAACATGCATAGTTCTGGTCCGCCTACGCGCCTTGCTCATCGCAGCATCTCGACGCAGTGCAGCTGACATTGGAACAGATCGATTTGATACGCCGTCTGGTGCATCTCTATCCGCATCACATGACGCTCGTCACGACTGCGGTTGGCATCGAGCAGACGCATCGCGCGGGCAAAATCGCGAGCCTTATTGGTGTCGAGGGCGGTCACGCGATCGGCACAAGTCTGAGCGTGCTGCGCATGTTCTACCAGCTGGGTGCGCGCTACCTGACGCTGACACACACCTGCAATACACCTTGGTGCGTTGATCCGCCCATTTCTTCAAACGTCAATTGCTAACTGTTCTCGTCTCTCTTCTTTCAGGGCGGATTGCTGCATAGTTGACGAACCGGGTAAATATCCGCACATCGGCGGCCTCTCAAAGTTCGGCAAGGTACTTAAAAGACATCTTCAAATTTCCATTTTCATTCTGAAATTCATTTCGCATTCTCATTTTGTTAGCTCGTCGTGCAGGAAATGAATCGTCTCGGCATGATTGTCGACCTATCGCATGTCTCTGTGCCAACAATGCTTGACGCCTTGGGCTCCTCCAAGGCGCCGCTCATCTTCTCGCATTCCTCGGCTCATGCTATTTGCAATAGTTCCAGAAATGTGCCTGACCACGTGCTGCAACGAATTGTTCGTATACTTTTTTCTACACATTCATTTTTTTATTTCATAATTTCATTTTCTTTTTGTATCTTTATTTTTACTAACTTTCTTTGTGCAGGCAATAAACGGTGGTCTCGTCATGGTCGCATTCTATCCGCTCTTCGTCAGCTGCTCCGGTCAGGCGACACTGCACGATGTCGTTGGTATGTTCACCAAGTTTCCTATACCAACACAGTCTATCTTAAAAATGTTATTAAAATTCTTTTCCTTCTTGCTTCAACTCACTCAATCTGTCAATTTCTTTTCGTTACACATTTTCATTGCATACTTCACAGCGCATATCAACCACATACGAGAAGTGGCGGGCATCGATCATGTCGGCATCGGCGCTGGCTATGATGGCATCAACTTGTGAGTATTTCAATAATTATCCACGCTCAAAAAACCATCCTTGCCCCTTGGCAATTTAAATTCATTTGATTAAAATATCGAGTACATTTTGCGCGTACAAAAACAAACACTTTCGCATGCAAAACTTTTAAGCAAATTAAATTCAAATTTGATTTCATTTACTGAAATTATTTCAACACTGAATCAACGCTATTCAACTTGCATCGGTATTCACAGAGCAAGGCTCATTGCACAACTATTTGATAGCGAAATATTTATATAATAAATTTCATTTCCATTGAGTTCACTTGCAATTTTCTTTTATACATTTTCTTTTCTTTGCATTTCTTTTCTACAATTGCAATTGGATTTTTTAGAGTGCCGAAAGGACTAGAAGATGTGTCCAAGTATCCTCATCTTTTCGCCGCTTTGCTTGAGTCTGATAAATGGTCAGAGGAGGATATCGCAAAGTTGGCGGGCAAGAATCTCATACGAGTTTTTAAGGAAGTCGAAGCGGTAAGTACAACAATGCCAATACTTTTTCCTTTGTATGCGTATAAACGAATGCCTATGTGTGTGTGTGAGTGTGTGCAATTCATGAATGCAGAATTTTAAAAGACTTTGCAACGAGTTAACAAAAGTGAAACGCTCAAATCGAACGATGCCATTCATCACACAAAAACCCACTAAACTGGATTAAGCAGTCAAAGCTCGAAAATAAAACATTTTTCAAGTCTTCTGCTACTGTTACTGCCCCTTCTTCTTCTTCTTTTGCTTTGGTTATTCTAACGGAAGAGCAAACATTTGAACAGCAAACACAGACACACAGGCAGAGGCTCAAAGCCACAATCGAACATGAAGTGCAACTGCAGGCGGATTACATTGAAAGGCGAGCGTGCATATGTGTGCTTGTGAATAGTGTGTGTGTGTGTGTGTGTGTGTGTGTGTGTGAGTGTATCCGAGCTGTCCACGTACATTAGCAATGAGCATGATGTCCTTATCCACTCGGCCAAAGTCTAGTCTCGCAAGGGCTTTTCTTCGTCACTGTGGCCTGAGACTGTTTCAGGCACGCTGCTGCCTTCTGTTACACCAAAATCACCCACAAAACAAACTGGCTGAGTAATGGCATGTCTAACGTTTTGCTTCTTACCATCCACCTTACCATCAACCGGTATGCCAAGACTCTTTAGTCGTTGCCGTTGCCGTTGCCACCGCCATCGTCACTTTCCGTCCATCGGCCGCTTTCATTTGTTATTGCAGTTGGAAAATTCCTTTGCTTGCGGATAAAAGGAATAATGTGGCTTTGCAATGGAATTTGCACATACTTCGTGCGGAAAAAGGCAAACGACGGGCAACAAGCTTCGTACGTAGTGCAAAGAGCTGACATCATCCGTTGAGTCTGTGAGTCTCTGCTATGTATGGTACGAAGGAACGCTCACTCAATGCTAAGCCTGGCGTCGAAAAGACGCTATACAATGCAACTTGTAAAATAACTGTAAGAAGAAGAAGAAGCAGCAGGAAAAATAGAAGAGTTTTCTCAAATGGTTATTTTGATATTTATTCTAAAGTATGTGTGCTTTGCACTTGACCAACAAACCCGGCTAACGAAAGGAGCATTGCGTGCGGTTGTTGTTTTTTGTTGTTGTGTTTTGTGTTTGTTTGCCTATCTATATCCCTGTTTGTATGTGTGTGTGTTTGTGGTCTGTGCACAGCACTCATTGAAGTGCTAAGCTCACTCGTCTGATTTCCAACCAGACGGACAACATCATAAATGCGTTTCCTGTTGATTTGATCAGAGTGTTTTTCATTTGTTCGTTTGTTATTTGTATATTTAAATATGTTAAATATGTAAAAAAAAAAAAATGACACACTCTGGAAATTCCAATTTTAAATTTTATTTTAAACAAATTTCAGTCATGGCGTAAATAATGAAATGTTTATCATACGAACAAATTATGATCATGGGTGAAAAGTTTTCTCATTCATACTTTCAGGCCGTTTTTATTTTTAATAACGCGGCTATTCATTAATTTTCTTTTTGTTTATTTTAATTTAAATTCATTTTTTTGTTATTATTATTATTATTTTAGAATCTCATTTCGTGATGTTTTCCGCCTGCACAGAAACATTGCTTGATTGCATCGCGTATATTGTAATTAGTTTTGCAACTCATCTTCACGTCTGCAAATGCAACTTACATTAAAACGCTTGAAATTATATGCAAAAGCATAAAAAAAATAATATAAATTATATTAATGCATTTTATGCGCTCCCGCGATGAGAATCGCGCCCACATATGAACGTCGTTTTGATTGCATTTTGCTTCGCTTTGCCGCGGTCGGGAACGCGTACCCAAATGCCATTTGGCGCTGCCGCCTTTTGCATGAGGGCGTCCATGCAATATTTTTGACGCTTTTTCGTTTAACTAAAGGCAAAAGAAAGTTTTTTGGCCAATATTTATGCGAGGAAATAATTAAAATGAGTGGGCAACTTACTCACTAAGTGAGTGAGTGCCCCAAATTAAATTTTTGTTTTTCTGCGTTACTATTTTCATTTAGTTTTTAAAACGAAAATAAACAAGAAGTGTAAATTAAAACTTAAAAAAAAAAATTACTCGACACAAATAAAAAAAAAATAAAACAGTCGAGTACACTGTATAAATGACGTACACATGACGGGCGTTGCCGAGTCCTAAATCTAAAAATAAATTGTGCATCTGATATTGTCTATTTATAAATTGTTCTTAATTTCAAGAAAATCGCTTCAATTTCAATTTACTAAAAATTTCGGTTCAATGATTTTTGAGGAGTATCAATGAGAGAAGAGGTATTTAGGGGCATGCAATTTATTTAGCCTTCATACGAAGTTTGTGTTTTGTAACTTTTATATTTTGAGAGGTGTATCTTTTTATATAATAAAGGTTTTCGTGGGGCAGTGAAGAGGTTTAGTTCACTGAACCACACTAGTTATAGGATTATACTCCCCTTCCTCTAACAATATTTCAAATAATTGCAGAAGTTTATTTTCAAGTTTCACTGCCAGACAATTTTATATAATTTAAATTTGGACTCTCTCAATTAAGTCCTCCTTTACCTCAAGAGCTTTTTTCTGCTTTTGTAAAAGCAAAAGTAAATTAAAAGCACATGAAGCAATAAAATTATACTTACAATACCCAAAGTGCGATGAGTTGTGCGCTGTTGCTCTGCCATAATCCAATTTGACTGATAAGCGATCAAAGCATCTGTTCAAGGAAAGTGTCATCGTATTGAATTACGCAATGTTTCTTCTTTTCTGTAACTTTTCTATTTGGCAAGTCACCAAAATTAGTTGTAAGCGTTGATCAAAGTCGCAATGCAGCAATTTACCAAATTCACAAAATTTCTAATGAATTACATGGGACATGGGTGAATAAATGGCATGAGTTTTTGGCGCTTGTAGCGCAATTAAATAATAATAACCAAAGGTCAAATGTCTAATTATTAGCGTTTAATGTGCACAACGCATAAAGGACGCAGTCGAGCATGCTTGAGTCAAGTCGTGTCGAGTCGAGTCGAAAGCGACGGCTTTGTGATAATTAAGCAAGTCATTGAAATTAGAAGAAAGACATTTTAATGATTTTTATCTCTCTTGTGAATATTTATTTGCGCACAAACAGGCTGACTTTTTTTGTTTTTTTCGCTTGTCTCTTTCTGTTTGTCGGCCGTCAGCCAACAGCCAAATACAAAAGTCGGGGCGATTCACATTGAGCCAAAAACAGACACAAGACTAAATGAGTTGACTCAAATCAGGGCGGCAAATAAACATGCGTGGAGCGTGACGGAGTTGGAGAGGATGAACGTACAAATGAAGCGACTGTGCGTTGTCCTATATTTGCGAACAATGAACCGTACGGTGGGCGGGGCTGGGCATTGGTGGCGCCATGGTGTGAAATGTCGCTAATGTTATACGAGCTCAAATGAAATAAAACCAAAATAGACACAAGCCAAAGCCAAAGCCGAAATGAACGAGCAAAAGGAACAACGCAAGCAGTTTGACAGCCTTTTTGTGCGAATACCGAGAAAAATTCAGAGGACCAGCAGAGGCACGGGCAGAGGCAGTGGCAATGACAGCAATGACAACAATAGCAACAACACCAAGAGCTATAGCAATGGCAATGGCAACGACCGACGACCACAATAAGAGTGTCAAAGTGTTGGATTTTTGTGTCGTCATGTGTTGCGGTCGTGGGTGCGTAGGAACAGCAAAGGGGCAAAGTAGCAACAGCCATTCGAACATGATAATTTTCTTGACGCCAGTTTTTATCGCAACAAAACAGCAACAAACACGCACACACGCACATGTTGATATATATTTTAGTTAAGCACATTTGGCAGGCAACAGCAACACCAACAGCAACAACAAACGACTGGGCAATTGCCACGCCCTTTTTGCCTAAATTCTCAAGCCGAAAATGAAAGGCGAAATGGCAGCAATTTGTGCGAGACAAATTCATTTAAATATGTACATTGCTTTCCATATTCAAACGCACTCAGCTGCGTCTGTCACCACCTTGCCATTCCTTGCCACAACCCCATTAGCATTCATAGATTGCCCCTTTTTTATCGTACACTGACTGACTGACCTGCTCTGCTCTGCGTCGCTTTTGAACATTCAATGTTTGGATTTTTGTTGCCGTTGCCTTTCACAATTGATTTCACAGTCGTATCAAATAAATAGTTGCCCCACATCGATCCGACACCCAACAACTTGGGGATACGTTGCTTGACGTTCGGTGTGCTCAACTTTGTCGTTATCGACAGCAATTGTTTAAAATTGAAAATATTACGCGTTTTTTATCGAACCGTAAAAAAAAAGTTTTCAATGATTCCATTTTGCTTCTCTCTCGCTATCGCGCCCGCTTGCGTACATAAAAGAGTTCAAGAGAAAGTCAGTTGCAAAAAGTCGAAGAAAGCAAACACAGCACAGAACTCATTCAGACAAAAATGAAAATTTGATTGTTGGCTAAATAATAACAAAAATCAAAATTGGCTGCAAACCACTCGACAAACTTTTTGGGCACGCGTTTCGGCCTTTTCGGTTTGCTGTTGAAAAACATCAAGGTTGAATGTTGGCCAGTAACAGAAGCAAGTGAATGTGAATGAGTTGAAGTATAATAAAAAAAAAAGGATTTTTAAAATTTTTATTTATTGATAATTTTATTATTTCTTGCTCTATTATTATTCAAATCATTTAGGTACGTGATCAAATGGAGCTACTGAAAGTGCCACCCGTTGATCAGTCAATTCCAGCCGAAGACATTATGGGCAGATCCTACTGTCGCTATCAAGGACCAAGAACGTGATAATTTCTCATACATACACACACACATCAGCAGACACTACGAGCGCAAAAAACGAACGACTATTAAGTACATATAAAAAACTTAACTACTTATACGTATTAATAAATACTTATATATAAACATATAAATAAAAACCTCACGCATATAAAAACCCAAATTGCATAACCGAACTCACACACACACACACACATACATATAGACATGGCGACGAGTGCGCTTCATTCATTCATTTGTTCATCGTAGTTTATGGCATTCGAACGTGTAAAGTAACTCGTTTTAGGTTAATTGACAAAGTTTTTTCGCATTGTTTTTGTACCTTTTTTTTTTCTTTGCCAAGCATGTTGTAAATTTTTCATACACACACGCTTACATATATATTTCTATATGTATACAAACATGTAAAATGTGTAACAGCTGTTAGTTGGGCATGTACAGACTTGTGTAAAGTATCTGCACTCGCCTTAACGCATAACGCAGCAAACAACAGCAGCGACGTTGGCTGCGACAGCGACAGAGACCATTTAAACTTGCACTCATCCATCAGCGTCGCCTAATCGAATCCAGCTGCAAGTTTTTGGGGCGCACATGTGGCAGCATCATAAACAAATACACACAAAGTTGCCAAGTGACTCGTTACACGCACATACACAAACACATATTCACCTACACACTCGAATACTCTTGCCATAGCAACACACTTCTTGTGTAAATAACAGCTCTATTGTTTAATTTTATCTCCGTTAGATGTAAGTAAAAGCAAAGAGCAACAAACAAAAACTAACGCACAAAAGCAAAAAGCAAAGCAAAACAAAAAAAAAAAACAAAAACAAGTATAAATAAAAAGTATATAACAGCACTTAGCCTCAAATTAATAAACAACTACAGCAGCTACAACAAAAGAAAATAAAAGCGAAAAGCAAGAAGTATAAGTAGAAAATGAAGATGAAGAATAGTAAGAGAAACTCCCCCACACACTTTGCGTTCTTACAGATAAACAAACAAATAGCACAAGATACAAAAGTATCTAACTGCGTAATACAAACATTGTTGAGCACAATTGTGTGCATGAAGCAAAAGTTTCTGCTGATTGCCATGGCATTTCTCAAGTTTACAAGTACGCACAGAAAAACAAATCTCTTTATTACATAATTATTGGTTTTTTTTAATTAAAGTTAATTGAAATTTATTAAAATTAATTAATTGATTTATTAGTCAAAATCAAATTAGTTGAAACAGCTGCAAATGCAATGTTCGCATTTAGAGCACGTTAATAATAAATGCACAAGGCAACAAAAAATTATTTGCATATATTCATGAAAAAAACCGTTATTAACACTTCAGATACAAATTAAAAACAAAAACATGTAACTATGAAAATATATAAACATAAAAAATCCAAAACTTCATCCCGCCAAAATTGCATATAAGTTCATACAAAAAAACAAAATAATAATAATAAATAATTAAACTAATATAATAAATAATAAAGAAAATACAAATTTAACTAAATTAAAAAAAAAATAATAATAAATAAATTAAGCTAAATTAATTAAAATATTTTCTATTTTAGTCATGTATGGCAAAGCATACAAAAAAAAAATGTAATAAAAATAGTTACGAAAATATATTTTCCGTTTTTTCTAGTTAAATATTAAAACTAAAACAAATATAAGAAAGAAGTTAAGCATAGAAAAGAAGACATGAATAAAAACCAACAACTTTTTAAATGAGAACAAAAAATAAGAAAAAAAAAAACATGTGATCAAAAATTAAATTATATACTATTATTATAAATAAAATTATTGTACGAAGCGAAATAAAAAAGATTACTACAATGATTAAAAATGAAGAAAAAAAAAAAACACTAAGCGATACCAACAAAAATATTGTATTAAAATTATGATCACAAAAACCAAACCAAAAACCGTAAAAATATATTTAAATTAACTGAAAAAAAACCAAAAAGAAATTAATTTTTTTGCTACAGTTCAAATACAAATAACTACAAATTGAAATATGAAGTGTGCAGAAATTGCCGGCAGCAAAAAGTAAAGTAAATGAAGAAAAAAAAAAAAAAAAACAAAAGGAAAGAAAAAACGGTCATGATACTAAAACAAATAATAATAATAATTATGACATTGATAATGATTATTTAGTGTAATGATAATGATTATGATGATGCTGATGCTGAGCATGAGGCGATTATACTGGTAAAAATAATTACTGTAAATATTGTGCAAAGTATGTAATTTAATGGTGTGAAATATTAGCGTGAGTTGAGTTCACTGAGCGAAAGCGAACGGGGAAAGGGGTACATTTAAATAATGATAATGAAGTTGAAGATGATGATGATTATGATTATGATAATGTGAATACTATGTGGAAAATACAAAAAAGAAATTGATTAATAAAATATATCGAAAATTACAAACTTAAATGACTTTGCATTTTACAACACTTCATAGAAGAAATATTAATATTAGACAGCACTGTAATGCTTGAAATGGTTTCGAATGAGTTTCGGCATACTTAATGCGCTTGTCTTGGCAGCAATTTGACAGCATTTACAGTTATATTGACTGCAAGTAAGTTGCAACCGTTGTGCATGGCATATTCAACCCCAAACGTTTACCAATACTAACACGCATTGCAACTGGCACACTTGATAAGCGTTCATTGGCATCGCACAATTGACGCTAGGAGAGCGACTGCGACTTTGCTGCACAACAACACTTAAATTTCAACTTGGAAGTTTTTATTTTATTTCCTTTTATTTTATTATTTATTTTATTTATAGCAAGCAACATATTCCTTTGGCGATGCTTAGAAGGTGTTGCTCTAACAACAACAACACAGACACACACACACACAATTTCAAATCAAGATAAATTTTGCGCTTTCGATGTTTGAACTTTAGCCGCAGGATGCACATAAATTTCACACTTAGCTGAGCTGAGCTGAGCACTGCGCTGAGTTGCGTTGAATCCTTGTAGTAACGCACATACAGCGATAAGATGAGCGGGCAATATCAGTGTAAAGTGTGCGAAAAGTATACGAGAAGTGCTTCATTTGAGATGAAAAATAAAAAGGTTTATCGCAGCAAGTTTGGCATTGCGTTCGCAAAAAATAAATAAAATCAGTAAGCGAAGATAACTGTGTGAATTGTGTGTGGGGTTGAGGATGATACAACGATTTGGCCAACATTGACAGCAGTAATGGTATCGGTAGAAGTAGTGTAGAAGAACCAAACAAAGCAAAGCAAAAGAAAACACACATAAAACTTTCGATTGTGCGAATCCGTTTACAAATTGACAAGCAGCACTCGAACAGCAACGAGCGCGTTGAGTGAATCAAGTGAAATGGAGCTGTGTCAATATACTTGAGCATCAACAACAGCGTGATCATGATGACGATGATGATGATGATGAGACGCTCACATTGATGACAATGATTTTAAGTGTTGCTGATGTTCACACGTTCTGTACTGAGCTGATAAGGTGTAAGAGTAACGTACACAAATAAGTTTAACATTTCATTACGTTTGTCTCTCTGACCGCCCGTTGAATGGTGGCGCCCGTAAAGAAGTCGCCTTGTTAGTCACGCTATCAAAAACTATTCATCAAGCGTGTAAATGCTTTACATAAAATTTCAATTAAATGCTTAGCAATAAAAGTTTCGCCATTTGAATCGATACACGATACAAAACGGTTTGTTGTCTGTGTGTGTGTGTGTGTGTGTGTGAGTGCGCGCCATTTTGTACGAATGTTGGCATTTTTATGTGCGCTTATGTCCTTTCGCCTCATGGCAACTTTCGAAAAACGTTTCGCTTTTAAATCATGTTTGTGGCAGTTAAAATGAAAGCAACTTTTGTTTAACATTTGTTACCAATAGCAAAAACCGCGTATATAACATAAAATAAAAAAATAAAAAACAACAACAACAAGACAGAAACAAATAAAAATACCAAAACCAAAAACTTAGCCTTTGGACATGACCAACAAACTACAAAAAACATGTGAAAAAAAAACGATGAAAGCGGAAACTGAAATAAAGAAATATAATAATGAAAATCGAAATAAAAACTAAAGCGCTAAAACAATAACAATAACAAATACAACTACAATAAACAAGCCAAGTAAAAAGTGAAGCGAAGAAGTAAAAACAAAATTTCACCGATAAACCAAAAAAAAAAAAAAATAAAAATGGGGAAAGGGAAACAACGAAAATGCTCAGAAAACCGAAACATTTTGAGAGCATACATAAAATGGCAACAATTTCGTTTCGTTAGTTGCCATTGACGCGATTTGTCGTCGTCGTTGCCTTTGACGTTGTCGCCGTCTTTGAAGTCCTTTTCGTTTGTTCGGCATTACTTGTTAAGCGTTGATTTTTACTACTTTCCTCACTGTTTGGCATTTTGTTATTTTCCGATTTTGGTTTTTTTTTTTTTTTGTTTTTTTGGTTCGGTAACTGTTTCGCTTGTCCATCCAACACCGCAGCCACGCCTTCATGCCGGCTATCGGCTTCCGCTTGCCGTCGATTGCTCGGTACGCAGTGACGCTCTGACTATGGCAAGTTGAAAAGTAACGACAAAAAGGATTGTTTTATGCAATAAATTTTTGTATTTTATTGTTCAATTTCTTTTTACTATTTGCCTTACTTGACTTCTTCTCTTGCTTTTTGTATTACTTTAACTCTTTTTCTTTTTTTGGCATAGCCTTTCTTAGATATCCTTTTAAGCAGTTTATGGCACATGCTGTGCTCTTGTTGTTGTCCTCTCCTACACCAATGTGCGCTTCACTTACACATTCGCATTGTTCGAAATTGTTTATAAAAATGTTGCCTTAAAAAAAGAAAAGTAGAACTTAAATAAAATAAAAAGAAAAAGACAATGAAATGAAATGAAGAAAGCAAAAGAAAGTTAAATTATTAAATGACGACCCCCGACGACAAAAAAAAAAAACTGAAAATGTTGCGCAAGTCTTGAGTGAGTTAGCAATGTTGATGTTGCAAGTAAAAGCACACATTCTATATGCGCGTATGTGTGTGTGTGTGTGTGTGTGTGTATGTGTAAGTATTTATGTCAATGTTTTTGTGTGTGCTTGTGAATTTTTAACAATTAAGAAATTCTTTATATATTCACGCACACACACACACACACACACGTGTACTTTCACAAAGAAAGAGATTCATATTGCTTTCATTACTTTTTCAGTACTTTTTCTCAACAAACGGCAAGACACATATACATAGATATATATGTACATTCTGAGCGGTAGAACAAGCACATATTGACATTTATGGTGTTCTTGGCCCCGAATAAGAAAACAACAAGAACAACATAAAAGAGTAAAAAAATAATGCGAACAACAAAAAAGTGAAACGAAACAAAATGAAATAAAAGCAACGCCGCAGGATATCAACAGCAAGCGAAGCCACTTAACAAAAGTTTCGTAAGTTGAAACTTGCATGTTATCCTTGCACTTTTTATTACACACACATATGCACACACGCCACTCATCTCGCGCTACCAAATGACAACCAAAACTTTATCAACAACAACAACAGCAACAAAAACTCAGAGTAAAATAAAACAATGAAACAAAAACGCAGAGCAATCACAATGAAATCATAGGAAATACAATCGATACATTCAAGCAAACAATGAGCGAAATATTACAAAACAATGTGCGTGTGTGTGTGTATATGTTTGGGCGATTGATGTGGGCGTGGCTGTGGTCGTGGTTGCTGTTTTTGTGTATGACTGTCATAGGTTGGTTCAGAGGTTAACGCTTATTTGTCTGTTATAATTTTTGTTATGCGCGTTAACGAGTTGCCAATCTCAATCAAATACACACACAGAGGCATACATACGTATATGCACACACAAATACACACATGTATTGTCTAACGGCGTTGCATTTTTAATGAATGATTGTATAACATTTCAGCGGTTTTGAGCCAGTTTCAATCATAAACTCGCATTGACCGCAGCCAAAAGCTTCAGTCTATATATGAGTAGCATTGTCTGCCTTTATGTGCGTGTGTGTGATTGTATACGAGTATATTTGTATTTGGTGCATGTTTTTGCTTGTGTGCATTGGCAATGAGTTGACCGCTACATAACTGCAACTGCAATGCATAATTATTTTTAATGGTTATTATATAGCAATAAAGCAGAAGACTCACATGCATTTATGTATATATACATAAGTATACACACACATATATATATGATGGCCACAATTGTTTTTAACAAAATGATTTTACACAATCAATAAATCGAGTGTTTCATGTTTCAATTTTACAGTTTTTATACTCTTTATGAATTGTAACACAATAACTTTGTCATAAGTTTTGACATTAAACGAATGAGACAAAGCTGATTATAAGAAACATAAATTATAAATAAATAAAAGTTGATGGCTGAATGTAAACTAGTGACACATTTTTGATATAAATGATTTTAATTAAATAATATGAGAAGCATAGACAGATAAATAAAATAATAATGAGTGTATAAAATTCCTGAAACAAGACCCCATCAATTTATGATTATACTAAGGGTATTCAGTAGTTCTCGCATCTGTAGCAGATAGCAGGTCTAGCAAACGAAAGCTAGTGAACGCCCTTCTGAACAAAAAACTGTCGCAACTCAGATATTCTGGCTAAGTAGGCTTTGAATAATTTGTGTCTGAATTATAAATAATATTCAAAAGAAAATACAATTGAAAATGAAAGATATGTGTATTGGTCTGTCCTAACTACAAATAAGCTTTGCATGGTTATGTGTACTCATTGCAATTATATTAAAGGAAATCAAACTCGTTTTGTAAATTAAAAACGGGTTAAAAAAGCAAATTATGTTCAGCGATATAAAAATTATTTTAGTTCAAACAACATTGTCCCATTTTTCTTTCCAGTGGTATTTTCCACCTTCATCAGGGATTACATTCTTTTCTTAAGTAGCTTAACATACTTATAAAAAAAAAATGAACGTTTTATATGCAATATTTCCAGAACGAATGGGTCTAGAAGAATTTAAAATTGGTATATTTGACATTAAATGGAAGTTAGATCCATTTCGATTGAAAATTGAGTGGGGGAACACCCTTTAACAGTCCCAACAAACTGATGGTACAGGGTATGTCGAAGTCGTGAACTGTCGACTGCAATTATTTACTGTAATTTTTGGAATTTAAATTCAAATAACTGTTGCAAAGTAGTCAGGGTTTTACAATTGTGTTAAAAACATTCCAAATAATACCGAAAATTTGTAGTGTTATTAACACAAAACACAAATAAAAATATGCTACATGTGCGACGATTTTTATATACATAGGCAAGAGTATGGCAATCTCGGCAAACTTTTGTTCATACAATTTGTTTTTGTAATTTGAAATTTTCGTTTGCTAGACCTGCTATCTGCTACAGATGCGAGAACTACTGAATACCCTTACTGTAAAGATAAAGTAGTGAGGTACAAAAGTCGGCATACAGCAACAACATTTTCGCTTCTGGCAAACTTGAAACAGATACAGATAGACATGACCTCTGGACATATACGAAAAATCATATTTTTTCAATAGTTTCAAACTCTAGAATAGACAGAGTGACACGGCTGTATATCATCGTATGTCATCGATCTGATTAAGAATGTATGTATATAATTTCTATGATGTGAGGTTCATCATTATATGTGTTGCAAACATCATGACACAATTAATATAATTCTAAATTAAAAATCCGAAGTTAAATTAAGCAATTTTCAATTATGGTTAAATAATTGAAAATCTCTGATAGCTCTTTGATTAAACAGTAGCATAAAGAAAGCAAGAAATTAATTGAACGCCACATGAAAGATTAAATTGAATATTATTTAAAGTCACTCTATGTGAGCTACACAGAGACGCAGCATTTTTGTGATACAAAAAAAAAAAAAAAAAGAATAGTAATATTAAATTAAATTAAAGTGAACACAAAACGTTGAGTAGAAAAGCTAAATACCTTACAGACGTTGGATTATGCAATATGGCGAATAAATCTCAAAACTTCAATTATATTTTTAAAAAAGGCACAGCTCCCTAAGCTTAACTGAAACCGTTCTTTGATTTTATCCCTCAACTTTATGCCAACAGACACTTGACAATGTCTTCTGACAAGCGTTAGCTTTGTCATCACCGTCACTGTCATTGTCATTGCCATCTAAGTCGTTGTCAACATCATTCACGTTGTTAGTTGAAAATATAAATCATTTATTAACATACTCATAATAATGCAAGCGGTATAGCATACAGTCAGGAGACATAGAGGCAACAAAGAATGGGGTTTGTAAAAGCTTAAAATATCTACTTGAAAGTGACTTTGAAAACATGGGCATTGCTAAGGGCCGCATAAGATACGAGATACTTAAAGCAGAATTTGTGTAATCAAAGTCGCCAAAATGTCTACTTTGCTTGTTGGCGTCACCCAAAAAAAGGCAACACAAATCACAATCCTTTCGTGTCTTTTGCATGCCTAAGTCTGATTTGGGATTCTTGCCGTGGTCAGCGCTGCAATACCATTGTTGTTGGTGTTGTTGTTGCACGCTCAACATGCCACATTGCCGCAATAAAATTCCAAAAATCAGCACACACACACACCCATCCACAGATTATCGTCATAGTTGTAGGCGCTTCTTCAAAGCGTTTATCACTCCTCGGTCTCATGCTTTTTGCTTTTGCGTTCTTAGGAGCGCAATTTCTGACATTGTCTCTAAGACAAGGCCGCATTTTGTGTCACTGGGAAGCACAAATCGGCGCATGACCGCAAGGCAATTACCAAACGGACCGCAAATTCTGCCACAACAACTTAAAATATTTTAGATACAGACACACCCAACCACCCAGACAACACATTTACCTAAATGTAACAGATAAATAGAAGATATGAGTGCACACGCATGTTCATGAGGTTGAGTTGTTGATGGTGTGTGATGTATGGAAGTGAAAGGCCTGAAAGACACAAAGCATTTTACGAGTTGTTGTCGCTGTTGGGCACAAGTGTTTTCCTGAGTTGACAGACAATCTCCAATCTCCAATGAGGCTTTAAATCCTTCGCCTTTAAACATGCACCATTGGCTGCGCCCGTCTTACAGTTTACACAAAATGAATCCAATTATGTGCTTAATCACTAAGAAGGCTCAAACCACACACAGATACACACTCACACATGACAGAGCCGCTATAAAAAACCAACCTCGACGTCGACGCCAACTGTCAGCGACGTGTAGCATCAGCGTGACAGACTTCAACGACTTGGCAGCAGCAGCGGGTGGCGGTGATGACTTGGGATGCGTTTGACATGACTGCGTGGGTACGCCAACTTTGAAGTGGACTTTTGGTTGAGCTGGGCGGGCAGCGATAAGCAAGAAGCAGTTTGCCAAACATGTGTGTGTGTGTATGCCCTGGCAGCTTAGGGCGCCTGATAGTCTTGGCGCGAGGGTTGCCAAATCTGCCAACGTCCCCTGCCACTGTCCCGGAACTGCTCATGTCGTTAAAGCATTAAATACTTTTCATACGCTGTGAAATTTATTCATGGCTGATTTTTAAAAGTAACACACACATACACTTACGTAAGGGCACACACACACACATACATGCTCACAGTAAAAATGACACATCAACAGGCAACTTTTTCGGTTGACATCCTCATTTTGGGCGTTGCGTCTCCTCGCCTTGTCCTTTGTTGTGTTGAGTCGTGTTAAAATCACTTTTCAAAAGCTATTCAATATCGGCTTTAAATATTTCCCTTTTTTTGTAGTTGTTGTACACATTTCGCTTGTGTGTGTTTGTGTAATTTTTTATGTTGTGCCATTTTCTTTTTTTGGTATAATTTTGTCGTTGTTTTTGTAGCGATTTTTGGGTTTTTGTAACAGTGATCCAATCATTGGTTAAATGGAGAGTAAATTTGTAACGTGTAAACAGCACTTGAAACAGCACCGCCGGCCGTCTCAGCCCTCCAGCGACACACGTCTACACTTCTGCATGAAATACAATCTGACTGTAAACCTTCGTTCGTTCACTCAGTCGTTCACTCGTTCGTTCATTCATCGGTTCGTCAGTTCGTCGTTTGCATGCCACGACGATGAAAAATATCCCTCACAGCAACTTTCGTTTGTTGAGCGTATTTGTTATGTCATACAAACACATGTGTATTTATCTGCCGCTCGATGTGCTATAATGAATTTTGTACACGCACACGAACACAAGCAGAAATGTGTAGAATATGGTCAGATAGCAAGGTGACTGACGGGTATGAGTGCGGTGAACATTTACTGTCGCTTACGTTCGAATCAATTCAAAAGTTCTTTTCAACGGCAATTTAACACTTTAACGCTCAGTTGCACTTTCAATGAGAATCAACCTTTGTGTGTGTGTGTGTGTGTGTGTGTGTCTTCATTGCATGTTATTTCAGCATGCCTGTGCGTCTGAAAGACACATTTTTTGTTAGCTACCAAAAGCAACTCATCAACATCAACATGCTCAAACTTAACGCTGCCGAATTCAAATGTCGTATGTAAGTAAATATTTGAACATTTAATTTTAATTTTCAACTTTTGCCACAAACAACAAATATTTGTCAGTTTCCTCATACGCCTCACTTCCGCTTGTATCCTTTGCTTTGCTATTTGCTCTGCACTGCTTATACCATAAGCGACATTTGCTTTTCGTCATTTGATTTGCTTTGCTTTGGGGGTTAAAGTGCGTGTGACAGTTGCGAGTTGTCTGAAGCAATGAGTTAGGATCGTTCTTGGTTTCGATTAAGCTCTGAGGCGTTCTTATGTCACATTTCAAGACTATTTTGACTTCTCTCACCCTCAGCCTCTCCATCTTTTACACTATTTGACGCTCTGGTAAAATAATTAAGCACATTATTTGTACAAATTTGTTTGTGTTCATACACTCTTGCCTGCTTTTTGAAAGTTGTCTGTTGTTTGCTTTTGTGGCATAATGAATATTTACACAAAAATATTAAGGTTTTTAATATAAAAACTATAACATTATGATTATCATTAACAATAATTATAACATTTTGGTTAATCATTCAATTTAATACTTCATTTTTAATATTTGCAAACAAAAGTGTCGAACATTTCGCTTCTGTAAACTTTCTTCGCTACCTTGTTTGACTTTCCTTCTGTCTTTGAAGTGTTTCCTTGATCGAATGTCTATCGAAAAAGTTTTACTCCATGGTGTGTCTAAAAGTGTCATAGCTGTCATACTTTTGTACAATAAATATATCGGTTTCTCCTTCCTTTTGCCATTGCACTTGTTAAAAAATTTGGTTTTCGTTTTAAGTCATGTTCAATGTTTTTCCAATTTTCTACTTTTGCGGTTACTTTCAACTATTTTGGTTTTATTTTTATACTCGACTTCTGTCGCTTTTAAGCAATTGTCTTTGCGCCTTTTTGTTTCGATTTTCAAGCTTCACTGAGAGTGGAAGTAAAAAGAAAGAACAAAACCATTGCCACAACTCGAACCAACCACACGGGCATACAATCAACCAATTTACTGCTTTACTATCGGATTTTGTCTGTGCTCAGTTAATGGGTATGTACATAGAAGACCCGAGGCTGGCATTAAATGTAGGCTTCAATCGGTTTTGCTACTGTTGCCTGTTTTGCGACCAAAATACTTGTATCAAAGTCGAATATCGAAGAATACTGGCACATTTTTATACCCTACTGCACATTAGGGTTATAAGGAAATAGTAAGTTTGTGCTCCGCTAACAAAGAAAAATAAGTAGTGAATTTTTTCTATTCAGCAATTTATTTGTAATCGAAATTCTATATATTTATTCACACTCGCGGTGTCCATTTGATCGTATGCAATGAATTTGGACACCATACTATATTATATTATATTTTTTTGGGACTATTGAAATTTAACATTGGACAGATTAAAATAATAATTCGAAATAATTTGAAAAATATGTAGTTTTCAAATAGATATGCTGATAGTAGAAGTAATATTGACAAGGGTATATGAAATTCGTAGCACCAAATCTTTATTTTTGCTTGTGTATATTCTACTTTTTTTTTCTTTTTGTGTAGAAATTTGTACATTTTGATTTCATGCAATGTTCGATTCGTATTTGCAAACGGAAGTCAAAAGACTTACAACATCAACAATAACACAAAAAGTACAACAAAAAAATGGGGAAAAAAATATATAAGTATAGATGTACATACATATACATATATATCACAAAAACCACAACTCCAAGCTTGATTGCGCATACGACACGTTAGCCTTCCACTCTTCTATGCTATTCTCTTTTTGTCTATGTATCTCTTCCGCTCGTTCTGCTTGGTTTGCTTATTGGCGTTTGGTGGCATTTTCATTTGAATGCTTAAAGTAACTTGTTGTTGTCTATTTCGCATTTCTTGCTGCTCCTTCCCCTTGAACAATCGCCGCCTTGCACGCTTTTTTGTTGTTCTTCGTTGCTTTTTTTTCTGTTTGTCGTTAAAATATCCTTTTTGAGTTTCCGCAATATTTAGCAAAAGCAGAATGAGAAACAAAGCAAGGCAAAAAGTTGTGTCTGCATTTCATGCCACATGCAAAGCATGACAAGGCGGGCAAGTGCGACGCGCTTCTACGTCACATGCCAACCCGCATTTGCCACTAAATCAGCCTCTTTATGCTCGAAGACTTGTTCAGTTTTTTTTCTACTGTTTTCCTTTTTTTTTTTCGTTTCTTTTCGTTGTGCCTGTGGCGCTTTTCTGGTTGTTTTTATGGAATTAATTAAAACTTCTGTTTGCGCTCATTTTGTATGCGCGTTTGTTCGATCGGCGCCGACACGCAGTCTGCCCGTCCGTCTTGCTCTACGAATGGTTTAGGCAGTAATGCTTCTGCAAAAGAAAGCAAGCAAGCAAAAAAAAAAAAAAAATCTATCTCAATAAAACAATTGCTGAGACAGCATAGGGATTTGGGACACTGACTTGTAACATTGTGAAACTTTTCTACTTTGCTACTTCTGTCGAACAAGCAACAAAGGCAATTGTGATCAGTTGACCCATTTGCGCATACATTTTCATATACTCGTATATCAACAGTATAGTTTCGATAAAAGTCGTTGTCATTAATGATTTCGTTTTCTATACACTAGACTTGAAATTCTAATACTAAAAACGAAACCAACTTTTTTGGCTTGCATACATTTACAGTTAAGCATTTTTTTTTTTATTTATATATTTTTTTTAAAGCCTTCGTCTGCAAAGGAAATCATTTATTTGTTCATTTCAACGATTTAACCTAATTTCCTGGGCGTTACTTTGCCGTTTGGCCCTAAACAACAAATTTCGGGCACAACTTTATTAGCCGTCCGTCGGTTTAACGATGCCGTTGAAATGAACGCTTTCAAATGTCCTGCGACAAAAAAAAAACAAACTCATTTCGCTCATCAGCACGAGCAATCAACATGTTTTGCGTGGCTCACCTGTGCCTCCTGGCAAAACATATTTAAAACGCCCACTAACACACGCAAGCACACACACACATTCATACACACATACAGGTGAACAGACAAAGCGCCTTACGTGTTTTTGTCCTGTCGTTAGCTCGTTTGTTTGCGCTTTCATTTGCTTTCGTTCGCTTGCTCGGTTGCTCGTCTCTTCGTGCGTCAGTTGTAGTGATTTTATGCATTTTATTATCTGCCTTAGTCACGTTTCAATTTACGGCCCATTGGCGGTTACAATTTGCAATCACGTTTTTGTTGCCACTCTTCTTCTTCTTCTGCCCACATTTCAATGAAGACTTCTCGTTCCAAAACCACTTACCCCCTACCCCAAGCCTCTTACCTCATTTACTCGTGCTTTGGCATTTCTTTTGTTCTTCTGACTACTTTTACATGCAACACGACTCATTTTACCGCTTTGTTTTTGTTGTTGTTGCTGTTATTTTTGCTGTTAAGTATACGCCATGTTGAGCGTTTTTCTTCTAGCATTACCAGCTGTTTCTGTTTCTGTTTCTGCCTCGGCTTCTTCTTCATCATCATCGTAAACGTCAACGTCTTTGTCTTTGTCTGATATTCTATTCCTTTCTCTGTCCCACAAAGCCCTAGAACTCATTCAGTCGCTTGAGTTCCTCCACTTACACGGTTTGTTGCTTTACTTTGTTCCTGGGCTCTGCATAATTTTTTTCTTAGTTTATTTTTTTGTTTTGTTGTAGTTGTTGTTTTTGTTATTATTGTTTGTTTTGTTTTGTTGGCTTGTCTTGTTTTAGTTTTGAATTTATTGCCATTTTGCAATTTCCAACAATTTTCAGCACAATCCCTCCACATCTCTACCCCGCCGCCCAAGCGTTTCACTACATTCAACAACACATTGAGCCGAGCCATACCGAAATTCACCTGCAGACCCTTTTTATTTCTTATTTTATTCTTTGAAAATTGTAAATGCGGTCTTGGTCTGTTTATCTGTCTGCGTCTGGTTGGGTCTGCCACATGCCACATGCCCCACGTTCCGACTGACGACTCCGCTCGCCTTTCATTCGCTTCATTGTTTTTTACAGTTTGATGGCGCCTCATGGTTCATTGTACGCTTCTCAGTGCTTGTTGTCATTGCTGTTGTTGTTGTTGTTGCTACTGCTGTCCTAAGCACATTTTTTTTTTTTTTTTTGTTTTTTGTATGCGTTTTTGTACACCTGTAGAATATTATTTCGCCTACGTTGCCTCATTTGCACCAACAACAAAGCAAAGCAGAAGGCACGTCCTCTGCCTGCCTCAGCCTCATCCCTTTACTGTACTTTTCCGATCCCTTACATTCTCTCTTTTGTCCCCGCTTTTATTATTTCGCTCCAATGGTTCTGTTCAGTTCTTTGTTATGCTTTGTGGCATTTTGTCAGTGGCACTTCCTCAGCACTTTGCTATCTCTCTCTCTCTCTTCCGTTCACCCTCTCTGTCTCTTTAATATTCCTTTTGCTGCCATTGTCGTCGCTGTTGTTGATGAATCGTAAATTTTAACTTTTTATTACATAATTTCTGTCATTACCGTCAAAGTCCCTTTAACCTTTTGTCGGTATTTTTCTTCGTCCGTTCATCTCTTCCTCTCTTCCTCTCTCTCTCTCTGTCACCCACTTACTCTTTTTGTGTGTCGTTCGGTCGGTCGTTTAGTTTGTCTCACTACATCGTTACTTGTTCTTCCCCTCTTTCACTACCGAAGATCATGTCGTGCGTGAGTTGAGTAAATGTACCGCACGTTTTATGCAATATTCCTAATGACTTCAATACGTTTCCGTCTCTGGCAACAACAGCAACAACAACAACAACACCAATGATGGCTTTCGCGATGATGACGTTGTCGACGACTGTGACTTCGACTTCGACTGCGACTTCATTTGCGCGCCCGTTGAGTTACTTTTATGACCAATTTTTGCTTCGTCCTTGCGCTTGCCAACATTTCAGCTTTGTTTTCTGTCGAGAGCGCTAACGGTAATTTAAAATGTAATTAGTTTAAGTAATGAACATACTTTTGGGCGTTGAACTCACCTTTAGTTTTCGTCATTGTTGCCTTTTTGCACTCTTTGCACACTTCTTATTCACTTTATGTGATTTTTTTTCTGTTCTGCCTTTTTATTACTCTTGCGTCGCAGTGCGCTGAATTCGTTACATTTAGCTTCTTGTTCCTTTACGTTGGCAAGGCGACTCAACGCAACGCAAAGCCATACACTTGTCTTGGCTTTTGCTGTTTCGCCTTCTTCACTTTATTCTTATTCTTGTACTTACTTCATTTTCGTTTTCATTTGATTTTTAATGTGCCACAATTCTGTTTTCGCTTCTTCGCTTTTCTCGCTTTTATTCAACGATAAAAAATCATCATTATTTTACACATTTTAAATGAGTTCGCCGCTTCGCAGCTTCTCAGGCATATTGTCTTGGCCGACACTTGTCAACTTTGGTCGCCCTCCGCCTCAGTCATAATTTTTAATGCGTCGCTTTTTTATGCTTTTCCTTTCATTACACATTTTCTGGCCACGCCTTCAATCTCAACTGCATAATTCTTTATTAGTCTCATAAATCATGCAAAGTACTTTGACTTGAAGTTGGTCTTTCGACGAGAGCATTCTACTTTGTGATTTGCGTCCATTTCAACACAGACATCTAATTAGCCTCGAAGCTTTGTCATTGGCCACTTTGGTCTTGCTTGGTGCTCTCATTCTTATTCTTCTTTTCTTCTGCAGTCTTTCATGCTATTGTCGTTGGTTTCGAACGATCTCTACTCACTCGAATTTGCTTCATTAGCGCAATTTCCGCGTGCTTGTCAGGCACAACAATTGATTTCCGCGTCAATATTTTTTTGTTTGCAATTTCGTTAGTTTTGTTTTTTTTTTCGCTCACTTTTGTTGATTTAACTGAATTTTTGCTTGTGTGTCCTCTCGCGAAATGTTTGCCGAGTGTTCTAAGTTGCCTCAAGCCGCCTCAATGCACACTGACCTCCTCATCATTATCATCATCATTATTATTATCGTCGTTGTCGTTGTCATTCTAGTCGATGATTTGTGTTTACACAAGCAGTTACTGACAGTAACGAGTTATTCCGCTTGAAAAGTGCACAAACACACACACACACACGTACTCACATATATATGTGCTTAAACACACAATGAGCAAGGATAGCCGACACTTGCCTGCATGTCCTTTTTGTGCGCTTATATATATGTATGTGCACATGTATGTATGTCTGTCTATCAACAATTGTGACATTTTGTTGGCAATATTTTATTTTATGTTGTCATTACAGTACGAATAGAAAAATCGTTCCAAAAAAAAGACGGAAATGCTTTAAGTTTATCTTCTTTTCTTCTTTGCTACTTCATGTTTTTCAACTATTTCGTTGTCTCAGTCACACACATGCTGTTGCTAACTCTTTTCTTTAATGTTGTTGCCTTTTTTTGTTAACTTTGTAACTGTATTTATGCTTGCAAGTGTTGCATTTCATCTGCCCCTTCCACCTTCTATCGCTACTCAGGCACGCCGCTTCACTGCTTTTTCGCATGCCTGCACGTGTCTTACCAAAGTAATCGATTCTGTTATCGATGATGTTTGCAATAATGCCTTCAATGTTGCTTCTTTTGCTGCTACACATTTTTTACTTATTGTTGTTTATTTTTTTGTTTCTTTTCATTGCTTTATTCGTATTTTTGTTTTTTTTTTTTTGCTTTAGTATGATTTGCCTGCCGAATGCACAACGAATTATTTGCATTTCGCTTTTGCTGCCATTTTGTAAGAGCGTTGCAACGTCACTTCCGCTTCGTCTAACATTTTGCGCTTTCTTTTCATCATCATCATCATTGTTGTTGCTATACGAATAGGAATACAAATACGTATACGTGCATATGTGCATGCCATTGCAATATGATTACCTACGCTTCGCTTCGCTTTCAAACATG
Source organism: Phortica okadai (assembly GCA_034638295.1). Classification (NCBI taxonomy): domain Eukaryota; kingdom Metazoa; phylum Arthropoda; class Insecta; order Diptera; family Drosophilidae; genus Phortica; species Phortica okadai. Next base: position 45,657,035 of record CM067849.1, on the reverse strand, counting down.
TGCTCTTCTTACGTTGCCCTCAACTAAAAGATATTCAGCACGTGAGCCGAACAAATAAATGTTTGTTTTTTGTTCTATTTCTTTTTTTCTCTTCATTTTATAATAGAAAAAGAACAAGTTTCTGTTGTGTTGTTGTTGTTGTTGTTACAAGCAGCACAATTTAAATAAATACATTTGTACATGAGTAGCACAAAAAATGAAGAAGAAAAAGTATGTTTTATGAAATGCGAGCCAAAAGCATTGAAAGTATTGAAAGAAAGTAAGCAAAGCATTTCAATGCAACGAACAAATGCCAAGTAATGCCGAAGAAGCAGAAGAAAGCAGCGCGCCTATTGATATGCAACGCTTTGTAACATCATCATCATCATCGCCAGAGTGGAGAGAGAGTTGAGTCTGCTTGCATGCACGTTTGAATGATGCCAAGCCCAACGATCAAGCCGACTTGGCTTCGCTTCGCTACGCTGCGTTAAGTTGAGGAGTTGACTTGAGTTGAGTTGAGTTGAGTTCAATTCAGTTCGATTTGTTTGTGTACTTTTGCCATTCGATTTACTTTTAGAATTGCGTTGCGCATTGATATATGTATATTTGTCTGCTGCTATGCAAACACACACACATACTCACAGCAAATATGATGCAAATGAGTGCGGTGTTAGAGTTTCCTCTTCTTGGCTTGTTTTTGCAACATTTAAGTAAATAAATTATGTGTGTTTAACTGTAGGCACTTTTAACTTTCTTCAATCAAAAGCACTTCAAAACGCATCTACTTGAGTTACTCGCAGTAATTTCATTTAGTAATTTTCAACAAATTATTCCCACATTGAGCACAAATTCTGATCTGTGTGTGTGTGTGTGTGAGTACAATGACCATAAATAATATTAAATACATTTATTTATTCATTAAAATTCATAGCTCAATGAGCATGCATAAATATAGAAACACGCAAAATGAACATAAATGCAAAAACTAAACTAATTATCACACCCATATGCACACAGGGGTGTAATAAGCAGAGGTGTGCATTAATGAATGAATGCATGAAAGTATGAGTATAATTTTTGACTCATTTTTGCTTGGTCATTGACTTTGAGTAATCTAATTTATTTTGTTAATTTACGCATTCGCGCCTTTATTGGCATACATATGTACATCTATCTAAAGACACACACTCACACACACACACACACAGCCATAGTTGATTGCTTAGCATCTTAGGGCAAAATGTGCCTTGTTTGATGTTTTTGACCATCATACATTTAATGTCGTCGCATGCATGATATATAAGCTACAACAACAACAACAACAAACAACAATCTGTGTTACGCCCACCAAAAAGTCACGCCTACTGTAAGACAACATTTCCCAATGGTTCGACACATTAATGGACATCGAAATAATCAAAAACTAAATTTTGTAACAACAGCAAAGTGCAAAGAGCTGAGAGCACAAAGTCCTGCGAGATTGCTGTGCAACGAACTGACTGACTGACCAAATAAACTGAAGCACACGCTCAAAATGCAAACACACACACATACGTAGAGCTCAACCACATATGTATATACAATTAATGTAAGCATGTGTGTGTGTGTGTGATGTTTGGCTGAACTTCGCACCGATTCGGAATTCATGAATTCATTCATAAATTATTGCTCCCAATGCAGTCATAAAGTGTGCCGAACCGAAGCGTAGCGAACCAAACCGAATCGATTCGAATCACGTTGCGTTGTGTTGAGATGAGCGAGGCTCGCCAGGCAGCAAGACCTCAGCTCGTTAATGCGTAGCATATCGCAATGTATGCATGTGTGTGTGTGTGTGTGTGTGGGTTGGTTCAGGTGCTAAATTATATGTTTGCTGATATTGCAATTCAGTATGCAAAAGTGGGCAATTATGGCAACAATGCCAACCGACAAATCCAAAAGTTATTGCCACCAACAATATGTTTATGTACTTGAGCTTTGGCGATTGTACAATGAAAATGAAACGTAAAAGTATCGATGATAAGTAAGATGCAAACTTAAATGTGAAAAGAGAACAGTAATGTTTCTCCAACTTTTGCCACAAAAGTTGACCTTCAGCGCACTTGTCATGCATGCCAACGACACAATTGCAATTTAGGCGCATTGTCTGCTTATACTTGACTACACCAGAACACCCCCAGCCCACGCATAAAACAGCGCCATCGAGCAATCAGTGAAAGCCGAAATATGCGAATGTATGACAAATGAATTGATCTGGCAATGTCGCCAATGTTCGAAAGCGGTTGTCAGCGTCGACGATGATGCTGCATTGCCAACGGTTATTGCATTTGACATTTTGCTGTAGGGGAGTGGTCGCGGCAACACAAGTCACTGCATTGTTTGTGTAGAAGAGGAACGGGAAAGTGGGGTGTGATGGAGTGGAGTGTTGTGTGTTGCCTAACAAAACGAGAACCTTTCATGTTGTTGGAAACAAGTCGAACATGTCATATGCCACACACCGCTAACGAATCGCAACATGTAAGCTCATATTATTGACTTTCTGTTGGCAATAAGCGAACGCATAAAATCGTCAAATACCGCACAGGAGCGTAGCGTTTGCTTAGCGTCAATAAGAGGTGCCTTGTAATTTGTCAAACCTTCAATTTGTTTGTCACAATTGACACATCTCTTTGCCGGTTGGCAAGAATTTATCTTTGTTGTTTTTAAGGCCCGCCGCTTGTGCAACGCTTCGCTCCTGTGGCTCTGCTTCAACGACAATTGTTGGCATAACATTTTGTGTTTCATGTCCATGCGCCATGATGTCAACTTCAATTAGTTGCGTGCATCACATTGTCACTGCTTGCCCTCACACACCCCCCCAAAACACGTGACCTGTCCCAAACGCTTGCTGAAAAACTGATTTCTCCGAAATGTCAATCGCCAAAGACACTCAACGCTTGTATTTATTAAAGCACTCATACCTGAACTTTACCGCCATCCTTGTCAACATTTATTTGTCCATTCTCTCTCTGTCTGTCTCTCTCTCTTTCTGTGCGAGACACGATCCTTGTTGATTGCATATGAAAATTGACAAGTAGCAGCCCCGTAGGACATATGTATCTGTGTCGCTGTGTGCGTGTGCGTATGTGTGTTTTTCTTATATGAGTCTTTCTGTTGGTGTTGCCATGTTTGTGTTTACTTTTCAAGTTGGCATTTTGCAAAATGTAAATGCAATTCCCACAATGCTGAGTTACGGCAGCGACAACAACAACAATAACAGCAACGTCGACGACGTAAGATTCAAGTTATGCAAGTCATTTTTGCTTAAGGATTTACAGCTAATAACAGTTATGCAAGTAGAGCACCGTAATGAAGATAGGCGGGCAAAAGAAAAGGACTGATGAAAGTTTGACTCTTTCTTGACGTTTTACATGTGTTTCAAAAAGGTAGAAATAAGTGCCATCACATGTAAATTTCTGCAACTTTCTAATGCAATTCAAAGTCTCACCGACATGTCACATTGATGATCCAAAGTATGGAATTTTTTGTAGTACTCTTATGGTTTCACTTTTTTCCAGTAGATTAAAATTAGGAATGAATATCAATTATTCGATTTATTTATTGAATTTTTAACTTTGAAATTTTTTTTCGCAGAATTTTCTGAAAATTAAGCGATAAATCGATTTGTAAGGTTACAAAAAATTGGATAATCGATTATTTAAAAAAAAAAAAAAAAAAAAATCAATGTTTTGTTGGTCGAATACCATCCCTAATGAATATCTAGTCCATTAGTACGACAATTAAGCCTATTTAGGTATTTTTTTTTTTTTTTTGAGTTTTTTCAATTTCATTCTTAATGAATGGGATATTGAAATCTCTGTGTATTGAATAATTTGTCACATATCATGGAGCTTTTTATTATTACTGTTTCACTCAGAGGGATAACAAATTTATTGATGAGTTATTGTAAAAAAAATTGTTTTTAGTAGCAATGTAGTTTGTATTGAATTTATGTGACGCTAAAATCTTCTCGTCGCTTCAATTACATTTCACATCACACATACAACATGTTGTACATTAATACATTAAACTTCTTGCTCGCACTTTCTGCTCAATCTTGGATTTATGTTATCCCATGACATATTTGCCCTTTTGCTTATATATTTGTCGCTTGCATAAGAATCAAACTAAGAGTTAAAATCACTCATCACTCACCGTCGTTTGCCATGCGTGTCTGACACTTATACTCCAGGTACCACACCCCTCTGTTGCTACACTCTTATTGCCGACGTTTATTGTCATTTCTAATTTATTTTACTGACATTCATTGTCCATTTAAGATTTACCTACACCCGAAAGCAATTTTACTTGCGCATGTAGCATACGTGAGTGCTTAAGTGTGTGTCTGTGCAATATATTATCTATGTATGTATGTTCGAAGTTGTTTGTATGTCAGTGCGTGTGCACTTTATTGGCTAACTGCTGTAAAATTGATAAAGTTGACTTTCAACATAATCAAAAGTCATAAATTTTGTAGTCAGTAAGGTTGTTGTTGTCATTGTTGTTGTTGTTGTTGCCTGTGTTCATGTATTGACTTTACAGCTGTTCTCGCTTAAAATGTTTAAACCATACGTATATAGAAGTATAGTTTAATCCTATGTCTATGTCCTATGCCATTGTTTCTGCTTACCGTTTACCGTTATTGCAAAATTTATTTGTGACTTGCAGCATAAATGATGTTGCCACCCTGCGCCACCAACACACGCTCAACTACACTTTACCAAAAAAGGAATTAGGTCAGCAGCAATTTTGTCGATTTTCCGCTTTGCTTTTTTTTTTTTTTTCTATCTCTGTAATAAAACTTAGTCAAGCACTTGTTTGCTATTGAACTTTTTTTTTCTTTTGACCTTCTCTTCCTTTTTCTTTTTTGGTTTTTCTAATTTTTTTTTTTTTTTTTCATTTTCATTAACTAAAATAAATATTGAATCCACGTTGCCCTCAAAATACTCACCTCACGTTTGTGTTATTTTTTTTTAACATACTTTGAGTCAAGAATTTTTTGTTAGAAATTATTTAGACAATAGTTAAATATATGCTCACACACACACACACACACAGATTTTGACAGATTTTATTTCGTGTACAAATGATGACAGTTTGTTTGCCTTATATTGACAATGTTGCCTAATGTCCCGCATCTGCCCAACTCCCCTACGTCAACGCCGAAATATTTCCTTGTGTTCCGCTATAGCGCTTGATGATGATATTGATATTGATGTTGATATTGATGTCGATGATGATGATGATGATGATGATGATGATGATGATTGTCGAGGCATGCATATGTCTTATTTGTCTACTTCTGTCAGTCAGTCTGTCGGTCTGTGGATTGTTGACTGCCTGTCTATCTTTTGTTGTCGCTCTTCCACACTCTCTCGCTCTCTATCACACACACACACACACTCACATTCAGCGTTTGCTTTCATCACTTTTGTATGTCTTCTTGCTTCCTTGCTCGCTTGCTTGCCTCTCTTGACTGTTTGCTTGATTTCTCTGCTTGTATCACGGAAAATATCAAATTTCAATAAATCAAATTCAATTTGAACGAACACACACACACATTCAATGACATGGTAGCATAGTGCCGTCTTGGCTCACTTTAGTGTGGAAGCAGCTCGCTTGCTTCATTGGATACGCTTTGTTTTTGCAGTTACAATATTTGCACAGTTATATGAGACACTTTGGTGCTTTGTTTGTTTGTTTGTTTGCCTGTTTGTTCATGCCGATTTGTATTTGTGCATAATAGCGGCCATCTTACTCTAGCTTACAGTGCTTAATGGCTTGCTCTTGCTCGCTCTGTCTCTCTCTTTCTCACGGCCGTGTATGTTTCTAAGAGTTTTGTAATTGTGTTTGTGTTTTTGATTGTCATCAGTTGAAGCAGAAGCCGAAATAGAATCGAAATAGAAATTGTGCCGACTAAAACTAAAAGCAAAGTTAGTAAAAGTTAAAGAAAAAGGACCACTCGCGTACTCACACATAAACACACACAAGCAAACGCAAATATAAATTCGAAGCAAACATAAATTGAAGTTGCTTATGACTCGAGGGCATAATTTATTTGCGGCTGAATTTTATTGTTTATTTTGATATCATCAGCAATGCTTTTACAAACGCACAGACACACACACACACACATACATATAAGCATATCAAGTTCTTTCGTCGCAAGCAATCATGATTTAGCTGTCTCCGCCATTTTGACTAGAAGAAAAAAATGAAAAAAGATGACTCAATTTGCTTCCAGCGGCGCACTTCAATTGCCAACAGATTGCAATTTATTTGCCGTACTTGTTATTACAATGGTAATAATATTATCACTGACATTACTTTGCATACGAAAGCAACACAGAAAAGGTCAGACAGACAGAGTAAGAGAGGGAGAGAGAGAGCGAAACAAAAAAGGAGACGAAGCACAATTGGCATCTAATTAGTCGATGTCGCTTGATGTTTTCGCCCACGCGGCGTATGAGCAATTTCAAGTAAGTAAATATTCATAAACAGGAAGCGAAAATAAATGTTATTCTGCAGACGGAAGTGGAATTGTATTCAATTATTTTATATATTTTCTTTCAATTTACCTTGGCGTGACGTGCTCCTATAAAGTCTAACAGAGAGTTGAACGAAGCAGAAGGAGAAATCTAAGCCATGGGTAAGAAAAGAAAATAAAAAAATAAATAAACAAAGAAAAATTAACAAAGAAATAAAATCGTCACAGTATAGTCTTCACGAGCATATATTATTATTATTTCATTTCTAGAAAATTTAATATGGTGGCTTGTGTACATTTTCATAACTTCCGCTTTGTAAAAAAAAAAATAAAATATAAAAATTAAATTTGAGAGAAGCTACAATGACAAACGGCTAACAAGGAACACACAACATAAAAAATTTCGCTATTACTTATTTAAACTGTCTTAGCTGGTTTGTAAACTAACCCACATTTTTATAGCCACAGCATTTTATAGTCCTTCAGGTTAATCAATGTTAATGAAATATTTACTAAAAAAGGACAACTGCAATGACATGTATGCAAGCCAATAAGTTTCAAGTCACAAGCGCTAATAACATATGAAATATTTCACACAAAAATTCTTCTCCTCCTGCCTTCCATTAAGCTGATGTTTTTTGCCACTTCACTGTAAAATTCAAAAATGTCCATTTTCATTGCTGTCGAACCGCATAATTTTTATGACATCATCTTCTGACATTTTAACACAATTTCGTTGCCATTTTTGTACAACGACATATGTACAAATTTTGTCATTAAAGCATATCAACAAAAAATCAGAAAAAATAGAACACCCACGCCATTTTTTGCTCGTTTGATTTTCTAGGTGCATTAAAAATAGATTGCTTAGATTTGCGCATATCCTGCAGCGCAACACATTTCAAGGACATACGGATGCTATGCAAATATGTCGCAGCAAAGCGACTTCCGGTCTAAAGTTAATATATCTAGCTTTGTGTACTTCCGGTTGACGTTTCTCTTTTTGTCATTTTTTTTTTGTGATGAAGTCTATGAAATAACGGTTCATTATTGTCCGACATGTTGTACAACAGCGTCAACTGTACGAAGAAGAAGAAGCAGAAGTGGCACCATTTGGCAGCCAAAGGAAATCATAAAAATGGCAGTGCTCAAAGTGTCACACTGGAAAAAGAAAATGGCGCGCGCGACACAATTTTTCATTGGCGATGAACTTCGCACTTCACTTCCGCTGAGCTCTTGTTGCACATTTATTATTTTGCAAAAAAGGACAAAGAGAATAAGTGCGTTTATATGCCATTGACGTTCCTCACTCGACCCTCTTTCGACCTGAGGCCGACAATTGCATTACGCCACCGCCCCCCGCTGTGTGTACTACAGTGTGATGAATGACGTTCATTTGTGTGATGTAACAAGAAGCAAAAAAAATATAAATTAAAAAATAAAAACATTTTTTAAACAAAACTGAGGACAACTCACTTTAGCTGAGATAACTTATATCAACATGAGTGCCATGTGGCATGACAGGTACATACATACATATACATACAAGCGAGCATCATGGGCGGTGCATTAGTGCATGATTTCTGTCAAGGATCATATGAGAAGTATGAGAAAGAGATGAGCTGACAACGATTTGCGCGCAAATTTACAATGCCACAAGTCGCTGTTTGCCAACGATAATCGTTTTTAATTATTGCTCGCGTGTGCTTTTTTGCGACCGCCATACCACCAACACACACTCACACGCAAACAGACACACAAAGTATCAGCAAATGACCAAAAATTTATTGAATTGTCGGCCACAAACATTTGCGGCATGCTGAGTGCGGCCAACGGTTTGAGCCAACATGCGCTGAGCGGGTGCGTGGGTGTGCTAAAAAATTTGTTTGTGGCTGGCAATGCAGTTTTTGTTGTTGTTGTGGTTGTTGTTGTTGTTGCTGCTGCCGGAAAATCCATTAAAATGTAAGCTGGTATAAAAAATATTTTTTTTTTTATTGTAAAATACTTAATGAATGCCTTCATGCAAATGGAGAGCGTATAAAAATCTGAAAAGGAGCTATTTTCGGCTTTGTCGAAACTAAAATACTCTAGAAAGATTCTTATAGTTTTCTTAAAATGAATCATATCAGTTTTAAAGATAAAGGGGAGCTCCTACGCCCATTTTCTAATGAGTCGTAAAGGAAACCATTGCATTCATACTCTACTTCATGTTACAATCTTCGATTTTAAAGACTTTCTCTACATATATGGGCGGTGCCATGCCCCTCAGTCCGATTTTTGTAATGATAAATGATGAAGATTTCTTCTTCTCTGCGTTGCAAACTTCATGACAAAGTAAATATACTCTTGCAAGTGTATAAAAAGTTGCATGGATTGCAATGGAGAGAACCGTCAGCATCGAAGCCGACGTCGACGTCAACATCAGCGTCGTCATCGTCATCACCAACGTCGTTCATGCAATTCCCACGATAGATGTAAGTATTTTAAATTTTATTTGGCAAATAATTTCAACTTGTATTCGCTCAACGAGTGCGAATGCAAAATACGTAAATAAATGCATGCAGATTTCATTTGCTGTTACATATGTAAAATGGCAGCACGCAGTCAAGTGTAGTGTGCTTCCGTATGTCTGTCTGTCTGTAAGTCTGTCTGGCTGACTGGCCGTCCGGATGGCGCTTCATACATTCATTCATTCATCTGTCTGTCTGTTTGTCTGTCCGCCCATCCGTCTTAGTGCTTTCGATTATATGCAAACGATCTCTGCTCGTTACTGCATAAAATTGCAAAAAATTTTATTATTGAAATTGAAAATCAAAGAAATTCTTCCATAAGCAAACCCAAGCGGGCGTAACAACACAGAAAGAGAGAGATATCAGAGGCTATGCTTGGTTGCCTCAGCATATATACATATATATATATATATAAATATACATACAAACATATAAATAAATGTGTGCATGCGTGTGTGTTGTTGCTTGTGCTTGGGCATAGCTTTGCTTTGCTTGAGTTGGGTTCGTTTGGTGGCCCTTTCGGTTGTGTGTGAGCGCTGCAAATGGCAGCATCATCAGTAGCAGCGGCAGCGGCAACAACAGTTGGCAAGCAAATTTGAATTTGGATAATTGTGTTTTTGCTTTTGGGTTTGGGCTTGGCTTTTTCACAGACAAGTTTTGCTTTTTCATGCTTTTGAGAATTTCAATTATTTTATTAGCACAGTTGCGCAAAAGGGTCACTTGGGAGCTTGAAAGTAAAGAAATATGTATGGCAGCGGCAACGGCAGCAATAAGAAAAGCAGAAGTTCATATGAAAAAGGTCTTAGTTTATCAAGTCTTACACACGTGCCCCGCATGATGATGCTAATGCTGAAGCTATGATAATCCTGTTAGGCGGTGGGCGTGGTAAGTGCTCGAAAAAGATAGTTTTGTTTATGAATGTGTCATGCGAGCAATTAACCTATGAGAAATACAAAACAAAACATATTCAAGTTAGACATCTTTAAAAGGCTATTGTACTTTTTTGTTGTTGTTTGTTTTTTCACTTTTTTTGAGCGGTAAATAAGTGAAGTTTTAAATGATGCTTTGAATAAACCACTTTTGATTGCAATGAACTGAAATGCCAATGAGACAAAAAACACATTTCGTCAAAGTTCGCCATCAGCCAAAAAGCATTTTAATTGAGCGCTGCGTAAGAATTCATCTCGTTATTTAAGCCAGCCAGCCAACCAGCCAGCCTGACTGACTGCCTGCTTGTATGACTGTGCGCATACTCGTATGTTTGCGGCGATAAATTTCAACGACGCACTTATAAATAAAATATTTACTTCCGGCCGCCATTTTTTTGTTGTTTTTTTGTTGTTTTTTTTTTTGCTGTTGCTATAGCTGCTGATTCCGTTTTGTTTCTTTCGCATTTCTCATTTGTGCTGTGTAAGTAAAAAAGTAAACAAAGCCATAAATGAATTCAATTACATTAAGTTTTCACGCGTTCTGGTTTGCTGGCAACAACAACAACAACCCAACGTTGGTCGACCGAACACAAAGTTTTGCCCGAAGGCGGTCGCTTCATGTGTACATCTCAGCGTCTCTCTGCCCACATGCGTGTACGTTATGCTTTATTCACTATGCGCTAAAAGCATAAAAAACAAGTAAAAATTGAAACAAGCAAGACCAAAAACAATGAATGAGAAAAAAAAAAAAACAACATCGAACGAAAAAATGCTCGGCATTCGAGGCATGCGAAAGGAAGCGAAACACAGGCGGCATTTTCTTTTTGGAATTTTATTTATTTATTTTTTTTTTGTGCATGAAAGACATCTTCAACGTCGCTGCGAGCCAAGGTAGACAAGCATGTAAACTGTTGCGGTGCGTGTGTGGTCGATGGCTTAAATAAGCAACGATATGTGGCAAGCATAACTCAGTTTAATGCAGCCGAGGCAGCCGAGGCAGCAGCGTGCAGTTTATTGTCTTGCAAATAAACTTGAAAAAGAAACATGAACAAAGCACACAAGACTCAACGAAATCGAATTCAGCTGCAACGAGTCGAGTTGAGTTGAGTTGAGTCTATACTTGGCCAGTCAATTTTGAACCACAACAGGGGGGAAACGATAACAACGAAGAGCGAAACTTCTCAGAACAGTTGCAGGCTGTCTGTCGATTGCCATTCACTGTGGCCGTGCACCACTTAGAAACCCATTTGAATACACGTTAAAATGCATTCATACTGCGTTGAGTGCGTAGGTAACTAAGTTCGGTTCGATTTGAATCCCTACAGTTGACCTTAGACGTCCGGGCTTGCAGCACGAAAACGCATAACCCCAAAGTCGCGGTTAGCTATCGATACAGTCCGCTCATACCAGCGGTCGTGTTGTCGAACTTGCAGCCACTTCATACACCTGGTGAGTTGTGACATTGTGTCAGTGGCATATTCGCTTAGTTGGTGGTTAAGAGCGGTTGAATCAACGGGAAATCAATAGCTAGACAAGTGGCAGGAAGTATGAAGTATGCGTCGGACATCTGTAGCCATAATCTAGAGTGCTTGGGTTTATGTGTGCTTATGAGAACTCGTTGGTAAGTGACATTTAATTGGAAACTGAGGCAAATACATGTGGTTTTCTCAACAGTTTGCTTACTGTTGCTTTCAGTGACAGTGATTAAGTCGATTCGGTCGCTCAGTGCGGCAACGTAATAAGCTCATCGTTGAATAAATATTATGTCCGCCTTGTAAGGCCAACAGATGTGCGTCGACAACATGGATTAAGCTTTTATTATCGCATCAAGAAATTCTACTCTATTTCATAACACGTTCGCATTTATTACCTACGTATATTTATTCAAATCATATTGTATTTTCATCCAAATACTTTTACACTCAATGTTATACTTACACATTTCGTAGAAATCGCATTGATTTCTCATTTCTTTTCATCTCAGTTCTATCCTGTTCTAACGCTGTGTTTGTATTTATATTGATCGCTGGATGTGCTCAACGTAGCAGATTATCTGTTTTTTACAACCCATTCAAGTGGCTGTGAGATAAAACCATCTAAAAACTGTAGGGCATCCTATCTTCGATCAAAAAACTTCTCTTTTGCATGATACATTCCTAAATATTTTTGCCTAAGTTATCAATATTATATTTAACTGCTAAACTAATTTATTGAATTATTGGATTTCCATGTTTAATCTTGAACATATCTCTATATTATATTATACCACCGCCTCACTTTAATATCACCACAAAACACAATGAACTCTAACATAAGATCAAAGACCTATTGAAACCCCTTTCCTGCACCACAACAAGCCACAGAAATGAACTTGGTCAAGTAAGTAGCATCAGCAGCTGCATTAAAATTGACATCGTCATTGACATCTTCTAAGAAGTCGTTTGCTGCCAAGTGGTGCTTATCTTAAAATTTTATGAATGAAATGAGCAACGCGTATAAAGTTTTATGGCAAGCAGACAATTTCAACTCGAATTGTCGTCGTCGTTCTCGTCTTCATCGTCGACGTTGTAGACAACAACGTTGCCGGATACAAAAAAAAAAAAAAGAATGAGCGTCGTCTCGGAAAAAAATATCATAAATAAATGTATGTTGCATCAAAATATTTGCTTTTTGCTGTATTATTGAATTTTTTACTTTTGTTTATTTTTTTTTTCTTTATCAAAATATTCTCTAAAACATCAATGAAGGACTTTTAAATCGTTGACTCAACTTATGCTTTATTGGCCACATTTAATGGGAATTGTTATGAGTTTATATCTTCTTGCTTAAAACTGTTTATTCCCTTTGAGCTCAATATTTTAAGCCTGACAGTAATATTAAAAAACACAGAATCGATACAACTTAAGCAAAAACCAAGAAAAAGAAAACAAAAAAAAAATTTGGAAAATAACATTTTATTAATTGTATTTTATATACCGCAAACAAAAGCTGAAAGTCAAATTCAAGTCAAGAAAAAAAAAAAAAAAACTAATATGAAAAGTTGGTATACATTTAAAATAAGTTATCATGAGCATTGAGAATTCAGGATTCTTAAAAGTTTCGCTCGATGACGTCATATGTAAAAAAAAATAAAGCTGAACAAACGCATATTAGTGGTGTAATACTGACATAATTTAAAATACAAATTTGAACTTTATGTAAAAAAAAATAATCCTCTGGTCCTACGTTATGGAGCACTACAGAGCACATACGATAGTGTATAACTCAAACTTTGGGTTCTTAACATTCTGCTCTCAAACTTTGAGCTTTAAGTTAATCATGAAACTAAGATGTTAAAAGGCTAAGGAATAAATTCAACGCATATAAAATTCAGTCAAGCAAATGTCAAAATTTTGGGTTTGAGAAATTTCTCAACGAATTCCACGAAATTCATTTCTTAATTGAATAAGTAAATTCAACAGTTTTCAAGAAAATTTATTTTTATGATTCTACGAAATTCATTTAATTCAAGTGTGCAATGCAATTAAAATGCCAACTAATAAACTTGACAGCGAAAAGGAGCAAACATCAAGTCAAAGTCATTTATTTATGCCTTGTTTATTCCTGGTCTTGTTGTTGTTGTTGTTATTGTTGTGGCTGCAGTTTTCGGTTAGTAGTTTTCGTTTTAATTTTAAACACAAAAAAAAAAAATAATAATAAAGAAAAAAAAAAACGAGCGCGAAGCAAGTTCGTTCAAGAGCTGCGCAACATGCAAGTTCACTTTACCTACGAGCTCACATCCTACTTAATTATGCAGCTTAACGTGTGAGTATATCGCTGAGTGTGTTTGTGTGTGTGTGTGTATGCTTGTGCAGCACATGTACATGGCTTACTTGCTTACACCTTCGTGCATTTACCAACACTTTACCTGACCCATGCGTCCCATTTTGTTCACTTCATTTCAGAATTTAACTTGAAACTTTGGTTTTCGCTGAGCTGAGCTCAGCTAAGCTTCACTTCCGTTAATGTGTTTTGTCTATCGCGTCATTTTTTGTTCGTTTTGCTACTTCATTCGCTTTTTGCCAACCTACGTCATACAAGCGCCTTCTGCTCTCCCAGCTGCCGCTGCTCGCTCGCTCAAAAGGATCGTCGACATCGGTATAAGCATGCATAATGGAGCATCTTAAATGCAACTTATTTTGCATAGTTAAATGTTTGAGTGGCGACCAAGAGCTGCCGCCGAGGCTGCCAAGACTGACGACGTTGTGCTATGAAAACTGGCTGAAGTTCCCATTTGGATTTGGGCGTGCAGGTTGCATAAGCCTCAGACTGTACATGAAAGCAACTTGGCTCTGAGCTCAACTACTTAGTTCAGCTTTTTATATTATTATTTTTTTTTTTTTAGTTTTTGTTTTTTATTTAATTTCATTTTTTTGTATTCTATTTTGTTGTCTGCTACTTGCTTGACTGCTGTTTCGTACTTGAACTCCTATTTCAGCTGCTCAACGGCCAACCACGCCCACAAGCGGCAACCTCTTTAACCAACAATGTTTTCATTGCAAACTATTTGAAAGCGATCCAGCCAACAACAAAAGCACAACTTGGACCAAGTCGACACTCTCGACCGCCCGTTGTGCTTCTTAAGCCGTATCCAACGCTTGGCAAGCACCTTCACTTGATTCATTTATTGTTATTGTTGTTTGCGCTTTTGCTTCTGTTTAAATAACAAAAAAAAAAACAAAAAACGTTATGTTGTCTTTCATTCCTGTGTAGTTGGCAACATTTTCTTGCTGTCCTTTCCGCTCTCTATTTGAGCACTTTACTAGCGACGAGTCCAAGGCAAAGTTGCATACCACATTACAGTTTTATAATAAAAATTGTATGCAAAAAGAATAATCATTTTTATTTTTTTTTGGTTTATTTAGTTTGGTTTTTGTGCTACGCTCACTTACAGCTTATTTAACTTGACTTGGCTTCGCTTCGCTTCGATTCCATTCGCTTGCAAGTCTCACGTTTCGTTAGTATTAGATTCAATCATCGGGTTAATCATGAGCAGACAAGTCGATAGAGAAGAAGACGTCAACATCAACGTTGTCCAATATCTGCGCTTGTTGCTCTTCTTCATGTTGGCAGCCAAGTTTATTTTTTTTTTGTTGAGCAGTGACTTTGAGAGCCATTTGAATATCACCTACGTGGCGTTTGCGCAATATTTGCAATGCTTTTGTGTAATCAACGTTATGCTTTCGTAGAGCAGACCAATCTTGCACAAGTGCTAATTAGCAATTAGAGTCATTCATGCATTTCCTGCGAATAGAAGCCAACTTATAAATAGTCAAATTCAACTCAAGTTCAAATCGCCCTAATTTCTCAATTTCATATCTCAGTTTGCTCTAAATATGATAGCTAATTATTTTGCTCACTGAATATGATTTTCCTTTCATTTGCTTTAATCAAGCTCACCCAACCATACATGTCTCATATTCCACGCATATGCCCAACCCATCTACGCCCTTTGACACATAGGATGTTTGTGAGTCAGTCAGTTGACGTACGTAACACATTCTGTTATTATTTCTTGGCGCACATACAAAATAATTAGCTGCGATTTATTTTAGTTCTTGTTTAAGCGCCAAAAGCTATGCTACACATATATGTATATACACACACACGCTCATATCACATCATAAATAAAATATGTGTTCGCATGGCCGAAAAGAAAATGACAATTTGACACTTTGCCACTCTGCCACTCTGCCACGCCCTTCACAACACACACACACACACACACACAAAATGGCAAAAGCTTTGCTGTTCCCTTTGCTGATTCTTTTGCTTTTGGCCAACATTGCCATCACTTCATCATCATCGTTATCGCCATCATTGTCGTAGAACATCGTCATTGACATCGGCGTTGGCGTTGGCATTTGCTTTGGCTTTTGCGAGGCTCATTGGAGCATGAAATGTTTGGCCAAAAACAAACGAAATAATAATCACGCCCACCGAATGGTTCTTGTTATTGTTGTTGTTGGTGGTGGCACACATCTTTGGCTCTTTTCAACATTTTTATATGTTTAATTAAAGCGTGTCTACGACAATGGCAGCCAAGCAAACCAAGTCATAACACCAACAAAAACAACAACAACCATTAATGTTAGTTGCCAGTTTGAGGTTTTTGGTTTGAGTTCGTATTTGGTTTCAACTAAGCACTAAACGCCTGAACTTATGCTAGTTAAAACTGTTACACATACACACAAAAAATGTATTCATTTTGATGTGCCTTTTTTTTGTATGATTGCACACACACAAATAAGCATATACAGACACATACAATGCATGGAAGTGGCACAAGGACTCGTTGGCGTTCACTGCACATCCTTACAAAACTAAATACTATGCTTATGCCCAAGTCATGCCCATTTCCATTTCCCAACCTCTTTTCTTTTTGATGGCTTTTTTTTTCTCCGCCGTTAAGCGGATTATTTGGGCACAGTGAAATCATTTGCTCATTCCCCGCCATCTTTCGCCCCGCGGCAAACGCTATTTTTGTATTCACTGAAATTGGAATTCCTAATGAATGATCATGAGCTCTGTCGACGTCGGCTTTTTTGTTTCAACACAACGCTAAAAAAGTATGCAAGAATTTGTTGCTTTAAGTGTTGGCAACACAAAACCAAAATTGGCGTTAAAATATTTCATTATTGTATCACACAATATTTCAAACATACAAAATGAAGACATGAAATAAAACTAAGACAAGCAACAACAACAACAACAACAACAAATCGTATGTGTCATAACGCCTTATTGCATATTATAGAATTTTCAATGACAACAACATTTTCATTTGTATTTCTTTGTATGCACGAATGCATGCGTGTGCCTTGAGCCACGTTTGGTGCAAGTCGACATATGCAGATAATGTCATTTCTTGCCAAAAAGTTGTCCACATGTACGCTGCAGCACATCTTCCGTATGCGTCTCATATACTTGCAACATGACCATGATGTTGTATTGTGCTAACGTTGCCCAAAAGTGCCATAATAATTTCAAAATTAAACATCAGCAGACATCAGCGGCGCCATTTTGCAGGCAAAACATTCATTCGAAAGGCAATCAAATGCACAACGTCATGCAGAGACTAACACAGCCGTCCTTTTATCGCATGCAACTTGCACCGTCTCTGCCTCCAGGCTTTGCCATCATCATCATCATCAGCATCATCTTTTTGCAAACTGCGGCACTTTCAACTCTAAGTGTCCATTCCAATTAAATAACATTTCTCAAACATTTGCTTGCCTGCCGTTCGGTCGCTTATTCATTCATTCGTTCGTTCGTTCGTTCTCTTGTTTACATTTAACTACGCTTATTGCCTTTCATTATATAGAAACAAATGCATGTTGCATACACTTGTGTGTGCTTGTGTTTGTGTAGAATAGTATGCAACACATTTGCCTTATTTGGTATGTCATTGCAATGCAAACATTTCGCAAAGGCATGTCATTTATTATCATCATCATAAGCAGCATCATCATTATCATCAACATCATCGTTAGCTAATATTTAACAAACTTGCTCTTTACGAACCCCGTTATCATCACTCAACAAATCCTCTCAGTCATTCATTCATTCGTTCATTCATTCATAATTTGGCATACATTTACGAAACGCTCAAGGCTATGCTATCCTTTTGACTTCCTTTGCTTGTGTTGGTGTGTTCGTGTGTTCGTGTGTCTGTGTATAAGTTGATCTCGAATGTGTGCTATTTAATTACATTTATAAACGAGATTGTCTCTTTGTTCGTACATTCATTTGTTTATATGTATGTATGTATGTATATCGAATCGATTGTTCGCTTATCACTGAGCTAATGAAAATTAATGCATCGCTGTCAACATACTTGTCGTGCTCATTGTACTCATTCGTTTCAACACTTCTTTGCAAATTTTATTATATTGAATGATAAATGCGGCTGTAATCACTGATTTTGCCATTGATTTGGGCTCATTTGGCTAATGACAATGCCGGAAATGACACAAATGCGCTGCCAGGGACGACGCAATCAAATCAAAGTGAATGAATAGTCAATGATTTATGCGTTTGCCAACACTGCTTGCCAAGTGTTTGTTTTAACCTCGATGAATGACTTGTCATACATATTGTTGTAATATTCATAAGAAGCAACTGACATTAAATGTGATTAGTTTTATTTTAGATTTAATAAATATAAGTCTCACTTTTATCTATTGATCTTATGAATTTAAGTCCTCTGTCTTTATAAACAAACAACTTTTCCATACAACGACTTAAATTTACATCTCTCCTGCTTAATTTCGTATGCCAGTTGCCAGTTTCAGTGGTCCGAACTCATTACAGGCATTTGAGATGTTTACGTAGAATATTTAAAAAAAATAAATAAATTTCCAATAAATAATTTAATAAATTAAATTGAAAGTCTTAAGTGACTGTCTTACATACCTGAATTTTTCGACTTGTCTTTGTATTTATTTATTTAAACTAATTTCCATGAAAGTTTGAAAGTTTTTTAAGCAAAAAAAAAATTAAATGTAGAAAAGAACATTTATCAACTTTGAGATAATTTGCGTCACTTTTCATTTGTCCTGCATGAAGACATTTTCAACTTTCTTTCTTACTCTTGCCACCGAAGCAAACTGTACGGAATTACCGAAGCTGAAGTGGAACTTGAACTGTAAAATTCCTACGTGCACATGTCCCTGGCGACCGCAGACAGCAAAAACCAAAACGAAAAACGAAAGGACAGCAATGAGCAACTGAGGCAGGAGTAATCAAGCAGTGGAAGCAACATTTTATGCAATTGCACAATTTATACAAACACAATGAACTTACACTTACACACAAACACACACACACTCACACTTTGGTGCTAAGAAAATGAACTACAACTTGGCAATAATCAGAGGAGCAACGCAAGCAGAAGCGGTCACAGAAGCACATGGCGAGGGAGTGAAGGAGCAAAGACGAGCTTAGGTCGAAAATGAAATGAAATGAAACATGGGAAATTACAAAGTTTTAATACAACATTTACCATTTGGTTGAAGTTGAACGCTTTATACCAAAGCAACAAGATCTCTTGCCCTCGCTATTGATGCGCTTCGCATAGTCAGCTTACGTTCATCTGTTTTCCAAGTCAGTTTTGTTCAGTTGCATTTAATTGCAAATTAAAATTCTGTACTCACAACTGAAGCTGATGTTGAAGCTGATGCTGAAGCTGATGACGACTTTGTTTGCTCGTTTTAACCCTCGTTGTCGAAGGCAAAATCGGTTGGGGTAAAATGAGATAGTTTGTTGCCGCTGCCTTTGTTTCGCTGCTGACATCTTCTTCAGCCGCCATGCAGCATGGTTACTGAAGGCGCAGAACTGAACATGAAGGCAAGGCAAGTGCAAAATAAATAATACTTGGATGCGCCTCAACATCAACAACAACAACACCAACAACAACAACAGAAACATCAACTTTTACAACACAAATCTACAAAAAGCTAAAACTACGAATACAATATGAACATTTTTCACTTTTGGCTTCTGCAAAACGCCTGCCTTTGCCTCTGCCTCTTCCTCTACCCTAGCTCATGCAACCTACGCTGCCGAATCTTCTTTCTTTTAGTTTAACTTCAACTTCAGTTTCATTTTTGTGTTTTACTTTTCTTGCACTTGTTCTTAACTCAAAAACTTTCGCACAAGTTTTTCTTTTAACTCATTTGCTTGAATTAAATGCGAAAATTTGCCGAACGTTCTACGTACCTGCCTGCGCAACCTTGCCACTGTGCTGCCTGCCTGTTGTTCATATTATTAGCACATGCGAAAATTAAATGATTTCAACTTCCTTTGCGCCTTGATACTCCTTCTGCCACCCAACAAAGTTTCACTAAGAAAAGAAAATAAAGTAAAATGAAATGAAATTAGTTGGAAGAAAAAAAAACTTTTCTTTCAAATTATTTTGAATTATTTTGTTCGTTTTTAATAACAAATGTAATAAAGCTTCGTTGTTGCAATATTGAAATTGTATTGTGCCGTTGCGAAAAATTGAATTAAATGTTTTTCTCCACTATTTTGTGCCTTTTTTGCAGTGTTTTGTCGTCATCAGCCTCAAAATATACAACAAATATTTTGCATACGTTCATGCATAAATAAAATTGCTCGAAAATGGAAAAAATGTTGCGGCAAATATTGAAAATAAAAATATAAACCAAAAATGCAAAATAAAAACTTTAGGCTAAGCTGAGCTAAGCGTGGCATTTATGAACTGACCATGCGGCACAACATAAAACAAAACAACAAGACAGTCAGACTTTGCCGAAATTTATATACTCTTGGGAGCATTATTATAAGTAATAATATTAATAAAATATTAAAATACAAAGAGGAGGTTTTCCAATAAAATTTTGTTTAAACCATTTTTTATTTGATATTAAAACTAACAACCTCCACCACCTTCCATATATGTGCAGGTATTCCCGGCCCAAAAAAATTCGGTTGCAGTCACAAAAAAAAACAAGTTTTTGGAACAATAATTTGATTTCCGTTCGATCGTTTATAAGGCAGTTACATACATTTATAATAAGGTAATCCAAGCCAACAGAAAACTTATTACTTTTAAATTTCGTTTGCTAACTTCAAATTTAAGATTAATAGGCATTCCAATTTACAGTCGGCAAAGTCAACTCGTCTCGCCCAAATGATTAAGAATTTTTTATATACTTTATATGGTCGGATATGTCTGCTACCGTGCATTGCAAAGTTCATGAAAAAGTTAATACACTCTTTCAAGCGTATAAACAAAAACGGTAACAGAAGAATTGAAGCAACAAAATTTCGCCGCCAATCAACAAACCGAAAAACCTCTCTCAGCAAATGCCAAAAACCACCGAGCCAACGGGATTTAGTTTTCCATCAACGTGTATGCATGCGAAAGTTGAATTTGCCCATTTCATATGCATTTATGCGCTTTACATTTACACAAGCCAAATAAATACAAAAAAAAAAAAGTCTATATTGCAAAATATAACAAAACAATAACAACAAAAAATTCTATGAAAAAATAACTTTCTCCTGACTTGTCAAATTTTTCATGAGCACGTGTGAAAAAATCTACACACACTCAAAAACTGTACTTTAAGTAAATGATTCAACCGAAACGCTCATGATCCAGATGAGCTCAGCGATTGTGATGAGTATGATGACGATGATGATGAGGGTGGCAATAGTAATGATGTGTTGCTTATGATGGTGGATTGTGCTGTTGTTGGCGTTGATGATTGCGGCCAGCTGCATTCGTCGGACTCATATGAAACATGCCAGCTGTTGTCTACTAAAAAAAAAAAATAAAACTATTGTTAGCCAAAAAATAAACTTAAGCCAAACAAACTGTTAACAAAAAAAAATAGTTATTTTCGGCTTTGTCGAATTTTGGATACTCTTGATACCGAACATATCATTCCATGGGAGGAAACTTTATTTAGGAATATTTGAAGTGACTCTTGAAAATCTCTGAATGAAAATATGCTTTAAAACTTATTATAACTCATTATTGTATAAAAATGACTGATGAACAGATCATCGCTGTGAGTTATTAGAAGATACATACATATATGAAAACCCTTTTCATATTGTTGATATATAATATCAATCATCATGTCAAAACTAAAGCTCCATTAAAATATAGTGCACAAATAAGCAACGCTTGTGGCAAACTAACGTTAAAAATGCTGGCAGCAAAATCGTGTGAAACTAGCATGGAAAATTGCTGACAACAGGAAATGAAAGCAAAGCGCAATAAAAACCACGAAAAGCAACGCATGAAAAATGCAAAAACAAAGCATAAAAAAAAACACACTCACACACTTACACACAGAGCGCCATGTGTTAACAGATTTCGAAAGAGACGACTGTAACTTCTTTGTCACTGAAAACGGATTGTTCCCATTTTCAGCACAAACCATTGACGGATATACACTGACATGACCAACACATGCACAACTGCACGCTAGCGACACAAAGTAGCTCACACAGCATTGCTTCGGTCAACAAAAGCCTCCAAAATATCAAATTTAATGTTTTGGATGTTGACACATAAAATCAAATGAAAAGAAAACATCGAAGTAAACTTTACGTTGATGAAATACACACATACACACGCACACACATATGCACAGGATGTGCACGGTTTCAAATATGGCGTAGGCAAAGCAATTGAAATACATATAGTAAAAAAATAGTAGAAAAAAAAATTAAGGCAAATATTCATCAGCACAAAAACGAATACACAAATTCAGGCTTAAAACAGCAAAAAGCAACAACCAAAGATAACTGAGAGTAGAGTAGAGTAGAGTCCTGCTGTGCCGAACTGAGTTGAGCTGTGCTAAGTCGCATGGCTTCGAGTATAAAATCAAATTCTAACAGTTACCAATTCGAGGTATTTGCACAGCGCAAGCGTTGATGATGACGGCTGCCATGACTGCCGTGGCGTTGCAGATGATGCTGTGGAGTGTTTAGGGGACGGATGATATTAGCACTACTGGCGAGATAAGCAACAGCGATGAAGGCTGTTGTTGCAACCGTCGCGACGCGTTATAAAAAAATAAATAATGAAAAAATAAATAACAAAAAAAAAAAACAAAACAAAACTTGCACAAAATCTACATAAAAGTGGTAAACCGCGTTGAGCGAAGAGCGTCGAGCGAATATAAATAAATATTTACAACTCGTTTGCCGCATTCACAGGCGCAGTCAAAACACGGCATGGCAAGGGAGGGTGGCAATGCAGCATCTAAGTGCGACTAGCGACGCCATGCCGCGTTGACGTTGGCGATGACGATGACTTCGCGTATGCATGACTTATGCAGGCGCAACGATATAGGCGACAAACTAGTGATAGGCGAGACCTTAAAAAAAAAATGTACGAACGTTTTGCACCTCATGAAGAACTTTAAATTTAATGCCACGTAGGCGTTCATTGTCACTGAACTGTTTTTTGCTGCTGATATATATTTTTTTTCGGTGACCGAGTGCAGCATCACCAACAACATGATCATCATCTTCAGCAGCAGCAGCAGCAACATCATCATCATTATTTTCATCAGTATGATGATGGCGCGCTGAAATCATGAATTAAAGATGAGTGAGCATACGACTCGAAGCAGAGGCAGTACCAAGAGCAAGCAAGCAGTCAACTTCAAAGTGATTTCGAGACAATATAGCGCACCGCCATGCCGTCAAGTCAAGAAGAAATTTAAGCGTCGGAGCCTTGGTACCGACTTATCTGCTTAGGTGCCCGCAAACGGCATAGCAAGCTAACCCAGTGGAATGTAAAACTTGCACAGCGGCAAAACACGGCGTACAGAGGACAGAACTGAATCATGGCGAACGAAATGAAATAAAATGAAATAAAGGCAAACAAAACGCAATCAAAATGCGACACTTTTCAACTCTTGGGAAAACAATGAAAATTTCATTCAAGTTGCTTTACGCTTTCACTTCACGGCCTCGCCTTGTCGGGGCGTGCCCCGGCATGGCTTTATGCCCTTTTGCCAACCGCCTTCATGCGCATTCGCATTCGTCAAACAACACAGACCTCAAATAAACTATTTATTGTCGTTGTTTACTGTTTTGTTGCCCGTTTCCTTTTTTTTTTTACCCGGCAATTCTTACGCGGCGCGTCACAATGCAATTAAATGTGCGAATAAATAAACCCGTAGTGGGTGTCGTAGGTGTAGCCAAGAATTTAAGCGCCATTTGATGGCTTCGTGAGTGGCTCGTGCAACCGACGAGTTCGCTATGGTTTTTTTATTTCAATTTCAATTTCATTTTCGTATGTGTTTATTCGTTTTTAGCGCTTCGGACTTTAAAATGTTATTTGTAGCATGTTGGTGCGATGGTGAGGTCATGATATTGATTCCAACTTAGGCAATTGCTATGAAACAGTTGCTTTGATTAAATATTCAAACACATGAAAGGTAAAACGGCTTAGATAAAAAGTGATTAAAATAAGGACGAAGTGATTCAAATTACCGACCGTAAAATCAAATGTATGGCATACTTTTAGGCAAGCAAAAATTTGCATTTTATATTAATCCAAAGTTCGCGATTGTTTGTAAGCTTGTTTCTGTGCCTCACTTCTGGAATTGGAATTTATCTAGTCATCATAATGCTGACACGCCATATAAAGTGATTTAATTTAACAATCTTATTATCCACTAAATAAACTTAAACAACATTTGTGCGCCATATTAACGCGAGCCAAGTTTATAGCACTCAATTTTCTACAATTGAAACACACATTTAACACATGCCAAGTCAAATACAAAAGCTAAACAACACAAGCCGCTGCAGTAGTAAAACCATAAGCACATCATATCTTCATGGCATGGCAATGCAAGCCATGTGGACCATTTTCAAGTCAGAGGCACTTTGCATTTGCGCTAAATTTATTAAAGATGAAGAGTGTCGCAACGGCTGAGCAAGGCCAAAATATACTATGCATGCATATTATAAAATGAGTGTGTATAAATAAGTAAGACAGAGACTGCGCTAATCAAAAGCATATATTCACATAAAAAGTGGCACATGTATAAACTGCGAGCCAACGAAAGGGGGTGAAAGAGTAGCTCAACCGGAGGCAGAAAGCTCAGGTTGGCACATACATTGAGGTGAGTGTAAGCTAATATTGTTAACACAGGCGTGGCATGGCAAGACATGGCGCGCTGGGATGTGCAGTGATTATGTAGACATTTAGACGCCAGAGAATTGTAACAGAAAATCGCTGTGCTGCAGACAAGTCATATGACTTGAGCGATATAAGACGTATACAATGACAACGGCAACAAGGATGTCAACGACGACGACGACGTAGAAGATACTCAAGTAGGCCTAACTGCACATAAAAGATACGAAGGATGCGACGTCGTCTTTGCTGCTGTGTCAAGCTACATACATACATATATACGTCAATGTAAGTGCTTACAAGGACATTCGAGTGCGGCAACAATGATGGCAGTTGCAGCAGCAACAATTGGCCACTCGTGCGCTGCAATGGGGAGGGCAACTGCCGAGATTGGCTCTCAACCTTAAAGTCAAAGCACGTGTGTAATCGCACACAGACTGTGCCGCCAATGTTGTTGATGATTATGATGATGTTGATGATGTTGTTGATAGCACAGCCTGAGAGCGGCAATTTGGCATCGGTTGGTTCTGTAAAAATGACAAGCAAATTGCACGTGAATGACAGCAATGTACTCGACAAATGAGTGCGAGTGAGTAAGCAACAAAGTACATTAAATAATGACAAAACAAAATGGCCGTCGTTTGATGCCACACAACGAGGCCTGCCTGGTCAAAATCACAGCACGAAAAACGTTTAAGTGCGGTCACAAACGATCGTTCAGCTCGTCAGGATAACGGCATGCCATGACCAAAGGGTGGGGGGGGGGGGTGTTGGGAGTACGAACACTTAATAGGCATTTAAAATTCAAAATTAAATTTAAAATGGCGTACAAATGAACCAAAATGACTTTCGGCTCGACAACATGTTGTGGCCATGTGCTGATGTGTTGTGATTTGATTCTCAAACTGCAATCGTTGTACAAATGGGAAAAAAAAATGTCAGCCGTTTGACAGGCCACGTGACATTTGCAAATATGAGACAGACCGAAACAGGACTAAAAGCAGTGAGACAACTGCAGCAGCAGTCATCGAGCATGACTGACAAAAGTGGCAGTGGCATTTGAAATTCGCTTGCGGCATGTGGCAAGGCAAGTCACTTGCCTCGGTCAGCGACGTGTGCAATATGAGCCTGCATTTAAGAAACACACACACACACACACAGAACGGCTGCTGCAACTTCAACGACTCCCAAACAAGCCTAAAAATTCATCTTGGGAATTGACTTTGTGCGCATTTCAATTCAATTCGATTCAATTTCATTTCGTTTCGTTTGCTGCAATTGCTCACACGTGGCAATTGTGCAATACGAGTGGCAAGCTTTTAAGGTGTCTTACACACACACACACATAGAAAGAAATGAAAAGCCAATACAGCCACGAAACAGAAGCCAAAATGAATTGCTTTTGTTAAGATTTTTTATGTACGATATCGTCATGTGTTTTGTTGCACTTTTTTTTTTTTGGTATTTTTAGCATTTTTATTGTCCTTGTTGTTGTTGGCAGGCAATTCGTGTAACAAGTTTACGTGCATGTTTCACCATGATGTCGCTATTTCCGTTACCGTAGGTGTGAGTGACAGTGTCCGCGTGTGTGTGTGTGTATATTTGTGTGTGAATGCAACGAAGCATGCACCATAGAAATTTAAAACATTAGCGATACTTTCAACTGCTGCCACTTGCATTCGTTCTCATTCTCACCCACACGCTTTTATAGCTTTATCTATCTAACTGTATGTCTGTTTGTCTGTCTGTCTGTCTGTCTTGGCGCTTTTTAACAGGCTAACGTAACCTTTTGTTGTGCTTTGTATATGCAGCAGATAAATTATTGTAAACTTAGTTACGTCAAGTGGTATGCATGTGTGTGTTTGTGTGCTTGTGCATGCCACGTTTCAAGCGTGTGCCAAAGCAACAAGATTAGTTGCCAGATGCGCGAATATTGGCCCGAGGGGCGGTGCTGTCGGTCGGACGGTGTAAGCAAATTTAGTTTCTGCTTAAGTGCTACGAAATATTTGTGCAACGTATTAACCCAGATAGCATGCGAGCTGGCAAGGATAATAGCAACAGCAACAGCAGCAACAGCAACAACAACAGCAGCAACAATGCTAACAAAACGAGACGTAACGGCGTAAAGTGAAAAACATTGCAAAAGAAGATGAAAGCTAAAGAAGCTCAAGCTCAAGCTGAAGCTGAAGAAGCAGAAGAAGCAGAAGCGTAAGGCGTGCCTCAAATTATTTTCAAACGTAATCCAAAGTATTCACAATACAAAAATGTTTGTCATTTGAAATTCTACAAGTATGTCGTTGCTTTCTATGCTTTCGAAGGTGTGTGTGTGTGTGTGTTGTGAGTGTGCACTAATGAACTCGAGTGTTGTATAAATGCCTTGAGTTGTTTGGCATTGATATCGCATAACAGCTTTCACAGTAACAAACATGCACACTCATACACTCACACATAAGCTTAAAATGCTGCTCGAATTGACATTTTGTTTGCACAAAATCAAAGCGAACGCTTGAAACGAAGCGTATCAAGCAAGCCAACAAGCAGCACTTGAAGCCATGAAGAAATTATAGCGCTACGTGCCACAATGTTGCTGCCACGACTCAGACTCAGACTCTGAGCCAACGCCAGTGCAGCAGCATTCAATAATTCAGCTATTTTTGGTAAATTTTTAAAATAAATTTCACCCAATGGTGCAATTTCGTGGCGAGCGCGCTAAACTAACAAATTTATGTGCTCAACAATTGATTTCCAGTTCAATTTTGTGTGCTGTACAAGAAAACTAACAAAAGTGAACACAAAAAGCTTAAGGAACACAAACTGCGCAAGGACACAAGCGACAGAGGGAGGGGAAAAAAGAAGGCAAAGAAGCAGTAAAAAGTCCAAAGAAATGCGAAAACCGCAAGGTGAAATAATGGCGTGAAAAATGAATTGGTCGCAATGCAAAAAAAAAAGAAGAAGAAATTTAAGCAAATGAAAAGAAAAAAACCGAACACCAATAAAAGTCACGGGAACTATCAAGGTGTATGCTCAAATGCAAGAGAAAGGATTTCAATGACGTTGTTATGCTAGAATCGCTATAAGGATATGCACAAAGCTGACCAAATGCGACCTGCTGAGCACTTCATAAAATATGAAATTAGATTTGCAGCAACGAGGTTACTACGTGAATAAGAAAGAAATAGCCAACAAAGTGCTGCAGCAGCAGTAGCAGCAGTAGGATTCAACGACCGGAAGTGCAAAGGCGCAAAAGTGTTGCCTAATGGGCTAAAGTGCAACCATACAGACAGACAAACAGACAGACAGACATACACAGAGACAGCACAGAGCGACAAGGATACCGAGCAAGAGAGACAAACAGACAAAGTGACATGTACAAGCATGCCATCGTTGACAGGACATGCACCGAACTCGTCTCACTTGGCCATTGACATTCGATCAAAGTTCAACGTTGCATTGAAAACGTTTGCTTGGCTGCGTCGCGTTGGCTTTTTAAGCACCAAACACGGTCGCACAAGTGCAATCGCAACGTTTAGTTGTCTGCGCGCGCCCTAAAGTATGCAACATACAACGACGTAGCGCAATTCAATATCGACTCAGTCATGACTGAGTGGTGGCGGCAGCGACTCGAGTGATGTCGAGCAGCTAATGCCGCTAATAGTTTTCTGATTTCTACATTTTTTTTTTTTTTTTCGTCTCCCAGCTTAATACTCGAAGCTGAGTTAACTGATTTAAACTGTCAATGCCAGCACGTTCATGCCGCGTCAACCCTCCCTTGGCCTTGGTCAGTCTGTTAGCCTGCTGCCTGTGCCATGTTCAATAGCTGGAAAATGTAAATCCGTAAAACTTTTTGCCATTTGCAACGTTGGCTTTGTTTTTGCACATAGAAAGTTGTTAGGAAAAGTCAAACCAAAAAAAAAAAGGGGAAAAACACAACACCAACGACTTCGATTAGATTGCATTTAAGCGCACAAATCGTATCAGCAACACAAAAGCGGCACCAAGACACGCTGCGCTAACGAAACTCTTTAAGCTTCTAAGAGGTTTGGTTCGGTTTGCTTTTGGTTTGCAGCGGCGTGGAAAACGATGATTGATTGCAATTGTTCATGATTAAACAAATAATGGAAATATTTTGTAAACAAATGAAACCAAAAACAAACCGCAACATCGATAATAATTTTAATCATACCACCGTCAGACCTTCAAGCCAGCAGACCTCAAGGCTATTGCGGCTTTTTTTGCTCACCACTCCACCACCAAAGCGAAGCTGCTATAAATAGGCCGTCTGCTTAAAGCAAAGCACGTTCTGCTTGCCTCACTTATGCGACTTCATTTTTTGCCACTTTGTGTGACAACAATCAATCAATATTTATGTCCTTAAAACGTCTTCTGTTATCGCCAACGTTGCAGACCGAACCGTGCCGAGCTGCCATCGCTAAGGTTGACCTTTTGGCAAATGTTTGCTACTTTCGCCTCGTTCTATGCCAGCGGTAACAACTATTTCCCTTTCTTTGTTATCTATGCGAAATTCATGTTGTTGTTTGCAACTTATAATAATGACAAGCGTAATAATAATCCTACCAGCAACAACAACAACAATAACATGACGTGCGCTGTTGTTACTGTGAAACTTTAGCAATTATTTTTCACAACTTTGTAGCGCCTTCGACGCGTCTAACGACGGCACACGGTGTGTGTGTGTCTGTTGTTGCTGCCAATTGCGATTAGCGCTTTTGATTGATGCCGCGCTGCTAAGCTAATTATCTGACCAACTGAAAGTCACTTCAAGTGTAAGCAATCTTTGCATTACAAACAATCCAATGAGCGTCTCACAGTCGAGCTTAGCAGCTATTAATTGATTTTCAAATGTTACGGCGCGAATTTGATGAGTTCATTGCCTAGACAACAACGCAGACGTTTGATGGGTGACGATGAAAGATTGGTGTGAGCAGAGGGCGCAACAACGACAAAGTACATAATCACAGTCATTCAGTCTGACAGACAAAACACTCAAAAGCAACTCAACTCAAAACAAAACAAAACAATGTTGTACGCACGCAGCAGAGGCAGCAGCAGAGGCAGCGAAATAATAATGACAAAGCTTAAGCATTAAATAAATCATCAAGTTTTGCGCAAGCAAAAGGGCGTGGCAAGCATGAGAGGGCACGAGGATTGTTGTAAAGGCGTGGCACAGCGTGTAAAGCTAAAAGACTCATGCCACACAGTTTTGCCACTTCCAGCAACCGAGATTTATTGTAAATAAGCGTTATTATCATAACATCACGTAGACGCAATGTGAATCGCATGAAATGTTGATTATGATAAGCACCAGAGAAGGAGTCGATGAGGACAAACTTAAGCCAAGGTTGTAGGCCGGCAAGAGAAGGAGTTGGCATTTGGCACTCTGACACGACAACACAAAATTGGCTTAGTAATGTGTATGTGTATGTGTGTGTGTGTGTGTGTTTTGTTTAAACAAAGCAAGCGATGCCATCAAATAAACTTTGATTACAACACAGCCAGAGTGAGAGTGAGAGAGAGAGTGAGAGAGATCCATAAAGCGGCTTGTTTTAAATAAGATGAGTTGCCTTATCGAAAATTCTGTCGAAAGTGCTTACTTAAATGAGCTACAAGCATATATGTATGTAAGTATATTTTTACACAGCATATCAACTTAAGCCATTAAATAAATTCTCATGTGCAATTTGTCAATTTGAAGATGAAGACTTTTATTGTTACATTTGCAAAAGCATTCAATCATTATAACATGCAAGCCTACTGAGTCTTACACGTGTGTGCCACTGAGCCCATTAAGTTATGTTTTATTTAAGAGTCATTCACTCATTTCATTTCTGGTGACGCTTTCGTTACGAATCCTTTTTAAATGTTTTGCTCTGCCAGAAGATACTCAAATTTCATTGTTTTCATACATCATGAATGTAACTGCTACTCAAATATGCAACAACGCATCTGTCAGACGAAAACAGCGAAAACAAACAGCCAAAATCAAGCAAAAAACACAAACACACACACACACACACACACACAAGCTATATACAAAAAACAGAATACTACGCTAACAGTTTCATAAGAGCTCAAGAACAGCAACAACAACGTTGACGACTTAAGTACATCATTCAAACACAATGAAGCGATTCCGTATTCATACCACTTGATGCAGAGCATTCAGACATCCATCATAGTATTAAGATTTTATCGCGAACAACCCACGCTCTTCACTCACGGTACACATACACACACATACACAGACTTGCCACTCAAATATTTTCCATATTACGTATACAACATGCACACCTGGCTCAGTTAGGAAAATAAGCGAGCAGGTGTGCAAGACCTAGACTGACTGAATGAATGACTGACTGAGTGTATGTGTGTGTGGGTAGACAAATGAGTGAGTGTTGCCAACCATGATTTCAATCGGAATTGCCAAATCCAACTAAACCGCAACCGCAGCCGCCACCAAAGTAACCGCAAATGTTTGTCTTTCTAATTTCAATTTTAATGTTTAATTAAACAGAAAGCCAACAAACGACACGAAAAAAAAGAACAGAGACAACCAAGCAGATGTCAAAGCGAAGCAGACAATTAAAAAATATAACAGAAGCAGTAGCAGAAAAAGGAGACAGATAAAAAAAATATTTGTGCAATTTTAAGTCGTTGCTCATTAAATGATTGCAATGAGACAAGCCAAGAAGAAGTAAGATAAGAGAAGAGCAAGACAATAACCTGAATTGATGAAGGAAAGAAATGAGTTGACTTAAAGTGTTTTAATTTTTTTTTCTTTCGCATATAAAGTTATTCCTTTTAAGTGCCGTGCGAATGAGTAAAAGATGGCTGACATGACATGGTTGATTGCATGAAAAGACACGGCCTTCGAATGCTTTTTAACAATGAAGTATTAAATATATTCCGGCAATTGTTATTGCGCGTTTGCTCAAGCCAAAAAAAAAATGTTTATTTTATTGGCATGCTCAAAACAACACCAAGTGACAATGACATTAAATACAATAAGGACTGCGACTGAATCAGGCAAAGATGGCAAAGGTACAGACGAATGAGCATGTGCCGACTCGAAATTTGTATTTAATGACAATGAACTCTTACATCGACAATGTTAATGCATGTGCTGCAATAGAATAGGAAAAACAACAGCTTTCAGCAAAGGTAATGGCGCACAGCTCAGTAAAGTAAAAGCAAAGCAAAGCACACTTCAAGTTGACAATGCATGACAGGCGTGGCAAGTGGAACTCAATTTAGCAGAGAGAGAGTGTGTGGAGTGTTGAAGCATGAAAGACGAAATCATGAAAAATATGAATAATTTTCTGCGGTGTGAAAAACCAACGAAGCAAACACACTTGAAACATGAAGGGCGACTGTAGCAAACAACAGTGTTGAAAAGCATCACAAAAACCGAAAAGATGACATTGACATTTTGAATAATGACATTCAAAAAACATAACTGTGAAGCTGCAACTGTCAGTGCGAAGTACGAGAAGCAGCACAAGAAACCGAGCAATGTTGAGTGCTGTTCGTTAGGTGGCATGTCGAAGTGCTTGGCGACGATGTTGATGGTGGGTGTGGTTGTGCCAATGCTTGAAATTACTACAAAGTTCAAGCATTTCCCAAGGCTTGTGCAGAGATGAAGAAGGCATGCGGACGAGTCACAGAAATGGTGGCAGGACATGCTGACTGTGTTTGATGACAGCGTGATTAAAGCAATGGGAGTTGTGTCATGTTGTCGTGCTTAAGTGCGTGCACGCTGAAGATAGTATTTAAGCAAACACGATGACACGAGACTGACGAGCGCGGTGGCATGCAAAGAACTTGGCACTGATTATAGCCAAGAATGAAGAGCGTTTGAAAGCACAAAACTACACTCAAATGAAATTATGCTAAGAACATCAAGCAACGCAAGACGTCCACGCTGATTAAGAGTCGCCGCCATTGGCCTGGTTCGCGAAACGTTAAAAACTTTGACGACGAACGAACGAACGAAGGTGTTGTCAGGCAAAATTTTGAAAAATGTCATTTCAGCAGGGAACAACATTAAGCGCACGGACGCATGACAATAATTACGCATTAGAATGACTTAATAATGACCGTCTGGACGCTGGCATAGTGCGTGAGTTGGCCTGCCAGTCGTGACACGTTGTGACATGACGACGCCAAAGTGCTTCTAATCACAGCGGTGCAATATAGTGTGAAGTAAAAAGCTTTGACGCAATAAAAATAAACTCACACTAAGTAAGTAAGTTGAAGTGCTTGCAAAAGACGTCACTGAGCATTGGCGCAGTGTTGGCTAGTGTTGTGCGTGGCAAGTGCTAAACAAGAACAACAACAACAAAACAACAATAAAAACAAAACAACGACAATAACAAATTTTCAAAGTGTGAAAAATAGAATCAAGTGAAGAAGCAAGCAAAATAAAACACTCTAAAGAGCAAAGCAAAGCAAAGTTAAGTTAAGGGGGGACATCACAGTAGCACACAAATAAATTGGTATATTTTTAGGAATTTATTTTGGCTTAAAAAAATTATTAATTGAAAATGTGTAAATGAGGTTTTATAGCGATACTAAAAAAGAACAAAGTGTAATTTTTCTAACAAAAAATATTAAAAAATGGCGGCTGCGCAGCATATGTCCCAA
The DNA here is from genome assembly GCA_034638295.1 of Phortica okadai. Taxonomy (NCBI): domain Eukaryota; kingdom Metazoa; phylum Arthropoda; class Insecta; order Diptera; family Drosophilidae; genus Phortica; species Phortica okadai. The sequence goes on along the minus strand of CM067849.1, from coordinate 45,623,756 downwards.
GGCGCCTATTTTTTGATGGCCGAAAACATAACTCGAGCAAATCTTTACCGATCGACTTGAAACTTTGTATACAGCTTCGAAATGTCTCCCCCCACGGAGCTACGTAGGGGTTTTTCGATATTTTGATTTTTAACAAAATGGTGCATGTTTGAAACAAAAAAATTAAATTTTTAACAAAAAAATACGACATAAAATCGTCTATAAAAAAACTAAGCCATATATCGAAAAACCCCTACGTAGCTCCGTGGGGGGAGACATTTCGAAGCTGTATACAAAGTTTCAAGTCGATCGGTAAAGATTTGCTCGAGTTATGTTTTCGGCCATCAAAAAATAGGCGCCTTGGGACATATGCTGCGCAGCCGCCATTTTTTAATATTTTTTATTAGAAAAATTACACTGTGTTTTTTTTTAGTATCGCTATAAAACCTCATTTACACAATTTCGATTAATACTTTTATTCAGCCAAACAAAATTCCTAAAAATATACCAATTTATTTGTGTGCTACTGTGATGTCCCCCCTTAAGTAAAGAAAAGAAAAGGCAAAAAATGAAAATAGTTTGAAAACTAAAATTAAACTCGCTTCGAATGGAAAAAAAAACGGACCCCAACAATGTGGGTGTTGGTGTTGCTACTCATCAAACATAAAACGCTCCATCCGCTATATTCGCGCTGCCACATAACTAACAATTTAATGCGAAAAATGTCTGCCGACGCCATTTTTTTTTTTTTTTTTTGTTTTTGTTGCTAACAACAAGCAAAACTCTTGCCCCCAGACGCCATTTTACACAATTTCAGACCACTTCTCGCTTTGCTCTTCACTTATTTTGATTTTTGTTTTAGTTTTTTGAAAAATTCTTAGTTTTATATTAAAGTTCACGCTTTTGTAAGTTAGTCTAAGGGCACGCGGTGTGGGGTAGAGCGATAGCGGCAAAGGCAGCAGCAGCAATGCAAAGCAATGCGAAATGAGTGCTGAGGAAAAACAACTTGAAATTGTAATTAGTTTTTGTTGCTGGCGGGGCAAAAACGTAAAGCAGTGAAAGTATGTGCAAGTACAAAAAAAAAAACTTTAAAATTAAAACGTCCCGTACGCTCTCCCCCTTCCCGCCATCGTAGGCAACAACATAGTCAGTCAGCGGCGTCTAGAATCGTTCACATTGAACTCAAAACAAAATGTTTGCGGTTTTTTTCACGCCCCATTTTTATTTTTTTTCATCTTCCGCTTTATCTTAGATCACTCCCTCTCACTCTCTTTCTCACTCTACATATATTTACGTGTTCGCATTACGTCCTTTGGCGAATATGTCTGGGAAAAAATCTCATTAAGTATACGAAATATGCACGCTGCCTGAGGGCGCTGTGTGTGTGTGTTGGTTGGGCAAAAAAAATAACTGTAAACTCGCCATAAAGTCAACTTGCAATGTGAGTAAATAAAAATTATGAATGTCATCGTTGTCGACATCGTCGTTGTCGACGTTGTTTGCCATTTGCCAACGTGCGCATAAGAAAATGTTTGCTTTGCTTATAAGAAAATGGTAGAAGAAAAAAAATGTAAAAAAAAAGAAAATTCAAAATAAAATCGCCAAAAATTTTGCTGGCAAACGCGTCGCCTAGCAAAATGTCATAAAGCATAACGGGGCGACATGCAGAGCACACAATTTTCTTTTCGTTGGCACTAAAAGTAATAAAAATGTCGAAAAAATTGCGTGGTAATAACTGGGCCAAAAGCAAAGGACGAAACAGGACGCAAAACGCAAACGTACTTCAACAGGTAACAGGTAACAATGACGTCGACGTCAACGTCAACAAGGACGACGGCGGCAAGGATGGAGCACAACGATATAGGAGTAGGTCAAGTTGGAGACTTTGCTTTCGTAATCGCGACGCTTTATTAGAATTTACAACGTGCTGGACGAGCAATTGGCATAACCAGCGGCGACAACAACAACAACAATAAAGTAGCAGCAGCAAGGCCAAGTTGAAGTCATGGCGAGTTCATGACTCGATTTGCTTGCTTGCTTGCTCCTAAATGGAGTTGAGTAATGAAGAGTAAAAGCGCTGAGTGTGTTGCCAAGGCGCGCAAAGGCTAGCAAATTGTTGTAGTGAACATAAAAATTTATTAACTGTTTTATTAGCACTCTAGCAACAACAACAACAACAAAAAGGCAACTTACGCACTCTGCGTTGGCAGCGAGTTGATTAAGTTCCTAACTGCAAAATTCTTAGACTTATTATTGCTTTAAAATGCAAGCGAAAAGGCAAAGACAAGAGACAACACTAAAGTTGATTTGCTGCGCTAGCTGAAAATATTAAAAAAAATTTATGAATTGACAGCACTCGTCAGAAAGAAAAAGCAAATGAAGTCATAAAGTTGCCATTAAAATGGATAATAGAAAAGTTTTCATGTTGGCAGTTATTAAAATTTGAATAATAAATTTTTTGTTATATTAAATTATGAAAATCATAAAATTAAAAGTAAATCTCATGTGCACCATGACAGGCAATCAATTTCGTTTACGCTATGAATTTTAATGAAATTTCGAACATTAAATGCACACGTACGAAATTACTTATATTGTTGCATACATAAGTGGGCAATGAGCGATTTGTTATTGAATTGAATGCTTTATGACAGAACATTAAAATACAACGAAAAATCAACAGCAAACAAAAATAACAAGCAAATAAAACGGTATAAAATTTACACAACAAATCAAAGCAATAAACAAATGACAGGACAAATAAAATGAAACAAAAGGAAAACCAAACCAAAAATCATAAATTAGTCAAAACTTATTGACCACTTTGGTACGCTACAAATTGGTCATTGCCAGTCAGCAAGTAACCTTAACCCTTCTCCATAAATTAAACAACAAATTAGTTGCACATCAGAGCCGAGGAACACGTGTCACAGAGACAAACGAAATCAATAAAGATCTTCAATATTGATATATGTACATATACAGTTTATAGACCACAAACCTCCCTTTGGCTATTAACATTATAGACAAATTTAATGTGTGCTCACGTAAAGTGAAAAAATAATGCTTTTATAGAAAGACTGAAAGAAGTGCGACGGCAGACAAGAGTCGTATGTGTAATGGTAAATAAAATGACAGCTCAATAAATGGTAAAATGATAAAAATGGACGGCATTGCTGGCTTTTTGTTACTCATTGTAATGAATAATGTTATTGTTGTTGTTGTTATTGCTATCGGTCTCAGTCTCAATCACTGTTTTTGTTGTACGGCCCCACTAAATGCCCCCGGATTATGTGCGTTCAACACGCAAATCGCTTATTACGCTTTGAAAACCCCAAACAACAACAATGAACAAAAAAAAAAAAAAAAAAAAAACACAAACAAATCAAAAAGAAAAACATTTGAAATGAATGCGCATATGTTTCATTCTGCCGATGCTGATAAAAATTACAAATTATATTTATTTGATTTACAAAACGAACGCCATGGTTAATTTTCCAACTGTTTATGTCATGTTATTTAGTTAATGAATACATGAATGTAGCCATAAATTTAAAGTCATTTGGTTGGGAAAATAAGCGTATGAAATATGAGTATACGAACATTTAATTAGTAGGTTGTGTTACACGAAAGATTAGAGCCAGCAGGTCGAACTTGGCACGATATTTAGAATGTATTCAAATTTGATGACCGTAATAATATAAAACTCACGGTCTTTGAAAGAAAATCTACAATCAGCACTACGATCTGGATTTTCTAAAATTTTTAAAAATACTCTTCTTTGATTAAATATTCAAGAAAATATTATATAATGCCAGTAATACTGTAAAACTTCATCAGAAAAAATTGATTTTTTGAGTAATGACAGTCTTTGAGTAAATGGTAGGCAAATACATTACTTGTTATTATATATTGAAACACCGTAACACATACATTATTTACCCTATTACACAATGACATAAAACGCCTTACTTAGAAAGCAAAGCGGATCGGATAGATCTCGATCACCATTCCATACAGTCAAATATATAGTAACTAAAAAAATCTGGACCATTAGGAACTGGTTAGTGTCCAAATTTCCAAAATATCCCGATTACTTCATGTTTACCTAAACTATGTTTAAAATTGTCAACACAAAATTTTTATAATTTTTATATAATATGTAATATTTTGACTTTATATCAAAAGAAGTGATTTGAGTGTTTGAATTAATCTCTCTGATTCTTCCTCTTGAAAATCTCTTGAATTCTTTGAAGATCATTAATCTTGCCACTCTACTAGCTGATTATTTAAACAAAAGAATTTCTTGAAATGAAAAAGTTACAATTGTGTTACATTTTTAGATTAAGACATATATCCCCTTTCTTCCGTTTAATCAGACTGAGCCTAAGCTTCAAAATACTTGTTACTTGTACTCATTAGTATGTTGTATCTATTTATCGATAACCAGTCAGCGGCCATCACTAACAGCGCGTGAGTAAATGCTTCGCGCTCTTTTACTGCAATTTTAAATTTTTGTATACCAATCACGCGCATTAGCTTAAAGCAAGTCACCGCTCACACACTGCGCTGCCTAAGACGCTGAAGAACAACGCTGCCAACTCTTACGTCACAGCAGACAAGCCATGCCCAACTATTGCCAGCAGGTTCCGAGCACAGTACACTCCGAAAAAACATCTGACCAACTCATTACTCATTGATCTTAGACGGCTTCATTCGTTCATTCGTTCGCTCGCTCGCTCAGTCGTTCATTTGCTCATTGGTTCGCTCGTGCTTTAAGCCAACTTGTTTAGCGTGCGTTGTGTGCTAGCTGACCGTGTCTTAAACGTCGTTGTCGTCGTCGTCGCCGCTAACGTTGTCGTCGTCATCGTTACTATTGGCGCTGTCGGTGTTGATCTTTTAGCGTTTTCGCATTTGTTGCGCTCAGTTGGAATTCGAACGTAGCGCGAAGTGAACGTCTTACGCGCTCTTAAATCGCTGAACAGAAGACTCAGTAAACGTTTGCAATAAAACGTATAGAATTGTGTTAGAGATATTAATGAATATTTTGCAATTACACAAAATACTAAAAAAAAAAATCACTTTTATTTTATTTTAAACCGCCGCACATGCGCAATATTTGATTTTGTGCGCTAAACAGGTTAAACGCCAAAAAAAAACAAAAAAAAAAAAAAACAAAAAAAAAGCAGCAAACAGAAAAAAACGCGTTCTATGCAAAATTTGTAAAAAGTGTACAAAAACAACAACAACTACAAATCAAAAATCTGTTTATTTTGCACTTTACGAGTAATAATTTTTCCACTCATTTGGAAATTACCGAAACATATGCAAAGCAAAGCCAACCAACCAACAAGCGAAACAAGAAGTTTGTTGACTTTTTGAAAGTTTTCTGGTTTTTTGTATTGTTCAAGGATAACGTTCAAGGATCATAAAACCCAACGGTCATAAGTAGAAACAGCTTACAAAAACCCAGCAAAAAATAAAACCAAAAGGCAATCAGGTAAATGAATTCAAGGAAATATTTCTGACCAAAAAATAAATTAAAAAAAAAAAAGGAAAAACTAAAAATAAATCAGTAAATAAGAATTTAAGATGTAGCCTCATGCACAAAGGTAAACGTAACGCACACCAGTAAAATTTACAGCAACTCATATTACAAAAAAACAGAAGTATCTTTAAGTTAACAACAGCAGACAACAAGTATCTGCAGTGAAGACGACCTGCTCCAATTCACTTTTTGTTGCTGTTGCCATTTCAGTTGACGTTGCTGACGCTTTTGTCGTTGTTGGAGTTGTTGTTGGCATGCTTATGTATGGAGCTCAAGGTCAACAGCACTGCAACAGCAGCTGCTGACGTTGCTAACTGCTCTGTTTCTGTTTCTGTTTCTTCTTCGGCTGTTGCTTCTGCTACATCTTCTACTCTTTTTTGCTGTCATTGTCTTTTTCCGCTCACCACACCGTTGCTTCTTCTTCGCTGCTGCTCCGACTGCCTTTGTCATCATCAATGCTGCTTAAAATTTGATTCGACTTCGTTATTAACGTTGTTGTTCTTCAACGTTTTTGCTGTTGTTGTTGTTGTTGGCTCTTTTGTTTACAGCGCTTTTTTGAACTTTTTATTAACTTGATTAGTCGACTTTTTATTAAATTTTTTCTCAACTTGTTTTCAATTTTGGTTTTTTTTCCCATTGATTTTATTTTTTTTTTTTTCCCAACTTTTGATATAAATTAAAGTTCATTTTGAGTCCTTCAACTTTATTTATTACCTTTTTGTCGATCGGTCGGTCGGTCGGCTGTTAATTCATTGATTCATTTAAGAAAAAAGTCAGTAATTTCACAAAACTGCACTAATTATTGATGCATATGTGTGTGTGTGCGTGTATGCAGTCCAAGTTAATGTTACATTTCCATAACGAGGTCACAAGGTCAAAGCAAAGTGTAACAACAACGAGACAGCTCAGCTTTGACTCGACTTTTGATTGGCTTTGAATTAAGCAAAGCTGAGCGCTTCTTATCGAAAGCGTTGCTGCTCGATTGCGCTCCCCGAGTAATTAAATTAGCATTTGTAATGATTTATTTTATTGCTTATAAACTTTACTGGTTTTAATAATGAAAAAAAACAAAAATTAAAAACGTGATAAATAAAAAAAACTAAACGAGATCATAAAAAAGTAAACATGTTGACGAACAATTAAAACCGCAACTGTAATAGTTTTAATTACATTTATGAAAAGGTCTTCTACGCTTATTAACAAAAACTGAATTACACAAAAAGTCGCTCAAAGCAAGACGTCGACAGCGACGCCAGCAGAAGCAGCGGCAGCATTTATGTCGTTCGTATATGAGACGAGGTTAGTAATGTTTAGATAATGTTAGAAAAGAATGTTTGTGAGTGTGTGTGTGTGTTAAAAATTACCGTTAATCGCTTACTGCGCATTAATTCTAATTAATTAAAATTTATGAATTATGCAATAATTAGTCAGCACTTTCAGCTTTGACGTTGCTTGGCTGCTAAGACGGACGGACGGACAGACAGACATCGCTGGCGAGTTTGAGTGATGAGGATTTCCGCTTTCGATTGCTTTGAAATAATCATAATGATGATGATGATAATAATGATGTTCTTTATTATTATGAAAATACTTGGGAGAAACTTTTATTTTAGCACCTTTTATATTTCTGTCTGTCATTCATGTACTTTGCTCTGGCCTACAGGTGCGGTACGCGCGGTTTTCTGCGCCTTAACTTTCAAACAATAAAACAATAACAAAAACACACAATTACATTAACAAAATATGCAAAAATTTTGAGTATTAAACTTTATAATTGAAATTTGCGTTTACTGAAGGAATTAATGCGCCCCACACTCAAGTCGCGCCTTGTTTGAAGTTCACGCTAACAATTATTAAGCGTTTATTAGACACTTGATATACAAGGCAAAGTGACGCTTATTAAACTTGACTGACTTTCACGTTCTTAATGCCGTCATCGGCTGTGTCGTTAGCGTTGTGAGTGTGTTTGTTGTTTTTGTTGTTGGTAAGGTCGCGGTTAAACTCATAAAGTAACGCAACTTGTTGTCAAAGTTTCGGCAACTTTTTTTGACGTGTCTGTACAATTTTTTTTTTCTTTTTTCTTCTATTTATTACTTTGGAACAAACAAGTTTAGCAATAATAACAAAGCACATACTCACACACACAAAGTCAACAAACAACTGACCCACACACACACACACACACACACAAATACTTATACAATTTTCGTCACTTTTTGTCATTTAATTATTTGGCATGATTTTGCGGTATTTTTTTCCTGCTCAGTGAATCGTGAGTCACGCACAAAGGCCTCAATGCATGTGAATGCGGCTTAAAATATACAATTTTTTTTTTAAGTTTCGTTTGTATTAAATAAACAATTTTTTTGTATTTATTTTATTTTTTGTATGTTTTCAATTCTTAATTGTACATAAAATGTGTGCCCTGCTGTCAATAATCGGCAAAAAAGAAGGCAGAAAAAATTATAATTATTAATTTTACTTCAATTATTTTCGAACACATTTTCACATTTTAACGAATTGTCGATGAGATTGGATTTTTTTAAAATTAAAATGCATTTCTCTGTCCAATTCCCGCCTGTCACACTCACTCTTACACACGACCATATTTTATTAAACTTGTCATACAGAATATTTTTTCAGCGATTTTTTTTTTTTTTTGTCGCCATTTTTGTTTGCTTATGTAATGGCGGCGTGTGGCGACGCTCGTGGTTTAAAAAAATATAATAAAATATATATATAATTATACAATTAAATAACCACAAACAAAAAGGGCAAACGTTGTTCAACAAATATCAAACAATAACAACAGCAACAGCAAATGTGTGGGCGTGGCAATTAAATTGAATGACTTTTTTATTATCGTCACCCACAAAACGTAATCAAAGACATTTAACGAAACATTTAATTTATGCATTTTGTACAATATTGAAAAAAGTGTTAAAGAACATGCGTTGATAAATAAGAGAATTAATTTATTTTTTATTTATTTTTATTTATTTATTTTTATTTGAGTTTTTCTTTTTGTATTTTCAATGCATTGAAATTTTGTCAACTGAATAATTTTGCATTAAATAGCGTAAAATAAAGCAGAGGAAGCAACATAGCTATTAAGCCTGACACAATTGCCAATAAAAACAATAAAACCAACAACAATAATAGGCAGTACAACGCATAACTAAATGATTTAAAATGTCTTCAATATGCAAAGTTTTATATTTTTGCATTTCATTTCAATCGTTATCATTTTGGCAAAAGCTCTTCTTACTGTGAGCTAAAAATGTCGTGTTGAGCCGCAAAATTGCGCAACTAAGCCGGCAAATCAAGCACTTCCGCCAACGCCAACGACAATAACTGACAACTACAAACGCACAACAACAGCAACAGCAACAACAACTATGGCAATCATAAGCCACTTGTAAAGCGTCATCAACGACATCCGGCACCAACACCCGACCGATCGACCAACTGAATGAACGAACGAATGAACGAAAGACCGACCAAGCGCACGCATGCTACATCATTTTGACGCCGCCGCCATTCGTTCGTTGCGTTTGTTCCCTTCTGTGGGCAATTCGCGTGCGTTTGACACATTTGCATAATCTTTGGCAAATCTTTGTAACAAGTAATCGAAAATAAATTTGCATAACAAATGCCAAACACCCAAAAAATATCGTAGCAACGACTTCTTTTACTTCTTTATACCAAAAGAAAAGAAGAAAAAAGAGCAGAAAGCAGCGACTTACAGTCAAGGCGCCCGTTTCTATGCTATGATTTCAGCATAAAAACAACACAACAACAAAGTTGACAAGAGCGGTAAAATGAAGCAAAAAAGGATAAAAGAAAAAAAGATAAACGCATCTCAAAAAGTAAGTCAAAATAATGAAAACGAATGCGAGCAACAAGAACAAGAACAACAACAACAGCAACAACAACATAAAAATCACAAACAAAAATTTGCATTTCATAACGAAGGCACAGACGAGCGGGACAGACAAAAAGTACTGCGACTCACAACGCTTTCGGGCGTGAAAATTTAATAAAAACTGATAGAGAAAATCATGAAAATATGCCATAAATTTGCGAACTGAACGTGAAAATGAATTGAAATCACATGGCGAGGGCGTTGGGCGTTGGGACTGAGCAAAATGTGTGAAATAATTGCAAAAAATTGACAATCGACAATGACCCCCCGAACATAAAAATAGGCATGACTGCGCGCCATCATTTGCATTTTTGTGTGTGTGTGTGTGTGTCGCGAACATTGTTATTGCAAGCATTTTTACAAATTTCAATAGAATAGAATTCAGCATATAAGCAACCCGACATTGTGGGGATTGGTCCCGTGGTGGCTCAGTGCACGGTTCAAAGGTCGTCATGGCCATTAATATTTAACACAAAAATTGGCAATTAAAATTATGCAGAAAAAATATTTTTCTTTCTTTTCTTTTTTTGTTTATTGTTTTGATGTTGTTGTAGACACCGTTTAACATTGTTTTTATTTCGAAGATAAACAAAAACCAAAAATTAAATTTTTTCAGACTTTCAAATCGCGCCGGAAAAAAAAGGGAGTCAATTTGAATGTGAAAATTATACGCTGCCATGGTTTGCCATATTTTTCGGTCAAAAGGATAAAGACACGCAAACAAACAAAAGCAACAACAAACACAGATTCATTATTTTTGGCAACACAAACACAGACAAATAAATAAATAAATAACGCACGTGGTTGGTTTGTAATGTTATTAATATGCCACTTTAAATTTGAAATTCTTGCAACTGTCACAAAAAGTCATAGTATTAACGGAGTCTTAATTGTACTTTTAACACTTGAGCCCTTCATGATCCAATGGTCTTAAAATTGTATACTCTTACATTTCAGTTGGCCACACACCACATAAAGCAATTAAGCATTCAGAATCGAATTGAACCCAACTATCAAATGTTGAATCCAAGAGTATTAACAGTGCGATTAAGACTCTGTTAAGACTCATGACAGTTGCGAGAATTATGCCTTCAATTGAAGAGATAAAAAATGTAAGCGTTCAAGTTGCCCATGCTGATTTTGAAAAAAGCAAAAATTATCAATTATTTAACAGAAAAAATATATATATATGTGTGTATGTACATACATATATTATCTATACAGCTGTGTTCAAGAAATAATTTCCAAAATCTCACACACTTTCAATTTGACTCACAAAGAAAAACTACTCTCTTAAAATCACACATCACAAGTTAAGAGATCTTTTGGGATCTAAGTAGTAGATTAAAACTGATGATTAACAACCAACTGCCTTTCGGAAGCTCGTCTCGTTTGCTTGACCACAGTTACATTTGCATGTCCACCTTATCCCAATATCTTAATGATATATTGTTATAAGAGAATAGTTTTTATAAATAAATTGTTCTCAATGTTTTCCACCAGAATTTTGACTAGGCAGTAAGATCCTGACCCAACATCCAGTACGTATTTTTTTGACAGCAACTGTGTATAGTTTATTTTTTTTTTTTGTTTTTGTACAATGCATTGAAATATGTTTGTTGATTCCTGTTATTGACTGCCGCGATGATTTACCTACCGACAAACGCTTTGAACATTCGTTGTAAATAAACATACAAACTGAATAAACACATACATAGACAACTTGACATAGTTACACATACACACACGCACACATACAGTTTTATCAATGCAATATTTCAGCCATTTGCCAACATTTATAAAAGCAATGAATTCGTTTAAATCTCACCGACCGTCCTACCGTCCTTCCGTCCATCCATCCCACTGACCTCCTCGCCACACAACACAACTCAACTCGTCTCTTTGTCAGTTCAATGCATACAACAACAAATAAGTTGTGTTTATTAATTCATGTGTGTATTTGTTTAAGCTTTAAAACAATAAAAAATAATAATTACAAACGAGCACACACACACTCTCATTCATACACAAACAACGACAAAATGAAATTGCGCAAAACATTTTCCAGCCAATTATGCACTTTTGGGGTCAACTTCTGCACAAACGCGGCTTCTTTGCCGCAATGCTTTACGGTCTCATTCGGTTGATTCAATTCAAGGTGCTGAGCTAAAAAGCGCTTAAATATTTTAGCTTAAACTTTAACACTTTTGTGTGCAAACAATTGGTGAGACGGTCGGATGGCGGTTGTGGAGAGCGGCGGAACTGAGACACATGTCTTCACAGTTGGTTAATTTCATGTGTGTTTGAAATTTAGTTGGGTTTATTTGCTTTTGGTTTTGTTTAGTTTAGTTTAGTCATTCGTTAATCGGACTTTGATGTACGTACACATGTGTGTGTGTGTGCAGCTTAGTCATATAAGTAACATTTGGCACATCTGTTGTGGGCGAAAAAATAAACTCATGCTACTCCAAGCCCTTCGCCCCGTTAACAACGCAACGTTCATTAAGAGCATGTGCGACATTTAAGCAGCTTTTGTCGTAGCTCCTTTTGTACGTTTGCAAAAGGTTATCACTCCTCGCAACATGCCTTTGAAAAGCCATTTTAAAGAGTCATCAACTTAAGCGATAATCTGTCTGACCATCACTATAGCAGTCGTCGTCGACGTCATCCGCTCAAATCTTAAGCGTTTTGTGTGAGTGTGAGTTTTATTGTCGTTTTTTTTTCTCATTGTGTTTGTTGTTGTTCTTGCTTTAGTAGTGCTTGTAGTTGTTGTTTAAGCAAACGTCAGTTTTTTTTTTTTTATTTTCATCTTTTAATTTTTTTTTGTTTTTTGCTATGAAATCATTAAAATGAAGAAAGAAGAAAAAAAAACGCTAGCGAAAAATGCTTTTTAAGTGTGCGTTGAAGTGTTGATTGTGCTCAAGTGTTGCTTTGAGTGTATGTTGCGCTTTATATGATGGCAACGCGGCTCTTAAACTTAATGATTATGGCACAAATGATGATGAAGAAGATGTACTTGTTGGACAATGTTGCAGTCGCCGTGGGTGTTGATGAGCTTAATTAAAGTTTCTGCACCTTTAAGTCAACTTAAATTTTTTTCAAGAAATTCATTTCATTTCAATGTGCGCTGAAACTTCAAGTGAATTGAATGCGAGACGGAAGTGTTACGTATTGCTCAATGTCAAGTTCAAAAGATCATTAAAAGTTTAATTGCTATCGATTGACTCAATGTGCTATTTTAAGACTTGATCTATCAAATGAAGCTATCATATATGACATTCACAATATTTTAATTTCATTTAAACTTAAACTTCTAGAAAGTGTAATGTTTATACATTTTGAATTTGAAATTCACGACAGTTTTCCTACTTGAAATGAAAACATTTCGTTTACGATTTCAAAAGACATTTGAAAATCGGAATTAAAATGCCAACCATCGGTTTTCGCTCATTTCCAATGGAAGGTCGCTTTTGTGCGGCATTAAATTACAAACAACATTATTTGCTGCCACAAAAAGCAGCAACAGAAAAAAAAAAAAATTAAAATCTACAAAATAAAAAGAGAAATCATAGCTGAGCAGTGAGCAATGTTCTTTTGAGCTCTTCTATTACGTATACACGTTTGTGGCTTTTGCTACAAGAAGGTAATAAAAAACGTACTGTGCAAATATTTGCACACACATACACTCATTCAAATCACAGCAACAACGCTGCAGAGCAAAGACGGCAAAAGTAGCAACGCAAACGTTTACATATCTTCATCAGTATCGCTTCATGTGTGTGTGTGTGGGTGTGTGTTTATGTCTGTACAAATAAATGCTCATAAGCTTTTTAAATTTATGCTAAAATGTCTTCGCGCTTCAGTTAAGTCAACAACAAATCAAACAAAAAGTGAAAGCATTTCATATCAAGTATACGTTCTTTTCTTACCGTGATTTCGACTGCAACAAACCATGATTGTGTTATGCCAAGTGCAATATTCGATAGTAAAGCCATCAGTATCACCATTATCATCATGATCATCATCGTCATCATCGATGGAAAGCGTTGAAGCAATCAACTGCCAACTGCAAACTTAAGCGGCAAACACGACGTATACTTGATCGATTCGCTGTCATTGCACGGGTTTTGCCGTTTATGCTTTTAGACAAATATCTTGCTTTGTTTTTGCTTTTGTCTTTTGTTTGCAGACACACACACACACACACACACACATAGTTGGCGTTGAATGCAACCAAAAGTGCTTTTCAGCTGTGGCTTGACATTGACGTTGGCGTCGTCTGTCGTATTCAAAGTCTATGCCTTTTGCTTGTGATTCTGAGTCAAGTCAGAGGCTAAATTTGATGCTGAGGTTATGCCACTGCTTTTGTCTCTGTCTCTGTTTCACTCCTCCTCTCTCACTCTCTCTTTGCCACTGTCAGTGCTTTCGATGCTGCTGCTGCTGCTGCTGTTGTTGTTGGTGGTATTGTCTGTGCCGCATGTTTGACGCCATTTTCTGTGTATCGGTTTATGTGACAATGTTGACAGTATTTGTTGCTTGTTTTGCTGTAATTGTCGTTGTTGTTGTTTTAGGTTGGTGCTTTGCTTTTTGTGTCTGTCAAAGTCATCATCTGTTGTTGTTGTTGCTGTTGCTTTTGTTGTTATTGTCAAATGCAAATGTGTCTGTGAAATATGCAAAGACATAAATATTTCACGCTCACACACACACACACACACACACACTTGCACTTACTCGCCTACGCGTCTCGCTCGCTCCTTATACGGCAGTCATAAAAAAATCAACAACAACAAGGCCAGCAAATGTCATGATCATCATCATCATTATCATTATCAACATCATTGTCATCTTTGTTGCTTAGCCGGAATCGTACAAAGCGGAAACGGAAGCCATGTTGTCTTAAAACAAATTTCAAGCGTTTAGCTTTGGTTTGATGTTGTTTTTTGTTTTGTTGTTGTTGTTGTTGTTGTTGTTGTTGTTGTTGTATGGTGAGGAGGGGAGAGCTTTAGACAACTTCAATTGCGTACAGTTTATTCAAGTAGCTTGTCATGCCTTTGTGACATTTTGTTGCTTGCCATGTGCATGTATATACATATGTATCTCTGTGTGTGTTTTTGCCTATAAAATGTGACTGCGTCGTATTCAAACTGACCTAAACCAATTTAACATGCATTGCGCGTTTGTGTGCTCAGTTCAATTGCAAATTATAATAATAAAATTAAATTGTTGATTGTGCAAAAAAAACAAAAAAGCAAAATAAATGCTGAGAAAAAAAAAAATAACAATAAATTAAATAAATTTTCGATAGCATTTCTATTGATGAATATATATTTTAATCGGCTTTTCAACGATTTGAAGTATTTTTGTGCGAAATTTGTTAAAATTTGCCAATTGCATAATTTATTTGTTTAGTGCACAATTTCAGTTCATTGTTAATAAACATTTGAACTAATAATTTGTGATTACTAATAATGAATATTAGTATTTTAATTGTTTTTAGTTATTTAAATGCATTTGAATGCATCAATTGCCAGCAACATCAACATCATTAGCTGTTGTTATTAACGGCAGCATCATGATGACAATCAAAAATTTCATATTGCTCATTTGAAACAACAACAACTCATGTAATTACAATAAAAAAGTACTACTGCTGTTATTGGCATCAGAAATGCATAGATTATGACGCACACATAAACAAATTATTCCATTAAGTGAAACCACAAATAAAATAGAAAACAACAAAAACAAAAACAAACAAAAATCACATTTTCAATGCAAACAAAGTTCAGTCGACCTTTGCTAAATAAGTTAGAATAATGATACACGTTGCATTCACAATTGTCATCATGATTTAGTGGAGGATCGGTGTGAGGAGACAAGCCACGTTGGGCGTTAACTATTGACGGATTGACAATTTAAGCGCGACTTAAATCGTATGACTGACCAACTGACACACTGTCAGACTGACCAACAATGAAAGCAGCTGAGGAAAAATGCCAATCAGAAACTGGTTTTTTTTTTTCAAGCATATAACGATGTTGTTGTTACTATTTTACTGTTGTTGTTGTTGTAGTTGTTGTTGTTGCTATTGCAGCACACTAATCTGGCAATTGCATGACTAAGTGCACGTTACACACTTCACCGCGCGCTGTCACACAAACAACAACAACAACACCACAACAAGTGTAGGGTATTTACGCTATTTGTGTATGTTGTGTTTGTTTTTTTTTTTTTTTTTGGTTTTTGTTTTTTTTTTTTTCTGGCATGCATGTGCGAATGTTTAAACAAGTCAACAATGTTGATCACTCACATATCTTTGTCCATGTACTTTGTTTTTCACACTCACTCACTGCACAAGTACTTTGCACAACTCAGGAATTTCCAACGTCCGCACGAAGTCCGAGCGACATTTTGAGCACTCGTGCAAAGTACAAATTGTCTAATCAAAGTTTAAAAAAATAAATGAAAATTAAAACCAATTTTTCAAATCAAATTAAGAACAAATGAAGGTAAAATGCATCCATCAAGTGTGTAATTATTGTATAAGTCGCAAGCGAGCAATGTTTGTGTTAATCAAACCGGAGTTCTCGCGTTGTAATTACCCGTAATAATGACAGCGCGTTCAAAGTGCATAAATCAATGCCAACAACAACTTGAATGAGTGCACTTTATAACAACGAATGCATTCTAAGGCGAGAAGATCACACAAAAAGGTCAACATGTAATTGCCAATTAAGCGATTAAGTCATGGCAACATTTTCTGTACCAACTTCAAAAGAAAACTAAAATTTTACACAACGATTTGCTTAGTCAGGCGCGAATACTTGCACATGGCAGCTGCAGGTGTCACTGCCGCCAATACAGAGTATTTGTTGGTGCGATATTGGTGGGGCGAGTTGTGTTGATTTGCAGTTGCTAAGTAGGCGTTTGGCTCATCTAACTTACGTTGCCAATGCCAGAAAATGACTTGCAATTTCATATTTTTATTTCCACTCTCACCCACACTTCTCCACTTCGCACTGCTGAATTTGGCTTGCGTTTGTCGCACAACTAAACAGACAACAACAACGGCAAAAAAAAAGCCAGTAATCAAAAACAACAACGTTGCACATTAGCAACTTTTACAGGTTGCACTTTGGCCACAATTTCACACTCACACACAAACGTACTCAAAAAAAGCACACTCGACTTCGATTTCAGTTTGGATTCGCAATGCATTTTTGCTTAATTTCTTGTTTCGAATTTTTTTTTGTTTTTTTTTTGTTGCGTTTTCAATTACATCAGCAAAAAAAAAGACAAAAGCAACAAAACGCGTAATCCGCTGAACTATCGAAAAATGTGGCAACAACAAAAACAAGCAAATGACTTGTTTTTTGCTTCATACCAAAACAACAACAACAACAATAAAGTTACGCTTAAATTTCGCGCGCTTCCAATGTATAAACAATCAAAAAAAAAATACAAAATAAATACAAAAAAAAAAGAAGAAAAAACAATTGCAATGAAATAAAAAAACAAAAGCAGTAAGCAAATACGAAAGCCAACAACAACACTAACAAACAAAAAGCCAGCTGAAAGTTGCTAATTAGTTTTTTCACAACGAATTTAACGGTACTTTGTTGCCAATTAGACTTAAGTTAATGCGCTTAATTAAAACAATTGTAAACTCTTATTTTATTCGTCCTTGTTCATTGAATCGCTTTATTAAAAACAATAACAATTTTACCTTATAATCGTGTGTAAAATTTCTTGCAGTGTATTTATGCGCCTTGTCAATTTGTTGCAAGAATTCGATTTGCTTTGCTTTGCAATGAAATTTCGTTTTGTGTGTTTTTATATGCGTTTGGAATTGTTTCAATTTTTGTTATCAAATAGTGAAATGAAGCTAGCTTTGTTTTGAGATTTACAGATACACTCCACTGTATGTTGAGAAGCGCATCAGATAAGCAACAATTATGAACTCCAAATTGGCAATGTTTTTTTTCACTCGGTGATAAATTTTTTCAAATCTTTCTGTTATGTCGCAATAAATTTTTTTTGGGTTTTGACAATTTTGTAACTCCAGAACAAAATTTGCATACTAGATTGCCGCATATGCTTCGTAATCGTGTGCAACATAAGAGTTTGTTTTTCTGTCACATAGATTTTTTTATTAAAAGTGCCTAATAGTGCTGCTAGAATAGAGCGGTAAGTCTTACCAGGCTTGAGTATTCTGTCCTATCTTTGCTGTTTCTTTAAATCTTATTATTCAAGAGCCTATAGCAAATAGATAAACTACCATGGCCGAGCCACATTCACCTGTTCATGTTCATGTTCTTTTGATTTGCTTTTCGTTGCTCTCTGCCAATTTTGGCAATTCGCAGCAATGAGTTCGAGTTGACCAGTTGAAAATTGTTCACGGAAATATTTTCGTTGTTGTTGTTATTGTTGTATACACTTAGAGCAACCGTGCGCTATTACAACATGTTCGGGTTCGAGGGACCGCGACAAATAAAAGCTTTGAAATAACGGAAAAATTGAGGGCAAAAATGGTTGAAATAGCGTGTCAATATTATTGCACACATGCACTTGAAAACCGTAAACTTCTCTGCCGTAGCATGGCTGCCAACAACAACACCGCTCTGCCCCCCCTTTTGCCCATATAGCATGACACTGGCTAAGCATTTGTATGTGTATGTGTGTTTGTGACAAAGTATAAACTGCAAACTAATGGCTTGTAATAATTGCGGTTCATGTTAAAAATAGGCTTCATTAAATACAAATACATCCACAAACAAATACACAGACTCACTCACACATACACTGGCAACGACACAACGCTAAGGCACAGATACATGCCGCTGCCTCGGCTTTCAACTCATTTTGGGTATATTACAGAGCAAGTCAAATACTATAATATTTGCTATCTAAAATGCAGAGTATCGCTTTACATTTTTGCTGTTGTTGTTGTTGTTGGTGTTGGTGTGTGTGTTATGTGCTATAGAAATAAAACTGAAAAATTGTGCGACTAACTGAAAATTTTGTGGTTACACCCAGGAAATTGTTTGTTGAATTTTCGAATCAGATGTGAGAATGTTTTTGTAACTGTGTGTGTGTGTGTGTGTGAAAATGCCTGTGTAGATGTTTATTTGTATTTATGTTTGTGATTAAGATGCATGCAATTTGTTGTTGGCTGTTGTCGGTTTTTGGTTGTGTTGAAATAAGAATTGCTAAAAAAAACGAAAAGAACTTTAATTGAAAGCGCAAACAAACATTCTATGGCAAATAATAGACTTGAAGGCATTTTTGTGGCTTTGATTTGCAAACAGGCAAGTAAGGCAAAAGCATACAAAGAGCAAAGGCATGATAATGAAGCACAGCCAGTTGGTCGGCCCGACAAACAAGGCGTATGCGCAATTTATGACTTTTAATAAATCGTTTACATATTTGAGATGTGATCACAACCCCCAAATAGATACGCCCATTATTTAAATTATTTGTTATTAAATTTCTTATGCTTTGAACTTTCAAACTTAGTTCGTACTTTAAGTTTTCAAATGAAATGCCACAAAAATTCAAATTTATTACTTCGAAACAAAGAACATACCAAAAAAAAAAAAAAAAATTTTGCTTGTTGTAGTTCGGTTAAAATTACTAACACATGAGTTAATTTTGCATTTGTTGTAAATTTATTAAGCGGAAAATTTTATTTTTATATGCACAAATTGCGATTGGGTTTTCAAAAACAAAAAAAGGCGAAATTCGTGGCCAACGAAGGGGTCAAGCGGCCTCATTTTATTTTTTTTGTTATTTCGTTTTTTTTTTTTTATCTCATCGTTGATGTTTATTCTTTACTCTGCAAAACAAATACAAATATTTATGAGCACTTTTTCTTGGTTTTCATTGATGTTCTTTTTGTTTTTTCTTTCGTTTTTTGTTGGCTTTGCTAATGACCAACTCGATTTAACTCAAAAAGTGCTAAGCATGAGTAGAGCGCATGAGTTAGAACAGAGCAGACATGAGAACAGAGTGTTTGAACGAGTGCGCCAGAGCGAATATAAATTGCTCAGTTTTTTTTTTTATGATTTGGTTAGTCACAAAATGCGCAACTAAAGGCACGTTTTTAGCACACACACACACATACTCAAGACGAGGATATGTACACATGTAAATGAGCCGATTGTTAGAAAAAATTCTGACGAAAAGCAAATAACAAAGAATGTTGGCAAATAAAGAAATACAAATAAAACTTGGCACATTTCGCTGTAAGTTTGAAAAGAATAATGATTTTAGGACTGCAAATTTTAATTTTGGGTTAAGAAATAATGGCACAGTAAAGATATATAGAACATTCAATATAATTTCTATTAGCAATGTAAAGCATATCCCAAATGTTATATTTATACTCCTATGTTACATTGTATCATGCAGCACATACGGCAATCTAACATTAAACTATAAGACAAAGCAGAATTTTCTCCAAAAAAAAATTTCCTTTTCGGCTAAGACATAATGACATAATAAAAGCGATATTGATATTGAATGTAGTTACTATACGTAAAGTAAAGCATGTCCCTAAAGACTCATAAGTTATATTTATATTCCTTTGTTACATTGTGTCTAACAGCACATACGGTAGTCTAATATTAAACTTAAAGAAAAAGCTTAAAAACTAGACTGTTGTATGTGTTTTGTGACGTGATTATTTGAAGCCTTCACTTTTGGATCTCAAGCTTGTATATATTTTCATTCATTGACAATTCTTAACCGCGTTTCCGTAAAACTTAATATTCTACACATAAAACTAAGCACATCTTAGATGATTTTGATTTCTCATACTCAACAATGATCAAATCGCTCTTAGTGTTTTATAGCCATGCTTCACTTGCTGCCCTCTTGTGTCCTTAACACATTATTACTCATACTTTATGACCTTTGGTAGTCGATAAGAACTTCAATTTTGCCAAATTACAAATTCAAAGTGTCAACACACACAAATGACAAGACGCGATCGAACACGCTTTTTTATATACCACAAAAAATTTTTGCCACAAACTGCAAATTTTTATGATCAACGATAAGCGAAACTGACAAACGAACGAACGAACAAACGCACAAACAGTCGCACAGAACACTTGGCATAAAATAAAACAAACACACAGCTATGTGACTAGACTGTGTAATCAAGTTATTTTTTCCTTTGGCTGTTGACTTAAAAAAAAATTCACACAGCAGAAGATAATCATTTCATTTTACAACATTTTTATTACGTCTATGCTTAGATTTCTTCACACACTTATTTGTACATTCAATCGTTCGTTGTGTACATTCGTTCACCTGGAATTTTGCTTAGCGAATTTTGTAAGCTTTTATTGTAACGTATATGTATCTTGTATCTGAACTTGTGTCTACAATGAGCACGCAACAATTTACACTTCTTTATGCGTCGACAAAACTTTATTTATAAACATATTTTAACGCTTCTCGCACGGCTTTTGTTTACATATACTTTATTGTATTTCCGCCTCAGAAGTTTGCTCCTTTCTCAATTCCAAATGCACGCCCGCCCTTTTGTCAGCCGTCATATACACTTTGTAGGTGCCAAGCGGCGCGTGTCTCGCACAAATTGTTACAAACCCATAAAGATTTCTAAAGCAAGATACAAATCAGTGCGTCACACTTGTACTCAAACACACACACACACCCATATACACATACAAAAACTCACACGCGCGAACTTTCGTACCTTTTGTTGATCAACTCATGTTGCGAGCAGCTTAGGTGTCAGGCGGGGCGTTGGCAATGGCAGCCTTACAGCCTTCAAAGCAGATGCAAAAGCCGAGATTAAACAAGAATTTTTTTTTGTTATTTTTTTTTGTTATTTTTTTTCTACATTTTTTTTATTACATTTTACAAACATTTATTGTTATTTGCTATACGATTTTGCCTTTGCAACACCTTTCGGCCAAAGTATCTTCTATCGGCATTCGTCTTTCGCACACAACTTCCAACTCGATTTCAAGTATCGTGTCACTGTAAAATGTGCTTGTGCTTCTGCTTCTGCATGTGCTGTTGTGGGACTTTTTGCCAATTCACTGCATGGCTGAAAAATTATTGCTTCTCTTTTATTTATTTATTTATTTTTTTGTGGAACGGTCCAACTTTATTTTGTATCTTTGGCACTGCAACTTGTAAAGCATTACTCATACCACTTGTAGACCGCGCATGTTCAATGAAGTTTGTGGTTTTGTGTTTGTTGCTGTTTAACCTGTTTGGTTTTACTGTTTTTTTTTTCGCAACTTGCCAATCAGAGATGTTCATAAAAAACGCAACTGTAATTAAAGGATTTTCTTATTAGACAAGTTCTCATGACTTTTGCTCTGACAGCACTCGAAACTTTTGAGCTGCTTGCAACACTGGCTGTGTTGCGTTGATGTTGGCATGCGGCGGGCAAGCAGAGCAAGAAAAACCTTAAGCGCGAGCGAGCTTGGTTGGTTGATGTTTACTTGTGCAGGAAGCAATATTTAATTGGTTTACTCAAGCATTTTCTCAAGCGTTGCCATCTTCTAGGCGTAGTAGTATAGCAAAGGCAAGCATGATGTGTATGAAGGCGATGGCAGACAACATTATTTTTTGGCTACACAGCTCAGTTTGTCTTGCTGTGCGTGCGTGTGTGCGTGTGTGTGTGTGTGAGTGTGTGTGCGGCTTAAGTAAACATTATTTACGCCATTTCCGGTTGCTGGCTACGCTGGCAATGCCACCTTCCGGCATAACTCGTCTCCTCTCATCACGTTTCATCACAGTTTGTGTTGTTGCTGCTTTGCACACTCGTCACTCTAGAAGAATTTTCTTCTTAGCTTTCGTTGGTTTCAGTTTGCGACTAACGTTCAAATTAATTACATTGAAGTCATTTATCAAGCAAGTTTATTTTTGTGTGTGCTTCTGCCTTCAGTCAAGCAACAGAAATGTGGCACAAGAAGAAGAAAAAAAAAATAGCAAAGAGTTGTTTATTTATATACTTTCGTTGAGGTTGTTGTTGTGTTGGTGGCTTTTTCTTGACGCTTCAGCCACCAACAAGCAAATCAATAAATTAAATACGAATTAGTTTTGCTTTTTGCAACTCATTTCATGTCTTTTATTTTTCATGCAATTCGATTTCATTTGATTCACTTCAATTATCCTTGCCAGCGATTCGTGCTCGTTGATTTTTTTTTTTCGTTCGTTTTTTATGCCACTAAATAATTGCAAAACTTTGCAAAATTGTTTTTTGCATTTTCGATTAGCGAAATGTCAACTTTTCAATGCACAAACTTTCACACACAGCTAAACATACAAGTGGCGAGAGAGTGACAGAGACAGCGTTAGACAGAAGCAAGTCAATTGTACGCCATTTTGGAAATTTGATTGTAAGCCTGCAGAGAATTTTTGGGCTTTTGCTTATTCGTCAAAATGGCAATTGGAAGCAGCCGAGCGAACGAATCATTGCAAGCAGATAGACGGCGGGGGGGAGGCGCAAGTTTGGCAACCAACGAAACAATTTACACAAAGTCAGGGTTAGCAACGCAGTGATGTGAGACAAAATGCACGGTGAAAATGGGGTGAAGTAGAGGGGGGTAGAATGAATGTTGCTGACCACTGCAGTGTTGCAACTCTTGGTGCCGCTTAGGTCACAGTTTGCAATATCCAATGGGGGGCGGGTGGAGAAGAAGAAGCGTGAGGTTTAATCAACTGTGAAACAAGAACAAATGCAGCAAACTTCAAGCGAATAAAGAAGGAGCAACGAATACAAATATAAGTAAGAAAACTGTACACCAACAAAAAGTTGGAATACAGTTCGAAAAGATAACTCTTGAAAAATAAAAAACATTGTGAAAAAAATTTAGTAAAATTAATCAAAATTTGTAACATTTTTGATGCTAACAAACAACATTCATGAGTCACTTTCTGGCAGGTAATTCTTCAAGTATGTGCTAAGACAAACTTCAGGAAAATGAACTTCAGTTCGATTTTCAACGTGCAATCTTGAGAAACTGAAAAGTTTTCATGCAAAGTTGAATATTTGTGCGCAAAGTTTCATATGTTCAGACAACAACATTGATTCATTTTTTATTAAGCTAAACAGAACCATTTTCTGGCTCATAGGCACCTTATGACAAATGCAGCATGTTCGATATTCAAACATACACAAACAAACGCAATAAAACAGTTTAAAAAAAAATGTATTTTCAGTACTGAGCCAAGTTGAGAGGAGGCAAAGTTCCGTGTGCGTCTATAAAATAAAATAACAATCATAATAATAATAAAAAAAAAAACAGGCAAATACCAACAACATAAGATTTTTAACAGTTTCACAATTGCCAACAACTTGTTTCGAATAAATATTCATATCGATTTCTTCTCGGTTGCATTGCAGTGATAAAACGGTGAACAACAACTACTAAAAAGGATTCAAAGGATACCAACAACGACAGCATAGCACTGTGCAACAGAGAACAATACAACGCATAAAGCATAACGCATAACGATTGAGGCAAGAGCGAAGCAACGCAAAGCAACGTAGTCGAACAAGGTTCAATTGAATTGACACACGACTGCAATAAACTAAAGGGAAGTGAAGTGAAACACAGACACACAGACAGACAGACAACAGACGTGTCACAAATGCAATTGCAAGCATACAAGGACTTGGCTTACAGCTATACACAACGACAACAACAACAATAGTAGAAGCAGAGCAGAGCAGGCAAGCAACCAACCAAGCAGTGAAGACAAAACACTGCTTGTGACAATAACTTGACTCGGGACGAGACAAAGAGCACATTACGATTACGTTTACAATTCTGCAGTTACAGCACAGCTACAGATACAGATACAGTAACATAGTTACATAGCTAAGTTACGAGCTGACTTTATCCACGAGCTGACACGATTTGCAATAAGGCCATAAACAGACAGCAGAATAAGCTAAGCTATAAGCCTTTAGACCAAAGTGTGACATAAACAGATACGCCTCTACTTGCCACTAGTTATACATTGTCACAGATACAAAGACACACACACGCAGTGATATACATTTGCGCTAAGCATATCACAGTCACAAGGCCACAACTCGAGTTACTCATACATAAGCAAACACACACACAATATGGACGCCGAAGCTGATGGTCTGCCGCCTGCCGCGCCCACTGCTGCCGCCTCAACGGCCAACAGCGATCTGGATTTGGCCGCACGACGACGCCTCTTCATCTCACAGCCGTCAACGCTCGCCACACGACGCCAGCAAGCGGTTTGCGTGCGACGCGCCCACAAAATGTACGGCAGCAGCAAGAATCCGAACGTTGTGCTCGACGGCCTCAACATGACCGTGCCGAAGGGTTCCATGTAAGTATTGAAAATGTGAATAATAATATAAATAACTAAAAAGAAAAATATTGAAATATTTATGAATAACAAAACTATTGTTTTGCTTGAAGGTATTTTTAGAAAGTTTTTTATTGATTTTTTTGATTTTTTTGTCATGATTGTAACTCAAGTTGCACTTGATTTCGCTTTTGTAACACGTTTTACGCTTATCGATGCTTTTATGTTAAATACGCAACATAATGCTCTTTGACATTAATGATGAAGCACAAATCAAACGAAGTTGTCGTTGTTGTTGTTATGCAATCACATTAAATTCTATTAAATTATGAAAAGCAATCGACTCTATTCAAAAACGAATTCAATATGCAAATGCAATGCGTTTCGGGGCTTACGACACATTTGCTCTGCGGTTGATGAAATTGAGCGTGAGCGTTTGAGCGTGAGGTGAAAACAGTGACCAATGCATTGTGTTAAAAGTGAAGATTGTGGCGAGAGATTTCCAATTGAAAACATGTTTTAAACAATAACTAAAAACGTTAATGATGACAACGACCGCCAAATGTAACTGACCGCAATTAGCATTTAGACAAATTAAACAACAACAACAAGTTAAGCACTTGTCGATCGACCAACAATGTGAGATACAAAGCGTAGCACATGTTATATGGTGGTGGGGGAAAAAACGTTGCTGTCGTTTATGCAAAGCGTTTGTTTTCAAGCGCTGAGATAAAAACACAAATGAGACACAAAACTGCGACAGCGAAGTCGGCAACTAACGAATGTGGGTCAATGTCAGCCGTAGCAGCAACATAGAAGAAATACAAACAATTTACAATAAGCAAAAACGATTAAAATTAACACATATATGCGGTAAAACACACACACACACAAGCAAACAAAAAATTATGTTAAAAATTACGTATACGTTGAAAGCATATGCTGTGATAAACAAACTAAAGATAACTGAAGATAAATCAGACATGAATAGCAACAAAAAGCAAAAATAATAATAATAATAAAAGAAAATAACAACAACAAAAACAAAAGTGGCACTGAGTCAACAGCATCCACAGCAACAATAGCAGCAGAAGCAGCAAACAAGTTTGAGCATGCTTGTTTGTTAGAGAAGGCGCACAAAGCGGGTTGTGCGTTAGAGCATGAACGAGTGAAAGAGAGAAAGAGTGAGAGATCGCAAGCAAGCATATACTCTCAAGCAAGACATCGAGACCGAAATTTTTTGTTTGAGTTTGAGCTAAAGTTGTCAAACAAGATTTGCTTTGTTGTTTTTTTTTTTTTTTTTTTTTTTTATGAGTAGTTTATCACTGCAATTGTTATTGTTGTCTAACATGTTGTTGCCCCAGCTTAAAGCAAGCATCTAATTGGATTTTTTTTTTGTTGTACTTTTGATCGCTTTTAAATTTTCAATATTTTGACATAATAAATGTGCGAATGAATGCATGAATGAATGAATTTTTTTTAGTATTTTTTAATACAAAATATTTTTCCAAGTAAAACAACAACACAAAGGAATATGTCGAAAACACATAGCAAAAATATACTTGTCAAGAAATGAAGCTGCAAAGCAAAAAAAAAAAAAAAAAAAGAAATTAAATTTAAGCAAAGCAAAGCAAAATGACAGCAGTCGACGACAACTGTCAGTTGACCATGAAATATGTTTTACGACTTTGCCATTTGGCATAAATCGGAATTAGTAGCGGCATGTTTTTTTTTTCACTTTTTTTTTTTGCGAGTAAAAGATACAAGGTGCGGGTGGCATGTTTGGCTATTAGTAGCACGCGAGAATCTTCACACATTTATTTGCTGACTGAGTGCCTAAATTTTATTGTATTTGTGTGTGTGTGTGTGTGTGTGCGGTTGTGCGAATTGGACCAACTAACTATATGACTGACTGACTGACTGAAACTGACGACTGCCTGCTGTCAGTTTGATGATGCTGACAGCCAAAGCAGTAACAGTGACAACAACAACAACAACTACATTAATAAATCGCTAAAACTGTCAGCGAGGCGTTTGTGTGAACAAGATTTAGCACAAAATTTGAGCCGTCTCGCACTCACTCACTCTCTCGCTCGCTCAGTCAGTCAGTCAGCCGTTTTGTCTGTCTGTTTGTCTGTATCTCTCTAAGCATTTGTCAGTTAGGGCCAAGATTTGTACGTTGATGTATAATTTTCTTATTTTTTTTGTTTTGTATTTTGAATTTGCGGCATTTTATGAGCAGCCAAGCTTCGTCGTTGACTGACAGCGATTTTCTTTTATTTATATATATATTTTTTTTTGTTGTTTTTCAACTTTGGCTCAATGACCCTCATGAGAGATAAATAATTGTTTGTTGTTTTGTCTTGTTTTATGCATGAATTATAGTTTACAAAAAAAAAAAGAAGCACATACACTCACAAAGACAAATAAACCACACACTTAAAGAAGCGGCAAAAAAAGAATTAATCGTTAAATGAGGCGCTAAAATTGACGCGAGTGTGAAATATGATGTAATAAAATGTCTCCTAAAAGAACGAAAGCAACATTGATTAACGATGATAATAATATGCTCAGAGCTTCTATCGAAAAATAAAATTAAAAAATTAAAGCAAAAATACGTTCAAGATAAGACATAATTTTTTCGAAATTCTTGAGTAAAATAGACCCCCAAACACAAAACGTTGTTTTGTTATTATTGTAATGATGAGAGAAGCAGTGGTTATTATTAATTTCTTCTCAACAACCCAGTTAAAACTAGATAATGAATACAAAGCCATCAAACATGTAAAGATACTCACTACAGCACTATGTTTACAAAGGTTGTAATATGACATACAACAAGTGTATATTGAAAGGTTATTTGCTTCTCAATATTGTGCTCTGCTCTTTTAAATTTTTTTCCTCTTTCTACTTCGATCGATAGCGCTTAGATAAGCGATATGAAAATGAGAGCACAAAATTCTTCTAAGAATATTTTAATTTCGAACGATCTTCGAATCTTGTTTTATATAAGATTCCTTAATTACGTCAATAGTCGAAGTATTTTATCTATGAATTTCCTCTCTTGTGCATGGAACTCTATTACATAAATAAATATGTCCTTCAAACTAATGTTTATTAGTAATAAATTTCTAAATATAAATTATATTCTCAATCAAAATTTATCAGCAACTAAAATCTAAAGTGAACTTAATCATGCGTCAAAACAATCAATCAATTTCGTTTGGCATTTGTATTTTCATAACCTTAATTAAGTCTTATCTTAAGTAATTAAATAGAATATATGAGATTTGTTTATAAAGATAAATACGTTTTGCCTTTGCCTTGCATGCAGTCGAGCAGCCGAGCAGTCGAGCATTCAAGCACAACATGATATCGAAGTTCATTGTTGCAATCAATCAATCAGCTGCGTAATTTGTTTATGATTGCACTTCGACTACTGCAATATGCAGACAAACACACACACCTAGATTATCATTTTCATCGACAGTACACACACATAATAGAATATCGGAAAAAGGATATTATACACAATTACACACACTAACAATAAAATAAATGATTTGCCAAATTTAGTTATTGAAATCAATGCCGAAACGCACACACAAACAAAACACAGGCAAACCAATTTGAATACCTTAAATTGTTAGGTTTTATTGTTATTGTTTAAGTTGGTTTTACTTTTGACATGCATGAAATTTAATTAAGATACATGCTGTTCTATATTAATATGCTGCCAAGGTGAGCTAGCTTACCTTGTTATTTGATTTTATAACTGAAAAAAGATAATCATCAAAACATCTCAAGTAAACAATTTAGTTTGTTATCAACCTAAAAAAGACATAAGAATTTACTAATAAACAAAACTTAATCTTTCATGCATTGCCTAACTTTAAAATTGCCATGCAAAGCGAAAAACCTTTGGCAATACTAAGTTGTGTTTTGTTGTTGCTGTTGTTTCTCACGGTGTATTTAAGCAATAAAATGCAGCAGTTTGCAGTTGGCCAAAAAACTTGCCGCCCTTGTGTTGTTCTTGGCCAATACCGACACACGTTTAGGCCGCAAGTGACTATAATTTGTGCCCGTGGACCGCTAATGGCAAACGATGGCAACCAACAATGGGCGCACAAAGCAAAGGCAAAGCACATGGCAGACTGGCAAATGGTCTGAGACAGCAGGCAGGTGGAAAACTCTGCTACTGCTTAACTTATGTTACTAAATTAATACAAACAAAGGCACAATGAAATGAAAAACCGCTAAAAAGGACGCGACGACCGACTACCGACAACCGACAACTTCAACCCACGCCAGCCACCGGTCTCATTCATTTTGACATTATGCCGAGCGGTTACCGAACTCACCGACACAACCGCGCCCAACACGCTTCGGATCGGCTCAACTTAAACTCAAACTGAAAATGAAACAGAAACTCGACTATAGATGAGAAAACAAAAGAAAACACGAGGTTAACCACTTTTACAAGGCAGGCATACACAAGCGGCAAGAGCGACGAACGGACTGTGCATGTGGCTGTCGAAGGTAACTTTGTTGAAAGAAAAGCAAACGGGCCGGGATGAGTGAAATTGGCAACTGGACAACGTTGAGAACAAACGACAACAAGAACATAATGGCTGCTTACAATTTGAAAACGAGCATAATGCGAACATTACAACCGCGCCATTGTTTTCTCGACTACTACTTGTATCTGTGTGTGTATGTGTGTGTGTGTGTGGGTCGTGAAATAGGGCGGCAGTGAAATGGGGACTATTGTCAGTGGCATTGGTTGAACAGCCGGCCGAGGAGAGCGGTTAGAACATGTTGTGCACTACAACTGCTAATTCGCAGAGGCAAAAAAAACCAAATACAAATGAAAATGATAGCCAGAAGGCGACGGCGTCGACTGTGAGTCTAAATTAAATTAAAGCTGTTTAGTTCAGAGCATGCTTAGAAGCATTTGCAAAAGAAGAGAAGTGAAGAGCGAGTGAAATGACAAAGTGGAGGCGAATGCTGTGTATGTGTAAGTAGAATGGACCATGATGTTAGCTTGCTTGCTTACTTGCTGCTGAGGTCATGCGGTTGTTCTACATAAATTCACAAAAGGCCTTAAGGTCGGTTATTACACCTTGAATGCCAAAATGGCCAATTAATGGTGCATGAATAACGGTAAATTGAGCGCAAATTCGCAGCCACTCACAAAACTTATACAAAACACACACATATTATATAAAATGACACACACATACATATATATATATAAAGTTGGCTTAAATTATAGCTCTGCACGAAAATCACAGTAAACGATCTCAGATTTTATGTCTATTGCGGTTATTGGTGCCACGCCCAGCCAACCACCCAACCACCACCCAAGCCAAGCACACAGTTGACCACAGATTTGTGTGCGACGAAGAATTCTGTGATGTTGAATATGTACAAAACATAAATATGACAATTTAATTGACATTAAATTATTATTAAATTACATTTTAAAAGGCACGTGCTCAACCAAAAGGTGAAAATTGTCGAGGGAAGTGTACACATTGCTTAAACAGTTGGGCGGGCGGTCGTTGAGATATTGTGGCGGTTGAGTCGTGTTGATAATAATTTATTTGACAATGAGTCAGTTATAATTATTGTGTGTCTTTTAACATTTGTTTAATTATGGTTTCATTTTCATTTTGTGCATTTGTCAGCAGAAGCCGGAAAAGCACAAAAAGGCAACGTGACTGTCGCAGCCATTAGCATACTTTTAGGCTGCTGTGTTTAATGACTTTAAGCCAAAAACGTAAAAAAAAAATATTACCAGAAAAATTCGTACACATTTCTTAAGGCAATGCGCATTAGTGAAAAGCCATTTAGCATTTCTGTGCTTAATGCACTTAAATACACAACTATTTATATACTTCACTTTACGTACGTACGTATGTATATGTGTGCAAAATCTTCCCGCAATCAACACTTTTTGCCTATAGACTTAAGCACTTTGTGCACATTCTGCTGTATGTGTTTTACTTGCGCGACTAATTAGTGCGATTTCTGCTTTCCGATATATGTATGTACAAATCAAATTATAGGTTATTAAGTACAGTACTCACTCGCACACACATTAATACAAATGTTGTCTCCTGCCCGGCACGTCACGGCCCTCAGCTCTTACCACTATGCGACATTTATATATCTCAACTGCGTTCAATACCAAAGCATATTAACTACAACTAATTATAGCACGTTAGGCTATAGAAAACAGCAACCTGCTTTTACTACTTCACTCTCCCTCACCCCAACCCGACCGTCATTAGCTACACAACACAGTCATTAAGCGCAACGGCAGTGAGACAACTGTGCAGGCATTTCGAATTCAAATGTTCAAATGTTGCGCTGCCAACAAGAATCTCATCGGAAATCAATAACAAATTGTTGCTTTTTTTTCCGATTGTAAGTAAGATCTTTTTTGCTTGTTTGATTTTTTTTTTTACGATTTTATTTTGTTTTTTTTTTTTTGCTGTTTCAAATTAGCCTTATTTGCCTAAGCAAATAAATATTATTGAAGATATTTTTGTACTTTTGTTTCGCTTTTTGTTGTTGTTAAGTTATTTAGATACAAAGTTAGTGTTACTAAGTGTAATTTATATGTTGTTTTTCTGCCTCAATGACTTACTTGCCAAGCTTGAACAAACGACTCACTTACCGACTGACTAACTGACTAACTGGCGAACTGATTGCTTTATTCATCAAGTGCATGACAAATAAATTATTGTTTTATAACGCTTGGTTTCATTTCGTTTTCAATTTGATTTGATTTGATTGCTGTGTTAAATAATTGAGTGAGTAACTGAATGAGTGTACAAGTGAGTGGCTAAGTGCCACTCGTACTCATCCTTGTCACACATGCATTTCAGCTTTTATTTGTTTATGTTCTTATTGTTCTTGGCGTTGTTAGTGTTGTTGTTGTTCTTGATTTATTTGCTTGTTTGCCTGTTTGTATCGATACTTGACAATATTTGTGCGCTTGATTTGAAGTACTGAAGGGCACAGTGTGCCATGTAAATTAGCCTGAATCGCAGCAAATCAAATAATGCCAACACACATACAAATTAATTCAAGTGTTTCAATATCCTTGTGAGCAGTCAGTTGCGTAACCGCTTCTATGGCACTTATGTGGCCTTGAAGCTAACGAACATTTAACTCAATTGCTTGGAACAAAAAAAATTGACCAAATGTTTGGAAAAAAAAAAACAACAAGTCATTCTAATCGAAAAACTTTATTCGTTCGCAAATACAATAAAACAAAATCGTAACAATAACAAAAGTAAAAGTAAGAAAAGCAATCATAATTATGCACATAAACCAATTAAATGCTCTAACACAATATTTTTGTTTTAAATGACGTGCCAAAAACTTTAACAAAAGCAACAATACGTTCAACAATGGCCACGCCCACTCGTATCGTGTTTAAGTGCTTACTGCCCACTTTGTGTTCTGTAACGAGTTTTTTTTGTTTCCAATTACTGATTTAGTTTTGCCTCGTGTTCTGTTGACTTAAGCCAAACTAATCCATTTTAGTATTGACGTTTTGGTCAGAGAGCCTGAAGTCGACTTTGACGTTGACTTCTGCTTGCAGAGATTTTGTGCGTTAAGTAAATTATATTTTATATTTAAAAAGTATTTTTGGTTTTTGTAAACTTTTACGTGTTTGTTACTTTTTACCAAATTTATTTAGCAAAAAGTTTACGCCTTTGGAAAATTGGATGTATTAGCAAAGGCAGCACAAGCTTGTTGTTGATGGATGAGACAAACATGGCAAATTGTATGCCGAGATAAACACAATAGGGACAAGAAGAATGCAAGAAACACAATATTTGCAAAAGTTTTATAGAAAATATGCTTTATTTAGTTTTCGTAAATTTTGCTTAAACCTAAAGAGGAAAAAAAGTTACTAAAACAATGTTGGTTTGTGTAATAAATATTTGGGATTTTACCAAAAATGAAAGAAAATTGTAAAAATCAAATTAACTTAATAAAAATTGATTTATTTTCAATTATTGTTTGAATCAAAATAAACGAAATAATTTTCATTTTTCGATTTTGTCAAATGAATATTATTTTCTTTATTATAATTTAAAAATTGTTCATATTTATTTAAGAAATCAAATAAAATTATTTCAGCTATAGCCAATTGAAAATATTCTAAAAACAATTATCTTTGCTTCAAATCTAAGCCAAATCAGAATGGAACCAGATTAACTTACAATTGTAAGGTAATAAGTATTAATGGCATATTTAAATTTATTTTTATTAGTTAGATATTCCATTATCATATAACATAACTGCAATGAACGATAGATTTAGATACTTTGTAGTGTCTGGGATAGTGTACGAAACGAAACTATTCATAGGTTCGTTAGTTTTTTAACCAGTTCTTAAAATATAAACAGTATCTATAAATATATACAGTTTAGATTTGTGTATTTACAATATAAGTGGTCTGGTCAAAGGATTTGCATGTTGATTCGTTTGAAAGTGAAGCCGATTGTTGTATCTATTGTTGTAGAAGATTATTTTCTTTTGGATCACAAGAATCTTGAGATTTTTGTGTATTTTGAAAGAGATGCAATGATGGAGCAGAGTATTCCTGAACTTTTTCGATTTAATGTGTGTATGAACATATACTGCCATGAAATGGTTAAAATAATTGCTTCGAAAGAATCTTGTACTGAAACAGTCTGAGAGACGAACATGGCTATATCAACACGTTTTATCAATTAAGAATGAATTTTCTTTATTTTTATATTTAAAAACTGCCTACGTGACACCCTGTATTGTCTTAAATATGTACACCGTATTTTCTATATGCGTAGTTGGTCAAGTATATACTTATATTTAAGCGCACACAACGTCACATTTGTCAATTACATTTTGATGATTATATTATTGCATTTGGCTTCGTTCTGTAAAACAATTCTGCTGACGTTGCCATTGTTGTTGTTGTTGTTGTTGTTATTTGCTCGTTTTCTGCTGATTGTGTTGCTTTGATAACATTTTTCATACAACTTCACTTTACGCCGCTGTCTGACCCACAGGCAGCACCTCAACTCATTTGTTTGTTCTTAACTCAACTCAACTGAAATTTTCACAAATGTTGCTTGCATGTTATACAAATTTATTTAAATTGATCGCATGCAAACGCGAATTTTAAATACATGTCATTGTTGTTATTTTTTTCGTATTTTTCCAAAGGTATTTAGTTGGCATGCTGAAAATGACCAATGGAGGCGCAGCGGCACATGACTGTTGCCTTTATTTAAATACAGTTATAAGGCTCATGTACATTTGTGTAGCCTAAGTTTGACGCGTAATTAACAATTTAACGCTACGCTAACAACAACAACAACAAAAACAATAACAATATTGCGTCAACTTCAACATGAAACAATATAATGTAAAACGTTCGCCATTTTACATGTTTGGCAAATTGAATGATGAAAATGTACAACAATTTTTTTTTTTTTTTTTGTAATTTTTTTGCTTAGTTTACGAAAGGGCTCATTTGTGGTTCGAGGGTTGTTTATACATTTAATTTCAATATGTATTTAAAGTTGCTGCAATCATTTTTAAGCCGTTATCGCACATAAATTTGAACGCAAATACAAACTATTTGCAATAAAGCAAAATGAGATTTGAGTAATAAAAAGCGCAGAATTAAAATAAATTTAAACAGAAAATAAAAAGAAAAAAAAAAGGCATAAAAATCCATTTAAATAATTTAACAATATTTTAGCTTAGCCTTTCAATTCAACAAAAGCTTAAAAATGCCTCCGAGCAATGCAGGCAAATACACACACATACACATATACATACACATACGCCTACACACAAATGCATGGCATTATTTATTTTTCATGGTTTTTTTATTTAATTTCTGCTTCCTTTAATGGCGTTTTACCTTTTTTTTTTATTTTTTATATATTTTATATTTTCGTTTGTTCATTTTTCCCCTGTGCATTTATTTAATTGGCAATTTTACGTTTTCCTCTTTATGCTCGTCGCTTAATAAGCTCATAATGTGCGTTAATACGTGTGCTATATAGCATGCATGTATGTATGTATGAGTAAATGTGTGTGGACTTCCAAAGGTCACTTATACGCCGAAGGGCACACGAAAAGAAAGAAGCACCATTAAACGGAAGCAGCAACTATGAATGGTTTTTTGCCGCTCTTTTCTTTTTGATTTTGTTGTTTTTTTTTCTGCTTTTCTTTCAAACCGACTGCACTTCTGCAATGAAGTGTGTTAAATTATGACAGAGTGTGAGTAAAAGTCATTATAGAAGTGTCTAGCAGGCTGACAAACACACTATCCAAACATTTTGAAGTACTAATACAACCCAGCAAAGACAACTTTCAAACGCAAACTCTTTAAAGAGCTTTTTGTAACACACACACACCAACCTGATGACCAAAGTGATAAGCTAAAAAAGAAAAAAAAACCTTTTAGCGAAAAGTTTGCGCATAAATTGTAGCGGCATTGTTATAATGTGCCGTTATGCTGCTGACGTTGATGATTCCGTTGCTTATAATAATGCGCGCCATTTTTGTGGCAATTTTCGCATGCCGGAAGTGTGGCAACAACCACAGGCGCACACACATGAATTACCGTAGGTGTTTATTAATATACGCTCTCATGTGCTCTATGCGTGTATGCGTGCGCATGTTTATATATGTATATGTGTGAGTTTTGGTTTATGCACCGCTTAACTTATTAAATACATGAACATGTTTTTAATTACTCTTACCGCTTTCACACACACACACACACACACAAACACATTTGCTAATTGCGTGCACATTCACGCACACATTAACATAACATAACATTGTCTGTATGTATGCAATGTGCCGAAGTGTAGATGAATTAAGAGCAGAGTAGAGCAGAGCAGAGCAGACAAGGGCAACTCATGCAGTGAGCAATGAGTGAAACAAACCAGCATTTTATGCGCACTTCCGTTTCCGCTGTAATGCCTCAACCACAGCAACAGTGGCGTCAACAGCAGCAACAACAACAACAACAGAACACAACACAACACAACAACAACAACGATAAACTGCGCCGTGTAATTTTAGCTATGTTGGCGCGCATTCGCTACTAAATGATTGACAGACTCATTGACTAACGCACTGCCTAACAAGCTGACGCTCTGCCTGTCCGTCAGCCAAAGGGCATAAAGCATATGCAACTGCAACCTGGCAACTATTCAACATTGTCACAATTACATTCCTTCTATCTTACCATGCCACATCGTTGACATTTTGATGTGCGTTGCAAATTAACAATATTTTAAGAGTGCGCCAAGCCAAGCTGTCTGCATGAGTGTATGTGTGTCCTACGCATAAGAAGCAAGAAAAAATAACAACAACAATGACAGCTGACAACACAACAACAACAACCGTAGGAATGCCGCCAAGCCATGAGCGAGCGTCAGTCAGTAAAAAATGAAGCTGAAAGTGCAGCTTAAGCAAATTAAATGAAAATCAGCGCAATGACAGCTGTACAAGCAGCAGGAGCACAACCAAAGCCAGCAGGCAACTTTGCTCTCTAGTATGTTGAACAGGATATATGCAGGAAGTTTATGCGGATGGTCGGCAGTCAGACAAGACAAACAAGCCTGAATTGTAGCACGAACGGAGGAGTGCGATATGAGTCAATGAGACTGGCTAGACAAATGAAGCGCATTGTTATTTACTGCCATGACCACACTTAATCTGCTGCTGCCACCCGTCGCCCCTTCAGCCGTTGCCCACTTGTGACTGATTAAGTATCTGTGTGCATGAATGAATGAATGAGCCACAAATGAAGCAAAAGTCGCAACGTACATTTTGCTCCTGCATCCTTCTGCTGCTGCTGCTGGCACTGCTCATTTAAATACATTTTTAAAGGAATGGGCGAAGCAAAGTAAGCAAACGAGCTATTTACTTAAGAACAGCCCAACTGACACTTTCTTGCCGTACTTACACATTCTGACACATTTCTTGTTACTTCTACCCAACGGCCACCCAATAAGTTCCAACCAAGAACAGCCGGCGCTCACACTTAAGTCAATGAGCTGCCAGCAATTATTTTAACGTTGCCATTTCGGCAAACAAATTGAATTCTTAGCGCCTAATTGCGGCCAACTCAACTTAACTCAACTCGGCTCGATACGTTTCCCAACACACAACTCAGACTCAGACTCAAACTCAATTCAGCTCAGCTTAGCACAAGACGGCAATGGCAACTCAAGGCGTCGAATCTCATTTGTTCTTCTACGCGCATTTTGTATGTCCTTGCGCTCATTCAATCCTTAGCATGATTTTCATTTATATTTTTTTTTTGCCCTTTTTTTTTCTTGTCAGGTCCTAATTGCTGCTTGAATTTCAATTCAATTTCGAAAGTGTAATTGTAAGTTTGCGCAAACTCTGGCCGCAAGCGACCGCATCAGCAAACGAACAAGCTATGACCATCATCCGCAACCAACCGCTGCTCGTCACCCCACGACATAGAAAATTTAATTTACGAAATGGTTCACAAAATTAACATTTTACCTCTTGACAGTTTTTTTCTTTTTTTGTTTTTTTTTTTTTGTTTTGTGCGTCATTTTCTTTTTGTTGCTTTGTTGCTACTGTGTTGCCGTCAAGTCAAGGCAAATGTTGATGATGAAGATGATGATGAGGAGGAGGATGATGAGAAAGAGCTTGTGCAGTAATGGCAGCAGTTGAACTTATTTCAATCAATTAATTATTGTTTTATGTCGCAACAATCCTTCAAAGTAAAGTAAAGTTAAGCAATGAAAAAGCTACTAAAAGCAATGAGCAATGAGAAGAGAATTCGTTGTCGGGCATGGTTAGCGGGTAATGATTGTGTTCCACGGATTGTTTGTGTGAGTTCAGCACAAGTAGCAAAGGACGATTTTTTTGGGTAAATAGTTGCCTCAGGTTACATACAAGCAACACAATAGCATCAAGTCCAAAGCAAATGGCAAGCGTTGCTCTGCTTCTGTTACTACTTCATCTTCTTGTGCTGCTTGTACATTTTACGGGCCTGCAGCGCATTTCAATTAATTTGCCATTAAGGCAAACGCGCCAAACGTGTTGTCAAAACGCAATTGGCTTGGCTTGTGCTAATTTTAATCGATTTTATGTTTCCGCCAGTCGTCACTCAATGACCTTGGTCGCTTTTTCTGACATTGAACGACGTGGGTTACAAGCAAACAAAATTTGTACTTTAACATTTATGCTTGTGCCTTTGCCATGTTCGTATCCTTTTCTATGCTCAAGCGGTCAACAAGCGCCTTTTTAGCTAAGCCGTTTAACTGCCTCAACCATCAGAATGACCCAACCCTCGTACAGACGCTAATTATAGACCAAACAAAGCCGTCAAAGCTTGAAGCCTTTTTCGGTTTATTTTTTCTTCTTTTATTTAATTCGAGTTTTCGTTTTTTTAACTTTGCCACGGCTCGTTTATCATTTAACCGGCATTTTTAGCCGACTTCCGTTGCGTTAAGCTGGCTGCTGCTGCTGCCCCTGCTGCTGTTAGTTATTATTGGTTAATCATTTGCCATAAAGATTTTAATTTCCGCCTAGTTAACGAGCGTGTCTGGGCGAGGCTACGTTACGCTTCAACTTAAATTTGCGGCTTGACTCAACTCGACTTGTGTGGACTCGCCTCCTTGTTGGCCAATTTTGCATTAAATATTTCGAAATTGGCCAAAAGTAAATGGCCAAAAGCCGTGGCCAATCCGCCGAGCCCGTGTAGTCAAACATTTGCGCTTGCTTGGTTTAAGCGCTAATTAAGCTAAGGTCCAATTAGGCTTGGATTTCTTTTAATGTTTTCCAGACGCGCGTTAATTTTTCATGCACCCTTTCCACAACAGCAAACCCTCACAGTCCCCCCCAGTCATTTTATTTGCTGTCATCGTTTGCTTTCTACGTCCACTTCTTCTTTTTTTCTTTTTGTTTTTTTTTTTGTGCTTTGGCATATGCTTTGCATTTCATTAAGCGCTCTTTGGTGCCAGTGCACTTTTGATATTGCTTCACGGTACATGTAGAAATGCCTCAAAGGACGTTCGCATTCGCGTTTAAGCAAACAACAGAAGCCGTCAGCCGTCAGCTGTCAGCATTGTCATCAGTCGTGCTGCTGTTGTTGGCCATGCTGAGTTGGCCAACGTCAAAACTAATGAGCAACGCTTGTTCAGCACATTTTCTGTTGCGCTTTGTAATAAAACTTTCAACAGCATATTTCTGTCTCATTCTATTTGCTTTGTCCTTGAATTTTTGTTTTTTTTCATAAACTGCCAATTCAACGTAAAAGTTCAACAAACAAAAACTCATATACACGCATGCACCAACACACACACACATACACAAGCACTAAAGCATTAAACAACAACGAAACTTTTTCATTTTTTTCTTTATTTTTTTTTTTTTTGTTCGGCAAAAAGTTCGCTCATTCAGCGCAGCTCAATTGAACTGAGTTGAGTTGCGTTGAGTTGAGTTCATTGTGGCTTCAACTTGCGCTACAGATTCATACAGTTTAGCTTAGTTTTCGTAGAGTTTCTGCAAGTATCTTAATCAGCAGTAAATTCAGAACTAATCAGTCGTCCATTGTCTGTCGCTGAATTTATGCGATTGTCTCTGTGTGTGTGTGCGTGTGTGTGTTGTAAGTGTTGTTGAACATATTTTATAACACGCGCCAAGAAGCTTCACAGCTTTGCTACGTTCTCATCGTCGTTGGCATAGAGCGCCGCAAAGTTATTGCAACATAATTACAAGTTGTGTGCCAATCGCTGTTCGAAGAACAACAACAAATCGTAGCAGACAGCCGGGCAGCAAAGTCAGTCAGTTGACCGGACAGACAATACGTACGGCAGTTGAAGCAGCAAGCGGAAAGTAAGCCGAGCACAATCAACGTATGAGCAATGGCAAAATGGCAATCTTTTGTGTTCGACATCATCAGCAGCAGCAATGGCAGTCGCATCAGCTGAGCGTTGGCTTTGCCCAGCAGTCATGTAGCAAACTTACTTTTAATTATGCTGCATGGCTTTTGTTTTTGCCGCATTTGTGTTTCGTTCGCAACACCCAATCCCAAACCCTTCGCTCTTACTCACTCTTACTTACACTCATTCTGCGCTGATTCATTGTGTATTGTTTGTTATTTGTTGTTGCTGCTTTACTGCTACTTTTGCGCGCGCATTACTACAGGATTAATAAATGCAGCAGTTTTCAGTGGCCAAGCAATGATTTCACTTCAACCGACAAGCTTTACGCTCACTGCTTTTATACGCACAAGTTTAACATTTGTAATTGGTTTTGAAATGGCCGCAAGGATAAGCAGTGTAGAGCAGTATGAAAAGTGTGTTGCCCGTCAGGGGAAATGTGCGGTGGCCTGTGTAGACAATAGAAGAAGAAGCGACTGTCCCGATGGGAAGTTAGTCGTTTGTTTGAATTTTGCGCTTCATAAGTTTGCAACTGTATTTGACAAGCCAAGCAACATGAAAAAAAAACAAAACAAAAAAAAAAAAGAAGCATAATTTCAGGCGACACTCGCGAAAAATGGCTTGCACATTGCGCATACGCAACGTTGACCAAAATATTATCAAAAGTGCAGAGACAAAACTTTTGTTGAAGTCTGTTTTAAAAATGGAACTTGCAAATTTACATATAAAAATTGTGCTTAACGAAGCAAAAGCAAAGATGAGCAAAAAAATAATTTCACAATTTCAGTTTTGACATTTTGGTTGACCAACATACACCGCCGATTTTGCTGCACTAATACAATCACTGGCGTTTTTCTATGCTTTGCTATGCGATTGTATTAGTGCCATTTACTTAATATTACTTTTGTGGCATCTTTCATTTATTTTGTCGACGGCGGCTTTGCTTGGTTAGCGTTGCACAAATTCAATGTCGGACAAAAGTTCGGCTAAGTTATTTGCACAGCCGAAAGAGAGATAGAAATACTCAAGCAAATGCCTCAAATGCCACAAATGCAAAGCAAATACAAACAGAAACCCCAAACACCGAACTGACTTTGAAGTACGCCAAAATCTATTTTGCTGTGATGCCATTTTAATAAACCACTCACAGACTTTGTGCAACTATTTTTTTTTTTTTTTGTATAATTTTTTTATTTTTTATTTAATTTTTTTCTGCTTGTTGTTGCCATAATGGTTTTTCTGTTTGAGCTTGAGCTCAACCACAATGCCGCAAATTGAGTGACTTTGTTAGGCAGCGGCAACAACAACACTAAACATCAAAAGGCACACAAGTCTAACTTAATTAAAAAAGCACAAAACATGAACTCGAACTCGGATTGCGGTGTATGGTTGAAGGCGCACGTTCGTCTCCAGAGGGTTGGCGTCCAACAGAAAGAGAGAGAAATAACAAAAGCAAGCCAAACTAAAGAGGTTTAAATAATAACGCAACTTGCAACATTTTTGTTGCTGTCTCTGCTCGTATGTCTATTAAAAAATATTAGTCTAAAAACAGCAATTTTTTTTTCTGCTGTATGTGTAAGCGAAGGACTTGAAGCACAAAACAATTGCAAGAAGACAAAACATTTGCGAAAAAAAAAATTAAGAAAAAAATAACTTCAGTTGAAAAAACAAGTTGAATAGTAAAGTTACACAAATAAATGAAAAAAAACAGTGACTTTTAGACAGAATAAACGAAGAGCAGAGTATGAGAGACATGCCAAAGACAACAAGCAACAGACACTAATGCCCTAACACCACACACACACACATACAAGTATTTTACAATTCGGCATTCGCCATTAGACTCGAGTTGATGCTTTTGTTGCCACCTAAAAGTATGCTTCGCTGCGTTGCCATTGCACATTTGGGACGCGCTCAGCATATAAGGCGTAGTAAAGCGTTAGGGGCGGACGGCGGGTGTGGGTGAGGGCTTTGCTGACTGCACACATTTTGCACACTATGCAATGCTGTAGCTTGGCTGTATAACAACAACAGCAACAAATGCATAAATGTAACTGTATTTTATTTTTTTTTTTTTTCACTTCTCAATGTTTTGAATTGAAAATTGGAGATCTTCTAGTTTCGAGCGCTCGGCAATGCTTCGACCAAATATTTACTTTTTGTTTTGACCGAAAAAAATACTTAAACAACAAAACGCTTAAACACACACACACGCGTACACACATGAGCCATGAGTTCAACAAACATGCTGCGACTTTAGTGAGTGTTGCATTGTTTCATTTGTGCACATTTCATACACACTCACACTCACACACACACACACACACACACATTCACATGTTCGTTGTGTGCATCTGTAGCAAATTAAAATAGACAGATGTTTGCTTCCACATTCATTCCATCAAAAGTCGTGATTGTCTTCACTCTGCTCAGCTCTGCTCTGCCGCCATCTCTGCTTCTAAAATATTTAACTTGAGTCTGTAACCGAAACCGTTTCGTTTCATTCTATTCTATTCTATTTTGTTTCATTCTATTTTGTTATGCTTTGCTTTGCTTTGCTTTGCTTTATTTGTTTGTATCATGCTCATAGATATGCTATAGAATGCATTTCATGCGCATAAGGGTTAACTAATAATTCTTCAAAAAGTATGTATACTATGCATTCAATGTCTTCGCTAACATTTGATGTCATCGTTCTGTGTATTGCTGTTGGGCGATGCATTTAAGTTCATACACAACAAGTTATTTAGATGTTTACTAAAGTATTGTGTGCTTAACTCCTTTCATTACAATTACAAATCTTCTGAAGTTCAAACACACACACTTAACCATTAGATACCATGAGCTCTGAGTAGAGCTTGAACGAGATAAGTTGTAAGATTTTCTTGCTGATATTTAATCTGAATTATTTTTAGACATGAGGATTAAGTTGAATGAAATCATAACCTTTATAATTGTTGGCAGACAAGAGAAATTAAGGTTGAATGAATAAACAAAGAGGTGAACAAAATTTACTTATATTCGCTTCTGCACAGAAAAAAAGAGTAAAATATTATATTTTGGTTATTATCTTCAGTAGTCAATCTCCGATTTAAGACATCAACAGTTTCTGTTTGTATTGTAATGATATGTAAACATTTTATTATTAAGACTTATTATTTAGACTTATACTAATCGTGCATAGCGAACGTTTTTTTTTATATAAATCGTATTAATTGGACTAGCGTTGAGTTTGTAAGACCGAAGCGCATTGATTCTTAATTTGATTTGGTTATTTAAGTCTTTGCTCTATTCTGTTCTAATATTATGTTTGTATTTCTATTGTTCCCTGAATATGCTGAACGCAGGAGATTATCTGCTATCGTTGTTCGTTTCGCACGACTCTTACAAGTGGCTGTGAGATAAGCCCATCCGGAAACTATCACGTCACATATTCGATCGTAAAACCTTCCTATAGCTTCATACATTACTAAATGTTTTTCGGCTTATCCAAACTAATTTAATAAATTGGTAAATTTCCATTTTTTTTTTTTTTTTTTGCTTGTGGCTTTCAGCAAATTTAATTATTAAATGTTTATTTACGAAGTTTCAAAGTTCAAAGTAAATTAATGAATTTTTAACCTTTGGGTCAATGGAAAAATTGCGTATACGACAAGTGTACCAGATGAATAATGCATTTCCATGCAAATGTTCAATAAGAAATTATTTTGTTTCAACTTTTGCTTGTTGCTTAACGCTCTCGCTCACTGCTAAGTTCATTTGACGCAAATTACACGCAGTTGGCTAACAATTTTCGCCCCCTTTTAATGATGCACTTTGTAATTTATCTGCCACTGAATATAGTGACGAAGCAAAAGACGCAACCTAACAACATGACAATTAAAATATCATTAAGTAAGAAATAATTGATGTGACAGGCACTGTACAAGCCAAGCCAAAGGTAAGCGGTCTACCTGGCCAACGCAATGCAAACCGAACAAAGTAATTACTAAAGTCAAGTGCAAAGTCGAGCGAGCCCCAACAACAGCAGCATGAATTTCAATATTAGTCTATAATTTTACTGCACTTGCACGTTGGCAAAGTAAACAGAGGTCACTTTAATTAAAATTGACAGTATTTGACCGTTGACAAAAGCAACAATCAATGCTCAACTATATATGTAATTGCGTGTCAGTGTGTGTGTCGGAGTGACAATTAATTAGCAATTAAATTGTGCGCAACTGCCAGCCAACATATTTGACATAATCAATCAACCTTTTGTATTCATTTAACGAAATTCAATGAAAAAGAAATCGTTTTGAATTTCAAAAATATAAATTCAAGTGAAT
This sequence comes from Phortica okadai, assembly GCA_034638295.1. Lineage (NCBI taxonomy): Eukaryota > Metazoa > Arthropoda > Insecta > Diptera > Drosophilidae > Phortica > Phortica okadai. The sequence goes on along the minus strand of CM067849.1, from coordinate 45,579,674 downwards.
CTTTTAAGCCAAATGAAGGCAATTTGGATTCGTTGTACTTAAACGCTTTCGCCTTCAAACATACTTTGAAGCAAGACCACAGACCAAACGAGTAAATAAATTTTCCTTTTCTTGTACCTTTTTATACATCGTAAAATACGCGGTTTCATTCTTTTTTATAGACTTAAGCGTTGCCACAAGTTTAACTTTTATTTATTTTTTTTTTTTTTGCTACTGCTTTCAAGCATTCAAAGCATTTCATACACACTTCCAGACCAACAAATTCCAAAAATGCGCGACGAATGCGATGTAAATTCTGCCCTTTAAATGAATAGACACGACCACAAATGCTCACACACACACGCACACAGACACATATGTGAGCACTTTTGTGTTATAAAAAAAGCATTCGGTAAATATAGAAGGCAAGCTCTCTACCACTCATGCTCAACTTGAACGCTTAGCAAAATAAAGTTTTTTTTTTCCTGAATATGTATTTTCAAAACTATTCACAGTTGATTTTTCACCTGATGCTTTTTATAGCAGTTTACATTAATGCGTGTGTGTGTGTATGCTTGGGTACGTATATGAGTATGGAATGCCTTACACCCTAAGCTCTTGTTCTTACACTTTTGCCGCATCCCATGTGCAGTTGTGCATTGCTGTCTGCTCATGTGGCGTTTTATAGCACTCAAGTTAAACGGGGCAGAGTGTAAGAGTGAAAAGCGCTACGTTTATCAACACCAACACAAGCGAATCTTTGCTTCAGGCACACACACATACACACATACGCGTACTTTTAAAGTATGATTACAACGGATTTTACTAAACTTTTGGTTGCTCTCTTACCACTTCGTTTTCGTTACAGTTATGGCCTACTGGGCGCCTCTGGCTGCGGCAAGACAACTTTACTCTCATGCATGGTCGGACGCAGACGTCTCAACTCGGGCGAGATTTGGGTGCTTGGTGGACGGCCGGGATCGCCTGGTTCCGGTGTACCAGGACCTAGAATTGGCTATATGCCACAGGTGAGTTAAAAATGCCATACACACACACACACACACATACACACACACACTTACACAAGCATAAAAGCATTCAACTTTAACAGACATGTGCGGCATGCAAGTAACAAGCAATTTGCTTCGCGGTTGCTGAAGCTCAGTACACATAAAGCCGCCACTGTTATGCGAACGCAAACCAAATTAAATAAAAGTAATAAAACTAAAAAGAACGCCGACAACGGCAGTTACAAAAAAAAAAAATAAAAACAACAAAAAATAGTTTCACAGATATAGAAACTTTTTAAACAACGAGTCTGAGCACGTTACACAAACTTTTAATTTCAACAAAGTGCAATAATATTTTAATTCCCATAACGGTTGGTAAAATGTCCGACAAAAAGCGAGACAGACAGACAGATAAAAAAACATACAAAAACAAACACTGTTTGGGCCTTAAATTCACAAAAAAAAGAAGAAATTCAAATATACATATGTATATGGAACTATTCGCTTTGTGGCCCACCAAAGTAGGCAACGATTTTTTTCATAAACACTTGCACAACATTTACTGCAAAATCAAATGAAATCAAAGGCATATCCTTGCAAGCTGTAACACACAAGGCCAAGCTATTTCATACATACACACACATTCTCTCACACACACACCACATATAACAAAAATCAATGCTTACTATATACTCTCTTTTCTCTTCTATCTTCTCTTTATCACAACGCGCTGACCACAGGAAGTCGCATTGTATGGCGAATTCACAATGCGCGAAACTTTAATCTATTTCGGAATTATTGCCGCCTTATCACGCAGCGACATTGAAGATCGTACGGAATTTTTGCTGCGTCTGCTTAACATGCCGAATGGCTCGAAATTCGTTAAGAATCTAAGTGGCGGTCAACAGCGACGCATGAGTTTGGCGGTTGCACTGCTGCACGAGCCCGAGTTGCTCATACTCGATGAGCCAACCGTGGGCGTTGATCCAGTTTTGCGACAGAGGTGAGCACAATTTATGAAAAAAACTGAAAGATTTAACCAAAGTTATGGCAACTCAATTGCATTGTGTTTGAGACCAGACTGCAAATTCTGCTCGGGTATAAAATTGACAAGATTAAATAATTTATTTACTGCACTTAAAGTCAATTTTCACATTTTTTTAATACATTTTTTTTTAACTTCTCTTTTACCATTGACAGCATTTGGGATCATCTGGTGGACATCACGAAAAATGGACATACAACTGTGATAATCACCACGCATTACATCGACGAATGTGCTCAGGCTCATATGGTAAGTTTTTAGACGACTAGAGCCATAGCCGGCTTAAGTATTTTCTGTCCAAGCGTCAGCCTCATGAATAACCTCAAACTCCTCACCCTCCCAACATAAAAGTAGTAGTTCGACACTTTTGACAGTCGTCAACATACATCGTTCTACTCTTTGAGTGTATAACAAACGGATTATAATAGACGCACAAACAAACACCCACACAGACTTACATACATACATACATATAACTAAAGCCATGACTCGCAAAAAGATGGCAAGAAAGTGAAAAAAAGCTTTGCTCGTTTGCTGTCTATGGCATAAAATATGGCGCTGTCGCTTTACGCAGCTTATGCATGCGTAAGTGTAAGTGTATGTGTGTGTTAGTAATGTTCGTGTGTGTGTGTGCGAGTGTGAGTGAGAGTATATGTAAGCATGTAAGCCGCCCATACAGCTTTTGTTTATTATTGTTTGCATGTGATTTATTGTCACAAAAGTCACATGTGTGGCGCGCATATTGTAGACAAAAGATAGTAATAATATGATACGATGCAAACATGACGATGAGCAGAGCAGAGCAACGACCATTGAGCCAGCCATTGAGTCATTGAGCAAGGCGTATAAGTAACATTAAAATGACGCCGCAAGGTGAAAGTTCACTTAGCTCCCAATGGACAACACAACGACGAAGACCGTTGTATCACGGCCGTCGCATGTCGACAAGCAGTCCAAGTGCTTCCTGACCACTTTGGTGAGGCGGCTCGCTAGAAATACACCGGCAAAATTTCATATCCTGCATGCAACTGAAATCGTATTTAACAGCGTGCAAGTAAAATCTGTGCAATGCCATGTTCTTGTATGAGAGTGCTTGACATGGTAGTCGTTGCATAAAAAATATTACTGCGTGTCTGTGACCTATGACCGTGACACGATTTACGAGGCATTTCCGAAAGACACATTGAAAATTTACTACAGATTTATTTATATGGAACGCGAATACTCGGCGAGCAACGAGCAAATAACTAAGCTGACAAACAAAGGCGTCCAATAATCAACACCAACCAACGACGACGACGCCGATGACATTGTCAGGATGACAGCTTTGCTGAGCAGGCGGCATAGGCGCTCCTACCATAGAGACATTAGCACGCGCGAACAATGAAACACAACAGCGACGGCGACGACGACGACGTCTCAAATGGAAGCGAATAAAATCTAGCATGGCACAAATAAACCGTGACAATGGTCAAACATTCACATACACGCACGCACAGGACACTCAAACACATACACACACACTCGTGCCAAAAACAAACAAATGGCGACGCACTCACGTACACAGAGACACACATAAAATCGCCGTATGATAAACAAAACCAGCAAAGCTTAGAAAAAAAAAAACAAAAAACGAAAAAAATAAACGGAAAGCAACAAAAAAATGGAAATGTCCTCTTCGGCAGTGTCCTGCGGCATTTTAATACAGGCAAAACAACAAAAGCCTTTGTTGCCACTGCCTCCTCTACTTTTGTGTTGCTTTGCTTTCGCTTTTCTCAGCACAAACAACAACAGGCATAAACGTGTGTCCTCCCACTCACATACACGCACACACACGCACATACACGCAAACGCAAGCAGACCAACATAACTCAAATGTGAGTTGACGCTTCGCCGTTGCGTAGCTCGATTGCGGTAAAGAGTTATGGCCAATAAACAAAATCACTGTCAGCAATTGAAATACGTTTGAGCAAAAAGTTTTTGCTTTTGGTTTGAGTTGTTCGATGCCTCTTAGTAGAAAAAAATAAACAAACCAACAAAGAACAGTCAATAAAATATAAAACTCTATACACACAAAAAAGCGACCGATAATCAATAAAAAGTGCCGTAAAAAAAAAAAAAGGTAACGACGATGATGGCCAAAAGAAGACCTAAGAATGCGAATGTGAACGCTTTTATGTCTGCGCAGCGGGCGAAATGTGAGTTTAATACGAATTTAAAATTTATGAAGTTCTTTGAAAATGAAAAAGCAAACAATACACATGAAAATCACATTTAAAGTGAAAAGACGCAAATCAAAATCCATTGAAACGAAAATTGAGTTTAGTATAGAAGTAAAATCGAACAAGTATTTACTTAAGGGGTTACGTCTCCTTAGAGTCTTGAAAAAAAGAGTATTTGTGATATTTTTAATACAAGTTGTAATTATTTAATAAAAGTAATAATACATATTTATTGCGTATTAAGTAAATTTCATTTCAACGAAAATTTGAAAAAAAAAAAAATGTATAACATAAAAAGTTACAGCTATCTATATAATTAATCTAGAAAATTCACAGAATATTTTTAACATATAATATCTTTAGGAAATGCAAAAAAAAATTGGATTTTTTTTCAAATTCTAAGGAGACGGGGTTACCCCTAAACAAAAAGGAACAGAATCATATCCACAGTCTTACACTCCTATTTTGACAACTTTATCAAACTTTATTAATATAAATATTCTATTAAATCGAATTTAAATAGGATTTTAATAGCGTGTCGTATTTGGAACAGCTAGACAGATAATGTTCACCATAAAATAAGAAATTAGAATCGCGAGAAACGATGGAATTGGAAGGCAAAATGGCTGGAACTTATTATAGCCATTATTGGGATTATTATACCTATTATTTTTTTTCTATTAAAAATCTTATTAACTGCACTGTTACAATTTTAAATAGAGTTGCCAAATTAGGGACGTTTGATAACGATCCATAAATCTTAAGTTTTCACATGATCAACTAAAAGTTGATCTACAGAAAAATCAAAAAAAAATTTAAAGAACACAGTCTTTAAAATGAAACATTTTCTATTGATGTTTCGATTTTCATTTAACCAAAAACTTACATTAAGATGTCAAGGGATATAGTATACACATACAGAAGAGTTTAAGTGGTCAGTGTGCATTTGCAGATATTTCTTTTTTCTTTATGTTTAACAAACCAACCATGTGTATATCTCACACACCCACTAAGCTCACTGACTTTTCTTCACTTATCTCTCTCGCTCTCTCACCATCCCTCCTTCTATCACAGTTGCTGCAATGCTCTTAAAACGTGCGGCTTTGGTGACAGTGTTTAATTGCTCATATTGAACACGTGTTAGCTTCTGACAGGACTCAACACAACTCACATGGACTTGTAGTCGCTCAAGCACAACTCACATACAAACACACACACACACACACATATACAATCCGTCAGTCAGTCAGGCAGCAAAAGTACAATACCAACAACAACAACAAAAACGACGAGCACGACGCTTTCGCTTGAACTGACTATTATCCTGGCAGCAAATTGCTTTTTCAGCTTTGTCACTTCTTCTTTTCATTTGTGTACTTCTAGATTTTTTTCATCTTTGCTTTTTTTTTCTTCTTTGCGTCAACGCCTTTGCTCAATTCTGCACGTCACTCAGCAAAAAAAAAAAAAAAAAAGAAACGAAAAAAAGAAGAGAAAATTCTGGACGCCATTTTTTATTTTATTTCTTCTTTTTGTTTTTAACCGACTAAACTTCTGCCGCTGCCGTATGCCGTATGCCGCAACAAGCGACTCGGACGCCCCGTTGTGCATGTGCGCTGCTCTTGCAGTGATGTCGGTGAATTTTAACCACAAAATTTTTTCTGTTGACTCAACAAAAATCTGAATGTGAAAAAAAATGGTCTAGAAATAAAACCAAAAAAAAAAAAAAAAAACAATTGCCTGAAGCACTGCGTATGCTTTAAGTTGCAGTAATGCTGAACAGGACTGTCACGCCCGTTGCCGCCACGTCACGCCTCTGCTCATGCCACAGCATGATGAGTCCTTTGGGTGTTTCATTTCTTAGACTCCTCGTCTGTTGTCTGTTGAGTTTTCCAATAAATGCTAAAGTAATTGATGTGCTGCTATAAATTGTCTATGACTTTCATGGAGATCTTAGTGCATGTGTGCGTGTGTGAGACTATAAAATGACCAGCATGCCTGACAAGCCAATTACACGCCCCTGTCAACTATAAACTTGGAAAAATTCATATAACATTCTTTACTGCAATATTCTTCAATACAATTATGAGTTTGTTGATCACTTGAAAACAGTATACACAAATATAAATACAAATTGATGAAACATATACGAAAACAGACAAACTGTATAGCCAAAACGTTATTAATGTCTATTCACTTTATGTATGCTATGCAATATGACGGTCAAAGGCGACGTATGAGCAACAAAATATGCGCTGTTAATATTCGGAACAAAGAGCTGAGCAAATCTGTGAGTGAAATGAACGCACAGCTTGTCATTAAAATTTCAATCAAATCAAAGCTGATGTTTGTTCATACATGCCATATTCGTACATTCAATACGCCGTTTTAACCAACAAAACATAAACAAAAACAACAACAACAAAACAATCAGTACAACATCAATAGCATCAACAGGCAGACAAGCCAGCAGGCAGGCAGGCTGGCAGGCTGTCAGACCAGCTGAAAGTTCGGAAGCGTTGTGGATTGCGTTGGTTTCATGTTAATTTCAGGAGCACTTTCCATCAAATGACTCGGCAGCAATTATTTAAATGTTCGCTCTTGTGGGTGTGTGGCTGTGTGTGTTTGTGTGTGTGTGCATGGGCATGCGATTAAAAGCACCATGCGGAAAATTACGCTACAAACATGTTGTCGGTCAAGTTTCATCATGTGCTGGCGCCATGAACTATGTGATGGTGGTGGGGAATGCCAAAAACAGGCATTAAAAACGACAATGAAACTGAGCAAAACTATGAAACCAAAAAATAAAATCAACGAATTTAAAAACAGACAAGAAAAAAAAAAGAAAATTGTAAGCTAGAAAAAAAATAAAAATTGCACAGCAAGTGAAGAACAAAACATGACACAAATTCGTGGCTGAAAAAAATCCAACCAAATGCTTTGGGGAAAGAGAATAGAAACGAAGCGAAAGAAAACATGTGAGACAAAAAGTAACAATATATCCATCACATAATGTTACGGTCCCTGATTTCATTTATTAGCGCAGCCAGTGACTAGAAATAGCTAACGAAAGAGCGCGTGCAAAGGATAGAAACGCGAATGGGGACATTCAATTTTTTCTCACGATTTCCCATGTGTAGCACAGCGTTGACATTACAATTTCTTTTCCTTTGTTTTCATTATTATTTCATTCTATTTCTCCATCTTTTTTTTTTTTTTTTTGGTGGCAACGCTGCATGTCAGTCAACAATTCAAAATGACTCTCTGTTTTAAAGAGAAACGGAAGTGGCAACAGAATAGAACAAAGCTGTGAATTAGTGAAGAGTGGGTAGTTACACTGACTGCAAATTGAAACTACTTCACGCTGCACTGCAGTTAAACAGTGAGTGATTCACAAACGAATGTACAGACAGATAGACAGACAGACGAACAGATTGATAGAGCGGGCGTAGTAAAATCGAGGGAGAGACCAACAGATCAAAAAAAAATTGTGTGCTTGTTCCCTTTAGAAAATGTCGTATTCGAAGCAAAGCCAAAGCACTTGTCCAGTTGTGTCCTGTATTGTTGAAGCACACTTAAATGATTACAAATAACAAGGATTTTTTTGTTGTGCCAGTCGCATAGTTAGCGAGCAAAAGTTAGTTCGTTTCGTCAGAAAGCATGCTTCGCAAAAAAATACACAGTAAAATACTCAACTCATTCAACATATTGTATAACGTTTACAACACCTTTGATAGAAATTGGAACGTCAACACGAAGCTAAAGTACGCTGTTGATTGTTTGAAGGCGTTAAAAAATTTTGCCGTAATTCAACTTCCGAATTTTGTTGAAACTCAACACATTCGTAGAATAATTGTTGGAAATATTTTCATTTTCATGCGACTGAAATATATCCAAGCATAAACGCGTTCGTTGAATTCATGAATTTCTCGCTGTGGATTCTCAAATTTATCATAGCACAACTAAAGTGCTTTGTTAGAAAACAGACTCAAGCGACGACGTTGGCAAGGAAAAAAAAAATTAAATAATAAAAAATACAACTACCGAAATGGGCGGCTTGGACGTGTGCACAACATGCCAAGCGTCAGTCAGCACGCATGAGCAACTAAAAAATAAACAAAATTCTGTTTAAAAATATTTTCCAACTTGTAATGCAAATGCGACACAAAGCAGTAACAGTGGCGGGTTGTCCAAAAAGGCATTTCAGTAATGCGACAACAACCTCACATACCCGCCCTATGTACATCAAATGTGCGCACTTTTTCCGACATGCTGCTGCTGATGACCTCGACACGACGCAAGCATATTCCATGAAGGCTATGCCAATGAGGATGTGCATCATTTTGCAGGAAAAACTTTCGTATTTTAATATCCTGACGTTTTATATGCATTTTCAATTTCCTGTCTTTGAACGCAAGGCACACAAATTTTGTATTAACTTTGAGTTATTATGCAAGAGATACGCATACAAGACTTAATGCATTTAGACTTTCAATGGCATTTCATTGCTTTGAAACGAATTGCACAAAGCACAAGCGCGAAAAACGCATTAAGCAAACAAGCAAGCAAGCGACTTCTTAATTTATTTTCGTATTGATATTCAATTAAGAATGTAATTGGCTTTTCTGTTCAGCAAAAAGTTGCCGAACACGTTCAAGCACTGCTCTCCACTCCAAGTCACCATCAACTTAATGTTGCTTGCGTCTTCTTCAAATCGAAAATCTCAGGCATTTGCGGAAATCGACGATTTCCGTACACGCTTAAACTGAAAAGATGCTGAAAGTTGCCAAACTATGCAAGCCTATTTATTATGGGATTCAAACACACACACCCACCCAGCCGCCACTTTGTAAAGCAGCTTACCTCGTCTTGTCAGCAGATTCAACACTGCGTGTGCATGCCTAATGAAGCCATCATCAAGTGTATATAATTCGCGCGGGCGGTGTGTGAAAGCGATGAAAAAGTTTGCGCTTAACTTGGTCAGCAAGTCAGGCTGTCTGTCAATAAGTAACAGTATGCCAGAATAAAGAGAGCATGGGCAGTCAGAGTATACTTAATATGTTTGTCAGTATGCTTGGTCATGTGCCGCGTTTGAACAGAAATCAATTAACTTAATTTCTGCACGTTTCGTGGCCACAGTAAAGACAACAAAACAAGGACAACGACAAAGACATGATGAAATGACATTCAACAAACGCTTGCTGTCTTATTGACACATACGCAAAAGTTTTGTTAGCAAAAGGACAACGCAACAGACAAGGACGCAGCAGACAAGTACAACGAGTCAAATAAAAGTTTTTCGACAATCAAGCCAAGGGTAAAGGCCATGTAAACGACAGTCTGTGCAGTCTGCTTGTAAGGGATGTGCATAATTTTGCTATTGACCAAAAAGCTGTAAGCGTTTGTCGTGTGTTTGCAACAAAATTAGAGGAAGTGACGCAACTTCGGCATGGCTGACAAAAGCCAAAAGAGGAAACTTTATGCAACTGTCAACGTGCTGGCTGATGCGGCTTAGTCCTCTTGCGACGTGTGCGTCAACCAAAGCAAAGTCGAAAGTTTAATTGACTTTGCGGCACTTTACGTTACTGCGACACTGCGCAGTCACCCGACGATGTGTTGAGACCAAAGAACATGTACGACGCGGACTAAATCAATTTGCTAAGCTTCACAACAACTCTTCAACTCTGTTGCATCAGAACTTAAACTAATCGATATGTGTTCACCAGCACTTATTTTCACTCACTCTTTCGCACTCTTTTTTACTTATAACAGATTGGTCTGCTACGAGGTGGAAAAATGCTTGCCGAGGAATCGCCCGACTATCTACGTCAACAATACAATGCTGAATCACTCGAGGATGTCTTTCTTAAGTTGTCCGTGTTGCAGAACATGGGCAAACGTCGACGCTCTTCGATTGCTCAAGAAATCGTCGAACAAGTTACTGTGCCGGCAATTTCGAATCCTGCACTCGATATGTCCGATGAACAACATGCCGCCGAGATTTCTGGCGAATTTGGCGATAACATTTCAATGTCGTCGGCTGCACGTGATCCCATCACAAGTGCTGCACCCGTTGCGCCGCCACTGCCGCCAGAGCAGGAGATTTCACGTTCATTCTGGTACAATATGCATGTGATGCGTTCGAATCATTTGCATGCGCTCATTTGGAAGAACTTCCTCTGGATGATGCGCAACGTTGGGTGAGTTTCAATTTTTGTGGTTTGAATTTTTTTTTTTTTTTTTATGTTAGTTAACGTTTGTTTAACTTTATTTGTAGCATCATGTTGTTCATTGTTGGCCTGCCGGTTGTGCAGATAGTGCTCTTCTGTTATGCCATTGGACACGATCCGACTGGACTCAAATTGGCTGTTGCAAATCATGAAATGTCCGAGGAAATGATTATGCAACAATTTTGTCCCGTGCACACAGGATGCAATCAGACAATGTTGAGCTGTCGTTATCTCGATATGCTCGTCAAGAACAAGAGCATGGTTGTGGTGAGTACATTGTAGGAATATGTGTGAATATGAGTGTAAAGTTAAAACACCTATGTGAGGTGTATGTGTATGTGTGTGTGTGTCCTTCACAAGTTCTGCACTAACTACGCTGCGCATGTAAATTACCTTTTGGTCACTCAAAATATACTCCGGTTACCGCCTCTACTTTACTATGCAAGCCATGCCAGTAATTTATTTCAATTTGTGCGGACAGACAGACTGAATAGAACGAACAGCTAGTCAGCCGAGCAGCCACTTTGTCGTTTCTAACGTCTTGCCAACATCAACATTAAAGTGTTTGAAGCTCGTACGCAACATGCACATCACCATCATCATCATCATCATCAATAAATTTGTTTTGAAAAATACTCCCAAAGTGTTCTATGAAACTATGACCTTTATCTTTGTCGTTCTCTGTGCGCTTTCATATAAGTTTGCTACATCTCCTCGTAGTTGGTCTCAAAACAAAATTTATTGCAAATTAAGCAGTAACAAAACTTGGCTAATTTGAACACTACAAGCCACTTTAAGACCTTCGCCTTTGTGTGTGTGGCTTTTTTTTTTTAATAAATTTTCAGCAATCGTTCTTGCTGTCCCTTGGGTGCGAGCAAAACGGATAAAAACATAAACCGCAAGCATAAAATGAATAGCAAAAAGTAAATCGCAGAAAGCAGCATACTTTTAGGCAGCTCAAAAATTGAAAAGTCGCATTAATTTGTGAGCATTTAAACTAAGAACCTCACTCAATTTAAAACTTTACTTTGCTTGTGCGCATTTTTCTTGTTAACTTATTGTATTTTTTTTTTATCTCATATTTTGCCCAAAATTTTGTGTTCGTAAAAAGTTAATTTTGGTCAATGAACAGGACATTAGTGACACGCTCCGCTTCCATCGTGCCACAACGCGTTGGCTGCAGGCTTCAATGAAATTTGAATTTGCTTTTTATTTATTTCGGCTCCTTTTGTTGTCTGCTTGCTGACTTGCCTTTCAACGCTTTCTCAATTGGCGTTTCCTTTTCAATGCCATTGAAATTTTCATTCCAACTTCCTGCGTTGCTTTTCGCTGTTTTCATTTTTGGTTATTTCATTTTTATATATAAGTATATATATACATATATATATATATTTTTTTTTTGTTGCTTGTCAACAAATGGCAAACAGTATAACAACAACAATGGTGAAAAACATTGACACCGCAAGCGAAACACATCATCATCAACAACGCGTTCTTGTTTCCCTTCCGACAATAGCTTCTGCTTGCCATCACTGTGCCCCTCACCACTTGTTCACTTAGTCTGCTTCTTCTTTGGTGTCTGTGTACCATTTCTGCCTGTCAGCGCTCGTCACGCGTTTTCATTTCGAATTTTTGCGCTTTTCATTCTTATTTTATTTTTTTTGTTATTGATGCTTCAACATCGTCAAACGCGTTTCCAAATCGGCTTCGTTGAACTTGCACAATTTTAAAGTTGATCGTTGTTGTCAACACACGTTTTGCTTTTCATTTTTCATCATTGTTGGTTTTTTTTTTCATATTTTGAAAATACGTTTCAGTTAAAAATAATTTATATTTATGTATTTCTTTTTTTCTGTTTTTTCTACTGAAGCCAAGTACAATTTTTCGATGCAAACTTCCTCCTTGTCCGTTATTGGCCTTTCCTGGCAATCACTTTGAGCCTCTTTTGCAGCTATCAAAAGCCTTTTGTGCTTATCATCGTCTTTTCGCATACTTTTGTAGTTCAAAGCAAAATTTCTTTATATTATTTTATAGAAATTGGCTTTTGTTTAGTGCAAAGTGTCCTTTTTGACTTGAGGCCTTCATAAACGTTTTCAATGCATACACAAACACAAGCACACCTACATACACTCAGTATAAAAGGATAATAGCGGAAGCCTCAGCGACACCGGCAGCAGCAACAGCAACAGCAGCAGCTTATTCGCCTTCAACTCAAAGTGAACGCCTGCAGCAAAGTCCAAAAAGCTTAGATCCTTTCACTTCAAACAACTTTTCTTTCTTTACTTCGCTTAATTTATGTGCAAATTGAATATTTTGTATGTTTTTTTTTTTTTTGTTTGTTACTTGTTTTTGTTTTACTTATTTTGTTTCTCCTTTTTTCGTGCTGCTTTAATTAAAAGTTCATTAAAAATGACATTTACTGCTTTTTCCGCCCACAACTTTGTCAACCGCCTCTTGCCTTTATTCGCATCGTCTCATGTTCAGTTTACAGTACGGCATGCTGCCACCATTGAATACATCTTTCATGGCATTATTCCAGACGCCTTTTCAGAGATAAATGAGCGCTCATTTAGTTAGTGCGGTCATTAAGCGAATGCTTATCTTTTATACAAGCTTTTCTTTTCGCACTCATCTTCTTCGTTTCTTTCCCAACTACGCCCACTCTTCCACGGACTGACTTGACATACATGGGGTTCGCTTGAGCTGCAAAGACAGCAAAGAACTGCCAACCTGTTGTACAGGTAATTTTACGCCAAGTGCACGCGTACAAAAACAAGTTGAATCTCGTCTTAAAAGTTGAACTTTAATTGTGCTGAAAGTAAAAATGAGACGACAAAAAAAAACATCTAAAAAAAACAAGTCGACCGACCAAAAGCATAGAATTCAAAAACAAAAAAAAAAAAAAAATTTCAAAAACAAAACCTAAAGTATGATGAAAGTGTTGTTGTGAGACACTTGCGGCTTTGTCATGATATGTGTGCATAAATGATTTAAGATAACTTTCGACATACAAAGTATTCGCAATCGTTGGCACTCAAACCACCAAGCAAAATTTTTTTCTTTCTTATCAACAACAAACATGCCATTTCCCTCACTCGCCGTTCATCTTATGCATTTCTTTGGCACAAGTTAAAAAAAAAAAACTACACTCAAACAATATACAAAAGATGCGCTCAAGGGACCGGAAATAAGAGGACAGCAACTTAGTGGAAGGGGGTCAAAGCCTTGACAAGTTCGAAAGTTTTCGCTTCCGCACAGCTTGTCAGGTCATTTATGGTGGTATTCTGCATCGCTATTATGATAACTTTTTTCTCTGTTCTCTAAAGAACTTTTGCTTCAAGAACAGCAACAACAACTTTTGGCATAAACAACGTTAAGAAATATGAAAAATCAAAGTAAATTGCACGCAAACTGAAACTTATGCGACTTGTTGCGGCCCTCGCACATACTACACTTACAAAAGTTCTTTGTGAGCGTACATTGATGGTAATTGCTATTTATTAACTTCACCTGAAGTACCAAAAACAAGCAAAGCACAACAACACTAAACAACAGGGTTAGAATCCAATAAAAATTCTTGCCAAGCTTAGCACAACATTCAATACAAAATTTTTGCACATCATTGGAGGAAAAATACTTCCGTTAATCTGAATTAAATATACAAAAAGTATAAAGAAGTTTTTATAGCATTTATTTGTACATTTTTTTTTTTTTGAAAATATGTCGCTTAGTGTTGCAAAGTTAAGCCAATGAGGCTTGTCCCTTTCTAAATGCCATTTGGCATTTATCGTTTTTGTAAATTACCTACTCAGGATTGTGCGAATGACTCCATTTGTCTTAGCATTAATGGCCAATTGCGTAAATTCACACACACTTATGTATGTCGACATAGATCCCTTTTTGGTGCAAATCTTACTAATACACACGCCGGCCCCGCCCCCCTTACCACATCATTTTTATTTAACACTTGCACAATTTGGTTCAAGGCAATTGCCTCAGCATGTTTTCACATTATTCGAACCTAATGTTAAACAATTCAAGTGTTCAACTATCGACAAACGCCACGCCATGCCACGCGTCATCGTTGTTGGCCACAGAACCGAAAACTAACACGCAAAATGGTTTAAGTTTATCCCAACTTATCGGTGTCTGAAAACTCCAAAAACCCAAAACCGAAAACGGAAAACTACTTATTGAGATTGTTGCCAATATCGTTGTTGTTGCTGTATTTGTTGTTTAGTTGTTTTAGTTGTACGGCACGTTATACTCTCTCTCTTTCTATCTCGTGCTGGCCTGCTTTTGGGCTAAGACAAACTCGCCTGTGGCCAACTTATGATGTTGTTCAGCGAATGGAAATCTGTTGGTGGCAGACTTCTAATGTAATGCAATGTTTTCATTTTGCTCACACCATAAACACACACATAGACAACACACATACACACACACACACACACACTCTCATGGCCACAACAAACACACAAAGTTAATCAATAAATGTGACGAGGCGTGTAGAAAGTCGAAGTCGAACAACCGAAAAAAACCCAAGTCAGAAGTTTGAGTCAAAAACAGACAAACCACATTTGCGCCCAAGTTTCTGTTGTTGCTTTTGTTGTTGTTGTTGTTGTTGTTGTTGAGTAGATTTCACGCGGCTTTTTCTTCATTATTTATTTCTGGGTATTACACACAAAAACATTAACTGTATTAAAGCAGAATGTCTTGCAAAAGTGCAAAATAGCAAAAAACGAAAAACACAAAAAAAAAGAAACAAAAAAATACGCAAAAAGTAAACGAAATAAATGAAATTGTAAAAGATAAAGTGAACATATTGTTTACAGAAGCAGACGCCGTTATTGTCGTCATTGCCAAAGACAACAAAAGACAGTCAAATAGCAACTTTCTTCTTTAAGAGATATTTGGTCTGCTTTGCTTCACTTTGGCGACAAAAAAGTGGCGTTGAAAACGTTGCCAAAAGTAGGCAACACAAAGTTCACAACGCGTAATTTAAGGCATACGCACAAAAGTAGGCAACAAATATTTGCACAAATTTTCTGCGCCATTTTTGTGTTGACATCTTTAAGATCCGTTAAGGCCGTCTATTTAAAAAACTTTAACAGTTCATTTAATACAAAAATCAATCAATTTCATCGTTAATATCAATTGTAATTCCTTATCTTACATTGAATCTCAAGCTAAAACAAGGAATAACGATTACATGCAACGATGGAAATTGGAATGCAAAGTAGTAGCATTAAACATGACCTATCAAACAGCTATTAAAAAACAGTTTACTAATAGAGAAACAACAGATGTCCTGAATATGATATGCTGTTAAAATTCTATTGAGATGTCATTTAATAGAATGTTCCTATTAACAGTGCTTAATAGAGTTGCCAGAATAGGAGAGTCTGTTATTTAGCTTTTATGGCTTACATATTTGATTAAGAAGGTTTTTAACTAAAAGACTTCAAAAGATACTTCAGATTTTAGTTAAACTCAGCGTGAAGAAGTTGATGTCAACACAATGCGCTTATAGTCTGTTTTTGGTGTGCTTTTTAAGCTGTGTTTGTGTTTGGCTTTTTTTGTAACGAAATTTATCGTTTTGCGCAAAGTATACACATTAATTACGAAGACTTACTTTTATTATTGTTACAAGACAAGGACATGACGCGTAGATTTGCGGCAACAGACACAATGTTGACTTAACTTTGGTGCCTACTCAATGCGTACAACAAACACAACTTCTCTAATAGTAATAGTGCCCAAAATGAAATTGACACGCAGCGTATACGTAATATTAATTGGTACATTTAGAACTTAACGACTTAAAATGCATTGACTTCTTAACTTAACCATTGATGTAAATAAAATTACAATAAATAATTATCATTTGCTTATGTTTCTGATTGACAGACATATGTTAACAATAAAGAGGAAGCCTACGCGGAGGTTCGTAAAGGTCACGCTTGGGGTGCTCTAGTCTTTACGCCGAACTACACCGATGCACTCGTCGAACGTGTTGAGAGCGGCCGTTGGGCTGACGATGCAACCGTTGAATCATCAGACACTGAAGTACGCTTGGATATGTCAAGTGAGTATAACTTTCGACGAGTTTGAATTCATATTAAGAAATGCTTTTCAACTTCCTCCACAGATCAACAAATATCTTCGTTACTCTATCGTGATCTACAATACGTCTTCTTCGACTTTGTTGCGAGTATGCTCACTGACTGTGATCTAAATCCAAAGCTGGGACGTGTGCCTGTCAATTGGAATGAGCCCATCTATGGCTATCATAACCCGAACTTTACCGACTTTGCTGCACCCGGTGTCATACTCACAATTATCTTCTTCCTTTCGGTGGCCATCACATCCGGTGCCATGCTTATTGATCGCAACGAGGGCATGCTTGAGCGTTGTCTTGTCGCCGGCATTACTGGACCGGAGATTTTGCTCTCACAGGTGTTGACACAATTCACCGTTATGTTGAGTCAGACGATTTTCGTGCTCATTGTCAGTTTTTACTTCTTCGAGTTGACAATTGTGGGCAATATTTGGCTTGTGGTTGCGCTGTGTATTTTAAATGGCCTATGTGGCATGTGCTTTGGCTTCGTTATTGCCTGTGCCGTCGACACGGAACGTACAGCGACCTATGTTGCCATGGGCTCATTCTTGCCCATTGTCATGCTGTGCGGCATTATTTGGCCTATTGAGGGCATGTATCCGTTATTGCAAATTGTCACCATTTTCTTACCGCTCACAAAGCCCACGGAATCACTGCGTTCGATATTGCAACGCGGCTGGGACATCACAAATCCATCGGTTTACTATGGTTTTATCTCGATTTCATCATGGGTGCTCGTCTTCTTCGTGCTCACTATACTCTTGCTTAAGTTTAAGAAGGGTTAAGCATTATTTAGTTATTTCATTTAATTATTATGATTTTATTAGTTGTAGTTATATGCGCGTTTAGGTTTTAAGGGTTACTCTCTTAGTTTCGTTTCATACACACATACATAGAATACCACATCCTCCCTTCCTGTACTTATATACATACATACAAAAAAAACTATTGCATACAAACAGTCTGTTACGCTCGTTTGATAAAGTGTCGCTTAGCTCTAAGGTTCCGGATTTTCGACACATTGAATAATTGTGCCTAATTTGTAAGTCATGAGTATGAGTAATAACTTTTATTTATTGCGCATATTATACAAATAAAAAAAAAATACAATAAATATTTCCAACACAAACGTGGAGTTGCATATTATTTGTGTTTGCGAGAGATAAAACCAACACCAACAACAATTCAACATATTTAAACGATTAACGCGCTCAAAAGTTTTAATTGCTCACAATTAATTCTCACAAAAACAAAAACTCAAATCGAAGTTCTCACTTTAAATGTTGACTATGTTGATGACTGAAGCCGGGTCGATTTGGCACGAAGCGGCATGAAGTTGTTACAACTACAAGCTTGGACTTGACCGAGTTAAGTGTGCGAGTGATTTTTGAAGTATGAGCATGACAAGGACAACAAGAAGAACAACGTCAATTTGAAATACGAAATGAATGCCAAAGCAAAACTGACAATTGACTTCTTGAGCTTTGAGTTCGTTTGCCTCTGTAGATGTTTGTGTTACTATCAGTGCTCTTTTGTAAATAATGCCGGACGGACATGCACTTGTGCTGACAAACACACATACTAACACAAGCAGTGCAAAGGCGTGAAGACTAGGCAGGCGGCCACTTCTCTTTTTGTGCTGCCCAGCATGCTCTCGAGTATTCAAAGAACAGATGTTGAACATTAAATTAATTGAGCAATTAATTAACACGCCATTGAGAGGACGAAGAAGTAGAAGAAGAGGAAGAAGTAGAAGCAGCAGCTACAAAACAAACGCAAATAGCAAATGAAAAATATCTTGGCGTGACGAGATTGTGACTGAGCAAGCAATGAAGCTGCTGCCGATGTTCTTGATAATGATAATTGCCATGATGATAATAATGATGTTGTAGTTGTAACTTTTGCAGTTTCACTTTGCAAATTCCATTAAATTCAGCTGCTGTTGCTCAGAGCTTTGAAGTGTACCGTCGGCGCTTGACTTACTCCATAAATAACTAACTAACTAACAAATGAAAATAGTTCTTTAGAATAACAAAAAATTAGTTTAATACAAACGCAAAAGGCGAAGTGCGTTATGAAGTGCCATGGCGCATTAAATTAATTCAGCACAAAAGTTACCATTTTCAAATTCATTTCGTCTTTTATTACAAACTATTCTTCTACTTCTTCTTGGTTTTCGTTGCATCTTCGCACAACGTCATTAACATTGAAGCAAACTTAAGTGAAGTGTAGTGAAGTAAGGCATGACTACACGCTCAAATACGCATTGGCTCCTGTTGCGCTGCCTGCTACTTTGATCCTGGCGCGAGTGCTTGTGTGTGTGTGTTTTCGCATGAGGAAAAACACAATTTTCTTCGTACGAACGAACTGCAAAAAAAAAGCAGGAGAAGAAAATAAACGTAAATGAAAACGAAAACAAGAAAAAATTTCCAATTTATGTGCAAAAACGGCACCATGCTCGAGTGCCGTCAATCAGGCACAGGCAACCATCGAAGTAATCAAAAAAAAAAAAAGACAAGGAAAAAAACACTGATGAGAAAAGAAACACGGCGCCAAGGCAGCAGGAATAGAAAACCCGAGCGCTGCTTGACTGAAGTAAATGAGCAAAAAATAATAGCAAAAAAAAAACCAACAAATATATATGAGTGTGTGTGTGTGTGTGTGCGAGACTTTCGCTATCAGCTACACGCGCTCGCTCATCATACACAAACATACGGGTTCAATGCCTTTCACGCTTCCGTCGTCCGAAACATGTACGTTCGTTCACGCTTCTTGATGTCTTCTGTGCCACCCAAACGAATGCTGATGCCGGATATCCTAATTGTAAATAGCTCGCGTCAGTCAGTTGTATGACGAGTACAAGGTTGCGCATGATTTGCCAGCACACGGCGACAGTTCATCGACAGCGACAGTTTTTGAATTAGAAAATGTAACAATGACAATAGCAATGACAACAAGCAGAACAACAACATCGACCATTACGGTTGACGCTGACAGCGTTTGGCCAACCACACACATATACACAACCAAGTTACTGTTAAAGAAAGCCACGTCAGTTGTCAGTTTGAATGTGTATTAAAGTAAAGCTGATGTTGGCAATGGCAAAAATAGTTCATCAAATCAAAAGGTCGTCGATTTTCAGTTGTTCGTCTTCGTCGTTACATTTACACATGCTCAGACGATGAGGCGCTAAGCAACTTACATAAACAGTATTGACATCGTTGTTACCAAAGCCATTACCAACTTATTGCAGACACAAAAGTGTGAAAGCGACCGAAGTCAACTTCAGCTCAGTTAGACATAAGACACAAGTTCTCGTGCACATCCTCTTGTCAACTGACCTCAAATACAAACTCAAACATACCCTTTTGCTAATATGACACCTTCACTACCTTTGCTATTAATATGAACCCCTCGCTACCTCAAACAAGTGTTGATTCTGATTGAAATTCAGCTTACTTCGGTTTTTTTTTTCTGTTTTTGTGTATGTCTGCGTTTTTGCATTTTAACACCAAAGTGTAAACTAGCGCTGCCGCAGTGTTGTCAACTAACTTTAACACGTCCCATGATCCTCTTGTTTCTATGCCACAATTGACGAACTCGCCACAGTCGTACACTCACTCAACGGCTGCTTCAACTTATTCGTTTGCCACTTGTCGCTTGTAAAGTTGATTTTCCGTGTCAAGCGGATGTTGGCTGCACATGTGGTAGAGATATACACACACACACATACACATACACATAGACAATACACATATGCATTTCCGGTTAAATTGATTTTGCCACAGAAAATGTGAAATGTGTCGAAAACTGGCACAAAATTGACACTTTGGGGGCGTGGCAAACAAGATATGTAAGTAAAAGTAGGCGTCAGATGGCGTACTTGGCAAGCCTGCAGAGTTTTCGTAAATTTGTAAACGTGTGCGCGTTCTTGTACATGTCGCTCCCTGGACAAACGGAAATGTTCACACAAAGTAAGTGCAGCAGTTGTCGAAGACAGGAAATTGTACGAGTAAAAGGGCAAAAAAATGAAAAGAAATGTAAAGAAATAAAAATGGAGAGACAACGTTTAAATAAATAACATATAAAAAGAAAATAAAAAGGACAAAAGTTAAAAGAAAACCATGTTCGAACAGTTCAAGTAAAAAACCGCGGCAAAGAGAAGCGTTGAGTAGCGTTGGGCCAAGATACAAGTCCCACAAGTGTTGCTCGGCAAATATGGTAAATGCAGAAGGCAACAGCAACAACAACAACGAGTACAGTGGCAGAAGTGCACACATGGCCACTCAATTGTGGGTGACTGTGGGCGCAGCAAAACCCAAACCAAAAAAAAAAGGCGTCCTGAGCAAATAGCGCAAGTGATGATAGAGCAAAAAAAAAAAAAAAAAATGCTCAAGACGATACATGCAATTTTAGTCATGATTATTATCTTTTGAAATGATTTAATTTATTATTTATTTATTTATTATGGCATTCTGTTGCGCTGCACGGCAGTAGTATTGTAAACCAACCATCAGTGCGCTCACACTTGAGCGTAATGAAAATGTCAATCAATTTGCCAACGATTTGCTGCTTAAGTATCTTGCCTACACACACACACACATACTCACCTATAAAATCATATACATATATGTATTTTATCTGCATGCGTGTATATAAATATTTATATACCTTTTTTTGCTGTTGTTGATGCTTGCAGCACACGTCACAAAAACATTTCCGACGGCAGCTTGCCAACGTTATTGGCATGAGTGAAAAATCTACACTGCAAAAAGCGGAAACCAGATACATTTCCAATTCAATTGAAAATACATTTTTCGTCTTTTGCTTATATATTTAAATTAGAAAAGTTTGAAAAGCTCATATTGACTACGATATTTTTGCGTTATTCAAATTGCAAAAACAAAACAAAAAAAAAAAAAAACACACACACACATACAAAATTATTCAACAGCAACTTGTTTTTTCGCAGTGCTTTTGACGATGACGCCAACACTCAACGGCAATTGCAAATTGAGTTCATCTGCTCGCGGCAAATATTGACATGACAGACACATTTTTTATTTTATTTTATTTGAATTTTTTTATTTTATCATTTTATCATTTTTTCCTGCTCATTCACTCTTCCGCCGACAATTTCCGACAAGTTGGCCTTCCGTTCATGCCATGACTTAAGTACGTCGCACGAAAACGTCTAGAATAGCGTTAAGTACGTACATATCTCAAAAGAAAACAACAAAAAAAAATATATATATCTACGCTTGCATGTAAGATGTTTAGCATATGTGTGTGTGTGTGTGTTTGTAAGTGGCAAAAATGACATATTAATTTCCAAAGGGGAAACGAAATAAAATAAATGGAGTTGTTGCTTTTGTTAGACAAAACAGAAGTATATATTTTTACCGACTGCTCAAACACATGCTTTAACCGAAGACAACATACTCACGCACGCACGCACGCAAACGTAACGCAAAATGCAAATGTATGCGTGAAATCGAAATAAATGTGATCAGGGAAATCAACGGCACCAAAAGCAAGTAATATCAATAACATAAGCAATGTCGACACCGGCGTCATTGACAACGACGCTGATGATTATTATAATGTTTATGTTATGACGTTATAGTCGTAGTAACCGTCAACGATGTACTCATCAATAAAGACACCCAAAATCGATTACAATAAAACTGATAGCATTGATGATGTTATTGTCGATTGTTTTGCAGATTTTAAGCTAAATGCCAATTTCATGAAATGCTAATGCATTTGCACTGTAAGTAAGTGATTGAAAATTAACTCATAATGCGTGTTTGGCAGTGAATGTAAAAATAAAAAAATAAAAATAAAACAAAAATGAAATAAAAATCAAAGTTATGCTTGGCGTATGCGTAATTTGCAAATTTGCCTTTGCATTAAGTATACGACGCTGTCTACAAGAACAATATTTCAGCAATTTGTAGCAGTCAACATTAATATATATGTATGTATATATTGGCATCATTGTTGCCCTTATCATAAGATGGAAAGGCAAATCATGAAGTTCCATCGGCTGACAGATGAAGTTGTGGCTTACGCGGCCATCATCAATCATCAGCCACACATGGCAAAAAAAAAAGAAAAACAACACCTTCAGAGTGAATACGTTTTTGTTGTTCATGCCTCGTTTGAGCGCCTGACATGCTGCTGTCGATTTATTGTCCAATACTTGTCTCCCAACCCCCACCAATTATTTAGCCATGCGGTCACGGCTACTCTTGATATACCATACACATGCCTTGCGCCTCAATTGAAAAGCACTTTCGAAAGGATAATAACGATAAATTTTTTATTATAATGTATTTTGTAGCGTTTTTACGTCGGCTGAGCGTCCTTTTTACGCTCTTCTTTTTTTTGTTTATTCACTTGTGCTAAACGCTCCGCTCGAACGTTTAGCTTTGAGCCCTGCTTGCAAGCTCAACAATAAAGTTTTGATGTAGGCAACGTTTGTTCTTACACATCTGTTCGTTCGTTCTCCTTTTTTTTTTATTTTTTTCTTTATATGTTATGTTATTACCATTAAATTTGCCGTCGTCACTGTTGTTGTTGTTGTTGCTTGTTGATGTTACCATGCGGGCACAAAATACAAAAATGCTGTTGCACGCCCTCAGACCAGTTGAGTAAGCGAGGCGTGGACGCGCAAGGCGCACGCGACGTGCCAGTGCGGAAACACTTAATCGGCTTCCGGGGATATTTTGGATTTAGGGCGGAAACCTATTTGTGTCAAGACACAAGCGCTTTCAATTTAACACAGACGTTTTTTTTTTTTGTTGCTGCTTTTAATTTTAGGGATTTTACGCTACTTATTTTTTTCATTGTATGATTATTTCTGTTTTGTTACTATTCTGGTTTTTTTGTTTTGTCGTTTGTTTTCCTTACTTCAATTGTATTTTCTTTGGTCTTTCCATTTAGTCTTCATTATGTTTTGAGACGCTCATTTTTTCACTTTCCACAAATGCCTTTTTTTTTTGTTTTTTTGCTTATTGTTGATGTACAAATTTACAACAATGCCTTCTTTTTTCGTCCCTTTTTGCGAGCCTGCAACCGTCAGCGTTCAACAATGAAGCCAATTTTAGCAACGGTCAGGACACTCCACGCTCGTTCTCGCTGTTGGCGCTTCCTTTGCTTATATGTCGCGTTTTTTCTTGCTCACATAATGGTTGCTCCACATTCATGTAGGTCCATATAAATATGTTTTTGTCTGTATATGTGTGTGTGAGTGTGTGTTTGTTTGAAAGTACGTGCTAATGGCTCAAAAAGCAAATGACAGAAGACGTTGACTATCGTTTGGGTCGCATTAAGTATGGTCTTGGGTTTGCAAAAGCCGCCTCATTCTCATCATGTTCAATTTTCAATGTGTTAACATCTTTGTTTTGTCGGGAAACAAAGGATCCTTGCTATTTTTTTTTTTTTTTAAATTGCGTTAGAGCTCTTGTGATCATATTGAAACCAAATGCTGAAAACATGTTTAATGTTTCTCTCATTTAATATTAATTTGCATTATGTTATAAAATTTTTATCGCTGCCAACATAGACTGATCACTGACTCCTCTTTAGAACAGCAACGTTAATACATACGAACATGTTTTCCATACCGCTTGTTGTGTTGTTGTTGTTATTGTGTGTTATTGACAAAGCTTAAGTCATATCTAACAAGCCACTCTGGTCTATAGCAGCCGACACAACAGTCGCGGCATCTCTCATTGAAAACTGCCATAATGGCAGCCATGTTTATGTCCTTGCCTCGACACTTCACTACTCTACTCTACTCAACTTACTGACTACTTCGATTAGTGTATACATGTGTATGCTTGTGTACTACTGTTTATATATATGTGTGTGTGTGTGTGTGTGTGTGTGGGTCTGTGTTTGGTAATTTTCTGCTAATGGCTCTTTTGTGTGTATTTCGAGCTAGTTGGCTCAATAAAAATGTACTGCGTCGCATCGCGCTCGAACGCCTTTGCCAACGAACAACGATGAGACACCATTCAGTTCGACTCAATTGAGCCAAGCCGCCGTCTCAGTCACTCGTCGCTTCTGGCTCTATTGGTGTCGCTGTCGCTGTCTCTGTCATTGTGTCTGTTGTTCGGTCGGTTCGGTCATTTTAAGTAATTTTTTCCTAATATTTATGATTTTTCAAATGCCATCAGCATGGCATGGCATTCCTTCCTGGCATTTGGCATGGCATGTTTTTGTCTATTCTAATACGTTGACATTTCTTTAGCTGTCTCCTTTGTGAGTGTTTATACCCATTATGTGTTTGTGTGTTTGTGTGTGTGTGTGTGTGTGTTGAGTCTGTGTGAAATTATTGTTATTGGTATTTCGTTGTTGTTTATTTATTTCATATTTTTTGCTTCACTTACATTTCATCATTATCATCATCTCTTTTGCACACACACTCATACTCTTAGACTCACTCTCTCACTCTTTACTATAGTTCTTGCCTTTGGCTGTGTTTTCTTTCTTTTGCCATTCTAATATGCTGTTTGCAAGGATTATGCTTGTTGACTTCTAAGCAGATCTTAAGAAGCCCCAATATACACAAATATTTTTTTCTTCTTCTTTTGTTGTTTTTTGTTCTCTTTCTTAATGCTTGCAAACGCTAAAATATGAACTGAGTCCTGCCGCCTTTTCATATACAGCGCGAAGCCACGACAAAATCAATAAAAATTCTCTTGCTCGGCATTCTTGTACAATTTCCACTTACTAATGGCAGTCACTTTGAGTGTTTGGCAGCTTAATGGTGTAGGATTCAAATAAGAATTCTGCGTATTAAGTCGCATTGCTCATACGCCATACGCGCCGGCAAAGACATTTGCGTAAGTCTTCAGATAATCGTAGATTTAATTTGTGTACTTGAGTGCCACGCGTGTCCTAATGAGGTTGCCAAGTGTTATCTTCATTTTCAACAGATTAATTCTTCGTATACACTCAATGTAAAAGCAACGTTAGAAGGCACGAAAATCTTATTATTTATCATACTTTTAAATCAGATTAATTCTGTGTTGCTCAGAAGTCAATGATAATTATTATAATTATTATTATTTTTAATTTCTTAATTAAATGATGTTTTCACATACCAAGTAGTGAACACATTTCATTGGTAAATTGGGTATATTCATATAGGCAGCACAAAACAGGCCACTGTGGTAATAAAATGTGCTATAACAACAACAATAATAAAACAAACAACAACTGAAATAACGTCAATAACAAAAGGCACAACACTTTATTGCTGCAACAACAACAACAGCAACAAAAAGGACATCGAAAAAAGGTAAAAAATGAAAATAAACGAAAAAATCTTTTTTTCTCACCACATTTTTAAATTGACAAACGTTTAAAATAAAACTGATTGGTAAATTGTATTTAATTTTTAAACGCAATTTAATTGCTTTGTGCATGAAAGCGTAAAAGAGCGATAGAGTAAGTACGGCCGAGGGAAACAGGCGCAAGTGAGATGGCAATACATATGTATATGCAATAATCGAATTGATCATTTATTGAATATGCTTATCAGCGAACATCATGCATGCAAAGCACTTTTAAATTATCATCAAAAATTAATAAATGGCAACCAAATGCAGGCACACACACACACAAACAGCAACACACAGTTACAGTTATACGAGTATGTATGTATACACGGTCAGCTACAGAAGTCGCTTGAAGTGCCACTCAAATTGAATGCCAATTGAAAAACAGCCATGAACCACTTAGCACTTCCGACGCGATTTGATTATTAAAATGTAATAAAAATTAACTTAATTAACAACAAAATGCGATTTTGACGGCACAGAAATTGAAAATAAAATTACGTATACGAAAAAGTTTGAAAATGTTTATAACTCGCAACGTGTCGTGGCGAATTTAGTTGAGTTGAGGCAAGTTGAGTTGACTCGGCTGAACGCAAAACCGCAAAACGTTTGAAATAAAAATCAATGAAGCGCATAAAAGGGTCACGCAACATGAATAACGGATTGCGGGGCTAGCAATGACAACCAAAAAAAAAAACACCACAAGCCACCACACTACACCACAGGCAGCAGACACAGAGACAGACACATGCAGAGCATTCAACATAACAAGGCAACATGAAGTATTTTGTTTTTGTTGCTGTTGCTGTTGTTGTTGTTTGTTTGGAGAGCTGTGAAATCTCAACGCAAGTGTTGACATAAACATTAAAATTTATGCCAAGTCATTTGAAATACTTTGCACTTTAGTTTTCATGTTACGAATTAACGATATGTTTGCACGTATCTTAGCCGATAAATTAGTTGTATATGAGCCACTCACACACACACACATACAAATACACATACACTCATGTTCTGAATCAGTCTCAGTCTCAAACACCCACATAGGCCCAGTAGAAAATTGCACCGGAATAACATTTAAGATTCCTATAAACACATAACCAAAAACAAAGTTTCTTCGTTGTATTAATATGGAATCCTAGCGGGTTAGTGTGGCCAATTTTATTCCGATCATCGGCTACTCCTTCCCATTTCACTTCTTAAACCTTCAACAATCAGGTGGCTCTTCCTATTTCACTTCGAAATATGCTGAAGGTTATGTCCTGTTAATTCATTATTAAAATAATGGTTTGCTTGAAATTACAATTCTTCACGACAAACTTGATTACGTGAAAGTCGTTTCAGGCTTGTTTCAAAACATCTTTTAAAAAATCTATTTGGAAAGCAATATTTATCAGTATTCTCATTTTTCCTATTGGGAAGGCAGTTTGGAACGCCTTTTTCGTCAAGGTATTCGCAATTTTCCTTCTGGGAACTTACATGACTGACATAAAACGAAGGTTGAAAAAAAAAAGGTAGCGGGTATGACACAAGTCAGACGTGTAGGCGAGGCAGTCAGGAAGCAATAAAACGAATTTTTACGAGCGCTGCCGCAACACAAAGTCATCATCATCATCATTTTGTATGAGTGTCGATGTCGGCGTACTCTTGAAGCCAGCAGTGAAGACTAGTTGACTTTGCATGCAGCTACGCATTTTTATGCCCAATTGCGGCAAAGCACGCCTACAAATATGAGAGTCAAAAAACAAAGTAAAAATAGAAAATACAAGCCAAAATGCCAGCACACAAGTTGAGGTCGATGTCATCATAGTCGTTGTCATTGTCGTTGCCGACAAATAGCGCAACTAAATAGGCACGGATTATAATGACAACGACGTTGAGCTTGACTGCGAGCCAAACTAACAACGTGAAATAGAAAAAACAAAATAGATAAAACAGTACGAAAAAAAAAGTATAAGAAGACTTTTAGCAAAAAAAAAAAAAATCACAAAGTCGGCAAAAGTAAAAGAAAGTATAAAAGCAAAGCCTCAAGCGCAATGAACTCGAGCCAAAGGAATACTAATAGAAAGCAAAGCAAAGGCGAGGCGAGGAGTGGCAAGCACATGGCTAACGCAATAAATGTTAGTTTTTACGAGCGACACAAACAGGACGACAACGACAACAACAACGGCAATATGAGCAAAGGCAACGAGTATAGCCTTTCGGTCTGTCTGTCTGTCTGTCTGTCTGTCTGTCTGTCTTTCACTCAGGCTCTCATTCGAACAAGCAGCAAGGACAGCCGTCGCTCTGATTCTAATTCAGCAGACGAGTTGAAGCAAAAAGTCAACTTCAATACGCCATTTCGACTTTTCTATTCATGTTGTTGGCATTTTGTTGTTGTTGTTGTTGCAAGTCAATGGTTTGCTGATGCTACTGCTTATGGGGAATTGGCATAATTTTCGGTCTAGCAAACATCAATGTCAATTGATTGTTCGGCACCAAGTTGAACCGTTTTTGTTTTTTTTTTTTTTTGTAAATACAACATTAAAAAAATTATTTCATGCACTTTGCTGCTGTGCTCATCCAAAATTCGAAACAAATCGTAGCATCGAATTGTTGCTGAGGCAACTGTCGCTGTTAGCACATCAATTTTCGTTCACTCACTCACTCACTCACTCACTCCTTCAGTCAGCGATCCATGCCACTTACTCACCCTGGCCTCCTTTCTGTAATGCTCAATGGGATGCCTAAATAATTGAGCAGTTAATCGCACGAAATTGCTGCGCATGGTAAGCAGATATGCCGCTCAATTGACTGACGTACTTACAAACGCCCTTACTCACTCACTCCCTCACTCACTCACACACTGACTGACTGAATGGCTGACGGTGTGGCTTTGCACTCAGGGCCATTGAAACACTCGCACTCAGCTTATTGATTGAAATCGTTGATGATTTTTTTGTTTTGGTTTCTTTTTTTTTTTGTTCGACATTGTACAATTGATTGAATCAATGATTTAATGAATGTTTATTGAATTATACATTGATATATGAATACATACTTTTTATTTTTTGTGAGGCATAGAAATACAAATGGCATTGTGTATGTGTGACTTGAGCAGCTCTGTGAAGGCTTTGTGCACACACAAAAACATAACTCAATTTCGCAAACACAAATGAGTTAAACGCAAAATGGCGGCAATTTAAGAAGCGCAAATGCTTAACAATTCATGCACACAATAAACCAAAGCACAATTGTGCGTATCTGTAGCTGTAAGTGTGCTTGTGTGTGTGTGTGGGTGTGTGTGTGCAGCAACATGTTTTCCTGCACTTTTGTTGTTGTTTTTATTCTTACTGTCTATATGTATTTCTGTCTGTCTGTCAGTCCGTCCGTTGTTTCACTTGTTTGCTCAATACGCATCAAATGTCGCAGCTACGCCCACAAATACCGTCAACATCATCATCAACATCAGCATCATCAGCATCATCATTGCAGCGCAGCACACTTCCGCTTCCGGCAAGCAACAAAAATAGTTAAAACAATAAAATCTCATGACAAAAGCGCACAGGTTCACTGGCAGTCCGGACGGTTGTCCACATTGGCCTCTGTTAGACATGGTTTGTGCGACTCAGCGCTGCGCTCAGTTAAGCTAAGCTTAGTTTGGTTGCGTTTGGTGCGAAAAACCCGCGTTGCACGCAAAGAAGAATGCAATGCCCCTCACCCACCCCCCACGCATAACAACGTTAGCTTGTTCAGTGTCATTTTTTGCGCTACGACTGCTCGTGTTTCCTTTACAGATTTTCCACATCGTCAACAATGTTTACTGTCGTCGTCGTCGTCCTCGTCGTTGAGGTTTTTTTCTATTGTTTTGTTTTGATTTTCTTATTCTTTTTTTTTTTTTTTTTTTTGTCATGCTTTGCTTTTATTGCGCTGCTGTTGCTACTCTGCTTAGCAATGCAAAACAGCATTCAAACAGCACAAAGTGATTTTTATATTAAGACCGCAAGTAACTACACTCCATTCCAGCCCCTTGCCGCTCTTACGCTACGTTTACACCATGCCTCGCTGCACTTGTTATTACGATTACTGTTAAAGCCCTCATGGCTGTCATACTCGGTGCACTCAGCTGCAAAGGGGACATAGGACATAACAAAAGCGTCTGCGGTGCGGTGCGGTTGCATGGAACAACAACAACAACAACCACAACAACATTTGCCATGCACGCTTTTCATGTGCAAGATAAGATAATCTCTTCTGCATTGTGCGTGTTGCATACTTTACAGCGCATCGTTTCTTTCCTACATTCATTCGTTCATTCCTTGCTACGTCACTATCGCCGCTGTTGATTGCCTGCCGCGCGCATATTTTGAAGTTAAGTTAATGTGCGTTGCGCTACGCAACAAGACAAAAAAAAAAAAGGGGGAAAAAAAAAACGTTGCCGGCAACTTAAGATTTTTGATGGTTAATAAAAATTCCAACATTGTCTTCAACGTGCTACGCAAAGCAACGCTTGTGAGTTCATCATCATCATCATCGTGTCGTTCCTCATTCATGGCGAGGTTCCATTGCATTACTAGCTGCGTGCTTGTCGACAGCGTTGTACTTCGTCGTCGTCCTTTATGGCGCGAATACGCTGACATACATACATGTATGAATTTCAACTGACATGATTAAGCAGCCCAAAGCAGCAGTAGCAACAACAACAACAGCAGCAGCGTGCAACATTGAGTATTTCTAGTAATTTTTTCGTGTATGTCGGCACTCAACTTTAATATTTCTGCACGAACGCAAAACAAAGTGAGCCAAAGTTGCGTATACGCCGTGCATGACATCATGTATTCTTGCTCTTTTTTTTTTTTTTTTGTTTTTTTTGTATTCCTGCTCCTCAGGCTTATTTCTTGCGAAAGCGCTTTGTATATTTTACCAGCGCTTGTTTCATTTTTATACATGTACTCGAGTTTTGTCTCATAACTGACACGAATTTTAAATTATATGCGCCGCCAAGTATTAAAATTGCGTATACTACGCGTGCGGCAACCAACGAGTGAATTGAAACATAACAGTAACTGTGAAAAAGTTGAATTGGTTGGCCAAGTGTAATGAAGGGTAGCGAAGAAAAATGTACAAATTACTTTAAAGAGGTCGAACAGAGGTTACCAAAATAAGCCAGAAATTTCAAGTGTTGATCCGATGATGTGTGAACAACTTCTGTGGCATCTGTCGTGAATTTATTAAATTAAATTATGGTATATTTGTGCCCTTTATATTGCGTAGATCGATGATGAATGTTTGTGACTAAAGTGGTCATATCTCCGTCTCTTTCATTTTGTTTAGATCAACTATTGGAATTCTCAAAGATGTTCACACACGCTCAACATTGAAATCTTATCAACATATCATGCACACACGTCGTGATGAGCTTATCTTGCGCACAGCTGAGTTTTGATTCCACTTTCAGTTGTATCGTTGTGCGCTTAAGTATTGCAAGCTTTTAGGCGTTTGGTTTGCCACACTAAACTCAACACAAATTTCGAACGTATCTTGCACATGTTGCTAAGCAGCTGTGCGGCTTTAAATAGAACAATTGTGCAAAGTGTACGAGCACTTGAGAGTTCAATTAATATTAAGGTGATGCCACTCTAACGCATGTAAGCCCGACTACCTCGAAACGGTATTGAAGCGTGCAAATAAAGCCGTTTACACATACACACACACACCCAAAACAGTTATTCAATGAACTCCGACACAAATGCGCACGTGTTAAACTTGCCTGACAGTTAAACAGACTGAGCGGAAGCTTAAATAGAAACGGCAAAGGTAAAGGCAAAGGCAAAAGCAGATGCAGCTCAAATACAAGGAACAAAGAAATAAAGATAAAGCCAAGACAGCAAATTCGTGTGTATTGACTCATAAATGAAAGCAAACAGCAAACAATGTAGAGTAAGCAGTTGTTTGTATGTATGTGTGTGTGTGTGTCTTCACGTGTATGAATGACAATAAACACCTGAAGCGCTTTTCCAATCAGCAATGCTTGCGAAAATCCCTCGCATTTACGCTGAGCTCAGCAGAAGCTGAACGCCATATAATAATAGAGGACAACAGTCAAGCCATGCGCTCATCATATGCTTACCAACGTCATCGTTTGGAATTTAGATTTTCAATAATCAAGAATCACTGAAAAATAAATATACCGTACACACACACACACACACACACACACACGTAGTAGCGCTATATACAAACAATGAGCTCGATTTCATGCTGGCTGAACGTGCTCAGCTTTGTTGAGCATTCATCGAACAAGGGACATGACTTTCGTTTACAATGCAGGTGCATTGCTAGTTGCACTAGCAAAGCAATTGGGTTATTGGGGTGGCTTGCGATAGGGGAGAGGAAAGGAGGACAGCAAGAGGAGAGTACATAAATAGCACACATAGCAACAATGGCAGCTGATTGAAGATTAAGAATTTATTGCCAGTTTAATTACGCAACAGTAGATGACTGTGCGACAGAGAAGGCATACACTATTAACGCACATACCATACATACACACACACACACACACATGTGTAAGCTGAAAAGAAAAATGATTTTAAAAACTGATATTTTAAAACTTAAGCAAACACAGATGGCCGAACGAGCTTAATGAGTTTTAAGCTGATCAAATTAAAATTATCAAAAGTCTTGCATACCAAAAGGAGCGGCCAATGATAATGATACTTGATAAACACAAACACATATTTCATTAAATGTTACAAAAACATAAAAAATTATTAAGCCTTCAACAAAAGCACAAAAGATATAAGTTTAAGCCGCTCTGCAAGATATAGGCTGTAAATTAAAGCTCAGTAATAATAAGTAATAAAATGTTCATGCATCATGTGTCGTTGAAACTTCATTTAAACTCAGAGTATATTTTTGTCTCCGACTTATTTTAATCTTTATTAATCTTTGTTCAATCTTTTTGTTTTAAGCAAAACTCACTAAATAGAAATACACACAAACACACATGCACACAATAGAAAATCATAAATTTGTTGTTGACGATTTTGGTTTGCCGAAAGCAAGAAACAAAAGAAGAACTTGATTGGAATCCGTGAGCTATAAAAAACTAACTAAATTTTTAATTCCACGACATTTCTACTAAATAAGGCAAACGAAAACACGCACACACAAACACACAAAAAACAAAGCAAGAAGAGAGAAAATTTTTGCTGAAAGCGTTTTTCAATTATTAATAACAACAATGACAATAATGGGGACAAGGATAATAGCTTTGGCGTGCCTGTGTGCCGCTCTTGTTGTTATTTAAACAGGCACAAATACTTTAAAAACCCAACAACATTAAATCACAAATACTTGACTAGCCAAGCAACAACAAAAACCAGAAAAGGAGCTATTTTCGCCAATGCCGAAATTTATATACTCTTGCAAGCATTTTTCCATTTATTTATAGTGGAAAATCGTTCATATAGTTTGTCTTAAGGAAATGTATTGTATTCATACCACACTTCATCTAACAATATTATATTTCGACGACTTTTAGAGCGATTTGTCAATATTTCTCTATATTGACGATAGTACGCCTTTATAAAACTTTAATTGCAAAGTTTTTTTTATTCAAGATCAAAAAATTGTTTCTCTTTATTATTTTTGACTAATCGTTCCTATTTGAACTGTTTGCTATATTGGTCCCATTCAAATAATTCTGAGAGATACAATTCCTGGTTATATGCAAATAATTCCTGCGTTTAAATTTTTTCAACATCTATAAAACTCTCGGAATTTGCAGAGAAACAACTCGTCCCGGCGTGCTGATCAAGAATATATTACTTTCAATAGTCAAAGATGTTTTCTTTTCTATGTGGCAAGATTCATGACAAAGTTAATATACTGTTCTTGCAAGAGTGTAATTACAAAGTCAGTGAATTTATGACTTGCAAAAAACTCAGCTCGAATATATGCGAAGCTTTCGAGGCACATGTTTTTTTTTTGAGTTTAGAAAGACAAATAGTAAGACAACAATTTAGCGCAAACATAATTTTAAAATTATCAGAAACAAAACAGGCGCAATGCAAATGCAATAAAACAAAAGTGGCGTGAAGGCAATGCAACAAACGAACTGCAATTGTATGCAGCTGATTGTGTATGTGCATGAGCTTATTAAAATATAGCTAGCCAAGTGTTTGCATAGCACAAACAAACAAACACACACATATTTATAAACATGCAAACAAAGAATCATGAATTTATTTTTATGTGTATTGCAGTACATAAATATGCAAATTATTTTATTTATTTAAGGCTTTTATTGTCTTTGCCAACCTATATACGTACATACGTGTGTGTCTGTGACCTATAGAAATTTAGCGCAATAATGCGTTTGTATATATGTGTGTGTGTGTATTTGGTTTTTGGCATGCATTCAGAATTTAAAACAGCGACTAATTGCACAAATAGTCGCACGGCGCGAAAAACCAACAACATGAATTGAGTTTTCGACTGACTTTGCATGGACTTATGTGTATGTGTATGCATAGCATGCGGCCTGTGAATTCATACAACAATGACACTTGTTAAGCCTTGAAACTTACCATTGAATTATTGACTTTGGTGAGCATTTTGAATTTTGGTCTTCTATGTTGAGTATTAATAACAACATTAAATAACACTGGCCTGCAATGCTTTTAGTATTAAGTATTTCATAATGGGAGCTTTCATTACCTATTTTTCGAGGACTTGGCAATATTAAGTGTCGTCAGAACCCATCGTCTTCAATGGTAACTAAAAAATTATTCAGAAAATTATTGACAACGTCTTTTTATCGATGAGCGATTTGTATTGTCTTTTAAGTCTTGACAAACCTATCACAGAAATAAATAATCTAATGGTAAATAGAGAAAATATTAAAACCTTTATCAAAATATTCGAATTTCATCAGTTTTGAGAGAGAGTCGGAGAGTCAAAATACTATGTGTGACCTAGACTAGTAGAAAATATAGTCAAAACTAAGAAAACGGTTGGAAAACTTTAATGATCGCCTTTATTGCTTGCTGGAATGAGAGTACGATACATCCCATTAGTCCTTCTCATTAACTCACAAGTGTGACGTCATAACTTCTTACTTTTAGTATACTTAATTGCGAACTTTTATAACACAGCCAATACACTAACGCCAAATGTCAAAAAGAAACACCTTATAAATAAATGACCGAGACCTAAAAAAAATTTTATAAATCATGTACATTTGTAACAAGCTGTAACTTATTTAGAGTGCGCGATTTTTTGCATGAACACGTGCTACGCTCGCGCCGGAAGTGCGCCCCCGTCGTGTCAACGAGGCAAAGGGTGCAGCACTGCTAATGAGGTGAAATTTAGTTAAGTTTTATTTTGCTGTTTAACAGAAAACTACTAAAAAGTAATGCAAACACATGCTGTGCAAATAATGACATAAAATGGTAAAAAAAAAATAGGAAAAATGAAATTATAATAAAAACCAACGCGAAAAATGTTAAAATCACATGTAAACGGAAATATATATTATGTTTGCATATTTGTTTTTGTTTTTTTTTTATGGTTTATACTTTTTGCTTACATTTAATGAAGTTGGCAAACAAAAGCTTCGAACTCATATTGGGCCAACAACGACAAGTTTCACTTTACAAATGGCAAATGACGAAAACGGAAATTTATTTATTATCACGTGTTTGCTTTATATAAATGTGTGTGTGTTTGTATTTTTTATAAATGATGCTTTTAATTAAGTGACTTCATTTTGTTTTTTTGGCTTGCGTGCTTAACTAACGAAAATAACGTACCAAACGCCCACTTAGGTATTTGCACACACTCACACATACACAAATAGAGCATGAGCTTGGCATGGAGTGCGGCAAAAAGACACTGCCGGCAGCAACGCGACATAAACACATGTAATCCAGCGTTAAGCGCCTAAAGGACAACTACAGCAATTTAATTTGCGCAATATAAACATTGAGAAGCGGGGGCGCGCACAACAAACGTAAGCAATGAGCACAAAAGTAAAGCACAGACACAAATACACCACACCACACACACACATGCAAGCACAAATACAAACATAGACATAGACAGACATAAGCAAACACAACGCTCTAAAACAAAGCACGAAACGGAAATAAAAACTAAAAGGAAATAGCGAGCGACCAAAGCGAAATGACCGACAGGAGGCGCACGTGTTTATATCTATGTGTATGTGTTTAAGTATATGTATGTGTGTGTGTGTGTGTGTGTGTGAGTACAATGACAACATTTGCGAAACTGTTGAAAATGTGATGCTGCTTATGAAATGCGCAGACAGCGCAGAAGAACAACATCAGCAGTAGCAGCAGCAGCAACACCAGCTGCGGCCGACAAGGAATTTAACACAGCTTCACACTTGGCAAGTTAAACTAGTTAAGGCAGAAGGCAAGCAGATAGGCAGACAGGTAGATGTGCCGGAAAGGATACATGAGAACAGGCTCCAATTAAGCTCATCAGGTTAATGTGTTCTCTGTCGCTTCCGCACATTAATATGTTTCACAGTGTACACGGTGCCTCGTTTGATTCAGTTCAGTTTGCTTCGGTTCGGTTCGGATAGGTTGCTGATGCTAATGCCTTAGCCGCCGTCATTATTGATGGCGAACTACTCTACGTGCTAAATAGTGTTGAAGGCATGAACGGGGACAACTATGACAACGTAAACGACGAAGTGAAGTTTACGAAGCGCACGAGTGGCTTAAATTTAAATACACAAAACGACAAGAGTGTAAGAAAGTATGGGAGAGTAACACTACACATGTCCTTTCAGACTATAACCGCTCTCGCTCGCTCTCTCTCTAACTTTCTTTACTCACCATGCCTTCAGCTAAATGGCACGCTATTGACGCTTTAGCTTAAGCCGTGTATTGCCCTGAACAGGGCCTGGCATAAAGCATGAGCAACTTGTTTGTACTGACCAGCGTAAGCTTCGCACATAACAAGCATAATCCTTACATATCCTTTTGCACACATTTGCTTATGATTCACACCGGTTCGATAGCATTCGTCGTTCTCGAACGCTTGTTCAACTAACTTAACTCAACATGACCAAGGGACAATTTTTGTCAACGTCATTATCATGTATGTGTACGTATATATGTATGTGTGTGTAAATGTATATGATTTTACTATTTTTAGTTGCTTTAAATTTTAGTTTAATACCAATTCGACGCTTGGCTTGCCAACATGAACTAACCATGCACATTGCAGCTTCTGTTAGCCGTTTTAGTAGCTAATAAAAGCAACAATCCACGTACAAGCTGTTCAACGTATGTCACAACAACTACTATTTTCTCGCTCCATTTTATTTTTTTTTTTGGTACATGTATCTGTGTAGCTGTGTATCATATTATGACTAATCTTTATGTTTGTCACTGTAAGCCATGCACACATGTATTTCCATCGACAACGCCATCGATGTTCACTTGGCTAGCTCTGCTTGACTTTGTTTGACTTGTCTCTGTGTGTGTGTTTGTGTGTCAATGCATAAATAGCAACAACTCTACGCCAACTTCACCTGCCGGCATCTAACATATCGTATATATGTATGTATGTATATTCATTTGGTTTATTTGTGTCGTTTCTTGTACTTTACAGTTGCCTGATTTTATGTGCTTATATTTGTGCCCCGCTGCACTTTATGTGCTCGCCTCGCCTTAATTGCATTAAATTTCTCTCTAGTCTTCTTTACCTTTTTTGCACATATAATTTCAACTTTTTCAATAAACTTGTATATGAGCGTGCTTTTAAAGCAAACATTTCCATTTCCATTTATTTTGCTACTGAAGTGTGCAAACAGTTGTAGAGCGCACAAGTATAGATACAGATACAGATACGGCTACAGATACATCTACAAATACGGATTTGTGTTACCTTTGCTCATAACAGATATGAGATACTTTCGCTTATAACTTCCGGTTTTGTTTAACTGCATAAATTCTCATTAAGCGTTCAGCACACAATCCGCAAATGGCGGTTGCGATTTTTCGTGCGTACGCATAAAAATTTTAATGCTAAAAAAAAAAAATGAAATGAAACATAAAAGGAAGACAAAAACCATTAAAATTATTCTAAATTATAAACCAATTTTTTCACGTTTTTTTACGCCTTATCGTTTTTTGTGTTAACATCTTTGCATTTATGTAGAACAGATTTTCAGATGACTTGGTTAGGAAAATATATTTGTAATTGATTTGATAATATATTTTTTTGGTCATGTGTCACGTCATGATCATGGTTTATGATATGTATTTTTTTTTTAATGAAGAACATTGATCAGCTTGAATGGCTTCTTTTGATCTTAAAAATAGATAATAAAGTCGGGTTCGTTTAATTAATGAATTACGCAAAACTATGTCGTTTGGATGTAGCCTCCTTAGAAGTCTTTGTATTATGATCCCAGTCAAGTGATATACGAATGGGTTGGGATGAGAGTGGATGATGCTACAGTTGATGTTTAATTAATTCTTGATCGTGAGAAGCTTGAGTTCATTGTATAATGCTTTGTTCCTGACGAATCATGGCGCTCCCGTATTTGGTAAGAATGGCGGGATGTTCCCCACAACAGGTACACAATACTTCCAGAACTTGCCTATAAATCAGCAACTTATTTTCAATGCTGGGTATTCTTCTAAGACACATAAGGCAGCTTAGATCTTTAAGCTGCCTCTCTGTATTTGAATATTGATACAAATTTTCACAAAGCTGTTAGCACAATAATTCGGTTAACTTGTCTACCGCCCCTATTTTTTCCGTTGCCACTTTAGCCGTTCGGCGTTTCCTGTTTAGCGTTTATCAACGCACAGCTGCCAACACAGACAAACACACACACAACAAAAGAAAGTGTCGGGCGTTTGTTGGCATAGGCAGTGAGTGTTTATGCGCACCCCATTTTTATGCGCCTGTAAAGACATAACAATGCTTTGTGTGGCAAGTTGCACGTTCATTTAAAAAAAAAAAGAAATGTGTTGCTTGTCGCCACTTTTATAACCAAAAGCACTCGCTCGTCGAATCGCCGTTTACCAAACATAATAACTGTGGTTTAATTAGGTTAAAAACTTGTTTCACTTCACCAACAA
Organism: Phortica okadai; assembly: GCA_034638295.1. Lineage (NCBI taxonomy): Eukaryota > Metazoa > Arthropoda > Insecta > Diptera > Drosophilidae > Phortica > Phortica okadai. The sequence continues at coordinate 45,540,605 of CM067849.1, read as the reverse complement.
CACCCAACAGTGTCGCACAAAAGTAAACGTCCAAACAACGCTCTGCGCAATGTTAAACAAACAACACACCAAACTCAACGCTTTGCCCCACAACAGCTGGAATAGTGCCTGCGCTATTAACGACCGTCAGACCGACCGACCAACCGATTGCACCTTGCTCGTTCGTAATGCTTTAACAGACGCCCAGATACTCAAACCAAAACGCTAACCGTGGCCACAACACAGTGCCTTTGGCGTCACTCGAACGCCGCGCGTTTGGCAAACAAATTATGCGGCTTTTGCTACGAGCGAACGAACGTTGAGCGGCAAATCGTGTCGCACAGCTTCATGGCGCTGGGCATGGTGTGGCCTGGTGGCATGGCATGGTGTCAACAAATGCCATGGGTTTTTGCAGTTGCCCTCAGATCGGGCTGCTTTCTTTGTCATTCGTTGTTTTGTGCTTCAGTTAGTTTAGTTTAGTTTGTTACTGAGTTAGCTCGTTCAACACAATAGAACATTTATTTTTAAACACCTAAGCTCCAAGCATGTGTTTGTATGCGTTTCGGGTGCTTTGAACTCGTCAGCGTCTGTGCTACTCAAAGGACATTCACACAGACACACACACATACAAACAAACTCATTTCTAGTGAGTCTGCAGAGTATGAGAACTCATTTTATGTTAATCGGATTTTTTTTTTTTTATTTGAGTGTGGAAAAACTATCACCGCTGCAGGTTTGTTCACATTCACAGCCAGATCATCACACTCATCACACAGAAACTCACATGAAACTATCATGATGCTGAGTAATTAAACAATTCACATACATAATTTGCTTTAGTCAAACCATTTTGTGCTCTTGTTGCTTATGTAGCACCACGAAATGTTTATTTGTGACTCTTGATGGCATTTCAAATATTTTCCTTATCACATAAACTGGCACGACTCAACTGTATGCTTCTTCTTCTTCTTCTGTTCACGCCCATTTTCGCGGCGAGTGCCAACAAACGAAAACAAAAACCAACAAACAAAAATAAATAAATAAAAAAAACAATACAAAAAAGGCGGCAAGGCATAAGGACGAACATGTCCTTTGTCGTCTGTTTATTTTTGTTAAACATTTTTGCAATACTTTTGGCATTTTTCTGTTTATTTTTTTTTCTTTTTACTTCATATACTCTTTTATTATATTATTGTTGCTTTGTTGTTATTGTTGTTGTTGTTGTTGCTGTTGGTTTGGTTTTGTTAGTTTATTTATTTCTCGTTGCCTTTATCGCATTTTTCGGGAGCTTTGCTCAAGTACAAATTTTCTCGTTCGTTGTTCATGAAATGTTTGCATTCCTTTGGCACATCTCAACAACAACAACAACGGCAATGACAACGAGAGCAACAACATGATAAACAAAGCTAAAAATGAACAACTAAAATAACAAAACAAACAACAACAAATCCGGCAGGTCACTTTGTATACATAACGCCCCAAATATGCGATGGCGTGGCAGGTAAGGTATTGGAGAAGAGTTAGGGTAAGAAGAAGAAGCAGCACACCAAAATTATTCCAGCTAAATAAAAAACTCAGTTCGAGGTTTCCTGACTGACTGACAGAAAACAAGCCAAAAACAAAAACCAAAAAACATCAAAACCAAACAAAACCAAACAAAAAAAAAACAACCAAAAGAAAATGGAAAAAGGTAAATTAGTGTTTTGGCACTTTCAGCAAACAACGACGCTGGCGAGCTGTGAGGCTGTGAGTGGCGCGGCGCCTACGTGGCCACTAAACAAAAAAAATCCTACAATAGCATCCTTTGCTCACACACTCTTTGTACGCCAACCGAACACTGTGGTCCATGGACTTGGCCACTTTAACGCTCCTTCGCGCACTCACTTGCACACTCAGTTGCGCTTATTCACTCATTCACAGCCGCACTCATGCTCATACAGTTACTAAGTATATTTAGTTAGTTAGCTTGTGCCTTTTTTGGTCGTGTCCCATAGTGTTGTTATTGTTGTTATTATTCGTGTTGTCCTTTTTTTCATTCGTTCGTTCATTTGTTGTTTCAGGCGCTATTGTCATCCTTTCCAGCCAGCGTCCTTCAGCAATATTGTTGTTAGTTTTGTGCGAGACAACATTTTCTCTCCCCTTTGTTTTTCGAGCATCTTACTTATGATTATTTTGTTGCAAAGCGTTTTCGTTGACAGTGAGTTGAGAAAACTACAACAAATGACACTTAGCAGGTGTCAAAATTAAATAAACTTAAAATTTTCTAGTGTAGAATGTTCTCAGGTGTATGTAATCAACATGTCTACCTGGCAATCCACACACACACACACACACACAAAGCACACTTGAGACTACACTTTAGCAACATGTTAGGCATGTGCGTGTTTTTGTATCAGTGTTTGTTTAAGATACATTATACATATACTTATATAGAAGATACACAAACACATATGTATGAGTTTCACTTTGCGTTGGCACAGCGCGTCGTATGCGTAATCTTAATGCAAAAGTTATAAATTTATAACTAATACGCATTAGCGTTGAATAAGCAACCAAAGGCAGTCAACAGTAGAAAGCACAAATGGAGCGAGGGTGTGGTGGATAAACGAAAGAGTTTACATAAATTAATTAACTCAATGTTGCTGCTGTTGAGAAGTAAGAAAAGACAACACACGCAAATTAATTTGTAATTAAGTATATTTTCCAACACAAAGCATAACAACGGCGATGGGGCACGCCTTTGAGCCAAAAATGTTTCTTGGAACAATTAAAATGTCGACCAAAGTTCAAAATATAAAGAAAACACAATCATGCAAACGAAAAAAAACATAATTAACGTAAAGAAAACGTTAGCAGAAAATATACATATACATTATAGAAAAATACAAATACCAACACAGCACTGACAAAGTAAACGTTATGAAAAATGTACACGGAAACCTTTGTGTAAGCCAAAAGCAAGCCATAATTAATGTGAAAAGGTTTTGGCAACCAAGTGTAAATGTGCGGCTTAATGTGAAATTGCAACTATTAACATAAATAACAATAAAAATAATAATAATAGTAATAATAATAATAATAACGAGGTATGCTACTTTCAGCCTTGTTCATTATTAAATGCCAAGTTGTTGGCGGAAGGAAAGGGGGAACCAAAACGACGCTGACAAATTCCTTTTTAATCCAACTAAACAAGTTTTGCACACAACAACAATTGCAAATAAACATATAGACACAAACACACACATGGTGTTGGAAGGATGCATAAATCCATGCATGACAAATTTAACTTAAAACTGTCAAGTTACTGATAAGAAAACCACACTGAGAGAATATTATTCAAGTGGAATGCAATTACAAAAACATAGTTTATACTTTTTTTTATCAATAATTATATAATACATGTATCGCTCAGCTCATAAAATTACAACAATCTTTGATTTCAACTTGCTTGACAAACATTTCAATTGTCACTCTAATTTCGTGCAGTGTAAAAATTTGACATAGTTTTTTTTTTTGTTTTTGACTTGCCGCTTTGCCAGCTGTGGCATAAAATCACACACACACGCACACACACACACATCCGACGCGTTATATGAATAGCTGTCTGTCTTCCGTCTAATTCTCACACATACCCATACACTTCTGCACGATCTATCTGTCTATGGCCTTCCAACTGTCTGCCTATCTTGGTTGAATGACTGCCTGTATGACAGACTGTTAAAATGTCAAAACGACACATTTGCCTAACATGTCATTAATTTCATGCACAAACGACAAAAATACAAAACCAAAAACAAAAACAGAAAACCAGCAACAAAAAATTCGCAAGCAAAAAAAGCTAACGTTGAATTGAAGTAGGTTGTTTAAGGAGCTGCCACAGCATTGCATGGCTGCGTGAGAGTCGGTGGCGGCGTTGAGTATCTTGCCACAGCCACAGTCACAGCAGCCGTCGCAAATCAGTTGACGAACGCATCTGCCGACCGATTGACACAGTAACCGAGAAAAAAAAAAAACACTTCAATTGAACGCACCGAACACACAACTCATGCGTAAGAGCGTAAATTTCCCATTATTGCTCTTCAAGTGTGCGAGTTTGCGCAGAAGTTATGTCTGCTGGGATTTTTATCTCGCCGAAGAGCGCGCCAGCAAATGCAATTGAGTAAAAGAGTTTCTGCTTATGAGTAAAAAGACTTAAGAGATTTGCCATACTATTTTTTCCAGTTAATGAGCAACTCTGCAATTATGTTTTGAAAATTGTGCACTTTTTTGGAACAAATTTGGTAATAATAAATCTAAATAAAAATGTATATTAGGCATCGCCCATTTAGATATAAGTTAAAATTTCAAGAAAATCAGTACAAAAAATGGATAATTCAGATTTATTGTCTTTGTGGGGGCAACCACGAGGGAGGAGATATTCTGGTATGCAGTTTTAAATAATTATCCCTACTAAGTACTTTACTGAAAATTAAAATTGCGATTTAGATTTAGACAAAAGTCTAAAGTTTATGAAGTATCTCAAAATGGCATCAAATTAAGAGTTATATACGAATTTAATAATATTAATTATACGAAATTTTTGCAAATATTACCAAAACCTTCAATGCTTGCCATTTTTTATTTATTTGTATTTTCACAACAATTTACATGCAAAAATGAAAATTTCACAGCGTAAATCATAAAGAATTTTTAGCACTTGCTGCAATTGATGGTAACGAGCGTGAAATTTCAATGGCAACAACAACAACGACTTCAACTACGAATATGTACAGCAAGTAATTTGCACATGCAACAAAGGAATTCAAGCTCTAAAAATTCCTCAAACACACTTGGCCCTTCAGCAGCTCGTCAACGGTGCCAACCAAGCGAACCACCATCGTCATCGTCAACGTTGCGTTGGCCAAATAATGCAAATATATTGAAGCAAATTTAGAATATTAGAAAATATTGCCAAAAATTTACTCAAAATTTACTCAAAATTAAATTGAGATACACGTGTGTGTGTGTGTGTTTCATATGTATGTGCATTTACGTTTTTGTTGTGTGTTATTGCGTTAAAATTCAATTTAGAAAATGACATCATCAGTTTTTTCATTTGTTTCTGTCAAATTTCAGCAATGCTCGAATATTTTCGTTGACGATGCGTAAACAAGCCACGATTCCTGTAGCCGGTAACAATGCTTTTCTTCTGCTCACTATAAGTACGATACTAAAAGCACTCAGCCCTTCCTTTTTGTTACCTTTGCCATGGTTTTTCTTCTTTTTTTTCATGCCACAGCCGACATTCTGTATTGTTAGTTGCTTCGTCGTTTTATTATTTTTTTTCGCATTTTTTTGTTGTGCCTTTTCTGCTTTGCAATAATTCATTTTTAGCGCAAATTGTACGGTAACTTTTCACATGTGCGCATTATGCTGACGTTCTGCCTAGCCGTGCCCGTGCGTGAGCCCACTTTGATGCTGATGGTGCAACACAAAACTGGCTTAGCAAATTGAGCCTGTAAATTTAGTCTGTAACCTTACTTTTTTCCGGCTTTCTTTTTGATAATTTTCAACTGTTTTGTTCATCCAACTGTTGTTTAGGTTCATAAAATTTTTAAGTTTTGTAAGAGGATAATAATGCTTAAGCATAAGTGCGCCATTTTAACATCATACAGAGCAGCAAGAGATAAGAGACAAACAGCATTGAAAGTCCTGTCAGAGCACGCACAAGTAAGCAAATTACTTTCATATGTGTCCCTTTCTGCTGCCGTCTCAGTTTCCCTCCAATTTTTTTTTTTTTTTTGTATTTGTTCGCTTATGTGTATGAATATTTTCCATAACAATGCTGTCATTATTATGATTATTTTTCAAAATCACAAACACACTAACGCACACACACACACACGCGTCAAGACAGCATATACGGCAAGCTGCTGTGTGTTGAGGCGTGTCCTTTTCGACAACTTTGCCATTTCACTTGCACTAATCAACAATTTAAATCCATTTTGTTATGCTTTCAGTCTTTTGTTGTTATTGTTGTTTGGTAATTTGCTTGTCTGCTCATCACTCACACACACACATGCTGTCTTGTTGTCAACACCGAAACCTGCAAACGGATATGCCGCTTTAATAGCTTTGAAAGGAAGTCACGCGTATTTTGTTTATTACTTGTGTCTAGCAAGTGTGTGTGTCGAACATGGCAGACAACACAGGCAGGTGTACAAATGTACATGCATATCTTTAAGCATTTACCATGCCACCGCTTGCGACCCGCCAACAGCGGAAATGTGCGCGACGCGTACTAAATCAAAAGCGCCCAACGGCAACTTACCGCCGCAGCAACAACAACCAAAATAAGATTGAGTTCGTCAAAGCGCGACACAGGATGCGCAAGGACTCATGCGAGTAACCAAGTGCGTATGTGTGTGTATGTGTGTGTGTACTAATTGCGTATAAACACAACTACAGCGCGTATTGGGAATAATTAGTTTCGAATATTTTCGTGGCAAAACGAATACGTGCCACAAACGCCAACAAAAACAAAAACAAAACAAACAAAAAAAAAAAAACAGCAAGAGAAGACGAAACAAATTCAATTTTCGCTCGCGGATAAGTAATTTCAATTTGCAACAAAAAGTAATTTCGCTTGAGTTGCGTGATGAATACGCATCGTAAATGATGATGGCAACGGCAACGGCAACAGTAGCAAGAACAGCAGCAATGGCAATGTGCGGCATGTGTGTGCGCCTAATGAAATTCTTTCAATTAAGTATGAATTGCCAAAAGAGATAAGACAAGACGATGAGATGAGATGAGATGAGATGAGCTGAGATGATACGGTGTGGCATGGCAATGTGGTTGCATTGAAGCGGCAAATATGCGTTTATATAAACTCTGCTCAACGTCGATAGCAGTAAATTTTAAGTAAACACACTTTTGCCAGAAACTTTCAAAAGCAATAAAATGCAATGGTTGCGTAACTACACTACGAAGTATAAGGATGCAATGCACATAAACAGACACACACACCAATAAACATCATATTCAAGCTACTAAAAGTGAATGAAAATGTTTGAAGACGAAACTTTTAACAACAACAATAAAAACTCTATTAAATACGCATAAATTAGTTGAAGAATGCCAAACCATATATGCGACCAGAACATGTGCACACCCACACACACACAAGCATTCAGAGAAGACAGAGTATTCAAATCAAACAAATTTTAACCAACCACAAAATGAATTCAATGCAAAAGTTTTTTACACACACACACACAAGCAACCAACATCCTGTTCATAGGACAACGTCTGCGTGTCGAAAAGGTTAAGGTGAACTTGTCAACGCATAAAACCACAGAAGGAAATAAAATCGCTGCCAAAAATGTCGAAAATCCTGTTGAAAAAGGTGCATAAAAGTTCAACAAATTATGCATTAGACTTTTCCAACTCATCCCTTGCTATTGGCAGACGCAATGGCTAGAAGGGAAAAGAGGCCAAAAATAAAAAAAGTTTAGCTGACTGTGTTCGGGTTATAAGCTATGCATAAATTTATGTATCTGAAGGTGAGTTACGATGACATAGAGACTTTAGATAAAAAGAACTTCATGTTTAAGAAGTTCAAATGTGATACTGATTAAGAAGTATAAGGAAAAACAAAATGAGGAGGGAGAGTGTAAAAAAATAAAAAAAACCGAGATAAGCAAGGAAAATAAAGATATGTGAAAAGAGAAAATTAAAATAAAGAACAAAAGAAATAAAAAAGAAGAGAACGTGAGTGGAGCAAGTCAAAGAAGGACGTCCATAAATTATGTGACATTTTTTTTTTTTAAATTTAAATACCTTCGCCCCTCTTGGTGAGTTTGGATGACATTTTAACAAGCCTGCTCTGAAACACACGAGAGATTTTGTTTAAAATTTTGAAATAATTAGTAATTTATTGGACTAAAATGTTGACATGAGAAATTTAAGTTAAGGACGCCCCCTACGAACATACAATTTAACATTGTAATTATTTCAAAAGTGAACTACGAAGTGTTTCTTGAAAACCAAACATGTTTTCCACTCAACGTACGTGAAGGACATTTTCTATAACATTTTTTGAGAAACTCATTTCCGGTTGTTCTTATGTCCTACTCCTATTTGAAGATCCTCTCGCTTATTTTCTCATACGGCACATCATTTCCGCAATCGCAATGCGTCAAATTGAAGCAAAAAAAAAATATTGAAAAACAAGAACATTTGAGTAATGCGCGACACAGCAAGGATTTATTACGGCTGTCCTTTTAACAAATTTTGCGTATTTTTTAAAATCGCCGAAAGCCAAAGAAAAAGCAACATGAACCGTCCTATGTGAGAAATGTGTCTCAACTAATACTTTGACATTGCTTGCCATGTCAATATGCGAAAAACGAAATGAAATTTGCACTTGAAGTCGACGACGCCTGCGGCAATCCTTAGTGACAGGACTTCCGTTTTGGCAGCAAATAGCTGCAAGCGCCATAAATTAAACTCATGTGCCACAAAAACTTGACTGAATAAGCAAAAACCAAAAAAACGAAACTGAATGAAGCGCAATGAATAAAAGTCGTACGTCTAAGGACATGTGATAGCAGCAAGAAGTAAAAACGTTGTTAGGAGGTTAAGGTGAGCAGTTGACATGAGTGCACATGTGTGTGTGTGTGTGTGTTTGCTTACAAGACCGAACAGTTTGTTTAAAAGCGAATTACAAAGTGAAAAGATGATTATATCGAAACTCGTAAGTCAAGCGCACACTTGACTCATCAACTTGTGTGAGTGTGAGTGTGTGTGTGTGTGTTTGAGGAGTAAGAAATTTCGTGGCAAAAGCAGATTGTGGCAAGTAACAAAAAGTCAAGTGTTATATGATGAAAACGCACACGATCCAAAGTGCAAGCCAAACTGATGCTTTGTATGTGTGTGTGTGTGAAAGTGGCGTGCAAAGGAAATGTTTACACACTTACTCACGCACGCACACACATACACGCGCACTGTTATCAGTTTAGTACATAATTGACATGTAATTCGGTAGCGTTCAACAACAACAAAAGCGCACACAAAAGCCAAAGACAGAAATTAAGTTGACTTGAACGAGTACTTCATGGATATTGTCGCAAACGTTTCACTTCCGGACACACACACATACATGCTCGCCCCTGTAAAGAATATTCCTTGCCTACTTGTGACAAATTCAAGCATTCAAGTGTGGCAACCGCAGAGAAAAACGAAAATACAACGACGATGAAAAGAATGCGCAACTTAGCCAAGCCAACGAATCCTTTGCAAGAAATCGACAAAAAATGAACACACGCTATGAAAAATGGTTGCCAAAAATGTTTGTTTAAAACGCTTAGCTTTCACGACGCCGAAACAAAAGTAAAACCAACCAACGTCAGCCAGCCAGCCAGCATAAGTTTGATTTCAGCAAACGAGCCACGCAGCCACCTGCCCAGTCAGGCGTGCGCCAATCGATGTCGATAACGACGCGCTCGGGCAGTATCCGTACGAGGGCAGACAAATGTAAGAAAGAAATTGTAGAAGAAGGCATTCGTCGAAACACCATAAACTAAAGTAATGGAACCTCAACTTTGTGGCAGGCACAACGATGGCAACAAATGCATGTCAACATAAATCAAAGGCAGCCAGAAAATAAAGCCGGTCGATGACTGTTTAGCAGGGCAGAGAGCAAGATTGGTGGTAGTGTGGTATATCAAAGAAGAAACAGAAAGAAGGCGGCCTGGCATGATAAGCATTCACTTTGGTTTTGGTTACGTTGGCTTACGGCAACACTAAGAGAAAACTATGTGCATTGGAAAAGGCAACGAGGCAACAGTAAACGTAACCAATACACAGAAACCGTCAGTGAAACCGAAACCGAAACCGAAACCGTAAAGAAATCATTTCAAGTCCCAAAAGTTTTGCCAGAGCCTTTACTGATTTCACTGAAGGCAGTCAAAGAATATCTTGTCGCTATTGGTCACGCTTCTCATACATCGGTGTATGTGTGTGTGTGTCTGTGTGTGTGGGCTTGTTGCTGGTTGTTGTCAACGCTTGGTTGCATATTTTTCATCATGCCAAAGCTGACTATGAAAAATGTTGCTTACAATTCAAAATCTCTACACTTGGCGACATACACAAGCGCAAAGACGACAACAACAACGACTATGTCGTCTTCAAAATTTCTCAACTCTCTTCACAGATTTGCGCATTCCTTTTTGGCTTTTGCCTTTCGTCGACAACGACAACGACAACAACGACTTTTTGCTCAGCCCTGGGGACGCATAAATTGGACAACCAATTTAAGCCTAAAACCACTCTTACATTCATTTGTTGCTATTCCTGTTCTTGTTGCCTTTTTCGTTTTGCTTTTTCTTTTCTATTTCGGTTTTGTTTTTCTTTTTCTTACGTACGGTTTTTCCGATTTCAGTCACTTTGCCTGAGTGCCCTGAACGCGGACATGAACACGCACACAGAATGCGTATAAAAAAAAAAGGATATGATGTCGCTTTGTCGGGATTTGTGTTTTCAAGTGGATATCGTTTCCAGCGCTGTGTCGATTTTCATTTGCTGCTCTTTCTGTGCTTTGCTTTGCCCTTTCCCTTTTTTCTGTTTTTTTGCTTTCCGTTTGAGCTTAGCACGTGCGCATATGCTAAACATCGTTTTTGTTGGTGTCGGAGCATTACTTTTTTAGAATCGTTTAAATCATCTTAACTAAATGAAGCAGACCAAATCATCAGCTCAGTCAAGTTAACTAGTGTGCACTGACTGACTTAAGACATCTTAAATCTTAGTCGTGCGCTTAGTAGTTTCATTTTTAGCACCTCTTTAACGCTGCTTTGGCATTGGTTTTTTATTTCAATATAAAAAACTCATACGTTGCCAACAAAGTTCATGACTTTGTTTCGCTTGCCAAATCAAAAGCTTATCCAACGTTATATGACATTTAACCCCTCTAATAAGTGCATGTCGCTTGGTTCAAGCCCTCTCTCTCTTTTTACACACAACAAGCATACAGATACATTTGCGTTTCCGCTTCAACGCACTTCACGGCACCCCTTGACACACCTCAAGCACGCCGAACTGTCTGGGCATGTCTAACAATTTTACCATATACAAGAGCATGTCGTGTTGCACAAAATTTACAATGGTAACCCTAAAAATATGCATTATTATTTTGCAAGTTGTAAATTTGCAAATATTCATTGCATGCTTTTGGGCGCTCGCTTTTAATATTGCTATTGCTTCATGCTTCCACTTGCATAGCTTACGCCACAGCCGTAAAATGCGACTTAAACTCGACAATGAACCGACATTCAAACAAAAAAATACTTAACAACTGAAAAACATTGCACAACTCCTCTGCTTCCTCCTCTTCTTCTTGCTCGTCCTCAGTTATCTTAAAAATTCAAAGCGCATTTCTAATGTTTTTGGCAAACTTCACTAGTTCAGCTCGTTTTTCGTCGATTCAAGCCAAAACTGTACTTGTTACTCTTGTTGTTTTCACACACAGACACTTACACACACACACACAGTTAGACACTCAACAATGGAGCTAGCATAATTTGTGTGTAATAAGTACGAGGCACGATGGCATATGATGAATATTTATAAAACAAACCTCAAACGACCGTAACAAAAAAGAAATTCAACTACAACAAAAAATGAAATTAAAAAAACATGCTCAACAAAACAACAACAAAAAAGAAACAAGTAACAAAAAGAAAAAAAAATTTAGAAAGTAGCAAACAAAAACGGATATGAATAACATCTTCACTAGCAAAAATGATTTCCATGTAAGAGCTGAAGTAACGGAAGCTACGTATCTGTTGACGACCAACGGCAAAGGGTGCAAAAGCGTGCAATGCATGCGAGCGAGGCAAGTGAGTGAGAAAAGTGAGCCGAAGTTGGTAGAACTTCTGAACAAACAAATGAAAAATGAATTTCCTGCTTATGTTGTTTGGCATATGTGCACACGCATACACACATATACAAACTGATGCACTGACATGTACACAAATATACTCAGAGACAGACAAAAGAAGCTGAAAATAAATATTACTCATACGCCTCATACAACAGTTACAAACTTGGCTTGAAGCAGCTTCAGTCTCTCGCCCAACAAACAACAATTTTGCAGCCAACAACAGATAACTTGGACTGTCGCCTGCAGCTGTATTTACACCTACAACAACTATAATTTAAACGACAACAACAACAACAACAACATAATAAGCGTGCACGGCAGCATTTATAAAAAATAAAAGAAATAATCATGCAAACACAAAAAGGCAACAAAAACAAAAAAGGGAGTAAAAGAAAAATATGAAACACATCAACTCTTTGGCATAAAAAACCTCGACGGCAACTTTGTTTTGTATTATTCATAATGATTATCCATTGAAATGGAAATGCACGGAAAGGATTTAATATAATTCCCTATGCGTAAAGTGCTGGCACAGAAACCAACGATGATGACTAGTGGCAACACAAAAAAAAAAAGGGAGCAACGCTGCAACAACAACAACAACACAAAAGACGACGAACTGAGCTGAGCTGAGTCGAGATGAACGAGTTGTACCGGAACGTGCCAAGGATGAGCTTAAGGCGAATGTGTGTGCGTGCGTGAGCGCATTCGACTGCAATTGAAGTAGCACACCTTGGCAACAACCTCACCAATACCAATATACCAAAACGAAAAGCAACAGCAAAAGCAACCATCATCGACATCAGCATCAGCATCAGGAACGCTTCATTTGCAGCCGACTTGAGTGCAAAGAAAAGAATCCAATTTAAATAGATTTCCGTTTAGAGGAAATTTCAAAAAAAAAAAAAAAAAAAACTGCAATTGTTAAACATTGGCAGATGAAGGCAACTCACACCACATTGACTTTATCATCGCTTAGGCATGCCATTTCTGATTGAAAAACTATTCACTCTGAGTAGAGAGCAACGCAACATCTTCCTTCGGTTGGGGGGCAAGTCGATTCATGCCATTCATGCAGACGTGCGTGCGAAAAAGGTAATTGAAAAATAGTTGCCTCGTTTCTGTATTTCACATTACTCACACTCTTTCTGTTACTATCTCACTCTTTTGTTTACATTCCAATTGTTTATCTTTCATTTTGCTTTTTTTATTTTTTTTTTTTGTCTTTTTTTTTGCTTCCATTTACAATTCAATTCCAATTGAATGGAAGCCAAGCTGCGCGCCTCAACGCATGTAATCCTGTTTGTGTATTCAATTTTAATGAAGATATTTGAATTTTAATTATTTTGCAAGTGTAACTACTACAACAACAACAACAATGCTTCAAGTGGTGCCAGGAAACGCAAATAAAAAGTGTTATTCAATATTTGTGCATTAAATCAAACATAGTTGGTATAATTTTTAAATGTAAAAGAGAATATCAAATTTTAACATTTCAGAAACTTTAATAAATATTTGATATAAAAAAATTATGTTTAAAGCAATTATTTTATTGCCTTGCCTTACACTTCCTTTCTCATGAGCTTGATTCATTCTTTTGAAGTCTTTCGTTGCCAACGTTGACAAAGAAAAAAAATGTAAGAAAAGAAAAATCACTGCTAAGAACACTAAAACGAATCTAGCACAATGAATAATAAAGCAAACAAAAAAAATAAAAATAAAAAAGCTAACATAATAATTAACATTATTTTATGCCTGACACTTTCCGGCAAAACGACAAAATAAGCATTTGATAAATGATGTTCTCTACGCGGTGTACGGTCGAGCAAGGAAGCAAGCGCAAGAACATTGTCACTTTAAGGGGGGGGTAAGGTTAATTCGTTGAAAAAAAAGCACATTTTTGTGATTTTTATTAAGGAAAACGATAAGCATTTGTTCAGTTATTTGAATGGGAAGTTAATAAGTAATATCTTAAGAATATTTCCTGAAAATTTCATTAAAATTAAAAAAAGTTTGAGACGATGGCAGCAGTTTTAAATTAATGCCATTGAAAAAAGGTGTCTTGCGGTGACCACGATTACAAACTACTGAACCATCGCAAACTCAAGACAAAATAAATGATTTTAGATGATGAAATTTGCAGTGTCCTGACGTCGATGTTTTTTAAAAAAAAAATTTTTTAAATTTTTTTTTAGCATGTTGAAGACAAAATATCGATTTTTGACAAAAAAATCAACCTTCAAGCTGCTGAAAAAAATACTTAAAACTAAAAAAAAAAAAAAACTCGACGTCAGGACACGGCTAATTATGTCTAGAAAATGCGTGTAAAATTTCAAAAGAATCGGTTTGTTAGTTTTCGAGTGAGAGTGGTCACCGACTTTGCAAAAGCAAGTTGTGGGAAAATCAAATTAAACTTTTGCTCTGCGCTATAAGCCGCATAGGAAGACTGAAACTGAAAACGCTCTATCTTCGTCAGTTTTCATCGGATCATCCTGAAATTTTTACACGATATTCTCGAAACATTCTACTGTCATCCCGCAAATTTTGGAAAAATCCAAAAAAAAAAATTTAATACCTTACCCCCCCCTTAACCCCCAACATTCTCGTTGTCGTCGTCGTCATCGTCAGCGACTTTGGCGTTATTATGCAAAGCTTTATTGTGTGTGTGTGGGAGGGGAGATTTTTTCTCTTTTGTCATATTGTCCAACGACGTTGACCGTCAAAAAAAAATAACAACGACAACATTAAAAAAAAATCAAGCAAGTTGAGTGAAAGCGAACGAAAATGACAGCTAGTAAAAATTGTTAATACTCACAACTTGCTCACACCTGCAGTTGTTGTTCTATCCTGTTCTGTCCTGTCGTGTACACCGTTGTGTGTGCTGAGGTGTTCATAACACCGCTTACACTCACCTTGTCTACATACCATACATAAGAGGCCATGACCGATGGTAGAATAAGGCGAGCTCGACCAAAATGGAAACTAACCGCAGGGAATGTATAACATTTTAATTACATTGCAGTGAAAAGCCAAGGCGAAAAAGCACAACGACCGAAGGTTATTAAAAAGGTGCAGCTGCAACTTGACGAACGCTTATATAAGTGCCTGGAAAGGACATAAAGCTGTTAACCTCAGTACGCCAACGAAATTTCAAAGGCTGCTGGAATAGTAAATAATGACTAAATGCGCATTCTGACAGTTAAACATGAAAATTTTTGGAAAAACGCGTGGGGTTTTTCTCTTTACTTATTTATTTTTTTTTTTTTGATCTTGATAAATGACATGGTTAAAAAGTTTGTCTACATTTGACTAAAGCGCTGAAGAGTGTAGTAGAAAGTAGAAAGATTCTGGATTTGTTGGGCAGTAAGATGAAACAGTGTGGGTGTGTGTATTGTTGTTGTTGTTTCCTGTCGCCGTCGCGTTCATCATTCGTAATATATAAAATATTTGAGTGCATAAAAAGGATTTCCGTCATAAATTCGCCAGAACAATGAATATTGTTATTATGCTATTGCTGCGCAAGGAGCAGAAGAACAACAAATGCGCCTGTTGTAAAGCTTATGTGACTTGGATGCGAAAAAAAACAAACAAAACAAAAAATGTGAAATACATGTAATGAAAATGTTAAAGCAAACGTTTTTATTTACGACTTTTGTGACTTGAAAAATTATTTCAGCAACGCGGTCATTTGCCCTTTAATTGTGATTGTGATACATTTTTTTTTTCTTCTTTTTAAAATTTACATATTTTATGTTTTAATAAAACGAAAGCACATTAATTTGCTTTAAATTTGTGGTTTACAATGACATAGCGCCTTTTGCGTATGCAACACTTTCTTTGTGCCAAATTTAATGAAAGTGTCTTTGGTGTTTAATTATTAACACAGGCGCTTAATTGGCCTCAGTTTATATATATATATGTGTGTTGTGCATTTACGGTTAATAATTAAAGCAAGGCAGACTACTTTAGACTATAATAAATGAAAGCCTCAAAGTAGGCTTGCTTTATCAGAACAAACTTTTAATACTTTTCACGCAATCAAAAATGCCAAGGATATGTCGTATTGCAGCATTATGTGCCTTATACAATATTCAGCTTATCGATTTCGCCACCTTTCTGTACGTGTGTGGTCAATTTTTGTTTTTACCTTTGGCGTTGATCAACCCAAAAGTATGCTACATTTTTAATGCACACTGCAGTTTGTCGCAAAGCAAGACTGGCACATGCAAATGGGCTTGTTGTAATATAATATTTAATGAAGCAGATTCAATCGTACTTTCCAAAAGGATGCCTGGTGCAAATGTGAGTTTGCTTCCAAAATGGCTGACGCCATATCCGGTGTGAAATAAAATTGCACAATAATTTAAATAAATATCCAAGCCAAAAGGCAAATAGTCCATTTCCATATTGGCAAGCGACCAATTGCAAATAAGTTGACCTGGGAGACTACTCATCTTTTATCACAGCAGGCAGAGAGCACATTGGCTATTTCTGCTGCCGCTGCTGCTGCTGCTGCTGTTGTTGCCGTTGATGCCGCTGCTCAGCCTGTTTATCCATCCAGAGACTGTCACATAGACGCACCGTAAAATAGTAAACAAACTCAATGCCGCTCAGTATGCTGGCGCCCAGAAAGAGACCCAAAATTCCGCCAATGGTGACAACAATATCAAGTCGCGTACGCAACGCCTGACGCCGATAACGTTCGGTCGGCACAATGGGCATAGTTAGTGTCACGCTCCGTATCTCTGAGCTGCGATTGAAACTATATTAAAAAAGAAAGAAATTTGCACTGAAATTAACAACAACAACATGCACAACTCACTCCGATATCGACTCATAGATCACACGTATATCACTCTCCTTGCATGAAGGCAGACACTGACATGAGTCTTTGCTTCTTGCCCAGCGTACCAACGACTTTGCATCCGGCTTAACCATTGAGTGCTTCTCAAGGCAATAGTAGCCCTGAAGATCACAATCACGTCCGGCTTTCTTGTACGGATTCAGCGTCATTGGCGTACAATTGCAAAGACTCAACTGAAACTCACGCACGCAATCCGATAGACACGTACTGAAGCTATAAGAACGAAAAGCGCTACCCGGCAGTAATTCATCCGGAAAACGACACTTGCGATATTCCGGCTGCACTTCACGTACATCGTGATCATTTGTCATATCGTCTGAGGACACTTGAAATGTTTTGTGTTGTCCGGCATCAGTAATGCCAAGGCTGACGCCTGTCAAAGCTGTATGCGGTATATCCTCAGCATTTAGTACGCTTACTTGCATTGGCCGATGCGAAGCAAGATGCATCACAGCCTGATCAACGGTAGGATCGATTATCGTATTCAGCCATGTTGAGGAACCGCTTTTCATGAGAAAAGAGTGTATTTATGCTTAAACACTTACACACACACACACACACCCTTATGTACTTACGGCTTATTATTCTGCAACGAGTTTAGCATAAAACAACGACCAGACGGCGTAAACAAAGGCAAAAAATATGCACAGCAATCGAAGCTGCGACCTGCCAGTGTGCACTCGTGGAATATATCACTGCAATTGGCGCCATACTGTAACACACACACACACACAGAAGAAGGTGTGTGAAGAGAATAATGTGTTAAGCCGTCGAGTCAGTCATAATTCTCACACTTAATTACCCGTATTAACAGAGCACGATAATCATCTGATGGACACTGGGCGCACTTTGCACACTTGACATAAGGATCACAGCGCGCCTTAATGTTACCCTCATGGTAGAGATATGGAAAGATTAGATATGAGATAAATGTCTCCACATCATAGTTATAATCCTCGCCGATGCCAGAACCCAAACTGTGACAAGTACAGCAAATACGTTAACATCATTATCACCGCCAACGCTATCATCGTCTTAGCAACTTACGATCGCACATAAGACTCAACATCCTCGCCGATGTCATACCTGTTAATAATGTCACAGACGCTTACCGAAGGAAAGTGTATGTTTACATGCGGCGGCAGACTCTCATAAACAATGCTCACCGCCTTGCTTTGAAAATCCTGATCAAATTGGCTGATCAACAAATATGAACCGACAGACGAGAGCACTACGCAAAGCAACCAGAATATGCGTTCCGTAAAGTGTAAACTATGAAATGAATTATGTGAGATGCGACGGCGCACAGTTGTGGTATGACTATGCATATTACAAAACGTTTATCTATCTATGTGTGTATGTATATATGGCATGATGGTAGCCTGCAGCGGCCAAAACGACCACAACTACTCACTTTTGATTGGCAATGTAGGCAAAGCCGGCCAATGAACAATTGGCGCAGTAATCCTTTAAGTAGGTTACCAATTTCCAGGTCATGCTTTCTGGTTCTATGAGCGCACACACCGTCACTAACGTCGCTGATGTCACTGACTACACGATGCTGGACTCGGCTACGTGACTAGGCACTAGACTGTTAGAAACAGCGGTGTCTCTCCGTTTGTGTTGTCCTGCGTTCGGTGTCCTGCGTCGAATTGTCGACTTTGAATGCGAATGCGAAAACGTAAACTGTAAATTTGCCTTACGTTACGACAGCGGCTTAAAACTGTCTGCAATTGTGTATGTCTGTGTGTGTGTGTACATGTATTTTGTGTGTATCATTAACATACGTCGCACCTCCTCGCTCAATCGTTGACTAGCTGTGGTATTCGGCGTGTGTCCAAGTGGAACATTGCACGCTGACTTGCATAACATGACATGACGCTGCATGCGAAAAGCCTTTAATTGGTATTTGCTTTTGTGCAGGTGTCGCAATAAGGATTTAAATGCAGAAAGATATATACAAGCACACACACACGCACATTCTCAGTCATACACTCATAACTAAGCAAAAGTTTAGTGACGCCTCTGTGTGGTGTGATTCAGTCTGAAATGGTCTAGAAGGCGTGAGGTACGGTAGTATGCCGAATTGAGCTGTGGCATGGGTAAGTGTTTTGTCTGCTTCTACAAATTGAGGCAGCTGTAGATACACACTAACACATACATGGACATAAATTGCTGTCAACATGTTTACGTACTCAACGCTAAATAGAATTATGCAATTACGACTCATTTTCATTAACGTACGCTTACCCATTGTTGTTGTTACTGTTGTGGTCGTTGTTGTTTGTATGTTTGTTTGTTTGTTTGTTCGCATGTTACTTTATGTGTGAGTGTGTGTCTGTGTGCGTGTGAGACAAAAAACACTTAAAAACAATTACAGCCTCATTGAAATTTCAAATCCAAGTCAACTAAACACAACAGAAACACACACACACACACACATAGAACAATGTAACGGTATGTCATGAAAAACTAATGACTGCAAAGAATAAAAACGATATCATCAAAATTTTATTTCACTCTGAATAATTTATGCGTCAAACATGCATTTTATTCGCATGCAATAATATTCACGAGCCAACGTTTTTTTTTTTTTTTATTTCAAAGCGCCTTTCCGCTACCAAAAGCGGCTTATAGCGGCTTTTCATTGAATGTGACTGCGGCAGGTGCACTTGAAGTTGATACAAATTTCAGTTTGACCACAAAACATAACGTATTTCATTTAATAACTCTTTGTTTTCACAGCCCCTAAAATGCATCACCAAAATTTTCAAAAGTTAACCGCTTTTAAAATTATTAACAGTAAACATTTACCCCGTTTATGCGACAACCTTTAACTACTTTAACTCAAAAAGATTTATTTAAAGCGCTTTAAATTTCATACCACTGTAAAGTGGACTTACTTAAATCGATTGTTCAGTGTGCAAATTGCAAATGAATTCGATCAGAAATTCGGTATCAGATGAGTAAAACTGTTTGAGCTAAAACGGTTTTAAGCTGTCGCATAAACGGGGTAAGTATTTATATAACTTTAACTAACAGCGCTTATTCAACATACTTATATTTCAGAACAGAAATATGTTAATTCATATGTTACGTAAAATCTGATGGTCACTTCTTATTTCCAAGCAACATACATAGTATATACTGACGATATACTTCCTTGCTTATGATTTGACAAACTAATACCAAGAGATCTGAGTCAGTCAGTCAATGGTATTTCGATTATATATAGATATATATTTAAATATATATGTGCACTACCCTCAAGTGGACTTGCGACACCAGGTCAGCCTGTTCCTCGACTACAGACAAAAGCTATACTACTTACTCTATAAACAATTAATAAAAATAGATAGAGATGTAAGTACCTTATTTCAAAGCTGCAGTCATGTAAAAAAAAATCAATAAATAATCAAAAATTCAGTAATATTCATCATCACATTTATAACTCTTACGAAGCACAAGATACGAGAGTCCGTTTGTATTGAAACCAAGGCACGGCTTCAAATAGCAAAGATTTTTTTTCATGCCTGAATCAATCATCTCCAAAGCAAGAAATAAGAAATAAATCCGCTTAAATATTTTAAATTGATTCTATTCAAGATTTTCTGAATAAATATTATTCAATTTGTTAAAATCTTTTCATTCAAATCTTTTACTAACATTTTATTCATTCTTTGATTATTTTTTTTTTTTTTTTGTTTTGTAAATGTTGCTTGTTGTTGTTTTTGAAACTAAAAATCAGCTAATTGACACTTAACATGGCTGAGCATTTGAAGTTAATTGTGTGTCGATGGTTGTTTTTGTTGGTTTTTTGTTTTCACGTTTGATGCTTTTCGACTGTTGTCATTTGTGTTGTTGTTGTTGCAGCTGCTGTTGGTGCATTTAAATTGCTTGTCGCTTTAGTTGGCTACTGGACTTGAACGTGGCTCAAATCACATGCATTTCTGTTCATGTTGTTGTTGTTTTTATTTCTGGTTGTGCGTTTCATATTATTGTTGCTGTTATTTTAACTGTTGTATTTGACATTTTATCGATACACCTGCAAACACACACACACACATACATACACATGCAAATATCACATTTATTTAGAAAACAAAATTGTCTTCAACTGATTTATGTAACGAAAAATCTGTGCAAAATATGTGTAGGTGAGTGAACCGAATGGAGATGCCATGCTGAAATCGTTTGCTTGCGCTTTGCACATTTTGTTATTTTTTTTACGCATTTTTATTGGACTTGTTTTGTACATATGTATATAAATGAGTATGTGTGTGCGCATTTGCTGGCCAATTTGATTATTTTGTCTTTGACAGCTTTTTATTTTGCATGCGCCAAATGAAATTAACAAATATTTTGGATTACTCATTCGAAAAAAATCTTTTTTCACACATTTTTTTTACACTTTTAACGTACAATCATGTTAAGTGTACGCACTTGAATTGAAGTTCATATTTATTTTGTCAAATATTTAAAGCACATGTTGAGCTTTTTTTTCGGCATGTCATTGTTCGAAAAAGGTTATATAAAGTAACAAAAATTCATAAAAAATCGAGTTCACGTGAGTGTCTTATCATAACTCTGACCTGCCACAAAAGCTTGCGTAATTATTATTATTTATTTCTTGTTCGACTTGCATAAATGGTAATTTTAATAGAAAAAAATGGGAAAAAAAACTTTAAACCGATAAAATTTGCAAAAAAAAAAAATGTTTATAAAAATGCAATAAAACTTCATGAGCAATGAAATCAAATAAAAAAAAAAATTTAAGCAAGTCGTGCTTTAATGCACGTTTTTGTTCCTCTGCTACTCGTTCGACATGGCCAAACGGAGCTTAAATCAAGCACGCGATTTGACGAGCACTTGGCGGGCGTGGCGAGTGTGGGCGCCGCTTGTGGGTGGCTGTCTGACTGACTGAATGAGTGAGTTTTGGCGCGCGCGATCACCGCAACTATGAGTTGTTATTGTTGTTGCTATTGTTGTTGCCTTTTATGCAAACAATATTTGCTGTTTGTATTTCGATGTATTTACATGCGGCGACAATATTGCAACGACATTGCCGACAACAGCAACAACGACGACGACAACAACAATGATGATGATGATAGCAACAATAACCGCAACAACAGCAACATTAGCAAACAAACACACACACACATAAGCACTAACTTCAAACAATGGCGAAAAACCAAAAAACAGCAACTAGCAACAACAACAACAAAAACAATAGTAATGCCCTCTAGCGGCAACATTTGTCTTGCTCGTCGTTTCTCAGCTTATACAGTTGAAGGCATTGTGTGTGTGTGTGTGTTTTTTTTTTTGGCAGTTTTTGTCACTATACCAACAACAAAAACAACAACAAACTGTATACTTTTGGCTCGAATGTTGGAATTTTTTGTCGTTTTTTTTATACTTATATATTTTTTTTTTATTTAATATTTCTTTTTATTTATTATTTGTTTAGTCTCGTTGACAAATTTGCATTTTAGCCTTTTTTTCGCGCTTCACGTTGAATGTCGTCGACAAAAAAAAAGTTGCCATGTATTAAATTTGAATAGTTGCTGCAAATATTCTCAACAAGAAAGCTTAAATAATTCAAGCACAGCTCATTGAGCAGCAACAACAGCACCAACTACAACAAGAACAACAACAACAATTGTATAAAAGTGGCAAAAGACAACGGGCACGATATAATATTAGCAGCATAAGCAACAATAACAAAAACAACAACAATTTGAGCAAACACAATGTTGCAACTTAAGCGGCAACAGCTGCAACTATTGTTGTTGTGGTTGTTGTTGTTGCTATTGTTACTATTGCCATTTGGCTGAATGCTGTTAAGCTGCATTTAAGCTTATAAGCAGCAACAATAAAACATGCAAACAACAACAATAACAACTATGAGCAATTCTAAGTGCAATAAAAAAGCCAATAACAATACAATAATCATAATAACAACGATAGCAACTGCAACAACAATAACAACAACAATAAGAAGAAGCGTTGATACAACAATAATGATGACGACAGCAGCAATGACAAGAGCAACAATTGCAATGATATGAACGATAAAAGTTGTAACAATTATCATTTGAAAGTGCATTGTTCCACTTTTGTTGTCAATGCGGAAAACAACAACAACAACAACAAACAGTCATGTAGCATTGATAACGTAAGGCGATGCGCGCCTATTAAGAGTCACGCTGAAGTTAGAGGCAAAGCAGGCGATAAAGGAGTATTTGCAACGTTGCACTTCCATAGCAAGTAAAAATAAATAATAAAAAAAAATCATTATACAGCAAAGAAGAAGACAATTTTTAATGTTGCTATTCAATTGAATTATTGCTGTTGTTGTTTATGAGACAACAATGACTTCTCTACAATACTTGCTGACGTCATGAATTTAATTTGTTTTTTTTTTTCGCTTTATTTAATTTGTTTCTTTTTTTTTTTTTTTTTTTGTTGCAACGCGTGCCGCATTATTGTTGAAATTAATATGCAGCAACTGTTGCTGCTGACGGCATCAATGTGTTTGTTCTTGTTGTTGTTCCGTTTACAAATGATTTAAGTTATGAATTATTTGTTACGTTTAATGCATAAATTTTGTTGATAATCGCGTAAAATGTAAGAAAGAAGCAACAACAATTTAAAAAACAACAACAACCACAATAAATGCAATCGCAAAAACAACAAATCTCAAAAAAAAAAAGGTGAAGTTGTAAGATAGATGGCGCTTTTTAATCGCCAAACGTCTCCATGTCACTTGTCTGAGCTCTTAGCAACGATATTTGAACACTTCGCATTAGCAATGTCAGTCGACATGAGTTGTTAACTCTTTGTTAGCCGCAAAACTAAAGCCAATTAGCCTTGTCAAGTAACGCAAATGTCACAACTTTGTTCGACTCATGTGCCATGACAATGCTCATATGCCAAGCTGGCACACACACAGAGTGCGTCAAACTGCGCTTGACGACGACTGACTTTTCATGCAGTTGAATGCATAATATTCGCATAAATTTGACGATTATAGTTCAATTAATCAGTAGATTTCCTGTCACAAGGCATAAATCTAAAAGCTTCAACAACCAAACACAACAACAGCAACCACGGCGTACATGTCTGCCACAACAATGCACTGTACGATTTGTCAAGCAAACAGCTCATTTACCACAAACAGCATTGCAACACTTGGCAGGAGCAAATGAAAGCCCACATGCTTGATATGCGAAGGCATCTGTCACGCCCAGATTATATGTACATAATGCAGAGTAGTAAGTGGTTTGTATTGGACAATTGATATCAACATTTTAGTCAACCGCGCTGTGCACCTGTTACTTCATTGCAAACGCATTTGCCACAGCAACACAATGTTGAGGACAACAGACAAATGTGACAACAACTGCAACATTCGCCCAAGACACATCGACGACAACAACAACAACAACAACAACAATGAACGCTGACGGACTTCATTGTCGTTTTCCACTGCGCTTGACTGTTGACAAATACAACCATGCGAAACAAACAAGGATAACAACAACGACAGACAGCTTACGTTTGCAACATATGTGTGTTGAAAAGCCTTTTGTTCTGACGCGAATTCGCACGTGGAGTAACACAAATGTTTATTGCATTTGCAGAATCCACAAGGTAATTCGGATCGTTATAAAAAAAACCATTAATAACATTAGATGAAAATCACTAGTCCCACCTATGAAAAGAAGTTATCCATATCACTAGTCTCATCTGGCTAAAAATCTAACCTTGGAGACGAAGTCATCCAAAGCCTATAGGCAAATAAGAATTAGTGTGAACTAAAGATTTATTAATTATGAGATGCATATCTTATCATGGCTCAGCGATAATTACTTTGTGAAAATTATTTACAAGAACGATATTTTCAAGGTACATGTACGTGATGGTAATTTTTAAATTTTTCTTTTTTTTTATGGAAATCAACATGATGATATATGAAGCCAGATCAGACAAACTACTCTGGAGATTTTTTAGCTATCGTGTCTCAGTGAAAAGTGTTTAACGCTAAAATTGAGAAATCATATCGATAAGTGATGATTTCTTCCTCTCTTCAATATTTTATTAAAGAACTTTACATAATTATTGTATGCGACAAACATTATTATAATCACAGGTGAAACCTATTTGATTTTATGTCTCTTTCAGAGACCATTCATTTAGAGTCTGACAATTTTGATTTTAAATTTCTCAACGAACCGTAAAAATATCTATTGATAAATAAAATTTAAATTTGAGAACGATTCTTATTGTTTGCAATTTACTGCTAAACGATAACAAGTTGGAACTAGAAAAACCCACCTTGCAAGTGTTGACAGCTACCAACAAACATCTCTTGTAATGAATTAAACACTTTATACGCCCACATGCGAGTTGAGTCAACTTTTAGTGCAATCAGGCAAATCGACGTGCAGACCGAAGAGCTGCCATTGAAGCGCGATCAATTGATGACATTTCGACGCGTCAGCGTTGCCAAGCAGCCCAAGCTTTATGCCAGGCCACAAATGCGATACAAGAGCTGAGCCCAGCTTAATGTGCGTGGTGTACAATTTTGAATGCAAAATTAGTCTGTCGTTTGCGATGCGCTACAAAGAGTTATACGTGTGATGCAATGCAAAAAGGTTGCTATTAATTGAGACTTATCACAGCAGCGTACCGTAGTGTCAACATAACCGAACTAACTACAATGCCGACAAACCTAATCGAGACACCGGCGGCACTTGATTTTATGAATGAATTGAATCGCCTCGAATCATGCCAATTCGAGTCAATGACGACGTGAGCAGCGACGCCGCAATGCATGTGTGGGTGGCAATCAACCAAGTGAGCCAACAACGACGTACGCCAACAACACCAACGCAGGTGAATGCAGACCGGTCAAGCAGCACCATTGAGGAACGACCACTGACAGAGGGAGGAGGGTAAGTGGGGCAGGAAGTCGAATCAAGTAAGCTGCGATTTTTTTTCCAACGTCGACGTCAAAATGCAAATTAAAAGCTTTAAGTGTTGAATTCATTCACTGAAAATGTGAAACAGATTTTTATTTATTTTTTTTTTTTTTAATTTTTTGTTAAGTGGCCGGCAGCGTTTGTGTTATACAACACCCGCACAAGCGCCCAGCGCACTTTTCGTTAACGCGTCTCAACTTAAACACTTCAAATGCGTCACTAAAAAAGCTTAACGCCTTCAAATCATCAAGTTGTAAATAGCTTTTGACATTGCCATGTTTTTTTTTATGTACATATATATTTATATTTTTTTCATTTTTCATTCATTCTTTTTTTCTGTTAACTGTACTTTGCCCGCCCACTTATGTGCGCCACTTGACTGCCTCTGCATGCCCCCGCTCGAAGGCGCTTAACTGCCTTTAAATTACTTTTGTTCTTCTGGCACTCTTTGAAGCACATTTTTTCAAATGAATTTTTTCCCCAACGTTGCTTTTATACGAAAATTTTAATGAAAAATTCTTTTGCTGTTGCAGTCGCAAAGTGGTAACAAATGTTCTAAATAAAAAAAATAAAAAAAAAAATAACTTTGCAACGTCTTATATTTATATTTGTGCGTACGACATGGCCAGCCATTCTGCACGCATATAAAAAATTACTCATACGCACTCGCATGCAAGTCGAAAGCCAAATTTTTCTTGCTTTTGCCATACGCCAAACATAAATTTTCATTAAAATAGGTGAAAAAAAAGAATAAGAAAATTATTACGTTTTACATAAAGTCAAAAACACGACTCGAGTGCACTCACTCGCACTCATACTCATACTGCCACCATTATCCGCTCCTTCTGCCGTGTCATCATTTTTATATGTGCTTTCTGCCATTTTGTTTCACATTACGAAAAACGATTTTAAATTATTGAGTGTGAAAAATAAATTAAAATTTCCTCAAACAACAACAACGAGGACGCAATGGAAAACACTCCGCCGCCATCATCACTATTTGCAACAGCCACTGTGCACCTCATTGTTGCTTTGCCCCGTGCTTGCTTGCCTCATCAGTTTACGCATCGTGACTTCATTACAAGGAAAATGCGTAACGTAGCATGAAACATGTTCTCTTCTTGACACCATCCACCTACCCCCCACCCCAACCATCAACAGCGCTGCCGCCTCGGTCCGTTATTTCACATTGCTTGCTGCGTCGCACAGTGGGGCCTTCTGAGTTTTTCCATTGCAAAAATCATATCTTCTGAACGAATAAAGATAATTGCATGAAATAAGTTTTGTTTGAAAGGGAATTCCTTAAGCTTTAAAACAAGCCATCGTTCAATGCGCTACGATATCTGGGAGCGGCATAGTAGGTTGTCAAAGTCAGAATTTGTTTCCGGTGCAGCTTTAGCGTCAGAAAATGGCAAGTTTTCCATTGTTTATAAACTTAGAAATTTGCGACTGTACACAGTATATATAATCTTGATCAGTATGACAAGACGAGTTGATATAGCCATTTCCGTCCGTCCGTATGTACGTCTATCAGTATTTATACAATATCTCCCACAATTTTGAAGTTATCGACCTGAAATTTTGCACAGAGTCTTCTTTTCTGTGCGATCAACTCATAAGTCGGAATCGGCATGATCGGGCTATTAGAACTGGTAGCCCCCATACGAAAAGAAGAAGAAAAATGAACAAAACTTTGATTCGTTGTATAGAAAACTTTTTTGTTTTTGAAGATAGAGGGATGAAACTTCAAACATAGTACTTTCACATAGTTCGACACAATGCCTGAAAGTTTCATTGAGATAGGGCAACTGGAACTGGTACCTGCCATACGAAATGAAGAAGAGGAAGAGAAGCATATTTAAGTCGTTGTATGGAAAACTTTTTTGATTTTCAACATAGAGAGCTGAAATTTAAAATGTAGTCTTCCTACGTACTCAGGCCAATTGCCTATAAGTATCATTATGATCGAACCACTGGAACTGGCACATGCCATACAAAATGTAGGAAATTAAGACATTTTACCCCCCCTTACACCGTCTACCATCAATTTTACGCACCAGCCGAATTGCAAAATATAACAGGTTGCTTCCTATGACAACATTGGTTCACTTTATAAACATTTTAATGCTGTTACAGAGAAACTTTTTACTTTGCATTCTTCCTCTTATAGCTGCGGCAGCGACTTTTTTGCATATTTTTGTGCGAGGTTGCGATCGTTTTTGCGTTATAACGGCCAAAAGGGAAGCGAGGGGAACATAATATTTTACAGATAGGTAAAGGAATATGTAATAAAGAGATAGTCAAAATTTGGCGGGTAGCATATTTTAGCATTTTTTTTTTTTGTCCACCAAAGTTAAAAAACACCTTAAAAATAGATAGTTCGAAAAACAGCTCCATCTCGAAAACTACACATGCAAATGACTTGATATTTATAATATAACACTATAATATGGCTACCTAAAAATATAAATCAATTCGATAATGATTCCTGTTATAATTGCGTTGCTATTCCAACTCAAAGGTGCCGAATTTTAAAAAAATTGAGCATTTTATTGAAAGTTGAAAAAAAGGTCAACTTTGAGTGCGTATATCTCCCAAACTATAAATCCGATTTCTTCAAGGTTAATATTTCCTTAATCTCTGGAAAATTCTCTATCAGACACATATATTTGTTTTATCGAAAGCGATCATGAAATTTTTGATTTTTGCAAGCTGAATGTATCTAAGGCCCCTCTGTGCGTCGTTGTAAAGTAACGGCAAAAATGTTGCACAGTTTA
Organism: Phortica okadai; assembly: GCA_034638295.1. NCBI lineage: Eukaryota > Metazoa > Arthropoda > Insecta > Diptera > Drosophilidae > Phortica > Phortica okadai. The sequence continues at coordinate 45,512,078 of CM067849.1, read as the reverse complement.
AAATAATTGCCGCTTGGTGGCGTTACTACGCACTTTTGCCAATGGGCGTGGCTCTGCTTTGGCATAATAAATATTTGCCTTTACGCTTTTCGGCTTTGATAAGCATCTAATACGACTTTGTTGTGGCTTCAGGTACATCTCTAACACAACGTTTCTATAGAACGAAGTGTTGGCCCTTGAAACATTATGCACATAAGCGAAATTATGACAAGAATTTTAACGACTGATATGAGACTGATACTCAACGTGGCATAACAGTAAAATAACGCTCAAACGCTCAAAGAAACGCGCGTACACAAGCTCTTAACCAATTGCTTAGCAATGAAACAAAAGCCGAACAAAGCTGAAAAACTGAAAACCGAAAATGAAACCGAAAAATGTGAATGGAAATTTTCAAGCGTTTGTTAAAATCATAAAGAAAATTGTATATTTTTCACTGACATCTTCTGTGTGTATGTGTGTGTGTTTATCGGTTTTAATGTACATGCGTATATATATGTATGTGTGTGTATAAATCGTTAAGTTTTCTGCTACTTTTACCAACACTCAAATGAGCAAACGAAAGTATCGCTGATGTACGTGAGATTGTGACATTGTTAATTGCTTAGAATTCACGCAGCAAGGAGCATAAGCAGAGCAATGAACTACAGCCATGCCTAACCAACAGCCTATACTACGTACAGCTGCTTCAGCAAATCTTTGCCGGCATTTCCGGAAACATATTTTTTTATTTTTATTCTTATTTCTTTTTTTTTCATTTCTTTTGGAAAAAGTTTAAAAATTTAATGAAACATTTGCGACGTCGTTCGTAAGACTTTTGCTATGGCTTTGAGTGCTGAGTTTGAGTGGGCAATGGCCTGGAAGTTGATTTAATAAAGATTTCTGCACAAAATGGCGCACGCGTTTGACGTCTGTTCTGTGCTATATGCTGTGCTGTGTGCGACGTGTTAATCCATAAGCAGCAAGGAGCAGCGCGGCATGAGCTTAACATTTAAATTGAGTTTGCTTGTACATATTTAAGTTGGCAGAGACCAAGTGAAGCATAAAACTGACATCATGTGAAAATATCAGCAGTCATGAAAACTCAAAAACAGCTCACGAGGCGCACACTTTTAAGCCAATCAATTTAGATTTAAGTGCGCTCATAAGCTGATAAAGCGAACTTCAAACAAAATGTGCATAAACTTAATGCCAAACATTTTCAACTGTAGACCAAAAACCGATAATAATTAAACCGATATTAATATACATATACTTAATGCACTAAACCATATTTATTATTATAAGTCATAATATAATTGATAAACAGACTAAAATCTCATAGACATAATCACAAGACAGGCCGAGCGAAACAATAGTTTGTCGCAACATGACCACACACACAAGTTTTCTCACTCAAGACATGCATTGGAACCCCTTCATCTGTACGATAGAAGTAGGCAAACGACGACGTTTTCGTTTTCAACGTTAAGTCAAGAGGCTAATTATGCAATATGATGCCATAAATATGCGCAACAAGGCAGCCAACGACGACCAACGTCAAAGAGTCGACTCGGCCTCGTGTTATGATGCGCGTTGGCAAGCGTTGCCACCAGCACTGTCAAGCGATGGACCGTTGGACCGACCGTGCCAACCATTAAGCGACAAAGACAACCATTAGCCTGGCACTTAACATTGTCGCCGTTTGCTAATGTCCGCTTGATTATAACCAAAAATGAGACGTAGATCCTTTTTTAGTCAAATTAACAAAAACAAACGATAAAAACCAATAAAAAATAAATTGAAAAAACAGTCGTTTAAAATCAACAAATATTAAAATAAATGAAAAGAAAAACCAAAAACAAAATATGAACGTGATTAATTCATATGATGGCGCTTAGCCATTGTTGTTGTTGTTGTTGTTGTTGGTATTAGAGCTTGTTAGCAGAGAGACGAGCCAAGCTAAGCAAGTCGCACACGACCCGCACGATTTCAATGCATGATGATGCCACATGTCGGTCATATGGGGCAGCGGCGGCATCAAGTGGCACAGTTAATGCAAAGAGTGAAAGAGAGAGAGAGAGGGTGATAAGAAGCAAGCTGCGGTAAATCGAGTACAACGAAATATGATTATTTGCGCTCGATTTAATCACAGTCGACAGTCGTTGCCTGACTATTCCCCACGGCACCAAATCGCCACCCTCACTTATTGATTTTCTTGTTTCATTCGTTGCCTTTGCCGTCGCACACAATTCAAACTCTGAACTCAACGCTGCATTATGAAAGACTACGATGAAGAGATTTTCCTTGAACGCTTCGCCGTTCGCTTAATCGTCCATTTTTGGCCATAACGAGTCTTGGCCCAAAAGCGAGCGTGAGTAACTCGCGAGTGCGCGCGCGCGAATTGTTTACGGATTAAAAGCACAACTCAAAGCAACTGCAAAACATATTCGACGCAGCCGCTGACGCCGTCGTTGACGCCAAAACAAAAATGGCTACTTAATTTGGTAATAACAATAATTACGCCTGCCTGACCGATCGATCGAATGTCTGTCCGTCTGTCTGTCTGTCTGTATGTTCAACTGTGTCTCAGCCTGTCCGTTCAAATGACTGTCTCACCAATTGGTCACCAAATCGAGCGCGTGCGACTTCTCTTATAACAAAAGCGCATCAGATGCTGTTTTCTGTTGGCCTTCTTTTCAATTGATTTTCAAAAAAAAAAATTTTGTTTTTTTTGTTTTTCGATTTAATTTCTTGATTTTCGTCGCTCAATGACAATCAATTAATATATATATTTTTTTCATTTACCTCCATCGCAACTTGGCTCAGTGACTCAGACTCAATTAGCGCGTAAAGACATTTTCGGCACTCAACGATAGCATAGATCATTTCTTTGATACACAGGTGCGGCTTAACTTAAAGGCGATGAAATAAGGCGCCAAAAGCTATCGACAATAGTAATGGCCAAATAGATTTAGTAGGCGAGCATCGTAAGATAATAGAATGACATATATATGATTCTATGAAGTAGTACCTCAATTACCGAACAATTCTAGCAACTCTATTAAGCTATGTTAATGAGAATATTCTATTAAATGGCTTGCAAATAACATTTTAACAGCTTAGAATATTCAATACAGGAAACAGTTGTTTAAAACTTATTTTTAGATCATTCCAATCCATTGCTAGTAATCGTAATTCCTTATGTTACTTTGAGGTTAAACATAGCATAAGAAATTACAATTGCTAAAAACGATAAAATTTTTCTATTAACGAAACTATTAACATGTTTTAAATAGAGTTTCCAGAATAAGGCCTTCAAAGTCAAATATCTAAGCAACTGCAAATGACACTGCCTCAGTCGCATTCCTGTCGTTGTAATTGGCCTAATTGGCTCTAAAGTTAACAAGTTAAAGACACGTCAACTAATCGCATATACAGCAGACGGGAGCACAACTCGAATTTCGTGCAAGCTTTGTTTTATTTTTTTTATCGTTTTTTAATGTATCAATAAAAAAAAATGCTTAAAACAATCTATATTCAATACACGATGTTGCAATGAACAAAGTATTTTTTTATTTTTTCATTAAAAATTTTGTTGTTGTTGTTTTTGTTATACTTTATTCTCATACCGATATTTAACGCGTCGACTATGCCGCTTTTTTTGGCAAATTCTGTTCAACTCATAACTCGTGCGATAATTTTTGCACACAATTAGATGAGCGTCGACGATTTTTTTCTTTTTCTTTTTCAATATTGTATAATATATGTAACTGTGCTGACTCAAGTCGCATGCACAAACTGCTAAATTTGGGAGACGCGACAAAAGTGACTTCGATATAAAACGCGAGCGATTTTTTCACACGAAATTCCCACGCCAATTAGAAATATTGGCGTGCAAAAGTGATATTTCTAACTCGAAAAAAACCCAAAAAATAAAACTAAATACTTTGAAACATATAATATTTTATGTGGTCATGCCATAATTTAAGCCAAGCCACACACACACACACATACACATACTAATAGAGAACGCCTTCTATGCGTGGCATAATTTTAAATTGGAAAAGTTTTCTTATTGCGCCATGAGTTATGTACAAAGGATAACGACTTAATGACTTGTCCTGCAGCGTTGGCGATTGCGTAACTTTATATTTGGTGAGTCATTTAAAACTGCCAACAATTAGAAATGAGTTAAAAAAGATTTGAAATCAAAGATTTATGAATGCCGCGATTAACACTTTTTTTTTGCGAGTATGGCCAAAAGGTGTGTGTGTGTGTGTGTGTGTTTAATAATGACCACAACTGCGCAAAGCATGGCACATGATGTTGAATATGACGATGATGATGGTGATGGTGATGGCAATGCCGATAATAACGAAGTCTTGGTCGAGTGACTCAAGTAGCCAAAGAAGGCAGCAGCAGCAGCATCACAGCATAGATAGGCAAATCTGCAATGAAGACGCGTGCAGCGCCTTTTTTGGTTGCCTCAAGTTGCACGTACTCAGCGCCACAATCAAACTTAGACTTAGACTTTGCCGCTGACCCCAACACCCCCCGAGCGGCCAACAGTGGACAAACTACTGCCAGCCGCCTACAATCGCTTATATTGCCATTTGAGGTGCCAATTGGAATTAAATGCGTTAAATGTCTGTCAGTCAGTCTCTCTTTTTGTCTGTTTGTTTATTTGTTTGTTTATTTCTTGTTTTGTTGTTTCTTCATTATTGAAACGTTGTCGATTTCTTTTCGTTTTACTTTTTGTTATTATTATCAACATTTTTTTTTTTTTCTTTCACCATTTTTGCGTGTGTGTGTATGTTTGTGTTTATGCCTAAAGCCGCCTCGTCTTTTATGGTCGTCTCAAGTCGCTTACTTTCAATTAACGTGCGACCGCATCGGCGCATCACACAAACGCTTTTCACGCTTCTGAACACTTTTGGCATCTATTTTGGGCATATTTCGACTTCAACAGCGCTAAGCTCAGCATTAATTGGCGCCAACGCTACGACGACGTGTTGTTTTTACTCGTTGAGTGCGACTTGACTTGAACAAATGAGTTAATAGCTTCAGGATCTAATAGCCAACGTCGCCACTTGTTTGATTTCCTTGAATTAACACTAAATTAATCAAAAAAGCAAATATATATGTATGTATATATACAAGCATGAGGTTTGCAGTCGTTTGGCGACGCTTTTGACAGTTGAGTGATTTGTTAAAAATTAAATGCAGGCGCCAGTTTTGCGACTGCAGTTTCTAATTATGCCAAAGCCGTGCTGAAACGTCCGTTCCGCCTGCCCAAACGCGCCCACTTGTCGTTATCGTCATATTGCTGTTGGTCAAAAGCTTTACTTACCGCCGGTTATTATTGTCCATGTTGTTGTTGATCGATAAACGACGCTTTTTGTTTGCATTTCAAATAACATTTTCGATTTCGAAAAGTGACTAAGAAAAACACGCCAAATCTCGTTACGGCAACTCTTGCCGTCGTCTTGTCATCTAAAAGACGACAATGTCGGCACTTTGCTTTGATTATGGGCCACAAGAAAATTTATATTAACAGCAAGGCAAAGTCAACAACAACAAGAACGCACACACACACACACACATATATAATTATGAGCTTACACGTATGCACGAATATGCCAATAAGAACGTGTATAACGACGACGTCAACAACAGCAAAAACTACTTCAATTTAAACGCGTGCCGCAGTTTGCCTGCTTGTTGTTGTTCGATTTGCTTTGCTTTGTTTTGTTTGGTTGTTGTTGTTGTTGTTATTGTTCTTGTGCAAAGTGCGCGCAGTGTAGTTTTGGTCAAGTGCGCTGTGGTGAAATGAAGTGAGGTGTGGTGTGATGTAGTGAAGTGAGGTGAAAAGAGCGCTTCAAGGTTTCATTACGTTTCGTCATTAGCATACCTAAAGCCGTCGCGTCGGTAAGAGAGGCGGCGGCGAAGGCACAAGAAGTGCTTTTGAAGTTTAACGCGTACCTAATGGCGTGAAGTAAAGTTGAGTAACTAATCAATCAATGTTTGAATTCTAATTAGTATGAACAGTGTATGGTATATAAGACATGACACTACTGCTGTGTTCTTGTTGTGTTGTTTTGATATTGAGTAGCACAGAATTGATACAAATTGATTAACATGCTTTTGCAAAAGATGATTTCAACAGCTTAAACTTTAATACAACAGCTGCTGTATTGAATATTTGTATTAATTATGCGCGTTGCTAAATTACTTACTTGCCACTAATTAGCGTTACATAAATTTAGCAATTTGAAGATTTTGTTGATTTATTGTTGAGTTTTCTTTAAATAAACAAAAGCGCGGCACTTCTGGCGCAATGCAAACGTTTTAATTTATGTCAATTGTAGCTTTAAGCAAATTATGCGTAATATTAACAGCATATTCAACAACTTAATCCCAGGTGTATATATATACAATACATAATGAATATATATACATATATATGCGTGTATGTAATCCACTTCAGTCGCCAAAATCATCATCATTGCCATCATCATCATCATGCATAAATCTTTTGCAAAAAAAAAAAAAAAAAATATTGAAACTGATGAATGAAGAATGAGTAAATGAATGTCATTTATAAACGCACGCACACACACACACACACACTTTTTTGTCGTAAATAATTTTCTTTAATAATTGTACTCAAAGAGTCTGTGACACCTTCGTGCGTGCGTGCATGCGTGCGTGCGTCACTGCCATGGCTTTTTTGCTGTCCTCTCATTAACATGACATTTCGCACGCTTGATTGGCCTCGGCAAAAATTCATTAAGTGACGCCACGACCACAAAATCAAGTTAAACGTTTTCTGTTTGCTTTCAGCGAAAGTTAAAATTAAAATGTACTCATCTCGAACGTTTTGGTTCGACCACTGTCACCGCTGTTACTTAATCGTGCCATCATCTCGTTGTATCGCACACTTTTGCAACAATTACCATCGTTCAATGTGTGTGTGTGATAATGTAAGCAATCATATAGCAATGGCGTTATATACATATATGTAAAAAAGGAAAAAAATTCAGACTCCATTTTAATTATCGCATTTACAACGCAGTACAGCGTCTAAAAGCATTGGCTGACCAAAGACTGGACCTCTCTGCAAATATCGATGACGACGCTGACTAATGATTACTTTTGTGCGTTGATATCCCCCTGACTGCCACACGCCATTAGTGCATCAAGTAAGTTGCAAATTGTTGCTGTTGTTGTTGTTGTTGTCTCAGTGTTTCAGTTGTCATTGGCAGTGTCAGGCGATTACGTTAATTAAGCCGCTGCTGCTGCTGCTGCTGCTGCCGGATGGGCTTGTTAATCTCCATGGATTAATTCGATACATTTACTTGTCACTACGACTTCTTTTATATAATTTTTTTTTTTTGTTTTTTTTTTTTTTGTTTTTTTTTTTTTGGTTAACAATAATTTCGACTTGTTCACTCGCAAGCCACAACTCGTGGCATGTGCTGCATGTAGCGTCCTGCTGTTGCTGTTGCTGTTGCTCTGTAACACTTTAGCGACACTGAGCACATGTTCGAAAATTAATTGATTAACCGCTGACGTTAATAAACTCAACTCTACTCCTGCCAATTGGCCAATAAAGTTGAAATGTGTATTCGTTGTGTTCAAACATATGGAAGACATGCTTAACGTTGATGTGGGAGTCGTTAAGCAACAACTGACAGTACCAACACAGCAGTCAAGAGCGGTTCCAGTGGCTGGACACATGAGCACGTGTTAACAATATTGATGATTTATTGCAAGATACTAAAGTAAAGTATTTTTTCATAACTTTAGTAGCAGAGATTTTGAAATTTTGGCAACAGATGACCGAAGCTACACCTAAGTAGTCAGTAGATGCCTATGTAAGACCATAAACTCTGCCAAAAGTAATAAGCGTGTGTCGTTATCTGTGATAACCCTTATTGGATACATGGAAATAAAAAAAAAAAAATTATCCTTATAAATATGTTATGTGTAAATTTTTAACTATCAATTTCGCATTATATGTTCTATCACCCAAATTTAAATTTTATTACTGCCAAATAAAGAATCTTATGGAAAAAATTTCAATTTCTAGAAGTCGCAAAGTTTTCATATTGCTTCTTCGAGATAAGATATATGATCCGCTAGAATACAGAGCATTATATGTATGAATGGTACATTTTTGGGAAATCATGTTCAATTCAAAATCTTATTTTAAGTACTTCATTAGAACATTATCGTTGAAAAAATGTTTTAGACCTTTCTGGACCTCTTATTAACATTAAAAATAATAAAAGTAATACATTTATGATAAAAAAAATCAACTTCTAATCGAAATTTGCATAAAAGCAAAGCCAAAAAAAAAACTCTACAATATCATAAGCGTTTTGCATTCAACAGTTGACAAACAGACACACAGACAGACCGATAGACAGACGGTTGGTTCGCCAAACGATAGGCAATACGCCATCGTCTGACATGTCGTTGAGCTGCAAACAGACTCAGAAGACGCAGAGGCAGCATGTTGACTTGGCCAAGCCAAAGCCAAAGGCACGCCTGACAGCAAACATCAATACTGCCAAGCAGTCAAGTCATTGCGTATTCTTACATTTTGTTTTTCGTATATATTGTTTTTGTGGTTTTCATTCGTCGTTTATTTCTTATTTGATCTTTAATTTAATGCGCACGGCCAACATTTCAAATGACGTTTTGACATTTCTGTGCGGGAAAAATTGCTGAGGTGGTCGGTTTTGTGTGCATGCGACTGACAAGCGTTTCGTCTTGGTCCATTATGGGACGTCCGAGGCGTGGCTACACCTGTTGGTACAACAACAGCAGTAGCAGCAGCAGTTAAACAGTGAAGGCGAACGAGAAGACCAAGAGAATTGAATGCGAATGGACAACGTGCGCTTGGCGTTGGTTGTGGGACGGGCAATTGTTAGTTGAGTCGCCGCGTCGATTAATATGTAAATTGACAGTGGCAACACGTGTGTGGCAAGTGGGAAATTTACACTTTAAAACGTTATTTAATTGGCGATGACTGTGGCAGCATAAATGAAGGACGCCAGCGTGGGCGTGTTCACTAACAAAAGACCGAATCATTTGAAGTCCGTAAAAATTGTTAGCAAGAAGCGTTTGTGCATGAATGAATGAGCGGCCAAGACGTTTCTGACAAATGTGCCTAACGTGTTGCTCATTGGCATACGGACAGCGATTGACAATGGTCAAGACGGTTACACCAAACGATAGTTGTATGGTGGAGATGCCACAAGACACAGCACAACGAAGCAACCACGAAGACTGACATGACAAGCAGCTAAGCATCTTCTGCAAAAGATAGGTACAGTGTGACAATATTGAAATACAGAGGTAACGCGTATTAAATAACATCATTTAATAAAAAATAATGAAGAAGAGAAGAAAAAAAATAAAGTAAGCGTGAGATCTATAGATCTTGAAACTAACATCATATACTCCTATGTTACATAGGCTAACTAAGCACATACGACAGTATAGTGTTTGAAATTAGTTCTCGAGTTTTATGTTAAGTTTTTATGTTAACTAACATTCCCACATTAAGGAGTCTTTACTGTACACACACGCTTTCAAATTTTTTATGCAGCAAATCGTGTACTATAATTTTATTTCCATTATTTTTTTTTTTTTTCTTCTCTTTTATGCTAAAGTCTTTTTGATTTAAGCAGCAGCAAACAATTTCGACAAATTCTTTTTGCACAACTGCCAAACGAAAATTTCGTCAAAAATTTGCAATTTAAATTTTACATAAAATAAAAATAAGTGACATTTAACTGTAGTTAGTCAACAACGACTGGCCGAACGGCCAACCACGACCGGCGACTTTTTCTTCATTTATTGTATTATTTATTTATTTATTTATTTATTTATTTTTTTTTTTCAAGTTTTCTGTACATTTGACATCAATTCAATTTCACTTTTTCGGCAAAGTTCAACCATAAAAGGCATTTTCCAGTCAAATTGTCGTATGTGTTGCATTTCTCATTGACTGTACTCTACTGTACTGTGTTATGTAAGTGAGGCGTGGCCATGTGGGCGTATAACAATTTTGCACCTGAAACAAGTTAACTTAAGCAGATGAAAAACAAAAACAAATACGAGTATGCATGTATGTATGTAGGTACATTGAAAATAAGTAAGTGCGATAATTGGCAATAAGGCGTGTGAACAGAATGCTGTCACGTGGAAAGAAACGTTGTGCAAGTGTCAGTGAAATATATGTATGTATGTATGCAAAAGACATCAGCCATAGACAACAGAAAGCCGATAAATATGCAAAAATATTTAAATAAAGTGAAAATGAGCAATGAAATAAGAACGAACGCAAAGTGAAATGAAGTGAAGTGCATGAAGTTGGTCAAGCAATGTTGTAAGGAAGAACAGTTGAAGGAAGTATCGGAAAAAGAGAAGTAAAGGCAGTTGGACAAAAGTAGCATCAATTGGACTTGCTTAATGCCATGAATGAGAATTTCATTAAAAAGATACCAAATGAATTCAATTTTTCGTACAAGATGAACGAACCAAACGAAATAAAATAAGAAACGCGAAAAATCGAAATATCAAATAAGAGAAAAAAAAAAGCGAGAAAATAAAAATGCGAAAACTTTATTAACATTTTCCGCATGCGTGCGCGGGAAAATATTTCACGCACGATTTTAATGAAGTTTCATAAATTAAGCTTTGCCAGCGAAGCCAGCGACTGAGGCACTAGCAGCGGTAGCGGCAGCAAGGAAGGCAGTAAGGAAGGCATTATTTTCAGTACAAGTCGTACGATGCTCAAATAAGGTACGAATGGAAAAATTATGGCAAGTTACGTGAGCAGCAGCGGCGCATCCAAAGACTGATCAGACAGACTGCTTTGGTTGAGCGAGCAGCTGGCGGCAGAATGACGCGGGTGATGTTGTATTGACCGTTGCCAAAACGCAATTGAAAAATCTGTCAATAAATCAATTAATGTAATATAAATCAACACATTTTGTGACCGCTCTGACATTTCTATCAATCGAGCGCGCATTGGTGACAGTTGCCCGTGGCGGTGATGCGATACGATGCGCGAACCAAACAAAACAAACAGAGAAAAACATATTAAAACACGGCTCAGAAACGCACAATTTAGATGAGACAAACCGAGCCGTACCGGGGGGACATGTCAAAACGCAGCCGGGCACAAAATAATGTTCAATATTGAGTTGAGTTGAGCTTTTGTGTTATTAATTACAACAAATTTATTACAATTCAATGTTGTTGCTGCTACTGTTGTTGTTGTTGTTATTATTGTATTTAGTCATCGACGATAATTTGATGTTTTCGGCAGTAAACGTGCCAAATGGCCTAAAGCGCAATTAGCCAAATGACAAAGGCACCAACTAATAGCCATAACTCAATGCATTGCCATCTGTGTATGTGTGTGTTTATGCACTTAAACATGTATGCGTGCCTTAGCCATTTTGTGAACTTTCTGATAAAGCTTGAAAGATTATTTTAGCTTGGCAAAATGAACGAATAAGCGAAAAGATTTGTCAAATTTGTATAATTGAGTTGTTTGAAGGAAAAGTATAAATTATAAATTCAAGGAAAACTTTTTATTATTCAAAAAACCAAACGTAAAAAAAATTTTTGTAATTTTTTATCAGTTATTCAACCTCAACCAGTAATTAATATTTTTTGAATAATTAAAAAGGTTAATCCAACATATCCGAAAGAATGTTTATTCGGTCTTTTGTACTCTAATACACATTATTATAAATATTTCAAACTGCCCAAGCGGAAGAATACATCTTCAAGTCTCTGATTATAAGGTGTGTTATTTGAGAGTGTTCAAAAACCTTTTTTTTTTTTTTTTAAAAGAAACTTAGATTAACACAGCTTTTAATCAAAAAAAAAATTGAATTCTTTTAGGCGAATTTTTTTGTCCGGCGTTAAAAACTACTTCAAGCCTTGACTTTTTTTTATACAAGTACTCTCAAAATGCACGTGTGATGCCTTCATGATGATACATGTACGTATAGCAACATCATGCAGCATGATGTCAATCAGCAGCAAGTCTCGTTTCAATCGTTGCAGACAAAACACACACTCAAAGCGTGTTCGGTATGCAAGCAAACTCAAATCAAAATCGACATTCAAACAGCAATGAAAGTCAACAAAAAACAGGAATTCTTTTTTTTTTTTTGTTTTTGTTTGAGTTTTATGCGCTGCGCTTCGATTGCGCTTCGATCGTTTGCCATAAGTCAAAGGTAATTATTGCTATGCTTACGAATTGAAGCGAAAAGTGAAACGAAAGTTTTATACTTAATTTATGCGCTCACTATGGGCACTCAGCATATTGAAGTCACTCGTTCACTCACTGCCAATGGACGCGCTTCCACAACTTGCTGCAAGTTCAATATTCATGTCGCACGTGCGCACCAATAAAAACTTATCACGCAAAAATATCGCAAAGCTAACAAGAATGAAAAAAAATAGAAGAAAAAACAAAAAATAAATCGAAACTTCATCGATAATTTATGCTTGTTGCCGTAAAAGAAAATTCTTACTTTACCATTTTGACATTTGAGTAATGTCAAACATTACTTTTCCAGTCATGGCTTCTCTTTCCCTCTCTTTCTGTTGACTTCATGCATAATCGTACGCTTGTTACCTGAAAGAAGTTTTATGCTGCAATTGAGACAAATCAAGGCAAATACATGAGAATTTATAATTTTGCGCATCAACTCTGCAAAAAAAAAAAAAAACAACAATAACAAAAACTACCAAGTTGAACATTTGCCATGCTTTGCCAAGTTTTTCGGTTTTATCAGCACACAAAATTTGTCACACCAAATAAAAGTTTTTGTTCCAGTTTTGGTTTGTTTTTTGTTGTTGTAGCGTTGTTGTTGTTTTTTTTTTTTTTACTTTATTCTTGATTCTTATGCATTTTAATCCGCTAAGCAGAATGAAGAAGAGATAAAAAGTTTCCTTCAAATAAGTTTAAAGTAAGATGAAAAATACCTAAAAGCAATTAAAAAGCAGCTGTTGGTGATTTTCACTTACACACCCACACACAATTGTACACATACATACAAACAAGCATATGTACGTACATTGAAACTAACACATACTCAGTTGAAATACATGCGTGTGCCTTACATTGTTGGCAATTCGCTAAAATTTCAACCAAAGAACTTTCTCAGCTGTTGCATTTATTACAAAAAAAAATGAAGCCTCACTTCACGCACAACCACACACAAGAATATATTATGTATACTACATGTTGTACAGTGAAGTCTGCCAAGTAAGTAAATTAAAGGGTTTACCAAATACATTAAAGTTTTGATTTTTGCTTCACATATGCGATAAAAAAACAATATCTTATGTTGCCAAGGGGCTTCATAACACATACAGCATAGTAGCATTAAAATCGAAAAAAAAGTTCAATAACTTTTATTGCCCCTCACTCCACGTCGACGTTTTCCTTCAAAGCCGCTTACCACAAAATACATCTCCCCCCTCAAATTAAAATATTTGATAAATTCCCCATTTTTGACCGATTATCTTGAAATTTTGACCAATATGTTAATGTGCATTGCCAAATACACATTTTTTTTTTTTAGATCTAGGGCGTGACACCGCCTACCGTGCATACAGGGTATTATTATATTGTCGACTCAAACGACTCTATCGCCCATACTAGTTTTATTAGCATTCATATACTTTACCATGTGCTGACTGTAAAATGTATGCATTTGTACGCTGGCCTGCAGCTTTATCTTATTTTAATTATACTTTTTTCATTTTAACATTTGGTTTTTTTTACTTTTTTTGGAGAATAATTTTCAACGCATGCAAATAATTTCAAATTAAACTTTCTCGCTTCCAGGCAATAGGCTAAGAGCAGACATTTTATTTTAAAATGCATTCGCATGTTCCGGCTACAACAGTAACAGCAGCAACAATAACAACGGTAACATTGTGCAACCGCAGCTTACAACAAATTCTAATTACAAGCTTTAACCACAGAAACGACAGTCTTCGCCCAGCTATGCCATGCCTCATCCTTGCACAATGCACTACACAACTACACTACACAACTAAGTCAAATTCAGGCGGCAACATGCCACTGCCCCACCCCCTACAATGCCCATTTTCTAACATTTGTTAAGCACATGCCTAAGCTGGTTTCAGTGAGTCGTAAGTTGTAAGCTGTCGTCGTTTTGTACTCACCAATTGGCAACAAAGGCACTTAAAGCGCTACTTAGTAAAACTATTTAAACGATTTGACGCGACTTTGACGGACTAACACAACGACCAGCCAGCGCTACTGTAGGAGTACGTCATATGTATGTATGCCTTCGAAGGAGCAGCAGCATCTCGATAGTTAGCAAAGGGAAAAGTTTGCGCTATGTTGATGCAAAGTGCTCCATAAGGGCTTAAAGAGCGGCCAACAATTTTAACCATGGCACTTTTACGACTACTTACGGTGGCTGACTAACAGCGGCGGTGAGCTAAAAATTATGGCCACACTTTCATTTTTGATGGCTAACGCCAAACAACAGCAAGAAAATGGCGGAAAAGCGCTTGTCCCACTGCAAAGGATTGTATGTATATCCTCTTAAGGACATTCATTGCGTCAACGAAGTATCGTGCCAAAGCGCCAACACACCAACATGCTAAACGAAGCAATGTTAAGGAAAAAGTTTGCCGGCCGAGCGATAAGAAGAATGCACGAAGTAATTCTTGAAACGCAGCCAACAGCAACAGTATGCAATAAAGTTATCGGTTGGGGGCGATTGTTGGGGTTTGGTACGCGGTTGACCGACAAAAGTGTTGGCAGAAGTTTATGCAACACAAACGGCCTATAAAGCACACGCACACACACATACACACAGACGAATGCAACTGAAAGACGCTATCAGAAGTAGCAAGTTGCTTTTTAAATAAGATTTTTTTTTTTTTTTTTACTTTTATAACACTTGAAATGCATTCAAAACGCTGGAGCAAGTTTTGTGCTGCGTTCGTCATATTTGCGCGTTGCTGTGGCATGTGGCAGAAGTTGAGCTGAGCTGAGTCTGAGCTCAGTAGTGTTGAGTTGAATTGCTGTTGCCACATAGTAAGAATAAAAGAATATAATAAGAGAAAAGAGCCGAAGAAGAAGAACAGTAGAAAGAAACTTGTAAGTTGCATGTTGCTGACGCCTGCGCTGATGTCCACAAAGAAGTAGAAGAAGTCCATGGACGACAAAGTATGCCTGCGAGGCCTTAAACATTTTATCGCTAAAAAACATGGCCAAGAGCATGTGGCAAATGTCCGAAGACAGCGACAAGTCATGACAGTGACAACGGCACGAATGCAGCAAAAGGGCAAGGAGAACGATGACGAAGACGACGACGATGACGAAGTCAAAGACGGTGGCAGCAATGACAGCGTTAACAGAAACAAAAGCAACGCCGGAAACGGAAGTGTGGCAGAAAAGCTTGGGCTGTGTTGAGTTGCACTATGACAGTTAAAAATTTTGTAAAACATGCCACAAACACATACTACATGCCGCACACATACATACATATGTACGTGCAAACACTTGAGCGTCTTCACGCTCTGGCTGCGACTCTGACGTTGTCTCGGTCGCACACTCGCACACTTTGCTGACAGAGACTGATAAGTGTCGCTGCTATTTCGGACACTCGGAAACTTTTTAAGAGACGACAGACGGAAACCTTCGTGCCGGAAGTGAAGGACAGTCGAATTTACAAGCGCAGAAGAGTAACTTTATTGCATGTTAAGGTGGTCATGCCGCAAAGGCCGGAGTACAGGACAGAACAGCACTGTCCTTGCAAGGCAATCACACCCAATGCATGCTTTAACCACACGCCAGAACATTTCTTTTTCCGCTTTTATTTTATTTTTTTTTTTTTGGGGGGGAATTTTGAAAAGTTTTTAATGAATTTTTATGGCAGCGTGTCCGCCTGCACGTCCGAGCGCAATGCATCGAGGCACCGGACAACATACAAGCGTTGTGCCAGGGTGCTTCTTTAGCTCAATCATTTCCACCCACAACTATTAAATGAAAGACGAATAAATTATTTTCCATTCCAATGTGCCACAAAAACTTGCAACATAATTTGTGTTTCCCTTTTCTTTTTATTTTTTTTGCTCCTCACACTTTGGCAAAAAGTTTGTTTTGCGCATATCTTGTTATTATGCAGAAATTCAAGCGTCGTCATCTGCTAATTAAAATCAATCATACGCCAAAGCACCAAGTGGCTAAATATTTCAAATTAGAGGTATGAAGAAGTAAAAAAAAAAACTTAAAAATAAACTTTACTCTCAAATTGTATTGAATTGATCAAAGATGACATAAGCGTTAATCAAGTTAATCAACATCGTGTCAACTTGGTGAGCGTATAAAATGGCAGCTGATGCTGATAATGACAGACGTCGGCGCAAAACGTATTTGCGATTGTGTTCGTGTTCACCTGAGTCGCGCAGACGGCTTTGTTAACTAATCGCAATCACATTAAATGCGCGCCATTTGACTTCTAATGGCCTGAGCTTCGGCGCCAAGCGGCGTGACAGGTAAGTTAATCCATTCAACACTTGTTGAACTTTAGCAAAACGCCGCTGGCGCTGCCACTTGCTTTGCTGTTGCCGCTGCCGCTGCCGCAGCAGTTCCAGCAATAAGCATGACTAAGTGCGGCAATTACAACGTTTTGGGTGCAACACGTCATGTCTTGTGGCATTTCATTGCGCTTTTATTTCAAAGCGTTAACCAGGCTGGATTTCAATGACTTAATAAAACAAACAAAAAAAGCCACTA
The DNA here is from genome assembly GCA_034638295.1 of Phortica okadai. Lineage (NCBI taxonomy): Eukaryota > Metazoa > Arthropoda > Insecta > Diptera > Drosophilidae > Phortica > Phortica okadai. The sequence goes on along the minus strand of CM067849.1, from coordinate 45,495,271 downwards.
ACGAATTTAAAAATTTGTAGTAAAAAACACCTTCCAGAGAAACAAAAAGAGTCTCTCTCTTCTAATGTGACGAGTGCAACAAAATAATTTAAATTTTTATATCAATATGAAGCACGATGCATCGTCAGTCTTCTACGAACTTATCTGCGAAAATATCTGTCCAACAATGATGCACCCAACAATCATATTCACTGTCTTATAATTAAATCAAATAATTTTGACTCACATAATTGAAAACAATAATATTTTTGATACTTTTATTTCTCATTTAAATATTGCGTTTTATAAATTGAGCGGATCTCTCTAAACACTGACCGACCGGTTGACACATTTAGTGGCCCTGCCACTCGCACAAACCTGAACCCGTTTTGTACAACGAGCCATCCGGACAGGAGCCGTGAACAGGACGCTGCGTGGCGCACCAATGTTTCTCACTTGCCGCAAAGCCATGGGGGCATTTGGTGCCGACAGCAAGTCCGAACAAAGCACAGATAAAGGCAAGCAACCAAACTAACTTCATATTGAGCTGCAATCAAGTGACAAGGATATAACGAAACGCGAACTGCAAAAGTTGAACAAACGACTTACTTCAAATATATAATTTCAATAACTGAATGCATTTTTACAAAACTTGCGCTTTTTATAAAGAGAATGTGTACTAATTGCATGCAAAGCTTATCGCAATTCAACCCTTGGAATCAAAATCAGAATAGACAGGCAATACATAATAAATAATCTAAAATAATCAACGCAAATAAATAAATATGCGAAATGAAATTCTGGAGAAATCTATGTCACACTTAGACCCTCAGCACTTTCGCTTGCCCCTATTTATAGAGAGATCTTGAACACTGATTATGCTTCTCGATGCACAACAGCAACTCCATGGGGAAAGATTAAACGAAATTACAATGGCACAAAGCACAATTGCTGAAACACAGGAAACAAATTTCCTTTTCTTCTGTGAGCATAGAGCATAGCAAAGTACAAAGTCAGCTTATCACCTGACCAATTTAAACAAACAAATATAATACGTAAAACGAACAACAGATTTTTGTAGAAGACACTCGAAGAAACACGTCATCGCGAAATATAATCTCAACTTATTTCGAATTGAGGGCAAGCACAAGTCAAATCAAGCGATTAGCTTTGAAAATACACAATTAAGAACTTTTGAGCGTTGATGAAATTAATTAAAATATATTATTTAATTAGTTAATTTATTAAAGCTTCGATTTTGTTGCAGTTCACATGATTGCCGCTTAGGGCTTTGCACCATAGACGCACTTGTTCACATCAATCTTGTAAAGTGAACCTTCTGGGCACTCGCCGCGAATAGTACGCTGGGCTGTGCAGAGGTTCTTCTTGTCAGCAACAAATGGAGCGGGGCAGTTCAATGCGGTGGCGACGCCGACGATCGCAAGGATAAGTGTAACAAACCAGGCAAAATTCATTTTTAACTAAAGAATAAACACAGCACAAAAACACCAAAAAGGATGGCAAATTAGTACACAAAAAAAAATATATCACAGAGACAATACTACTTACATTATGTTAGAGCTTGCAGATTAAAACTACTTGACCGAATTTATGGACGGCGCTTTTATAGTCGTCGATTCAGCCCCCAAAATAATCAGGCCGACTTGACCTATGGCATTCTTTACCAAACTGTATACGAGAGTAAACAAAGTCTTAATCAAAATCAAAACAATTCTTAGAATTATGTTGCTAATCAGTACGGCATTAAAAACACTCGCGTTCAGATTAGTGGTATTAAAGAGCAACTCTATTGTACAAAAAGCCCGATGCTAAATAAATTTGTCACAGAGAGAGAGAGAGATAATGAGTCAAAAAATAAAAAATGAACTGATTGTGCGTTATAATCTTTCAGAAGATTAATGAATTTTTAAGCACTACGAGGGTCGATCTGAAAGTCTGTTGTTTTAACTCTCTAGCCGTTTTTATACGTTTATTGATTTTATATATTATGCAGTAGAGTTATTGTTTTTTTTTTTTTGCGTATTTTTCGATCGTATTATTCTTAAAACTTAGTTGTACTAAAACTTCATTCCCAACTTTTACACGTTCCTTGTTTAAACTAGCATGATGTTGCTTATAAAAAATTGTAAAAATAAAAATTATTTTTTTAGTTTTTTATGATATTATTTTAAAACTCTTTCAAGTTTAATATTTATTAATATATTCTTTCAAGTTTGCACTAATGGAACGAATCATCTCCGACTATATGATCATTATTGATCAGTTCAACGAGACGAGTTTAGACTTGACAGAACATTATGGTTAATAAAATTTTTGCCACGCCCATGTCACCTAACTTGTTAATTTCTTTTGTTTACACACACAGTTCAAATATTCATTTTGTTCTACTGACACATGTTGTATATTTGCTTAGCATATGACAATATAGAAGGGATATGCTATTTATTAAACATTGACATGACAGACCGTTTGTGCTTATGTTGAACTTGTGACGAAAAGTCATATTAATCCAATTGGAAATATGCAAAAATCAAACAATAGTTGTGCTCTGTCAAACGCGAAAGTCGTCATCAGAGAATATGTCAAATGCAACGCATATTAAACCGCTTGCAACGTCAAATCACACTGAAAATTGCAACAATGTCGAAGTGTGCTCAATGACTAACTGAATCATTGACTGGGCCCAATGGCTTGCTGATGGACAGCAAAAAAAAAAAAAAAAAAGAGTATAAAGAGTGTCGCCAGCGGCCAAAACATTGTTTTGCAAGGACAATACAGCAAAAATGGTCACGAAAAATTGTCAGTTGCCAGGACAACATTGTTCTGCAAAAGCGTAACTCTGTCGAGACCAAAAAACGCGCCGGAACGCAGTCAGGTGTGCACTTGTGCTGAAGAGTGAGCGTGTCAGCTGACGACGCTTTTGTGTCGAACGAAATTTGACTTGGGACTTGATGCTCGTGCATTCATTCAAATTCAGTTCAGCTCTTTCAATTTTAAAACAGTTTCGCTGTAAGTTTTATATATTGACACGAAAAAAATTATACACGTTTTTCAATGCATTCATACCCTACACACTGTGTATATATATTTTACATAGAAGGAGGAGAGTAATACACCACAAAGTACTTATAGGAACGATAAAGACGACAAAGAAATCATTCAAGCCGCAACCGTCCGTCCGTCGGTCCCCATCAACGGTTCTCGAAAGTCTCAAGAGCTAGAAACTTGAAATTCGGAAATTAGAATCGACTGGTCATGAGCTACTTAAACTTTGCTAACGTTTTTTCCAGGTCCATATATATAAAAGGAACCAGAAGTGATAAAAATTGGAAATTGGACAATATATATTTCGTAACCTAGCATAAGAGATACGTTACGTGTAGGCTCAGTACATACAGCCCTCAAAGACTAACAAACTGCAATTTTTCATAAATCCAATATTTTTCAACTGATTTTCTTGAAATTTTCATTAATATTCAACATTAGAATTCTTTAAAATTTGGGCCGTTGAACAATTAAGCATGTGTGTAAAGTATTATATTGTCGGATATATTCAACAATACTAGCTTTTTTTTTGGCAATAAAAACTATTTGGCGCGATGTCAAATGGGCTGTGGTAGTGAACTGAGGCACAAAGTTATCGCCTCGCAAATATAAATCAAAGTGTAAAACGCAATAAAATGTTACATTGTCAAATGTCAATCGCAGAGGGACAGACAAATAGACTGACAATTGGACAGACAGGCGAGACAGACAAAAAGTGAGAGCTAACAAAAGCGTATTGAAAGCAATTTGATGAATTGCGTTCAAAGTGCTATGTAGCAATTGAAGATATTACACACACACACACACACACACACACACACACTCATTCATATGGTATATTTGAGCCAGTTAGTTTCAGAGTATGTCATAATTCACTCAACACCAGTACTCACAAAGTCGTCTACTTGCCTTTGTGCCCCAACAGATCCCACAACCAAAATATTGCCATTCTTTAGACATAACAGATTTCTTTTCTATGCGTGGTCATGCTTTGGCTTTGAATTATTGATGGGCGTATTAAGAAGATTAATGTGATGAGCAGTTTGATCCCAAATCGTCGTCGTCGTCATCGTTTTCGTTGTCGTTGTTCTCTTTTGTTGTTGCTTTTGTTGTTATTGGTCATGTTAACGTCTTCATTTGGCTCAGTAAGTGAAGTTGGCCTACCTTTGAAATGTTCGAATTTGACGTTTAGACCACGTGCGTTGTGCTTACATTACTTTCAGTTGTTTTTTTTGTTGTTATTGCACAAATGCTCGCTCTTTTCAATCAGTGTCGTCAATCATGGCGCGGCCAATGGGTCAAACATAAAGCATTGAAATCATCATGAATGTTTGTGCGTCCGTATATATCGTACATGAGTGTAAGTGTGTCTGTTTGAGTCTATGGCCGATATTTCGTTACTGTTTTGCCCACTAATGTGAAAATATCGTAAAGCTTTATGTAATTTATGTTTATAGTCCGATTTTATTTATTTATTTATTTCTTTTTTTGGTTTTATTTTTCTTTTTTTTTTCTGTTGCCTGTTTGGAACAGCTTTTGCTTTATGGTTGGCCGGCAAAGGACACAAAATGTGACCAAGCGATAACGAAAAATAAGTACAAGTAAAATGACTTAATTTCTCATAAGTTTTGCAGGAGGCACAACAGTAAAAAAAATAAAAAGAAGACGAAGCACTTCAAGAAGTGGCATGTGAAACCTTTTTTGTTGTTTTTGTTGTTAGCTGTATTTTGTCACTCCTGCGTTGGCGTACGTATACAACAAATGCACTAAACAAACAGTAAACAAGTCCAAATAAGGTTAAATCGGTCAACACATCGAAACTTGTGCATTTTCTGCTTCCTCTTCTGCTTCTTAAATATGTATTTTTTGTTTTTTTTTTTTTTTTTTGCATGCATGAATTTCGCATAAATCAAAAGTGGAAGATGCGCTGCTGCGACAAACAATCAACGTTGGCTTTCATTATCTTCCTGGTAGGTTTACGATGCCACACCGCGTCGCCCGACTCCTGTCTTTTGCACACCAATCAACTCAACTCACCTTGACGTGCAACATGAGCGTATGAACGTTGAACTAAATTTCATGTGCGTTGCAAATTGTAACTGTGTCTGTGTGGGTGTGTTGTGTCTGTGTGTGTGTGTGCTGTGAACAGAGAAAGTTCATGTTGTATTATTGAATTGGCGTACAACTGCATGTGTTTTCAATACTATACATGAGATAAGCATGCAAAAACAAAAAAACAAAAACAAAAATGAAGGAATTTAACAAGCTGCGCAAACTACTTGTTTGGTGGGTGAGAAAATGAGCAATGGCGCAATTCGATTCGATTGTGTTGCATGATCATCTGCATTCGCGTTTACTGAAATTATTTTGAGTTTGGCTGACAGGCGAATGCAAGACGAAGAAACTTATCCGTTGACAGCTGTCAATCAAACGCCAAATGCCTTCGGTTGACTTACATACATTCAGAAAAGGCGATTTTTTTTTTTTTTTTTTGTTATTTTGTTTATTTAAAGTTGACCGTTTTAATTGTTGCATAAATGATCAACTCAATTAGTTGTACAACTGTTCAAGTGCCACCAATTGTCGACTTGAGGCTGCTGTCAATGACAACTGTTCAATAATGCATTAAATTGACGGCCCTTAACTGTTTACTTCAAGCCACAATTGTTGCAAAAAACTGAAGATGAAATTGAGGTAAAAGTAAGTAAAAGCTCTTTAAATTACCGCCCGTATGCCATAAAAGGCAACAAAAACAAAGGCGCAAAAACCCAAATAAAATGCCACAATATGAGTGAAAGAGTGCGGCAGAAAGGGTGAAACAAGATGCGAAGAAACAAGCCATAAAGCTGAAGTTTAAACGCATTCGACAATTACTTTATTTACGCAAGCGAAAATCCTCGTCAATGGCATGATGGGCGTTGGTCTGGGAGGAGATGCGCGATACGACGCGATTTCGACATTCAATTTGGCACAGTGTGTGGTGAGTGAGTGTGGTGGCAGTAACAAAAAGTGTTTTACTTTGATTTATGCACCTGATAATGTTCATTGTGCTGCTGCTGCCGCTGCTGCTGCTGCGTTGATTCCCAGCGGCGGCAACGCGCACTGTTTGGCAACTTCTACTCTGCAACGTGCCACACATCCAATGGACAGCACAATGCAATGCCCATCGTTGATGACATTGCCACACCAGCGAAATGTTAATTGCGCCAAAATGCAGATTGACGCTACTCTACTTCTTTTTCTGGTCACTGCCAAATGCAAACAACCCGCACTGTCCCTCTTGTGTTGCAATAAAAATTAAGTACAATGCGCCCTTTTTTTTTTTTTTTGCTTTTCTTTACGCTTCTCTTTAAGCCTTTTTGTGCTTTTCGGCATTTATGGCATGTCCTTTTTTGTCGCACATTTTGTCAGTTGAAATTTTATCGCTGCGCAGAGATAAGCAATTGCGACATTTGTATATGGAACGCACAAAAACAACAATCACACACATGTAGGTGAAAAAAACACCGTTTAATGGCGGGCATGGCAGGCAACTGATAGGGCAACTGGGCAGACTGTAAGCCGAAATTTAACCATTGCATATACCATTTAAAATTGAGCTAATGGATATCTTGCAATATGTCGTTGAATATTTTTAAAATTTCTGTCACAAATTTTTACTCTTTGTCACTTCCCCTCAGATAGTGATTTTCTTGAAAATTGTTTTTCTAGAAATGTACACCCCTCTCCGCCTCTTGGTGAGATTTAGTTAGATTTTTAAGAACCCCTTCCTCTGTATCTAACATGAGGTTTTGCGTAAAATTTTGAAAAAAAATTTTTTTTTATTTTGCTTAAAATTTAAAAAAAAAAATTTATCCGATGAACCCCTCTCCCCTTAGATGAGATTTTGTGAGATTTTACTGAATCCCCACTACCTTAATTTTATCTCAAATAATTTATCAACTTCCCCTTACTTAATACCATAAATTTTAGTTAACCCAGAGCCTGTTGATAGAGTTTTCCACAGGCCCGAAGTTATCTTAATCCAGCACTTCGTTCCTTACTGCGCATCATGCGTGCAGCAAAAATCACGAACGGACGAAACTTATCCAACCTGTCAACTTTGACCTTTAACAAAATCATAAAAACTGTTTTTAACTATTATGTCCAAAAGTTTGAAGCCATAATCGACAAAAGAAAAAAAAAAGAATATCGCTCATAACAACGAACAGCTGCCAATGTCAAAAAACGCAGACATAAACTTAGTGAGCGATGTTGGTAACATTGGTAATAATAATAATTTTTTCTTCCTTTGTTTTTTGTCACCAATGGCCATGAGTGGGTGTGAGCGAGCGAGAAAGCCATAAAAAATGGTAAAGTACAGTATGACAGCAAATTTGCCAATAAAAAATTAAACATAACGTGAAATAATATGAAAAGTTTGCTGTTTCAAGCAAATGAAAGAGAACGAGAGATAATGAGAAAACTCAGGATCGAATTAGAGTAAAGAGGAAAGCAAACAGAAGAAGTGAACAAAAAATCAGATATTTGCTATGCAAGCCGAGTTGTCAGTCATGATAATGTCTTAACTTTGTGGAAAAAAGCAAACCGAAGTCGACTTGTGCAGCACCAACAACAACAACAACACTATGAACAGATTGAGCAGAGGAAGAGGAAGAAGCAGCAGCAATTGAGGGTTAAGATGGAAAATAAGCAGCCACAAGCCATCATCCTTTTTTGGCCGCTATAGGCGCGTGGGTGGCTGTCTGTCCGTCTGTCTGTCTGACAGTCGAGTTGCCAACTGTGCTAATTACGAAAACTGTGCACGTTCGTACTAAGCCGTGCTGTGGTTTTCGAGTGGTTGTTGCTAACGGGATGTTGGTCGTGCCTAGTGGTGATGATGATGATGGTAGCAGGCAGCAATTGCTTGCAACGTACATGTGTCTGAAAACGATAATGTTGACGCAACAACAACAACAACAGCAGCGCTGTTAAAACATTGTGGTAACAATAAAAACACACAGAAGCCTTGTACTAACGCTGTTTGTCTTGCACGCTGTCAACTAACGTACAAGTGTCGGCGGCCCTGGCCATGGTTTCAACTACAACCTGCTGACTGCTCGTACTGAGCCACAATTTCACCAAGGTTGCTGCTGCTGCTGCTCTGGCCTACAACGATGTCGAAAATGACAAACTTCAATAAAACAAACACAAAGAACAACAGCGACGGCGGCAACGGCAACGGCGGTGTAGCAACAACAGCAACCGCAAAAACAATAACAGCGACAAAAACAACAACATGCAACATGCAGCAATAATCATGCACGCGGTCATCACCGTTACCATTGCGACAACATGGCTTAGTTTTTGCGCGGTCTGCCCAAAAAGCCACCCACAAAATGTTAAACATTTACAAAATTCAATTTGTGGATTTGTTTTAATGTCAACGTCATCATCAACGGCAAGGCAAGGCACGACACACACACACACACACACAGCACACGGCCCGCGGTCTGGCAATAGCTACGATGACGACGATATGATATTGCGTCCGCGACACGTCTGCCTTTGCCGCCAATTACAGCAACGTGCCACGCATTTCAATTGGCAGGCAACACTGAAAGTTGACTTGCCGTTGCATATTGCATTATTACTGCAACTCCCCTCCCCCCTCCCCCCTTGCGCTGCTGCTGCTACACAACTTTCTTGGTGCACATCAAAGTGCTTTGAAATAATCATTTTTATGCTTATTGCAGGTAATTCGTATTTAATATATGGTTGCCAACTTGCCGGTCGTGGGTGTGTTTGAACTCAGTCGACGGCCAAAGACATGGGGAGTAGGTGAGTAAATAATGGAAGAGCATGAAAATGAGGGTGTTGCCTAACAAGGCGTTAGAACAATTTAAATCATTCTTCTTGGCAAGAACGCGCAAGCAAACTTTAAACAAAAGCACAGTCATAACAACTTAAAAGATTTTGTCACTGTTCACCTATGTTACATAGAGCCATAAGTAACATAAGACGGTGTAGCAGATGCGCTTGATTGTTGAATGCTAATATTAGACTAGCTTATGTGTAATGAGGCGCTGTGTAACATAGTTCTTTGTGACAAAAACTCGGCTAAAAAAATCTGCTTATGACAATTTAATAAAATTTTCAATATTTCTTCAATATTACTGTTTAACTTCATCAAAGCTTTTATCAAATGTCTGTCAAGCACAGCTTTCTGGCCGCTTCATTTCTTTATTATTGGCTGCATTAATTTCTTATTCGATTTATGTTTGCCACTGACAATAATTATCGCTAAGCAATCAGCGCAGCAAAAATTAAGCTAACGCTGAGTCTGTTTACAAAAACAAAGGCCAAACAGAAAAATCGAATCGTTTAGCGTTTGAGGCACTTGTCTGCGCATTTAATTAATGTGCACAATTCAATAAAAACATAAACGATATTTTTATAGGCAACAACTACGCCCACTACCCCTCAGCACGCCCCTTCATGTCATGATCCACAAACAAAGCAGCGAACAACAACGGAACGATGATGACGACGACGACGACGCCAACGCGCACAAAAGGCAAGCAAATTGAGCAAGCAATAAAATTAATCAAATAATTACAGACAAACCGCAAAAAAAAAAAAAGAAAAATAATAATAATAACGCCAGGAGCAGAAAGAAAAAAAAAAGCACAAGCAATGAAACTGAAGCTGAAGCTGACGTATCGTATCAGCGCCATAAACTCATTGCTGTGCACATTAAAATTGGTCAAGAAACAAAAGACCGACTGGGCATGGCGGCGTGTCTAGGCCAAGGCAATATGAGCAAGGCAATGAGCACAATTTCTGCGCTAAAAAGACATTTATCATTGGCTAATCTTATGCGGAAGTGCTCGTTGACTCGCATACAATAAGAACAAGAAGCAAACGCAGTGCAGTAACAGCGTCAGCGGCAGAAGAGGCAAGTCTTGCTTTCATTGGGCCAAGTAGTCATTGGGCCAAATCAATTGGCGAGACTTGTGGCATGGCAATTTCATAAATTCACTTTGGCGCTGTTTAATCAAGTCGCAGCAGCAGCAGCAGCAACTAATGGTGCAGAAAATTAGTTTAGGTGAGTGTCAACTGCAACTCCAAAAGAAACTCAAACAAAGCCAATAACAAGACCGATGGCAACGACGTCGACGACGACAACGACGATGATGACGACAGCGACGACAACGGCGACGCTGATTTAATCGCTGCACATTTAATTTGCTTTAAATTGTTTTGCAAAATGCGAAAATTGAGATTTATGCAATAACTTTAAGTAATAATAGAAGCATTGAAATAAGATAAAAAATAAGAAAGGAAGTTAATTTAGGCTGTGCAGAAACTTAGATACTCTGCTAGATGTAGAGCAGTTATTCCAATAAGAAATAAATATGTTAATAGAGACATTTTCCTATTTCTCTAACACTCGAGCCAATGAACCATTTTTTAAGCGTCTGCTTATACTGAAATGATATTTTTACGATTTATAGAACTTAATGGACGTCCATAAATTACATGAAAAAAAATTAGAAGTCGTTGAAAATCTCATGTCGACTTCTTAGTCCGATCATTTACTAATGATTTCTAAATTATAATCAAAATCTCACGTGGACTTCAGTGGGAAGGTTCGAGATCTTCTCCTTTTGCCTAAGAAGTCTCAATGGGTATCAATGTTTTTCTAGTAGAAACCTTTTATAAGGATACAATCAAGATAATTGCCCCTCTTGGGATAAGACAAAGGTTTAAGAATTTCTGTGTTTAAATATTTGTTGCTAGCTTGAAAACTCGGGGACAAATTTTCCCTGGAAAGAACAAAAATAAGGACAAATGAACATTGCTATATCTATTTGGTCAATAAAGCTTCATACAGTGAGCAATGTCTCATTCTGCATGACAAAGTTAACATGCTCTTGCAAGAGTATAAAAAAAATCAACGATAATCTGCGCGAGTGCAGACGTCGACATCATCAATTTAACTTGCAGCGGTGGCGGCTCAGTTGTTGGCGCAGGCGCATAGCCAACAACAAAAACAACAAAGACGGCGACGCTGATGATGAATTTGTTGCAGAAAAAAAAAGACAACAAAAAATACGTACGGCGCCGCGTAACTCTTTTAATGCCTAACTGAGTCAGCCACTCCACTCACACATTCGCCCAAGTAGACTCAATTCACTCGTTGGCTGGCATGTCCTTGTGAGCTATTTTAGTTATTTAACATAATAATTTAAGCCGCGCTTAGCAATCGTCGTCCGTCGTTGTCGTCGTTGTCGAAGTCAAATTACAGCGCTTTTATTATGCATGTTCATGCATGTTCACTGCTGTTGTAGTTGTCGCTTTTTTCGGCATGAAATGTCAATTGAAATCGTCTGATCTTTTCGCTGCCACAACGAACGCCGGTTCATTATTAAAGACACACACAAAAAAGGAAAAAAAACAAAAAAACCCAAACTAAAATAATCAAATTCAATACAAATTTGTTCGTTTTCGTACATGACTTTTAGAGCAACAAGCGACAAGTCGACGTCGCCAGCGTAGCGCAGAGCAGAGCAAAATCAAAGCCAATCCAAAAAATCGTACACACAAAATAAATAAAAACTCAAAAAGAAAAAAAATTATATTGAACCAACTGGTTTACACCGAATTGTCCATCTTTTGATGTCTGTATGCGTTTCTGTCTATATGGCTGGCTGGCTGGCTGTATGTCTGTCCGTTTGTCGTTTGGCACTTGTCTCTTACATTGACTCTTATTGGCTTTTTGGTTGCTGTTTGTTGATTAGTAGGTCAGAGTTTTTCATTTCCAATTGGATACATATCATATATGAGACAACGGCAATGTTGTTAGTGTTGTTGTTGTTTGTTTGTCATACGACAAAAAGGAACAAGAAAAATCTGTTACACGTACAAGTGCTCAACGCCATATTTGGCAGGTACAAAGAAACTAAATTGTCATCGTCATATGGAAAGGTAGACAGACAGACAGACAGACAGACAGACAAACGTACCGTCAGCTAGACAGATAAGCCGACCATTGCATTGACAACAACAAGCGTGACATATAACGATGGGAACTAATAATAATGTTGAATAAAGACATAAAGGGAAAACATTTTCATAGAACCAAGAAAACCAATCATCGACGCAATATTTTCTGTTATGAATCTTTAGAAATTATCTCGTATCTTCCTTCAAGCACTTGTTGCGCTTAACTTCTTTGCTTTAGTACTTAAAGCCAACAAAACAGATTATAAATTATGCGTGGGTGTTTTTCAAATCATTTTGGCCTCTTGCTAAGTTTTATTTATTTATTATTTTTTTTATTTTTACAAGTATATTTATTTAATAATAACAAAGACGAGTAATAACAACATCGAAAAGGTTTTTTTTTTTTATTTAATTTGCATTATTATTGTTGCTGATGTCGTCATTATTGTATGTACTTCATATACAGCATCGTTTTCTTCTTCATTTTCTCTGTTATTTTGACGCCTTCAATTTGCGCTTATTATGTTCAATTACATTTAAGTCGCCGCCAGCACACCTCACTACACGAAATTCAAGCTTGACTTGTAGATTTATTTATTTTTTTTTTTTTTTTTTGACGCACGCAGAGGCTTCACTCATGGGGGTCTAAATTAGCAAGTTCACTACGAATGTGCCTTGCCGCCAATCCTCTTCGTCCGTTGCCACCTACGCACATACATATATACATAAATGTTAAAAATAGCCGCTGTCGTCGTCATCAACGTCATACACTTTGTCGAGAGTCAAGTCGACATTGACACCATCAGCACGAAATAAAAAACTTAAACGATTTCAATTTTAAATAACAGTTTTTTTGCATAAGAAAAGAACAAAGAAAACAAAAATATCTCTCATTTGACTGAATTGCTTTTGCAAATGAATTGCGACAGCAAAAGCCAACAATTTGTCAAATTAAATAGAAAATTTAATCCTTTCGTCATATCGTGTTTAATTGATCACACAAAGCAGCTTCAATGACTGTAACATGATGTCGCTGACGGCGAGACCTATGAATTTGGTCATAGACCATGTTTTGATAGGCATGTCTGTGACGATGATGACGATTGAGAAGGCTATGAGCTGGAAATTGTTTATGATCATAGACCGAAGCTGGCACAGGAGCGGAACACAAAGAAAGGCAATGAAAAGTAGAAGTTAAGAAGAATGACAATTTTTAAGACAAATTATGAGGGTACCTCGATAATTTGGAAACTCGATAATCCGGTCGTTCCAGTAATTCGGACTCTTATATCAAAAGTTAAGGAATTTCTTTTTATAAACTTCCATAGCAGCCGATATGATATTAAATTGAGATCCCACCCAATTGATCTTGCTGGATTCCCCACAAAGACGACTGAAAAGGGTTCATCTCAATGATCTACCAACTTTATTTTTGACCACTTAACCCCAAGGAGGTGATTAGAATAATCATCTCTTCCATTAACCAATTCTTCGTATAAATGTTTTATAGCCCTTGTTAAATAATAAAAAAAATTCAGTAGCTTTATTGTGAAATTTCTCAGATTTTTATTACGTTGAGAAAATGTTACTTATTTTTATATCATAGTCGCCCAAAATGCGAAGTCTCTCAAACGCTCTTGTACTAACAATGACTGCATTTCATTGCAGCCATCAAAAATTAATCGTGTGTAAAAATTAATACGTATAAAATACACACACACACATACATTTATACAGGCATTCTGACAAAGCGTTACAAATCATAAAAGCGATTTAGGTGACTGAGAAGTAGGCTAAATACGCCGCCCCTAAGCCCCAAAGCAATGAACCCCGAAGCTGTTAAAACATAAAGCAGCACGTTCGACACACACACACCACGTCTCTTACCTCACCGCGCAGTCAGCTTTGGGGCGCCTCAGGGTTCATGCACGAAACGCACATACGAATTTGCCTTTGTGACTTTTGAGTATGCAAACATGAACAACAACAGACACTCAAAGAGACAGACAGACAGACTGACTGATAGATATATCGGATGAATGTATCATCTGAACGGGGACATGACGCCTGATGCTGGCCGTCAAGCGCAGAATTAAAGCCACCAGATTTTTATTATATGTTTTTGTTATTTTTGTTTTATTCTATGATTTTATGTTGCCTCTATTTTGTTAGACGTTTTTGTTTTTGTTTTTGTTTCTGTTTTTTTTTTTTTTTGTTTTCATTAATTTGACTCAATTAATTACGCGGCAAATTGTCAACGAACGCAAACCGCAAACAAGAGTCGAAAATCCCCTACGATATCAATGCAAATCTCCATGGACAGCAACAACAGCAGGCGACATTTGGCTCATTTGGCTCATTTGTAATACAACATGACAGATGAGCGAGTGCATGATACATGAGCTACAGCTTTGTTGCTATTGCGCTGCTATTGTTGTTATTATTGTTGCTGTTGTTATTGTTGTCTTTCGACTGTAGCTGGCTAATGTCGCTACGCCGGAATTAACTCATCAGCAACGCACGCAATCAAAAAGCCAAAAAGCAGCCGCAATACGCGTTGATGGACAAATAACTGCAATTGTCGACAGAGTGAGGGAGCGTAGAGGCGGGCAGCTGAAGGTTGAGAGAGCGACTATGCTGTGTGTCTATATAAATATTGATTTTGGTTTTGATGAGCAAGTGTCAACTAAAGTGGGCGTTGCACAGTGGGGCCTTCTGAGTTTTTGCATTGCAAAAATCATATCTTCTGAACGAATAAAGATAATTACATGAAATAAGTTTTGTTCAAAAGTGAATTCCTTAAGCTTTAAAACAAGCCATCGTTCAATACGCTACGATATCTGAGAGCGGCATGGTAGGTTGTCAAAGTCAGAATTTGTTTCCGGTGCAGCTTTAGCGTCAGAAAATGGCTAGTTTTCCATTTTTTATAAACTTAGAAATCTGCGACTGTACACAGTGTATATATTCTTGATCAGTATGACAAGACGAGTTGAAATATTCATGTCCGTCCGTCCGTCCGTCCGTCCGTCTGTATGTCTATCAGTATTTATACAATATCTCCCACAATTTTGAAGATATCGACCTGAAATTTTGCACAGAGTCTTCTTTTTTGTGCGATCAACTCATATGTCGGAATCGGCATGATCGGACTATTGGAACTGGTAGCCCCCATACGAAAAGAAGAAGAAAAATGAACAAAACTTGATTCGTTGTATAGAAAACTTTTTTGTTTTTGAAGATAGAGGGCTGAAACTTCAAACATAGTACTTTCACATAATCCAACACAATGCCTGAAAGTTTTATTGAGATAGGGCAACTGGAACAGGTACCTGCCATACGAAATGAAGAAGAGGAAGAGAAGCAGATTTAAGACGTTGTATGGAAAACTTTTTTGATTTTCAACATAGAGGGCTGAAATTTAAAAGGTAGACTTCTTACGTACTCAACCCAATTGCCTATAAGTATCATTGAGATCGAACCACTGGAACTGGCACCTGCCATATAAAATGTAGGCAATAAATACATTTTACTCCCCCTTACACCGCCTACGATCAATTTTACACACCCCCTGCATTGCAAAATACAACAGGTTGCTTCATATGACAACCTTTGTGCACTTAATTAACATTTAAAAGCTGTCACAGCGAATCTACCTACTATGCATTCTTCTTCTTATACCTGCAGCAGCGTCTTTTTCGCTGATTTTTGTGCGAGGTTGCGATCGTTTTTGCGTTATAACGGCCAAAAGGGAAGCGAGGGGAACATAATATTTTACAGATAGGTAAAGGAATATGTAATAAAGAGATAGTCAAAATTTGGCGGGTAGCATATTTTAGCATTTTTTTTTTTTGTCCACCAAAGTTAAAAAACACCTTAAAAATAGATAGTTCGAAAAACAGCTCCATCTCGAAAACTACACATGCAAATGACTTGATATTTATAATATAACACTATAATATGGCTACCTAAAAATATAAATCAATTCGATAATGATTCCTGTTATAATTGCGTTGCTATTCCAACTCAAAGGTGCCGAATTTTAAAAAAATTGAGCATTTTATTGAAAGTTGAAAAAAAGGTCAACTTTGAGTGCGTATATCTCCCAAACTATAAATCCGATTTCTTCAAGGTTAATATTTCCTTAATCTCTGGAAAATTCTCTATCAGACACATATATTTGTTTTATCGAAAGCGATCATGAAATTTTTGATTTTTGCAAGCTGAATGTATCTAAGGCCCCTCTGTGCGTTGGTGGGCGTGTATGCGGTCGATCAGTCAGTCAACGAGGACAACCAATTTAAATTGGTGCACGGATGATGCTAATAATGAGCATGACGTTAATGATTATCATAAAGGGTGTGCCAAAATTTATCACAGCAAAAATATATGCGAGACTTGTGATAACTGATGAGGATGTTTAAATGCAAAACTGCCGTATGCACTGGTGTGAGCATATGAAACATAGGTAATTATGAAATAAATATATATTTTAATAGTAGAAATACTAAAATTTGAGCTGTCAAGCTTTAGTTAAACGTCATCATTAATATTGCTACACCCTTTATAGAGACACAGTTGATTTTTGGCTCAAATGCCAAATGAGAAATGACATTAATTCAAGCACATCATGTTATGTCATGTCATGTTAATGTTGACAACTCGTGTTCTTTCACTGGCAAAGGCATTAACTTCAGTTAAATCTTAATCAAAGTAAACATTTGAACTTCTTCTACATATTTACAAAGCAAATATGAAATTATGCTAATTTATGTAGAAATCACGCCCCCACGCCAAATGAATTTTGGCTCCCAACTGAACTCTTCCGCCAACATTTTGATAAATTAATTTCAAATCAAAAATGCGTACAAAATTAATTAAAACAATTTAATTGCACGGCATTTCCGCTCACAAGCCAAACGCCAAGACCGAAATCAAATAATCACAAAAAAAAAAAAATTAGTCAGCGACGAGATAAGCGAGACAAGTGTTTGTTCATGCGCACTCACTCACTCGCACGCACACAGAGCGCTGCAAGCTCAGGTGCAGGTGGGCTCGCATCGCTTGCGTGGGAGTTATTATACACTTGAGTCTGGAGATTTGTGTCTGTATCGAAGACAAACACACTCACTCAGTTTGTCACTCCGTCTGTCCAACCGTCTGTTGTCGAATAGTTTATCGTGGCAGTTTGTGTATTTCCGTTTTGTATGAAATAAAAGGTAATCATAACAATATATTTAATAATAAATTGCAACAAAGTGTAAAAAAACAAAAACAATAAAAACAAACGCTGAGACAGCTTCAACAACAACATCGTCATCATCATTATCATTATCATCATCATCATCAGCAACGCTGTCTGAGTCAAGCGACCGTCTTACGGCTAAGACATTAGCAACAGCGCCCACACACACGCCCCGACTTGAGCTCAATGCGATTCAACTTGTATCGCGACTTGAAAGCAGCGCCAACGCAAAACTGTTAACTTGGCCTAGCTGTCTGTCTGTCCATCCGTCTGTCTGTTGTCTTTCTTTGCTTTACACCGCACTGCTGTTCATCTGCCCTCAACTTTTTAGCTTTCAGCGTCTGCTGTTGCTTGTGATGGCTTTCTCAAGCTTTCTCAAACGACAATACTCACCGACGATTGCAACCAAAAATGGTAACAACGTGTCGTACTTCCTAACCGGGCGATGATAAGCTCTGTGCAGGTTCTTAGCTCTCTTTTGCTCTCTCCTTTACCATAACTTGCTTAGAATAGCATTCATTGCCCTCACCACGTGTCTATGCCCATATTTAGACAAATGCGGCTGCGCGCGATAATTAAAAAGCAAAGCGAGTAGAAATTATTTAAATGCGATAATTTGTTTGTGTTTTGTCTGTTAGTAAGCAAACTTGGCTTTAAGCGTTTGCCGTGTATGTACGCAAATTAGCCAAGGAATAACAATGTGTAAGAATGAGAGAGAAAGAAGCTAAGTAAGCGGCTTAGCGCAACAACAACAACAACATTTGAATGAGCAAACTATGAATAGATTCAAAAGAACCAAAAAAAAAAACAAAACGCAAATCCAGTCCAACAACAAAGCATCATTATTAATAGTAGAAGCCAATAAAAACGTCAAAAGTGACGTTTGCGTTTTTAATTATGGCCTCTTGTGTCATGCCTTCAATTTACGAGGACGGATTACGGTGGTGACGAAAAGCGAAAGGTGGTGCCGAGGGTGATCTTTAAAAATACACAAAGTTGGGGCATTAAAAACATACACACACACACACAGACAGAAACAAAAAACGATTAAGATGTCAGCAAATTATATTCGGACATGTTTACTTTTTGGCATTCGTTCTCACTTTGGTAGTAAATTCGTATAAGAATTTCAACACAAGCACGGCAAAGATTTCCTTTCGTCGAGTCACGACAATTACTCAAAAATTCACTCATTCGCACGCAAATCAAATTAATGTTGCATGCGATAATTTTTTTTCATATTTTTCTTTCAATTTCAAGACGACAGTCTTGGTTTTGTATACAGTTGAACTTTCCTATAATGAAATCACAACAGATCTTAAAATTATTTTACTATACAGAAACAAATTTGACGGAAATATTGACATGAAACTCAATTCGATATCATCACGTTCTTATAAAGTATAAGAACATTGTAAATTTTTGAATATATCCATAGATATAGATACAGGGAAGTTAGAAAAATGTTAGTTTTATATAGGATCGTTTTAGAGGAGTTTTGCATAGTGAATGTAGTTCTAGTAGAATGTTCCTTATAGAGAAGTTTAATACAGAAAAGTCCTTTATAGAGAAATTATATGTAGTTAAATTTGGTATATTAGTTGTCCGTTCTAAAGAAATTCGTTTTAGTTAAATTTTTTATAAAAGTCTGTTGTAGAGATGTTTTGAATAATGTGATACGTTATAGAAAAGTTCGTCATAAAAACTTCGTTCTACAGAAGTTTGTTCGAGAGTAGTTCGTTCTAGAGTAGTTCGACTGTAGTTGATTGCAGCTTGTTGCGTTAAGTTGCTGTTGTTGTTGTTGTTGTTGTCCTTGTCGGCTTAGTTAAAATTGAAACAAGCATGCAAAATTTATAACAGAAAATTATTTAATTTAACTATTGTCATGATTTATGCGAAAACAAAAAACTTAAAAAAAAAAAAAAACATTTTCAAGTATAATTAATCCATTTTATGTATTTCAAAAGTCATACTGTGCCACAAACAAACGACAGACGACAAACGAGGACAAACAGACAGACAGAAACAGAACACGTCATCGCCACATCTCATACGAAATGATCACCGCAGGAAATCTTTCAATTATTATTTGATTATTATTGAAGCATTAAAATTATTTTTTTATTATTATTATTTATTTCCATATATTATTAATTTTTTTCTTTGAAAAAAAAAAAATAATTATAAATATGAAAAATGTAATTGGTTGTATTTTAATTGTTATTAACTGTAAAATTAAACAGATTATTAACGCACCGAAAAATAAGTAAACAAAAACAGCAAATTATTTGATGTAATGGAAAAAAAATCCCTCTGTACAATAAATACACTTCTGCCTCATGATTGACATTATGAATGAAACAATAATGAAGCCAATTTCAACGCCCTCTGCTACACATAGAATTAAAAAAAATGTATAAAAATTATATACCAAAAATAGTATACAATCAATTATCAATTTCAAATAAAATATAATTGATGACTTTCTAAGATTTCGGCAATCATTCTTGCAAATCAAATGCCAAAAATGTATCTTTTATTTGCATGAATATTTTGTGTAAATGTGTGTGTGTGTGAATGTCTGTGTGTATTTAATGTTCAATAAACGAATGTCAAAAGCGTCAAGCAACATAAATAAATTTCAGCAATAAATTTAAATAAAACGAATGCTCCGAAATGTTGTATTAGATCACTGCAACAAACAACACAATAACAAATCCAATAAGAACATATGATGACGAATTGACTCGATTCATGACCGTATTTATGTACATACATACATATGTACGTGAAAGAGATAGCGACAAAAGGCTTAAACTCAAATGAAAACGAAATTGAGCATAAATGAGTGAAAAACGCTCAGAGCAAATGGCTCAAACGCTGCAAATACACAATGAGTAGAAAAGAGATCGAAACACCCACACAAATGAGTGGGAGCAATAACTGGTTTGAGTTAGCTGTTTTCGCTCATTTGTGCGTTGGCGCACGTTGTTTTTCAGCCAGTGGGTTTCTCGGTTTATTGGTCGCTATCATGTTGTTGTTGCTGTTGTTATTGTTTATCATAACAACAAAAGTACGAGTATCTTAAAACGACAGCAACAGTGTTGCTTACTACTTTACGCGATATTTGTTCATTCATCGTTTCAATAGCGCAGCGCACGCTCAACAGCGCAGATCGTTTCTAGATCGCTCGCTCATTCGCTCGGCTCGTTCGTACATACGATTGTTTGTCGTCACAAGTCGCCAACGCAACGCAACGCAACGCAACAACAACAACAATATCTAAATAACATTGAAACTTTGCTTTGAACAGTACGCAAGTGTAGGCCGCAAAGTGTTGCATGTTGGTGGGAGAATTTACTTTGGAATTCAATCGCATAAGCCATTTCACTACAAGTCAAAGTCAAAACGCCTCGTAGTATTTATTTTGAACGCTGCCGGCAGCAAAGAGCAGCCAACAACCAACAGCAACCAGCATCAGCAGCTGAGATCTCAACTGATCAAATCATACACTGGTGGCAGTGCAAATTAGACGCGCACAGCATTCAAACACGAACCGTTGACGAGCACGGCGAAACGTCTCCAAAACACAAACGCACACACACACACACACTCACTAGAACGGCGTGCACGCGTGTGTCCGTCCGTGCGTGCTTTGCTTTTGTACATTCGTGGTTATTGGATACATCGCATTGGCCCGATTGCTTGCCTGCTCGCTCGCGCCGTGGCAACGCATTTGGATATTTTTAGTTCGGAGGAACTCATCACAAAAAAATGAAAAACAAAGATTATTCATAGAGATTCTCCCTGCGTTCGGAAGTGATTTGTTGTTTTTGTTTTTATATGTGGAATGCGCGCAATTTTTTTGCACTCAACTCATCTTTTTCACACAATATTTTGTTGCCGAGTGCGTTTTCCAACTGCGGAAATTTGAAATAAAAAAAAAAAAAAAAAAACATTAAATAAAAATCAAAGTGCCACAAAAAACAACTGACGCCGGTTTGTGTTGTTGTTTTTGTTGTTAATATTGCTCTCGGATATCGCGCTTTAATTGAGAAAAATATATACATATATCAAAACTATGTGAAAATTGTACACATGAACTTCATTTAAAAAATCAACAAATTAAAATAAAACAAGTTTTTTATGAAATCCAAAAAAAAAAATTAATAACAAACACGGAAATTATCTTTAAAAAAATACAAAAAATTTTTCAAGTGTAGACAAATTATTCATAATCGACAAAAGTATATTTCTTTTTGAGTATGAAATATGTATGAACAAATTGGCTGCTCGAAGAAGTGACTAATTAGACGAGTTCCTAAGAAACAAGCTGGAGTCACTGATATGAAACAAATTCTAATAAGAATTGTTGACGCGTTTGTGTTATGATTGTTTTTATTGTACGTGAGCGCAAATTGACTACAAGAATTTAATGAGAAAACAAAAATATATGTGCTCAACTCTGATATCATAAACTAAATTAAAGAAGTCGTGAAAATAAAAACAAATTTGAACGAATTAAAAAAAAAAAATTAAAAAATTAACAAACCAGAAACAAACAAAAAAAAAACATAAAACCAGAATTTGATTACTTAAAGCAACGACAGTGATAAAAAAAAGAATAAAAATAAATAAATAAAAAAAAAACTATTTCCATTTTGGCGTTTGCGGCCGCCGACGAGATTCGAATTGAAAAAGGTAAATATTGAATTCATATTAAAAACAAATATTTTTGTTTAATGAATGTTATTTGAAAAAGTGAAACCGGTCTGTCGTTCAGTCAGACAAACACAACTTAAAATGAAGTCAAAACCAATGTCGTCATTTTGCAGTATTATTAATTCAAACAATAATTTAATGTCTGGGCCAACAAGAATTATTTGATTAATCACAAAACACTTCACTTTGCGTCAATATTTAGTGATTTAATGCATAATGTCTTGAAAGTATTAAAAATGCGCCTATGTTGCACAGAGCTTTACAACACATAAGACAATTTAGTTTTACATTGTTCATAGACTTTAAACAACTCATTTGCCTTATGTCGCTATGTGCTAATATATAACATAGGAGTACTTTATGTTAAAAAAAAATTAAAATTTAAAATTTCAAGCAATTTGCAAAAGATAAACATTGTTTGACTAAAACAAAAAAACGTTAGAATAATTGTAATTTATATAAACATTGCAAAAATCACGCAGACAATTTTCATTTCAAATTTCATAAACTCAAATTGAGCCAAAATGAAAATGAAAACACATTTTAGTCTAAATATCCCATAAGAATAAACGCAACAAATAAAACATGTAATGCAGACAGTACTAAAAACACACGAGCACATGAAAAACATGCACGAGAAATAAAACAAAAACAAAAAAAAAAAGCACAACAACAACGCAAACGAAAATATATCAAAATCAGATCAAAACGAATCAAAACAGCGGCAGCGCTGCTAAAAATAACGAAACAAAAAAAAAAAACTATAAAAGAAAAACAGACAAAAGCAAAGCGATACAATTGGAAGTTTTCTGTCTTCTTCTTGCTCGCTGTCGCTGTTGGGCTGAAAATCTGCAGCATAAAATTTCAAGGAGCAAGCGAAAACACAACAGCAAAAGAGCATTGACAATACAGTTATAATATTTTGTTGTTGTTGTTGTGTTCATTATTTATTGTTACTCACGCCTCCTTTGAGTTTTAGGTCTTTGCTAATAATAATAAGAAGAAGATCAAAATAAACGCAGAGCAAATTTAAAAACCCATGAAAAAAAAAACAATAAAATAAAAAAATAAACTAATTTTAGACAAAATCATAGCAAGAGCAACTGACTATATATGAACCAGTAAGGATTGGAGTCGACAGTACTCGACTTCGACATACCCTGTACCTTCAATTAGTAACGTCTGTTGTAGGGCGTTGCCCCGCCCACTTTTTAATCGAAACATATTTCCTTTCTATTCAATATCATACCTACTAATTTTTGCTCTTCTAGACCAATTCGTTACAGAGACATAACGGTTTTCTATTTCGGTTATATGTGGGCGTGGTTACGCCCATTTTATATTTGAATCTTACTATACTCCATCCCAATAGCATACATGCAAAGTTTCATTCTTGTAGGTTGTATGGTTCTTGAGATATGAGCGTTTGAAATTTTTACTATATAGGGGCGTGGTCACGCCCATTTTTTTGTTTTTTCTTATTGAGAGTTGAGTCAGCTATATACACACCAAATTTGGTGTTCCTATCACAAAAGACAACGCAGAAAATACGACTTTTGTACTATTTTACCCGAGGTAGCTTCAGTCATTTGCCCCTCACCCCTAAACTAACTCAAAAAGGGGGAAAACAAAATAAACTTGATCTGCGTAATGAATCACAGAATCGAACTGCGAAGAGCTTTTGGTCCTATCTATTATAGTTTCCGAGATCGACGCGTTCATACAGACAGACGGACGGACGGACAGACGGACGGACAGACGGACGGACGGACATGGCTAAATCGACTTCTCTTTCGATACTGATCAAGAATATATATACTTTGTATAGTCGGAGATGTCTCCTTTAAGGTGTTACATACATTGTCGACGTGCACAAAACTAATATACCCTTGTACCATAAGGTACAGGGTATAAAAAGTATGCTTTATTTTCAACACAGACTGCTGGACGGACGGTGGAACCAATATACAAATAAACTGAGTAAGGGACAGACAGACAACGTTCACTTGATATTCATGTTAGTGCATGCCACACCTCCTCGTTGCGCTTGTCTGGCTAATGTCTTTGTGTCTGTTGGCCTGCCTGCCTGTCTGTCCGTCTGTTTGTCTGTCTGTCTGCTCACATGCAGACAAGCGTGAAGCGTTAAACGAAGAAGAGTTCTAAATTTAATGCTTCAGCTCCAACTAAGAATGCATGCACAACGCAATGGTACACCATGATTTTTGATGTGCCAAGGGGGGGGGGGTATTGGAAAAAAGTTTATGCAGTGTGAATGCTCTTGATTGCAAATTGAAGAATCCCAAAAAAAAATAAATAAATAAATAAACAATACATATTCAAGTGCACTTAGCGCCAACAACGGCGTTTCTCATCTTCATCTGCTTGTTCATCATCATCATTAATAAGAGCCTAGTCTTCTTCCACATGAACGTCTTCATTGTTACATTTTTGTGCAATATCAAATGCAACCGTGCGTTCCGTTCACCCCCAACCCCCTTGCTGGCAAATGCAACATTGTACGCCACTCAATTGTAATTTCGTTGTTGGTCTTGCTTCGGTCAATGCATTAATTTACAGCTGTAACAGCAGCAGACGCCGCCATGCCAGTCGTACGTCCGAAGCACTCTTTCAGTATTGTCTGCTGCTATGACCCACCGCCCGCCAACATGACGAAGTCATTACGTTCGCTTCCGTTGCGGCATGCTGCGTAGGTGCATGCGCTTCGATTGTTTTCCGTTAATGCGATTTAAAATGCAGTTTGATTGCGTATCGATTGCCGGAATTAGAACGAGAACATACATGCATGCATATGTGTGGGTTTGCGGCTTAATTAGTTTGTTTGCGGCCGTCAGACGGACGGACAGGCAGACAGACAGACAAGAAGGCGGCAAGCGGCAGTGCTTGACCCAGAATTTGCTGCCCACATGAATTTGGCACTTTCACCCAACGCCTACCATGTGTACCATGACACGCCCACTAGTTTAAGCTTTAATAAACAACAACAACAAACACAGTGATAATAATAAAGTGAGCTTACGTTTTTCAACAAAATTTTCGCTTATCAATCAGTAAATTAAACAATAAACTTTGCGATAATCAGCTAAAATGCTTCCTGCGCTGCTTCCTGAAGAGTTGCGCTAAGCTGTGTTGAGCTGAGCTTGTGCTGGTGCTGAAGAGTTTGCCACCACATCCTTGTGCGCTTCCGTTTCCATGCACCGCACGACGTCCACCACTTCCGGCAGCGCCATATTTGTTTAGCTTCAGCTTCACACACCAACGTTGCTTTTACCAACACTGACTAACTGACTGCCTGACGGCCTGACATGCTCATGCATGTTTATGCTTGTTCACAGCGCTGTGTTTTCGCTACTTGAATGTAGTTGTAGCTTAATTTTCATACCTCTTTTTCACTCTCTCTCTCTGTCTCTCACTCTTTCTGTCTTGTTTTCTTATTTTTAATCACGTGCAATTTGTTTGCGCCTGGCAGCCATTTTTTGTTGGTGGTATTTGACTGCCTGCTTGCCACCCACAAGTTAGCAACAAGTCTGTGCATGCAAAGTCTTCGTTTTAATTATGCTGTCGCCGTCACTGTTGCCGTCGACGTCGCTGCTGCACGCTTGCTCAACTTGCTCACACACACTTCAACTTCTGCCGTCCTTGTCACTTTTTGTTTTTATAATTTTTTTTTTTTCCTACACTTTTGCTCATTTTGTTTTTTTGGTATTTGTTGTTGTTGTTTTTCATTTTGTTGCAGCTATACTGCTTATTGAAATTGCGCAAACAGAATCGTAAAGCTCAGCAGGAAAATTAGAAAATTTTCTAAACAAGCTAACAACAACAACAACAACTTTTTGGCAACGCTTGTCAGACGCATTAACAGCTTGCAACGCTTGAAGTTGAATTGAGTTAAGCTTAAGTTTGTCTTGAGTTCAGTTCAGTTGCGTTGCGTTGGCAGACTGCATAAATGTTAACAGAACTGAAAATGACGACTGGTAAACGTTTTTGGACAAAATATGAGACCACTCTGGCAATGAGCACACAACAACAACAACAACACGATTAAGAATAGCGAGACAAGCAAGGTAACACCCAATTTGGCAGAGTGAACTGAATTGTCCATTTAAGTGTTTGGCAAGTTTGTTGTCTCAACGCTGAAATCTAATAAGAACAAAACAACAACAACAACAGCAACGGGCAACGGCCAACAAGCCATCATCAGTGACGACAGCAGTCGAGAGTTAAATCGACTCAAGTCGTTTTAGATTACACACACATTCCAAAGCTGATGCTGTTGTTGTTGCTGCTGCTGCTGAGATTGAAGCTACAGCTCATAATGATGAGCAAAACCAACGCTGATGAAATCCCGCAAGGGCAATATGACTGACGAACGGCAAGGCAACAGTCAATTGTTGTTGTTACAATGCTTTTCGAAATGTATAAGTTGATGACGTTTTGCAGCCATCATCATTGTCGACGTCGACGTCGTTGGCAACAATCAAGCGATCAAATAACAAAAAAATGTAATCCAAATCTTGCATGTAAATAGGTTTATTAGTACTGTTGTTGTTGTTGAGCATGGTATTGATGCTGTTGTGTAGTTTTTTGCACTTTCGCATATTCATATACTACATACAACCGCAAGCGAAGCAAATTAAAAAAATTGTTATAAAATAAAAATGTGTTGCTCAATTGGTATGAAATGCAAGCTTAGAAGTGCAATTGTTTTTAATTCCAATACCTGTAACTTTCACACACTTCGCACACACACAGAACTGTGTAAAATCTAATAAAAACGTTAAAATCAAAATGGCGTCCTTCAAACGACTTCGTCCGATGTTGACAACTCTACGTTGACTATGAGAAACTTTGAAACTTTGCGCAAATTGCTGCAAGTGAAAAAAATAAATAAAAATAAATAAATAAAAGCAACAACAACAAGAAAAAAATCATGAGAAATCGAGTACACAACAAATTGCCAAGTGCAAAATCCACCTTGACTCGGCCATTTAAGGATTAAGCACTGCAAGCAATTTGCGCAACAAGCGCGTTTTTGGCATTGATTTGGCACAAATGCATGCCAATTGATTGGCACAACCATTCATTTATTTGTTTCCTTTTTATTTCAACAATTGCGTCTTGCAAACAAAAATTGTTGTTCTTGTTGTTGTTTGTTGTTGTGTAATGCGTTGTGCTCAGCTCAACAAAGTGGGCTGGGCACTTGCACCCAAAATCAAAATGCAACGCTTCAATAAATTTTATGACCAGAAGTAGTCAAAAAATTACGAAAAATAACAATACAAGATTTGTTTTTAATCGAATTCCAAGCCCAGCAGCGCACAAAACAACACCAATAAGAAGCATACGAAGAAGAAGTAGAAGAAGCAGTCAAAGTTGACGACAAATGTCAGAACAACTGACTAACTGACTGACAGACTGGCTTAGTGAGTGTGTAAGTTATAGACTGAATTGAACTGAGGCGAATTGATTGAATGACTGTGAGAAAAAGGTGGCATAGGTGGAAACCCATTTTTACGGCATTTGATTATGGATTCGTTTCGGTTAACGATTTTTCGGGAAGTCTTCTTGTGACATCTGCTGCCTCTGTGGTTCAGTGTCATGCTTCAATGCCGTTGTCTGAAGGGGTCGGCCGTAGTGTAAGCGCATGTGGGCGTGTGTGTGTGTGAGTATATTAGAAAACGAAATAAAAGTTAATAGTTTGTGAAATTCTTTAATTACTGACAAATGACAAATTTCAACGAGTTGGGCAACAAAGTTAAACGAATTAGATACATGATTGAATGACATAGTTGCGTTCCTATTTTTTTCTTAATTTTATTTATTAGCCAAAGTGATGTCGCAACATTATTTATAGCACATTTTCGTCAATTGCTAACGTTCTGCATGAATGAAGAAGAATAAGAAACGAAAAGTCACAGTAATAGAAAAAAAAAACAATTTTTCATGTTTGTTTTTATTTTTTCTTTGTCAGATGAAATCGAACACTTACGAGCTGCACAACTACGCGGCCACACTGACACCAAACATCATCAGTAGCAGCATGAAGACAACAGCGAAAGCAAAGAAGGACAACACGACAACGGAAACGGCGTCAAAGTCGAACAGTCGACGCAGCGAGAAGTATTCGCTGCGACAGCGTCAGAAACGGCGTAATGCGCGCACGCAACTGGAGGAGCTCAGTTATGATGGCACGGGGGCGTCGCTATTGAACTCTAGCAGCGATCAGAGCTCCAGCGTGGGCAATGACGGTGCACAGCAGCAGCAGCAGCAAAGGCGACAGAAGTCAAGTGCGACACTCAAAGGTACAACAACAATAGCTCAGGCGGCAAAAGCAAACAGCACATCGACAACAACAACAACAGCAACAACAACATCCAAGTCCAAAACGAAGGCCGCGCCACTGAGCAAATATCGACGCAAGACAGCGAATGCGCGCGAACGCACGCGCATGCGCGAAATCAACTCCGCCTTCGAGAATCTGCGGCATTGTGTGCCACAACCGATTACCGGCGACGAAGCGGCCAACACCAACGAGAAACTGACCAAGATAACAACGTTGCGTCTGGCCATGAAATATATCGGCCTTCTCAGCGAAGCGCTTACAAATCCCGGCTTTGAGACAGATTTCTTGTTGGAATGCCTACACGATAGCAGTGAAAGACAACGCCAAGAACGTGCACAAGACGAGGCGCTCGTTGTTGGCATTGAGGCCAATGCGTGTGCGTTGTTGAGCAGCAAAGCGCCACAGCAGCAGAGCAAACAACAGACCAAGTCCAAAACGAAAGCTTCAAGGTCAAAGTCATCGACAACAACAACGACGACGACAACGACGACGCCAACAAAACGTCAGACAGCCTCGCAGTTGAAGAAACAAATGCAGCAACAGGCTAAGAAGCAACGGCTGACCATCAGTTCGCCCGAGTCAGCCTACAGCGGTTCGTCTATTGGCAGTGGTTCGCCTTCTTCGGCATGTTATTCGAGTTCAACGTCGCCAAGCTCAGCATACGCCTCGGCACTCTCTACACACTCTACGCCGCCCATTATAAGCTTCAGCAACTCCTCGGCCAGCACCAGTCCGCTCTACAACAATGCAACCAATTTACTTGATGTGGATATTGATGTCGATGTGGCTACCAATGCGCTCGAATTAAATACACTACTGCTCGAGTCCGATGGCGAGTCACTGCATCTATCCGAGCATTGCCTTAGTCCAATGCAGGCTCGCAGTTATAGCGGCCTACTTGACAACCCAATACCGGCGCTATCAACACAACCAACAACATCGTCACTTGGCAGTGGCGACATATCAATGACATCCTGCCCGCTAGAGCAGCCCGACGTTGAGCTTAGCTTGCGTCTATTGGACTCGGTATCAAACAATGCGCATACATTCGACTTTGCCAACGATCCACAACAACCCTCGTCCTGCATCAGTCCGCTGGCGACTCTGGACGGTTTCAATCCCTTTGGCGATCTACTACACACGGACTTTACGGAACACACACCGCTGGATCTGTTCCTCACATGACGTGGGACTTTATTAGTTTAAAATTTTTGTTTCGTTTCGCATTTCCTAGCACGTAAGCAACTAACCTAACCTCACTTTGAAACCACTGACCACAACAGACCATAACGGCACAGGCTACAACTGACCGTATGAAGTTAACGAATTCATTGTGTCATATTATAACCGAATAATACTGATGAAGTACTCATGCTAAGCTAAGAATGACTAATAAGAAACCTGATTGGGGAATAAAGACAAAAGCAGTAAAATCTGCGGCTGTCTCTTGTTTCGTTTCTTGAACTGGAAAAGTTTATCTAATCTAAGCACCCTCACCGTAATCTGTAAATAAAAGTTGACTCTTTGTAGTATCAAATCGATTCAGCAATTTTTTTAAAAACTTAAATTTGTCGTTACAAAATGTCAAAGTCCGGGAACGTCTATCCAGAAGCATATGAACAATGCAAAGGGTTCATATTATCTGACCAACAGTTGCTTGAAGTAATGAATCGTTTAACTAAAGAACTAGAAATGGGTTTGTCCAGACAGACGCATGAACGTGCAACAGTCAAGTGCCATGTAACTTATGTGCCAGAACTGCCTACGGGCAATGAGCGAGGTCGATTTTTAGCACTCGACATGAGTGGTAGAACATTTCGCATCGTTATGGTAACGCTGAACAGTCAAACGGATGTGCAGACTGTATCCAAGAACTTTTTGCTCACTGAATCCTTGGTCAAAGGTCCTATCGAAGAGTTATTTGATCACATGGTGGAACAATTAGAAATATTCATATCGGAACAAAAATTGGAAAGGACAAAGTTACCAATGTGTTTTACGTTCTCCTACCCTGTAAAAATGAATAGCATCGCCTCAGGCAAACTGCTGCACTGGAAGAAGGGCATCGAATGCAGCGGTCTCGTTGGTAACGATGTAGTTCAAAAGTTGCAGGAGTCAATCGGACGTCGGGATCATCTCAAAGTTCATGTTGTTGCGTTAATTAATGACACAACGGGCACACTGGTGTCCTGTGCATGGAATCACCATAACTGTTGCATCGGCCTGGTCGTTGGCTCTGGCTGCAATGCTTGCTATGTTGAAAAGAGAATTAATGCCGAAATGTTTGAAGGTGTTAGCAATAAGCCGAACATGCTTATCAATACAGAGTGGAGCAACTTCGGCGACAATGGTGTGATTGATTTTGTACGCACGAAATACGATAAAATCGTTGGGCAACTATTGCCGACACCCGGCCATCATGTGTTCGATAAGTGTGTCGCAGCCAAGGGTCTTGGCGAATTAATACGTCAAGTAATAATCGACCTGATGCAGACCGGCGTTCTCTTTCATGGACAAAGCTCCGAGTTATTAAATACTATTGGTTCATTCCAGTCAAAACACCTTACACAAGTGGCTTCAGATACTCCCGGTTCATTCCGAAATCTCGAACGCATCTTGCATGATTTTAGCATTGTTAACAGTTCTGAAAAAGATCTGGCGACAGTGCATTACATATGCGAAGTAATTTCAACGCGTTCAGCGAATCTCGTGGCCGCCGGTCTGGCATGCCTTATTAAAAAAATGAATAAGAAGGATGTTACGATTGGCGTGGACGGTAACTTGTATCGATTCCATCCACACTATCATAATCGATTGATGAGCTGCTTGAAACGTTTGCTACCATCGGATATTAATTTCAAGCTAGTGTCCGCTGAAGACGGAGCAGGTCGAGGATCTGCACTTGTCGCTGCTCTATCCGCTGAAGGCCGAAAATATAAGCACTAGCTTTTCGTGCAAATTGTTTAAAATTCAAACAATTTTTAATAGTGATAGTTTTACAAATCAAATTGAAATGGACTTAATACCCCATGTAAAACAGCTATATAAATTTTGTTGTTTAAAGAAATTCGAAACTTCTGCAAATTCTCCATAAATTATCTTAAAATATGTATGTTATGATTCGTTTTTCACTCCCAAAAAAATTGTAGTTATAAATATTATCAACAAAATTTTGACAGTATGATAAAAGCAAATCGTGGCTTTATGTCATCATTTTATCTTCAAAGAACTATCTCAAATATAATACTTTCAAGTCAAAATTTGTTGCACAAAAATGCGGTTTCTAAAGTGCGACGATACACAATGGGAGACCCCGCCAAGCTTTACCCCGAAGCATATAAAATTTGCAAAAAATTCGTGGTGTCTGACGAACAAATGGTAGAGGTCATGAATCGCATGAGAAAGGAAATAGACATTGGTCTAGCCCGTGCCACGAACCCGTTAGCAACGATCAAATGCTGGATCACCTACGTCCAGCAAACGCCTACGGGCAAAGAACGTGGAAAATATTTAGCGCTTGATTTAGGTGGTACCCACTTTCGAGTAATTATGGTAACATTAAACAGCGAATCGGATGTACAAATGATTTCCAAAAAATATGTGCTTTCTAAAACATTGGTGAGGGGCCCGGGTAAAGCGCTCTTTGATCACATCGCTGAGTGTCTGGAATTGTTTGTAAAGGAAAACAAATTAGAAGCCGAAATGCTACCACTGGGCTTTACTTTTTCATTTCCTGTGCAACAATTAAGTCTAGCTCATGGCACACTAGTGAAATGGACGAAGGGCTTCAACTGTTCGGACGTGGTAGGCATGGACGTGGTACAGTTGCTGTCAGAGGCCATCGCTCGCCGTGGCAACTTAAAAATCAATATTGTCGCATTGCTCAATGACACGACTGGAACGCTTATGTCCTGCGCCTGGAAGGATCGCAACTGTCGCATCGGCTTAATAGTTGGCACCGGCTGCAATGCTTGCTACATTGAAGATGTATCCAAAGTTGAAATGTTCGATGGCAAAAACAACCGTCCTTACATGATCATTAACTGCGAGTGGGGCGCATTCGGCGACAATGGCGTGCTCGACTTTATACGTACTGATTACGATAAAAAAGTTGATTCGCAGACATTAAATGTTGGTCGCCAACTGTACGAAAAATGCACCTCAGGCATGTACCTCGGCGAGCTTGTTCGCCTCATTATAGTTGATTTGATGCAAATGAACGTGATTTTCGTAGGTCAAGAAGCTGATCGCATAAATACCAAATGGAAATTCTCTACAAAGTATATATCCGAGATAGAGAAAGATACACCCGGCGTTTACAAAAATGTCCAAATTGTCATGGATAGTTTCGGCATAAAGAGCGAAAGTGAAAAAGAATTGGCTACTGTTCATTACATCTGCGAAACAATTTCGAAGCGTTCGGCTTGCTTGGTTGCCGCGGGTCTGTCGTGTTTAACCAATAAAATGGGTTTCAAAGATATTACCATTGGCGTTGATGGCGGCGTGTATCGCAAACACCCACACTACCACAATCTGCTAACGGCCTCTATGAAGAATCTTATACCACCGGATATCAAGAACCAGTTGATACGTTCCGAGGATGGATCCGGTCGTGGCGCGGCACTTATTGCTGCTGTCGCTGTTTACGAGCAACTCAAAAACTCTCGGTAACAATTTATAAAATCTGAATCTATATTAAAACCTATAGATTGAATTAATTATTTATTATTATAATTGTAACGTCATTACTTACTTTATATGGTCGTAAAAGAGTAGTGATCTTGTTTAGCCTTCAGTTGAACGTCAAACAAATTTTAGAAATGTGTTTATAATAATTTTGATAATAAATTTTACAAAAGTTAATTTTGGCCATTATAAAAAAAAATATTTTTTGGAAAATTTATTTGTAAATTCAAAATTTGGAACCAAATTTAAGGCTTATAAGTGCATCCTAGAATTTAAGATATAAGAACATGACGAGTCCTGAAGAACTCTATCCAGAAGCTTATAAAATATGTAAAAAATTCTATGTGTCCGATACGCGAATGGTGGAAATAATGAACCTCCTGCGGAAGGATATAGAAAAAGGCTTGGCCAAGGCCACACATCCTACATCAATTGTTAAGTGCTTCGTTACATACGTGCAAGACATGCCCTCAGGAAAAGAGCGTGGCTCTTTCTTAGCACTTGACTTGGGCGGCACCAATTTTCGTGTACTCATGGTGACTTTGATTAGTGAAGGCGATGTCCGAACGGTTTCGAAGAGCTACGTTGTCAGTCCATCGTTAATGGAGGGCCCAGGCACAGAACTGTTTGACCATATAGCGGAATGTTTGTACAGTTTTGTAAACGATCACAATGTTCAAAACGATATGCTGCCGTTGGGCTTTACATTCTCTTTTCCGGTTAAACAAATTGGCCTAACCCGAGGTACATTAGTGGCGTGGACGAAAGGATTTAGCTGTGCCGGTGTCGTGAACGAAGACGTTGTTCGTTTGCTAAAGGAAGCCATCGCACGTCATGGCAACTTGAGAATTAATATTGTCGCGTTGCTCAACGACACGACAGGTACTCTGATGTCGTGCGCCTGGAAGCATTTAAATTGCCGTATCGGCGCAATCATCGGTACCGGATCGAATGCTTGCTATGTGGAGAAGGTGACCAATGCAGAGATGTTTGACGGCGACAAAAGCAAACCATATGTAATTATCAACTGCGAATGGGGTGCGTTCGGTGACAATGGTACGCTCGAATTTATTCGAAATGATTATGACAGAAAAATAGACAAGGATTCTGTTAATCCAGGACACCAACTGTTTGAGAAATGCATTTCCGGAATGTACCTTGGCGAAATGGTGCGTCTTATCATAGTTGACCTCATGGAAGCAGGTGTGATATTTGAGGGTCAAGACTCCGAGCGACTAAAAATTCATGGAAAATTTGACACAAAGTACATATCAGAGGTAGAAAACGATCAAATCGGCACGTTTAACAGCGGCAAAATGGTTATGGATCGTTTCGGCATCAGAAGTAATAATGATAACGATTTTGGTATGCTTCGTTACATCTGCGAAGTTGTCTCAACGCGTTCGGCACGCCTAGTGGCGGCAGGCTTGGCGTGTCTGACTAATAAAATGGAGTTCGAGGATATCGTGATCGGCATCGATGGTGGTGTTTACCGATTCCATCCGCATTACCACAACTTAATGACATCTGCAATGAAAAAGTTGGTCGACCCAAATAAAACATTCCAAACGGTGGCATCCGACGATGGCTCCGGTCGTGGTGCTGCTCTTATTGCAGCCGTCTCCAATGAAAGTCGTCTAGCTGGAGTGTCTGGTGCAAATTCGATAGCTAGCCCAACTAGAACATTATTTAAAGAAAGTTCTGAATGTGACTGCAAATAAGAGACAAGAGTCTTTTAATTTCAATGATTTCCAATCAGATTTCCTAGAACATAATGGATTATAAAATTAATTAACATTGTACACAACGGTTTAAATGGATAGAAGTAAAAGAAGGACAAATCTAAAAATTAAAATATTTGGCCGTTACAGTCTCTAAACAATCATTATATTCATATTTAACTAAACTATTTTGCCTCAAACATAGCGTATTACCTAGCAGACATAAGGCAGATAGCACTTTTGGCAAGCTTTATCTGCTTCCCGCTTTTTTTTTTAACCATTCACAACTATATTAGTATTAAAATGCCGTCAATCTTTGGATAATGGGCTTTGATTGCAGCATTTTACCGTTGAAAAAATTCGACAACAACTCATGGGGTAGTCACCCACATTGACCTGACCCAACTGCCCATGTAACTGGAAGCGACATTAAGCCACTACATTTTCTTCCCGCTCTAGAAGCAATTGTACAATTTTCGACGCAATAGCGTCTTTCTTTGACACGAAAACACAATGACACATGTTTTCAAAACATCGATGTCATCGAAAATTTTTAAACACATCTCTGATTATTCAATTTAACAGCTGTCAGCCCAGTTAGCCTTTATTCGGGATAGGTTTCACCTATGTCACAATGTATTCGGTGCAGACAAGTGCGCACCTGATTCTTGGTATTCGTTTCGCGAAACGACTGGCGTTACATTGGTTTGACCTAAGTCGCCGTATGTTCGCTCCTGACAAAGGAGATACTCCCATTTTGTTGTATTTTCTAATGGGGCCCCTCTCTTCCTCTTTCTTGGTCTTATACAAAATTTTTTGAACTGCCGCACATTTTATTTTAATTAAATGGATAAAGTAGATCGCAGCAATAATCTACGGCCGCTGGCTAACGGCGATGCCAAGGATGACGTCAAAACCCCGTTTCTCATAGGTGTTGCAGGTGGTACCGCCAGCGGAAAGTCAAGTGAGAAATTGCTCAACAAAAATGTTGCACACATGAACTTATTTTTCCACTAACAATCTTTTAGCTGTTTGCAAAAAGATTATGGAACAACTTGGACAGGACAGCATGGATCAAACGCAGCGACAGGTGGTGTATGTACTGCAACTATGGTCGTCGGCAGTTTAATTGCATTAATTTCCACTTCTTTGCAGCGCCATCAGCCAGGACAGCTTCTACCGTGAACTAACGCCAGCCGAAAAAGTAAAAGCACAAAAGGGCCTTTTTAATTTCGATCATCCAGATGCATTCAATGAAGAGCTAATGTTCGAAACATTGCAATGTATATTAAAGGGCAACAAAGTGAAAATTCCCAGTTACGACTACCGCACCAATTCGCTGTAAGATAAGCAATACTATGTGTTTTTCGCAATATACTCTATGACCTGATTACTGATTATAATTTACATGTATATAGGGACTACGAGAACATGCTGGTCATTTACCCTGCGGATGTAGTGGTCTTCGAGGGAATACTGGTCTTTTATTTTCCGAAAATCCGCGATCTTTTCCACATGAAACTCTTTGTAGACACGGATTCTGATACAAGATTGGCGCGTCGTGGTGAGTAAGAAATTGTAATTTTGAAAATAACAAGTTTCCCAATTCTAAGCTTGTCTAATTGTTTTGGCTTTGCAGTGCCACGTGACATTAATGAACGTGGTCGTGATTTGGACGCGGTGCTCACACAGTACATGACCTTTGTGAAGCCTGCCTTTGAGGAATTCTGCTCACCAGTAAGCACACCACTTGATACATATATTTAAGCATTCTCATATGACACATGCACTGATTTATTTCCAGACAAAGAAATTCGCAGATGTGATCATACCACGCGGCGCCGACAACACAGGTTAGTTTGCAACACGCCCCTTCAAATGCCCCAACCCGCTTTGAGCTTATCAGTTTACTTTCGTTCTGTTTATTTGCGTTCCTAGCAAAGTAGTATTTAGTTGCATACAATTCTATACTCTTTAAGTACTCGGGTTTCTAGCTTCTTTTAGTGTTTGTTGAATCACTAATTTAATTTTTCTTTAACATTTTGGTTCTTTTAAGTGATTTAACATGTACTTGTTGTTTTTTCTCTGAATCTTATACTACTTTTATCAACTTCTGCTTTGTTCGTTTAATTTTTTTTTTTTTTTTTTCAAAATTTTAGTGCTTGATTTTCCATATTGTTTTTCGTTTCTGTTGTTTATTGTATTTCTTGCAGTTGCGATTGATCTCATTGTTCATCATATTGGAGAAATACTTAGACCCGGCGGCAGCACTAATAACCTTAACGTTGTAACCACCGCACACAACACACTCCAATATGCGGCGGCAGGCATGAAGCGCGAACATTAAAAAAAACGAAAACGCTTTTTTTTAACAAGGAAATGATGCAACACCAAAAAAAAAAAAAAACAAAAACAAAACAAACAAGAATCAAAACTTAGTGCAGCAACGTCTTGAAACAAAGTCAAATAGCCACAGCACTCTCACGAAACTAACAAAATATCTAACTAGCTTAAGCCTAAAATTCTCCCAATATTCGTTTAATTCTAAGTTTCAACTGTTTTACTTACCTAATGATCGATTTTAATGATATGTCTAAGCGTTTCGAAAGAGTTATAAAAAGTTATATGTTGTTATTTAACATTTAATCTTTTGCTGTGCGGGCCGCCAAATGCCAACTAACTTTGCAACGATAACGCACTCACAACGCGTTGACTAAACTCTAAATTAACTTAAAAATAATTACAGACACAAAATTTTATTAAACTTAATTTAAATTATTAAGAAACTCAGTGACAAAGTCATAGACTTTACGCATAAAATTCACTATGGAAACGCGCTTACTTTCGCATCCTGTCACACTTTTACTCTGTCTAATCCAATTTCCAAGTCAACGCACTTTTGCGGTGTAATAATTTTAATGGTATATTTCTTTGTTGTACTTGCATTTCTAAAAAAAAAACAAAATACGTTAATATATAAATATCAATTAAAAAAAGTACAAAATATCTGAACAGATTTTAATCGAAATTTACACCCAAACATTAATATTAGTAGTGATGCAGGCAACGAAACACGTTCGCCATACGAGTAGTTTGCTTGCACCTCTAATACATAATGCATACATACATTACGTAACGTAATGTAAAGCAACGCAACGTAAAATATTGAAAACGCACACTTTTGTATATTACTTACAAATGTATGGGCAAGCGGCGACGGCGATAGCGGCGGCTGTACGTGAGTATTGATTAACGTAAACGAAATAACGTTAAGGTAAGCGAGCTTTTGTTAGTGGTTTTTAATTACGATAATTGCTAATTGTGGTAATAATTGAAATTTTATTGAACACTAATTGAGCGTCCGCCCACTTGTTTGACACACACACTTATCATTTGTCTCTACTGCTCTCTCTCCCTTTGCAGTCGCCATCGATCTCATCGTCCAGCACATACGTGACTTTCTCAATAATCGCTCACGTCACGGCTCTGCCAGCAACATTGCACTCTATGTAAATCTGGAAGTTGCAGCGACATCTTCGAGCGCCAACGAAGGTAGGCTGTCGGAGTTGACTGCTGCTACCAATCATGGCATACCTGCACGGCCTCACTGATACTGAATGAATGTTCTAACATTTCGTGTCGTTCTTTCATTATTTTGTACGTTATGTCGGCACCGATATTTAACTAGCTAACCAATACCACTTCTACTACTACTATTACTACCACCAATGTAACCATGAACGCCTCTACCAAACAAACTCGTACATCAACTGTTTTAGTTGGCTGTATTTTATGTTTTAACTGGCTAGATTCTTAAAGTTTTAACCATTTGCATTTTTTTGTACGTATAAGATCCTAGCACCTACACCGCTATACGTCGTTTCTCAACGCTCTGCAAGGAGCTAACCATGCAGGACAATTTCTTCTTTGAACGCAACCAGAATCTGATGCATCACTAGTGAGAGACGGGAAGATCGTTATCTCGGTCACGCACTTCGGTGATGCCGCGCACTGTAGGGTACAAAAAAAAGAGGTTACATTTCAACTATGTAATCGTTTATGCAATCGATATTTTAACAATGTAATTATGTAACTACAAGTAATAAACCAAAATATAATCAGGTCAGTTCATTTGCACTTGTACATTATGTTGATTTTGCGTACATCGCCCTTAGAAAGGCCTGTACGCTGGCCCATCAGTCTCGCCTCAGGCGTTTGACGTAGTGCCTTCAATGTTGCTTTGCCATTCTTCGAGAAACTCGTCGGCGAATAATGCATCACGCTGGCGTAATCGTAAATCACACCATAACCATTGACTACTTTCGGACTGGACTTTTCAAAATTCACCAACATCTCCGGCTTAACGTTCTCGTTGAGCACCTTAACGTATTCGTCACGCTCGTAACGGTTCTGCTCGTGAAAGAAACCCAATGCATGCATTAACTCATGTATAGCAGTGCCATACTTTCGAAGGCAGTTGGGCGCTTGCAGATTCACCTGCTGACGACCGCCTAAACGGCCAACACTGGACCAGCAACCAGACTTTTCGCTCACAATCGAAATGTAATCGCTCTCCTTTGTACGAGGCTTAAAGCGCACACAGGTCTTGGCGTGGTACTCCGCGAAGGCGTGCTCAATAACCGCCAACTCCTGGGATGTGAACTTGCCTTTGATCTCGTAGGGCACAATGCCGCCAGGCCAACGTGAACTTGTCGCTATAATGCCATTGCGTGCCGCATCCGAACTCAGTGGTATGAGAATGTCCCCTTCAAAATAAGTGCCAAGTTCCTCGGGATTTTGTTCCAAATTTTGACTCATCGACGAAACTAATACGCCCGTAGTTTTAACGTCTGGTTCACCATAGATTTCATCACCATAGGCGCTTAAATCAACCAATTCCTCTTCGTTGG
Organism: Phortica okadai; assembly: GCA_034638295.1. Taxonomy (NCBI): domain Eukaryota; kingdom Metazoa; phylum Arthropoda; class Insecta; order Diptera; family Drosophilidae; genus Phortica; species Phortica okadai. The sequence continues at coordinate 45,455,596 of CM067849.1, read as the reverse complement.
TCAACTCACTGTTCAATTCATAACTGGAATTAACCCTCTGACAACATATTGTGAGTAACAAAATAAGCGCTACAAATAAACATTTTGAGTTAATTTTTGTCTTTGCCATTTTTCCATACGGTAAAACGCTACCAGTTTGCCTTTTATATAAACCTTAAACATGTTCCGTGCCTTGGAGGAATTTTGCGTCAACGTTAGCGGCATTATTGTGCCCTGATAAGCCTTTGGTGCCAGTGTTTCGTATTATCAACTGGCCCATTTGCATAAAATAATCGCACGATTTATTTAGTTATTTATTGCTTTATGCTCGTGTGCATTACCATGTCAACATAATTTAGATATACATATGCATAAATCGTATTTTTTTAAATTTAAATCGCCAAAATAACGTTCAAACGATCGTTTCCAGGGCTGGTGTATTATTTTTTGCAGATTTTTAATCAAGTTGGCAGCAACGCATTTTACCTGTCTTACCAAAAAGCAGGTGTGCTATAGCCAACTCGCTCACACTCGTGCAACAACATACAGTGAGAGCGTGATTTGAAATGCTTCACAGCCGTTGCCCTAATGCGAAAACACAATGAATACGTTCGTTACCAGAATTAAATTTTACAATTTTTATGTAAAACGAGTGAATTTATGCATATCATATTTCGTACGATTTATTTTGATATATTAACTCTTAATTGAAAAAATAAATAAATACATTTAATAAAAAAAATCAACAAATTGTTTGCTGCATGTTTTACTGCATTGGCAAAAATGCTTAAGTTATTTCATTTCGAATTCTGAGCTCGGCCGCGCTTGACGTGTTTTCTTGTTTGCTCCGCTTTGCAATAATAACAACAACATTGTTAAAAGAGTCGCGCGGGCGTTGTACAACTATATGTGTGTATCGCAGAGAGCTGCGTGCGTTCGTGTTGGTGTTAGCCATTCGTTCGTTTTTGGATGTGTGTGTGTTGCTTTAGAGCGCAATGCTGCAGTTGAGCAGCGGCAACAGTATTAAGTTTGGCTCAATTGCGTGCGGGTAAATACGAAATTGAAAACGAAAACGAATAAAATTTGTGCTCAATTATATTTTAAGCCTTAACTAATTAGAATAAAAATCAACACGTTAAAGTTGAAGCAAATAAAATACATAAAACGTGAAAAACAAAAAATGGGCTGCCGACAAAAAGTGTCACTCAAATGAAAGCAAATAAAAGCAGCAGCCACAACAACACGACAGCAAAGTGAAAAACAAAAACCTGTTCTAAACCAAGTGCAAGCAAACACGCACACACACACACCAACACACACTCACTCAAGTAAACCAACCAACTCAAACAACTGCCAACTGTGTGCATTCGTGTGTTCTCTGCTCCTCTCTCGCTCTTTAAGATTTATTATACGCGCAACTGCTTCGGACCCTTATTCTTTTGTTGCACGATTGTACTGTAAAACAAATCCTGACGCGCAGTGTTAAAAAAATACAAAAAACAAGTGTCCTCTATTCACGTACTTAGCTGTCACTTAAACTAAATACGTCGCGACGGCCGATGATAGAATTTTATCATAGTTATGAATGCGTCAACTCAATCAAACACGGCAGCAACAATAAAAACAGCAAGAATGCTTGAAAAAAGGCGAACAACAATAACAACAACGACACTAGCGACGTCGAGTAACACAAGTAAACGTGCGCGCAAAAGGCACAGTACTATGGTTAACCGTACGGTGGGAGAGAAGGAGACGTCATATACGTCGCCGTTGCCAATGCTCACGCGCGGCTTTTTGGATACACATTGGATATTCTTAGTTGTATTAATTTATTTAGCAACAGGTGAGTTTCCTTATGTAACCATTTGATTGTTTTTTTCCTTAATTAATTAAAGCAGTAATAAATAACTGCTAATTTAAAGTTATCTCGATTGTTATTTTGTCTCTTTCTCGCTGTTAACTTTTTAAAGCAAAGCACATACATACATACATACTCTATCTCATTTTTGGTTGTTGTATTTTTTTTGGAAGTTTCTAAAGCGTTTTTGTTTTTTTTTTTTATTGCATGAGTTTTTAGCGCTTTTCTGCAATTGTTCGTTCGTCCGTTGAATTGTTATTGAAGCTTGTTTAAATAAAATACAAAAATGTGTCATTCGAGCTTTCCCAGTCGCCATGCAATTTGTGTTTTAGTTGTATTTGTTGTTGTTGTTGTTGTTTTTTGTTGAGATCAGCACTTTTAGATAACAAAAAGCAAAGAAACGTCGACGCCGCGTATTTAATAAAATATTATTTAACGATGACCTCAAAAGTTGATGTTTACTTATATCTCAAAAAGATTGCAAATGCTTTATTTACGCTTATCTACGTGCGCAAAAAGGCTAAATTTGATAAGCACTTAATTACCGTTAGACCAGAAGCTGCTCAAACAAACCGAATCGAAAATACCAAATTTCAACGAACGTCTTGAATACCACGAAGTATTTTCCGTGCAAAATTTTCCAATGAAAAACTTGTACATATCATTAAGGTTATTATATACAACAAACAAACAAACATACATAGATATTTCTTCGAATTCAACAAATGGGAAATAATATGCGCAGGTACGCCGCCCAGTGAATAACCTGAGGGTAACCTGCGTGTTTATGTGTGTGTGTGCGTGTGTGAAAATGCATTAGAACGTCATAACGATGATCGGAGGGATAAAATCACGGAAACAACATGTATTATTTTTCAAACAAAGACGTGACCCTACATTGACCTCGCGTTCTGTTAGTTTTGTTAATGATATTGTACATTTTTCAATGCTTGAAACTTGTCGCACTCAGAGGCTTAATCAAGCATGGCCTAACGCTGACATCGCCGCGCCCTCAAGCACTGTTGCATGACCTCCAAGCATGAATCAAGTGTCTCATAACAAAAAGAACCTATATATTGCTCAGACTCGTTCACCTGTAATTAGAGTCGAACGCAACGGAAGTGGCCACACCAACGATTATGGCCAAGACTAATGGCATCATTTTACATAACGCATTTGCCAAGTACCGTTAAAACGCATTTAACTAATTGTTCAGTTATTGGCTATGGCGTAATTCATTTATTGATTTTTGTGCTGCTCACACGTTCTATGTTTCTATGGGCATTTTTTTGTTTTTCACAATCATTCGATAATTTATCGATTTACGCGCGCGCAACAAAAAAATTAGTTTTAAACTTGCCTTGAAATATTTTGCCTCATTTTAAAGCCGCTTTGCAAAACAAAATAAATTATTTTGTGTTTGTACAAATACACTTTTTATGTATCGTCAACACAAGTCAGAATTTTTGTAGGCGTTATTTTTTTTTAATATTTTGTGTAATGGTTTATGTTTGACAGCCATCTTATCGCATTGATTACGTCACAACAACAAAAAAATATAAAATGCGCGATAAGCACGATCACAGTAACACCAACAACAACAACAGTGACAATACCAAAAACAACTACAATGACGGCAACAACAAAAATCAACGATTCACATTGTTAATGAATGCGTCATCATCAAACACACGTTAAAAGTACCGCTTGATAAGCGAGCACAGCCTCCCACAAAAAGACAACATCAGAGAGCAAGAGCATAAATGTTGTGCGTGTGTGTGTGTGTGTCTGTTTGTTTGTTGGTTTATTTGGCTGTGTAACAGTCTAGGCAATGAAAAAAAAGACACTGCGATTATAACTGTATTAGTAGCGACATTCATGTAAAGATGCTCAGAGAGCGCCGCTGCAGATCAGTTCAGTTAACTCAATACAACAGCAACAACAACAATATAAGCAGAGAGTGTACTCTGAACAAAACAAAACAAAAGCAACAACATGGCTCACTCATAATTCCTCTAAGCTGTTGCTGCTGCTTCTTCTTCATGCCAAGTTCAAGTTTTTTTGGTTTGGTGAAAAGGGCACGCTGCTCTATACATACATATGTATGTATGTATGTACATATTAATGTATAAACATAAAACGAATCCAATGGGAAAACTGGTTGGAAAAAGAGCACAAGAATAATTTTCCACTTTGTTCCCAACCAAGTTTGATAAACAATCATGTTAGAAAAAAAATAAATCGTTGAGGCACGAAGAAAAAAGAAGCTCATGAAAAGAAGTTTAGATAATGTCTTATGGTTGGTTCGTTTTTTTTTTTTGTTTTGTATTTCTTTTATAAATGCTTCGCTTTGTTCGCTCATTTCGTCTTTGCAGACCGTGTGATCACCATTTTTTTATTTTTCTTTATTTTTTAATAGGTTAAAGTCAGCAGAAAAATGAATGAGTGTTACTTTTATTATATGCCAATTAGAATATGTTAACTCGTTTAGCCCGTCGTGGTCTGACCTGTGCTTCGTTATGTATGAGTTTGGGCAACGCTGAGCGCGTAAATTCAAGTATACGTGCTAAGCTACGATTTATCAAAGTACATAATTTGTTTGTAAGCTTTTGTTAGTGTTGTTCTTGTAGAATATGTGAAACTTTTTTTGTATGAATAATGCTGTTTGTATGCCGGCGTTAAGAAGAAAGAAGTGAGAAAGATAAATAGTAAAGAATTCTGAGAAAAAATGTTGAAACGTTAATTATTGTGGGAGCGAACCCGACTATAAGCTAATGTATCTTATAGATACAACAAGAAGTAAAATACAGCTGTTTAGTCAACAACGTAATTTTTGCCTACACATAACAGAATATTTTTTTTAATTTTTTTTTATTTGGTTTCTTTTTTGTTAAACGTTCTTCGATGAGCTTTAAAAGAAAAGTGTTTTTGTAGCCAAAGAACTCGTTAAGCACTGATCGTTCTTATCAAAGCAGCATATACACTACGGTGACTAAGAATTGTTTATGAATTCAGAGGCACCGCAGAACTTTTCGAACATTTTATAAGGTCTAACACCCATATTCTGCCAGGACTTCTTGATGAAGTTGTCAGAATAGTATTATAATAGATGATTGCATTGGTAAAAGTAATCGACAATATCAGATATCTAACTTAATTCTTGATCTATAGATATCAATATCTTTTATTGACTTTAATTACTCAAAATCAACCGAAAAAACTGTACTTCCCATAGAAAAATGAAAGTAAATATAAATTTCAGGTCGAAAAAAGTAGCATTTTCACTTTTTTTTGTATAAGTATGAAGATAAAAAAACAATATTAAATATAATTGTAGCTAACAATGGCTTAGAAAGAGTTGAGAAATGTTTATTTCATCTGATAATTGTTTATTTTCATTCATTTAAAAAGAAATGTTTTAAATTTGTTGTTGTACTTGGTAATTAAAACTGCTTTGGTTTCTCACTTATGCAGAACGCAGTGGCAAATACAACAAAAGCATTACACAAAATGCATTAAATAGAGCACACACACACACACACAAGATGTATGTTTGTAACTACAACAATTGCAATAATGAATCACGATTTCAGTTAACATCGGCAAACTTACTAGTAACAACAACAAAAACAACGAAAACAAATTTAAGAATAGTTGAAGTGTGACCAACTTTGCCAAAGCGAAGCAGCACGTGAACATGAAGTGTTGTCGGTGTGAAGGAGAGGTTGTGCAGAAAAGCATTTGTGTGTAAGTGTGAGTGAATGAATGTGTAGGCGTATGGCAAAAGTCTATAAGTCTGAGTGGTAGAATGAAATGACATGTGTATGGCCAACTAGAAAGTTAAAACAAACCGAAGGTGAACAACAACAAAAAAAAAACAAATGTTGTTACTTTATCAGTGAAAGACTTGAGAACAAACAAATACACATATGTGTATAAATACACCTGCCATCATAATTGCACATATGAGTTTGTATTTATGTATGTACATGTGTACTTCTTTTTATGTGTGTTTCGCATAAATTACTTATTCAAAGTATAGCTATCTCATTCAACCGTACACGTTCCATTTATCCCCCTCCCGGTCTTTATTCATTTCATTCACACACTAACTGAATGCAAGGCTGAGGCCTGTGGAGTGACTCAATTTGCATACGAATTTTTATTTTTTTTGTTGTTTTTTTTTTTTATAAAAATTTATTTACGGTGTCGTTTTGGCCTACAGAGATTTGATATATGAACACAAAAACACAAGAAATGTTGAAATTTTTGTAATTGGAACAAACGCAGGCGTTTCAAAGACGGCGCCTCACTGCGCAGACGTCAACGCTTCCTGTGGCACACATACGCAAATGTGTACTGTGCTTTTTTTTTGTCGACATGAGCCATTTGCCGTTGCCACTATGTCGCGCTCATTAAACAAAATCGGAGCGACTTCAGTTTATTCACATTAACTGACCAAGAATACGGTTGTATGTTTGTTGTTGTTGTTTTTTTTGTTATTATTATCGTTATTATGAAATTTCCGTTTTGCTCATTTATGGTTGTTAGTCATGTTGATAAAGAGAGAGAGGTGGAGGTGGCGTGAAGTAAAAGCATTCATTCAAGTCAAGTTGCTTTTGTGCGTTATTTGTACATACGAGTATGTCATTCATATACAATGTTGTTTGCTTGCTTGTGTTTATTTTTGCTAAATGGCGTCTTTTTCTGCATAGTTTGCGAACGTGTATGTAATAATAATATTATTATTAGCTGCCGCTACTTAACAACAACTAATGCACAGTTCTGTCTTTTCGGAAGTAATGGCAAATATGCATAGATACTTATGACCACCGCTGTAACACTCCCACTGACTGTCAATGAACAATTATTGGCAAAGGCTTAGACAAATGGTAGGCGTTGTCCACTAATAGCCACGGCAGCAGCAACAACAATAATAATGACGAAAAGAACAGCTTTAAATAGAAAGCAAGGAAATAACGAAAATCTGATCGATGGCCTCATATAAAAACATGCCGTGCCATGCTCCCGAGTCTTGACTCTGTTCTAGTCTGTCTGTGTATGTCTAAGCCCAACTAAAAGGTCTAAAAGGTCTCTTGTATACCGACAAAGGTGTACAAGTCACCTGTGTGCCGTTAGCCAACGAGGCAACAGTAGTCGCAGCCCAGTAAATGAAGCGTAGCAGAAGACACTTGTCCACTCGTCCACTTAACATAAATTCTTGTTTGAAACGTACAAATGACACAACAAAAACAACTTCAACCGCGAAACTTTCAAATGTTTTATTAGCAAAAAAAAAACAAAAAAAAATATTACAATACTTGTTTTCTTGAGTTATAATTTTTATTTTCATTTTTCTGCTTGAGCACATTTGCGCAAAACACTTGAATTTTTGTTAGCTGTTGGCTTTTGCCAAATTATTCGTATTGAGCACGCACGCACACACGCAAGCCAACGAGATAGTTGGCCAAGAGATTTTTGCCTAATTGGTAGCTGTGAGTGCACAAAGGCTTTGCACACTTCACTTCGGCCTATTGGCAAAAATCGACGCTGAATTCGGCAGATGTTTCCGGCGTTGTTGTTTAAATGAAAGTCGTTTTGCATGCTTCGTCTTTAATTTGGTCATTGCTACTTCAGCTACACTTTCTTAAAGACAATTTTTCCAAAAAGAGTTATAAATGTAACCAAAAAAAAAAAAAGAAAAACAAATTAAATGCACAAAAAACTGGACCAACAGTTGGTGGCAACAAAAAAAAAATAAGAAAGTCGCCAATGAGGAAGCAAATGCAGGTTGACTGACTGAATGACTGACTAATGGTTGGTGCGGCTAGACGATGAGGGCGAACTAACTGACATAGTGATTGAGTAAGTAAGCAACTGACGTTTCGTTTGCGCCCGTTTAGTAATTAAATACGATTAACTAGACTCAAGCCAACGACCAAAACGCCCGCATTGCTTATGCTCTGCTTTTGGCCTTGTCAACCTTTTTGGGTTCAATGGGTCAATCAGCTCTGTGTATAGTAAATGTAACTTGTTACTTTTTTGTTTAGATTTAAATAACATTTTCTTTTATATGTCTGTGTGTGTTTGGCACGCTTTTACAGATGTCGCCTCAATTGAAGTGAACACAAAGGAAGCTTATTTTAATGGTTCCGCATATCTGCGCCTGCTCACACCGATGCCCATCTGGGATCACTCGGCGATTAGTTTTCGTTCATGTCGCGGCGGCGAAATACTCGCACAGCAATACAACAAAACCTCAATTGTAATCTCAGTGCTTAATGATTTCCTGCAAATCTCGCTATCCGGCAATGCCGTTATCGGACCCAATAATCGTCTGGACGTAAAGCTGCCCTACCAGCTGCTCGACAATCATTGGCACACGCTACAGTTCAAGTACGAATATGGTAATCTTTATTTGCATGTCGATCGTACAGCGACAATATTTGGTGAGTATCAGATAGTTGTTTCCCTCATTTAAAGTCCAAAATACCAAAGTAAACCATCTTTTATCGACACAGCCAATTCCACGTACAACAGTCAATTTCTCACGAATCGTTATATTGGTGATGAAGCTGCCATTTTAATACTTGGTAACTCCTTTTCGGGCTGTTTATTGGATGGTCCCGGCTTGCAGTTCATTAATGGCTCAATGACCGTGCAGAACGTCGTCTTTGGTCCTTGTCCATTGTCGCAGGGTCCATGTAGCGAACATGAACAATTTACACGCACTCAGGATAACTTCTGTCTTAACGATCCATGCATGGGTCACGGCACGTGCACGTCGCACAGCGATGGCTATGAGTGTCACTGCACAGCACGTTACTCCGGCAAGAATTGTCAAAAAGATAATGGTTCACCGTGCGCCAAAAATCCGTGCAACAATGGCGGTAGCTGCATGGAGAATTCACGTGGCGATTACCAGTGCATCTGCGGTCCAAATCACAGTGGTCAACATTGTGAGACCGAAGTGAATATACATCCAATGTGCCAATCGAATCCGTGCCTTAACAATGGCGCTTGCGTGGTGCTTGCCGGCAGCACAAAGGTTGAATGCGAGTGCCCAAAGGGCTATACGGGTCCGCGTTGTGAGATCGATATGGACGAGTGTGAGTCACAGCCTTGCCAGAATAACGGTAGTTGCATCGATCGCATTAATGGCTTCACCTGTGATTGTACTGGCACCGGTTACATGGGCGCCTTCTGTCAGACCAACATTGACGAATGTGAGCAGAATCCATGCTTAAATGGTGGTCGCTGCTTTGATACCTATGGCTGGTATACATGCCAGTGCCTTGATGGTTGGGGTGGTGAGATCTGCGATACGCCCATCAGCTGCCAAACACAGCAATGCCTTAATGGCGGCACATGCGTTGACAAGACAATTGGTTTTCAGTGCATTTGCCCGACCGATTTCAGTGGTGAGCTGTGCCAGCTGGGACCAACGTGTCCGCAGTGTCCCATCGACTCGGAATGCATCGCCGGAAAGTGCGTGTGTAAGCCAGGCACGTCGGGTAAGTTCATATTATTTTTGTTTTTTTGGTCTCTTTGTTATTATTCATATTGCATTTGGCATGTGGTGGCATGGGTAAAGAGGCATGTCATGGTGACATAGTGTGTGCCTCAGTGAGGCTTGGGCATTTGATTGCGTTAGCTTGATACGGTTTTGGTTAATCTTTTATTATTCGTCATCTTCTTCTGCTTATTTAATTAAATTATATAAATAATTTGATATTATTTTAACGCCGAGTAGCTTCCGAAATACTAATGAAAGATCTAAGCGTTGATAATGTTGGCGATGCGGCAAACGAGTGGGTGTTGGAATCACAGCTCTGTGCGGGCGAGAAGAAGAAGCGTTATATCTCACCCGAGTGGCTTAAGAAAAAGCGTTGTGAACTTAAACTGAGTACGAGAAAAGTTTACGTTGCGAATAATTTGTATTCCTTTTCGTATTATGTTCATTGTTTAGTTGAGATCAATCCTGAAGTTGCTTTTAATTAGGCTTGCTCGAAACCAAGCTATACATACACACACACATATATACATACATCTTGCCATAAACACTTACACATATAAGAGATACATGCATCACACACACATACACATTGACATACATACACAAATCTAAAGAAAAGATTATCTATTGTACATAAAATTAATCCTGTAATAATCCTTTCTGGTTACAACAACATTGTATTGGCATTGTATAGGCCCGATTGGCCATTGTGTGCCCGACACACCGACACCAGAACAACAAATACAACTACATAGTTTTCCAACGTTTACAACTATCTCAACAACAACAACAACAAGAAAAACAACAACTACACCATCATCAACAACAACAACAACAGCAACCAGTAAACCAACAACAACAACAATAAATAGCTTAGAAAATAATCAACTACAACAACAATCACGCTCAGCCCAATTGAATGCATGCCCCTCTGATAAATGCTTGAACGGTGGTACTTGTAGAGGATACGCTACCAATTATACTTGTATATGTGCTAGTGGATACTCAGGTTTGCCAAATAAAATAAACAGTTTCCAATACATCCCTTTCTAATTGCAATTTGTACAATACTAAAGTAATTATCGCAATTTGTTTTACTTGCCTGCACTGTATTTTCGTAATGTATTTAAAAGTTAACTATCAAAAAAAAAAAAAATAGTAAGATTTGTTGTTAGTTTAAACAATAGAAAGAAAAAAAAAATGCCAACCATTAAATATATGAAATAAACTAATGTCAATGGTTTTCTCAAACACGATCATTACATAGGTTACAATTGCGAGCAGCCAACGGACGATGGCAGCGGCGGAGCGCCCTCTAGCGTGCCACTGACCTCAATCAATTGTAATAATGTTGGTGGAAAATGTCTGCATGGCGGTACTTGCTCCATGAATGGCACGCATTGTTATTGCGCAAATGGTTATTCCGGTGATCGTTGCGATAAGGTCGAACCCTGTTCGACGCTTAACTGCCAGGAGCCAATGGTGTGCGCACAAAATAAGTGCATTTGTCCTGAGAATAAAGTATGCAATCAGTGTGCGGCACAGCCGTGTCACAAAGGCGGCATTTGCACGGATCTGCCCAACGGTGACTACGAATGTAAGTGTCCGCCGGGCTGGACGGGACGTAATTGCCTAAAGGATGTGGATGAGTGTGTGCTTTCGCCACAAATCTGCGGCAATGGTATCTGCAAGAACGAGGAGGGTTCATTCAAGTGCTATTGTACGCCTGGCTTTACCGGCTTACACTGTGACTCCGATGTCGATGAGTGCCTGAGTCATCCGTGTCTGAATGGCGCCACCTGTCACAACAAGGTAAGTGTACGTAGTTGCTGGTCTCTGCTTCGACTTAACTACGACATAATTAGCTTTTTTTCTTTAAATACGGAAAGCATCGGATACTGAGACAAGTGAGTTAGTCAACACAATAACCGCTTTGAGTGACGTAGAATTGCTAGACCGTTTTATTAGCCAAATCAATGCATTCATATTGTTACAATATGCTAAACGGAACTTCCATTTTTTTCCGCCAGATCAACGCTTATGAATGTGTTTGTCAGCCGGGCTACAAGGGTATCAATTGTGAGATTGATATCGACGAGTGTGTCAGTAATCCATGCTCGAAGGGCTCAACTTGCATTGACATGATCAACAACTTTACCTGTTCCTGCATACCCGGCATGACTGGACGTTTCTGTGAGATCGATATCGATGATTGTGTCTCGGCACCTTGTCTGAATAAGGGTCGTTGCATTGACGAGCTTGGCGGCTTTCATTGCGACTGCCATGGCACAGGCTATGAGGGCAAAAACTGTGAGCTTAATATCGATGAATGTGCCTCGAATCCCTGTGTCAACGGTGCTGAGTGCATCGATCAAGTGAGTGACTACTTTTGCAAATGTTATCCGGGCTTCAAGGGCAAGAACTGTGAACTGGATGTCGATGAATGTGAGAGCAATCCCTGCCAGCACAATGGCGAATGTCTGGAACGCTCGAACATGACGCTCTATCAAATAAGCAGAAGTGAGATTCTGCCATCCGTATTCAGTCAACCGTTTTCTTATGCAAATGCAAGCGGGTAAGTTTTTATTTACGAAAAGCAGTTGAATGTTGTTCTATGAAATGTGCGTTTTCCATAGTTATGAATGTGTTTGTGTGCCTGGCATCATGGGCAAAAACTGTGAGATCAACATTAATGAATGCGAGAGTAATCCGTGTAGCAAACACGGCACCTGCAATGATGGCGTAAGTATTACTATTGAAAGCAAACTATCTTTGGATCAATCAATGTTCAAATTTCTTCAATCACACAGATTGGCAGCTATAAATGTGAATGCGATCCGGGTTTCGAAGGCAAACACTGCGAGCAAAATATTAACGAGTGCGAGCGCTACAATCCTTGTTTTAATGGCACCTGCATCGATCAGATTAATGACTATGATTGCGACTGTGATTCAGCCTATGGCGGCAAGAATTGCTCTGTTGTATTGACGGGCTGTAGCAGTTCGCCTTGCCTCAATGGTGGCTATTGTAGACCTTACTTGATTAACGAAACAGTGCATCTGTTCAACTGCTCCTGTGAACATGGTTTCCAAGGCGATACATGTGAAAAGACCACCACACTGTCATTAGTGGCAAGAAGTTTAATATCTGTGAAGACACAACGCGAGGAAGGCTACGATATAAATTTGCAATTTAAGACAACTTTGCCAAATGGCGTACTCGCGTTTGGCACTTCGGGTGGTCAAAATGAGCCTGTTAGTTATATACTAGAATTGATAAATGGTCGTTTGAATCTGCATTCATCGCTCTTGAATAAATGGGAGGGTGTCTTTATCGGCTCAAAGCTAAATGACAGCAATTGGCATAAAGTGTTCGTGGCAATCAATACATCACATTTGGTGCTTTCGGCTAATGATGAGCAGGCTATATTTCCGGTCGGTTCCTATGAGACAGCAAATAATAGTCAGCCATCGTTTCCACTTACCTATCTCGGCGGTACAATACCGAATTTGAAGTCTTATTTGCGTCATTTGACACATCAGCCTTCCAGTTTTGTGGGTTGCATGCAAGACGTCGTTGTGAACGGCAAATGGATATTCCCGGAAGAGCACACTGAGAATAATACGAATACCGATTCGGACACAAATTTATCGTACGTGCAAAGTGGTTGTCCACGTACAGAGCAATGCAAACCGAATCGTTGCCATTCCAATGGCGAATGTACGGATTTATGGCACATATTTACCTGTCAATGTGCGCGACCGTTTTTCGGCAGCACATGTCAATATAGTAAGTATTAGGCACCGGTTAGTTTACCAACGGAATATTAATTTATGCCAAAACTCTTCTGAACAGATATGACGGCGGCAACGTTTGGACACGAGAATACAACGCACTCGGCAGTCATTGTTGAGACCACAGATATGGCACGACGCGCGATACGTTCCATACTGGACATTTCAATGTTTATACGGACGCGCGAGCCAACTGGTCAAGTATTCTATTTGGGCAGTGATCCACGAAAGATTCCAACTAAAAGTAAGTTTTTCAAACATCTTCGAGTATAATTTGATTAAATGACTTCTTTGACAGACATCGGTGACTCATACGTGGCTGCTGAGCTTCATGGTGGTGAATTGCTTGTCAAGATGCAATTTAATGGCACGCCAGAGGCTTACACTGTCGGTGGACAGAAGTTGGACAATGGCTATAATCATCTTATCGAGGTTGTACGCAATCAGACTCTGGTGCAGGTCAAGCTCAATGGCACCGAGTACTTCCGCAAGACGCTGTCGACGACAGGCTTACTGGATGCACAGGTGCTTTATTTGGGCGGACCCGCACCAACTCGTGAATCTCTCTTACCTGCGGGCAACGAGCAGGGTGTATTACCAATTGATGAAAATGTGACAATCAGAGAAGACGACATTAAAGAATATTTTAAGGGCATCATACAGGACGTAAAGGTCAGCAATGGTTCAATTAATTTAATTGTCGAAATGTATCCCTTAAATGTGACCGATGAGGCAACAAATGCCAAGCCTTTTGGCGAGGTAACGATCGATCGCACGTCAGTGTTGCCAGGCGAAGTATCCGACGATCTATGTCGAAAGAATCCGTGCAGACATAATGCTGAATGTAGAAACACATGGAATGATTACACATGCAAATGTCCAAATGGCTACAAGGGCAAGGATTGTCAAGAGATAGAATTTTGTCAGCTGGTCACGGTCAGTTGTCCCGGCAATAGTGTCTGTCAGAATCTGGACGACGGTTATGAATGTTTGACCAACATTACCTTTACTGGCAAGGAACGTTCACCGCTAGCATTCTCATACTTTAAGGAGCAAAACGGTGAGGAAGCCACAAAACAGCTCCTAAAACCGGTGATTGAAATTGCGTACCGTACACGTGCCGGTGGCACTTTACTTTTTATCGACAACAATGACAGTTTCTTTGAGATCGGTGTGAATCAAGGACGTGTGACGGTGACATGGAAACTGAATCAACTACACATTGGCGAATCGAGTCATTTTGTCAAGGAAAATCATGATGGTGAATGGAGCCGAATATTTATACGTGCACACAATAGCAAATTAGAGGGTGGCTGGAAGGGCTGGGAGAGCATGGTTGATCCTTCGCCAGGTTTCTCTATCGACATTAATCAAGCGGCATTCCAAGACTTGCTTTCTAGCAGCACCCAGGTGTACTTAGGTGGCATGCCGGAGAATCGTCAAGCGCGCGGTACAACAAGCTCAGCGCAACAAGGCTCTCAGTTCAAAGGCTGCTTGGGCGAGGCACGCATGGGTGATCTTTTGCTGCCATACTTCTCAAATTCTGAGCTTTATCCGCGCACAGACAATGTTTCCGTACAATTGCAAGCGCAATTCCGTTTAAACACATCGCAGCCGGAAGAGGGCTGTACGCTTTGCTTTGAGGATGACTGCAAAAACGGCGGTCATTGCAATGCGCCCTCCGAGGAATACAACTGTACATGTCAGCCCGGCTACGAGGGCGAGGACTGCGGCACCGACATCGACGAATGTTCGAACACAGTCTGCGAGAATAATGGTACATGCATTAATCAAATTGCTGACTTCTTCTGCGAGTGTGTGCCCGGTTTCGAGGGTCGGCACTGTGAGTTGAATATAGACGAGTGCGCGTCAGAGCCTTGTTTGAATGGCGGTAATTGCACCGACTTGATTGCGAAGTTCCAATGTGAGTGCCCGGACGATTACATGGGCCTCCAATGCGATGTGCTCAAGCAAATGACTTGCGAAAATCTACCATGTCGAAATGGTTCGACTTGTGAAGACATACAAAGTGAGTTGATCCCAAGTGGATATGCGTATTGTTTGTAACCAATTTTTCTTGTGCGTTCTTTAATAGATCCAGCGACTGGTAACAATTTTACATGCAATTGTATGGAAGGCTTTGAAGGCACGCTCTGCGACACGCCATTCTGTGAGGTGACACAGTGTGAAAATGGCGGCCTCTGCATTACCTCCGATCCCCAGGTAAGTCAATAGAAATAGTTATTGTTTTTATAAAACTTTACGCTCATTCAAAATGTCTTTGAACGACAGTTGCCCGTTTGCAAATGCAGTTTCGGCTACACTGGACGTCTGTGCGAGACGGAGATCGATGAATGTGCATCGAATCCCTGTTTGAACGCTGGCCAGTGCAAAGATCTTGTTGGTGATTATGCTTGCAATTGCCTTGGCACAGGCTTCGAGGGCTTGAACTGCGAGATTGATATTGACGAGTGCGCCATGGGCGTGGAATACTGTGGCGGATTAGGTCACTGCATTAACCTGCCTGGCACGTTTAAGTGCATTTGCGAGGGTGCTTTCTGCGGCGCCTTCTGCAACTATACAGATCCATGCAAGCGACAACTGGACCTTTGTGCCAATGGCGGCACCTGTATAGAGGATTGTCGAGAGGAAGCGGACTATTATTGCAATTGCACTGAAGGTTTCAAAGGCAAAAACTGCACAGCGCCGGTAAGTCATTGTGATTTACGTGTGTGTGACTATGTTTATTTAATGACCTTGCAACTTTTCTGAAACCATAGATATCGGCACGCGAGGATGGTCCTTCAACAACAGACATCGCCATAATTGTTGTACCCGTGGTTGTTGTACTACTGCTCATTGGTGCTGCACTGTTGGGTACGTTCCTGATAATGGCGCGCAACAAACGCGCTACACGTGGCACCTACAGCCCCAGTGCGCAGGAGTACTGCAATCCGCGTCTCGAAATGGATAATGTGCTAAAGCCACCGCCAGAGGAAAGACTCATTTAGTCACGCAACGAAAGTCAAAAAAAGTATGAGATACATACCGTTAGCATGCTAACAACTCAACATAAGATATTCGAAATTCCGCCCACTCTTTAATTATTTTATTTTTTTGTTTAATTTGCTCTAAGTTGCATTTTAAGGCTAAAAGTTCAACTCTATTTTTAAGGTGCTCAAAGGCAGCTCTAAGTTTTCTTATCAAAATGATTTCAACGTAAAGGCTTCCCAGCTAGAAAGTGCCCTCGGCACACCTCACTCAAAATTGCACAGCTACTTTTCAGATTTTAAATGTGCAATTCTCAATTTTAAAGTTGTTAGAAGAGTAGAAAATGAAAAAAAGAACAGTTCGTAACTTTATGATTTTTAGCATCGTCGTAATTCTTTTTTTTAGATAGTTAATTAAATGAACTATTTATTATATAATAGTATTTCAGATTAGTTGACGTTATCTTGACGTACTTAAGACATTTATTAACAACTGTTAAAGCCACCACATTTAATAGACCACTCTACATTCCTTGTATTATTATTGTGGGCAACTAGGATTGATCCTAAGTAAAACTTGGAGCGCAAAAATAAAAAAAAATAAAAATTCTCTCAGTTTGCAAACAAAATTCAAATAAACACACACACACTTACAATGAACACAAACCATAAGCAATATAACATTTTTGTGAAATTAAAAAAATTTGCAATTTAAGTAAAAATTCGTGTCAATTGTAAATAACTGGAAATGAATGCACTCAACTCAATTTAAATTTAAAGTTAGCTGAGCTAAATCGGAAATTAAAATGTGGCCTTATATATGTAATAATAAACTACGTAACTCGTTAGACATTTCCATAAAAATAAGCAATAATTTAAGAGAGACTGTATTATATAATTATTATATATGTAAATGTTTTTTGGACTTTTCCTAATACAAATAAAGATTTGTGTAATAAAGAAAACAAATGACAAATAAAAGTCAAAATTTCCAATTTGCATAATAGTTCACGAAACTCATTTATTGTTATCGTTTTTTTTTTATCATATTGGTTGGTTGGTTGTTTAATAATTGGTGCCACCGGCGAACTGAACATTTGATTTGCCAAATACACCGTGTTTAAAAATTCAAACTTGGCGTATAATTTTAAATTAATATCGATAAATAATTAATCGAAATAAGCATCACGCTACGACGAAATTCTAAATAGATTTGGGCCTAGTTTGGTTGTCGCAGTTCAATGAACTGCTTGCATAATTTAATTCGCTGCTAATTATTGAGTATACGAAATAACTTAGTTGCTGTCAGGCTTTAAACTATCGATGCCACCCATTTAAATTTGTTGCTGCTCTGCATTTCTGGATGGTAATAGGCGCATTCAAGCTTATTAATACAATTTTTCCCGTAGCGACACGGCTTTGGATGATAGAAAGTGCAGCCAGCCTTTGTACAGTTCGGATAGTACTTGCACATAGTGCCAGTAGTGCTAGTGGCCACACTGGCCGCCGAAATCGACTTGTAGTTTTGCACAGGGATTACATGTGAAGCTGGCAAAATATAATGTTTTCATTTTAAAATCGTCTATTAAATGTTAAGAAAAATGTTAAATTCACTTACACAATGGTGGCGCCGATAACTGAGCATGGTTTAGATCACGTGGACCGCTGTGTGCGAAATTGCAGTCGATGCTCATGCAAGCGAGATCGTATTTGCATTTGGGATGAGAGTACAAACACTTGTCGGCGAACTTACAATTCGGAAATGATTTGCAAGGCGCAGTTGGATGATAATAATCGCAAAATTGCTTCGTGCAGTTGGGATGATATTTGCAGCGCTCTTTCGGCTTAACCACCTTTAACACCGTTGAGTCGACAACAGTCACCGAGCTCACTGTCAATAGTAAAAATAAAGATAAAACATGTTCATAGATTTAAATTAAACCAATTATCTTTTGTTTGAAACTTACATGATGGTATATTATCGTATTTTCTATCCTCCGCTGTACGTATTGAGATTTTGCGTCGTTCTGTAGAAGAGCAACGTGAACGTTCCTCACGATCCAGACTACGTGATCGCTGCCGTTTTGGCGATTTTAGCCGTTCGCGTTCATCACTTTTGAGGGTGAACTTAATGGGCGTGTGTTTGACTTTGGCTGCAATAGAGATATCTGCTGTCGTGCTGTTCCCACTTCCGCCACTTGCGCTTGTTACACGTTTCTCGCTGCAAGAACGTGAAGATTGCTTTACAGGTGGCATCGGTGGCGTTGTTGAACGTTCCTCAGCGCTATTGTCCTGCTTCTTAATCTTTTGTGCTCTCGTTACATCCGTGCCCTTGCCAAAGCCATTGGATGCGCCACCGTCCGAGTGTCGTTTGAGCGCCTGTCGCTTACTGGGCACAGACGATGGCTTCTTTGAATACGCCTCTTCATCTTCGTCTGTGTCATTCTTAATTATTATCTTTTTGACTTCCTTTATCAGTTGCCGTCCTGCCTCAGTACGCTTCTGGTTGTAACCAATCATTGGTGGCGGTGTTTTGCTGGAAGAGGGGGAATTCGATGGCGTACGATCTGCCCTGCCTCGGGCAGAAAGCCTTGGTTTTGGATCAGACTTTCGCCGGCGACCTCGATCATTGCCGCCCGTTGTAGACGAAGGCTCTGTGCTATTCAGCCCGACATTCGATGACGACGACACCTGCGGCAGTGGTGATACTGAACGCTTGTGCGACGTGGAAGTACGTTTACGGTACTTTTCCAAAACTTTGTCGCCTGCAAAAAAAAAAACAATAAATACAAAAATATAATGATTGTACTTTAGAGGAATAATGTTAAACATTTTACCGTGCAGCGTGACCACAAATTGTGTATTCTGGCGATTTTGTTCGAATTGTTTAACCTGATCATCTTTAGCGACTTCAAGCGTATCCAAACTTTGACCAATCACTTGTGGTACATAAACATCCATCTCTGTTGGTGAATCCTCTTCGTCAATGATCATTTTAGGCACGTACTCTTCAGTATCTTCAATACACCGTTCAGGACTCTCACGCTTTCGTGAAGCACCTTTGCCATTCTTAACCTCGACCACCAAACTTCGAGTAGTACGTCGAAATAGTTCGGCACTGGGTTCGTTCCGATTGAGTCGTTCACGATCACGGTATGACTTTGAGTACAATTTAACACCACGATCACCTGTACTACGCCTACTTGCCGATAAGCTTGCATCTGGCTCAAGTTTCTTATCAGACTTAACAAGAATCGTAGAACGCTGTGCGTCTGCGACTGCTCGTAGCAAAAGGTTCTTACAGGCTTGTCTGCTCGGGGATACCGGTGGACGAGGCTTCACTTTAATTATAGAATTAACTGGCTTTTCATCAATATCTTCATTATCTGAAGACTCGATTGGTTTGTTAGGTGCAACAATAACATGCGAAACGACACGCTGTTTTGGTTGATCACTACTTGCAGAGCGATGCTGTCGCTGTTCCTCTGGCGATAACCGACGTTTCCGTGTTATATCGATTTGCCTTTCACGACGATTTCTATCTCGACTCAATACCCTCTCTCTAGACCGATCAGGATGTTCTCTTTGACGTGGTCGTTCGCGGTCACGTTCCCTTTCACGTTCACGCTCGCGGTTATGGTCACGTTCATTTTCATTTTCTTTCCGTCGATGTGCTGGCACATATATTTCCTTCTGCTGCCGTGGTCGACGTTCCGTAGTTTGAATCGGTTTTATGCCAAGCCTCTCATGCACAGAACGACGCTGCTCAGAACGCTCTTCACTTGCTTGGCGTTTTTCACGTTCCCTTTCTCGTTCCCTATCTCTATCGATTTCTTTTTCACGATTTGGCTGAGGAGGCGCAGGGCCATGCACAACCGCAGTGATTGCTTGCAAGTGAACTTCAGTTGTCTCCGTATGCTTATTAAATACAATGGGACTTTTTGGTTTTTTTGGCAAATTCGATTGTGTTGACTTATCGACACTTTCAACTAGTTCATAATCTGCGGTAACCGGTTCATCATCTTTCAGATTAAGAAAATCATCATCCTCCTCACTTTCATCACCATCATCAATCTCACCAATCTTACGAAGATGTTTTTTTGCAGCGGAGATTTTCTTTTGGATTTCAGCTAACTCTGCTAGGTCTTTTTCGCGATTTCCACTAATTCCAACCGTGCTAGTTAGCTCTTTACTGGAGCCACTGCCGTTGCCTCCTGTAGTTGATGTGATTTCACCTATTGTTGGTATATCGAACTCCTGGTTATCTTTGAGTCTATCTTTTTGTGACTCTGACTCAGGCCTTCGGTCGACACTCAATCTTCTAGATTTTTTTTTCTTGATTTCATCTTTCAGACTAGATGTTACATCTAGAGTCTTCTTTGCTTTCTCTAACAGATCTTCGGCAAAAACATCTGTGATTGAGTTAATGGCCGGAGCCACAACAGCATCGGTTGTCGTCGTGGGCTTTTCTAACTCTGGAGACTCCGCTTCATCAAGAGATTTCTTATAGCCTTTCTTGTCTTTCTTTGCACTTTTCTTATCTTTCTTGCTCGTTGCATCCGACGTGCTTGTATGTGATTTGCGTTTCTTGCTTGATGCTAAAAGAATCATATAAGTCTATTTAGAAAAAAAAAAAAAATCAAGTATTTACCATTTGCAGCTGGCAGAGTGACTTCTTGCAACTTTTGAAGTACTTCGTGCAACCAAGTAACAAAAAGCTCTGTTTGACTCCCTAGAAACAAATTTAGATCAGTTGTCATCTGCTGTTTAGAGCGCTTATTGGCCACCATTATCATCACATAGTCGGGTAGCTCATCATCAATGTACGCTGATGAGCCGCCTGTACCCAATTCGAGCAACTTAGCCTTGACGGCGCTCTGTCAATGCAATAAGGACTCAAATAAATTCACATAATTTCATTGATTTTCCCCTTCTGAAAACTTACTCGCATCTTCTGACCGATTTCACTGCCATAGTTTTCCATTATTTGTTCACACAAAATTATCTTTTTTTTACAGATTTCCTACCAACATAAAGAGTTGCACTGATGTATTAAATACGTATGTCATACGTACTATTAGTAAAAATAAATTTACTAAAAAAAATGAAATAATTGCAGTTTTTGTACTAAACCGCACTCTTCCTCTTTGCAATGCGAAGAAAATCATTCGTGCTGCATTGCATCAATGCTGCCAAACTATTTTTTTTTCTCTTCGCTTATGGATCATTTGTGAATCGGTTGTGAGAAAATGTGTGAAACAGAGGGCAGCAGGAATTTTAATTTGCTGCAAGAATGTTCTTAGCTTTTTCTGTTATTTTTTATTCTTTGACGTCAAACAGAATACATCACCTTCTTACTTAATTGTTTTTATTTTAATTTAGAATTATGATCCCCTGGCAACAGCTTTTCTTTTTCTGAAAAGTTGGCAACACTGAATGCAGTGGTTGACTGTGGACGGCGAGTCTATAAAATGTGAATGTCCAAAACGAAGAAGAAAGAATTTTTGTCGTCTGTCGTCGGGTGGAAAGCAATTTTTGTGTTAATTTTACTTAATAGTTAATTTCAGACGAATATTATGGAAGATAGGCATCACAATCAGCAAGATGTCCTAGTCCCAGGTAAGTGGTATACATTAATTTATTAAACTGTTGGCTTAAAACCCAACATGGCCGTGCGTTTTGTGAGGACCAGCCAAGTTCGGCCTTCTCCCGTGTGTGTGAAAAACGTTTGCAAATTGTTAAAAAGCGGTTTTATTTACTAGTTTTACCGCCAATAATACTCAAAAACCAATACGCCAATGTTTTCTATTAATTTCTCTTCACAGAATTGTACTTCCTGATATCCAAATTCTTGACTGCAGGACCGCTGCAAGAGACTGCAAAGGTCGGTGTCTGAAAACCAAGCCATGAAATTGAAAAGCGCAAAAATCGCGTTTCGAATTCATGCGTTTGTTTACAAACATTTAATAACCAAATCTGCCAATTTTTTTTTCTATTTCCAGGTGCTGGTGCGCGAGCTTGAACAGAAAAAGGTAAGTCCAGTTTTCCAAAGAGACGGATCAGTTAGCCCATAACTGACCGACACCATTCTTTCAAGTGAATGGATACATCTTAGATCCAGAACAGCGTCTTGATCGGAATCAAAAATTTGTTTGTTTATTTTGATTCGGTAGCGTAGTTGTTGTTGTTGTTGATGGTTTTTGCAGCGCAGCCGACAGCGACGTCCGCTTATTTCAGAGTCAAAAGTTATACTAAGAGAGCAAAAACGTAGAAAACTAGGCATGGGAGTCTGTCTGTTGTCCAAACGTCAGTCGATTTTGACTATGAACACTTTAGATAATGCACTGTGGGCTAATTTGAATGGTCAATGGGATAGTGGAATGAAAAACTCCCCCCGCGGCGACATTATGCATTCAATAATGATGTGACCCTTTGTTCATGCTTTGCTTTCAGGTGCTGCCTAGACGAACGGATTGGCTTGGCAATGAGCACGACCAGACTTTTGAGGAATTGGTGAGTAGTTTTGCTGGTTTTTATTTTAATCGTTGTTCGTGTGAGTGTGTTTTGTTTTTTAATGGGAAAGCCTTGCATAAGTGTGTAGTAGAAATTCTTGGTCGTTTGTGCGTATGTGTGTGTTTACTTCAGTGACATCACATTGATTAAATCAATTACTGTCGAAGCTTTATTTGCGTGTGAACAATTATGTACAAAAAGGATAATAATTTGTATGTGATTTTGAGTGATAATTAATTGATTTATTAATAATTAAAATGGCTATAATTAAAAATTATAAAATTAAAAAAAAAAAAATTAATTAAATAATTATTAATATTTCATTTTATGCAAATAAAAAATTTCAATTGTGCATAAATAAATTATGGCATATTTTTTAAATAAATTAAAAAAAAAATTTGTGAACGAAAGTTATGAAATACAGAACAAAGCAGCCATTGCGCTTGTGGCTATTTTGCTGTTGTTAGAGTGAGACAACCCTAGTCTATTAGGTATACAGTGTATTGCTGCTGTAAAGGCGGCTACAAACGAAAGTCTTTGTTTACAACACAAGTTGTTAAAATTGCACTAAGGGTCTGCCAACCAATCTTATTTCGTTTCGGTTTTTGTTTGCGGATGATTTATTATATGATAATAGTTGACTATTATTAACTGCATTTTTGAAAATGATGTATTTAATATTGAAAACAATATTTTACTTTTCGTACAAGATTTATTGCTTGTCAGCACAATGTTGCGAACTGTGTTGTCAACAAGTTTTTACATACACCAACCAATGACATGTATTCGAAAAATTTACAAAACTAATAGAACTATAAAAAACAAACAAGTCTAATTTGTAATTAAAATTTTTAGGAGCGAAAATATTCACATGTCAGCTCAAACCATTTATTGGAAATATGCTCGCGCATCGGGCCAATTATCGACAAAGAGTTACCGCCAAGCGTGCCTGGTATCATTTCACTGCTTGGTTCAGGGCGACAAAGTCTGCTCCGTACGAAGGAATCTGTATTCAAGCCGCGCTCCCTGCTCGATTACTGTACACGAATAAACGGCGTATCACTGCCAGATTCAGCTGTAACTAAACCCGTACACAATCTCCGTAAGTTGTTAATACCAATCTGTGAATCTTAAGGTTATCAATAATGTGCTTATTGTTTTTGTAGAACGTGTACTCTTCGGTCGTGAATATGGTGGGCCCGTACGAAGGAAATTGCTGGTACCCACTAGCCTTTATAGTAAAACAAAGTTACTCCGTCGCACAGTGGGCCACCTTTCATCGGTCTACTGTGTACTATTCGATCGCACTGGACGCTACATAATCACCGGTGCAGATGATCTACTTATAAAGATATGGTCGGCCGCGGATGGTCGTTTGCTAGCCACGCTACGTGGTGCGTCGGCAGAAATCACAGATATAGCCATTAATTTGGACAACACAATGTTGGCCGCTGGGTCGCTAGATCGGATATTGCGTGTTTGGGACTTACAGACCACTTCACCAATCGCCGTGCTAAGTGGTCACACGGGGATGATTACCTCTGTAAATTTTTGCCCATCTCCGCGCAGTGATCTAAAGTACTTGGTAACGACAAGCACAGACGGATCTATTGCGTTTTGGCAATATTCCACGCCGCGTGGTCAAAAGATAACTTTCGCACCAAAACCACATCAGTTTCACGAAAAGTTGCGGCCAGGACAAGCGCAAATGATATGTACAACATTCTCGCCGGGTGGCATGTTCCTTGCAGCCGGTTCTGCTGACCACCATGTACGTGTTTATCTGATGAGCGAAGATGGTCCAAAACGAATTCTTGAAACAGAGGCATATACTGATGCAGTTGATTCAGTGCAGTGGTCACATCGTGGTCTGCGATTTATATCCGGTAGCAAAGATGGGACTGCTCATATTTGGACATTTGAATCACAGCAATGGAAAAGCGTCAAACTTTCTATGACTGAACGTTTACCAACGTAAGTTGATGTTACGCAATGCGTTGCTTTGTTTTAACGAAAAGAATGTCGTTTTAGTTGTCCAGAGCCAGAGGAGGGTAAAAAATTTAAGGTGACCATGATTGCGTGGGATGCATCCGATAAGTACGTCATCACTGCTGTTAATGATTTTACTGTAAGTAATCCATGGTTTGCTTGATGGCATTTGGCTTTTTATTAATTTAATCGTGTTTTTAGATAAAAATCTGGAACTCAAAAACTGCCAAGTTGCATCGCGTACTGCGCGGACACAAAGACGAACTATATGTGCTCGAATCAAATCCAAAAGACGAACACGTTCTGCTTTCGGCCGGCCACGATGGTCAAGTGTTCTTATGGGATATAGAGCAGGGCATTAGTATAGCAAATTTCATGAACGGCATTGAAGGTCATGTATACGCCAGCGTTTTTGATGCCAAATGGTCGCCAGATGGTACCATGATTGCCGCGACCGACTCTCATGGTGACATTCTTATATTTGGCTTGGGTATTGGTCCAGAAAAATACAAAGTTGTGAGTTGGCACTGCTAATTTCTATTTCTATTGAACTTACTGCGTTCTGGTCTTTTACTTATGTTCTAATAATTCCCATTGTAGCTTCCAACAGAATTATTCTTTCACACTGATTTCCGGCCACTACTGCGTGATGCTCAACATCATGTCGTGGACGAACAGACACAAGTAATGCCGCACTTAATGCCACCACCATTTCTCGTTGATGCCGATGGCAATCCTCATCCATCAAGGTATCAACGTTACGTGCCTGGTCGAGAAAGTTGCACTAATGACCAGTTAATTCCAAATCTGACCGTTGGCGCCGATGGTGTTGTAGTTGAGGATAACGGAAATGCTTCACAGAATGCTGCAGCTATACAGGCAAATCATTATTCACACATAGATCGTATGATTGCGGCATTGGCCACTCGACAGGGAAACGCAAACGAAAATGTCAATAATGCGAATGCAAACTATTCCCAACTAGATCGCATGATTGAAGCATTAGCAAACCGCCAGGGACAGGATCAAGCATCGAGTTCAAACAACCGAGGAGAGCAGAATAATAGCGCTGGAAATGTTCTTGGTGGCGGTATCAGAACTGGCGATGGAGCGAATGTGCGAGCGCAATCAAATGATGGTGATGGTGGTGGTGCACCACGTCAGGGAATCACTTGGGGACGAACTCCAGAACCACAAATTCAACAGGGACAGCCTACAACTGCCTTAAAGTATGTTCGCCGAATATATGTGCGGCCAATGAAATATACACAACTGCAAAATCTCAAGCAAATAACTTACAATGCCGGACAATTCGAGTTGCAAGAGTACAAACGAGAAATGCGCCGTCGACCAATCATGATTAACACTGCCAGTGCAGCTTCCGCCTCACTAACCGGTATCGGCCGGCCGCGGAATGGACGCACCAATGGCCCGGGTCGTGTTGGACGTCGACGTGGCGGTTCAACAGCAGCTGCACAGCCAGCGTACCGCACAAGAGCGGTACTCGGACAAGAAGTGCACGATAATCCTGAGCCCGAGCCAGTGCCCGAAGAGGAAGAAGAAGACGAAGAAAGCAGCAATTCATCTGGCGACACGAGTTATTCTAATGTGGAAGAGCATCTTAACGAATCATCTGATGAATCGGATACGGAAAGTTCAGATTACTCCGATTGGGTCGCAGACACTCCTGGTCCAAACTTAGAGCCGCCCAAACGATCGAAACGGAAACCTTTGTCGCGACGGCGAACATTTAGTGATGACAGCAGTGATGATGATGCCACTACCGAACAACAATCTGCCTCGGGTGCTGGTCCATCTACAAAACGAGCTCGTCGTAATAAACGCGTTGTGATACCACCAACAGCGCCAAATGGGGAAATTCCGGAACTTTACAGACCGGCTGAGTGGTTATCTGAGGTGATTCCTCGAAAAGCACCATATTATCCACAAATGGGCGATGAAGTGGTTTATTTCAGGCAAGGACATCAAAGCTATCTTGAAGCTGTGCGTCTTAAGAACGTTTATAAGCTAACAAATAGTGCGGAGCCCTGGAAGAATCACACTTTGCGAGACCACGAGTTAGTACGCGTCATTGGTATAAAATATGAGATTCGACCACCGCGTTTATGTTGCTTAAAACTGGCTATGATTGATGAAGATGGCAATATGACCGGTACATCTTTTAAGATCAAATACCATGATATGCCAGACGTTTTGGATTTTTTGGTGTTGCGTCAAACGTTCGATCTTGCTGTGCAACGTAACTGGAGTATTGGTGATCGCTTTCGGTGTATGATCGGCGATGGTTGGTGGATGGGTCAGATTGAGTCTAGACATGCGTTGTCATCGGACTTTCCCGACTCATATTTTATGTGTTTCCGTGTACGATGGGACAATGGCGAGTATGAGTACATGAGTCCATGGGATATGGAACCCATCGACGAAGAGCGCCTGCCAGATGAAGTTGGTGGCGCTGTGTCCGTTTTGCCAGAAGAGATACGTGCTACATTGTATCAACCAAAATCAGAAGAATGGCACAGAGGCGATCGTGATGGCTCATGTCGCCGTATCATAGCGGGATTGGAACAGGTAAATGTGCTAAACAAATAACGTGACCAAAACAAATTCAAATTCTGTTCTATTTTAGGTTATGCGTATTTCTATTGCCGAACATTTTCTTGCGCCAGTAGATCTGAATCTTTACCCAGACTACGCTTATCTCATCGAGTATCCGATTGACCTGACAACTGTTAAATCACGTTTTGAAAATCATTTTTATCGCCGCATTACGTCGGCACAATTTGACGTACGTTACTTAGCTACAAATGCTGAGAAATACAATCGCAGGCACACAAGTATTGTCAAACACGCACGCATCATTACCGATTTATGCCTGCGCATCATCAGGGAGCCAAATGACATCGATGTCGCCGCTGTGTACCATCAGCTAATGGATGTCTATCATTCGTCAGAATCGGAAAATGAGAATGAATCGGATATGGGACCATCAACCAGTACAGGACAATCAACATCAGCGGCAGCAGCCGCAAGGCAGCGTGTCTCACTTACAAGACGGTATGTGGCATCTTTTATTTTTTAATTTAATAAAAGGTAAGAGCTTTATTAACGATATTTAATTATTGTTTTCAGGTCAAATCGCATACGTTCCGAGGGTGATTGGCGTTCGGATTGCCGTCAACTTCTGGATATTATGTGGCAAAGACCCGACTCGTTACCGTTTCGTGAACCTGTGGATACAATTGAGTATCCCGATTATCTCGAGATAATTGCAACACCAATGGATCTGCGCACCGTTAAAGAAGATCTTCTGGGTGGAAACTATCAAGACCCGCAAGACTTTGCCAAGGACGTTCGATTAATATTTCAGAATTCAAAGAATTACAACACGAACAGACGTTCAAGGGTGAGTGATTGGGTTCAATAATCATTTATTAAGAACCAAGTCGTTTTCACAAAAAGATCTGATCGTCATTTATTAAATGAACCAAATTAAAATCACCATTGCTTTATTGCACTGATTGGCTTATAAACTCAGCGTACTTTTTGTGTTCCAAAATCGACTGCATTTTTGAACCAGCCTTTGCCTGCACTATACTCTCATTAAGATCATAGCTCATCTCTTCTTTATTTTTCTTTTGCCTAACATGCCTTCAATAAATCAAACAAAACAAAACAAATCAATCAATTATTCCTATTATCTCTCAATCAATCACTCAAATTTGTAATAACCAATGAATGACGATCACCTTCGACAAACAATCTCCATGTAGGAACATTTGGCGGTAAGGTCCATTTACTATCACTTAGGTCATTTGCTTCATTGATCACTAGCCTCACTGCACCAATTCTTAATCGTAACGGTTTTGATCTCATTTACAGATTTATTCAATGACTCTGCGGTTGAGTGCGTTTTTTGAGTCACACATCAAGACGGTGATCAAGAATTGGCATGCGGCAATGAGACGTGCAAACAAGAATAAGTCAAACAGTGGTCGTGGTTCAAGTAGTCCGGCGAAGAGAACACCACCAGAGCGCAACCGCGGACCAGGCCCTTCGACAAGGCGGAAACCAAAAGGAATGATTCCTCGTAGAATTCAAAGTTCTGAAGACGAGGAAGAAGAGGAGGAGGACGACGATGATCGTCCAAGCGGTTCACAGCGTATACGCCGTCGAAATGGTGTCGTGGCAAGTACATCCGGCTCAAATCGTGTCACGTCCTCATCTTCTGCGCCAACTGCACATCGTCGCAATAATGAAGCAACACCAGAAGTAGTCGGATCTCAGCATGAGGAAAGTTCTAATGAATCCGGTTCAACAACTTCTGACTCTGAAGGTGAAGACTCCAGTGAACAAGCATCATCTGATGCAACGAGTGCCGAAGATGATGTTGATGTCGATGTCGATGAACATTCGAATGAATCTTCGCCAGAGCAACCAAAACGTCGCGGTAGACGACCACAGAAGCATGATTCAGATGCAGAGTCACTTGATTCTGAAGAAAGTTACAATCCCAATCATGAGAGACGTCGCCGTGGTAGCGCCAAAAAACGCAGCAGGAAGCAAAACAACAAAAAACGGGTGAAATCGGCTAAACGGAGGCGCCGCGAACAAGATGAAGATGAACATGACGATGATACAGAGACGCAGGGCACAGTGCGCCAGCGAAGAGGTGATGCTCAGCTGGATAATAATGTTGCAAACTCCCGCAGATCGCGAAGACAAATTCCCATCTCTGAAGATGAACATAATGCCAATGCCACTGCCTCTCAACAAGACGAAAGTACACAGGACACCATAAGCCACACGCCGCGTAAAAAAGGTCGACCACCGAAAGCAAAATCATCTGCAACAACTGTCATCGCCGCTAATGGTGCAAGTACGAGTGCGACCGCAGCGGCAGGCATTCATCTTGATAGTCCGTCCCGCATCACTCGCAACCAGTTAGCTTCCGGTACCGGTTCAAGTCGTAAGCCACAAAATGCAGCTGAAAATGATCACAGTTATCATCTGCCAGTGCGTAACGGCCGAATAATTGAATCGGATACTGATTCACCAGACGTCTCTGGTCGACCGACGAGGCAAAGTGTTAAAAGAGCCATAATGGAGTGGGCTCGTGGCAGTGACATTGAAGAGGAACCAGATGATAGTGAAGAAGCCGAGGAGGTAGTACCGATATTTAATTTTTGTAACTTCTTGATGTAATGAATATTATTTTTTTTTTCTAGATATTACCAACGCCCACAAAAGACGACATACCGTCCACCAGTCGAGCGGCTCTAGCGGCCGTTTCTGGTGGAAATGTGGTTCGTCAATTACGTACTAATCGTAATACTGTTGTTGAGGCAAACAATAAAAGCGATGAGGACGACGATGATGACAGCGATAATGAACCTCTCGCTAACAATCAGCAAAGTAAGTAGCGTTGCTTCATTTCCATATTAGCCGAAATAGAGACAATTAAAAAAAAAAATTGTTTTTTTTTTTATTTTTAGAAATCATAACTCCTCAAAAGACTAACGCACCTCATCCGCTGGCGCTGAGACGTCGAGTGGCAAGCCCTACCAGACCAATGCATATGACACGCTCCCACGCAACGTCAACTACATCCAATGTAGCTACCTCCTCTAACAGGCGCACCGGCTCGGTGCCGCCGGATGCCACACATGATCATAACTATTTGGGCAATGAGGCAACCACCAGTGCAGCAGCGTTACGTCAACCACGTCGTGTTCTATCACGGCACCAACGAAACGCTGATGAATTGGATATAAGCCTCGATCCGTTGGAGAATTCACGTTTGCTTGCTGCAGTCTCTAATCATCGTCGACCGACTTCAACAACAACAACGACGACAGCATCAACCTCCGCCGTAAATACGGACAACACAAGGCCACGGCGTGGTCGACCAAGCTCTAGCCAAGAACATTCTTCGCAACCGGAAGAGGATGAAGAAGATGATGAGGAAGTTGCGGCTACTGATCAAGGCACGGATGGCGGTTCAAGTTCACAAGATAGCAATGAGGAGGATGAAGATGAGGATACAACAGACTCCGAAGACAATCAGCCACTCACTTCATATGTGGCACCAGCGAATGGTCGCACGCGGGGCAAGCAAACTAAAAACTCTGCACAGACAAAATCATCATCTCGCCCAAGAAGACGAGCTCCCTCCGACAACTCTTTTGTGTGCGATGATGATGAGGACTTTGAGGGACATCGTTCTTCAGGTCGTCGTCGTCAGCGCCATGCAGGCAAAAGTAGGCGCAATAATCAACGTGTGGGTACGCGTAACCAAAAACGGCCACGTTATAACGAGCAATCTGATGACGAGGATAACGATACCAAACGGAAACGTATGCGCAATACCGATGCCTATCCCAATAATTTAACTTCACAGGAGCCACGTGGTAGGCTAAACGTTGATGATGATGATGACGACGATGATCACGACAGCGCCGTAGATAGTGATGAACAAGTGGTCAGCGTAAGCAGCAGAGGCCGCGTTCGTAAGATCTCCGCAAAGGCGCGTGCGATTTTCAAGGAGTGAGGCTCGTCCTTTTTTACGAACAGCATATGGAGGCGCGAGACTGTTTATACAATTCTTATATAAAGCGTACCCTTGCTTCTTATTGATTAATGTGTAAGACATCACCATCACCAACCAATACCAACACCGTCACCGTCACCACCACAATAATCACCACCATCCAAAACCACAAACAAGCAACATAAGAAATTCATCTCTCATTCATACATTAGGTTAAGCTAACATCGGCAAAATATTATTGCCGGTCATTAATTCATTTATTCTCGTTCTCGTTCGTTCACATTCATCGGTTAGACTTTAGTCCCACATAAGATAAAAGTATATTTTACAAATATTTCTGTTTCTCCGATTCTTGTCTGCACTTTATCACCTTCCTTGGTTATACAAAAACAATATTTGTTTCGTTCTTTTCTCGACCGATCGACCGACGAACGGACGCACACATTTTCTTACCCTTAAATATTGAAATAACATTTCATAATTTTAAGTTCTAGATTTATTATACATAAAAAATAAAACAAATAAAATTTAAGGAGAATTTCTACTTTCTAAATGTTTTCCATTCTCGTCTGCTCTCTTCACAATGTCGTGCTGCTCTTCACAAATTCTGTAGCCAATTGCTTTACCTTTTGTACATTTTCCTCATTGCCAAAACGTTCCTCAAATTCCAAATACTTTTTGAAAATTGTACGCATTTTTTTCAATGGAATTTTTTGCATTACTGCGCGTTCCAGCACGGATCTAGAAAAGATGAACAAATTATTTAAAAAAAAACACTTCGAATTTGTTGCTTGATTATTGACGTTTACCTTGCAGATTCGATAAGTTGCGCCTTAACAAGCATATCTACATATTGTGTCCAGACATCGACGCGCTTCGGATATGATGTTACAACTTGATCGAGCAGTGTTTGGGCCATTTCGTTATTACCGTATTTGTGATTAAGGTTAGCAAAAGCGACTATTGTATTGACATCTGTAAAGTTGATGAAAAAAAAAGAAATTAGCTTTAATGGCAACAAATCAGTTGTCAACCACACTTACGTTCCCGCTCTGGGAGGCAAGTGAGCGCGCGATGCATCAATTGCTGGCCGCGTTCAGTCATTTCGATGGCAAAATATGCATTTGCTGCAGCACGCCATACCTCCGCCTCACCGCGGAATTTTCTCGTCAAAATGCCAATTACATCAATAAGTTCTGTTGTTTTCTTGGCATCGATGTATATATCCAAAACGCGTAGATAAATTGTGAGTGGTTCGTTGCGTACGAGTGCCTCTTTCAATACCTCGTCAAATGATTCCTTGCTGCCGTAACGCAACTCTAGATTCAACAGTGCAACCCATACGTTAAGCAGTTCATTGCTCTCCCTAAATGAAATGGTCTTCAATGCACGACGTGCTACTTCACGTGCCTTTTCGATTTCAGCACTCTGCATATGAAAGACCATATAGTTTATCCAGTTTTTGCTGTTATTCGGTCCGCCAAGCACCAAGCGATCAAATTGATCTGCTGTTTCAGGGATGTGATTTGGATCGGCATTTTTCTCCTCAATCGCCCGCAATCGTGCCTCCTCCTCTCGTTGCTGTTTGAACTTCTCAGTTGTACTTAGACGTTTCTTTTTCAGTGGCACATCATCACCAGATCCCTCATCATCACTTGATTCGACCAGGTTGCTTGCACCATTCAACTGAGTCAGATCGGTATTCCAGAAGTCTGAAATGCCGGGTAAGTATTTTGGTTTTTCCTTTTTCTCTTGCTTTTCTATTGGTTGTTTTTCGGGCGCTTTATCTTCAAAGAAGAGTGTGCCTGTTTCGGATAGGGGTGCTTCAACAACCTTCGCAACTTTGGCCTTTTTATTGGCCTTTGGTGTCGCAACTGTTTTCAACTCAACCGGTCGTTTGACCACTCGCCCTTCTTTAGAATCTATAATATTTACTTTTTCATTTATTGACTCTTTCGAGTCTAATAATATTTTCTCTTCCACTTCCGTTTCTGCTTCTGCTTTAGCGGCTCTTGCTGCTCTTCTTTGTTCTAGTTTTGCTTTTTTCTGTTTTATAACAATCAATTCTTCCTCAGACTTGCGTTTGATGTTCTTCCAAAGTTTCCAAATGCTTTCCGGCACTGCGATTGGCAGGTTTTCATGTATGAAAGTCAGTTTGAAAAATTCGCCTTCTTTCAAAGAATTACTGCAGGTTTGTTCAAAGTCATTGTAGTGAAGTCGTATGGGGCAGTATACTAATGGATTTTCGCCCTTCTTCAGTGAACAAATTACGATGTTCTCCAATTTAAGCAATACCTTTGCATTTATGCCCGTTTTGCCCACCAGATTCTGTGCCAGACTCTTTTCTTTGGATATGTGTGCAATATCAAAAGATTTGTTGCTGATTAGAAGAAGCTCGTTGGAGTAATCAATCCAAAGCACGATGCATTGCTGCTTTTCACCGATAGATGGTGGTTTTGACTTGCCAAAGAATGTAGGCTTAAGCACAGCAACAACTTTTGTCTTTTCAACCGCGTAGAGCCAATCATTAGTCTCCGGATTTATGCCTTGGAATTCTACTGTAATTTTATCTCCAATAGAGTATTTTGCTATTGGATCGCCAAGCTTCTTCAATGATTTCTTGATCGAATTTACTTCTTCAAGATAACTAAAAATACAATATACAATATTTTAGCAATGTTTAAACAAAAGCAAAGTACACTCATACCTCTCAACGAAATTGGCGGTGTTGCTCAGCTCACCATTCCAGACGTCGGTGAGTTTGGCTGAAACTGTAACTGTCTTTGTCGCCGGCTCCATACTCAGCACCTTCACATAGACCACTTGCTCTGGTGCCAGCTCAATTTTTGCACCACGAATGGCGTTGACAAACAACATTTTTAAGTGCACTTTGACTAGTTTGTTGTAATGACGTATTGGAACAAACAACACGATAATATCGTTTTGTACACTTTTAATATACGCGCGCAGCACATCACCAGTTTTGACTTTATTCCATTCTGTCGTTAGATTATTACGAAAGTGTTCGACATCCCGCACACTGAATATGTTCTTTACAATGCACACAGCCTCGGTTTCGACCTGACTTGACAATACACGTTGCTTGGCCATCAGTAAATCAACGAAGTCGGAGAGTAGACGTGTTGGCACTAAGCCCTTGAATTCCTCCATTTCGATTTCTCCGTCTTTTTCTTCGCCTGGGAATGAAATTTTGATTTCCAAGCCAGAGTCAAGCGTATTGACAACTTCGATTGGACAAATTTCACCCAAAGAAAATGTATCCTCAGGCAAAGTGAGTTTTATTTGCTCATCACTTTTACTTTCGACGCGGAACTTTATTGTTTGTCCTTCGTAAAAACTCTCCGATTCCGTGGCCATGTAACCACTGAGCTGCTGCTTTTGCAATACGCCTTTAAGATTATTAAAGAACTTTACGAGCACATAGTGTTCCTCAGATTTTACCACTGTGCCTGTAAAAATACTATTCGGCTTGGCATCGCTCAATGATGTTAACAGTTTGCAGGTCTTTGACAAGTATTCCTGACGATTTGTCAAATAAACCACATTACGCTCTTGATTCACAGCGATAACCCGACAGCGCACTTTGGCGTTCTCTTCGAAGTTTTTGGCATTGGGTGCTAGATAAAGTTTCTCAATGATAGCTTTGATCTTGCCAATGCTAAGCAGGTAGCCGCCAATAAGAGTGTCCCTTTTCTTGACCGTTGCCGTTACAAAATCGCCTGATTGCAGATCGGACAGCGCGAATATCTTTTGGTTTACAATGTTGGCATCGTCGGTGCAAATGTATAAGGAGTCCATTACATCATAATGAAGAATACGTACTTTGTGCTTTGTCTTTTTGGCGTACTTCAGCAATAAAGCGTCTTGATCGTAGTTGCCTTTGTAGTTGGCTTTGATCGTTTTGTGAGAAAGCACACCTTTGAATTTGTTGTTTAAAACTAATATAATGCCTCCGGTACCCATATGATGAACTCTGGCATTTTCAATAATGTCTCCTGGTTTAAATTGTTCTACTGCTTCTGTAGTAGCTTCCTGTTCGTTGCCGTCGCTCTTTGTGCGTAGATTCAGCGTCAGGTAGACCAGCTTAGTAAGTGGCATTACATAGAGCACACGCGCATTGACCTGCGTGTTTATTTCGTAATCTTCGGGCAACGCAAGTGCCTCCGCAAGTTGATGCTCATTTATGTAGGCAGTAAACATCTCATTCATGATTGTTCCTTGCAGGCCGTCTTTCAGTTGTTTTACGATATTAAATTTAACAATGCTTGTCGGCAATATATAATCAATATTCGTATCGTTTTGTGATTTGATTTTCAAGTTTTCAGGACTCACTTCTTTGCAAATGCTTGTGCTTGCTGATTTGTCATGTGTAATCTTATCTACCTTCAAATAAATATGCTGTCCAACCACATGGCCAGGTTGTGACTTTTCCAAGGGCACAAATGTACGTAGTCCCCGGATACCAGACTCAATAATGTAGCCGTGCTCCTGAATTTCTTCAATCGCGCCATTAAAAATGAATCCCTTCTTTATGTTTGTATGATGTAAGTCGGCATGCACCTCCGATGGTTTCAGTGACATATTTATATACTTTCTACCATTTTTCCCTTGTTTTATTTCTTGCACACGCGCATAAACAATCTGACCGACGCTAATCAAATCCTGAAGCGGTTTGAATGCATCTGTTGCTTTATCGGCATGCTGAAGAAACTCCTGAGTGATCTTTGTGTAAGCATCTGATATCTCCAGAGCCGAAGCACGTGCTGTCATGCGACCCGGTAATGAGATGCTGACATACAACTGGTCCACCGATTCCACAATGCCCATCACATTCATGCCATCTTGAATTGTGTCGTAGTTGAGCAACTCGGCTGACACTGTCTTTAGCTGCTCTTCAACATCTTCAGATGTTTTAGTTGTGCGCTCTTTGGGCTTGCTGGGTTTGTGTTTTTTGAGTTTGAGTTGTGTCGCTCCAAAAATCTATATACAAAATTTATTGTAGGCCGGCTAAAACAATTTAAAATGCACGTTTTACTTACTAAATTTGTATCCTTTACATCCTCTTTGGCCTCCTTAGAAACTACGCCACCACGAGGAAAGCTTTTTTCAACAACTACCATAGCTGTTTCCTTATTTTATTCAGAAATTCAATTAATAAATTGCACTTCGCCGTGTTGACAAAATACACGTGCGATTGAGATGTTGTCCAGTGTTACCAACTCTCAAAAAATTTTCTCATTGTTCATTGTTTTCGAAACCCCTTACACGACTCAAGCAGTTTGCGCAAGCTAAAAAATTCGCCGGATACGTAGCCTATGTTGTTATGTGTTGAGTGAACACAAAAGAATTCCTTGCAAATTACACTTTATTTATTTATTTTACAGGAACTAATGAATGAAAAACTAATATTTATTTAGCAGGATTGTTTTATGCCTGTATTCATGTCAACCTGGCCCAAAACATCGGATTTTCTGGAACAACGATAATAACATTTGGTTACTGGAACACGGGCGTTACAATGGAAAGAAAAATTCCATCGTTTGGCGGTGCCCGATTTAGTTTGAAACAAACGTGCGCCGGGTTTTGTTTTGATTTTAAATTGTAATCATGCAGACTTTACGTGAATTTACGCGTAAAACAAAACGTGGAAACATATTGAAAATCGTCCGCGAGCATTATCTACGTGATGACATTGGATGCGGGTCCGATCTCTGTCAGTTGTGTGTGCAGGATGAAGTGCTGCCGTTGTGCACGAGGAATGAAGTGAAGAGCTCCCTTTTCAAGTTTCCTCATTACGTTGTATTGGATACAAATGTTGTCCTGGACCAAATTGACGTTTTGGAGCAGGATGCACTACGTAATGTGATTGTCATGACGACAGTGTTGGACGAGGTGAGGCACAAGAGCTCTGCAATATACAAGCGCTTCATGGAGATCGTACATGACCGCACACGCGGAATTTATGTCTTTGTCAACGAGCATCACAAGTAAGATATCGGTATGGAGATCGGTTAAAATCAAATTGAAGATTCATGTTTATTATAGAGATACATATGCGGAGCGCGAAGCTGGTGAGAGTACCAATGATAGAAATGATCGAGCCATCCGTGTGGCGACCAGTTGGTATGATGCTCACTTAAAAGCTTCACAAGAGTCAAAAGCATTTCAACGCACTGGACGTGCTATTACGCGCGTTGTGCTCCTCACAGATGATGCTGGCAATCGCGCAAAGGCGCAGGCTAGCGGTCTTCTGGTTGCCACCGCAGAAGAGTATGTGAAATCTTTGATTGATCATCCTTTGCTTGTCGATAAGTTGGCGCACAAGTCTTTTGAAAATGAAAAACAAGCTTTGCCCCAATTTCCAGCACATTTGAGTGTTAAGGAAATATCCGAAGGCCTTCGACAGAAGAAGCTAATTCAAGGAACATTTCAAGCCTCGAGGGAGAATTATCTAGAAGGGAAAGTGAATATTGAGGACTTTGAAAACTCTGTAAGTAAAACGCAAACAAAAAAGTTAAGTTAGCACATGCTCTCAATGTAAATCTTTGATTAGATACTGATACAAGGCCGAGAGTCACTCAATCGTGCAGTAGACGGTGACATTGTTGTTGTAGAACTATTGCCAGAGATAGAATGGTCAGCGCCAAGTGAAATTGTGCTCGAAGAGAACGTTGCTGATGAAGAAGACATCACTAGTGAGGAACGCAAAGCCGCGGAGTTGGAACTCTTTAAGCAAGCTCGATCTGCTGCCAAAACCGAACGTATGCGTACTGGTCGCATTGTGGGTATTGTGCGCCGAAAGTGGCGTCAGTA
The DNA here is from genome assembly GCA_034638295.1 of Phortica okadai. Taxonomy (NCBI): domain Eukaryota; kingdom Metazoa; phylum Arthropoda; class Insecta; order Diptera; family Drosophilidae; genus Phortica; species Phortica okadai. The sequence continues at coordinate 45,417,555 of CM067849.1, read as the reverse complement.
TTGCGGTATACTACAACCGAGTATGATCGAGAATTCTGTACGACATATATTCGTGCCCGCTGACAGAAAAATACCACGTGTTCGAATCGAAACTCGACAGGCTGACAAGTTGCAGAACCAACGTATAGTTGTCACTATTGACACGTGGCCACGTAACTCACGCTATCCACATGGTCACTTTGTGCGCTCACTGGGTCCCCTGGGCGATATGAAAACAGAGAATGAAGTCATATTATTGGAACACGATGTGCCGCATAGCAAGTTCTCTGAAGAGGTGCTGAGCTTTCTACCACAAATGCCTTGGGTTATTACGCCTGAGGATTATGGTAAACGTGTTGATTTGCGCGATTTGTTTATTTGCTCTGTTGATCCACCTGGCTGCACTGATATTGACGATGCTTTGCACTGTCGCGAATTGTCAAATGGCAATCTTGAAGTTGGCGTACACATTGCGGATGTCAGTCATTTTATTCGACCGGGCAATGCCTTAGACAAGGAGGCGGCAGCACGTGGAACAACCGTTTATTTAGTCGGCAAACGCATTGATATGGTGCCGGAGTTGCTCAGCTCAAATTTGTGTTCCTTAGTTGGTGGCGAAGAGCGCTTTGCCTTTTCGTGTGTCTGGGAATTGGACAAGGAAGCGAAAGTATTGACACGACGCTTCCATAAGAGCGTTATCAAATCAAAACGCGCAATGACATACGAGGAGGCGCAACTCATTATTGATGATTCGGCGCAGCAGAATGAAATCGCAAAATCGTTGCGGAACTTAAATCGACTAGCCAAAATTTTAAAGAAACGTCGCATGGACAATGGGTGAGTGGAAGGTGGACATTGCTTTAGTAATCTTTACTTATTTTTAAAATTTTAAACATTTCCACAGTGCACTCTCGCTGGCATCACCCGAGATACGTTTTCAAGTCGATAGCGAAACGCACGAACCGCTTGAGGTCGAAGCGAAGCAAATGCGCGAAACGAACTCAATGGTTGAGGAGTTCATGTTGTTAGCGAATATAACCGTTGCCGAGTACATTGCAGAACAATTTCCCGATTGTGCAATGCTGCGTCGTCATCCAACTCCGCCGCCAAGCAATTTTGATCCGCTAGTAAAGGCAGCGCGTTATCAGGGCTTTGAAATTCAAACTGAAAGTGGCCTTGAGCTCGCAAATTCACTGGAGAAGTGTGTAAAGCCCGATAATCCATATTTCAACACAATGATTCGCATATTAACCACACGCTGTATGATGCAAGCACTGTATTTCATCAGCGGCAGTGTACAAAAGGATGAATTCTTTCATTATGGCTTGGCCGCACCCATTTATACGCATTTCACTTCGCCCATTCGTCGTTATTCCGATATAATAGTGCATCGTTTATTAGCCGCAGCCATTGGTGCTGACAGCACCTATGCACAAATGCTCGAGCGTAAATCAAATGAGGAATTGTGTAACAATCTTAATTACAGACACAAAATGGCTCAGTACGCTGGACGCGCATCGGTTGCGCTTAATACGCATCTCTTTTTCCGTGGCAAGGAACAGACTGAGGAGGGGTAAGAGGAGGGATCTATGAATTACGTAAAAAAAAGAGTATTCTAATAATTAAATCCTTTTTGCAGTTACGTTTTATTTGTGCGTAAAAATGCACTACAAGTTCTAATACCAAAATTCGGTTTGGAAGGCACACTGTATCTTAATACAGGCAAGGACGACAAACAAAAATCGAAAAGCGACGTATTGTTCACTTTCAATGAAGAGGTAAGCAAATGTCTTTGCCTAACTGGCTCTATCGTAACTCAAATACAAACACATTTCAGGATCATACGCAACGTTGTGGAGATATCGTGTTCCATTCGTTCGATCCAGTCATTGTGCGCCTCAGCTTGGATTCGAGCAACGTGCAACACGAGAAGCTCGTCTTCCAATTGGTCAAACCGTATATTAAAGGTTTTAGTGTCAGCGATGGGTCAAAGACAACGGATGTGGAAATGTCAGACGCGCCTCCGCCAACAAAGAAGACAAAAAAGCAGAAGAATAAAAAGAATTGATCCAGTTTTAGTAATTGTGTAATATCAACATCATGTAATAAAAAGTTTTTATTCCGTGCTCTATATTTCTTTCGCTTTCTTGAAATGACGCACTATTCTAATTTGGCAATGACAATTTTGTCGCGTTTCTCTGTGTTTTCGTTTCGATTTCTGATTCGGTAACTCATTTCCGAAACAATTCGATTGCTCGGCATTACATTTTCTTTCCGGCACCTTTGAACCGTGTTATGTATGCCTGAAAGAGGCAATTTTGGTTTTCGGTTTTATATATGAGTTGAGTATTTCAATATCATTGTGAAGTCTTGTCTTCAACGCAACGGTTGTGATCAGAATTGAAACTTCTAAATAAAAAGGACAAATCAAAAATAAAAAAATATAAAATATCAAAAAGTGCAATAAAAGCAATAAAATAAAAGCGTTATTAAAGGAATAAATAAGACTTTCAGTAGAAAGCGAAGAGACCTGTGTTCGAAATATGGAGGCGAGTGCAGTATTTAATCTGAGTGACGATGGCAGTAAGTTTCTTTGGCATCTTTGTCAACCAAATCATATAAAAAGTGAACTTTCGACATTGTTGTTTTATAGAAACTAAGACAAGACTTAATAGTTCCTTAATAAATTCGATTCACTACGGCTGCACTGTGTTTAACTTTAAGTAGTGGAGGTCAGGGCTATTGTTATATAACCGACTACAAAGTGTTTATAACCAAATCATACAGTGACTCAACGAAGTTGAACTAGGAACTGATAGATAGATAAGTAAATGATGTGATGAATTGAGGTTCAACATTAAGCTACTTAAATTTATTAATGACTTGATTTTGGATATACACTATGATGATCACTTTATATTTCGAAAATCAAAAATAAAACAATAACAATAATCAAAACAAGATTAGAGAAAAACCGTCCACATTCTCCATAGGTACAAACTAACTCAGAATTTTTATTTTTTTTCTTTCTGAACTGAAAATTTTCATCAGAACGTGAGATAACATAAGAGATTTCAGTTTGAATCGTCTGAATGACGATAGCAATAAGATTCTTCGGCACCTTTGTCTACCGAACTATTAAACAGTGAACTTTTGACATTGTTGTTTTATAAGTCGATCGATCAATCGTCTGTTTTATACGTTTTGAGTTTATTGCGTAAATGAATAAATTACGAAAACATGATTTGATAGTTCCTTAACATATTCGGTCCCCTCCGGCTGATATGTCATTTGTTATGGTATAAATAGTTTAGTCACGGCTTGTTACATAACCAAGAGATCCTTACACAAACTAATTAACTATGTTGGGAGTATTAATTAAACAATCTTGGATCAATTATCAGTTTTTAAGTAATAAAATAATTATTTAAGTTTCTGAAATAAAAATTTAAATTGAAATGTACCATGAAGCGAGATTTTGCAGACACGCTCGTCCTTGGTGGGTGTTACTTAATAATTAACTCAAATAATTAATAGAAGTTTCTTTTCCTAATACAAAATTCTTGCCTTCGTTTTGTCTTCTCCAAAACAAAATAGTTCCACACCAACGATAACAACGGCAATGTTTTGAATACTTTATGACATGACTCCTAACACCTTGAATGTATTAGTAACGGAATACTTAATACAAAGACAACAACAATAAACAAAACTATAGTTGGCATTTGCTGTTCTTCGCTTAGGCACGAATGCACAACGCACGCGGCGACAGTAAAAATTTTGAATTGCAAACGCACGCAAGCAATCTGATGTTCAAGTCGTACCTCACATCACATCATTGATTCAAAAGTGTTAATTACGTTTTCCTATGGGCAAGGAAGGGTATGCAAATTAATGCAGCACGCATTTGGATTGCGTCAATATTAATGAAAAAAAAAATAGGTTTTTGAACCTTTGTGTTGTTGGGTAATTTTTCAACAAACGACAGTTTTTCTTTTTCTCTTTTATTTTTGATATTCTTTGAGCTGGGTGGGGGGGAACATTGAACCGCGTATTTGTGGTGGTGTGAAAGTTGAAAAAGAAGAAGAAGAAGTAGACCAGTCTAGACAAAGACGATCAAAGCAATATATTTTAAGGTTATTTCACAGGTGATTTGCCCGAAGATGTTCACGATCCAAGTTATTTGGATGCATACCGGCGCTCTATAAACAATCCTGCCGATTTTTGGGAAGAATTGGGTCAATTATTGGACTGGGACCGGCCATGGGATCAGGTTCTGGACAACAGTAATCCGCCGTTCACAAAGTGGTATGTTGGTGGCTATCTGAATGCTTGCTACAATGCCGTCGACCGTCATGTGATCAACGGCAAGGGCAATCAGGTGGCACTTATACATGATAGTCCACTGACTAATACCGTGCGTCATGTCACCTATCAGGAGCTCTACGATCAGGTTGCCTTACTTGCCGGTGCTCTGACTAATTTGGGCGTCAATAAGGGCGATCGCGTTGTCATTTACATGCCATTGATACCGGAGACAATAATGGCCATGTTGGCGACCGTGCGAATTGGCGCCGTACATTCCGTTGTCTTTGGCGGCTTTGCAGCACGTGAGCTTTGCTCACGCATTGAGCATGCCGAACCGAAGCTAGTCATTGCGGCCAATGCGGGTGTCGAGCCCGGCCGTATTGTGCCCTATCTGGACATACTACACTCGGCTGTGGCCATTTCGCGTTGGAAGCCTAAAATGAATCTTATCTTTATGAGAGATGGCATCAAGTGTGGTACGCTGGACACAAAAACCGATCTCTTGTGGTCCTCGGTATTATTGTTAGCCGAGCCCGTTGGCTGTGTGCCCGTGGAGGCCAATGATCCGCTCTACATATTGTACACCTCGGGCACGACGGATAAACCGAAAGGCGTACTACGCACAGTCGGCGGACATTTGGTAACGTTGGTGTACACGCTCAAGATGATCTATGGTATTGATGCGGGCGACACATGGTGGGCGGCATCTGATATGGGCTGGGTGGTGGGTCATTCGTACATTTGCTATGGACCACTCTGTCTGGGCGCAACCAGTGTCATGTATGAGGGCAAACCGGATCGTACACCGGATCCTGGTCAATACTTTCGGTAAATATCCATCTGCTTCGGTGTTGCTCTGATCTTCATGTATTTCCCATGTCAGCATCATTGATCAGCACAAGGTCTGCGGCATTTTCTCCGTGCCAACATCATTCCGTGTGATAAGACGTGCCGATCCGGACATCAAATACGGTCGTAAATATTCAATGAAGTCATTGCGCGCCATTTTCATTGCCGGCGAGCACTGTGATATTGAGACAAAGTCCTGGATTGAGAAGATCTTCAAGGTGCCCGTGTTGAATCATTGGTGGCAAACCGAAACTGGCTCGGCCATCACAGCGACCTGCCTCGGCTTCGGTCAGAGTCTCAATCCGCCAATGTATTCGACGGGCCTGCCACTGGTTGGCTACAACAGTGAGTTACCGCCTTAGTCCATTCCATAGGAATCATAATTATTCTCTTGCTCTCTCTCTCTTTCTGTGTAGTCAAAGTTCTCAACTATGATGGCAGCGAGTGTGAACCTTTGAAGTTGGGCCGGATTGCTATTAAGTTGCCACTGCCACCGGGCAACATGGCGAAGCTTTATCGCAATGAAGAACTCTTCAAAAAACTTTACTTCCAAAAGTTTCCCGTGCGTATGCATTAGATACACCAACTGATCTTCTATTGAACAACTAATTTTTAGGGCTACTATGACACAATGGATGCTGGTTACAAGGACGAGTGCGGCTACATTTTTGTGACTGCACGCGACGATGACGTCATCAACGTTGCCGGCCATCGCATATCGACTTCCAGTCTCGAAGACGCAGTCTTGCGTCATCCTGAGGTGGTCGACACCGCTGTCTTTGGTGTGCCCGAGTCAACGAAGGGACAAGTGCCACTCTGCCTGTACATACCCGTCGAGGGCACCAAAAAGACGGAAGCCAAACTGTCGGCCGAAATAATCAAACTGATACGCGATGTTGTTGGCCCGATTGCCGCTTTCCGTCTTGTGGCGCCGGTCAATGCGCTGCCACGCACACGTTCCGGCAAAACGATGCGCAAGGCAATGGCTGATTTTGCTAAGAATGAACATATCGTATTGCCGGCCACTATTGAGGATGCCAGCGTCTTTGTGGACATAAGACGTGCGCTCAATCAACTTGGCTATGCGATGAATGCGCCCGAACCGATTATCAACAAGCTGATTGATTGATGGATGGATGGATTGATTGATAGAATAAGTTGAAACGAGTCACAGTCCTTGGTGTTGTGCCAAGCGATTGCCTGATCTCTATGCTACTCTCCGACGTCATCTTTGTTACTGGTCGCCGTTGCCATAACTTTTGTATGTATGTATGTAAGTTATATGACTTCAATAGCTTAAATCTTCTTTAGTTTTAAGTTAAATGTTTCAATAAAAGTTTCAAAAGTTTCATGTCCTTTTTTTGGAACAAAACTCATTTGTTAAATTTATATACAAATACGGTATTGTTGTTATTATTTGCTTTTTTGTAATAAAATGTGATTTGCCACTAACATAGCTTTTTTTTTTCCATTTAAATGCTAATCCAACTATAACAAAAGCCTACGTTTATCTGACCGACACCACCACCACCCACTGGCCTTTAATATGCCATAAGGCTGTTTGTTATTTGATGTTATTTACGTTAAAACTAAAATTCAATCAAATTATTCAAATTTGTGCAAATTATGATTGAATGTGCAACACAATTTTGCGGCGACTCATGTCTTTGCATATATGTATATTTATGTATATGTGTGTGTGAGTGTGTCACATCTTCATATATGATGTTCAAAGTACGCCTGAAATGCAATTAGACAAAAGCACATATGTCCTTGCGTCGACGTCAGTATGCCACTTATGTAGTTATGTGACATTGCCTCTTCTTTTCTGTCTGTCTGACAGTTCGTCTGTCCAAAACAGCAGCAACAAATTTGATTTGCGTAATTCGTTTGACCGTCTTTGCTAACCTTTGTTATTCATCCACCACCAGATTATTTTTTTCTTATACTACGCCTGCGTCCGTCTGTCACGCTTTATGTGGAAGTGATTGCAATGTTGCAATTTCAAATTCCCAGAGTCATCATAAAGCCGAGATTAGTTTCTTTTAAACCTTTTCGTTTTGTGTCTTTAATTTCAAACTTAAATTGCTGACAAGTTGTGAGCTTTTTTCTCATTTCAAGATATCGCTGAAGGCCAATAAAAAAGTGGCAACGATATCAGCATGGAGCAGGTAATAAATGGCACACATCGTTAATGTTGCATTGGATTAATGAGTGTACATAAATAAATATTTATGCCATAATTAAAAGAGATAAAGTTATAAACATTAGCAAAAGCTTTGTTTGTCATTAAGTTTGTCATGCCATATTGACGGCTCAACAAAAATATTAAGTCCTTAATGCGCTTTTGTCTAAAACTTCAAAAATTCAATAATGAATGCCATAAGTGCGCAACGCCTGTGGGTGTCCTGCCGTTCGTATCTTCAATGCTGCCAAAAACACGCCCAATCGGCGTGGCAGCAATATCGCCCACCACCCAGCCACCCAACGTCGTAGTCGGCGAGCCAATGAGATGCTTGCATTCTGTTGCCGCTTCGGCAAACGGAAATGAATAAAAGCGGATGTCCTTTCAACCGAATCATCATTCAAGCGTTCGCATTCAACAAGTGAGCAACAATCAAAGCCATCAGCAAACCACAAATAAAGTAAAAGTAACTTGTGCAACTTTTCGAAAAAGATATCCAAAAGTTTTGGTGCATTTTTATTAAATATCTCAAAAGGAAACTAAGCAAATCACAAAAGGTAAGTAAGATATCAAAATTTTGTGTTTCTTAACGTTTAAAGTTACTTGTGTTAAACAAAAAGATGCTATTTGAGAATGAGATGAGGATTTCCAGTAAAGAACAAGTTAAATATTTTAGTGCTGCTCTCATTTTCAATCCGAAAAGTTTTTGAAAACAACATTTTACAAATAATTTCAAAGTTTCTATCATAGTCTTTAAACTTCTGTTTATATATGTATGTCTTTATATTTTTGTCTTCACTCTAATCCACGATTCCAACACAGAGATTTATAAAAAAAACTTATCAAAAATTCTATTGAGATTTTCAATCATCAGTCAATTTATTTGTTAATAATTCTTGTTAAGATTGCTTTCTTCGAATTCAACTAAAAATGAAAATTTAAAGTTTTGAGCTTATAGGCCAATCAATCACATACATACATATGTACATGTGTCTGGCCATCATTGGCATCTATCCAACCATCCATCGATTCGAGCAATGCTCAATTTATTTCAAAGTCTGTCTGCCTGTCAATAAGTTTATTAGCAACTAATGAACAAACATGCAACAAAGGACGGCAAAATGCATAAGCCATGCTATAAGCCAAGTGTTGATGCAACACGCACGTAGGACATGTTCGAAGGACCGCAGGTAAACTTTACTTTGCTGCGTAATTGGAACTTGTAGACAACATAGGAGAGCAGAGCAGAGCAGAGCTGAGTAGTGTAACAGCACATGCACATTCATCATGGGTATTAGGCAATGACTGTCTGCCGGAGGGTAATGGAGACAAATTGACGCACACACAACGCTTGCTTACCTGCCCAATCGTTCGCACCGCCCAACTGAGTTACTTAAGTTGAGAGCGTTGGCAACGAGATAAAAAGCTTGACGCGTTCAAATTCAAAATGAGGACATTTTAAGCCAATATATAACAATAATGAAGAGTGCGCGAAAAACTGCCGACAGGCATTGAGCATAACTTGATGGCTTTGTTTTTGTTTTTTTTTGTCGCCTAAGCACTCAGCCAACACTTGAAACAGTGACTTGATTGCTATGGCACTAAGTTGACGAGTCATGGCATCAGATAAGGGCGCGACGCTCACAAGTGCGAAATGATGCAGGACACGTAGCAATGCGTTGGCATTATGCAAAGATGATCATTACACTTAATCAAAATTAGTTGAAAGCAGGTGGGAGTGGTTGAGTTGGGCGTGGGGGTGGGCAGCTGGTGACAGTCAACAACTAAAACTGACTCAAGGTTGCACTTGCAATAGGATCTGCTTGTGCAGATGTCGCAGCGTGCTGTGCGCTTGTTTATACAATAATATCCTTGTTGCCATACAAACAGGATAACAAGACCGTAATAGGAAAAAAAAAGAAGATAGCAATGATTTTTATCTTTACATTTTTATTTGTTTTGTTTACTTTGCTTTGAATTGCATATATTTCTGTCAATTGATGCTAAATTTTTCACACACACACACAGAATGTCGTCCACAAAGTCGTCGTCTTCATACTCCTCGTCGTTGGTGCTCTTTGCCTTTGCCGCCATTTTGCTGACATTGTCGCAATTGCATAGCGCCCAAAGTGCCACCGTAGCGCCCCTCTGCCAGCCTGGCATACTTGAAGAGATGCCAGCACACATCAAAAAGGTCTGCATGGCGCTCGAGAACTCGGATCAGCTGACAACGGCACTCAAGTCTTACATTAACAATGAGGCTGCCAGTGAGTACCGCTTACCTATTTCAACATTCTACAACAACTACTTACCCAATATGTTTGTCTCAACTCATCTATCACGCACAGCACTCGTCGCCAAATCCGATGACCTGATGAACAACTTCGGCAAACGTACCGACGTCGATCACGTTTTCTTGCGTTTCGGCAAACGTCGTTAAGTCTTCAACTCATATAACGGTACATGTACATACTTACATAAAGTATGTAAAGATGCAAGATGTCAAGACCCACGAAACACAACTGATAATGAACGAAACGACGACCCAAGGCTGCACCATTTGCGATGATAACGATAAACAAACCGATTGGACTATTTCGCACATTAACAAAAAAAATAAGAGACAACAAAATCTAACACGAACCAACAAAAAATTTTAACAAAATGGCGTCTTCGTACTCGTATTAAGTTCTCTCATTTGCATTCTCGTTTCTATCGCACACCCAACGTTACTCAACGGAAGCTCTCTAGTTCAAATATACAGTTATTTATACATAAATACAAGTTAATCAAATATATTCGTATGTGTCTATTCAGCACCTGCAAACGTTTAATAACCGATCTCTTTGTTATACATATGCATACATATACACATATATAAATATCGAAAATTTTTTAAAATATATTTATGTAATAAACAGGCAAAAGGAGAACTTTAACCTTACCAACGAGCGATCGAAGCCAAGCCCAAAACTTTGTAGCATTAAGTGAAAAGCAAAGCAAGAAAAAAATCAAAAAAATTAAAAAAAAAAATTTTTCCTGAAGCATGAAACACATATAATCGATACTAATAAGTTTAACAATTGAATTCTTACTAATCTTAATATGAAATTGTACAAATACACAACATGAGTATTTCGTTTTAAATAAAGTCTTATAACTTTCCTCTCAAAATTAAATGCATTTTAAATTATTTTATAAATTTGTTGGAATTATTTGTTGCTGACACTTTCCAGTTCATGCAAGGTTGTTGTTGAAAAATAATCCTCCACTTTTAATCGTTGTTAATATTAAATACTCCTATGTTAGCTAAAAGCGCATTCGACATATTACAAGAACATAATATTCAAAGTTCGTATGTCATTGAATCTGAAAATCCGACATAGGAGCACTTAATGTCAACAATAGATAGAATGGCAATTGTCATCTCTGCTTATAAAATGCGCAAATAAAATCGTCAGTGGCTTATGGATATGGAGGAAAGTAAGTTTGACATTTAAAGTTCTTCGGAGCAATATAAAATATAAATGAGAAAATGGGGTGAATGGGTCGAGAAGTACTGTTCGAAGATACCTCCTGAGAGAAAAATGGGCTATCAATAACAAAACTCTGTGTTGCCAAGGCTCAAAATATAATATAAGTAACCCCCGCAGTGGTGTAAATATATGTCGAATTTCAAGATTAAAATCAAATAATGAATTTCATTCACACGAGTGCCAACAATGGTGCCTATTGGATCCGGTCGTATTTCGGATTCTCCGTACTTAATAGGAAAAAAAAGAATCATTTCTGGTTTTTGTTTTTTGAGCTGGAACAAATTTTTATGTTTATATTTATTTCATTGTTAGAATGTATGTAAATCATTATCAATTCAAATTAAATAGAAAAATAAATAAATGTTAAACGAAACAACTTAAGGCAACAACAAATAAAATATTCAAAAATGAAATTTATTTAAGTTAAAAAACATAGATTTTTGTTTTTATTATCATTCAGGCAAAATAAGAACATAAAGGAACATAATGTAAGTCAAATAAATCATTTACTCTTGAACTCGTTGTTTTTGTCTTGTAACGAGATTTTGTTTTTGAGATACTTTAATTATTCTTTAAATTCGATACGATTGTCATGTGAGTAGAGTTCACTTTAATGCAATTTCAGAATACTTTTTGGAATGAAATTTACTTGTAACTTTTACTCTCTTTTGTTGTAAAAGGAATGTTATTAGTTGAATTTTTTTGGTCATTTACTTTTCTTTGCTTGTTTCCTTTTTCTGTTTTTTATTTACTTTTCATTAAATTTACGCTTGAAATTTTTAAAGAAATATTTTTTTTTTTTTGGAATTATCATTTCGTATTTTTGTATTTGTTATATATTATTTTTTAACCTTTTTTTTTTTGATTTAAGTAAAATTAATTCAATCACAGTCTATATATTTTTTTTCGTCTTTTTCTTGACTTTATTCGTTAAAAACGAACGATTTTGCATTACTTTTCAATTGTTGTAATTATTTTGTTTATTACTCACTATTATTTGATAATTTTTAAAGCTATTCAATTATTTTTTAAATGTTCATTATTTTCATTAATCATTATAATTTTTTTTTTTTTGATTTTCATTTTAAGTGAAGATAAATTAAAAATTTGCTTAAAAAAAAAATGTAAATACAAAATTAATCAACATAAAATGTGCAATTGTAAAATTATTAAAATATAATAAATACCAATAATAATAATAATAAGAAAATATATATATATATATATTTGTTTATAATTCATAGTTTCGTTTTGTAAGTTTGTTAAATGCATTAAGATTACCATGAATTTCATAATCCTTTTCGCTTTACGTATTCCCCACGTTCATTTAATACTCTTTAGATTACTTGCAATCTTCCTGTAAAAAAAAGTAACTAAATGCTACAAAAACGGTTTTAAATTCGGCTTTGGCCAATAATTTCTTTCAAGTTTTACTTTAGATTATTTTTTTTTGTATATAGAGAAGCGAAAAATTCAGTTTGGTTTTTTTTTCATGGGCAAAAATTTAAAATTTTACTTTTAAAAGTATCTTATGTTGCAACTGTATCTTTCGCTTCGTTTTTTTTTTTTTTGCATTGTTGTTTCTTTGTTGCGTTTATCGACTTTTGATTGCGTCGTTTACCTTAACTTACCGATTTAAATATACTTTTTAAGTACGTTTTTTTTTCAGTCTTGAAAATTTCTTTTGTTATTTTGAGTTTTGTTTCTTTGGCGATTTTGTAAACGAAATTAACTAAAATCATCTTCTTCTGTGTTTAATATTTAAACAACATTGTGGCAAATGTCAAAGTAACTTTTCTTTTCTGCTCATTCATTTCAAGAATTTTGATTTTTTTTTCATTCTTTCTGTTTCTTTGTTATTTTGGTTTGGATATTCTTAGTTCTTAGTTAGGTGCTAAGTTGTTCGTTAGTTGAACTCTGCTTGCGTTTGGTTGTCGACTCTTAATTCATCAATGCAATTGCTTGTACACGTTAATCTCTAAATTTTTGTATATCTTTTTCATTGATTTATCTGCGTATTTGTATTTTTATATATATTTAAATTAAATAAATCAGGTACTAATTATGTTGCACTTTGTGTTTCAGCTTGAATCATTTGCTTTTGCTTTTGATTTTTTTTTTCGTTTTTTTTTTCAGTCTCATTGCACATTTTAAAAGTTTTAAACTAATTTCACTTGTTAATAGTTTCAACTTTTTGGCTTTCAATCAACCATTTCTTTTTGTTTTATTCGTAATTGTTTACTCTTTTTTTTTTTGCAATAATTATTGATCAGTCTTTTAGTTTGGTTGTATTTTTTATAGATTTCAGTTTTAATGTCGTTTGTGTTTTGTTTGTTTCTTTAAATTCAACGTTTACATAAATAAAATTAATAATTTGCACATCATATTTTTGAACATCATTTTATTGACTTTGATAGATTATTAATAATGTATTTAAATGTTGCTAATAAACTTTACTTGTGTGTTTTTTGTTTTTTATTTATTTTTTTTTTTGTTTTGTATTTTACTGTTTCTTTTTTCTTAGTTTACGTACAGTAATGCAAATGTTTAAATAATTTCATTCTTACATAACAAAAAGTCAGAATAGCAAAAAATGTTGTTTGCTTGCGAAAAAGGAATTGTACGAGAAAAAGAGAGAGTAAAGAAAAAATTTAACGTAAATAAAATGTATAAGATTAATAAATTTCGGAGCATTGCATTTTATACTTAATAATTAGTTTTGTTTATACATGAGTCTTGTATAAAGTGCATAGAAGAAAAAATTACAATAATTTATGCTCGGCTATTTGATTGGATTTGTATAACTAAAAATTTCTCTGTTTGCACGACGAGAAAGATTTTTGTCAAGGTATAAAAACAATTTTTTCAAATAATTGAACGAAAACATTTTTTGCTGGAGTAACCTACTAGTTACTAAAAATAAATAAAAACAGGGTTACTCCTTTTGTCGGTTGAAGAATACAAAATAAAAGTTGTAATAATTCACAATGAAATAAAGAAAAATATTAAACATTTTTTTCAAGGGGGATAGAAGAAATTAAGGATTCAAAGACGTTGAAAACACTTTAAACTTATAGTCTAGAGAAATCTTTGAGCTTAAAACTATTTTTTTTTTGTTATGTATATGTGAGTGTATGTGATTTTAGAGTTCATGGTTGAACTCTTTTCCACTCGCAATGTCAGTGTGTATTACTTATGTGTGTGTGTATTTGTGTGTTGTCTATATTAGTTGCAAAGGAAATTGTAAACACTTCATTCTCGCCTGCAATTACTATTTGGCATTGTTGTTGTTGATGTTGTAATTTCGACCATTGGATTACGCGCAGCGTTCTTTCATTTCTTTGGGGGGTTGGTGAGAGGGCGGCGAGCAGTGCTAAATATGATTGGGCCCATAACCTACCTAATAATAGGCAGCCGCATTCGAGTAGTTCTGTTGATAACTCTGCGTATCTGTTTTCGACGTATAATGGGATGGGAGAATTATAAGAACTTATATTAGCCATGAACTGATTATGCGCAGATTCTAAATTATGAACTGCATACCAATCGCCGCTAGGCTAAAGTTAGACACGTGTTTAAAGAAAATTTTGGCACTTACCATAACCTGCGTAGGCGCGCTCATCGTAGGCTGCGCTCTGCTGGCCATGCTGCGAGTAGTCGGCTTGCGCTGTGGTGTTGTAATCGACTGCGGCGGCGCCGTACTGCTGTGTATAGTCCTGACTGTAGGATTGATAGCGTGTATCTTGCGGTGCGGCATAGCCAGTAGAGCTATCGTAGAAAAAAGTGTACATCAATAAGTAGTTAAAATTAATCTTAAAAACTTTGGATACTCACTTGTAGTTCTGGTATTGACTCTGATCATACTCAGTGCTGTGATGAGCGGCATAGCTGCTGCTGGCTGGCGCACTTTGTTGTGTTGCATGCGTTGCGTAACCGCTGCTCTGTCCATAGCCATTGTAAGCGGTCTGTGCTGCTGGCGCATTGTAGCCAGTTTGTGCGTATGGATCGACTTGCTGCGACTGGTCATGGGGCGGATAGCCGTGGTGGCTGTAAAGTAAGAAAATTTGTTTCATGTGTAAATGTGTCCATCGGCCATTCTTGAGTTGTGTGAAAAGTTACCTCTGCGCTGGTTGGTGATGGCTTGCTGGTGGCCCGTAATTGGCTTGCGGCGGCATTCCACTCATATGCTGTGGCTGAGTGTGGTACTTTGGCGCCATTGGTCGTTGTGAATATGGGCCACCTTCATATCGACCACGTTTGGGACCAGGTCCCCCAGGAGCACCTCGTTTGATTGCTTGCACAGGTGCAATTTGTGTGTTTACATTGTGTGGCTGATGCATTGGTGGTCGCGTCATGCTCTGACCATAGCCGCCGCGTCCACGTAATGTGCCACGTCTTGGCATCTGACCGTGATCAATACCCGGTCCGCCAGATGAGCCATGGTGTGGTCCGCCATACATGCCACCGCCGCCCCCATTCATGTGTGGATTGTATCCGCCACGACCACCTCTCGAAAACGAGCCACCGCGTCCACCACGTGGTGGTCGGCTATACGGTGGCGGTCCAGAATTGCCATTCGAAGTTTGATTATTTGTAACTTGTGTGTTTGCAGGTGCTGGAGTCGATGTACTGGCGGTAGTACTTGATGCGGTTGCTGCAGCAGCAGGGGCAGCAGTTTCATCACTGGCTTCGGCCGCTGGTGGTTCAGTTCCTGAAGCTGCTGGCACAGGCGATACGGTTTTATTGTTATCGCTGCCAGTGTGTTGTTTTGGCGCTGGTTTTTTTAGCGCAACATTTTTTAATACATCAAAACTTTCAAGGGTCAAACAAAAAAAAAACAAAACAGAACAAAATAAAAAGTTTTTACTCACGTTGTTGATACATTGGTGGCCGGCCACCACGCATTCCCATTGGTGCGCCGCGTGGTTGAAATCCGCCACGTCCTTGAAAACCACCTGGTCCTCCTCTAGGTCGCATGCCTCTCGGTCCGCCAGGTCCCACATGAGGTGGTGGCGGTCCACCCATACCTCTATTCATGCCTCCCATAAAGTGTCCCCTACCCATACCTCGTCCACGACCGCGTTCAAAGCCCCCACGCATTGGTGGACCACCTCGACCGCGAAAACCGCCACCACGCGGTCCTCCACCACCCACAGGCTGTGACACGACAGTTGCCGCTGCTGCTTCCATTATTCTTAATACACGCGACTTAGTTACTTCTTCTCAATTTTTTTATTACTTCAATCACTCCCGGTGACTGCTTATCTTTGCTATTCCTTTTGCGACACTTTTTATTTAATATTCGATGAGTACAACTTTACTTAATTAAACAATTTTAATTTTTTTCTTAAATTATGCTTTTATTGCCATTTTATGTTATTAGTTTTATAACTTTTCGCTTTTCACAAATCCACACAGCGACGCTGAAAAAAACATGGCGTCGGCTCGAAGTATTGATTTTTGTTGCTAATTGCCGGTTGGCAGTACTCGTCGAATAGGTTGGCAGCATTCAATGAGGGTTGTTTATTCTTCCCTTTTACAGTGGCTCCTAACTTACAAGTACAAATACCACTTTAGGTACAAAAATAACATTAAATGCATCTAATAACATTTTATTTTATTACCACACAATGTGAAACATCGACCTAAGAATCTACGCTTAAATCTGTCCGATATATATATCTGTCACGCAGAAGTAACATTCACTCCAAGTTCAAAAATGGCAGTGTTTCTTTCAAACTGTGAGTCACTGTACCAGCTGGTTGGCCGTCCACGTACATAGTTTGGATTGTTTTCATCAAAAATTTTGGTAATCAAATGTTGTTTTGTTGTTAGACTAAGAAAATGTCATCCTGGATTACAGGCCTGGCAGACAAGGCTGAAAATATTCTGAATAAAATCGACCAAAATGCAGCAACAGCTTTACAGTTACCTCCGGACGGTGCTGGTCCTAGTACTCTTGACACAATGAAAAAGAGCCTCACAAGCAGTACACAATCCCTAAAGACAACATTATCGCCAGTCAGGAAAGTGGGCGGAACCGGTAGCAGTGCCTCCAGTGTCAAAAGTGAAAGCGGTAGTCTCGTTAATAACGAGCTTAAAAACAGTTTGAACAGTACAAAGTTAGAATCGTTAGAAGCTTCTAACGGCGCCGTTGGAAATACAGCAATGACAGCTTCAACGAATTCATCAAATTTTGATCCACATGAATTGGCTGCATTCAAAATTGCATTGAGTGAAATAACTGCAGAGCGCGATGAGCTGCGTATACGATTGTCCGAACTGAACAATGATGTGGAAAACTTAGCGCTTAGGCAGCGCGAAAGTGAGTTGGAAATGCTTGTGCAGCATGTTACAGAGGAACGTGATAAGGCGCTACGGGAACTGAACGAGACCCAAAACAGTAATATGGCATATGTACATTCCATATCTGAGTTGGAAACGAATCTGGCAAAATTGCAGCAGGAGTACATGAGCACAGCACACAAATTGCAGATGCAAATCAAAGAAACTGATCAACAACGTACGGATTTACAAGAATATCGCATAAAGGCACAAAGAGCACTACAAGTGAAAGACGGACTCATAGCTGAGTTGAAGGCCAATGGACTAAATGGGGAACCTAATGCTAATGAAAACGAGACGCGATTGATACAAATCGAATATGATACGCTTAAGCAGGAACTTCAACATTCCTTGGACGAACAGCAAAAGTTGCGTCTACAAATTGAAGATCACTTGGAGCTGACGCGGCAACAAGAAGCTGCAATGATAGCGATGCGCGAAAATGAAGAGAGATTGAGCAAAGAGTTACGTTTGGCACGTGAGCACAGTGTTTCTTGTGAATCTGAACATCGATTGGTTAGCCAGGAACTCAATACGCTTCGACAGCAACTAAGCAATCACATGGCTGCATCAGCTACACGACTGCAGGAGCGGGAACAGCAACTGGAACAGATGAAACGTGCTCAGTTGGCAAGAATGAACGATGATAGCTTTAAATCTAAGGAAGATTATGAAAATCGTCTAAAAGCGCTTACGCAATCGCTAGTGGAAAGGCAAAGTGTTTTGGAAGGTATTACTGCGGAACGTAATGCACTGCGATTGCAATATGAAAAAGTTCAACAGCAGTTGCATCAAATCTCAGCCAAGGGTGTCGATCTTGAAAGTCAACGTCGTGGTACACGCAACACGTTCCTTTCCAATAGCACTGATGATGGTATGTTAACTCTCATAGCGTTTAGGTAATATTATTAATTTTATTTCATCCAACTTTATCGAATAGTTAAAGCACAATTTCCACTCCTTATGCACCCGAATCCATTCGACAATCGTGTCGCTCGGCGTGTTAAGCGCGCATACTCGTCGCTGGATTCGGCAGGCATTCGAGTCGGCGCGTTTTTGCGTCGTTATCCACTGATGCGTATAGGTGTGCTCGTTTATGTGGCTCTATTACACATCTGGGTTATGTTTGTGCTCCTCTCGACAACACCAAACTGATATCTCACAATATTCAAGGTTTATTTTATATAGATAAATATATATATATTAAAGTTGAGCAATAATTTATTCATTAAATGTTAAACATTATATACAATCTGAAATATCTCTATTGGATACAATTGCATTTAAAGAGAGCAGCGTTCTGAATAATTCTAACCACAAACATTGACTATTTACATGCTACATGAAGACAAAAAAAGTTTTGCTTAATTAAGTGAACAAGAAACAACAAAGCCGGACAACCAGCTAACTTGTTAGTACGGTTAGCCAACAAACAATCGACTACAACAATTAAGTCACAGATTTTATATTGCATATGAGTTTCACAAGTTCCGCGGGAACTTTAGAGTTGCTTAAGTACAGAAGCAAAACAAGGATTTGTAGTTATACCTCAACAATGCGTTGACATACTAGATATATAGCAAGGCTAATTAGCTTCGAATTGTTTCATTAAGTCATGGCATGAAATTAAAGAGTGTCAATAGTAAAGACTCTTGGGACGATTCGCAAAAAACAAACGCTAGATGCCCCGCAAACGTTTATATCAGTCATCGGCATAGTAGGACACGTAGACAGCATCGCCTCCGATACTCAACAAACATTGCCCCTGAAAGATACCACAACAACATGTTCAATTTCAATTACACCATTAAGAAAAGAAAACCTCACCTGATTTTTATGCTGGTTATCGAACAATATCAACTCGGTCATGTAAAATGAGACCATGGCGTTGCCGCCCAAAGCCGCGATGTGTGCGCGCACTACCGCTAACATTTCTGTGATGAATCCGTGTACAAATCCACTGATGCCGCCGTTCTCACGTATTGACGTGCTTTCTCGAATGAAAAAGAAATTGAGATTACCCAAATATTTGTCAATGCGGCCACCAGGTATAAAGCTTAGAGGGGTGATGTCAACGCCATAGCGATCCCGTAATGGAAACTATAAAAATATGTTTCAATTTGAGTTAATAGCAACGATGATAATAAACGTAAATGTAGAACTTACATAGCGAGTACGTGGAGTCACTAGGGTATTTGTTTTTGCAGTAGCGCCACTGCGGGATGGTGATGTCTTACGTACTTTGAACGAGCTCATGCCGAATGGTGGAATATTGCTAGTCGGTGTCGGTGTATCAATCATTTGGTCCTCGTCCAATGGGAATATATAATCCTCTTCTTGCAAGGCACGTTTACCTGCAATTGTCTGTGGCTGTGTGCCGTTTAGCTCCGGTTGTGTTTGAGGCTGCAATGTCGTTGCTGCTGCTTCATTAAAACCGTTTTGATTGGTTGCTTTACGTCGATATTTGATTTTATTTGCATCGCTTAAGCCCAAGGCCATGCCTGTGACTAGCAATTGTATTTGATCCTATTTTAAGATTATATAATCATGTTAGTTAGTCGTTTATAAGTATATTATATTAACTCACCGTTTCTGGAAGATCTAGTCGGAAGCGCAGATCACAAATGGCACAAGGTATCATAGTGCGCAATTTGAAATAAATTGTTTGCAGCAAGCGCTGGAAGTGCTTAGGAAAACCGCTGATGTTTGTACCAACATCCAGACGAGCTCGCCACACTTGCGTGAACATTTGCAAATTTTTCACCGTTTCCATTTCGAGCATGCCGGGTACTTGCTGAGTATTAACCACGTGAAATCCTTCGGGTGGATACGGTTCCATGAGTAACGAAATAATTTCTAAATCCTCAATGTCATCGACCTCAAGCACACACAGTTCCTTGTTGCCACAATTTAGATCGATCTCGTTCATCTCTTCATCGTCCGATTCATCAGTGTCTGATTGCTTATCTGCGCTGCTACTGCTTACGTCTGGATCTATGTTCTTTAATTGGTAAATCTCCTGATTGCGCTCAAAGGTTTCCTGCAGCTTTTTTTGCAGTTCATTGAGCTTTTGTTTATCTGTCCACGAGTTACCAGCGACAATTTTTGGAACTTGCGGTACAGGCAATGCACTAAGGAAGACCGCTGTTCCTGTTGCAATCAACGCAGTCATTCGTTCACCAATTGCTACTTGTGTTCTAAGGCCAAATATTGCATTCATTCCCTTTGCCTTCAGCTTATTAATGAGCACACGATGCAACTCATACTCCAAGAACGGCAAACCATCGGATATCTCTTTGGCATTCAGCTCCGAGCGTAAATCTTTCTTTGCACGTACCACTTGTGCCTGCATAAAGCAACCGCGTCCAGTAACTTGCATATAATCGGGTAGCTCCAACGTAGCTAATAGCACATCAGGAACTCGACCCTTTCGACAAAGAGCACATTTTCGCATCTTTACATTAAAAGGCACCGAACTTAAATTGTACGGTATATGGCACATGGCGCAAGAGTTACGAGGCGCATTTAATGGAGGCAGCCCGTACTTTCTACCACCTGAATTGTTTGTATTGCCCAACGAGCCAGAACCATCTTTGTTGGTATCGGCCGTGCCGCCAGCGATATCACGTTCCTCTAATGAAGCTGACATCCCATTGCCGCCAACTGTCGCCTTTGCCATGGCAAATATATCTGTCTGGGATACAGATCGATTAAAAACCATGTTAATCACTGCGGCAGTACCTGTAGCCGATAAGACGCAAACGTCATCGCTAAAAGAGAAGTCAAATTAAAGACAATTGTGGCACAATATAGCTACCCTAAGACTTACGATATTGTCGTGGTCTCAGCATAGCCCAGTACAACGTTACAACCCAAGGAACGTGCATGTGAACGTATTTCCATGCGTAACTCAGTCCACCAAGAATCGCGCACTTCCGGCTCATCCGGATTCGGTACACGCTCCAACAGCTTTACAGACCGAGCAGCAACTGTAGCACCCAAATGAAGTATAAAGCCAGTCGGATACTTGGTCATTGTCAAAAACGGATACTCTAACATGTCTAGACTGTCGGTCGGAGCATTTTTGCTGGGTATAAGTGGCTGTGCCAAACGCATCATCGCAGTGGCAGCCACCAAGCGTTCGCTTGCTACACATATCGAATTTCCTGCATAATGATATTATGTTAGTAAGAAACTATACTTAGTCTAGCTGTAAAGATTTGCTTGTTTACACAGTTATAGAAAAGAAATTGTTTTTAGTTGGTTCATACTTTTTTTTTTACATTTAGCTCATTTCATGCTTCAGATAATTTTCAGATTCCATAATAATGGAATATAATAATATAATAAAAATAGACTCCAAGCCATCAAAAAAGAATAATTTTACTAAACTAAAGAAAGTAAGAAGTTGTTTTTGTTTTTATAGAAATATAAAAAGCGTGAGAGACAGTGGGATGATTATCGAGAGTTGACACAACATTTATATAAGGACTGAGAATTCTTACAGCTCAGGCTCAGTACATCAATAAATAAAGGAGGCACGCACACGACACACACAGCCAAAAATTACTTACGCTTGCGATGGATCACTTCGCATGTGATAATATTCGGGTGTTAGTAGTTAGTGATAAGTGAGACGTAAAAAGAGAAAACGTGAGAAACCGTTACTGGTGTGTAACATTTGGACTGCTATACAAGTACTTTACTGAGTTCGTGCTGAAGCAAAATGGCTGCATGTACATACAATTGTATATTAAGAAAAGCTAAGCCTGCCTGCGATTTGAACTATTGTATATACAATTGCACAAGTATAACAATACTTATGATTAAAGCCTTATCTTTGAGTTCGTCTTTAATTTATACATACCTTTTGGTGTAACACTTAGATCCGAATCAGATGAACGCCGACAAATCTCACCGAGTTCCTTCGGCACCATAGTCGTCGCTGTGGAAGCTGTGGACGTGGAAGCACTATCGGATGCGGCGACGGTTGTCGCTGAAATGCCACTCTTTGACGGACTTGGTGATAATTTCAGTCGATTGTTGACCGGCGAAGCGATGCGTTTCATGTTCGGACTGCTGATTTCGGAGAGTGCGTTTGCATTGTTGGCGTTCACAACCGGAACGGGAAGTTCGCTGGATCTGTTTTGGCAATTTTGTATGGCAAATGGCGAAACGGAAAAGCATGGAGCAAGCAGTGATGATTGATTATTGTTGTTACTATGATTAGTATTTAAAATATTTACAACGTGGTCACTAAAATCAAAGGAGCGACTAGATGGGCTCGAAGTTAATGGGGTTCGTAGAGGAGTAGGAATATTTGAGGTAAAATCTAGTGGTCGATTTAAACGATTTGTGCCGTTGTCAATGTTTGAAACATGAGTAAGTTGAATAAAAGACGACAGTGGTGGCGGCGAGAATTGCGATTTATCCGACTCAGTTGGCGTTGGTGTCGAAGGACAGATACGCAGTACGGGCCTATTTAATAGAAGTGAGGTTGGTGGTGTTGGTGACTGTTGTTCTGGTTCGTTAATACATGACTCATAATCATCATCGAGAGTGCAGCGATTTAATTCACTCGTGAGGTTATTCAATGAAACCGTGCGACGCGCAAAGGGAGCATAGGAATAGATTGTGTGGTCCAACGACTTATCATTGAAAATGTTGAGATCACATGCAGTTGGTATTTCAGGCTGAGATGAATAGTAGGATTTGCTTTCTGACGGTGGCAGACAAAGCATCGATATGCGTGGCGTAACACTATGTAATGATTCAGCCTTTTTTCGGGGCAAATGTATAAGCTGTTGAACACGTCTCGAGAAGGCTCTCAAATCCTGCATCAGAGTGTTGTGCTTGGGTTCCAAATTGGAGAGACTGTTTTCGAAACTACGAGTTTCTCCTGGTTTGATCCATTGTTCCTGCAACGCCTTATTCTCGGAATCACTTTCACTGTCTTCATGATCTACCTCAAACTCAATGCCTATAGAATTAGACAGTGAAAGCGATTCCGAGGAAGAAGACTTACTTGTATCAGTACTTTGTCTGCCACGCGCTTTAAATTGTTCTTGTGTTGAGATATCAGGTGCAGAACGTGTATTGTCCTCATAAACGCCCAGGGTCGCTATACTGTCTGTGTTGTTTATGTCCAGTTTATTGTGTGTATGCTTTTGCTTCACCGCAGTATCGTCACTGATCGAGCGTACAATTGCTTGTAATGGCTTGCCAAGAAAAAAACGCGCCTGTGAACATTGTGTTAAACTTTGTCGTCGTCGTCTTTTGTAAAGCGATCTCAGTGAATCCCTGTTACTTATTGTGCTGCTTAGCGAATGAGTCGTATGCTCCGGTATCTTGGGTTCAATGCGGCGTATTAGCGTCGCATATTTCTCGCTGAATATACTGCGTGATGAATGAGTCAATCGACGCATACGATGTCGCAATTTCTTTCTCGTTTTCTCACCACGTTCGTCCTCCTGCCTTATTAGATTTCGCATTATTTCAGAGTCTTCATTGTCGCTACTAGCGCTTTCTAAGAAGAACATAGTCGCTGACTGAGACTTGTGTATGTTTAGTCTGCACTGGCTTGTTCGACCATCACGGGTCATGACGCCGGCGCAAGTTAGAAATTCTAAATACTTGTGTGTGACACTAATGATCGGTCCCACGTACGAACAATCGGAAGTGTGAGTGTATTATTCACACAAAAAGATAGGTTACGAAATTGAGAGAGTGAAAGTACATGTATTGGTGTACAACATCAAGACGTACGTTAGGCGTGAGACAACAAAAACAAAATAATAATAATAATAAAAAAAAGTAAAAACATTTTCACAACAATGAGGTTAATAGAGTGTGTTCGTTTTTGTTGTTTACAAGCGCACGAGCGTAATGGCAACGGTCGGGAAAAGAGCAAAAATAATTTCTTTAGAACAAATTCATAACATAATCATTTGGATATTTGAACATACTTTGTCTTGGAAAATATTTTAAGTTTTCTTTTTCGTCATGTTTGTTATAAGATACTTACTCTTCAATTAAGGCTGCATCAGCGTTCGAAGGCTGACTACTTGTATTGTCCTTGATAAGCGTGACGGCAGTGCCTACACCACGTGCAACCACACCCACATCACCTTCTAAATCAAAGCATTGCGAATAGGCAATTACGGCATTGGCTCCCATATTAATGGCTTTTAATCCCATTTTCCTTTGTACCTGTCCCGATAGCTTGAGAAAGACAACCTGCCGGGCTTCGTTTGAAGCACGTGGAGTTCGAATTTTATCGATCCACTGATACTCGGGATCATCGTTTACAACAAGCTCTTCCACAAAGCCATGTATAATTTGGGCACGATAGCCGTATGGTATACATGGGGCTGAAAATTGAGACAAGATAATTTTTTTTGCACTTTTCTTTGTTGTTTTGTATACATACAGTGGAAAAACGGTATGCCGCATGAACTCTGCCGGAACTTATTTACGTCCGAAAACAAATCAACCTTTACAATGACATTAATTTCGCCGCGTATGCCGTGCATTGTATCAAACACTGGTATCCAACCAGACATTACGGTGCCCTTGCCGTGTGTAGACGGTCCCGTGTGTTCCAAGCATAAGGGATTCAAACCAATGTTGACCTTGCCAATTGCATCGTTCGCCGAGTATGTATCGTAATCCATCAAACGTATCTGTAGCGGTTCATCCTGAAGCTCGGCATCATCGACCTCAAAGCGGTACCTTTATACAAGTAGGCAGCATGTAAGACAATGTTACGCGATGTCATACCGGTCATACGTACCAATCAGTATTCCACGTTGGATTAAGACTCTTTCTACAGACGTCCGTTTTGTGTGTCACGTTTCCCAACTTGATTTCAACAAAGGCGTCTGTTGTGTCCGAGCTTTTGTCCATTATGGGCAGGTTTCGCCCAGCCTTAATTTTTACACCAACTTTACCTGGCATCTTTTCGACCACCTCTCACAAACTAAGTATCTCGGCCAACTACCGCTCTCTCCACCGCCCCACTATATAATTAACGACCACTTTGTTCTTTTTTTATTCTAAAATTGCTTTTATTAATTTTTTTCGAGAGAGGTCATCATCCTGGAGAATTTCGCTTGCGAAATGCACTAATAAATACCACTAAAAACAGCTGTTGTATCCAAGAAAGCAGAAGAGGAAGAGATTGTTATGATTTCTTTGTTTGGTTCCACTTAGTTTTTATGGCATTTGGACGAATACTTTTAAATTACAATGGAGGAATCCAGCGATTCCTTAGATACTCCAGCGCATGTACTGTCTACAGTTTGAGTTCGGGTAGGATTTGATAATATTTTTATTAGCACCAACTTAACCATTTTATACTGGTCTAGGTCATGTAAAATGTGGCGTTTCAGTCATACGAGTTTCTGGCCCGAGAACAAAACATGCTCTTAAGGCTTTGGTTGGAAACAGTCAGTTTGAGCCGAAAGAGCGTTATGCACATTTGAAGTCATTTTACCATCCAGAGACCAAAGAAATGATAGATAAAGGTCTATTATTGTGGTTTGCTGGACCAGCGTCATTTACTGGCGAGGATTCTTGTGAATTCCAAGTGCACGGCTCGTTGGCTGTGATTGCAGCGATGTTGGATGCTTTGGGCAAAGTTTCAGGTTTAAGGCCAGCAGAGCCAGGTGAGTTTACCAAACGCGCCTTTTTCGGCGGTAAGCTCGATTTAACGGAAGTTGAGGGATTAGCCGATCTAATACATGCCGAAACGGAGGCACAGCGTAAGCAAGTGCGATTGCCTTTTAACCGTTCACCTTTCACTATTATCTAATCGCCTTGCTTGTTAGGCACTACTTCAAAGTACCGGAGCGCTGTCACGTTTGTATGACAATTGGAGAAAGCGTCTAATTCGTTGTGCCGCGCATTTGGAAGCTTACATTGATTTTGCTGAGGATGAGAATATTGAAGATGATGTCGTCTTGGAACTTATTAAAGAACTCAAACGTATCAAGAAGGAAATACTCGTACACCTTAGTGATCAGCGTCAGGGTGAGTTGTTACGCGATGGCGTTCGTACCGTTATTGTCGGCGCGCCGAATGTGGGCAAAAGCAGTCTTCTTAATATGTTATGTCAGCGTAAAGTTTCCATTGTGACCGCAAAAGCGGGCACTACACGAGATATCATAGAAACCACGCACAGTTTTGGAGGTTATCCAGTTGTATTTGCTGATACAGCAGGTCTACGTAAAGACACAAAGGACGCCATCGAGTTGGAAGGGATGTCTCTTGCCAAGGAATGTCTTGGCCGGGCCGACATGATAATACTGCTAACGGTTGCCAAAGATCTACTTCAACGGCAAGTATTCAATAACGATGCGGTCTCTGAATATATTCGCTGTTATCTGCAAGATTTGGACATACCTCAAGAGGTGGTTAAAGAAAAACGCTTGAAATTAGTAGTAAATAAAGTGGATTTGCTAAGTGAAGACGAGTATAACAATTTTAAAGGATTGACAGACACTGAATTCATCTCGTGCCATACTGAAAAAAATTTTACAAATTTC
This sequence comes from Phortica okadai, assembly GCA_034638295.1. Taxonomy (NCBI): domain Eukaryota; kingdom Metazoa; phylum Arthropoda; class Insecta; order Diptera; family Drosophilidae; genus Phortica; species Phortica okadai. The sequence goes on along the minus strand of CM067849.1, from coordinate 45,390,808 downwards.
CTAAATGCGTTAGAACAACAAGTGAAGGAGTTGTGTGGTACGCCAATCGCAGAGAATCCACGCATTACACATGCACGTTACCGTCAACAATTGGAGCGATGTACAGAGCACATCGATATCTTTTTGAATAACTATACGCCGGATGCTTATCCGGACATGGCAATTGCAGCCCAGAAATTACGAAACACTGTCAGGTGTATTGAACGCATAACAGGACATGTCAGCACAGATGATATATTAGACGTCGTATTTAAAGACTTTTGCATTGGAAAATAGTTGAGCAGATTTTAAAACAAAAATTCAGTGTTCATTTAAATTTAGTATTTAGATTTATTGTATTACAGTATGACGTTAATCATCTCTTTTGATTAGTATGGGTCCAGGCTTTTCCTGTATCAATCTCGGTTTGCCTTTATCACGTGGTCGGTTTGGCTTCTGCGCCCTCTTTGGTTTTTGCTTAAGCCGTTTAATCGTACCATCTATAGTTGGATACTTGGCTGATGTGCTGTCTTTTTTGGTCGCCGTACGACATTGCATATTCAATTTGTTTAGTTCTAGAAATCTAGTGGTTATTCTAAGACCAAACGTCCAACCAAGTATTCTTTGCATATTTTATGACAAACCGTAGACGATGTTTTTTACGGAAAATTTTGTAATAAAAAACTCTAAACTGACATTTATATTATGTATAATAAAAAGCCAATTTAAAATTTGAAACATTGAAATTTTGTACTTTCACATAGAAAACAACAAATTTTTAGAATTTTTCAAAGATGCTTCGATGAAATGTTAAAATTAATAATAGAACTTGTACAGTTTGTCAGGCTCATACACATCAGAGATCGGGCTGGTGATCTCAAACTTATAGTTTCTTGAATTTTTAGCATTGCCGCTGGAAATGCGTTTGTTACGATTTATTTCAAAATTCGCTTCGGCCCTTTTGATAAACTGTTGAGCAGTATCGTCCCATGGCTGTGCTGTTGGTGGACGTTCTTTTGGCGAACGCCGACGTATAGGCAAAATTTCCTGCGGCTCTAATATTGGTTTTTTCTTCACGATCTCTTGCTCTGGAAAGTTTGACCATGTGCGTGCGTACTCACGATTGCGTTTATCAGACTGGTTATAGTGAAGATCGTCTAATCGTGGCTCTGTAACAACCTGTTCCGGTTCCTCATGTTTCCAGATGGTTTGCCGTTTGCGCAACTTATCATTTTTAGGCACATCTCGTTTCTTTAACGCTGCATTCCAAGTCGACTTCATGGCACATAGCGTTTGTCGGCAGGGAATGTGAAGGCCTTGGGAATGCGTAAGTTTTCTACTTAGTAGCATCATGCAAGTGGTAAAGATCTTCGATTTAGAACACATTTTTACAATTTTTTTTGTTTGAAAATTTGTAAGTAAAAAGAAATAAAAAAAAAAATAATTAGAGGCCGAAATTAACAGACCGAAGTGAAAGATTGTAATGAACTGAATACAGTTGAAAAAATATTTGACGGAAGTAAATTAATGCCATGCCGACTAGATTAAAGTTTTCGTTGTTCGATCTAGAGAAGTTGTAAATCAAAAAAGACATCACCAACTTTGATTCAATTAGCAACTGAAACTGTTGTTGGTGACTGAATCATGTTAATATTAGGCCGTATGTGTTCAGTTAAAGTCCATCAGTGATCGAAGCAAGAATGAAACATTCTGCGCTGCTGGTAATAGCATTGGTTCTATGCCTGGGCTTAGCCAAAAGCATTCGAAATGGAACTGAGTGCACTAATAGGCCGTTGAGCAGCGAGCGTTACAAGCAATTGCTGCTTACACGTCGGACGCGTGGTATAATTTTCCCCCAGAAAGCCAATCTCCTTTTGACACTCGCGCTCACTAAGATTATACTGGGCGGCATACCGAGTGGCTTGCAATACTCATTTGAATATGATTTCTATCATCCGCTACCGGATACGATTGAAGCCTGGCGTCCAAATATATTACTCGACAGGCAACCAACAAAGCCAACGCCACCACCTATGCCTGCTATGACACCGCCTCCGGGTGTAACATCACCGAAGAGACGTTTGGGTCACTACGGTTACTACTATAAGCCGGCTCAACCAATGCACTGGACGCCACTTGACATTAATTACAATACAATAAGGCGTCAGAATGGTTTCCAACAGAAATTGTGAGCATTATCTGCATATACTTTTGTTTCAGCACGCTTAATTTGGTGCGCTCAGTTTCAGCAAATCGCGTCGGCCATTAAAAAACGCCAATAGCGCACAGAGTATGCGGAAAGCTTTCTATACGACTCCACAACGTTTTGATGGTTTTGAAGCAACGGCACCGGATCTAAGCTACGACAATTGGTCTGAATACGATCCAGTGACTGGCGCTGCCCAACAAGACGCTGAGGTCTACGAGTCGTGGGCGGACGTGCCGAGCTGGAAGTTCAATCGTGGCTATCGCGAACGACGAGCGCTTTTCGAACAATTCGATGCCATTGGCAAGTTGTAAGTTGTATTATCGTTGACAAATGTATAGTTGTTAGATTTATTGTTAATTAATTTTTAAAGGTTCAACTTTGACATGAGCGCCTGCATTAAAAGGGCGATGTGCGAGTTTAATGCCCGTATAATGCAGTCGACGCGTGGCAAATCGGGTTTGTTAATGGAGGATTTGGTGCACATACTTTTAACGTAAGTGAACGCATATAATATTAGATTTAGTTTTAAATTAATCATTTTAAACACAGCATACCTGAAGGCATCGATGGCGATGAGAAGTACAAACCGCAGCACGGTAAAGACCGCTCTTTCGAGGATTGCGCTAGGTTGTACTCTGTATCGTGTCCATACAGGGTTCTTGACTTTCTCACAAATAATGTCGCAATAGTGAAGTAAACGGCAAACGGTGATTTCCGAAATGTTAGTAAGCTTAGAATTTCAGTTCGGAAAATAAAACATATTTAAAAATACTTTAGACTCTTTCGGTTGTTTGGCAAAATTTCTTATATTTTAAAAATTTTATTTTTGGAAATAAAAACGAAAAAGGATCATGGCTGGTTCACTTTTGATTCAAGGACATTGGAAAAACGTACGTCGTATTGTTCCTGGAGTTATTCTAGTGCCTCAGCGTCTGAAATCTAAAGTTGGCTGTGACGATCCAAGAGAAAAGTGCAAGAAGCCGAAATTTTCTTGTCCCAAGCCACAATCGGATGCTCCTATGCCAGAAGGAAAAAAAATAACAAAGAACAAGTCAATGTGGGAGAATCCTTTTTGCGATGAAACAAAAGGTCCTTGCCCAGTGAACCCACGCTTTGATGATCTCTACTGGTCTGAGTCAGATAAGGCGAAACGGCTCTATTGGCAGACTTGGGTGAGCTGTCCTAAATTGGTTAGAATAAAAAAGGTTTGCAATTTAAAGGAAATACAAATGCCGCCTATTCAACGGCGTCCGCCGCCAAAAATTAAGAAGCTTGGTCCAGAAAAGTGCCCAGAAGGCGGTAAATGCCCGCGCATACCACGTGAGTGTTCACGGAAGGTACGCTGCCCAACAAAATGTGTTCACGTGAGTGATCCATCCGATTGTAAAAAACCTCTGGCACCGTATCCGGCATTCTCGGAGTGCTTGCGTCTCAAGCCCGGCGAATTGCCGCTTAGTGAGTGTCTCTGCTGGCAGAAGCCCATGATGTGCGAGGTATGGATCGAATACCGAAAACGTTGTAGTAGAGATAAGAACTGCTAAATTTAAAAATTTTTATGTCATGCAAAGCTTCTTTTTATGCTCCTTTTTTTTTGGTTTTAAAATTGAACAAAATTATTTTTCAAAATTGTATAAAAACTTATTCAATAAACCAGAGATCAAAATAATTGATGTCGTTAAAAAGAAATATCCACTTTTTTGCCTCATCGAGTCATATTTGAGTACAATATATATACATAACATAATTAGTATTTGAGTTGACCAGTAGGCTTTGCATGTTAGGTCACAACTAAATATATATTTTGTCTTCATTATCTTTCGGTTATCAAGAAGAGCAGTTAACTTTTTCTTTCGTATCTTTGGTTCAATCTGGCGATCAAAATCAATATACAAAATGGTGAATTCGTGTCTAAGCCGTCGCTTTGTAAGAAAAGCAGGTCATGTTGGTTCCAGTGTTATTTTTATGTCTCGACGTATGAAATCTAAAGTTGGTTGTAATGACCCCAGAACGATGTGTAAACAGACGAAATTTCCTTGCGGTCATGTGCCGGAATTGCAATTACAACGAAAGATAACTAAACCATCCGGTAAAAAAGGAAAAGAACCGTTCGTCTCAATGTGGGAAACGGCACCCTGTGACAAGGTAACAGGTGTATGCCCGGTGAACCAAAGATTCGACGATCTCTATTATTGCGAATCGGACAAAAAGAAACGCTGCTATGCGCAGACTTGGGCAAGTTGTCCTAAATTGGAAATAAAACCTGTGGTTATTTGCCCAGGGGAGGAGGATCCACCGATACAACGAAGATATCCGCCTGAAAAGCGTGGAATGGCAAAGACTGCTTGTCCCGTTACGGAAACAGCTTGTCCGCAAATTCCACGGAAATGTTCACGAAAGGCACGGGTACCTGGCAAATGCCCAGCTTTTCTTCGTTATCCATCTGATTGCACTAAACCATTAACGCCGTATCCGTCGTTTTCCGAATGCAAGCGCCTAAGTCTTGGCGAACTACCGCTCAGTGAATGCCTCTGTTGGCGCAAGCCCATGATGTGCGAGATGTGGGCCGAGTATCGAAGGCGCTTCAAAGCAAGCAATAAATAATAATTTCCGCCGACTGAACACATAACCAAGACGAATTAAAAAGTTTTCCATCTCTATCTAAATTTCCAGTACTCAAATTTTAAATTTTTTTTATATTTCCCAAAATGCCAGAACGTAATTTTTGTCTTCAAAAATCAATAATACAATTTTATATGACTCTCGAAATTTTTGAAAACCAATTCCATAGTCGCTTGTCACACTTTGCATAAGTCTGGAGACAATTTGCTTGTGAACGTTGACCTGCATCACGTGCCTCCAAGTATTTCCTGGCCACATTTGCTAGTCGAGGTCTGCATTAATGTGTTCAGATTAATCGTAGGCGAACGTTTGTGGTTAGTATTACTCACATCAGCAGCGCGTTTAAAAGCTCGCTGTACAAGGATGTTGGGCTAAATGGCAATCGTGTTACCTCACAGATGGCGCGTGACAGACATGCCGAGTGCTCTAGACCAGTGCTGATTGAGTGAGTGCGTCTTAATTGAACACATTGCTACAGCTACTGGTGGGAACATACATACCGCTCGAGCAAAGTTTCTAAAGCACTGTAAAGCCAAGCGCGACTGGCATCCCACGCGTCTGGTAAAAGCATGCCCTCACGCGCTGCAAATGTGCTTGAATTGTACAAACTCCACCAGTAGAGAGGGCGTGGCGGCGGCGTGTATTGCGCCTGGAAGTTGTAAAAGTAAGAGAGCGACCGTTGTTTGTCAACCAATTGAATCGGATACGATGTACCAGCGACAAACTGAGGGCGTCGAATTTTGAGAAAATGCCTTTATGAAGGGTGTCCGAGTACAGACCTTAACTACGCCGCTGCCATCGAAGATAATGAAACGCTTGTTGCGGCTACCGCCAATATCAGAGCAGTGGCAAAAGTACAGCCCGACGAGGCTGACAATGACGACAGTGGCAACTTTCATGGTTTCGATGAACTGTTGCAATCATGCAATTTGTCAACTGCATTTATTGTTCATTCTAAAGTGGCACAGATTAGAAAAACTTGACATTTTTTTGTTATTGTTCCACTTTTGATGCTCGTCAATTAACACATTTCATTTGTGGCTGACTGTCTGGCTGTTGGTTGATGGTTCATGAGACGCCACGTGCTTACGGCGTGTCTTACGCATAAACAATAAGATAGAAACAATAGCAACAACAACAAGACAACAGCAACATTTCATTAACAGTTAAATTGGGCACATTGGACGTGCCTCAATTGAAAATGAATCAATATCAAATAGTAATCAAGTGTAGCGCGATCAACGCAAAATGTATCGCTCGATGTGTCGTTTCAACGTTAACGCTTTTGCCATCGTCATCCAATTGTTGTGCTTTCTCAATGATGATGTAGTGGCATTGTTTTTTCCAGCTGCATCGGTACTGCAAGTAACGTCGTCACTATCTGTGCCCATTCTCATCAAGGATCGCAAGATGTTCTGGGACTGGGGCTTGCAGATGAATTACAACTTTCCTGCGCAGCCATCGTCCTTCTATGCTGCATCCATTTGGCCTGGCGAATTTGCCCGTCATCGTCGTGAACTCTTTCTAAATGCTACAGCCCGCTACACGCCGCCCAGTGGCAATGAACTATTGTATCCTAGCGATTTTACCGCCGGTCAACTGTACCTGAGTTTAGAGCACACGCTGGAACAGTATGGCTTTGACGCAAGCTGTCTGTTGCGTAGCGTTTGTGAGCTGGCGCGTCATCCATTCTCTGATGAACGCAAGAATATTCTAACCGAATTGCTGACCTTTGTGCTGACGTGAGTTCTAGTTATTACAAGTCTATCGTTATATTTCTACATCACTTCTTGTCTTCGTTTTTCAGGCCTTCATTGCATGATGCTTTCGGCAGCACGGAGACACTCTATCGTGAACTGTATGAACATGCCGAGCATAGCGGATTTATAGGTGAAAATTGCTCATTGCTTTATAAGGAATGTCATTTGGATGTAATAAGTGCAATAACTAAGCTCGTAGCCTGAAATACATGTATGAATGCATTTGCTTAACCATTTCGAAATTGTTTTATTGGTCATCGTCAAGTTTTCTCGATGCTGAGGAGCAATGAACTTTTCTATGTGCCACATTCTTGTCATCAAGCTGAACTAGGCTCTGCCTCGGCTGCTGCTTTGTGTCAGCTCATTAGCATCGCCAGTTGTCAACCAGTTGTCGTTAAGTGTCGCTCGTCTCTAATGAGTTCGCAATACGCTGCGCTGTACTTTGCTGAGTTGTGCTGCAAGTCAGCAGCAGTCAATCAATCAATCGATCAGGCCAGGCAGGTTGGGCATCAGTTTAGTTGAGTGTCAAGCTTGGCATAGGCAAAGATGCTATCTTATGACGTTTTCGTTCTGCGCTTATTAATAATTTTTGAATGCAGCGCTGTTGGCACATTGGCCCTACTGTTTCCAGCCTCCTCTGTGCTGCAGTTGGTGGGCTCGATTTCGGTGCCTGTGGAATTACAGGCTAAAGATCAACGACTCTTCTTCGACTGGGGTTTTCAGATGAATTACATGTTTCCGTATAATCTGAGCCAGTTTTATAATGTACCAATTTGGAGCGGTCTAAGTAAACGCGATATTGTCACAGAACATGTTGATTACACAGTTGATGAGTTCTATTATGGCTTGGCTAAGCTACTGAAAGGGTAAGTACGTTGTAGTTGCATAGAAAGTGATATGTATGTATGTTATTGGACTTGGCTTCAGTTATAGTTTAGACGAATCCTGTTTATTGCGTGCTGTATGCGAACTTGCTCGACATCCTTTTGACGTGGACTTTGGCAATGTTCTAAGCGAACTTGTACACTTCATACTGACGTAATATTTTAATTCATTAAGCTTTAAAATAGATAAGAATTTGTTCTTTTTTATAGACCATCATTACATCAGCAATTTAGTAAAGTTGCACCTATAACTAAGCGGACTTTTGAGCGGGCTGAGATTTTAGGCCGCCATGGTGACTTACTTTGTGCCTCAGCCTATGCTGATTGCGATATCGATTTGCTTGGTTTAATAACTAAAGTGCATTTTGATTAGGCGTAACAAACTGTATTTCTACAATTTATGCTCTTATTATTTACATAATTGTTTATTAACTATTATGAATTAAAACTTTTGTAAGGCTATTTAATATATCCCATTTACATTCATTGTATATTTGTGCGCAATCCTGGCCAAGGAATCCTTGCTGTTCTGCTTGCTCGTAGGCTTCCTTATAGATATGTTCCGTCGGTAAGAAGCCTTCATGCTGTGACGGCCTGAAGGCATAGATATTTATTTTACTTGGCATTTGTTGTATTTGACTTGTTAATCATAACTCTTCAAACTTACGTGAGCACAAAACTGATGACATCGGTTAGGACATTGGTATGTTCCTCATCGAAAGGATGTCGCGCTAATTCACAAACACTTCGCAGCAAACATGTCTCATGGTAGCCGTAGCCATGTAGCAAATCCTCGATTCCTGAATAAAGTTCACCAGCAGAGAAATCCTTTGGATTTCCATGTTCCTGTGACTTTTGACTATATTTCTCGAAGAAATTTGGATGTGTGTGTTGTTCCTCCGTGTTATAGAGCGCTCTTTTGGTTTTATGGCCGCCAAGATTTGGCCATATTGGTATGTTGTAAAACGAGGATACATTGTAAGGCAAATCGTATGCCATGTTGAAGCACCAATCGATTATAGCACGACGGTCGGGCAACAATTCTGTTATGGGCACTGAAACTGAGCTTGTCAGCTGAAATGAGTGGAAGTTAAAGCGCTTAAGATTTTTAACGTTATTAAATACAAAAGAAGACTTACAGATATCGAAGATGAAGCTGGATACATAAGCGCATTTAGCCGAGTTATATATGTGATGCTAAGGATGAATATTGTAAGTATATTGAACATGTTCGGATTTGTTCTGACGCGAAAGACACGAAAATTCATTCTGTAAGTGGCAATTGATTTTGTTAAATTGGGTCTTCGGGTTAAACAAGCTGAAATTGTGGCTTATATTAAAATTTAAATAAAATCAAGTCATCAATCTGACTTCAATGTTGAACTTATTCATTAACATAATTGGAACGCGAACGAAGTGTGTCAACAAGCACTAAATTTGGTAAATCATTTGTCGCGTCTTCAATTTGACAGACAACTCAATCAGTTTTTGTCAACGAGATGCGTTGGGAGCAGCTCTTTCGTTTTGTTGTTGTTTCGAGTTTAATGCTGTTGGTCAGCAGCGGGGAGACGAATACTACGAGCACATTGAAACCAGCCGTAGAAAGAGTCTTTTCGCGCAAGAAACGTTTCTTGCTCTTTCCCAAGGGCTCATATCTGAAGTTTACTTGCTCTTTGGGAAAGCATTTGTTGTCTTCATATCCGCGTGGTGCCGGTTTTACGCTAGAAGCAGCCTTGTATTATCCAGTGCCTGGCCATCGGGATGATCTCTATCCCAAGCGGTTGCGCAAGCCGACTACGACGACGCCAAAGCCTACCGGTACAACAGAGCCTACTTTCGTCTATATACCAGGCACAGACTTGCGTTTTAAAGCAAAGCCCGTGTCAAAGCCGAAGCCTCTTAAGCTGCATCGCATTGATGATGCACCAGTAAGCTGGAGCGATACAAAGTCTTCGCTAGAGTACAATAATCCCTCTAAATGGGCACAATGGTCGAAGTATGGAGAGAAGTATGCGAGTTGGACACCTTCAAAGACTTACGAGCAATATGAGCATCCCTGGCAGCCAGCCTCACAATCAAAATGGGCTAAGTGGACCACACCCAGTTCGAAGTGGAACAAGTGGTCCACATCGAGTCCAAAATGGACGAATTATTACAACAAATGGGATACGCCGGAAAAACGTTGGCGGCGAACTGATTCAACTGAGAAAACAGAACAAATTGAAGAGTTCGATCCATATGATTATCCCGATATGGATCATCTGCTAGACTGGCGTCATTATCATGCACATCGTGATCGTAGACAACTTTTCGATCATTTTGGTGGACTCAGTCAGTTGTAAGTAGCTTGGCCAAGTAATTGGTGCTTACGACTAAGACTTTTTATTGATTAAGGTTCGGCATTGATATGAAACATTGCATACTCCGTGCTATGTGTGAGAGTAAGCGACTCTTGTTGCCGCCCGGCTACTCTATGCTGCAAGATATTATGCGTGTGATCCTTACGTAAGTGTGATCCTAATGAAAGTGTTTTTGTGACTCATGTTATATTTTTTATGCAGAATGCCGACAATAAGTGGGCTGGAAGATGACTACAGTCGGATTATGCGTATGGATAATGAAGGATGTGCAGCGGCACTTAAAGGCAAATGTAACATTAGCTTAATTGCTTGGTTGCTCGGTTCGAAATGGCATAGTACAATAACGGAACCAGGTGCATAATAAAAATGAAAAAAAAAAGAAATCATAGTTTTTTGTGTCTTTTTTATTTAATGAAATCAGCTTCCCACATGGATTTCGTGCATAGGTGATAAGTGGCGGCACAGTCACCGGTATGTGCCTGTGCCTGATCATAACGTGTGTCTCTGTAGGCTACCTCTTCGTCGTCCAGCGCTTCTGGCAGTGTAAAAACGGTACGCAGCAGCTCACCAATGAATGTGGTCGGTTCGGTTTCGTTTGACTTTTGGCCTGTTTCACATAGTGCACGCAATACGCAATGATGGCCATGCAATTTATGCCTGTGAAGTGAAGAGAAGAGAAGCAAAACGGTTGATGCGTCAAAGAACATGTTGAAGATGAACTAAAGCTGGATTATTGACATGCCAGACATGCTCTGTAATCTATGCTAAGCATTTCCGTCGTTTAGTATGTCCCTGAGTGTCCTTTAACGGCGCACTCTTATTGCAGTGGCCAGGAAATCTGCGTAAACTGAGCTAAACAGCATTACAACCTGACACAATTTGCATTTCCCGAGCCATGCCATCACAAACATTCACCCACACAAAAACATATATACACATACACACACACACACACATACATTCACATACAAATATGCACACTTGGAGACAACTAGACCAAAGGTTGCTGGTTGCTTTAGTTGAATGGGTGGCCTGAAACGCTTACTTGTCAAGATAATTTTCAATCTTATCGTAGAGCGCCTGTCGTGTGCTTCTGTGATGCCGGATGTGTATGCGATCCAGTTTGCTTAGCTCAGGGCTAGCAATGCCGCTGCGGCGATGACGATGGCGTTGGTGTTCATGTTCGTTGACGCGTGTACTGCGTTTACCAAAAACTGGATAGATTCGATGTATGGGTGGCATTTGTCTCGCTTGACTTGCCTTGGTTCCTCTGTTTTTGCCGTTGGCTCTGTCACGGCTACCAGTCGACTGATTATATCTGTTTGCAACATCCTGTCGACGTTGAGCTGGTGCTTCCAACTGACTGTAATAGTTATTTCTGTTTCGCACTGATGGACGCAGAGAATTCGAAAGTCTGCGGTTGTGTATTTTTAATGAAATTAGTAACAATATTCGTGTGAAAGTACATTTACCTACCGTGAGGCCAATTGCCACCATGGATATTTGGGACCATATTGCTTAAAATTTTTGTTGTTAGCTAAAATTTGGCTTTGCTGTGGCTTTATCCATTTATTGAATGGATTCCGAGGCGTACTATATTTGTTTTTGTAGTAGTAGCTGTCCTTTCGTCTGGCTGGTGGACGTCGACGGTAGTAGGCATCGGGCATGCCGTAATAGTAGTTTTGATGCATCGGTGGTCGAAACATCGGCTCTAGCTTATAATAATAGTTAATGGGCGTTTGAGCGCCTGATTGCATCATGTTGATGTAATTCGGTTTCAAAGTGGTGCGATTGGATGACGTTGGCGTCTGCACATATGTCAGGTTCGTTTCGCTATCAATGCGTGATACATCGATATTGCCATCCAATAGTTTTGTTTGCAGATCAGCGAGTATCTCACTTGGTGCCTTGCTGGGCAATTCCCAGGCCAACGCCATCGTTACGCCCATTACTAGATAGTTTGTGTAATCCACGATGCCGATAATTAAATCATAGACTGCAAAATAAACATTTACTTACTGACTGATGATGACACAAAAGAGTGAACATATTGTATCCGCTAACTCACCCAACTGGAATGAGCTGCCTTCCGGAAAGAGCAAATAACGTCGTTTCCTGGACAACAGCTGCTGTTGCTGCTGCTGGTGTTGCTCTATACGAGTTGAGAGCGTTTCCGTTTGTGACAACTTTTCATTGAGTGTTTGCTCAAATTCAGTAACAGTTATATTTTTATTTAACTGCCAGTCTGAGTTTGTGTCTTTTGTTGCCAACGCAACATCCGTCAGCTGCTGCTGCTGCTGCTGCTGCAGTGCATCAATGGCTGGAGGCAACGCTGTTGCGGCTACCGGCGATGACGTTGCATTAACTTGACATGTTTGCTTGAGCAATGCAAGCAATGCAAAGGCAATCAAACAACAAATGGCTTTTGGTGTTGCTATTGCAGTTGTTGTTGTTGTCTTTCGCATCTTGCACGACGCCATTCACGCTAACACAACACTGACAAAGACGACAACGACAACAACGACGACGAGACAAACCAAACGTTGGCTTTATTCCAACTGTCAGCAAAAGTTTTGCAGCTAAACAACAAACTCCAAAGACAAGGAATAGTTTCAGTTGTTAATTACAATGCACACTACACCAGTACGATGCGGCACAACTGTTAGCATCATAAGCTTCATACATGCTCATCTTCGCTATTGACTTATGCTTCATTTGAAATAGTCAACGTTTCCATGTTAGCCTTCTTCATTAGTACTTCAGTTAATTTTATTTCGTTTGTTTGCTTGTCTTAATTCTCGAACGCTATTTTACAGTTTCAAATTACTTCTTCACGCTTCAAATTTCTCGAACTTTGTTCATTTGTCTTAACCACGAACATTTCGCATTCGTGTCATTAACCCCAATAAGAGTATCTTGACTCCATTTGTCTTAGAGCAAACATCCCAACATGTGTGATGTTGCCTCTTTTTATTAAGTTTTTGGCTAATAACTATATAAAATGTTTTTTTACCTTCTTATTTTTATTATATTTACAAATGTGACTTAATAAAGATTTTATGCGTTTCTTTTTTTTTTAATTCATTAAAGTTTTTTTTTTTTATAATTAGTTAGCTTAATAGACAGTTGGACATTTCCTTTATCTGTTTAGGTAAATTAAAATATTTTTTTTTTGCCTTTCTGAGACTTATGTTAAAAACTTTATAGGTTTAATATCTTGGGCTTATGTATGTGTATAATTGTTAGATTCGTTAATTGATCGCAAATGTTGTTGAACTTCAACGAGTATAGAACATACAGAGCGATAAGCACAATAATTGCCACAAAACTATATTTATCTCTTTGGCATAAAATACACCGACGCCTTTGTTTATTGTCTTTAGCTTTCTAAATTGGCGGAGTTCCATATTACTTGGAAATCAAAGATATCATGCTTTCGACTTAATACGTCTAATAATTATAACTCGAATTCTTTATGAGTTTATTCCTTTATATGGTTTAACTAATAAAGGATATCTAATGATATCAAATGTAAAATGTGTAAATAAAAAGTACGATTTTGGTATTATTTTTAGTATTTATTTAACAAAATTCGCTTCCCACATGGAATGCTTACAGAGATGATACTTAGCCGCGCAGTCGCCCTCGTGGCCGTTGGCTCGATCATAGTGTGTTGTACCATGATGATCATCTTCCATTGGCTCTGGCAATGTAAAGACCGCACGCAACAACTCACCGATGAACGTGCCCGGTTCATTCTCGTGTGACTTTTGGCCCGTTTCGCAGAGCGCACGTAAAACGCAATGTTCGCCATGCTGTTCATGCCTAAGTGCAACACAAGACAACAATGAGAAGGGTGGCAAATTAAAGATATAAATGAATAACATACGTCTCAAGATATTTTTCAATTTTCTCGTAAAGCTTATGACGTGTGTTTCTGTGCTCTCGATAGTGTATACGATCATATTTGCTTAGCTCGGGTTCAGGTTTAACTTCCTCACTTCGTCGTTGGCGTTGACCACGTTTACGTATGCTTCGCTTAGCGAAAACTGGTATGATTTTGTGTACACGTGGAACATATATTGGTCGTTCTGTTGTCGTTGTGGTTGTTGTTGTTGAGCTTGTTTGTTGTCTGTAGTAGCTATCCTGTTGTTGTACCATTGGACGCAGAGAATTCGAAAGTCTGCATTTATTATTAATATTTTATCGAAACAATATCAATGAATAAACATAACTTCTGCTTACCGTGATTGCAGTTGCCACCATGGATACTTGGTGCCCTTTTCGGAATAGTTGTTGTAATCATTGAACGGATTACTAGGCTTGCTGTACTTGTTTTTATAATAGTAGCTATCCTTGCGCCTTGCTGGCGGTTGTCTGCGGTAGTAGCTGTCGCTTACATCATAGAAACTGCCGTGCATAGGTGGTCGGAACATTGGCTCCGTGTTGTAGTTATAATTTGGTGCCGGCTTCGGATTTGGTTTATTTGTTTTTGTATCCACGTACTTCACATTCGTTACATTGCCAACGCGCGAAACATCCAAATCGCCATCGGCTAACTTTTGTCGTATATCTTCAAGCATTTCGCTTGGCGGATCGGATGGCAATGCATAGGCAAAGGCATTGGTAATATGCAAAATTAAAAAGTTTGTGTAACTGATGATGCCGAAGAGCACATGGTAGACTAGAAATAAGCTTTGACTGATGAATGCAGATAGCAGAGTGTTAAAATTGAGCACACTTACCCAATTGAAAGGAACTGCCGGCCGGAAAGAGTAAATAGCGTCGTTTTCTAGACAACAGTTCATGCTCTTGGTGTTGTTCCGCTTGCAACTTTTCATTAACTCTTTGCTCGAAGTTAGTATCGTCATGTATGCTACTTGAGCTTAATTCTGTAGCAGTTAAAGCATCAACTGGCAATTGTTGCTGTGCTTGCCGTAATGTATTCACGCCTAACTCGTTCATAGCGTGAATTAAACAAAACTTGTAAAAAGTCAGCAATGTAATTGAGATCAAACAATAGGTTATGCCTCCAGTTCTTGTTGTGCCCACTGCGCTGCTTCTCATTTTTTTCAACGACCTTAATTAACTACTATGCAAATTGAACTTTGGCCAATCAACAACCAACAGCCGGAAAAAGTTTAATAGCCAAACCAAAATAGATGAAGCCACTAGATGCTGATAGCGACGCAAGCAACGGCTGAATGAAGTGGCACCTTGATACCACCGAAGCGTCCACCAATCGTCATGCTTGACTTTACCAATTCTTTTAACCAGTTTTCTTCGGTTTCGACGTTTGTATTTCACCTAATTGAATTTAATTATTTCTCTAAATGCTTCAATGCCTGCATATCATCTTCGCTTGCTCAGCTTCAAATTGTTATTTCACGTTTTCTTTATGCTTTCATAATACTCTTATATGCTATGAACATCTTGCAACAGTCGTGTCATTAACCCCATTAAGAAATTTTTTTTTGTTTTGGTTTAATATTTATTTTGTTGAGTATTTTATTGTTGCCAAAAACTTTGTGCGCATTCGCGAAACAACGTTTTACAATCGCCTTGCGTCTCATATGCCGCACGATAGTGTCGCGATACATGTCCCTCTATTAATTCGTGCGTCGCTTCATCCTTTGGCAATTGAAAAATGGCGCCTACAAGCTCCATTATGAAACTTTGCGGTTCATCGTTGTGGTTGCGCTGACCCGACTCACAGAGCGCACGCAACACGCAGGCTGTGCCATTGAGCGAACGCCTAAAAGTATAACAATCGTTCGATAATTATTGTACATCATTACAGCGTCGAAGGTTGGACATTGTCTTACGTCTTGTAGAGCTTTTCAATTTTGTGAAAGAGTAACTCACGCGACGTCAAATGTTCACGCAGGTGTATGCGTTCGAAGACCGTACTGTCGTGATCCAAGTCAGGGCCTTGTCGTCGTCGTCGTCGGCGTCTCAGGAACACGGTATGAATGCGATGCTTCGGCGGCTGTTGCAGCAACTTGCGCTGGCGACCGTTGCGCGCGTATGCGGTTGGCGTTGGCATTGCAGCCGATGCGGGCGGCTTGTAGGCATACGCACGATTGCTGTACTGCGGTTGCCTGTCATTTGGGTGTATGCGATGTGTGTGTGTGTGTGTGGGAATTAATGTTGCATTGCACTGTGGCAACTTACCTCGGCGTCTCATATTTGTTCCATTTTTGTTGTCTGTCATGCCAGTTTTGCTTGATGCGCGCTTTGTTGCGTTGCCACCAATTATTGTCGCCGTCAGGAAATTTTGGCGCCGCAGTCGGCTGACGGTAGTAGGCATCCATGTAGTTGCCAACGCTGCTCGTCGGTGATTGCTGTGTGTACCAATTAGGCTCGTATGATTGCTGCCACTGTTGCTGCTGCTGCTTTTGCTGCTGCTGCTGCTGTTGAAGTTGTTGTGTTGGGACATTTGCATAACCGGAAGTGCTTTCGGCTCCATTGTAATACAATGGCTTTGTCTGCTGATTCAACTCGCCTGCATTCCAATTTGATGACGGTTTTGCCTGTGCCTGTGCCTCTGTCTGTCCTGGATAGTAATATTTGTGCTGTGCTTGTGGCATTGGCGCTGTTGTTGGCTGGTGTGGTTGCCTGTAGTAGGCATCCGGCACATATGTCATTGTTGGCTCATTGCTATCCACATATTTCAATGCCTCTTGCGTATCGTTGCGGCGCACCACACCCAGTGTGCCATCGTGCAGTCGTGTACGCACATGTTCGATTATTTCGCTCGGCGGCTTGCTAGGCAATTCCCAGGCGATTGCACATGTAATGCCCATAATAGCATAGTTTGTATAATCCACAATCGGTATGATCAAATCGAAGACTGTTAAAGCATCATTATTTTTTTTTTGTTTTGTTTATAGATCATTCTATGAAATAAAAACATTTGCTACGCACCCAATTGAAAGGAGCTGCCCTCCGGAAAGAGCAAATAACGCTTCTGACGATGTCTTAGTAATTGCTGCCGTGCTGTGCCACCAAAGGATGACTGCTGCAGTTCGATGCTCTCAAAGTCCATTGTCATTGACGCCGTCGTGTCTGTTTTCGTTATTTGTTGTTGTTGTTGTTGCTGTTGTTCGTCCTTTAGCGCGTTCATGTTTTCATTTTGTATCAATGAATTTTTATTAAGATTGCTTGACGCGTCGCTAATCACATTTGTCGCAATTGTCGCTTTTGGCTTCATCCTACCCCATGCCTCTGCCATTTTTTCGTGCTCAGTCACGACGCCAGCACGTTGCTGATTACAACGAGCCTCATTGAGCACAACGCTAACGATGAGCCACCACAATAACAACGCTTGCTGGTTACCCCGCCGTCGCTTCGCAGCCATCATCATTGCATGCCTGGCAATCATTTTGATTGCTTTCTGCTTCTTCTTTTCGCTATTGACCGTTTTTGTTTGCGTTTCGTTTCGTTTTAATTGAATAATTGAAAATATTTTTAGCTCAATTTAAAAAAAAAAAAAGATAAATAAATAAATTTTGAAACAATTCTCTGTTTATTCTGCACAAATATTTGCATAAATATTTTTGACTTTTACAAATTTATATTACTTGCACTTTTATATTTGTCGTTCAATGCCATTCGTATTTAACATTTAGTTATGCATGAGTTTTCAGTTTAAAACTGAAAACATAAACTAAATTGAAAAGGTCACTCGACTCGGCAACAATTTCGCGTCTGTGCAGCTGCGCGTCGCTTTCACAATTAAAACGCGTACGTTTCCAATGCCTTGAGCGTAATTCAACAAATTTATGATGCAGATAATTACCATTAGAGTATCTTTTTTTCTTGCATTCGTTCGTTTAATGTGCTCGTCGACAACAACATGGGCGACATAACGCTATTAGTTGTCAATGGGGAGTTGTGTGTGTGTGTGTGTATGTGTATCAGTTGGCTGGCCTGTGTGCACAAGCATGGACACTAACGTTATCGCCATGCCTCACCTTGGCGGCAGCAGTCGGTCAACGGCAGCGCTTATTGGCTTCAGCAATGACATTTAATTGAACAATTAGCACTCAATTGAGTATCGTAAACTCATTTATGTATTTTAACTCGTTTTTTTTTTGGTGAAAAAGCTTTTAAAGGTGCTAAATGAGCAGCATAAATCCGTTTAAAGTGTTTATGTGTATTTTTTTTTTTTTCATTTTGATTTAATTTTGTGAAAATCGCAAAAGTTTGTATTTTTGTGTACATTTGCATAACTAAAATTTGTCACGCAAACGGAAACGGATATGTATGTACATGCGAACAAAATGGCGTCGCGCAAATTCGCGCTGTCATGTTTTTGTCTGTTAGCATTGATGCGGTGTTGGCTGGTTGAAGAGGAGTGAAGGAAGGATAAGGCTTACTGAATGCAACAAACAACAAAAACGCGTCAAGAGACGCGACGTGTATAAGTACGCAATGTCATTTACATGGAGCAGAAACTAAAATACACACACACACACATACACAGTACATGTAAATTACATTTATTAAAGTTTGACTTGTACTTCGCCAAACACAAAATTTGTGGCCAACAGAATTTTGTTTGGCCATCATGGGAGCAGCCACAGCAGCAGCAGCAGTAGCAGCAGCAGCTGAAGAAGACAAGCGCTGTGGCATGTTGGGCTGTATGTGTGTGTGTGTGTGTTCTTTCTGCTTCTGTGTTAATTGTGAACAATTGCCTCAAATTTTGCATTTGTTGTGCAACTTTTACTGTATGCATCACATGCGTGATATGCCACCGTTGCACGTTGCCATTACAACACCTCCCGAACCACGCTGCCAATGTTCTTTTTTGCCTGTTTTCGCTTTGGCTTATTTCGCCTGCAAGCATTAAATGCGCTTTTATGCGATTTGTACTTATTTTTAACTGCAAAATGGTATACAAGCCAATGCTGCCAACACCGCCAACGACTTTGTTGTTGCCAGTCTAACTACAGCCTGATGCATCACTATACAGTTAATGCCGCTTACATACAAGCGCGCAATGCACATATATCCATGTGTATATACCTATCGCTATATATACGACCACGTTGCTAATTTACATTCGACAAATGTTTGCTTGGTAGTAAAAATGTTCCATCACACATTACCAACTTCAACTATAATTCAAAGTTCTTCATTACTCTACTATAGTATACATTAAACTCGTCCTTTTTTTATACACAGTACATATTGTGTATAAGTTTGTTTGAAACCAAAATGTATGTAACAACCAGAAGGGGGAGAGTAAGTCTCCACAAAGTATAATTCTAATCAGGTCGACAAAAGAAGTCTGTCTAGCCATTTTATCCGTTCCTCCACACCAATTCTCGCACAGTAAATATAACTAAATTCGAAAGGAACACTTATGGAAGTTTGATGGAAACTTTGTATGCAAGCTTACTAAATATACCTCTCTAGAACTGCATTACAACCAAAAATTCTTCTCCCCGAATTGTTGATCCTCAAAAACTAACAAACTATAACTTTTCATAAATTATCATTTGGGCACTGCTTTATCCCATATTGTATAACTACAGCACTGCTTTATATTTGTAACTTCAGCACTGCTTCATAATTTGTGCGATTTCAAACAATTTATAAATTAGCAAATTTCAGATGTACAATATTGTTTATTAGTTTTGGAGTGTGCAGGGCATTGTATTGTCGAGTATACTCGGCTATACAGTTTTTACTAATTTTTTCATTCATTCAAGCGAGTCTGGTTGTTGCAGTTTGCTGCTGCTTCTGTAAGTTCAATTTGTTTTCATTTGCGTTTGCGTCGTTGGCAATGTTTATTTGGCAAAAAGAAGTTAGCAGAAGAAGTAACAAATAATGAATAAAGAATAAAACCGAAAAAAAAATGTAAATTTAAATAAATAGACTTGCAGTTGGTACTTCTTTCTATTGTTATAGTTATTGTTGTTGTTGTTGTTGCGGTTGCTGTTGCTGTTGCTGTTGAGTTGTGGTTGGCAATAGTAAATGCTTCTTTAAAATTTTCTTCTACTCGCTACTGACATACATTTGTGGCACACTTAAATGCTCCAATTGTAACTATATAATTTAAATAAGTTGACTAAGAAATAGTCATTGCAGGGAACGTGTTATTTTCATTAGCAACTGCGCTATGACGAAGAGAGGCAACAACAATGATGTACGCGTTAAAGTAGTGAGGCAATATTGTTGTGAAGATCAGTTGTTCAGATCAGCGATCACACATAGGTGTTATATTTGCTTTGAGCTCATTGAACTCGTCAGAATGCTGACTGTTTGCGATTAAATAACGGCACTTTTAAAACCGTTCTGAACCAATTTAAAATCTTCTGACTTTCTGTAACACTTCTGCTACTGCGTCTATTGACATAAACAATTAGCAACTTTAGTGCGGCTGAGTGCTTTTTTCATTGCAAGCAAATAATTGTTCGACTTTTTATATTATTTCTGTTTATTCAAGCAGCAATTTCTAGAACATGAACTGATATGCCACGATTTTGTGATTTACTTGTTATTTCCAGCGTGCTGAATTCGTATTGCATTCTACTTCGCGCTTGTGTGCGCTTAATTACATGAATGTCATGTCTTTTGGCTTAATTTGAGCGCGAAGATTTGTCAGTCAATCAGTCAGTTTGTCAGTCTGTCGCTTTGTAAAGTTTTGTCAATGTCAACTGGCGAAACTTGTACAAACAAAACTAAATCAAAAGCGACCTCAGCACTTAGCTTAACTCAGTTCGCTTCGTTTCCATTCCGTTCAGATCAACGTTAAATTCATTTCAACTCTTTTACAGTTCACCGCCACACTTCATCAGCGCTTTGGCAGCACCTGCACAGCTGTTATACATTTAAAGCCATCATACTATGTGCCCATTGCTTGGTTGTCCTTGCTGTACTGTGCTGTGCGAACGCGCCATCATTTGCATAAGAAATTTAACTCAATAAGAAGCTAATTGTGAAATTTTGCGTTCGTTGCAAAGGAAGTTGAGGCATGACAATCAGCGAAAAGTCAATGTTGTCTAAATCCCTTGCTTTTGCTTGCTTATCTTCATCATCATCATCATCGGCATCAACGGCAACAACATCGTCTTCAAAAAGCTTTAATTTCATACAAAACAGTTGAAGAGACGGGGGTGAGAGAGAGAGTGAGACTTAAATTGACGGTTTTATTTTAATTACATTAATCCTTGAACTAATTTCTTATGTTAGTTTCCCATTGGCTTTGAAAAGGATTGCGCATAGTTTATAGTTTAACTGGCAGCCATTTTGTTTTATTTACATTAAGTATACGTAGCAGAGGTTTAACTTGAAAAGCAACACTTCGATGACTTTAATTTGCATTTAACAAATACACACACACACACACACCATCGCCATTGCCCCGCTGTCTATTATCAGTGAAAATTTGGCTAACTGAGCTCATTAGCGCCATCTTCCGGCGTCACTGCCGCTCACGGAAACCAAGTGAAATTAATTGTACATTTTAATTGACAATGCATCAAATCAATTTGCAAGCTAACAACGACAATGCAAATGTCTATAGATATATCAAGCATGTGTGTATGTGTGTGTGTGATTTGATTTGTATTTTGTGTGCATTAGTGTTGTTGTGCAATGCATTTAATGAATGTGCGGCATATTCAATGAACGTCTACCATTGATCAATAAATTATTATAGGGCACCTGATTTGCAAATGCCAAAATTTACATTTAAGTTAATTAATCTGTTTTTTTTTTTTTCAAATCGCAACAAAACTTAATACAAATCTTTATTAGAATTATCACAAACTAATCACATTGATGTATTTTATATTTGTATACGTTCAGCTTTGATACTTTCTGATGCCAACAAAGCGCACTCAATAAGACAAATTGTCACTGTCAACATGTAATTGTGCACAAAAGACATGCTAAACAACTCAGTCAGTCAAGTGGCCGTGCTGAAGTGTTTGTTGTATGTCTCCTATTGTGCCACAAAGTAAACAAATACCAAAATAAATATGTACAAAAGTCGTATTTGAACACAGAGCCCCTATTTGTGTCAGGCTTAATAAATATTATAATCACAACGGCTTGAACGGCATGGAAATCAATTGGCAATTGGCTCATCTCTGGCCAGTGTGTGTGTGTGTGCGTCAGTATGCCATTAAAGCTTGTCAAACGTTGCTCGAAAAGTCAAAAGTGTCAACAGAAGTCAGCATAAGTGAACGAGTACATGTCACAAACATATTAACAACATCACTGAGCACATTATTTATTGGCTGCAATACATTGTGTCTGTTGGAGTCCTTGCGCAACTGAAAAAAAAACTGAACTGAGAAAAGAGACAGAAATAGTGAAACAACACCGAATTTTAATTACAAATTATTTGTGTCTAATAAATGTTGTGCAAAAATTAAAAATTAAATAATTAAAAATATAAAGTTTTATAAAACAGTATATAATCCTTTTATTTGTTGTTGCAAAATTGGCTTAAAACTACAAAATTTTTGGCAAAAGTTCAACACGGTCATTTTCACCTTGAACTGTTCTGTTTTGTTGTGTTGGCTGTCGAAAAATGGCCGTGTGACAATTTTGGCCAAAAGATTTGCATATTATCCATTGAAATTAATAATTAGCAGAGACATTATACAAAAAAAAAAAAGCTCCAACAACTACAATAATGATGTTGGTGTGTGCAACAATGTGGTGTTGTTGCTTGTTGTTGTTGTTGTCAACAGCTTTGCTTGTCGCAGCAACCGCGACCACAATTGACAGTGATGACGTTGCTGGCAACTTCGATGTTGACAGCGGCAACAATAAAATTGCCAGAAACAATTATGACAGCAAAAACAGTGACAACAACAACAACTACAATAATAACAACAATAACAAAAATATGACTGTCAGTCATGTTGCATTGCGTCGCGGCAAACGTTATTTGGACTTCACAAAGGGCGCGCGTATGTCAGTGAGTAAATGCACAAAAAAGTGTGATTGTCTGTGTGTGCTTGTGTGTGTGTGCGCCCAAGTCATGGCCAATTTTTAATGAATGCACTTGTCTATTTTTTTGTTTTTTTTTTTGTTTCTCATAGTGGCGTACCACGGCCAAAAACAACATACTGACTGTGAATACACTCTGGGCTTATGGCTTCGGTTTTCGTGCAAATTTTCCTTTTGCGGATAAAAACGATCGCCGTCGGCCATTCTTTAAGCGCGATGTGTTACATGCGCTCCAGGATACGCTTGATGGGTCAGCATCATGCTTTAATACATATAATATACGTGTTTTTTTTGACACTCACGCAACATTTTTGCCTTGCTTCGTTTTTTGTTTGCAGGCACGGCCTTGATGGACGCGCGTGTCTCTTAAAGTCCTTCTGCACAGCCATCATGGAGGTTGACAATGGGGTGCAACCAAGTGGCATGCTCTTTAAAATACTCAAAGTGATCTTTAGGTAAGTCGCTGTTGTCTAAAGTAGTTTTGTTGTTGCTGTTGCTGCTGTTGATTTAGACGACTATTCTGGCAATGTCATTAGGCACTGTTAATAGGAATATTCTATTAAGTTAGGTGTCGTATTCAGGGCAGCTGTTTTTTTTCTATTAATAAACAATTTTTAATAGCTCTTGTTCTGCCTCCCTAGTCTGGCAACTCTAGTAAGCACTGTTGAAAGGAATATTGCATTAAATGAGATGTAAACTGGTTTTAACAGCTTGACATAGTCAGGATAGCTGTTGTTGCTCTATTAGTTAACAGTTTTTTTTAATATCTGCTTTTTACTTTGCATTTCTATTGCCATCATTGCTAATAATCGTTATTCCTTATGGTACATTGAGATTCAACATAATATAAGGAATTAAAATTACTAGGAACGCAAAGAACCCTATTAAGTTTTCTATTAAAGAAACTATTAAAAGCACTTTCAACATTTTTTTGAATAGAGTTGCCGGAATACGGCTTTTAGACGCCAAATTTGAGCTTAGACGGCGGCACATGCTCCAAAATTAACGCCTCTCCCTTTAGGCCGTTATTTTCAATTTTCAATGCTAATTGCGCTTTGTTTTTTGTCTCTTCTTCAAGAATTTTTTTTTATGTATTCTATTTGTCGTTTGTTTTTCGTTCAGTTTGTGTTTTTCGGCATTTCAGTATTAATTCGTTTGATCAAACGCACGCACAACTTGCTCTCCAATGTCTTTAGGCCGTTGCTCAGTATTCGTTTGGCTTGTCTGCGCATTCTACTTCAATTTGACGGCGTGGCGCGTAAATGCAAAACGCTTTGACAATAGCACACAACAAGTGCAACATCGTGCTAAACGTTTCTTGGATATTATCGATACAACACGTATTTTTGTGCGTATTAATACACTTTCTATTCCTTTGCAATATTTTCAATTAAATCATGTTCGTAGTTTCGTGTGAATGCCAAGAATAATGTGATACCGAAGCCCACCATTTGGGCGCATGGCTATGGCTTTCGTGCCAATACACCGATTTTGGTCAAGAGGGAGACACGTCCTTTTCGACGTGACACATATGAATTGCTACACGAGTTGCTCGATCGTACGGGCTTTGATGGTCGTGCTTGTGTATTGAAGGCTTATTGTGCCGCGCACATGGAGCCAGCCGGCGAGCCAGCAAGCAAGGGTTTTCTCTTTAAGCTGCTACAGTTCATGTTTACGTAAGTGGCTTCGTAGATGAGCAACAGCAAAAGCAGCAACAAATTTTTTTTTTGAAAATCTCATCATTGTATTATTTTCATTTTCATTTCCATTTCCATTGCCATTGCCATTTATCTTTTGCAGTTTGGATGAACATGACCGACGTCATTTGCCGTATCTGCGCGCCGAGAATTGCCAGCAGCTGTTGCACAGTCATTGTCCGCTCAGTTTTAACAACATTTCGCCGTTTACGGATGACGTTTGACTTTTGTTATTTTTATTGTTATTATTAAATATTCTTTGCTTTAGTGTACTTGGCGAACACTAATGGAAAATAAATAGAAATCTTTGTTGACAAACAATTCTAATAATAATAATCAGAATAAAAGTCATGATAAGAATTTAATGTGCTTTTATTGCCGGCAGCATGATTTTTATAATGACATTTTATACTTGTTTCAATGTATTCAATTGGCAATTTGTTCAATCAAAGTAAAAACAAATGAAAAATTGCGGAAAAAATCCTTTGAAATGCAAAAATTGTAAAATAAACGAGAAAGAGAAACAATTTTTTATAGCATACTTTTTTGAGCATTTTTTAATGTGGCACTCAACTTATTGTTGACCTCATTTCATAACTAAAAAGTTGCTGTTTTTTGTCATCAACACACACACACACGCCACCACATTGAAGTAATCACAAACAATGTGAAGTAATTTTTGCCGTTGTGTGTGTGTGTGTTCGTGTGCGTGAGAGTACATTAAAAATTAACTTTAATTAAGTTGAAAACATAAATTACACACACACACATACATACACAAACAAACACATTTTTATACATTTGCAGACGCATGCATGTATAAACTTGCAAGTCGCTTGTTTGTATATCTGTGTGTGTGTGCTTGTGTGTGTATGCTGTTTAAGTTGTTGCAAACTGCAATGGCGTACACACACACATACTACACACGCATACATGCCTCAATCAAGTATTAATTATGTTGCAAGTGAGAAATTGCAGACGTCAAGCGTTGATCCTCCACCTCTCTCCCTCCCGCTCTCTGCTGTTGCTTACAACAGCCGCCGTGCAGCACCTTACAATATTGTGTGCTTTTTTTGTGGTTATGTAATTGCTTCTTCTGTTTCAGTTTAACTTTCTCATTTGTTGTTTACACGTTGTTTTTACACAAAGTTATTTCATGCGTTATCGTTGGTCTGCGTGTGTGTGTGTGTGTATTTTTAATCGTATTTTTATTGTAATTACATATATTTTTTATCAGTTTGTCATACTTGTTTTTCTGTTTTGGTTAATTTTTTTTTTTTTGGCTGTTTAATTACATTTTCTTTCAATCAAAAAAAAAAATAATAAATGAAATAAATGAAGTGGCCAGTGTCCTTGTCAACAGTATAATGGTTAATGTTCCTTTTGGAAACTGCTTAAACAAGCGCATAAAAAATTCGCGCCTCAATGAAACTTTTGCGACGGACAATTTGTTGTTGTCTGTCAGATTTATTTTTCTTGTTGCTTTTGCGATTAAATTAAATGTGAAAACTTTGCCAAATGTTCTTTTATTTCTTTTAAATTAAATAATGTTCAATTTTGTGTACGCCAAAGACTGACAAGCAAAACTGACAAACATTCGTCAAGTTGAGGCGACTCAAAATGGCGTCAATGCGGCGTCGCATGGAAGACTAATGAAGTGTCATTTATATTGTCGAAACATGCTGAGTAACAACAACAACATGAGTAAAAGATACAAAAAACAAACAACACGCAACAAGTAAAATTTTGTACACAAAAAAAAAGAAACAAAAAACTTGAAAAAAATGAAGTGAAAAATAAATAAAAAAAAAAATTTGGTAACGATAATTTATTGCAAATGTCAAAGTGAAAATTTGGTTCAATGCGCCTTGTTGTTGTTGTTGTTGTTGGCGACGATGCTGCCTGCTTCGCTGTAATAATCCGTGGCCGCTGCGGAATATTTGCCCAACGCTAATTCGAGCAACGAAAAGTGACAATTGTAGCGTTGCTCGCAGTCGACTTCGCGCGCCTTCCGATAGGCATGGTCATAGTCAACGATGTCCGCATGCTCGTGCAGCTCACGCGTGTAAATGCGCTGCTTGGGCAAACTGCAACACAAACATTAAATTCAAAAAAGTCTTAAAAAAAAGAAAAATTTAAATGTTTACTCACCTGAAGACAACACGCAACATTTCACCGATCATGCCCATTTTGGTGCGCTGAAAGTATTGACGACTCTCGCAGAGTGTGCGCAAAACGCACTCGCGTCCATTGTAGCCCATGCTGTAAGCGAGTGAATGAGTCAAAAACAAGTTTCAATTAGCATTTTATATAAGAAAGCTCAACTTATCAATTAACAATTCAATGTCCTGAAAGATCGCGCGTCTTGTGCGTCGACGCAATGCGGCCACAGGCAACGGTTTGGCCGCAAAGCCATGCAAGTGTTGTTCCACCCAACTGGCATTGGGCAAATCATAGGCAACGCCCCAATTGAGACCAAAACTCATATAATTGTAACGTGGATTGCCAATGATGCCAACCGTGAAACAAATCGCAACCTGTGTGAGTGTGAAAATGTGTTTTTTTTGCCATTTCTTTAATTTTGCCACCTACTGAGAAGGATGAACCCTCGGGAAAGCTGAGATAACGTTTAGGACGGCGCAGCGTGCGTTGCCATTGACGTTGCAATGTGCTGCTGCTGCTGCTGTCCCGCGGACGGACATCAGCGTAAGTCGCATTGTTGTTGTGTCGACAAACACGTCTAAGCAATGACGACGATGACGAGCATGACGGCTTTGATGAGTTTCTGTGCTCGATCAACATCAAAGGCTTCATCGACATTGACGCTGACTTTGCTGGCATTGTTGGTGTTGGCAATGGCGGTGGTGGTGCTGTTAGTGATGGCGGCATTGGCGATAAATCATCACAAGCGTTTGTTGCATGACGTTGCACTGAGGCGATTTGTTCATCGACATTTGTTTTGTTGCTTTCATTTTGTGTGCAATTTCTCACAAAATTTGCTGACTTTGACATTTGCTGTTGTTGTTGTTCTTGTTCTTGTTGCATTTCAACTGTCAGCTTTATTAACGATTTTGTTGCTTGTGTTACTTGAGGGAAATCGTGCGCGTTTACAAACATGTGACACCCAATTAAATCGTAAATCAAAATATTTATGCAAATTGTACATGTATTTAATAATAACAAAAAATGTTTCTTAATCAACAACATCATCAATGATAATGTTAGGCCAGACGGCAAGTAGTTGTAGTTTGAGCGTCTTTGGTTGGCTTGCAACTGTTGCAAGTATGAAAAGACTAAAGTTGCAATAAGAAGTTGGCTGCACACGAAGATGATTTGCAACAAAAGTGCAAATGTGTCAATTTTCATTTAACGCTTACGATTGCAAATGCTGCAACCACGACAACAATAACAACAACAACAATAAAAGTTGCTGCTGCTTCTGTCAGTGTAGTCAGTAATTGAGTACAAGTGTGTTTGTGTGTGTGTGTGTGTGCGTGAGTCTGTCACAATCACGTACAAAACAGCAATGCAGACAAATACGACTACAACAACAACATTAATGACATGACATATAGTTGCATGTGTGTGTGTGTGTGTGTGTTTGTGTGGGTTGCAAGTTGTCGCTGCTCAGCATGTTTACGTCTCAATGTGGCATGCAATTGAGCTTAATTGAATTGCATTCGAATTTGGCTAAGTGTGCGTGCGTGTGGATTACACCTGTGCATTAGAACTCTGCATGAATACATTCATTTTAAACTCTACAGTACTAGTGTACTCTTCTATAGTCGTACAGTGCACTCACACAGGCCAAAGAGAGAAAGTGCAGTTTATTAATGTACTCACTCTCAGTGAATGCTATGCCGTAGTCTCATACTAATCACTGTACACTGTTTATAATACTCATATAGTACTCATAGAATGAAGTGAGTAAATGAGTTTGATGGTGTATTGTTCATTTATTACTTTCAGGTTCTTAGAAGCTGTACTCAATATCTCTTTTACTCTCATTTTTTCAAACTTTCTCATTTACAGTACAACTGCACAACAAAACATCAAAATTTGCTCTACAATGTCTATGTTAATAGTGTACACTACTTGACAATACAGCCACAAATACAATATTCATTCATATTCACTCAAATAAATACACCAAAACAAAAATCATTTCAAAGTGAATGATTCATTTGCCATTTTGAATGCATTTAAGTAGATCTCATGTATATATGTATATATCTATGTAACTTATAATAAAATTTGTGTGTTTCTTCATTTTTCCAAAAAGATTTCACATTTAAAGAGCAAAACCGAAAAAAATCAGAATATACAATAAAATCTTCAACAAGATTGAGTGTTGAGTTGAAATGTTGAAACTTCATTGTTGCATATCAGCGACAGACAGACACAAACAACAACAGCAACAACGACGTCTACAAAATTATACAATGAAACAACAAACAACTTCATTAACCCCATAGGGCATTTGACTGACATGTGCTGACTTAGTTGGCTATGTACACACATATATTAATATGCAGCAACACATACACACACATACAACACATGTGTACATATATTTGTTATTAGTGTGTTGTAGTTGTGAAGTAAGTAAGAAGCAAAACCACAAAATGCTGAGACTTTGTGAATCTTCTTCGCTTTTTCATTGCCTTTCCATGCTTCTTTAGCTTTCACATACACTTGTATTTGATTCACATTGCATAGAGTGTCTGTCTCTGTTGCTGAATTTGATGACTTGTAGCTGAAGTAGTGACCCGTTAGAAGTAGAAAAAAAAAATAACAAAAATACTCATAAACTAAAGACAAAAGTCAACGGAGAAGAAAAAAAAATGGCTAGATATCAATTGAGTTGGCAACTTGGGAACGAACGTATGCCCGAACACGAGAGCA
Organism: Phortica okadai; assembly: GCA_034638295.1. Lineage (NCBI taxonomy): Eukaryota > Metazoa > Arthropoda > Insecta > Diptera > Drosophilidae > Phortica > Phortica okadai. Next base: position 45,361,420 of record CM067849.1, on the reverse strand, counting down.
AAGAAAGTTGACAGTAAATGAAGACAATTGCTGGCAAACAACAAAGGTCAATAAAATGGGCGGCATGGGCGCTATGGACAATGTTGATTATGCATGGCAGTATAAGGTTGAAGTAAGGAAGACACTAAAGAAAATATTAGATTTCAAGTTGACAAAGACGAAGATGAAGGCTACAACGACAACTGATGACTTTCGTTAGTTTTGTTACTTCTACAGCCAAAGGCGTGCTACTAACAAGCCTGATTGGCATTATAATTTATTCAATGAGTAATTGAGAAGATAAAGAGAGAGTGGTGAGCCATGTATCGGTCGTGTAAAAAGAGATTTGCACAAATTTTTAATATGTTAGTTTGTTTTTTGGGAACTTTAAGCAACAATTTGTATAATTATAAAGCGATTGTCTGATAAATCACTTGTGCTAACTTAACGCAGACATACATACATGCATATAAACATGACAGCATAAGTATCTGTGTGTGTATGTGTGTGTGTGTGTGCTTGTAAAAGGACAAAAGCCAAGTCAAGTTGGGTCACAGCAGATTTTCGGATATTAAACTATTTCCGAAGAACACAAAAAGCCAATTTAAATGCTAATATAAAATACCAACATTTTATTATGCCAAACGCACGCAGACACACACACACACACACACACACATATGCATACGAAACTTAGTATTATTAGAGAGACTCTGTGCCAAATTTTGGCTTTTTGTTGTTGTTTGGGCGCGGTCATTTGTGGGCGTTTAGCGTTTGCCAAAGCTTAGAGTCGCGGTGAGCTGTGCTGAGCAAAGCAGCAACTGATGAGCTTCTATTGTGTGTGTTGCGTATTTTGTTATGCTCGTCTGCATGTATAAATATCGAATTTAGTGCGTATGTGTGTGTGTGTGTGCGTGTTTTTGAGTGTCAATAGCAAACACATGCACGCAATGCGAAGACAGCTTAGCATGCGTTATTGCTATCTTGCCATAATCGTGAGTTGGTCTCTGTGTTTGTGTGTGTGTGTGTGTGTATGTGTAATAAATAGACAAAACCAAAATCCGACGTTTACTAAATGCCACTTGAGGCATGTAAAGTAGATTTGCCAGCTGATATGAGCATAAGTGATGGACGTTTGAGTTTGGCAAGTGGGCAAATGGGCAGTTGTTTCTCAGCGGGTTTGACTTTATTTTTTTTTTTTAAGCTATCAAACAATTAATCTGCGCAAACACTTCAATAGTGTTGCTCAGCAAGTTGCCTAATAAAAGTATACAAATAACTTTGAAAATCATTTTTAGAATGTCAGAGTCGGCGGGCCTCATTTGATAGTATATCGAGAAGTGTCAACAGCCTTTATGCCATTCACTTACTCAGTGATGCCCTCAGACAACCTCTCATTTATACAGTCATTCACTTCTACATACATACATAAGTATATCGAGACTCACCTGCCCAAGAGCGTCTCCAGGCGACCGTAAATTTCGCGTCGATGTCGTCGCTTGATTTGTGCCTCAGCGACTGCTTTATTTTTGCTCGAACCGAAGCCGTGCGCCTGATTCAGCACCCATGTGATATTGGGCAGATCATATGCCACACCCCAATTGAGACCCATACTGAGGTAATTCACGTTCGGATTGCCAATGACGCCGGTCGTCAAACAGATTGCCGCCTGTTGTTGGTGTTGTTGGTGTTGGTGTGTGTGCATAGACAATGGAATGTATTGTTGTAGACACAAGTAGATACAATTGAGTATGAAAATCGAGTTTGCTTACCGAAAGAGATGAGCCGACGGGAAAGGCAACATAACGCTTGCCTCTTGAGAGTGTGCGCTTTGTCGCAGCTGCGGCTTCATCGAAGACCAACATAGTTGTATTGTTGTTGTTGGTATTTTGTGAAATTGTATTTGCTAAAGGGTCTTCAACAATGTCATTGTCCTCGTTGCTCGTTCCCTTACCAATTGTCTTTGCACAAAACCACAAAATCAAAACTATTTGCATTGTCGTTGACGACAACAACAACACTTTTGCCATCTTTTCACAATGTACGCTTGTCACTTCTTCAAACGTTTAAAGCAATGGAAATAAAGCCACAATGCTCATACACACACACACACTTTTCAACGCTGTCGTGCGTATTTGTTGACTGACTAACTGACTGCTATCGATGCCAAATTGTTGTGCCTCAAGTGTCAATTTTGGGCTTGAGCTCAGCATGCGTCTTTGTTCTAACCCAATCAAACTTGTGTCTGTCTATTTTCTCTCTTTCTCTGACTCTGTCATTCTCGCTTGCACTGTCGGTGTAAAGAATTCTGAAACTTAACGTCTTTAGTTTTGGGTGAAATGTTGTTAATTAAATTAGTTGCTAAAATATTTGGTTCAATGGTTTATTAGTTGGCATTTAATGATCGAACGGCATTCATGCGCAACTATTTGAGGCCAACGTTGAGCTTAGCTAATCGATAGCCAAATAATAGTTGCATTGTGGTCAAACAGGCTGGCCGTCTTTCTGTCTGTCTGTCTGTAGGCCAAGTCAACAAAACTTAAATTGGATGTCAACGACATTTTCTTTGACAACGTCGACGTCGACGATGACGACGACAAACTTGTCAGTGGCAAACATTGCAAGTCATTGTGGCTTTCCGCATTTGCAATTGCAAGCGTTGGCTTAGCAAAGCTTTGCAAAGTCAGTTTGCGTTTGCCATGCAGGCAATCCGGAGAGCCGGAGTTTTGTGGCTGCCACTATTGTTGCTATTGCCGTTGCAGTTCAATTATAGCCGCGGCTCAAATGCCGGCAACAGCTCATGTCGTACGCCACAGCACATGAGTACTTTGCTGAGTCGTCAACGCCGTTATTTGATCTTTCAGAAGGGTTCTACAATTATAGTAAGCACAATAAACATTTTCATCAATCAACATGCTGCTCAACATTAGCTCACCTCAATGACATGTACTTCAATGCATTTCAGGTGCAGGGCAACATTGCAAAGGCGATTTTGGGCACAATGCCGCGTGGCCTTAATGAACTTACCGAGTGGACTTGGACGTATGAGTTGCCAGCAAGCATTGAAACCTTGTGGCATATAGCCAAGCACAAACGTATCACGACAACAACAACAACAACGATGACGCCCATAGCAAGTTGGCAGCACTGGCCGTCAATGCCGTGGCAATACAAAAAAAAGTGGCTAAAAAAACAATATATCAACAAGAAGGTCAACACGCGTCCGCTGGTCTGCACAAGCGATTATCGACAACGGTACTTTCAACAGCCCATGTGCAAAGCAAGTTGGCAGCACTATGCTAACGGTAAAAAGAAGCGACGTCGTTTCGAGCGTGCAGCGCACAGCATAATTCTCGATTTGCTTGGCAAATGGGCTGAACTGTAAGTTAAATTGTTATTTTGTCAATAAAAACAACAACGAATAATGTCATATTTCATGCTACAACATGCAGTCATGCCTATCAGCCGCGTTATTGCATCATGCGTGCGCTCTGTGAGTCTCATCATTTGCTCGCGCCGCCCGGTCGTTCACTTTTCCATGATGTTATACGCATTTGTTTGCGCTATGCCATGCCTTATGTCGCAGCTGAGGCAACATATACGCGCGCTTATACGTCTGCTCATAGCCTACGCCAGTGCGCTACACTTTATGGACCGCATTGCCGACACAGCTTTTTGGCGCACTTCACAAAAATACTTCACGGCTAGAAATGCGCAAATACATGTGTAATAATGTTTTTTTTTGTGAAACAATAAACAAGTTTATGTTATTTATTGCTTGTTTGTTACGACAGTTTACACAGTCTTCCACACGCTGCTCACACCCGTCCAGCCGTCTGTCCGTGTCGGTCCGTGCGTTTGACTCACCAACATTTAAAACTTTAATCGCCGCTCATGCAGGCGCATTAAAATTTACATTGTTCACAAGTCACTCTGGATTTCAACAAATACAAACTGACATTTTTATTTACACTCACACACACACACATACACATACATACATATGTAGATCAAACAAGAAAATTCGTTAAAAAATATACATCATATTTTTATTTTTTGGTTGCCTGTTTCGACGCTTTTCATAATTTGTTGTATTTGTTTTAAACTTTTCCACTATTTTTTTTTTTTTGTGCAAACGATGACATTTTTTCTCTCATGCTATAAAAATAAAGAGAAAATAAAAATTCGCTTGTTGTTGGTCAACGGCAGAGGACATATTGGTTTGCCTAGGGCAGTTTAATGTTTGGGCAAGGGGGACGAGTGCGGCTGATGATTAAAAATAGTTGAGGGTGTGTGCAGCATCGAGCACGAGTATAGCATGAATGAATGACTTCGAGTGTTGACAAAAATTCCATGCTTCAGCGCCAATGTTGCTTCCTTTGATTTGTGCCGCTGTTGCAAGGCCATGTTGAGTTCCAATAACATTGCGGTATACGTACAGCTATGGACAAAATATGAATTTGACATTTTGAGATACTTTTGCAGTGGTCCTAGAATTTTTCTATTGCCTACCTAGATAATTTATTTTCATTCAGGAATCTTAATTTTATTTTCGGCAATATCCTTTAATAAATAAGCATTATTTTTGAATTTTCCGACAGTTTTCTACCATTTTGGTAAAAGTGTCCCAAAACGGGATCTCTCAGGTTTTATTAATATTAAGTTGTGAATTGTATAGAGATATTTTGTTCATACTAATATAAAAGAAAACACTTTTTTAACGGAACTGTTCCAATAAGTTTAAATTTCGAAATAGTATGATTTTTTAGTCATTCTATAGTAAGTGTGCTATTTCTTTGACCATAGCTGTATGAATGTGTACTATTTGTGCACCACTAATGACGAACGTTTGCAATGCTGTCCTCGTTCTCGTCCTCGTCACTGCTGATGTTGTTGTTTTGTATTTATTTGTCAATTTTTATTGTGCGCGCAAATAAAGAAAAATTTTTGAATTTTATTACAAACACAAAAATGATTTCGACCACTGGCGGGCATTGAAAAACGTTGAAAATATGTACAAATTTTTTATTTGATCTGTTTCTTTTTTTTTTCCATATTTATTTGTAAATTGTTGAAAATTGTTCTATTTCGTTGTTGTTATTGTTGCGCTTGTTGGTTTGTGCACTTGCTTCTGTTGTTGTTTATCGTCATTAGCATGAGTCAACAACAACAGCAGCGACAGCGACAGCGACAATGGCAACACAAATGGTCAACTTCTGCTTTTGTCCAATCAGCGTAAGTAAGCAAAGTCGAAAACGCACGCATTTAAATAGACTTAATTGCAACAATGGCAACTAGTTTATAGCCCAATTGGTCGACTAACGCTAACAGTTTGTGTCAACAGACAATTTAAGTTAAGTGCGAAGCTTGTTTGAGCTAATTCCAAATCAGTTGCGATTGAACGCTTGCGTGCGCTGAACTTGATGATGCAAATGGATCGCGACAACATTTACCGTAATTGCAAGTGTTATGTGCCGTTGGCTGTCTGTCTGTTGCTGCTGTTATTGCAGCCCATTGACGTTCAGGCACAGGACTACAATATGGTTGCGCCGGCATTGGCTCAGCAGAGTGGAAATTTGAGTACACCGATGGCAGACAAGATCTTAACACGACGCAAACGTTATTTAGCCTTTCCTGAAGGTTCTTCAGTTTCGGTGTGAGTTTGCTACTACAGTAGTTTGGCGACTTTCTTGAACTTCTTAAGATTGTTGTCTTGTAGGCTGCGATTTGCATGACCATCGGCATGATTGGCAATCCGAATGTGGACTATCTCAGCTGGGCGGTGAATTGGGGCGTTGCGTACACGCTGCCGAATCACAATTGGGTGAAACAACATGTGAACGGCTTTCCGAACAAGACAAAGGCGGAGTTGAAACGTCGCTCACGGCGCAGTTTCTATGAACAAGTGCAGTTGGCATTCGATCAGTGAGTATTAAACATGGTTTATGCTTTAAAGGCAATGAAAATCTTATTGTTCACGCACAGCATGGGTTTCGATGGGCATGCATGTGTGGCGCGTGCACTTTGCGAGAGCGCCAAGTATCTGCAACGTGCCAAGGACGTAGAAGCGCCAAGACGCAAGCGCGGCAACATGATTGAGGAGATTGTGCGCACCATCTTCAGTTTGCCGCGTGCGTCTGTTGGTGCGCATGAACCGTTCGAGCATCATCAGTACGATCACATATATCGACGTTCGAGACGCGAGGTACACGACTGTACAGTTGTCTATCCGGGCTGTCATTTCTCGCTGCTCGAGTTGGCCTTAGGCAAATATCCCGTGGGCGCTGCCGAGTACAGCGCCTATAATTTTATGTAGAGGCCCTCACTCTCTGCATCTTTAGCCACTTTAGTACAATAAAAACACAGTAATAATGATTTTTTTTTTAAAACAAATTATTTTCATTCTTCTTTATTTAATAACGCGTAACATTTATTTATATAATAATTGTTTTTATACTTCATTTAGTTTTAATTGTTTTAGTTTATTTTTTTATCTGTTTTTATATTATTATTTTTTTTAAGTTTCGCTTAAATTTTTTGTTTTTATTTTATTTTTTTCAATTGTTTTCATTTAATTTCGCAATTTCATTTCTTACATTAATTTGCATTTTGTTTTCGTGTTAATTATTTGCATTCATGTAAATGTTGTTTTTCGTTTTGCTTTTTTTAATTTCTTCATTAATTAATATTCAAATTGTTCTCGTTTCGAGTGTATTTTTTTCTTGAGTGTAGTTATATAATGCATGTAATATGTTTTTTGCTGTAAGACTTATTTATTTATATGTTTTTTTTTTTTGTTTTTTAGTTTTATAATTTGTTAATGTGAAGTGTAAATGCAAGTATTTGTTTTGTTATTTAGTAATTAGATTTAATTATTTTTATAGCATTTTCTATGCGCTTGATTTTCAGTGTATGTTTTTTGAAAATATTCATTTAGCCTACGACTTAAAACAATTTATTTTTATTTTAAAGTTTTTTTTGTTTTTCTGTATTATTTATTTTAATCTTTCGAGTAGCGGTTTTTTTACATTTACAATTTTTTACGCTCTTCACTTAACTAAATTTGCAATTTAGTTAATTATAATTTGTAATTTGTTTTTCGAGATTTTTTTGTTTTCATTTTTTTGGTTTTTAATTATTATTATAATTTTTTTTTTTTTTTTTAGTCAATTGTTTTAGTGAATGCGAACACCAAATGGAATTATTACTTATAAATTTGCTAATGCATTTATGCATAAGTTGGCAGCGCCTTCCACGCAGTGTTGCATTTTCTTTTGAAATTTTATTAGTATTTAGCGGCAACTTACATAGTTTGTTTTTTACCGTTATTTATTATATGGTATATCGTGGTGTTGTTTTCCCCAGTGATTTTTGCAAAGATTTTCTTTTCATTTCCGAATTTTAACGATTTGAAGAAATGTTTTTGCTAAAAACGACAATAAAATGTGACTTTGTTTTGTGTTATATAATGTTGTCGGTTAACTATGGCGTACAACACACAAAAAAGTTACTTTAAAAAAAAATAATAATAAATAATAAAATAATTAAGAAAAAATTATATAAATAAAAACTAAAGCACTTAGATAAACTAACGGCATCTAAGAATTATTACAAAAAATATATATATGCATATATGTATATATATATGTATGTATGTATGTATGACTAACTGACTTATTATGTAACATTATTTTAATGTTTGCTTTAACCTAATTTATTTATAATTTATTCGTAATATTTTACATACACGTACATAAAACAGTTCATACAACGTGACTTGACTTGTTCAATCAATTTTAATTTACTTGTTTACTTTTTACAAATTCGGCGCGTATCCTTATCAAAATTGGTGTTTCTGTGTGTGTGTGTGTGTGAGTATGTGTGTATGGTGTAACTTTGCAAAACGTGAAAATGCATTAAAATGTTTAAGTCATCGTTTTGTTATTTAAAAATTGCGCCTAAGTGCGCTCCTTGAAATATGCTACAAAAGTTTTTTTTTTGTTTTTCTTCTTCTTCTGGCTTAGCTTCTGTTCGCTTCGTACTTAAATTTTACACATTTAATTTTAGTTAATAAACTTCAAATTCGTTTAATTGCATTTGTTGTTGTTGTAATTTTGTTTTTTTTTTACTATTATTATTATTTTTAGAGCTGTAAAAATATGAGTGTTTGTGTTTGTATGAGAAATGTTTGAGACGAATTTTTTTTTGCAACTTGAAATTGCTTTTGAAATGTCATGTGTTGAGGACTAGACTACGAAAGAACTCAGACTTTTTGTTTTTGTTTTTTTATTTTTATTTCTTTTTTGTTTTATTAAATGTTCGCTAAGTGCAACCAATTAAAACCGATTTTTTATACTGCATATCATCATGAATATAATTTCATAAATTTGATTTAACTTCGTTGCTATTTTGTTTAGTGCCTAAAATGCGTCTTATTTCTGGCTTGCTTTTTGTTGCTCATTAAAAGTGAAACCGTTTTAGTTTTACGTTTTTTTTAATCTTTTTTTTCTTTATGTATAATATTTGCTCTTTCGTTTTTAATACAATTTTGCGTCATCAGCTACTCAAAATGAGTCCAATAATACCTAACTGACTGACTGATTGTTGAATTGTGTTAGAGACTGACTGACTGAATGACTGATTCATTTATTGCTTGTATGCTTGTTGGGCTGAGGCGGACTTAGCATGGAAATTGTATATACAAAATATGCACAAGAATAATGTGCATGAAAATGTGTGTGCTTGTTTCTTTGTTTTGAAGGTATGTGATAGAGCACATGTATGTGAAAGTGAGTGAGAGAGATAGAGTGAGGGAAGTTGTGAAGAAAGTGCAACGCATTTATGACGACGAATTAAGCTTTTGCTATTGTCAGGTACTTTTTACTTCAGTTTTGAAAATTGTTTGTGGATTTGAATCGACTTTTCATTGTTTTTTGTTTGTTGTTTTGGTTTTTTATTGTTAGGCGTGCCTATGAATGTGAACATGATCTTAAACGATGTGCAGTATGTATTTAATTGGAAATGATGGGGTAACATTTGGAATTCTACGCGATTTTATGTAATAAAAGTGTTGCCTAAAACAAGGCAAATTAAATAATATAGCACTGAGAGTGAGACAAATTTCAAATTTTAACAATTAAATAACTTATTTGGCTTTTTTTTTTAAAGAAAAAAGTAAATTAAATAATTTTGTTATAAAAAATGGAAAGTTAATAACAATAAACCAGAAATTTAATGGGAAAAACGCATAAGTGACAACACTGATGAAAAAAAATGCGTTTGTTCCTTATGTATTTGTTTTGCTTGATTTTATTATTATTTTCTGTTTTGTTTTTTTACGCTTTGTGATTGTTTTGATTTGCTAAAAATTGTTGCTTGTTTTTTGTTGTTGTTGTTGTTGTTGCTGATGTTGACTTGTGTGCATTTCTTTTCGTTTTTCATTATCGCTTAAACATTTCATTGCATAAATTTTCATTGCATTTTCGCTTTTGAAGTGCTTCCAAGTAAGTAAGCAATACGCAGACTTCATGTTTGCTACGACGAAAAAGACGACGACCTTTGATTGGAAGACATGCGATTTTATATTTTGAATCAGGGTCATGCCGCATATAGTATATTTTCTATATTCAAAATTTTTTTTCTTTTGTTATTACTTATTTTGCATTTGCATTAAATACTATTTTTGGTTTTTATGTGTTTTTTTATCGTTTTTTTTTTTTTTTTTGTTATTTTGTTTATCTTTAAAAAATTTTCATTATTGTTTAACTAATAGACGTGCTAAAATGAAACATCGAACGTGAAACTAATGCGCGAAATTATTTGCTACGCTCGCTAATTCCCCTTTCAGATTTAAGGTTTACTTCGTTGTCTCTTTGCGTGTTTTGGTTTTCTATTTTTAGTTCCTTTTATTTTTATTTATTTAAGCTTGTCTGTATGTGTGTTTTTGTGTCGTACTTCAAAAAATTCATTTAATTATGTTGTCCACGTTGCGTATACGTGTTGCTGCTGCGGATTGTTGTCACGTCATTTGATTAATTGAAAACCTTATGTGTGAATTTTTTAACGCAACCCTTTTACCAATAAGTAATTATAAAAATATAAATTATAAAACTCGTTAATGTGTTTGTGTGTGTATATGTGTGGTTATTTACAATAATGAGAGTGTGTTTGTTGGGAAATTGAAGCCAAAACTCGAACTCAGGCGAAACTAAAGTGTTGTGCAGCGTGTTGTTAATAAAATCGTGCTGTCTTTGCTGCCATCGTTCTAAGTCCATATAATGGCCGTGAAAAATATTAGTAGCTAAATTAGCGACAATGTCCATTTTACCCAATTTATTTCAAATACCATACAAATTTCATTTTACGATATTCAAAAAAATTTGAAATGACCCAGAGAAGCATGCTTAACATATTTATATTCACTATGCAGTCATGTGCTTGAGCGCAGTACGGTAATTTAAAAACTGTAGCATACTTTTTTAGGCAAAGTTTTGATTGCGAAGTAACAACGCGATTTTAAGAAGGGAAACACGCTGCACCTATAAAAATTGTATCTTAGCGCTGAGTGTGTTTGTGTGTGTGTGTGTGCGTGTGTGTGTGTGCATTGCGCGTTTAACACGTATTTGAACAGTTCATTGCCATAATTATGCATTTATGTGCTGTTCAGTAAATCTTCTCATTAATATGTTTGTATGCGTTAATTTTTTTTGTTTTATTATCATTTTTTTTTAGTTGGTTTTGCTGTCGTTTTTAACTACTTTTGTTTACGTGGCAATTGTTAAATATATTTACAATGCTTTGTTAATTATTAAATACACTTTATGTTTTGTTTTTTTTTTATTAATACATATGTGTTACAACTTACCCACAATGTTAACTTCGAGCCCCGTTTTACTTGTTTACAACTTACTTACTTACTTATGTAATTAGTTAGTTAATTAATAAATTGATGCATTAACAATAATTATTTTTATTATTATTATATTTTTGTTCAAGTGTTATCTTTTATGCTTTAAACTATTAGTATTTGTTTTTATTAATAGGTATAAGCAAAAGTTTCACTTACAATTTATTTTTACATATTTTTTATAGTTTTATTATTATAATTTTACGTTTGCAGCTTTTGGTTTTTTTTTTTTGTTCTGTTTTTTTTTGTCTTATTTGTGGCAGTATTTTAATTACCATTTTTGCAGACCCTAAATACTAAAATTCATTTACCTTTCGATTTATACTCAATTATTATTGAAGCAATTTGCTAAATGAATTTAACGAAACGAAAAACTTATTGTATGGAAAATATTATACAAAAAGAGCGAACAAAGTGCGAAGGCAAAATGTTGAAATGAGTTTGATTTGATTTTTTTTTTTTTGTGTAATTTTGTTTTTTTGTTTTCTTGTTGTTGTTGTGTTGCGTTTTGTTATATAATTTACAAGTTATTTTTTTTTTTCAACAATTGTGAACTATACAAAAAGTATGAAACGAGGCATGAGTGTAAGTCTGTGTATTTTTCATCTGTGAGTCTGTGTGTGTGTGTGTGTGTGTGTGTGTGTGTGTATGTTCGTGAATGAAAAGTTTTATTATTCGTACATAGTTTACACACGTACATACAATAATTGTTTTTAAACCTAAAAACACAACCAATGAGAGCATTTTTTACCTTTGTTTTCAAAATTTTTGTTTGTTTTTTTTTTTTATATATTGTTTTAACCCTTTGCATTCGTTTAAATTTATTTATTTTTTTTTAAATTTATTTTTAATTTCTTAATTCATTTTTATTATGTGCTTTTACTGTATTTTTTTTATTAGTTATTTATTTTATTTTTTATATATTTTGTTTTCTGAGCGTGTCGATTTTCCCAAAAATTATTCTTTTAATTTATGCAGAAATTATATTGAAATAAAATTCACAAATAATTTTGTTTTTCTTTTCAATGTTAATTTAACAATTATTATTTGTTTTTGTTTTTTTTTTTTCTGTTATCTGATTCAGTAAATATATTCATAGTTATTTTCTATACATTTAGCAATAAATTACTTTAATTTTAGTTTATTTTTATTCACAGAGAAGTTACACCATTTACTTGTCATTTAGTTTTTGTCTCATTACATTAATTATTATTTTCTTTTGTATTTTTTATATTATATTATTTAAGTTTTGCCTTTTTGATTGTCTAAAACTATAACACAAAAATTATTTGCATTTTGGTTTTTTTTATTATTTTTTTTCATTAAATATCGAAAAATTATTAGAAAAAGGCGCGCCAAAATGCAATAAAAAAGTGTACAATAATTTTATATGCGTTTTCAAACATTGAAATGAATGAATGAAAAAAATTGGAAACACGAAAATAATTTTAGCCAAAAATGCACAAAAAATGGTTTATTCATTTGATACACAGTACTGAGCGTTTCTGAGGGTAATCATTTTTTATATAGAGTAGAACCCGAACACTAAAATTTGAAGGATTTTTTCTAAAGGTGCTTAGCCTTGTTAGTTATTGATCTCAAATTATTCGCATAACAAAAATTATTTTTATGTAATTTGTTTATTCATGTGTTTTTTTTCGGCAAAAAGTCAGCTGGCATTTTTTTATGACATCTTCCTTGGATTTCAACTTAAACTTTTATTCTATTCCCCAAAGGCAAATGAAATACTTACAAGAAATGAAAAATAATTCGCTCACAATTTAAGAGTCCATATTCTACTCACTATAAAATCTATGAGCTAAATATCGATAGAGTCGAATGCGGATTCGCTTGAAAAATTTTATTTGCATTCCTCTTATAATTCCCCCCAGACTTTTCACTCAAAAAATTACCCGAAAATTTTAGGAGTCCGTTTTCTACTCTAGCTTTATTTTACTCATTGCTTTAAAACTGCTCGTTGGCGTTAAGTGCATGCAAGTGGGTGTGATCAAGCTTTAACAATTAAGCCATCTCTTTCGCTTTCATCAATTTTCGTTGCTACTTAACATTGCAGTGTATCAAATAGTCGTACATTGCCGACTATTTACTTTAATATTTTGTTAAGTTTTTAACACTTTTTAATTCTTCTTGCCATTGTATTGTTATTTTGTTGTTGTAAAAATTGTACAATAAATACGTATAACAATTTATAGTCGATTTGTTTTTTTTTATTTTTTGCTTATTCTACAAAATATTTACAGTTCATATGGTTTTTTTTCGCAGTGTATTTGTCATTGTGTGCTTGCTGTGTGTGTGTGTGGTATATGAATGTGTTTGTGTGTGATTTTTAATTGATTTTTGTTAGTTTTTTAAGCAATTTTTGCGTGCAATATTTAAAATTATTACTTTGTGTGTGTGTGTGTTCTTTTTTGCGATTTTCAAAAACTTTTTTTTAACTTTTCAGACTTTTTTGTTGTTGTTGTAGCGGAAGTCGAAACAGTTGCCAAACACTATTTTTTTAAAGTATTTTTGTTCTTGTAATTATTTTTTATTTATTTTCATTTAATTTTATTTATTTAAGCTCTGTTAAATATTTCCTTTTAATATATTTTTGACAGCATTTTCAAATAGTATTTTATCATTATGAATGTTTTTCCATTAATTTGCTTATTTGCTGTTTCATGTTTATTTAAGCGTTTGATTTTGCATGTGTATGTGTATACGTGTGTTTGTGTGTGTGTTCTTAATTCATTTCGCAATCGAATACGTTTTAGTTGATTTTCATTTCATTCAATTTAATTTAATTTAGTTCTTTATTCAATGATATTCATTATTTATTTATAGCGTTTATTTAATTTAATATTTATTAAATTTATTTATTATCTAAATATTAAAAAATGTTAACTGTTGATTTATGCATTTACATTTAAAAGCCTTTTACTTTTTGTTTTGGGCTTATATGTTTTTTAGTTTTGTTTTTCTTTCAGTTTTTTTTTTTTTTTGTTTTATGTTTATTGTTTAATTTTAACTTGTCTTGTCTTTTATTTTGTCTTTGGCAAGCTATTTTTTTTTCATTTACTTGTGTGTGTATGTGTGCGTGTTTATTTGTATATGTATGTGTGCAATTTCAATATTTCCGCTTTTGAGTCGATTTTTGGCTAATGGTCGTATTTCCCTTTACGTGTCATCACACACACACACGCACACACAGACACACATGCATCTATTCACACATACCTACATATACAGTAACTCACATGTGCAACGCTTTTTAGTTTAGTATGCGAAATGCATTTTAAATTATTTTCATTACAAGCACAGAACCCTTCAAGTGTATAAGATGGGCGGTGTGATAAGACTAAAACACAAACACACACGAGCAAACACACACACATTGGATGGCAAAGACGCAGAGTGTTTGCCATAAAATATATTTTAATTTCTGTGGCTGTCTTGCTAAATGCGCGTGTGTGTGTGAGTGTGTGTGTATGTGCGTGAGTTTGTTGTCTGTGCTTGTGTTTTTCGCATTCAATTTTCCTTTCGCATTGCATGACAGAAAGAGTGAGTGAGTGAGTGAGTGAGAAAGAATTAAAATCGTGTTGCAAAACTATTTTAATTAATTTGCATTCAAATGTTGAATATTTTCGATTAGGAATTTTAATTAAACTTTTGCCACTTCACTGTAAATGCACACAGCTGAGCCAGCAAGGGAGCAACCGATACAAGCAACGCACACAGACACGGCTATAAACACAGCATAAACACACACAGAGACATACACATAAGAACATGATAACTAAAATTCGAAACCAATTGAAAAAACCGCAAACAACAAACATTAAAAAATATATATATAAACAAAATAAACAAGTAACAACAACAAAAGTTTGTGTTAAAAAAAAAATTACAAAATAACAAAAAATTGTTTGCTTGTCACGCCAGTCGTGACTATCACGCTTCACGCATTTGCCCTGGGCGTGCAAGTTTTTTTGCCAATCTTTCTTTACTCGTTTTTTATTACTTTCACTTGTTGGACCCTTTCTCGCGCACTCAGATGCTTTTAGGGAAATATGCCCCTCACTGCTCTACAACAACTCAATGAGCATTTGGCTGCATTTTTATTGTTTTTAATGTTGATTGCATTCCTTTGCATTCTTGTGTTGGCATTTTTGTTGTGATTGCACACGCAAACAGAGCAGAACAATCAAAGTTTGAGAAACAATTAAAATTTTCACTCAACACAACACCCCAGAAGGAAACACAAACGCTGTCGGGCGCCTTTTGACATTACAATTGATTGCAGTCATTAAATAAATTTTGCATTTCAAACCGCAAAGTGAACGATTCGCAATTATCACGGTAGCGTGTTGTCAATGTGTTGTTGTTATTGTTTGCATAGTAGTAAGAAATCAAATTGCCAATAACATTCTCACAGGCAGACAAAAATATACATTCAATACAGTAATGTCAATAGAAGTGATGAAGCTTCAAAGGTTGCGCACATTGAAATTATGGCAAAGCAAAACAAACTTCAATTTTGTTACACGTATTTTTGCAGTGTGAACGTGCTGTGTATTTGTGAACAAAGAGGACAAAGATGACAGCGACAGCGACAATGACGACAATTCATGCTTTTACAATAATCATCACCGCTTGAAATAGTACGCCCACTGTTGCAGCAGATTACGTATACGTCATGTGGTGCCACCGACAATGAACGCTTGTGCTTGCCTCTTGCACGCCTCGCTCTGACTCTTTTTTTTTTTTTATCTGTCTGTGTGTGTCCTGTCGTATGAACGAGCAATTTAAAGTTGCATTTGCATGCTTATAAATCGTTGTCAGTTGTATAATAAATTACATTTATTTATAAATGTCATTATTTTGCATTGCAAAATCAAATGCAAAAATAAATGTTCGTTCGTTTAACAATGTTCGTCGTGCGTGAGTGAATTTGCGTGCAAATAAATGTATGCATATGTGTGTGTGTGTGTGTGTGTGTGCTTACATTATTTAAATGCATTTCAGTGTCGACGACGCAAACAATTAAAGTGCTCATAAATTTTGCATTGGAATTCTTTGTTGCCCTTTGTTGGAAGGCAATTGTTGAAATTACACAATGTAAAAATGTATTTTGTTTTTCATTTTGAAAATGCGTGCGTGCGTATGTGTGTGTGTGTGTGTATTGGTGTTTTTAATATAGTTTGTTTTTTTGGTTGTTTTATATTTAACATTTTTGGCTTCAATTAAAAACTCATTCAATTTCAACTTTGACTTTGACTTCGATTTGTTATTTCGTTTTTTTTTTGTTGTTGTTTGTGTCCTTGTGTCAATTGAATTGTAATTTTCGCATAAAATTTGCACTTGTTTGGTTGTGTGTGTTTGTGTGTTCGTCTGTTATTGTTTACTTAAATTTTAATGATTTTACTTTTGTTAAAAAATTTCATTTTCAACATTTTTAACTAAATTTATTTCAGAATTTATCGCTTTCTACGAACAATTTGGTTCGCCTTTGTTAATATTAAATTTTATATATTTATATATATTAATATTATTATTATTTTTTTATTTTTATTTGTGTTTTTCGTTTTTGCTTTGCTTTTTTTATTTATTTAAAGTTGCAATTTTTAACTAATTACTTAAGATTATGAATATTTTTTTAGTTTGCTTACTTAAATTAGAACAACTGACATCAACGTTGTTTTAATCTCACCTGACAATCCTCTTTAATTTTTTATATTTTTTTTTCTCATTTTTTTTGCTTTGTTAAAAATTACACGAAAATTTCGAAAACAGACAAAAAAAACAATTTAAAATTATTTTTAATAATTACAAACTAATCAGACACGCACACAGGCACACGCGCACATACACACAAAATTGAACACATACAGTCATTGAATTTAAAATGCCATTTAAAAATCACCTTACCTTAACTCATCTCAATTCGTCTTAATTCGTCTTAATTCATCTCATTTTATTTTTTTTTTATACAATTTTACACTATTTTTGCATGATTCGTTTTGTTTTTTGTTGCTAAGTTTGATTTTGTTGTAGTTTTTTTTTTATTTGCATTTTTTGGTTTTGCTTTTGTTTTCTTTTCTGTGAAAATTAAAAAACGAGGAACTTTTTGCTGTCAAAAATATTACAAAAACAAACAAATTCTCTTCTGTTTGCACTTTTGCACATGTCTACCAACACTAACACAAGTGCAGCGCTACTGATTGTGTTGCACTCATGCTGTCTTCTTCTTCTTCTGCTAAACTGCTTAAATTGCTAACTTGTTTTCACGATCATTGTTCTTTTTCGCATTTCAGCGTAGAAAACAATTTGGTTTTATTAATTTCATAGTTGTTGTTGCTTCTCTTGTCGCTTGTTTGGCTACAAACCTGGCTGATGGTCTCAACACCATTAGGCTCTCCAATCTGCGTATACGTTTACCAACACTATGAATTTTATTTATTTTGATCAACTGCTCTTGTTGCTCGTGAGTAAATTTTCATTTTTTTTTTTTTAGTTACCAAAGTTCGCCGTTTTCATTTTTACTCAATTCTCAATGTGATCGAAGCTTGTAGAATTTATTGCAATACTATTGTTGTTGTTATCGTTGTTGTTGTTGTTGTTGTACTGCATACTACTATTATTTGTATTGTACAACGCTGAGGCTGCTGACGTTGTCATCGTTGCGAGCGTATTGCGTTATCCTCGATCATCATCGCGTGCGGCGAACAGGGTTCGCAGCGAGCTGGTGATTAAATTCCACCAGCCAGCCGCGAACCCAAGTGGTCGCTATAATGTATTATCGGTGCCCATTTTAAGTAGTTCGAATTTCTTTTTGGCGATTTTCGAATAGAGTATATCAATCGGCTGCGATTGATCGTACAGACTGGGCGCTTGCAATATGATAAGCGCTGTGCCGACCACGCAAGCGATTGCGAAAATCCAAAGAAACAGGCGATCGAGCACCATCGCCACATACTTCCAGTCCTCTTCGACCTGTGTTTTTTTGGGGTAATAGAGTAACAGTGATAGTTGAGAAGGCAAGAAAGAAAGTGGAGGAGAGAGAGAAAACATTTTAATAACCTTATATGCAACTTTTGTCTGTGTAATTGTTTACAAATCAAGAATTCAATATAATATTAAAGAATTTCGTTTAAATTCGTTGAGTTTTGATTTGCAATTGTTCTTTGTCTGAAGCATGTGTCTAAGCGGGTCTAAGTATGTGAACGATACAGCAGCTGAATTCAATTGAACGTGTGAACGACTCTTTCGATAGCAAAAGACAGCCGATGACGTTATGATGAGCATAATTTCGATTTCGATGAGTAGACACTATGTTGCCAGCCACAAGCATTGAGACAAATGATTGGCACATGAGCAAAATAGCAATCATTGTATCAGCCAACCAACCATAAGCCAAACAACTCTCGCTCTAAACGACAATGCATCAACTGTTTGTCTGCCTGTCTGTCTTCTACTATTTTTGAACCTCTTTCGACGGTGCATCTAGTGGTGGTGATGATGATGATGATGATGAGTTCGTAAATCTCGTTTGCAGTAGAACTTGCACAAATAACCAAACTCTAAAACGGCTTTGCCGTCATTTTCGTTTGCAGTTTTTGATTAGAGGAAACCGAGTGAACCAAAAAATGAAAACGAGTAGTAAGTCTAAACGAGCGTTTAAGAGGAAATTCAACTGCGCAGCTAATGCGGGTTATCAAGTGCAGACAAACACAAACAAACAAACAAATAGACAGACAGACAAACACACGGATGGGCATACTGATAGACATTCAGGCAGGCAGGCAGGCAGGCAGACAAATTCACATAGACTCACGTAGTGGAGTGTGTGTGAGCAACTGATTGGCAACGCTTTCGTAAGCGGCAACTTTACAGCAATTCGAAGATTTTCACACGCATTTCAAGTACGCTTCAGGACAGTACGGACGGTCGCTTCAATATCCGCATGAGTGTGTCAACATCATCATCATCATCGTTGTCGTCAACGACATTGCCGTGCACATTAAAAGTCATTCGAGTATTTGCACGAATTTCATTAAATGACAAAATTGATTTTCAAATGTCGTCTTTGCGGTATTGACGCCTCAGTAAATCAGCATCAACTACGTTCGCCTTTGATTTCATCAGCTGGTGTTTCATTCAAACCACGCCCCTTTACTTACGCTCTCGAATTTGTCCTTGTTCTTAACATGCTGCGCAATGAAGCGTGAGCCCTCGATGGTCTTCTCCATTTCGCGCGCATATGGCTTCTCGAACGTTGGACTGAGATCTGCGGCAGCAGCAGCAGCAGCAGCGGCGGCAGCTGCAGCGGCGGCTGCTGCTGGACAACAGCCGGGACTGAGATCGCCATTGAGTGCCGACGGGCTATATAGATCATCGTCGGCGCCAGGCAGTGGCAGTGCGGAGGGCAGGGGCGGCTCACTGAAACAATGTGCTGAGATGCCGCCAGCGGCGGCCAAATCGAAACGATGCGAGGCGGGTAGTGCTAAAAAACATTCAAATAGAGGGAGAGAGAGAGAAAGAAAGAAAGTTGTATTAGCTTGAGAGTTTTTAAAAATGTTGTTAAGTTTATAAAGTTGAAAATCCTTTTGGCATCAACTAATTTCTTTGTCTGCGTTTGCTTTTGTTGTCTTTAATGCAACTTTATACGCTTTACAACACTATAAGTATGACAATGTCCTGTGCGCACAACTTACTACAACAGGACACGACAACTTACAATGCACGAAAAAAGTAGAAAAGCATTAAGAGAAACTCTAAACTTGACAAAGAAACTCAATAAATACTTTTCGTCATCTTTTTTTTCTTTTTAATTTCTATACGTTTTATTTGTTGAGAATTTCGTTGCAACTTACTCCAATTTCTCTTAATAAGAGACAAGAAGAAAAATGATGCAATGAAAATTTAAAGGAAAGAAAAAATGAAAACAAAACAAACTAAAATCAAAGAAAAAAGTAAATTTTTATTTTCGCGTTAGTTTTGAGTCGTCACTAACTGAGAGAAGTATAAGAAGTGTCTGTCCATTGAGGCATGGACGACGAAGTAAGGTTTTCTTTGGTTGGATTTGTAGTGGGCGTGGCAGACATTGCATTGTACGAATGCTTTACGGGCTTGTTGAAACAAAGCAGTTTGGATTAAAATGAAATTGAAGATAGATTTTCTAGTTGAAGAAAGGAAACAAAAAGAATTGCGCATAGAAATTCAATTCGAAAGCTGAGTGAAAGATTATGTGCGTCTCAATGCATTAGTACTTATATGGATTTGCGCTTAAATTGAAGCAAGAAGCTTTGAGGTAAAAAAGGCAAAGCGTTATGAAAATTATGAAAAAACCCAACTTTAAATTGGTTGGAACATTTTAAAAACTGTTGGAACAGGGCAAAAAGCAAAAGTGGGGTGTGTGGGTTAAGTGTCGTGCATAAAGTTTAGCATGATATGCCGCCTTAAAGTGTCAAGTGTATAAAGAACGAAGTGTTTGGTTTTTTTTTCATTCACTTGTCTTTTATGCACATTTTTTGTTGATTTTTTTGTTTTTTTTTTCTTAACAACTTTTCGACTTTGCTTGTCTGTTTATTCTACTTGGCTGCTTGTTAATTGCCATAAATTATTTGTGCATCTTAGGATCGCCTGAACTATATTCCAACTACCTCAAACCTACCCCGGTCGGTACTTTTGTGCATTTTGTGTGCGCATAACTTGCACTAAGCTGCAACATGAAGTTTCCATGCTGCCACTTAATCCTTACGTACAGTTTGAAACGCAAAGCGACAGCGACAGACAATGTGGTGTACTTGGTAACACTGAAAAAAGTTTTTTTTCGAGAATGTCTTTCTTATAAGCTGCTTCTCGCTTACGAACAAAAAACTTTCAAGCTAAAAACTTTTTGATTTTGTTTCGTATACGATTTGCTACACTTTTGACGCTCTTCGACGCCTTATTTCTTAGACTTTTGGGTAAAATTGTTTAAAGCGGATTTAAGCTAACAACATCAGACGTTTCCAACACTGTTTCAGAATTTTTGTTGTTGTAAAGGTTGCTTACCTGGAATGCCGTAATCGCCACTGAAGCGTTTTGAATCATAGTTCACGAACTTGTCGACATCCGGCGGCAAGTGGAAAACATCCGTAAGCACTTCGGGCGGCTGATCGTCGTCGTTGGGCTCCTCTTTCTTCGGACGTTGTATGCAGAGCAGCTTCGGCAGGATCTGTATGAAGACGCGTTGCACCCAAGGCGCCATTTTGTGTGTGACCGGCGATCTATGAAAACATTGTTGCGAGATAAGTTTATAATTTGTATTTTTTTGTAAGTTGAACACAAACTCACCTAAAGTTCACATTGAGCACTGCAATGGTAACAACAACCGATAGCGTGACCAGCATCATGGTGAAGAGCAGATATTTGCCGAGCAGCGGCACCGTTAACGATGTCGGCGGTATAATTTCGGCAAGCAGCAAAAAGAACACAGTCAACGATAGCAAAATGCTGATACAAAGTGATATCTTTTCGCCGGAATCGCTTGGCAGATAAAAGACGAGCACCGATAGAAATGAGATGCCAACGCATGGTATGATCAGATTGACGGTATAGAAGAGCGTCTTGCGGCGCAACGTTAGATTGAAGACAATGTCAAGATAGGGTTCCTCACAGCAGCTGTAGAACTTTTCGTTACGCACCGCCGGCACGCGCATGATATCCCATTCGACGGAGATGTAGTAATCCTGCAGATCGATGCCCACCTCAATGTTATCTGAGTCGGCGGTCTGCTTCAGGTGTCGCAAGTCCACCTGTAAGTGTAAGCGAGTGAATGAGTGAGAGAGTGAGCGTGTAAGTAAAGAAAAGGATAATGATTAATGTTTGTTTGTGCGCAGCTGCGTCCAAGTAAACTTTTGTAGCTTTGATTTATGTTAAATCGAAAACTTAAAGCCGAACAGGTGCTGCCACAGCACACAATAGAAGAGCGGGTTTGAGACCCAATCATTTTGCCATTTGACATGATTTGTTAGCTCATTTCCAGTTGGCCATAAGAAAAAAAAAAAAAGATGGCAAAGGCGTTTTTTTTGTGCTTGATGTTGTTGTTGTTGTTGTGCATCATCAGCATCAGCATTATCATTACCATCATCGTCGTTGTTGTCCTTTGTCGTTCTCAATGTATGTATGTATGTCCTTGTTGTTGTATTGTTTATATTGTTGTTGCTGCTACTGTTGACGTCGTCGACATCATCAATGAAAGTCATGCGCCTCGCACATTCATTTAACATTGTCATCAATTGGAAATTTACGCAACAGAAATGAATTTGCTGTGAAATCACATGCGATGGCGTAACGAACTTTGACAAATTTTGACAATCGACAATCAAATCGAATCGAATCCAATGGCAACGAAACTCATATACAACTATGCATGTGTATGTGTATGTATTTGGGTGTGTCTGTGTGTGTGTGTGTGTGTGGGACAATTTTTCTCACTCTTATTAGTGCTACGACAAAATGAAGATGGCGTTTGTGATAAGTTCTTTTTACACGTTTTCAGCGCTTCTCTTGACTGTATATTTTTATATATATGTGTGTGTGTGTGTATTTGTTAAGCGAAAATTGCATATACGTTTTAACCTTCATTTGTTGTTTTCGTTGATTTTTTGTGCTTTTGTCACAACGCGTGTATCGCACACACACACACACACGCACACACTTGTCAGTTACTCTTTGGCTTTCTGCGTCGATTGTTTCCTGCGTCGTTGTTGTTGTTTTTTTTTTTGTTGTTAGACTTTTGCAAAATTGTTTACGCTTAAGAAAAAAATGCCATCAAGCAAAAATCGTAAAGCAACAATTTATACATGTGAGCGCATTATATGCAAGCAACCTTGTACTTTCATAAGAACGTGTGAGAGCGTAAGTGTGTCTGACTTTTTTTCTTAGCCCAAAAAAGAAAAGCAAATGTGTATTCAATAAGCGTCAGACTTTGGCATACTTATGGCTGATTGTGATACATCATTCTAATAATGATGACATGTTTTTGCCAGACTTGAGACAAAACTTCAAGTTTCTTTCTCCAACATTCGGACAAGCATCTTAGGTCATATCAAAGTCCTGTCTTTCGTGAGATTACATTGAAATCACTCACTTGATCGCATACTCCTATCTCGATCAGACCTATACCAACAAGCGAAAAGCTCTCTCGCCTGTGTTTGTCAGACGCACAGCTTACGATTTATTGTATTATTCCATTCCCCCAAGCCCCACTCCCACTGTGCAATTGTTGTGCGCGTGTTCGTATGCGTGTTCGTTTGTGTGTGCAAAGTTGAAATCAGTGAAGCATGTTGAACCTTTCGAAGCGTAAATGCTTTACTTTTTTTTACTTTTTTAAATAAATAAATGGCCGTGTGATAATACAATACAATGCGAAGGCAGCAACAAGAGTTGGGTGGGCGGCCATAAGAAACATAAGGAATATGACTTTTTAGCTGTGACGCCATCTAGCGGCATGTGCTGGCAATGCACGCAACAGTTGTGCCGTCATTTAAGCGCAAAACGTTCGCTCTTCACTCTCTTTTGTTATTTATTTTTTGACAAATGAGCGTTTGTTATTTTCATTTTCATTTTTTTTTTTTTTTTCGTTTTTTCGCTGATGTGATTGCGGGCCATCAGAAAGTATCAAGCCAGCTTCATTAAACACAGCTGCGTGTATCCTGTGTTATCCTGTACAATAACTGAACAGAGCAGAGTTGTCGAAATCGTTGTTTTTGTTGGTTTCTTTTTTTTTTTTTTTTTGGCAAACTGCAGCTGCCTTCTGTATGTTACAATGATTTATCACATGACAGTTTAGGCAGCGTGTCAAGTGTATGAAAAAACATAATCAACATTACTAATGCTTCAAACTCATCAAACTCACGCATGCACGCACGCACGCACATATGTATTAGAACCTTGAAAAGACATTTTATACTCTTGCGAAAAGTGTATGGTATATTAACATTGACATGAAGTTTGTAACGCAGAGAAGGAGATATCTTTGATTATAGAATATAGTAGATACGAGTTGATATAGCCATGTTATGATATAAAATAAATTAAACTCAGAGATTCTTTGTAGAATTCCAGGCATTGAATATCTTGATCGCATTATTGTGGGATGTAGCAATCACAGAAATGATCGGTAAAATATGATGTTTTTTTTGAAAAATGATATATTGGTTAAAAATGGGATTTCTCTGTAATCAGATATGATAGATGAAAAATGTATATAAAGAATATAAAATTCGGCAAAGCCGAAAAGAGTTCCTTTTCTGGTTTTTATTATTGGCAATATGAAATATTTTGTTTACCTTTCATTCGCACAAATTTTATATTCTTTTCTTGCTTTTCATGTTTTGCTTTATCGCTTAAATTGCTTTCAAGGCGAAGCAAACTGACGCCTATTTTTTTTTATGTATTACACGCTTAAATAGCCATTTTTATAAGCACACACACACACACACACACACACACACACACACACACACACAGAGATACACAAACACATATATTCGAAACTGTCATTGAAATTGTGATTTAATGCTTTTATAATCGACTAAAGTAGCGTTTGATTAGCAGAAGGCAGACAGTCAGTCAGTCAGTCAGTGTATCAGTTGGTTAGACTCTTTGTCAGCCTCAATGAATCACGGCAAGGCATGACTGTTTAACGTTTAGCCTTGTCGGCTGCTGTACACGCGCATGGGCGTGTGCATTTCTAGATGTATGTAACTGTGTTTGTGTTTGTGTCAGAAAAATGTCAACATTTGTTACACAAATTGACTGATAACTTTCGTTAAGTCATTTAAACTTACCATATAACCATCATATGTCCACGAGCCGAACTTCATGAAGCATGTCTGCTCATCAAATGGAAAATACTCAACATCGATTTCGCAAAAGGATTTATAAATGGCGGGCGGTTTCCAGACCACTTTGCCAGTATGATGCAGAATGGCTTTTGTCATTATTGTCACTTCGTAGTTACCATCAGCGCTGTGAATGAGAGTAAGGAGAGGAGAAAGAGTGAGTTTGAGCGAGATAAACATTAGAATGCAAAATTTGTTTGATAAATGTTAAAAGTTATTAAACAAAAATGTTTTAAAGCTTTTCATTTTATATTCTTTATATTTCTATACATATTTTTTTTGTTTTTGTCATACACACAGAAAAAGTTTTTAATAACAGCAGAGGATATATGTATGTATATATGTGACCTCAATGAACTCATACGACCCGAACGCCAGTGCGAAACCCACGCGGAGACAATTTCGCTGCCGTTTCCGTTGGCGGCCATATTAGCTAAATGCGCGATGGGCTCATAAATCTCAGTAGCTCACAGTCGCAGTTAAAAGCAGTTTCAGCAGCGCTTGTGGCAAAGGCAGCGGTAAAGGCAAAGACAAAGTCGGAAACGGAGTCAACGCTTTCGAATCGTCGACGTATTCTCAAAGTACTTTAGCTTTGGCTTTGTTTTCTTTAATTAAATGAATGTTGTTGACAACTTTATTATCAACTCAACTTTGTCCTCGCCTGTCTCGCTTTTTTTTCGCCATTTTTGCCCATTTCCAAATGTTTGCCGCTCAGCGCTTTAATTCTATTATTTCAGTGATTCTTTTCGCTCGTTTACTTTGCTTTATAACTGCTGGACTCGTTGCCCACTGACACTGCCACCGCCTACGCTATGGCTTTGGCTTTAGCTTTTAGTTTTTAGAACGAAGTCGATGTCGTCGACAACGACAATGACGATGATGATGTCGTCGACGACGACGACGATGAAATCAAAAGAAACGAAATAAAATTTCATTATCTTTCATTAGATTTATAATAATAAAAAAAAGTTATTTATATATAAAAGTAGAAAGCCAACAAACCACTGCCTGTGTGTGTGTGTGTGTGAGCTTGTTTGTGTGTGTATGTGTGCGTGAGATTGCTATAAAAATGAGCACATATTCAGCAAAAAGTTTGTAACGCGTTTGGTTTTGTGGTTGTCGTCATTGCGCTTGTTGTTTTTGTAGTTCACACTCATACACACACACGCACACACACACACATATACACTATTTAATGTATATTAATATATGTGTCTAAATTTCAGTTCACGCGCTGATTTGGATTTGTGCAGGCACGGAGATTAACAAGACTACGATAACAGCGACAGGCGCCGCTAACACTCATACGCCATGTTGAACGAACGTACTGAAGAGCGAGCAATTATCGTATACGAAATGAACGTTCAATTCAACTACGCCTCGGACATTGCTCGGACTATTGCGAAACGACTGAGCGAGTGTTAAAATAATGGCTACAATTGCGGTGACCCCTCCGGGCATGGTTTCCGTAATGCTTTCGATTTGGTCTTAACTTCGTTCCTTTGGTTGCGCCGTAAATGCCAACGTTGATTGTCTCTTGTTGTTGTTGCTGTTGTTGTTGTTGTTGTTGTCATCGCATGCTTTTGGCTCGATTTGGTCAGTTGTAGAATGTATTTTACAGAGATTTTTCTCATGCTTTAATTTCTTCCTTTATCGTTCGCCGCATGGCATTCATGGCAAGCATTTGCCTGCCAGCAGTTTTGTCATTTCAAAATAGAGTGCTCGTTGGCATTACTTGCTCGTTGTTGTTGTTGTTGTAATAACATTTTAAAATGTTTTAAGCTGAAATTTTAGTTTGTTGTTCCTATTTTTTTTGTTTTTTAATGTTCTTCTTTCGAGTGCTGCTAATGGTCGCCGCTACAGTGGGTGTAATTGCGTGTTGGAGGCGCATTAGTTGAATTTGTGATTAAAATGAATTTGTAATTAGAAACTAAAATGTTTTTTTAATTAGAAGCGAAATTTTAGTTTACAAGTCTAAGAGACTTTCATACATAAAAATGCGCACCACAAAATGTTCCTTTTTTCAGCTAAAAACTTACTTAGCAACTAAAAACTTAAAAACGACAAAGTAAGAAAACCATTTCGATTAACTTAAAACATTGCTCTATAAGATGACACAATGACGTAACTAATTTGAATTTAAACTGCTCTGTTTTTGACTTGTACAAGCAACGACGCAGCGAGCATATAATAAATGTGTGCTTTATTTTTTCGTACTTTTCGTAGTTGAAAATATGTTGTGGGTGCACTGGTAAAATTGCCAGAAGGTCATTTCAGTATACGTACATATATAAAATTTGTGTGTGACATAGTCAGGATGCTCACAGAGTAGCCTTGTAATGACACTTTGCTTAGCTCATTTAAGTCGAGTGTGATTTTAATTTCTTGGATCAACATGAAAATTAATTGCTGACATTAAACGATGTTGGATGAGCAGAGAAGTGCCCCAGGAGTGGCAAGCGTTGCGAAAACGATGCTGTAAAGTTGTGTAGCATAGTGTATGACGTACTAAAGTATGCTTAGCCTGCCTCTTGAGCAACTTCAATGTTGTCTTCAACTCGATCTTTTCATATAATGACTATTTGCCATTTGCGTTTTTCCAACCACTTTTTTTTTTCTCTTAAAAGCATACAAGCATGTTTTTTCTATATTTTTACGGTCATTTACGCTTAAGTGCAAAAAAAAAGAGAAGCAGATACATTTTGCCGCACTAATTACATACGTACAAACAAATAAAGATGCCTGCAAAAAAAAGGTGTTACTTAAAATAAGCAAAAACAACAATAAAACATCAACAACAACAACGGGGTGCTTGCTGGCTTTTAAGAGCCGCTTACAAATTGCACTTTATCTAAAAGGTTTGTTTTTTATGCAGCGAGAAAACGTCGCAAATTGCAATTAAAAATTTAAAAAAAAAATATAACTTCATGAAAAACTAAGCAAAAAAAAATGGGTTTCAAAAGTGGCCATACATAAATAGTTGGTTGGCCCAACTGAAAATTACTGTAACAAAAAAAAAAAAAATTTAACGCTAAGATGCAACGATGTAGGCGTGGCTTATGCATGCAGCATGGTTAGTAGCATTGGCTAAAGTACAAGCCGCGCGCAATAAATTACAACTTTTGAAGCTTGTTACAATAATAGTAACACATACATATATATGCTCTTACACATATGTATGCATATGCCACATACACTGAAATGTTATACAAGCGTTGTAAAATATTCTTGCGCCATTATTTTCATGCAACGAACACAATATCAATCCAGTGAACGATAAAATGAGTGCGGGGGATAGGGGGAGGGTGTGTATTTTGTAAAAGGCATTGGCGTTGAGGCACGAACGGCGGTTAAGTGGCATACATGCATGCAAGCAGCACAGGTATTTGCATACATACATGATAGAATGTGCAATGCGAAATGCTTTGTTGTATTTAGCAAAGTTTCGCGTATTTGTAGCAACATTTGTTCTGCTTAGTTTGCATATATGCAATTGTGTTAGCGAACGCCCGTATGTGTGTGTGTGTGTGTGTGTGAATGTTTGGTGTCTGTCAGTGAGCCTTTGTAAGCTATTTGATATATGCGTAGAACATTTTTCGTCCGAACAAAAAGCTCAACCAACCAACTATTTATTTTCACTTTGGCTCGGACGGGACCGGCTTGGCTCGTTTAGCTCGGTTGCATTTTCGGTTAGCAGACAATTAAATGTTTTTATTGCATACAAATAGGCGCAAGCCTTTGTTCGTCATCATATGAATTTGGGTCAAACAATGTGCTGTGCTTTGCTGTGCTGTGCTTGGCCAACACAAAAGTTATATACTGTTTTTTATTTTTTTTTTTGGCAATGGCAGGCAATAGAAGCTGAAATCGGAATTGAGCTCAACTGAGCGTCGACAAGCGTACAATTTATTATGCCAACGCATACGCACTCGTGGCAGCTGCGTGAAGAAGCACAGCCATGTCGAAAAGAAGACACAAAAGTCGCGTATGAATAACACTTGAGAGCGCGTGATTCCATTCTTCTTCACTTTTTTTTATTTTTGCTCACTTTTTTTGTTTTTGCGTGCCTTTGGCTCCCAAAAATGCAATAAATAAAAAATCGAAAAAAATGGCTCAATGCTGTGGTTGACTTCAATGCACCCTGCTCTGTTAGATGGTCCATTCGTTTTTTCAATCTGTTTAGTTGGTCTTTGCACCATTGAATGAAACACCAATGACATTTCGCTAATGTAAGTTTCAAACATGAATTCACATTAGTATATGATCACTTTAGGTTGGTTTGAAGATTCAGATATTACGAATAGATTTGATTATGCATAAAGGTTTAAAGAAATATAATTGAGAAATCTCTAACCCTCGTAGATCGAAGCGTTTTTATAGAATAATTATTGCTAATATAGATATATCCGTTGTCGATCTGAGACATGTTAATTTTTAAAGTCGAAGATCCTTTGGCTTTTGTCGGTTTACAGAAATATAAAACAACGGAAAACAAAATATAAAATATAAAAAAAAGACGAGTTGCGTCATAAAAACTTGCATGGTGCAAAGCAAAGTGAAACAATCGTACACACATTCACACATACATGTCCCCATACAAACATTTACGCTTTGATTTATGCAAACACAAAAACACACACACACATACATACACAAATGCACACTCACATGCAGTCTTACTCATCCGCTTGCTGCGAAATCCATTCAATTTTCTGTTGCATACTTGTGTGCGCTACGTTAAATACGCGCTGCAGCAACGTATGCGGTTATGTGTTTGCTTTTTAATTTATTTGTGTCTTTTTTTTCAAAAGATACATTACACTTTTGCCTTTGCCTCTGCATTTTTACACACTCGTTTCGGTAACTGATTTTTGGCTTATTTTATATTCGTTTTTTTTTTATTTTTTTCAATGTTTTTCTGTATAATTTTTGTTTTTGTATTTTTTTTTGGCTTTGGTTTGTTTGCGCAACACAGACATACATATATAAATAAATTCCTGTCGCAGTGTTCAAATTTGTTTTATTGATTTGGCATTGTTGAAATTATTATTAACTTTTTGTGTTATTTTGAAGCTTTGTTTTTGTTTTTGTTTATTTGTTTTGTATTTTTGTTACATTGGCATGAGATTTTACAATTGGATAATTTGTCATTAAAAAAAGCATAAAAATCTGTTTTTGTGGCCTTAATGCACTTGAAACGTTGCCATATGGAATTTAATACGTATTTAAATGAAATTTATCTCTCACTCAAAAGACCATTTAATATGCATATTTTAAAATGCGGTTTAGGATGGTCAAATAAAACGGTCTATGAAAGTCAAATTCAATGCGACGCGTGTATTAAATCCCAAGTAATTACTTATTGTCAGCGCCAATGGGAACGACATTTGTTGTGTTTTTATTGTTTCATTCATTTTCTTTTTTGCTGTTTTGTTGTTCTGACCGCAGCAGCTTTAATTTTAAGCGGTTTTCTTTTCTTTTTTGCTTTGCTTTGTTTTGTTTTGTTTTGCAAAGTCCGTGAGGCGTCACGATTTATTGGCACAAGTCCAATTACAAAAATGCGCCTAAATTCAATTCCCTTTGAGCGTTTCTACAATGCCGCTTAACCTAATCAATGTGGCAAAGCAGCGCAAATGTATGTGAGTGACATAGTGCGAGTGTGAGTGAGAGGTATTGCGTGTGCGAGTGAGCGGAAATCAACTTGGCCCAATTGTCGTGGCGCTGCCTTTTTTTTTGTTGGTTCTGCTTAAATATCGCGTTTCAAGCTCATATTAGAGTGCCTCAAGCAGCCGTAGCCGCATTGAATTTGAGCAATTTTTTTGATTTTCTTTCCGTTTTTTTTGCTACTTGTTTTGTCGTCCCAGTCGCGTTTGACTTCGCATAGATTTGTTCTGCTTTGCTGCCATACAGAATTTCTCAGTATAGCTTCATTATTTGGTTACAAGTTATTTTGGGTTTTATGTCTGCAAAAAAAAAAAAAAAAAAAAACAAAAAAGGAACCGAAAAGAAAATAGCAAAAATGTCGAAAAGGGGCGAAACTTTGGCTTTGCTTTTGCTTTCGTAATTTTTGGTAGTTTTTCTTTTTATTTTGTTTTGTATTCCATTTTGTGCCAGTGTTGTTGTTGTTGTGCGCTTGTTGGCAAATGAAATTTAAGCTTTTTCCAAGCAATAAATTACGAGTTTTTATGTGGCACGAAAAACGCCCCAAAAAGTTGATAGAAGTAGTCAGAGAAGCTGAGCGAGTTGTGCTGCCAACGACGGATACCAAAGCATAATATGATGCTACACACACACACACACACACACACACACACAGAGCAGAGAGAGACAATTGCGTGCACGCATTAAAGTCGTTCACTTCATGAGCAGCAAAAAAGGAAGTCTGAAGTCAAGTGCCTGAAGTGAGTTAAGTCAATGTATGGCGAAGGGTAACCCATTTTGCCTTTGTCCTTCTGAACGGGCGCCGAGCGTTTGTCGCCAAGTTGATTTTCATTTATTTGCTATAGCAGGTTGAGCAACTTAAGCAGTGCGAAATGCTTAGCAAATTGTATTAATTACACTAAACAAATCGTGTATTTCGATACATGTGCCCCTAATGCTATGCTATGCTATTTACTTTTGTCCGTTCGTTATTCATTGACATTGCACACGGCTTGCTTACGGTTTGTATGGCGGCTTGTGCTTGCGCTTGTGATTTTCTGCTTATGTTACAGCATGAAATAAGAATACGGTAATCACAAGTTGATAAATTGCTATAAAAGTGGCACGGTAGGTGGGCGACACAAAAAAAAAACTTTGTCGCTCGCTTGCTTGCCATTGATTTATGCGTCAGCAACATGATGTGATGGCACAGGCGGTGCTAGGTGTGTACGGTAGGGGGCGTGGCCGACATTGTTTGAGCAGTGATTCGTGCGCAATTATGCAAATGCCTTTTATCGTTTATTCTAAATTAAAAGTGGCACTTTTAGTCTGATTTCCTGTTATGCCTTCTGGTTTTGTCTCTTTCGTTTTCTTTGAAACTTTTTGCTTGAAGAGTAAACGCAGTGAAAAGTATTTTAATTTTGTTAGAAAGATTGTAACACAATAAAGAGAAGATATCATCGACCATATAAAGTATGACATATATATATTAGATTATCACGACACTACTCGATCTACTCGAGCGAAGTCTCTCTGTCTCAAATTTCACAGAGAGATTTTCTGCAGACAAATCTTTATTCGGTGCTGTCATAATTGGGAATCCCCATACGAAAAGAAGAAGTTCGAAAGGTAGTCTTTTTACATACTTAGGCTAAATATATGTTAGTATCCCCTTTAATAAATTTTACTCTTAAGTTGGTAGTGAGCCATGAGATCTATTTTGCTCGAAAAGTAATTAAGTAGGAAATTATGAAATAATAAATTTTCATATCTCTGGAATCTATTGAGTTCATAACAGTCAACATTGGTATGTGGGATAATAAGATAACGAAAGATAAGACTACATTGACAAAAGGGTCTGAAAAGTATCCAATATTCGTTAAATTCGAGATTTTTTATGTTTCTATACTCTACTTATATAGTAAGTATGAAATTTGGTTCTGACCAACAAAATATGGGATAAGAATATGAAAATCCATTTAAATATGTCCGTTTGTCCATCAAATTGAAGTTTTTTAATAAATTTCATATTTTTGAATCTTTTTTATAATTTTTTTTTTTTATTTCAACTTAAGTATCCTTGACAACACTTACTTGTTATAGAGCACAATATCCGGCAGCCAGATATGCTCGGAGGGCACATGCAGCGTATCAACGCCGCCATAATCATCCGGATTCCATTTTAATTTATAATCATTCCATTCCTATTATAATGTTAGAAAGAAAAAAAAAGAGGAAGTGAAAAAAATGGCGTTAATCAAATGTTATAAAAATGCTTTGCGTGTCTATGACAATAATTTAATTATTTATGAATAGTGTAAAATTGTTGTAATTGCTCTTGTAGCTATTGTTGTTGTAATTATTGTAATTGTTGTTTTGTTTAAGTATTAATTATGCATTAATTTATTGGTCAACAATGCTCTTGGCGTTAAATGAAATTTTTATGTCACAACAATTGATAGAACAACAACAAAACCAACAAAGTGATGTAGCGAGGTGTGGTAGCAGCGTCTGCGCTTGCGTTTATGCAAGCAATTATTCTGATTGCAAACAAGTTTGTGTGTGTGTCTTTTTGTTTGTCTGTTTTATCAGTGTGTGTGTGTGTGTGTCTGTGCGTATGCGTGTGTGATTGTGTGTATTTACATGTAGTTTTCAATGCTTTATTGCGATAATTTGTTGAATTATATTTTGTTTATTAAATATTATTTAATTGCGGTTTGTCGGGCCTGAACATTGTAAATAAATAAATGTTACTTTACCGCCATTGTCCATGTGCCCATGTTAAATCCTTTCTACACGCAAACACACACGCACACACGCTCACGCATTTTCGGTTTTGCGGTCCTGTGTAAATACGCCCACGCTTGCTTGTCCTGCCTATTTGTGCAATTCAATTGTTTGGCAATTGAATTATTCAGTTTTAATTTCAACTTTTGCTTTGTTTAATTGTAAGCTAACCTCAAAAAACCGTCATTGTCGTTGTAGGGCTTACAGTTGAATTTTTAATGCTACCTAAATAAATTTGCGCTTAGTGTGTTGAACTTTCTGCGTTGGACTTACTCATGGGCTAGCTGTTTGATTGATTGACTTGCTGATTGATAGACTGACTGATAGATTAAATAACTAACTGAATGATTGAGAACAGATTGACTGACCTATTAGTTGATCAAATGAATGCTTGACGGACTGTTTGACGAACTTAGTAAATAACGGTCCGAATAATTAACTTATGATTGACTAATTAACTTTCTGATTGATAGATTGATTGAACGATATAATTAGTAGCTGAAGTTGATTGATTGACTCACTGAATCTGAATAATAGAATGACTTCGTTCTTAAATGAATTTGATTGAAATACATATCGATAGGTTGATTGACGGTGCATATTTGATTGATTCAATGAATGAATGATTGACGGACTGATTAAATAAGTGATTGACTGACTGATTGACTAACAGATTGGCTTAGTAATTGACTGAGTAATTGATTGCTCGAGTGTTAAACTTAAAAAATTATTGAATGCTTGCCAATTTCTTAGATTGAACTGATTGATGGACTGATATGCTTCATTTTAAATAACTAAATAATTGATTGACTAAGTTATTACTTCAATAGCCAACTGTCTAAATGATTGACTCATTGATAGACTTATTTGCTTTGTGATTAAAAGTTTTTAAATCCCAAAAGTTTACAACATTTTTGTCACATTAAAGCGCTCAAACGGCTTTATGTAATCCACGCCCTCAAACACACCGCACTTCCCTTACATTACCAACAACAATAATAACAACAACCACATGCAGCAGTGACGCATTTTGAAAAGTTATTTTCAAGTATTTGAAAGCTGCTTTCCACTCGCATTGCTTCCCGCACAAAGCCACCAAAAACACTTTATCACTAACAGTCAGCGACGGCAGCAAAATGGAAATTGATTTTTTTTGTATTTCTTCCTCTTCATTTCTACATTACGGATTTAGTATAAATACTCGCGCACTCAGAAAACGTTGTTGTTTAACCGTTAAAGTAGTGAGCGTTGCTCGCTGATGTTGAATTGGTTTGCGGATTCTATATTCAAATACTCATGCAAAAATGGTGACAAGTGCAGCAGCACTTTAAATCTCTGCTTTGAAGGCGATGATGGTGTGCGGGCTTGTGTCGGTTGAGCGAGCCAATATTTATTGACCCTCCAAGTGACGCTAACAAGAACTGAGCATTATTTTATGCATGTATACATGTTTGTGTGCGTGTGTGTGTGTGTGTATTTGTGATTGTTCCTGTCATTCCTACAATATGTTTGATTCTGTTTTAAATGTTGTTTGCAATTGAAATGAAATGCAAAATTCATGTTGCATAGAGTGGTAAATTCTGTTGGCATTCGGCAACATTCTTCTGCTTGTCGTTCACAACAACAACAGCAATAAGAGCAACAACAACAATAACAGTAACAACAACAACAAAACGGCATAAGTTGACAAAGATATTCCAGCTGAAAAAATATGAAGTTACAACGTATTGATCAATGCTTTTGCTGACTATGTGGAAATGTTGCTCTATTGATGATGTTGTCTGCTGTTGTTGTTTTTTTTTTTTTTGTTGCTGACTGTTTGAAAATTTAATCGAATTTCATAATAATGTTTATTTAAGATATAAAGTATTCTTTCATCATCTCATACCTGTTCCACCCAAACATTCGTCGTCATAATTTGATTTTTCAGATTCTGCAAAGAGAAATAGAGAGAAAAAAAAGTTAAATATACATTTATAAGAAAAAGGAAATTGCAAAAAAAGTAGTAGAAGAAGAGGAAAACTGTGATTGCATAAGTAAAAATAAGTAAATAAAAGACACAAATTCGATTTAGTCAGAAAATATTTGAACTATTGAATAAATTTTGAGTAAATCTCTTTGACAATTTAAAGTTGCGCAAAAGTAATTCAATTCCTCAGCAGTTGCCGCCAAATCCAGGCACTTCACAAACTAAGTGGGCAGCACTGAATGACGAGTTGAAGTTGGCGTTGGTGTGAATCTGTGTGTTGTGTGAAACAGTGAGCGCCTGACAGAGAAGATGAAACTGTAGAAGCTGAAAAAGCAAATTGAAAATTCAACTAAAGACAAGCAACATTTTTTTTTTTTTTTTTGTTGTTGCTAAAGTTGATGACGACTACGACGACGATGAATGGCAATGGCGACTGCTCTGCTTGGAGTGAAATAGAGAAGGCAGAAATGCGTCAGATTGGTCATTGGACACTCGATCAACTAGACGACTTAGGATGCGACGCACGGTGAGTCAAGGCTGAAGTCGGTCAACTGGTGTTGAGTAACAAATGCGTTGCAAAAATGTTTTATTTTTTTTTTTTCTTTTAGATTTGATTTTGATTTTGGTTCTTGGCTTGGTTGTTAGCGTTGTTGATGATGGCGGCTTAGAGAAAGAGAGAGAGAGAGCAAATAGTTGAAAGCGTAAAATAGCACGAAAAGCGACAGTGGCGACGACAGTGAAAGCAGCGCGTGTGCTGACAGTAAATGTTGATAGAATCAAAAGAAAATTTTTCGCTTTTGGCGTTAAAAATTTTTTTTTTTTTTTTTTTGTTAGCAGAAGAACAAGAGAGGCGAGAAGTTTGAAGAAAATGTTTGCGTTTTTGGATTACTTAACAAAATTCAAGTGAAAACAGCGCCTTTGGCGTTTCTATGCGGCTTAAAATTGTTATGGCAGTTGCTGGGGGGGAAGCGAGGGGGTGCGGTGTGCGACAAAGTTTTGGTTGAGTTTTATTTACAGAATTACTTAGAATACGAGTTGAATGAATGCTTTTGATGATGACTGCTGCTGCTGCTGATGTTGTTGCAGCGTAGCGTGAGGTGTGTGGAGGTGGAGGTCGTCCAGCGGAGAAAAGTTTTGTCAGGTACCAAAAAGTTTAAGTTGTGCGAATGGTATTTTATGTATTGAAACAAAAGCGCGTTGGACTAACAATGCGAGATGATCAAAAGACCGCAAAGCCGCTTAAAACAATTACAACAAAAACAACAGCAGCAACAACAAAGTAACAAAAAAACAATAACAACAACAACAACGCCGCACGGGCGGTAATAATTATGGCTTAACGACAACAAAAATAATGACATCAATGGCATTAAGTATTTTGAAAGTCGACATTAAAATAATTTATTTGCAGTTTCCTTAACTCGTACACATTGCACACTTATTACTTTTATTGCAGCTTCCTTCATAATTCACACGTAGCAGCAGACACACACACACACATACTCATATATATATATATATATATATATATAAGTGAAGCAGTTCTAATGAATGTTGACTGCTTGTTCGTTTAATTCATTGTTAAAGCAACGTTACAAGCAATGAGCACTGAAAGCGCAAAGATGGCAAATGCAAAAAGTGAAGTGAAAAAAAAAAAGAAAAAAAATTAGAAAACGATAAAATTGCGGAATAAATCACTTAAGCGTTGAAAAATGTAATTAACGACAAAATGATGATAACGCTTAGATATGCGCTGCCGTTGGTCTCTCTCCTTGGTCTCTCAGGTCTCAAACAGCGACGCTCATTTGCTCTTAAAGCATTAACAACTGCACAGTCATCGTCACAGTCACCGACACCGTCACAGTCGTGGACGTCAACGCCTCTGTTTGTGCACAGAATGAGGATGATGGCTTCTGCTGCCGCAGCGGCATGTTTGTCTATGTTGTTAATAGACTTGGTAGTCGTCGTCGTCGTCGTCGTCGTCGTCGTCGTCAACATGTTTGTGTGTTTATCCTTGCTATACGTTGCGGTATACATAAGTATGTGTGTACTTGCGTGTGTGTGTGTGTACGTGTGAGATAACTTTTAGCAAGTGGTTGGCCGCAGTATGAAGCCCCAGGCTCGTACATCTAATCACCGCAACGTTCGCTCCCCAGACGATAGCAATGGCGTTAGCGTTGGCGATGACGATGACGATGAAGGCGGCTGTGGCTGTGGCGGTGACTGTGGCATCGCATCGTTGTGCGAGGTCATTAAGCGAACTCAACGCGGAACCGGCAATAAAATCTAAGGAGCTAAACGAACAAATGCGCAAATGAACGAAAGAAAAACGAACGAACGAACGAACGAAATGGAAAATAGAAAAAGAAAGAAGACAGACAGACAGACGTATAGGTGAGCTTTCGGGCAACAATGAGTAAAGTAAACAGTGAAGAACAACGACGAGAACATGGAGTATGGCGAGGCCGTTGTTGATATTGCTGGTGTGTAAGGAACAGATAAAATAGCAGCAAAACCGTTAGGTATATCCTTTATGCTTTATATGGCAACTTCCGGTGCAGAAGCATCAATGGCAACGAATGAACGAACGAACGAAAGGCAGTCAAAGTTTTGCTCATTTACTTTGAGGCTAACTCAGTCTCTCTCACTCTTTCACTCACATTTTATGTATACTTGCAATCATTCACACCTTTCCTCAGTGTTCAAAGGCTTTTATTGTTATAATTGTTGTTGTTGTTGTTGTTGTTGTTGCTGTTACTGTCTATTAACACAGTTTGCCACCTACGTGTGGCTAGCCATGGTGGTCGTCTGTTGTTGTTGCACTTGCCAACAGGATGCAGGACCTGCCGCACTTAAACTGCATAAATCTTTAAGATTTTTGGTGTTACTTTTTTACTAACAATGCAAATGGTCGAAAATTCCATTTAAACGATAGCACTGAGAAAAAGGAAGGGGAAGCGGAAATGTGTGTGTAAGGTGTTGTAAAGTCTTCGTTTACCGTCTGCTGACAAATAATCTTAATCAAATGTCCTGTGTTGGTTGTAAACATTGTGCAGAGAATACAAAAACAGAGAAATGACAAAAAACACGAATACAAATGTTGTGAGTGGAGAGAAAATGTTGCGGCCAACAGAAATGTGTTAATGCTGCAAAAACATGGCTTTGATTTGTAAAGGATGTTCGAGTAGAATTTGGTGAAGAACGGCAAATTACAGAAAGCAAATGAATGTTGCTATAAACAGGTGACTCGAAATGAGATATTCCTATGGGGTATGTACATATACACATATATGCATGTGTGTGTGTGTTTTTGCATTTGTCAGTTTGTTTCCGGTGTGTAAAAGTGCCACATGCGACGGCCAAGAAAACGTGTGAGCGTGTGCCAAACAAAATCGTACAGGAAATGAGAAATTAAAATTGAAAATTGGTAAAAGGAACAGACAAAAAACAAAAACGAAAAATTTAAGAGCATTGCAAGTAGTTGGAGGCCATGGATAGAGTTTTGAGAACAGATGCATGAGAAAATTTCGTTTATACAATGACATTATATGAGGCGACTGTTGCCGCTGTGCCAGGTTGGTGATGATGATGATGATAACGATGGCGCCGGGCACAAATGGTAGCTGCGACTAAAATAAACTGATTGCTGATTTCTGATTTCTGAATTTTCATATCTCCGTTTGCACAGAACGTTGTGTCAATGTTGGAGTGCTCTGCTCTTTGTATTACACACCTTAAATGCTTTTTTTTCCTGCTGTTTGTTCGTTCATTCAAACAGCAGCAATTGCTTAACTTTGTCCATTACAACAGCGTGCAGAGGCAATATGAACGATCACAGCTCGAAGCAAGTATCGTATAGAGTTGAGCTGAGCAGAGTTGAGCTGAATTGAGTTGCAGTTGTAGTTGAATTGCAGTTGTAGCTGCCGTTTGCTTGAGGCGTACACACGTGCAGCTTAAACTACAAAATAGTTGCTGCACAAAAAAAAGAAAAATTTCGTTGCAAACAAAGAAATATTGCAAAAATGCTGTACGTTTGTGTAGAAAAGCAATTTGATTGTAAAAACGGACAGAACGGTATGTTGGCTGCCTGAACGTATACAAAGGTTCGGTTTTGGGTCCGAACATAAGTCCAAGTCTGAGTCCGAGTCGGAGTTAAGTGTTCGAACGCAGCTCATGCTGCTGCTCCTGCTGTTGTTGGCTGCCTAACTGCTTTTTATTGTTGGTCTCAGTGCTTAGCTTCTGATTTATGGTCATGCACACACACACACACATAGCAATTGCATATACGAAGTTGGTTGCCGTTACTGCTGGTTTCCTATTTCCGGCTGTCATTGGCAAAAGCAAAATAATTTTTGCTCTCCTTGCTTTTCTTCCAGCATTCGATTTAACATTCTAAGTACTTTTTGCCATAACAAGTTTTTTCTCTCATTTTTTTTGAAGATTTCTTTTTCTTCCTTTTTTTTTTTTTTTGGTTCATGATTGCTGCAACTGTTGGCCATGAGAAATTGCTTAATATTCGCTACAAGTTATGCTTTCTCTCTCTCTTACTCTCGTTTTTTGACTCACTCATACACACAAATTGACGTTCTTACGTTGGGTTTTGTGTGAATTTGATTAAGTTGTACCATAATAACATTGAACTGCGTAATTTACTCTGTATGGCGAAAACAAAAACAACATTGAGAATTACGACAAGGCAACAATCAATGTACACTATTGACCCTTAATTGCATTGGAAATACTTTGGGAATTGTGTTTATTAGCATTAACGACGGACAATGTCATTGAAATCATCTGAGCTGAGGTGAATGCAGGTTAATATACGAACCGTAATGTGCTCAAGAAATGCGACCAAAGTAACAAAAGCCAATTGATTTATGGCTTAAACATTAATGATATAACAATAGTTGCGTGGGTGTGGTGCGCGGGTCGGTCGGATGGTCAGACGAGCAGTGTTGAGATTAACGCATTGAAACTGTTATTAATTACAGCAAATATTCATGGGATTTTGTCAGTTGCTCACTCAACTCAACTCAACTCGACACGAGTCGACTATAGCAAAAACAATACGCCGACGTAGTTGAAATTAATCTGTTATGATTGTCAGGCATTGAGAAATGAGCACTTCAGCGCTTAACATAATATATGCGACAATAATAACAGCAGGAACAAAAACACAAAAAAAAAAAAACGATATGAAAATATAATCGAAATCGAGCCATTTTGATAAATTGTTTATGCAGTACGGTTTGACAGGCGAATACATTTCTCTCTTAGATTAACTTTGTTTTTGTTTTACTTAAAATAATAATTTATTTTTATATTTCTTAATGGTATATAAAATTCTGGTGTGGTTGTGGTCGAACTTCTTTTTCTTGATTGATTTAAATTTGTTTTCGTGTACTTATGGGTGTGTTAACGTCTATAGTTGGGCACGGTAGATGGCGTTGTTGTTGAGATCCAGAATTTTTTTTTTTTTAATTTTGTTAGAACTATTCTATTTTCATTTGGGTTTAACAGAAATGAAAATAAAGAAGAAAAATCTAAAGGAAACTCTTGTTTCGCAGAGTTCTTGCATATATAGACTGAATATACATATGTATGTTAATACCATCAGGTTCCGGCCAATAGAAAGGATATTTTCCATAAAGTTATCTTTACAAATTTGAATTTTTAATTTCCAAGCTTTTTTTCTTATTCGTTCAAAAAAGCTTATATGCATATAAAATATGTAGGGAGTCTAATAATTCAATTCATTCTCAGTTATACTTACCACATCGATTAATTGTGATAGACGCAAACCCATTTTGACCGTTAGTCGATCGGAATTATTGCCCACGGGCCTTATTAAACGATTGTAGTTGCTCAATAGATCGTCGTAGAGACGCTTCGCATCTGGGTTGGCCAGGCCGCCGGTGGCAAAATGTAACGCTATGAACACAGCTGTAAATAGCACGCTCCCCATCTTAGGCCAGGTCCACCCCTGTAACGAGTAAAATAGCAAAAAGTTGAATGTGAGTGTGTGCGTGTGTGAATAATTATTTGTTAAATTTTTCTGTATAAAATTATTATTATTATTTTTTGCACAATAAACTGCGATAGCATTTTGCATTAGCATTATTTTGTAATAATTTTTGGTGCAACAATTTCTTTTTTATGCGCCGTTTTTATCGCCTTTATTTCTGCTTATGTGTTTCAACAGCCAAAGCTGTTCGTATTATGTATGCCCGTTTGCCACAAATACAATGGCGGCAACGGGCAGAGCGTATTGTTGGTAAGTGAAAAACGAACGAACGAACGAACGAACGTTTCAAGTCATAAATTCTCTAAAAGTGTCAAAAGTATTATAGCACTTGGTCGCTTTCAGGCGCTTCGTCTCGTTTCGTCTCATCATGTCTCGTTGAGTCGCTTCAATGCAAAGATGGGCCATAAACACCATTTAATCTTTGCTCGGTTGCCTGCAAGTATGCTACGAATATTGCATACGTCTGTCTCTCTATGCATGTGCTTGATTGTTACAAACTGTGAATGTGTGTGAGTGTGTGTGTTTGGTTATGCACATGTGAATGCGTTCACTTCAAGCTGCATGAGCATTTTTCGTGCATTTTAACTTTGGTCGCTTCAAGTTGCCTTTCCCTTTATGTCTGTGTCTGTGTGAGTGTATGTGCTTGTGTGAGATTTGGCAATTGCATTTATTTTTTAGTTGCCTTTGTTATCGTTATAATGGCGCACACACAACTACACGACAAATATCACACGTCCAAGAAATGCACACAAAGTATTTGCCGTGCCAAGACTTTTCTGAAAAATGCATTTATACGGAAGTGGCATATTTAAATTTACATGTCTTTGTATGTGTTCATTTTTTTTCAAATGCATGCAAGAAAAGGATTTGTGCAAATATGCGTTATTCAAATGACAAAAACATTTGCACACTTGAAAGCGATTATTATAATCATAAACATAACAAGTTCCTTTTATTATTTCTTGCTGCTCAACAGACTTACATACACAAATATAACAGACAAAGCACACATCTATGCATGTGTATGGGTGTTTGGATCATAACAATTTCAAGCATTTAAATTTTAATATTCTAAATGCATTTTTTTCATTAGAATTTTTT
This sequence comes from Phortica okadai, assembly GCA_034638295.1. Taxonomy (NCBI): domain Eukaryota; kingdom Metazoa; phylum Arthropoda; class Insecta; order Diptera; family Drosophilidae; genus Phortica; species Phortica okadai. The sequence continues at coordinate 45,319,121 of CM067849.1, read as the reverse complement.
TGGTTTTCATATAAAAGTTTTTGCTATGCAAGACTTCTTTGTAAAGAATGATTTGAGTAAATAAAATAAATTGTTTTCGGTAATTGTGTGTGTATGTATGTGTGTGTGTGCGTGTGCGTGTGATTTTCGGCATGTTTTATTTGCCACATTTATTTGGTTTACGAGCGAAAGTTTTTGCTTGTCTGACTGCTTTACTATGTATGTATGAGTGTATTTTCCTATGGCATATTCTTCTGCTTTCCAGCTTTTATTTATCTTTGCATTCTTTGCTATGCTAAGCCCCGAGGAAAGTTCTCTTTTTTTTTTTTTTTTGGTTAGACTTCATTCTGTATTCCCAATTCGAAGGCGCAACTGGCACGACTTTTGCCATTACTTCTTTCAACTGAACTCAACTCAACTCATAGTTTTGTACGCCACAAGTAAGTACGAAAGAAAGAATGAAAAATAATATATAAAATGTTAGAAGAAGAAACAAAAACTTTTTGTTGTGTAAAAGATTTTGCGTGTCAGTGTTGCATGCTTTTAGGTGCCACTGTGCCACTGAGCAATGAATGTCACCAACAATGCCGCACAACTCTCCGCGCGTTGCTGTTGCATTATCTGCTGTTGTTGTTGTAGCTGTAGTTGTTACTGCTTGTTGTGAAACTTTGTTTAGTCTTCTGTAATTTTTGATATATTTTCTTAGTAAATATAGCGTCGGCATCAGCATCAACATCAGCATCAGCATCTGTGGCGTCGCCATGTGGGCGCACTTGTGAATTACATTGCGCATACGTCAAGCATACTGCAAACAAAATCACACACACAAGCAAACACGCATGCATGCATGCATGCAGTAAAACATACGACACACAATTCAGTGCAGAACAAAAGAGAAATTGTATTAGCAGCAATTGTTATATTGTCGTCTTGTGCTTGTTATACTATTGCAAAAAGGTTACATTAATTTTGTCATGAAGTTTGCAATGCAGAGCAGGAGACATCTGCGTCTATATAAAGTATATATAATTTTTATCAGCACGACAAGACGAGTTGATATAACAATGTCTATCTGTTCGTCTCAGTGCAAATTGCTTCCGATAAAATTTAAACACAAATATTTTTTGTATATGTCCAGTCATTGTATATCTCAGAGTCATCTTGATCGGACCTCAATAGCATATAGCTGTCATAGAAACAATCTGTCAAAATTAAGGTTTTCTTAAAAATTTTTTGTATTCTTGAATATAAAAAGGAATATAGAAATAACTGAGAAAATGCTTGAAAGAGTATATAAGTTTCGACAAAGCCGAAGACAGCTCCCTTTTCGGTATAGTTTTATGTTTGTCATTGTTGTTGGTGTTGTTGTTATTATTGCTGTTGCAGTTTGCTGTTGCTGTTGATTTTCGCACTGACAAATATTTGCATATTTATTCTAATTTTGAAAAACACTCGAATACACTTGAGTTGACTTCTGACAAACGAGACGTAAGCGCGTTATTTCTATAAAAGCATGAAAGCTTTCTTGGCACATTTATTTTCGCAAGCTGCAAAATTTGTTTCACGTTTTTTTTTTAATTTTTTTTTTTTTTGTTGTCTTACAAAGCAATTCAGACATAGTTGAGCATTTCGGTGACATGAACAACATCAACGTCATTAATTAAGCGTTTAAGCGCGACTTATCTGCTTACCAAACGACCGACTTGTCTATGTTGCTCCAATTTGCTCCACTCTACTGTGCTTTGTAACTTCAATGGTCTGTGAGTTTTAAACACTTTCGCCATTGTCGTCGTCGTCGTCGTTGCCGTCACCGCAACTATTAATCAAATATTTGCGCTGCTTAATGATGTAAGCGTTATCACAAGCGTTTGCGGCATTTAATTAATTATGCAAATGAAGTCGCGTCGATTGTCATTAGTTTAGCGCACAAAATCGATTTAGTTTGCATTCCTAATTCATGCAACAACATTTTCGTTTTAAAATTTGATAATATTTCGTGGCATTAACAATGAATTTTTTTTTTTTTGTGGTTTTTGTGTGTGTGTGAGTGTGTGTGTGTTAGCTGTCACACACGTATGTTGGGTGACCACAAAGTGGTTTGCGACAATGACAATCACAACGCCAACAACAGAGACAACAACAGCGCAATGATGACGCAATATACATACATACATACATGGTCTGACATTTTGTCTGTTTGTACGATATATAATTTTGCATGACAAATTTTGTTACATTTTGTGCGCTTGGCTTGCAATGTTCACTTGATTGGCTGTCAACGTTACGTATACGTGACATGTTCATTAGCATGCAAACGGAAATGCAAAACTCATGAGCAATTTTCGCCAACAGTGGCAGCAGCATGAAAATCAAATACAAAATGCTAATTGTGCTTTAGCAATTTTAAAGTTTTCTTCATTTTAATAAAAACTAAGCGCGAAAGTTTCGCAACGTAAACAAGCGAAATGATTTTGTGCTCATGCTGTTGCCATACAACTTTTAAAATATACTTAAACGTTTTCATGGCAACTCAACTCAACTTAAGTCGAAGTTGCCAATTGTTATTAGTTTTGCTCCCGCATTTTGTGCACTTATTTATTTTTATTTCTTTCTTTGTTTGTTGTTTTTATTGTTCAAATTGTATAGTTTTGTGGCTTTGGCTGTAATCGAATTGTTTGAAATTGCAGTGCCGCATAGTGTTGCATAGTTTTGTGCGCTTGATTGCAGCAGCTTTCAGTTATTACTTTTTCTTAATCTTTCTGTTATTTTATAATAACAAATTACATTAAATTAAATTAAATTATATATAATACAATAAGTAAGAAAAACAACTTAGAAGTGGGTAAACAAAATTTAGGTAAGGTAACTAATATGGATTTAATATAAAAAGTCGACAGTGTGTGATCTTTTTAGCTGTCTCCTTACTCTTATTCCTTCCACTCTGCGTCGCTTTAAAAGTCGCCTGGTTAAACTATTTGGATGGATATGTTCCATCGAATCATATAGTTTTTGTCTTGGAGATTTTTCACATCACAAATTTTGAGGACTTTTAAGTCATTCTCAAGATCCGGATTCGAGTGCTGGGCATATGCAAAGTCGTGGCCTACAGTGCTCTGACTTTCTTTACAAACATCTCCAAGCCAACCAGAGCAATTATGGCTTCATGTATGTGCACTTCATTTTTCAGGAAAAAATTATTACGAATTCTCTCACAATGGGATCTCGTAACCATTCAAATACACACTCAGCTAGTTATATCCTGAATGGTGTGTATGTTTTTATTACGATTATTAAATGGCTTTCGACTATTTTTTCCTTGAATTAAAAAAAATTGTTAGTTTACTCATTTTTAAGCAGAAAAACATTCATAAACGAACTATTAAAGTTTGGTTCTGCTTTGGTGTGCGATTCAAGTGGTTAAGCCGCAAAGTGCGGCGACATAAAAACATTCAATACTGCATCGTTTAGCATGCACAAACACAATTTTCATGCATATAAAAAAAAAAAAAAAAAAACATTCGTTTGCTTGCTGTTGGTCGCTGATAGCGTTATGTGCATTGAAGCAGCCGAAAATTTGTACCTAGCAGCTTAACACGCGTGGACCATAAACACACACTCACACACACACACAGACAGGTAGACAGACAGAAACATGAACACAGTATTAATCACAATTGCAGCATCGTTTTTGTGCGTTAAGCTTGAAAAACATGGCTGCGAAAACAGGAATGGGCAAAGCGCTCAAATTGCTTAACAAGATTTCGACAGCGAGATTTGAGAATGTAAACACAATTTCTGCTTTTGTTCACTGTTGTTGTTGTGGCAATGCTTGTAGTGTTTTGTGTTGAAGCTTCTAAACAATATGATAGCGCATATAAGACTTGCGTGCCGTTGATTATCGTCATCATCATCAAACATTATCATCATTGCAAACATTAACATTCTCACGATAATCATAATAAGCCTAAGCAAAATTGCTGCTGGCGTTGTTTGTGGTTGTTGTTACTGCTGCTGTTGTTGTTGTTGTAGTTGTAGTTTGCACATCAAAGAAAAAGTTATGTTGAACACACGCGACTAGCAAATTGACTAGCACCGTCAGTGGCGTTCATAATGATAATGACTGCACGCTGATAATGTTAATGATGAACATTTTGATGGCGGTTGTGGTATGTCTGCATGGGTATGTGTGTGTGTGTGTGGAACACCTGCGGCACTTTTTTGTTAAAAAATTTTGTTTAAATCAAAGATAAATTTAAGCCTCGACACAAAAAAGTAGAAACGCAGTTTTTTTTTAGTTTTACTTGTTTTTAAATTGTTTTTGAACATGAAAGTAGAGCAAGTGTTGCAAAGGGCAGAGAAAGTGTGCAGAGAAAGTGAAGGGATATTGCAATGCTTTTTAAGTTTGAAAAAATGCTTTTATTTTTGTTGTTGTTGATGTTGTTGTGTTGCTTTTCGCGCATAGAAATTTTCTGTGCGACTTTGTTGTGTTGCTATGCTTTTAGTTTGTTGCTTTACATTATTTTTCATATACCTCTTTTTACTATGCAAAAAAGCCGCAAGCAAAATAAAATGAATTCTTTAGTTGTTAGTTTATTGTTGTTGTCGTTGTTGTATGTAGTTGCTTTTGTGTTCTTACACTAGTTTGTACATTGTATAGTGAATAGCGAAAGAAGAAGCAGAGTAACGAAAACTAAAAGCAAAGCAACAAAAAATAACAAAAAAAGAAAATGTATAAGCATGCCTTTTGCCTAAGCGCGCCACGCCATCTGTCGTCATGTAGCGACAGTGGCAGTGGCATAGTTAAAAACATGCTATTGTCGCATATTTTCCATTGTAGCGAACAACAACAAGAACAACAACGACAATATTGCGATTATTTCGTTGCTAAGCAAAGTTTTATGTATGATTTTTTTTTTGTTATTTTCCATTTTTATTTTTCTTATTTAAAAATAACTTTTTTTTTTTTTTTTGTTAGTTAAGAATTTCAAACATCATTGAGCCTTGGCTATTATTGTTTTGTGCACATTCATGAGGCAGTCGGGACTTACTCACTGCCTGACTGGCCAATTCAATGGCAGACCGACCAACCAACCGCCAAAGCATGTCTGTTCAGCATTATGTAAAAATATGCCAAACAAAATTAGTCTCACTTGAGACGTTTCGCTGAAGCAATGCGTTTTTTTTTCATGTTTTCATTATTCACTTATTAAATTTACACCTCAGGACGTATACTTTTTTTTTCGCTTTTTCGTTTGTACAGAACTTTGCGCCAACCATCCATGGCGTTAGGCGAACACTCGAGAATTGCGCGCATAAGCAGAACTTTGATGTTGTCGTTGTCGCTGACAAGTTTGTTGTTGTCGGTTGTTTGGTCCTTTATTATGTTAATTTGCCTTGCATAAATATAATTAAATTGCGATTAGCAATGCGCATTTAATGTGACTCACATTGTGCCGCGCCGACATTTTTGATTTTGTGGGTCAGTGCGTCGTATACGTGATGCGCGTCACTTCTTCTTCATTCACGGTTGTCTCATCAAAATGAATTAGAAGTTGATTTAATGCCTGTCTTGTCTTGTTGTTGCTTTGCTTTGCTTTTGGCATGTCTTTATATCGCGTCGCCTCAAGGCACGCACACTGAAGTCGCTTAGAAAAACTTTAACAATAAACGTTTTTCAAAACGAGAACAACAATGCTTGAGTGTTGTTGTTGCACCAATTTCGTATATCAAGTTGAAGATTTTTGCTTTTGCATTGCTCGTTTGTTACCTGCGGCGGCATTTCGTGTATCAAAGCAGACAGCTCAGGAAAAACTTTTATTGGTAAAGTATTGCTACACACACACACACACACACACACAATGATGGCGCATAATGTGCTGCAGGCCATGCAGACAGACAATCGGACAGACGGACGGGCAGCAATTGGGCGTGTTCCAGTGTGCAATTTCTGTTGAAGAAATGCAAGAAGCACACAGCGTCGGAAATAAGTTTATTGACTGCATAACGAACAACGCTGTGGGGCAAGTTTATTAAGCTGCTGGTGTTGCTGTTGCTGTTGTTGTTGCAGCATTTTAAAGTGTCAGAATTGCATAAAATAAAGCGTAAAGTTGTGTAAAAGTTTTGCACCAACATTATTGAAATAAATGCGCGCTTTCACTTAGTAAGTTGGCACAGAAACTTACCGACTGACACGCCATGACAACAAAATAAAAGAAAATTCATATAAATATATAAGAGAAAATAATATGGTACATAAAATTTAAAAGCTCAATTGGCTTAAGTGCATTTTATTTGTACGTCCGGTGATCCAATGTTCGACACCAATAGCACCACCAACTGCATTTAGTTAAGTGCACCCTCACCGCTCTGTGTGTGAGTCTGCCAAGTCTGGGTTCCCAGTGGCCAAAGAAACGGTAGAACAACATCCACAAAATGTCCGAAAAGAAACTCGCTACCGAACGTTTAAAAGTCAAACATTGGGCATATCAATCGCAATCGGAAATGAACTTAAGACGTTGAAACAATATTTTTATATTTGAATGTATTTTTAAAGACAATATTATATTTGTAAAATATCTTATCATTTTTACAATGTATAATATTGATAAGACTTATTAATATAAAGTTTATAGCTAAATCTTTCTTCTTCATATTATATTAAATTAATTTTACTTTCTCTGAGTTTAAAAATAAATGTTTTTAAATGTGTAAGCGATACTTTTGTCCATTTAAGTTACCCAAAACGTCCGTTCAAGACGGTTTTGCTTGCTGGGTTATCATGCAAGTGATTTTAGTTGTAGAGCATGGGTTCCTGCAGCATTTAAAGTAAATTAACCGCAAAACTGACTTACTCACTCACAGAGCAGAGCGACTACAGTTACGAAAGTTTGCTGAACAGAAATTTGTAGCATATCCCCAAGGGGCAGCTGAGTAATAGTAATATGTACAATGCCAACTTGAAGTGATCATCATGCTAAAGCAATATCAAGACCAAGACCAAGTCGACGTCGAACACTTGTTAGGGTCGCACATTGAACAAAGCAAATTGTTATGTAATTGTTATTTAAGTTTGCTGCAATCTGATAGTCGAGCAAGTTACTTGCAGCGTACATACATATGCACATGTGTGTGTGCAGTGTTGTTGCACACACAATTTTGTGGCACTTAACGAACGAACGAATGAAATTTGCGATGAACATTTGATTGAGCATCATCATTTATTATTGTTGTTCTTGTTTGCTGTTTCGTAATATGAGCTGTGCCGGAAATGTTGCAGATTGTTAAGCAGCTTGCAACTCATACACACACACACACACACACACTTACAACCTATTAAAACTGCAACAATTCGTCAGCCACTGTCAATTCACTTCACTGCATTGTGTTGGGCTTTTGTTTGTGTTTGTATATGTGTCTGTGTCTGTGTAAGTTGTTTGCAGCGGCAAATAAATTCTTGTAAATGAAAAAGAATTGGCAACATTTTGAAAAATATTTTACTGCAAATTAAAATGTCTTTCAGCATTGTAAATGTTTAATGTTCGCTCATTCGACCAATTTTTGTTTTTCTCGTTTCTTTTTTTTTTTTGTTGCTACTTTTTCGTGCACTTTGCGCTGGCAGTAAATATTATAGTAGGCTGTTGCAGTGGCAACAACAACAACAATACATAACAAGAGCTTAAAACATGCCGTAGCACACATACATAGAGAGTTGGCCAAGCGGAAGCGGCGAGTCAACGTCCGCCCTTTGTCTGTTGTACATGTTTTTCTCTCTGTCTGTGTGTGTGTGTGTACGCTCTTCAATGTATGTCTGTGTGTAAGCTTGTTTGTTATTATTTTTTTTTGTTTTTGTTTTTGGGCACTTTTTGTTGTTGTTGTTGTTTTTGCGTGCAATTTTCCAGTAGAGTTCCTTTTTCATTTCCGTGTTATTTGTTTTATATTTACTCGTACTCGCTCAACACGCCTTTGCTGCATTGTTTATGTGTATGTGAGTGTGTGTGTGTGTAAGCGCGCTCGTTAAATGCGCTCAGCCGGCCTACGCTGCGCACATTCGTTGGCTGTTGCATACTTTATGGCTGATATATTAACATGATGCCCATTGTAAGGCCTGTCGCCATGCATCGTAGTCGCCGTTCATTGTTGTTGTTGTTGTTGTCGTTGTTTGTGTTTGTGTTGTGCGGCATTTTGTGCGCACTTGTAATTGAATTTCATTTGCATGCAATCTTCTTTCATTTCTCTTTTTTTTTTTTTTTGTCTACTTCTTTTATGCTTTTCATTTTTGTTAAACAAAAATAATGTGCACATTTGTTTGCTGTCATCAACGCCAACGTCATCGTCAACATTGTTCTTGTATGCAGTTGTTGTTATTGTTGTTGCAGTAGTTTTTGTCTATGCCTTTTTGTTTGACAGTCAATAAAGAAGTGGCGAAAAAAAGAAATAGGTTGAGCGAGAGAGAGAGAGAGAGTAAAAGAATGGACCACATTCATAATTCTTGGCCAGCAATGCTGTTATTGTTGTTGTAGCTGTTGTTGTTAACAATTGCCCAACTGTCTGGGCAGTCTGCTTTAAATGCGATTTAATGCCTTTGCCGAAATGCCAAGTCGTTGGCCATAAACGTCCAAAGTGTTGGCCGAAGCCATTTGCCAACGCCGACATTATTGTTGCTATTGATGCTATTGTTGTTATTGTTGTTGTTGGTACTGTCTACGTCATTGCAGTCAATTGTTGCAGTCGCGTACAATACTCGCCACGCCTTTTACGCCTCTGCCCACTGACAGCACACTATGAACCTTGACGTTGGCTTTTAGCCTCTCATCTATGTATCTTTCTCTCTCTCTCTCTCTCTCTGTCACCCTTGGTCTGTCTGTCTGTCTCGCAGGCAACCATACAATGTTGTAAATGAAATGAAGTTTATTTCGGCTTTTTATGATTATTTGCGCTACTCAACTGTTGATTTATAAGCTTCATTATGCTTACAATTGCAATTTGTTTCATGTACTGTATTTTTTTTTTGTTTTGGTTTTTCTGTTGCTCTTGTCATTGTTGCTGTGTGGGTGCTGATGTTATACAATGCAGCCAACAGACATACAGATGAGTTTATTGCATTTTAAAATATGCAAATCAGCATGTAAAATGCATAAACACAAATTAAACGCATTTAATTTGCATGACTGACAAAAAAAAAAAAAAAATAAATAAATAAATAAATAAAATGCAAATAAACATAATCGTAACAAAAATAGTTTGCTCAATCTCAGCCTCAAGTAAAGAGTAAAGAGTCAACTTGAAAACTTTGTCAAATGCTATTAGTTCAATCAGCACGAAAGTACTTTAACGACTTGCAAATATGCTTATTTGTATTTATTTTGGACGAGCGCAACATTTTTTAGTTGAAGCATAAAGCGAACAAAAAAAAAATAAAAATATGAAATGTCAAAGTTCTCTTGAAAATTTGTCTGTAAAGCACGTCATTGGCTCATGCCACGAATTTGCGCAACAACAACAACAACGATATTAGCAAAGTAGCAGAAGCATATTCAAAAAAGTAGCAACAGCAAAATTTGATATTTGAACTTTGCTCCGTGAGCGCCCTCAGGTAGGTTGTTAAACATTTTCGTTCACGTTTATTTTTCGTTTTTGTTTTTGTTGTTTCTATTTTTATTTTTGTTCGGTAAACGAAACGAAAACTTCAACTTGAAACATGAAAATTTGCATATGATAAGCAAATAAGCACAAGCAAAAAGTTTTATTACATTTTTAGCTGCACGGGAATTGATGGCAACGCAAGGCCGCAAAAAAAAAATAAAAAATATAACAAAAACAAAAACGGCGGGCGAGCAGTTAAAGACAGCAAAGAAAACGTCAAACTCAAAAAAAAAAGGTAACAAGCAGCAGAAAAGAGAAAAATTATATATTTGGAAATTATTTTCGCAAAAATCTAACAACAAAAAAAAATTCAGACCGCACAAAAACTTCAGGCAAACGCAACTTGGCAGCTCAGCAGCAACTGAAAGCTCAGCACAGCTTCAGACAGGGACTTTGCTCAGGCTCAGCTGCGTGGCGCTTCATTGCTCAGGTTGGCAGCAGCTGGGAGAGCGTGGGAGGCGTGAGTCGGGAGTCGGGAGTCGGCAGTCGTTAGTCGTTAGTATAGGCAAACTTTTGCTGTTGCCGATTGAAGGTATGAGTGTGTGTGAACACATGTGCGCATGGTTTGCAAAAGTTTTGTTGTTTTTTTTATTATTTTTTGTACTTCTTCCTGTGTTTGTTTAACATTTGCCATACAAAAAAGGGGTAAAACATCAAACGATATTTCATTTAGCATGGCGTTTGAGTAATTTGCGGGTCGACAGACAGAAAAAAAACACAGCAACAACAAAAAATATGGCAAAACAACAAGAAAAATGGCTTGGCAAAAACTTCTTCTTTTGCAGCACTGGGATTATTAAATATCAATTCACGAAATTGTGTGCAAAAGTTGTGCTACTGTTTTGGCATTGCTGGCGGGTCGAGCATTCAACGAGCTGACGTGCTTGGCACGGGCCAACTGAGCGTATGCGTGTTGCAAAGCACAAGGCAACTAAATGACTGATAAACACTTCAACTTTTAAGCGTTAATGCAATTAAATATGCTTTTAGTGTACGAATTGTTTGTGCATAAAGTTGAATCATACACGGCGTATAAGCAATAAAAAAGGGTGGCACAAAATACGCGAATTATTTGCATTCTGCGTGCTAAATGCATTAAAGTAAAGTCAAAGAAAACAATTGTGTGTTTAAAGACTAAAAGGTTTTAAATTTAGAAATTTGTATTAAAAATATTGCATTATCTTATGTTACACAGGCGAACAACGCACATACAGCAAACAAGCATTGAATTTTTCTTTTCGAGCTTAATATTTAAAAGCATTATATATCATAAGACCGTGAGCAACATTATAGTAGATGAAGTTGTTATCTTTATTCTCTGCTAGTTTCTTAAAGCATATATGCTGCGGATATCAACTCTTTCCTGTGTCTTGGCACACCCTTAATTTTATGTTTTTTTTTTTCGTGTTAAGAAGTCAAGTTTTCTTTTGACTTGAAACAAGTATGCACATCAAAGAAACGCATTTAAATATCTTATGCACAAACAAGCAGCAGTGATGCCATTAATGCGGCGATTACAAACAAACACACACGCACACACTGAGAAAAGTACTCAAGTGCAAGAGTTGTGAGCTTCTTTGACGTTGTCGCTTTCAGCGCACCTGTTTGTCAATAAAATATTAACGTTTATTGCCAACTGCACTCAGAGGCGATTATGAGGTAGCATCAAAGGCAACGTGAGTGCTGCGTGAGTTATCGTCGCGTCACTGCAACTTTTTGAAGGACTTTTCGCGGCAAATAAAATACACCAAAAAAAAAAAAATACCAAAAAAAAGATTAATATGAGAAATAAAAAGGAATGAACGCGCATTATATGCCAAGATAAACAAAAACAACAACAATATGGCGTATGCAGGCAAGCATAACTATGAACAGATCAGAATAAACGAACCAGAAGAGGAAGCAGAAGCAAAACCGGCATTAAAATAAGCACAAACATCGATAATCAATAATGTCTGTCACACTATTTTTGCTCTAAAGCATTTGTATTAGTATGTGTGTGTGTGGGATAGACGGCATGAAGGGACGAAGACTAGCCAGTTTATGTTAAACTATTAACAGGATGCTAGACTTCCGTAATGAAGAAGCATTCGACCGATCGACCAACCGACAGAGCCAGCGCATTCACTATGGTTTTATGAGCCTTTGATGGCGGAGGCGTGACAAGTAACAAATAGAGGGGGCGAGGGCAGTCATTGTTCATGTCTAACTGACGAACACGCGCACAACAACAACTACAAACCCACACACACACATACACACACAGACACATACAAATGCAAATGAGCACACAGCGACATGAACATGATGTATCGCTGTGTGGTGCAATGTCCTGTCGCAAAGTGTTTGCGGTAAGAGAAGTAAAATAAAAAAATAATAAAGTAAAATTAAATAAAAGTTTGCTTTGTGTTGGCTATAGTGACACTTTAATGCACTTCATGCAACTTAAAGCTATTTTTATCTAATCAGTTTAATTAACTTAGTAATTCATAAAGGTAGAATTATCGCACAAAGCGAATATTAGTAAAAAAAAAAAAATAGGTGCAAAGCTGGAAGGGCAACACAAATTGAGTAATGTAAATCTACGCTCTCATTTATCGCTTTGTATGTGCAGCGATGTTGTACACTGACAGTCTGGCTTAAGGATATAAGCTTAGCACGAATCGAGCCGCATGAAGGTGTAGGGTGGAGAAAAAAAGAAAGCAGAGAAAAATATATCGTTGGCGTTGTTTGTGTTACATGGCTTTGCAGGAAACCGCAAGCACGAGCAAGCAATGCAGTAAATGGTAATGTTTGTGGCAACAGGAAACGCGCGAGAGATTTGTGCCAACGGCGCGGGGCGTGGCAAGCATACACTTACTAACTGACTCACTCACACACGCTCACTCACTCACTGACTAACTCAGTGATTCGTATATCGTGAGAATATTAGTAAAATTCGAAGGTTTGTGGAGTGTATGATTGCATGTATGTATGTGTAGTCATAGAGGGTGCACAGTTGACGCTGTTTTTAAGTGGTTTCCAATTCAAGGCACCGAGATTTGACCCAATTTAAGTTGCATACAAAAACAAGGCAACCAAAACGTTTCAAATCGAGTTGAGTTCGGGACTCAAAAAAAAAAAAAAAAAAAAAAAGATGTAAAAATAAAAGAACAATTTTGAGGGTGGTTAAAAAATGCAGCAACAGCAGCAGCAGCTGTGTGTGTGTGTGAGTGAGACGGCATTGTAAGTGAAATCAAGTGTGAGCAAATGTTGCATAAAAGTGAAATTGATTGAGGTCACTTGAAATGGCTTGGGAAATTAAGTACAGCACACACACACATGTCAGGGGAAGCATGTACTGTAAATTTGCCGCAAGTCATAACAAAACTTTAACGCAGTCATGTAATTTATGCAAGCCAATCAAGCGTATATGCATGTGATTTAAACACACACACACACACACACATGGACCGACACAGATGAGCAAGCTATAATTTCATTTGGCATTTCCGTAGCGAGCAAAGGAAACATACAATTTTGTTGAACGCTCGAAAAACAGAATAACATTAATCATAATCAACAAATGGACGAAGTGCAAATAAAAAGCAATACTTAAATAGATTTGTATGCTTTTACAACACACACACATACACACACATTGATTTACAGCTGTACACACACAAAGATGTTCTCGATGTTGCGATAAGCAAAAGTATGAGATACTTTTCATTAATTAACTCATAAATCTTTTCTGCATATCAAATGACAAAGGCAAAAGCACAGCGAAGCAAAGAGCGAATGCTCAAGGCATGCATACACATATACATATAAGTGCTCATATACACACTTCATGTAGTACATGTGTATGTATATGATTCGATTTATGGCAACTCTTCGTTGCAACAAACGAAACAAAAAAAAAATGAAATCAGCAAATGTTTTTGTTTTTTCTTGTTTATACATTTTGATTAATTATGACAGACACGGGTAAAATGCTGAAATTTATGTTCGTTAAGGGTTAAATTGCTGTCAGACAAAGAGTCGAAGAGTGTGCGACGTATACGTAATGTCCGAAGGAGCATGTCAATAGAATTGACATTAAGGATAATTGGCTCAATATTTCGAGAAAAAATGAATTTAAGTGAAATGAATCGACGGCGTGAATGTCAAAGCAACATAAATTCTAATCACAAATAATAAATATCATGTCAAACACTGTAAAGTCTGTATAGCAAGAGAGACTCGGCATGACGTGTCACGACGCATCACGTTTCAATTGAATTTCACGCCACTGAACTCAAGCTCAATGTCCTCGTCTCATCTTTTGCCATGGCTGTAAAGTATTTTCGACTGTGTGATGATAAATGGCCAAAGGCGCCGAAATTTTGTATTTTTTTTTGGTCATTTGCGTTTTGGTCTTGGTCAGCAATGGTGGTTGATTTGTTGTTGTTGTGCTTTGCTAATTTATGTGCTGCCATCAACTAAATTAGACTAATTATGTGTAGACTTTTATGATTGATTGATTTTTTTGTTGTATTTACTTTACGTACTTTGCTTTGCACTACGCAACTTTGGTCGTCGGTCATCTCTTCTGTTCGCTTCACTTTTCAACTCAAACTTAAATTCCTTTTTTTTTTAAACTAATTATTTGCATATAATTAGCATAACAATTGAAATATATGTATGTATGTGTGTCTAAAGTGATGTGAAACAATTATATGGAAATGAAATGCAACAATAATTGACGGTCGCTTGAATGACAACTAATTAATCAGTTGGGCATAACAAATAAGCAAACAAAAAAAAAAAAAAAAAAAAAACGAACAATGAAAAATCGATGTTAACTCATGAATTATTTAATTTTGCAACGCGTTATATATAAAATATTGCGTATACGTCAATTGTACTGCTGTTGCATCCTTGGAGAAATGAATTTTAATATAATAATAACAAAAATATAGCAATTTTAAAATTTTATGAGCATGTTTACGCCAACAACAATTTTCATTATCAACCATTTGCCAATTAAGTTGAATGAGCCGCAATTGCATTTAAACTACTCGGTGTTGTTGTTGTTGTTATTGATATTGTTGGTGTTGTTGTTGTTGTTGTTATTGATGGTGTTTGCTTAAACCACGTCAGTCAACCGCAAACGTAAACGTTCAATCGAATTTCAAGCTTAAAAACTTTCAATTCAACAATTGCTGCAAAAAGAAACTTGTATGTAAAAAGTTTTGTTGCCTACTTTTGTGCGTCGTCGTCTATTTGCTGTTATTGCCAAAACCACTCGAACGGAAATATGCTTATGCAAAACAAGTGTATACACTCACACACACACACACACACACATTTACACGCAGAGTTGCTCGTGGTTGAAGTAAGGTATTTTTTTTTTGTATGAAAAGTTCAAAAAATAGTTTAACTTTGCTTTGCTGTGCTGTACTGTGCTGAGACTCAAAACTATTTGCTTAACTGCAAATTGTTTGATAGCATTTGTGCTTGGCAAACAAAACACAAACTGAAAAATCGAATAGAATTTTAGCATAGAAAATCCGTTAGTAAAGTTTCATATACATACATACATTCTTTTAAACTGATAGTCATGTTAGTCGAACCAACATTGAGCGAGTTTTTGAGCCTAGCCAAGTGACTTATGCATATCAATGCATGAATTATTCAAATAAGTGCAAACAAAACAAAATCGTATCGCAACGTATCGAATCGAATCGAATCGAGTCACATAGCATAGCATTGATTGAAATGAAATTGATTTGAATGCAGTGAGTTGTGCACATGCAAATAGTAAAAGTTGTGCAAAATGTGTGTGTATATGCAACATAGTGACAGTCATACAGCCACAAGAGTAACAGCAACAACAACAACTACAACGTTAGGAAAAATAACAACAACAAAATGGAATTAAATATTGGCTTAAAAATATCAAATCGATAACGCAAATACTCGAGCAACACCGCCATGCATACATGCCTAAGCAAAAACGCTACAGTGACTGCTAAAATATTATTATGTAACATGGTATCGAACGGAAGCCATGCTTTTCACTCTCTCTCATACATTCTTTCTCTCTCTTTTTCACATTCTCTTGTCGCTCTTGTCTCTTTTTTTATGTCATTTTAATTTTAATGGCATGTTGCAATAGATTTAAGGTTCAGTAAATGCGTTAAATAGATCGATGGCTTGATTGATTGAAATCCCTGTATGTGTGTGTGTGTATATATATATCTCTGTGTGTGTATGCATGTGTGTGTGTGTTTTTTTCATGCCATTCAATGCAAATCCCAGCAATGTCAATCATGCAACAACGTTTTTTTCTCTTCTCTTCTTTTGTCTTCTCTGTCAACTTCATTATATTATTATAATGTGCTTCCTCATTCACGTCCTTGTCTCGTCATTGTTCGCAATCGAAGTTTTTTTTTTTGTTTCCATTTAGTCATGTTGTTTTTGTTGTTGTTTTTTTTTTTTTGTCGTTTTCAATTTTTAAATCGAGTGCATTTCTCAAAGGTTGCCATTGTTGCCAACGCTCGAAGTAACGTGCTTTAATGCGCACACACACGCATAAAGGGAAATAAAACTCAGCAGCTGCAGCTGTGCTCGTATTTGCACTGAAGACAATGACAGTGCTTGAAATGTTAGTCAACATACTGTGAAAGAAGTGAAGTCGGGCAACATATGAAGGCTTTCAACGAAAACGACTTCCATGGCAATGATTATGATGATGTTGTTGATGATGATAATGACGCTGATGTTGATGATGTTGTTGCCTTACTTGCACGCTAATAGCATTGAATGAGTATAAAATCAAAGTGTGTGTATCGAACTTAAGCTTTGTATGAGGGTGAGAGACTTGTATGTGACTCAACACATACGTAGGAGTAAGAATCATGTGTCCTGCGACACAAGTGCATTCAATTACTTGATGTGTCTATAAAACTATGCAAGTATATGTGTGTGTGTGTATACTACAATTGCCATTTTGCAACAATAAAATGAATTTTTCGCCATTGGTAGAAAACAGAAAAAAAAAAAAATGCACAAATCAAAGGAACAATAAAAATAAAAATAATAATAAAATAGTGCAGTCTTGATTTGAGCGCCATTATAGATGATGATGATGGTTTGTGTGTGTGTGTGTGTGTGTGTGTGTGTTTTGGCAAATTAGTTGCAGCAGGTGATGAACATTGCATCTAAAAAAATGCTCTCCGTTCGTTGTTGGGCATAATAGACGCAAAGCTGTGCTATAAAAAATAAGGACGAAAGGAGCAAAAATGTCGCATTTGAAAATTTATGCGCTGCAGCTTTGCATCGAATCTATCTTCTGTAAGTCTGGCTCTCTCTCTCTCTATCTCTCTCTCTCTCTCTCTCTCTCTCTCTGCCTAACAACGTTGTCACTCGCTAGACAGCATCATTTCCGCAGTAACAAAATTTCCACTGCATTTCCTGTGTCCTAACCCCTGCTTCCGCATCCGCTTCCGCTTCTTTACACATTCTACCTGCTGTGCTGTGTTGAATGACTTTGACTGTGACTACGACTACGACTACGACTCTTGCCTGCTGACTGTCATTGCATGCAAAATGACGTTTTTTATTTCATTGTTACAAACATTGCACGCCCGCCTAAAAGACAAACTTTTTCTTTTTCACCGTACTTATATTTTGTATAATGTTGTCTCTATCGCACACACACTTATATACATATCCATTTCATGCAGTTTTTGAATTATATTTTCACAGCACGTTTGCAACATTTTGTGCTTTATAAACACGTATTATCCTTGCGCATTTTTCACGTAACACGATACGAGGGGACATGTCTGTGCGCCGTGCGCCTTCATTGGCCTACATACATACATAAATGGTTGGCCAAAAAAATGGCGGCTGCTGACAGAGAGCGCAGCTGTTTACAGCAGACAATGAAAATGAATTGTGAAGAGCTTTTATTTAAGCTATTGGCTTAAGGGGAAGTTTTTTTGTGAGGAGTGCGGCGGTTGGTTTTGGTGTTTTTGTGGATTTTTAATACACCCTAAAATAGTGAGCATTTCCACCACAAAGCGCAAATTTTCATGCACTATTTCATAATTGCGCCATTGTTGAGTATCTTTCGGTTGAATCACACTTTGAGTGCTTGTGTGCGTGTGTGCTTATAGCGGTCACCTGAGCTGACAGGTGGCCATGTTATGCGGGCGTGTATGTGTGCATGTTGCCAAGGGCAAGGGTAATGCTAAAGCTGCAAACGGAACCACAGACCCACGCATTATCACAGCAGAAGTGTTAAGTGAACCGCAACAACAAAAAAAAATAATTAAAAAAAAATATAATTAAATGAAGAGAAAACAACAAAATATAAAACAAATAAATGATAAAGTCGAAAAAAAATTATGCAAAGGCAACCAAAAATTAAGGTAACCAACAAAATAGAGACTCGAGTGACTTTGTGGCTTGCTTCATGCTGTTCTCGGAGCAAAAGAGATGAAAAGTTATAAAATATATTTCTGTCTGCAGCTTGCTTTTATGTTTCTTTTTGTGTGTGTGTATATGTATGAGTGTGCATGTGTTTTATGTTACCTAATCGAACCTTTTGTAAGGGCCCTACTAAATAATGACATTTTTTGCGGCATGAATAATGGGACTAAAAAATACATTCATTAGGAAACAAAGTGCTGATGAAGTATAAGAAAACAACAAGTGTTAAATTACAGAGATAAGAAAGTGAACTTATTGTTGGCTATGAAGAGGAAGGTTCATTATCGTCATCGCAAACATAACTGATAGACAAACACTTTGATTTAAATATAAATCGGAAACTTAGCTTAGGTTGAAATTAAAATAATTTACTTTTTATAAAAAAAACAAAAAAAAGTATCTTAAATTGACACGGCTGGAAATTTAACCCCCTGGTAAAAATACATACCACTGCTTTTTGAAGTAAGTATGTAAGGGGACTGTCATATCGTTCGTTTCTTTTTACAAGGAGCTCATAAGGGAAATATCATTGAAAAAGCGAATATTCATATAACAAATGCCATTTGAATTGTAAGGTTTTGTAAGTACTTTTTATGAAACTAGTTATTTGGCCGGCCTCAAAATTTCTATTGGGTATTGTCTCCGTGCTGTTGGTTGTTAATGCTGATGCCTTTGCCCATGTCTAATTTTCGTCTGTCTGTTTGCTTGTGTGTGTGAGTGTGCAATGGTCACATTATAAAATATTTTATTAACGCATTGTGTGTGGCTTTGTTTAGTTCAGAGTTCAAATTGTGTTCGACTTTATCAAAAATTAGTGGGGCGAGCAAAGTAAAGTTAAGTGAAGACCTTAATTTTTTTTTTCTGACTGTTAATGAGACAAGAACAAAAGCTCAAATCAACTGCCATGTGTGGCGCCCTGTTACGCCTCTCTGTCACACCTCTTCGGCGCTCCTCATGTTTTTTTTTATTCTTCTTCTTCTTTTTTATTTTTTTGGTTGCCATTTGTCGTCGTTTTCTGCTGTTGTTGTTTCTGGTTTCTTGTTTTTTCGTTTTATGAAAATGAAAGCAAATGCTTTTGGCAGCCCGCCAAGTGAAGGCATTAAAAAACAACAACAACACTGAATTGTGTTTATGAGGACAGAAGTGAAGCAGACACACACACATACACTTGCATAAACCATATATATATATATATATACACACATGTAAAAGATACTAAATTAAATGTCAGATGTCAACTTGCTTGTGTGTGTGTTGAGGTTTTTTTCGGTGAAACTGCTGTGCTAAAACGAAAAGAAATGCCACATAAAAGCGCATCAAGTGCAAAAAAAAAGAATACAGAAAAAATGTATTAAAAAGTAAACAAAAAATGAAATCTAACAAAAATAAAAGAGAAGAAAAGTTAATTTCAGTTGCAGTTCAGTATTTGACATGCAATTGTTCATTACATGCTGGCGAGTATGCTTAGTCTATGCTTGTGTGTGTGAAACTTTACTTATATAAGTGTATGTGTGTGAAGTTTAGTCAAGCGGCATAGACGAATGTGTGCGGCCAACGTTGCGTATGATGTATTTTAAATTAAAATTGTTTGCCATTCTTCTTTTTCGTTGGAAAACAATTCCTTTTTTTATTTTCTTTTATTATTTCTTTTTTTTCGCATACTTTTTGCCATTTACGATTCTTGCTTTTCTTACAATACATATATTTTTCTACATTTTATTTTTCTCGTTATTCTTCTAGTTTTTTTTTTTTTTTTTTGTTCTGCTCTTGCTTGTGCAATGAACTTTCCGCTCGTGACTGTAATTGAATTACTCATACGCAGCGTTGGCATGTTCGTCGAAATGTATACACATTTCCAGCATTCAACTTTATTAGATTAAGCAAGCGCAAAGCGGCGCCATAAAATCCGCTTAAGTGTTTTAACGTATATCGAAAGCTAAAGTGTAAAATTAAATTTAATTTGGCGATAATTTTTATTCACCAACTTCCTTCTGTGCCGCCATTGTTGCTTATCTTTGCCTATCAAGTTGCACGTCGCTATGTGTATGCGTGTGTAAGTGTGTGTGTGTGTCATATGTGCGTCATTAAAAAGCCTGCCAGCTGCTGACAAGAAAGTAGCAACGCTGACAAGATGGAAAATTATTTAATGGATCGTGTTAAAGTATAAAAAAAAGTATAAAAAAGCGAGAAGTGAAAATTTACATCACTCGTATTTATTTGCATTAATACATAAACACACACATACTTATATTCAACATGGCAAAACAATTTATAGCAAAAGGCATAAAATACAAAGAAACGATTAAAAACAAGAAATGAATGAAAATCTGTTTGATCCCCAAAAGAAACAAACGGAGCTTACCTTACATGTAAATGTCTGTCCAATGGCACTTGCCAGTAAATGAAACAGTACTTGTGTATGTGTGTGATTGCGTGTAATGTGGCATGCGGTAAAAGTTGAAAGCGCTTAATAGTTTATGAGTCATTAAAACCAATTGCAATTGTGAAGCCGCAAAATAAAAAAAAGGAAAGCGAAAAACGAAAAACGTTTTTCATAATTTTCCCTTTGCTGCGCTTAATTGGAAATCAATATGGCAATTTCTGAGCGCTGTGGCGAGAGAAGCGAGCGGGAAAATTGCAGTGAGTTGTTAATTAGCGCAAATAATAGCATCGTTTGTTGAACGATATTCAATTAAAAGTAACGCCAATCGCACCATGCCCATTGTCGCCCACTTTTTTTTTGCGCAGAAAAATTTCACTGAAGTGAACGTGTGCTTCTTTTGATGCCACTGATTTCTTTGTTGGCATATGGAAACATTTCAGGTTGTCTCAAGTTCGTTTGTCACCTTAAAAGATATCTTCTTCTGATGTAATCCTATGTTACCTATGGATACACTACACATACGTCAATATAGCATTCTAATCGACCATATTACTTCATGCTGTGAAAAAAATGTGCCTCGTTGTCATCAGCGGTATAAACATCCATTTAGCTATAAACTTTGCGCGTGTTAGGCGTGTATTATATTATTACCGTTAGTATTTATTTTCGATTTTGCTTTATGAAAATATAATAATTCGTTTTATGCTTGAATGGAAAATTTTGAATTTCAAATCGATGTTGGCAAACGCATAGAAGAGGGATGAACGTGGTTTGAGGTGTAAACATGTGTACAGAGCGAAGGTATTAATGGTGAAGTGCTTTACAACATTACGACTGAGTTTCTGAGCCTGTGAGGCCATGTGTATGTATGAGTTTGAATAAATATTCAATAATTTTCAATTTCAATGCAAATAAATACAAATACAATTATTCATACAAGCATGTAAAAGCAAATAAACCAAACGAATACGAAATACAGAGACAACAAGAGAAAGCAAATGTACATATGTGTGCATATTTGTGTATGGGTGTGTGCGAAAACAAGCAATGACTACAGGCGCCAATAAAGCAGACAAACACATGTACACTGACAGAGGCAACTGAAAGTTGAACCCTTTCCGGAATGTGCAAAAAATAAAAAAATAAATAAATAAATAAAAAATAAGGAAAAAGAAATTATAAAAAAAAAGAGAGTCGAAAAATTAAAATAAATAAATAAGAAATGTGTCAAGGCGCGTTGTATGAGCGCCGGTGGTCGGTGGGCGGTGGCGTAGGGCAAAAGCAACACAGTTATTTTCATGACTTTTATTATTTTTAACATTTTTGCGCACAACATTCGCACACACAACAATAAAAATTCCTCAAACGGCAACGTTATTTCTTGCCTCCTTCTCCTTAATTTATTTTTGGTGCCACTAAACGTGTCTTCTTCTTCGCCGCTTTTTTTTGTTTTTGTTCGTTACCGCTTCTTTGCCATGGACGCACATGATTATTTGCCAAAGTCATCGCATCGGTTTGCTTTCTGCTTTGGGTTCTTCATTGTTACTTTGTTTATTGTATTGATAAGTGTGTCTACATATGTAAGTTTTGTGTGAATGCGTCGTTTGTGTGCGTGTATTAGTTATTTATAAGCCTTTTTTACGCACACAGATTGAAAACTTCAACAAAGGACACTTTTTGCGCACTGTTGCCCTTGTCGACACTTCCGGTGGCGCAATAGGGACATGCATACATATATACACATGCACTCAAACAGAAAAACATACAAACATATATACAAATGAACTAAGTGAAGTCTCACAAGTCATGTAGCATAAGTATATATGTACATACTTACAGTTATGGTTAAAAAAAAAAATAAAATTTTCAGAAAATGCTTAAAATTTTGATATATAAAATTATTGAAACCATTTAGCTTGGAAAAAAATAAATTCTTTTATATAAGTATTAAGAAAAAATCACTATACACCTTAAGACCTTAAGATGTCACATTTTGAGATACTTTTACCAAAAAGGATGAAAACTGCCAAACAAAAAAATCAAAAATAATACTTTTTTTATTAAATATATACATATGTCCAATACGCCTTCGATTATCTAAAATCTCACGTAAATATGTATATATCCCAAGGGTCTGAAAGAGTATGATTGACTTTTCAAGTCCTACCGACCAATAAAATCCGAAATTAATGGATTAAATGACTTGTACATATCAAGTAATAGTGTACGAAGACGACTGATTAAAAATAGTGTGTCTTGGTATAAATACGTTAAATTCTTAAATATAGCAGATTTTATTTGTAATGCAAAAGTGTTTGTGATTGCTGATGTAAAGTCTTTTCGATAGGACACCATTTGTTCATTGGAAGAGGAATGAAATCAGAATAAATATGTATTATTTCTTTGTCCACAGCTGTATATCTTATATGTATCGTTTTTTTTTCTTCAGACATTTTTAGTTTCAGCAAGTTTTCCCTCAGCCATTTTAGAAACAATTGTATATGTTTGAGTATGTGTATGTGTGTGTGTGTGTGTGTGCGTGCGTGCGTGAGAGCGTTCTTTGAATACTTGTGGCATTATGAAAAAAGTTTTGTCTTCTGACTTGAATAAAACCATTAAAAATGTTACAATAACAAAAAATATGAAGGGGAAAATAAAAAAAAAAAAAGACGACACGAAAGGACAACTGGCGAGCATTTCTGTGTAAATTTGCAAATATATGACATAAGCATAATTTCTGTAACATTTTCCATTTTAACCAACCATTTGCCACACCCGCACGACCATCATCCTCATCATAATCAACAGCGAAAGCGTCATTTTTGGGGTTAAAGTTTTTTTTTTTTTTGTTTTTTTGAGCATTGCGTAAATGTGGCGAAATAATGAAAGTTTTTCATTCGAAAAGCGTTTTTGTGTTGAGTCATGAATCGTCAGCAGAGCGTTGAAGGCATATGAAAAGCGAGAAATAAGAAGAAGAAGAAATAACCGGACAACTAACGTTGGCCACAAAAACTTCTTAAGTACACTGTCGGCCAAAAGGCGAGAAAAGAGCGATCGTTCTGTGAGCTGGGAGAACAAGCAAGCAGGCAACTATAAGCCTTCTTCAAACCATCCGAATCATAACGAAGACGAAGAAGAAAAACTTAAATTGTATGCAATAATAATAATAATGATGATTATGGTCGTTGGCTAGTGAAGAGGCGTGTCAGTAGGTGTGGTTGGGTTGTCTGGCCAAGGCAGCCATCAAGCAACGCTATTGTAAATGAATTTTTCTCGACGCTCGAAAGCAGCTTAAATAAATTCGTAATTATTTTAAACGTGGCCAAGTTGTACGTCTCCCTGAACCCGTTATTTACACTCTGGCACATTCAACGTTTCCTTAATGTTTCGGCGACGCCATTTTAACATTTTTTTTCCCCCCGTTGGAAAGTTCAGTTTTTTGGGTAAAAAACTTTTTTGCGTTCGCTCATTAAGTGGCAGAATTTTAACTCTTCTGTTTTTTTCAGCAATTTCTTTAGCATGTTTTGTTGTTGTTGTTGTTGTTGGCAAGATTGTTGCTGGTACATGAAGCAGCCTTAATTTGGGGCATGCCGACGTCTTCATCGTCTTTGCCTTCGTTCTCTCAACTCTGTCACAACAACCCGAGTAATTATGAATATTTTAACGAACTTTTGCCACAGGCAACAACAAATCAAAACATTTCACTTTCGCGCACTTCGCAAAAAGTTAAAATCTTCCGGTTCTTTTGCTCAAAAGTGCACAGCAGCAGCAACAGCAGCAACAGTAATGAAAAACGCATGCGGCAAGAATGAGCGATCGTGCAGCGGCAGTGACGGCAAGCAGCGTGAAAAAGTTTCTTTTTCACACGGGTTATTTTTCTCGGCAAAAATGACATCAAGCGCAACAAAATAAAGATTGCGATAAATTTGAATTTCTCTCTGTTTTTATTTTACATTTTAAATGAGTCGCCGTATTGTTGTTTTCTACACTTTTTATTAAAACCAATTAAATTTGAATTATTTCATGTTGAAAATAACAAGAATTCATTGTTGCTTTCATGCAAGTGTGACTTTACCATTGCTGAGGGTCCTTGGCGCCACAAGTTGCCACAAAGTTGCTACGGCAGTTGATTGCCACAATGCAACAATGAACCATAAATTAATAGTTGAGCAAGAAAACTCAAAATGTCTGTGGCACGTAAACATAATTCGCCTTCGGCATGGCACTCGCTTGATTGCAAGTACAATTGGGGATTTGCTGCTGTGGCATGTGGCATGAATTTGCGGCTATAACAAAAGGCTAGCACGGTTGGTCAATAACAATTTGCATGGCCGCCGTTCTCGTACTCGACTTATGAGCTTATCTTTGGCTTTATTCAAAAAGTTTTCGTTTGTGCTTTGCTTCTTCGTTGCCGTTGATTAGCATAGAAATAATGCAGAAATTTTTTAATTAAAAATGCGCCATTGTTCATTTTGTAGCGGCGAAAGATATGGCCATGGCATGTGATATCAGACAGCTGCAGTTTGCACTCACCTGAGCTGAGCTAAACTTCACTTTTGACATCTGAGTGCGTTTCTTTGTCATTTTGCTCTGGACATTATTAATATTAAAATTTGTATTTATTATTACTGCTTTGACACTTTTGCAATTCTTTCATTTTATGCTTTTTTTTTGGCATTTAATTTTTGAAACTATTTTTGAGTCGCCTATTTTCACACTAGTCACAATGAGTCACAAGTTTACAGAGTCACAAGAGTCATTTTATGACTTATGATCAATAGTAATGACTTTTGTAGTTTCTGATTTAGATGTACAAGATGAATCACTATAGCTACCATTGGGACGATCTGTTAAAAGTGAGATTTTTTCTTATACATGGCATAATTGAAAATAATGCTTGCATCAGTATATAAATTTCGGCAAAGTCGAAGTTAACTTCCTTTCTTACTTTTCTTTAATTTTTAATTTATACTTGTTGTTTCTTAATATCATTTCATTAAAGGGTGTTATTTTTTTGAGACATTTTTCGTGTGCTGCATAAATTAGCAGGTGTTGAAGGTTGCCTGACGACTTGACTATCGCATCCTGACTGTCGCAACTGTGAAGTTTTGACTACTTTGCTGTCATGCCATGCTGTGTGCATGTCATGTTTGCTTATGCAAAGTCATTATTATGAAAGCTTTAGTTCCGTCATGCCAAGTCAAGTCAAGCCAAGTAGCTGAATCTGAGCTGAGATTGAAAGTAATTTCACGCTCGCAGCGCGTATGTGTAATAAGATTAACTGTGTGTGTGTGTGTAAGAGTTTGTCTTACGTGCGTTGCTGTTGGGTGACACCTTTACTTGGTTTATTCAATTTGCACAGCTGATGATCATTTGGTTGTTTCATTATTATTTTGCTGAACCAAATGTCGTCTCAGATGCGCATCTTTTAATTAGTTCAGCTTACAAACAAAACATAATTGCATTATGCAATACATTTCTATATATATACACTTCAGCATTATAATATTGAAATTAAATTTTCGTCAGGATGTCCTTTCTTCCTTGCTTCGTTTTGTTCTATTATCTTTTACAAGGCTGAGAGTATAAATCTTAATATATGTCTCCATATGGCAAACATGCATAAATTTCAATACAAGCAATAAATATGCTACAAACACTTGCCAACATTTTGGCACTGTTCCATCCACACACACACACACACTCAAACATATGCATTAATATACATTTGCTGCTCATTCTTTTTGTTTTATTTCATTTTGCGTTCGTTATGCCAAATGAGTATTTCATTGAAGTTATGCTTTATACTTTCGTCGTCGAAAGAGCAATCAATCTGCGCTTAGCAAAAGCTATGGAGCAGCAGCACCGACACAAAGTTCGACCCAACGACACAATGAAGTGGCAGCAAAGCAAAGCAATCCAAAGTCTAGCAAATGATTCGTTGAGACTAACTAACGACGAGACCGGAAACGGAAATGTGGCGCTAATAAATTCGCATACATCTTAAATTACAGCTGAATTTTCATTGGCAGCAACGTGTGTGTATATGTGTGAGTGTGCAGATTGTTATTGTTGTCGTTGTCGTTGTTGTCTGCCAATAAATTTCTACACACGCCAAATGTTTGGCTCATTTATTCAAGTATTTCATTTCAGTCTTTCTGCTCTCTCTCTCACTCTAACTAATGTCGGCATGCCTTTAATCATGTCTGCGAAATGAAATTTATACTTGCTACAATTTGATGGCGACTTCTGTGGCAGCAGCAGCAGCAACAACAGCACGAGCACAAGGCAGCGACGTTTTGGTCATAAAACTAATTATTAAAGTTTTTTTTTCTTCTTTTCGTTTTTGTTTTTGCATGGACGGCAAAAGCAAACGACAGGACGGCAAGCTGTACAGGTGAATGAACGTCATGCATCAACATGTTTGTTGCTCTGAATGAGCAATGCCAAAAAAAGATACAAACATAAACACAAACAAAGATAATAATCGTTATATTAATTAATGAAATAAGCATAAGTTTTGCTTTGTTGCGCTTTCGACCAACGACCAAGGTCCTTTTGCCTGCAAACAGACAGCATGTAATTTACAGAGATACTTTTTTCGTAATTTTTTTTCTTGTTGCTGCTTTTGTTGTTGCTATTCGTGGTTTTTATTTGCATGTGAAGTAGCCATTAAATTTTGTGCTGAGGTATGGCATTGGCAACGTGTGCCAACAACAAATGCGAGCGGCAAGGGTGCGAGCGGGACGTGTCTGAGCGTTAAGCGAGTTGGCAAAGCGCAAACAAACAACGCAAAACAACACAAAACAAAAGAAAGGAAAGGAAAACAGCAAAAAAATGTTATAATAAAATAAGCGAAAAAACATAAAAAAATGCTATAAATATTCGAAAATGGCGACAGAAGATGTTGGCGTAAAGAAATTAAATTTCATGTTCATGAAAATTAATTAGGCGTTGAAGGAGTTTTCTGCCAACAACAACAACAACAATGACTATGACAATGACAATGGCAACGGTGTTGTTGTTGTTGTTATTGCTGGCAATGATGATGATGATGCTACTGATGATGGTGGCATATGATTTGGGGCTAAAAACAGCTTCTTGTTTATGAAAAATCACACAGCAACACAAGCACCTCGATAAGGAGAGTGAGGGGGCAGCAGCGGCGACAGCTGAAAATGATGACAGACCGACGCGTTTTTCATTTCAGACAAACAACCAAAAATAAACAATGAAATAGCTCGGCGCATAAATTTCGTAAGCGAACACATAAAAATTGTACCATATATAATTGAGACTCAAGTTGAGTTCGCCTTGTTTTGCTTTGCTTTGCTTTGCCCGGGCCTATTAAGAGTGCCAACAGACCAACAGACAACAACAACAACCAAACCAAACAAACAGCGAGACAGTGTGAAAAGGATACACAGGATACACACAGGAGTGCTGTGAAATTGTTAAGAAAATCGCGTCTTATGACAAAGCTTAGGGTGAGCAAAGAAAATTTTCCATTCTGGCAAAGAAAACTTGTTTCAGTTATTTATTTTTTATTTTTTTTTTGCTTTTCTTGGTGTAAAATTTTAATAGAACTGAAAATATGACAGAGGCATAGGCAGCAAGTGGTCGAAGCAAATATTTTTGATTTAGGCACACACACACACATACACACGCACAGTGGCAATTGTAGTGGAAGATGAGATTTGGCACGCTGTGCTGTGTTGCTGATAAGCATGAGATGGGCATGAGAAAGGCATGAGTAGGGCATGACAGCGTTGCTGATTGGAATTTTATGCTACCAAAAGTCGCTGGTAAAAGTTTAATATAACATTTTCATATTTTCTTTACTTATTTTCGCACAATTGCGTTACGTTTTAAGTCAATTTACACGCCTGTCAGACAACAATGTCACGCACACACACACACACACATACATGAACACGTCATGTCACGCATTGCCTTAAATGTTTTGCACAAAAAGCACGAAGAGATAAAAACACAAACTGACAGCATAATTTACTAATAAATTTCATAACTAACATTCAAAACTATTTTGTAAGTCATAACGATGATGATGATGATGATGGCAAATGCCACGCCCATGCCTGTCGCGTACATTGACGCAATCGCCTATTTGCCAGCGTTAATGCTGAGTAAACACGTAATTAAGTTCGAAGTGTCGCAAGGATTAAATGTTTTTGCAGAATGCCAGACAAGCCGACAGACAGACAGACGGAGAAGCTAGCAATGGGACCGAATAGAAGACTTTGTAAGCAACAATCATCAGCAGGATAGCAACACCCTCATATTCCTGTTGGAAATTGCGTCTGCGTGTGATATTTTAAAACCGGCAACAGATGTCGCTTTGCTTATTACGTTTATAATAAATAATTTCAGCTGCTTGAGATTATAATACAATATAGAAAGACAGACAGCTAAAGTGGCTTGCAAGCAGTCAAGCAGATAGGCAGACAGACAGTCTGGCTGACATAAACACCGAAGAAGAGCGAGAGAAGTGTAAGTGTGAAAGAGATGCAAAATGGTAATGATGAGAAGAGCGATCGGAATTGAAAAAGAAGCTGAGACTGTTGCTTTTACAGTTACTTAGACAGCTTGTAAGTATGAGTAGTTGTTGTTGTTGTTGTTGCTGTTGCTGTTGTTAGTGTTGTTGTTTTTGCACTTGCTTTTGCCGTCAAGAAGTAAATAAATACTTGAGTAATGACATGTCAACGTAAATAAATGATTAAGTTGTCATTTCAAGTGTTGTACATATATCTGCGCTGTGTATGTGTGTGTGTGTGATGCATGTATGTGTGATGTCTCAGTTTTCGTTTTGCGCTTACTTAAGTTGTCAGTTTGAATATTTGATTGCGCACTTGTAACATTTCGCCGCCATCAGTCTCGTCTATTCACGTCTGCTCAGCATAGCTTGTCTGTGGTTAAATAGCACTCGAATTTTGTGTTGAAACATTCTGCAATATTGTACATACATCATTAAATGCACAAAGCACTTAAATTAACAACAATGCGAAAAGTCAAAGTAGACAAGACATGCGCAGGAGAAAGCACTGCAAGGATACTCAATAAGTTAGTCAGTCTTGCTAAAGTTGTTCAATCAGTCAGTCGGTCAAAGAGGCTTACCACACTCAATCATGTGCCACACTTTGCTAAGATTATTGCTGTAAATGTATCTCTGTGTGAACATAAGAAACAAAATCGTAAAATATGCCAAATGACATTACATGACAAACTTCAAATGTGCTTCAGCTCAATTTTTTGCGCAGCTCAACAAAAATTTTGTTGTTTTTCATTTATTTTTACTTTTATTTATAGTTTTTCATGTTTGACAGCAACAGCAAAGCAGCAAAAGATACACAATATTTATGATGACCAACTACAATAACTGAAACGTATAATTCCAACAACAAAACAAAAACCAAAATGATATAAAACAAGTTTAGCAGACAAACAACAATAATAAAAACCTAAAAAATCAAACACCCTTAAAACAAACACACACACACACACACACATATGTAAACATATTGCAATAAAACACAAATTGTTATTGGGCGCCGCTGACATGGGCAAAGGGACGGACATTAGTGACGAAGTTGGCTGTGACATGTTGGCCAGTGTATATATGTATGTATGTATGACTAAAACTGAAGCATTTGTTTAACGCGCAACTTACAGTCGGCATATTGATTGATGTGATGCTGACACATGTACACAGCAGTAACATAGCAGCAACAACAACAACGTTAACAATTACTAATCCATGTGACTATAAAAGCGCAAAGTCACCGCAACAAACTTTATAGCAAAACAAATAGAAGGGGAGTGAGGGGTTGTAGAGAGTGCTGGCAATGTTAGCAATGACGTGGACTAACAAAAAATGAGAAGAACAAGAAGAAGAAGTAAGAGTGATGCGTTGCGCGTATAGAGAGAGTAATAACAAACAGCAAAAAAAGCAGCAAACACACACAAATACACTCAAATACACACACATACACACAGTGACAAAAAGCCAGGCACATAAATTACAGTTTTACGCTGACATTTTACTATTTTACTCATGCTCGCGTAAGTTTTTTTTTTTTTTTTGTTGCTTTTTCAATACAAGTATGTGTAAGTGTGTCAGTGTGTGTATTTGTATATGTTGAAACAAAATTCTTTTTGTTTTATTATTATTATTTTTGC
Organism: Phortica okadai; assembly: GCA_034638295.1. NCBI lineage: Eukaryota > Metazoa > Arthropoda > Insecta > Diptera > Drosophilidae > Phortica > Phortica okadai. The sequence continues at coordinate 45,288,457 of CM067849.1, read as the reverse complement.
TTTTTTTTTTTTTGGTAAACGTACTTTTGTAATAAAAGCTAATAGCTTCAAAGTTGAGTTGAGTTGAGTTTGGTTTGATTTGGATTTGTTGCCATCGCGCTTTTATAGTACGCATGGGTGTGTGTGCCAATGTGTGTGTGTGTCTGTGTGTGTCACATTTGGGTTGTAAAGTGAAAAACTTGCGCATAAAAAGACATCATTGAATGTCGTCGTCGTCGTTGTCGTCGTTGTTGCCGACGTCATCAACTTGCTGCTAATGTTTGTGTTCGAGCGTGCATGCATGCGTGCGTGAGCAGCTTTTGTTTCGGTATGTCGTCGCATCGTGTCTGTAATGCGGTTAAGTAATAACATGTCAACATAAACTACAAAATTTTATGTGCAACATAAGAAGCTAAGCTAACAAAAAGATACACCCAAAAAATACAAAATACAAATAAGAAAAAAGAAAAATCAAATGTAAAAAAGCAAAAGAAAAACATTTCAAGCGCCAAAGAAAATGAAAATTAATTTACTGCGCAATTATATTGCATACTTTTTGGCACTGTGCTTATGCTCGCTATCTTATGGCACAAGTAGACATATAATTAAGATACAAATTGAGGATTGACAACAATGTGAATTGTTTTCAGTTATAAATGCTTGAATTAAACTTTATCGCCTAAGTAGTTTACAAAAGGAGAGATTTCTTATAAGCATCGACAAAGAAATCAATTTTGGCTTGTTTGGCAGTCCATTCCGCCGTCTGTCTACATGAACGCGTCTATCTCGTAAACTAAATAAAAAAAATCAAAATTTCCATCGGATCTTATTTTTTCTTTAGTAAAAATAACAAAAGTATTATATGTAGAGGACCGAATATACCTCAATACTTTGGATCTCTGCTCTCCGAAATTGTCCTCTTGCACTCTTGTGATAGTAGCCACCACGCTTGAGAAATCATGGGAATAACATGTTTATAAAACGTTCCTTCAACTGTGACTCTGGAAATTCTTCGTCTCTCATTTTTTTCGGCATCATTTTATGATAGCAACATAAAATTTGGAATATATACATATAACTGAATTGGATTGAAAATTAGTATACGTAATATTTAAATGAAATTATGGCACAAGTTTTCATGTATCTAAGATACAAATTGAGGTTACACAGCAGTGTGACGCACACGAGCAAACAAATTACTATTTATTTGTTTTCAGTTTGAATTGGTTTGATTGCTGGAATAAATTTGAGTACCTTACGATAGTTTCAGCCTATATATTGCTAAATTTTTGCTTGCTTGCCTTGTGCACCTAAGCTCAAATTATAACACTAAGCCAATGCATAAATTTAGGCGCTTTCAAAGCATTTTACGTTGAATGAAAGCATTTATTTCATCTTGTTATGATAATCGTTGCTGTTGGCGGCATTTTTGCGCGATTCGCAAATCGATTGCAAGTTCATTTCGAGGTAATCATTTCACCATATTATATGTCTCTATACATACACATACAAATTCATACATATATACATACAAATGTATATAATTGTGCCGTGCTTATTTATTTGTATTGCGCTAGTTATTTGTACGCCCTAATCCAATTTTTGTTGGGCTTTGTGTATCTCTGCAGCCACAATAAAAACATCAATAACAGACAACAACGCCACAAGAAGCTCCGCGCCTCTCTCACACGCGCAGCAGGCACATTCACGCCTGCCTGACTGCCTGTTTATTTTTGTTACTGTCAATCGTCTCACTTAGATAAATCTAAGCGGGTGTGAGAGAGATGGCGAACGGAACGAAAAATTTACTATTATTGCGTTCATTTATTGACATTTTCGTTTGTGTCAAGTGCGTCAGGAGTCCAAAGGGACACTCGAGTCAGTTGGCTGCGCAACGAGAGTGTTTTGATCGACATGCCTCTGTTTGCTGAGGGCGTGACAGGCCAGGCAGCAATGAAAAGTTACCTTATTTAATATTTTATAAAAGATGAACTCTTATTAGATGGCAAAAAGGGAAATGAAAACAATTTAAAATTATCAATGACTTTTTAAATTTCACTAAAGAGTAACGTATTGTTTTAAATTTTCTGTAAATTTTTTTTGTATGTTTTTTTTTTTGCAGACCAAAAGACACATTCCGCTTTTGGCACGACTTGCTGCGCATTCGCTTGAATTGTGCCTTTTTGTGCAACGCCCGAAAGAAAAACATGCTCAAAATGGCGCAGACAAGAGAAATATAAAACAAAAAATAAAAGAAACCAAAAAGAAAAACAAAGAAAAGCAACGAACGACTGGCACAAAAAAAAAAAAACAAAAGTCGTTGTTGAATATCACAACGACAGACAAACGTTGTAATATGCGCTTGAAATGGCAGAGAGCATAATAAACTGCCATAGCCAAACACAAAACTGCAAACGTGGCTGAAATAGCGAATAAGAAAGCAACAAAAAACGCAAGCAAAAAAAAAAATCCAACAACGAGAAGAAGAAGCACACGCGTTGAAACTGAGAACGCCAACGGTTGAAACTTCTTCCTTCCGGTTTGTTAGGCCGCAAAACGTTGCAGCATTTTTTATATGCAACTCAACGCAGCAAGTGAACTATAAAAAAACGCCAAGCACGGTATCCAATTTATATATGTATGTATATCTATTTATATGTTTGAACACAAAAAATAGAAGCGCAAGAAACTTGCAAAAGAGTAGGGAAATGGCAAATGCAGTGATTTTGCCAAACTGCAATTTAGTGGGCGATCTAGGCTATGCGGCTTCAAATATTTTGCTTAAAGTAGAGGATATCTCAAAATACTCGAAAATTTAATTTGAGTTGTCAATGAAATGACATACAAAATAATCAATAACACATACTCTTATGATAGATGGGATCAGAGGGCATAAACGGCAGTTTAGCATTAAATTTTCGTGCTTGAACTTAATGCTTGGACGCTTTTCATACCCTGTACCTTATGTTGAACATTGGAATTGTATATAACACATAAAAGGAAAAATTTTTGATCCGCATCGAAAGAGATAAAATATAGAATCAATATTTCTTCGGACCTTATTTCTCCTGTAAACATTGGTTTAAAAAAAAAAACACAAAAGTAAAATTTTTTCGATAATCTTTTCTGATAAGAACATAAAATTAATATGACTGACTAAAAATTGGTGTACATGATATTAACAAAAAATCAAGTCACTTTCGATTAAAAAATGTGTGTGATGGAGCCTTTAATCGGTTGTTTATAATAAAAGGAACGAAGCTTTTTAAAGTCGACCACTGTTAACTGCAGTTCTCTTCCTATTTTTTCCAGAGTTTTTACTGCATTTCCTGAAAAAGTGTTTCCGGAACATATTTTAACTGCATTTATGACGATGAAATCGGACACTCTTGAAAGAAATTGGAAGAAATATCCGTAGAAAGCGGAAATTATAGCTACACACGCACATACATATACAAAGTGAACTTTTAAAAAAGACAATGGCACCGAAATCGCCAACAACAACAACCACAAGAATAAAATAAATTCATATGATTTCAATAAAAATCGAATCGAGTGCGGAATTCCCATATGAAAAGCCAAAACAAAAAAAAAAAAAATATATATATATATATATAAAAATATAAATCCAAAAAAAAAAAAAAATATATAATAAAACAGAACAAAACCAACAACGACAACAGCAAAAAATTTATGGCGGGCGGAAGTTGTGCTTAGCGCGCTTTGTGCGGCTTTTAAGCAATGTTTATATTCATGTGTGTGTATGTGTGAGCACTTCCTGCTTGTGAAAAAAGCTTTTTAGCAAAGTCATGTAAATATTTTCAATTTTTCAGGCATACGCAAACGCCATCATCAACATCAAAATCAGCATTGACATCAGCATCAGCATCAGTAACAGCATCAACATGGCAAACGACATGCTGCCGCCACCACCAACGGCCGAACGAGTGAAATAATCATGCAAAGATCTGCGCCGCCATTACTTTGAGCTGTCATTTAAATTAAACGCACATTAAATTGTTCTACACAAATGCACAGAAAATCATTCGAAATGAAAATGGACCGAACGAATGAACGAACGAACGACGAACCCAAAGTCAAAATGTACCAGAACCTGAACTTAAATCCCCCCAACTGCTTTTGCTAAAAGTGTGTGTCAGGCCATCAAATACACACACACACACACGTACTCAGTTACACATACATACGTAAACCGAGTGATATCAACGTGGCCCAAATATTTTATTTGAGGGTTGTAAGCTCGTTTCTTTTTCATTTCATTCATTTTTTTTTTTTTGCGCTGTGCTGTTGCTCCCGCTGTTGTTCAAGCTAGGAAATTAAAGTGGTTCACCGTGCGGGTGACTAAGTGTATCTGTGTATGTACATTCATACATACATATGTACATGTGACTTTCGGAAATTATTTTGCACTCATCGTGGCGCTTGGTGATGTTTGGTCGGCCACGTTGGTTGTATTTCTGACTTCGTTTATGACTTTGGTTTTCTTTTGAAGTTTAACCGACACACAGACACACACAAATGTATACCTGCTCGCCAACATTTCCTGGCATTTGGCAAATTGTCATTTTTATTTTTATTGGGAAAGGATTACACTTACACTTACATACACACACAAATACAAAAATGTGCCATGACTCACACCAATTTACGCTTTTCACTGCTGTTATGGACATTAAACAAAACCAAACAAAACAAAGCAAAACAATAGCAAACAAAGCCAAAATGAAGAAATGACAAGAATCTGTTTTAATACGTGAAAAATGTTGTACACACATACACATAAAACAACAAAAACAACGCATTGAAAATGCCCATTGAATGTGCGCCTGAATGAGTGCCAAGCCAGCGCAAATGAATGTCGAAGCACATGACAAAAGTCGACCAAAAAAGTAGGCCAGTTTGCTTGAAAAGGTGTAAGTCAGCAGCACAAAAAAAAAAAACAAATAAAACAAACACAACAACAAAAGACACTGAAAAGAAAGCAAAAAAAAAGGTTGAAAAATTGCAGAAATTGTATGGCAAACATAAAAAGAAACAAGAAAAGTATGAGAAAAAAAAAAAAATAAATAAATCTGTTGGCAACTTGTGAAAGAAATCACAGCGCGTGTTACTCCAGGGAGCTGCCGCGCTGTTCCTCAGCAAAAACCATAAAGAAACTAAAAACTCAACTTGTCTGGAAATGAAAAAAACAAACAAAAAACCAAAACTGAAAATTTGAAAGCTTAACTCCTTCAACCTTTTGCTCTTCGGCTGCACAACTCAATGCTTCTCTTCTCTTCACTGTACGCTTGTGCTCTTCTTCTTGTGTTTTCTAACCAAACAAGCGTTATAGAATGCTCAACGCTCAATGCATGACAGCTTTTGTTTTTCATTGAGCGAACAAGCCTAGAAGGATATTGGTTTTTGTGTTTCTTTTTTGTTGTTGTTGTTGTTGTTATTTTTTTTTTTTTTTCTGTTTGTTACGTATTGACGCGTCGACTGCTGCCGGTGCTGCTGCCATTTTGGCTATTTGCGCATGAAAGTGTTGAATGAAAGCGTCTTGAGCCTATAATGGCTTTTTTTCCATGGGCGTGAGTTCATATATGTGTATGAATTTATGTGTGTGTGTGTGTGTGTCTTTTATAACAGTAACGACAAGAATGTCATGAAGTGTGCTGCTCTGCTTTTGATATAAATAAGAACGCACAAGTGCGTATTAGTGTTATTTTTTCGTACACTTGACTTGGCTAAGATGACAACATTTCCTGTTTATGCCACACACACACACACACATACATACATACAGACACACCCAAGCACAGTTTTATGTTGCACATATGTGTGTGTTTGTGTGTTTGCTTATTTTTTCTGTCATCTCCGCTTTAAGGATTCACTTTTCTACATTTCACATGGTTATTTTCAGCTGTCATGTCATTGACAAAGCCACTACTGACTGTGCATGTGTGTGTGTGTGTCTGAAGTTTATGGCAAAGAAATTGATTATGAAGTACCAGAACTATTTGTGTATCCTACCGTACTGCATAACTCATTAAAACTTTAATCTCAAAGCAATAACTTTTCTTCCATCTTGTATATGCTTCTTCTTTGGCGCACAAATCAACTTGTCTGAAGATTTGCAAACCCATTAATATATATTTTTTGTCATGGCTCAATGATTTGTCATGTCTTTGCATTGTTTCATCGTCCAAGCATAAATTTCATTTTGATTGTGTGCATGTGTGTGTGTGTGTGTGTGTGTGTGTGTGTGATGGCGGCCAAAGTTCTTGTAGGCCAAGCACAAAAAGGACAAAGTGTTAAACGCGTATATGTCATGACAGCTGCCAAGCATGTTGTTGTGCCAATAGACTAAAGTGGCAGCGTGGCTAAGCCTGTTAGAGCGAGACAGCAAGAAAACAGAAAAGGGGGTAGAGGAGACTTTTTGAAGACTAGAAATTGGTCAGCATAGTGAAAGCGGCTTACAGTGAGCTGAGCTGAACTGAGCTAAGGAGAGCAGAGCAGGGCAGAGCAGCAAAGAGCAAAATGACAGCTGACAAGGAAACAAGCAATGAACTCTGAAGTGCTACGGACAAACACACACACACACGCGCAGTTTTTCATGCCTATATGCGTATGTGTGAGTGTGTGTGTGTTAAAGGACATCAACTAATATTGTCAAATGCTCGCGCTTGTCTCATGCTAAGCTCGCATGTTATCCTTTGCTTGTCTTACACACACACGCACACACATACATATATACGGCGACGCGTTTAATTTCGCTTTTGAAGTAAAGTGAAAAAATCAGTCGCCATTTTGTTCTTGTCGTTGTACACTTTTTTTTTTTATCAAACTGTCGCTGTCGTCTTTCTGTCTTTTGCTGTTTCTGTCATTTCACTTGCTATCCTCGTGTCCTCTCGCTCTTACGCTCTGTCAGTTATTTTCAGAAATTTATTGAAATTGTTTGTCAAATTCCGTTTACTTGTTTTTCGCAATTTGCCATTTTTTCTTCTTCTTCTTCATCGTTGTCGTCGACAGTTTTTGCTGCCACTTCCGCTTGTCCTTTTGGCTGTCTGTCTTTCTGTCTCTCTGTCTGTCTGCTTACTCTTTTCATTGGCTTCTATTTTTTTTTTTTTTTTCTCTCTGCTTCTATTTTGGCAGTTAATCTAAGGACGTGTCGTTGCTGCTCCTATAGCTATGTCTGTGTATGTGTGTGTGTGACATTTTTTTTGCTTTTGCGTGCGATATCAAATGCGTGCTGTGATCCGCAAACTGTCGATTTTCTTCGATGTGCAAAATTCTATTCGAGCATATAAAAAAATTGTGTTATAAAATTTTTGCACAACGCTCGGCGCGCCAACTTGCTTCATATTTTCTTAAAAGTCTGTCTGTCGGTCCGTTTGCTTGGCCAACCCTCCCTTTGTCTGTCCATACGTCCATTAATTTGTCTCTTCGATATGTTTTTATTTTTTTTGCTGCCGACCCTTCACTTATCCCTTTTGCACATCCTTGTTGTACGAATATTTTTCTCGCATATGTTAGTGTTATGTGTTACAATTTTATATCATTCGTTTCCTTCATTTTTAGCGCTTATTTTTTGTTTTTGTATGCTTTCATTTGCTTTACTCGATTTTCAACTTGTTTTCATATACACAGCGTTACATACAATGAATGTTTGTTGTACGTTTTGCATGCAATTTTCACAGAGGAGCTTAGAAAAAAAGAAACGACAGCAAAGAAATGAGAAAAAAATGCCAAATTGTTGCAAATAACTGAAAGAAAGAAAAGGAAATGAGCTCAGTTGCGTTAAGTTGCCTTGAGTGGCAACATAACGCACGCAAAAATATGCAGAAAAGCCAAAAATAAAAACAAAACAGAATGAAAAGTACAACAAAAAAAGTTTGAACACACAAAAAAGTATACAATTCGGAGGAAAAGAATGAAGAAGGACTTTGAAGTTTTTATTGATGTTGTTTGAATTTGAATGACGCTGTAAAATTATACCCCAAAACAGCAACAACGACAGTATGGCAGCGGGCTAACAAAAAAATAAAAAGAAACATGAAAATAATAAAAACAAACTAGCAAAGCGGTACCGGTCGAGAGATCTCGACTTCAAAATACCCTGCACGTGAAATTGAATGAATTCACTATAGATGCCAATCCCGGGATCCCGAAATCCCGGATTATCGGTGTTTTTGAAGTTCCGAAAATACCGGGACTTAACTTTCCCAATACCGTGATATACCCCTCAAATTGTTCCAGAAATATTACTATTTTCGATTCCAACTTAATGTGTTTGATTAAAGCTCTTTTATCGTCATAGCTTATATACATACTAATTTATGATCTATGCCCAAATTTAGTCAACCAAGGTCGGGAACAGTTAATTGTTCCTCACTTATAAAAAAAACAAGGCAATTTGGTGAAACTTGTTGTTAACAATGGTTCGGATAACTAAGATGTATAGCAGTTTAATCTCTCACTTCAAGAACTTTTCTCTCATACATACAAGTACATAGATAAATGGTTCGTCAATTCTGTGTAAAGACACAAGCACTTGCACAAACTCTATGTAACCTATAAATCGTAAGGTAAGGTGTCAAAGAAGAACCTAAAATGTGAGCTAAAAAGACTTCAAAATATTTCTGTAAGTTTTGCTTGGTTTACTGGCAGCTCTAAGTCGATGCCAGCAATTCTGACATGAACTTTTTTTTTAGCAGGATTAAGCTCACGAATTCTTTCCGTTATCTGTGTATCTTTCTCTTTCGTTCTGACGCTCATTTTCGTGTAAACAAACGTCAAAGTTGATTTTGGGTTTATTGGTTCTTCTCATGCATAAAAATGAAATTCATTACAAGTTGAGCACATACATAATTACATAATCATAACACGATGCCATAAACTGAATGCATACTCAAACCTACTCAAAAATCATATAAAAAACTTACGTTTGTACTTACTTTTTAAAGAAAAATCCATTCGCCTGTACAACGACTATGACTATTTTTATTACCACACAAAAAAAAAACAACAACAACAAAAATACTAAAATGAGATGACTGAAAGTAGAAGAAGATGCTGCTGTTGAGACTCTAAGATTTGCGCTAAAGCTGTTGCCATAAAAGCGTGTTTGCTGTATGCAAAACATTGGCGAATACATGCAAAATATACGCGCTGATTTTTATGTATTGTCGTATACATACATTTACAACTGACTGCATAAACGTGCTAAAATTAAACCAGACACTGTCACACACATACAATGACACACATAGATACGTACATATGAAATGCATAAGGCAGGCAGGCAGTCAAGTACAGTGTTGATGGCCAAAGAAGAAGACAAGCTCTAAGAGTAACCAGTAAGGGCGGTATAGTCGAGTATACTCGACAATATAATACCCTGCACACATGGTAGGCGGTGCCACACCTTCAAGTTACAAAAACATATTTATCTGACGTCGCATATTCAAATAGTGTTCAAAATATCAAGAAAATTGGTCAAAAAATGTGGATTTTACGAAAAATTTAAGTTTGTCGGCCTCTGAGGGGTAGCCATCAAAGAGGGGGGAAGTTTGTGGTATGCAGTTTTTAAGATGTGTTATCACTGAGCTTGTATACAAATTTTCAGGGTCGTACCTTTGTTAATTTTGGAGATATAGCAATTTTTAGAAACTAACTGGGGGAGGGGAAATAAAAAGCAGGGGGAGATTTTGTGGTATGCAGTTTTGTAGGGCTATACATACTGAGTCTACATACCGATTTTCATGTTTCTATCTCTTTGGATGTTTGAGTTATAGGTATTTAAAAAAGTGGGTGTGGCTGGATGGGCGGGAAGGAGTGGGCGTGGCAAAAAAAAAAAATAAACTTGATCTGCTGCCGAGCATCACGAGTCTACCCTCCAAATTTCAAGTCTCTAGCTCTTATAGTTTCCGAGAACCGTTGGTGAGGACGGACGGACGGACAGACGGACGGACATGGCTCAATCAATTTCTCTTGTCGTCCTGATCAAGAATATATATACTTTATGGGGTCCCCCTCCCCTCCTTCTGTGCGTTACATACATTTCGCTCAAACAAACACAATATACCCTGATACACAGTATGTGTACAGGGTATAAAAATCACAATTTTCCCTGCAGTACAATTTGTATCTAAATATGTATCTGTAGTTGTGTTACTGTTGCTATTGTTGTTATTTTTGTTGTTGTTGTAGTTGATGCTACCATTATAGCACTCATTGTCGTTACTGTTGTTGTTGTTGTTGTTGTTGCTATAACTTGAGTCGCGAAATTTGCCTACGATGTCTATGATGATGATGATGATGCTGTGTGATGGGCAAAGAGGTTCGCTGGTTGCTTGGTTGAAGTTCTGCGGATTGCCTACAACGTCGTCGTCGTCGTCATCGTTGTTATCCTTTTATGCATTTTAATTTACTCACACTAACGTACGCATACAGTCACATACTCACACACATGCGACCGAAACGCCTTGTCGCACGTGTAAGTTTCTCTCGTGGGTGTTTTTTTTTTTTACATATACACACAGTTATGTTGCCTTCGTCACTTCTCTGTGAGTGTGTGTGTGTGTGTGCATTTGCCATAATAGCAGCCATTAGAAATTATACGACTATGCGACATATACATACACAAGCACAAAGCACACGTATGGCTAAGAATTCATTAGCACAGCTTTGAGCGTTGAAAGTTTGCCTAAGCGTCGAACAAAGCCACTGAACGCCGCAACTTAGCCAAGCGCGACTCAACTCAACTCGACACGATACGGCATGACACTGTTCAGCTCGGCTCGGCACAGCTCGGCAGTTTGGCTTGATGTCACAACCAACCAAGAGTCATGTTAAATTTTAAAGGCTTCGCGTTGTCGCTAAGCTTATCATAAATTCATGGATTTGTATTTGTATGTGTCTTTGTGTTGCGTGTTATGTCATGTCTGCGGCGCGTGTATTTTATTAACGCTTTAAATGCGCTAAGCGCGCCGCTTTTGAGCAACGAGCGTAAGGACATTAACCTGACATGACTGTCATTATAATAAACTATCGTTAGTTGTGTCATTTATGTATGTATGTATGTATGTTGCATGCATAAATGCAACAGAAGGCAACACTTTATCATCATATCTTGCATATAATACAATATGTACTTACGGTCGTTCCGTACGGTCGCGTTGCATCGCCTACAAATGGCAATCTTGCGCCGAAACGCCTAACGTAACGTCGCCGACGACCTCTTCTGCATGCCAATGATGTAGAAGAAGGTGCGGCCTCGTGTGCCGCAAACTGTATTTTTGTTGTCGTACGTTGCCGTTGTTGTTGTTGTTCTTCTTCTGCTTCTTCCAACACTTCTGGCTGTTGTTGTTGTCGTTGTATTTCGTGCTCAAATATTGCTGTTGTATTTGCTGCCAACTCAAGTGACGTTAATGTTGATATTGACACGTCGTACTGCCGCTGCTGCTGCTGCTGCTCCGCCTCAACCGCTCCTTGATCCGGTCTTCGCCGTCGATGGCGATGATGTGTATGTGGATGATGATGTCGCTGGCGATGATTTTGACGTCGGCAGCGTTGTTGTTGTTGCGCTGTGGCGTCTATTTTAATGGCGGCTACGGTGCCGCTTTCCAGCAGCACACACACGCGCAGACCAGGATCAGCCAGCCGAAACGCTACTGCAACTGCAACACACTGTGCAGTTGCTCTTACTCGCTTCTCGCAACCGATCTACGCTACGATTCCGATACGCGTTGCACTGCACTGCACCACACCTCACCTCACCACACCACAATCCGCCCCCTGAAAACAATCAACGCTTAGTGCCACATGGCGTGCGGGCTGACGTTTGAAGCTTTCAAGCCTTGGCTTTTAATATTCTTCACCAAAAATATTTATTGATGTTGTTTTTTTCTTTGTTTTTTGTTTACTATTTGTGAACTGAGCTTTGAGCAAATTTAATTTCTGTCACAATCACTCTCGTTATAAACGTTGCCGTCGTCCTTCAGTTTCCTTTTGCAGTTCAGCTTCTATTTGCCAACGTTTAGCAATTCCATTTTAGCTTTAAATTCCTTTTTGACAGATGAATGACACTCGGAACAGTTGACAGTTATCGGTGCACAGGACAACGTTGTCGAATGTTGTTTTGGCGACAGCGTCGTGAAATGAATGGCAGGACTTTTGGGTTTGTCGCGTTGTCTAAAGACAATAAAATAGAGTGTGACAGTGTGAGAGATGTGAAAACAATTCCGTTGCAGTCTTCGTGAGAGTGTATCTGAGTGGGCGTTCTCATTCAATAATAATAATAATAATTCCAAGTGCTTCCAAGACTCCTTCGACGTTCGTTCGTTCGTTTGTTTGTTCGTTCGTTGCTTAATTTACATGAAATTCAATTTGTTGTCGCATCATTTTCCAAATAGCATTAATGAACACTGCAATTGAAGCGGAGAAGAAGAAGAAAATTACATAAATTAAAATACAGAATTTCAGTAAATGAGCCAAAAATTAATTTATAAAACAATTAGCGCACAAAATCATTGTCGTTGTCTGTCGCAACAGTCTGTCAGCCTGTCTGTTTGTATGCAAAACGAGTTAACAAATGTGCATGCTGCCAAAAAGTATGCTATAGTTTTTTGGTGCCAACAAAATTCTATGAAGCTGCAATGCGCGCGCTCTCATGTCTTCTCTCCCTGCCGTTGGGCGCCTATACCAATGCTTTCATGCATGACAAAACATACCGTCAACGACATCGTCCTCGATATTGTCGCGACGCGTTTTTAGTCCTCCGTTTTTTTTCTCCCCCCTTTTTTTTTTTTTTTTGATATAATAAAAAGTAAAGGCACAAAAAATTTGTCTGCAATTTTGCCAAATTGTCGCGATTTTGTGTTTTACTGACGGTTATTCGTTTATTTTCTACCCTTCTTCTTTTTTTTTTTTTTTTGACTATTGGCGCTGCCGCCAAGTCAGACAACGCATTCGAGGTTCAACGGAAGTTGGTGCCTAGCTTAGTGGCTGAGGCCAGCGGAAACTCTATGATTATAGCCGAAACTGGCATCGATACGAATTTGAATTTGTGTGCATCGGAAAAACGGCAACCGATGAACTATGTACATTAAAGGCATTTACATCATGCCACGCCCAATTGAAAGCGTGCCAAAGTTGATAATATTTTGAGGCGATTTAACTGGAAATCAAAACGAATTGTCGACAATACTGTGTAAGTTAAAGCAAAATTCATGTAGAGCGAAATAGGAAGCGCAAAAGTTTACTATTTGCAACGTTGTTGAGGCTTCAACTGGCAAAGCAAGGCAGCTGGTAAAGAAGTTGTTGTTGTTTAGGCGCCACTGACGGCCGTTGACGATAACGATGTCGATGACTGTGTCTGCGTTTGTATGTTACTGATGATGACGATGACTGCATTGGACAAGCGAACAAAAGGCGTAGGACTGTTTAAAAATAGAAAATAATAATAATAACAATAAACACATACAAATGCAAGCGTCATAAAAACCTCATGAACAGACTAAAAACTCAAATGACAAGCAGACACACTTATATTCATACATAAAACGACAGACAGACGGACAGTTAGACAGACAGTTGTAGTTAGTGTCACATAAACAAAATGGAGTCATCATCTGCTCAAAGCGCAAATGGGATTTCGTTGCTATTCACACAAAATGTAATACAGAAAGAATGAAAAAAAAAATAATGAAAAAGCACACGGGAAAAATTATAAATTGCAATGAAAAAAGTATAAATTAAAAGAGTACGCCATGACGAGTTGGAATTTATTGTAGATGTACAATATTTAAAATGAGCATTAGTTAAAAGGAAAAAATTCCAGTCCAGCCAAGCCAAGCCAGCCAAGCCAGCCAGAAAGCAAAAGAAGAAACGGAACTGTAGCCAACTATTTTGTAGATACATGTTGGAATGGCAAACGCAAAAATGGCAACTGTTGCCAACGAACTCTAACATGAGAGCTGTTGGCAAAGGCAAAGGCAACGTCAGCGACAACGGCAACGGCAACGATAAAAGCGACAGCAATGAAGGCAGCAGACGGACAACAACATTTTGCATGCTGCCGCCAACAGACAGACTGACAGACAGACAGACACACATACACAAGTTAATATTTTCTTTCTTTTTTTATATTTGTATGTATATAAATATAAGTATGAAGCTTTGCTGTGAGTGCTTTTATTTCGTCTCATTGTCTACAGAACTGCGTCGACGTCATCGTCATTGCCATCGTTGTCGACCGTTGGCGCCCAGAGTCTGTCTGCATTTTCATTTGTGTGCACACACACAAACACACATATGAAATAATAAAAAAAGATAAAAATAGGAGAAGAAGAAGACGACAGCAGACGAAGTATAAAAGAAGGCAGCAGTCAGCAGCCAACAAACGTCCGTCAACGACGACAACTGCAGCAACAACAACAACTACAGCGAAAACCAATAACAACAATACTGAGTACAACTTCAACGACGTCGACAGACAACTGCTGCAGACATCATCATCATCTTCATCGTCCTGTTTGTTAGACAATTTGGATACTTGGCTTGCACACTGGCAGGATATGCTTTTGATAGCGCATTGCCCATTGTAAGTGAGCAGCATCATCAGCAGACACAGCGACAGCGGCTGGTTTGAGCAAGAAGACACTTCGGGTCAGCTAAGTGCAACGGTAAAAAGAACAGAGCAACAAAGTTAAAAAAAGAAATACAAAAAAAAATATGTATAAAAAGTAAAATAAAATAATATAAAAAGGCAAAGGAAATCCAAATAAAAGCGCAGTGAAAAAGTCACTGCAGTTGGACCGCTGAATGGACGACAGAGATTCATGAGAACAAAAGATGTGCGCTATAAATGGCGAATAATGCAACGACTTGAATGTGGTTGCTGTACGGCAGAGAGATGGAAAAAAATGCGACGGCTGAGCTTACTTACATACACTTTCATATAAAGTCAGATTTAATGGAACAACAGTAAAGATCCAAGCAGGCAGAAATAGCCGCTAGGCAAAGACTGTACTGTAACTAATGAGTTGGCTTAAATATTTGAGCCAACATGCTGGAAAATTAAGAAATAAAAAACAAAAAAAGAGAATAAAAGAAAAAAGAAAAAAGAAATGTGAAAATAAAAAGCACAAGAAGTGAATTTCATGTCGGCATCTGGCGCATGAGGCGGATGCTGCTCAATGCAAGCTGAAGTTCAAGTTGCGCGCCCAAAAGTATGCAATAAATTTTATGGCAAAAGTCTGACTGAACTGAGACTGTAGCAGAAGCAGAGGCAGAGGCAGTAGCTGATGTCGCTCTATCGATGTCGTTGAATGAACGAATGCATTTGTCACAATTTATTGCCGCATTTCGCATAAATCGAAGCATGTGATTTCTAAAATGATTTCAAACTTTGATTGCACAATATTGAGTTGTTGTTTGTCTACAATTTAATGGCTTAGCCAACATTATTGCGGGCGTTAACTTGCTGATTGATTAAGTGTTGTTAAACGTTTGATTTAGCAAAGTATTTATAATTTTTTAAACAATTGTTTTTATATACATATATTTTTTTTTTTGTTTCGAAGCAATCAGCATTAAATGTTTGGTTCGAGTAAACATATACTTATATACAAAGAAATGTGTGAAATATTGTAAATAGACAATTACTTAAACAGAAAGTCATTGAGCGATAATACATCAATTTGAAATTTTGTGTTTATCAAAGCCAAAGGCAAAGCGTTAGAGAACAAAGCACAAATGAACGCTGCTCGAGGATGATGATGAATTTAATATAAATAAACACTTGATATTCAATTTAGTGCTATTCAATAGCATTGCTTGAGTGGCCAAGTGTGTTGAAGTGGCAGCCGCGGGCCGTGGTTCGAAACGTGAGCATTTTCGAAACAAAAGACGCAAAAAAACTCAACTTCAAAAAGGCAAATATTTACATATACTAAAAAAACAGCAGCACAAAAAACAAACTAGATTGACTGAGAGACAGACAGACAGACAGACAGACAAATCGACTGACTAAACGTCAGATAGTGTGAGAAGCAAAGCGTTAAACTTTTATTGTTGAATCGAAGGAATCGAATGGCGGGTCGGTTGTTGTCGCAAGGCAAACGACCGAACATTTGGACAGTAGCAACAACAGAGACAGAGAAAGAGAGAGAGATAGAGACCAAAACGAACTAAACAAGTGGGAATTCACGTTAAAACAACACAAAAAAGGCATGAAATAAAGTAACAAAATGAAGGAACGAAAGAACGAATGAGCGAACAAACGAAATTTTTAGTTGAGGAATGAACGAACAAGCGACGCGCGTGTAAGGGAAACCCTAAGACAAAATACATAATGCTGTCGGACTGTTTTTTTTTGGGGGATGGCCGGGATTGTGCATGGGCATGGGCCGAGGGTCGAGAGTTGAGTAGAGTCGAGTCGAGTCGAGTGTTGCGACACGTTTCATGTTTGTAGTGAGAATATGCTACTTTGGTGTGCCGTTACTGGTGTTGATGCTGCTGCTGCTGTTAGGCTAACGCTGAAGCTGTGGCTGATGCTGAAGCTGAAGCTGAGACTGAGTACGTCCTCGTCGAGCCTTGTCGAGCGTCAGAGTATTCATTACAGAAAACGAGAAAAACGTTTGAGGTAATAATAAAATGAGAAAATGAGCACGTTGCCGGGTTGCAGGACGCAGAGCAAACGGTTGGGCGAATGTAAGTGAATGTGTGTAGTGTGCGTAAAGAAACAAGATAGGCAAGCAGTTAACAAGCCGAAGGGGGTCTACATAAAGTGAATAAAAACACAGAGAAAAAAAAAAAAACACCGTACTGACACACATTCGAGTGCGATGAAACAGCAGCAGCGGCAGCAGAAAAAAGTAATAATAAAACACATACAGCAGCCGACGACACAGTGGCAAAAGCGACGGTTGAGGCGTAGGCCATGGCTAAGGTATAACCTGATAAAAAAAATACATGCAGACAAGCTGGTAGAAAATATGAGTCTGCTGCCAGGCTGACGCGCCGCTATTGCCACTGATGCTGCTGAAATGTGAAACTAACTTGGCTCAGTTGTCGTCGTCGTCGTCGTCGTCGTTCTGTCTGACTTAGCCAATGCACGGGCGTTGAACGATGTACAAACGATGAGCGCGCAAAGCAAGTAAGCAATATAAAAGTAGCAAATACAAAAAAAAAAAAAAAAAATAAAAACACAAAATCATAGACATGCAGACAGACAGCTGAAAGACAGGAAGGATGTTGTGTGTATGTGTGTAGGCAAAGGGCAGGCAAGGCAAAGCAAAGCGAGTCAAAGCAAGGTAAGATAAGGAGAGCGGAGACAAACAGTCTCGATAAAGCAAAGGTGCGTTGTGCGGTGGGAAAATGACTGAGTTGTCTGAGGATTTTTTTTTTGTTTCCTTTTTTGTTTTTCTCTTTTGAAATGTTTTGCGTTGTTGTGTTGCGCTGTGCGCTATGTTTGTGCGTCATGTTGTCGTCGACAAGGATTTTGCTTGCGACTGTTTGAGCAAAAGAAAAAGAAAAATGTAACAAATATTGTAGCACACTTTTAGGCATGCTTTTTTCTTTCTTTGTGCTGTAAACAGCGTGTGAGCGTGTAAGAAACTGAAGAGTAAAGGAAAAACAAAAAAAAAAAAATACAACAAAGCAAAATCTGACTTACATTTGAGGTTTGTACTTTGTGTCCTTTGGTGACGCTTCTTTTTTTTATTTTCTTTTTCCTTTACTATTCTCTTTTGTTAAATTTTTTTTTTTTTTGTCTGAGTTTAGCTTTGTTTGATTTTGTTGCTGATTTTGCGTTAACTGATTTCTACATTGATTTCAGGTTGTTGTCAATTTCCGGCACCAAACAAAAAAAAAACAAGCGCACTCATGCACTTTGACGTAACGCCGAGCAACACCGGTTGACACCAATTACGCTGGCAATATCAGAATTCAACTATGAAGAAAGTCTACGAAATAGGCAAGAAATACGCGAAAGATACGACAGCTTGAATAGTCCGACCGGAAGGAAACGAAATGAAATTCAATGCCTCAAGTACAGAGATCTGAGATTTTCCTAGAACACTGTTGTGCACTTTACAGTTAGCGGAAATGACGTTATACTTCTCAGACTATATCAGATGATGAAGACAAATAAACAAGTAAAATATATGTAACGGTTACTGATATCTTTTCAAATTTTGTTGTATGTTCTATTTGATGTTGTAATATTCGCGTTTTTTGTTGTTGGTAAGAGCTTTTCTCAACTTTGATTTCAGTTATCGTTCTCAGTTTCAGTTTGTGTTGTTGTTATTGTTGATCTTAAGCCTGTGGCAGTTACAACTATTTGTCACTCACGTCACACTCAACATGCCTTTGCGTCTATCAAATGCTGCTGCTGATTTTTTTTTTACGCTGCCAATGCTTTTATATGCCGTTTAAACACAGCTGCTTGTTGTTGTTGTTGTTGTTGTTGGTCGATTGCCTGGTGTTGATGTTGGTGTTGTTGTTGTTGTTGCTGCGCCTTGTTGCTCGCCAACTGTTACATTCATCGAACGCAAAAGGCGTTCTTTGCTTTGTTACACATTAGCCTCATTTTCGCAGCATGCGACATTCCACACTTCTTCTTCTTCCACCGCTTATGCTTCTCCTGTCAATGGCTATGCCTATATTGCTGCTCCGTCTATGGTTGCTGCTTTCCTTTTTCAACTTTACTACGTACTTTTAACGACTTATTTGATTTTTTTCGTATCACTATTTTTCGGTTTTGTTTAACTTCTCTAGAACACTTTGCTTCCGCTATGCGCCGCCATTGATAGCAAGCCAAAAAAAACCATAGGCCGACACAGAATTTTCTTCTTCTTTTTATTCGAATTTTTTTATTAAATTTTATTTTTTTGTTTTAAAATGCTTTAATTAATTTAACACTTGTTTCTTCTACTATTTTGCGGTTTGAGACGCGTATTCGTTCACTTTCATTTATTTATTTATTTATTTGTATCAAAAGATGTGCGAGCACACGCCCTCCTGCGTTGAAGAAAACTCGTGACAGTCGCCGACACTCGACTCGACTCAACTCAACTCAACTCAATTCCACACGACTTGACTTGACTTTGCTGTGCCTTTTTTTGCTTGGCGTTTTAGCATACACAACACGTTTTTAAACATTCACATTTCGTACAATTTTCATTAATAAATATTATTATTATTTTTTTTATTTTTTATAGATTATAACTTTCTTGCCTTTTTTGCGTATTCGTTTTCGTTTCCTTTACTATTTTAACTTGACTTTTCTATCTGTGTGTGTGTGTAAAAATGTGTGGCAGAATTATCCTTTTGATATCCTCAACTAAAAAACACAGACACACAATTTTCACGCGACGCGTTTGTTCTTACGTTCAAAGCGTTCGTTTTCTTCAACCCGCGGGCTCTGAGGCAACTACTGACGGCTGCTGCTGCACGAGTTCTTTCGCAGCTGCTTTTGCTTTCGCTGCGGATGCTGTGCTCTGCTCTGCTCAGCACAGCTGCTCTGCTTTGCTTTGCTGGCAACAATTTTTAGTCGCTCAGCGACATTACGACAACGGCGACAAAGCAACAAAGCATTTTTGTTGTTGGCCAGCACCCACAAAATGCTCTCGTGCTTGCTCTCTCTCGCCTTCTCTCTTTTTTCATGTGATGCTGCTCAAAAGTATGCTACGTTTTATTACATGCGTGTATGAGCAAGAGTTTTCATCAGTTTACAGTTGGTTAAGAGAAATACTTTGCTAAGGAGCGTTGAGCTCTTAAATATTTCTAGGATTCTACGCCCCACTGAATCCCGGCATGTAACCTTTTGAGCGCAGTTGCTGTGGACTTAAATCTTTTGCGATTTAACTTCAGTTGTAAAAAAAAAAATGTCTCTGTCTGTGTGAGTTTGTGTTGGTGTGCTTGTGCTTTTGCTTGTGTGCGACTTAAGTTAAGACTCCAAACTTTTTACAGCTCTGAAATTAAGCATCAAAAGGGCGTTTTACTTAAAAAGCATCAGCATGAAGCAATCAAGTAATAACAGCGACAGCCGTAATTGTTCGCTCTTGTCCTTTTTTTTTCTCTCTCTCACGAATTTTTCGTTTTGTTTGCGCTCACATGGTTTTATGCTCTTCTGCTTATGTTTCTGCTACTTCAACTTCACTTTACATTCTATGAGTATTGTAACAGTTTTTTACAGTTATCAGTTTTGTTTTTCTTCTACTTCTACTTCTTCTTCTTGTACTGCTGCTGCTGCTGCTTTGTGTTTCATTCTGTGTTCGCTTTGCAGTTGCCGATTTACGCTTTAATACTCCTCAATGTTTGTGCGTACGTGCGTGTGTCTGTATGTGTGTGTGTGTGAGTTGTGAGTAAATGTGAAAAAGTGCCTAGCTAATAATTTACATACGGGGCGTGGATTTTGTGTATCAGTATGTGTGTGTGAGAAATTCCCAGAGATAAAAATGGCAGCGACAATGACAGCGAAATGTGACTGAGAGCAGCGCAGCATGTAGTTGAAAGCATAACACAGGGCGCATGAAGGGCATGAAGTGTGCCCGGCTGGCTCATTTTATTTGGGAGTCAGCGTCGGGACTGTAAAGCTTCTTGTTCTTGTTGTTGTAGTTGTTGTGAAAAAAGCAAAAAAGGAGCAAAAGACGAGTGTGCTCCTTGGCACGTCATGTCTCGAATGAAAAAAAAAAAAAAACAAAAAACACAACAAAAAAAGAAAAACAAAAATAATAAGAAAACAATAACGAAACGAAAAAGGCATGAAAATACAAAGCAACGACATTGTCATCCTCTTCTTCTCCTTAGTATTGCTCTTGTTTTTGGCTCTTAGCACTAAATGCTGTTGTTGTTGTTGTTATTGTTTTTGTTGTGTTAAACAGCGCCCAACCGTTGCCCTTCTCGTTCACTGCCTGCTGTACTCATATTTTGGCGAAGTCGCACTCGCCGAACTTTTGACGCTTTTGTAATTTTATATGCGACTACAATTGTTTGTTTATTTCGCTCATTGTTGTCCTGCCGCAACTGACGCTGACGCTGTTGATGTTCAAGTTGCTCCTTCCGCTACCGATACCCCATCGCCTTTACTATTTCGTCCTTATTTTGGCATGATGATTTGCTTGTGCGCTTCTTCTTATCGTTCAATGATACTTATGGCACTATGCGTGTCTGGCAGGAATTTGAAAATATTTTTTTCTACACAACGCTCTTGATATTTTGACCTTTGATTGAAGGATTTATGAAACTTCAGTTGAGGTTTTTTTTTCAAACAAACTAATCATTGTTAAAAATATAATTATATATTATATAAGCAACCGTGTAGGTTATAAAAAAGTCGTCTAGCCGTGCCTTTATCAGTTTTGCATATGAGTGCAAATGAATTTGATATAAATTGCAATTTTATGCGTATTTGTATTTTGTATTGTCTCATTTTGTTTTGTTGCTTTTGGCTTTATGTCTTGCTTTGCTTGCATGTATATGTGTGAGTGTGAGTGTGTGTGTGTGTGTGTGCTTATGTCATGTCCTGCTGTGCGTGTAATTGATAATGGTTTCCATTGTGGTTTGTCTGCTGTTATGCCGGTTTTTTTCATGGCTTTGCTTCTGGTGCCGCCGCACGTCGCATCAATTTTACAGCATACTTTCAGGCGACGCCTGCAAATCGTGCATACGAGTTGCCATTTGGTAATTCAATGTGCGTCCTCAGGTATGTGTCGCCGATAATATTTACTTTAAATATAAAGATAACATCATTTTTTTTTCCTCGGCTTTGTTCTGAGTTCTTTTTATATCATTTTGTTACTTTTTGTGGTCTTATATGTGTGTATGTGTGTGTTTATGTTCAAAACAAATACGGGTAAACGACAACTGATCAATCTTTTCAAGAATTACACTCACGAGTGCTATTAACTGATAACTGATTTTTCTAACTGAAGATTAAACGAACAAAAAAATATAATGAAATACAAAAAAATAAGTTAAAAAAAAAAACAACACAAAACAGAAAAAAAATCGAAAAGAAAAACATGCCAACATCAACGCTTCACCTGTGGCTAACCCTTAATCCTGACGTCGCGTCCCACTGCGTCTGGTGGCAAAAATCGACACAAAAACCACAATAAACACATGGTAAGCATATCTAACCTATACACCAACACACACACCCACACATACGTAAGTATAACAACTTCACACTCGCTCACATACATATAAAGACTCATCTGGAGTAACATTTCTAACAGCGCAGCAATGAAAAACAACAACAACAAACATAACGATGATGCCAACAACAACAACAACAACAACAGCAATAACAACAAAAACAAAGGCAGGTATGTTTAAGTAAAGCATCAAGGAACAGCAAACGTCATTTAAAATTTCCCCCAGGTAACTTGTATGGCAGCATGGTAGCATCGCAAACTGCATCATGGCATCGCCTGGCATCGTAAGGCATCATGGTCAGTAGCTGACTGCTCATTTGCTGCTTTAAAATTATAGCCATTACTGACGTTGTTGCAGCCGCCAATGCCACTGCCACTGCCACATGTGTTTAATGGGTATGAGTTTGGTTGCATAGTTGATCTAAGCAACTTTGCTGTTGTTATTGCATACAATATACACAGATATTTGTGTGTGTATGTGTATGAGTTTTTGTGTGAACAAACCTTGGTCAAAATTTAACCGAATTTCGTAACGTTTGCAAGTTTATGGCGCGTACTCGACCACAAACGACACGTTCTATGCTGGCTGGCTGGCTGGCTGGTCGACTAGCACCTTATGCCAGCACACCCGCACACAATGTGTAAGCCAAAAAGCATGTGTGTGTGTGTGTGTGTGTGTGTTTGCAGGTGCACTGAGCTCACAACTGTTGGCAGTAATTTTGTCAGTAATTTGTAAGCGAACAGAGCGCATTTTACACAACAAATAATTCGCAAGCCAGTCAGCAAACAACAAAAACAACAACAATATAGCGCAAGAGTAAGGCAAATTAATGTGCAGGAAATGAAAGAGCAAGAAATAACATTGCTGTTGTTGCTGTTTTTGGTGGTGATGTTGTTTGTTATTGAATGCACGAAGGACGAAAAGCAACGTTTATAAACATTAAATTGCATAAACAATTGCTTATTACATGACTTATTGTAAATATTTGTGTATGTTTGTGTGTGTGTTTATACTTAATGTGGTATTACGCATACGCCATGTTGCACCAAAACGGTCAATGTCACATAAAACTGAAAAAAAGAAACATGAAAATAAGAAAGAAGGTAAAATATGCAACAAATTTTTGTGCTTCAAATATTTTTATAAGCGCTTGTCACAACAACAACAACGACAAACACTTAAGCGATTTAAATAAATAAAACGCCTGCAAAAAGCGCAAAAGTAGCTAAAATTTTTCACAAACATGTCCTTGCTTACATATGCTAAACACTAAGCAGAACCACACAGCGACACACACACACGCACACACACACCGCTGCTCCTTTGCCTTGTGCTATGTGGCTAAAATATTTTTGCTAAAAATTTCATAGTATAGGTTTTTTTCTCGTTGTTTTTCATTCATTCTTTTCATGTTGCAGAATTGTAAAAGGTTTCAAAGAGACAACAAAAATTCCATAAAGTTTATATGGCACAACAATAACAACAATGATGCGCGAAGTAGCCATTTATCTTAAGCATATACGCCTACGAAACTTTGTTCAAAAACTATGCTTTTGTTTTGAATTCAATACAACAAACCAAGGGGATTGTAACATTAAAAATTAAATAAAAAATTTTAATACAGATACAAAAACGTCGTCTGTATGTGCTAAATATACTGATGGCATCAGATTGAGAAGAAATAGACTTTTAGTACTTATTATCAATAAAAATTTGATTCAATCTGTGATGTACAGCCACATAAATTAAGACGACAACGCCAAAAAATCTGTCAGAGAAAAAATCTGAGCTTAAAATCCAAGGGTGAAGTGATATTTTGACAAATCTACAGTGGATTGTTTTCAAATCTCCAGTGGATCGTTTTCAAATCTCCAGTGGATTGTTTTCAAGCATAAAAAACACTATTTATTCGTACATATTCATTTATAACAATTTCAAATAAGGCTAAAATCAACGAAAACACCCAAAAGGATTTAGAAGATTTTACATCTGTATGAAATCGTCTGAAAGAGTTTTATTGCAAGGTGAGATTTAAAAAAAAATAGGTTGTTTTTAGAAAGAAATCGGTATATAACGGTATCGATATACAGAAGTTAGCTTCGAATTGCAGTCTCTGGCATTTTGGTAACTTATTGAAAAATTTGACGGGCTGTTAAAAGGAGTGAACAGTTTTTTTCACAAGCAGGTCTGTTATGGTAATTCAAAGTATGAAGATCATTTTAAAAATAAAAATAATTTCAATATCCAGTGTAGTGTATTATTTAGTCTATTGTTTTGGAAAATTGTGTTTCATGCCTGCACACCTGGCAGACATTACCCCTTGCCAGCACTGCTTAGCTCAGCACAGCTTAGGCCGCATTTCGTTGTCAACAACATGTCTGCTTTTTGGCTTTCAACGTCGCCGCATGCCTTCGCCACAAATACTCAGTTATGTCTTTTATGCATGCTGGAAAGTTATGACAACAAAGAATTTTTGGCATTTCTACGCTTTCTCTTTATTTTTTTGCACACTTTTTTCATTATTTTTCTCAAATGGTTTTAGAAATTTTCAACCGGTAAGTCGAACAAAAGCTCATGTGTGTCTGTGAATGTGTGTGGCATTCTGCTATAGCATAATATGACTGTCCACCATTTTCTGTTCGTTACTATAGTAATCGCAATTAAGCTTAAAAAACAGAAATCAAGCATCTATTCAAGCGTTTGCTCACTCGCTCGCTCGCTCGCTTGCTAGCTTGTTGTTTAAGCGTTCTAAGCGCTTCATCAAATATTTATGCTTGACCTAAGCTGCCACTGCGAGTTCGCCTCGTCGTCATACATATGTTGCCTGCGTGTTATTGTATATGATATTATTTTGTTTTTGTTTTCATTTTCTATAAAATAAAAAATAAAAATAAGTTTGCGTTATGCAAGCGCACGTACTTTTGTTGCAATCGTGTTGTACATGTACTTGCACTTGTTGTTGTTGTTGTTGGTGTTGTTGTTTCACTTGAGCTCGCAAAAGATAAATAACAACAACAACAACAGCAATAGCAACAACAATAAATAACAAACTAAAATAATGTTAAGTGCGGCCGCGAGCATGAAACTGACATGCTTTTCAGTTTGTAGCTCTCAAAGTGCAAGCAAAAACAAGCACACACACTACAACACATATACCTACATACCATACAAAAAAAAAAAAGATTTATATATAAGAAAAGAGCGTAGCATCCTTTTTTGTACGCGCTCTGTTCATGCAGGCGATTGCACTTCGTTTGTTGATGGCCGGCAGGTTGTTCATACACTGTCAATGAAAACAAGCAGTCAGGCACGCAGGTTAGTTGCTGGGCATGGCTCAGGGGAGTTGCCATAGTATTAAGCCTGCCCACCATGCTTTAAGAATATATATTCTATACGCAAATAAACACATACTTACGCAAGTATCAGACCTTAGAGCGGTCTGTATAAGAGCGTGTGCAAGAAACCAAGTACATTGCCCTGAAGCCTTTCATAATCATGTTAATGATCCGTCAAATACAAAGGTTTTTTTGTTGTCTTGAAAAATTTCTTTTCTAATACAACTCAAAAGCTTTTCCAACAAGTTGAAGATTTAACAATTCAACGCTTTCAATTAAAAGTAACTTAATTGAAAAAAAATTCAATTCAAATTAAAGCTGTGTTAACTATTGAATTGCTTTAAGCACATTTGAAATTCACACCAATTCAACAGATACAACATACAATGCAAACAACAACAACAACAACTGCCTGAAAACATGTGTCACATAGATGTGAGAAACCAAAGAATATTTTGTATGTGGAGGAGAAAAAAAGTAAAGAATTTCTAAAGCACTTATTCACTCACTTTCGCACTGAAGAGAGGATAAACTGCATTTTTATCTTTAAACACACTTCAAGAGCTAAAACAACAACAACAACAACAAAAACATGCGCTGCTAAGGATATAAAGGACACTAAGGCCAGTCGTCAGCAGGCAGCAAATAACAACAACAACAAAAACGACTAAGACTAACAAGGCAGGCAGGCAGGTTGACATAAAAAACCATTTGTAGAAGTATAAGTGTAAATATGTATGTATGCATGTATATTGAAACTATATGTGTGTGTGTGCGTGTTACATATACATGTATGTATATACAGTGCCGCTGTGTTCAGGTGGTCTTTTGTTCTGCATGGCGTGTCCTTGTTATTATTATTATTCAAGTCATCAACAGCATCGGCCGTAAAGCAAAAAATAGGAGAGTGAATGCAGTAGCAACAACAACAACAGCAGCAACAACAACAACAAACACTGCAATGGCGTGCAAAAATACTTAACTACCTTCAGCTCAAGAAAATAAAATACATTTTTTTTCATCTTACCCCCTGCGTTTGCTTCAACTGTTCCAGTCATCAGTTTACAGCTGGGATTTTGCTATGCTGTTAAGTTTATTGAATGCAACTTTGTATTTGTGTGTGTGCCATAGTTGTTTTTGTTGTTGGCATTCGTTTTAATCTTATACACGCTCAAGCGATAGCGTGGGCCGTGCGACTCATGTATTTCTTTTCAATAAACTAAAAACTGTTTATGGAATTTGTCGCTGAATAATGTTCGACAACGTTGTCTTCAACGTCTTTGTTGTTGTTGTTGTTATTGTTTGGCAGGTGCTTAATACAGCAATGTGATTGCAGTGCCGAGCAAACGATTTTGGCAGTCATTTACGTGAAAGTTATGCGCCCGCCCACACAGCAATGCCCATCAGGAGATTTGGCAGCGTACACCAGAAGACATTACGATAACATTGCCATATATACATACATATGTATATGTATATGTGTGTGTGCAACGCTATTGCAAAGGATTGAGCAAAAAGAATAATAACATTCAAGGATAACATGCTACAAAAATACATTTATATATGTATATATATTTCAAATTTTTTTTTCTCTTCATGCTTACAATTTATTGCCAACCTTCGCGCATGAAAAACTTGCGATAAACTATGCCAATCTTAAGAACTGAATTATGACAGGCGCTCTTGTGGCAAACGCTAAAAATTAATATTTGTTTCGTTTTTTTGTTTTTTTTCTTCTTCTTCGTCTTCTTCTAGGGCATGGCACACCTAAGCTAAGTCGTGGCATGTTCATTTACGCGGCTGCAAATGCGTTGACACTGATTTTGACGCATTGCTCCCAAAGGATCTGACCCAAAAAGTGAACGTTGATTCGCCTGAGCTGGCCGTGTGTCTCTGTGTTGGAGATCGAGCGTGGGCGGCGTGCAATAGCATTAACACCTTGAGCGAAACAAGCAAAGAAAGGTTATAAAGTGATTATGCAAAACGCAATCTCAGCTTTTGCCTTAACACTTTCGCACACACACACACACACACACACACACACACACACAAGCGCCCTCATGCCGTTTGTCTAAACTTAAAGATGAGCGTGGCAAAACATAATTTTTGTAGTACCAAACGACGACGACGACGATGACTTTCGCAAGAAAAACTCATTTAATAGCACGAAAGTACGCTTCGAGGGTTCGTGTTCATGTTCATAGCGGCAGCGGCAGCGACGGCGACGACGGCAACAATGTAAAATAATAAATTTCCAGCAGTTTTTCTTTTGGCATTTTACTTGTTTTAATTTTCAATCTTCGTGTGACACAAATTTTTCCATTTACGCGGGCGTTGTCAGACTGACAAGTGAAGCAAAGGGCAGCAAGCAACGTCGTGACGCAAACCAAAGCCCCCAAAGTATGCAACAAAAAAAGTGCACTACTTTCTTTCATTTTTTTTCATATTGCATGCAAATTATTAAACAAGCGCAAAAACCACAAGCGAAAGGGGCGTTAATAAAACACACACACACACACACACACATACATACACACGCACATGCAAGCAACTGTGAAATGAACACAAAGCTGTGTGTGTGTGTGTGTGTTTGTATATTAGTTCCGCACTTGCTTGCTTGCGTTCTTTGATGTTTGTCGCTCAAAGATGTAACCAGGTGAGATGCTGCGTTGACGCTGACGCTGACGTCGCTGTCAACGCCGCTAACTTGCCTTGACTTAACGTGCACAAAAACAACAAAAAGGCTGCGGCCAAATTGCAAAACCAACAAAACTTTATGACTACCAAAGTTTGAAACAAACGAACGAACGAACAAAGGAGTCAAATATACATTATTTATTTATAAAGCAAAAAAAAACAAATCAACAACAACAGCAACAAAACGATTGCAAGTTTTGGTGTCTGTGGTTTATCTGGACTTTATTTTATGGCTTTGGTTTTATTGTTGTTATTATTATTGCACGCTTGAAGTTGAAACAAACAAAATCAATAGAAACAAAACGCTTACAAAACAAAGCAAAACAAAAACTGTCAACGTATGAAATTGAAATCGAAGCTGAAGTAGAAGTGGAAGGAAAAATGGAAGTTGATAACATTGAAAAAGGCGCGCAAAGCAAATTTTAAATGAATTCGACGCACATACGAATTATTTGACATTTGAACGATGAGTTCCAATGATGATGATGATGACACGACATGACAAGACACGACACGACAGCAGATGAGATGAGATGAGATGAGACAACGCTGCCGTGCGGAAAACGCAACGGAAGTGTTGGTAAATATGTGAAACAATCAGAAATCATTACACACACACACACATGCTCAGTTAACAAAAACGTATTTGCATGAAATTCATTGACTTTTAATTTTGATGACTGAAATAAAATGGGGAAACGAAAAATTTTGCAAAACAAAAAGTAAAATGAGCAATGTTGACATAACAAGAATGTGACACAATGACAGGACACGGTGTGAGTTGCATATGGCAATATGCTCAAACGTTTGTAGCGTGCAAACACTTATTGCTAAATTCATAGAAGTCATTCAATCGCAAATTATTGCACAAATGTATTGTGAAATTGTTATGCGTACAATAAACATTTAAATAATAATAATAATGCAAAAATTGTTTGCCTTTTGCTCGAAGCACACAGCATGAAATTATAATAATTTTTGTTGTTGTTGTGCAAGCAAAGCGAACATAAATCAAAAGTTGCTCGAGGTCGACATGTTGCAATCGAGCCGAATCATGCATCAAATCAACAGAAGATGTCAGCTGAGTGTGTGTGTGTGTGTGTATGCTTGATGAGTTGCCTGATTGCCTGTTGTATGCTGATGATGCCTAACCGCATTTAAACAGTTAACATAAATATTTAAGCACAATAAAATTATCAAATATAACTTTTTCACTCACACATTGGGAAAATATGAGAATACACATTAGTCAAACTGAATTGGTCTATCGAAAAGTTACTTGCCACAATTTGGCATTGTGGTAAAATAAATTACAAGTGGCAGTGGTAAAGGCAACAACAACAGCAAGAGCAACAGCAACAACAAATGCCCCAAAGGCACAAGGCAAAGCTTACTGTCAAAGAAGATGAAAACGTACAATGAAAATCATGTAAACGAAATGATTGGCTTGCAAAGGGTAGGCGAGCGGAGCGACGTCATGAAGCTAAAGAAATTTTGAGCGCTGCAATTGGCCTTCATTTGCGAATGAGTAAATAAGTGAGTTAACTGTAATTTGGCTAGTAATCATTAATAATTTATGGTCAATACACCCAAAGCCGCTATAAAAGGTCACCCAAGTCGACCAAGTAAGGCCAACTTCTACACCCACACAGACGACAGACCGTCAGTCTGTCTGTGAGTCTGATATATTCGTTCGTTGAGTAACGTTGTCGCTGATGAAACTGAAACGAGTCAAAGACGAATGAATGAAATTTAAACAAAACTCTTCACCACACACACACACACTTACATATAGAAAATATTTCGTACCAACAACGCAATAGGTTAAAGGGTTGTCAAGTACTACAACTACTTCTTAAGCTTGGCTATTATTGTTTTTGTTGTTGTTTTAGTTGTGTTCTTGGGCTCTTGTTGTATTTGCTTTTCGTTGGCCTACAACTCGTTTACTTCTGCTATTGCTGTTGTTGTTGTTGGTTGTTTTATGGCCGCCGCTGCCATGGCCTAAAAGTAAATTTAAATAGTTCAAATATTGTTGTATGAGCATTTTCATACTTGAACTCATTTATCGTTTTAATACCCTACACAAAAAAAGTGAAGTTTCTCGGCGAATTTGGAATAATCATTGAATATTTTCAAACCTCTACTTGAGAGGTTTATATGAATAAATTCATTTTAGACTCCACAGTACTGTACAGTATGCAATACTCAGACTTAGTGTGAATTTCTATCGCTGTACAGAGTACTCACTCTTTTTAAACAGTGTACCCCAAATAAAATGTAGAGTACCGTGAAAATTTAGTAAGTAAATTAGTTCACTCATGTACTTTTCTTTTAGTACTTTCAGGCTCTCAAAAGTTGTTCTAAATATTCATTTTCAATTTAATTTTTTTTTTTTTTTTTTTCCATTTAATTTCTTTGTAAAAGATAAAGCTAGCCTATCTGCTAGCCGGCGCGCCCTTTTGGGCTGAATGAACAGATAAGAAGATTATAAAGAGGAACACTAACAACCTCGTATGTCTTAGGAATAATAAAGAAAAAAAAAAAAAAAAAAAAAAAAAACAATTTAATTTCTGTGTGAATAATGTACACTACTCGACAATACATTCACATTCAGCCAAACAAATATTTATTTTCTGAGTAAATATTTAATTTGCCACTTTGAATGCATTCATGCAGGCCTCTCTTCTACTTATCATCACTTGCTCTATTTCCCTCCCTTTCTCACTATTATTTAAGTTAAAATGTAGTGCATTAATTTGATTGCTATTCCCTATCATGCGCACTCTAACTTAATTTATTTAATTTTTCTTTTTTTTTGGGATTTTTCGCTCGTATATTATTTGTATTTATTGCCCTAAGCTGACGAACTGTATTCTTGCACATACAGACACACACACTCCTACAACATGTCCCTACACTATATCGCATAACATGCTGCCCCCCCACACCGCTCTTGGGCAATAGCTTCGAGTGCTAGTTTGCGCAACGAACAGTGCCAATTACCAATTGAGTTGTAAAGCATTCGCATGAGTATTCATTCCATTTAAGCTTATGCACAACTACTCCTTTCACTTATTTACTCATTCATTTGTTCATTCATTCATTCATTCATTCACTCACTCACTCATTCATTCAATTGTTCATTCGTTCATTCATTCAGTTAGCCAGTCATTCGCTCATTTACTCAATACAGCGTACATTTGTTATTTGCTTGGCTTGGCATCGCTTTACTTTGCTTGTTGTTTGTTTGCTTGCCTGCTAACTTACTTTGTTGTATTTACTCTTGTAGTAGTTGTTGTTGTCGTCATTGTTTTTGGTCTTTGGCGTTATTGTTGTTGTTGTTGCTGCTGCTGCTGATGTGGTTTGCCTTTTAAAATTAATGAGTTTATAAATAAATAATTGATGGCTTAGCTCTTCTCATTTTTGTTTCTCATGTCGTGTTTTCTTGTAGGCTTAAGTACATGTTAAAGATCTAAAGTGACTATTTCGTATTTATAAATAAAGTTATTATGCAACAAAGCACATAAATAGCAACGACAAGCAAAGACAACATCGACATCAACATGAGCAACATCAATGTGAACATACAACAAAAGTGATAAAATTATTAAATATGATTAAATAGAAGATAAAGCCAAAGGCGTTTCTGGCATTACTCACGTATTTTGGCACGTGCTAATGTCGAAATATTGATAAAAGACACGAAGCCGATGCCGTCTACACATGCCCAACAAAGTGCAAAGCACATGAAACGAAGCAGCAAACAAAAAAACCAAAAAGAAATACAAGAAAAAAGAAAAATATATACAAATAAGTTGAGTTAATATCCTGTCAACAACCTGAGCTCCATGTCGCTGAACTGAGCAACACGACCGCAGCGCAACAACTAATTGAAGCTGAGCTGTGCTGAGCTCAGGCACGAAACATGAATTTTCAACAAGAAATTATAGAGAAGCCCAATTGAAGATAACAAAACCCAAAAAAAATAAATCTAAAGATCTAAAGACTTTGATTAAAAATGAGTCTTCGGTTTGAATAAAACGTGGCCGTTGAACTGAACTTCGTTTCCATTTGTTATTGTTGTTATACCCTGCACATATAGAGTGTCAGTAACGCATAGAGGAGTGGAGTATACTCGACTAAACCGTCTTTACTGTTTTTTTTTTTTGCATTTTTCTTTAAATGTTTCAAGACATTATTACCTGTAGCCTTCATGTGCTGCTTGAAGCTTAACAAACAAAAAACATGCAATTCGCGTGTGCAGAGTTCCCAACCTATCATCATCTTCAGCTTGTTCACGTCGTTTAGATATGTACTTTTGAGTAATGACAGCCGCACTAATCGAAAACGTGTTTAAGTGTCTAACTGAAGTATTAAAAAACAAAAAAACAAAAAAAAACAAAGAAAAGAAGTTAAAATATTGAAAAATGGTAAAGGAAAACAGAGGAAAATTACTTATCACGTCGCATATGAATCATATTGAATTTAAGTATTATAAAATCTTTGAGCAATATTGATAAGGCAAGCAGCACGTATACGCAATATTTGCACTGAAATTATTCTTTAAAATTTATTTAGTAAAAAGTTGGATTTTAAACAAAAATTAGTTATATTTGATAATTGAGTTCGTCGTTGACCTTTGACTGTCATACACATATACACACATACACACACACGCGTGCCTGTAAGCATTTAATTTCCACATATAACAAGAAGCACTCTTGGGCGCCCGTTGTGTCGTCTCACTTCAGTGACATTGAGGCTTCACTTATGCGTTTATAACCACAAAACGTACGACAATGTTAACGATGACACACGCTGGCAGCTCATTCAGTTGACTTCACTAACTGCCAAGCCAAGCCCATCCCAGCGAGCCAGCCAAACCATGCCAAGCCTGCCATGTTCTTTTGTTGTGGTTTGTTGTGTTTTTTTTTTTACATCTTGTGCTTCTTCTTTTTCTACTTATGCTTCTACCATTGGTGCTATTCAGTTTTTGTTTCTTTATATATTTTTTTTTTGTGTGTTTTGTTTGTTCGTTCTCGTTCAGTCAGGCAGAGCTGTTAAAGTTGTACCTGTGGTTGTTGTGGTTGCTCTGGGTGTACTTGTGCGCTGAGCGATAAACATAATAAACATTCTTATCCTACACCAACGCACACATACATGCATACACACACAGAACAGCAGGAACAGCAGCAGCAGCAGAAGAAGAAGAAGAAGAGCATCAACGAAGGTTACAGAAAACTGACAAATGCCATGACAGACAAACAGTGAAGGCGCACAGAGCCTCAGCACCTGCAGAAGAGACATGACTAGCTAAAGCTTCACACACACACACACACACACACACACAGCCATACAAATATGTATTCATGTACAACCTGTCCGTCTGTCCGTCTGTCTGTCTGCTTGGCTGTGCCTCTGCAAATGTTGAACTGTAAGAAAGAAAACCAGAATGAACGGTAATCCGTCGTGTTTGGAATAACAAAATTGGATGAGATTGTTTCATTCTGGAATTTGTACGCTTTGCATGTTTAGTACATGTCCTTTTTTGTTGTTGTTTCTGTTTCCGTTGCTGTTGTTGCTACTGCTCTCGTTTAGAGACAAAGGCGCGCATATCAAAGCGCAACAATACAACAAAAAAATGACAAAAAGAAAAGGCTAAGGCAAAGCCAAATGAAGTTAGCAAATACAAAAAAAAAAAAAAAACAAAAAACTCAAGCTAAAAAATGTTGAAAAGTATTTTCAATGTTTTGAAACTCATACGCAGCCATTTTACTCTTCTTGGTATTGCTATTGTTGTTGCATTCGTTTTTTTAAGGCAAACATACACATACCATAAGCAGGCAGCCAAGTTAGTAAAGGTTGTTTATACATTTTAAAATACTCAAAAGGCTGCGTGCCATAATGGAGTTGAACCGACTTGAGTTGAGTTGAGTTGAATTTGCCATTGTCATAGTCGTTGTCGTTGTCGTTGTCAAAGCCTTCAAAGCCGAACACGCACGAAACGCACAAATTTTCAAACGCCTTCTCAGAAGACATTTTGCTGTCAATAAAAGACACGAAACCGGCAAATGCGTTGCCTACTTTTCAGCGCACTCTTTGGTTGGCTGGCTGGTTGGTTGGTTTGTTGTTGGTGTGCAGCGGCGCGTGACAATCGTCACCTGTCTATGACTTAGGCACTGATGCCGTTGAACGGCTTTGAAAAGTTTTCACCAAATAAATCTAGCATAAAATTAGGCGTCATAGATACAACAAGTAAGTAAGTCAGTAAGTAAGTAAGTAAAGCGTGAATGAGCGAGTGAGCGAGCGAGCGAACAAATGAAAGAACAAACGATATCAACAACTGAGAATTTGTCATAACAGTAAAATCTAAAGGATATTAATGTTATCCTGCCTGATATGCCTTTTATGCACGCACATGTTTTTCTACAACGCATGAGTGGCCAAGTCTATGCGATATGTTTGTATTTGTATATCTGTATGTGTGTGTGTGTGTGTGTTTGCGTTTGTGTACGTGTAAATATGCGCGTTTGCCAGCTGCCATTACCGTTGGTATTAAGCGCGTATCCGCAACGCAAAGCGTGCTATTAAACGAAAGGCACATTACCTTTATCTAATAGTCATGCCATCCTTGCCGAAGCCGCTGACGCCGTGTGCACTCACCTGCTGTTGAAAGCCAATGCCGCGCACGTTGCCATGATGAGGGTTAATTTGCCAACGGCTAAACAATTCATCAGCGCTTCCAATTAATTGTGAGCGCTTCTGTTTGCTATCGCCAAGCATCCGGCGACAAAAGCAACAAAGCACCAAAATTGGCTGTGTAGGTGTGTGTCGAAAACAACGAGTGTACGTACCGAAAAAAAGAAAGAATGAAAGAAAAACCAAACAATAAAAAAGAAAGAAAGAAAGAATGACAGGAATTTGTGGAAGTTAAATAAAATAAATTTAAATTTAAAAGGCAAACATTGCTTGGCACTTGTCACATTCGGTAACGATTCTAATGCTTTGAGTGCTTTATCGCACTGCGTTGCGACTTATGCTCAATCTTACCAAAGCACACACACATGTACATGTGTACACAAAAAGAAATTACGATTTGTGTTGTTTGTCGTACGGGAAAAACGCAATTGCTTAAAATCGTAGCATACTTTGTAGCGCCACGCTTTGAATTAGCTATTCTTCTGCTTACCTTTCGCTTATATTACCTTTAAACTATTACTTATGGTTTTGTTGCTGTTGTTGTCGCCGTTGACACTATTTGCACTTTATCCTTGTCACTTGTTATCGCTTCGTACGCCATTTTTCTATGCCCTGAGTTGTAACTTTGTGCGTCGCTGAGAAATTGCTGAACAAAAGTCAACGTGTAACGAGAAAATAATAAATGCTATTAATACCCCCCACGGCGCACAGGACAACGCAACCGAACGCAACGCAACGCAAGACAAAACAACAATAACGACGACAACAACAACAACAATAAGAACAACATATAGACAAAGCACAAAGCACGAAGCACACAAAAAAAAAAACAACGCAACGCAAAACGAATGAAGTATGAAATTGAAAACCGCAAAAGTGGGAACACAAAAAAAATTCTAACAAGCAAGGAAACAACAAAAAAAGTTGTAGCAAAAAAAAAAAAAAAAAAACAATACAAAATAAAGAAAAGAAATAAAAAGTAACAAAGCAAAGCAAAAACGAAGACGAAGCAAAGCACAGGTGTGGCGTGTGTTTGTGTGTGTGTGTGTGAGTAATGCTGTGTTTGTGAAGACAGGAAATGGTGGGCGTTGGTCATGTATTGGCAGGCAATAAGCTACACGAGAGCCACAAGCAACGAGCAACAAGTAACAACTTGACTTATGACGACATCTCGTTGAGATATGCGTTCCATGCTAAAGACACTAAATTCTTACAACGACGATTTATGAACTCGCATTTTCTTCTTTTGCCTTTAAAGAATATTGCAATTTCTTGCAACGGAAATCACATTAGTCGGCGTCAGTATCCTTGCCATACACACAATTCAACTCAACTCAATTGAACTCAAAGGCGTAACTAAAACGAGCTCAACGCCGATAACCCAATTTAAAAGTTAACCACTAAAAATGCCAAATGGTGCAAGCGAAGCGAGGCGACGCGGCGGCAATGAGAGTCATATTGCTTAGAGGCTGGCAAACAAGCAAAAGGACTTTACAGAAACTTGTTTTAGTGCAACTAAAAGTAGCAAAAAGAAGTACAAAAAAAAAAAATAAATAAACGAAAACATTCGCCGAAACCAAACCGCACAATTCCAATAGAACATGCAAGCCAAACAACATAGATTTTTTTCAATACGCTACACAGAGCGTGCGGCGTGTTGACTGAGGCATGAGTGGCATGTAGAACGAATTTTATACAACGTCTGATGCTAAGACCATTTTTAAGATTCGGGAGAGAACTATTGCGTGAGGTATCATATATAAAAAAAAAAACAGAGTGATAGTTTGAAAATCTGTTCGTGAATATACGATGTCCTCCAACAATTTTGAATCTAGTGAACTCAAATGTTGTAGAGTGTCTTATTTTATATGTAGTCATTATCGGACCACTGGAATCGCAGCTCTCATGCAAAAGAAAGAAGAGCAAGAAATGGGAAAAATTTAAGTATTTCTGTTAAAAGACAACTTGTTTCGTTACTACATGACCTGACGATAGATCTAATTTGACAATAAAATTGGCCTAAATTCAAGCTACAGCTACAAAGATAGATAAAAAGAGATGAAACTCAATCTATGTAAAATAGACATGGCACTTGGAAGAGGGCGTGAAGAGTGTAAAATCCTCAGCAAAGTCGAAGTTAGTTTATTTCTAGTTGTGAGTCTGAGTGTGTGTGTCAGCGGTATAGGACAATAGCATGTGACATAAGCAGTGAAATGCTTTGCTTTACTCTTAAAGAACAATCTTTCATACATGCAAGCAACTTCATGAATGCAGCAACTTTTTCTTTACACTAATTTTCTTTTTATATGTTTTCAATTTTCTATTTTTGGTTTCCTTATTGTGTCGTGTAGTCAACTTTAACGTCGAAGTCGACATTGTGGTTGTCATTGTTTGAGAAATAGAAATATTTTGAAAATGCAATGCAAGCGGGCCGAAGTTGCCGATGATCGTGCGCAACGCTTGTGCTCCTGTGAGTCCTTTGACTTTTATGTCTGTCTGTGTCTTCTGTGTATGTGTGTGAGTCCTGTTTTGGATGCTCGCGCGCGCTTGCTCATTTATTGCATGCATGCAAAGTTGCTTACAACCATGCCGTTGAATTGTATTCATTGTTGTAGCTGTTGTTGTTGGTGTTATTGTGGCGCGTTTTCATTTGTTTGCTGAGTTCGTGGTTTGTTGCTCCTGTTTTCTTTTTTTTCACACAACCACTTACGTATACACAAACACACACACATAGGAACAATTCCATAAGCGGGACAACATGCAGCAAATGTTAAAATGCAAATGAGCGTCGACTTTGTTGGCATTTGGCCAAAAAAGAAAAATATTAACTATTCTCATGTACTTTCTTTTTTATTTTTCTTTTTGCGCCCGTTTTTCTTTTTCTTCTTTTCAATGATTTCAAAGCTCACTGGCCCATTGTCCCATGTTGTGCCCGTTTTTTTTTTAGTTTTTTTTTAATTTTTGTTTTTTGTGTGGCTGTTGTACTTGTTGTTGTTGTTGCTGTTGTCAGTCGCAGACATACTCGTTACGTTGTTGTATTTGTTTATTTATATTTTTTTCGACTTAGATTCGTGTTGAGTTTAAAGTGAAATGTAGAAATATTTTGATCAACGCAAACGTAAATGACAAAATTTAATTTTTAATCAAACCAACAAATTCGAAATTCATCCTTTTTTTTCTTCTCATACGAAAATTAAAGTGTATATATTTTAATATTTCATTTACTGACTGTAAATGCTATCGCTCTTATGCAACATACATAAAAAAAAAAACCAACAAACAAACAGACCGACAGAAAGCACGAAGGAACGCACAAAAAAT
Organism: Phortica okadai; assembly: GCA_034638295.1. Classification (NCBI taxonomy): domain Eukaryota; kingdom Metazoa; phylum Arthropoda; class Insecta; order Diptera; family Drosophilidae; genus Phortica; species Phortica okadai. The sequence goes on along the minus strand of CM067849.1, from coordinate 45,250,259 downwards.
GAGTCCCTCTCAAAAAAAAAAAAAAACAAGAAACTAAAACCAAAAACTAAACTTTGTTGCCCTTTTGTGTTTCGCCAACAGGAATGAGCACCAAAGGCGCATTAAAGCGAAGGCGAAGGCACCGAAAAAGCATGAAAATAACGGAAAACAAAGTGAAACGAAGCGAAAGCGAAGACGCACGTATTTTAATATGTTCCCCAAGTAGAAGAAAAATCGCATGTACGTGACTTCATTTGCAGCGACCGTGCGGTATTTTTTTCTCGTTTCTTTTTTTTCTTACTCAGGTTTTTTTCTCGTTTTTTTTCTTTTTTGGAAGACTTCTCGTTTACTTTTCTTTTTTGTCTGTCCACTCGTTTTGTAATTCGTAATCTTTTTTTTTTTTTTTTAGTTTTTTTGGCTGCTGCTGCTGTGTCATTATCTTCGCCTTCTGACCGTCGTGCTGATCATCAATGTCATCACCCAGTCAACATGCCTTCGCCCAACGTAGCAGTTGTGAAGTTGTTGTTATCGGCTGAGTTGAGCTGCAACTGCTGCAGATAAACGCTTAAGAATTTTGGTCCAGCAATCCGGCAAGGATTTCGTTGAATGACCAACCAATGCGTGGGTTGAGAGCGCGCGTGTGTGTGTGTGCGTTGTGGTCATGTGGCCGTTGAAACATTTGTGAAATTATTATGCGCTCATCGAAATGCTGCAAACGGCGATTCATCGTTAAGCAGATCAAACGGGATGATGAAAGGGCTTAAGGAGCGTGAAATGTGTGAAAAAAGAGCGCAATGAAAAAATCCTAAAGGATGTAGAAGACGTAATAAAGCAAGAGGCGGTAAGCGCACATGGCGTATACGCAATATGCTGGCATATAATTTGTTCTTGCTGTTGTAGTTGTTATTGGTCTGTCTGCTTGTACTTCGTTTTTAATTAATAAATTCCATTGTGAAATCACCTGTAAATGATGATAAAAAGTGCAAAAAATAAAACTGATGAAGAAAATGGGCAAACTCATCAAAATACCAAACGGAGGCAAAATGCACTCTAACTTTAATGCGTGCTATGGAAATTTTATACATGTTTTGTTGTGTGTGTGTATGTGTGAAATCGACATTGCTTTAAGTGGAATAAGGCACATAAGTTATTGGTATGCTTTTAACCCGGCATCATATTCCAAATTAGTGTCATTATGCCAAAACAATTTTGTTGCGTTTATTTTTCTTATTTTTCTTAGATTTTTTTGTTGTCTTTTTCGATTTGGTTTCATTTTCGATTTGTTTTTGTTATGTAGCCATTGAAATATGTGCCTAACAACAACAACAACAACGCTAATAACAAACAACAATCATGTTAATGCTGATGATGATGAGCACGAACCAAAAAAAAAAAATAAATAGAAGAAGGAGAACACAAAGTAAAAGAAATGAAATCAAAACGAGCCAAAAAACGCAAAAAAAAAAAAAATAAACGATAAACAAAACAAAGTGCCAGCAAAGTGAAGGAGTTCGCACTGAGTTACTTGAAAGCTTTGCTTTTTTTTTCGGCTCACATGTTTCTGGCCATGTCTCATTTATGGTACGAACGCTGAAATGTGTAGTGTAGTGTAGTCGGCCATTAGGCGCTCTGCTAATGCGCAGATGGGCGTGTGTGACAGCATCACGTAACAAATAAACTCCTGTGGCTAATAATGTTTTCAAAGTGAGCACAGTCCAACACAGAACAGCGGTGCAGCGCACCAATGAAGGCAAAACGAGCTGATGTCGATGAAAAAAAAAAAACAAAGTCTCACACAGAAAGGAACAAAAAGGAAAAAAAGCTGAGGCGTTACAAAATGATTTCGTCGCAGGACATGTACAAATGTGCAAAAGGCTGCTGACAATGACTTTGCTATATATGTGCACATGTATACATCTGCTTCAGTGTGTGTGTGTGTGTGTGTGTGTGTTTGTCAATCGGGCACGAGTTTTATAGCCATAATTGCGGTTGTCGAAAAAAAAGAATAGAGCGTCATTGGCCGCAAATTAAGTGCTTACATAATGCATTTTCTTACTAATGCCATCGCGGCAGAAAAAAATAGAAACAAAAAAGAAAATACACAGAGAAAAATATTCAAGAAAATTGAATACTTAAATCGACACAATCATTGTCTAATCAAGTAAAATATTTTTAATTCAAGCAAATGTTTTTGTATACAATGTTCGATTATCCGAATTTTTATTTATCCGGACCACAATTCCGTTATCCGGTCATATTTTTCAAAATTCTCGTAATATCTAAACGACGTATGTAAAATTTATTATACATATAATAAAAATTAATCAAAATATACACATTGTTCAATTTCTCTTTGATACCGATTATCCGAATTTTCGATTGTAAGGAAAACCCCTGTTTTAAATTGACGCAGATTATCAGTTTTTCTTATCTCTTATTTTCAAGTACAAAATTGTTTGAAATTTCATTTTGTTGTTAATTCAAGTCTGTCTTGTTGTTGATTTTGAGGTTTCAGTACAAATCTTACTTAAATCGAGAACATTTACACCAATTACAATTTCATTTGTTGTGTTGTTGATTTCAGTACAATCTGTGCTGTGCTTAGAGCGCCATTTTTCTCCCTGTGTATCAAAATTTAGCTGACCAAATCGAGTTGCTCTGCTGGCGGTGCTGTACGCGTGCCATTCGCGCTGTTTGTACAGCATTTACATGATTTAGACTTGGCTAAGCGCAACTCAAACCAAAGCAAGACAAAGCAAAGCAAAATGAGCCAAGCCAATTCAGCGAAATTCTATTTGAAACTGCTTGTCCCCCTCTCTCCTCGCCATGCTCTGCTTTCTCTTGCCTGAGTAGCTCAACTCGACTTGGATGGCAGTGCGCGCAACGAGCTCATTAGGGCAAATAAATCAAGCATGTATTTATTTTTATTTATTTTATTCAGCTGCTGCTCCTTGCTGCTCGTATGTGTGTGTGTGTGTATTTGCTTGCTTTCTGGTTACAACTCATAGAGAAAGAGCAAGAGCAACAACAGACAAATTGGCGTATTATTTTATTTGATTTTTTTCTCTTTTTTTTCCATTTTGCTATTGTTGTTCTTGTTGTTGTTGTCTTTGAATCATAATGAGCGCATTTGCTGGCAGTTTTACCACGAACCACACGAAAAAATCGATTATTTAAAATAATAAAAGTAAAAGCGCCTGCTGGTATGCTACATATAATAAATATATATCCATATATACCATAGTATATTATATATATTAAGCTGCCTTTGGCGTTATATGCTCATGATTGACTTAACAACAAAAAACAACAACGATGATGATGACGACGACAACAAGAAGAGCAACAAAAAAATAATAAATAACAAAAAACAAAAAAAAAAAATGTAAGAAAACAGACAACAACAACATTTGTTGCTAAAGAGACGCACACATACACATCATCAACAACCTCAAACATATACACATCATCTTCATTTTCAGTTTCATCGACGACGTCGTCATCATCGTCATTATCATTATCCTCATCATAAGATAGGCATTATTATCTAAATATTGATGAATACCATGAATGGCGAACTGAAGAATATTTTCGCGTAAGCGAATAAATAATAATCGAATCGTATTGAATCGACAATGTATGGCATACCAATTGGTAACCAATTGTAAAGCCACGTGTTTAAATATGACTTCGTGTGGATTTTGTGCTTCGTTAAATTTACTTTCCCTTTTGGTGTGTTTGTGTATGTAGAAAAAAACCTTTCGTTGCTGTAAGCATATCAGCATATCTTCATATCTAAGTCAATCAGTAGGCCCGCCAGCAAGAACAGAACAGAAAATATACTTTCACTTTGCATAATAAACGCATTGCCGACAGACTCAGGCACTCAAAAAGTTGTTGTAATTCTTACTTGTATGTATGTGTGGTATGATAGCATTGTCACACAAAAGTATGCAACACAAACAAAATAAAAACACAGAAACAAAAAATGCCAAATATCTTTTACTGAACTACTCAGCGTAACTTTTCGCGCACAAAAACAAAACAAAACAACAACAACAAAATACAAACACAAACAAATAAAACTTGGCGTTATCGCTAAACGGCACAACAACAACAACAATACTGATGACAACAACAGAAGCTGTCAGAAAAACGAAAGCGCGCCTAAAAGTATGCTTAGCGCATTTACGTAACACTTGCAGAAATTCTACCTCTGTCTAAAGCACTCCTCACTTCTCCCATCCTTATTACAGTCATTTCGATATGCGATAGTTTTCTTATAGCTAAAATTACACACAAAAACTGAGATAAAACTCAACAGCAACAAAAACAACAACAGCAATATAAAAACAAACTAATGCCAACACACACACACACACATACATACACATATAAACTGTTACTGTGCTAGAGTCACAGAGGCTAAAAGCCGCATGTATGACAGTTTCAGTGCTCTGCGCAACTGCTCTGGAAATTTCCCCTTTCCCTTCCCCCTCCGCCGATGCGACCCAAACCCAACGACATGATCACGCTCAAAAACGCACAGTTGTTCAAAGTTATGGCTGCCATGTATTATTCCATTGTCGTTGTCGTCGTCGTCGTCGTTTTTGTTGTTGCTGTTGTTGTCGCTCGAATACACACACACACAAGGCGACAAACACACAAGCCCAACCAAAGAGCAGATGACATTTAGCAGATAAAAAGTATAAAGCTCAAAGAACATACCAAACGATAGCAAGTATTTTTCTTGTTCTTTTTTTTTTTTTGTATTTTTTTTTTTTTTTTTATATATTTTTTTTTTATTTTTGGTTTGCTTGTTTCGTTAGTGGGCGCCGCATTCACTTTTGAGTTGTGACTGTAGAATGTTTTACTTATTTTTTGTTGTTATATATATATATATATTTTTTTTTTTCGTTTGCCTGTGTTTTCTTCTTGTTTTTTTGGGCGTAAAAAGGACACAAGTAATTGAATTTCAATCGCACACTTATACACTCGTACGCTGCTCAGCTAACTCGTCGTTTTTGTTGCTGTTGTTGTCGACGCTGCTTGTCATACAGCCGACCAGGCAATGCCAACACCGCCGCCCCCTTTATGGCCCCCTTTGACAAGCACTAAAAGTACATAAAGTGAAACGACAAACATCGTAATGTGGAATTTTCATATTAAATCCGCTTTCAGCAAGCCTCTTCAATACACACACACACACACACTTACATACACTAACACATTCACACAGCAGATACAATTCATATGAACTTGAGCGCTAAGCATACACATTTGTTAGCTTTCAAGTTTCATGTGTGTGTGTATGTGAGTATATATTTGGTGTAAGAAACTTTTCGAGTGAGTTGAAAATAATGACAATTTAATTCAGGGTCACTAATTTTTATGCCACAACGCACAAGCGAGAAACGCAACGCTCAAAAACTTAAGACGAGCTCAAGTTGTGCTTGAAGAGTGAAGACGAAGAAGAAGAAAAGAGCTACAAACACACGTACAGACACATTCATGCATGGAGACAAACATTAACTGCACATTCAACTCTTGACTTCGATGACTGCTTGAGCAGCACTTTAGCGTGACTCTATTGCCCTCGACCCCTTGCACCCCTTTGAAGACCGCATTGACTGACGACTGTCGCACACTAAACTGTTTGAATCTCATTTCCTTTCCATTGCTCGCAAATTCCATGGGCCATGTTTGATAACTGCCTTGACAATTTCATTGCTCATCGTCGTCGTCATCGTCGTCGTCATCATCGTCGCCAACGTTTTGCACCGGATTTTCCGGTCACACATGCCGCTCTCGAATTGAGTTCGGTTTTCGGTTTTTTGAGTCCGGTTCTGAGCCTGATGTCATGCCAAACAACGCAAATGAAAGAAAAAAGGTCGTTGCGCTTGGCTTGATAACGCATGCTATACTTTAAGCAAACGTTCTGACAGACAGACAGACAGATAGACTGCCGGGCCAGCCGAGCTTGGCTCGATTTTATTTTGCGAGTTAATTTGCCAAAACTACTGCGGCCCGAACTTTGATTAATATTAATAGCACATTTTTCTCTTGCTCTAAATGATTGTGTGTGTGTGTATTTGTGTAAATGTATCTATGTGCATGCGTACATTTGTTGATTCATTTACCATTCATGCCGTCTGTCCATCCGGCCTTACTACACAGAGAAAAAAATGCTGATCTGAGATCAGCACAGATTGTTCTTGAATCAACAACTCACCAAATGAAAGTTTAAATCCACACAAAAATATACTTGAATCAACAACAAAATGTCATTACATACATATTTTATTATTTGAAAAAAAAAAACTCTATTATCCGGATCAATTAGAAACAACATCCAAAATCCGAATAATCGATTTAAAAGTCAATTTAAATAATATTTATATTTTGAATAATTTTTTATTATGAAATAAATTTCACATATGTAGCTTAGACATTTAGATATTATATAAAAAAATCGAACTAAGAAACAAAACATTTCTAAATTGCTTAATTTGACAACATTCACGCTTCAAAGACTTTCATCTCACGATTGTCGATTAAAGTTCAATGTTTTTGTATATTTTTTCTCTGTGTACGTTTCGCTTTGCTTCGTTTGCCCGCCGAGTGCTTTACAAATGGCTGCAAATGCGCTATTTACATTGGTCCTTTTCGTCCTTTTTTTTTTTTTTTTTGCTCTGTTTTTGCTTAATTTTATTTTCGGTTTTTTGTCGATTTCGGCAAATTGCTAATTTGCAATTTTTTGAGCTGTGACGTCATTGGCGCACTATTTGCCATTCGCACATCATCATCATCATAGAAATTGGCCCGACCATGGCTCGTCTTATTTTCATTTGATTTTAGTTTGCTTTTTTATTTATTTATGTATATTTTGTTTATTTCTTCTTTTCACATTTGCGTCAATTTCGCTTTTGTATCAATATTTCAATAAGGCTTCATTAAGTCGCTCATTCGATTAAAAACACAAAATCAAATTTAAATTTGTACGAAACCAAAAGAAAAAACGTGCCACACATACTATAATTGTATTATGCCAAATCATTTTGTCAAAGTTCGCGTGACGAGCTTGTTAAGCTGTCATCTCTGTTATGCTCAGGTGTCACATTTGAGGTCTGCGACCCCGTGTGTGTGTGTGTTTGTGTGAGTTCTTTTCGCTGATTTGATTTAGAAGACAAACTGAAAATTATTATAAATTCAAGCAACAATAACATTTGTCAACTGTTCGAGCGTGTTTGTTTTGTTGTTGTATTGTGTTGTGACATGTCCTTATTTTTTGGAACGCTGCTGTCACTGACGCCGTCTTGTCGCGCCTCATTACTGTATTTTCTGTTTCCGCTTGATGACATTCTCTCGCACAAGTTGACTTCTTGACTGACTGACGGACTGACTGATTATCAGTTGGTCTGCTGCGCCTGAAAGTCTTTTTTGTATGCTGAGTGGCATTAATTCAATGCGTCCGCAGCAGAACTTAATACGCTTGAATGAATTTTTGGTCGCACTTAATGCTTAAAGTCAAAACGAACAAACGAATGAATGAGTGAATGAATGAGTAAAAGAATAAGCAAGCGAGCAAGTAAGTAATCAAGGGTGTGAGGGCACAAACGCGAGTCTCGTTATTTTCATTATAAATACATTTATACACACACTTCCGGTTTCGGTCAACGTTGTCGTTGTCGTCGTTGTCATCATCATCGTCAGCAGCAACGGAAACGTAATCTGCTTGTCGACGACGTCGCCATTGTCGCCTTCACTTCAACCTTAACGTCCTTCGACTTGTCAACCTCAGTTTTGCTCGTTATGATTGCTTGCTTGCTTGCTGATATTGTTGTTGTTGTTGTCTTGTCGGTCGTGCGTTTGTTTGCGCTCAGTTATCCTTGCTACTTATACTTTCCTGCTTGCTTGCTTGCCGCTTGGCATATTTCCGCGTTCGTTTGCATGGGCTGCGGTTACTTTTGATTTCCTGTCGATTTCTGTCTGTCGTCTTCATTGCCTATGCGGTCGCAAAATGTGAATCGATTTCATTTGCAATAAACGCATATTAAAAATAAAAAAAAATGAAAGAAATATCATATCAAATGTATCGAAAATCATAAATTGAAAAGGCCAAAATGAATTTCACATTTAAGCATTTAAAAAGAACAAAAAGTACTTCGTTTGCAGTATTTGTAATGATATTTACGTGAAGTCCTTACACACACACACACACACACACATTGCTGTTAAAAATTTTAAGCATTGCAGTGCAACGGTGCGTATGCATAATGCCGACAAACGATTGCCGATTGCTGACTGAAGCAATTCATTTGTTAAGGTATTAAACAAGAATTTTGCAAATAATCTTTTTTACGTAAGTTCATTCAAGCGCAGCACATAGACAAGCAGCACAAGGCATTAAAAGAAGGACATGATATTACAACGACCGACGTTCCGACCGACAAAACGAAAGTCAAATATAAGCTGAGGTAAGAAATTGCTTCTGTCGTATGGAATTGTCTGGCAAAATTTAAATTGAATGCTATAATAAAATGCAAATAAAGCCTGAATTTTTGAGATTTTCAGTTTTTTTTCTTTCGGATATTATTTGTCTGGAAAATTGCACAAAAGTGCGCTTACTTACATGATTTCAATACATGAGTTGTATGCCAAAGTGCAATTATTACCTCCAGCCGCTCTGTTGGCATATAAACGCACAACTCATGTGAAATTAATTTGTGTGTAAATATTTAAGCTATCAAAACTCTATTGCAGATTTGCACAAACACACACATGTATTTATATACTCGCACATAGACACAAAGTAAACCAAATATGCCACCTTGAACTCTACACATGAGTGGCGAAACCAAAGCAGCCAATAAAAATACTCAGCACACTTTTGTGGTTAAAGAATCCAAAGAAATTTTCAATTTCACAAAACTTATTTTTCTCTTCTTTTTATTTTTTTTTTGCCTCATTTTTATTACGCTTATTCGCTTGCAATAATATACACACACACACACAGCCAAACATATCATCGATCGTTTGAAACTATTTAAAAGTAATGCTTCAACAATTCTTAAGCAAGTGCAACGTGTGCGTGGCAGGTTCTATATATGTATGTATGTATCTGTGTGCCTGTGTGTATGTGAAACGGCTGTGCGCTGAGCCCTTGCTGCCGCTTTGCCAAGTTAGCTGAACTGATTAAAGAGATTGCTATAGCATTTTGTGCAAGCATTTCACAAACATTTCGCACAACAACAACAACACACATATTCTGCACTAAATTTTATTAGGTAGCAGAAAATGAAGTAAAAAGTGTAGAAAAAAGAAAAACTTGAATTCAAAAGGAAAACGAAAAGAAGACGATGATGATGATGCTAATGATGATGTAGACAAGTTACCTTCATTTCACTTACGTGCAAAACTCAAAACAAGCAATCAGCTTAAAAATGCATTTCAACGAAATAAAAGTCCTTTTCTTTTTTTTTAGTAATAACTTCTTTTTCTTTGCATTGCTATCACGCCACCGCACCCCCAACCCAATTCTCATCATGCTTCTAACAACATTCTTACGATATTTTGCTTGCAAAATTTCTTTGCATTTTGTCCCCTTTTTCTTTAACTTTTTGTGCTTCAACTAATCGAAATGCACAAATGTAAGATTGGCCAAATGATCGTTTGGCTTACTTAGGAAATGAAAATTGTATTCAACGTCAGACCACCTTCGACCTCGGGCTCTTCAATAATTTAGCTACAAATAAGACAAATAAAAATAAAATAAGTAAGAAGAAAAATTGCAACAAAAAAAAAATGAGAAAAAAATATAAAAGTAAGCAAGCAACATATTATGCAACATTTAAATGAAATTCTTTTGAGGCAACAAGTGTACACATTGAATGGCCGTGGGCTGCATGACTTTATTAGCGCATGAAGATGCCGCCAACGCTGACATTTGTCGTACTTCTCCCCCTCTGTCACTCTCTTTCTCACTCATCAACGTGGGTCTCGCCTACGCCTTAGTTATAATCCCATAAAAAAAAAAAAAATTGCTTAAGCAGCCAAAGTGCATTTACTATTCCGTTTTACATGCTCCCGGCACTGTTCATGTTCATTTTCTGCTTATTTCTTTCTTTGCTTACACACCGCGTCCTTATGCTTTTTTCTTTCTTCTACGTTTTTCTTTTTTTTAATATAAACACACTCAAAGCCCGGCCGAGTATAAGAAAAATAATTTCAATCATAGCAGCAGCAGCGCCACCATCAATAGTGGACAAGAGCGGCGGCAGTGCGGTTAGCGGTGCCAAAGGAAAAGTAGATGTGAACAAGCATGGCATACTTAAAGGCGCTTCAGTAGTTTCAAGCAGACAATATTATATGTATGTTAGCCAAATGAAAAGCGCCCTCTTGTTGCTGTAACATTAATTTTTTTTTTCTCGAAACTAATTCAAAAATTCTCATAAGAATTTCTTTTCTAAATGTTCTTTACAATTTTCAAGTAACTTGCCATTATTTAATGGTTTTTCTTCTTATTAAAAAAACAAAAAAAATTAAAAAAGGCGAAAAAATGTTCTTTAATTTAGTTAAGCCTTTTAAGGTCGTTGATGTCTGATGAAATTTACATATTTCCACTAAATAAATTTCAATTTATTTTAATTTGGCATGGCAAGCAATGCGCTCATGCATGCAAGCACACAGCAGCCGCAACAGAAAACACAACAACAACAACAATAATAGCAACATAGGCATAGACGAGCACATTCAGAATGAGAGAGAGAGAGTGAGAAAGACCAAGCTTATGAGTTAATCAACCATGAACTTCAAAGCAGAGAACACAAAAGCAAAAAAAAGAACAAAAACTTGTAACAATTTAATGAATTTGCATTTTCTAAATTAAAACATGTGTGTGCGTGTGTTTGTGTGTGTGAATTGGCCACACTTGTTAGAACCACATAGTTCAAATTATGCAATACACCAAGAATGAGCGATCGAGAGAGACAAATATAACCAAAAAACAATTAGAATTTAATGATTTAACAGCAATTGATAAAAAAAACAAATTCAATGATGACATGAAGCGTTGATTGCGCTTTTAAGCATGTGTGTGTGCGTGAGTGTTTGGCTAACAAACGCTAACCGCCGTAACCAATGTAAACAATATGTTAGCCAATTTTGTTTTATAAACAAGTCAGACATGCAACCAAGCAACCGACCGACAAAATGATCAAATAACAAAAATTTTAAATAATCAAAATTAAAAACGTATAATTACAAAAACACAAACAACAACAACAATAACAGTATTGAATGTTAGTCAACAATTAGTACGTGTCTGTTTCATGAGCCACCAAAAAATCACGTCGACCGCATACTAATCGAAATGTGAAGCCTCAGCATGCCCTCCCACAGCCACTTCCGGTTGCCATCACTGCCACGGCACTCGACACTCGACAGTCGGCACACTCGGCGCTCTGTTGGTTACTCTTAAAATATTTGCGCTTCATTAACATAAAATTTCATACAAATCGCGCCACACTAATGCGCTACTTCAGTGACTATTTTAGTAGCCAACAATTGCCGACGCTCCAGCTCTCACACCCTCGTCTGCTCATCGATACTTGTACACTCAAATAAATCGTCTTGGTAATCGTGGCACGAAACTTTTAATTGCCAGGATCAATTTTATTGCCTCGGCCAATAGCTAATGTTGAAATGCTATTGTCCGCGCCCGTACACGCCTCGCTTCCTTCATCTAACAAAGCCGACTTGCTCGAGTTACGCTGACTTTGGCGTTCGACACTCAATTTTTTTGCGCTCATGATTGTTTTTTTTTTTTGGCTCAGTTTATTTTGCTGCATCATCATCGTCGTCATCATCATCATTATTATTGTTATTATTTTGATCAATCAGCTTGTATGCTTGTTGCTTGTTGATTCTTGTCTCTTGTTTTCCTATCATTTGATTAAATGTCATTTGTTTACTTCTTTCTTTTTTTTCTTCACTGTTTTGCCTTTAACTTTTTCTTCTGCCTCTGCCTTTGCTTTGCTTGTTGCTTTGCCGTCTCTTCAATGCCACCGTTTTGATTTATTGCAGCACGTTGTCAATTTATTTATGAATGCTCTGTAAATTTGACTGACATTGATTTCATTGGAGTGAATTTTCTTTTCGTAGAAGGCTTTTTGTCTTTTGTTTTTGGCCTTTTTGAATTTAATTTTCGGTTGAAACAAGTGCTGAAAATTACATGCCATATCTCTTGGCAATTATTAAAGCAATCATATGCAATTTATTTTGGCCAAAGACAACTCAAGGCCATTATCTTTTATTGTTGCCGAAATATGTATGAAGAACTCTTTTTTTTTTTTGTTTATCCTTTGGCTAGTCGACAGTGCTTTTAATAGCTGAATTGCGACAAATTGCATTTGTGTGTGTGCGTGTGTGTGTGTTTGTGATTTGCCAATTCAGGCAAATGTCAGGCGGCATGAATAGTTTTGCACTTGACACTATTTCGCACTTGAAGCACCAATAAGCAACAATAACAACACCAACAACAACAACACTTACAATGATAACCATGCCAATGTCTATAACAAGCAAAGAAAAAATAATATCAAAATGAACACAAGAACAGAAAAACAAAGCAAAACAAAACACTTGAAACGTGCAAAAAACATCTACAAAACTAACAAAGGCGCTACTAACAACAACAACAACGACGACAAAATCAGCTTAACAAAAACAAAGACTAAGACAGCAATAACCATAACGCAGACAACGTGTGCGAAACGAGCAACAAAAAAAAAATAAACAAAAAATGGAATGCAATTCAATCGTAAAATGCAAACGCAAAAACAATAACAAAAACAAATTTGCTTTGACTACACTAACAACCAACACTAATACAACTGTAGACAGAAGCAAATCTGCGAAACAAAAATGAAACCAACTAGAAAAGTACACACAAACACACACTCACACATACACACACTCACGCACATGCACACATTTATTAAATAACAACAAAACCAATTGCATGAACCCGCACACACTCAACACATATACACAGACACAGACACATTTAGAGATACCTATCATCACACGCAGCCGTCAAGTGCAGCACGAATTGCTGCGAGTGTCAGACGATAAGAACTGAATAGATTATTTAGTTTTTCGACTCGGTATTTTTTGGTTAATATTACTAAGTTAATTATTATAAAATAAAATTTTCATATATATAAACCAGCCCGCTCACTACGCTTGCCCAACGAACGGAAAGTTCTTAGTGAGTGTCTTCTCACGAATCTAGTCGCTATGCAAGATTTCAATCGCACATATGGTTTCGGTGATCTTATGATGTATCAGTCAAACTATTTCACTTATATAATAAATATGTATACGGAAATGGATAAAGATATAGATATAGATAAAATTCAATGACATACACAAATCCATCTTATATCCGAACAATATTCATATTTAAGCAGACTCTGTTTTAAGAGCTATTCTAGTCGAGTATTTCGAAAAAAATCAACTTTTTTAAAAATATATTTTTAAGCTCAAGACATTTAAGAACATAATCCTATATTAATTTAAGTATATAATCCTATAATTCAGCTATCCGAAACTTTAATCGCGATTTTCTTAAAACCATTTTTTTCGACCTGGTTGAAATTTTTAACCAATTTATTTAAAATTGTTTCATATTTGTGATCTTAACTTCGTAAAGTGTAAAGTTTTTCACTTTTTTTGTTTGACAATTAATTCATATAACTGAAGTGTCCAGACTAGTGAAGAACTTTAATATTTTTGTGTAAGTACTTACAAATGTATCTATTGTTTCTGACATATTGAAAGCAGACTTCATTGAAATTGTCCCAAGATCAACACAAAATTTAAATTTTCTTTTTCAAAACAAACCAATCATTACATTAACTTCTGAAAAAATTAGTTTCTTGTAGTGTTAACAACATTTGTTATGAGCCTCGTGGTCATGTTGAATGCTCTACACAGTTTGTGCGTGCAAGCGTGCTTATATTTTTGGCGTTTCATTGCCGCAACGCTCTGACCTCACCGTCATTTCCATGCGTGCCAAGCGGCTTTATGTGTGTAAGTGTGTGTGTTTGAGTATTTCACATGAGTTGCTATAGTTGTTATTATTGCGTTAATGCTGCTGTTGTTGCTGTTGTAGTTTCTGTAACTACTAATACTGCTGGTCGAGCTAAGCTATGCGGTTTTGTGCACAAGTGTTTTCTGCGGTTGCATTTGGTTTTGCAAATGTTCGTATGCCATTTTGACATTTTAATGCGTTGGTGTCAAAACTTAAGCATTTCAAAGGCGAATGTTTTGACTAAATTACATGACCCCACCCTAAAAGCAGGCTATGGTTTTATGATTGGCACAACGAACGCAGCTCATCTCAAGGCAAAGCACTTGAACGCCCGCATTTCTAACAGTTAATTTATTTTCTTTGACTTTGGCAAATCACTTTTTCTTTTTCATTTTCGTTTTCGTTTTCTTTTTTATTTATTCTTTGTTGGTTTTTTTTTTTCATTTTGTTTCTGCGTCAAGTTCACTTACAAACGCAACTAGCGCGCACAGCAAAGAAATTTAAGTGTGGCCGAGTGTGATTGTCTTAGCATGAGTGGTTGGTGAGGGGGGGGATGGGACAAAAGTGTGCGAACAAACGCGCTTGAGTTGAACATAAGAAACAGACAAAGCTGCTGCTGTTATTGCTGTTGCTCTTGATGATGCTACTTCTGCTGATGGTGCTGCTGATGATGTTGGCGTTGCTTCTAAAAATGTCTACAAAAAAAAAAAAAAAAAGCACAAAAAAAAGAAGCAAAAAGAAAAGTAGCACGTCGAACGCGCAAAGAAAAAGTTGACAAAGTATTCATAGTCGACGCTTGCCCGCCATGCCCTTCGATGCGTTGCGTTGCGTTGCGCTTTGCGTCGTGCTGCGAAAACATTGAAACTTGTCACTGAAAAGTTGTTAAGTCATCCACTTGATGACTTACGCTTTGACACTGGCACTGGCAGGGGGGCGCAGTTGGCGTTCCAGCGTTCCAGCGTTCCTAGCGCTCACTCTCTCTTTCTCTCTATCTTTTGCTCAATAGTCTGAGGGCGTGTGCGGCTTAAAGTGTTTGGGCGTTACACAAGCGCTTTATTTCTGCTGCTTGGCTAAGGTTACTTTATCATTGTTGGTTTTTTTTTTTTCTTTTTTTTTTTTGTGAATTTAGATAAAGTAAAAGTCATTTTACGCTTTTGTGCGAATAAAATATTATAAAGTGGCGACTAAATTAAAGAAGACATATGCGCTGGCAGCAAAAAGAAGTGTAACCGAAGGGCGCACACTTGAATTAACTGAGATTTTGTGTGTGTGTGTGTGTGTGTGTGTGTGTGTGTTGTCATCAAATTTGATTAATATTAGCTACGCCACGCTTTGATTTAATAAAATATTGTGATTGATAACAGAAACACACACACATGCATATACATTTAACGACAATAACAACAACAACAACCACAACAAATATAAGCGAATCACTTGAAAATCACGAGCATTGAAAAATTTGATTGGCAGTCAAACCGTATTTTTACGACTGTCGTCACATGTCAGTGCGTTTCGTGAATGGTTTTCAACGTGCTTTCAAGCGACCGCCAAATGGTTCGCTCAATTAATGCAGCACATAACGCTTAATTAACACTCCTAAAACTATGCAACGCATTTTATGTGCATTCACGCGCATAAATCGCAGACAAAATTTACTCAAAGCAGCAGCCAAGCAACAACAGCAGCAGCAGCAGCTTTTACAGCCGTCATAAACGTGTCGAAGAGCTGTCAATTGTAAACGAAATGTTGTCATAATAAAAATTTATCAACATTAATTGACAAGCGGAAGGCCTCAGCGTTGGCCATGGTCTTCACTGATTTTAACGTGTCACTTTTGATGCTTCTAGGCGCGCAAGCACGCGAAAATGCCATTAAAATGATGAGTGAATGCCAACAGTGTCCACACCGAACACAAAGTCGGGTCAACGGCGTATTCCGGGGGAATTTGACAGTCAAAACGCTAAATGAGTGCGGCGGAATTCAAGCGAAATTCAGTCGACAAAAACAATTAAAAATGTGCACATAAAAAAACCAAAAAAAAAAAAAAAGGAAACACATTAAAAGGCGATACTTTTGGTTACGACCCATGACTTTGTCGGCGGCATGATTGTCAAGTCAAGTTGAGTTAAGTTGAGTTGAGTTGAGTTGTTGATGATGATAAAAGCCAGCGACACTTAAATGTGTCAACAACAATAACAACAACAACAAATCAGTTTATTGACAGAGACCAAACAAATATCAACGCGAATCATTTTTAGTCTCAGACTGTATGAGCTTCAATGCTTCTTGTCGAGCAAAAGCTTTTATATATTGGAACAGGTTTGTGCAATCACTTTTATGACAAAACGCTGATTGTCAATCGCACAAATTTGTTGTTGTCGTGTCGTTGTTGTTGTTGTAAGTCATTGAAAAGTTTTACATAAGTTGAAGTCCTTCATTGCTATTGTTGTTGAAAATTTCACAAGCAACGATTTGTAATTAGTTTTTCAAACATTTTCACAAACAAAGTTCGACCGAAGGACTCACAAATTTACACACAAAACCAAAAAAAAAAAGAAAAAGAAATAATTATAAATAAATAAATAATACGAAAATAGTTAAACAACTTTCGATCACACTCAATTTTTGACTAAACAGGCACGGGAAGGCAAAAGACTCGAGTTTAGTTGACTTGGCTTGGAGTTGAGTTGAATAAGTCGAATTTGCCCAAATGCCAAGCAAGTTGTTAAATATGTGTATGTGTGTGTGTGTGTGTAAGTTGTTAATAGCTTGGGTTGGCTATGGTTTGGGCTTGGCTTTTTTATTATTATTATTTTTTTTTTTTTTTCTGGTTATGAGTTTGAGTTTGAGTTTGACTCCGAGTTCGAGTTTGGGGCGCTGCCAACGACATTGACGCACACGCAGATTATTTATAGTTGAAAAACTTTTGTCATTTACGTTCGAAAATTTAAATTTTAATTGAGTTTTCTCTCTCTCTCTCTTTTGCTTTTGCTTTTGTTACGCCAACGCTGCGTAGTTGGGCATTATCATTATAGGGCATGGCTGAGGTGCGGAATTGCGGTACCCTTTTTTAGTTACCATTATAAGGAACCTATTTATGGAAATTGCTGTGGTTGTTGCATAGTTCGAAACATTTTAGTAGAGGAGAAAAAGAAATTATCAATTTGAGGGAAAAAACATCAATAAGGAATTGCAGTCGAGACTGTACGAATTCGAAAAACCCTATAACTTCACTCGTCTAGACGAATTTGTTTCAGAGATATGATTATTTTTGCTATTCTATATTGTAAAGTTCCAAGTTGACAATATATATAATACAAAACAATTGTACGTTCCTAACTCAAAAACAACCGAGAAAATAAGTCTTTCGTAATTTTTTTTATTTCTCACTGAAAAACCGAATGTGGGAGGGGAACAATTAAATAAGCTTCAACCGTTTATTGAAAAGGATAAACAAAAAGCAAAGCAATTTTGTTTCTATCTTTTATAGTTTCCGAGATCGAAGAGTTCATAAAGGTGGATAAGGCTTAAGCGATTTCTCTTTTAAGGACGATCAAGAATTAATATATAGATTGTGTAGTCCGTCATGCCTCCTTTATACTTATATGCCCATGTACCTAAAGATAGAGGATATAAAAAGTACAAGAAATAATTTGAGTGTGAGACAACGAGTAAAGTTGTTGCTGCTTCAGTTATCAGTAATATGCAAAAAGTTTATGATTGCTGTGAGAAACTTTAACCCGACAGTTTGATTGCTATTTGGCCATGGCTATTGTATCAATAAAAAGTTACAACATGTAAAACATGTCACATCAGCAAATATAGACGACAATGACAATGACGATGGCGTTGGCGTTGGCGTTGTCGTCGGCGACAAATGAACCAATAACAAGTTTTCTGATTTTTTCTCTTCTTTTTTTTCCTCTATTTTCAATATAATAAACGAGAACTCAAACTATTGGCAACAAAAACAACAATGAGTATAACAAAAGTAATGAATAGAAGGTTGAAAATGACAATGAAGCAAAGCAACATTAACTTTTGCTCGTTGTACAAATAACAACAACAACGACAACAATATCAATAATAATAGATAAAAGACATTAGGCATATAAAAAATCACATACATAAATTGTCTATTGAATCCTTTTTGTGCGCGCCAAACATTTTGACAAAAACCGCTGAAGTGTTCAAAGCAAACACACACACACACACACATACATGTGTGCGTATATATAAAGCGATATACGTACTCATAGATAGTCAACAAACACGCACAGCAATAACAAGCTTATGAATCATTAACAGCGTAGTAAAAGCACAACAACAACAATAATAATAACAAGAACAAGAACATTGTAGACATTTTAGTGACAGCATTTGGCGTTTAGCTCAGAAGTTTGAGTGATGTCAGTTGGCCAGGCAGACAAACAGACAGACAGATAGACGGATAGACAGACAAGTAAGCCAACACAGCACAAAACCAAATGGCTAAAATAGAATACAATAGAAAACCATCAACGGCAAACTGGAGCAAAAAAAAAAGAAAAAAGTAAGAAAACAAAAACAAAATATAAATAAATGAAACGTTGAACAAAATCATGAAAAAAGGTGCTGACTGCGTAAAGACGACGACGTGAAAATTATTCTGTAGAAGAGCTGTGCTGATGGTGGGTGGGAAGAAAGTTACAAGGCTGAGTGAAGTAATTGAGTTAGAAGCAAGTGAAAATTTTAATTAAGCTTTAACTTGACTTAAACGTGACTCAATGAGCAAATTGTTGTCAAATTGTTCCTTAATGGTGTATCGTTGATGCTTATTTATTGTTAGAATCAGTAAAATCGACAGACTAACCAAAGTCTTTAAGTTCCTCAATCTTTTGTTAAAGCAAATCAATCAAAATTTTGTCGTCTTCGAATCTGCAACATGTTGAGACCAAAGCCCACTGAAATCAGCTTAGAATTGTGCTAGGACAATCCGTCCATCCGTTCGGTCTAATCAAGTTTTGGTTCCACATCGAGCACAGAGGTTTCTTTAGATTTCTTTGCTGCCTAAGCAGTTAAACGCTCCTGTGGAGCCGAAGAGATCAACATCATCATCGTTGGTGGCTGGAATGAGCTGCTGTAGGCTTGGGACCAGTAACCTGAGACAGGTATGCTTTAGTCCAGGCTCTTGGCGTTAAAATAGCCAATGTAACGGTACCAACGAACAGTGCATTATCAGAGGAGGCAGCTTTCTCGGCATAGAAATTGTTCAACACCTTGAGGTTTTCTGCGTTCCCTCCTATTTATTGAAATACGTTTACAACGCGATTTTATTGAACTCGTTTGTGCTCCGTAATAAAAATATTCAGTTTGTAATCTCGATTCGAAAAGATATGACTATGAAAACTTAATTAAAACTTTAACTCTCATATAGCAATTGCTCAACACAGTCAACGCATAAAGTATAATAGATTTAGCTTAGATACATGTTCATATTGCAATTTGCGTTTGTGTCAAAAACATAAGCAAAGATAAAACTAACTGACATTGGATCACAGAATAAAAGAAGAAGAAGAAGAGCAACAGTTTTTGCATGCCAAAAGCAGCGTTACAAAATGTTGAAACAATGCGACAGCTTACAATGGTATTCACTCACTACAACAACAACCATAATAATAGCAACAACAACAACTATTAATGCGCACAACAACAATAAAAACAACTGCAATTGTCATCACTTGCGGTGTGTCGTCGCTCATCAGCATCACCGCCAACGTTGCCATCAACAACAGCAACAGCAGCAACGACAACAACAACAACAGCAAGAAAGACTACAAGAACATCATTATCAATATCAGCATCAACGCGCTAACGTCATTGTCAGTCAGTCAGTCAGTCGAAGTAACGGCGTTTGCAGACCGCCAAATATGAAATGTTCTGCATGTGTACATTATTGTTGTTGTTGTTGCTGTTATACCGTTGCTGATTGCTGTTGTTGTTGTTGTTTTAGTTGTACTACATGCCACGAAATATGACACAATCTCGTAAATGGCACACAAACACACATACACATGGATACAAATACAAATACAAATGAACAGACAAAAAAGCAACGCACGCAACACGAAAGTTGTAAATGCAAAATGCAAAAGCAGCTGTCACAAAAGGTGTATGCACACACACACACACACACACACATGCATATCCACATGCAACCGCGACACACAGATTGAATAGCTATATGTGTGTGTGTGTGTGTGTGTGTGTGCGTTGGCGTCTGCGGGTGTTTGGTGCAAAATGTTGAAAATCAAAACCAGAAATTTTAACGAATGTTGACAATTACGAAAAATTTGAGTTTTTATTCATCTTCTTCTTCTTCTGAACAGTTGCCTGAATTGCGTTCACACACACACACACACACACATTTGTTCGTTCGTTGGTTCATTCGTTGATTTTGTTCGTTCGCTGTTTCGTTCGTTAGTTCGCACGCTGACACCCAACATAGCTGCGGCTGACAGAGTTTTTGGCTTATGGCAGAGGGGCAGCGAAGAGCAACGTGTGTGTGTGTGTGTGTGTGTGTGTAAGTGGTTCAATGTTTGTTAGTACTTGTAAAGAGAGTTTGAGCGCTTGTAACTGTGCATGTAACGGTATTTTTTTGGGCTGTGGCTCAAAAAGAAGAGAGTGACGAGCAATGAAAACAAAAAAAAGAAAACCTTTTTCAAAAAAAAATAACTAAAAAAAAAATATAGTATATATTAATGCGTAAAAAAACCAAGGCACAAGTAAAATCAAACAAAATGCATAAAAATAAAAATGGCTTTCATTGAAGTCATAATAATAACTTCAATGCAATTTTTTGTTGTTTTTTTTTTTTTTTTGTATTTATTTATTTTTTTTTTTTTTTATTAAGTAAACATCATTTAAAAGTAAATAAAAACAAAAATTTTGTGGTTCGGCTTGTGCTGCGCGCTACTCACGCCTTCATCAACATTTGCCATACAGGAAAAAAATTATTACACGCGGCTTTTTGAAAAGCAACTCACATTGATGCTCTCAGCAAGAGCAACCACAACAACAACAACAACAAGAAAAAGGGTGGCACACTTGGCAGCCAAAGCGCAAGCTCCAACTCTCCAGCGACAAAGCAACAAAACTGAGAGCACAGTGATGCTGGCAGCGCTGATGATGCTGTCGTCGATGCCGCTATGAAACAGAGAAAGGCAGAGAGACAGAGAGAGAAAGAGATGAAGAAAGAACGAGAGATCATAGAAAGAGTGGGTGCGACATTACAAATAGACAAAGCAAAGCTTTTGCTGCCGCTGCTGCTGCTCGGCTCTGCTGTCGTTGTCGCTGGCAAATAGGCAACTCTACACACGCGACGACAACAACGACGACAGTCCAGGCCGAACAGAGCAGAGCAGAGCAAAGCAAAGCGACTGTGCCTGAGTTGAGCTACATGTGCGCAACAAAAACAATGCCAGCATCAGTACGTGTTTTGTGATTTTGTACGCAGGACACTCATAGGAGAGCTGACACTGATAGAGGGCCCAACGTGCGTCAGGTAATATAGAAAACGGCGTGAGGCGTGCATGTGCAAAGTGTTTACAAAAAAAAAAAATAAAAAATTAAATACAAAAATATATTTAAATAAATTAATATATTTTTCAAATTATTTAAATACAACAAAAAAAAAAATAATAATAGTTGTGTTGTGCAAAGGAAAATCAAAAATTATCGTTTTAAGAAACAAACCTCCATTGAAGAAAATTCAAAACAACAACAAAATAAACGCTATCAACAAGAACAACAACAACAATAGTTAACAGCTGCGCAAAGCACGCCCAACCCCCGCGCTCAGCACTCCGGCACAGAATTTTGCCGCCTCAAGAAGAGTTCTGTCAAAAGACGAAAGCTTTGCTGCAGCAGCAGCTGTCAAACAACGACGCTAACAGCGACGCCAGCAGCGACTGCGACGCAGGCGAGTGTAGACTTTTATATGCTTTTTTAGTACATTTATGTACTAAAAACAGAAACTACGTCACAGGCAACAACAACAAAAAAAATAATATTAAGAAGAGCAAATTTTACGCGCGCTCAATGTGACGTAAACACACACACACACGCAGGCAAAGAGCGAAGGTAAACAAAAACCTGTATGCGTGTTTGTGTAAATAAAACACCGGCATCAACACACACAGACAAATAAAAATATAGGCAGGCAGGAAAGCAGGCTGGCACGCAAGGCAGGACATCAAGGACAATACGCCGCAATTGCAATCATCTTCATCAGCAGCAGCAGCGACGGCGGCAGTGCACTTCTGCCTTTAGACGTTGATTTATAAATAGTCAACGCATTGCATTTTTTTGCGTCACGCGTGACGTCATATGTAAGTGTAAGCCAACCATTATAGAAGCATCTGATTGCAACGCTTGCATAAAAAGCTGTTGCCAAACGCCTTCGCCATGCGGCGTCTTCTATCGCGTATCACATTTGCGAGCGCCATTTGGGAGCAATGTAAGTTGCTTTGCTTTCTGCTCGCCTTTTTGCTATTCTTCGACACCGTGCAAGCGAATCCGGACGCAAAGCGTCTGTATGATGATCTGCTGAGCAATTACAATCGCTTGATACGACCTGTGAGCAATAACACGGACACGGTGCTCGTCAAGCTTGGCCTACGCTTGTCACAGTTAATCGATTTGGTAAGTTCTAAGCCTTTGAACAAAAAGTTGCTCATTAATAAATTAATTAAATCAATTAAACAATTACAAATTTTTTTGGAACACGTTCGGCCATTTTGTAATTTCATTTTTTAACTTTTTTGCGCATTCTTACATTCTACGTACTTTCCGTGTTACTTTCATTCTTTCGTAATTTTCTAACGTCAGTTTTTAATTAAGCGCTTCAATGAACCTCTTGAAATTTTCGCTTCATTTTGTTTTATATTTCATCAACAAAAAGTTGAGACAAACTTATTGACTGGCGTTGTCGACGAAAGGCCGCGTTCGCAGGACAGTTTGTCGCGCCATTTGTCGACTTCCTTCTGGTTGCAGGAAATGTACGTAATATCCCAAAAATAACCCAAAAGCCGCCGTTGCCCGCCTCGCGGACAAAGCGTACATGACCAACTGTGACTTTATGCCGCAGAAAACTTTCTTTACAAAACTTTTTGACATAAATTAAAAAAGTAAAAACAATAAAAAAAATTGTGCTTATATAAAAAAAAAATTTTTGAAGAAAAGGCGAACCAAAAATTTAAAACAAATAAATTGAAAAACATTCAAGAGAAGCTGCCGAGTTCATTACACAAGCAGACTTGTTCTTAAAATTCGCGGTCGCTGATTCACCAGCAATTAGTTAAAAAAATTAAAGCATACTTCTGTGGGCGTTTTTAAAGACATCCCTACACATATAAAGCAAATCGCTGTAAAACATTTGTTCTTGGCTGAAATCCACTAACGTTGGCTTAAAAGGTAATAAAACAAATAAAATCCTTGCCAAGTGTTGAAAGCAAAAAACGAGAAAAAAGCTCAGAAATTGTATATCGTACAGCGTACAACGTCTGAGCATCTGCACTGCCCTCTAGCCTCTTAGCGTTAAGCATACAGAAGAAATGCAATTTCGTGCAACCAAAAAGGAAATCCTACGTGATTCATGAGTTTAAAAATGAGCATAAAAACGTGTTTTTCATTGTGTTTGGTTAATTGAGTGGCAAAAAAAATTAAATAAATGGCTTGCGCATGACATACGAAGCACAAAGTAATGAGAATCTAAGTATTTATATATGCCACTTGTCTTTCAAATAGAATCTCAAGGATCAAATTCTTACTACAAACGTTTGGCTTGAACACGAATGGCAAGATCACAAATTCAAATGGGATCCTTCGGAATATGGCGGCGTTACGGAACTTTATGTGCCATCCGAACATATCTGGTTGCCCGACATTGTGCTATACAACAAGTGAGTGACAATTAAAAGACTTATCCCCAGTATTCTGGCAACTCTGAAAAATAATAGAGTGCATTTAATAGGTTTGTTAATAAAAAAATAAAAAGATAACTTAATTCGTAATGTAATGTTGAACTACGATTACTAAAAACGATGGAAATTGGCAATCAAAGTAGAGAAAATTAAAATAACCAAAAGAGCAGCTATTTCAAAAAGCTATTTACTAATAGAAGCATCATGCAAATGTCACGGTGTTAAAATCATATGTTCCTATTAACAGAATAGAGGTATTAATGAGCTCAATATTTTTTTAACTTCACTCAATAGCGCCGATGGTGAGTATGTTGTCACAACAATGACCAAAGCCATTCTTCACTACACGGGCAAAGTTGTTTGGACACCGCCGGCTATCTTCAAGTCATCATGCGAAATTGATGTGCGTTATTTTCCGTTCGATCAACAGACATGCTTCATGAAGTTCGGTTCATGGACCTACGACGGCGATCAGGTAAGTCTTCGTTTTGCATTTGTATGCATACACAAAGAAACATGCACATGTACTGTGCTGATTTAATAAGCTATAATGCAAAGTCATCTTCGACGATTTTCTGAGGCGTTGCTCACTTAATCAAGCGCACGCTGCAACGGAGATTAAAACGTGCGAAGCTGTAAAAATGTAATTGAAACTTGAGTTAACAAAGCGCATGTGTATGTGTGAGGGAGTGTGACGTTGTGCTTGTGTGCGTGATGCAATCATAAAAATGCACGGTCATAAATTAAAGTTCCTAGCTCCTTGTCATTTCCGTTGCCGATGTCAACGCTAACAAACAAGCGCCGAAATGTGCAGAGCTTGACTGCAAGTGTCATCACATTTAAATTCGCTACATTTTTGCACATTTACGACTGCACTTGAGTGCATTAAATTCTATTGGTGAGAATGACAAAGGCGATGATGATGACGACACAGACGATGACTACGACTATGACTATGACTATGAAAAAGACAACGTTAAAGATAAAGATATAGATAAAGATGACGACATAGAACATGAAACGCGCATTCGCCTTTTTCAATTCAAGTAAAGTCAACGCAACTTGACTCTGTTCTGTTCGGTTCAAGTGCAGCAAGTCACGCCTCGTAGCACAACTCAACACGACTTGACTCGCTTCGCCACTCGTTCAAGTGTTTTTTTTTTTTTGTATTATGGCATTAAAATATCAGCTCGACGTGTTAAATGCTTTTAACGATGCTCACACAACTTTTGCTGCTGTTGCTGTGAGTTTCATCATTATTATCTTCTTCTTATGTATTTCTACACCTTCTGCTGTATGGCTGATAATCACAGATCGACTTGAAGCACATAAACCAAAAGAACGACAAAGATAATAAAGTAGAGGTTGGCATTGATTTACGTGAATATTATCCCAGCGTTGAGTGGGACATTCTAGGTGTGCCAGCCGAGCGACATGAAAAATATTATCCTTGCTGTGCTGAGCCGTATCCAGGTAAGTGCGCAATGCAGTGCAAAAGAACGTCATTGAAAGATTTGCATGTCAACATTGTTGTTTTTTTTTCTCTTTTTCTTTTTTCTTTTTTACTCAAGATATCTTCTTCAATATAACGCTGCGTCGCAAAACGCTCTTCTACACCGTAAATTTGATCATACCATGCGTCGGCATTTCATACCTTTCCGTGCTTGTCTTCTATCTGCCCGCCGATTCGGGCGAGAAGATTGCGCTCTGCATTAGTATTTTGCTATCGCAGACTATGTTCTTTTTACTTATCTCGGAAATTATACCATCAACGTCTTTGGCTCTGCCATTGCTTGGCAAATATCTGCTCTTCACTATGTTGCTTGTTGGCTTGAGCGTTGTCATAACGATCATAATATTGAATATACATTATCGCAAGCCGAGCACACATAAAATGGCGCCTTGGGTGCGCGCTTTCTTTATCAAACGTTTGCCAAAATTGCTGCTGATGCGTGTGCCAAAGGACTTGCTGCGTGATTTGGCGGCCAATAAAATAAATTATGGCATCAAATTTAGCAAGACAAAGTTCGGTCAGGCGCTCATGGATGAAATGCAAATGAATTCGGGCGGCTCCAGTCCGGATTCCATACGACGTATGCAGGGCCGCGTCGGTGTGGGCGGCTGCAATGGCTTGCATGCCACAACCGCAACGAACAGGTAAGTCACACACACACACACACACACACACACACACACACACACACAGAGACACAAAATCATGGTTACACACAGCATGCATAAAATATTCATTTTTGGTTTTTGTCATTTCTCAATCATTTTCTAAAATAGATTCAGCGGCTTGGTTGGCGCTCTGGGTGGCGGCCTCAGCACACTGAGCGGCTACAATGGCTTACCATCGGTGCTGTCCGGTCTCGATGATTCGCTTAGCGATGTCGCTGCCCGCAAAAAATATCCCTTCGAGCTGGAAAAGGCAATACATAATGTCATGTTCATACAGCATCACATGCAGCGTCAGGACGAGTTCAATGCGGTGAGTGTTTCTGAATGTTTCTGTTATGTTTGCCTTACGTTGCGTTGCTACCGTCATCTATGCTGTACTCTGCTGAGTTGCTGCGCTGATTGAAATTTTAATTGGAATTGCTGTAACTCGTTGTTTATAAGCAGCAAGCACATATTCTTTGCCTCGGCAGCTAACAAAACGTTGAGTAACCAAAGTGGCTACTTTGAGTCCTTGTATGTACATATATATGCTGGCACATCCTTGCGCTGTTGCGGCCACTAAGCGCAGAAAACCACAAAAATCGCTTTATTCGCTCGCTGCCCGTTGCTTTTTCTGTAATTTTAACATGGTTACTGACAAGCACACATACATACATTCGAAAGGGCTGAGTGACCAGCAGACAGGATGCTCAATCAAAAGGATAATATCATTGAAGCAAAGAACTTATTTAAGCTTTTCATATTTGTTTGTATGTGTTTTTTGTTTCTTTCTTTTAAACCCGGTAAATCCACTTTTAATTGCTTTTGTGCAATTGACTGGCAATTGCCTCTTACTCTCTGCTCTATCGCACTTGCTGTTGGTCTTGGTCTTTGTCATTAATTTGTTCTCTTTGCTCTTATCTGTGCGCTTATCCTGACGCTGTTAACGCTTCTTTGCTTCTTGCCGAAGCGTTCATCAACAAAATTTCAGACCAACCCGCGGCATTTTTATTTTTTATTTACTTTATTTCTTGGCTGCCTTTGAGCGTTGAGCTGATTTTGTTTTTGTTTTTACTGTTTTTTTTTTTTCTTCATTTAATGCGGGCTACGCTCATATCGTTTAAAGTGTGTTTTTTGATTGATAACTGACACTCAAATACACTCCGACTGACGCGACTAACGACTGAGAGCGTACGAAATCAACTGCCCGTGCTCAAGCCACACCCGCAGCTCGTGCTGAATATGTGTCAGCTTTGTTGGTCGAAAGTAGATTAAGCCAAGCTAAGTATAAAAAAAAAACCAATTTAAAGCATTTGCTTTCAGTCTAATTGACTTGAGCTTAAAAACATCAGACTTTTTCCCTCGCTAATTTGACACTGTAAAACAAAATAGAGCAATAAGAACCAACAAATACAATAAGTCATCATGAGCCTTGAAGTACTTTATCATACTTAATTTGTACATAACAAATTTAAAATGTATTTTGGGAACTTTACAGATTATTATATTATTATTTTTAATATTTCTCTACAGGAAGATCAAGATTGGGGCTTTGTTGCCATGGTGCTGGATCGTCTATTTCTCTGGATGTTCATGATTGCCTCACTTGTCGGCACTTTTATGATACTCTGCGAGGCGCCATCGCTCTATGATGACACAAAGCCAATCGATGTCGAATTATCCGTCATCGCACAACAACTATACAATCTCACAGAGAAAAAATCTTAAACGACAAAACAATAAAGTAGAAAAAAAGAGTGGATTAATATCCACTCACACATACACAAACGCTGCGTCGATGAAGTTGTAGCAAATGTTAACAATTATAACCAATCAGTGTTTAATGATAAGCAACACTCAGCTGCTGCTCAAAAGTATGCAGCAATAAATTCTTAGCTCTTAGTACTTAAGCACTCAAATTCATTGTGAGCAAAATTTATGCTATTTAAATAAACAATAAAATGCGAAAAAATAAACATAAAACAAAAACAAAGTTGTACATTTTATGGTTGAGATCGAAACGCTTTGGCGGATTTATTAAATATGCTGAGACTGTTATTGAGCTTGTGCACTGAAACAAAACATAGATGATGGAGAGCAAAGGACGATGTCGTCTCTCAAGCAAAGCTGGGCACAGATTGCTGCTTGCATTATTATGAAGCCACTTTGAATACTTTTTAGTGCAGCTGGTATTTCAAGCACATTTTGCTTGCTTTGCAGTTAAGAGATTTTTCAGTTGCTTTACATGCATTGGGGCGAAAAATAATTTCCAAAGGAAGAAGCAAAGAAAAATGTTTTGTAGTAGAAAATATTTTGTCGGCATTTCGTAAGTATTTTTTGCCTGGTCCACTGACTAATACATAACTCACAACGCACACACATGTTTGCCAACTGACACACACACACACCAGCTTCTCAAGAACACTTTGCGTTTTTGCATTCTTGTGTGCATTGCTTGGCTTGTTCTATTTTATTCTATTTTATTTTATGTTTTTTATTAATGTTCAAGCACATGCTAAGAAATGCTTAAAAGATGTTGCCAACACTGCTGTAATGCAGGCATACATGCATGCCTGAGCGCGTCTATTATTTGATAACTGAAAATTAACCTTTTGAAAAACTTCAAGTGCAAAGTAACGAAGCAACAAAACATCAACATAAAAAAAAAAAAAATAAAATGCAAATGAAAACGATAAAGGATGCGGAAATGCAATAACAATATACCATAGAATTTTCGCCGCCAGTCAACGGTTTTGTTAACGAAACGAACTTTTTTTTTATGTTCATGTGTGTTTATACAATATTGTAAGCAAAAAATATTGTATTTTCATTCTTTCTTTGCTTCCACTCATTAAACACGTTACACATTACAAAAGAAGAAGTAGAAAATTTTTGTATAGAAAATTTGTACAAAGAAATCAACATACATATATGCAAAGAAGAAGCAGAAGAAAAGTGGAAAAGAAAATTTGCAATCAAAAAATTTCACATATTCGTTGACAGAAGCAGTGAAGGGCAGAGAGCAAGCGAGCTACGTTGGTATTTTTTGGCATAAAACTATTTTTGTACAAATGTTACAATTTTGAATGTCATTCAAATTGATGTGCGCAACCGTAACGCAGCGAAATAACCGCCCGCCCATCAAGACAGTTCAACTGACAACAGAAGAAAGATGCTAG
Organism: Phortica okadai; assembly: GCA_034638295.1. NCBI lineage: Eukaryota > Metazoa > Arthropoda > Insecta > Diptera > Drosophilidae > Phortica > Phortica okadai. The sequence continues at coordinate 45,220,881 of CM067849.1, read as the reverse complement.
TCCCTTAAAAGCTTGCAAAAATTCCGACATCAATGTCACTATTTTCGTTGCAATTTCTTATGCCAAAGAAAATGGCATAGAAAAATGCCAAAAAAAATAAAAAAAACTATAGGACACCGTGTGGTAAGCATGAAAAGGGGTTTGTTGCAAGAGACAGCGTAGCAAAATTGCGAGTTCAACAAGTTTCATCGTGCATGGAACCTTCACAACCAACGATATTTTATTTCAGCAACAACAATCAGTCACTCATTCACTTATTCACCGACACACACAAACACACACATACATGTTCTTACATTACTATAAGAGTGTAGCATTGCTGTCATGCCATTCGATTGCTCATGACAAACTGACAAGTTCAATATTCGTCTTGTAAGTTGCTGCTGCCGCTGCTCGACTGTGTCTTTTGCTTTAGCATATGTTACCGCAGTTTACCCATTCCTTTGTTGCCCTTTGTCCTCGACTGTGCCTGCTGATGCTACTGACGCGGCTGCTGATGCCTCATACATCGCTTGTTTTTGCTTTTCACGCTTCAGCGAAATTCATGTTCAACTTCAATTTAAATTCATATTATTTTTACAATACACACACACACAAACACACAAATAAATAAATGTAACGCACATTCATTGATTCGAGCACGATTTATAATTCATTGCATACGCTTTGGCGTACAACATCAGTTCAATACAGTTCAGTAAAATTCGACTCAATGCGATTCAATTCGTTTCGGTTCAATTCAGTCATCAGTTGTATTTTCTTGATGCCATCACTTTTGTTTATTTGACAAACTCAATTCGTTTGTAAATAAAGTTTACTCTTCCTCTTTTTCAATTTTTTTTTTTTTTTTTTTTTTTTGTTGCAAATGTTACATTTTATATGTAATGCATGTGCATTAAATTTGTGCATATTTACTTTTAATTAAATTTGTTGCATTTTTTCATATTACACGCCTAAAAGCATGCAATGCATTATTTGCTATTGCGTTTTTTCAAAATCATTGACATTTTTTTTAAAGTGATAATTCATAAAAAAGTCATAACAAATTAAAGGCAAAGGCGACTTAAAAAAAAGACAAAAACAGCAAAAAGCTTTCAAGCTGTCAACACGTTTTTATGCATTTTTATTGTTGTTTTTTTATTTTATTTGATTATATGTAATTTTTTACTTTTTTTTTTGTTTTTGTTCAAGGCTTGCCATGCAAGTGTTAAACTCAACGACGCTCATTGCCAGTTAATGCAACCAAAGTGACAAAACCAACGCTTGAGCGTGTCACTTGTCCAATTTTATCGCAAAAACAATTTGTCAGCGCACAAAATTTTTCAGCGATTAATAAATGTCACAACGGCGACAAAGACAAGTAAAAAAAAAAAAGAAGAAGAAGAAGAAAGCACACCGCCAGCCAAGATAAGTCTGTTGTAAGTAGTTTGGTTTGAAGAAAATTCTTGGCAACAACAAATGATGAATAGCACAAAAATCAACTGCACAGTTGATCAACTGCTGATGTTGTCGGCTTGATTACATTTATTTATGAATATTAAAATATTGCATATATGTATGTATATTTTTGTTTTTTGCATATTCTGTCATAAAGTTGCTCATAGACCACAAAACTTTCAACGCACAGATCACATCCAATTAGCATATTAAATTAAATAAATATTAAAACAACTAGCAAACACACACTCACACACACATACATATATATACTTAACAAACAGCCGCTGGGCACATGCATAAATGTCTCTATGGATTGCTTGCTTGCGGCAGCTTTTTGAAGCACAACTTGAAATACTTGACAAAAGGACGACAACAACTACAACGTAGCAGAGCATCGACATCGACATCGGCATGTCCTTTATGTGCGCTACGCTGCGCTCAATGCTCAACTATTGCGTTGTTATTGCCTTCGCTTCTGTTCTCTTCGTTTGCTGGTCATAATTTATTCCACTCATCTTAATAATTTGCCTACCATACAATGTATAAACTTACAACATCCACACACACACACACACACGCACGCACACATACATGTATGTACACGCACATAAAGTATTTTAAACATTTACTTAGCAACCAAAAAGCTTTTTAGTCCTCGTCTTGCACACCGACGCCTCTGTTCAATGCTTTGCCACAAACACGCTGAAGTCTATTAAGCTACGTAGAGGTTCTTGTTTGTTCTTTTCATTTTTCGTTTTTGGGCGTTGCTGCGGCATCTCAACGTACTGCAACATTTCTCTGCTCGTATCGTGTACAAGGCAAAGAAAATGAGCAGAGGAAAACCAAAGTAAAACCAAACAGGAAGACGGCCTGCGGCTTAATCGTCGTCAAAGTCCTTTTCTTACCTGCACACACACACACGCACACATACACAGTAGCAGTAGTTGTAATATTATCCTCATCAGGTTCGTCATCGTTGTTGCTATCGACTTCATCATCAGAGGAGGAGCAGGAACTGAAACAACTAAACTTGTCACATGACTTTGGCCATGTTTGTTTTAATGCCAATGTACTGCAGTAGTTTTAATATACGACCATGTTTCTATGTCAATGTATGTAAGTGTGTGTGTGTGTGTGTGTGTGTGTATGCAACGTCTTTGTTAGATCAACTGTCTTCTCTGTATTTGTGAGCGTGTGCGTGTGTGTTCCCTTGAAACTTTTAACAGTATTTCCGTGTGTTAGTTTACTTTAACGCTCTAAGCAAATTTATTTTGGGTTTTCTTTTATTTGCATACCCTACTATAAGGTAGATCAATTTTGTCATGAAGTTCACAAAGCGCAAAAATAAAGCATCTCTAGAATTGTTATTGTTTTAAAGGCTCCTTATGAGGAGAACCCCAAAAGTTACAAAATAGTTAACAGAATACTTCATATATGACTTAAATATCAATGAAAAAAGAAATATTCTTAAAAACTGAAAGTTCTGGACTTTTAAAAATTAGATAAACACCTATGTAACACGTGGCCGCAGCCCACATACAGCTTTCTAACATTTTGAATCGTCCAAGGCGGACGTTTCTTTATTGAAATCATATTTCTTAAACTATCGCTGACTTTATAGGACTGCAGCGCATTAATTCTCAACTTCCATTGATTGTTTTAATCGTATGTCTATCATATTCTATTCCATTACCTAAGTTAACAACAAATTAATATTTTGGTAGCGTATAAAAATATCGACAAAGCCAAAGAAAGTACTTTCTTCTTGGTTTCATTTCATTTTTTACTTTTAATTTTGCTACCCAACTTGGCTTCCACTTGTACACACATTTACAAGCATCATACAATCACAACACACACACACACACATATATATATATACACAGCGCAATGAACATTATTCATTTATGTCGGACATCACTTGGAAATTGACTTATGTGGTGCACACACGTTGAAGGCAAGCAAGACACTCAGTCAGCCAGGCAGACAGGACATGCACAAGTGTGCCGGACAGCCAGAAATGAGAAAATATGCATTTAAAATCATATGATCTGCGGTTAAGTGCCTCATTGTAACATTATTAGAATGAGTCCTGGAGGCAGCAGCAGCAGCAGAAGGCAGCAAATGATGAAGTGCTGCTATGGCTGCCCCTTCGCCGCTTCTGTTGGCTTACAACAAACTTGAAGTTGAAGTCAAAGCAACAATACAACAACGCTAACGCTTACATTACACTTTTCCAATAGCTGCAGGTGTGATTTAAAAGTTGTATTATAGACACACACACAAATACATGAAGTCTTTCATATGCAACGCTTGCAGGATTACAATGCCCAACTGAACTTAGCAAAGCTAAGAAGCAATGCCCGCATCCTTAGCAAACTGTGCTTGCTTGCCTGCCACACTAGCGAAATCCAATTAACTTCGGCAGCGCAGCACTTAAGTCACGGCAGCTTGAACTTCAGCAGACGAAGAAGTTGCGCACCAGCGCACAAGTAAGAAGGTCGAATAAACCATTGTGGCTGCAATTTTTCCAACTGAACGCAAACATTATAAACATATTACAAAAATTTGCATATTTCACAAGCCAGTCAACTCAACTCGACTCAACGCAACGCAACGCAATGCAATTCAACTCGATTCAATGCACTTACCTTGCCATTGCAAGAGCATGACTTAAGTCCAAAACGCTCAAGTGAAAGGGTGAAAGTTCAAGAGTAAAAGTTGGCAAACAGTGCGATTGAGGGAGCAACACAAATAATATTAAATTAATAAAGCCTTCGAAAATTTCCACCATGAAGGTTTCAAAAGGAAAAAGAAAACGTTGCCTGCAAATAGACGCAGTCTTTAAATTACTTTAATATTTTGCATAATTATAATGCGCTTTTTCGTGCTTTCAGTTTCATACAAAAATGTCTTTAGTTGTCGAAAATTGTATGAAGTGGCAATAGGCGTGCCGCCGCCCACTCTTGCAAACTGGGTCATGTTGAACTTTTGTGGACAAGGCACAAAGCAGCAAGAAAAAACGCAGCCCATGCTGTATGCACAAAGGCCGAGTTAGGGTTTTGTTTGCTGTTGCTGTTTGCTCCTTTGTACTTTTTTCTTAGTTTATATATATTTTTTTGTTTTGTTTGTGTTTTGTAAGCTTGGCTTAGTGTTGGTCACAGCTTGGCCAAACTGATGTCGATCTGACGGCTCACTTTGAATGGATATGCTGCGCTGCGGTTGGCAACGCGCATTGTGCCACGCAGGAAATCAAATAACCTAAAATCATCCTTGAACGCTTTCAATAGCATTCATCACTGAGTGCTTCACTGACTTACTCAGCCATTGAGTGAGTGACTGACTGACTGACTGAGTGAGTGAGTGACAGTCTGACGGATGGTCTGACTGATTGAAGGCCTCGCAGTGGGCTATGAACGAAAATAGTTATTTTTGCGGTCGCCAAAAAACGACGTTGCTTGCCATTGCATGATGCGCTCAAGCGGCAACCAAAACCTGAACCGCAACACTTGCGCCACAAGCACAATCCCAAGCTCCGAGTGGGCGGCAGGCAGTGTGGGTGGCGGTGGGCGTGGACGGTGTCATAGTTTGGCTGAATGAAGTTTCTCATGCATTGCAACAATATTAAGTGGTAATTTTCATTTATAATGAGCTGCGGTAAGTAATTCAACGCCGCCTTTGCAAATGCGTCACGTCACGTCTTTTGTGGCATATGTATTATGCAACAAATCGTAAAACAATTGGCCTGATTAAAATGTCCTTCATGGTGTATGCAATCAGGCTAATTAAATGCACATAATGAATGCTTCAATGAAACCTTTGATGATGTTGATGAACAACAACAACAACAACATTAAGCGTGCGAACTGTCGAGATTATTAATAAGCCCTCAAGCGATGCTTAAAAGCTATGATGACAAAAACGTAAAGCACAAAAATGTCCTTGTTGTTTGCTAACAAATAAAATTATATTGAAATGAAGGAGAGAAAAAGAAAATAAAATAAAATTTAATTTATTGCTTTGTCGTCAGCAAACGCCCGCACTTTGCACACTAACACACACTAACACAACGCACACGTCGCACCCGCTTGTGGTTGCCGAGTATTAATACAATGCATACTTTCGGGCTTTTGCTGCTTTTGTTTTGGTGATTTCTTCGTTCGTTCGTTCATTCGTTCGTTCACAAGTTTCGTTTGGCAACGCACGAAGCATGAAATTATGCCTTCCTGTCTTACTGCATACAGACAAAACAATTTAACACTCAGACGACTGCATTGTGCGAACAATCAGTGCCCTCCCCCCCACAACCGGTGTCCTCAATGACATGCTTAGAGCATTGTCTTCATCTTTTGCATTGTCCTGCATTGTCATTGTGCATCATTTGTATGCATTTGTTTGCCATTTTTAAAGCTTTAAACGAATAATGCATTAAAATTTAACGAACGCTTAAAATTGATAAGCCAACGCATTGCCGCCATTACGCTTAACAACATCTCAACAATGATGTGCGTTTATGTTTGTCGACTTTTAGGTGATTAAAAACTCATTAGAAGAACTTCAAGTGAAAGATGTTGCAACGCAGGTGCACATAAATAAACCTCAACTCAATTACATGACATTAATGCACTATCAACCATGGCCCCACCTCTCTATAGTGTGACTTTCAAGTGCACATTTGTTTCACTTAATTGCCAGTGCTTTCAACAACAAATGTTGTTAATTATCAACCAAAAAAAAAATAGAAATTATAATTACCAAAAAACAAGCCACACTTCAAGCACTCAAATTTGCTTAATTTACTGATCAAGCTATAAATAATAAAATGTAAAAAAATTGCGTAATAAAAACAAAACGCTTCAAATTTTACGTCACAACTGGCGCACAACAACAACAACAAAAATGATGCTGGAAATTATGTATTATGTTATGAAATAATAATTCACAGCTTAGTGCGGTTCAGTTGAGTTCAGTAAGTGTTGAGTTTTGTTGTAGTTTTTTTATGTGTTTTTAGTTTTGCGTATGAAAATAAAATTTTGTTGTTTTTTTTTTTTTTTTTGTTGGTATATACAATTTCTGCTGAGCAAATTTGGTTTAGCATAGGTTTTTTTTTATAATGTTTTTTTATAGTCGTTTCACGCTCTAATGATTCTAATTAACTTTTATTACAGTTTATTGTTGCTGCTGTTGTTGTTGTTGTTTTTGCGTAGATGGCAACGGTTTTCATTTTTTAATTATGCTTTAAGTGTCATGATTTTTAATTGTAAATTATGACCATGGTAATATAATGTATAACAACAACAACAACAATAACAATAACCACAAATGCGACACAAACAGTAAGCAAAGCCAAGCAAAGTAAAACGAGCGCAACTAAAGCGGAAATGGTCTTTTTTCAAAAAAATAAAAAAAATATGTTGCATACTTTGCTGCGCCACTGACTACCGACACCAAAATTCTCTCAACGCAGTAATTACACGCAAGAGTGCTCATTATGATTACCGCTATGAAAGTGTTGAAAACTTTAAGCTCAAATAACAGCAATAACAACAACAACAAAAGTAAGTGCAAAGAATGCGCCGTGAAATTGTTTAAGCGATTTTTTTACACATACATTTTTATCGTCAACATCAACATCATCACCATCATTGTTGTCAACGTCTGACGTCTTCATCGTCGTTGTTGTAATTGTTGTTTTGCCAAATAGTTTTGTTAGTTTCACGCAAAATTTGACAAAATCACGTCGACAATGCAAAAACAACAACATGACAACAACTTAAAAAAAAAGAAAAAAAAAAACAGTGAAGCTCAAAAGCCGTTAAGAAAAAACAAAAAATGTGCGAAAAAAGAAATAAGTACGAAACAAGTGTAAAAACAAGACAAACAAACAGCAAAAGCGACAAGTAGAAAATTACCGTAACGCTTAAGTGAAAGCGGGAAGGCAAACATACAAAGTCATGTGTGCGTGTGTGTGTGTGTGCATGCATCTTTGTGTGTATGTGTGTGAGTGTGTTACATGTTAGCAAAGTAAGTCGCTATGAAGTTTCCACTTTGGCACGCTGAAATTGCATATTTTGCAGCTTTATAGCTCATTACGCAGACACTTGATTGTCGCGCAAGTTGAGGGCGTGTGTGTGCGTGTGTATAGATTGTCGAAGGGACAAACATAGGCGAAAGCATAAAAGAGTAAAAGAAATGGATAGGTAAAGCATAGTAAGACATTCAAGTGTGCATGCGTGTGTGAGTGTGTGTGTGTATGTGTGAGCATTTTCACTGTCATTTGTGATTTTCATCATCAGCAGCATTGAATGCGCTTTAAGCGAGTGCCTTGTTTGCCAACCCGACAGCGAGACAGACAGCCAGACAGCCAGACAGCCAGACAGCCAAAGCGCTTAAGTGTTGTTATTACAACAACAACATACTACAAACAACACCAACACTAATGCAACTGCATACAAATTTTGTCATGTTGCTGTTAAATGTGCGTTGCGGTTGTTGTTCTTGTTGTTGTTCGTTGGTAGTTTTTTTTTTTACGGCTTCGCTTTGCTGACAACATTAAAAATCCATTTACCACGAATGCAGCTCATCATGCTTGCTACTAAAAACCACACTCACTGCCATGCCAAGCCACCTTTATGGCAACATCACCATGCCCCCCGCCAGACTGGATCAGACCAACATGCATTTAATAACCCGTTGAGTGTACTTGAATTGAGTTGCGAAAACAGTACTTTTAATGAAAAAAAAAAAACAAAAAAACCAACGGCAAAGAGAATTTTTTGCTATTTTAAATTTGTTCGACAAAAAAAAAACAAACATTTTTTTGCTTTGATTTTGATTTTGTGTAAGTGATTGCACCTTTTTTGGAAATATGGGATCGTGGTTTGGGTTACTTCATGTGCTTTAAACATGATAAAAAAATACAAGACAATAAGACTTATTACCGACGCCCCATGGTACATGAGGAACCTGACACTTGCGTTCCCGGCATACCCTCTGTTCTGAATGAAATCAATTTCCACCAATAGACACCGTTCTCATTCAAATTCCCTCACCAAATCATGAACCAAGACAACTTAATAAGAGACACCGATCTCCATCAAATAAAGTTACCTCTTAACTTTCAAAATTTTCCTCTAATAATTCTTTTAAGTAAAGGCAATATTTTTTAGCCTATGAGGTTGATTAATGTTCAAATTAAATTCATTAAAAGAAAAAAAATTGTTTGAATAAAAGAAAATTAATAGAAAAACAAAATTAAGTTGAGAGACATGAGGCAACTTCCTATTGAACATGAACAAACAAAGTGCAGAAGCAATTTACACAATGTCAGTTGATATGACACGCCCACTTTAGCGCTAATTTATGCCTTTACCCTACACAATTGATATTTGGCTGCTGCTGTTGGCGTTGTTGCTGTCGTTGCCGTTGATGTTGCTGCAGCTGCGGTTTCATTAGTTAAATGAGCATTTTCATTTCAGCATGTTATTCCTTGAGTGCTGGTGCTAAAACTGTCAACGCACATACAAGCATGCATGCATCGCTTATAAGTGCACGTGGGTGTGTATGTGTGTGTGTGTTTATGTATGAGTTGTGTTTGTACGTGCTTGCATTAAATTAAAATTGCAAAGCTTTACAAGCAATCTGAGCAAAATCCCTTATAGTTTTCAAATGTTTATGTGCGACAAATGACGATGGCAACGTAGCCAGCGATAGTTCTCGCTTAAATTGATATTGTTGTCAATTGGTATGCTTTGAAAAGCGATTGAAATAAAATAAAGAAAAAAAGACTCTTCTTAATTCAACACAATTCCTTTACAGTTGATTGCCAACGTGGGAATCGAATGAAAGTCGATGCAAAGCAACACGCATTGTCAGCTCTTTTTGCTAATTTAGCTTTGATGAAAGAAAAGTCACTCCCATAGCTATAACAGAGTTTAGCTTCCTGCTGATTAAAGCAATTAACATGCGTTTGAAATGCACACACATACACACACATGAAGAAACACACATACCCACATAAAGAAAGAGAAAGAGAGAAAGTGGGGAAGAGAAAAAGAGTCAATGCAAGTGTGCTAATTAGAAATTAAAACTAAGATTGGTTTGGATTTGATTCGATTTGTGTGCAAACAGAATTCGTAATGAAAACCAATTGGTTTTCACTTGAACAAGCAAGCAAAGACAAAGCAAAGCATAATATTAGCAAAAGATATGTCCTTTTACGGCAAAGTGCTTGATTAAACTAAATAATAACAAAAGTTGAGTATCAAATAGAATTTAATAATTAAAAAAAAAAAAACAAGCTTTCATTTCATTGTAAAATAACGAAAGTGAAAAGCGGAAGTCACGATCAGAACACAACGATGCAAAAAATAACTACTGAGTAGAGTAAAATTGAAGTCGAAATTTAAGCACGATGGAGAAAAAATTAGCTCGCAAACCTAAAACTACGATTCTGCTAAGACGATCAAGATTCTAAGAAGAAAGTGTTCAAAGGCGTATATTCTAAGGACAATATAATTGTAGAAATCTTAAACTAAAACTAATTGAATATAAACAGCAAATTTGAAAGATTTGGGATTGTAATCTATTACCCCGGGATTAGACCCGAAATTTAGTCGTGTGTAGCAATGAACTTAGTATACATTTTTTAATTAATGATTTAAAATTTTATTGGTCCCGAAAAATAAAAATGTTTCATAAAATAATGAAAAGCTTGCTGACTTATTGTTAACTAGAAATTTTTTTTTAATTATTCAAATCGATATTAAAAATTCGAAATTTCAAATATCCCGGAATTGGGTTTTTCGAAACTTTAAAAACACCGACATGCGGAGATTGATATTCCAAACAGATACGCCTTATAAATACTAATATTTTTTCGTCTGCAGTCAAAAATAGTTAAGTCATTAATTTCGAAATAAACAAGCAATAAAAAAACAAAGCAAACTAACACCAAATGCAGATCGAACAACCCATCGAAGTCGATAGTAAATTGGTTCTTTTGCACGATCGTCTATTAAAGCTCGTTTTAGCAAAAATTCAACAGCAAACGTTTTACTTAAATTGTTGGTACGTGTGCAACTTTATCCGTGGCCACCTTATTCGCTACCACTGCTGCATCTCGCCACAGAACCGGCCCGGCCAGGCCACACCCTTATGTGAGTTTTGTTGGCGCGCGCGAGAACATTTATTTGTGCAATAATTTCAGAAATATTTTTCAATTTATTTCAATTTTTGCGCTCTTAAGTTTTATTATTACGTGTATTTTTTTGCTTTTTGGTTAGCAGTACATGCGCCAGGACTATACAATGTAGCTCAGCATAGCATTGGACAATGCAAAGCTTTCGCTTACTTGGTTTAACAATTTACAGTTCACAACAAAATTTATGGCGCTGTGCCCTGCGAAAGGGTTCCAGACGACAACACAACGATGACGATGGCGACGACAAAGACAAAGGAAACATACTGAGTGCCGTTGGCCAAAAACGGTGAGCGGTGTGTAAGTCGTCGCCACGGCGATGATAAATTCTCTTCTATAACATTGCATATGAGTTTTTGGTGTGATTGCGGTTTTTTAATGCTGACAACTTCATTCACACGTTCTCTTTGTCTCTGTCTATGACGCTGCCTTACCCTCTCGCCACGCTGTCTCTTTGTGCAACCGTTGTGGCGTATGTGAAAGGTCTTAAGTCAAATCCTGCTTGACCAAGTCAAAAGATAACTCATAAGTTTGCACTTTTATATGAAATTTCATTTACACACGGATAAGTTGAAAGTTTTTTTCAACGAAATTCCATTTTTAACACCATGCTCCGTCTCTCTCTTTTATTGTCGCTTTCTCTTGAAAAAAAGCACACAAATGATTTCATTTATTATGCACTTTGGTACAAATTTTGTTACAAATTAAATGAACAAACTTACACTTCATTAAAATCAGTTGACACACAATTAAAAATGGCGTCAACACGAGTGCGACATTGCGCTGTAACAACAAATGACAAAAATATAAGAAGAAAAAAGCGAAAAGAAGAAGAAAATAATAATTTATAGTTGCAAATATTTTGAGTGTCAAGCAGGCGGAAACATTATAACGAGCAAGCAAAGTGAATGAAGGAATTTTAAATTGAATTTTCGTTTGGTATGAAAAGTTGAGTTAAAGCAAAAATGAACGAAAGAATGAAAGAATTGCATACTTCAAGGCTATGGCAGTATAAATGAGCGAATAAACAAATGAATAATACAATGAATGATAGACAGAGACAAAATCTGCAAATAAAAGTGACAAACTTTGTGTCGGAGCACACACACACTAATATACAATTGTAAATATGTACAAATACATTACGCTTGCAAGTTTGCAATACATAAATACATTACAAATTGTTATTGTCTTTTGTTGGCTTTGAAAATGATATCCTATGGACAGATAGTTCGGTTAGCGGAGACTCAGAGATAAAAGGAGAGAGAGAGAGAGAGAGAGCAATGACGAGCGGAGGCAGATTGAAAACCATGACAACGGACATAAACAAAGATAGAGATGAAGTAGCGACATAACTGTAAGTGCAAAATTACAAAAACAACAACAGCAACAAGAGTAGCAACAATAATAATTGCAACAATGAGCATACAAGCAAAGAACTTGATAAAATGTCGTATAAGAAACGAGAAGCAAGAACGGCAAGCAAGCAAACGAGAACAATGCAAGCAGAAGCAGAAAAAGGAAATCTCATTACAAATTACTGAATTAATTTCGACTTGAGTGAAGCAGCAGCAGCGGCAGCAGCAGCAGTTGAGGCAACAACAGTGAAGTTCTGCCACTTCATGAAAAGCATTTGGACAGCAAGCAATGAAAGGAGAGGTGAAAATGGAGCACTGAGACGACTGACTTGACGTCAGTGCAAAAAGTGTTGTTGTTGTTGTTGTTGCTGCTTGAATGAAATAATATGAACAAAGGAACGCGCAACTTGAGTTGCATTTGCGCCAGAAATGCAATTAAAAGGCGGGACATGTGAAAGTACAAGAGAGGCGGAACAGCGGCAAAATCAGCTGCTTCAAATCTGCGCAAACACCTTGAAATACAAGAAACGTAACAAAGCAAAAAATGAAAATAAAAAGGATTTAATTTAATAAGCAATACAAAAGAAACACGTTGAATGAAAAGCGAGACACGTGGCGCGCATGTAAGACAAGACAAGCCAAGACACGAAGGTGGCCAAAGCGAGGACTTTCGAATGGCGGCAGGTGTTTTTAAGTGCTAACAAAGCACTAATTTTGGCCCAAAGCGCCAAAGCCCAAGACAAGTGCTTATCCTTGCTTTGGCGCCTGATGAATTTTTCACCAAATCATTACGCCTCTACAGAACAAGAAGAAGACGAAGACGAAGAGAAAGCAAAAACGATTGAATGAAAATTAAATGAAATGACTTTGCGCAATTTAAATTGATTGTAAAACGCTTTGCCAACAGAGCAGCAATCATGCAAATTAAGTACCAAAACAGAACATTCAAAAAAAACATTTCAAGAAGCGTGCAAAAAATGAAGAGTTTGGCGTGCGTGGGCGTGAGCGTGAGCGACGGTTAATTGTTGCATGTGAATAGATTTGGCAAAACAAGTAAGGAAGAACAGACAGACAGACAGACAAAAAACGACTGCCCACGACGCAAAGTTTTCAAACGAAACGCGCTCAGTTGAGAAAGGTTGATGGCCAAAACAAAAAAAAACAAAAAAAACACCGAGTACAAAGAGTTGGCAGCTGTTTTCTGATTAATTGCCCAACTCAAAGCGCAAATTAAATTAGCCAATAAACGAATGACAAGGGCACAGGACATGGCGACGCGCACAAAGCAAGACGCATAACGCAAATTGTGTATGACAGCCAAGTGAGACAGACAACGACACTCAGTGACGGCTCAGACGCTTGGCGTGGTGGCGTTGGTTGTGGCACAGCCTCGCCATAAGAAGTTCAGAAGTTGAGACCGCGTAACCGAAAACAAGCGTAAAAATGCCAAGTTCGAAAATTTGTTTTCAGTTTGTTGGTTATTTTTTACTTTGCACTTTCGCTAAAGTTGCGTTCACTCTTTCAGGCAGTAACAACAACAACATGCTGGCCACGCCCACTGAAGCCAAAAACAAAAAAAAAAACAAAAAACAGAAGAACATTAAAACAAATGAAGCACTAATGGAAACTGTGCTCTATGTTCAATAATTGGCTTAATTTTTAATTGGCGCGAAATTAATGATGGCGAACATTGATGTGAGAACAGTGAATGATGATGGCGGTGGCGCTGGCGACGGAATGAATACATGAAGTCAAGCACGTGAAAAAGTCGAATTTGATAAATTGAAAAATGTTGTAGTTGTTGTTGTTCTCGTTGAGAAAGAACACATTGAAACGAACGCAAACAAAATGAGTTATTTTGAGTATTCGATGCAAGCAAAGGACTTCATATATATAAAGGAATTTTCTTAATTAGTAGCAAAGTCAATGCATAGCGTTTCAAGCACGACTCAACTCAACTGAATTGAACTCAACTTGACATTGATCACATTTCGACAAATGTTAGTTTAGCAACGGATTTGTGTGTATGTGTATGTGTGTGTGTGTTTCTTTAAAGCAATGAATGGCAAACAGCTGTTAAATTTAATTAAGCACAAGGCTGAGTAATCCTTTTTAACGACCGACAAACTCAATACAACACACACACGCACACACACAGCATACTTACACGCATGCAATCACCGTACACGTGTGCTTACAAATGTGAATCACTGTGTTGTGTGTGTAAGTGAAGATGTGTGAAAAAGTTTTGAAACAAATTCTAAGCAGAGCACCGAAAAACTTTTGCCAAGCTAAAAACACTTCGACATGCGCGGCATACTAAAAAAAAAAAGAAACTTTTCGCATAACGGTAAAGGTAACGGAAATACGTCAAATGTCGACAGGTGTGTAGTAGCGGGAACAAGTGAGTGAGCATGTGTGAGTGAGTTAGAGATAGAGAAAGAGTAAGGTATGAAAACAAGCATGCAGTTTTGACCGCTCTGCTGCTGTGACCGGCGTTGTTTGTTCTTGTTGTTGTTGTTGTTGCTTTTGGCTTGGCCCTATTGGGATTCGAAGTTGGCGTTAACAAGCAATGATAAAAGTTTTACGTATTCGCGCTAAGCAAAGCGGAAATTCATTTGGTTTTCACTCATGGCGACGTCAGCTTTCATCAAAGGTGAAAGTTATGCCACACACACACACATGGTATTAACTTTGTGTGTGTGTATGTGTGTGTGTGTGTGCTTAACACGCCCCCCACCACCCGTAATTAGAGTTGATGCGCAACGAAATGAATGCGCATTAAGAAAATGACTTTCGTTGAAAAAGTGTTTCTTCACGACGATTATTTCAAGGTGAAAGTGCTTTACGCAACACCCACACAACCATATTGCACACATACACAGACACACCACTCACTTGGCTTACTCACTCACACCTGCCGAAGGCTTATCATCATTATTAGTTTGTTGGGTTTTTCCGCTTACGCTAATCGTTTGCTTTATGTGCAAAAGTTTTTCAACAACAACACCACCAAACTTACAGCTAACTAAACCATGCCTAAGCATCGATCTATGCCTGTGCTATTTTCAATTCAATTTGTCTACTTTTTGGAGCTTCTTATCCTTATCTTAGCATCATGCTCTTTAAACCACTTTTGCCACAAAGTGTTATATGTCTTTTGGCTCGACACACACGCACACACACACACACACACAGAGAGTGTTAGCCGTACCAAAGTGCACAAATATATTTATAAAAATCTGTCGTAAGCGTTAAGCGAGCAATTTGCATAAGGATATGCTAAAGCAAACGAATGGCGGAAAGCGTTGCATACGCTCAGGCGTAAAATTTCAGAGCATTGTCGCGGCGGCGGCGGCGGCGGCTTGTAAAATGTAAAGAAACACTAAACTGCTTGAAATGCTTTATCAATTTGTATTAAGGACATCTTTGTGCTTTTCTTGTAAAAACAGTTTCATGTTGCAAATAAAACAACAACAAAAAAGCAACGACAAAAAGAAAGGATTCAACAATAAACACTTTGGCACTTTGTACTCTCGGCGGAATGCGCTGCTGCTGCTGCTGCTACTGCGACTGTTGAAGGCATTGCTGCGGCACAAAAACAAACAGAAAAGGAAACAAAAACAAAAGTGCAAATGAAGCTGCATGTAAATACATTTCGTTTAAGTGTTGCCACATTTACGCGAAATTGGTTTTTAATGTAAACGTTCGCCATTTTGTTTTGTTACACTTGGTTTCCGCTTGTCTTGTTTGGTCCTCTTTTTATACCCTACACATAGAGTGGACTTGGGTACATTAAGTTTATTGGAGAGCAAAAGTGTGTAACGGATAGAAGGAGAGGAGTAAGACCTTATTACGTATGATAATGATAAATCGATTCTGAACTGTCCGTTCATCTGTCCGTCCGTATTCAACAAAAGTTCTCGGAAACTATTAGAGCTTGTGATGCTCTGTGGCAGTACAAATTTGAACAGGTTTGTGAACGCCCAAAATACCAAATTTTTTGATCGATTTTCTTTATATATTCAATACCACATATGGACAATGGACAATGAAAGATCAATTTTTTTAGATTTCGGGCCTACCGTGTATGCAGTGTATAATATTATCGAGTATGTTCGACTATACCTTCCTTACTAGTCCTTTTTTTTTTGGTTTCACGTCCTTGTCTTGGACACAAGCAAGTGATTTGTTCTTGTTGCTATGAACGTCACTGCGCACGTTCCCCTTCAGCTGTAAGGCAATAAATCGTAAATTTAAATGTCATGTGTAAGCGCAGAAAAAAAAAGGAAAACCAAGAAACAAAAAAGCAAATGAAAATGTCTATCGTGTGCGCTGAGGGAGTTGCCAAGCGCGTTGCGAAAGGCGTAGAAAACATTAATATCAAAATGGTTAAAAATGAATCTACATTTCGTCATGTCACAAGACTGAAATTGAAAATGTTCAAATAACGAAGATGCCAAAAACAAAAAAAAAAAAAAAAAGGAATACAAAAAAATAGAAAAGCAAAAAGAAAAATAAGTTTGCGGAAAGGCATGTAGAAATATGTAAGCCTCGCTTCTGGCTTTAATAGAATTTTTGATGAACTTATGGTAAGTAAAGTCGTGTCCGCTTGCCAGGCAGCTTATGTCAGACGAAGACGTCGACAACGCACGCAAGATAACGCAAGACTTCTGGAGATACTCACACACAAACACATACGCACTTAGACCGACGCGCCATTAAACACTAAGACTTTGACTTATGCAACAGCAAAAAGCTTTCAAGCTAAAGGCTAAAACTGACTGCCTGTCTGAATGACTGACTGACTGACAGACTGACGAAATGTCGCACCACCGCAAAACGCACCAAGACTTGCTCGTAGTCAACATCATAGCCACAGTCGCAGTCGCAGTCACAGTCAGCGTCATTGTCAGAAGCGCTTATGAATGAGAGTGAAATAGCAGTTAATCGTAGCCACGTACGAGGACTATTAATAAAAGCGTCTTTAGGCTTCTTTGGCTTCTTTTGTGGACAACATCGTGTGTGCGATTTCGTTGCAAGTGTGACTGAAGGCACAAAGGCAAAAGCAACAACAAAAACAAGAGCATGAAAAAAGCCAAATGACAAACAACGCGCACAATCATTAATTTTACGCAGGCTGGCAACTCTTAACACACACACATGCACACACACAGACAAACACAGACTTAAATAACACCAAGTCAATTCAACTTTGTTTGAATCAACTCAGACTGACTTCACGCCACTCGACTTCACTCGACTTGCCTCGGTTGCAGTTGAGCCTGTTTGCCTTCTTAGCCGCAGCATGTGTATCAAAAGCAAAAAAAAAAAAAAAAAACAGAACACAAAAAGAGTGAAAAGCGCAAACGAATGAAGTAGAAAAATGGTAGAAAACTTAATAAAAACAAAATGGCTTTGTGGCGTGCCAACAGTTCAGACCTTCGACTTCACCACCGTTTTTGTCGTTGTCGTTGTCTGCTTTGCTTGTTCATGCCGTAGGCAGCAATTTTGTAATTTATCACAAAAACACACACACGCACAGGCACGCATACAGTAACATAAATACGCACTTAAACAATAATAGACCGCTTGCATGCTTGTGTCTGTGTTTGCTGACTAAAATCATCAGAAGCATCGCAAAATGTCCTTTTCTGTACGCCTTTTAATAGGTAAGTGTTTACGAACGCCTGCAGCGTTTATTTTTTATCCCTTTTTTTTTTTTTTTGCTGTTAGCAAAAAACAATTCCTCACACACGATCTTCGTTTTTGTTCAACCAAACCAACAAACCATCTTCATTCACTGACGAAGCCTTGACTGAAGGCAAAAACATGCTGCATGTTTCGCACACAACAACAACAACAACAACAAATATGCTATGCAATGATCGAAACTTCTGCACACTTTGATTTCCGTTGTAGTTGCCTCTGGTTTTGGTTGCGCACATCAAGGACATGTGTCAAATCGACGCCTTGCGCTGACCACTAATTGACATGTTTGTTTGCTTGCTTGCATGCCTGCTTTTTTTCTGGTCAAACGTGTCAATTTCGATATTTTACTTCTTCTTCTCTGACTTTCCATGATAATTACACCGTTTATGCCATAAACTTAAATGAACTCAAAAAACGATTTAACTTAAAACGCATGCTTTAACGACTTCGAGCGCTATAACGCACATAGATCACATTTGAAAATGTCATGGTAACTTTTTAGTCCAATAATTTACTAATAATTCTAAATTCTAAACAAAATTTCTCGTGAGATGCAAATGGTGGTTCGTCAAAGTCTCACCAAAACTGAATTTCAAGAAAATCCTAACATAATGAACGTCCCCTTATTGAGTTAAAAGTTTACAAAAATGCATAGCTCGCTCGCTAATTCGGTTTGAAAGTCTTTAAAGTGAAATGTATAAACACCCGAATAAAAAGCGTTTTAAGTTAAACCGATTTGAGTTAAAACGATTTAAGCTGTTGCATAAACGTGATATGTGACATTTTGCCATTTTGCACGATTGCATTTTCGCTCAGCGTCCGTTTGTGTTGTCATGCCATATCCTCTGGCTCATGCTTTCCTGTGCGCTTTTTTTCGCTTGCAGCTTTGCGCCTTTTGGGACAATTTTGCTCACTTATTTCAAGTCAAGCTTCCGTTACATTTTCTTAACGCATCTCAAGTCACTGAATGGTGAGTAAAACAGAGTTATCCTTCTCTTTTGTAGACACTTTCGCTTTGTTTGCGCTTTCAGGCAATTTCACTTTGTCCCTTTGCGCCTTGCCTCTCTATTTTTTTGTTGTTCCTTACATTTCACTTTATGTCTTTGATTTCCGTTTGCCATTTTAAAACATTGACTTTGACTCATGGCGTCTCTGGCGTCCCTTTACCACTGCCATCATTGTCTTGGCTCATTGTCTCTGCGGCTTTTGTGGCTTTCTAATTAGCTGCCACTGACATTTTCATTGTGGTTTCAGCTGCTTCAACATTCTATTCTATTGCTTGCTTACTTGCTTAGCTGCTTCAAGCTTCTAAGACCAACGAATCGTTAATCTTTATAAGTCAGCGCGCTTTAGCCAAGTGAGTTTCACTTTGTGTGCGTTGCTTTGCGTTTATGTCTTCAACTTCTACTTTATTGTATTAATATTAATACCATGTGTTTGTTGTTGTACGCTGTTATAGGCGTTGACTTATTCAAATGCCAAAGATTACCAAATTGTAATGAAATCGCTTCTAAGTTGTGCTATCTGTCAGTCAGTCTGTTCATCTGTTTGTCTGTCTGTCTGTGTGTCATGACGATTTGACTGTTTGTCAGTAAAAAGATTACATAAGAGGCTACCATAAGTAGGCGTTGTCAGTTGTCATCAAATGCGCAGATTTTTTTCGTTTACACTCATGTCCTCATGTCTGCGCCATATGCCATAAATTAGCACTGCTGGCGATAACATACAAAAACAGCAACAACAACAATAACAACAACAAAAAGCAAGGCAAACTTACTAAGAAACATTTCTTGACGAATTTTCAGCTATTTGCATTTTTTTGCCAAAAGAATTTTTTTCGTAAATTATTTTTTATGTGTCCTCTCCTCCTTTTTTTGCTCCTTTGCTTTGCTCGTTGAACTTTACCTTTTGTCTTGTGTCATTTTTTTTGGTTTATGTAAATTCCATTATCGTCAACTTTTTGCACCAAGTTGTTGAGCAGAATATATGCTTCTTCTACTTTTTTTTCTTTTTTTTCTGCTTTGCTGACTTAAAATATTCAAGCAGCATTGGTGACAGAGCGAGGAAGAGCAACAGGAGTGAAGTTTGCCAACCAGCAGGATGTGAAACACAAATATGAATTAACATGACATTCTGTTTGTTTTTTTATCTTTTCATGATGTTGTTGCGTTGAATTGTTATTGTAGTTGTTGTTGCTTGAACATATGACGCTTGGCACACTAATACATGCGCATATTGTATGAACAGTTGTTGTAACTGACTGACAAACTGACAAACGCACGACATGCAACAACAACAGCAACATGAAGCACATCTGCACTCACTCAAAAAGTCAAGCGGGCAATGCAAAAACAAAAAAAAAACATATACACTCACAAAATGTAAAACAAAACCAAAAATAAGAAAAAAAGAAAAGAACGCAAAACTTTTCTAATTTAAAACTGCCAAAAATATTACAAACACAGACGCACAAAAAATTATGTGTGTGTGTGTGTGTGTGTGTGTGTGTTCTCTGTTGACAGAGTAAAGCTAAAAATGATGTTGTAACGATGAACTCAACTCGACTCAAACATGTGCCGCGCCCTCAGACCTCCGCTCATGCTACAACGGCTAACGAACGTCTTAGAGACAGACAGTCGGACAGACAGACGGAGAACGCGCTTCAACGCAACTTTGTGTCATTTATTTTATCATTTATTATATTTTATTTTACTTCGTTTGTTGTGTTCTTTTTTCTTCTCTTTACCTTCATTGTTGTTTTTGTCTTCAAATGCACATGATGAATGCTTATGAGGCGCATGAATGCTGCAAAGATTTCGGCAAAGTTTCTAATTTAATATAGACACAAAAGCGGCAACTCTGGCTATAATGTATGTGTGTGCAAATAGACGCGAGTGTGATTTGACAGTCAACGAAGCGTATGCGCAATGTTATTCACGTTGTTGTGCATATTGTTTTCCATTGCGTTTTGTTTGCCGTTATCTAAAAGTAATGTGCAAACATACACATGTACTCATAGCAGAGTGACAGAGTGACAGAGAGAGAGTGGGAGAGTGCGACGAAAAATGATGAAAAGTTCAAAAGTCGTCAACTAATTGAAAATTAGCAACAATGGCACGGAAAAGTTTTGTCAAAGCGCGCAATGTTGCGTATACGTGATATTTCTAATGCTTCCTTTTGTGGGTTTTTTTTGCTTGTTCTGTTATTTATTGTTTTTTTTTTTATTAATCAAAGCGTGCTCTTCATGTTGGATTCTTGTTGGCTTCAACAGTTGGGAATTTTTTATTTTTTTTTATCATTTAATTTATCATGTCCTTCAATCTCATTCTAACGTATTCCATGCTGCAAATTAAAATTTTTAAATGAAAAAACAAGTGTTTTTTTTTTAAATTACTAATAATGTTTAACTTTATTGAATCTTATTAAATGCTTTCTCAATTTTATGTGTTCGTATAGGACGCATTGCGTATACGCCAAGTTAACTAACACAAGTTGTGTTTTATCAATTATCCTGCAATATCCTTTAGCGTGGTGTGCTTATTACTGATTGTATCGTAAAAATTAGTCATTAATTAAAATTTTAGTTGAGCGTGTTGGAGAAAAAAAGCCGCATTTGCTAAGTCTGTGCTATGTGTTACTTCAATTCCCGTTGCGCCGTTTTAAAAATGATTACACAATCAATTCTCAATCGCTCCGCTGTGCCTGCTTTCATTTTACGTTATTACATTGTTACGTCGTTACAACGTTTTGCGCTTTTTCGGCCGTCGTGGATAATCTAATTAACAATCTGACGCACAATATCCGGCGGCAGCATGAAATTGTTCTTCCGCAGCGGAATTTCACTCAACTGACGATCGATCGGCTGACGTGTATCGTACAATGAGGGCGACTGGCAGATAATCGCAAAGGTGCCAAAGACGCAAGACAACGTGAAGGTCCAGAGAAAGAAGCGATCCAACACCATCGATACGAACTTCCAATCCTCAACAATCTGAAAAAATGGCAAAGGGATTAATTGCGTGGCACTGTTAATTAGAAGCGCTATGCATCAAAATGGCGTCTCCAGTCGACAGCAGCAAAAAAAAATGTTATATGTCAAAAAAAAAAAAAAAATTTAATTAACAAAAAAAAAAATACAAAATGAAAACGAAGTACGGAAATACTTTTTGCTTAATTGCAACCAACAAAAAAATCAGAAAACAGAAAAAAAGGAGGGAATTGCATCATCAAAAGACAGAAGCACAAAAAGCGGAAATGCAACAAAGCGGCAAAATGGCGGCCAGTGTAGAGTCTAACAAAGATGGCCGGCGGTCAATCGGACCGCACGGCATAAATAATGAATGAAGCGCCAATTCAGTTGAAAAAAGACACAACAACAACAACAAATCAAGAGCGCAAAAAAAAAAGAGAAAAAAAACACAAAGAAGGACAAAAAAGATGGAAAGAAAGAAGGAGAAAAAATATGTAGGAAAATTACAAAATGAAGTCGACGCTTTTAATAAACAATATGAACGCCAGGCTTGTTGTTATCGCTTCTTCTTGTCGTTGTTGTTATTTGTTGCTTGTTGTTGTTGTTGTAATTTAGTGCGACCGCCTTTAAATAAGTTTTTATTGCAACAAGGCGTGCAAAGGGGCGTGTGTTTGATAAATGTTGCTGTGCGGCTGTGTAAAAATGGTTTAATTTGCTGCAATAAAATTTCGACCCAATTCCGCCATTTGGCCAACCATTGCCCAACAAACGAACGAACGAACGTACGTCCGGATGGACAGACGGACCGACCGAGCGAACATTTAACATTCAATAAAGTTGAAAAGCAATAAAAATTTTATATAAAGTTATGATTTAATATTTTACAGTTGTTGTTTGTTGTGCATTTGGGAGCAACGAAGACCAAACCAAAGCGCTCGCAGACAACAACATGAAAATACCTTAAAGAAGCAGTAAAACAGTCGTTTGGCCGATTGCGACTTTGCACAAAATTTAAGTAAAACGGATAAACTTAAATTTCAAAGCAATCGAAAAATAAAATACACCAACAAAGCATAAAAAGGCAACAAAAAATAGTATACCCTCAAAAACCAAACGAAAAAAAAAAATATTGTGAAAAAAAAAAAACAATAAACAAGCAAAACAACAATGAACAATAACAAAAGCGTATAAAGCAAATTGGAAAAATGTTGGATTTCCTTTTAGTGGCGTCAAAAGGAAAATATGCCACAGCTCGGCAATAAAATTAAAAGGAAACCGATGCCGCTTGCCCCACTTCAGCGCTTCGGCAGCCCAGCAGTGAGAGAGAGAGAGAGAGCCAAACGCCTTAAGCGACAGCAATAATAAAAATTGAAATGAAATAAAAACGCCAGCAACAACAACAACAACAACAGCAACAACATAAGATATAAAAAATAAAAATAATAAAAATAATAATATTATTCGTTTTCATTAGAAGTTCGGCTCGTTCGACTCATGTTCGATTTGCTTTGAGGCTCAGCTCAGCTACGCTTCATCTCGTCTCGTCTCGTTTCTTGGCTTAGCTTGGCTTGTATATGTATGTATGACTCAAGTTGTATTTCTCATGCCTTTTGGCTTGCTGTAACATGTGTGTGTGTGTGTTTGAGTTTGTTTGTCGCACCCACCTCGTTATCCTTGTCAGCATCCTTGATGTGTTGGGCAATAAATCTGACCGCACGCAATGCCTGCAGAACCTCGGGCGTTAAGTTGCGCGGTATGACATTGTCAGAATCTGTTGTGACAGCAGCAGCAGCAGCAGCGAAGTGTGACGGGACGCGTCATTGGCACATGAAATTGAAATAAAACATAAAAAAAAAAAAACAAACAAAATAGCAACATTAAAAAACCAGTAAGGATTTGAGTCGACAGTACTCGACTCCGACATACCCTGTACCTTCAATTAGTAACGTCTGTTGTAAGGCGTTGCCCTTCCCACTTTTTAATCGAAACAGATTTCCTTTCCATTCAATATCATACATACAAATTTTTGCTCTTCTAGACCAATTCGTTACAGAGATATAACGGTTTTCTATTTTGGCTATATGTGGGCGTGGTTACGCCCATTTTATATTTGAATCTTACTATACTCCACCCCAAAAGCATACATGCAAAGTTTCATTGTTGTAGGTTGTATGGTTCTTGAGATATGAGCGTTTGAAATTTTTACTATATAGGGGCGTGGTCACGCCCATTTTTTTTTTTTTTTTTTTTCTTAAGGTTTGAGTCAGCTATATACACACCAAATTTGGTGTTCCTATCACAAAAGACAACGCAGAAAATACGACTTTTGTACTATTTTACCCGAGGTAGCTTCAGTTATTTGCCCCTCACCCCTAAACTAACTCAAAAAGGGGGAAGCCAAAATAAACTTGATCTGCGTAATGAATCACAAAATCGAACTGCGAAGAGCTTTTGGTCCTATCTATTATAGTTTCCGAGATCGACGCGTTCATACAGACGGACGGACGGACGGACAGACGGACGGACGGACAGACGGACAGACGGACAGACGGACATGGCTAAATCGACTTCTCTTTCGATACTGATCAAGAATATATATACTTTGTATAGTTGGAGATGTCTCCTTTAAGGTGTTACATACATTGTCGACGTGCACAAAACTAATATACCCTTGTACCATAAGGTACAGGGTATAAACAGCAAAGACGACAAGATGGTTAACGATGTCGAATTGCGAATCTGAGCATGATAAAAAAACAATAACAAAGCGCGATATTTAGTTGAGCGTGCCACGCCCAGCACACAACCACCCACCAACCAAATGTTGAGTTATGACTGTCATATTTCTATTTATTTTATTATCATAACACACACATACACAAACACATACACACACGTTGGCATGTTTACCCATGCAAAGCTACGGCTTAACAGCAGCAGCGCAGTCGACGACAGCGTCAGCATCAGCAGCGCGTAACGGCGTCATCATCAACGTGTTTTTGATTTCAATATTTTATTACATTATTTGCTTATATTTTTTTTTATTATATCATGCCATAATAATAATGATGATGATGACGAAGATGATGTTGATTACGATGATGATAAGGCATTTAATTTTTTTGCGACGAATTTGCAAAATATGTGCTTTTCTTACTTTTTATAGCCCAACAACACGCTATTCCCCACACCGCATCCGGTACAACTCTTACACATATACAAACACTCACCGACCGAATGCTGCATGCCATTATCATAAGCGCCGTCCTGACTGTCTTTGAACTCGCTTGGAAAATCGCTGATGCTGTCACTGAAAAAACACAACGCAAAAGGATAATACTTAATAATAAATATGCCCATAAGCTATCTTAAGTTTAACACGAACCGCCCTCCGACAAAGTTTACTTTTAATTTTGTCACAAGATGCATGGAGATTATGTGAAAATAGACCCCAGGACTCACCGTACATCGATCTCGTTTGTATAACCATTGCTGGGCGTTGAGTCATCATAGTCTGGCAGGGTGTATTGCGTGCGTCGCATCATCATCAGCTTGGGCATGAAGTGCAGAAAGAGTTTACGCACCAGCGGCGACATTTTGTGCGTCGATGGTGATCTGCACAAGCACACACACACACAGCAGACAAATAAACAAAGATAATAGTTAATTAGCAACAATTACATTGTTGACGTTTAACTAAATAGAAATAAGAAAATAAAAAAGACGGCCACGATGCGCACTCAACTGTTGGCACTCAGCACTTACCTAAAGTGTATATTGAGCACACAAACAGTTGTCCAAACGGACAACGAGACGAGTATCATGGTAAAGAGCAGATATTTGCCCAATAATGGCACGGCCAACGATGTCGGCGGTATAATCTCGGCCAACAGCAGGAAGAACACAGTCAGGGACACGAGTATAGAAATACATAACGTAACCTGTCAACGAAAAATCAAGTTGTTGTTTTTTTTTTTTTTTTTCTTTTCTATTGCTTTGGCTTCGCCCACTTAAATAAAATAAAACAATAACAAAACCCAATATAAGCAACACTTGTGCCTGCCACGAATTCTGTACGAATTTTCACAACTAAAACAACAACAACCAAAAAAAAAACATACACAAATTTTAAGTTGTATACGTTTAATCAATCAATCAAACAATCAAAACAAAACAAACAATCAAACCGATAAACAATCAACGCACCAATTAAACAATCAATTTTTAACATTTAACATCATCAATTACACAATTAGCAAAGTACACAGACCGACACACAGACAGACAAACAGACAGGCAGATTTTTGTCAAAACGGTACAATAAACGAACAATACTCAGCCCAAGGGCAGGTGACATGTCAAAGCCAACAAAATTGGTCAACAGCTTCATTTGCAAATGACCACGAAAAATATTTTTAGCTAAACAATTTGTGCTTTTGTTTTTGTTTTGCAGTTTCATTAATTTTTGAAAAATAAAATAATTTCAAAATTATGTTGCATACTTCAAATTACACTCAATTTAATTAACACGGTCCCGTGTGCCAATGAGCTTTTTATTAAATGAACCTTTAAGGAGGTTTTTGTCACCTTTTTTACTGTAAAATACGCCTATGTCGCATAGAGTTACACTACACATAGGTCACTCTAGCACTCGAACTAATGAAAGCCAACATTTTACAACATTTTTCAACAATCGCAGAAAATCTGAGATCTGTTGCTGAGGCACGTTTGAACTGTTGTAATTTCATACTCTTTGCACAATTTTTTGAGGTCATGCAACATTTAAAAACCATAATTAACTCTGATTTTATCCTTTAGCTATTTTCTGAACTTGGCCACAAATACTTTTAACACACAAAAAAGTAGACTTATTTTCTTACTTAAACACAAACAAAAAACAACAACAACGAACAAAGCATTTTTTGTTTTTTTTTTTTTTTTATACGCGCATCGACTAATGTCAAACTCAAATTAAAACCAAAAACAAAAATATACTTGTAGGTCTCTTTCCCACACAACATACTGTTATTTATACTCAACACAAAAACAAAAAAAAAAATAAAATCATAAGCTGTCTTGGGTGTGAAATGCATAAAAGTGAGACAGTCTGTCTTTTGTCTGCACAACCGAAATACTTTCAACAAACAACAAGAACGTTTAACGGTAACAATTCTACAACGGTTCAAAATGATACTGAAACTGAATTGATCGTTATGAGAATTACGTTCGCTGCACAAATTCAGTTTTTCAAAATGGTTTTTCAAATTTTTTTTTTTATCGATGCAAGGGGGGTGAATAAGAAACTAAACAAAAACTTAGAAAATGGTTCCGCCAAACAATTTATTTAATTTTTTTTTTTTTTTTTTGTTTTTCGATGAAAATTTACGTTATGAGATTTCATTACTCCGCACAGCACAAATGATATTCTCGCTAAGCAAAAATATATTTTAGTTCTGCTTTGAAAAAATGTATTCGAATAAAAAATATATTTGCGCTGTGTACTTGGTAGGAATTGTGTGAAGCGGAGGGAGCAGGAAATGCTTGAAAAAATTTTTAATTAATGTTAGACTATATACAAAATAGGCTATCAAAGCTTAGACGCTTTAAATTTTAGTCAAAAAGTAGAAATTTTTTTTTGTGAAAGCTTACAATATACAAAAGTGGAAGTATGAAAAGAGGAGAGCGGGAGAAGTAAGAAAGAGAGACAGACAGAGGGGTTAGTAAGTTATTACTTAGTTGACATAGTTGACTTTTAGGTGAAGTTAAAGTTGGCCAGATTAGTTTATTTATCGCTTTTATTTTGGACGTGATCGATTAAGGTTAAGAGGAAAAAGTTAAAAAGCTGCGCAAACTCAGTCGAGACTTGAACTCGGCTTAAAATCAAGTTCAGTACAGACTGACAGTTCTACACTGCTTTCGAAGGTTTTAATAGAAATTGAGTTAATTATCGAAAAAGTGCATAAAAATAGCCGATATATGAATAAGTGATATGAGTTGTGTGTACTATGTTTACAAAAGTTAAAGAATCAAAGTAGAAAAAGGGCATGCTTAAAGTAAAAGTCGTGCTTAAAACAATTGTTAACAAACTACTAAATCAAACATTGGTCTACAAAATGTTGCTACCAATCCACAAGATTTTCCCAACTAAATGAATTAGATAAAACATGCTTAAGTCCGTCTTCGATGTCGCAGATACACTTTATAGTTGAAGCTCAAAGCGCTTTCAAATGTTGCCCAAATAAGACGGCGACAACTTACTTTCTCGCCGGAATCACTGGGCAAATAAAAGACCAACACCGTGAGGAATGTTAACGCCACACAGGGCACAATCAGATTGACCGTATAGAAGAGCGTCTTTCGACGCATAGTCAACTTGAAGGTGATATCTGAAAAAGCGTTAAAAATTGTTAAACTGTAAAGTAAACATATATGAAGTTGAGCCGGCAAACTTACCTGAGAATGGTTCGAGCGTGTCTGGATAATATTCCTCGTTCTTGGTCGCTGGCACTTCGAGTATGTCCCATTCGACGGACAAGTAGAATTCAGTTAAATCGATGCCAACTTGTACCAGATTGCTGCCAGGCACCTGAATCAGAGCGCATGAAATGTAAAAAAATAGCAAGTGAGAAAAGAATAAACAATTTTAACACACTTGAGTAAACATGATAGCATGCGTTAGTATTAACGCCCATCCACTAAACTCTCTACCGGTCATTTATTCCCACATGCATGACTCGTGCACTTGCCACATAAATTGCAATTGCTGTGCAGCTTTTTGTGGCAGGCAGCATGCAACATGCCAATTTACAAACTCCATTTGTAGTTAAGTGCGAACAGCTTTTTGAACGTTGGCACAGACAAACACGAAGTCATCGGCACAAATCTGCTTATATACGACTCAATGCACAGCACGAACGTTAAAAAAAAGAAGGGAATTACACGCAAAAGGATAACAACACACGCACACACCTACAAAAATATACACACCTGATCCAAGTGCTTGAGATCGACCTGGGCGCCATTGTACGTCCACGAACCGAATTTCATGAAACAGATTTGCTCATCGTACGGAAAATATTCGACATTCATTTCACAGGATGACTTGTAAATTGCTGGAGGCTCCCAAAAGACTTCGCCCGTATATTTCAGCGTTGCCTTTGTCATGAGCGTTACCTGAAAAGGAGTTTTCATTCGGATTGAATTTACAATTGAAGTTTGCTGAAAATTTATGGCTCACTTCGTAGTTGCCGTCCCAGTTGTTATAAAGCACGATGTCCGGCACCCAAATGTGCTCGGATGGCACATAAAGCTGTTCCACGCCACCATACTCCTCTGGGTCCCAGCGTAATTTGTAGTCGAACCAACGCTGTTAGATATACAAAAGCGGAAAAACAGCAAGAATTTATTTCTAAGCTAATCCAATATGAAACTAGGTGCAAGTGTGTCGACGTACCTGTTTGACCCAGAGATTCGTTGTCATAACCTGATTTTTCAGATTAACCTCAATAAGCTGAGACAATTTCAGACCCAACCAAACGGTAAGCGTCTCCGTATTGTTCACAACCGGGCGTATCAGTCGATTGTAGTTGCTCAACAAGTCGTCATAGAGTCGTTTGGTGTCTGGATTTGCCTCAAAACTTACTGGAGCTGCCGCCAAAAAGAAACAAAATGATAACAAAAATTTCCCACAATTTCACAGCATAAATTGCCCAAAACAATTGCAAATTTCCCAAAACAAGAGCACACGCATGCGCCAGACTTTGTACAGCTGTTGGGGTGTGCGTTTTGGGCGGATGCAGGCAGGATGCCAGGACATCTTTTGATATACAGGAATTTTCACTTAGAAATTGAACATTTTTTCACTTACGTGTTGTAGTTGCACAAGCGATTAAAACAAAAAAACACAACAAATGCAGCTTCGCCATATTTGTTGTATTTCTTTTGCTATTTTTTTTAGATTATTTATTGTAATTTTTTTATAAACTTTGCATAATTCTGCACCCGTAACTTATCTTGAGAGAGAACTTTACTCACAAACAGCCAGGACACGACTGAGATTTACCGAGAGATGCTGCAAGCAATTTAAAAATAATGTCCTAAAATGACAGGATAACTGGTTTCATATTTTGTTATTATTTCGCATTGCATATCATTAAATTATTGATGTATTTTTAAAAGTAAATAAAACTCAAATTTTCTGAATTGAATGATTACGATTTCATTCAAAATTAAGAAAAATAGGATTTCTGTGATGATAAAGCAGTACGATAATTTGAATGGCTGTGCCAAGTGCGTAAAACACTGCATTGTCGACATAGTAACGAACATAAAATATGACAATGCGTCGTTGTTTAGCAACCATGGTTTGAAAACAACTGAAAACTAGAACAAACTTTTCAATTTCCACAATAACACAATAAAAGCGACTTTCAGTTTCATTTAATACAGCATGGCAGGTACAAAAAGTTATAATTGCAATTATCCGCAGTTGGTGCGCGATGCAGGATTTAAACTACGTCAATATAAAGATGGACCGCTTGATTGGCGCCTAATGGGTAAAAGCTTTTTCCACAGTTTATATCGTATACGTACATATATGTGCATCATTCTTCAACAGGGTCCTATGAAATCGAGCGTATAATGCGCGACCAGAACTTCGAGCAGGTCGACTGCGCGTTATATCACTTGTCTGAAGCGCCGCTTGGCTCAGTGCTGGAGACGAATATATTGGACAGTGGCATCGCCAAGTATTTTGTCATGTCACAATTTGCCATACAGTATCTTCTATTCTGTCGTAAGTTCCTAGATGAAATGGTCGGTGAACTTCGTGAAGCACATGCCGCGGCACAGCTGGAGCTGGGACAGCTACGTAAATCCCATGCCGAGTCCAACAACGAAATCGTGCAGTTGCACAAGAAGATCACACAAATTGAAGCGATCCGTGAGGTTGTCTACCCGTGTCACCTGTGCACGAAGAATTTCATTAGCAATGAAGCGTTGAACATACACATTGGTCGGAAACACAATGCACGAACACGAGGCGCTGTCCACGAACGTGTTTGCGGTGGTGGTGGTGGAGGTACGGCTGGGCAAGACACACCCACAAGTGGACTTAATGTTCCAAAGGAAAAGGACACAGATATGACGCTGATTAACACTATAAAAATGGAACTCGAAATTAAACAGTTGAAGGAACGTCTTAATGCAGCCGAGAAGAACATCAAGGAGCGTAGCACGTCAAGTAGTCAGCGAAAATCGACAACGCCGAAACAAGAAGCTAAAGATGTGCGCAGTATTGGCATACAAAACAATCTTATGGATGCAAAGGAGAAAGACGATCTGAGCGATATAACGGAGAGTGAGGCCAGCGAACAAAAGGAGCAACTGCATGATTTGCAAGAACGGATAAGCAGTTTTGAAAACTGGCAGGAACGCTTGAAGCTCAGTAATGAGCAATTCATTAATGAAATTAATCAAAAGCTTGAAAACTTAACTTTGGAGATGAACTCTTCTAAGCAGCAACGCACCGAAACTGCTGAACTAGAGGGACGTGCTTCGCCTGCCTTGGAGAACCTTGAACGAGTGCTTATGCAAAAAGTAAGTGAAATCGGTAAAGCGAGTGCTGCGAAACTGGAAGAAGTTGTGCATCAGATGGAAATGGGCTATAAACAAAAGCTAGAACAATTGGAACGCGATTTAAAACGTTTAAGCGCAAACAAGACACAAATTCCGATCAGAAAGGTAGAGGACAAAAAAGATGAAAAGCAAACACCAGAGGATGACATAAGTCGTATAAAGCGTCAAGTAGAAACGGCGGTGAGGGCGAAGTATGACGAAAACACGTACTCCATAGAAGACATGGACAAAAAGGAGAAACCACAAGAACAAGCAACACAAAGTAAACAAAAGCCAAGCGCTGAAGCATTACCAACACCGAGTTCTGATAGTAATCGAACCTTTGTAAAATCCGATGAAGTATTGAAGCTCCCAAAAACTCAAGTGACAAACGTAACGGCTATAGCTCAACCACCGTCTGCGCTGGAACAAGATACAACCGATATCAGTGAAAGTCTGAATGACGATGACAGTATGGGCAGTGATGAATCTAGTGCACAACAGCTTTCTGAGCAAGATTCAATAGACGCACAGAAGCCTAAAACTACAAAGCCTGAGAAATCCATGCCAAAGAAGCTAAAGTAAGTCTGAATATTATTTATTTTGCAGTTTTCGAATAAACTAATGACCTGTATAGAAAGCAAAAGCCGTTTACACGCAAAGATGCCAAAAAATTGGTTAACAAATGT
The DNA here is from genome assembly GCA_034638295.1 of Phortica okadai. Taxonomy (NCBI): domain Eukaryota; kingdom Metazoa; phylum Arthropoda; class Insecta; order Diptera; family Drosophilidae; genus Phortica; species Phortica okadai. Next base: position 45,188,898 of record CM067849.1, on the reverse strand, counting down.
TTGAGCACTCATGGGTTCGATATAAAGTCTGGACACATAACAAACGCCACTTTAAAACGAGTTAACATCGAATTGACCGATCAGCGCAACAAACTGAGACTGGTAAGTGTATCGTGGTTTAAACTCATTCATGTTAGTTAGTTTTTATATTCTTTCAGAAATATCCTCAATTTTATGTGACACGAAATCGCATTAAGAAATTCGTTGACAAGCTCTGCTCCGACAAGATGCCTGAGTATGCCGAGTCCATTTTGAAGTATAAAAAACCATTGCAGCCAATAGAAGCACTAAACAAGCATGTAGAAAGTGTTGAATCCGCCTCAGATGGATCAACGCAGTCAAACGAATCGTCACTCATAGAACAGAAGGATGACTTTAGAAGCCGACTCGATCGACTTTTATCGACCCCGGTCAATACACGATCAATGACAGTCGCCCAAGTACATGGCGGTCAATCGACTAGCAAACCTGTGCCTCTACCACGCAAACGTGTCATGTTCAATACTATGGGCAAGACTTTTGATGACGGAGACAACTAACAGGAACTGATTGTATTATTAAAACTCGTTACTTATACAGTTATAAAAATATATGTATAATTCCATTAAAATCCTTACTAAAATTAATTTTCTTTTTAAAATTAAATAGTTTATATGAGTTGTGCCTTATTTTTCTCTATAAGATCAGCCACAAGCTGGTAGGGTATAATGTGCTGCGAACCAGCACTGAGGTCCACCTCTTCATCTTCGACACCAACAACAACGGCGGGCACTAAAAAAAACATAGCAGTGTAGATTGAATGTAGTTGACATATTTAACACACTAACCTGACACATTCGCTTTAATGAAGACATGACTCATTAAATTCGGCTGGATAATCCGTTGCTCGTTGTCCGCACGCTGTGGATTGGGCATGTACTGTAGAGCAACCTTATGAAAATAATCTTCCGTATTGTCTAGGTACTCTTGCGCGAACTTTGTCTCTTCCGGTGATAGGCGTTTTTCGTCAGTCTCACGTTTTTCATCCTCATTTAGTATGTATCGCGTATAAGTTTCGATCTTTTGAAGGCGACAGCGCAGGTAACTTGCCATGACGTAGCGGATGCGTTCTAGCTCCATTTGATGCACCACAAATCGGAAGTCGTTTTTGTCAAGGTCTCTCATGTTATCCTCCATATGCGAAACCTGAGAAAGCATCAACTCAACCATTTCTGTCTGGTGTTGCAGCAGGTCGGGAGCGCATAGTTCGTTGGTCCAGGCGGTTTCGAGTATTTCAAGTACCTTGGTATTCAAATAGCAATTAATATGATTTGGCTCATTCAAACAAAAATTACCTTTTGGGCAGTGATAACCTCAGCCTCATCGTCGTCTTCTATATCGCACAGCACGGCCGTTGCTTCATCGCCTTCGGACATATTAATTAATATCAACTACTAACTAAATTTGCGCGCGCAAAACATAAACAAATGAACATGCCAGTTGATAATGTCGCTGCGTCAATGTGAATGCCAAAATAAAGAAGGAGCACAAAAACGGCATGGCTCAGGCGGCAGGTGCAGATTTCCAAAAGAATTTTCGCGTAATTGTCGAAAAAATCTTCAACAATTGGCAGAATCTGCGGTTGGCCGTTGAACATGGCATGGGTGGACGCAATGGACAACAGGTAAGAAGTTTGTAAACTTTGAGAGAGTGATCATTAACAAATTGTGATAGGTGGCCATAGAAATCATGGACTACGTTTACCAATATTGCATTGGTAACGAGAACATAACACAAGGCGAACTGCAGCAGGTGATTGAGGAGTTAATGGATCAGGAGTTCAATACGCTATGTGATGACAACTCAATACCAGAAATTTGTCACAATTTGTTGCGTTACAAGCAACTTGCCCTGCAGAGCCTTTACCCACAGATCGAACAGGAATTAAGTAAGCTACCCCAAGGCAAAGACTGGCTGCGACCAGACGTCAAAATCACATACACGCCTATTGCTGGAGATTCATCGTCCGATGAAGATATGGATGATGACGATGATGAGGAAGACGATGGCATGAATGCTGATAGCGATATGGACGAACAACCCACCAGTAGCCGCGTGACACGTTCACAAACACGTAAAAAGCAACAGGAAGAGTTTGTCGAGCCAGAGGAAGGCTGGACAACGGTACGAAGAAAATGAAATGTTGTAGTTTTTAGTGTAAAATAAAATTTATTTTTATTAATACAAATCCCTATTGACTTCCTCCAAGTCCATAAATCTAAGTGGCGCAATTTGTTTTTGATGTGATGGCTGATGTGTCTCCTCACACAATGTACAGTACTCTGGCTTCATGCTTCTGTTTGTAACTTGTGGTTTAGCGATCTCTTGGATTTGTGCCCACGAAGTAAATTTTTGGTTTGGTAGCACAAGTTTCGGATCAACAACAGTTGCCACTTCATCAATATTGGACGTCATCGCCATATTAATGGCAGGATAGATGAATGCAGCAAAAAGGAACACCGAAACCATTATAAGGATAGGCAGAAAAACAGCGAAATATTTATCCGGTAGATAAGTATGCAAGCCGAGCTCAATTGGCAGGAAAGCCCACAAAACGTAAAGAATAAATAATGCAGTGAAGAGTATGTACAAAGAAAAGCCGTAAATAGCTCTATGCTGAGTTGGCGCTGGCGTGTGTTCCGGCATTGTTCACTGCATCTGTTACGCCAAACTCTTTAATGGTATCCTGGCAAAGCAGCAACGATTCAAAAAAAGACGTTATAGCGGTACGCAAGTTTTTCACTTGATCTGCGGTGAAGTGTACCACGAGCACGTCGTTCTCCAATCGTAATTCCTTCTGCACAAAGTTGCGACGTGGTTCCTTGTCAACGCTTAGCACGCGATAAGCTATTTCGGCATTTTTCGGCGAATCGAATGGAACTTTGATTGTGCTTTTTGGTATAAGAAAATTTAATCAAATTACATGTAGAGTACTGTGCACAAACCAGTGAATAACTTACGATTCTGTTGGCTTGCTGTTCTCGGCATTCAGTGGCATCATAAAGAAGGTAATTTAGTAAACAAGAATGTTTATTGTTGTGATCTTGCTACCGCCTTTGACGCGACTTCTCGTCTCTTTTGTAAATAATAGCCTTGTGATAGTAGGTAGTGTAACTTTTATTCCGTTCAGTTGGTAAAGTGAGAAGCAGTTCCAGGTGGGTCAACTGGATTGTTTCAGATTATAATGCCTTTGGATTTTGTTTTCGAATTTGATGCAAAATGTGGCGTAAGCGTGCATTCGTGCAATCCAATTGAAATCAAAATTCGATTTGCTTAAGTATCGTGTGGTTTTTACGAACACATACGGCAATGTGATATACATGGGAAGCCACTGCAGTGTCGACAGCAACCCTGTGTTCTCGCAAAGTGTGAATGGTCTTTTGTAATGAAGAAAAATTGCAATTTGTTTGTTGACATCATCCGAGAAAAAAGTTAATTAGCTACGATGGAGGCACTTGATTTGCTAGAGAAACGCATCGATACGTTGACTCGTATGCTCGGACCTTTGCCGGACGACAATACGTCCGGTACGAGTGGTGGAGATGGCAGTAAAACTGAAAACATTGTCGACTCACTTTTGTCAGCAAATACTTTGCTCAATGAAGCCACTGCTGGGCGTGAACAGGTGAATAAAGCGGTTGAACGAGCACCGGAATTAGAAAAGTACTTGGACCCAAATTTTCTAGACGAACATCAACAAGTACGTTCAAAGGAGGTTTACATAAATGCAGTAGCGCCTGATTTACACGCCCAGTGTGAGCAGCTTGACCGTATCAAACAGCTAGAGCCAACACTGGGCGCTGAGTACTTCCGCAACATTCCAAGTGAGTGCCTAGAAAAGCTCAAAGAGATCTCCACTGATAACAGCGAATTCACGCAACAATGCGAGCTGATTGAGGAAAGTCTTATATTGGCTATGAAGCGCTATGGCGACATACAGTCGGGCCTGCACAAATCATTGGACACCATGAACAAAAGAATCGAAGACTTACAGGAGAAAATGATGCAGAAGAAGCGTGAAGAATTGGAAAAAGAGATACCAGCAAAAGAACAATAAATTAGACTCGCACTAGTTTTTAAGTCTCACATAGATTGCTGAAAGTATTTTTTGTTTTATTGTTTTGCTTCCTAAATTTTGTTTTTAGAGTTTTATTGGAAGATTTTTACACTTGTGTCACATAATAAGTTGGCTTAATCAATTAATTTAATAATATAAAACAAGAACTTATTTAAATCGTAATTTACTTGCTTGACAAATGAACTTTTACAGTTGAAATGGAATTGGTAACCATTTGAGTTTTGATTTCTACAGTTGACTCGGCTAATCTTCTTCCTCCTTATCCTTTCTGTGCGATTTCTTCTTTTCGCTGCGACTGGACGATGAGGTAGTACTCGTCTTACTGCTGCGATCGCGATCTTTTTCGCGTGACTTTGATTTCCGTCGGGTCTTTTCACGGCTGCGTGAACGACCATCCCGTCTCGAACTGCGAGTTTAGAAAATTAATGAATTTTTAATAATAATTAAATGTGTACGGATCTTACCGCTCCTTTTCACGTTCCCTTTCCTTCTCACGTTCTTTTTCGCGTTCCCTTTCACGTTCTCGCCTTCGACGCTCACGATCTTCGTCAGAACGCTCAGGCTCCTGCAGAGATCAAAATATTGTAAAAAAAAACCTTCATTATTTCTGAGTAATTTTTATACCTCAACTTTCACTGAGCGCTCTCGTTCACGATCTCTATCTCTATCACGATCTCTTCGTTCATTACGCTCGTAATCGCGATCTCTTTCCCGTCGTTCACGCTCCCGTTCTCTTGACTTTGACCGGTGTCTATCTCGGTCGCGCTCCCGTTCCTTCTCACGTTCACGTTCCCACTCACGCTCACGCCTTCGTCGCTCACGATCGTCTTCAGCGGCTCGTTCATTATTCGGCATATTGTTTGCATTAATTATATGTGGGGGACCCATGGGCATACGGATCGGAGGCGGACCATTGTTTGGTCCCGGTCCCGGTACAGGAACTGGTCCTGGACCCATCATCATAGGCATACCAGGTGGTGGACCCATATCTGGAATTAATTCTTTTGATTAATATTCAAATGACATTAATTAATCTCGCATTACTCATATTTGGTGGCATCCGCATATTTGGAGGTGGCATCATGCCGGGTGGAGGGTGACCACGCATCTGTGGCGGCGGGCCGCCCATTTGAGGTGGTGGCACATTCATCTGCACCGGTGGTGGCACGCCAGGCGGTCCACCCATTTGTGGTGGTGGTTGTTGCATGACTGATGGACCTGGCGTCAATTCCTTTATACCCGTTGGTACCCATCCAGGATTATCGTTGTTCCACTGTGATTCCTGCGTTGGTTCGTAACCGTAGTCAAATGGTTCTGGTTCGTGGAAGAACGGCTCTTCGGCAGCTCCTGGTGGCGGGAAATTTGGCGGCATTTGACCGGCACGCGAATATTCGCGACACTCGGCAGTCATGACCTGAATGGCGTTCTCTTTACTGCCGGTTGTCGTTATTGGTCGCGACGGCCGCTGCATCATGTTCATGCCTGGCCGAGGTGGTTGCTGATTCATCATTGGTGGCGGCATGCCCGGCGGAGGCATTTGCATGTCCATCATTGGACCGAGCGTAGTGTTGTTGCTGGGTGGCATTACTCCAGGCGGCGCAGGTGTATCATGTGGACGGTCGCCCATATTTTGATTGACATTTTGAGTCAAACTTGTCAGGCCTACGCCACTTTCAACAACACGGAAACGTTTTTGACGTTCGCAATAAGCACGCCACGTTTCTTCATTAAACCCGTAATTGAAGTAGTCCGTAATGTCGGCACCGGGCTTACGCCATGGCTTTTCTTCCAGTGAGTCAATGCTAAACTCATGCACAGCCATTCCCATTATCGTGCCGGCGCCTTCGAAATCTTCAATGCTGAATTTGCCACCTTGCGTTGACGGCTTTGACTTATCGGCAGCGGCACCTGATGCTCCAGCCAACAAATTCGGCCGTTGCTTGATGTTGTAAGTGCTAGGCGCTGTTTTAATATCGCCAATGACCACATTGATGTCGTCGTCGTCATCATCAGATTCTTCATCTTCATCTGACCCTGGCGGCGGTTTCACTACTTGATTACTCTCTCCATCCTCGCTGCCATCGGCAGGTTGCTCGCCTTCAGTAGTGTCCGCAGCTGAACGGCCCAGCACAGCTGCTTCCTCGTCTTCCTCCATCTCATGTGCCGGGTCTTCGAAATCACCATACGTGTCATCGAGACCGGGCGGCTCTTGATCTTCAAGTCTGTCAACATCATCATCTACGTCCGGCTTTTGATCAACCACTGCCGCAGCCGCAACAATCGCCGCTATTGCTTCATTCTCCTCCTCGATCGTGGGCTTATCGTTTCGCTCCTCATCATTTGTCGTGGAGTCCGGGTTCGATGTGCCGTACAACCAACTATCTTCGTTGGTATCATCGGCCATTTTTGACACTTAAAATTAACTCTATTTTATGTTTTCATTAAAAACTCGCGTGCCGCAAAAATTGTTGTGAATCTGCTGCTTCTTCCCAAATTTGCCAGCATTCGCGGGAATGCTGCTAAGCTAATTTTCCTCTTTTTTTTTATTAAAAGCAAGCTATTGTGAATGGCGAAATAAATACACCGCTAATTTTAGAGTAGTCATCCAGATTGACGTAGTTGAAGTGCCGGTACAACTCCATGCTACATTGGGCATGTCAGCGTTTTTTGAATTTTTTTAGTTGGCCCTTTTTATTTCATCGTGACAACTGCCACAACTTTTTGGCGCAAGTGGCTCTTCGACGCACAAGTGTCTCTTTCAATGACACCGCATATAGGGGTATTTTGCAGAAAAGCTGAGCAAGATAACAAATTTAACATTGGTCACACATATCGCAAACTGAATTTTTTAGACTAAAATAGACTTTAAAATTCAAATAAAGATTGCGTTTTGTCGATCTAACATCTGAAAAATCTTCAAAAATTGCGTTACTTAATACTTGAACGGCCCACAAGTGGAAAACAATAATGAATGATTATGGAAAATCGCGTGAAAATAGCCTCGGCGCATGAACCATAGTTCATGTAATGTACCAGCAAAATTTTACCAAATCTCACCTATGGAGAGGGGGGCTCATCGGACATCTCATGTAATTTTTTTAGTTCACTAGTTTACCATTTTCTTCAAAAATTAAAGCAAAAAAAAAAAAAAATTAATTTTTTAATCAAATTTTTAGCAAAATTTCATGTGGTTTTCAGAGGGAGGGGTTCGACAAAACCACACTAAATCTCATTAAGAAGGGGGGAGGGGTCTAAATTTCTAAAAAAAAAAAAACCGCACGTAATTTATGGACGTTCCCTTTGAGCACGGTCGAGTAGCGTGTATTTCTTTCGGCGGCTATGTAACGTATGTTGTTAGGGGTTGTATGTATACATAAGAATTGCCATAAAAATACCAAAATACACAAAAAAATATTAAGGGTTTTCACGTAAGACTCGGTAACGCGTCAATGTGATAATTGATGAAAGTCCAACAACAAAATACATTGTCAAAGTTTCATCAGCTTTCATCAACCCCGACCCATGACATTCGTTAACCCGTCAAAGTTATAAAGTTAGGGCCAACTTGCTTCAAAAAACAAAAGGCTATTTTCAGTTATTTTCAAAGAAAAAGCGGCTGTACTTTTACAGAATTTTATTATTAAACCAGCATATGTTATATGTAAATCATTTTAAACATAAGTCAATACAATAGAAAATTAACTCCCACATTGTCCCGTTTGCAGCGATTAGTCGTATGTTACAAGCAATAACACAACACATACAACTATTGCATCAAAATGCATATTTTGGGTCTTTGATTTCGTCCTCTCGCCAACCGATGTAAGCCAATAATGTCGTCATGAATGTCATCCACTGCTTTCTCAATCTCTCCATTCCGATCCATATCTGTGCACCATTTTAACAAATCTAGTTAATTTTTTGTAAATTCATGCATTAATAAACATATTTACTTTCCAAAAACTCAATTTCTTGCATAGCTTGATTCACTTTATATTCTCTTAATTGGTTTTTTACTCTATTTCACGGAATTTTAATTTTGTTTGATTTATTTCGCACAATTCAAACAAATTTACTTTTTCGTTTGTTTATATAAGAAGAAGAAAAATTACCGAGTTTACGCAAACCTGCTTATTTGAGTGCTCACGTAAACTTTCATCAATTATCACTTTGACGCGTTACCGAGTCTTACGTGAAAACCCTTATTTTTATATACAAAATCGTCCGATAGAGGTCCAATTTGAACATGTGACATGACCAGTATTACGACTTCCGTCATGCGAAATAAAATAACTTTGTTGCATCACCAAGGGAATGTTTGGATTTGGAACAAACAACGATTTTCTTAGTTTTAAAAAGAAAAAACCAACTACTAATGCAATGATTTATTATTAAAAAGTTTGACGGTTGTAAAATTGTTCAAATGTACCTAGTTTTAGTACATCAATTTGTTTGAAAATCGTTAATATATTTTTTATGAAGGCAAAAACTAATTTGCTATTTATATATCAAGTAATTTAATATCTAGCAACGTTGCAAATTTCACTCGGAGAGCAACAGAATTTTAACAGGGCTAAAGAGAGGAATTGAGAGACCCTGATCTTTTACAGCGCTGTGAAACCGATAAAGGAAACAAGAGCCGCATGTTCGCTTGAAATTTTAGGTAGACATGAGGCGGTACACCTGCAATTGGGTGAGAAACGCAAACGGGCCAATTGACACACAAGTGTCGACAGAAGGGGAAGAAGAAGAAAAGTAAAACTGATTGGATGTGACTAAAATCACCAGCGGAGGTAGCGCAACATGCGCTTTATCAACAGTCAAATGTGTCCGTGGCATAAAAGTGACACAACAGAGTAAAAATCTCACGACGCAGAGCTGTCTAATCACCGTTCAGCGTAAATTCTGCATTGTTTTACGTATTTTTACGGGTTTTACCGTATATTTTTGATTGAACAGAATTTTTATGAGCTTTTTGTCACCTCTTCTGACTATTACAATAATATTTATTTAGGTGTTTCTGGTCGGAGTTTAGCGGAAACCACTTTTGAATGTTGGTAGCTGCGCCAGTGCGCCAGATCACAGTCAGCAGTGGTCATGTGCAGACGTGTTTTGCGGCGGTAGTCGGTTTTTGAGAACCAGTTTTGAAATTTGGTAACAGTGAGTTTTTTTCGGCGGTTGAGTTGAGTGGTCGTGCTGCGCGCGTGAGCGTTCTTTTTGGCCAAGAACAGTTAGAATTCGTTGCTCAAATGACAACAACATTTTTAGTGTGAATTAAAATGGCGTGCAAATTAAAAAACCTATTTAATCTAATAAATGTTTAGAATGTGCCGAAAAAATTGTTAAAAACAAAAGAAAATGTGAACAAAATTTTAATAATGAAATAAAAATAGAAAAATAAATAAAACAACTTTATGTGTTTGTGTGAGTGTGTGTGTTCAATGGCCGGCATTGAGAACATTGTCGTCGCCGCCAATTAAAATTTGCCGGTAAGTTGATTGCAAATTGTGTTGTTGGTGTTGTTTTTGTTGCTATTTCCATTTAATTGTGCTTAATTATGCGAGTTTTTAGTTATTGTTATTTATTGTGCGACAAATAAAACAACAACAAAAAAGTGAATTACTTTTCTATTGTTATTCTCAATAAAATCCAATTGGATATGTCTTCGTGGTTGTCGTTATTCGCCTTTCTCGTTTTGACGCCGGCAAAACAAAAACACACACATACACATTCACATACAAATAGACGCATGCACACGTATACAAGAAAGTTACTCTTATACAGCAACCCCCGCGTTGTCTATGATTTCCGGCTCTGTATGCTTCTGTGGTTGCGTGTGTGTGTGTGTGTGTGTGTGACTGAGTGGGGGGAGTGTGTTTGTGTCAGCGTTGCTCCATGTTTGTATGTGTGTGCGTGTTTTTGGTTTTCGTTGCCGGCATTTGGCGCTTTCGTTTTTGTTGTTGTTGTTGTCGTTGTTGTTCTGCTTCTTCTCCATAGCCGCAAATATGCAAATGCCATTAAAGGCTTTCGATAGCTCTGTCTCTCTCGCTCTCTCTATTGCTCTTTATCCCTTTTTGTTGCCTGTGTGTGTGTGTGTGTGCATGTGTTTGCATTTGTCTGTCGTGCATGTTGCTTTTGCAGCTATTTTCGTTGTCACTGTCGCTGTTGTTGTTATTGTCGTTGTTGTTGTTGTTGTTGTTGTTGCTATTGTTATAAATGTGTCTGCTTTTGCTCATAAAGTGCGTCGTGATTTATAATTTTAAGTCCTTTTGTTCAACAATTTTACTCTGCATACTTGTCTCCTTCTTTGCTCACTCACTCACTCGCACGCACGCACATTACGCTAGAGCCTTTCTCCTTCATGCTGTGACGCATTGTCATTCATTCGGTGTTGTTTTTGCTATTGTTGTAGTTCCGTTGTTTCGCCCATAAATATGCAACACTTTTCTAATATTGAAATTCCGTTTGCAAATGCAAATTTCTTCAGTCATAAATAAAAAGTTTTAATATTTCTTGTTTTTGTGTTTTTTTTTTTTTTTTTTTGTACCGAAATGTTGCCAAAAAAGTTTTTAAACTTTGAGTTTTGTAATCTTTGTTGGTTTTGTGCTAAAGTTGTGCCGTTATTTAATCAAATATATATTCGATGATCCTTAAACGAATATAATATAAAATGTCATGATTGAAGACAAAGTTTCTTTGCTGCGTAATTGTTTTTGCTTTGTTGTTGTCATTGTTGTACTGCATTTTGTACTATTGATTTTTTTTCTTTTCTATTTTTCGACATTTTTGTTTTGGCATTTGAAGTTGAAGTTTTTCATGCAATAAGGAGTATCGTTATTTGTCAGGATATACGCACAGTACGCAGTGGTTGGATGCTGCGTAAGTCAGCATGAAATAGACTTACACACACACACAGATGTACATACATTGACTTGGCGCCAGGGTGGGTGGCTGGGTGGTGGTTTTCTCAAAACGCTCTTCTTCATTTTTTTTCTACCTTCGTCAACTACAAGACACTTCATGTCATTTGCTGTTAACCTTCAATTTATTTTGTTTTATTTTTTTGCAACAATTTCTTATCATAATTTTTTTTTTGTGTTCATATCCTTTATAATGAAAAACCAACACTTCACCTTGTCCTTTGTGCTTTTACATACATACATACATATATTTCAGTTTGTTTTATTTTTGTCTCACTTTTTTTTCACACTGCGACAACATAAATTTTCGTCGTGTTGCCATTTTTGTTTATTTTTCGCACAATGTTTTTCTTCCTCTTCTGCTTTTTGTTGTTGTTGTTTTTTTTTTGGCGCACAGCCGGCGTCGTTGTGTCAGCCTTTGCTGTTTTCCGTCTAGACGCTGTTAAAGTACTTGAACCGTGTGCAACTTTTGCTGCATGAGTTGCCCGTTCTATGCCCAGAACGAACCCACACACACATATGCACGAACACAACATAGCACAACACAAACAAGTGCAACACTTGTGCCGTGTCCTTACTGTAAAAATAGACAAAAAGAGTAAGTAAAAATGCTCGGCTTCATTGTCATCTCGTACATTGTCCTTGTGCTTGGCCTCGCCCTCGCACTCAGTTGCGTCCTTTGACTACGCTAAAGACTTGTCCTTGTGCGCAGCGCACAATTTTGGGCGCCATTTTGTAGTTGTCGCTGATCTGCCCCGCGTCGACCATTACTGAGATTTGATGCGGAAGAATTTTGTCAAACAACAACTAAATATAAACGAATTGTCATCATACGCCAAATTTCAATTGCATTAAAATGTTTAAAGTTTTTGAAATCTAAAATTTCGCTTAACTTTTACCTTACTCACGCTTTCTTTTTCTCTCACACATTTACAGATATTAAATTGCAAACTTTATGCGTTGCGCATTAGAAGCCAACATATCGCACAGCGGCACGGATACAGACGACAGGAATAAGGACAAGGGATTCTTTGTTAAAAACTTATATTTTTTTTGCCAAACACACATAAACGTGCAAAATTTGTTGTTATTGTGTTGAGCAGTCGATTTGGCAAAGGATCGCACATAAAATAGATAAAATATTAACCAGTGTTGCAAAGCATTTCATATTTGTGTATGTGCGTGCGTGAATTGATTTGTGGCAAACGAATTTTCATATCTCAACTTTTTTATGAAGTTGAAAGTCGATTTATCAAAAAAATAATAAAACATATCCTAACTGAGCAAGAGAAACAAGTATATAGATGTGAACAAGTGTTAATCAAAGCGTTGCAAGTGTAGTGGAAAATAGTGTTGAAAAGTTGGAAAAATACTCAAATAACTGTGAAAAAATTTTTGTGCATTAAAACTTGTAAAAGCAAAAAAAAAAAAAATCATAAAAAAAATTTATTGACAAAAAAAAAACTCCAAGAGCTCTAAAATTGTCTGAACGGTGAGTACTTTACAACACTTGAATTGAAAAAAAAATTGATATTCCTTCCAAATCTTTTTTAAAAAATATTTGAAAAAAAATTTATATTTATTGTATTTTCAAACAAGTTTTATTTTTCATGATTTTTCAAACTTTCTGATTTGTCGCAAACTCCCAAATGAAACATTTCCCGTTATATTGTACATTGTCGAAGGCTTTAAAAACTTTCCATACAATCTTAGCCATAAAAGAGCCTCTTCGGCTGTCCACGTTTATAGCCATGTTTGCTGCTGTTGCTGTGTTGCTGTTGCAGTTATTTGGCACGCCCCAACAGCAGAGAACATTAAAAATTATTCATGAATAAACGCGCTCAAAATCCGCAACCGAGTTGGCCAAAAGCCTTCTGCAAAATGGCGGACTTTGGCCCAGAGGAGGCAACAGTGACGACAACAACAACAATACGGAGTCGAGGATTTTATGTCGAAAAATTCTAAAATTTATGAATAACCAAAGTTTGCTAAAAAACGAATGAGATACAAATGAAAAAAAAAAAAAAAAAAACGCAAGAAAGGAAAGAAATTTCGGTAAAACCGTAAAAAAAAAAAAATGCGGAAAGGCAAAAACGGCAATGATAAAAGTACATCATGCGCATTGTCATTGTGGTGAGCGGTGTAAGAGTGAGGGGGCAAAGGGGGCGCTGGTGTGCTGATAGATTGTTAAAAATGTTGCTCACCACTGGCAAAGGATACAGTAAAGGATAACAAGAATACGAAAATTCGGATTTGAAAGCTGTCGTGCGGAAGTTATAAAACAGATAGATAGGCGGACAGACACACAGATCGGCGGATAGCTGGTTAGACAGAGGGAAGAGCGGGCATGGATTTGGCTGACTGCAGCGTACTCGAATGAAAAGAAAGTTGCAAAAAAATATACATATTAATAAAAGAAAAATAGAAATGAAGTAAAATAAGAGGCAACAAAAAATTGCCGCAACGAAATATGAAATTGATGCAGTCCATTATGACTACTTGGGACCGAGCGGCAAGTCAGGCAAAGCAACTAATTTTACACAACATTTTTTTTCTGTCCTTTTTTTTTCCTCGTCTCAATTCGTGCAAATTATCAACTTTGCTGCCACCCAAGTAAGCCAAAAGGTGAAATAAGAAGCACAAAAATTTTCTTAAAACAGAAAAAAAAACGGTAAATAAATAAAAATCAAAAGTATCTCAAATGCGAAATCATGCCGTGTCGCCTCTGCCGCTGCCGACGTCGTCGTCGTCATCATCGTTGCTGTTCAATTGCTATAATTAGCGGCAAATGTGCAGATTTCTTCACAACTCACAAATCAACGTTGACGTCGACTAACTAACTGACTGACTGGCTGGCTGTCTGACTGTCTGACTGACTTCGATGCCTTGCCACCGTCTACAGCTGTGCGCATCTTGTAGATACTTTTACAAACACACACAAACACCCGCCAACACCCGCTCTGTGCTCCACATTGTTAACATATGCTGCAGCCAAGAATCTCAGACAGAAAAAAAAAAATTAAATTTTTTTATTCTTTTTCATTTTTATGTGCATGTGTGTGCAGTTTTTTTTTTTATCTTTTGTTTAGAACATTAGGAAAACGTTTTTGAGATTTTTATGACTTGATTTTTCTGCGGTCTATTTGACTTGCTAAAATGCATACAGTAAACACTCGTCTGACGCACAGTTAGAACAAACTTTGCCATATATGTAGGTTACTTTCAAACATTATATACGTCTAAGTTACATTGAGCCACACAGCACATACGATATATCATTACGTACTCCAAAGTTGCAATAAGCCACACAGACATACAACTGATCGTTATATGCTCCTAAGTTACATTGAGCCACATTGCACATACGGCATACTTGTTAATTGAGTTTCAATGTTGTCATGATTTATGTGTTGTACGGCACTAGGCAAACATAGGCGTTAATTGCTAAATTATCAACAATATTCACATTGTTCAGTTAAGAGCGCTTTCACTGTATTGAGCTGATGAAATTGTGCATGTTCGAAGATAACTTTTTGTTATTGCTGTAAATATCGGAAATTGCGTTTCGTAGGTGTGATTTAACAATTCAATTCTGGGAAACTCTTGAAAACTCTTTCGTCTAATTTATGCATTTTCATTTTTGTTTATTTTTTTTATGTTTTTTTGCTGTTAAGAATCAACATGAATTACAAATTTTACGTCTTATTGAAACTGCTTGACTTCTCGCTTTGCCTTGCTGAATATTCAAATCACTTAAGTTCAATCAAACATGACGAAATCCTCTTGCAAGTTGCAACCGACAATCCGAATTAGTTCATTGATTAGTGAGCACACAGGCCCAAGGCGCACAAAAGGGCATATTCAGCTCATTTGCATATTTGATGTCTTGCACTCAACGTGCCACATTGAAGATGCTTGGAGTGATGAGCTTGACGCTTATCAGACGACGCACCGATGGGATACACAGTTACTTATTATAATATAATACATAACCTAAAGCAGTTGACGGCCGACATAGTCTAGACAGGCCACTAATGCAATTTTCCACATTTAATCTGCTCTGGCTGAGCATACATATGTTGTATGTATCTAGATACATAAATAATAAGCTAATAAATGATAGAGCAAATGCGCTTATAGCCAAATCAAGCATGTGAAACTTGTGCATAAGAAATGTAGTAGAAGAAAATAGAAAAAAAGATAAGGAAAGATTTGAGCTTCATTGAAGAATACAAGTTCTAAATCGAATGCCATACTTCCGCTTTACAAGACATGTAATACAAAAATAAATATACACAATTAAGCGTAAAAGTGATGTACACTGTATTGACACAAGACATGAGTGCAGTGCAGTTGCACCGCATGTATCTTTCAGTGGAAACACGAACAAATAAACGCAACCATGCTTGCACATGTCGATGTTTTGGCTATTTTTGGCAAAAATATATACAAAGACACGACACGCATTTGATTAACAGACATGCACGACGAACGCCTCTTTGGGCATGTACGCTTCTCTATATTTGATTTATGCATGCGTGTGCGTGTGTGTGTGTGTGTGTGTGCCTTTATTGAAGTGCCTTTGCCATTTGGCAAACGACGTGTGACATTTATGTGTAGATACTTTGATGCTTAGATACATAGGCACATATATATAGATACATATATGTATGTATGTATCTCAAGCATTAGTTCAAGTGCGTACTTATAAAATTTAGTCAAGGAAGTCAACTGCGCTGACGTCTATCTTTCTGCCTGTCTGTCTTCTTTTTGTTGTCGTTGTTGTTGTTGTTGTTGTTTGTGCACGGCGCCGCTCACATGCCCATTTTCCATACTTAGGATAATGAGTTTTCTTTTCAAGTCGCGTTGAATTTACGAGCAAAGGCAAACGATAAACACGTGACAACATTTATGTTGTTTTCGTTGTTGTTGCTGTTGTTGTTGTTGTTGTTGTTGCCTCATGGCTGCGCTTGACGCTTTCCGTCGTTTGACGCTTGTCTTTTAGCATGCACAGTTGCGATGAAGTGTAAAAAGTTTAAATTATAAATGTTTTGTTGTTTCTTTTTATTTTCTTCTTTTTTCGCAAAATAATTTATCGCAAAAATATATTGTAGAAATATACTCTATGGCTTTCTTCACGTGTGGCGATAAAGTGTAAAATTGCTTTGAGGAAGTCGTTGGCATTAAGCAATGATGATGTGTTCTTTGATAATGTCGTTAATACGAAGAAAAAATATTCGCGTTTCTTCTAAGAATATTTTTAATATCTTCGCGAATATTTTTTAATATTCTATAATAAAAATTGTTATAAACTGTGTGAGTTATTAACATTGAACTTGTTGGCTGCTTCATCAGCAAAGTATAAGAAAAAATATAATTGAAAAAAAACTTATATAAATCGCAACTTTTTGCAAGTCACGGTTTGTAGAAACTTTGCCATTGCACTTTAATAAATTATTTTCTTTGCAATCATTTGGAAAGAAGACAAGAGGTTTCAAATAGAGATACTAAAATGAAAATAAACTAAAGTGCCCACTACAATTAGTAGTAAATTAAAAAGGAGTAAAGCAAAAGGAAGTAAATCCTTTTTTTTCGCACAGAAGACAGCACACACAAAAAAAGGACTAAAATGTTAAAGGCGCGGCTGCAAAAGCACGTGCACATGGCGTACTCGGCGCCAAAGTTGTGGCCGAGCTCGGTGAACGGAAGTGAGATTACAAACCTAAAAAAAAAGAAAAGAAATCCTGACAGCGTCAGAAGAAGGCGTTGACATAAACGTGAACGGAATAGCGCAGAATGAACGCAACAAGGACCTTTTTTTCACTATTTGCTCTCTACACCGTGCCGAACACGCCTTGTCTAAGTAGACCCTCAAACATGTTGAAAGTTATGCAGTTGAGTGAGAGAGTTGACGGGCGCAAATTAAATCGTTTGTGTTGTTGTTGAGCCTTGAGCGATATTTTGCACCTCAGGTTTATGGAGTGGCATTATGTTTTAAATAATGTACAACTACAACAAAAACAACAAGTATCAAAAACAATTACATACACAAAAGCCAACATAAAACTAAGTTGAAGGTAAAACTTACTTCGGTGCGGACATCTCATTCGCATTCACATTATGTTTTGATTAAAAGTAGACAAGGCAAACGAACAAAGGTGTAAAGTGTCGAAAAAAAAAACAACAACAACAAAAATAACAACGACAACAATAACAACTACATCAAAAGGCAAGATAAAGGTATACTTGTCGAAAGGAAAAAGTACAAAACAAAGTGAAGAGTTGTTAAAAGTTTTTTTTTTTCGAGAAAAGTGCTGAGGAGAAAAGATTTTAAATTTTAATAACAAAAGTTTGTTGCAAACTTAGTAGTTAATGAACTTTGATTCGAAAATGTGTTGTGCTAACATAGAGAACCGCAGTGGATAGTGGTCAAGATCATGCGAACTGGTCATGCTTTCGTGCGAACTTTGAGGTGTTTATTACTGTTGTTGTTTACCTTAAGTATCTCAGCGCTTACATATATCGTATCATAATTACTTATCATTAATAATGACAAGGATTTTTCAAAATCCAAGGCATTCATTTACAGAAAATTGTTTTTCGATATTTTTTCTTAACAAATCTTATTGATTTGTTATTTTAAATTTTACTTTAACTTTTCTTAACTTCACTTTCAAGAATTTGCTTTAAACATTTTGTATTGAAATACTTATTATGCCCAAATTGGTCATGTGCACGTGTCCATATTTAATTGTTCACTAAACCAACCTATCAATATTGCCTTTCATTAAAATAACACATTGTTCTGTTTGTCTAATTATAAATATTTTAATGACATTTTCATAGAAATATATCATGCTTTGACCTTTGCTCTTTTATTTTTCTTCTACGTCTTACGTATTGAAATCAAGTTGCGCACCATAAACTTTGAGTCCCTAAAATGTTAATGCCAAGAGAATTTATTACTACACGCCAGACGGCGACAATCACTGCGACCGAAGAAGTCTTAAAATGTAATTAAAAAATTATGCAAAAAAGTAAGAAAACACAAACAAAAATTAAAAAAAAAAAGAAAAAGAAAAACATCAGATAAAATTACAGAAAATCAAAGTTGTTAGCGGAAAAAAGAAAAAAAAAAAATTATGCAAGTCTGTCTGATGTGTGGTGGTAAACTTTATTCGTCGGGAGGCTGAAGAGGTTTGTGCATCTGGTGGAGCATTCGCTGTCGCTGTCGGGATTTGAACGTTATCGTCGTTGTCGTCGACTGTGCTGACAGCTGTCGCCAAAGACACGCTGAGCCAAGTCGGGTCGCATCGTGTTGGTTTGGGTTGTGTTGTGTTGGTGTGCTTTGGGGGTGGGGTGGGCCGGTTTTCGTAATAACAACGAAATTATGGAACGTGTGGCATATTACATGACACATTTTGCGGTCGAGGAGGCGCCACCCAAACCTAAAAATGAATTTATGGTCTGTTTTTGGCAGCGTTGGCGGTGTGCCAACGACAAACATTGAAACACAGATACACACATATACATGCCAGCATTACCTTTTGTCTGATAATTAAGTTGCCAGTCTTGGTTGCTTCTTCTTCAGTGACTCCCTCTGCCTTAGTTTGCTTACACACACAAACACACACACACACACACACTGTAAAATGTCTGTTTTGTGCTTTGTTAATAGGACAACATTTTCCTTTTCTTTACATTACATTACTTTCCTTTTGTTGTCCCTTTTCCCTTTTGTCGTTTTTCATTCCCGTTTGATTGCTTATTTGTGTCGTTGTCGTTGTTGTTATTATTATTAAATCAGCGTGTCACATGTCAAACTGTTTACAAACGAACAAATATTATTTTCTAATAACACAAAACTACAAAACAACTACAAATACATTTAACTTCGCTACCGCAAACTCCTCTTTGCCTTCGTTTTTCTTTACGGATTCATTTGAAAATTTTGTATTTTCCATGTTCTTTTTTTTTCTTGTTATTCAACATGCTACTTGTGTTTTATAGACTTTTTGCCACTGTGCTATTATTCTTTTGGTTTTTCTTGCTTATTTTGCTCGTGTCGGATTTTCATTCACACACACATATAGAGATACTTTTACTCATATACACTTGAATGTACACATTCACAGTTTCAAAGCTTATTGCACACTATCTAACGTTGCTTTGCGAATGATGTGCTAAGGTTACATTGCACAGTGGCGTCGTCTTCTAGCAGTACGAAGAGATACTTTCCAAAGCCATAACTTTATTTATGCCATTAAACAATTCTTTGTTTGTTGTTTTTTTTGTTTGAGTAAGTCAATAAAATACTAATAGAAGATATAATATGTTCTTCTTTTAGTTTGCACCGATTGCACCCTTTTATATTCTATGCCTCTGTGTCTAACAGTCATTTAATAGCTCGCTCGGCATGTGACTCCCTTTGGCAACTTTTGACGTTCAACTTTTCTTTTTTCTGTAAGCTGTTTTTGCTATTGTTGTTGTTGTTCTTGTTGTTTTTGTTGCACGTACTTTTGCAGGTTGCCGGCACAGTGGCTTGTCCTGTTTCAGCTTCAGCTTTAGCTCCTGTTTCCTTATTGTGTGTTGGTTTTTTGTTTTGCCATGTTGTTGTTTTTTGCTTGGTGGCATGTAATCAAATAAATGACTACACCCAGGTGTGTGTTTTACTTCTGTGCGCTTAGTCACTACTGTTGTTCCCTTCAAACAGCGAACAACCCCCACCCACCGCTCACCATATTGATGTGAGAAGCGCCAAGGGCTTTTATTTTGGACGCGCGCACGATCTTCATTTAGAGTTACTCTTCCTGCTGCCACTTTTTTGCCATTTATGTCATTTTCGTTTTTGCTTTTGTTTTTATTGTCATTGTTGTTGTTGTTGTTGTTATTATTCGCTTGCACTCATACAAATACATTATTGGCTTTTGTTATTTTCAACGTCGATTGTTCAAGTCTTACTTGCACTTCCTTCCTTTCCTCACGCTTAGTTGCTCGCTTTTGCCATGGCGCCTAGTCTCACCTCACCTCACCTCACCTCACCGCACTTTATCTCATCATTTCTTGTCTTCTTGCCTTGCTACATGCTTCATGCCTCAATTTCGCTTCTCACGCTTTGGCAATTTTGCAACTTACTTAGGGAATTCTTGCTCGCATCTTTTAATGATGCGCAATTTGTCGTTAATTTTCGGTATTTTATTTGTATACATTTTACGCGCCGCAACATTTTCGCCTGTCTTAGTGCACCTTCCTGCTTTTTGCTTCTGCTCTTGAAGAATACGCTAAAAAATGCGTAAATGATGCTCATAAAACGATTCTGTCTTCAGTTTTTGCTTTGCTCTTCGAGTTGATTGTATTTTATGTTTTTTTTCTTTTTTTTTTTGCTTCCTTTTCGCATAAACTTTTGCTATTTTGTTGCTGTCTTTTTCGTTTTTTAAAGGCTTTATTTTATGTTGTTTATTTTTTGGTCGCTATAACTTCACAAATGTGCGCTTGCATCTTCGCGGGCAAATGTTATTGATATTACATTATCTTTTTAGTATCTTTATAACTTTGTTTTAACTTATTCATTTGCCCGTTATGGAGTTGCGTCTCTTTTAATGACTGCTCATAAAAAAAGGTACGTTTTCTTTGCTTGGTTGGCTTTTTTCTTCCCTTTTATTGTTTAAATCAGTTGGCAGTCTCTTTTATGACTTTGTGCTTGAATCAACTGTACTTTTTTATGATTTGCAATGAGCTAATGAAGTGTCAATTAGATTCGTTTTGCTCGATATAAAAAGTCGTAATTTTTTTTAAAGTTCTTCTGATAAGCAGCGAAAAATCAACGACTTTGATGGACTTGCGTGTGTATATTTTTAGAGATTGAAGGGGGAAATTTTTTATGAACAGAAAAAGATTGCTTGGAAGTTGAAGTCTTATGGAAAACAGTGGTATACAAGACTTATAAGTACAAGGCTTCAAAACAACTTTCAAAGTGAAGGTTTAATTTTGAAAAATAGTTCTGGTCTGTCAGAAACTGAATAAGTGCTCTCCTGAAAAAATGTGAAGAGTCTTCTGAACATGGACCTGAACGGACCAGCAGCAAATGCTCTTGCTAATGCGTTGGTATGTAATATTAAACAATTATTATAACCCTATGGGTTCATATGATCATGATCCATAACTGAAGAGATTCCCTGACGCTTCTCAAAGAAGATATATAAATTCGATTGAAAAACAGTTTTTCGGGATCAAATCAACTGTCTGAACTGATAAAGTTTTTAAGATTCAAATCTTGTGCATAAGTATGATTTCAATGAGAACATGTAAAAAACAGTTCTAATAGAAAAAAAGTGTCATTTTGCACAATTCTGCCATTAAGCTAACAATTATTGAAACAATTACAGAGAACCAGTGTAACTAACAACAATAAAATTTTATACGAAAAATTTTAGTTTTGAATGAAAATGAGTCAATTAAATAAAATTGCGCGAAGAAGTATAAAAAAAAAAAATGAATAAAAATAGTTGCTTGTGAATAGAAGAATATAAAAAGGATAATTGCAAGCAGGATAGTAACACAAAGGAAGACAAAAATTAGCAACAAAGTCTGACTGAATAGAGTGCGCAGTCAATGTAGATACTTGAAATGAATGCAGAGATAGAAAGAGAGGTCAACAATGTAGCATTCATTTCCAGCGAGACTTCATTTTCATTAAACCTCCTCGCGTAATTGTTGAACAAAAAATAAAAATGAAAATGCAAAACAGAAAAAGAAAATGTTTTTTGCAAAAATAAAACAGGAATTGTTTTAGACAATTTGTGTAAAATGAAATAAATGAAATATTTTGAATGAAGTGCAGCAGTGGAAAATGGAATTCAAAAAGAAAAATAAAAAACATTTCTATATATATATATATATTCATATGAAAATAGAGCCGCTAAACCGGAAACTAGTGTTAGAAAACGTTAAAAAAATAGTTGGAAAAAATGTAATAAAAAAAAATAAAATTGTAAAAACCGCGAATGTAAGCCAACAACAACTACAACAAAGACAACAACGGCAGTAAAAGCAACAACAATGTGCATGAGCATGGCGCTTGTTACAAATAACGGTAACAAAAGTCAGGAGGAGTTGCAGGCATTTTGTCACTAGAAAATTGCAGAGCATGAGCAAAAAATAAAAAAAATTATTGTTAAAAGTGCCGCAAATGCGACGTTTAGCCGCAATGTCGTCAAACCATGGGGCTGTTGGGGCTTAAAGGGAAGAGAGAGAGAGTGAAAGAGAGAGGAAGTGAGATGCAAAAGTCAGCAAGTACGCTACGCTTCAGAAATTGCAACTCACACCTGTCACAGCTGCTGCAGCTGCTTGTACCATGACCCATGCCCCCTTGCCCCTTGCGCCATGCCCTGCACTTAAGCTCAAGCTCAAGCCCAACCCGAAGCCGAAGCATGTATATACAACTAAAGGGCCAAGAAGCCAAGTGGCAACATCAAATGATGCCAGCGGGAATGTTTTTGCAACTTTGTTGTGCGAAGTAACCAACAATAACAACATTTGAAGTTAGTTGCGCACAATTGTTATTATTATTATTATTTAGTAAAGTGGTTTTCGCTTATAACAGTTAGCCGGCAGTCAACATGAGCCAAGTGGGCGTAGTTATGTGTGTGTGTGTCAGTGTGTGACAGTGCAAAAAGTGCAGTTTTATGGAGTGTTCTTTAAATTGCGGTGGCATTTTCATACTTAAACTTTTTGTTAGCATTAAATGATCAGTAATTGCAAAGGACATTGAAGGCACTTCATGTTTGCTGCATTAAGAAAAGAGGGAAAAGTAGAGTGAAGCAAAGAGCATCAGTCACTGCACTCGAATAGCTAGAATTAGTTGCACGTGCTTGAATTTTATTAGAAAGTGCAATGATAAGAACTTTGAACGATGTGATATATTATATAATCTCGATTTAATTTTTTTGGTTTAAACCACAAAGTCAGTTATTAATGTTAGTAGAAGTTTTCAGTGGCAAATCATTAATAAAAATGGCAAAGAAGCGTTTTTGACAGCTAACTATTTATCTTTCAGTGCTAGACTGGCGTATGTCTCGCGTGTCTCTTTGTAACATAGATTGCATTTGGGAGTATTTCATACAAAACGAAAGATAAAGTAAGAAATTGAAAAAGAAGGAATACTTAGTGGTGTTGTTATATCTCTACTGGTGTATTCCGCTAAATAATCCCCACTTAAGTATGTCATTTTGTTGTTTTGAAGATGGTTATTTGGCCAAACGATGAATATTTCTCAAGTTATGTTATTTCACATTGTTAAATCGCATTGTCGTTATTCATGTTTTACGTCATAATATTTGCTACTTCTCGTACACAATGGCAAAACAAACGTTGTTGTTGCACTTCAACAAAGCTTCTCACTCATGTTTGCACACTTCAAAAGCACCGTTTTTTTTTTCGTATTTTTTTTTTCTTATGCCAGCTCAGCTTCACTTTTGTAATGGGAAAAAGCAAAATGCGATTAGCATTTTATACAATTTAAACAATTCTCGCCCAAAGGCATAAAAACTAAAGACTTGACGAGCGTAAAAAAAAAGAAATAAATAAATAAATAAAAATTGTCGTACAAAAAAACTCCTTTTTTTATACCCTGCACATACAGTGTGTCAGGGTATATTAAGTTTGTTTGAACGAAATGTATGTAACGCACAGAAGGAAGGGAGGGGGACCCCATAAAGTATATATATTCTTGATCAGGACGACAAGAGAAATTGATTGAGCCATGTCCGTCCGTCTGTCCGTCCGTCCGTCCGTCTGTATTCACCAATGGATCTCGGAAACTGTAAGAGCTAGAGACTTGAAATTTGGAGGGTAGACTCGTGATGCTTGGCAGCAGATCAAGTTTATTTTTTTTTGTGCCACGCCCACTCCTTCCCGCCCATCCAGCCCTACCCACTTTTTTAAATCGCTATAACTCAAACATCCAAAGAGATAGAAACATGAAAGTCGGTATGTAGACTCAGTATGAGTGGCTCTACAAAACTGCATACCACAAAATCCCCCCCTCATTTTCATTTCCCCTCCCCTAGTAATTTTTTCTAAATTGCTATATCTCCAAAATTAACAAAGGTATGAACCTGAAATTTTGTATACAAGCTCAGTGATAATACATCTTAAAAACTGCATACCACAAATTTCCCCTCTCTTTGATGGCTACCCCTCAGAGACCTACAAACTTAAATTTTTTTGTAAAATCCACATTTTTTGACCGATTTTCCTTGTATTTTGAACACTATTTGAAAAGGCGACGTCAGATCAATATGTTTTTGTAGATTGAGGGTGTGGCACCGCCTACCATGTGTGCAGGGTATTATATTGTCGAGTATACTCGACTATACCGCCCTTACTGGTTATCATTGGTGTGTGTGTTTGTTATGTGTTCTGCGTGCAATTCACAAAAGCAAATCCCAAATGCTGAACAACAGCTATAATAGTAGCAGCAACAACAAAGTCAGTTGGTGGGAAGAGGAAGGTGAAAACAGAAGAAAAAAAAAAAAAAAATAAAGAACAAATGTGCAACAAAGCGTACAATTGTAATTTAACTGCAGACTAGTTGGCAATACTGGCATAGGCATAGGCAGAGCAAAAGCAACAGCAACAAGCACAACCAACAATATCAGCGACAATGGCAACAACAATAATATTTGAGCCTCAAGTGTTTTAAGCGGCTTTCGCTTCCAATTGTCGCACTCTTTATAACTCTTGTCGCCGCTTTCATTCTCTTCGGTCCAAAAGGCTGTGGAAAAAAGACAAAAAGCAAATAAAATGTTATAAACGTTGGCAGCGGTAGGGGAAGGAGAAAAACAAGAAAAAAAAATATAAAACAAGCTAAATATAACAGAAGAGAGAACAACAAACACATAATCCACTGTAGAGCATAACTCACACACACACACACATACACACAGAAACATATATAAGTGCACTGAGTTGAACGAAGCATTAAACAGAAGTTACACATACGCCCCGCTGTGCTACATGGTAACAACAGTAACAACTACAACAACAAACCCCAAGGAAATAGAACCAACTATATTTTTTCAGCGCTCGCTATTTAAGCTTAGTGTTTGACTGTGTATATGTGTGTGTGTGTGTGTGTGTGTGTGCATGTGTGATTGTGACAAATGTCATGATTGTCAAACCAGAATCCCAATCTGAGTTTTGAGCTAACATCAGACAAAGACCGATGCTAACTGCCAACTAAGGGAAATGGATAGACGGATGGATGGATGGACGGACGAACGGACTGATGGTCACACTGACAGAGCGATGCTGACGACGTTGTTGCAAGTTTCACATGAACAAAATGCGAGTCACTATACAGAAAGTGTGTGTGTGTGTAAAAAAAAGTGCAAAAGAGCGAGAGAATGAGAGGGGTATAGATAGATGAAGCGTGGTAAACATACCATAAACTGTGTAAAATACAAAAACAAAAACAAAAAGTGTCTGCAACAACTGTAAAACAGCATAAAACACTCATTTATGTTGTTGTTGCATGTTCATTGTTGCTTCTGTGTTATAACACCAACAGGAGCAACAACAACAACGACAAGAAGAACAAGAGATACAATGACGGCAACGACGCCCATCAAGAACTTGACACTTAATTGTGTCTGTGGCATTTAACATGTTGCGTGTAGTTTTTTTTTTGTTATTCATTTATTTTGGAAAATGTGCAAATGAGGCGTCTGCATTGACTGTTCCTCTTGTTGTTGTTAATTGTTGTTAATGAGTTTCGGAACAAATTAAGTTTTTGAAATTCATGCATGCAAAATGTTTTTTTGAAATAAGTGAACGTCCTTTTGACAACATAAGTAATTGATCGAATGACAAGGAAGCACATAAAATTATGTATATTTTTTTTTTATTATACAGGCCAATAAAAAACCGTATGAAAAACTTTTTAAAATTTCCATAACTCGATCAGCAAAAAATTTGACAAAAAATTTTGAGGTTAAAAAGAATTTACAACACCCGACAGAGGCGCTCATAAAAAACTCCTTTGCTACACGATATATTCTGTTCCTATGAATACCCTATTTAAATTTCAACAAGATCGGCCAAATAGTTCTTGAGATATCTTGTGCACTATTTTGAAAAAAAATAATTACAAATTTTTAAATGTTTTTATAGATTTTTTTTCCGAAATCAGTAAACCAAATTACGCAGGAATTAGATAAAATTATTTGAAAATTTTTTTCTTGTAGGCCTATATTATTTATAATCAAGTTTTCAGGTATAAAACGTTTTTGTTTAACATTCTCATATGCCATAAGCTTAGATGAAAAAAAAAAAATGTTGCTCAATTTGTCAAAAGCTAAGACCGCATGACATGCCCAAATAGTAACCTGCATAACACGTGGCATTAACCTTTTTGTCACAATAAAGCAAAATGAAATAAATTGTGCGGCATTTCATAATATGATTGTATGTAAAACACCTCAAAACACTCAAACACACGCACGCAAACAAAGAGGATCATAGACTGAGACTATGTCGGAAAAAGTTACGTTGGCAGGGAAATTGTATGGTATATGAGACTGTCATATGCAAATTGTAAAACTTTAACAAAATTATCATCATCAAGCGAAAGCGGCAGCGGCAACAACAAGCATTTATAAAGCTTAACTCGTCATACATGCAAAGTAGAACAAGCAGAAGCAGTAGACGGCAGCGTATGCAAGGCGGCGGAGCAATGATATGTATTTGTCGAAAGTATAAACGAAGAAATGTACAAAAAGTATGTTGAAAGCAACTGCCAAATAAAAGTCACAGAAGTCACGCAAAACGCATTGAAAACATTGCGAAGACTCAAAAAAATAAAAACACTGAAACAAAATAAGCAAATAAAAAACAAGACGATATGCTGAATTTATCAAACAAACACCCACACACACATATGTACACTTATACACAGAGAAAAACAATTCAGGAACATTTTACTTATGGTACATCGTCACAGTCTGGTATTGAAAGATTGTCAATTATGAATGTTATAAAATCAAGAAAAATATCCTGAATTCAAGCAACACGTGCTATATCAAATCTTGAATAAATCTTGCCAATAAAACTTAATCCGAGACCATTTTGTGCTTCAAATAATTTATTATTAATGAATTTTATTTTATATAATTGTTAATTAAATCATCACCTCATATCTTCCTTGATTTTGAAATCAAGAAAAAATTTTACTTATTTCAAGAACATTTAAATCAATTTAAAAAAATATTGGTGTATTGTTGATTTAAGCACAATCTGTGCTGTTCTTAGACTGGCATTTTTCTCTCTGTGTACAGATACATGTTGTTTGGTACGTAGGCTTAAATTGCCTTGGCAAGGCTAAAGGAAGCATTTACGCAGAAAATAAAAATGCCGACCAAAAATGAAATCATTTTCATTTGCATAAAATACGCGTAAAGGCAGTCAGCAGAAATCCTCTGCTGCTTCTACTTGTTTTTTTCTTTGCTGCTTCAGTCGAAGAATACCGCAAAAGTTATGTAAATGAATTAATACCAATGAATTGTGCAATGCTGAGGGTGAAGGCAAAGGGGAGAAGCAGATGCCAACAACCGCAAAAATTTAATAACTTTTAATAAAACAAGAAAAAAGTAAATGTGCATTCTTTAATTTATTATTATTTTTTTTTTTGAGTTTTTGCATTGCTTTACTGCGCTGTGCTATTTTGCATTCTGTTTCGCTGCTCAGCTTGTGTGCACATTTTAACATATCCCTGCATACATATACATATGTATATACAGGGATATGTCTATGCGTTTAATGATGAGCTACTTAAATTTTAACTCAGGATAAGCCATACGCATTTCAACGCTGTCGAGTACACGTTAAGTAGCTTGCTGATGCTCAACGTCGACTCTCTTTTGCATTAATAATTCGGTGGCAAAAGTTGAAATGCAACATTCGAATTAATGCAAATGAAGTTGCGTCTGCAGTAATGAGACGCAATGTGATTTTTCAACAGTTATTATTATACATAAATGCATTACTCATTTGCATGCTATTCGTTCATTCGTTTACTTTTATTTATTTACGTACTTATGCATAATTAATTAAATTTTCAATTTTATGCGAATTCTTGTTGTTAATATACAAAAGTATCTTCACGAGGTGTGGGAAAAGATTGTGTGAAGAGGCCAACCAGTTGGAAGCTGGTCAAACGGGTTGGTTAAGTAAATAAAAATCAAGACAATGGCAAGAGTGTCATTATGGTGTGAAGATAGGGCGTTGTTCGAATAATATAATGGAAGCTGTTGTAAAATAAAAGCCTAAGTGAACTGAGTGTTTCATGCCCACTTATTTTAGTAGTTGAAGCAGCAGACATGAAGACCATTGAACAGTTGAAAGTAACAGGCAAATATTTATCTTCAATGCAGCTTAAATACATACAGATTTAATATTGTTATGTTTTCAAGCAAGGCACAATTGCCTTAAAGTGCGCTACAGTCTTAAGATTTATTGATTAAATCATTTTGTATAATTTCTGGAAATAACAATAATAAGCACACAAAATAATTAGCAATTTTGCTGACAACAGCTTGCATTACTTTTTAGATTCGATAAGATAGAAAATCAGACTTGCCATAAGATATATAAAATAACGACATGTCTTGCTTTTCAATTATTGTTTTAATATTCAACTTTCATAACATTTTAAGAACCTTTTTAGATAATTACATTTCAGCATTAGATTGTTTACGCCTCCCGCATTTAAATGGGAATATGAAATTGCCACTTCGTGTGCATAATGACCAGCATTAAAAATAATTACCAATCATTAAACATTAATCAGCAATTTTCTTCAAAAAATGATTAATAAAAGTTATAATTAAAAGTTTTTGAAACAAACAAATGCCCAAACGTTTTTCAAAGCATACAAACAAAAAGTTATACGTCAATAGACAACTTCAGTAGTTGAGTTGTGTTCTAACGGCAAACTAAGCGCATGTCTTACTACGGCACGGCCGTTGGCTTTATCAAAATGACGGCTGTAATAAAGCATGCTTAAAATATGCACAGCATATTCTTTTATTACAACAACATTGCGGCTTAATCGATTTTTGATTTCCTTTTCCGGTTGCCGTTGATGAACTTAAAACGTGCCATGCCGCCTGTTGGTATGCAAGACAGTTTATTTGGAATTTGGTTATATATATTTTTTTTTGTATCTCAAAGCATGGCATGTCTGTATATAATTTACGTCTCGATAACTCAAAAGAAAATGTGTTGAAGCGTTGAGTTTGTGCGTCCTGATTGGCAGCTTAATTCGCATCCCACACACTTATACACTCACCTACAATTTTTACACATTTTGTTTTGAATTAATCGGCACTTTTTGTTAACGATTTTATGGGTTTTTTTCTGCGTTGAAATTCTAAGAAAATATGCGCAACTGATATGACTGCCAAGTATGTATATATTCGCATAATATTGCTTAGCTCATTTTGCCTTCTTAGAAGCTCAACTTGACTCAACTCGTTTTCGTGTCGTGTTTCCTTTGGCAAAGTGCCATCAAAACGATGCCTTGAACTTGAGCCTAGACAAATACTCATGCGGAAATATATTCATGCATACACACAGATACCCTCATATAAACATATATATGTGCAACACATGATTGTGTTGTTAGCAAACTTACTTGAGCTGAGGGTGAAGTTCAATGTTGTATAAGGTGTTGGGGTGGTTTCAAGTTTCCATTTCGCCGGAGTTTCTTGTATGTTATGCCGCACTAATAATAAACTATCGACCGATCGTTCATTTCATTCTGTTATAACTTTTTTTTCTATTCCAATTGGCATTTAATGATTCTAACATTTAGTTAGACATTGTTATCTATAATGACGTATTTGGATTTGTTACAATCGATAAGTCTATTCATGCATTAGTCAGCAAATACGCTTAGTTTCAAACTCTCGAGTCATTTAATTTCAGTTCGATACAATTCGACTCGTTTGGTTTCATATCATTAATTCCAATCCATTTTGAAATTGTAACTAAAACGCGTTCGGTAAATGTTTGCCCTGCTTAGAGCTTAGCTGTCAACTGTGTCATGTATCGTGTACCTTTCGTTTGCCACATGACATTAATTCCTGACAAATGTTAAGCTTTAATACGAACCTAATTAAGTCAGTCAGTTGTGTTGGCAGCCCTTGCAATGTCAGTATGTTGTCTAATGCACTACAACAACGTAATGAGTTATTGACTTTGCCGCATTTGGCTTTGAATGCAGAGACTCGTGCTCTTACTCGTACAGTTCATTATAAATTGAAATTGTCTTTTTTTGTCTAATTGACAAGCTTTGTTGTTTTAATTATTCAGACCAACATTTGTACACTGAGTCTGACATAATGAGTCGCTGAGTTGTTATCTTTTGTTTCATTTCAATTTCAACATTTAATAACATGCATTCAAGGCTATGCATTCATGTTGAAGAATAACCTTTAGAATGTCTTTGAAAGGCACTTCACTTGTCAAATTAACGTATTTGATCTATTTGATATCAGATTTTTCTAATTATTTTTAATGACATTTCTTTAATTTCTTTTCAGGTTCTCAGTATTTCGACATTTCAAAGGTAAGCATTTTAATTCCAAGTATTCATTCGACTTGTATTCTTATATACACACACACTTCGATGCTATAGTCACCAAAAATAATCTAACAGCTGTCGCTAAACTTGCCATGCCAAAAATCCATTAAAACGAACAACAACCAAAAAAAAAATCCATTTAATAATATACAAGCTAATGCTAAATTATAGTCGTCGCAGCGATAAAAAAACCCAAAAAGAAAAGGGCACCAAAAAAACGCGAACACCTTTCGCGCTATAAAGACAAAAGCTGAAACTGCACGAAATACAAACGAAAAATTTGGGTTAGCATAATAACAAAATAATAAAAGAAGAATAAAAAAAATTAACTTCAATACGAAAAGCTGCATTTACGAATCAGCGCCAATGTCAGTGAAGCGACCAAGAGGATTCATTTTTGGGGTCCTACAAGTTTGTTGAAAACGATCAACGAAACGAAACTCGCTTGACTACAATATTAATAACAGCGCCTTTAATTGTCAGTTAGTTTGAAATTTTGGTCAGCAAAAAGCAAAAACAAAAAAAAAACTAAGGGATACCCAACAGCGACGCATATGTCGCTCACAAGTGGCGATCGAGTTACCAGCCGAGGAGCTGGACAACCTGCCTTTTATTTTGGTGAGGCTTTCTTTGTTGCGCTTTTGGCATTTTTTTTAAATTTTTTTATTTTTTTCAAGCTATCTTCTTTGATTTAACTGTACGATATGTGATGGCAGGTGCAAATTTTATATGTTGTATGTTTCGGTCTTTCGGTTAAAGCTGCACAACTGGCTTTTGATCATGACGAGGGGCGATCTTTTGTGAAATTGTATGCATGATTATGCCTGCGTTACTGATTTCCTTGTGAGTTGCACACCTGCTGCTGTCTAAAGTTGAAGAGAACAACAAAAATAAAAAAATGATCGAAAAAAACACTTTGAGGGCTGCTCAGTTACTTAATTCGATTTAACTTGGTTTGCTTTTTCTTTGTCTCGTTATTCGTTGTTATTTGTTCAGTTGTTTCCTGCTTCAGTTGTGTTGAATAGCAATTTTACCTGCGCTCCGATCAGTCCTTTTGTCGGTATCCTTGCAGTAATCTTAAGTGCTTGAAATATACACAAGATTTGCTATCGCATAATGCGCACATTACTGACATTTCTCACAACTGCATGTGAGATTCTCTGCAGGTTGATTTTCAGTTACTTTTTTTTTTTGCTTTGTTAGTTTTTCTTTGTCTCAGGTAGCAGCATCCAACAGTCTACAGACAACGTCATCATCATCATCATAAGCAAAAATGTCAAAATAATTGTCATAAATTATTTTGCTACCTGCTACTGTTTTTTTCGCATAGTTGCTTTGACATGCTCACATCGCGTCGTGTCTCTGACTTCTTATGTCTGCACGTTTGTATCTTCTACGCGTATTAGTATCTTAAGCTGCAGTTGGCAGTTGTCTGCATTTCTTTACTTTTGCTTGTCTTTATCTACGCGATTCGAGCGTTAATTTAATTTTATGCGCTGCACATATCGTATGTATGTTTTGCCTTCAGTTTTCAACAGCTTGTTCTTTGCAGTTACTTGTCGCATATCTGTAGAAATATGACTTTGACTGCGTTCGCTTTTGTCGTCTTTGCCTTTGTTGTTTGTGTCTGCCATTGGTATGCATAAAATTAGTAAAATGCATGTATTTCGAAAGGTGTAAATGTAATTATAATTCAAATTCCATTTTGTCTTGTGTCTGCATGTATCTTTGTGCTTGTATTTGCCTGTGAATTCTTCTTCTCAGAGTTATTATTTGCGCACTTTTATGAGCCGTGACAAAGCTTTACATTGTGTTGTGTGTTTATTGAAATGCGATTGACTTTAATTGACAGCATGCTGAGTGACAGCATGCTGAGTGTCTAATTAAATTATCTACAATATGTGTGTAGGCGTTGCAAAGGGATGCCTGTTTCTTTGTAACTAATGAGTTGCTATGCAGTTTCAGTTAATTAAATAAAATAAAATAAAATATCTTTATGTTTGTCTGTCAATTACAAAAACAACTTAAGCCATTTTATTTAATCTAAAAGTAACATTCGTTTGTTGGTGGTTGCTTTACAACCTATTTTGTTTAACGGTTTTAACCTCAAATTTGACATTACATTTCGAAGGCGTTTTCCGCATAATGTTTTGCCCTCAATTTGCTAACGAAAACCTTCATGGCCATTATTCTTTGGCATGGAGATTATCTTAACGCAAAATAATAGCTCAATTATGGTATTATACAAATGGCTGTGATATTTCAAAGTAGACCAATGCAGACAATAAACTAGTAACAAGATACATTTTTGCAAATCCGATCAGGCAGATTTATCTTTTTTAGTACAAGTGCAATTCAGCCATTTGTTGGAAGTTGGAAAATATTGTAGCAAAAATAAAATGGCAGGCAAATAAAATGACAGCTATCAGAAAACTGTCAGCTAACAGAAATTGGAACAACACAGTCAGCCGCCCCTTTTATCTACTCAGCTATGCAAACTGACATTATCAGAAATTTTTCACAAATACCATCGCATATACAGGTAGCAGTAACGGCACTTGACTGGTGTTAAATAATGAAAATTTCGTTCATTAAAAGTCGTTCTGGATTTTTGTATCCGAAGTGAGGCAACATTTCAAAAGCGGATTTATCAATAGGTTCACTGCCACTTAAACTTTAACTGAAGTTGAGTCAGAAGGAAATGGAACGAATTGTGGTGAGATGAGACGGGATGAGATGAGATGAATCAAGTCCAAGTCATATTGAGTACCATTCGAGCTCTCGTTGAGCTGTGATTTTGTCTGTTTCACAATTTCCTCGGATTGTCTGTGTGCCCGTCGCTCTTTCTGCACATCTATCTTGCCATCTATGAGTCAGTCAGATAAAAAAAAAACTTTTTTTGGCAGTTGCAAAACAAACGAACGAATGAACGATTTCTGACAAGAAAATCGATAAGAATAATAGCAAATCGTGGTGGAAGGTGGTCGGAGGAAAGAAGGAGTCTCTAAAGTGGTTGAACAACACGTTTTTGCCAATACGCTCTCGTCTTTGGGGTTGATTGGTAATTTCTTTGCATTGCAGCTTGTTTTGCCAATGATTGAATGGTCCAACGAAAATAGATAGAACTAGAAAACATTTTTTTTTTTTGCGATTCGGCGTTTGTTCAAAACAAAACGTGAATACAAATTCTATGAAAAGTTCAGAACTTTCGATTTTAGTGAATTCTAAATTGAAGTGTGAGTTGAAATTGGTTTGGTCATTGAATGACATTGTCTTGTATTTGATTGCACTAAAGTTTTACAGGCCTGGAATGTTTTCCAAAACTTCAATCTTTGTTTAGAACATTCACAAGGGTAAGTTATAGTTAACAAAATAATTTAGAGATTTCTTAGATTAAGCAAAACTATAATAACATAATATATGCCATTTATTATGCTTCGAATCAAATATATTAAAGACTATATAATTTAATATATACATAATTTACTTTTCGCACTTGGTGTCTTGGCCATTAATAAGCTCAGTAAACGTGTTATGTTCTCAGTTTGAAGTCCAATGGGACGTGCTGTGACCCTTTCAAAATGGCATTCGTGGATGCCGACCGACAGACATTACATATTGAAAAGAAAGTATGAAATAATACCTAAAGGAAAAATAAGGCAAAGTAAAATAAATCAATGCACAGCAGTTAAGTGAAGAGGTTTGAGTGAGCAACTGTTGTCACTTGAGCGACTCGAGTGTAAATGAGAAAATGACTGGGACAACTGGGGCAGGAAAAGTTAATGGCTCTACAGACAGGATATACTTGTAGTCGTATAGATGAGATGAGTGACTACAGTCTGCCTACTTTCAGCATGCTTGAATTGCTTTGCTGTCATGTATGAATGCCTTTTGCCATAGGCGTGCTATGATATTTATCATTTTTCACTTATGTACGAACACTTCGGACATGAGACAGCAGGGCCTATGACAGAGGCGGAGGAATGTTAAAGCAATTCTGATGTGAATTTTGAAAAATGGCTAAGAAATACGCAATAACCGGTCAGTTGGCACTTCAAGTGTGATGCCAACAATAACAACAACGACACTGATATGCGTACGGACAAAGCTACATCACTAAAATAGATCCGAAAATGCAAAGAAAAAAAAAAAGGAAACAACAAAATGCTAAAAGGTATACGCACACACGTGCAGAAAGTATCATACACTTACCTTCTCTGACTGTCTGCCTGCGGCAATGAGTTGACATCGGTTGTCAAGTCAATATCAATTTGTAATGTCGAAATCAAGTTGTCAGTGTTGCCACACTTGCTCTCACACTAACTAACAACACGACTTGGTAGCACTCATCATTAAGTTGGCTTGTTTGCAAATTTTCGCAAAAAGATCTTGTTGTGCAAAAGCAAGTGAGCCAGAGTCACACCCGTACATGGCACAGAGTTCTGTGTCAGCGCTGCAACTTTGTGGGTTGTGACTTTGTGGCATTCGCCTCGACAGTTGCGGTTGTGGTTCAGCTAGCGAAAGTCAGTCATCATTGCTGCCGTCGTTCCTTACGTACCGATGACTCAACGCTTGACAGTTGAGTTGTACTCATTTTCCAGAAATTTTCTCTCTAATTTATGTTCTTGTCAGGCACATTACGATGATGACGAAGTAAACGTTGAGAAAACAGTACGTTAACTTGATACCAAGTGGGTAGAACTATTTGGTGACATTTTCCCATATTTTTTTTTTTGCTGTTATCTGCAATTTGTGACTTGTTGTTTGCTTTCAGGCGCCTACCATTTTGCTTTGGCCCTTTCATCTCAATACAAATAAACAGCGCCCAAGCATTTCTTCCTCGCTTAGATTAAAGTCTCATTTAGCAGGTGTTTCCACAGCCATTTTATGCAGGACCTTATTTTGTGTTCTTTTTTTGTGTCTATTGAAAAGCTGCACATGATGTTTTACTTCATCCCAGATATGATAGCCGATTCTATATGCTTAGACTCGTCGTGCAGTGAGCTCATTTCACAGATTGTCTTGTACTCAAGATACACACACACACACACACACGTCATTACGTGTAAGGCATGAAAAGGGGACACGTTCATTTAAAATATTTTAACTTATGCGGGCGTTGGTGTCGTTAAGGCATGAGTGGAGGCGTAAAAATGTGACTCAGATAAGAATATTTTGCTGTGTGTGGCATACTTTGTGGCGCTGATAAATAAAGGTATTTGCGTATGAATGCTAACGAAAGATTTTGCTCCAGATCTAAATAACTTGTACCTTTATGTGTTTAAGCGCACGTTAAAGATGGCAGCGATTTTTATCGCAGTAAAGAAAAATGGAAAATGAAAGGGTTTCCGGCCGGGAGTTCATATATATTTTTTTTTTAAAGACGACAAGTATTTAAAAAAAGAATCTGTTAAGCAAAGCATATGGTAAGAGTTGAAATATTTGAAAAGAATTTTGAAACTTTATATAAAAAAAAACAAGGGCTTACTCGACAACATAATACCCTGCACAATGTGTTTCATAAGAAATTGAAGTAATCGTAACTCAATATGTCTTCAATATGACTTGTTGTTAGCTTAAATTTAAGGGTTGCAGGGCTCAACATTAATTTTAATTGTTGAATTTATACCTCTTTGAGTGTTTAATATTATAAGAATCTTTCAAATCTTATCTATGTATATCTCTGACCATACTTGCCACATGCACCAAAACTTTTATCCCCCTTGCGGAGACATCCTTATACACTTACATATGTGTATTTCATAATAAAACTAATAATCTGTTGTATTATTTGTTTCTTTTATTCAACGCTTCAAGTTTGCTGTGGCAAATGAGCACATTTGTACCTTTTTAATAATACTAAAAGTGTGTTGAAGTTTATTACTTTCTTCCAGTACACAACACATTATAGCTGACATACTTACATATACACATGAACACACATAAAAATTACCATGTGCGCGAGTTACTCACATACATGTATAAATATAGACAATGACTTGCATGCAACCTAAGACCCCAACGATTTTTCTTGGCTTCACGCGTTCCCATCAAAAGTATACGCATGTGCAACGCCTTACATCATTCACATCAAGTTCCCTCCATCAAGCTCCCCCATTCATTCAGTAGCAGTTGCAGCTCATCATCGCACTGCCTTATATACTGAAAGTCTGAAAACCGTTGCAGCCGCTTAAGCATCACCATGATTAATCTCAACACTTTCCGACCCATTAATTTCACTACCACATTTTCCTCGGAACGCCACTTTCCCCCTTTCACAACTTTTTCCAACGTAGTTTACTGTGCTACGCACATTCTCAGTATGGCTACAACATGTGTGGAGGGGCTGTATGTTTCTGAGCCATCTAAAGTGTTGGCAAATGTGTGTGTGTGTGTGTGAGGGGCAAGGTGATGGCGTTTAGACTGCGCTTGTACAGTGCGCCAAGTACTTTTGACTGAGTATCTGTAAGCTGCCTTGATAATGAGTCAGTGAGCAAGTGAGTGCATGAATGAATGAGCATGCATATATGTATGTGTGTGTGTGTGTATGCGTATAATCGCAGTAATGTGTGACACTCAACTGATGTAACGTTGATGAAAATGACGTTGATGATGTTGACGATTCGTGTGGTCTTGGGGGCTGTAGACATTTTTGGGGTAAGTATTGTCGTTGCATAACGCTTTTCTTTTCGGGATTAAAAATACCTTTCTGCTTACCCTTTTTTTTTTGTTTTTTTTGCTTTTTTGTCGCATAAAATGCACAATTCTGTCAGTAATTTCAAGACAAAAGGGGGATTTCGCTTATACTGGATCAACAGGGTGACTAAAAGCGGTTACCTGTGCGTTGCGGTAGAGTGGTTGAGGTCCTTTTTTTGGTTAAGCTGTGACGTAAGCTTTAAAAGTCTTTTTATGTGTGAGTGGTTTCATTAGAGTGGGGGGAATTGTGCAGCACAGCTTGTTTTCACTTTTCCAGTATATATGGTGGAGATAGCTATTCAAGAACGTTGGTTTTAAAAAGCTGCAAAAATTTGATATTTTTTAATGCGCTTGACACATGTGGTGCGACATTCTCTAACAGATTGTTTTTGTGCTTTAGGTTTTATGATAAAAGAAATTTAAATGTTGTTAAATTAATTTAAAATTTAAGAATTAAACTGTTTATTCAATTGATAAGTACATTTGTAAATAATTGTAGAGCATTCAAAATGTCGTGATCGCCTATCTGTGACAATTTCGAAAACTTCAAAATTGTAATAAAAAATCATAGCAATCTTCGTACAGATTGCCGTGACCGTATACCATTCCGAGTGCCGTTGGCGAATTGGGCATGAAAAAATATATTAGCATAAACATTCTCCTCACACACACATATGTATGTATATACATATACTAAAACTGATATCTGAGCATCTTTGCTATTGTTGCGGTTGCCTGACGCACTTCGCTCAAGTTTTGCAACTCTTTGCAATTTAAACTTTTTCATTGGCGTTCAACTTCTTCAACACACACAAAAGGATTCAACGTTTATCGCCGCCACCTTCACGCGCTCTTCGTGCTGCCAGCAAGCAATTGATTGCAAAACGTGCAACACTTACTGCATGTCAAAGAGGATTTTGACGTAAAATTAAGCGTTGCATTGCCAGCCAATTTGAAAAGCACTTTCGCTTAGCTTGTCTTGTCTTGTCTTGTCTTGGCTTTTGCTTTGTTTTCTGAGCTTTTGTGTTTTTTAATGTTTTGCATAGTTGCCAAAAACTTTTACGAAATGATAAATTTGCACTTTTCTTTGTTGTCTGGCGCATATGGCATTAAGTTCGTAATCGTGGCATTTTGTTTGCATGACTCGTATTGATGGCAACACAAAAACTGAAACGTTGCATAGGATTTGGCAATGAATACAAATGCGCAATTTTTCGTTGTTGCAGTCACAGCAGAAGCTTAGCAGAAAAAATATTTGAAAAATCGTCAGGATTTGCGTCGAAAAAGTTTTGTAAAAAATTCAACAATCAAATTGTTTTTGTAAAATGTTTTAAGCTCTTTTTCATATGCTTTAACCTTCTACCTTTTGTACATTAAGCTTGACCGTTTACAGTCTTTTGTCTTGCTTACTTAAAGCGAATCAAATTACGGATATTGTGCTCACCTATACACACTTAGACAGTGAATAAAACACGAGCATCTTAGCAGCCATTAGTTCGCAATTTTCACGCCTAAATTATATGTTGAAATGTTTGCCTTTTTTGCGTTATACGCCTGACCCTCAACTCAACAGAATTTAACTCGATTCGAACTGACCCAATTGCCACATGTGTGCCTTTATAGGTTTACTTACTTCCTGGCAAAAGTTACTAATCTAAATGTATGTGTGTGTGTGTGTGTTCGTTCGTTTATTTGTACACCTTTAGCCCATAGAAGCTTATGTACGCTGACAAACGCATTCGTATATCGATAAATTAAAGCTACAAATGCGTGTCCTTACAACAACAAGAATAAAAATACAAGAGACGGCCAGCCAGCTTAAGTCCTATAGCAGTAGTAAAGCAATAATGCTATTGGTACAATTTTCATGTTATTTTCGAAAATAAATTAGGGTGTTACTATAGCAACTCTGCTGCGACGATGACTACCCACGACACAATACCAAAAGAAACAACACTACACAAAAAGCATAGCCAGCACGTGTCCTACGACGGGTGCGGGCAGCAACGAGTGTTGTTGAGTGTATTTGAGTGTGTTTTGCGACTCGGACTGAGACTGAGAATGTCTGAAAGGTGAGTCGCCTTTTCCATTTTTACTGCTAGCCTGCAACATTTGAAGCGTTTGGTATCGTTCGTACACAGGATATGCCATTAAATACAATATTTCAGCTGTTTTATTGCGTAATACACAAAGGGCGATTTGAAGAGTGACGTGGATTGACTGAGAACGAAAAAGAAAAACTGTCGTGTGTGAGCATAGTAGAGGGGCACTGATAATTTAGTTATAGAAATCTACGACTTTCACATAGAAAAAAAAGGGGTGCGTACAATTTCACAAGGGAATATTCATATATGTATGTAAGCAGAAGATGTCAACTTTAGTAAATTTTGGTCACATCTGTTAAAACTAAACGGATACACAAAGGCGAGCAAATCATTGTGCACTTTTCTCAATGTTAAGTGCCGTTGTTGTTGTGTACTCGTAAAAATGAATTGAACAATAGATGCCGCTGACATTTTATGACTCATAAAAATTGATTCAACAAACTATACTATAAGATACAATGTTACAATCGATAAAAACAAGAAGTAAACGAAATATTTAAGTTTTACTTGAATTTTTTGGCAAGCATTTCTTAAATTTTTTTTTAAGCAACAAATTTGTGGATTTATTTCACAATTATTTATTGGAATAAGTCTGAATTAGTTTCATAATTGTAATACCTAATAATTATGAATGCGTGTTGCGTGATGATTTTTTACGCACACTCGCCCAAAAGTGTCGGAAGTTTGTGAAAGTTGTTGAGTTGTTTGAGCCAAGCTTAACATAAAATTACATGAACTCATAAGCTTTGACTAAATAAAATTGATATGAATTGTGTTGCGTAAAGTTTTTAACAGCAATAAAAATGACTAAAATTTAGCATCATGTGTGGACAAACTTTTTGACTTTTCCTGTACAATTCTTTTAAGAGGCACGCCCATGCCAAACCCAACCCTTTCACAAGCTTTAACATACTATATGTTGGTAGTAGGAAAAATATATGTAAATATATGGCAAAAATCAACTTGTGTCCAAACATGCAAAGTTAAATGTTATTTCTTAATTTATATTTATTTTCATTTCCGTGACATTCGTTGAAGCTTTTCTTGGCTTTCGACAAAATATGCTCGCTCGTCCTGCGGCTACTTTTAACTCGTCCTTTTATTTATTTTTTTTTTTGGTTTGTTTGGCAACACAACTCACACATAAGCGTGACAATATTTGAATTCTTCAACTTTCAGGGTCTTTACTTTGCACACTTCTTCGGCCCAACGACAACATTAAGTTTTACTTGCTACGCTTTGAACAAAGGATGTTCAAATTGTACTTTCTTTATATACTGCTTTTTTTTTTTTTGTTCTTGGTTTTGTCTTTGGTAGGCATGCCGGAAATAAATTTATATAAAAGAAACAAAACAGTGATTGTCATTTTACTGTGCTTTTTTTACAATACATACTTAGTTTCCTCACGTTTTTTTTTTTTTTTTTTTTTGGTAACATTCTTTGTATTGTCGTCTTTGTCTAACATTGGTAACATTCTTTGTATTGTCGTCTTTGTCCTTGTCAGTTAAAAGAAAAAAGAAGAGCAAGAAAAAAGACGAAAAAAAAGGAAAAACAATTCAGTTCAATGCTAAGTGATAAATTGTTGATAGCGTAGGATTTTCGCTTAATGTACTCAGTGGCGGTTTGAAGAATAATGAAGAGAAGAAGAAATAAAAGAAGGCTAGAAAACTTTTTTGAGTTGGGTTTGTCGCACGAATTTCGCAGTATTTGCTGTTGTTTTATTTCTTTATTTTTTTTTTTTTAAGTTGTAAAAAATTCTTTACAATTTGTGCGAATTATATTAATTTGTGTGGTAACAAAAAGTTGTTAAATTTAAATCGTTTGTTTAATTAGACATGATTTCAAAATTAGTGTAGCATCAAGTGCATCCGAACGCTGATTGTGTTTGTGTTATGTAAGAAAATTGTAAAAAAAACAAACAACTTCTTAAATTAACTCAAACCTAAATTTTTGTAATGTTTTATTTTCTTTTTTAACACTCAAACCTTTTTTTATAAGCATAAAAACCATAATTGAAACCATAAACGGAAATTGATTTTGTAGCATATATTTTATGCTTTATCCCTCGCATTACATTACGACTTTTAACATCATTAAGCATGAAACCATCTACGA
This sequence comes from Phortica okadai, assembly GCA_034638295.1. Classification (NCBI taxonomy): domain Eukaryota; kingdom Metazoa; phylum Arthropoda; class Insecta; order Diptera; family Drosophilidae; genus Phortica; species Phortica okadai. The sequence continues at coordinate 45,147,303 of CM067849.1, read as the reverse complement.
TCATTTATTTTTATTAATGTTAATGATGGGCAACTAAAACATGCTGCCCCATTTTAAAACAGTGCTGGTAAGCGTTTTATGTATGCCATTAGTTTTTGCAGTTTATTGAAGAGAAAAATGGTTGGAAGCACTCAATTTTCATTTCGCCCACATTTACCATCATTGAACAAAGAATTTTGTTAAAAAGTTGAAAATTGATTTCACAGCATTTTATACGCCCCTCTTTAAACAACCATAAAACTATAAATTAATTAGTACTAAATCGAATATTTACCATTAATTTTCATATTTATTAATGTACGTAATTAGGGCGAATAACTGAATAAAAAGAGAAAAAAGAAACTGTTAAGCCATTTGAGGTTTCGTGAAAAATCATTAATATGCAATTATTGTTGCATTTCAATGAACAACTGATATACATTGGAAAAATAAAGGAAAAATAAAAAATGCCAAATTGAAACGAACTGTATAAAAAAAAAATTGGAAAAAGTGAAATTTATGCGAAAATTATTATACGAAAATAAAAGCAAATTTAACACGCATAATTTTGTTAGTTAATTTGTTGCGCCACTTAAATGTGAAGTTGATTGCTGCAATGAAGAGCAGTATAGAAATTTGCTGGTAGCTTGTTATTAATGTTCCCAGTGCGAGAGAGAGAGGGAGAGTGTAGACAAGCAAAGCCTTTTGCTGCTTACTTGTAATGCTGCCTCCGAATCCAATTAAAAGTTAAACGTTTAAGTCAAAAACTAAAGAAAAAAAAATATTTTGTGTTTTTGTCTTACTTTTAGTTTAGTCAAAATTAAACGGAGGCAAATGGCAAAAGAAGAGAGAGAGAGAGAGATTCTGAAATAGCGCATTAATTCTTAAATTTCTTCCTGTTTCTTGGACTTTTGCCTAAGTTTGTGTTGTTTTTGTTAGACAAATGTCAGCTAAACACGCGAACGAACAGTTGACTCAGCTTTGAGGTATGCGTGTTTGTGCATGTACGAAAATTTAACTTGAAACGAGTTAACTTTTCGCTGAACGTGCGAAAATTTTTCATGTTACAAAGTTGAAGTCGACAACTCGAAAAAGCAACTGAAACCAAAAACGAAACAGGAACAGGAAAGTTTTTGTGGTGTTGGTTAGAAAACTTTGATTAAGCTGCTGTTAGTTGAAGCATGCCTTAAGTTATTTAGCAAACGAAAAACCACAAGCAAAGACGACGCACACGGTCAAAGAAGACGTTGGCAATGATGTTGATGACGACGTGCTTCGTTTGCCTACGGATCGACTTCCGGTGTTGCGCGCTAAAGTATGCAGCATAAACATTTACATGCGATTTATGTCGTCTAAGGACAACCAAGCGAACGAAGGAACAAATGAATGAACAGGCATGCCAACCCACGACACCTGCCACCTGTCCAGAGCTTTTATTGTCTTAAAATTAATCAAAATGTGCGTGCTTTGGTTACAGCGTATATTCTTGAAAGATGTTGTAGTTGTCTGTTGTGGGCGTTGCATAGATAAACTTGTATGTCTCATGGTCTGCCGCCACACCAATTAGACTTAATAAAATTTTGCGTCAAGCTTAGTCGGGAGGGATCACACAAAATTGTAGTTTAGTTTATTTTGCTTGTTTGTTTTCTGTTTATGTTGTTTGCTTAATAGATTTCAAAAGTTTAGCCATAACCAGTAAGGATTTGAGTCGACAGTACTCGACTCCGACATACCCTGTACCTTCAATTAGTAACGTCTGTTGTAAGGCGTTGCCCTTCCCACTTTTTAATCGAAACAGATTTCCTTTCCATTCAATATCATACATACAAATTTTTGCTCTTCTAGACCAATTCGTTACAGAGATATAACGGTTTTCTATTTTGGCTATATGTGGGCGTGGTTACGCCCATTTTATATTTGAATCTTACTATACTCCACCCCAAAAGCATACATGCAAAGTTTCATTGTTGTAGGTTGTATGGTTCTTGAGATATGAGCGTTTGAAATTTTTACTATATAGGGGCGTGGTCACGCCCATTTTTTTTTTTTTTTTTTTTCTTAAGGTTTGAGTCAGCTATATACACACCAAATTTGGTGTTCCTATCACAAAAGACAACGCAGAAAATACGACTTTTGTACTATTTTACCCGAGGTAGCTTCAGTTATTTGCCCCTCACCCCTAAACTAACTCAAAAAGGGGGAAGCCAAAATAAACTTGATCTGCGTAATGAATCACAAAATCGAACTGCGAAGAGCTTTTGGTCCTATCTATTATAGTTTCCGAGATCGACGCGTTCATACAGACGGACGGACGGACGGACAGACGGACGGACGGACAGACGGACAGACGGACAGACGGACATGGCTAAATCGACTTCTCTTTCGATACTGATCAAGAATATATATACTTTGTATAGTTGGAGATGTCTCCTTTAAGGTGTTACATACATTGTCGACGTGCACAAAACTAATATACCCTTGTACCATAAGGTACAGGGTATAAACATAAATTAAATTGAGAAAATTTTGCATTGACCCCAAAAATGAAAACAAAACAAAAAAGCCAAAAGTAAACAAACACAAACACAAACCGAAACCGAAACCCAAAGCGAAAACGAAATGCACACTTGACATGACTACGCATAAACGTAAAACTTCTGCTTAAATTGCCAAATTGCTATCATTGAACTTTTGTCGTCATAAACAATTATGGCGACAGCGCTCAAGCCCCCCGAAAATTCACTTTAAATTACTTTTGCTCACTCGTCGAAATGGCGCTGGACCACTTCCGTATTCTCGTTCCTTCCTTCGGTCGTTCGTTTGGTGACATACAAGTTGCTCGTTGAAATATTTAAATGAGTTTGACAAAAAACAACACGCGCTTGTCTCTTATTGGTGGATGCGGTTTCTGGCATGGTCAATGTAGATTTGTTGGTGTTCTCGGCATGCTAAGCCAACTTCGCACAAAGTTATTGTTGTTGAAAATTTAAAATTTGTAGTAAAGGCATACATGGCGTATGAGCGCTTATATTCTATATTGTTGATGTTTGCTGAACTGAAACGTGTCAACGGTTTTTAACTAAAATTTAAAGGAAATTTTATCAGAAGGGTATACCGGCTTGGCGCACTTAACCTATTTTCTCGGTGTTTTTTTTTTTTTTTGTTGCCGATGGCACTTATGTCGGTGCAACAACCTAACACAACCGCTAGTATCGTCTCCATTAACAAAACCAACGTTTCCGTATGCGTTAACGCGCAAGTTGACACTACGTGCCTTCACACACAATCATGCCAAACAACTACATACCGCACACCGCCATGGTAGAAAGCACACGGGAGACACAGTAGGCAGCCAACGCCAACACTTCAATGTACTTATGAGTAAAACATGAAGTACTTTCAATTTGTTTACTTTGCATTTGCTTTACTTTGCTTTACAAAGCGTCATCAACATTGACGACATGGCATGGCGGTAAAATGGTAAATGGTAAAATATCTACAAAGGCAACATAAACTGTCAATAGACATCAACATCACCGTCAACGTCAACCGCCAAACGCCATTTTATAAAATTTAAAATAGCTACGCTTGTCTTCACTATGCACATTCGCCAACTGTCAGCAGTTTAATCTCATTTTCGAGTTGTGCTGTCAGTTTTTCCTTTTTTTTTCTTGTTTACGCAAATTTTCGGCAACCCTCAGTGGCTTCCTTGGGCCTTTTTCTTCGCTGCGCATCATTTGTGCTACCCAAATCGCGATGTGACGTCCCTCATGTGCCCTCATCAGCGTCAGCATTTCATCTGCAATCGACTTTCACGCGCCATCATCGTCTTCATCATTGACTTCGTTTCCAATTTGACATATAGCATTCGTTATTTGTTATTGTTTCGTTACGCTTTTGATTTCGACTATTGCTGCTTTTTGCCGCCTCTGTGCGCCTCGCCATTTTTATGTATTTTATATTGCTTTTATAGCAATTCAATGTCCATAAATTCTTCATTCATGCTGAAAATATTTATGTCGCCATTTAAAAAGCAAGGCAAGTGTTTCTAATGCTTTGCTGTTTGCCTCAAAATGGTGCAATGAGTATGACAAATGTGCGCCCGCAATTTTGTTTCCGCTTCCGTTTTGTGTGCTGCTGTTGCCATTGCTGATTATGACGCCATTTTCTCTTATTATTTTTTTTTTTTTTATTTCTTTGACACTCGATAAAGTCAATAATCGTAATGCCATATCGCATGGCTATTTGATTGGCTGAGTTCTATTTGTGTTTTGATTTCGGCTTGGCTTAGAGCACAAATTGCCTGTGGTGCGTATGTTTAGCATATCTTGCGGCGCGTGAAGTTCGATTAAATTTATGGCAAACTTAGCTAAATATTTGTGGCTAATTTATAGCTGATTTGATAATACTATAAGTACTCGAAGCATTTGGTAATGAAGCGGCTTAAAAAAAAGGTCTTTAAGGAGACTTCAAGAGGATTTTTGTTTTACTGTTAAACGGAATAAACTTTTTATATTAAAAAAATATAAAAAATCAACAACATTTAAATTGTCTGTGTGTGCATCCAAAAACATGAATATGTCAATTTAAAATAAATTAACGTTTTTTTTTATATATTTCAGGTATAAATGCTGATCTGCAACGCCCAAGGAGTAAGTTAATTATATTATAATTTTTACATTAGTTAAAATATTAACTGAACTTTTTTCAATTGACATGTTTTCAACCAATACTTGTTAAATTTGACCAGAAGGATTTATCCTAAAAATGTACAAAATGTTATTAATTTTGAAAATATATTCGGTTGTTCTAAGATATCGAACCTTTTCATTTATTTTGCTGCATTGCAAATCCATGCCTACTTCTGGTTCATCAACAAACAACCTTGGTCGTCTCTGTTTTACGGCAAGTCTATCAAAGGCGTTTAAGTGTACAGAACCATCCCACTGCAAGAAACTCATAAATTATAAGGAATCTGTCTTATAGTTTGGATGATTCTTACCGAAGCGGATATAATTTCAGTGCGTATGGGATGCCAATCCAAGACATTTACAACATGCTGATGTCCCTCAATGCATTCCCTTATAGCGCCAGTAAGCACATCGTAGACTGATTGAAAACAAATTTCATATAAAAAGCACAAAATAGTTTCCAACTTACTCAAAACACTGCCGGTGGCACAGCCCGCATAAATATAACGTTGACCAGTCGATTCCATTGGTGAAAATTTCGCCGACTGTGGAAATGTAATTACCCTGTGACCCTTATAGACCATTAAACAGGAATCACGATTCATGCGAAATTCTTGAATATTATCAAAATAAATAAACGAAAACATAAAGCATAATTAAATGAAAAAACCTTCGCCAAATGTTGGACGTCGCAGATCCCAAATTTTGGCTGAATTATCTTTTGAGTTTGTCAAAAAATAATAACCATCATTTCGTGAGTCGATGTGTGTCACGCCTTCATAGTGACATAGAAAAGTTGAAACCCACTTTGTTGGTAAGCGCAAATCGAATATGTCAACCGAGCCGTGACTGCTGTGCCCACAAGCGATGACATTCGGCTGCATTTCGCTAAGCAGGGACATTGCATAGACTTGATTCTCCATGAAGTTGTAGACAAGTGGCACTTCCTCAACGGCATGTGTCTCAATATCGGCCAAAAAGAATGAAACATTACGATAGCTGCCCACCAATTTGCGGCCGCAGGGCCAAAAGCGAAGTGGCAACACAAGTTGATGGCTTCGCTTAATGGGCAAAGCAATACGTTCCCATATGCAAGGTCCATCGATCGGCTTAATGTAAACTAGTGAGAGCGTTGTATAAGTAATATAAGTCAAATCAGTTCATAACGCACTTGATTTTGAAAATGTAGCATAGGCAATCAACTGGCCCGATGGACTTATGTCCACATCGGTAATGCCCCATTTGACATAGTCCGGTTCGATGCACTGAACCATGCGATAAGTGCCGTTCATGGCATTCAACAATTGGACGCCTTCCGTGGCAGTTGTTGTGGGATGCAAGAAGGCTATCATTAGATTCGTGCCACTGCGATCGTAACGACAAACGTTCACCTTATCGCATCTCGGTGCTTGCTCACAACGCTGCAATAGCTGCCGTTGCATACTATTTGGCGGATACAAATTTGTGATGCTGCGTTGTTGGCCACGTGAAAAGCGACCATTGCATGCGCCAGAGGCGAGACCATGTTCACGCTTGAGCAAGCCACGTGTGATGCACCATTCTTCATTAGGCTTTTGTGCTGTTAGCGGCAAACCGCACTTTGTCTTGATGTCGTTGTACAGTTGTGTCTGCTGTACTGACAGAAATTATGTGCGTGAAAGTGACGTCGAATTGTGTGCTCTTTCTCTCTCTCTTTCTCTCTACTTACACGAAATAAATTAAGTTGTGCTGTACACATTGTTTCTATTTTGATTGGTTGGCTGACTGATTGATTGATTATTGTTGTAGTCGAAATGACAAGTTTTCGCTTTTTATATTTTTATTTGAATTCATTATTTCAAAATGAAAGGCAATTGAAGGCAATGCCATCTTGTTTCTATTGATTATTATTATTTTTGCTTAGTATAAGAAAATGTGTGAAGCTTGTATAAATTATTCAGCAAGTAAAAACGCCTTCGGCAATAATTTCCTGCTTCTAAACAAATTTTAATTGAATTTTAAGACTTTCAGCAACGCACAAAATAAACCAATTGAAATTTTGCACTGACAACTTGTGCCACTTCTTCTGAACTTAATTAAAGTCGAGTTCAAGTATAAAACAAATCATCGAAATTTTGACTAATTGAAATGTATTCGAACATGTCAAAAGTCTGAAAAATAGTAATGTATACAATAAGAAAACAAGACAAACAAACTAAATTAAATAAAATGAAAGAGTAAAATAGTAAAAGAAAGCTTTGAGAACTATTTTAGGCTGGCAGGCTGCAACAGACAGAAGGTTCAAGAATGAAAGGCATTAAATATGCAGGCAGGCAGGCAGTCAGTCGGTCCGTTGACGAGCTTGTGAAGTTTTTACAGGATTTCATTCAATTTTGTCATGTGTGCTTAGGCAAAGACAGAAGGAAATACAAAAAAATAAAAAAAAAGTGAAATGTGCAAATGGAAAAACAAGAGTAAAGTGAAAAAATGAATGCTTTTGTCTAAAATGTTCGCTCTTGGAAAATAGCACAAAACTATTGTGCCTAAAAACATGGAAATGCTCAAAGAATTGTGGGTCGCAGTTAAAGAGAAGTGAAAGAAGCTGTTAGAAACCTGGCAAAAGTATGTTGGTTTCGCATGCTGCACGAGGCGTAAGGCAGTGGTGTAAAAAAGTCAGTAAACACTTGAACAACACTTTAAAAGATTGCGCACAAAAGTCGACTATATACAAAAAAAATAAAGGAAGCAAAAGGAAAAAGCATGAATTCAACAATGATGACGACGGAGACGGAGACGTCGACAACATCTCGAATTTTCGTATTTTTTATTGGATTTTATATGCAAAGCATATATATTTCACTTTAAGTTTACTTGTTTTACAGACCAAAACACATTCAAATTGTAGGCGGCAGCAACAATAACAAAAACAACAACAACGGCATAGTACAATACAAACAGAAATTTCTGCCACTAAAGTTTTGCTCTGTTCTTTTGTTTTAAGAACTTCCACTTGAGTCATTGTTTTACGACAAATGATGTAGACTGACATAGTTGAGCATGATTCTAATGGGCAAAAGTAACAAAATACATAAAGAAATCAACACATACACATTTTCCTTTTTCACTTTTATTTTTGTATAAATATATATGTATATACAAAAGAAAAGTTGTAATGGTTTTTAAGTGCGCAGCTATAAAATACATTGCAAAATGTTTATGTATTTGTTGGAAACACTGACAAGCCAATAAGAACATAAGTAACATACATACATACACCAACACACGAAAATAGCAACAACTAAACGAAGAAAGACAGATGAAAAAGCTTAAATGTTAAACATTTTTGGCATCTGTCACATGTGTTTGTGTTAGCTTTATCTGTGAGTGTCTGTGTGTAATTTTCCGTTTCCGTTTTGGGCATCTGTAAATGGCATTCAAGTGCTTTTTATTACTTAACCATCCAATAAGACATTCAATTAGAGCTCTTAAAACTCATGGCAACAATGAAAGCATTTTTCCGTGTGGTTTTTCATTACAAATTTTAATGAATTTCTGCTATGTGAGTTTCACTAAAAGCTGCTAAAGCTAAAGGTGTCCTAAAGAGTTGGTGTGCATGTCTCTTGGTGAGAATTTCAATTAGCCGGAAAATTAGTTTTGTTGCAAGTTGCGTGGTTTTTTGGAATTTTGCAATAATGTTGTTTCGTTGACTGTCAAAAGTGCAGGAATGCTTTTCTTATCTCTAAGTAAATAAATATAAATAAAAATGAAAATACGAACACAACATAAAAGATAAGAAGATAGTTAGTAATGAACACTACAGGTATTATTAGACTTTTCTGTTTGTTGATTTGATTTATGTTACTTAAATGTTAGTAACACATACGACATTTCGGTTTTATTTCTTTTACAGCTTCATAAATACGAAAAAAAAAATCTTGATTGATTTCTCTTGTAAAGTAAATTAATTTTGCCCTAAAGCCTTTTCTCAACTTCATAATCATTAAACTTACTTTAAGCGAATTAGAAAACTCTTATTATAAAAATAAAAAAAAAAAAATAAATGAGTAGTTCAACAATTATTCACTTAGCATCCAGCAATCAATAATGCCATGATGCTCATTATTTAACACAGCCATGGTGTGTTGTCGCACACACCCACGTCTGTTCATTGAGTGTTCATTAAAATTACAAAAAAAAAAAAAAAAAAAAACAAGAAGCGTGGCAAAAGTTCATTAAACTTGCCGACAAAACAATTGTGGCGCTATTTGAGCGAAGCACAGCAAAAGTGTACTGAACCAAACCTCTCCCCAACTCAATGCAATCGAAGCTCTCAACTCTACTACTAGTAGAAGGGGTGGAGGGCTACAGCTGCGCTTATTTGTTTCTGCTTCTGTTCGAGTTCGAGTTCGCCAACAACTTGAAGTTCCATTTTCATTTCCATTTGCACTTGCATTTCTTCCGTTGCTGTTGCTTGTCCGAGTTCGTCTCTCTTGATAAACGGGTGACGACAACGTGTATTTTGAGTTTCATCTTTAATTTAACTCAAAAACAAAACAGAAACAAAAGCAAAAGCAAAAACAGCAAACAACAAATAAAAAGTTGTAATTTAAGTCAGGCGCAACGCCAACTGGTACACACATTGAAATGCATAACTTTCAGTATGTGCGGCATGTGCTTAAAACTATTTGGACCGAACTTTTCTATTTTTTATTTAACATGACAAGCGAAATATGTCAACGATTGTGCATGTTTCACTTATGCCTCGCTCTGCAATCAAATGAAAAATGTGCAAAAAAGAAAAAGAGCAACAAAAAAGTTTAACTTTTATGAAAAGTTATTGCATTTGCCTTTTGATTAAATAAAAAATCGTGTCAGAAGGAAAACTTTAAAAAAAAAATAATAGAAAAATATATCGTTTTTTATTTTTAAATCTCGCTTCGCTTCCAACATTGCATTTACACTGTTAGTGTTGTTTTGCTTCAAAACTGAAATAACCTAGAGCTGAAAGCAAACTTTTTTATTTGCATTTTGTAGTTGAATTTGATTTCGTTTAGCTAAATAAATTATGAACATAAATCAGAAACCTTTAGAGAATAATTAATTATAAATCATGAATAAAAGTAAATTTTAATTTATGCTCGCATCCGTTCGGTTGGCGTATTTATTTATAAATTAAATAAATTTGGAATTTAAAGAATTGCAACAAATTTAATGTCTTGATTATTAGTAGGATCATTTTAATCATACTCTGTGATGTTTCGAATGCTGCTTATATTAAAATGTAGTCTTAAAATTAAATTTTTTTTAAATGTTTGTTGATCTTCGACCTCTTACTATAATACTAATACTATTATAAATTCCATAATGTGCAAGTACGTAAAAGTTTTTTTCTGTTAAGTAATATAAATATATATGTATATTTATATGTATATGTATATTCATACATATATAAATAAATGGCCAAATAAACCAAGCAAACAAAAATAAGAGCAAATATAAACAAAACAAAAAATTCCGAAAGAGACAACAGACTCAAAAAGGCACACAATCGCTTAGTGAATTATTAATGTCTAAATGGCTTTTTGACAAATTGACAATTTTGTGTCAGCCATTTGCGTTGTAAAAGTACAACAAGTATATTTTCATAGTGTATATATGTAAACGGACTTATAAATTATTACACAGATTTTTTTTAACAAAACAAGTTATTGTCGGACAACAACGACATAGAAACTTTTAACAAATTAAGCCAACACGCTGTGAAGCCAACTGCAAAAAGTGAGTGCACTCAGATAAAAATGTAATGTACTCTTGTAATATTTTTTCTCAAAGAAGAACTATTTTAATTTCTATTTGAAATCGATACTTGGCTATAGAAGTTGTAATCAATATTAATAATAATTATCTTTCAGAGATTGCTTGCTTATGATATTGAAAAAGGAGAACTAACATTACAAATTAAATTCTTTTTGATAAAGCAAAAGTTTCCTCCAGTTTCCTCCTTGTTTCACACACAAAGTCCCTTTTTTAATTTTGTGAAATTATATGATTTATATTTATTTTGCAAGTTATTTACTCGTTTATATTCATGCAAGTTATTTACTCAATTTTCACAACGCAAAGCAGTTTAGCAAACATTTCAACCATGATTTTCCTTTTTTACCACATTTCTATGAGTTTGTGGGTGTTACCACAGAATTTCCTTTGCTACAAACAATTTTCTGTATAACAAGTAATCAATGAAAATATTCAGCAGTTCAGGTTGAATGGGCACAATAATAGTCAATAATATTTTGCTTTCCAAGCATTTTGATTGGTATAAATTGGCTAAATACACAAATGATTATTATACAATAGTAAAGCAGTGCAAAGAATTCGAATAAGAGGAAAATAATAAAATGGCGCTGGAAAGCTTCTCATAACGACGTTGTTGGGCGGAACGATGATGACGCCGTTGACGACAACGATGATGATGATTAATTGGGCATTATATTTGCAATTTTTTTTCCTTGCTTTGGTTTTGTTCATTGCCTTTTTTTCGGCTTATACTTGCGCGCCTTTGCCCTATCATACTCATTGACTTAATACTTTTTACGGTAGGAGATTTTGCCTTGTCGACGTGACCTTCGCACTTCGCAGATCGCACTTGAAGTGCGTGTCGGGCGAAAGTTGAGCTTTGAGTTGGGTTTCCGTACAAATCCTACGCTTGTGTTCTTTTATAAAATTGTTTATATTCTATACGGCTTTAGTCAATGCGAAAGGATATAGAATGTACATATACATTTTTTTTTTTGAGACTTTATGCTTCGGAAATAAATATTTTATGCTCTATGCAGAAATGCCGAGTAAAAAAAAGCGGCATTCGCCACAGCAAACAACATTTTGTTATTCTGCCATATTTCATTTCCGTTTCCAGTATTTGCTTTCTATTTTTTTGGTTTTCATATTGTTTTTTTTTACTTGCTCTTAGTCAGGCCTTCGTTAGCTACCATTTGGCTTTGTTTTGACTCACATTTGCCCCGCTGTGCTCCTTTCATTCAATACATTCTACACTTCTGTACTCATATTCAAACTCAATTATTTATGCATGTCACGTCAGTTTTATTTTTTTTTTTGTCCCTGCTGCTCTCCAGCTTGCAAAAAAAAAAAAAGTTGAAAAAAAGAAGAGAATATTGTGCACAAAAATTCAAATGTCACCAGTCAAATGTTTGACATTTCTGGCCACCCACGGCACAGAAAAGATATGCTCTTGCCAAAAGGCCTAAGTTGCTTTATTTTTTATTTCATACTTTAAGATTTTTCGTCTTTTTTCTGCTTTTGTTTCTCACATAATGGCAAATTTTTACATGTGTCATGTTTTTGTTGTTGTCTTTTCGCAAAATTCGCGTGTAATATAATTTCTCAAGGCATTTGCCAAAATGTTTAACTCAATTTGTGTGAACAACTTTTACTGCGACATTGCCACACGTGCACTTGAATAGGCAATTCAATTGTGATACGTACATGACTTTTTGCAATATTTCATTTGAAATTGTTTTGACAACATTTTTTTTTTTCTTGTTTTTCAAAATGTATGAATTAAAAAGAAATATGTCAATTTATCAATGCTTTGCTATCAAGCTGCAAATTTCGAAAATGAATTTAAAAGACTTAAAATTAAATGCATAAAAGTCCAAGAAATTTAAAATGTTTCTTACTAAAGTGTTCATTCTAACAAATAAGTAATAAACCAATTGGACTATAATTTGAAGTAATGAATTTTAACATCGGTAGAGAGGCCTTTTTACCATTCTTGAGGGTTTGCTTCAAGATAAAGCAGCTTGTAATTAAACATATAAGCAGTAGAGCTTTGCAACATAATATTGGAAATAAAAGTGAAGGAAAGACTTTAATAAGTAAGATAATTGTGAATTGCTTCAGATTTTTTTTTGTTTTTTGTTCTTTTGGGTATTAAGAAATAACTCAGAGGTTGCCTTATAAATAATCTTCAGCTCTCAAATTAACAAAATACTTATTAACAATCACAAACATTGTCATTTACATAGTCATTACTTTTAATGAGCGTTTTCTTTTCGTCAAGCTCTCTCATTTCACGCAAATTCGCGCAAGAAATAGAAACAAACAAAATAAAACGCAAGAATTCATTCATATTCATAAACTGCAATCAAACTTTCTTTGGCGTGACATACATACACACACACAAATACGTCTGACAAAGTCAAATTGAAAACTTTGCCGCAAAAAAAATATGTTCAATATTTAATAATCATCATAGTTGATAAGGTTTTGCTCACATGCTCACTTCTTATACTCACATACCTATACATATGTGTATGTAAAGATGTACGTATAATTTCCGCTTTCTATGTTTTGCTTTGTGTTGTTTGTTCGCATGATGTTAGCAGTGTTAGAAAACCAATAAACGACATGAACAGCCAAAGAATTTTGTAGAATTTCTTATTATGTGAAACAAGAACGCGTATTTATCGTACATATAACTTTAAAATACGTGTGAAAATGGCATTTTGTACGTACATAAGATAAAAGTTGACTCTGCATGTGTGTGACAGAAGTTGGGCCAACGTTGCATATGATAAAACAAAGATGACGGCAAAAGAAGTTGTGCTAACCTCATAACCTCAGGCATAAGCTAAGCCGAGAATCCGTTCACACAAACACACTCATCCACATACATATATATTTACACATTGGCACACAAATATGACAAAAGACGATGCCGAAGCATGTTTGCGTATTTCAATTTTGTCTTACTTTCAAATGCAATGGCACTTGTTATCCTACTTTGTCGCCACTGTCTCTGTCACCGCCCAACCCACCGTCTAACCTGACATTTTTAACTACATTTTTTCCACACTGTTTGAGTTTTAGCAGCTGCACTTTTTTTTCCTTATACTTCTCTGTTTTCCTTTTCAAGTTTTATGCAAATATGCACAAATGTTGGTGCAGTTGGCTTAGCTCGGCTTGGTGTGGTTACAATTGGATTGGATTGGCTTGGCTTGGGTTTGCGTCGGTTTTACGATGCCTGCTGGTGTGCCTGACAACCATAACAGTTTGTCTCTGTACGTGCTATCTTATTTCCACACTCGTCCATTTTATTACTATCTCACTCGTTGTATGCAAACTATTGCAAAAATTTTCCAGTTCATTGAAAGCCACTTCAAGTTCTACACATACTTGCTCAGTTTTTTTTATTTTTTTTTTTATATATGTTTTCTTCGCTATTGCTTTCGTTCTTCATCACTTGCTACATCGAATTGTGTCATAATCCTTGACAGTTGCTGTCATCTGCAGCGTTTCCATATTGGCTGGCAATTTAATGTAACTGTATCTATGCCAGCATATGCTTTTTCTTTGGGGTATTGCAACTTGGCGTGTGTGTGTGTGTGTGTGTGCGCGCATTTAATATTACTTCAATTTCACTTCCCTTATAATGTTTTATTTGGTCGGATTTTTTCGTTTTCCAATGTTTTTATGATTTTTGTTATTTTTTTTTTGTTAAATGTCATCTCTTTTCCACCTCTTGCCAGCATTGTCTGTCTGTCAATCTGTCTGTCTTGTCTTGTTTTTAAACCATTTCTGCCGAAGTTGTGCTTTGTCGTGCGTCGCAATTGAAAAGTACTGTCAGCCAACGTAGCATATCCTTTTTCACCATTGTCTTCGTATGTCTGTGTCTCTGTGTGTGTGTGTGTGTGTGTTTGTTGCAGTTTTAAAAGTTTGACTTGTCTATTTGCCATCAACTTGAATTCAACATGAATTTGACTTGTGGTTACACCTTGCGGCCAAAGTGTTATCATTTGTTTGACTTTGTCCTTCACAATTTGAATTTGATTGATTTAACCCAAGACTCCGTCATCGTCGTCGACCTCATCGTCTTTCATTGCTTTATTTCCTTTAATTTCCTGCACGTCCTGCTCTCTTTGCTTACACACATTTAATGACTTTGTGGTATTTTGTATTCATTGTTGTTAACTTTGCATATTTTTGTATCTCAATTTCAAATAAATAATTGAACTAAAACCTCAAATAAAATTCACACATACATACATATATAATATGCCATTCTCAGTTAAGCTAAAACCGCATGTGTAAATTGTTTCTGTCTTGTCTTCGTATGGGTTTTTCCTTTCATTTTTCATTTTTTCTGTAAGAATTACTAACAATTTATTTCTCTCCGCTTTTCTGGCATTTGAATTATTATTTATTAATGCACGACATGACATCGCCCTGGCGCCGCAGCCAAGTGTTGCTATTCAAATTGGTCAAGTGTAATAAATTATGTAGGATTTTTTACTTGGCTTAGTACAGTGTAATAACAATGTTCATTGATATGCATACACGTTTACTTGCTGTAACAATATCATGTCACATGCGTAGTGTTTTTTCATAAACACCTTTTGTGTTGATAATTGAAAACATTTTCATTCGGCATTATTTCATTTGAATTTTAATGTATTTGTTTGCTTTTCAAGTCAATTGTTTTGACTTTCAGTATAGAATATATTCTATTATAACATTGAAATTTATTGCAAATTCTCGTAAATAAACGACAAATATGAAAAGCGTAGACAAAAAATATTTTGTTTATTTTAAATCCTTCATAATTCTTCTCAGAAATTATTGGTTTTTTTGGCGCTTAACAAATTCTTACTTTTTAAATCAAAATTCATAAATAACAAAAATTTATTGCCTGCTTTTAGGTGCTCGTTTTTTTCTTTAGTTTACCGTTTAACATTTACAACATAAACATTTTGCAAGTTTTTCTGCTACTTCTCTTACATACTTTCTAAACACTTTTGATCTAAGTGCTTTCAAACAAAACACTCACTGTGTAATATAAGCGCTTAACCCTCGCCGTCGCCCCTAACCGTTTGCTGCACTGTGATAAAGACTTGAGCAAATACTCCACCGCCTGGCCAGCTCTCTTTTGGCCGCTTGCATTCTCGTTACAGCAACACTTAACTTCTTCAGCATACTTTAAGCAGCTTTGCTTACGCATCAATTGCTTAAGCTCATATATTTTTCATAATTTTACAAGTGGAAATTTTACTTAATTTTTAACAGAGTGCGCTCAACATAATTCAACAACAACACCAACAACATAAGCAATAAACAAGAAAAGCGGCATGTAAACTTTGAAATATTAACACAAGCCAAGTGAATAATGTATTTTTGAGCCTTGAAGATCAACTCAGGCTGCGCTGCCCATGCCAGCGTATGTTTAAATGAAGTAAAGCGTTTAGTAATTTGATTATGTTAACTTTACTCATTAACTTTATTTTCGTTTCGAAAAATTATTTTTTTCTTTTGTTAATTTTTCGTTGTAAGCATTAATTTGGACGGTAATTATAAGCGCGTTGGGGGGAATTGGCGCTACGGTGCGTTGGTGCGTTGGGCGAGGCACGACACTTGAGTATTGCTTCAAGTGCCGCCTTTGATTTGCTAATAGGCGCGCACTGTTGCAGGTAAGTGGAAATTTAATTTGTTTTTTTTTTAATGAAAACGGCTGAAGGAAAAGAAGAAGCAGCAGAAGAAAAGAAAAAACAATTTGAGTGCTTAACTAATTGAAAGCCAAATGAGAAATTTCAACTTGAAGTGCTTTACTTGGACTTGAAGTTATGCGTTTTCTTTCGTAAAAGTTTATAAATTTTTTTCTTCATTTATTTTTATTTTTAATTTTTTTTTACGTTTGCATATAATAAAAGCAACGGAAGAAATTATGCAACATATTTTTATGCAACTAGTTTTTCATTTGCCATATTGCAGAAGTTGCAGAACATAAAAATTATGTAAAACTAATTTAACAACTTTCATTTTGATTTTTCTGCGCGTTGCTATGACGGCGATTGCAGGCTTTGTTAGCAAATCATTTTATTTTATATTCTTTTTGATTTTTGCAAAACTTCTATTGCGGCTTTGTTGTTGTTTTTTTTTTTTTTTTTTTTGTTTTGGAATTTCAATTGAACTTTCTGTCAAGCGTCGTGCCACCAACTGTCAAGCGTGTTTAAGTGACAGCACACACACACACACATAGACACAAATAGAGTCTCAGGCCGTGAGCAATGCTTACAGTTCGCCTAATGGGCGGTTTTCGACTTTGGTTCTGCGCTGTCAACATTTGTACAACATTTTATTTAAGCCAACAACAAGTACAACAACAATATAGAGAAAGAAACTTTGCTCCCTCAAGACGGGCTGACTAACTGTCTGAACGAATGAATGACTGACTGACTGAGTGCCTAAGTTAGTACAGTTCTGACAGCTCTTGCCCTTTTTTCTTTCTTTCTTTCTTCCTCTCTCTATCTCACTTACTAACATGCGCCTGTTTTTTCACCTGTTCCGTTGTTGCCACCTGACGCCCTAATGAATAATGCATTTTAAGCCACAATTTAACTTGACTTTATTCAATTTTTCGTTTTTTTTTTTTTGGGTTTTTGCTCATCATGTTCGTGAACCAAATTTCACTTTGGCGTGTCATGCAAAGTTTTTCTACATTTTTTTCTTTCACTCTTTTTCGTAGGAAATGTGATTTATTTTTTTTTTATTATTATTTTTTTTCTTTTTTTTGTTAGTTGTGTCGTCATTTTTGTGCGTTGTGTGGTTGCTTACATTTTCTGTTTTGACTTCATTTTGGCTTATTTTTTTTTGGTTTTTGTTTGCTGAATGCAACTTAATTACTCTTTTCCGCTTTTTGACATTTCATAAATAAAACAGTGTGGCTTGTTGAAAACTAAAGTGTTGAGGTCGACGGGTGACAGAAACGGAAATAAGAATTTTATGTTGTTGTTGTTGTTTGCGGTGACAAAAAACACAAAAAAGGAATCAACTCTTCTCTGGGTCATTTTAGCAAAAAAAAAAAAAGTGTTGCATGCTTTTGTGCGTTCATTTGATAAACTATTTTTCTGTTTTTTAAATTTTTTCCGTTATTATCACTAACAACTTTAATTTAATTATATACAGTAAGTAACAGAAAAAATTATATTAGTAAGAGGAAAAGGATTATTTAAATAAATAACTTGAAAGGATCTAATAGAGAGTTATTCTGAGCTTGACCCTTTATGAGTCACGGGACTCAACGCAATCTCCAAATTCTCTGTCCAAGAGATTTCCTTATGCGTTTCCTTGACAAACTAAAAAAAAATTATTAATTTTTGCCTTAAATGTGAAACCAAATCGTTTGTTTAAACTTCTCTCAAACATTTTGGCTCTTTTAATACTTTTTATAGCTTTATCTTTCCACTTGAATTGCTGGAAATTTGCCATGTTCGATTTATTTGACCATAAAGTGAAGACGATTTCATGCAATTTGCTTTTCATTGCAAGTGTTTTATACAGAATTTAGTTAACTGAAACGTTCAACACTTTCAAAAGCGAAAACTTTCATGAAAAGTTTTCTTTAAAGCCTCAAAAAAAAAAAAAGACTCAAAACTTTTGGCACAAAAAATTTTCATTCACAGCAAGTGAAATATAATACTCGACGCACTTTCAGTACTTTTGCATATATAAAAAAACGTTGTTTGTAGCATTTTGTGTAAACATTTTAAGCAAATTTTGCACTTTATCAGCTTTGATAAGAAAATTTACAACCGCAACGAGTAAAGTGAATGTAACTTTTAACAACAAACAACTACAGCAACAACAACCACAACGAGAACGACAACGACAACACTAAAAACGATAAAGCGAAAACTTTAAAAGAATCTTTTAAAGGGCATTGAATGACCAAACACAAAAATGGTTAGTAAAATTCGCAAGTGAATGGCAAAGTATTTTGCGCAACTTTTGTCGAATCACAGCTGGGCTGCAGTTGAACACATAACACTTAATGTCACAGGATATTTTAGACCGAGCGTTATCCTTAACGAACACACAAGCGAAAATGAAGATTGGCGAGCAATGACGTGGCGGTGACTAACTGTGTATGTGTACACAACTGTGTATGTGTAAGTGTTTGTGTCCGTGTGTTTGTGTGTTTGTGTGTTTGTGTCTAAGCTATCATTGCGCAACGTAAACACATAACGATGTCTTTGACTGTGTATGTTTGTGTGTGTGTGTGTGTGTGAATAGTTTTTTCTAAAAACGTAATCCTTTCTTATTGAAAACATGATTGCGTTGCTGCTGATACTTTGCGGCAACGTTTGACTTTAGTTGTTTGTGGCGCGCTTACAACAAATATGTGTGTGTGTGTGTTTGTTGTTGCTACAGTTGTTACAGTTGTTTTTAACCACGTGCTGCCCAAAATGACTGTTACATAAAGTCATAATGGCAGCCGAGACAAACAAAAAAGCAAAAAAATGCCAACAAACAAAAGTAAAAAATAAATAAATGAATAAAAAGAAGGAAAACAGCAAAGAGAAAAGGAAATCCTTGCTGGCAATAATGCAATTTATTACTTGATTACGTATGCGATTTAACGCCAACGCAAACGCAAACGCCATGCGACAATACGACAACAACCCTTGTGCGTGTGTGTGTACGTGAGTGTGTGAGTGAGTGAGTGAGAAAGTTCACAAGTGATAATAAATCTCGCTTGGTTGTTCGCCTTGCCTATTCATGCTTTTGCTCGCTCAGTCGTCGACGCGCGCGCATTAAATTGGAAAATTACAAAATAATACGTTTTCCTCTTTGGCAAAACATTTGTTGTTGTTGAAAAAAAAAATTTTTTTTCCTATCCGTTTTATTTCGAACAATTCAATTTAACGCTTCATTGATATTATTTAATTTACTCATTTTATTTCATTTGCTGCTTTTTCATCATCATCCATTTTGTTGTTTACATTTTTTTAACTGTTCTCTGCTTTATTGCATGTATTATTATTTTATTATTTTAAGCATTGTATACGAAATTAAGTTTTATTGATTGGTAAAATATTGATAAATAAATAATAGCGACAAAAGTAATCAAAAAAATAAAAAAACTTGTAATCATTTTAATGTTGCGCCTTCCCGCTCTTGCAACTTCATCATTATTTGCTGTAAGCAACGTTGCGTATACGTGATTTTTTTTTTAAATTTTTTTTCTATTGTATATCATCGTCTGTTTTTATGTCCATTCTGTTAACGTATTTTCAAGTTTGATTGATTGCAACTTGACGTTTTCATTATATTCTTATTCAAGGACGACGACTTACATAAAGGCGCTCAACCATGAAGCAAAGAAATATTTCAACAGGTTTTGCTTTTGTATTTGCTTTGTGGCATACTTGAGCACATTTACTTGGCAAATGCTAAAAATCTTAATTTATAAAAGACGTATTTTTTCTTCTTTTTTTTTTGTACTCATTGTGCTTGTTTTTAATGTCGTTGAGTATGACTTAAATAATGAAGATTTCAGCATAAAGAAGAACTAATTTGCGAAAAAGTTATTTGGTCATGACTAAATATGACTTTTTTATTTTATTATTTTACATGACTTCTTTTTTAAATTTTGTTCACACTTCGTTTTAGTTCATAACATGTTCGAAGCTTGTTTGGATTTTGTTTTGCTTATTTTTGAAAACCTTTTTTGAAGTTTATATTCCACGCTCTTTTGCTACCATTTTGCTACATTGGCGAAAATTACATTTTTAATTAAACGTGTAAGTGAAATGGCGAAAAAGCGACGAAGAACGATGTGCATAAGTGTGTGAGATAGCAATAATTAACCACGATATTGCTACCCGGAATGGCACACGTACAACTTCAGTTGTGCTGTTGGTTTCTAGAAATTACTTTTCATTTTTCTTTCTGTTGTTGTTTTAAAAAAAAAATTTTTTTTCACATTTTTTTCATTTGAACAAACGGTCAGTTGTGTGCACGAGTTGAGCCAGCAATTTCTGATATGCCTCCAAACGATGTTATTGGCACAACAGAATACCAAGTAGACAACAAAGCACATCTCTAGCACAGACACAGATACACATATACAACAAGCCACATACACACACAGCACAGAAGAATATCTCGCAACCACATGCCAACAACTTTTTTTTTTTGCTTTTGCTGTTGAAAAAATAAGCCAAGCGGTTACGAAATAAGAAAGTAAATGTCGGTTTAAGCAAAAACAAAAAAAATAACAAAATAAAAAAAAAAAATGACAGCAAATTAAAAAGGCAGTCGAATATTGCGGCTTAGCATTGGCTGAAAAGTAAATGAAATAAAAGAAAAGCAGTCGCCGAATGCCATCTTGGCAAAAAGTATTGAAAAGCATTCAATGCAAAAGACAAAAAAAAACAAAAAAAAAAAATCTTGTGAAATGATGCTCAAACCTTCAATTGTTCATGACGATTCGAATTGAAATCATTGGCATGTTGTTGACAACCAATGGACGAAGGACGCGGCGCATGTAATTGCAAGTAACTGCATTTGATTGTGTGTGTGTGTGTGTGTGTGTTTGTGGGTCAGCAGCAGTTGTGGTAGTATATTGTTGTTATTGTTGCTGCTGTTGTTGCAACAACATACTCACGTTGACTTGATTGAAAATGAACAGACGCGTTCGAAAATCTCACATGACGCGAAATGCGCCATATTACATGTGTTTATATATGTGTGTGTGTGCGCGCGTTGTTGGTGGCCATAATGATTGTTTGTTTATTTGTTTGTGCATGTTGTTGTTGTTTGTTGTTGCTTACTGTTTTTGCCTGATTGACGTCAAACGACTGCAATGACCAACGATCGCTTACTGACGCATTTGCAGTTCATCAACATGCGCTGATTGAGCCAATCTTTTTTTTTTTTTTTTTGTAACATTTAAGTGATGTAAGTGTATATGTCTGTATGTGCGTGCAGTTTTTGTGGCCATTTTGTAAAAAACAAAGAAACTTTTGTGCAAAAAGTTGAAAAGTTTTCACATGTGAGATCAACTTTCAACATGGTGGGCAAGGAAATGTTTTGCATTTGATAACAAAGACTAACTAAAAGCTGCCGGCGTTGGCAAGTTAAACTACGCTTTGCATAAACAACAACAGCTTTTCAGAAGAAGAAGTCATCAAAGAAACATACGAAAATGTCGGCCACTGATTAACATATCTGCATACAAAAATGGCGCTCTATTAAAATTGAATTGTTACGTTTGTGTTGGAGTCGCTAGCAGTTTTATTTGTGTGCATATTGACAGCGACATGGCAGAACATAAATTAGGCGTTTTTGTTCTTGTTTGTCAAGTTTTGCATAAAAGTGTCATAAATCTGAAGCGAAACTAAACGCGCCAAAAAAAAAAAAAACCTGGCTAACAAGCAACATGAACAGGAAAGAAACACACACATACACACGGCACTTAACAAGGCCAGCAATGAGGGAGGCGAAGGGCATTGTATGAAACGTGGGGTCGCTTAGTCGGTTAAAGGTTGTTGTTGTTGTTGGCGCTTTCAAGCAGCCAACCAATATGAACGAACGCATGCTGAAACAACTTCATAATGGAATGCGAGCAAAGCGTTTGAAATACGCCAATTTTCATAGCTTAAATTGTGTTAGTCACCCTTTTTCAAACAATATTATTAGTTCAGAGGGGTTGCTTTGCGTCAAATGCAGGCATAAACGCAATCCCAGACGTCTAACTGTGTGTGTGTGCGTGCCTTTGCATGCATACCAGCGTCAGCAACGAATCGTAACGAAAAACACGACATATCGACATAAAAACATTGAAGCCTTTAGTTAAAATGCCGGAATTTATTGCTTCGAAATGGTTTTGGGGAATACCTTGTCAAAGTAGCACTAGCAGTGGCAGTAGCACAACAGCACAACACAGCAGGGGTTGCAATCACACTATGTGCAATGGGCGTGAATGGGTTGCCTGAAAGCCGCTCCCCTCGCGCCTCGTCTGCTTACTTGTGCTGAACATGATTTAAGAAAATCAATAAGGTGAGCTTTAAAAAAAAAATGGAAAAAATTAAGTCTAGGATATGCCAAGTTGACATGCACATTAAATTCCTTTTTCCCAACTTTGCTCTGCTCAGCTCAGCTGTTGGCGCAGGTGTGTTGGCACTGTTGTGGTGACTTGAAGGACCGAAGTCGCTCGGCATGCTCGACACGCTACATTAAGCGGCATTTTGTTTTGGCATTTCCGCATTTGCGTCGACATTTGCTTGAAGGATTTGCCCAAACAAGCGACCTTCTTTTTTCTGTACGCTTTTTTATTTGTATTTTTTTCTTATTTTCTTTCTTGCTTTTTACTGTTTTTTGTTGTTATTTTGTTTGCTTAAGCAAAACTTGACTGAGAAACAAACTTCAAAAGGCATGGCGCGTTGAAGAAAACGGCAAGAAGAAAAAAAAAAACAAATAAAAATAAAAATAATAAAATAGAAAATAGAAAATAAAAACAAAGCTCGGAAAACAAACTTTTACATTTCATGTTCTGTTCTTTTAATTTTGTTTTTTTGTTTTTGTTTCAAACAAAAAAAAAAAATGCGTGCGTCTTTGGCATTTTTAAATTGCTTTGAAAATAAATCAAATGCGAAGGGACAGCAGTGAAATATGTTTATGGTTAAACAGAAGAAATACATGAATAAGCAAGTGACAATGAGTAAAAACGAGGCAGAAATGAGAGTTACGAAAAATTGAGAAAGAAAGATAAGGGAAAATTTGCAAGTTGACCAAATAATTCTGGAATCTAACTTGTAAAAATAAAGGAATATGTTCATGTATTTGACAGAAAATATTCATAAAAATAATAATTACGCTTCGTGGCTTATCGACAATCTTTAATCAATTTATGACAAAAAAAAAAAAAAAATACCAAAAGGCATAAAACCCAAAAATGTTTATATAAAATTTTATCTCAAGTATTGCTTGACTTGCCAAGTGACTCAACCAGTGGCAACACTTTGCCTGAAGCTGTTAATTGTTATTCAACTCATAAGCATATAAACTGAAACAATATGAATTTGAGTTTGATTGCGCATTTAGTGCCGCCAACCCTCAACGCAACCCGCCTCTTGAAGCGCACTTTGGCCGCTCATTGGCTCAATTAAACACATGCCAACAAAGAACAAACGCAAGAAGAGGGGCAAACATTCTTGCATAACTTGAGGCTGTGCGGAGCATCAACGCTTTATGTATGAGTCATTTTAATTTTACGAATTCTTTCTTCTTTAATTTGGGGAAACCAAACAACCCCAATGCACACACACACACACACACACATACACAGACAAACATTGCTTTTTTGAGTTTAATGAACCTCGAAAGCGTAAAAATAGCAAAGTGACTCACAAGCGAGACACATCTGAGAATGGCAGCCAGGATGTTGACGACGACGACGAAGATGATGATGACGATGTCTGTGTCGTTGCTGAAAGTGAAGCTAAAGCTCATGCTGGAGGTGGCATAACACTCAGCCAGGAGTCGTTGTTGTTGCGTTTGCCAACGTTGAGGTCTCCTGCCACTTGGCAAATGAAGATTGCCATTTTGCATACTTGTTTGTTTAATATTTTATAGTATTTATACAATATATTTATGCACTCAGAGTTGTCATTATTCGGTCGCAGTCGCAGTCTGTTGCAGTCGTCTGTCGCCTGTGTCGTCGTTCTTTTGACACGCGCTGTTGCAGTCACGGTTAGTGCAACTTCATGCTGCGTGCACTTGTTTGCATTGCATTGCATACACTATTCCGGCTTCTGCTGATACTCCTTCTTAGTTTTTGTTTTTATTGTTATTTGTTTATTCATTTATTTTATTTTATTTATTTTCCTTTTTTGTTGATTTTTTTTTAATAAAAAAGCCACTTTTGCATTTGTCACCGTGGAGAGCTCACGGTTTCCTCAGCTGTTCAACTCTTGCCACTTCCTACTTGTGCTTTTGTTGTTATTTGACATGCACTTTTAGTTGCACAAATATTTGTGTACAAACTTGTATCTGTGCATTCCTCAACGGTTGACTAACTTTCAGTCTCTTCGCTTATCTTCGCTTTTTCCGTTTTTGTTTTTGTTTTCTTTATTTTTTGTATCTTGTACGTTAAAAAATGCATTTGGCATTTTATGGTCTTGAATTTTGAAAATCAGTTTGGCACATACAAGTTGTGTGTACAAAAATTTTCGAAACGTGCGTGACAAATGCGCCGTGCGTTTTATTGAATACAAATTTGGCGAGCATCGTGAGGGTGGTTTACTGCCATTTTGGTTGCTGTGCAGAGATTTTGTGCTTATGGAATTTTATTGAAGCGACCAAGAAAAAGAAAATCGAAAGAAGTTAATAACATTTTTGTGAATAAGCATAAAAATATAAAAAAAAGTACAGTTAAATCGTTGAGCGCAAAAACAACATAAGACAAGTTTTTTGCGATTCATAAACTGATTGAAAATCGTAAAGTGAAAATGTTGTAAAATATATAAGTAAAATTCCACTGACTGACTCAACTTCCTCACGTCAAGAACAAGAAACAATTTGAAGGTCCTTAAACACCTTGAATATTCAAAATATTCCTTTAATCCAAAAATAGTTTCTTCGCACAGTTTTATATCTTTTCTTCATTCCAGTAAAATTTCAAAAATGTGTCTTAATTTGTTTTTGCACTAAACGATACATTTGTAAGCAAAATATGCCATGGTCTAGAACGAATTACACACAAAATGTTGCAAATAGAAATAATTTGTTGCAATTGTTGTGTCCGCTCTAGTCATTTGGCTTCCATGTCCTATGAAATTTGTCACTTGCAGTGTTGTTGCAAAACAAAATTAACAGTTTCTCTTATGCAAAATCTCAAGACTTAAAAGCTATAAAAGTTTACTACTTATTTATCTATTGTGTGTTGAAGGCACTCAGTATACTTATTTAAACCTGTTGGTTGACAGTTTGCAGCACAAAATAAACTTTACAGCTTTAAAACTTGACAATCTGAACTTCCATTAAGAGTTTTTGTGTGTGCGCTTAGTTGAAAATCCCGTTGGTAGCCAAGTTTCAATAATAGTTAATATACAAGCAGACAAAACGACACTTGGGAATGCAATTTGAGGCGAAACGAAAGACGCCAAACAACAACAACAAGAACAGCAGTTGACAGGATTCAGGACTTGCTGCTGCTGCTGCTGATGTTGTCGACATTATAAGCTATTTTATCCAGTTGCTGCGACTCTTCATGTTGATATTAATTTTATGTTAATTACAGAGTTACGTGTTTGTTTGTTTGTTGGCTTGTTGTTTCATCCGTCCGTCTGTTCGTATGTCTGCAGTGCGATTGTCGTCTGCGTTGGCACACATCAAGGAAATGTCGTATCGTGTCGTTTAGTGTGTGTGTGTGCGATGGCGTCTTATCATGTCCTTGCGCTGTACTAGTCCTAATACCCACTGGAGGCTTGTTTTGCCGTCATGCTTGGCTGCTTCACTGACGGCTCGACATCAGATTAGCTTGCCGCAAAAGTCATAAATGCAGATGTTTACATTTTACTTGGTTGTGTTTTTATTTTTATTTTTTTTTATGTGTCTTTCCCCTCAGACATTACGCTTAGTCGAGTGGCTTACATGAATGTACCGCGCGCTCATGTCCTTTACACCCTTTGGCAATTTGTCGCCTTTACTGTGCTTTTCTTGGCTTGCTTGCCATGGCGCCTTTTTCTTCTTTGCTGCTGCTTAAGCGTTGTCAGTTGCCATTTTAATGTCGTCGTCCTCAAAGTTCCCAATGTCCTCGCTTTCGTGCGCTTATATCGTTGTTGTTGTTGTTGTTGGTTTGCGTTGCGCTCGTTGCGTTTCGTTGCGTGTCCTTTTGGCGCTTTAATGTTGCGTTGGCAACACTTCCCTTTGTGGATTATAGCGGAAAATTAAAATGCGCTTTTTCCTTACTTCTTCTCATTTTGGCTTTGAGTTTTATTTGGCTTTGTCATTGTTGTTGTTGTTGCTGATGTTCTTGCTGTGCGTTTGCATTTGACTTTTCTCTTTTTTACTCATTTTTATTTCCTTACTTTTCATCTCGATCAACACGCATTGCTGTTACTTTTATAGCGTTTATCGCCTAGGGATTTTTCATATCTTTTTAGAAAATTAAAAACTTTTTTGGATTTTTTGTTTTGCTTTTTATTTTTACTTAGTTAGTTTAGTTTTGATTTGTCCCTTTTTTTCTGCTTTCTCTAAGCTGTGAGCAGCTGTTAATGTAAATTTAAGTGAAAAGTTTTGTTGCAGTTTTTTTTTATTCTTGGGTTTAATGCGTTTTGTGTTATGTGCTGAGACAACAAGAGACGGAACTTGGAAACCTTTTTTCTTTTTTGGTTTTTTATCACTTTATTTATGTTATGACTTAATAGAAATGTTAATGACTCTTTTACTTAATGTGCCATACATCATATTAAACTAACAGCTGACTTTAAATTTAAAGACTTAAAATTCCACTGCTAGATTGTCGTATGTGCTCTGTGTCCCTATTTATTGAACGGGTATATGATGTTTTTATTTTGTTTGCACGCTCTAAAATTTCAGCTATATGATGCAGAATTCAAATCTTTATTGAGCTAGTATAAAGTAATTTTATATAGAATAGTCACAAAGAATAGTATAGCAAAAAGGAAATGCAAATGCCTTACCACAGACTATGTTGACCCTCCGTTTTTACTTCAATTAATCTGCCACTGGCTAACGACGCGCTATAAATTCTTATATAATTTACATGACCTTTCTGTATTTGTGCCCAAGTAACAATGACCTCTTTAGCAATATGATCTGCGCTAAGCTGGTCTCCATAACGACCTGCTTACCTTATTCAACTGATTTTATGTAAGAAGCATCTATTTGTATGCAACATTATAATTACTAAATTACATTGTGAGTTACACAGACAACAATGTACAAATACATATAGGTATGTCTTCTTCTTCTTTCTGTCCCTCGTTGACGCGCTCTTCATTTTTATTCTACGTCAAAGCAAAAACTCATTTGCTCTAAGCTGATTACATTAACGCTTTCAATTAAACGCAATTAATTTTAATTATAACAACATAAAGCAAGAAGCCACGAACATAAATACAATCATTGATCAAAAGAGCCCAAAAGCAAGCGAGCAATCAATTAATCAATCAATCAGTCAATCAATGATTCTGAATTAAAGTCCATTTTAGAAACAAAGATAATTTATACACACAAACACACATATATAAATACATGCAAATAGGCACAAATTGCAAATGATTTCCGCATAATTAAATCACTTTTATACGTAACAAAAGACATCATCATCATCATCATCAACATCAGCATCAGCATCAGCATAGTTATGTGGCACGCTCGTCATTGGTGCTGTCGTTGTTATTGTTGTTGGCATGTGTTGCTTTTGTATCTAATAGTTCACACTAATATGCGCTCGTTGTGTGGCATGCGGTTGCAAATACTGACATAGTTGTTGTTGCTATTGGCAACATGCATAATTATAAACCAACAATAACATCAACAGTGAACAAAGCCTTAAATAGAAATAAAAAAATAACACGAAATATTTACAAATGCTTACATATGTACATGCAACAAAATGTGTTGTGATGACATGTTGCATGCAGCATGTATTAACCACAGAGGCGACAATGCAATGATGATTACAACAAATACATGGCATTAGGCGAAAACATTTAAAAAAAGGTTACAAATCCTTTTAAACAAAAACGTTGACATGCATTTACATAAACGTTACAGCAACACAGAAAAGGAGGTGTTAAATAAAAAAAATAAATATGTAACAACAAAATCATCACTAAAATAAAACGTTGATGTTGTTCATGCGTTTTAACACGCATACGAGTCAATGTTTGTGCATGTCCAACTCTATGTATACGTGTGTGTGTGCTGATGTTAAACCAATAAAATGATAACATGTTGTTTGCGTTGCCTTTCAAAGGACTACAATTAGTATTAAACGGCGCGAGGGAGCGTGAAATGTTGTCAAAGGTGTGAAATTTTGCAAATTGGTTTTTAATTATGAATGTTTTTCAGACATTTTAATAATATGCCTAAAATGGTGACAGCATTGAGCCAATCAATTTTCATGATGTGCACGATTTTTGTATCGATTCAAGTACGTTGAGAGTTATTTTTCGCCCGAATTACCATGTAGTGCTCTCTCGATCGTTTGACTAATTGGGGATACCGCTCCTATACACATTCTTATTCTATCTGCAAGTATTATTATTTTTACTTGGCTTTAAAACAACAAAATAACAACAAAAGTCAATTCGACAAGCAAATTGTGCTTAACTTTTTTTTCTTAGACCATCTACGTAAAGTTGAGAATATATTTTTATATGAATATACTAAAAGCACGATTTTCTCTCTAGCAGTTCATTTTCATAAGTGCGTGTATATCACAAAAATAATTGAATCATAAGACTCATAAATCTCCATAGGCATAAAATTCAATTAGAAACGAAAATACAAACTAATCAACTAATTAAATTCTATAAATTTTCTAACTTTATTTACAGTACAATTAGAAGTCGTTAACGTTCATGGTGGTGATGGTGACAACGACAATGATGTTGATGATGCTGTCAACGCCAATGTCCATGACTACGACTACGACTGTGACTATGAAGCAAACGAATGCAATAATGAGGCATATCAACACTGAGCAACCAGCGTACGAAACAATACTGGGTACAAATATCAAAAATAACATAATAAAAACAACAACAGCAACAATGATGAGCAATGATAAAACAAATAAAATTCATCAACAGCAACAACGAGCAGAAAATCAATACACAAGCGAAATCGAATACGATGATAAATAAAATCAACATTTTGTTGTAATTGAAAGCAAACAGAAAAACAAACGCAGAGAAAGCATAAGTAAACAACGATTGAGTCAACAACAAAAAAATTCTATCTATTCTAGAAAGGAATAAGAAAAAGTCAGTGAATTGACACCCGACTTGCACGCTCTGGGCGTAAGACCAAAGGAGATTACAGCATTTATTATTTTTCATAGCGAAAAGAAAAAAAAAAACAAAACCATAAAATAAATACAAATTTGCAAAGCAAAAGAGTTGAGAGAAAACAAAAGAATATATAATTTGCAATGGGTAAAAATTGTGCGTCGAGTTTAAATTCGAGCATCTCGAATTCCATCATTACGAATGCTCATAATGGTGGCAACGGCGGCGTCGGCGGCGGGAACAGCCTCAGTCAGCAGCAACAGCAATTGCAGGCCAAATACATCAAATCGAAGCGTAATCAGACACGCTATAGCAATTTGCATTCGTCGAGCAGCTTTCATGACTCGAACAATTATCTTCACTTGAACTCGCTGTGGTCGATTTGGTATGGCGTGCTGCTTACGCTCTTTCAGGGCTACTTAGCTATGCATGGCGCTTACAGGTTCTTGGGTAAGTAGTTCACGTTTAGCTTTGAAAATTACTTCTGATTTTGTTATTGAAGACAATGTGGCATAAGAAGGTATTGTTTGCCTTTAACCTTTAACTTTTTTTTCAATAATTTTTAATAATCCAATGCATCCAGTAGTCTAGAATTCGCAAAATACCAATAGCAGAACGAAATTTGAACATTAGACTTTCTTATGTGACATGAGAACATATGTAACATGTGCTAAATCATTGTTGATAGAATATACTGTCTGGTTTTATGTACCATTGCGTATACGTTATGTATAAAGTTATATGAGTTAGTATTCATTTGCATGTACTTGTACATTAGATTATCATAACCAGTATATATGAATGTATATATCATATATAGTATAATTGAGTCAATTATCATAAATTAACAATATTTTTATTCCCATAAAGAGTGCCTCATTCAATTAGTATAAATTACTCAAACAATAACTGATAATGGTAAAAAAAAATTTCATGAAATCAAAATGGTAAACCGCTTTATTTCAAAAACAAACAACAAAGTGTCATAATCTTAAATATAATCAACCAACGAATTTGCCACACACGAAACTATTTTTGGCTTGATAAAACAAACCAAAATGTTCAAATTTTGCCAACAGTTCGTGTCCTTCCGCAACAAAATGAAGTAATTTGATTACAGGCGCACGTAAAATACAATAAATGATATGAAAATGATAATCAACATTTTAATTAAACCATTATCTATCTCTTTCTTTCTTTTGTGCACGCTGTCACTTGGCTGTCTCGCTGCAGGCTGCTCACTCATACCATGGAAAATCGAGCCCGTGGCCGAGCTGAATTTGCAAATTGTGCTTTCGGGCGTTGTGTTCATTCTGTTGCCGCTCTTCTTTACATCGGCCGTGTTTAAAGTGAGTAAATTTTAAAAGAAAATTTATTTTATTATATTATATAAGTAAACTACTTCATTTTTTCTCGGATTTGAGTTTTTTCATAAATGTTTTTTTTTTTTTTTTTTGTATTTTTTGTTGAACGCGTTTATTAATGGCTTGACGCAAACAGCTTCATTATAAGTACGTCGTGCTTTCAATAAAATAAGTAATTTTTTTTTTATTTTTCATCTTTTTTCTGTAATAGTTTCACGCCTATGAATATGCAGCACAGTGCAATGCACTGGCCCATCTAGTTGCTGCTCTTTTGCATTTGTTTTCTCGCTCTTGCATGCATTAAGAGTGTTGCTATCGCAATAATTAAATTCCGCTTGCCTGCTTGCCTCGGTTTTTTTTGTAATATTTTTTTTTTCATTTCGTGCCTTGGTTAGTCGTCAGTGAGCGAGTGAGTGAATTATTTTTAGTGGCATTATACTCTTTATTAAATTTATTTGCAAACAAAAGCAACATCAGCGCCATTTTCGTTGTCCTTTGTTTGCAAATATGGCACTCAAATACAAAAGGAAAAAAAAAAAAAGCACAAGCGCTGGTCGTCAACAGGCGTTGCGTCTGTGTGCTTGTGCATTTGTGTGTTTGCCACAAAATGGCTGCCATCATTGATAGTACAGTAGCAAACGGTAGCCAGCCAGCATCATAATGGGACACATTCTGAGCTTATAGTTATTTTGTGGCTGTTGCTTTATGCCGTTTCGTCCTTGTTCGTATCTATGTACATATGCATGTGTGTATTTGTGTAGGTGTTTCATTCTGAGTGCGCTTGCATGCTTTTATCAGGATAATAAATGCAATTATGGCTTTTCCATATACTCAGGATGTTTTTGGTTTTTTGATTTTTTTTTTCATTTCCTATTTTTATTTTGTTCTTTCGACTTTTATTTATTGTTCATTTTTAAAGCGCCGCGCACATACACAGACACAAACATATTTCGTTAGAAGTTGCCACAATGCTATTGTCCTTCCGCTTTTATAAGCTATTTTTGTGTGTGGTACCTCCTCTTCCATGACTTGCATGTCTTTGCCTAAGGTCTGACTTTTACTGATAATTGGCGCGGTCTAGTCTGGCATGCCATGCACGCTTCAATTCTGTTGCGTTTGTGGCATTCTATTGTGGCAGGTCTTTTTTATTGTGGTTGAGTAACAGTCTAAAAGGTTCTAAAATAAGGTTTTTTGGTTGTTTGAGCGAAAATTTCTATTTTAGTTCAGCTTAGTTGACATTATAGAAACATTTTAGTGTTGGTTAAAAATAGTAATACAAATAAAAGTAATCAAGTTTGATAAAGTACAGTTTGAAATCACAACAGCGATCCCATTATCGTAAATTGCTTCCTTGCAAAGGTCAAAGCGCTTACCCATGCTAAGTCACGAGTAAATATATTTAGTTAATTGGCG
This sequence comes from Phortica okadai, assembly GCA_034638295.1. Classification (NCBI taxonomy): domain Eukaryota; kingdom Metazoa; phylum Arthropoda; class Insecta; order Diptera; family Drosophilidae; genus Phortica; species Phortica okadai. The sequence goes on along the minus strand of CM067849.1, from coordinate 45,115,038 downwards.
AAATTATTTCTTTTTGATGATTAATATAAATCTTGTAAACAAAGGGTTCAAGATTTCAGAACCACTGACTTGAGGCATATTAAATAGTAGAAGTTATTAAAGTTGTTCAGGTCCATCTCATGAAAATTCGGTGTTATTTAGCATCTGAGAAGTCTTCCATTCTTCCTTCACGGCAGTTGGAATGTGTTTATTGATAATTATAACATTCTTCTTCTTCAGAGTATCAATGAGCACACTTTTCACAGAAGCGAATAGAATTAGTATATTTTAAAATATAATCATTATTATAATTCACTAAATTAAGTGTTTAAAATAAACATACATTTTCTAATTAATTGCATAAAATTACTTATAATTTTCCCTGATTAAATTACGACTATCAATTAACAGCCGTCGAAAAAATCAGTAAATTTTATTTTTAGTCGATTTGTGCAATTTAGACAGAAGACAATGAACGATGTTTTTTTTTTTTTTTGCAACAACTTGCAACATGCGCTAATTTAATAGAGTCAACTAAATTTCAGTCATTATGAGCCAGAGCATGGATCCGAGCAGTCAGTATAACGATGGCACACAAATAATTTGATTAAGTCTGCGCTTTAGACACGTATACACGTACAAACGTCAAACAGCCACGTACATGTACTTACACACATATACACAGATGCCTAAACATCATTTAGCAAAAAACACTTAAATGAATAAACAAACGCCATGCGGTCTGGTCTGGTCTGGGTCGGTTTGGGTTGGGTTGGGTGGCGTCATGTATGAACAGTAAGTCAGTCAGTTCGTTAGTCCGTGAGTCAGTCAGTCTGCGTTGCAATATTCCAGCGATGTGGCAACGGCAAAGCAAGCAACATGGTTTTATTGATGTTGTTGTTGTTGTTGTTGTTAGTGCAGCATATCAGTCAAAGCGCAGGCAAACAAGCAGAATAACTTGACTGAAGAACGAACATACACAGAGGCTTAGCCAAAGAGGCAGATAGGGAGACAGACAGACAGACAGATAGTCAGTCAGTTGAATGGCAATGATGAGCACTCGTTATTATGCATGTGCATACGAGCGAACGTTGAACGTTCATCATTCCCTTAGTGGAAGGAAAGCTTAATGAACGTTTGATGTGTTCGCCACAAAAGCGGCAACAACAACAACAACAACAATAACAACAACAACAGCAAACAACATAGCACTGACGTTGACGGCAACTTTGGCTTTCGCTTTGCTCGAACGTTTTTGCTGTGCAACAAAAAACTATTTGTCTCTCTGACGGACCGACAGACTGACTAACTGACTCAACTACCACTGACGTTGGCTGGTGTTGGTAGTGTTGATTGTTTGTCTGCTATCAGCATTTGCAGCACTCAGTTCAATAGTTTATGATTAGTTTTTGTTTCGCCTTTTTATTTTGTCTACCTTGGTTATGGCTTGTGGTATTTTTTTTCAATTTTATTTTCTTTATGGTGCTCACACTGATGTGCTAAACTAATTTCGACCACTGTCTGTGCAATAATGTGTAATGGTGATAACAAATACGAATGCAAACAGTATTGTTGGCTTATGGAAAACCATTTGTACTAAGAAAGAACAACAAAAAAATGTGAATGAAAATGCGGCAGAATATTGTGCTGTTTTTTTTTTTTTTGTGAGTGAGTGAAACACGAATGTCAAAAGAAAAGTGTATAAGTAAAGTCAACAAAAACAAAAATAAAAAATCACCAAACGAAGTACAAATAAACAGACAACAGGCGCATCACTTGAAATTAAACGAAATAAAATTGAAAATCATTTTAGAGACGTGAAAAACCGCATTGCACACAAACCGAAAACAATGCGCAACGAAATGCCGGAAACGGATGTGCGCCATGTTGGCAAACACATGACAGCTTCTAATGTTGCGTTTTTGGTGTGCCACAGTCGCACACACACACACGTTTAAATTGCTCGTTGCACCGTCGTTGACAATCAAAATGCACAATGTGGCATTCTTATTTGCTTTGAAATCAACTTTCAAAAAACTAAACCCGCAGCGAACAACCATTTTGAAATAATATTTAATTTGAGATACATTGGAACATTCTTTATTGGCCTTGAATTTTCATGAGATGGTCGTATCTGTTCTATGACTGACAAATTAGTCTTGAAGTTTTATAGGGCGGACTCAACTGTTTAACAGAACACTGATCACACAATTGGCTTTGAGATTTTACAGGATGGTCTCTTCAGTATTACAGTTGCTCTTCAGTTTTTACAAGACAGTCCCATCTGTATTATAGATCACTGAAAAATTTACCTTCAGTATTTATAGAATGTTTTCATATGTTTAATAGATCACTGAGAAAAAACAATGACACGCCAAAGTATTCTCTACTTTTTGTTACTATAAAAAAATAAAATTTTTCGATAAACATAAACTAAAACCATTTTGGCCCATGTATGTTTCCGTTTGCGGTCTCATTTTTTTCAGCATAAATTTCCAATCGGGTGCCTTGAAGTGCACACATCAAACATTGTGTCACATGTGTACGCTTGTTGAAATTTATCTTCATGTGCAGTGCGCTTAATAACTTTGCCTCGTTTAATCTCACTCACATGCGCTCAATGTTGTTTGAACGCTCTTGCTTTTTCAAAAGACTGCATTGATTGCGACTGCCGCAGATTTCACGCAAACTAATTTAACAGAAACTCTCACGCACGCACATGAGACAGACATGATTTAAATAAATGACATTTAACAATATGAAAAACAAAAATACCATGTATGCATGTGTGTGTGAGTGTTTGTATTTGTGGCTTTTTAATATTTATTTCTGGATATTATTTTTTTCAAGCTGAGTTTATTTTTTCTACTCGTTTTCATTGTTCCTTTCGCCATTTGTCACATGCATTTTTTATACGCAATTTCAAACTGATTTATGGTTTTCTATGGAGATTTATCAGATTTATATGTGCGCACTGAGAGCACTGTTTTTATTATGATGATAAAAAAAATTATATATATAACAATAACGAAATGCAATCGAGTAAAAAGAGTTTTAAAATAAAATATAAATAATTGCATAAAAATAAAAGTGAACAGAATGTCAAACATTTGAATGTACCGTGAGTTCAACTTAATTAATTGTTTGGAAACGTGCGCTGAGGCATTTTTCAACTGAAAAGCGACGTAGCTTAAAACAAGAATAAAAAACGATCTTATTGAGTAATTTACAGCCGAAAATTTTGCATAAAATAAACATGTAATGCTTGAATATTTGCAATGCATGCCATTTAAATTTTCTTCTTTGTTGACTGAGTTTGTTCACAACTTCATTTTATCATTTTTTTTTTTTTGTGTACATTATTTTGATAACTTGCTGTGCGATTTCTTTGAACGGCAGTCCTTAAGGATTTACTTGAGTGGAAACTACGGAAATCTTAAAAAAAAAAAATGGGTCACCGGCAGATAATCGCAAGATTTAATACACATACACATACATAAACATGTATCTTAAACCGGCTCAGCATGTTTCATGAGCTTGCTATACACTCATCCTGACACAAATATTTTTAGTTTACTTCTTACTATCTTTTTTTAATTCCATTTTTTTTCGCTAGAAAGTTATTGCCAACGCATATGAAGAGCAGCTGAGCGTGCACGCGCCCAGAAGCCCAAAACTAATTTTGAAGCTTTCGTGCCTTTATGCGCACAACTTTGCTTACAAAGAAAGAAGTTTTCATTGGTTTTTTTTTTCGGTTTGTCAGTTTTATGTTGTGCTGTTTGGCTTAACATGAAGTTGGCTGTCGAAAAAAGTTTACTTATTTATTTCGCAAGCAATCAAAATATTTGCATAGACATGCAGTGAAGCAACACTTCCGCTTTACACATGTGCGTGCATTTTCGCCTCTTTACATTTGACTTAAAATTTAAAACTTAATTTTCTTTCGATTTTCATTATTTCTTTTTTTTTTTATGTTTCTTGCAGGTTGGCAACTTGGCTAACGATGGCATCAAATTGGCAACCGGCGCCAAGGCACGTCGCTGTTCGATGTCGCCACATGACGGTCTGGAGGAGGAATCACGCGGTGGCACTTTACGCGCACTTTGGACACACGGCGGACCGACGGCTGCCTTCGTGCACATCATGATTGCGTTGTGTTTGCTATTGCCGCGTCTCTTATTGGAGGCACGCATTATTGAGAATGGACTGTTGCCGAAAGGTAATTAAATTGTTAATATTGTAGGATGGTGAGGGGGGCATGGGCAAAACGTGCTACGTTCAACCATTTAAGGGTTTCATATATGTGTGTATGAGTCTGAACAAAAGTAAATTAAACAGCATTGTGCGCCTTTTGCAGTTTCAGTCGGTGCGCAATAATTTTTTCATTTGCTTGTTGACTTTGGTCAACAAAAGTTGCGTTTACATTTGGGCTTTTTGTCATTTTAAGCGCCTTTTTATTTAAAAAGCGTTTTTTAAATTATTTTTTGGCTTCATCTTTTATATTGTTTAACACTTACAAATATATAATATTTCTGAATGAATTCAATCATTTAACATTTTGGCATAATAATTCTTGTTGAAAATATTTAAAATTAAAACTCTTATTTCATTAATTTGAATAAAATTGTTGGCATTCTTGAAATATGCAACAACAGTTTTACACATTAGCAATAATTGTATTTTGTGGCCAAAATACAAGACATACAATTGTTGTTTATTTTATTTTATTTCGACTTTATTTCTCACAATTAGACGATCTCATATTTTTCGATTTGCATTTCAATTGCATTTGTAAAAACTAAATGCAATTTGAATTATTCGCAAAATAAAATATGTTTCTAAGCCAATAAGTGTGCAACAGAATTTATTGAATTGCTGAAAACAAGCAATTCATGACTGGCTTGAGTCATAAGCTTGCAAAACAGAAGATTAAACATAAACAAATACTGTTGAGTTCTTATTTATAACAGCGCCAGGCAGTATGCAACAGAATTTATTGGTTTTTGATAGCATGAAATTGAATCAATTATGTATGTAAGCTGATACCATATATATGTACTTATTTATTTGTGAAATTATGTTTAAGAAATTTATTTTTTTTTTTTCATAGCTACTTTGCTCCTTGTTGTATGCAACAGTATTTGCAAATGGTTAAGCAGCGAAAGTCGTTAGTTTAACGACGCACACATGCCAACGCTTTGCCGGCGGCCATTTTGTTTTAACATTTGCGACGCGTGTTTATTTCTTTTTATTTTTTGTTTGCGTTGTCAATCTGCAATGACAGCCAATTGATGTCTGCTTTTTATCGTCATCGGAAGTGAGCACATCGTGTCCGTGTGAATGTGTCTGTTTTGTATTTTCGCTGCTGCCACAGTTCAATCAGTGTTCATTGGCATTTATCGCACCACATTTGCCAGCCAGCCAGTCAGTCTGAGCATTTCGTCTGTCTGAGCATGCTTTTATGTCAATTTTAATTAAATGAATATTGTCGGTTTTTAGTTTGCGAAAAACATTTATTGTGCATTTATTTTTATTTAAATAATTGCGTACAAATGACAACGTTTTCGAATATGCGACAATATCGCATCGTACATTATTTTTATAATTGTCATTTATTACTAATTGAAATGAACTAAATTAAAGTTGTTATACAATATTATTTCATTAGTCATTTAACTTTGAAGCACTTAATGTGAAATAACATTTATTTTAAATACTTTATTGTTTTCAAGCATTTAAAATTTTGTATAATTGCAATTTAATGAAAAATTTGAAAGCCTATAAAGTCTCAACTTAATATGAATACTGACAAAGTCATAAACTTAGGCGAAGCTTTTGTTGCGAAAAACCGCAGCAAAATTCAACAAAATTCGACTAAACCGGTCTAAAAGTTGACTAACATGAAACCAAAGCGCAAAGCGAATCACTTGGGAAATTTGTTAGAAAAACAATCCGTTAAAATACGCATACACAAACATGGACAAACACACAATGAACGAGTATACACATGCGAACAGGCGTACTGAATTACAAACATAGCCTTTAGTATATTTATATATGTATGTAGTGTGTGGCTGTCTGTCTGTTTGCTTATGTGTTTGTTTGTGGTCCCACAGAAGTTGCAACAGCAGCTGCCGACGCCTTTATGTGAGAATATAAGCCACGTTATTAACAGTAGACAAACAACGTATCAGAAGCAAATGAAATGCGTTCAAAGAAGGCTGAAGCGGGAAAAGTGAGAAAATAGAAGAGAAAGAGTGAAATGCAATTTCATTTCCTTTTATTTAAATTCATTTCTACTCATCCTTTTATACAGACGACAGACTGACTGAACGAACGAACGAACGAATGAACAAATGAACGAATCCCAGTCACTTTTTCATGTTTTAACAACGCTTTTGTAACACAGTGAACCAAATAAAATGTTAAATGAAAAGTAAAAAAAAAAAATCACAAGAAAAAACATGCTAAATACACCAAAATCACAGTAAAATGGCAGAGCACAAAGCGTTTGAAAAAATATTTCAGTCGACAAAGAAACAAAAAAAACAAAAAAGAAACCAATCGGAAAAAGCACAAATTCAAGCCAAATTAACTGTGGTAGACAACATAAAAATGGTGATAATTGAAAAAATATGCCAAAATGAAAGCAGTAAAAACGGGCAAAAAGTAAAAAAAAAAAATGGCGTGCTCGAACGCGCGCTAAACGAAGGTACAGTTAAAACATGGCAGCCACGCTTCATGCACTTCCGCAACTTCCTGTGGCTGTTGCTGACGTTTACTGTAAATAGTTGCTGATGCCGCTATTGTGCTCATTATGATGAAGATGGTGATGATGATGATGATGATGATGATGATGATGATGATGATGACAACAATGCTGAGCAAGAGCATGATTGAAGACCGTCTTTGTGTTTGTCTCTGTGTGTGTTTGTGCGTGTCTGCAGCTGTTTTTCAATTAAAAATGACGTTTGGTTAAATGAGCGTACATCTGTGTCTGCATTTGCCATCATTGACTATAAGATTCATTTGCTTAATATTAATATTGATATTCCCTTTTTGTCTGTATTGTATTTAAGTTAAGTCTGTTCATGTCTTTAACAGGGCGTTGCCATTACTCGCCATACGACTGTTCACCATATGCTTTTAATATTGATGACGCCCTGATGCTCACTCAATCTCGTCAAACCGACACGCCTTCCCATGTCATCGTACCGTCGTCCCTCTCGAGCTGACAAAGTTAACTAAACTTCAGTTTTCTATTTGTTTGCTGTAAGCACAGCAACCCGCATTCAATGTTCATTTATGTCAAACTGGACCAAAGTGGTCCAACCGTGTTGCCCTTTCCCTTAGCCATTCTGTCTGACTTTTTTATGCTTCCGTTTAGTTTTTCTATTTAGCTTTCTTTTTTTTTCTTTTTTGTTTTCTTACTTTCTGCTTCATTTTTGTTGCTGTTTTTCTGTTTGTAATTTAATCGTCTGTCGATTGCACATGAATCGAATACCGTCGACATTCCCCGGAGTGAAATCTGTTCACAGCTAACCATCTCTCTCTATCGCTAACAGCCCCTGAATGCACTGTTCTACGCTTATTTTCTTTTCTAACTGCAATTTCTTTATTTAACTGTGATCCCATTTTCGTTTTTTTTTTTTTTTTTTTGCAATTGCTGCTTGACAACTTGTTGGCTTCTTCACAGCCGTTGGCGCCGTTGGTTTTGCAGCTTGTTTTGCTTGTTGTTGCCCATGTACTCATGTTCTTGCTCGTTGAAATTAAACGCAAGTTAGCGTCGCACAAAGTAAGAACGAACGGATGGTTGGACAAAAACCGGAAGCGAATAAAAAATTTGATACGACAGCAACGTTGACGACGCAACGCCTCAAGTATGCGCTACTTGTCCAAAGTTGGTCATCGGTTAAGTGAATTGCCTTGTTCTAAGTTCGCCACACTGCTGCCGTGCTCGCTGTGCTGCAAATGGCGCCAACGTCATGAAATTTCTTATTGCAATTTTTCAATAATTTCTTTTTGGTTCGTTTTTTTTTTTTTTTGTTTCTCTTTCTCCTTTTTTGCAGTCAGTTTGTCGTTGAAGCCATCTTGGCAAACGTTGAATTTGTTCTTGTCGTGCTTAAGACGCGCGCTTAAGCGATTTGTGTGCAATTTTAAAGACTTAAGACGCAGTTGAGTGATGTTGAGCTCTGCACTTTTTGTTTGTTCATTTTGTGCTCTTTTCTGATTAAACATTTTTTTTTCTGTGCTTACTTTTCTCGTTTCGAGTTGATTGCGTGCATTGATAAGGCATTTAGTTGGCGGATTATGACTGTTTTAGATTTGTGTGACTTCAGTTTGAAAACATAATAGGTCAGCTTATGCAGATCGCACAACCCCTAAGCTAACAATATGCAAGTTGTAGAAACGTCAAAAACATTACCTGAGACTTGCAACTTTTTCAACGTTAATTTAAAATTTTTCAGCGCACTTTAAGCTCAGTTATTTTCATTATGTCTGATTCATATAAAGATTGCGCTTAATTTTCATTTCACGCTCGTAAAAGAAAATGCTTTTAAAAGTTTTGCCACAATTTAAAGGCTAATGAGAAATAAGCCGTAAACGAAGGCCAACAATTCATTAAGAAAAACGGGAAAAAAATAAAAAAATATATATATATATTATAATAAAAGAGCAAATTTGCTTCTTAAGCAGTAGAAGCGTAAAGAAATCTGAAGAAAATATTTGCTATAATAAAGCAAAAATTAAAATCACTTATACGCCACGTTGCGCATGAAATAAAAAATAAGAAGAAACATGCAACGTCAACCACCACTGACCACTGGCGGCTACTCATAAATAATTAATCCGGCTAGCAGCACCCACGGGAAGTGGGCGCTTAAAGATAAAGCACGAAATGGTAGCAACAAAATAAGAAAACAAGAAATTGTGCGCTGAACTACGATGAAATAGCAAAAAAGTAGAAATAAATAAAACAAGCCGTGGCATAAAAATTCGTTAGACGCCATGTTGAACGCATAAAAACTGTTAAACATCATACTTAAATTATAATGTGTTATGAACGTAGGCCAAGCGTGCAAAAAGTTGACGAAGTTTTCTATGTTCGGAACCAACAAAGAGCATCAAAGAGAGCGGTCAGGAGCAAGATGAAAGCAAAACCGGAAATAAAAATCAGACAAGAGTATTGGTCACGACGACTGAACTTTACTTTACTTTGCTGAACTGAACTGAACTTATCCGAACAGAAATGAAATAAAAGGAATTTAACGTAAGCATTGTAAGATGTAGGAGGCAGATGCGAGGGCACAAAATTATGATACTCATAATGAAAGTTATCATTATTCATGCTAAAGACTTAACGAGTTTTGTAGGCGTCCGTCTTTCTGACGTCGCATTCCGCTTGCCGTACTGCAAAATACTCTCTCGCTCTTCATTATCCGCACAGACTTTGCTTATCTGTCATCGCATTTTTGCCAGAGGCTCAGCTTGGTTAGCTTTGTTCATGCGATTGTGTGTGTGTGTGTGTCTGCGTCTCTTGAATACATGCGGCTTTTCTCATTTTACTTGTTCGACAACGCCAACAACAACGTCATTGAAGTCGTTTTGTTGCCTTAACTTTGCATTCTCTTTGCCTCAATTGTTTCCTCACGACGCGACGTTGCTCACTGCTGTCGCTGCCGTTGCTTGAATTTGGTTTAGCTCATCGTTTGGGTTAATCTGCAGTGAGCTTGCTTTTTTTTCGGTATTGTCGCTTTTTACGAGCCACTTGCCATACTCTATTGTCAACGCGCTGCTGATTACCAACTACTCATCTCCTCTGCCTCTCTGCTAATATGCCTTCGTTCGACATTCGCCGGCTCAATATTTCGCCTTGCTTCCTTGCTCCCAACGTGGCGCTTTATCATTGTCAGAAAATGTACACTTTTGTCTTTATACGCATTTTCGCCATTTTCTCTGCAACAACCTCAGCAGTTGTCAGTTGGGGAATTATGCACAAATACAGCCAACACGCCGAATGATAACTGCTTTTGTTGTTGCCGTTGCCATTGTTGTTGTTGTTTTTGTTATTGCTTGTCTTGTAGCTCATTCTGGTATTCACTTGCTATCATTTTCGCTCGCTTATAATTCTGTAAGCACTTTAAATTTCTTTGTCGCAAATAAATTATTTAATGAAAGTGTTAACTTGGCTAATTCTTTTTCGGTTTTTGGGTTCAGTCATCCTTTTGATTTCAGTTTCAATTTCAGTTCGGATTTATGTTGTATTGTTTTGCGTGTATAATGTTATTGTAAGATTTTTGTTTATTTCTGTAACAAAACTTTCATTGTGTTTCATTCTGAGCTCAGTCAGCATGGCAATGAAGTAAACTAATTAATTATCATGATTGTTTTGATGAATTATGAGTGATGCTGGAAAATTCGATTGAAGATTTTGCAGAAGTGATTTGAGTTATACATTCTTGAGTACTTCTTCAATTGTCTTGTTTAGTTGTATTTATTGCTTGAGGTGAAAAATTCATTTAAGCTTAACTTAAATGAGTTGATCAAAATTTCGAATCAAACATGTTTAATACAACCGTGCCATTAAAACAATTTGACCTTTAAGTCATATATTGTGAACTTTCGCTGTCAAAGTTGTTTCACTTAAAGCTTAAATTGCAAACCTCGAAAATCCTCAACAATTAACATAAATAAAATTTGCCCATTTAGGCCACAACCGAAAGGACACTTGACCGTAATAAATACTTAGCATTGATATAGAAAAACAAAGGCCGAAAAAAAGAAAAGAAAGAAATTCACATAATAAACACGAGTAGTAAAATGGAAAAAAAAAACAAAGCCATGCTAATAAAAGGAGCAAACACGCCTGTGTGTATGCTACAAATACGTAGTTAATTACCACGAATACATGAGCTTAGAACGAACACTGAATGAGAAGCATTTAAGCGCTTTTTTTAGCCTTTAGCTTAATGTTTGCCTTACTACATGCTTAAGTGGCACTACGCTGCCAAAGTGGTGCAGAGCATGGCATAGATGATGGAGTGTTAGAGGCAGAATGAAAGTGTGAAAGAGAGAGAATGAGAGAAAGAGTCAGCGACGAGCATGTCACCGTTGCAGGTTTAAGTCCTTGTTTTGTCGATACACGTTTATGAGCCACTTCCGCTGCTATCAACGCCTCATTTAATTAACGATGCCGTCATGCGATTTGTTTGCTTTTATGCTCATTAAGAGCCAACGACTAAAGAGTATACCCTACCGATAGGTAATATTTGTCTATGAACATAAAAAGGCCGAACCACACAACCACACACAAACACACATACTCCATTTAAGCGTACCTGTTTGGCAATTAGTTTGTCTTTGGTTTAGTTCAAAGCAATTCAATGTGTTGTGTCGGGATTCGATTTTGTTGCCATCAATCAGGCGTAACATGCCAATAAGCAAATAGGCAAACCTATAAAACTCAATTGATTGTGTTGAACTTATAAACTTAATACCGTTCTTTTCATCTTGCGTTTACTTACAGAGAATATCTGGCAAACGGAGCTCGACTTTATTGTTGTCAATCGACGTAACTTGATGGCGTTATCGGTTGTGAATGCGCCATATCAGAATGTAAGCACACGGGCACGCCTTGAGGTTGTCGAAGACGATGGCGCTGAGGATGATGAAGAGTATTACAATGACACGATGTTCACGGCAGTGCGTAACCCGGCCAATAACAACAACAATAATAATAATTTATTCGTCGACTCATCATCAACAACGTCAACGAAAATTTCAAAGGATAAACGCGGACCGAAACAGGCGAAGACATCAAGCGCAGCGGGCAAGACACGATTCTTTGAAGTGCCCGATTTAATTAATCGAGATAGTATTATTGAAGCTGAAGAGACGGATGTTGAGTATGAGGGCGAGCATTTTGATAACAAGGCCAATGAGAATGCTGGTAATGGTGACGTTGTTGATGATGACGATGATGATGGCAGCAGAGAAGCACGTATTTTAAAGGAATTTGAATCGAGTGAATTTCAAGCGGTAAGGACAACCAGTGAACCAACAAAAGCAACAACAACAGTGATGACAAAACGCTTGCCAAACAAATACAATATTGAAAATTGGCAAGCGTTGGGCACACTTGGTAAGGCAAATAGTTTGAATGGCTTGGATATTGGCGGTGGTGGTGGTGGCAGCAAGTCAGGCGTCGGTGCTGTGGACACCTCAGGCGAAACTACAACAGCAACAGCAGCTGCGACAACTTCAACAATGACATCGACAACTACAACAACGCGTAAGACAACTAAGAAAATACCAACAACAAGCACAACAACCACAACAACCACAAAAATGCCGAGCATAACAAGTAGAACAACAATGAGAATGATCACATTAGAGGATAACAACAGCAACAAGTCACAAGAGAAACAGCTGCAACAACACAACATACCACAACATCATCATCACCATCAGCAGCAGCAGCAGCAACATCATCACCACCATCAGCAACATCAACAAAACCATCATCATCATCAGCAGCAACAGCAGCACAGTAAAGCTTTACGCAAACATAATAAGCAGCTGCAGCAACAACAGCGTGGCAATGCCAATCGACGCCATCATGTGACCTCACATGAGACCGCACTCGAAATGGGCAGCTTGGAACGCGAACAATCAAGCAAACTGAATGAACGCAATCGTTTGGATGAATTGGATGCCTCGATTGGTTATGGTGCCAAGACCCCGGCAACCATCATCAGCAGCACAACGACACGCGATAGTAATATACACATTGTGAAGCCCGAAAAGTTACCCGAAATCATACCATCGACGCCAGTGTCAAGTAATTCGAAAATATTCGAAATCAAGACAAAGACAAAAAAACTTGTGAAACGCATGGCCGATGAAGAGTTGCAAGTGGAAATTGAACCGGAGTATCTCATTGGTGATTTACCGAATGCCTCGAGCAGTGAATTCATAGCCAAGGCAGTTGAAGCGACAGACGGCAGCGATGAATTGTTGTCACCAACGGAGTTGACGACATCATCGGAACAACGCAAAAATATTGGCATCGGCGTGGGTGTGGTAACGTCGCAACCGCCGCTCGTGCAACTCGATGGTTTTGCGGGCATGTTGCAAGTATTTTTCGGCATTGATAAACCCATCGATGTACAAGTCTTCGCACAACCGCCAAGCGCTGAATTTGTGAATCTACTTTTCGCGTTGCTCGTCTGGGTTGTACGCTACCCGGCCGTATTCTGGGCTGCCTCAAAGGTTTTCGGCAGCATTTTCAGTTTGCAAATGATTTTCGCCGGCTTGGATATAATCTTCAGTTACATTGGCATTTCGAGCCTGTATAAGTTGCAAATCTACAGCGAGGCAATGCCGGTGCAAACGCCTGGCTTAATTTTGAATGGTGTTGTTACATTGGCGCTCTATTTGCTGTCGACGGCGCTAATCATTGCCTCGTCATTGATTATGTACTTGTACGGGCATGGTCGATTGGCGGCTAAAATGCGTGATCGCTCATTAATAACGCTTAAGACAAGTGAGACTTGGATTTATTTTGCGCATTGCGCTTCGCTGTGCTTCGTGCTGGCTTTGGCTGTTGTCAAAGCGCCGCTGTTGAATGACCTCAGTGCAACATACAAGAACAATCTGCACTGTCCGACGTTCTTATCGGGTGAGTGTTGGCTTAATGAATGAGGCGAATGTTTGCTTCAGCAAACAGCAAAGCGATTAAGTTGTACATGAGTATACTTGTTGGTTGAAAATGCGGTTTAAGTTTCGAATTTCGCGTACCATGGCAATAAACTCGAAAACGTGGCAAGGTTAAACCAATTAGACATGTTGAGTGCATTAATTAAACAGACAAATGCATGAAGGAACGAACGAACGATTGCAGAGGAATAAAATGACAAGCAAATAACATATCGTGTGACATTTGTGCGGTTTGTTGTGCTGTTGGTTAACCTCTGACCATGCGGCAGGCACCCAACTACAGCCGTATTTGCCACCGTGTTGGACGTTTGACGTGCAATCAACTGCAAGTCAAATGCAATCGTGTCCGATTACAAAAGTTCGTTTCAATTACCCAACCAACAAGAAAGTTCATGCTTAAATACACTTTTTCACTTGTCGCTTTTAGGATTTTTCTATCTTGTCGTTTTTGCACTTGATGAACGTCCCTTACTAACACTCTTTTACTACACACACACACACACACACACACACACACACTTACACACAGCACTCATCAGCGTCGTTCATTTGCTGCTCTGGATTGTAATCTGGCTTGGTTTGACTTTGAAGCGTCGTTGGCACTTCAAATTGCCGCCGATGGACACATACGGCATCATTAACAAGGCGTCAACACAACCGTTGCTCATGTCATCGAATACACGCGCCGGCAGCTGCACATCGAGCACGGGCGGCAACACCTCCTCGGTGACATCGACTGCATCGACAGCTTGTGATGGACAAAAATCTGGTAATGGCAGCGCCTGTCTCAGCTCATCGGTGCACAATGGCATGTTGGGCGGTGGCGGTGGCGTTGGACCGGGCACCGGGTGTGACAACAGCGGCGGCATTGTGAGCGCACAGGAGGACATCTATTGGCCGAAGTTGACACCGAGTTCGCCGAAATTAAAAGTGACTTTCAATGAAGTTACGAGTACGTCTGATGATGTCCTACTAATTGGTGACCATGAACAAACTGATGGCAAGCGGTAAAAAATCGTTTTTTAGCAATTCAACTATGAAAACATGCAGAAGACAACAAAGACGCGGAACAAGCTAAACAAGTTGACAAAATACGAAAAAATTTTAATTACAAATATTCGGAATGTTTTTTTTCATTGTAAAGAAATTATTGAAAAAAAAAATATTTTTTTGAATACTTTTGTCGAAGTCGGAAAACTATTCTTCAATCATCATAGAAACTTGCTCAAATTTTAAATAAATCTTCTTTAATTTTAGTGTTATCCGACATGTTGAAGAAGGACAGAAATGTCCTTCAAGTTGAATTGAATGAAGTTCGCGTAATTGTATTGAGTCATTGCTTGTTTCTCGTCCAAGTCGTCATTCTGCTGCAATCAATAAAACCGAAATTTTGTTTTGTTGTTGTTCGTCGTACACATTCACGTGCCTCACATTTCCTTCATTATTTGTTCCACACAATATTTCGTTCTGTATATTTTTGTTTTTGTGTTCAACAACATTTTTCAAACCATAAATTGCACGAAATAATAAAATGTTGTCGTGACTAACTTTTCACAATTTGGCATTCGTTAAAGCGCATTTTCAATTTAATTTCATTTTGTTTTATATTTTTAACTAAATTAAATTATTTCAAAGTTCTGCATTTGGCATTTCATTTTAAATTTGTTTTCCTTTTTTTGTTTCATTATTATTATTTTTTCACTTTTCATTTCATGAAAAAAGTTTGTTAACTGCACCAACACAAAGAAAGTAAAATCATTTTGAAAATTCATTAACACAAATCACCAAAGTAAAAAAAGAAAAAAAAAATAAAAACTGCGCACGTTTTGTGTTTGCAAAATATATTAAAAAATAAATGTGTTTTTAGCTGTTTTTTGTTTGTAATTATTCAAATGAAAAACCCAATTTGCAATGTGCCTTTTGAAAATTAATAATAAAAAAAAAAAACAAAAACGTTCAGCAAAAAAAAAACTACAAAAAGAAATTTGTACAAATTGTTTTTACATAAATAAGAAGAGAAACTATTTTGTTCCGCTTGTCGCCTGTTTTTTGAAAGATTTTTATATTTTTTGATTTATATTATTTTTATTTTGATAAAAAAAAAAATTAAGTTAAAACTAACAACAAAAAAAGTTGTATGTATGAAAATAACAAATTGACTAACATATTAAATTTGTAAAGAATTCAATACGTGCAAATAGTTGATTGATTTATTGGTTGATTGATTGACGAATTGATTGATGAATTGATTAATAGTACATGCTAACAAAACTAACTTTTGTGTTGTAGATACTTTAATGTTGTAGTAGTTGTAGCTGAGATTTGGTGGTGCAACGCAAATTAGAAAAAAACCAGTAAGGGCGGTATAGTTGAGTATTCTCAACTATATAATACCCTGTACACACACCTATGTTGATAACACGTTAAACATTCGACGACAGCAAAAGCAGTGTACCACGATATGGTTTGTGTATTTGCTAATAGTGAGGCAGGGCTCACAGTGCAATGTTGCCATTAGATGGCGCTTTAGTACGGGTTTTGTTACAAAGCATTGCTGCAAAATTTTAGTGTGTTGGTCTTTGCGAGGAAAGTGGTAGTTTGTTGTATACTGTTTTAAAAAGGTATGTTATCTGAGTTTGCATACAAAATTTCAACATTGTATTCTTTATACTTTAGGAGATACAGCAATTTTAAGAAAAAAATGACCTTTTGTTGTGCTCGATGGGCGGGAAGGAATGGGCGTGGCACAAATTCCTTCAAACTTCATCTAGTGTTCGACCACACGAGACTATCTTCCAAATTTCAAGTCTCTAGCTTTAATAGTTTTCGCAGTGTTAAGTACGGTTTTTGTTACAAATAGGATAAAGCAGTGTTCAAAGCGCAATTTATGCCAAATTTCAACTTGTTTGTCTTTGCGTTGTCACACAGCGTTAAAAATGAAAGTTTGTGGTATGCAGTTTTAAAAAGGTATGTTTACTGAGTTTGCATACAAAATTTCAGCATTGTATCTATTATAGTTTAGGAGATACAGCAATTTTCAGAAAAAAACTTTTTGAGGGGAAACGAAGGGGAGGGGGAAAAAATGTGGTATGCAGTTTTGTAGAGCTATACATACTGAGTCTACATACTCATTTTCATGTTTCTAACTCATCAGGTTTTCGAGCTACAGCCTTTTGAAAAAATGGGTGGTGCTCGATGGGCGGGAAGGAGTGGGCGTGGCAAAAAATCCTTCAAACTTGATCTAGCGTTTGACCTCACGAGTCGATCCACCAAATTTCAAGTCTCTAGCTCTTATAGTTTTCGAGAACCATTGGTGAGGACGGACGGACGGACGGACGGACGGACGGACGGACGGACGGACGGACAGACAGGGCTATATCAATTCGTCTTGTCATCCTGATTAAGAATATATATACTTTATAGGGTCCCCCTCCCCTCCTTCTATGCGTTACATACAAACCGTCTCAAACAAACTTAATATACCCTGATACACAGTGTGTGTACAGGGTATAAAAAAAAAGATTTTTAAAATGGAATTCCTTTAAAATTCCTTTAAAATTAAAAAGACAATATAAATTTGTATTATCAAAGTTAACTATATATGTCCAAGAATGGGACAAAAGGCTTCAAATAAACATATAAATCAACTCCTAATAAGTCTTCAACAACAAAATTAATACAAGATGTATTTTGTCTCCAATGCAATTAAAGAAAATTAGTAATTAAATATAAAAAGAGATATACCTTCGTTTCCCTAGTCGTATTCACAATATAGTTTTAGCAATGCTTACATTGCACAATTTCGTTCTGTTTGTTGTCCATTGTTTTTTAATTAGCAAATTGCACTCTAGTCATAGACCAAAACTGAAAAATACGTGTGCAGTAGTTTGACAAGCCACCAAATAGTAAAATAAAAACTAAAATAGATACAAACTAACCAAGCAAACAACCAACTAACCAACACTATACAACAAAGTAGCAAACAACCAACCAAGCAACACACGTTGGCCTTGTCTTGTTGAGCAAACACGGCGAGAATTCCGTCGCATTTTATCACAAAGAGTGACCAAAAATCGTTTAATAATGAAAAACTTCTATGTGTTCTTTCTCTTTCGCTTGTTTTTGCATTGCAAACATTTTGCCGTTGCTATTTGTTGTTTTTATACGACAAATACAGCCATACGAGCCGTGGAACCACGGTATGTTTTACCAGTGCTGCGGGGGAAATTGACGACGGCGAGTACGCGACACTGAGAGCCGCAACCGCTGCTACTGTAGTGGGCATCACGGTGGGCGTAAAGGCAAACAACAACAACAGCAGCAGCAACATCAAGGGCAATGTCAGCGGTGGTGGCGTTGCACGTCTGAGTGGCAACTCAAATACAACCAAAACAACTGGCGGTACGACTGGAAAAATTCTACATTTAACTGAATACGATGAGTTGCCGCCACCGCCTCCGCAACTTATATCTACGGTGCACGGTGATTATGCTAATCTCACCGGTGCAGGCAGCAATGGTTGCATCAGCGATGACAACATATCCGAGGAAGGTAAATTGCTGGCATGTGTGCGCGACGATAGTGTAACGTATGCATCGACACGTGATCTCGAGCCGCCATTGCCGCAACCGCCACCACCACCGCCGCCATTGCCAGTCAAAGGTCAAGCAATGCCGCCACCACCATTACGAGGTCCACATCCACCAATCAATGTCTGTGGCCGTGCGCCGCAAGCATTGCCCGAGATCATGCAATTGTCTACATCGCCCGAACATCAGCCTCATTCACAAACACTGCAACAGCAACAACAACATCAGCAGCAGCAACAGCTACAACAACAGGCAAACCAACAACGTCAACAGCAAAACCATCTAGTCAGTCCTCTAGCACCGGTCACGGTCACCGTACACGCCAACGAGGCTCATGTGAGTATATAAAAGTATGAAGTTGTTGTTCTGGGTTGGGTGGCCAGAGCTGAGCCAAAGTATCGTCACAGCACAGCACAGCACATCGCAGCTCAGCACGGCACAGCAGTGGAAATTGATTTACATGCGCTGACAGAGCAAAGTAAAGCCGAGTTGAGTTGAGTCGTGTCGTGTCATGTCATGTCGCTGGTTCATGGCTCAACACGGTACGCAACGGCTGCTCTGTATATGTGCGTGTAGTGTGCAGTGAGGCATAAGATTTATGTTTGCTGTTATGAGAGAGCATAAATCATTACTGCAAGCTTTGCCACTGCTTTGGCTTAGCCTGGCTGACGTCGACGTCGACGTTGACTTTGCTTTGTGGTTAGACGCGTCAGACGCAACAGAAATTTATCATTATTTCATTTCAATTTCAAGCGCACGTAACTTATTTGGTACAACTTCAAAATTATACACAAACAACACAAAAAGCACGCACAAAATTTACACTTTCGACGGCAGCGTTTTGGCTGAACTCATATCTGAATACCAACACCAACATCCACAACCACACCAATCCAGACACACCAAAAAGTCCATCAATACCTAATCCCATGACTCACACGCTCGTTTCACTTCCAGATCGCTTCCAGTTCCACACCCCGTTGTCTGCGTCGCGCCGATTCAGGCGTACCAAATGAAGCATTAACACCGCGCAGCGATACAACTTCGACCACGGAGAGCACCACCTCACCGCCGGAACGTGCACCATCCGAGTCATCGAGTGGCGTACACTCGGGCGAAGAACGCGACGTCGAAGTTGTTATACGGCCACGTGTTGCATGCAAGCCACCACCGAAGCCAGCACAGCCACCAATACAGGAAGAACCCTACGGCCGTTGCACCAACATGCGCATGTCCAGCTTTAATGCCGATCCCTTGCAAATGCGCGCCAGTCTCGTCGGCAGTGTCGTTGGCGGTGGCAGCAATAGCGCTACATTGCCGATGCAGCGAACGATGCCGGAGCAGAAATTCGATTACACTGCACATTGCAGCACGATGCCGTTACCGGTGGGTTGTCACAGCCAGCAACATGTCATCGGTGGTGGCGTCGGTTATGTAACATCATCGGCTCAGTCAATGCAACAGTCACAGCAATCGAGTCTGTCGAGTTTTAAATCACCAACAATACTTTATGCAAACTCGTCGGTGACTATGGCCGGCGCTCAAAATGCTGCTGTACAACAACTTCAGCAGCAGCAACAGCTGCAACAGCAATTGCAACAACAATTGTCGCACACAACATTGGCCAACGGGGTACGCTACTCGAATCCGAATTTCCTGCGTCGTATGCCACATGTGAGCAAAGCTGCCGAATCCCCTTACGGTCACTTGGGTCTCGGTGCTGGTCATCATACCTTCTCGAAACTGGTGCATGATCCTTTGCATTCGCATAGTTTGGTTAATACCGCCATACCGGAGGACCGTGATTCGGCAAATTATTCCATGGCATCGGATCAGGATTGTGCACTCTACGCCACAGCGCAGCAATTACACTAAGGGGGGGTTTGGCACAACGCAATGCAACCAACCAACCAAGTAAACTATTTAGTCTGTAGTCTTTAAGATATAAATATCAATAATGCATATGAAATATTAAATAACTTTATTTATACGTATGAAAAAATATATATTATTATAATAATAATGATATTCATATTCATGAAAATGAAGCATATGAGAATGTGGCACAAAAATACAGTTTAATTTTGTAATTAAAAATATCAATATTTTTTTTTTTTTGTTTAATACTTAAAAAAAGGTTTGCTGTTAATGAATAATTAAGTATCTTTTAGTTGACTGAGTAATAGTTAATTTCACACACACACACAGAAACAATGATGCAAAAATTGATGATTTCTAGATCAGAATTATTTCCAAGAAAATCAACTTGTTTCTTCTTCCAATTTGTTTGCTAAAAATGACAAAGTGTAAATAGCAAGAAAACAAACAATTAGCACCAAAATGACGTCACTTCTGCATAATTAAGCAAGCCATCAATATGAATCAAATATTTTATATGCATAATAAATACACATACTGAACTATTCTCACAACAGTCACAAGTAGTCACAAGGTTAAGAGCGTCACTTAGGCTGTTTGCACTTTACTCCTATGTTAGGTTCTGCCGCACAGTCCATAAACCAGTTTTTTACAAACAATTAATATTAAACTGGCATATGTGTTGTGCGAGGGCTATATAACATAAGCGTACCTAGTCTTAGTTACGATGGAATTTTGTGATTATTTGTTACTGTTACAGAAATGCGGTGGTTTAATAGAATCAATAATATAACGTAGCAGTTATTATCAAATCCTAATTTTAATTCAATCAAATATAATTTAATAAATAATTAGCAGCATTTAACAAAGAAACAAAAATATAAAACAAATCTATAAAAAAATAAAAATTTATAAAAAGATGTGATTATAAAAGATAAGCTTTTTATCATAAAAATAATTTTATAAAATATAAATAGCACAAAATATCGATGTGAATGAAAATAAATATTTGTAGATTCTGCAAATCCCACTAAAGACAAATGGAAGCCACCAAGCCAAAAAAAAAAAAAAAAAACATTAAGGAGTAAAGGAATTTTTATGGTCACAAGATGCACCAAGAACAAAAATAATTAAGTAATGAAATTAATTATTTAAATTAACAATAGCAACCCATTGTTGTTTAAAGCATGTAAGATAAAAACATATTCAAATGTATTTCTGTAAAAAAAACTTAAACTGACAAACTATCATATCAAAATATAAGCATACATGTTTAAAATCGACAAACCAAACAAGCAAATTTATTTAATGTTTTTTTCATTTATAATTTAAAATTTTGTGTTTGACGTACTCAAAGATACATTTAAGAAACTATACAAAATAAATTTAAAAGAATAAACATAAAAAACTAAAACATTGGCATTATTAATTTAAATGTTTAAACGAACTCAGAGTAAATTATATATACAAACTGCCACCAAAGATATTTTTTCAGACCATCAAGTCGGCCACCAAATCATAAAACACGCCCAAATAAAAATTACGCACTTAGACACACGTACGAATTTAATGCCGTGAAAATTATGGTTTTGAGAATAACTATCATAAAAATTTTTTCAGAACTAGCTAGAAGAAATCAAACATTTATCGTATATATGTATGTATTTATTCAGAAGATCCATTCAGAAAACTATATATACAAGATATTTATATATTTTAGGATTGCTTACGCTTGCAACTCAAGTCTATAAACGCTTTTGCCGTAAAATAATGAACTTTGCAACTATTTATTACTATTGAACTATAAATGTATTCATGCATTGGAGACTATGCGAAGTTCAATATCGTGAACTTTTGGCTTTGTATGTTTTTTTGAGATGGTTAGGAAAAACTTGAATGGTAAATCGACAATATATTTATTAAATAACTTATCATAATGATTAGAAACTGAACTATAATATTTTTTATATCCTGATGGATGGATCCTGCAGCACATATCCTACATGTAATACAAACTTGCCCCTCTAAATAAAAAAAGAATAATTGAAATTGAGCTAAGTAATATGTTCATTTTCAATGTAATCCAAACGCACACGTCAGTAGAAAATTATTCGGTCAACCTTTGTTTTTTTGTTAAAGACTGATTAGTAGTACACAAAATAAACAAAAATTCTTTAAATTTGTTCGTTGAGCAAACTTTTTTTTTGAATAAGTAACTCTTTTCCAAATAAAAGGAAGACCAGCAGAGTTTTTTTGTTTGAAAGAAATTATAATCCAACATAAAAAAAGACTAAAAGTTGAAATAATGAAAAATAAAAACAGATAATACACAACAATATTTATTCAATGCAAATTTTTCTAAAAATAACATGTTAAGTTGGTTTTGTTTCGAAAAATTAATTCATATAGGAAACTATTGCAAACATGAGGCCACATTGTAAATTTTAGCAATTATAACTAAAAGTATTATTATTTGATATATTTGAACTTTTGTATAATAATTTCAAATCTTGCAAAAATTATAAATTATTATAAATAAGCTATACGTTTTAAAAACCTAATAAAAGAAAGTGAAGAATTATCTGAAGATACGACAAGA
Source organism: Phortica okadai (assembly GCA_034638295.1). Lineage (NCBI taxonomy): Eukaryota > Metazoa > Arthropoda > Insecta > Diptera > Drosophilidae > Phortica > Phortica okadai. The sequence continues at coordinate 45,092,274 of CM067849.1, read as the reverse complement.
TTAAATTTTAAGAAGCTATAATAAAATAAATTAAACATTTGATTAAGGAAATAATATTTGCAGAGATGCACAACACAAATTTTATTGTAAATTATAGCTAAGCTTAACCCTTCAAATTACCAAAAAAAAAAAAAAAAAAACAACAACAAAACACACAAAAAACTATAATAAATAAAAAAATACAAAATTTAATAAAATAAATATTATAATACTGCATAAATATGTAATTGGATCATTTGTAAACGTTTATCAATGGTAAATAAAATAAATACCACCGCTTCATGTGAAACCCAAAACTTTTGACTTGGTTTTATTTTATATACGGACCATTGTGACTATGCCTTTGAAATATTTTATGGAGTAAGTTTGTAACTTTTTTAAATCTTTTTAGACATGTAACTATAGTTTTTAGAACAATATTTACGACTCTTCTCAACGCCAATCGATTTTCAGTGTTTTGAAAAACTTTTAAAAATCGTTCATTGTAGTCGACAGTGAGGAACTGCTTTTCGTCACTTGACCGGTCTAATGATGATTATAGCAGCTGCTGTAGGCCTTCAATTCAAAGACAGTTGGAACCAACGACGAAGCAAATTAGCACAGTTATGGAACGTATTGTTATAATCGGGCTGATCGTGATATTTAAAAAAATGTATTTTAATGGAAAGCAAAGCGTCAATACATTCTTTAAAGAAAACACATTTTTTTATTAGAAAACGATTTTTTTATTCAATAATATCTTTTTTAATATCTTTTGTTATAGATCTTTTCATTTAATAGGTTTACACAATTTGAAGTGTTTTTATCATTGTTCATTTTTTCTCTCATTATCTTCTTCATCATATTTGTTTTTGTCTTGTTAATAATATATTTTTTGTTTGTTACTTTTTACATATTTTTCACAGTTTATTGTCGTTTCTCGACGTTCGATTGTTGTCGAGATATTAAAATACAATCGTATTTTTTATTAATATTCTTTATCTTCTTGGTATTTGTTAAATTTTGTATCTTTTATTATTTTTTTTTTTTTTAATAATCTTGCAATAAATGATATTGTATATAGAAACATTTTTATGTTTGTGTGGTTTGTTTTTTTTTTTTTTTGTGTAATTTATACTTTGTACAGGTTTGCACAAAAATCGTCATCATTAATGTTGAAGAAAATTTTAATATTTTTTAACATGTCAAAATTTCTGTGTAAACCTGAAAAAACATATGTTTGTTTTAACTGTTTTTGTAATTTTTATCAAGCTTCTTTATTTTGTTTTGTTAATGTTTGCTCTCAGATTAGAGAATTGTTGATAAGAAAAAATGTGTTCTTAATAAATTTTGTTTTGGAATTAATAAATGTATTTTTTCAATTTATTTTCTTTATTTGTTCTTCATTCCTTTTGTTAAACTTTTTCTTTGTTTTATCTCTTTTTAATTATAAATTGTTTAAACTGTTTTGTTTTGTTTTTTACTTTAGTTGTTATTATATTTTTCTTTCGTTTTTTCACATAATACAAACATTTGTTTTGTTATGAAAAGAGAAATGAAGGAAATTAAAAGATTAAAGTTTTATAATTTTTTAATTAATACTTAATCACTTGGAAACCTCAATGACTCTTTTCTCTTCGCATGCTTTAAGCTGAATTTCTTTAAGTTTAGTTCGAGAAAAAAAAAACTATTTTCTTGAATAATGTCATTTTTAGTGCATTTCAAACGGATTATTTAGTTATTTGCTGCTTTTGTTAATAGTATGTATTGTTTTTATATTTGTATTGATGAATGGATGGATGAATCATTTATTAATGCAAGTCAATGATCAAAACACAAGTTGATGCATAACGGACGGAAAGAGGTTGAGAAAAACAAGAAAAATGCCTCAACTATTCATGTGCACACAAACATATTTTTGTTCTCGCCGCCCAAAATATGTGCACGGTTCCTATGTTGTTGACTCTGGTTTAATTCTTGTGAGTCCTTGTTGCTTTAGTCTATGTACTGTCACTAATCATTTGACTACAAAACATGATTTTTCTTATGCTGCGCTGCTAAATACATATGTATATATACCTTTTTTTCTTAATAGTTTATCGTCACTATTTATTTAGTTCGTACATACAAAAGTTACTTTACCTACTTCAAACATACTTTGGTATTTTTCATTTTTAAAGTTTATTTGTGCGTTTTTATTGCTGAAGAAAACCGTTATTGGATATAGAATCTTTTTTTTTTATATTTTAAGCTATAAACTTCTCTTAGATATTTTCTTATTATTGTTAGTTGAAGCAGAAAAAAGTATCTTATGAAAAGAATTCTTGCGCTTTTGTTTAGTATGTATGTGTGTATGAGTTCATTAACAGATATATTTTCTAAGAATTTGCATGATATGTTTTTAGCTTTTGTGTTTGTCCATTTAAATGCACTAATTCTGACATTCACTCAACTAATCATTTGCATGCAATCATCAACTGAAAATGTTTCGCGGTTCGCAAAATGTTAGTTTCTTTTTAATGTTTTTTTTTTCGATTATATTAATTTTCATTTTTGTAAATTTTTTGTATAATGTTTTCTTTTGTTTTGTTTTTGCAAGCAGGTAACATTTTTACAGCTCATACTATTTTTATTTTTATTTTTTTTTCGTTAGGTACTTATTTTGATGCGAACTATTATTATTTTTATGTTTGGTAATTTGTGATAATTCTATGCTAAAATTATGGCAATAATTACTTTAAATAATCAAAATAATACTTTCATTAAAGATTCATATAAAGAGACGGTAAAAAAAAACATTAATACGTACGTTGGCAAAAAAGGAGAAAGAAAATAAGAAATCTTAATTTTTAAACAATTACAATAACTAAAGTAATTTAGGAATAAGCCAAAAAAAAAAAAAAAAAATCAAAAAGTTCACATAAAAGGAAAACAAGTTTGATGTACTTTACCATCGATTAAGAGGAGTTGTTCGCATCTAAATCAGAATTATTTTGAATAAAGACAAAAGAAATAAAATCTGCTAATAATAAACCATAATATATTTTCATCACATGACTTCTGTGGTGAAGACAACGTCTGTTCGGTCATCAAAGAGCTTTTATCAATTATTGATTCAATCAGAGCTTTGACAAAAATTCATACATTTTGGGGTTATTGTCGAATTTTTGTAAAAGCTTTGGATCGTTAGTCGACAAACAAAAAAATATATATATGCTACGATATATAAAATTAATTTATAGTTCTGACGTTTCTGATATCCTGATATCCAAAAAAAAAAAAAACAATTTTTTTGACTTTTTAATTCGAAAATTCATCAACAAATGTTATAAAACTGCAGCTAGCAACAATTTATTTATTTATATGTAAACAATTTTAATATTTTTAATCAGTTGAAGACTTTTCTGTTATTACTTTTTTCGTGTTTTCTTTACAAAAAAGTTTTTTTTTTCACTTACATTTCTTTAATTATTTACAGTAAAGTTTATAGTCAGTAACTACTCGAGTGTAATCGCAAAATTTTCGTAATTCAATTTCGGATAATAAATATTTTTCATTCTTGTTATTTTTTGTTTAAATTTTTGTTTCTTATCTTTTTTGTTTTGCATCTTTCATTAAAGTTAAGTGGTCTGTTTTTGCTTAGATATTAAATACATAAGAACTAACATTATAAGTTTTTAAGTTAATTTTCATTTTGTTTTCATGTATCATCAATCATGTTGCATAAAGTGTTGCTTACTGTAACTTTCAATGCTCATTTTTTTTTATTTTTATTTTTTGTTTTTGCATTTGCATTTGTTCGCTAGTTTTAAATACTTATTTATTAATTAGATTAATTAGATAATATTACGAAGTAAATAATGGTCTTAATAAAATATTTGTTTTTTTTTTTCTTTTACTTGTTTTTTGTTGATTTTTGTTACTTTCAACTTTTTTACTTTATTCGCTTTCTGCTTTATAATATTTTACAACACTGCTGCTAATAATCGTGTTTTCTCATTAGATTTTTGTTCATTTGTTGGTTTGTGTTTTTAAATGCATTGTTTTTCATGACTTACAATTTACGATTCTCATTATCATCATCAACATTGTCAAAATTTCTCATTTTTTAATATATATTTATGTATATAAATCAAATATCGCTGGCTATTTACTGATCATTAGAGTTTCGCAAGTAAAAATCGCTTTAAACCAACCAGGTTCGCAAAATGATTGCTGGTATGCCACGCCCACTCGATCAATCCAAAACCATGTCAGCGTCCAATACCATGTACGCGGCGTGTGCTGACGTCAAGGCTCTTGTATTATTTGGCTGCCTTACTGACAGCTCTCTGCAAAGGTTACTGCAAATTCGAATCGTGTTTAATGTTAGTAACATTTTAATGACATAAAACGATCAATAATATTGTTAATAATAAATGTGTTAGTTATTCAACAAATGACTTAATTGTGGCTTTAATAGGCGCTTTGTTAATTAGTCAACACTGAAAATAAAATGGCGTTTCTAGCTCTTTTACATCGACACTAAAAGCATTCTTTTTGTTTTTTTTTAGTTAAGTTTCTTTTTCAACTTACAATTTGATTTTGGTTTTTATTCAAAAATATTTTTTAATATTGACTTTAAGTGTAAACATTGCGGGTTTGTGCTTGACGTGTTTGAGTTTTGATATTGGCGTTTCAAAAATATGTTATTCACCCTCCTCCTCCAATATGACAGATTCGCTGCCATAAACAATCGGACGGCCCTGTGTGTTAATCAGGTGCTTTTAAGTGTTTCATTACATTTTTGTTGAAAAAATATATTTAGCGCTAAGTTTTAGCTAAATTCTTCTATCATAACTTAATAAAATTGATGTTTTGATCTCCACTAATCATGAGAAAAGCCATTTTATTTGCAATGTATTTTAATACTTTTTCTTTTATTTGAATTTAAATGTAAATTTGAATTTGGGCACGGGTTTTCAAATATTAATGCTACGAATCTGTGTCAGTTATGGAACTTGATTATTTACAGATTTAAATACTACTCAAAATCTACAAGTTAAAGTTCAATTGTGATTATAGAAGTTTTAGAAATATGTTATTCAAAATATAACTATAAAATATAAAAATGCATGCAACAATCAAAAAAGTGTAGTAAATAAAAGCATGTAGAGTTTAAATAAGAAAAATTGGGCTTCGAATTCAATCATATAAAATCAAATTAAAAATCGTTTTGTGCCTGAAAAAAAAAAAAACCAAAATTCTGTTTCTTAATCAAGTCAAGCATTATTCAATAAGCATATTCATCATAACATCGTAAATTGAATTACGTGACTTTTTATTTTTTTGACACACAGATGCCCATTTAGAAGATTGTTTTCCATTCCTTGCATATTGTGCGCCTATATTACACAGAACCACACGCAAGGTGCGCATGGTGTGTAACATGGAGGAAAAGTGGAAAAAAATATCTTAAGATGGCATCCGACCTTTAACATGGCAGCCGAACATATGAATGTAATATTGAAATAACGAAAATAAATTATAATTCAAAAATTGCATTCAAATCGAAGAACAAAGTAAAAAAAAAAAATGCACTCAAAAATTGTTTCTCTTTGAAAAATATAAAAAATTTAATACAGTAGAGTGTAGAGGGGGAAAAAAGTGTTTGTTGGATAGCAGAACATACCTATATGAGTAAATCGAGTCTATGCAAACTACGTTGAAGTAGAATTCTATGCCAAAAACGTTTGAAACGGTGAAATTGGTGATTATAGAATTTAGTTGTTGTAGTAATTATATTTTGTTGTTGTACTTGTACTAAATACATTGGACACTTTTTTCTGTGATTTGCGCCGAATCGGGTTTTCAAATATATTTATTTATATATTTTTTTTTCTTTTGTTTTGTTTTATTTATTTGTACAGTTTAAACTTTAACTTTGCCAAGCGTGTTTTAATACTAAATACAAAACGTGTAACTAAGTGGTTATGCATGTGTGTGTGTGTGTGTGAGAATATGTATATGTGAGTCTATGAGTGTGTGTGTTAACTTTTGATTAATACTCAATTATTTGCTTGATAATGGTTTCTAGAGCGTATTAAATAAAGCAATACAAGAGGCAACAAATTGTCAACAATACAAATCAAATTATCAAATATTTTTTCTGTTTTGTGTCTGTTTGGCCAATTTGAACATATTAGTTGTTTTTTTTTTTTTTTTTTTGTTGTATACTTTGGTTTTGGTTTATTACAAATGTAAATTTACAAATTAACATTCGAATTTCAGCTCAACTAGCTTAGCAAAAATCTACTATTTGAATTTGTTTATTTTGTGACGCGAAATTTGCTATGAAAAAGGATGTTTCTTGTTCTAAGTTACTGTCTAATTATTGCAAATGGTTTCTTCGATTGAACTTGGTAATAGTTTTTTTTTTTTGTTTACATATATTCATAGAATTATTTTTGATCATTTTTAGAGTTTAAGTGAATCGAGAGATGCTAGTGATGAACGCCTAGAGCCTAAACCTAAATTAGTGGGACAACTGACCAGTGATGTTGTGCCAAAGAGTTTGTACCAGCCGATGACGATATTCGACAGATTCAGGTCGTCAAGCATTATCTGCGCAACACCCATGAAGACTTTCTTCTCGATGCGACCATAATCACCCCAAACAGTGACCTGCAATGCAAAAGTATAATACATCAGATTAAAGATTTGCTCTACACTTTATTGTATACGCGTTTAATACTCACTTGTAGTATGCAGCCCTGGTAGGACTGTTTGAATACCAACTGTTGTTGATATAGCGGATCGAGTGTACGACGTGCTGTCGATGTCTTCATTTTATCGATACATTTTTTGCCCGAGACCAAGTAGACTTTGACATATGGCGCCGGTAACATTTTCGAAGTTGGTTTTTGCTGTCATTGCGAAGCAATTAGATTCGTTTCATTGAATTTTCTGCAAAGAATCTTGCATAATACTTACTTGCAGACCTCTAGCTCGTATGACTTCTACTTCTAGGAAACCCTTTTGATGGCACATCGACAATTGTATGTCACCCAGCGATGGCGCGCCTAACACTTGGCGACCCACAAGCTGTCCGGGCCCAAGACCGTCAATGAACTCTGACAGTTGACCGTCGTTCATGCGTAGCGAAGGCGAAAATCTATTTTGTTGTTGTTGTTTATTATAGTTTAGTGTTGGTGATGAAAATGAGATGTATAATTAATCTCTGTATACTTTATGGTGCAGGCAAAAATTAAAAATGTTCATTTACCATTTACAACAAATAAAAGTTAAAAATTTTAAATATATTATTTTTTATACACAGGGAGTATAGAAAGACGACAGTTTTTCTTTGCTGGTTTTTGTTGGCTTGAGTTCGTGTTGGTGTGGAAACTTTTTAGCTAAAATGGTGTACAAGTCTGTGTGTTGGACAGTATGCATGTGTGTGTAGTGTAATTTTGGTAATTTTGTGGTTCATTGAGCGTGACATGCAAAGAAATGTTGTAATTTCTCATTTAGTCTATAAAAAACAACAAATTGCAAAAGATTTTTGGTGTGAATGACGCTTTTAGTATTGTTAAACATGCACATTTCTAAAGATCTCTTTAAAGCGCTTTTTCTTTTCTTTGTTTTTTTTTTTTAAATAACTTGAATTTTAAAGTAAAAGCTCCTAAGGTATTTTGTCAAACAACTCTTTTTAATTTATATTGTACTTTTTTCTTCGAGATCAATAGTTAAAGGATTGTTTAAAGGAAATTTTTGGCTGATTTCGATAGATTAAAATAAAAGATAGATTATTCCTTTCACAACATTTATATAAGATTTCTGTTTTTAACTGTCTTATGTTCCTTAGTTTTATATTTACAGTTTGCACATGTAATTTACAATAAATATAAAATAATTAAAGAAATCATTCGTTACATACATTTAGAAAAACATATTTTTACAGATAGAAAAACACATAAGGAACTTAGTAGAATTTAAAATAAGAACACATCAAGATTTTTGGAAAATTTGGAAAGCAGACTAGACTAACTCGATAGAACCGAGGTACTAGCAGAGAGGCACAACCAGGCACACAGAAAAAAACAGAAAGAGCGAGAAAAGCGGCACGAAAAAATAAAATAGAGACACAATAATAGAGTTGCAAATAGAGAAGGACGATGTAGGCAGAAAGAGAGCAAGATAGATAGAGGCAGAAATAGAGTACAAAGAGTTACTGCATATTATGTTATATAGCACCAATATAAAATCTTGTTGATTGGGTGGGTATTTTAGAGCGAAGCAGACTGACTTAGCGACAGAGATAGTGGTGTCAAATGAAGAAAGAGAGAGAGAGAGAGACAAACAGAGAGGTAGAGAGTGAGTGAGACAACGATCAAGCAAGCGATACAAGCGATCGAGCGACAATTTGTTAATTAAATCGATCGTTTGACTCAGACGTCTAGAAACTTACGATGAACCTTCGGAGCTTGATATCGAATGTATACTGCCGGCGCGATATTGGGTCGCCGATGCAGACGGTGGCACCTCAACGGACCTTTGTATGCTGCCCGCCGAACCTCGCGACTGCCGCTGATGATGTATGGTTGTTGTACTTGTGGTGGAATGATGATATTGGGTCGAGGTGGAACTAGGAGAGTACTGTGCCTGATATTGGTCTGTCGAAATGGCACATACAAAATACAGAAATTTTACAAAAATATATAATGAAAAAAATAAAGAAGACAAAAAAATAGCGAGAAACAAATTTTATTTTTGCATTAAAAATTATTTTGAAGCATTTTTGTTATCACTTTTGCATAATTTTTGCTTTGCTCTATATGTTTTAATGACGTTCGTAACATGATACCCGCTTTTCAACACTGCTGGTGAGCCAAGGGGGAAAGTAAACTTTACAACAAGAGCATAAAAATCAAAAAAAAAAATACTGCACTTTATAAGAAGAAGAGTTTGCAGCCTGTTAAACATTAATTAACAAAAGGACAGTTTTAAAAGCTCAAAAGTATAAGGCGAAATAAAGCAAATATTTGAACAAAAAAAAAAAAAAACAAAAAATAACACCAAAAAATGATGTAATAAATAAGAAACACAAACTTATTTTCTGTATAGACAATATTTTCGTATATTGAACATTTTGTGGCGTAAGCTGACAGATTTGTATTCTTAAATAAATATTTTATGTTTTTCTTTTTTTCAGTGTATTTTGAGTGTACACTCAATTTGTTTCATTGTGCGGTATTAACCTTAGTTATTTTCTAGTTGCATCTATTTTACAATGTTTCGTTGAAGCTTTTTTTCTTATTTTTCGTTTTTTCGAATTTCATAAAGTTTATCTTCGCCCATCTATTTTAAGTTTGTGCTCAACTAAGGTCAAACCTAATTGTGTGTGTTTATTTGAATTTGAGTTGATTTCGGTGTTGTAAGTTTGCTTTCTATTGTCTCCCTGTATATATTTAAAAGAAGAAAGTTACAAAAAAAAAAAAAAAGTTTTTATAAAAGACTGAGATGATAAACATTAGCTTGATGTGAAAATTGAAAGACTCATGCATTTGTTAAAGTCAAATAAATTCATTCCGTATAAAAATCTTGTCTTAACTCGCGACCTTACTCCATCTAGGAGTTAAGCATTGGCGTACTGAATAAATTTATAAGTTGTTCTAACTATCGGCAATGTATTTTTTTTTTACTTTCAAAGTTTTTTGTTATTCTTAGTAGTTTTCTTTAATTTATTTTTTTTGTTTTGTTGGATGTTATCATTTGTTAGTAGTTTGCAATCTGAGTGAAGTATAGTAAGTTTATTTTTTCAACATATTATTTGTCAACGATTATTGGAGACAATTTGGATTCAATGCCCTCGTTTTATTTTTAAAGTTGCCTGCAGTGGTGAAGAGTATATAATGTTTGATTGCAGTTAGAAAAACAAAAATAAACTCTTACCGTGTGTTTTCTGCTGTAATAAACTGTGTTTTAAATTATTTTGAATTTTTTTTTGTGTCAATAATTTTTTTTAAGAGTATTAACTTCTAATACAAAAGGCATGCAAGTTCAAACATAATTTCTAAAATAATTTGTGTAACTTGTATATTTTATAAGTAGTAATGTAAAGAAAATTAAAAAAAAAAGAAATGCCAGAACACACTTTGTTAATTGCTTTTAGTTAACTACGATAAATGAAATACGAAAATAATTATAGTTTTCGCTGTTTTATTTTATTTTTTGGTATTAGCGCTTCGAAAAAAAAATAATCAAGCATACATTAATAAAGAAAATGATCATTGAGTTGGCAGGCTCATGAACAAAAAGCTTTCGCCATGCGACATTTTTCCAACTGGTCATGCGTACGCCAGTAAGAGAACTGCAGCGCTAAAAAGCTTCTTGCATGAGACGCTTTCACTTCACTTCCGGTTAACAAAATATGGAAATTCATAAGTTTGTATTGTCAAAAGAAGCCTAAAAATACGTATCGACTTTGGAGTTTGTTTCTTTGTACAATTTTTGCTGTACCTTTTTTTAATTTTTGTCTTAAATTAAACATTATTTTTTATTTTTTATATTAAAGCTTAAATAATACAGGCGGGGAACAAGAGAGTGGCAGATAACTTACGAGAAGAGTTAAAATGAAATAAAAAAGCGTTTGAAAAGAAGAAAAATCAAACAAAATGGTTGCCTTCGTGGGAGGTCAATATCTTAACATGCCGGAGAAGCGCGCGAGAGCAGCGAGCTTTAAGCTCAGCGGTAAGAGAATAGCTTAAAAATTGAGGTTGGAATGTAAAAGCTTTTTAAAACAATAAAGGGCTGAGGGTCTTAAATTTTAAAAAAGGCCAGTTAAACGTAACGTTTGCGGCATGAATTCAGTGTTTCTTAAAACGAATTTTGGGGGCTCATGGAAGCTTTCGCAAAATAATCTTAATTTTTGTAATACCGTTCTTATTGTTTTTTGTTTGTGCTTAAGTACTAATGTTTATCATCTTGTTCAACTTTGCTTTATTGTAAGTTATGTAAAAACAATGAATAAATAAAAAACAAAACAAGATAAACAAATACAGTTTCGAAAAAAAAACACTTAAAAAGTTAACTTAAAAGTTTGGAAAATGAAATAGTAGAAAGAAGAACTTATTGCGAACCTGTCCCCACCAGCGCCATCAGCGAACGCTTCGCCGCCATCGGCCTCCGAAGACGAGCCACGCGAGAGCGCCCCGCGTATCTCACCTGGCAGAACTTCTTCACTGCGATGCACCGTAAATGAGTTCTTACCCTTCTTTCCAAAGCCCATACGTCTTTTACGACCTTTGATTTTTTTTTATATATTTTTTTTTTTCGTATAATATCGACAATGATATTAGATATTAGACATTTTTCGCTTTTGGTTTGTTAGTATATATAAAAAAATGATTTGCGTAATTTTATGTGTTGACAAATGTAGGCATGAATCGAGCATTGAATCGAATTAAGAAAAACATAAATAAAACTAAAGATTTTTAAATCAGTAAACAAAAAGTATTATAGAAAATTATGACAAAACTTATATGGTAAAAATGCTCAAACGTTTACGTAAAATGATACAATTATTTTTTTTGTTTCTTAAATGATTTTTGAATGTTGTTAGTTGTTGAATGCTTTGCAAATTACTTTGAAGCGATTTTAAGATTATGTCATTTATATTGGCAAATCGCTTCGATTTAAATTCGAACATGAACAAAACGCAGAACTGAAACAAAACGTTGAACTCACCTGTTGCGGACAGTTGCGATGTGGAATTTGATTTTTTACCCATGCCGCTTGTGCTCTTCGGTGAACGTTCTTGGTCCACGGTACCTTTTTTGCGATCAGTTGTCGTGTCTGATAGACTCCCGTCTATGTTAAAATAAAAAACAGTAAGATAGATCGAGGAGTGAGAGTCAGGAAAAGCGATTATATAAATAGGATCGTATTGAAGAGAAGTTTACCATAATTGTTGTCATGTTCATGGTCAGTGTACTTACCAACTTTCTCATCGACACTTTGGCTGAAATTTGCATCGTCCTTTTTCGTTTCCTCTCCACCATTTTTATCTTTATCATATTCACTGAAATCATCATCCAACATGGCGTCGATTGCATCCCAATCGATGGCATCGAGTGCGGCATCAGCATCCGCATCAGTATCCGTTGTTGCATTTGGATCAGTATTATTTGTTGTTGTGGCAGTTGTTGTAGCATTTGTCGTTGTTGTTGTTGTTGTTGTGGAAGTTGCCGTCATCGCCGTTGCGTTTGCATTCGATGATGAAGTGGTTGTTGTTGTGAGATTTGTGGATGGTTGTATGGATTGAGTTGTTGTTGTTGTTGTACCGTCAAGCGTAATGTCATTTGTTGTTGTATGTTTCAATGAGGCACGTTTGTTGGGTGATGAAGTTATTGTTGTTGTTGTTGTATTCGTATTTATATTAGTTGTTGTTGTTGTTGTAGCGACACCATGATGTGGGGGATTTGCAAAAGAGGAAGAAGAAGCATTATTAGCATTATTACTACCGACGACGACATTACCAGCAGCAGCAGTAGAAGATGCACCACCACCACTACCACTCCCACTACTAGATTTCGTCTGTTGTTGTTGTTGCTGTTGTTGCAATTCCATATTCGTTGCCATAACTTCTTTCCCTTTTTGCCTAACACTACTACTACTAAAACTACTATTGTTGTTGGTTATATAATTGCCACTACTGCGATCAGCGATTGTCTGATTGCCACTACCACTACTTGTATTGTGTTGCGCTGTTGTTGCTGCTGTTGTTGTTGTGTTATGACCCCGGCGACTGCCGCCATAATTGACGTCACGATCTTCATCATCGTAGTACTCAAAGTACTCCGGTTGATCATTAATACTGACGAGATTACTGCGATCGCTGCCGGATTCGTGTTGGTGTTGTTGTTGTTGGTGTTGCTGTTGTGTACGGGCTGAGGGTGTGGACAAGGAAGAGGGATGTAATTGGCCACGTTTCGACATGCCCACGGGACCTGGTCGTTCGCCATTATGTAATTGCGCTGCACCACCATGCGAAGGCAGTGTTGCTGACGAATGCTGCTGCTGTTGCTGCTGCGAGGGATCATACATTGAATGATCGCCAGCCTCGTGCGTTTCGACGGGCGAAAAGTTGTGTGCATTCTGTGCGCTTGGCGGATGCGGTAAATTGCGCCGTCGCTTCAAGTACGGCTGTGCTGGGCCATACAATTTCTGCTGGCTAGTGCGTTGCAGATCGAGTGACATGTGATTACGGGCGTCAGCATTGTAAACGCCACGACGACGTGAATCACGAAATAGCGATGGCGCAACACCACGACGCGTCCAACCGACATCTGAGTCATAAGTGATTGTCACGATCTTATCGTCTGTGACGAGAAAATGGGAGTGGCTGAGAGGATTCGAGGCATCGACATTGGCGCCCATGTACGATTGGCGTATATTTGTCTCAGAGCCATAGCGACGTAAGAGTTCCTCCGTCGGCGTTAAATAGACCTCATCCTCATAGCGTATACGCCGACGTCCCCAACTTTTCGCATGCAGATCATCGTAGTCGAGCGAACGAGACTGTCCCTCCTGATGGAACATTTTTCGACGATCAAGTGAGTTACGCGGCCCGCCGCTCTGTACACCACAACGCGGTTTTTTCAATATGGATGTCGGCTGGCCGGCCTTTGATTCGGCAATGGGCACGGCTGTGATGAGCGCATCTTCGCTCAACTGCCGTGATAGACGCAACACCGATTGCGTTGGCAGGGGCGGCGGCGGCGCCAATTGTGATTTTGATTTCTTGTGCGCTGTCGGTGTGGGCGTGTGTACATGATAAGTGGGCACAGCGCCCAAATCGATCTGTGGCCCTGTTAAACCACCAACGAAATGTTGATCCACACATTCGCCACACATTGCCGGATCCATGGTGGGCAGCGATGGTTCCGATACCGGCTGAAACATCGAAAGCGAGGGACGACGTAACAATTGTTCTGCCGTATACGGATACGCGATCGGTTGATGCTGTGGATGGGGATGTGCATCGGCCAGACAATAGGGATCAGCGCAAGCGCCAATTGCCAGGCCGGGCGTTGCAAGCGCTGTGTTTGTAGAGAGTACGACAGGTTGACTGCCGTTCTGGCAGTGACTGCACGTGTTGTCGTAGTGATCGCGCACATAGCCGATATACGACGAGGGCGACGAGGACACCGTGTGCGCATGTTCGTGTGCGTGTGGCGGCGGCGGTGAGCCACCACCACTAGCGGTTGAATGCGTTCGAAAGAAGCTCATCACGGGCGATGTGATGCGTTTGAATTGCTCATAGCTTGGCAGCTGTTCCATAAAATTATAACCGCCGGTGGTGCTGTAACCGACACTGCCACCGCCGCTGCTTAAATTACGACCGTTGCGTCGGAACATGTGCTCGGGCAGGTGTGAAAAGTCGGCAGCATGTGTGAGGAACTCAGGAAAATGCAGGCCATTGAATGCAGTAGGCAGCATATGTGAAGGAAAATAATGCGGATGCGAATGCGCATAATATGAATGAGGATGCGTATGCGAATGCGAATGTGTTGAACCAGTTGCTGGTGGCGGTATTGTATGTGGCAATGATTGTTCATGTTGTTGTTGTAGTTGTAGTTGTTGTTGTTGTTGTGCGGCATTTGTGTGCTGCAGACTGGACGTAATCGTTGTCGTTGGATGTTCAGCGGCAACAGCATCGAGCAGCATATCCTCGGTGACAGCCGTCGCTGGCTCAACGAAGAATTGCTCGACCAGTTCGCCGGTATTGTCGGTCACCATCAGTGTATGAGTTGGCAGTGTATGTGCTTGTTGTGTATTCGTCGTTAGCGTTGCGCTGTTCGGTGGTGAGTCCGCTGCAGCCAACGCCGCCAATTGTTGCAATTGCTCGAGCTGTTCCAGCAGCAACATTTGTTGTGTGGCGGTGCTCATTGATTGATTACCGTTCGTGCCACCGCTGCAGTGTGGCAAGTAATCGCAATCATCTACTTCGATGGTATTAGCGCGAAAACGTTCAAAACAGCCGCGTGGTTGTGCAGCAGCGCTGCGATAGTGATGGCCGCCGCCATTGGTTATGATGAGGCCGGTGGTGACGTCACCACCATTGAAGAAGCTGTGATTGCGTACGCCAAAAAGATTGCGCCAATCGCGTGGGAAGCTACTATTATTTTCATTTGTTGCAGTTATAGTTGTTGAGTTAGTGTTGTTGTTGTTGTTGTTGGTGGCGGTGTTATTGTGGTTTAAGTGTTGTTATTGTTGTTTGATTCCATTGCACATGCAAAGTGTTGCGATTAACGTTTTGTTTATATGTACAGAAGTTTTTTTATTTTTTTTTTTTAAGGAATAATTTTTAAAAATTTTATTAAAAAATTAAAAAAGGCAAAATCGAAAATTATATGTTATTGTTTTACATGAAGCGGTTATGTTTCCATGATAGTTCATGATGAGCGTTTAGCGATTTGCAAAGATGGCGTCCGTTTGGTCGTGTTAAGTTGAGTAACGCCGGTGTTGTTATTGGTGTTGTTGTTGTTGTTGTTGTTGTTTGTTTCATGGTGAGTTTGGTGTGTTTGTGTTTGATTTTTGATGAACGCAAAAAAGCATTTGAACACAAAAGAAGCGCCGACGAGCATTTTTGTTTTGTTTTTTGTGTTTTTTTTTTTTTTTTTTTGTTCAGTTTTGTTTGTTTGAAACAATAAAAAAAAATTTATTTTGAAATAAAATGTTGCGCTGTAAATTTTTGATTTTGTGTTTGTTTTTTTTTTTTTTTTTTGGCAATTTTGTGTAAAATTTGCATATTTATTGTTTTATTTAACGGTAATCTTATTAACCCAACGCTGATTGCAGCCTAATTATTTGCATTTCTTTTTAGAAAATACTGTTACCAATTCTGTTTTTTTTTTTTTTTTCAGTGTAATTGTTGTACGTTTGTGGTGCTTTTCAACCAATTAACCCAGGATTTTGATTAGTTTATTTTTAAATTATTTTCATTTAAATATATATTTTTTAATAAGTCACTATAGTGATTTGAAGTCAAACACACACAAAAGCACAGTCATTCCAAGAGGCACACACACGCACATACGCTTTCAGTCACTCACACGTAGTGTTAGAGTGACCAGAATATCTGAGAACAGCTACTCACCTCAAGCCACGGGAGCCACGTGGTCGTTCTGATTGCGTTGAGAAAGCACTTGAAGTAACACTCACAACGGATTCCATATCTGAATCACCGAACTCGCCCATGAAGTCTTTGTCCGGTGAAAGTGAGTGACGTGGCCGCATGCGTGATTCCATTGAGTGTAGATCACTGTCGGAGAGACCCGTGTAATGACGCTCCCAACCGCCCATGCCTGTGCTGCGATATGTAGCCTGATGGTGCGGCTGGCGTGTACGATGCCGACCAAAACGGCCACCACCGCCGCTAGTACTCGCCAGACGCTCGTCAAAATCCTGGCCGAGCCGATCACGTAGCATGGCGCTGCGCGATGTTTGTGGCACCTGTTGGTTTGACAACATACAATTAATACAATTCTCTTGGCATATCGACTTCGTGGTGGTTAGCATTACTAACCTGTGGCAGTTGTCGCTTCTTTGGCGAACCGGTTGGCGTCGCAGTTGCTGAACGCGACTGAAAACGTTGCTGCTGCGTATTGGCTACACCTGCGCTCACGCCGCTGATGCCAATGCCTGGCGGTCCGATAGGACCGCCTAATGAACTTGGGCCCTGGACACCGCCTGCGTAGGCGCCTGTTGCGGCCGCACTAGGCGAACCATGTATTGGAAGAACTGGATAGTCTATATAACGATCGTCAGGCGGCGATAGTGAGCCACGTCGTGGACTGCTGCTGCGATAACCGTAGCTGGCGGTGCTATGATGACCGCTCACGCCGGCGCCGCTGTGATAATTGTCGCTGGGTGCGGCCGAGTGGCTACGCTGACTCAGGCTCATGCCACCAGGACCTGTAGCGGGTCCAATGCCATTGCCACCGGCGCCTCGTCGATAGTAACTACCCGATGCGGAGGCCTAAGGTGTGTGTGAGAGCAATTGTGTTCATATATTAATATCGAGTGTAAAATATACTCATATTTTATGCTGGTTTGATGATTATTTTTTTGAGTGCTTTGAGGCTTTTCTTGTTTACATTTTCAGTGTTGCGGATTTTTGTATTACTATTATTATTATTTTTTTTTTTTTGTTGTAATTTTTCATGTTTGACTTTCAGGCAAATTACTTAATTTTACTTCAAATACTACTGAAAACATTTAGATAGTTGAAAAGATAGAATTATGTAAAACGTCATTAGAAATTTCAATAATCTCTAACAAAATAGTTTATATAATTAAACAAAATACATTTAAGTTATCACAAAGAAAGAAAGTGCGAAAACTTCGGCAAAGAGTCATTATCATTTAAGGCGGTATAGTATAGAGTTTGTAGGCATGGTAACTGCGTTTGCTGCTTGTAGCTGATCAAGACTTTATTGAGTGGTTAAGTTGGAGTTTGTGTTTTATATCCGGTTATGGTTTGGTTTGTTGTTGGTTCTAAACTAAGTAATGATGGCTTAGCCAATAACACTAAAGGGTGTTGCAAGCATAAGGCGTGCATTAAAGAGGCTTTGCTTAACTGACGATGATATGATGCTTGGTTCATAGGCGCTATCAAAAAAATATTATTAATATTGTTTTAATAATGAAAAATTGGAAAAAAAAAATCATTTCAGCGATAACATGAAAGTGCATATATGAAAGCTTAGTTATTAATTTTGGAATTAGTCTCAAGAAAACTGATATTCTTTTTAAATCCAAACTTCATGAAGCACTTTGGTCCGAAATGAATTTACTAACGATTGACCAAATCCCATCCGAAGTTACTGATATCGCATTAATTTGCAAAGTGTCACAGATATGTATATCGGTAGAACTTTCTGTTAAGATACTGACAATTTAATTTTCTAAAAAACAAGTTGAGTTTTTTATTAAAAAATACCAAAAAGTATTTCTGCAACTATGATTTGTAGTAAATAACTCAAAAACCTCTTAGAATTGCATTAATTTATATATTTGATTTTTGTTTTTGTGTTGTTTGCAAACCTGATTGTGATAACTTTGTCCGATGCCAGATATCGTACGATAGTCACGTGCCACCATACCGGCAACTCGCTTGCGACCCTGTGGTGACATATCACGTCGTGATCGACGTTCATTTAGATCAATCTGCATCAACGCAACGAGTTGTATTGCATCCAATAATTGGGTAGTTTTGTGATTTTGTGTGATTTTGATTATTTTTGAATTTCAACGAACAAGTTGGCACGGTACATTAACGTTTGGATGGGTGGTTAACGGTAAATTTCGAATATTGAGAGCACAAAAAATTGGCATAAAAAGAGAACAAGAAAGAAGGAGAGATAGAGAAAGACAAATGTACATATGAACATAACCAAAGAGTACACAAGTTGAACTTAAAATCAGTTATTTTCTTTTCATTTGCGGGACATTTTTGACAGTGTTATGTTTCTATTAAATATTAGGGTTCGTACATTTTTTAAGTGTTGCTTGGGATTTTGTTTTTTTTGTGTACTATTAGGGTTTTTTAATTGTTATTATTGGAGAGGTTGGTTTCTGTATGTGCAGGTTAAAAAACAATAAAATATTTATGTATAACTAATACGCAAAGCTGGACATTAAGCGAACTGAAAAGCGTTAACAAGCACTGCTGAGACAGGTTTATGCATGCAGAAAGTAGATTGAGAAAAAAAAGGATTGGTTGTGAAGCTTAAGTGCGGTTTATATAAATTTGAGAAGCTATTTAATAAATATTAGTGTGCTTCATTTGAAACACATTTTCTGTAGCTATTTTTTTTTTCTTTTTCTTAAGGTGTGTTCTCATATTTTTTACTTTCTTTCATTTTTCTTGTTAGTTTGACTTTTACACTTAATACTTTTTTTTGCATATTTTAATTGCAAATATTTACGATTACTTATTTATTTAGAGCTAAGCTTAGTTATTATAATAAATAAGTTGAAATCCTGTAAGAGATTAGTTTGATTTAAATTAATTATTGTTTTTTGTTTTTAATTTTATTAAAACCACACATTAGAGACTTAGGATGAAAGTATATTAAAGACCTGTACCGCATAAAAGAATATATTACAACAAGTTTAAGAAATATTATTGTACACATCAGTCTTGAGTAGAATTAGAGACATTTGAGAGCGCAGATAGCAGATTAAGTAGTTCAGTAGATAGTTTATTTATTACATGGCTTTGAAGAGAAAAAATTACACACGACATCGATTAAAGAACAAACAGAAAAAAGGAAAATTAAGAATTTTAAAACAGTTTTTTATTGAAATACCAATTTTTTTCAATTGATTATATTCTTGACATGCTTGTGCATAGTTTTGATACAATATGTTATTATGATTTTGTGTATGTTTGCAGGCAATTTAACATAAAAATAACATAAGCTAAAAGTGCTTTTCATAATATGTACACTGAAAATTTTTGTTGTTCGTTAGAAAAATGGATACTTTACCAGCGCTCTTGTTATGACATACGCCTATCAAAGGTGGTGCATTTGACAGACGTGCATGGCGCATATTTAACTTTCAGTGTACCGATGTTAATTTTTTTACTTTTAATACTTTCGGATGCACAATCTTCAAACGCACATTAAAATCATAGAATATGAATGAGTTGCGGATGGATGTGATCGCAGCGTTTATGAGTATGAATAAAGAGCAATACTGATGTTGATAATAATGAATTTTATATTACATATGTAGGTTCAGATCAGTCTTAAACTCTTATAAGCTGAGGTCGAAATGTTATGTAAATTATGAATTATAGATCGGTAATGCTTATTCTGAATATTTTGCACAAAATGTGTTTTGTTCGATTAAATTTCACATAACGAATTTATTATATCATACTTTTAGGTTGTTATCAACAGTTCCGTTTTGAGTAAGCGTCTACATCGCAAAAGTGGTATGCGAAATTTCAAATCAACTCAGTCAGTGAGTGGCTGGTATTTCGCTATACACATATGTATATAGTTTTAATAATCAAACACACGTCAGTTGAAATTATTGTGAAATGAATTATGAAAGTTTAACATTCAATGAAACTTTTTGCATTCAGAAAAATGTTGAGATAAGAACGATGAAGACGACATTAAAGAACGTACACGTAGACACACAGAATGTAAGAACAAAATCGAACAACAAACAGAAAAGAATAAAAGCCAACAGAAGAAAAAAGAAATAACAGCAAGAAATTTTTTCCAACAGTTTTTCATAACACAATATGAAAATTCTTTCTGCTGCGGTTTGTTATTGAGTTTTGTTCTGTTGTTGAGTAGTTAAGTTTGTGATGCGTGTGACTTTGCTGAAGTGCCTTTCATGTACACGTGGCAGTGTGCGGTTGTGTCTGTGACAATAATAAGTGTATGTGTATCTGTATGTTTATGTAAGCTTAGTTGTAGTTGTTGCCAGCAAGTGGCTGCTTTTGTTTTTGTTGGTTTTTGTATACCAAACATTTAAATATTTTTTCTGTTTCATCAAATATTTTGGATTTTAGTTTTTTGTTTTTTCTTTATCTTTATTTTTTTTTTTGTTCGCTTTTGTTTGTTACCTCTGGCGGTGGCGGACTGGTTGAGCTGCCCATTGACGATACGCTAGCGCCATCGCGACCGGGCGTCATTCCATCGATGTCACACTCAGATGTTGTATCTGAATCGCTGAGCCGCGATGTTGTGCTCGGCGGTGATAAATGATCTGTTGGTGTCAGAATCATGGCGTCTGCACTGTCACTTGCCTCATCGCGTTGCAACTAATTTTTTTTTTTTTATATTTTATTTATTTTTTTTAATTTAGTTTTGTACAAAAAGTTTTTTTTATCATCAATATTTTGTTGTTTGTTTGTGATTAGAGGGAGTTCGAGAGTTGCGAGGTAGTACGAGCGAGCGAGCACATGTCGTGACGAAATTAGCGGGGTGCACACACGTTACACACAAAAATAAAAGTACATATGATATATGAGATTATTGCAGGAGTTAAAGGGTACTCAATCAGTTAGGAAAGTTGTAAGAACATAAAAGATAAAACTAAGTTAAAATTAAATAAATTTTCGTGTAATCTTTTTCCCTTCTTAACCACGTTGGAAGATTAAACTTATTGGCAACGAACGAAATAATAAGTTTTCTTTTAGCTACTGAATTTAATTAAGAATTTGCTATGTGATTTTGGCGCAAACATCATTAAAAATCATCATCATCTTAGTATTTTACCAAGCGAAGACAACAATTTCAAATTCTTAATTCATGAGACAACATTATGTCTTTCAATTTTAAATCACTTCTTTAAAGCCCAAAAAAAAAACATCGTATAAACATTATAAAAAACCTGCAACAAGGTTCTTTAACAGCTTACTGAAACCGAATATAGATTGTAATACTTGGCATAGTACATTTTGTTACTTAAATATAAAAATACATGTTTCATTAGCACATTAATAACGCAAATTGACGATACACACACACATTCGATACCCTACATATTGAAATAATTAACTGCACCCATAGTCATTATAATGAATATAACAATAAAAAACAATAATGTCAACTAAAATTTTTTCAACAGAAGTATCAACTGAAAACGATCATCTCAACGCAAGAGAGCGAGACAGTAGGAACGCGTTGACGTAAGAATTAGTACAATAGAGAGAGAGTATAAAAGAGAGATAGAGAATTTATGTAAGAGAGTGACGACATACGAGATACGATGTATCCTGATGCGGTTGCAGTTGATACCACTCGGCCTCATCGTCGAGTATGTGATGAGCCAAGTCGATGACAACCTCACCGATGAAATCGTTGGCACCGTAACGCACATAGTCCCAGAGCGTGACCTATGCGGAAAATCATAAGTTTGAGATGAGTTAAATGATAAATGTAATCGACATACCTCCAGCAGGCGACCGGTGAGATCACAACGCCGCAGACCCGAATAAACAAACGTTTGACCCCAACGCGGTTCGCAGGTGTTTGCCAATGTTTTGGTGCGTCGTTTTGATTTTGTACCGCGATCGGGCAGAAGGAACACCTAAAGTCAAGTTTCAACATGAGTCCAGAAACCATTAAGGAGTGTAAAACTTACTTTTGCATAAGGATTGCGACCAACACCGCTCTGGCGTAATGTCAAGCCGGTCGCACATACAATTGTCACGATCAGTTGCAGCGTATTCTGATCGTAGCCCAATTTCAGCTGCAAACGCCCCTCGATGGGCATGTGCGGCAGCATACCCACGGACGCACTGGCGCCGACACCCGTGCCGCTGGCCATGCCGGCGGCGGCGGGCGTGCCACCATGATGATGCGTGGGCGGGTGATGTGCGTGGGAATGTGGTAGCGCGTGCGATGTCGGTGGTGGCACTGACGGATGGCAATGTTGCGAGTACTGATGGTGGCCCGCCGTCGTTGTGCTTTGATTACTTGCGTTAGCGTTGTTGTGGTGGTGCTGGTGGTACTGGTGGTGGTTGTTGTTGTTATTATTACTGGCACCAGCAACTGTTGACGAATTGGTATTTGGTCCCAATCGCTGATGGTGCTGTTGATGTTGCTGATGCTGATGTTGTTGCTGTGCACCGCCGTAGGCGCCTTGGCGTACATTCGATGCGCCGTGACGCAAACTGCCTGCGGTGCCGCTGCTTGCGTGTAAATCAGGTGAGCCGGGCGATGTTATAAGTACGCTCGGCTTATCGCGGTGTATTTCGATTGACTCAACACCGGGCGCTAATATTTCCGAAATTGACATTGTTTGATATAAAACAAAATTGATTAGTCAAGTGTGTAATTTAATGTGTGTAAATGGTTAATGTGTGCTTGTGTTTGTTAGAGTCCCTAAAATCTATTTTTGTATCTTTTTTTTTTATTAATAAAAGCATTCCGGTTTGGATCTTTTTTTAGACATACACAGCTGCCAAGACAGTTTTGTATAATTTAGTTAAATTCGGATTCGGAAGCAAAGATGGTCAAGTGATGATTAAAGGTAGCTTGCTTTGAATTTGAAGTTATTAACCAAGACCAATTTCAAATATTAATAATAATAATGAAACACTTGGAAAGCTACAAAATCTTTGTAGTTGCTTATGTCAAGCGGTGGGCATCATTCCAGCATGATGAATGTTTTGTTAAAATGAAAACTGAATGTGTACATATTATGTCTTTTTAGGTCTGACTACAATTACACTAATCTAAGTTTGACTAAATTGTGGCACTAGATAAATCTTGTGTACCTTTCCGCTGTAGATAACGACCGCCGCTGCTAACGACTGCGCTGCCAGCGATGCTGGTGGCAAGCGCGCCTTGCGGAAAATTCGCTGATGTTTTACGCGTGCTGCTTGACACGCTGCTGGGACTCACGCTGCTGCTGCCGCCGCTTCCACCGCCGGAGGGCGCCAGTGCGCGTGAGACAATCAATTCCACTTGTGCATCTAAACGACTTTCGTCAATAATATCATAAACTTCATCGGCACTTTTATTATGTAAATTGCGGCCATTCCATTCGATAATCTCATCACCTGATTACGAATTTCGAATTTTGATGAAATGAGCGAGCAAGATGCATAGATACAGAGATAGAGAATAAAAAAAAATTCATGATTAATATGAGTTAATGGAATTTATTGTGAATAAATGTGCTTTACCTGGTCGTATATGACCTTCAAGATCGGCCACCGAACCGCGTTTGACCTTCTCGACGATAGCGCCGCAGCCCTCGCTGTGGGGCAACGGTTGACCGCCGGTGACCTTTAAGCCTAATATATCCTCACCATCATAGTATTTACGTAATATCATATGACCAATCATACGCGTACTATCTGTAGATATTTGCCAATTTACCGGATGCTGAGTTTCGTAATTTTGCATTCAATTTTGTTTGTTGTTTCGTCCGGAATTTTGTTGTTTCGTTTTACATTTTTTTTTTTTTTGGTTTTCAATTATGGGATTTGGTGGGATTTCAATACATATATTTTTTGTGGATTAATTTTTTTGTTGTTGGTTGTGCATATGCGAAATGATAAATATTTAGAATTTTTAGTTTGATTTGATTTGGTTTTTGTTTTTCTTGATTTTTTTGATTATTAAATAAATCTTAAACTTAACTCATTAACCTAGAATATCTGCAAAAGGTTTGTTAGTCTTAAAAATATACAAAATTAAAGTTTTCCCATATAACATAAAACATTATAATACAATCCATTGACATTTGGCAGTTAGTATTTTTAGTACTTTTTTTTCGATTTTATCACTTAAAATTACTACAGACTTTCATTCATAGAATACGTAAAGCAGAGCGCAGAGTTTTTGTAAGCGTTTTAATACAATAAGTTTAAAGAAGTTGTTTTTTTTTTTTTTAAGTCAATAGTTTAGATAGCGTAACATTTTCTTTATAAACATGTTGAGAACACACACGCAAAAGTCAATTATTTTAAAGAAATTTTTTTCAACTATTTTACTAATGACATCAAAAAGTAATAACATGCAAAACGACAAAGAGTAAAGGATATATTTTACAGTGCATTTTATAGTGTATTTGCTATAATTGATGAAGATCGCTTTGGCGAAGAGTGCAATAAATATTCGATGATAGAGCGTTGTTTTGAAATTTACCAATATAATACGCTTGGGATCTGAGTAAATGAGCTTACAAATTTTTGCTAAATAGAAAGTCTTATCAGAAAGTCTCATGAAAAAAATGTTCGATTTTGGTGAAATGCATTGAAAGCCGAAAAGGTAGCATTGTCCGACATAGAGAGATTTGAAAAATTTAAATTTGTTTACCCACAAGCGATATTCTTTTTGTTTCTACTACAGGATATGCACAAAATTATAATTTATATTCTTTTTTTAAGCCAAATCCTTTTGCTTCTACTTGCTTTTTGCCAAAATCAAAAAGTTGTCATTTAGAGACTATACGTCTATACGTACATATGTATGTAACTGACGTTAAATCATTGTTTGTAATTTAAATTTGTATGTTTCAATATGAGTTTTGAGTATAAAGTGTTTCAAGATTATTATTTGTGCAGACAATACACTTCAAGAATACAACATCAAATAGCATACACGGCAATGCATCAATACAGTTAATGCTGAAATACATACAGACATGCAAGGCTTAAATATGTACAAATGTTGTATTTTGGGTATTATTGGTATAGGCTGTGTGAACGAAATATTTGGGTAAATGTTTTCAAATGCGAAATAAGAAATAAAATTTATAAAAGGACTACTAAATAGTTTATAATTTAGCTTAGTTCGTGGCTAAGCTTATAATTGTTTGGTTTTTTTGGTTTATTTGTTAGTTAAACGAAGGAACGAATGACATGAGAATTGTACAAGAACAACAAACGGAGTACGTAGTTTTTTAACAAACGTTGTTTGTCGTATTGATTAGCATCGTTTGCGGCGACGAGTAGCAGGCGAGGAATAAAAACTTTCAAGTCAAGGTTCAGTGTGGATAAGTTGGAAGATGCTGATTGTAAGATTGTATTTGAAATCGTGGCAGAGGAATACACAACACAGCACGGAATAGATCAGACAGACTTATTATTATAATATCATTTTTTTTTTTGGATTTTATACACAGGTGGGAATTGTCGATGTTGTTCGAATATTTTTAAAGGAGATTTTTTACAGACAAACGACGAAACGTCGAACAATGACACGTGCTTGCTGTTAGTTGTTGTAGCTGTACCTTTGGCCCATCACCACGATTCGAGTCCTCGCTGCTGGTGAATGTGCTGCTCGTATCAATGCCAGAATCTTTTGTGGCCGAATCTTGGCTGCCTTGACGCTCGGCGTCCCAATGCGACCAATCATCGATGCCGACACACGCTGGTATGCCACTGCTGGCAGTGCTTTGCTGGCTGGTCAGTTTGGCGCTAGTCAGTATAGTCGCGGCCCCCACATCGACCGCAGTCGAGGGCAATATTGTCGTAACGGGTGGCAAATTTGAGCCACTACCAACACCCACCGGTTGCTCATCGTGTGCATCGAAACGCACGGTTTTCTTTATTCTACGCTCAGTGAATCGTCGTGAATCTTGCGCTGCCGTAGCCGCTGACGATGAACTAGAACCGCCTACGCCCGAAATGCTGCCCGTGCCATCCTCCCAATAGGGATCAATGCTTGTGGAACCAACACCGCCACTTATCAAACTACGCTCACGACTCAAGCTGCGCTCGTGACTCAGTCGGCGTGCACCTTCGCCCGTCGCCGCAGCTGCTGCCGCTGATGCCGACATGCCGCTGCCGTAGCGCTGCTCATACGCCGCGCCCGCACTGCCGATAACAATTTGCGGCTTTAGGCTTTGCGTAGACGCCGATGCTGCTTGCGGCGGATAGTAGCTGCTGCTCGTGCTGCTGCTGCTGCTGGTGCCGGCACTTGCTGTGGCCAGCGGTGGCGCGCGCCGATGGTGCGGATACAGATGCTGCTGTTGTCGGTCGTGATTGGTGCGATTGAAGCTGTTGCGCTGCTGGACGTCCAAGCGTGCGGTGCGTGTCAGCGGATACTGTTCGAGTCGTTCGCGATGTTGCAGCTCGTAGCGATCACGATCGGCGGAGGCGTATAGGCGTGGATTGCTGTGCGCCAATAGCCGGAAGTCAGTCGCACCGTACGAATTGCTCACACTAAGCAGATCGCGCTCATTGAGGCTGCGTTGCTGGCGCCACGGTTCAGCGCGCACCTGCAGTCGTTGGCCTGAGGATAGATTTGGAGCGTTTATGTTTATGGTTAGAGATTTTCGCGTGTTGCTTTTGCATTTGCTTGCATTGTTGTGCTGATTTGTCGGTTATTTTGTTGCTATCGGGGCAAGGGTCATGGGCCAAATGAAAGTCGTTTTCTGCTAATTTTAAATCAATTTCAGTTTTTTTTTTTTTTTTAATTTACAGTTAACATTCATTGCCTTCATTAGTTTGTTGTCCTTTTTTTAATTGACTTGATTGATTACGAAATACTATTTTTGAAACTTAAATAAATTGAACGGAAATTCATGTTGGAAATTGTTAAAGTAAAACAATTAATGTTTTTGTATGTTTGTGTGTGTGAGTGTATATTTTGCTAAGAAAAGAATATTATAAAATTTTAAATTAGCAGAACTTACACCGAGTTATGTAATGAAGTATTATAAATGTAAGCTACATTTTGGTGCCATAGTCTAGAGCAGATAATCATTTTATAGGATTTATATTTTTCTAGGGCGTGAAAAGATTGAGCGGAGCCGAGCGGTGTGTTAGGAAACAGAGGAGAGAGTCTTTGAGGAGTGTTTAAATCTTACTTTGATTATATCATGGGCAATGTTTTATTTAACAATGACAACGAGAAATGTTGGGTTTTTGACGCTTTTATGATTAGAAGAGTTTAACTTTGTCTTTATCATGCTGCGCGGGTTTAGAAATTTTAGCTCTTATATGTTTTGACTAAATTATAGAAATCATTATTTCAAACAAAGTATTCAGGTAGATTTGGGATTCAGTTTGGTATTTATTTGAAAAATGTGTATTTTATATAAGGAATTGTCAGAGTTTTGAAGTTTCCCAAGCTGCAATTAAGACTTCAGCAGTAAGTAGGCTCTGCATAAGCTTCATAGCATTTCTAATCTGATCATTTATAATACAGAATTTGAACCAGGTTGCTTATTGGACTTACAAAATTGGCACTCTTGTTTTATTTGTGTTAATAGATGTTCTAATATATGTTTAAGTTTGTTTGTATTTGATTTAGGAAAGGAGACAGCGTTACGATATCCATGCAAATTCTTCACATTTTTAGTTGATTTTTTTTTTACAATCAAAATAAAAACAATGAAACAAAGACAAAATATTGAAAGTGTATGTGTGTGTATGTGTGTGAACACAGCCACAAGACAGTAAAAGTGTGTGTTGGTGTATATATATATATATATATATATTGGTATAAAAGTCCGTGTGTGTTGGAAAGTTATTAGTAAGTTAAGCGATTTGTTGGATGTCAGTTTGAAGCGATTTTAGTTTAAAAAGTGTTTTTAGTTAATACATATATATATTTTTTTTTAGTTAAAAAAACACGCACACAAACACCAAAAAGTAAAAACAAAAATAATTGGGAAAAGTCTATGGAAATTGTTGAAGAAAAAGTGCAATTAAGTTTTGTTGGTTTACAAAAAAGTAGGAAAATTTACATTCCAGAAAAGGTTTTTTTTGCTGGTTTGAAATTTTTATTTTTGTGAGGTTAGTAAAAAACGAAAATTGTAATAAAAGAAATACTTAAGACACACAAGACGATTTTTAAAAGGTATTTAAAAAAAAAAATTTAATTTCTTATGATTTTTTTCTTAACTTTTTTTTGCATTTTAATATTTGCGCTTACATTTGCATGAATTTGTATGTCGCCGGGCGAGAGAACTCTTTGGACACTTGCGCCACCAAAATAACCTGCTGTATTTTGATTGTTCGATTGGAAAATGTTTGATGGAATTTCATACGAGATTTTGGTGGTTATGAATATATTTTTTGTATTGTTTTTGTACAGAATTTGAGTGAGAGGAACAGAATTTGGGAGCACATGTGGGAGAGAGAAAGAGAGCATATAAAAAAATTAAGGAATAAATTAATATTTTTCGGTTTGTTGCATAATTTATTTTGTCTTAAAAAATACAGACATACGAGATAAAAAAAAATAAATGAAACATAAAGACTCAAAATCAAAAGAATTTAAATGAAGTCATACTTGTAAAAAGTGAAAGACATAACTGGAGCTCTAATTTTTTTATTAGAAACTTTAATCGAGCTAAGCTGAGCTTTAGAGAGAGAGAAAGAATATAAGTCTTACGTAAAATTCGAGCTTAGTGATTACTTTAATTGTTATACTTAGCATCATGTTACTACTTAAAGTCTAATGAACGAGCCATTGTTTTTTTTATAGCCAACTTTTATACATCACTTTAGTTAATATGAAAAATTTCTTGCATCAAATATTTTTCTCTATTTTCCACTTATCCTTTCATCATTAACTTTTTCCAATAGCTAAACAATATTCACACGTAACCGCAACACAAGCAAAGAAAACGTCACAGAATATTTGCACTAAACCTGCGTCGAGACGCGTTGCGTAGCCCTGGCATAGTTTCAGTTGACTTTGGTCACGATATCGCACTTTTTACATGGGCATAAATGCATGTATAATAGACGTAATAGGCACAAATTAAATACAAAAAAAGAAAAAAAAACTAAAAAAATGTGTTGAATGTAAACAAAAGCGAAAGAAACAAGAAAAACCTCAAAAAGAAATGAAAAAAAAATATCAAGTGGCGAAATGAGAAGGCACGGAACAACTAAGAAACGCATTTTTGACGAAAGAAAATCAATAGTCAAGAACGTAATGAAACGAAACGAAACGTAACACAAGTGAATGTAACGTAACAAAATTGGTTAAAAACATGGATACATTGAATTCAATGTGATTTTGCCTTTTGAAATAATTTAGAAATTTCCCACATCAACACAGATTAAAAATCATATAAACAAAAACAAAAAAAAACATTTGTGTTTTTTTGTTATAGAATCTTCAGACCTTTTCTTAAACATAAAATATATCTACGTAAGTGTACGATTTCAAACCGGCTCATGGTCATCCGATATTTTAAAATATTTGAAAAAAATCCTCTTAAGCAGCTAAATCAGTCTGGATATTTGGAGAATAATGCTTAATGTTGTCACATTTGTACTAAGAAATTTAAGACTGAATCGAATTCGACCAGAAAATGACAATTCGATATTGCAATTGTTTCTATTTTTTTTTTAAATAAGTTCAACCAATACATTGAATTATGTTTTCATAAAAACATAAGGCGAAACAGTCAATGTCCATGTGTGAGTGTGTAAAAAAATGCGCAGTTTTTGGTCCAGAAGGAGCCTAAAAATATGTCATTCAAATAATATAAAAAAAAAATATATATATATATATATATATATATATAAATAAAAAAAAAAAAGAATACAGCAAAGCAAAAAAGTCTTTGTTTGTTTGCTGACACGCACAGTGCCTAAAAGCACAAAACACGCAAAAATATATATAGACGCAAACACATATACGCACACGCATAAAAACCTACGCACACAGACAAGCACGCGGAAACGCGAAAGGCAACGTGGCGTATGCTATTTTTAAACTCAACATATATTGTACCATACTTGTGTTAGTACGCACGCGTTTGTGTGCCTCTGTATATGTATGTGTATGTGTATGTGAGTGTGCGAGTAATATTCACATTTGTGACACTCATACGCATAAATGCACCAGTGATAATTTTTGTGCGATTTTCAGCACTCAAAATTAACAAAAACTGGTCAGTAGCAAGTGCCAGTCAATGCATATGTGTATGTATGAATATTTGTGTGTGTATGTGGTGGAAAATTTTGTTAGTGTTAGTAAATTACACTACGCACAGTTTGGCTGGCCATTTGAGTTGAGTTGATGGGCGTGCGTGCGTGACAGTAAACAAAAAAAAACATTTTAATTAAATTCATTTCGCTGCGTTTCAAAAGCGCGTCTATATATACATATGTATGTGTTTGTGCACATGTGTGTGTGTTTTGTATGTATGTGCGATTGTATTTTAAAGTCATGGCGTGGGCTTTCAACTTGTGTTGGCGTGTTTGATGGAGAATATTTACAGCATCAATTTATTGTGGTTGACGGTTTCGCTCTTCGTTATTCACTTTGTTTTGTTTTTGTTTTCTGTTTGTGTTTTTGTATTATTCATGTTTCTTTTTTTTTGTTTTTTGTTTTTTTATTTCATTGCCGTTCGCAGGCTTTTACGCATCCTGCGCCAATGTCCTGTGGCTGCGGTTGCCTGTTACTTTATATTTTTTCACGTTATAACGTAACGTAACGCAACGCAGTCTGTTTGCTTGTGTGCGTTGGAGTGTCTATCTGTATGTCTGTCCTGCGTGTGCATCCGGTGGGCGTGTGCGTGCGTGGGTGTTCAACTCGGTTTGCGTGTTAATATTGATTTTATTTCAATTAAAAATATACACACACTTTTTTTTGCATACTTTGCATTTGTTTTTACAGCGCGCGTTCGAAAGAGTTTATTTTATTAATTTTGTTGCTTGATATTTGTAATATACGCAAAAATAGCACACAATTATTGCGTATTACAAAAAATTAATTTGCATTGAAATTCATTTCGTTCGAATTTGCGTACAAAAATATACAATTGATTTGAAAGCGTTAAAATTCAATGAAGCTGCCAAAACGTGAGCAAAAATGTTGTTCTATTTTTGTTCTCTTACATATTTTATTTTAAATAATGAATATTAAAACTTAAATCAAACTACAATACTTTCAGCAATGTAACATTTTCGAAGCAAACAATGTTGAAAGTGGCTTACAATACTTACAAAAAGATGATGCGTATGAATGCAATACAATACTCAATTTCAGTTACAACTTATATTTGTGCACGTATGCAAAAGCTGAAATGAATGACGACGTATGCAAAAAATCGTCCTTTTTTTAGTTTTTTTTTTTTTTTTTGGCAATAAAGCTTCAGTTTCTGTCACTGTGTATGTCTAAACGAGTACATTTTGTGCGCTCAATAGCAAAAATCAAGTGTGATTTCGGTGATTTTTCATTCTCTGCGATTTCATTTGTGTCTGATTTGATCGGCTAATTTGTATGCAAGCGCTGTGAGTGAATTTACTGAGTGATTTTGTCTCATTTGGTTCATTTTCTTTTTGTACAATTTTTGGCACAAACTTTGTTACACAGTGAATGCTTAATCGTGTTTGCTGTAAGCATTAATTTTTTGCTTATTTGAATGCTGTTTTTGGCATTGCATTTTAAGCCAAATTCAAGTTCGTGTTTTGTGTGTTGTTAAGTGATTTTTTTTTCGCCATGTTATTTGTAATGAATTTTTATGTTGTTTTTCTCAGTGATTTTTTTCGCTTAATTTTGATGCTTTGTGAGCGGCAAACTCACCTTTTGTGGTGTTTGTCAATTGTACTGTTGTAGTCTACTTTTTATTGCTTGTTGAAAGATCTTCAAGTCAATCATTTCATCAATCATAGAACACGCTGTTTTCGCACACTAAGTTGAATAACATTTCTTTGTTACAGAATACGATATTGAACTAAAAGTTGAAAGTGTTTGACAAACTAACCAACTAAAAGTAAGACGTCCTCATTGAAAATAATTTCTTTCTTGCTATCAGCGGCATTTCTACTGACTTTATTGCTTAAAAAACATTTTCTCATTAAATTCCCATTTAATTGATCTATCCGGAGTCGGATTGATGACTCATAGCCAGTCCGAGCTGAAGTACATTTGTTTTGAGCAATGAAAAAAATGGGTGGTAAGTGATCATTCGATATTGTATACCGCCCTTGCACAGATGGTGGATAAGATCAATAACTTATGCCAATAAATTTAGTCATAAATATCATTTATAAAGTATATAAGTTTTGAATTTGGAAAAACAAAACTTCGGTAGCAAGTGTAATAAGTAAATAACCTGTGTAAATCCTCGGATCATTAATTAGCAATATCGCAGAATTTCTTATTTTTGCGCAACAAGTTGGCTGCATTACGTTATACAGTTTAAAAACTAAATTATCGCATGATAATTAAGAAGACGTTCCTCAGTACTCGTCTTAATCAACTGTCACAGACTTCAATGAACGAAATTGGCACAATTTTCTTTGAAATAAGTAAATTTCTCTGGTCTACTGTCGTTGTTGGGCCATACAAACTAATATAAAGAATTTGAAAAAAGAAATGAATGTTATAAGGATTCCCATCAATGGGTCTGTAAAGGTTGTTATGCCCAGTCAAGTAATTGTCTTAAAAATACAAGCCGTTACATTGTAAAGGTTACTACTGAGCGTCGCCTTGAATTGAGCAAACCCAGAACAAGCTAAGGTGCGAACTAAGTTGGCCTGGTTGATTAAACACTTTCAACTTTTATTCATTTTTTAAGGTTTCTTATATTAAGAATCCTTATATAGAAAATTTCGTTGCATACTTTCCGGTTGAACCTTGACCTTGATTACCTGCGCCACGTTTATTTATATCTATTATAATAATTTGTTTATCTTTTTATTTAATTCTTTTTATTCTAATGATTATTTTTATTATTTTGAAACTGTTTTATTGTTGTGATTTAAATTAATTATCTGCTAATTAAATGTATTTGTTACTTTGTGTATACTTTCACTTTCTTTATTGCTCAATACTTGTTTTGCACTTTTTGCTTTGCTTTTCTATTTACTTAAAACACACTTTTGCACTTTTTCTTCTTTGCTGATATGCCATTTTGCTTTGCGCTCAATAATCGAATTTCTACCATTTTCTTTTTTTTCTTTATTTCATGCTATGTTACAAACTTTGTTTTTTTTTTCGCTTCTTTTCTTTTTTTATATGCCGCGCCGGATTTTATTTTTTCCAATAAGAAATTTTGTTAATTAATCAAAGCGCATTGTGCCTTTTTGCCTTTATTCGCTGTGAATTTTATTAAATTTTACACGAATTTTCCTTTTTTTCCATCAAGGTTATTTTTAACACACGTGCAATGGCAACAGCAGGAGGCAGGAGACAGGCAATGTTGCTGTGTGTAAGGACAAGAGGACAACGGCGGCAACAACGACGACGACGACGACAATGAAGACGCGTTTTGCTTATATACACGACGACGACGAACTCAAGTATTTTTTTTTTTTTTCACGTTCGTTTAATATTTGTTAATACTTTCTTTACTTTCAAACTGTCATAACTTATTTTAGCAAGTTTTTTGTTTTTTATTTTCGTTCACTTCACATAATAATTATGATTAAATTTATATTTTTATTATGACTTTTTTCTTGCTATTTTCCGCAAAAACGCGAAACGCGTACGGAGAAAAAAATGTGTTTACACGCTTTTAAAGTTCATCGAAAACTAATTTCATTTCGATTTCATAAAAAATCTCAATGGAAAAATTTCTGTCTTCGCTGCTTTTAGTCTTTGGCAGCGTCGCGTTGCGTCGCTTCGTTTTGCGTTGCCTTGCTTTACGTTGCGTTGCGTTTCGTCTTGTTTCGTGTCAATTCTTTCATACTTTCTTTCCGACTAATTGTCCGTCAGCGCTTTCGTCTGTCTTTCGGGTCTTTCGTATCGCCTTTTTTATTTTCAATTTTTTTTTTTTTTCTGTTACATTTCCAGTAACAATGTTACACTGTAGTCGTTGTTTTTGTTGTTGTTGTTGGTGGTGGCGCTGCTGCTCGCTGCTGTGTTTGTTTTTGTTGTGGCACAAATTTCCCATATGAAATTTTCCTTCCAGTGTACGACTAAAAATAACGTTCAAGCGTGGCACGAGGCTACAACAACATCTACACCAATACTAACACCAACACAAATAAGTACTACAACAATAACAATAACAACAACCACTATGCCAATATGGACAGCTGAACTAAACCTAAAAACGACTTTTGCTTTTGCTTTCATTACGTTACGTTACGTTATGTTTTGTCTTACGTTGCGTTGCGTTACGCTACATTACGTTATGTGCCACGCGCCTTCATTTTGCGTTTGACATTGTATCATTTGTTGTTGTTCGCTCGCATTGCGATACGCAAAGAACTACTCATACCTCAAGGCTTAAAAATTTATGCAAGTATTATAGTAAAATGAAATGTGTTTATTTTTGCTTTTGCGTTTTTTTTTTTGTATTTGCATTTGCTTTCCAATTCATGAGTGTGCTTTTTCTTTGCGCTGGAAAATTTGTTTCGTTGTCATTGCAAAGCTTCGGTGTAGTGATAATAGGTAGCTGACGGGGCGGGTTGGCTGTCATGTGTTGAACTGTCATGTGGCAGCAAACAGCAAACAGATGCTTCATTGTTTAGTGAGCTGATTTGCTCGTTTGTTGGCAAAGACAATGAAATGACTATCAAAAAAATAGAAATAGTGGGCGTACGCTGTGTGCGTATGCTGTAACTGTATGCGTGTGCATAAATAGTTTATTAAATGAGCAATTGAATAAAGGAACGGATGTCCTGATAGTATTCTATGTATATGTACATACTTTCAAATACAACACTTTTGTAATACAATCACACATAAATAAATTGTATAACTAATAAATAAATTATTTAAAAAGTGCTATACATTGCATTGTTTAATAATGATGTGTTTTAATTAATTAAAACCAACATTTTGTATCTAACACGATCGCACATTATATACTCAAAAGTATGCTACAATTTTTTAATAAACTTTTCGGCGTTGAAACTGTTCAGGATAAAACCAAACGCTTCAACGATTGATTTTTCTCACATACGAATCATACTAATAAATCTTCTATCTGTTTCCAGATCATCAATACGATTAGGTTGATCTCGACAAATACAATTCATTTTCTACAAATGCTAGTCAGAGACCAAAGTTATTAAATCAGTGTTTTATGCACTGTAAGGTTGATTATATTTTGTATGTTATCATACTAAATAAAAATAAATATATAAAAAATAAATCTTGCCTCTACAGCCTTTGTATGCCAAATAATTACACTACAGTTGAACAATTCTATCGCATGAAATATCTTAACGTATCCATGTCAACTCAAATTCAAAACTAATAATAAACAGTAGTGAATGAAATGAAATCAAAAGCAAAAGCAAAACACAATCACAATCACAAACCAACACATGCGAATGATATACCACACAGAAGCATTGAAAACTTCCAGTGACAATGAAAATTCGTACACAAATAAACACTCACACTCACTAAAGAAAAAGTTGCCACCATGTGCTTTCATTGCGTTGATGCCTTTAGTTTAATTTAGCACTCATTGTTGGCGCCTTGAGTTGGTCAACCCTAACTTACAGTGGCAATAACGGAAATTGTGCCACATTCATTGGAACGTAAAGTCAGAGCGCGGGTGCACTCGTTAGCATAGAATACGGCTAAGGGGGCGAAGAGAGGAAAACCACTTCTCTGAAAACGCAATTTTCGCGCGTATTTATTTTCATTTGCTTATTTTTGCACAAATGTTAA
This sequence comes from Phortica okadai, assembly GCA_034638295.1. NCBI lineage: Eukaryota > Metazoa > Arthropoda > Insecta > Diptera > Drosophilidae > Phortica > Phortica okadai. The sequence continues at coordinate 45,056,218 of CM067849.1, read as the reverse complement.
ATGTGTGGGAATTTGCAATTCCCACGCTTGCGCAGAAACTCCTACGTAAATGTGTGTGGGAATATTCCAATGAAATGTTGGCCAAGCGGCGGCAGCGGGCGGCAACTGGTGAGCGTGGGGCATCAGCATCAGTGGCATTCCAACGCATGTCAAACATTTGCCATTGCTGTTCTGCCTTTGCTTTAATACCCTTGCAGAAGGGTAATCTAATTTGGTAATCAAGTTTGCAACGCCAGTAATGAAACATCTACGACTATATGTATAAACCTTGGCCGTCTGACTAAACATCAGACACATTACAGTAAGTTTCTGTGTTAAAATCGGTAACGGATCATAGACCTATATAGGCTTGAAATTTCAAACAATGAGCGGTTTTAAATGTGTTACTTTTATATATGTAGAAGAGCATTGAAAAGGGTATAGAAGTTTCGTAAAAGCCGAAAGCAACTTTATTGTATGTTTGCTTTTACTTTTGGCTTCTTTCTGTGTTTTTGTCTTTGTTAACTTTACTGATGTCTATTGTGAATGAAGACAGCGACTGATGATGCTTAGTTGTTTGAATGTTATTGCAAGTTTATTTCTCTTTGTCATTATTCGTATGACTATTATTGTTGTTGGTTTTCTTGTTGGTGTTTTTGTTTTTTGTTTAGTTAAGAGTTGGTGTTTGTGTTGGTGTTATGGAGATTGCGCGCGTGGCAATTGACATTTCAAATTATAGACGTATATGTGTGTAAAATCACTGCCATTTGATATTTTCTGTTAATTTTTATTTATTTTGATTAAAAGAAGAAGAAAATTTAAAAAGCGTATTTAAACAAAATTTTGATGAACGCAATAAATCATTAATTTTTATAAATTACTTTTGTTTCAAAAATTTAAAGTCAGAAAGCTTTTGAGAAGCTAATGTGCAAAAGCGGTATACCAAAAATTGAGTATATTTTTTAAATTAAATTTGAAAGTCTCTGGGGCCTTTAAAAATTAATTCTTACTTGTGAAAACTAAAGATATCGTAAAGGTTACTTTTTAGACATTTAACCGCACTGATTAACATTTGCACTTAAAGTATGCAACATTTAAATTCGTCTGCAACGTACTCTTATCAACAAATTGCAAATGGCGTACACGCAAAATCACCAAACACTAGATTTATGTGCAACAGCAAAACCACAAAATGCGGTAAAGGTGCGAGGCGAAATGCAAGAAAGCAGCTTACTTGCAACAGACTTCAATGTACGTTCAACCATAAAATTACGTATTAACAGAAAACTTCTGTAACTTTTTATCGACAAGCAGACAGAGACACAAATCGTCTTAAAAATACACACACACACGAGTGCAACACCAAGAAAATTACATGCGATGTAGAGCCTAAAAGTAGACAACGCGAAAGTTTTCATTTAAATTTGGAACTTTCTGTGGCAGACAGTGCCACTGATAGTGATACCACTATTGCTGCTATTGCTGCTTTGCTGCCGTTGTTGCCACTACTGATACTGAAACAAGTATTCTGCTTCCTGAATCTTTGTTGCATGTATGTGTGTGTACATTTGTTTGCCATTGTGGCTTTGGTGTACCAAAAGTGTAGAATGTTTCTCAAGCCGTCTTTGCAACAAAGTTAAAATCAATAAATATTATTTACTAGTTTTCGAAAAAGAAAGAAAACTGTAAATGGCACAAACAGCTGCACGAACCGACCGGGCTCAGTTTGTGTGATTACCGCTGTGCGGCAATAAAAACTAATTTTTTTTTGGACAAAATAGGCAAAGAACGAAGATGACGTTGAGCACGACACAATCTTAGAAAATTGTGAGTGCAGCAGCCACCAAAAAGTTGCATGCTTGTAGGCGCACAAGTGTTTTCTTGTGCTTGCTTGCTGCCATGCTCGAACAACGACCACAAGGCAAGTAAAACTTTCTAATTAGGATAATAAATTTGCAACGGAACACACTCGAAATGCACGATGGCGTAGATATTACACAAATTGTAGTGTTGTCAAGGAAGCGCGAACGAAAAAAAAAATTCTAGCATACTATTGGACGCAGTCAAGAAAATGGACGCTGGCTTTTGATACAAGCGGAGGCAAAAAATGAATGACACTAAAAAAAGAAAAAAAAATATATATACAAGAAATGAAACACTGAGAGAGGCTGAAGGGAAGGTCTATAAGAAAAAGAGTGCGGCATAAAGCAAATGTAAAGCGAACAAGATACAGAAATAAGTTTTCGGGTCAGAGGCGATCGGTTGCCAAAAGTTGTTGCCATTTTTGGCCATTTTCCCGAGGATGCTCTTGGCCAAGTCGCCAGTCTTGTAGTACGTATCGCTGTTGCTGTTGGCAGGCAATTTTAAAAATTTATTTTTATTATTATTTTTTTTTTCATTCACTTTTCCCATTTTTTTTTTTTTGTTGTTCATTTTTTCACTTCAAAATGTTTCCTCGGCATTTATTTGCTTATTCCTTCTTCACGCTGCCATTTTTTAGATAATTTATGCTGATTGCACTTAACTGCATGCAAAACCTTATAGCATAAAAGTATGGAACAAACGCCATCTGCTAGTACTTGCTCTGTTTGATGACGTGTGTGAGTGTGTGTGTGTGGCAATGGAAATGGCAAACGGGTTCGAGGAAATTCTATTGAAAGTGAATTTTTAGTGCGCTTGACTTCACGAAAACGTTTTTCACGATAAGCGTTGAAATGTTTCCGTTACAAAATGTTTTCTTTTTAAGTTTTACATTTGCTCTCTTTATTTTTTTTTACTCTGATGCTCTGCACTTCTCTGTAAGTTTTCTTCTTTGCTGTTTTTAGCTGCATGCCACTTTCGGCGCGCTGCACTATGCAACAGCACTGGCTGAATGTGTGTGTGTGTGTGTGTGTGTGTGTGTACGCGCGAGTGTGTTACATGTCTTTCTCGCTGGCATTGTGAATGCTTGAAATAGTTTTTCAGTTGCATAAATTTACAGTTAAATTATGTGGAAATTTAAGTTTCTCGTTTTCTTGTTACATTCCTTCATTCTTTGGCTTTCTTTACATTGCGCTATTTCTTCTACATTTTGTATTATTTCATTTCTGTTTTCGTTTTTTATGTTTTTATTTTTGTAATTCTGTTTTTTTGCGCGCCAAAGACGACATGGAAATTGGTTTTATGCTTACACAAAGCTGAGGAGTCACTTGCAGTGTGCGTGTGTGTTTATATCTTTGTTTGTTTGTATGTTTATTTGCTTGTGTGCGTTTACAAGAGTGTGCGTGTGTGTGTCTCTGTCGAAAGAGGTCAGCGCGTTTTGGCGCACTGACAAAAAAAAAAATATATATATATATAGAAACGAAAAAAATGTGGCATGCTTTTTGGTGCTTGTGGTGTGTCGTTTTTCTTCAGCTTCTGCTTCTGCTGCTGTTTGCAATTGCCTTCCTTCATTAGTACTCTCGTTCTCATCCCCACCCGTCTTCTATTTTAATTTTTTCTCCTCTGCCTGTGCTGGGACCCATGTAAATGCATGTCTTTCAAATGCCTGCAAAGTTTGTTCCGGTTTTTAGTTTCTTTTCCAGTTTTTTTTTCTGCCTCATACATTTAATAATGTATATTCGTTTAGTGAAATGCATGAAAGGAAGCGTAAAGTTGCTATGTAGACCGCAGCTAATTTACAGAATCAAGTTAAGATGGCCATTTCAGTACTCAACTCCAAAATGAAAGGTCTTTAAGTTGAAATATTGAAAGAATATGAAATGGTCTTCTGTAAACGAAGCCTTAAATTTACGCAAATGAATTTGACATTTTTTTTTTTCATATTTTCTAAAAATATAAGAATTCTATTAAACAATCTAATATTGTCTTAAAGGTTTTCCATGATGCTAAAAACTAACTTAAATAGCTTAAACATAATCTAAAACGACAAATGCCGACTTAGTACATCTTTTCACCGATCCAAGTATGGATTACTTCTCTATTTCAAAAGACCACATTCCACATATGATAATGTAGCGCTTTGACTTTATTTTTGAGTTCGAGTGCTAGATTACCGTTTGTGTAATGTAGCCCTTTGGAACATAAGAGTACTTTATATTGGAAATGGTGGGAAAATATCTTCGAAGTTAGCAGCCGTGTCTATGACTTGACATAATTATTAAATATGAAGAACTATAACAAAAACAAATAGTAATAAAATTAATCAAATGTTTATAGCAGAGTATGTAGAAAAAGTGTATCTTTAAGTAAAAACAAAATTGAATTGAAAACAGAATCAGATAAAAAATAAAAAAATGAATAATTATAAAAAAAAATATAAGTTTGTTGAAATAAAATTACTTTTTTAAATAATATTAATTTATAATGAAAGAGACAACGCACCAATGAGACAACGTTGCTAAGAGATACATATAGGTAATTGAAAAGAGTTTTTGTTGTTGTTTGAGATTCTATTGTTTTGAAAATCTTTTAGAAAAATAAGGTGTATAATTTGCGTATGACGCAAAAACAAAGATGAACTTTTAAAAAACACTTAGAGAAATTATTACAACGAGAAGAGTTGGAATTGATTTACTTTTTTTTTTTTTTTTGATTTGTGTTTTTTGAATTAATTAAAAAAATTTATATAAATATAATTAGATGGATTTATTTAGCGAACGAGCGATAAAGTGAGTGAGGATATAAGACAGTACAGACGTACAATATAGAAATACAGAGTGATAGTTAGAGAATATATTTATAGAGACAGAGAGAGAGAGAGAGACAGCAGATAGAGAGATAGAGAAAGACAGAACACGACTTTCCGAAAATAGAAACACATCGAATTGCAATAAATAATTGGAGAACACGAGCTGACTTACCGTCATAGTCAGAGGAGGCGGTCGCCTGCGCTTGCGCAGCCAACAATTGTTGCTGAAATTCCTCCTCAGATGAGCTGAACGAGCGTTGCTGATGTGAGGCATACTGTGCGCCAGCTAAGGCGCGTCGCTGATTGTAAGCGGTCGTGTCCATGGCATGGCCGCCGCTGATCGTCAGGTTGCGCGTCAATGGTGGCGGCTTTTGATAGCCGAGCGATGCTTGTGTACCATACGGTTGTTGTTGTTGTTGCTGCGACTGATGGTGTTGATGTTGTTGTTGCTGTTGAGGCGGCTGTTGTTGCAGCTGCTGCTGCTGTGATGGTGGTTGGGACTGTGGCAACTGATGGTACGTGCTTGGCTGATGTGGAAGTCTTTGTTGCTGTGACTGTGCCTGTTGTTGATGGCTTGTCAACTGTTGTTGTTGTTGTTGCTGCTGCGGCGGCTGTGCTGGTGGCAGTTGACGTGTCTGAGACACTCCATATTGCTGCTGCTGTGGTTGTTGCTGTTGTCGTTGTGTATATTGTGACTGTTGCTGTTGCTGCTGCTGCTGATGTTGCTGTTGTTGATGCGTTTGATGCTGTTGCACTTGACTTGGATGCGCCAAATGCGGATGTTGTCGCATCAGACCATCTATTTCGCCCTGTTGTTGTTCGAAAATAAATTTAAAAGAAATATTTATTTTAGCTTCTTTTGATTCTCAATGATTTTTTGCTCTTATTTACCCGCCGCACCTGATAAAAACGAGGATCATCCTCGGGATACATGCCAGTGCCGCTACCTGCACGTTGTTGCTGCCCATAGCCTTGCTGGTGTTGTTGCTGTTGCTGCTGCTGCTGTTGTTGGTGATAGTGTTGTTGCTGTTGTTGCTGTGCCGGATTCATGGGTTGCATACGTTGTCGCTGCATGCCACTTGGACTCATCACATCGACACCGCTATCCGAGGCCGACATGCGTCGAATTGTTGGCTGCTCCTGTTGCGAGTACTGACGACGCAACATGCTGCCTGTACGTTGCATCGGTAGATTCTCCTTTTCGGCAGCGCTGCGCGTGCGCTCAAGTTTTGGCCGCTTGTCGGTTGTGTCGTGCGGATCGACGACAGCTTGTTGTGAGATATCCTGTTTGGATAAACGAAACTTTAGTTTACGTTGATTTTCATTTATAGTAAAATGATTGCAACTTACGCTGCTGCCATCGGGCTCGATGCGTCTGATGAAACCATCTTGTTGCGCTGCTGTCTTATTCATCCATTGTCCAGTCTTTGATAGTAACTCTTGCTTCTTGCGGCATAGTATACAGACCCAGATAACCTGCAAACAAAATGTACAAATGCGTTAAGTAATTTTCAGCTTGCACTTTTACCAACAAAATTCCATTTCACAACAATAATTGAGAGACATGAATGTTTCGACTTAACTTTCAGTATCTCTTAATAGCAAAAAAAAAAGAAACAAAAAAATAACTAAATTGTTTTGTTATAAATAAGATAGTATTATTTTTGTGCACATTTGCTAAGGTATTTATAGGAAAGTCGGAATTTGTTTTATACAACAACACATAATACTTGTGCATTGGTTCATCACATTGTTCGACAGCATGCCGGACAGTACGGATGACGATTCAAATGGTGAGGAGTACAGCGTAGTCAGCACAGATGACTATGCAGGTTTGGCCTTTCAAAATGGCATGGGCGTCAACAGCACCGATACGCAGCTCATACACTATATACCGAATTTTTGGGACTTGCGCCAATTCAACATATTCACAACTTCCTACATGGAACGAACATTAAGCGATAAGCTTGCTGGCTTTGTGAGCTTTCATTATTTTGGCGAGGACTCGAAATTCGAAGAGATCTACAATTGGATTCATATGTCTTTTGTGTATCGTTTGTCAAGTTTTTGGTGATACAAAATTTATTCGTCGTTTTCTTTTTGTAAAATGTTGGTGGTCAATTTGGCTATTTATCCTAAATTTGTGTTGTTAAGCGTGGAATATTGAAATTAATCGTTCTCATGATGTATTCAATAAAAAATTCAAAGTTCAATGTAATCAGCAATTCACAAAAGCAATGAACTTGAATTCATTAAGCTCTGTTTACATTAGAGATTTTTTGTGTAGGTATCTCAACACAAAGTGTAGATAAATTACGTTTTATGTTTACACTGAATTGAAAATCTACGAAATTTTTCTTTCGAGTAGATAAATTTGGAAAATATCTACATTGCTATTTACAAGGTGTTTACACTGACTACACTTTCGAGCAGAATGTAGATAAACATAGAGGGCGCTAATGTTCCGCTTTTGACATAACTGATTTTTGACATTAAAAAATTATTCCCAAAAATAAATTAACAAAAAAAATTAGAAAAGTTGGAAATGCGCCAGAAACAATATGCATCAACAAAATCGATGATGGAAGAAATCATAGATCACAAAAATAAATGCTAGGAATGCTGAGAACGTTGGATTTTACCAGCAGTTATTGTAGGAGTTGAAGGAAGGAGTCGCAGCTGTGTGCCAACATTTTTTGAAGAATGGCATTGTCAAATTATTGATATTATTGAGTATAGGTACACCATACATTCAAAAACAGTACACTCGCATCCGTCATTTGATATAATAATATTGATATAATATTTATATATACACATAATCGCATTTCCCACGCATTTTTTTTTTTGGTGAAGGGGCCATTTTATTCTTTGTTTTTGTTCTTCCTTTGATTCTTTTTCCCAAATTGGGACGAATTTTTGGAAGTGTCAAACGTGACAAATGAATCATCGATATTATTTTTATGTGAAAATAACAATGTAGAGAAAAAAATTTGTTCTGTTGCTTAACAAACTTGTAGACACAAATCGAGGCTGTTTTATCTACTCTGAAAGTTGTTTACACACACTACTCATTGTGTAGATAAAAATTTGTTGTAGAGACAGTGTAGATAAATCTACAGGGTGTTTACACTTGTAGACATGAGATTTTTGTCTAAATCTACACAAAAAATCTCTAGTGTAAACAGAGCTTTAGAGTATAAGAGTCTTTATTTATTTATGAGATCTGCTAATGTTTAAAAGACTTAGACAGAGACCTTCAACTTTTAATATTTGAATTTATAAGCATTCCGAAGAAGTATAAGTTCTTTCGTTCAAGGCAATGAAAACTTGATTTCAAAAAGGTCATGTAAATGACTAATAGTTCGCCAAATATCGAATATAATTTTATTGAATATACTTCTAGATTGCCTCGTTGAGTGTTAAACAATAAACATAAAAAACCAAACAAAATAATTTATATCGTAACAATTGGCAAGAGTTCAGTGACACACTTTTTAGCTTCGTATAGACAAAAATATATTTTTAACTATAGTCAGTTTGACACTAAAATTGGCAAACAAAAAAATGCACAGACGTGAGCAACAACGGAAATAAAACGTCGGCAACAATAAGTTGGGAAACACTCAAAAAATTTGTAATTGAATTAAGTTGCTCATAAATAAAACGACGTGATGCTGGTTTGCATATTAAAAATCTAAAAAAATAAAAAATAAAAACGGAAGCGTATAAAAGGTAAAGGAAAAAAAAAAATGGTCAAAAGTCACTTTGACAAAATGCCAAAAGTTTGGCGGCGATTTTGAACTGTGTTGAGGCAATTAAATGCCTTCGCTTTGGGTTTTTTCATTGTGCACATGAACAAATAATTTGAGGCGCTAATTTATGTTTATTTCATTTAGCTGACGACTGGAAGTGAAATATAATTTTTAGAGAAACTATAAAAGCGAGGTCAACTTTATAAAAGCAACAACGAGGAAACCGATGACGATGATGATAAGTTGTTGCTTATGGCAGTGGCAATGACGACCTCGGCCGATTGTCTCCAATCGTGCGTCAAACGCTGTCGCAGCTTGGCAACATGAGAGTGTCAAATGGTTGGTTCAAAACGGCACGCATGGCATATGAGCGTTGTAGAAGCCACGCGCTTAAAAGATGTTTAGAAACAAAAAAAAAATATATATATAAAATAAAATATAGTGACAATGGCGATGGTGATGGGCAATGAGAAGACGATGACGCCAGTAATATTGGCGTCACTGGCGTAACTTAAGTAGGAAGTGGCATTTATCATTTGAACTGTGCTGAGCTGCCAACAAATTGGGTTGAGCTCATTACACGCAACACAGCGCGCGGCATATAATTATGTGCGACTTGAAGTTAGTGGCAAGGATGCGAGCACTTTTCCGAACACTGACAGCGTACAAAAATGTGTGTCACACACACACAAACACACTAACACATAGATGGCCTAAAAGCCGCTTAAATGTGGCAATGTTGCATGAGCAAACACGTGGCGTGAACGTAACTCACCTTATTGCTACGTAACGTCACTTTGCCACCGCAACGCGCACAACAACGTATGTTGCAGTAATGACAAATGTGTCCAACGCCATCAGCGAATTTGGTCTTAAGGCAAATGTGACATGTCGCATCAAGCTCAACGCCGGCTTTCTTCTGCTGTTCCGAACGTTGACGTATTTGCATTTCCAGCGAGACAACTTCATCTTGCTTTCGTCTGAAAAAAAAAGAAAAACACAAAAAATTGGCACACGTTAAAATTTTGTCGTATTTGTAAAAAATGTAGCAAAGGTAATTGAAAATTGTTGGCTGTCTTTTTGGCATTTAGTAAAGTCGACATGAGTGTGGAAGAGCAACATGGAGAGTTCGAGGGGGCGACAGAGAGTGGGAGGTGGTTTGTCAGTGCCCAAGAAGAGCTTAAGTTTCAAACAAGTTTGAGTGACTCCACCGACTTTTTAGTTGACTGATCCGAAACTTTTGAACTACTCTACTATCCTTTGGTAATGTGACGAATTAGATTTAAACACATAGTTAATATTTGTTATAATAGCTTTAGTTAAGATAATACCTTGCCTTATCGCTTTGATTGAACAATAACATTTATTAGAAATGTTCTCAAATGATACCCTATGTGTACAGGATGTGACCAGTAAGGGCGGTTTTAAAATATCTATTAAGAAAATCGGGCGATCAATGTTGAATTTACTAAAATATTGCACTTTGTGGGTTTCTGAAAGGAATGAAATTTGAGTTTTCGTTTGAAAGAGTTACACAAAGTTTTATTTTCTGGCAACACATCGCAGACAAAACGCTAGCGATATCAGATTGATTTAAATAGTTATGTAGCGAAGACTATTGTTACCTTACATACACACTCTCCATCTCTCTCCCATTCCTACTGCTTATGGCAAGAATTCAACAGACGCACACCACTCTCCGCTATGTTTCTCCTCAACTCAATGACCAAATTTCCAGTGCACACTTACCGCATTATTTCATTTTGCTGCTCCTCTTCCTGCTTCTGCCGCATGAGCACATTTTCAATTTGCATGCGCTCATGTGGCGTTAAATGTGATAAATCTGGCATTTCGTCCATTTTGGCGTTGGTTGGGTTTTCCTTCTCTTTCACGTTTTAATTTCTTCTTCTACTTGCACCGCACTGGCGAAGAAGTGTGTATGTGTGTGTGTCTTTGTGTGTTGTATGAGTGTAAAAAAAAGCGAATGCGCCGCTAACTTAACTCCACAACGGCACACGTTGCATTTACTGCATGCGTCTTCTTAGTGTTCTTTTTTTATTTTTTACTTATATAAGTATTTTTGTTTTTTTGTTACTACAATTTTTTATTTCAATATTGTTATAAGAAAAGCTCAAAGTGTGTTTTCAAGCTTAAAGCTTTTTCACTTTGTTGTTATGTAAAATTAAATAATTTTTATTTATGTAAAGATATTTTTTTCGTTGCCGTTGTTTTTTTAATATTTTCTTTTTTTAGTTGAGACTTTTTTTTTTTTTTTTGTATTAATATTTTTAGTGAAAATTATTTAATTAATTACTAAATTTGTGTAATTTTATATGCTAAGTATTTGAGTTTTTATTTTTATTTATTTTTTTAAAGCTTTTGAGTTTTATTTTTGCATTACATTTTTGGTTAAATAATTTGTATATATTTTTTTACTGTTATTTAATTAATTTGTTTTGTTTTTTTATTTTATTATTATTATTTTTAAACCATTCTGATAGAGAATCACAGTAAAATGCATTTATTTATTTTTTTAGCGTTTTCTTTTTAAATGTTTTAACTAATTTTGTTTCATTTTCTTGTTGTTGTTTATAGAAATTCGTTGAAGTTCGCTCGGTTCGTGTTGCATGACTTCTTCTTCATTTTTGTGTCAAATGTTACATTTTTTGTTTTTTTATATTTAATGAATTTGGCTTTGAAGTTGCACAAGACAAAAACAAAATAAATTGTTGTATGTAAAATGTTTTGTGCCTTTTTTTTTTCTTCTGCTAAGCTTTTTCTGCTTTTATGCGTTTTTGGGTCACTTTGGTTGACATCGCTTTTGTTTCACCTTTTGTTTTGTTTTGTGTATCCTTGCTGGACGATATCTGTTTGTGTCCTTTTTTTTGCTTGTGTCGTTTTGTTTTGTTTCTTTTTAGTTACTTGTTCAAATGTAAATTTGTTGCGTCTTTCTTTGTTATGAACTTGTCAATTTGTTTATTATTTGTTTATGTTCATGTGTATGTATGTCTTTGTGCATGTGTGTTTATGCATGTATTTGTGTGTCAGCAACAAAAATTAAATTTTCTCTTAATTTTTTTATTCACTTTGTGCAACATTTTTTTTCTTCATTACTTGCTTTCATTTCATTTATGTTTCTTATATGCATTTGGCTTTTCTTGTTTGTTATTATTTCTTGGCTGTTGTTGTTGTTGTTGTTGCGACTGTTGACATTGTTGTTGTCGTTTTTGTTTATTGTAAGCCGCCATATTGTTGTATTTTTGTTTATATGTTGATGAGAATCTACGAATTTAGTTAAAGTTGTCAGCACTGAAATAAAGAAAAAAAAAATATTAGTTTGTTAATTTAAAAAAAAAACACATCTAATAACTTTAAATTTTATTTTGTAAATTAATATATATGTATTTTAATAAGATAAAATACAGAATTATACAAGTTTAATGCTTTACTGCATGGAACACAGAATATAACAGGATGTGCAACCGGAAGCAGACACTTTATTGGTGTCACTTCTCTTCGCACTTACATACACAAACACAGATACAACCACACCCACACATACACCCTCACACTCAGCCACTCAGCACATAAACTTTATATTTTATTCTGTTTTCGCACAGCAATTTCATATCCCATCGACTTGTTACCCTTCAACCACACACTTTTCCACGCGGCACACACGTTGCGCGTCATATTTCATCCTTCTTTTTTCTTTTCAACTTCCGTGCATTTCCGCTGCACTGAAGTGGTCCACTTGACGCTTCTTTTGTATGCGAGTTGCGCTGCTGTCCCTTAAGTATTCGAAAACAGCTGCTCGGGTATGAACATTATCTTGAAATATTCAACGTTCATGCAGGAAGGCTTCTGATTAAGTTACGAGACGTTTGTGCGCTTAAAGCAGGAAGGATTTGTATAAAGCTCTGTGAGTTCTAATTTTGAAAAGAAGGAATCTGCTTAAGTGTCAACTATTGTTTTATTTTTAGAATTTGAGTTTGTTATCGTTCAAATAATTAAAACGGAAATGCAATAAATCTAATATTTTTAGTAATTTCACTAAGAATATGCATAGGAATGCTTTTTCTTGAATGTTTTTTCCGCTTCGGCATTGAAGCAAGCGAACAACTTTGTTGACGCTTCGAGTGATCGCAAATTTAAACACACACAGTTCAACACATACGCACACATATACGCAGGTTAACAAGCACAAACACAAGCTAATAAATCAATATTAAAAGGATATCGACCTTATTTCTAAACGACTACAGTTGGAAGGATATGCCAAACGGCTTTGCTGCAGCCTGATTATAGTCAAGCGTCGCATACATACATATATCCTTAGGGCAAACATACAAAACAAGAAATATGAGCGTGAAGCAAGTAGAAGACTGACAGCGTGACATAGTGTCTGAAAGATAGACAGACAGACAGAAAGACTGATAGACTGATACGTTCGTCTTTGTATATGATACGACAGCAACGGCAGCACCACCAAAAACAATAACAACAACAACAAATGAGATAAAAGCGTCAACTTTATGTTATCCTCTTCGAATATTTAAAGAGTTTTAACACAGTCGCATGTTCTGGTCTGGCACGATGTGTTGCTCATGCATTGCTAATGTGCATGCAACGTGCTACAAAATGCAGTCAAGCTGCAACTATCGATGCATAATTTATAGTATGTTGCTTTCAGCTCGTTGATTACAAGCTTAGCTTAGCTTTTTGTTTAGTTGTTGTTGATTTTGCTACTGTTGCCTTCGAGCGAATTGTGTTGTATTTAGCCTGAACTGAAATGTGTCAGCAACGTTGCAACTTGTCAGCTACAACAGTAAAAGGCTGAACAAGCCAAGTGAAGCCAAGCAGTGCAGCGTTGTACAGTGAATGAAATACCTATGAAATTTTTAATGAGAAATTATACGCCATTGTAACATTTCAAACGAAATTTGCAGTGAAGAATTCTTCGAAATCCTTCGAAATACGTTTTTATACGAGACACGTGGACAAACCAATTTTCTCTCTTGTATGTTGTTGGTTTTAATTTTCATTTGAATTGTGCGAAAACACTGCGTATGAGTGATGTGTTATTAAGTATTGGCCGTGTATGACCGTGAGTTGTTTTCCATGAAAACACACAAAATATGTAAAATTGAACTGTAAAATGCAAAGCTATTTTAAAGCAGAATTGATCTTTTTGATGAAAACAAAAAAGCATGTTTAATTAGGAAAACTTAATTTCACAGTGCACTAAATAAATATTCTATATTAACTGCAACCGTAATTCGCAGAAGACTTGCCAACAAAGGCCTCATTTCAACAACATAAATAATATAATTAAATGTAATGCTCAAGGGTACGCAAAGGTGTAGGAAAAAAATTAAAAATAAAACTATCAAAAATGGAAATAACAAGAAAAATAACAACAGAAAATATTTGTCAAGAGAAACCCAATTAAAAACTAATAAAAAATTATAATAAAAATAATATAAAAAAGGAAGAATACAAAACAAAAGTTGCGCAGACAAAACGGGTGCGAAATATAAAAAAAAAAAAAAAAAAACACAGACAACTCACCACACACATAAAAGCTTATTTTTGTCTTTAAATTGTATGTGTAACAAAGAAGCAGCAAACGCGAAAAAGAGTGAAAGAAACTATGAGAGCGTTTTTTGCTCAACGCAAATTCAACAGACATGAATTGACCACGATTTTTTTTATACTCAACACAGCACAACACTCAACTCGCAAGTTCGAAACTCTCTTTTTTACAAGTTTTTGATGCAGTAAATTCCCAGTATTTGCTCGGTAAAATGAGCGATATGAGTGAGTGTGTGTGTGTGTTGGTGAAGACAATCAGCCAAAATGCAAAAACAAAAAAAGAAATAACAAAAGCAAAGTAAGAAAAAGTAAATAATAATGCTAACAAGCACAAGGATAAATAATAATGGTAAATGTGTTGGTGTGTGTGTGGGTGCGTGTTTATGTGTAATGACAAAGAAATTAGCTATAAAAACACAACGAAATGAAAGTAATGCGAAATTATTTAGTTTCTGTTTAGTTTTGCCAGCATAATTTGATTTAACACACACACATATATCTTTTATATATTTACACATACTTACATACACACATAAGCAGCAGCCACAGTATCAACATACAGATAATGTCAGCAAATGTTAATGAAAGCACAATCGGCTTTACAAATGATTCAAATCAACTGTTTAGTGACTGAAAGCGAATTGATAAAAAAAAATAAGGAACTCGAAATTGCACTTGAGTAAATTTGACGCAAGTTGACGCATTTTTAACTTAAATAAAGCTAATGACGCTTCTTAGGCGTGGTCTAATTACAACTTTTCGTTCTGAGAAACTTTCATTGCAATAACTGAGATGATTGAATGAAGCTATTTTCATTATTTTTCTTACTTGCTATACTATTTGTTTGCTTATATTTCACTACGAAGCAAATCTATTGCACATTTGTTACCAACGCTGCTGGCATACTGACTAACTAAAAGTACAATTTGCATATCACAGCTCCGCTCTGAGCATAATGTATGATTTGTGCAACCTTGATTCCTAACTTAGTAAAGTTTTAGATTGACAATTTGTGCCGGACAACCAATAATACAAAACAAGCTTGGTCACACCTACAACAACAAACATACTTCGTTAGTTGTGTTTGCTGGCAACAAATTTTTGTGTAAATTCAATTATATTTTTTAATTCAATCAAATATTTCTTGTAAATTAAGCCAATGAAGCTGTCACGTAATTGAGTTTTGATGCACTTAAGTTTTCAGCCTTCAAATCAAAGTCTAAAGTTAATTAAGCTTGTGTTATTTTATGAACACTTTTTGCTACGCATGAATATCTTTGTATGGCAATGCAAAAGACACACACACACACGCATTTCAAATGATGCGTCAAATTCAACAGTTTTCAAATGAAAGAAGAGACAAAAAAAAAAAATAAATAACCAAATGGAAAAACCCAAATGTCATTGCCTCATTTATGGCTTTGGCTTTGGGTAACTCAAGCGAAATACTTGCCAAGAAATCATTGCACAACACCAACAATAACAACAGCAACAGCAACAACAAGTGAAAAGCGTCAGTGCGAGTTGAGTGCGAACGTTGCACTCTGCTGTGAGTCATCATCAAATTAACATAAATTGTCGGAGCGATGACAACAGAAGGAAAATATTTTCATATATATTTTTTTTTACAAATTCTGAGAAAATTTAGACTCATCGCATCAAAATGACACATGTACAAATGTCAATAAAACTTTTACCGTATTTTATTCAATTTCAATTGAAATGTCGATATTTTTCTTTGCCATTAGTTCATATCAGTTGCGATATTCGGCACGTGTTGCCTTGACTTTTATCAGTTGTGGCCTTTTGGCATTTCAATTCGTTTCGATTTGCTTGAAAAAAAAAAAACAAAAAAAAAATCAAGTCAATTTCACTGAAAATGAAAATCCGCGAAGCATTTACATAAAATATGAGAAATATGAAAAATTAAAATCGAACAACAACAGAATAAAAAAGTGCTGTGGCCAAATCGTCTACAAATTCTGACCAAGGATGCTGCTGCTGCCATTGCAGCCATTGCTGTCGTTGCTGCGCTTGATGCTCTTGTTAATGCTCAACGTGCTCTTTGACCTTTTTCAAATTGATAAGCGTTGTTAGCACAAGCAGTTGTTGCTGCAAAGGCAGCAGCAGGAAAAGCGCACAACAATAATTATCATCATGGCAAACATTTTCTGTTGAAGAGGAATACATGCATACATACACACATACCATATAGAGAGACAGACAGATAGGCAACTTGCATAGTAATGAGTCGATTTCCAACGAGTTGCATTTTTTTGCCAGTGATGAAAATGATTCGCTCTGTTTTTAATTAATTGGAAAACTGTGCTCCATTCATGATGTGATACGTTTGGTTGGCATTCGCTTTGATGAAATACTCTGAAGTTGCCTTGACGATTGCATGAACTTTGCCTTTTCATAAAGAAACAATGTGTATGACTGCCAACGCAGCGTATGAGTGTTGCAAATGTATGAGCAAAGTGCGGGCAAAGTGACGTCGAACATGTGAAACACGTGTATGGTCTTTATTATTATTGTTGACAGTACATGAAATGGATATGTTTTTGTGAAGGAGCAATTTTATGATTTACATAAATTCGTGTTGGGCGTTAAAGGTTATGTTTATTTGATAAGTAACAAACAAAGAAATATTTTATTTTCTTTTTTAATAAAAAAAACACAATGAAAATAACCAAGCAAAGAATGCTGAACTAACGATATGAAAAATGAAGTATGTATTTAAAAATGACATTACGTTTATATATAATGTTGGTTGTTATTTTCATTCTAACATTTCAGTTACTTTGAGAAGCCTCAGACAACTAATGAAAGCCCAAACACACACAGACACACAACACAAAACAGACAACTGTGATTAAGTAGCACAGTTTTGAGTCTTCAATTGCAGCCAATGCACAGTGGACGCTGCCATAGGCCAAAAATAAAAAAAATGATTTTGAGCTATTCCAGCGAAAACCGGGTTTTTGATCAGCGGATTGTCCAAACTTAATGACACAATACCGATTTTTTGATATTTCTAACGGGATTTTCTAAAAATAGAATGAAAAGAGTGAGCACATGTTTACGTATTTGTAATTTGACAGCAGTGCTGTGCCACACACCGAATTTAAAAACTTAAAATAAATTATAAAACACGGGTAAACCAAATACGATTGCATTGAATATTGTTCGAAATGGTAAATACATTATTTATACATATAAATACATATAAATACAATACATAATTTGTGCTGTGTCGTGTGTAGATCTTTTTTAAAGAAGTGCGTCTTTTTTAGTTCGTATTTGTTGTGTATTACAAAGTTTAGGTAAAGTTTTAAGTGTTTCCCCCCGCTTGCCCCCCAATGAAGTACACACCCTATTATTTATTGATATTTCAAGATTATAAAAATGTTAACTTCAGCTGCAGCAGTCTGCAGCTGCACTTGTGTCATTGGAAAATGCAACCTAACCTTTTTTACTTTCCAGCAGCTCTATCTAGGAGGTACGCACTTTTTATACCCTGTACACATACTGTGTATCGGGGTATATTGTGTTTGCTTGAGCGAAATGTATGTAACGCACGGAAGGTGGCCAGGGGGACCCTATAAAGTATATATATTCTTAATCAGGACGACTAGAGAAATTGATTGAGCCATGTCCATCTGTATTCACCAATGGTTCTCGGAAACTATAAAAGCTAGAGACTTGAAATTTGGAGGGTAGACTCGTGATGCTCGGCAGCAGATCAAGTTTGAACGGTTATGTGCCACGCTCACTTCTTCCCGACCATCCAGCACCACCCACTTTTTCAAATCGCTATAACTCGAACATCCAAAGAGATAGAAATATGAAAGTTAGTATCTAGAGTCAGTATGAGTAGACCTACAAAACTGCATACCACATTTTCCTCCCTCCCCTTTCTTTCCCATCCACCAGTTCTTTAATATAAATTGCTGTATCTCCAAAACTATTGAAGGTACAACTCTCAAATTTTGTATACAAACTCAGCAAATATATATCTTTAAAACTGCATACCACAAAATTTCCCTCTCTTTGATTGTTACCTCTCAAAGACCTATAAACTCAAAAATTTCGTAAATTCCACATTTTTTATCGATCGTTCCTATGGCAGCTATATGCTATAGTTGTCCGATATTCACCGATCTTTCAAAGTGTCTTTATTGATATCTAAGATGTACTTGTGCAAAAAATTGAGACGATAGCATTAAAATCAAAGCGCTTATTGGTTAAAAACATAATTTTTGACCGATCGTTCCTATGGCAGCTATATTATATAGTAGTCTGATCTGGCTAATTTTTATATATCATTTTACAATAAAAATAAGAAAATTTTGTGCAAAGTTTCAAGCCTCTATCTTAACTGGAAGTATAAATGGCCGCTCTCCCATAGAACGCCGACCACTGTGCAATGTACGAAATTGCGTCATTGTTTCACAGACAAAGCCGCAAGACAGAGTTAGACAGAGAGGGAAAATAATGTGACGAAAAAAAAAAAGGAAATTAAACATATAACTCGAACTTGGTTTTGAAGCCAAGTTGTGACGGCAGCCACAGACAGACAGATAGACGGACAGCGGAAAAGCATTGACAACAGTAATGCTATTGCATGCTTGTAGGCGGATATAATTTGTATAACAAACACGACAAACAACGACTTATAAAAGAGACAAAGCATTGACAGTGAAGAAAGGAAGGTAGGAAGGAAAGCCTTTTTATGAAGAAGAATAAAAATCAAATCAAATGTAAGCAATGCAAAAAAGGGATTAAAAAGGGAGTTGGAAAAAAAATATGAAACAATTTAATGAAAAGGTTAATGTTTTGATAAATAAATTCAACAAGCGACAAATGAGACAAATAGCGAGGAAAGCAATTACAAAATAAAGATGCATAGATGAAAAAAGCGATAGTTTGGATTGCTGAATGAAGAAGTTGTATAAAATGGAGGAGAGGGCAAAATGCTAAGGCGACTTAAAGTTGCAGACAGAAGGTCGTTCTTTCATCATTTAATTATATTGTGCTAAAAATAGTTGCTTTTCATATTTTTAGCTTTGATTTGCATTACGTCGTATATTATCATCATCATCATTATTATTATTACTATCATGACGATGATATTAAGCAACAAATAACGCAACTGACAGTTAAAAAGCAGACGTCATAAATGTTTGACATTTCACAAACAAACTTACACCAACCCACACACACTCACACACACGCAAAGGCACTGTGACACGCACGCACGAACCGTGTGCGCCAATCATGAGTAAACAAAGTAAATATATTATCTTCTAGTCAGACAATGAGTATCATTGGCGTATGAGTAATATTTGCACACATTCCAATAACAATCATACCCTCTTTATTGCTGTTTCCTAACACTTTTGTCGTGTCGTGTTGTGTTGTGTTGTGTTGTGTTGACTACTGTAAGCTCTCGCCCACACAATAACGTCATTTTATGTGATTTTGCTGTGGGCGAACATTTTTATGCTTCTTCTTCTTTTTTTTATTTTTCTCTTCTTTGTTTGTTTGCCTTTTGAACGAAATCATTGACCACAGAACAAACATCAAGCCCTTCACTTTTTGCTCTCTTTCTCTCTGACTCTTTCCCTACACTGCTGCACACTGTCTCTCCCTTCGTTTGAGTTCAATGAGTGCATAAAATTGCTTTTTATTCTTTCATTTTGTCGATATTTGACATTTTATGTGCAATTTGTTCAACTCAGTCACCTTTCTTTCTCCTACTTATGCTTCGCTTACTTTTACACGCCTTGTGCACTCTTTTGTTAATCAATCGTAATGAATGAGAAAACACGAAACAAAAGCGTCAACGATGTTTTTGAACTTTTAATAGACAAATACACACACAGCATACAAGTAGAAAATGAAAATCATTTGCAAGGTTGTTTTCCCGTGCTCTCATTTCTTCTTTCAATTCACTCATAACATGTGTCCTGATGACTTCACGTTGCGTTTATAACACATGCCATGAAGAATTAGTTGGTAAACATGATCGATCGGTTTTTCTTTATGACTGATGATCTGAGCTGTATGAGACTTTAGTATAAAAATTCATATACATATGTATGTATGCAAAAATGCATACATTTTTTTTTATTTGTCTGCTTAAATTTTATAAAAAGTCTAGAACATTGTCCAAAACTTTAGGAGATATCTAAACACTATTTTTAAAGTCGATTTTTCGAAAAATACTGAACTGATCTTGATGACATTTATTATTCGTCTTCGAGTTACTATTAATAAGTTTTTGGTTGAAGGATTTCATATTTTGTTAACACAAACTGTTTTGAAAAAATCAAAATCTGGCGAAAAATTTTTGAATTTCGAAATATTTTGGAAAAAAATCTACCAAAAATCCAAATTTAAATTTTTTTTGATTTTACCTTGATAGAATTTCTAGTACGAGATATTAACTCAAAGCCGCATTTCAATTTTTTGATTTAAGATCAACGTGTCGTAAAAAAAATTGTTAAAAATATAGTCGGGAAGCCGACAATGCTAAAATCAGATTTACTCGTTGGGAATGTTTGCATTTTGAAGATTAAATAGGATAAAGGAAAACGGTTCTATGAAATTTTTTTCATTTAGCGGTAGATTGACCGTCATAAGCCGTTTAAAAATGTAAGCCGCCTGATTAAGAAAGTCACTCCATTGTTAGATTATGGAACATCACGACTGTGACATCATGATGAACCGTCTGTATAAAAATCTGCCATGCAGGAGTAACTTTGAAATTTTTTTACCCGCTTGGGCTTCCTTACTATTAACGATATTAAAACCTTGTAACATTCAAGCTCACTAATTCAGCTGAACTTAAATTGTTGCCTGAAGAGTTTAATGGCTTCGTCATTGCCGACTTTTGTTCGTGTGCACTCGCATTCTTTGCTTTTTTTTTTTTATTTTCCACTTTTAATTGCATGAAAATTGTTTGCATTTGTTTGAGTTTGCATGTAACCGTGTGCGTGGGGGAATTGTACATTGGACAATTGGACACACAAGCAGATGACTAACGACTTACAACGAAACGCATTGGTGGGCGGTTTTGTGGGTTGGCAAAGTGGTGACAAAGCGAGTCAAATTGAAATGCACAATTACAAGTTTTATTAGTAACATTCATACGTTCGGACAACGTCATTATCGTCAACATCGTTATCGTCATGGCCAACGACTTTATGACGCCGGGGGTTTTTTTTTTTTTTTTTTTTGCCATTGTTATTGTTGCAAGCGAGCTGAGTGCGCGTGGCAAGCAAGCGTGGTCGTGGTTGGTTGGTTGGAGGGGCACGGTTACGGTTTTGGACAATGCTTCATTGTGCTCAGCTGAGATTAGTCTATGTGCGTGTGTGTGCCTGTGTGTGTGTGTGCATGCGTGAGTGGTGTTTGTGCTTACAATTCATTTTTGCCATGCTTCTTGTTCTTGCTTTTGTTACTGCTGCTGTTGTTGTTGTTGTTGTTGGCGTAGCTAAGTTCAACTACTCTTTGAGTTGGAAAACGTGCGCTCGCATCAACAATAATGGAATTGTTACTTTATTGTTGCCTTCAGATTTTGTTTTGTTGCTGTTGTTAACGGTTTTGTAGTCAACTTCTGATTGTGCCGTTGGTCGTTTTTGAAAGGGTCTTGAAACTTGAATCTTGGTTAGTTTTAACCTCAGCGCAGTTAAGGGTTAAAGATCTTGTCGTTTAGGCATTGCGGCATTCAGAACTCGCTTCATCTTAGCTTTAAAACTAAACACAATGCAAGTTGTATTTTACTCTTAAATTACATCAGAATAATCAGAGCGTTCTTATAAAAAGTCTTATATGACTTAAGAAGAAGAATTGTAAGTTTTTCTTATATAAAAAAAATTGTTCTTGGATTGAACATATTCAGCTTTCAGTTTTACTGAAGGGGCGTGGCAATCCAAATTTTTGTCTCCAACATTTCCAACGATTATTCTAAGGAAAACATCATCTTGAATGAATCCTCTGGCAGTAAGCAGGTTCAAAGTGCTGCATACTTCAAGGGGCTATGAACTTTGTGTTACAGTAATAATGTGAAAGCATTAATTATACTTAAGCTCAATGATAATTTAAATAAAACTTACATAAATACATGTTTGTAAATAGCGTTGTGTGAATATTCGTTGTTTGAATAAAGTTGAGTTGATTTGTTTTCTTTTTGGTTTTGTTTTTGTATTCAATTATGTTTAATTTTAATGAATTTATAAATTTGTAAAGATTATTTATTAACTTTCGCTTTAAACATCGAAATTATTGATTAATTAAGTCAGTTTTATTTAACTTTTGTTGGTTTTTGTTTGTGTTTTTTCTTTTTTTTTTACATATTTACAAATTATTATTGTTATTTATTTTCTGAATAAATCTTCTTTATGCAATTAAAAGAGCAATTGTACATAAGACTCGGTTAAATCGCAGATAATTATTTAATATTTCTTGTTGCATATGTGTTGCTGTTGTTGTTGTTGTTGTTTTGTTGCAAGCGCACACACGGAAAAAGACAACTGCAAAAAGTTTGGACAAATTCAATTAAATAATCAATGATGACAAAAACAAGAAGAAAAGCCGCAAAAAGAATATAAAAAAAAATAGTTCAAAAATTAAAATTTGGCTCGTAAAGCGATGATGCGAATATATTTTAAAAAAAAGTAGAAGCATAAAAGAAGGCGTAAAAGAAGAGCGAAAGAAGCATGACGAAACAAAAAGGAAGATACTATTTAGATTGACGCGCGTTTGCTAAAAGTTGTGACGTATGCCATTTGAAAAGGATTAGATAAGAGAGCGCAATGCGTGACGAACGCACAAAAGCGAGCAAGTGAGAGCGCCAGCAAGCGTGCGAGCGAGCGCGCAGTAGAATGAAAAATATGCAACAAATGCATTTGACAGATATTTTTGTTGTATTTATTATTACTTGAATTTTTGTTTATCATTTAAAATTGTTTAATTTTCGGAACACATATTTTCAATGCAATCAAATTAATTTTATAAAATAAAAATATCGTCGATTATTTTTATGCTTTGTATATCTGATGCTTTTCTTAACAATTTCTTTTTTTTTTTTTTAACACACGCGCCACACACACGGTCGTTGTTGTCCGACTATGCGTCCTTCTTGCTCACAAGAAAAACGCTCAATGAGCACGCAGCAAGTTTGTCTTGACTCAAACTGACGGCATATAATTATGCTGATGACGATGCTGCCGACGCTACTCATGGCAGAACTCGTCGGGATTCTGCTGCAGCGACAGCAATGAACAGCGAATGCATCAAGCACAAGAAATGTTGGGAATATGCAAGAGAGAGAGAGAGCGAGTGTGTATATGAGTACAGCTTCGAAACTGGTTAAATAAAGTACCGTTAATCTGTGTGTTGAACTTCACAGTGAAGCAAAACATAACAAAGCAATCGCAGTCAATTAAAGAGAGAGCATAATACTTCGAACAATGACTCCCACTCAAGTACATATGTCGAGTACCGTTTTGGAGTGAAAGTAGCATGAAAGTCTTATGCAGGAACAGAGCATTGAGCGCGAGCGCAACTCTCCTGATTTTGGTTAAAATATGTTGAGTTATTTCGGTCCGTTCCGAAGTAGTATAAAAGCTGTGTTGAAATTCATGTGTTTGAGCTTATTTCCTTAACAGTTGCTCAGTCACTCAATGGAGGTATTTTTCCTTGTGCTTTTTTTTTTTTTTTTCTTTGCTGACTTTTGATTAATGAATTTTTGCTTTTCGCTGTTATTTGCTGGAATTTTTCCTGACTTATATCTCTGCTTTTGATATGATATTTTTTTGTTACAAAGTTGTTGGCATATTTTTACATGATTTAAAAAAAAAAAATTTACTTTGTAAAATTTTGAATAAAAAAAAAATTATTCAAGGTTTTCTTTTAAAATTTTAGTTGAGTATTTTTTTGCCTTTTGGTTTTGCATATTTAATGCGCTCATGCCTGGGCGCGTAGCGCGTTGTGTGACGACACAGACGTTGTAGTGAAGGGCAGCGCGTTCGCGTTTGCGTTGCGTGTAGAGAAAAAGAAACATGAACAAGCAGAAGAGAAAAAAAAAAGATAGATTAATGAAGAACAAAAAATAAGAAAAAAAAAAAAAAAAACAACAAAAAAACGGTAATTTTCCAACTGTGCGTTTCCGTTTTTTTTGCTTACTTTCTGTCACTTTGTCACTTTGCTTTCAACAATTTCGATAACAATTAAATCACAATGAATTCACTTAAATCTTATTAACTTTTGTATATGTTTATATATTTATATATACATATATAAGTATGTGTTTGTATATATATAAATATATGTATTTATATTTAGCTCAGTATGTGTGTGCGTGTGTTTATGTATGTTTGTAGTAAAATTTCATTTGCGTTTGCTTTCAATGTGTTTATATTTTTTTATCTTCTTTTTTTGGTTTCTTTTTTTTTTGTCACATATGTATGCACAAATAATTTATATTATATGCTGGTCGTGCTTCTTCTTCTTGATTTTTTGTACACTCGCACTGAACAACATAAACGCTGCCAACGCAGACGAGCAGAAGGACAACGACAACGATGACGACGACAACGACAACGACGACGACGACGACGATAACGGCGAAGAAGAAGCAGTAGAAGCAAAAGATGGCGACCACGGTGACGACGGCAACGACGACAACGACATCACGACACGACAACACGACTAAAGCGTCGCCTTTCGAGTGTGGCACATTGAAGTGGCATTGCTGGTGCTGCCTGCCTGCTGCTGATTTCAACTCACCAAAAAAATACACACTCACACATACAGTTCATAAAGTTATCCCATGATTGTGCTTTCACTCCCGTTAACAGAACAAGCACACAGCGCACAGCACATCGTGGCGCACGAAAGCATGCTCCATTTTTTTTTCTTGCCTACCTTCATTCGGTCTTCTAATAAACGTGGTGAATTTCATGCGCTGCAATCGCAATTCACTCATGTGCTCGACTCTTAACAAGTTTTCACTCACTCGTACACTCACATAATCACTCAATGTTCTTGTTTTAGCTGATGTGGTTTTTAACAACAACAAAAATACAAATAAACAAAAACAAAAAAACTAAAAAGATGGAGAAGGAGAGGAAGCATGTTATTTGGTTGCTTGCGCATTTATTTTTGCTGCAAGCATTAACATTAAACTTTATGCTGTATTATCATAAAAACTAACTATTTCTGCATAAATTGTGTTGCGTATGGGCTTGTTTGTTGTTTTTTTACTACGCGTTGATGGTTGTTGTTGTTGTTGCTTTTTGATAGTTTTTGATTTTGTGATACATATGCGCCAAGTTAACAGACTTTATATCATTTTGTGATAAGAGCGTTGAGCATTTCCGGTTTGGCTTTGATTTTTATCACAGTATTGTATAAAATATTGATGCAATTTTTTTGATAAAGTAAAGTTTGACTAATTAAGATATTAAGTCCCTGAAGTTCTTATCCGTTATGGATATGAATAATAAAATGAATATTTTCAGCTCAAGTCTTCCAGCAAGAGCTTTTCAAATATACCATATAAGCGTTGATGATCTTATGAGCGATATGACTATATCAATTTCTATAGTTTCATTGATCAATTCGCTTATGGTTTTTTATACCTCAACTTCAATATATTTCATACGCAAATAAAATCTATTTTTGTCACACATTGTTTGCAGACTAAACAAATAATAATAAAAACAAGCAACAATAAAATAGAAAGCTAAAAAAAATCAAGCAAGAACGCAAACAATGTTGGCTTATCGCTTTGCGCCGCTTATCGAGAAAGTTAGGGACAGATAGAGAGAGAAAAGAGCGAGAGCGCACGTTTGAGCAAGAGTTGTGTTGCGCTTAGCAGTTAGTTAAGTAAATCTTAACACAAATATTTGGCATAAGCAAGAAACAGATGAAGAAGAAGCAGCTGAGGCATTAATATACAATAGTATTGAAATGTGAGTACTTCACGAGTGTGCGAAAGCAAAGCACTCAGAGTATTTTTAAGTGGGTGTTTGAGTGAAAGAGTAAATGAAGAAATTTTGTTGTTGTGTTTTTTTTTTTTTTTTTTTGTTATATATGTGAGATGTGAGACTGAATGAATGACAGTGTTTTATTTTGGCAACAGAGTGACTGACTGACTGAGCAAGTGAATGAGTGAGTGAGAGAAAGAGTCAGCTCTTACTTAGTCTGTGTGTGTGTGTGTGTGTGTGTGTGTGTGTGTGTGTGTGTGTGTGTGTGTGTGTGTGTGTTTCTCATGCGTAATTCTTCTTCATGCGCTTCGTTTAACTTGACTGCTCCCGCATGTCTCAGTTATGTATTTGTCTGTGTGCATACTCTGACTGACGTCATTGAGCTTTTTATTGATTTTCATTTTTCTTTCGCTGCTTCTGCTGCTGCTGCTGCTGCTGTTACTGCTTCTTCTTCATGCTTGTTGTTGGCCATCCTGTTTGTCTGCCCTCTTTTGGCCAACAGATGTCAGCCTCAGTTATATTCAATGACGATGATGATGTTAATAATGATGGTGCTGCGTATTCACACTTACACTTGTGCGGGTTTCTGAGTATGTGTGTGTGTGTGAGTGTGTTAGTGCCATGGGGGATACAACAAACTGCTGCCGCTGCGCCTGGACATTAAATGCTGTCAATGCTGCGCCTCAATGTATGCTACGGTTATGCTTTTGTGCGTAAGGTTAATGGTAATAATGCCGCTCGTCTCAGTCTGTGTGTGTGTGTGTATGTTTGTGCACTGCGGCAATCTGGTCACAGTCGCTCGCTTCAATTCGGCACGGTTCGGCTTTATGGTACGCATTGACAGGCATCGTGCTCGCCTGGCTGCCTGACTGGCTGACTGGATCGTTGGCTCGTGTGAGTCCGTGTGCGTGTGTGTGTGTGTGTTTGTGTGGACAGCACGCATCCGCTGGCAGGAAACTTTATCAACTCATTTGCCTCTTCGTACCGCTGTCGCATTTCTTGTCATCATCGCCACGAATGCTGTTTTGTTGTTGACATATTATTTACTCTTTGTTTTTATACTCTGTAACCAAAAAGGGCATATGCGCATTGTGCGAATGTATGTAACAGTCATGCGTATCACTGTCTCCTATATCGATGAAGATCATGTGTGTAGGGTATTAGATTGTCGTATATATGTGGCTATGCTACTCTTGATTGTTTTTTGTTTTTGTTATTATTTCGGTGCGTTCTGCCAACAACGTAATCAGCTTCAGTTGCGTGCCCGTACTTTACATATACATATGTATACATATATACATATATATGTGTGCGTGTGTGTGTGTGTGTTACGGCTGCCATTCACACATGTTTCACATGTGAGTTTCGACTTTATTTGCTCGCTGGTTTCGCTGCTCTTCTGTTTGGGTTCGTTTTTCTTTTGTTGTTGTTGTTGTTGGTACTTTTATTATGAAGTAAACAAATCATGTTTTCTTTTTTCATATTTTTTATTTGATTTCCCTGGTTTGTTATTGTCACCGTCACTTGTGTCAAACAAAACATACATATATAATTTTTTTTTGTTTGTAGATTTTGTTAATTTTATTTGCACATTTTGAAACGTTTGATTGCGTTTCTATTTAAATTTATTATTTAATAAAATAAACTATGTAACAGAAAAATGTAAATAGGAAAACATTGAAATGTTATTTGGGAACTTGTATTTTTAAAATGAATAAGAATAACAATTTTTTAAATGTTAATTGATTAATAATTAGTTTTGCAATATGCATCTAGGGATCGATTATGAACACACAACTGGCAAAAAAGGTGTGAGCTATGCTGCACAAACGTGTATTCAAATTAATGCTAATCGGAAGTATGACGCCGAAATGGATAATTGCAATTTTTCTTCATAAAAAAATAATATTGAATGTTTTTTTGCTCGTTCGCGCAATAAAAGATAATAAAGAAAAAACAAAAAAAAAAACAGAAATTAATAAATTTTACAAAATTATTATTTAAATGTCATAAGCGCAATTGTCGTTCAGCAATCGATGTTTTTTAAAATTCAACAAGAAAACGTATAGTAGAAACTCGATTATCGGGACCTCAATTATCCATATTTTCGATTATAGGGAATTACCCTGGTTTTAATTAACACGGATAAACTAGTTTCTACAGTAGTTCATTTTATTCACCACGTGGTTGTTGTCCACAATAAATATTAAATTCAACAAGTACCAAACGGTTGTTGTATAGAATAACGTTTGACTAAGGCCGTCGTCAGATGTCACTGATATTAATGCTAAAAGAAAGAGTGGGTTTTTTATTCATAATAGACGCACTAATCTACATTAGTACATCGTATTATAACATAAGTCAAACAAACGGCTAAGTAAAAATAATTTAACTGTGCTTAAAATGTTAAGAATAATACTTTGCAAATTAGTTCATTATTCAGCACCATCTTTTGGTTTACCTGAACTCATGTTGTAAAAGAAATAGATTTGGAACATTCAAAAACACCATCTTTTGGATCAATTATATTAGTTAGACCAAAAAAGAAGAAAATATACCCATTTCGCTTTATCTTCATCACTGAAAAAAAAGGTAACAATCTTCGCTAACTTCCACTCACTACATAAACCAGTTTCAGATTCTCGTGGCTCGAGGTAATTGGACACTGTCCTATAAGTTTTAAACGGCTTTCAAAAAATACAACAAAAAAAAGCGAAAATATGAGGAAAGCATGAAAAATCCAAATTTATTTAGACATAAAATTAACTATACAATTAATCGGCCATTTGAAAACGTACACAATTTTCGCAGACTGCCCAATAGTTCTGTTCTTATGAACAGACCGTAACTTGTAGTAGATTATTTCATTTGAAACGCATGCGCCACAAATGCACACAAACAAACACCAAACACACGCATATGAAATGTCAAAGTGACAGCATAGAAAAGAGCGTAAAGTAAACAACAATAGCAAAGCGCACACACAAACCACCACCACCATCACCACCCCCATCGAGTGCAGCAGCAGTGGGGGGACGAACAAGGAGAGCAACAACCCCCAAATCTAAGTAATTAAATTGAAATAAATTTCAATGTGTATATAGAAAATTTTGATGAATGTCAAGAACTCACAACAGTTGTAATTCAAAGGAAAAATAAATAGACATTCTTTCTTTACGATTGCCAATATTCGCAAAGTCATAAACGAACTACCATCAGCGCCCAACCATACTCATTTACGCTCTTTTTATGTGTGTACGCAGCTCAGCGCAGCGCATCTGAATAAGAGCAGCCTCATCAGCAGTAGCAAATTCCTAATGAAACACTCATGAAAAATTCATGCAGCATCCACGAGTAGAAGCAAAACCACTTTGCTGACGCCGCTGTCACTGCCACTGCCGCATTCACATTTACGACTTTCGACTGTGAGCGACTGCGAGCGAAGACGACTTACACAGTGACTTCGATATCAACGACAACTTCGAGCGATATTTTTGTAGTGGCATTTCAAATCGTGTTGAAAAAAAATTCAAATTATACAGCATAATTTTAAGCGGTTTGCTGAATTTATTGGAAAATAATACCAATCAAATGCGTGTTAAATAAATTGCGCAGTTCGTGAGCAAACAAATAAACATTAATACAAAAACAAGCAGAAGTTTTCGTTTGCCTAATTTTAGGCGTGTGTGCGCTGAGACGCGAACGGCAATGATTGTATAATTTTTTGTGCGGCGAAGAAGTGAGAAAACAAGCAAAAAAGAAAATCGGTGAAACGCGAAGCAAAAAGCGAATCAAAAGCAATATTAATATAAAATAGTCCGGCGTTTTCAAAACGAAGATTTCAATGCTTATCAATTTCGTTTGAGTTCGAAGACGCCTTTGTGTATGCCGCGATTTTTGTAATATTTCATTAAATAATAAAAAATAAAAAAAAATTCATACAAGCATAAAAAACATTTTACAACGCATATTTGTGTTCGCGTTTCGTCTTCCTATTGCCTATGTGACAGCAAAGACAGCAGCACAGCCTAAAAGTATACATCATAAATAATTGTTATTATTGAGTCGTTTTTTTTAACCAAACGAAATTTACGATACGAAAGCAAGAAGATACATAGAAAGCAAAAAATAAAGCACAAAATTGAGTAAAGAAGGAACGAAAAAGCGCCGACGACGACGACGACAACGACAACGACGCGGGGAAAGGGAAGGCGGCGTTGCAGAGGGCGGTCATAAGGACGAAGGCAGAGTGACGAAGGGAAGAGTTGGTGAAGAGCTGCAAAGCAAAACTTTTAAAAGCGGTCGCAAGAGAGCAATTGAAGAGCGCCTGAAAGGAAAGACAAAACCAAAGCGAATTGACAAATTGAGAGAGCGCAAAAGAGATAAAGAGCAGAAAGAAAAGAGAGCATTATTTGAACGAAAGAAATGCAAAACATTATTGGTGCATTTACCGCTGTTTGTGTGTGCGTGTATGTGTTAAGAATAATGCAGTGCAAGTGAGAAACAGTGAGGACAAACAAGTTTAATTAAATGGAAATAAATAAACAAATATCATGCAAATAAAAAACAAATAAACGAAGCAATTTTCTTACAATTGAAAATAATATAAATAATAATGCAATGTCAAATTAATAAACAATAAGTAATAATAAGAAAAACAAACAAACTTAAATAAACAGAAATGTTTTAACAATTGAAAATATCAAATCGACACAACAACACATATCCTGCAAACGCCTCAAATTATATTAAAATTAGTCTAGAATAAATAAAAAAAAAAAAAAAAACAAAACAAAAAATATAGTTTAATGAGTTAGTAATAGTTTAGACTTCAAGTATCGTATACATATCACTCTTTCAAAGAGAACGTATCACTAAAGTCATTTGAAGTAAGAAGTAAGAAATGTTTTTATTCAATTATTAGATATTTTATAGAAAATATTCAAAAGTAAATTTACACTTTTAAAATAAAGTCACAGAACATATCAATTCTGCTTTATACGCTTGAGAAACACTTAATTAAATAAGCAAAGGAGTTGCCATAACGCCTCAAATCGAAATACATATCAGTAAACTTACAAAAGACAGTCGTCAGTAACAAAGAAAGTGATAAAACGTCTATATTTATATGCGAAGAAAGTAAAATTTCTTTGCTTTCTTTACACGCTACGCTCTTTTAAAACTCTCTAACAATTTGTCAACTCAAAACTAAACAACTTTCAACATTGTCTCTTGTTCTGATGCATCTTAGTAAAAAATAAGGTAAGTTTTAAAATATAATACTTTTTTTGATTTGATTCTATGTTATGCAAATCTAGAGAAATTTGATAATATACAGATTTCCCAAGATTCTGGATAGCTTCTGTAGGCGAAAATATTTCCCGATGGAAAGAATTTCATATCTCTCCTAATCTAGTTACGCCAATTCATCCTTTGATCACTTAATAAAATTGGTCGCTCATACTAACAGTCAAGTCATACGACAACCAACTTTAGTCAAATGTGTCTTATAATCGAGTAAACCGAATTTTTGTTACTTGTTTAAACGTACGTAATTTTGTGATTCATACTCATACAGCATACTTCAAGGCTTGCTGCTTAATTCAAATTGAGTTAAGCAGCTTGAAAAAATTTGCCAATTTACAAATTAACACTATAACTATAATTCTATAACTAATCAGCAACGCACATAAGCTCAAACATCTGCTGTAATTCGCAGAAAAGGAATTATTAAAATGGAAGCCCATGAGTTTCAAAGACAAAGAAGAGAACGCACATTAATAATTTTGAAATTAGAAGCCGTGTGAATGAATGGAAACTTCGATGCGTGTCGCGTCGTGCCAAGGCTGGCGGGCTGGTCGGGCCAATTACTGAATTAAGTGTGAGTGCGAGTGCAAAGTAAAATTAGCCAACGAAAGCGATGACATCATAAACGAACGAACGAGCAAAATTTCTGCGTTGAAACAAGCAAAATAAACGTTAAAAGCGTAAAAGTAACCCAAGGCATGCAAAAACATAAACAAAGTAAAAAAGAAGCATAAGAATAAACAGAAAAAAAAGAAAACAAAATATGTATGTTGAACAAATCCGCAGAAAAAAACACGCAGCGTTAAAAAATATTGTGATGGCAAAGTGCCTTCACCCACTTGTGTAAAATATTTGCCATTTTTAGCGTTTTTGTTGTTTGGTTTTTTTCTCTTCTTTTTTTTATGCGTTACCAGTTTACGTTGCTTCGTGTGCCACCGCACACCAACAAACCAACACATCAGCTTAAATATTTGCTACAGTTAGCTAACTGCCCGAAAGTATGCAATGGCGTAGACTCAACTAAACGCAACTTTACTCGATGCGAAGCAACTTGACTGAACTCGACTTCACTGCTTTGCGGTGGCGAAGTCAAGTTGCTTAAGCCAAGTGCTTGTGTGTGTATCTGTGTGTGTGTGTGTTTGTGTTAGTTGACAAGACTCCACAAACTTTTTTTAGTATTTTAATTTTTATTATTATATAAAATTTTTAGTGCAAATTTTATGCATAAAGCGTTTAAGCTAACGTTTGAGCCAGCAGCATATTTATAGCGCCGCAATTACCTCTATAATTTTTATACCCTATACTTTTTTTTGTATAAAATTCATCTTTATTTTTTCCATATTTATACCTCAGTCAATTTGAAATGGCGACGGCTTTAAACGAAACAATTTGAAGTACTAAGATTTTGATATCGCGCCTAAAAATAGGCTTCAAAATAATATAATATATTGCTTACATGAAATCTATGCGTTTGCTGAACGCAAAGTTCACATCACTCCGCTTTGCTCTACACATGTTGTCGACTTTCCTTTATCAACTTCGCGGTTGGTCGCGTCTCGAATTGCTTTGAATATGCTCAAGCGCTTAAGGGTTGAGGGTCTAATCGTGGGGTGGTGTGTACAAACAACAAACATTATAGAAAATTAGGTCGTCAGCTTTGCTGCCATCGTCGTTGTCGTAGTCGCCGTCGTCATCGTCGTCGTTATTGTTGTCGTCAAATGCCAACCGCAGTAATTGAAAATTAAATTTAATTTTATCGCCAAAGTTAAACATTGCCAAACAACACAGTTGCACACGAACACCAACATACAAACACACACACACACGCACACTCAGAGACATACCATATATACAGCAGCGCCTAAAGTTATGCTATGCCACAAAGTCGCACTTGGAAAGTTCGAACGAATGAAACTGTGCGAATTTTCGCAATTGTTTTGCATTTTTGTTGCCCATAATCATTAAACTGAATATTTCATAGACATGAAATGTATGAGTGAGAGTGTGAATGGTAGTGTGTGTTCTTTGGCGCACTTGTTTGTTGCATACTTTGAGGCATTGCGACAAATTGCCTTAACCGAATATTTCTACTTATTTTTCTTTCTTCAACTCTTTGCGTATGCGTGTGTGTGTATGCGTGTTTGTGTGTGGCTTAGTTGCTGCTAGTTTATATTTGATTTTGACTTTGATTTTAATTATGTTTCTAAAGTATTTGTTTTTGCAATATGACCGCCACAACGCCGCAAAGTATGCGTTGTGCTATACTATTGTGCACGTAATAAACATATTGCGGTTTATTTCAAGTTGTTGCCACGCTTTTGATCTTGCCATGAAATATGCGCAAAAGAGTTTTCATTTATTAATGTGATGAATTTTTTAAACAAAGTCAAGAAAAATGTTTCTTTTTTGAACAAGAGAAATTTTTGTCTACTTACAATTACTTTTATCGAAGACAAAAATCACTTACCAAATCACCAAAATCATTCGATTAATGCTCATTAAAATTAACTGCAAAACAACACAAAAGCTACAAAAGCAAAGTCACAAAAAAGCAAGAGAGAAGAGGCATATCCTTCGTGCCTCAATTGAAATGCCAGAGGACATGTTACGATTGTAACCTCTGACATACTGCGATGTGTACTTGTGTGTGTGTCATGCTTTTATTTTTGATTTTTTGTATGCGACATGTACGAGGCATTAGCATGTGAAATATTGTATTGAAAAATAAGAAAACAAAAAAAACATTTTTTAACAAAAATAACAAAAAAGAAAACCAAAAACACAACAAATTTAAGCCGAACTGAATGGCACATGCATACGTGTCTGAACTTTGTGACAAGCTGCGGTGCTGCCTAAGGCACTCACTGCGCTACACTTTGTCTGTCTGTCCGACTGAATGACTGACTGAATGACTGAATGCCCCACACCACTCACCACGCACTTTTATATGCTTCATTACATTAGATGACACAAGTAACCGCAACAAACCCTCGCGCTGCACAAACAACAACAACAATTAGGTAATGCGGAAGCAAAGCGAACACATATATACATATATATATTTATATATATGCCATGTCATTGTGACACTGACTGAAGTCTTTCTCTTTTTTCATTCTTTTCGGCATATTTTTGTTTAGACAGATGACTGAGTGTCAGTCTTTCAGTCAGTTTGTCGTTGAGAGACATAACCTTTAACCACCACCAATACCACTGTGCACACACACATATTTACAGTTACTTACGATCACACGCCTACACAACGTTACTGTCTTCTTTCATTCAACCTTCATTTTTAATTCATGAAAAAAGTGCCACACTAACAAAGAATTACACTTAATGGTAACTCAAGGTAAAAGGACGGACGTAATGCATACACTCAAGCACACACACACTCACACATAAACATGCGACACTAAGCAAATGGCGCACGCCTGTCACTTTCCAGCACTCTCAAACCACAGAAAGCCAACCATTTTGGCAAAGTATGAGGTTCGTTTTCGTTTCGTATTTGTTAGCATTCGTAGCCGTACCGCGACACACCTCCGCCCATGCCTTTGGGCTATAATAATTGTCACTTACTGTTATGCATATCGACTGTGTGTGTGTGTGTGTGGCACGTGGAATGAGTAAGTTTTGCAGGAAAAAGCACAATGACAAATATCAAATGTGTGTGTGAGTGATTGGGCTGAAGAGAGACCGAAAAAGAGAAGGAGAGATGTAGGAACTGATACGTCCGAACACGAACACTATTGAATATTTATAAATATTTCGATAACTCACATTCAAATATATTTGACTGATTGAACAATTGATTGACGTATTAACATCTCTTGTTTGATTTTTCACGTGCCGATAATAAAACAAGAAAAGCAAATAAAAATTAATAATAAATATGTTCGTTGCTCGGTATCGTGCACAAACATTTGCTTTTGTTGCATGTGTTGAAGTCGCATGATTTGAAATTTGTATTTTTAAGTTTTCAATAAGATTTCAACACGATTCGAAAATGTTCGTGTTCGTCTGTTGATGGAAATATGGGTGTGCAGTAATCGCATTAAATTGGCATGAAAATAGATTTCTGCAAGTAATCCTAAACAGGAAAATACGTAAAATATATGAATCGAAGTTCTTTCATCTATAAAGTATCTCAATTGGCATTGAAATTTCGTCAAATCAGCTGACCAAAGTAAGCGTTTTCAAGAAGTTTGTTCAATTTGTTGCCGCACCGATTACAAATTAGTTAAGATACCAAATAATACATGACAAAACAGTGCCTTGAGGCTTTATTCAACATGTCTAAGCAATGATTGTATCAATAAATGACCTTACAGAGGAAACACATAAAAATATTTTATCGCAAAGTTATCGAATAGCAAAACGGGATTTATAGCAAGACTCGTTTTTCGATGCCAACTCTTTTCCAACCAACCCAAACAGCCATCACTCACTCACTCACTCACTCAGACCTTCGGGCCTTTACTCCCTCACGATAAACTCATAAAACGTGAGACATTAAAACTCGTACGCAATCAATAAAGCACATAAACCAACAACAACAATAACAAACAATATAAACAAGAGCAAGAAACGCTAAAAAGCACAACTGGACTTGGACGCATGTCCTTTTTACAACGTCTTCCGGTTTTATTGCTTGCGCTATGCAAAGCGACTGAAATTATACACCAACATTAAAAGGACACAAAGAACCTTATAGAGCATTGCACGTCGCCATTAAAAGGTAGTATCGATTTTCTTACAAAAGCAAGCAGGAAGACAAACAACGCTGGACAATAACGTACAGACGACAGTGGGACAGGAGATATGAGACATGAGACAACATGGCTGGGCATGGCATGGTCTGAGTGAATGAACACGTCTGCATTGTCTCGTTGATTTGCTGTCTGTTATAGCAAAGACATTAAAGTGGGTTAAGAGTCATCTCATTGACTTCAAGTCATATTCCATATAAAAACAACTATCAAAATCAAATAGACAAAGACACCCTATACACACACACACACACACACACACATGCATATCGTTTGTACATTAACATTTTGCTTTCAATTTGATATTGACTGATTTGTAATTTAAGATAAGCAACTGCAAGGGAAATAAAATTGTACCAGGAAATAAGTAAAACACGCTCACTCCGCTCCCCCACATGCAACTCTCCTCACCTCATGTCGCATGCCACATGCCTCAAGCCACGCGCTTTACCGACAACGCTCGCTTAGTTGCTCATTGGGGAACTGCTCGCGTCTGAGCAAATGTTTTGTCAATATTTGCATTTGCTGCGCGTAGCAGAAGAAGAAGAAGAACGATGGAAGAAGTAGGTGGCGAAGAAAGCGCAGGTGAGGCGGTGTGGCTCCGTTGTTTTTTTTTTTTTTTTTTTTATTGATGATGTGTCACGAATTGATTCGTAAAAGAAAAAAGAGCTTTTTTTTTTTTTGTTATCAGATTTTATTTTTCAGCTTTTGGCATGATTTGAGTAGTTTGAGTTCGTATTGATAGAGTTAAGTTTATTGAAGAAAATATAAAACAAAATAAAAATGTTCGCTTTGTAAAAGCGACAAAGTGAATCACTTGAATTGAGTGCTTTACATCTAACATTTGATATATGAGTTAAAAAAAAAGCGAAGCTTTGCTTTGTAAGCTTTCTTCATGTGTCGCACAAAACGTGCGAAAAGTCATAAAAACAAACCAAATCGATCGATTTCTATAAGCCTCTTCTGACTTGATGTATGTAAGTTTCGCCCCAACCGCCATTGTCTTAAGCCAGAAAACTTATAACAAATCGTACGACTCGTGCTGCGTGTCGGAAAAGTTGGTAATTATAATGCACTTACATAACGATTCATTAACTTAATGATAATGTATGTGACGAGAACGACGACGTCGACGATGATGACGACGAGTGCGCGTGTGTATATAAGTATGTGTGTTGTAGCCAATAATGATACGCATGAGAATTGAACAACCGTAAGGACATGTCGGTCAGACATTGGCCAACGTACAATTCTTGTTATAATCTTGGTCAACAACGATCGATAATTTATACAAAAATGACAAGGCACAGTTAAGTCACACACTCACACACACACACACACACGGGAAGAGAAAACAAACAGAAGCGGATACGAAAATGCCATAAATACTGTAATTACATAAAGCAAATGATTGGAAGCGAGTTTTGTATTTGCTTCAAGCAAATACTTATTATACGTTTAAGTCAATGAACTTATGCGAAGTCGAATAATATGAACGGTCAGTTAAATCTTTAATGAATTGGCTTAGCGTTCACTAATTACAATTAAGGCAATTTAAATGGTATTATTTATGACTTGCACAATGTCTCATGTGTTTTATTTACAGAAGGCATATTTTTATTTTTGCTGAAAGTGTCATTTGAGTAACTTTTCTTGTCAAGTAACAAAAAAAAAAGATGTCTAAAGAAAAATGTATAAAAAGCTATAAAAAACGGCAATAAAAAAGAATAATATTAATACAATCGCACCTGCAAACACACACACATACACAGGCAATTTTAGTTGTAGCCCATTTGTAGACATTTACATTTATGAACGCCACAAAGTAGGCTACATAAATGTAAATTCGCATAAAAAGATTGTTTGACAAAGGCTTGTTGTGTGGCGACAAACGCCATTTTCTTTTTTGGCCATTATCGTTGTTGTTATGGTTGTTGTTGTTGTTGTTGCTATTGTGTTATTTGTGCTGTTGCTTCTTAGAACTTATGTCCTTTCTTTTTAATACTTTTTGTACGCTTTTTGCCATCGGTTTCTTTTGTTGTTTCCCTTTTACTGTTTTAATGTTTAAATTAGTGCAAATGTCAACTTGACATACATTTAGTAATACAGACTATATATATGTGTGTGTGTGTGTGTGTTTGTGCGGGACAAGTGGGCGTATAAAATATTTCACTTTGTGCTTATTATATGAAACGGCAGTCAAGAGGAAAAGGACATGCGTCGAAATTGTGTTTTTTGTTTGTTTTGCTTGGCAACTTATGTTGTTTAAAGTAGTTATAAAAAAAAGGTTAAAAAGCAAATTTGCCCAAGCTTGAGTTGATCAACAGCCTTGAAAACAAGTGCCTATTAATGTCACTTAACTGAAGATATGAAATAACACATGCCTGGGCATTCACATCCTCTACCAAACTTCAACTACACTCGAGAGTTAAAATCATTTTCAGACCTTAAATACAAAATTGATTGCATTAAACAGCATTGGTGAAAAATTCCACACACACATACACAAACAATACACAATACGTGTGTGTGTGTGCACGCGCTCATTCTGCGTTTACATGCTGCGTGCGGTCGCTTCACGCTCATTCTGTCTGCCGTTTAATGCCGATAATCTCATTTAATGAAAAACGTTTATTTTCGAGTGGCAAGTCTACGCAACTCGTTGCATTCAACTCAACTTTATTTGGTTGCCGTTACGCTTGTTTGCTGTGTGCATATCTTATCTCTGCACTGGCTCGTTCAACACGTCGTATGTGGAATATTTAATTTTTTTTCTTTTTTTCTTTTTGTATTGCAGCACTTAATCAATGCATACAGCATCAATAATATGAATATATCCTTGCAGTGGTTATGATAAAGCGATGTGTAACAGTTTACGCAATCGACTCAATTTGATTATAGTTGCAGCATTCTGATTTCATGCGCTTTCATCCGCCAAGCGCGTGTTTGGTCGATGTTGAGTACTTTAAAAACAATTCAACTCAAAATTTATACAATTCTACAAACGATTACAAAAGCTAACTAACATTTCAAACTCGTCAACTCCTTTGACATTTTTCAGAGACTATGATACTATCGATCTATTTTCATAACAATCGCAGCGAGTCACAAACAGTCACAACAGAGTCTTACAAGGTCCCAGGGAATCATAAATGTAATTTTGTAAAGCTTGTGACTATCTTGTGACTGATTTGAGAATAGGTCGGTAAGAACATTTCTTATCAATTAATACAAAAT
This sequence comes from Phortica okadai, assembly GCA_034638295.1. Lineage (NCBI taxonomy): Eukaryota > Metazoa > Arthropoda > Insecta > Diptera > Drosophilidae > Phortica > Phortica okadai. Next base: position 45,016,908 of record CM067849.1, on the reverse strand, counting down.
TTACATCTTTCAAGAACTTTGATTTTGCTTTTCCACACTACCAAACCAGTCTTAAATGTTGCAATAGAGAAGCTCGGGTTCTATAAAACTATATCAAAAAACTTTTTAGTCTTAACTCATAATAAAAACAAGTTAGGATAAAATTTTCTTTTCTTTCTTTGTTTTGTTTGTGTGTACTTCAAAGAACTTTACCTCTTATTGATTTTGCTTGAATATATAATAACTTCACATTGCTTACGACAAACAAAGCCATTATGGTTGCAAAGAAATGCCGCTTCAAAATAAAAATTAAATATAAAAAAAAAAGAAAAGAAGAAAGAAACAAAACAAAATTTTAAATCATCATGGGAAACTCACAAAATGTTAGCATCAAATTTGTATGGCATGCTTAGAGGCGTGTCGATTGTGGGCTCTTCATTGGCCCTATTAAAATGTCAGAAAAATTGACAGTTTCTGATACACCAATAACAAGCAATTGTGTATTTTTTTAATGCCACAACCATATATCATACACACAGACACACACAAACAAATATATACACATGCATAAACACATACACGCACATAAATAAACACATTTGTGAACAATTAAAATTAAAAATTCATATGGCTTGGCAACAAGAACGTTGGGAAAATGTTTGACAAGCACGACACAAATAATGACAAGGATATAAAGGATATGCTATAATACGGTTTGTGTGCGTGTGCATGTGCGTATTTGTGTATGGTTTATTGTTGTTTAAATCATTTTGTATGCAATTTAAATTTTTAATCATTTCAAAATTGTTGAGTGCCAAAATTGAATACAAAATGTGAAGCGAAAGCAATACGGACAGGTCCGGACAGGCAACCATTTGATTTATTATGATAACTGAATGGGAATACCTTGAAAACTCTTAACGAAAATGAAAATGTATTTTGATTTTGATTTCAATGGCGCATGAGTGGCTCAAGTAGTTTGGTCAGTCGTAAAGGACATAACGCGCCTCCGCAATGATGAGAGGCTGGCGCAATGGAAGAGGCAATGAGGCCTACACGGTTGCCTGTCAGCCTGCCATTGAGATTTGAAGTAGTTGCCTTTGATGCACTCAACAATAAATAATATTTACCAATGCACAGTGGTCCGGCTTGTATGGGGAGAGCGGCCAAAAATACTTCTAGTTGAGGTAGGGACTTGAAACTTGGCACAAAATTTTTTTATATTTATCCTAAGATAATATGTAAAAATCAGCCAGATCGGACAACTATATCATATAGCTGCCATACAAACAATCGGTCTGATATTCAGTTTTTATATGAAAAACTTTTGTTTTTCATTTTATCTGGATACTATAGGTTATAGCTGCGAGTTATTACCGGAAAACCCCTAGAAATTTTCCGCGTTTGGTTTAGCATAAATAATTTGATGTCTATATTTTTTGCCTCTGTAACTTCCTCAGAAAGCTCTCCAATTGAGACTAAACAATTTTTTATAATGGCAGGACCATGCAATAACACTTTATGGACCGATGCAGGAAGGTAGTACCACGGATATTTAATGATAAGAAGTTTTGCACGTGTTTTTTTTTAAATTGAGGTTAGTTTACCTTTTCTTATATTGCAAGCCGCACGGCACCTTACGGCACTTGAATTAAACTTTCTTATATTCTTAAAATGCTTAAGAATATTATACAAAAAGATTTGTTCAACCCCAAGAACCCCTTCACAACTAAAACTCTAACCAAACACAGAAATGACAAACTAAGAACGTTCACAATTATGTACTATACACTATAATGATTTAAACAAAACACAACACATATAACATACACTTTTTGTTGTAAAAAGAAAGTTAATACCTTTTTTGAAAATATTAATCACTTACATTGCACAAAAACTTGTTTTAAATAAGTTTAAAAAATTTTTGAATGAATATCATGCTCTCTCTTTCGATGCTATTCTTGAAGAGGACAGATAGAGTAAAACAAAAAGATGAATAAATTCAAATAGCTAGACCAATTATAAATAAGAATTGGTACATTTAAAGTCAAAATTTTGACTTTGGTTTTTTTATTTTTGGCCTACGGGCGGGACCACTGTGCAATGCAGTAAATTGTTGAGTTTTTCAAATATTCAAGCAATTGACAAGTCAAATCAACATGGCATACTTTCAGGCACAACGGTTGAAATAAAATCAAAACTAATTTCCGTTTCGGCATGAAAAATTCAACTTCAAATGCATTGCACAAACATTTCAATTTGATTTATTTATTTAAATTGTTAACTTACCAAAAATCTCTGGAATAAAATCTTCGAACAAAAAGGCTTGTATCTGTCTGCGAGATAACAAAGAGCAGGGGTCGTTTGAGACAAAGGTTAAATGGGGCAACAACTGTTGCCGAAGACTGTCAGTAACAGAGTATTTCATGCATATAATTTCAGCTGTCAATCAAAGTATGTACATGACGGTAGGGGACGATGAGAGAAAAAAAAAATGAAAAGCTCAAAAATAAAGTAAACGAAATGGAAATTCTCATGGCTTTATTAGCTATGCGTACCCCAAAGAAGTACCAAAAATAGCAGAGCATGGGTAAGATTGGTGAGGCAAACAGACGCAATTGTAAGTAATGTAAATCAATTTTTGTGCGTTTGAAAGCTTTTTTATTGTTGCTTGCGCAACCACAAACCGCAAAATTGACTCAAAGTATGCGAGAACAACTTGGCAGGAGTTGCAAATTGTAGGTGTTGGTGTGGATGAAGTGGGGGAGCGTAAGCAATGTACATAAAAGGGTAATGCGACAGACAAAACGTTTACTTCATGGAAATCACTTTCCTTCAACAACAGCGACAACATTGCAAATTGTTTGGCGGAACGAGACGGCACAGCAGGAAAAGAGGCGCATAAAGAAAATTAAGAACGTTTAATGAAAATGCAATTGAAATTCAAATTGCTTTAAGTGAAATTGATTTTCTTTTGAAGTAATCGCCGTAGTGGCATGTGGCACGTCTCACCTTTGCCCGTGCTGTGTCTTTGCATTCGACAATCATTTCACTCAGACAACTCAGACGACGCACGACATCGCTTTCTCTCCTTACCTTGGCTAACTGTTTCCGACAGTGTCTTTTCTTAACGCTATTTGCCTTGGCATATACCTTCAATCGGTCTCATTGTTCGGTTTTGTGGCACATTTTTTCTTTGGCCATTAAGCAATATAATTTATGCAATAAGCTCGATTAACCGGTTTCAGTTGTTATTTATGCTTATCTACTACACGACCAACTGCCACAAATGATCGCATTTATAAAAGGTTATTACTCAGCCAACAATAGACACGCGTAAGTGCAGGCTCAGTGTGGTTTCATCTACTCAATGCCATTCGATTTTCATGCTCCAAGCGCTCTTCATATACATTGACTCGACTCGACACGACTCGATTCGGCTTAAATTTGTTCGTGGCTTTTGTGGCTTGTTGTCCTTATTGAATAGTCCTTTTAGCGTACATTATATTTTGCTTCTCCGCCCATTTTGTTTTTCTTCTCTAATTGATTCAATTTTATCATTAAATTTAATTGAATTTTCTCATGAAATGTCGCATACATTTGCATAATATTCAATCTTATTGTGCGACAATTTGACAACTTGAATTGGACAATATTAGCTGACTGTCTAACAAAGAAATAATATCATTAAAGTGGACATACAATTTTTTGATACTGTAGCTCATTGAGCTCTGGAGATATGGAAATTTTTGATTTTGATTTTTTGTTCAAAACGGTTCTCACACTCCGCTGACAAGACAAATATAAAGTTTCTGATCAATAAGGAGCGGAAAACTTTTTATTGACTTAACATTTTTCAAGATTTTCAAAAATGGGGCTGTTGTATGAAGAAGAGAGAGAAATAACAATAGTCTATTTATGACAGTTGCGGCAAACCCGTTGATCGCACAAAAAAGGATATCGGTAGCTTTATAGATGTTGGAAGAGATTGCTTATATATAGATAGATGAACGTATATGTCTCCTTGGTACTTTATATGGTTGAAAATGTCGCCTTTTGTGCGTTACATACTTCATGATAAAGTCATAATAAAATCACTGCGTGATGAGTATAAAAAGTGAAGAATTTGATGTTCATCTATCAGTCATAAAAACTTCACAAAGTCACAGTTTTACAACTAACTTTCAAACAAATATCAGACATTGTTTTTGTTTCTTTTTTTTACCAACAAAGACATCTTTTACACATTTTCACATCATTTTTCAGTACATTCGGAAAGAGCATATGGGGACTTACAAAAGATATAAAAGTCCCAAAATGTCGTTTCAGACAAGAACAACCGAAAGTCATGCCAAAACAATGAAGAAGACAACACTCAATTTACAAATATTTGTTCGTTTAAACGAATATTACCAACCAAGAAAAAAAAAACAAACAAGACCATTAACAATAACCACAAAAACAAAGTACCAATGAGGGCGAAACACACGAAAAGAAGCAAATAATTTCACAAGTATGGAATCGAATATGAACGAATATGCGACATGGCTAACCTGTGTATGGAGGCGGTATAGGGTGTGACTGCAAAGCAGTAAGGGTGGGGAGGGCAGAAGCAGAAGGCGGTCGGCAATATTTCCCACGTTTGCTGTTACCAAAGTGGCAGTCATGGCAACACAAAAATCGAAACGAATATTTTTTTGGTAAGAGCACACGAAATAACAATGGTAAGAACACGAACGCTAAGCCAGGCGCTTTTCAAAGGACGGGGCGAGCCAAAGGCGGCTGACTGGGCGGAAAGGAGCTGACATGCTAGAACGAAGGACACGACAACTCAGACCGACTGTTGATGACTACTAGCATTAGGCACGCAAATGCCGTTAGACCTGCGTAGGGCAGGCAGACCATGAGGGCAGAAACGACCGACCGACCGAACGAAAGGACAGACCATCGACCAGAAATTGCTAGGATACGCTTTGCCAACACCCAAAACATTAACAGTCGCCGAGCGAACGCAAAGCTAACAGGACTCAAAAACTGTCCGAACTGTCTGACTTACTCTGACTGGCTTCGTTCGTTCATGGTGTGTGTGTGTGTACTTGTGTCTATTAAGACAGAAAAAGGAATTTCAATTTCGCTGGCAAAGACAAGAAAATTTCATCAAACCAATATTGGCAAATTTTCGGCACAAAATGTTGCCATAAACTTGGAAAATTGTTAAACATTAAAAAAAACACAAACAAGAACAATAAAGTCACTACCCAATGACGCTTCACTATGTCCCTGACTCAGAAAATCTTTAAAATCAAGAATTATACGCGAAAAATGTGCAAAAAATTGTCAGTGAAAATGCGCAAGGATAATCACAATCAGCAAAAGAGCAATTCTCTCAAGTGAAAATGTGTGCGCGCTTATAAAAAATTTAATAATTTCTTTGTCGGAACATTGAATTTTTACGCTAAATAAATAAGAAGGCGAAATAAAAAACAAAACCAAAAAAAAAAATAAAAACGATAACGAAAAGAAACAAAAAATTAAATTACACGCATTGCGTCGCATTTTTAATATTACTGAGTGTGCGTGTGTATATGTGTGAGACAACTGTGCGTATGCGCGTTGCCTTTGTTTCGACATTTTGTAACCTGGCAACGTCATCGACATGTATATGAAAAATCCATATTAGGACTACAAATAAAAAAAATATTAAAAAAACCCACACTATAATATGTAAGTACATTTTTCGGTCTATAGCGTATAGCACGGCATGGCGAGGGTTGAAGTGTGAGTGGGGGTCAGTCGGTCTACAGTTTGTTTAATCGATTTTTTTCTCTGTATGCCGTGTTAGTAATAAATACCATTTTGGTTGCCAGGTGAGCAAGTGGTAAAATATCATAAAATACTTTATATTTTCTAGAAAGAAGTTGTGATTAGATCAGACAAAAAGTACTAAAGCAGTTATGAGTGTTATTGTCTTTTTTTGGATTAAGACTATTTGGGCATATTTTCCGTCAATCACTTGTTCCGTTGCGACTAATGTGATTAAGCCTTATAAAGTACTTGATTTCGTTTTAAACCAAAAATAATAAATCCGTAAGTTGCCTTGAAGGTTTTAAACATTTCCCTTCGTATATATATTGGTTAAGACTTGTCAATGGAAAAAAAGTTAGCATGAGTGATAAAAGTTCTCCGTTTTAGAAAATAACTTAGACACAAAATCATTTTCTCATATATAACACTTGACTACATGTTAATGTAAGTTCGTCTAACACTAAACTGGCAGTTGAAGTTCAAGTGTTAGAATTCTTTTCGCACACTTTGTCGACAAATTGCAAATAAAATTGATTCTGTGCGCCATACAACACACACAAATCATTTGCAACAAATTTTGGTCACTTAACAATGCCAAAGTTCTTTTGAGCCATCATAAATTTGCTGCCGAGTAAGCATAAATTTTATACTTCATAAAAACGAATTATTCGCGTATTTCTTTGCCTGCAAAACAAAGAATTATTTAAGCATTTTTTTTTATTTGCACGAAAACAAGCTGTGCAAAAATGTAAAAAAAAAAAAAAATTAATTTTACATAATTGCGGTTTAAAACAAAAAGAACTGCAAAGGCCCGCAGTGCTTTGCGGTAACTTCGCCAACTAAGTTCTGAGCACATGCAGAGCAGAAAATAATTCCAGCAGCGCATTATTAACTGTTTTTCGCCACAGCAGCACCGATAGTAATAATAATAATAAGAACAACAAAAACAACTACCATTACAATAACAATAAAGCCAAGTAAGAAGTTTAAAAAATTCAGAAACATATTCGACTCGAGTCCAAGCGATACAAGCCAACAACAAGTTAAGGCGAATAGAGTTGAGTTGAGTCGAGCCGAGTTGAATTGCCTTGCATTGAGTCGCGTTGAGTGCGAAAATATTTTTCTTCATGGTCTGTCAATTAACACGCTTCTTGAATTTATTGAATAAATTGTGGGGTAAAATGAAAAAAAAAATGGCAAAATGAACTGTACCAAAATGCAGTTGAACGAATACACGAATGACTTGCGAGTGCGCTCAACGCAATCAAATATTTTAATGTGCTTATTATTTTTTTTTTTTTAACAGAAGTTTTCGATTGTTTATTGATTTGGTACGCCATTTTATGTTAATCACTTAATTGCAAGTCTTATGCAGTCAAATCACTTAAATATACTGTAGGAATTTAAGCCAAAAATTGCTTTCCAAGTTATTTCATCTCACATAAATTCACACATTTTGTACTTAAACTTGCTGAAGTATTATGAGCTAATAATTCATTCGGGGCTCTTACCTTCGCTTCTTACAAAAGTTGCTTAGGCATTTTTTCTCACCCTCGCACCCGCTTGCCTTCTTGTTACAATGACTGCACTTCGTACCATGATTATATAACAAAAATAAAGAAAACAAAAATTCCGAAAAATCCTATTGTGTACTTCGTGCAAAAAAATTTTAACTCATCTTAAGTTCTTAACACACACACACACACACATACATACACATATGCTTTGAAAAATATAAACATACATAGATACTTATACAGTTGCACATAAAAATGAACTTAAAAATGCCTACAAGCCATCTTTCCTTTATTTTTTTTTATTTTTTTTAACCAACTAGACATGTTCATGCTCAGTGCTAGACCTGCCAACTCGGTCCATTCTCTATGAGCTTAGCTGAGTTGAGCTGAGCTAAGAGCTTTCACTGAACTGCAGTTTCGTTTATTTAGTTTGCCTTAAAATTTTGCATGTTGTATACTAACAACAACAACTAAAATGAAGAATTTTGAGTGCACAAGTAAGACATGCAACTCACACACGCACGCATATGTATTGTATGTAATTTTCAGGACAAAAAAGGCACGTACAAATCTTTAGTTAAAAAAATATTTCAAAGCGTAGAAAAATCCAAAAAAAAAAATAATCAAAAAAAAACTTTAAAAAATATTGCACTGCAAAGACATGCATAAACGTGCATGCTTCACTTTGATTCTATCTCTAGGTATCTAAGCCTTCATGTGACCAAAGTTGCGTGTTTGTGTGTGCATTTGTGCATGTGTGAGTGTATGACTATCAGTATATTTGAATGTTTAGTTGACTGTTGTGCTATTTTTGTGTGTTCTGTATGAACATGTGTATGAAAAGACATTCGAAATTGACTCACAGTTTCGGGGCATATACGAAATGCAACGATTTACATTTGTAGCTTAGTGCAGAGAAAAAAAATGCATCTTAAATGTGAGTTGATAATGCATTAGTTGTTTAAAAATAAATTCAATATTGGTGTGAAGTTGTAAAGTATCTTTAAGCCCAAATATGATTGCACTTCAGGCATCAATTTGCAACAATTTCTATCTATCTCCAATGATAACTACATACATATGTGCTATAGATTTGACATCATTGTTAAGCTAAGATTTGCGCAGTGTATTTAATTCAGTACGCGTACCATACGCTTTCGGTTCATATGACCGTCTGACTGAGTGAATGTATGTCTGTCGGTCGGTCCTTTTCACTGTGGAATATGCCTGTCTATCATTCAAAGCTGCACGCTCGCAAAGTCGGCTCGGGGCTATTAGCACTACGACTAGTTTCTTTTAAGTTGTACATATGTATGTACATATACAAAGCACTGAAAGGAAAGCACTACAAAAACATACATATATTTGAGTGTGTGTGTGTGTGCCTGCAAGTATGCATGTAGAACTGCACACTCGAGTGCTTTACTCTACTCCAGATTTCGTGACTCGGCGTTGAAGACTTCAATTTGTAAGCGTAAGTTTTACGTTGCGTTTCGTTTCGTTTCATTTTTCGTTTCTTCATACAAATGCGAATGCGATTGCCGCGTGCAATCAGAGTATGTCAGTAGTTGCAGCAATTGCAGCTGTTTGCCATCAACGGCTGCGGCAGCAGCACCGGCAGCAGCTATAAGCTGCCACTGGGACTGGCACAAAGACAGTTGGCAAGACTGCAAGCCAGTTGTTGTCGAAGACAGCCGCAGGCTGACTTCAATCCAGACTATTTCTATGCATTGACTTCACTTAGGCCTTCTTTGGCTGCTTTTTAATTCCCGAGCACATATGAGAAATTAGGTCAAAGTTCAAATGTGATAAAAATCAACATACAAAGTGAGCGAACGAGCGAGCAAACATGTATGTATACATAAGTCTTTAACTCCTTTTGGCCTGTCGAATTCAACTAAAATAACTTGACTGCTGTCGTTGTTGTTGTTGTCGTGTTTGTTGCTGTTGCCGGAAACACTTGGCAAAGATTTTCATTTCTCGACATTTTCATTTTAATTGACAGGATGTTTGCGTTTAGGCCATAAAGTGACTGTAAAGTTATATTTGCTACAATTTTTCTTCCTGAATTCTTTTTTCTTTTACTTACTATTTATTTTTATTTTTATGTTGTACTTGCGTTTTGGCAATTATTTGGTGAACTTGAGTAGCGCAATTATGTTGCAAACTAAGAAATGCAATCATAAATCTTTGCTCGGCACAACTTCCGCTTTATATGCCATTCCAACAACAACAACAACTCAATACAAAAACAATTTCATTAGGCAAATTGCCAGCTTTACTTACACAAACTATGCCACTCGACTGGCGTCTACGCCCATCGATTTGTACGCCCATTAGGCGCTCGTAGTGCTCGGCACTGACGTTCTGCTGATAAATGGATTAGTGTAATGAAATTGAATTTTTTCTCATTTCTGTTGTTATTTCTGTCATTTCTGTTTGAGGCAACAACAAATAAAAATGAAGAATACATATATTTCTTTCTCTTCTCTTTCACATTTTGCTTACTTTGTTGCTTTTCTTTCATCAAAATGTCATGTCATTTTTGTATATTAATTTTTTTTTGTTTTCAGCTTTTATTTTTTTGACTTATATTTTTTTTCGTACGCCACACCTGCTCATTTCGTCTAAGCTCCTCTCAGCCGCTCTCGATTGCCACCTGCACGTACAAGTTTTCTTGGACTTAATTCGCTTATCTTGTATCTTTTTGCTTGTATTATTGACAGTTACCATTTTGTCAATAAGACAAGATTTAATATCTCAAGCATTTATTTTTCACCTTTATGAGTGCGTAATGCGGTCGCTGTATCTTTGCTTTTTTATATTGTGTAAGTCGTTTACTTGAATTCAGTCTGACACATTAACTTTAAGCTGAAAGTAAAATTAATGGATTTAAAATGTTGTCGATAAGTGTCTTAAAAAAATCTTGAAAAAGTTTTGAGGGAACTTTTTTTTTTTATATTTGAACACATTTTTTTATACGAAATCGAATTTTTATAAATCTGGATATTTCTCTGTAGGAAAATGTTTGTTAAAATATCATATCATGTTTGAAAAAAAGATAATAAAGACTTAAGATCTTGAGATATAAAAATATCAGCTAAGCCTTCGAGGGAACAGTAAGAAATCATTCGGATCAATCTGCAGTTTGAATATAAAAAACCAAAAGTTGTGTTGTATCTATCTTTAATTTTTAGACTCGTGGATCCAATAACATGATTTACATTTTTATAATTTGAAAATCATACCTTAGAGGAATCTCCTAGTGTATGCCGCCCAAAGTTGCTAACCAAAAAAATGACACCGCAGACAAAATTGTTTTAGGCAACCGAATATCAAATACAAGTACATTGTAACATTTTTCTTTTTGTTTTGGACACCGTGAGACAAATTTAACAGAGTTGTTATTGTTGCGCTTGTTGTTGTTGTTGTTGGTGTTGCACCTAACAACGCTCGTTTGAGTAGCAAGCATGGCATTACTTAAATATGCAACCATGTGGCACTAAAATTTCATTAAACATTTAAACAACATATGCTAAAAACCCAACACAAAGTGTAGCAGGCTGGCCAAAAACGGAAGAACCAACGGACAGACAATAGACAGACATACGGACGGACAGACAGACGTAGAGGCAAGAGTAACTAACTAAGCGTATTGCAGCGATGGAAAAGATTGTACAAAGCAGTGCCAGTGTTGCATATGCTAACCGAAAGGCTTGTGTGGCAAGTTGTAAAATTTTCAATTTTCCTTTTCGGCAATGTTGTCCTGTAGTTTTTTTTTTTTTGTAATTGTTGTTGCCTTTCTAAGGATCGGCCAACAAAATGACCAAAACAAGTCTATTTGCGAATAGTTTGTTTTTGGGATTTTTTTTTTTTTTTTTTGTTTCCTTCGAGTCTTTACCAGCACTGCATGCCTGATTTTTTGCTCGACCAACGCTGTTGGTGCTTTTTTGGTGGCGCGCTTGGGAAACATTTTCAGGCTGCTTGCATAAATGAAGTCGTTGAAAATTTACGATTGGCCAAGCGCAATTTACAACAATGCATTTTTCTCCTCTGAGCATATGTGCATGTGTAAGTGTATGTGTGTGGCGCTTCAGAACACTTCCGCTATACAAGTGACTCGGCCTTTAGCACTTGAGGTGAAATTGTGCAGTCTTAGGTGAGCTTTGCTGGTCTAACCGAAAATTGATTTAGCGCCGATGTCATAGCTGGAATTCTTTAGTTATGTTGCTCTCAGCCCAAAACAGTCGTAATTCACAAGTGTGACGTGTTAATTACTAACAAAAGTAATCTTCTAAAAGCGTTGGTGGCAACAACAGCAACAACAACAACATTGAAGCATGCACAAGCCTTTGAGCACAAAGACAGAATTCTAATTATCAGTAAATCGATGCCATTCGTATACGAATACGACAGCCTACAGTAATAATACGGACTGAATGACAATTGAAGCAATTGAAAATGTGAAATTTTATTTCATTTTTTTTTTTCTCCTGAAAGAAAAACATTGAAAATTAATCAAATGGCAGTGAAATAAATGGCAAAGGGTCAGAAGATGGTGGAGCAGTATAAAAAGGGCGACGACGCTGAGGTTTTTTTTTTGTTAAAAAATGAACGAAATTCGAAGATAAATTGAATTGAATTGAAATTTCGAAATTGCACATGAATGAAGTTGCTAAGCGGGATTGGGAGAAAAGAGAAGTACAGCGCAAATGGCAAAAGCAAAAATAATACTAAAATAAAAGTGAAATGCAACGCAGAGGATTGAATTGGGCACACAAATAAAGTGCAGCAAAGAAGTTCATACCATTCAATTGGCGCGAGCACACGCTACTGAAAGATTAAACAACGGAGCGATGGAAAAAAAAATACAAAAATATATATAGCACACATTGAGGCGCAGTACAGCAATAGCATGAATGAATGCAAGAAAATAAATTGGTGCCTTAAATTGTTTGCCAAAGCAGTATCAGGATATGCAACCGTTGCAGAAGGACTTATCCGTTCTTGAGACGCAAGTGGGCGAGGCAGTGGTGAAAGGAAGTGAAAAGTACGCTTTCTTCAATGCTTTCTTGACACTAAAACTGAGTTAAATAAATGACTTGGAGCGCATTAAAAATAAACTGATTGATTGGACACAAGCTATGCTGATAAATCAATATATTTTCAATGATTTGGCAAATGCAACAGAACGAACGATTCAAGTGGCAACAAAAAGAAGGTGTACTTGATTCAAGCAACACTTTTATATATTACTATAAATTTTTGGCAAAAATTGTTTAAAATAATATGAATTTTAATTTAATTCCACTTGATTTGACCTTCAGCACACAAATTTCTGTTTATTTAATTTTGCCAGTGTGAATTTTAAATATTCTTCTAAATTTATAAAATAAATACATACAAATGAAACATAAAATATTTAAAATACTTCATTTTCAATTTCTCATTGCAGCCATCAGCACGAAAGCTCTGAAAAGTCTTAAAAACGACACAAAGAAGTCATAAGGTAAGTCAATCAAAGTCGTTTTACGCTTTTGAAGTAAACTAATGCAACATGAATCATTCAAAAGATTTGCAATTAGAAAACACAACATAAAAAAGAAGTATAAAACGTAATCAAACTAATTTCTGCAAAACAATCTTTTGCTCTTTGCGAAATGTTTTGAAATGTGCACAAAGGCAAACGAGGAAGAGAAGCGTTTCAACGCTTTGAAATTCCATTTAAAGTTTTCATTTAATCCGGTTTCGTGTGAAATTTAACCGGTTTTATTCATTCTCCTTTTATTTATACAAAGTGTGTGAAAATTCAACCGAATTTCAATTGCCATGAACAGAAATAAAATATACACAAACACATTCATGGCGTTGCTGTTCACATTGATGTGTTTTAAGTGGGTGTGAAAATGTATTATTGTTTGAAATTTGTTTTGGTTTGAAACATAAAAAAAAAAAATAACTTAAACTTTTGACAAAACCGATTAGCGTAAATGCTGACAGGCAAATAATTGTTTGTAGAATAATTAAAGAATTTTATTTTTTTTTTTTTTGATTCTAAACTCAACTGTTTCAACTGTTTTTAATGCCAATTTGTTTGAGTACCTTTCGTACGCAAACAGTATATCAACTATGACAGCCTTCGTCTGGCTTTAACATCAAACTGCAGTCAATCTTTGATGAGTTGCCACAACCAATAACTGTCCGACACATGCAACAACATTGCGCAGCGTCATACTCGTACAACAGCAACGTCATGATGTACTGCGGTCAAAGTGCAACGTCCAGCCGCAACAGCAGCACCGACAGCAGACATCAAAACGGCTTCTACTCGTCTTCGTTTTCGTCATTGACTGCAACTACAATAACAACTACAACTACGAGTCAACTTCCTCATTTTGTACCTCGCTGTCCGAAAATCAAACTTGCATGAATTTTCCGCTTTTCAATGCGCATAATTCTGTCTTGCAAATCATGCAACTTAACATGCCGCTTAATGCACTCATACCCAACAAGTCGTATTCAGTTATGATTCTGTGCATGTGCCTGGTGCCCATTGAAGCATAAGGCATGCGGCTTGAGGCATGCGGTATGCCGGCATGACTTGTGCAAATGTTCAATTGGCAACGTTGTCTGAGAACCGAATCAAAGTGAATCAAGACTCAAGATGCAAGCCAATGGCATATTTTCTATGTCTTTTATTGTCATTGACAATGCACTTTTATTACGACATTATGCCATAGATTATTGTAATTGCATGAATGCAAGTACAAGTTTGATGCTTAGAAAATTGCTAATTTATATAAAAATATGTGTTGTTCTTTTCGTTGTTGTTGTTTTTGTTCTTGTTATAACGAACTTGCAAGGGGGAAAATAACAAATTTGCAGTCGAGTGGAAACTTTTGACTATTCGTGTAATTCAACAAGTTAAAAGTTTTATGCAAATTTCATGTGATTTTCAAATAGTTGTCGAATAGTGTCATTTCGTTTCGTGAGTCGTGCGTGACTCACATTTCGTTTCGTACGGCGCCTAATGAGCCGTGGTCATGCCGCTATAGTCTCCAACTGTGAAATGCTTTTGATGCCATTTGATTCGATTGTATCTCTCGTTCAAAGTTATTTTCCGCTTCACAAATTTACAATCAATGAGCTGAAAATTTGCAACAAAATAAAACAACAACAACAACAACAAAAATAAAACTGTAAAAGAAAAGGAAAAGAAAAATAAAAAGAAGAAAAATTGTTGTGGCATGCCACGAACGCAGTCAATTCGTTCACTCAGTCAGCCAGCCAGGCAGTCAGCCAGGCTGCCAGGCTGCTTTAGGTCGCCTGCCACGCTTTTGGCCAAGTTTTTGTGGTTGCATTTGCTTTGACTTTAAACCGAATTTGTTGCCTCAACTTTTCTAACTGGTCAAGTTTTGTGTCGTCGATTGTCGCTTTGCCACGTCTCTCTGTTTTTTCGTTAGACAAAATCCGGTTTTGTGATTTGATTTTTTTGCTTTACTTGGCTTTTCATTTTTAACGAAAATTGGCCTGCAAACGGTTTGCAGTTTCTCAGCCGCACGCTGCAGGCCAAACTCAGACAAGCCACTTTAGCTGACGTGGGTGAGTGTCTGTTCGTTTTTTTTTGCCACCATTTTTGGCTGTTTGTACGACAGCGTAAAGTGGCGTTAATTTACACCGCAATGCGTCAGGTAATGTTCAAAATTGATGGCTTCAAGACGCTCAAAGTGGCCTCACCAACCAAGCTACAAGCTGATTTTGCTGGCAAATTAATTGCCCGCGACTAATCAACTTCTTCGTCAATTCATTTGCAATTCGTAATTTCAATTATGCTTACATTTGTTATCGATTGGTGTTGCTGTAATTTATGATTTCCCGTTCATCGATTGAATATCGCAACAAAATCCGCATTTGCTTTGCGGCGTCGCTGAGCGTGTTAAAGTGCCAAGTCGCCAATCTGGCAAAATTTAATCTTGCAATTGCATGTCATTGTATGCAAATGAGCTTGACTGGTTTTCAATAAAAAGAAAATATATATAAGTGTAAATAATTGTAATTATTCTGTAATTTTTCGTAGCTATCAAAAACGAGTTTCTTGCTCTGTTCCGCCAAGTAAGCTTCAAAACAATTAAATTTTGATTTCTGTGTTGTGTCAATCAAGTAACTGGTATCTTGTAGCTTTTATCTTGTGTGTTCTATGAGCTATTGTTACAGTCACCATGTACAAAGTACAATCAGTCTCACTAAGCCATGTTGGGCTCGTGTTTCTTGATCATTTTTTTGGTCAAATTTCACCGAACAACTCAAAAGTAACAAAAAAACATTTCAATTGCTGGCGTACAGTGCATGTTGCAGTTGGATTAAACTTAATATCCTCCATTATTGAAAACAATCTGTCAATCATGTCAAGCGATTACTTGAAAGTATTTTCGGTGCTTCACGCGCTGAGTGCAAATTTTTACAAATTGTACAGAATTAAGTGACTTAAATGTTGCTGTCAAACAGCCGAGCACCGCCCACTGAACGAATTATTTCATTAAAAAAATATTGATACATCGCTGGGCCAAAAAAAAAGAAAAAAATATGTCACGAAAAAAGAACAACGGATACGGTTGACAGCAGCCATGCTTGAATGCGTGCCCAGCCGCGAATGTTTCCGTTTCCGCACTTAATAGCCTTATTGTAATTTGTGTACAAAATACCAACAAAAAAAGGTGAAAAAAGATACAAAATTGTTAAAAACAACAACGAGCAAAAAAAGGCATTTATGCATAATTGAGCGTTGCCCACAAAAGCGTATCGAACGAGTGAATGAATGAACAGAAAAAAAAAATGCATTCAATATTTAAAATGTGACTTGTTATTCTGCGCTTTAATTAGTCAACATTATTGCTCATTGATGGGGTGGGTGAGTCACACACACACACACACACACATAAATTGAAAAGGGGTCAATACAGGGTGCGTCCTCAATCAATCTGTCTGTCAATCATGAAATAAACAACTTGCTTAGCTTGACACACCGCTGCTGACGTCAGCTGTGAAGATATAATATAATCAACATTTGTTTTTTGTTCATGTACATATAAAAGCACAGCATGAAAAAAAGAAGAAAGAAAAATAAATAGTACAGAACATGAAAATATGTAAAGGCGCAACACACATACATGCACAGGGAGCAAACGCAGGCAGCGAAGTGTGACGCGCATACGCCATAACGCTCACAAACCAAAAGACTTAGTTCAGACCCGACTCGAACCCATTTCAGTTTGGTTCACCGTCACTTTTGCTGCTGCTGTTGCTGTTGCTGCTGATGACGATGATAATGATGACGGTGGACGGACTGTTCGACAGACGACATCGACGTCAGCGACAACGACAAAGGCAGCGGCCAAAGTAACGCAACTCAGGTGTGACAAATAATTACATGAATCCAAAAAAAAATGTAAGAGAGAAAAAATTGTGTTGTATTCGTTGAACAGCACCAAAAGCGGAAGAAGTTCATTAAAATGCTTGTATGCAAAAACTAACAAATGAAACACACAAAAAGACAAAACACGAAAAATTACAAAGGAAACTAAACAAAAATGTAGGCTGAACCATGAACGAATCTGTTTCAAACGATGTCGCACACCTAAAGCTTTGAGCTTTAGTTGAAATGTGATGCTTTTCGATTTACTTTTATAGCTTTAATAAAGTTGTATATGCTTGGAGATATACAAAGAACAAGACAAGATTCGACAAAATGCTAGCTATAGTTTTTGTAGAGACAATTCGGAAGTGCTCTAAAATCGACTTAAGTACTTTACTTTACTTTGAAGTTTCTGAGACGACTAACAATCTGTCTTTTAGTACATGAGCAGAGCATCGATGGTGATCTAGTATATGTCATGGTATTGGCCAAGCTTTGTTTTGAGTATTAAACGAAATTGTTTCATTAACAAGAATTTATTGCATCTTCTTTATTAAAGAAATAGTTGTTAGTCATGAGAAGACTCATAAGCTGACTTTGTATATAATACTTGTAACCTTAGTCAATTTTACTCGAAGCTGACAGAACGAATGACTAAACATGTTACATATATTTTTATTAACATTTAAAACCCTTTAGCGCAAATATGTTTTCAACCCAACCGAGTTCACTTTATGGTATTTAAAGCCCACTCAGTCGCACCTTGAAATATACTTTCCATCATAACTTGAAAATAATCCGACATGACAGCTGAGTCATAAAATGCAATAAGCGCAGGACTTCAAAATTTCAACATTTATCATCATGTGTTTTTCACCTTTTACACACATAAATATAATGGAAAAAATTTAACACCCTTCAAGGAAACAAAAAAAAAAAGGAATAACTAAAACAAAAACCAACCCCCACAACAACAAAAAACCCCATATCAAAATACGCCTTATTAAAATCCAAAGATATAATATGGCATACAAAAAAAAAGAAAAAAGAAACGCTAAAACAAAAACAAGAAGAAAACGCAATCCACAAAATTATATCATCATTATTGGTGCTGTCTCTTTCGCTCTCGCTCTCTTTGAGCTTCTCTCTTAGTTTGTCCTGTCAAGTCGGCATAGCAACAACAATAACAACAAAACATGCTAACAACATTTAACATGCCGAAAAAACACCTGACGTTGCACAGTTCCTCAGACTTCAATGCAAACAAAGAGTAACAGAGAAAGAGAGTTGGATTTGTATGATGGCCTATCAGGCATAGGCAAGCAGAGAGCGTGACAGAGCATAGCCTCAAGTAAGCCGCTTGGCGCATATAATTTACTTTTTTTGTTTTTATTTTTTTAACGTGTCTTTTATGCACCTGCTGCGACTGCCATTTCTGTCTGCCACCTTTGTCTGCGTTTGCCAACGGCAACGTCGACAGAGGCAGCGACAGCAGCAGCAGCGTGCGATGCAAACACATTTCGCTTGACGGCAACTTCCACAAAAGCGGTGGCGGCAACTGAGCCGTTTAATCTACTCTGCTACACTCTGTTTTTTAACCCGGCTACTCTATTACTCATGCTGGTTGCTACTTTTTTTTGTGCCATGCCGTGCTGTGCGTGAAAGCGCGTTTTTTATTTGCGCATGAAAGAGTTCTCTGGATTAAAGCATTATTAAGAGTTAAATTAAGTGAGAAAGAGCGAGAGAGAGAACGATGATGAAAGTACTGAAGTTTATAAGCAGGAAGTTGATGGACATGAATAGTTGTTTTTGCTCTTTTTTGGATTTTAAGTTGATTAGCCGATATCTAAAGACTGCCAACGTAGATGCTGAAGAACTGTTATCGACACGTATATTTTTAAGACATAATCATGAGTTTAATAATACGAAGAACATGATTTCTTAATTCATATTTTTTTTAGTTTTGGTACCAAAAACAAATTTAGTTTTTGTATACTTTTAAGGTTTTCATTCGATTCCAAAATTATTCAAATGTTTGATAATCATAACAACAAAAATCAATAAAACCATTAAAACAAACATATTTTACCAACGAGTCCTGTTCGGTTTAAACGTAGAACACGCACATGCCAAGCTAAAAATATCAAGTAAATGAACTCGATATTATTTCAATTGCGTGTGCCGCATGCAAACCAACTATCAACGTCAATATTATCGTCATCATTACCATTATCATTATCATCATCACCACCATAATCATCATCATCTTTATGAACATCGTCAGCACAATCATTATCATGTTACATATTTTGATATATCAATAATAAATATTTACCTGCCTGTTTTGTGCCAAAGTAACTTGAATTGGAGCAAACATTTGCATATCTTAGTCTAATAATTTGTTTTTCAAGCCTAAACAAAATCGTTTATTGTACAGTATAAAAAATGCATAGAACCGATTACCAATGAGCGTATACAAAGTGCTTTGTTACTCCTGTCAGAGTCTCATTTATACTAAAAACAAAAAAAAACTAAACACAAATAATAATACAAATTTATGACATGAAATCACGTCATTCGCCACGAATGACACGTGGAAATCATGTAGGAAAGCACACGAAAATAAAGGTTGATAGAAGGGGAAATATAGCTGTGAGGAAGAGATAGAAATATGGTTAAAAAACTAATTCTGCAATTTTCGTATAATTGTGACTTGTCATGAAATAAACAATTGAGTGAGTTTCTTATGGCAGAGAGGTTGGTGCAGCGGTAAAGCCAAAAAAATCGTTTGAATTTCAAATCGAAAAAAAGGAAACGTGTGGAAAAACGGTTAAAAGCCAATTTAGTTAAATGGGGGTTTGGGGTTGAACGTTTTGTGCTTATATGGGGAAAGAAAGTAGAAGGCGATGAAGGTGGGTAACTTTTCAGCTTGTGAGTTGTTGTTATTGTTGTTGAATTTTTGTATTATTTTGTGGTATGCTAAGTAGACTTATTATGCATTGTGACATTTAAACAGTGGTGTTGCATAAGGAGCTCAGAAGGAGCACAGTTTATATTATAGACAATTTATGACCAAATAAAATCGCTTCATAAATAAAGAGCGTGACTCAATAAAGCCCCAAACCGCCTTCATATAAATTATAAATAATATACCAAAAAAAAAAATAAAAATAAAAACATCAATAAATAAATAATAACCAACCAACAAGTCAAGGATAAACTATGAAAGAGGCTTCCCCGAAGACCCCTCTTTTATTTAATAAAGGCATGACATGCAAATTATTTTTGGTCGTTTTTCACATTTTGTTTGATCAATTTTTATGACAAATTATCGACAGTGATTGAAATTCTTGTTTGGCTTTTGTAGCAACAAGACTTCAACGCAAATTGTCGCCCTCATTATGAATGCAATTGCTACAAAATGCATTAAACGTAATCTCAAGCTTATTTTCATTAAAAAACTAATGGAAGTATTTGAAACCGGCTTTTAAAAGCCAAGCCTTCTATTGAAATATGCGACCAGACATAGTGTAGAAAAGTGAGTCAGTGCAAGTCCCATGTTTTCAACAATGATGAACGAGACAATTTAGTGGGTAGAAGTCCAGTCATTCTGGCAAACTGGACTGGACTTAATTGCTGAGGAGCGACTGTGATATTCATTTTCAGATAGTCAGTTGAGTTCGTCGGGTTGGTTGATTGTTTGTTTGTTTGTTTGGTTGGCTCAAGGCGCTCACTCATTGCGTGTCATAGAAGCGCTGTTGACTCTTGTACAAGTAATGAGATATCCTACTTAGACCAGCTGAATGAATGTTAGCATGGCAATGGGTTGGTAAGCGAAAAGCGTAAATGCAGATTGGTGGTGACTCCATGCTTTGGTATGCTGGAGTGCAGCGAAGCGTTTCGGCATGCACGATTGGCTCATGTTGATTGTGCACTGAAGAAAAATGTAATGAGCATTTCGGAATTTTAATATTACTTTTATGAGAATAAAAACAGTATTTAAACGCCGAACGTTTTCATTTTGAAAACTTTTTATAAATTTAAAAAATTTTCAGAAATATTAGAATTTTTTTGCAGTGCACTTCATTAAACGTGCTGACAGCGAAAACAGACGAAGGCAACGGCTTGAATAAGACATTGAAATACACGTCGTAGTCGTGGCGGGTCGAACTAACAATGTGACTTTAGTGCGCCACGTACTACACACACCAAAAAAAAAGAAAAGTTAAAAAAGGAAACAAATTTGAAATCCACCAACTTCATTCAGGCAGCTAATGAACGCTTACATGAGCTTTGGCCGTACCACTGAAGATGAGGGCGGAGGCGTTGGGGCGGACTTTCCATTTGCTCTGCTTCGAAAAAGACGAAAAGTGCAAGTTGACTATGCAGCAAAAAAAAAAAAAAACAAATGCATATACGCTCAACCCAAACAACCTCGCATACTAAGGCAAGGAAGTTAAGTAGCAATAAAACTACAGTACAAGGATTACATTTCGCTATTTATAGTGGAATATTGTTTGAGGTATATTCATATGAGTAGAACATCATCGAAAGACCAGTCGATGAAGCCTTGTGTGATCATCTCTATGATCTCGAATTAGCTAAAGACAAAACTCTACCGGAATGGATTCTATTTTACCATAAGAGTTCTACATATGTTTATTGCTTAGTTAATGATGGAGCGTATTTTCTAGTCTAGCATGCTGGACTGTTGGTCATTGTTTTTTTCTGTTTTATTTGAAATTTAGTGTGGGTGTAAAAATAGTAACATGAAAATCAGAATAGGTTACGAGTCTCAAACCAACATGCTTTCCCCACACTCACAATCTTCAGCGCACTCGGACGTGTGCCGTCTACTCTGCTTGCGTGTATCTTCAAGTCGAGTCTTGGTTTGGCTTGGCGCATGTTTCTTCAACGTTGGCACATTCATTTCTTTGTGCCAGTTTACATTACATAAGCTTGACTCGAGTTGAGTTTTGCATATTTTTGCGAAAATCTGAAATTATTTGTTAACGTTTGCTTTTACTTTTGCTTTTGCTTTGGTTTTTTGGTATTTGTTTTTAGTTTTGGCTGTTTTCAGTGCACTCCTTTTTTGGCCGCAGCTCCAAAGTGCCGAATGTGTTTGAAGTTTCAAGCATGTGCAAAAAATGTTTTTCTTTTTTTCTTTTTTTTTTCATTTTTGCTTAACTCTGCAGAAATTATTTCTTGATTTATTGCATAAGCATTTATTTCTATCTTCTAAACTGGCTGGCTTACTTTATTTTCCTTTATTTATGTGGAAACCTGCAGGTTTTTGGCTTTTTCGCACGTACGGAAATCGTTCAAGTTGCTTGAGTGTTTTACTTGAGTTAGTTGGAGTAAGTCGAGTAAGTTTTTGGCCTAAGGCTGCGCATGAGTTATTTCGGCCAGCAAATAAAGTCAATTGAACTTTGTTGTAATCGTAAATTATACATCAAGAGTTGAATTTTAAATAGAAGTTATTTACAAACACCTTTTGAAGACTTTTTTGATTATTCAAATCAATATTAAATTATTTAAAGCACAGAAAATTAAATCTTCAGCTAAAACGAAAAAAATTCAGGAATGAATTGTTCATTAGGGGCCGTTCAAGTATTACGTAACGCAATTTGGGGGGAGGGGGGGTCTTAAAAAACGTTACGATGCGTTACATGGAGGGGAGGGGGTGTCGACCAACGCGTTACGTAGCATTATTTTCTTTGGTTGAATAAAAAAACTACGAAATTAAAATCTCCGAAGTTGTCAGCACTTTTCGTTTACGTTTCAATGGCAGACCCTCGTTTGCATTGTACGTAATTTTTATTTTTCTTTCCCAAGTGTGCAACCCTATGGACAGATGAACAGTAACATTAATTATCGCTGATTCTCCAAAACTAATACACCGCCTACTGAGTGTGCAGGGTATTATATTGTCGAGTATACTCGACTACACCGCCCTTACTGGTTTTTATTATAATTTAGCGACCTTTTGGTACTTTGCTCAACATAATTGTGTTTTTTTAGGTAGAAATGGTGACTTGGTTGTTACGTAACGTTATGGCGGGGGGAGGGGGGATACTGAAAAATGTTACGGCGCGTTACATGGGGGGAGGGGAGGGTCAAAAATCTTTAAAAATTGCGTTACGTAATACTTGAACGGCCCCTTATTTAGAATGTTACTTTTATTTAGTTTTGTTTGAAAAGCTCAAATCAAAAAATAATTTAATGTATTAATGCTAAAAATATATATAATTTATAAAAATTCATGAATTTTTACTTCAAAACATTAAGAAAACAAAGTTTTAACTTTGGTTTAAAAGCTGCATACAGTGCTGACTAAAATATGCCAACCACAATCATACGAAATCCACAAAAATATTACAATCAAGAGAGCAAAAAACAATTGCGCTCTTTATCGTTATTGAGATTTTCTCTTTAAACTGCTCGTTGACAAAGCATTATGCGCGTACTGCACACTGCCATACGAAGCGTAAAACCAAAACAAATGTGATGAAAATTGTATGCAGCAGTATAAAAAGTATCTCATAGATATGCCTTCACGTAGATATCTCACGATGGGGTTGCCAATGTCATCGTCGTCATATATGCGCCGCAACGCTTCGTTAGCCAACGTTCCTAAAGTAAAGAGAGCGTAAGCCGATTAAGAGAGCGCGCAACGCAGTCGGTTCGTGTATCTGTGTGTGGTTATGTTTGTGTGAGTGCCGACTTGGCTGTTTACGCGTTCGAATTGCCAAGCAACCAAATTGAAAACAACACACGAAGTGAAATCAACGAAGCGAAACAATTGTTAAAAGTGTAGTTTTTCATATAAAAGAGTAGTAGAAAAGTAGCAAACGAAGCCGAAAGAAACCGAGTTGGCTCGTTTGGCTCCGTCAGTCGTCGTCAGTCAGTCGTTCGGTCTAATGTTCACAAACGCCGTCATCGTCACAGTTAAGTTCAGTTCGGGCAGTCGTCGTAGTCAGTCTAATGTGCGGAAGTTTAAATACAGTAAAAAACCTCTACACTAACAACAACAAACAAAAAACAGCACCATTAATAACAACAACAACAACCTAACTTAGTTTCTTCTAGAGAATCTAAAATTTATAATCAACCATTAGAACAACTTTGACACGAACGTTTCAAAATATCATACAGAGTAATCTCGCTTAATGCAATTCAAAACAGAAACAACAACAACTAAAGCGCAATAGTTTAACTATTGTTAAAAAAATATCTGAAAAGAAAAAAGTAACTAGTTTTTGAAATAAAAAAACGCGCGTTTCAAAAATTATTCAACTAAAAACTAATTGATGAAACTTCAAGTGTAAATGAACAAAAAAAAAGTGAATAAACTCAAAAAAAATATTGAAATATTACTTAACACGTTTTAAAATAAAATTAAAAACAAAATAGAAAAACGATAAATTTCCGTCTTTTGCGGTTTCGTCGGCAATAACAGAAAAAAGTCTTTGAAAACGTAATTTTTTATTTTCATTTAATTTTATTTATAAAAAATGAAATTTTAAACAAATAAAGTGGAAATGCTTTTGTGCAAATTTTGCGGTTTCAACTGAAAATATTAAAAGATCGTTAAAAATAATCAAATAAAATAAAATAAATCAATGTAGAGCAAACAATAATTTTCAAAATTGAAATTAATTGAAGAAATGGAAAGATAATATATTTAAACAAAAATATATAAAATAAATAAGAATAAATTGAAAATAATTTAAAAATGTTAAATGTTTTTAGATGAACACTGAAAAATCGTTGGTTTCTTAAATATGCTGCGAATTTATATCAAGACCAAGTAAAACATGCACAGATCTGCCTAATGTCAAACTTGATTTGAGAACAGTTTTCGCAAATTGTCTGTGAAACTTGAATTTTGAAAAATTGATAGTAAATGTGAGCTGTGCTGATTCTTTGCATCCAATATAGAACACCAGTAAAGTGCTTCATTATTTCTTATTTATGAGATGACAAATTGATGGCTTTTGTCTAAAACAATTTTATAATATTTCTGGCTTTTCTTATCTTAGCAGACAAATTAGCGTAAAAGCTGATACCGGTTATAAGTTATTATAAATTAATAAAAAACTAAAAAAAAATAAATTAATTTATAAAGTTCATAATCGCATCAAAAGAAAGCGAAAAATTGTATTTATAAAATTTCAACATTTATATTTTGAGCTCACGTTGCTTTATTTATTTATGCAAATATTTTTGATGACTGTATAAAAATGTTGGTCATCACTTTGCTTAAACATAAAAAGTTGGCAATTTTCAGCTATAAACATTTTCATGAGACTTATAGGCTTAATGGCGAAAGTGAAGAGACGATTTGAATCAAAGAAAAAATTTTACAAATTTTGCTTGTTGTTGCAGGCAATTGTCAACTGATAGAAGGCTTTGGTTAATTACACTTAGAATTTGATAAAAGGTTTTGTTCGCATGCAATTTTTATACTTTTAATCTTTTGTTTTAAATAATATGTTTTGTCAACGTTCATAATTCAAATCACAATAATTCATTACGAATGAACACGAAACAAAGAAAAATATTGTTATTATCAGACACGTCAAGCTTGAAAATTGAAAAGAAAAGCCTTCATGAACACCTTTTTCATACAAACTAATAATAATAAAGGTAATAATTTCAGTTTCGTGATCGCGTGCAAAACTTAGAAGCAAAAATAAAAAAATAACTATAACATAAAAAGACTAGCAACAAAAATGGAGCATACGGCGAGACAATGCGAACCACTGCAGTGGCAATAAAATAGCGAAATATTATTTTATATTTTTCAACTCATAAAATGATGTCAAGCTCAAAATTGTAGCAATTAATTAAATCGTAAAGACAACAACAGCACTTCGCACTAATAACTAATGAAAACGCCCATGAAGTGGCATCCCAAAATATAAAAGCAATTGCCATAAAGATAGTTAGTTTGGTTCAACTGTTCGACTTGTAGAATTACAACGTTTCCTGCTCAATAAATTTCGACAAATGAGCCAAGCAAAGGTAAACGAAATCATTATGGAACTATGTTGCCATGACAGATCATGCCATCCCGCGCAACAGTCCCACACATTTCCAACCAATCAGCCTCAATTTGAGCGCCAAAAGTTAAGGTCTGTTGCTAAGAAACTTTAGCAACTTTGCCTAATTTTTTTTTTGTTTTCTTGTTTTTTGTTTCTTTGTTTTGTCTTTGGTGAATACTTTGAAAGACAACAAATAAAGTTAACTTTAGTGACACCTAGCAGTAGAAATGTAGTAAAGGAGAACTTGCCAACAACAACATGCCGAAAAAGGTCTTGAAAAGTTCTACACTGCTCTTTTGGCTTTATTTAGTGAGCTTGAACTTTTGCGTTTGGGGTTACACGCGCACGCATTGGGACGCGATTCATCAGTATATTTATACCCTATAGCATTGAAAAAGAAAATAAAAACGATACAAATGCGTTAAGCAATATTAATTAAAAAGTTGGAATTGAAAACACACTCCAGTCAAACTTAAAGTATGTCAATGCTCAAGAGAGCTTTTGAGTCTATTCAAACGCGCGTATTTCATTAACAATAATGATGCGATTTTCTGATAGCTCATGAAGAGAAATTTACGCGATGTCTTCATACGTTTTTTTTTGTATTGCTATATATTTGTATTGTGTTCAGTACTTCGCCAGTTATCATGGCCAATCTGAGCCAAATTACATTATTTATAGCTCTAGCAACTGATCATAAATTGAGCTTCACAGCGCAGTTTCTTGTCATTTCTTTCACTCGATCAATAGAGAGAAATATTCAATTCGTTCCAATGAAAATGGCCTGAAGGGTATACCAATTCGTCATTCTTTATGCTACTTTAATGCCATTTCTCTTACTCATCTATGCGGCAAGTTCAACGTGCGCGCGAATCTTTCGTCGCAGTCCACTTTTTTGCTAGTAACTTCATTTTTATACAAAGATTTTCGGCATTTTTTTTTCTTCTTTCTCGATGTTTTAGCCAAGTTTTTTTTTTGTGTGTGAGTGTTGTTTGTAACTTTTATTTTTCCCGCTCACTTTTGCGCTCGTTTCTCGAGCTTTATTTGGTTGTTTTTTTTTTAGTTTTTCTACTCGTCTACTGCGCGCATAACAAAACTTTACGATTATTTCCGCTGAAACATTCACATACTCGTATGTCTTCTTTGGATGACTTCAACTTGGACGACTTCTTTCCACTTGTATTTTGAACTTTATTTACCTGTAGTTTTTCTGTCCGTCGGGCTGTCTGTCTGCCTATACATTCGTCTGTCAGAGGCAGTTTGGGTGAGTGTGTGTATGCTATGCATCACCTGGTCTGTGCCATTGACTGACTCTTGGTCTGCTTTGAGTGTTGTTTGTGTACACCCCTCGTTCAAACCATGGACCTGTCTGACTTTGCCGGCTCATTACCTCAACTCAATTCAGCTCAGCTCGACGACTTGTTTTCCTGACGTTTCTGAGCATAGCTAGCAAGTAACTGAGTATCAGCACTTGCACTTGTCTTACTCATTTATTGTTGTTCTTATTATACATGTGCATAAACACAAATGTGTTAGTGTACGTGTGTGTATTTGTTAGTTTTAGGGGAATTCGAAATAATATTTTCACGCTTACATACTCAAGACGGCAGCTGATATTTCATTGAGCCGGCAAAGTCGTTGACTTGACAACAGCTGCAAGCGTTGACGTATGAAGAGCGCGCTCGCAAGCAAATGTGTAAACCGAATCCGAACTTAAAATGTGCCGCATTATTTTTTACAGTGCATTTGGCGACTTTTGACAAACTTGGTTCGTGTTCCCACACAATGCACAATTATTCAAAATCAACTCGAATTCGAAATCGCTTTTGCCATACGAGAAGAAGTTTGTTCTTTTTTTTTCAATCTAACGCGAAAGTTAAAGAAGTCGAACCGGTCTTGTTTATTTCCAGCAGCGTTTAAGAAAACATAAATCAGCGACACCAAAAACATTTAACAGGTTTATTTGTTTAAGGCATTAAACAGAATTACTTCTTACTTTATGTGTGTACAAGTTTATGCAACATATTCATTTTTGTTGTTATTTTTTGTCGCTTTGTCGAGAATTAATTATCAGCATAAACTTATTTAATGACTGTGATTTGAATAATTACTTTGTGTTTTCCTTTTTTTTTTTTTTTTGCACCTTCAAATCAATTAATTATCTTAAAAGTGAATTTTTTATACACAAGCCAACTTGATTTTAAGTTTTAAAAATAGTTTTTTTTTCTATTTTTGAAATGGTACATAAAAAATATTTCAAGAATTTTAATTAAATATGTAAATAAATAACAAGAAAAAATATGACAGCAAAAAAACGTTGATGATCGCACCAAATATGCACAAAATCATTTCCGAGCAAAATATTTGCGCATTCGTGTTGCCTTAATTATGTTTTTATCCCTTTGCAGCAAAATAAAAAAACAATTGAAAAAGATAAAAAAACACATAAAATACAAAATAATTTCCTTTAAAAAAAATAAAGAAATTTGTGATAAAATAAAAGCTGATTTAAATTAATCTGTGCAAAAAAAATTTACAAAAAAAAAAGAAAATATAAAAACAAAATATAACCCAAAAAATTCAGTGTCATATGCAAACTATAACTGAAACTATTTTAAAAAAGTATTTGAGTAAAAAAATAGAATCGAAAATTGTATACAAAGTGGGCGTGCAAACAATTTCAAATACGCCATAACAATTACAGTGCAGCTGAAAAGTAATCAAACAACACAGAAAAACCAGTTGAGAGTGACAGGCGACGAGCGCATACAACAAACAACAAACAACCGACAACAGACAACACAAAACGCTGGCCATGGTAATAATGAAAAAAAATTTCTTAATAGCCGTAAAAATATTTAATGCAATCCGTTAAGAAAAGCCGATTTACGGTAATTCAAAACCATTATTTAAATTTAATATAACAGTGACAGTGTTGAACAGTACTCACATGTTTTAAAAGAGCTTTGCCAATTAAAGAGGTTTGTTGGCTGTCGGAAAATTATATACAAACTGCGTAAAATTTGACTCCAAAATGGTAAATACATTCTATTTGCTTCTCCAAAAATAAAGTTTATAAATGAGTCAGTGTAATTGTCAAGTGCGTAAAAATAAGTATTTGATATGCTTAAGGCATTAAGTATATTGAATTACCTAGAAGAACCTTGACGATTGAGTTGACTTTCCACATTGCTGACAAGGCAACGAATACAAATGAGCAAATTTAAGGCGAAAAAAAACAAAGGAAGCAAATGGCATGGTTCAATATATTTTTGTGCAGCTTAAGGTTTAAAACGAATTTCATAAGAATTCAATTAGATGAAACTAATGAAAGTGAGGTTTAGATGCGATTTCCAGCAAAAAAGTCTCTGAGTTTCGCTTGCATATGTAAATCGATATTTTAATAAGCTGTTTATTGTGCACTCCTTTAATCAGTACTATACAAACTTACTTATCATGAATGAACTTCCCACGATGAGTCACGGCCCACAGAGTTAAGCGTGTTTTCTGAGAATTTTTTGTGCCCACTTTAAATGCTTGGCATTTAAAACTATAATAAATCTTAAAATAAGTACAATAATTTCACCATAAAACTTGTACTTGACCTAGAAATTATACGAAACAGCAAAATAGAGATATGAAAAAGCCTGAAGGTGGTGACGGCGGCGGCGGCGGCAGGCTGTAAAAGAAAGAGATCGAGAATGAGAACTTATCATTCACGCCGGAGCCTAACTAACATACTAAGCATCAATTCTTTCTCATTATATAATTTTATGCGCGGTACGTGACGATAAAGTTGTGTACTCACAAACGCACGCCTCACTTGGCGCTGTCTAAAGCCACTTGCCGGGTCGACTCAGTTGCTTGACAGTGAACTGAGCAACTGAGAACTGCCAATGGCGTACGAGTCAAGTTTAGTCAAGGCGAGTCGAGGTGCGGCGCAAGTCGCGCCAAATTCTGCGAATTATAATAACGATGTGGAAATTTATGTATAAACTTAAGCGATAATTACAAATGAGCTGCACTGACATGGCGCGCTTGGAAGCAAGAAAAAAAAAAAAATTAAAATGAAATGAAATAATAATAAGAAAGAGAACAAGGTGCTGAAAACGTAAAGTGGTAACACCTACAGAACTGTAAATAAGGAGTGGAGAATACATATACGCAACACTGTAAATTGGTCAGACAGATACGTAATATCTTTAATTGCATAACTTGGCAGCGATAACGATGTTTTAAGTAAGTTGATGTCTTTATTGCTTTGCATTGAAAACTATTTTCTGCTAAGGGTAATGTGAAACACTTGGGATCAAGGCGGACTGAGTGATTTGTTTAAAATAAGTAATAACTAGTTTGTCATACTAACTGCTCAACGCAGTCTAAGCAAACAAAAGTCATTTTAATTATTTCGCTGGTCTCATTACTCGACATAGATACATTTTTCAAACAGTCTACGTCGATTTACAGACATTTACTTGGGAATAAAAATAAAATAATATTTTCTGAGCTATTTCAAATAACTTAGAGAAACTCATAACTCATTTCTACAAGCTGAAAACAAGTTTTCAACATGACATAACAAGCGATTTTCTTACACCTACCCCAGATGCCGCGCCATCAGTCACCTCGCTCGCCCTCACAATAGAACAAGTCGCAATACTTGAACAAGGGCCACCCTCAATAGTGTTTGGCGACGTTAGCGATGGCGATGACGATGATGACTGGTCGGTCATTCATTTACTGCGACTTTATAATACACGCAAACACACACACACACACACATATACCAACAACAAAAACAACAACGAATTCAACAAATGCTTTTCATAATTTTCAAAGCATCGATCAAATGACTTTTCTTGTTTTACTACGCGATTCAAAAGCAGACTCAACGTCGAGCGACATCAAGAGCGTCTAAGAACACAGAGTCAATAATGAAACGCTGAGCTGGAAAAGGGGAACCACTCATTGCAAGTACTGAGCCAAATGACCTAACAAGCGAACAAGCGAGTCAGCAAGAAAAAAAACAATACAAACAAAAACAAAAATAAAAAAATTCAAATAAATAAAAAAATTAAATGAAAATAAAATAACTTTTGAGAAAAAAAGCGCATAAATTGTACAATGACTTGTTTAAAGTCGTTGTAGTTGTTCCAAGCCGAGTCGAGTCGAGTCGCGTCGAGTTAAGTTGAGTTGGGTAACAAGCATGTTTCTGGGTGTAGATACAATAAAAGTACAGCAACATATACGCTGGTACGCTCATGAGCACAGTTCATTTTAATTGACTTTGAAAATTAAGAAACTATTTAAGTAAATTTTTGCTTTCTTCGCCGACATTGCTTCAAAGACATTGACGCATCTCAGCCCTGCACAGCGTAGTGCAGCGTTTGTTATATGACGTGGTCGTTTGACTTTGAACGTTGAACTTTTTGTCAAGATACTAGTTTTTTTTTTGTTTGTAAGTTTTACACTGATGAAGTGTTCGAGTGTATGAAGACGTCATTAGTCGTGTCACGTTGAAGTCTTTGCTCAGCACTCACTCATTCTTCAAACAATTCAAAAACTGCGACCAAAACTTATCGCATGCGATAATTTTTTATTTACTTTTTTTTTTCTGCAAACAATTGAAGTAACTTCAACTCACAACGCACGCCACTCGATGTCATTCTAGGCCATAATGATAACCGCATTGAACTCAAGTGGCACAAGTATCTTTCAAGCATTTTACACTAATTAAACGCGGCAATTAGCTACCAATTAATAAAACTGGGCACACAGAATGAAAATTCTTCTAGTTAAAACTTATATCGACAAGAAATAAAAGCAAAACATTAAAATCACAACGGCATAAAGTTTCTTTATCAGCATTTTTCGAGTGGTTCGCGTTCGTTGTGTGAACTGTTTTCTACATTAAATTATGTTATCGAATTTCCTGATTTTTTAACAAACAAACAAATGAAGAAAGAGAAAGAGAGAGAGAGAGAGAGAATGACGCATAGAGCGAAAACAAAAAACGCTTCGCATAATGATAAATATTTTTTAAGGGCTTTCGAGTACAAAAATGTATTTCAAACGTTTGCTGTCGGCTCTACGCATTGATAACGCGTAATTCTGTTAGCGTCTTAATTGAGTTGTACACAATTTTCACGTGGTCGTGTTTATTGCTTAGACTGTCTCGGTCCCACAACAACATGAGTGCATTATACGATTTTGGTTTGCTCGATTTCCTATTTGAATTGCGTGGTCGCGATAAATATACCATTTTATTTACGGTAGTCGACAAGGCGTTTAACTTTGATTTATTGGTCAGTGAGCAAGCAAGTAAGTAAGTGTGGAAGGCGATAAGTTAGCAAAGTGTGTTCATTGATGAGCGCATAAAATTTGTTAGAGTGCTTAAAGTTTCATCATGTCATTAAATCATAATCTGTATAATAGCAACAAAACGGTGTTCATTAATAAGAAAAAACTACATTAATAATCTTAAAAACAGATGTTGGCACTTTCTCAGTTTGGAACATTAAATTTGAAAAAAAAAATCAAGCTCAATTCTACGGGCACAAGTTTACAAGTAAAGTACAAGAATTACCATCAAAAAGTAAAAACTTCCTTCATGGAATTCTAATTATATTTACACAACAGAATAAACTAATGTGCAAAGCAAAATATTCTTTACGCTGCTTAGAACAAACATCGAACGATATCTAACCAACACATGCCCAACAGCGTAAAGTGTGAGTAATAAAGTTTTGAGGGGGCGCTTGGCTTGGTTTGGCTTCATACTCGTTCACACCTTATCGCTGCTTGACAGTGTCACACGAAATGCAAAATGTGCGCTTATTGTTTGCTTACAATATCAAAACTATCTCAACGTGTTGTCATACCAAATACCCCTGCCATTGATAAGACTCAACTGTGTACACCCAATACACATGTGTGAGGTGCTATTCCATTTCATTTCATTTGAATTGTTCTTCTTTTTTTATTTTTTTTTGACAATATTTATTCAGTATGACAAAGCACAACACGTTGGAAAGAAAACAGATGCGTTCATAACTTTATACATATTTCAATACGAAGAAAAAAACTTCATATTATACAAAAAATAAAATAATAAAGAAAGACAAAAATGGAAAAAAAAAATAAATAAAGAGTGGAAAAATATCAGCTGCCAACAGTTAATTGAATTAAATGCAATTAGGCAACTCGTAGGCTATTGTCAGCGACTTGCCAAAGTTCTCAAATCAATCATCAATAAATTTTAATTGAACTTCTGCCTGTCTTGTGCCGCACCGCCCGCTTTATGCTCGTGCTACATTGTGTAAATCAATCGCTCGCAATTTGTATCGACAATCTGCAGTCTGCAGCTCAAACTCAGTCAGATGCCGATTTTGAAGCCGTACCCAGCCAAGCCAAACGTTGACCATCATGTTCGGTAAACAATGCGTTCATTATACAAACGATCGTCAATTCGATTATTGATACGATAAGTGAGTGTGTGTAAGTGAATGAGTGAGTTTGTACTTTTAGCATTTATTCGATAGTTAAAGTAATTGTGTGAAATATTTTTATGTGGGTCATCATCATCAAAAACAACATAGTCGCTCCTCGTCTAACTGTCTGTCTGTCTGTGCCTATGTGTATCTAAATATGTGTGGTCGTATCCGCACAATTGTTTTTATACGTTGCTGCTATAATCGAGTTTGGCGCTTTAATGTAATTATCACACAATCTAAATGATTGACGGAAATCTTGTTTTCGGTTATTAAGGAAATGGTTTTCTAAAAACAAAAACCCAAAAAGTAGTAAAAGTAGTTTGTGAAGGGCCTCCATACCAATTGTAGCAAACTGGCATGGCATTAATTTTCGCGTGCCGCTCGCTGTGTAAATTATAGCATGAAGTTGTTTTTTTTGTTTTTTCATTTACCTCAATTATGCCCAAGTCGTGCTCGATTCTGACTGTGAGTATACGTGTATATTATGTGGAAAATATGCTTTGTTTTTCGCGCAAACCAAAAGTAAGCATGAAATTGAGATTGTAATTTAAGAGTTACAAAATATCTTGCAGTACTTCGTAGACATTTGATATGTTAACCTATCATTGGTTAGAAAATGAATAATGCTTTAGTTTCACAAACGTATTTTTAAGCTATAATTACATAACATGAATTGAGAATTAGAGATACAAGTATCTCGCCAACACACACACACATTGCGCGACCTTAATCGATTACAGGAATGGAGTGACCACAAGAAATATGTATAAAACAAAAAGCAGTTATTGAAGCAAAAAATGAGTACATTCAGGCATACATATTCAGGTGTGTCAATGACTTAAGGGACTCACGACAAAAACAAAAAAAAAAAAGAAGTTATAGCCAACTTCCGACATAAAACAT
The DNA here is from genome assembly GCA_034638295.1 of Phortica okadai. Taxonomy (NCBI): domain Eukaryota; kingdom Metazoa; phylum Arthropoda; class Insecta; order Diptera; family Drosophilidae; genus Phortica; species Phortica okadai. The sequence goes on along the minus strand of CM067849.1, from coordinate 44,982,752 downwards.
GACAAAGTAACAGATGGACAACATACACACACACACACACGCCTTTATAATATAACGTTGGGTCAAACTAAAACTATTAAAATGACAAACACACTCAAAGTCAGATACACACACACACACATACACACAGGAACAAATGTATAAACTTGATGTTGCATGTTGTTTTAATCAAGCTTGCTACAATTCCGCTTTTGTTGCTTTTTTTTTTTTTTGGTTTTTTCGCTCTCTTGCTGTTTTTGTTTTAAGGTGCGGTTCAGTGCCCTTTGACAGTAATAAAAATTCGTATGAAAGGTGGCAGCGGCTTACAAATAAACGGGCCCGCGTTTAGTTCAGTTAAGTTAACTTCAGTTTAGTCCAGGGGCAAGTGAACGCTGTGAGCCAAACTGAACTGAACTGAAACGAGCCGAGATGAGCCGCGTTTAGAAATACTATCAGCTGTCGCAGCAATGTGCAAGGCTCGTTAGATATGAAACGCAATAATGAAGTACGCGCGTAGGGGCAGCAGCAGCAGCAGCCAATTGACCAGCAAGCGTACGAGCGAGCGAGCGAGTGAATGAGTAAGAGAGTGAGTAACTAAGTGAGTTATTGAGTTGGTGAACGCATGTGGTTAACGTAATTTACAACCACTGTCTCCCAATGTATATATATGCATATGTGTGTGTGTGTGTGTTTGGTTTGTTCAAGGATGCCAGCACGCAATTTGTGCATGCAACATTGGCGCGTAGATACATATACATACATACATAGATCGGTGCTTGGTTGCCGCACGGTTTCCTTTATTTCACTGACTTTTACTTCAGCTGCCAGACTGCCGGTCAGCGCTATAAATTTCTAATTTTATTGTAGGCGCACGTGCTCAACTATCCTCCATCTGGCCTGTGAGATTACCGGGTTGTATTCATAGTGGCGTGAGTCAGCTGGTCAGTAAACTAAGTAGCAAAGATATGTGTATGTGTAGACTAGAATATGTGAATGGCAAATGCGGATGTGGCAGCAATCGACCCAAATGATTATGTCTGTTGGTTGAGTTCCGCTTGAAAGGTGTAAAATGCTGTGATAATGTTAAAAATGAACAGTTCTGTGTTATAGCTCATTACTAAACCATTTGTTATATTAATTGATGTAAAATTGTTGAATGTATCGTGAAAATCAATGCTCATGCTCAAACGTTTAATCTGCATTTCCAATCAAAGAGTTTTTTGTTCGCAGCTCACAGTTCGCAACAACAACGGTAAAGTTGTAAAACAAATCGAGCTTACGTCAGCACACTAATCAAGCCAATGCACAGCTCAAGTGACCAGCAATTGAGCAAGTGCAGTGAGCTATTTTTAACAACAAAAAATCGTTTCAACTTTCAGTTTATGCACAATAAAAACAGAAAATGGAATGATATTTTCAAGAAACAATAATAACAAAACAGACAACAGACACCTGAGTAGACACCAACAACAATCCAATAACAGCAACAGCGAAAACAAAAACAAAATCAACAACTACAACAAAAAAAAGAAACAAGCCAACAAATAGCGATACATATATAAATACTCGTAGACACTTATTTATATAGATACAGATACTTGTATAACAGTAACAGGTGCCGGCGGCATTTGCGCAAATTATTAACTTTTGCAGTGCATATCTTTTTCATGACTATTTATTTTGGATGATTTTTTTTTTGTTTTGCTTAATTGTGCCTTATTTTGTGAAATACAAAACGTTTTACTTTCATTTGCAAATATATACAAATATAGAGAAACGTTTGACTTTGCCGCTTGCCAATATAAGCAATATTTGCATCATCGTCAACGTCAACGTCATCATCATCAACATCAACTCAAGCCTTAAGCTGTATTTCAGCTGCATCTTGAACTGTTTCACATTGTAATCATCAAAGTTACAAGCACACGTAACAAAAAAAAAGCAAAAAAAAATGAATCTTAAGACAACTGCAGACGTCATCTTTGTTGTTGTTGTTGCTGTGATTGTTTGTTGTTGGCGCGTCTGCTTGCCATATTATTGGCATCTGCAGTCGCCAGTTTGCTATTGTTTTCCGCTTAGTATCTTAACCCAGATGCCTTCATCTTCCGTAACACACACAAACACACTCACATACACACGGTTAAAGTTTGCCACAAAGCCAACGAAGCTGAGGTTTTCGTGGCACGTAACAAACCAAAAGTAAAAATACTAACTTCAATTTTATACATGCATGCATACGACTATAGTACATACATATGTATATGTATCTAAGAGTATGTCGCTATATAGCAGACAATGCATGCATATATAATACACACACGGAGTTACAAAAGTATCTGCTGCTGCTGCTGCTGTTAGTATGGAAATATACTTCCATGTATCCGCAATTGCAACCTCAAACAGTGAGTTACGTTGCACTTATAAAGCTGCACACGAATATGAGTAGCGTAACTTTTTCGCTTCTCTTTTTCGCCGATATTACTTTTTTGCTATTTCTTTTTGTTGTTTTGTTTTCCTTATACTTTTTTTTGCACTCAGCTCGAATTTCAAATTGTATTGTGTAAGCCGCGTTTGAGTAACGCTTCGTTTTTTTGCCGTCTACTTTTTTTCTAACAGTTCAGATTTGTTTGCGTTGCATAAATAACGCAAAACAAAAATTTAGTTGTTGTTTTTCGTTTCTTTTTTTTTTTACAACAAATACAAATTTGTATGTTTGCTTCAATTTGTCAACTTTGACATCTGCATTTCATTTTTCATCGTTGCCAAAGCTTTTTCGCTCTTCGACTTCGGCTAATTTAATATTTAAGCGTTATTTTGTTGTATATTTTTTCAATTTATTTTTTTTCGACTGATTTTGTAAAAGCTTTTGATAAATCGCACAGTTACACATGACGTGTATTTTATATGTTAGTCTTTTTTTATGAAAGTGAAATTTGGCTGTCAAATTTTTGTATCTAAAAGATACAATAAGCAGAAAATCGCAAACTGTTTGGCAATCAATCAGCATTCACCGTAAATGTTTGGCGTGTGGCTAAGCCGGGGCTTTGATGTTGAAGAAAAAAAAATCCAAATGTAAGAAAGTATTACCATATTTTGGTGCGATGATGAGGTAACGATAAGCATGAGAAGTGTTTCGTTGATATGTAAAATGTAAAAATCTTGTCAAACAATAAAAAAAAGCATAAAAGTTTCATGCCTCTTGGTGGGTTTTCTATTCTTTGCCACTTTGATTTTACTTTGAGTATTTACAATAATAGAATGCCGTATGTGCCGTGTATTTGTATTGCACATAAGACTGATTTGATTTGGCATAACATTTAATGTAATAAATGTAAAAGAAGTTCTTGAGCGCGCGTCTTAGCAGTTTCGCAAACGAAGCTCTCTTCGGTGAAAACCGATTTTCTACTCATTATACTTAATTATGCGTGTTTCTTTCTCTAAATGTTATCACTTTAGCATATACACGTACTAATTTGCATAAACTAGACAAACGTATCTGGTAAATGCTTCAGTCAGCACTCAAATCAACTTTGGTTCGTTTCGCTTCGTTCAATATCGCTGAGAGCTGAAACTTTGTAGACTCATCATCAATCTAAAGCAATCAACGAATTCATGCCATCACACATATAGTAGTCTGTAGGTAAGACTATGACTATGCCAACCAAACTACAACTATGGGGGAAGTAAGTTTGTCATAGAAAACTAATGAGCATAGACAACGTGGAGGCCTCTTGTCACAATCAGTCAGTCAGTCTGTCAAGTCAGTTAGTCTGTCAGTCGTTTGGCACAGCTTTGCAGCTAAAATTAATCATGCTTATCTAAGGCCCTCACAACCACAATCAAAGACGACACACAAATATTTAACAATGTCAAAGAGTGTTGTTAATTTCTGCATAAGTTTTATGCATAAATTATTATTATTTTTTTGTTTGTTTGAAAAGTCTGATTTATTTATTTATTTTTAAATTTTTGTTTTAAATAAAAAAAAAATCAGGCAACAATTTCAATAGAATTTAGATTTTTGGCCACTAGGTCAAATATTTTTAAATGATATTCATAATTAAATATTGATTCTTAATCGGCAGACTTCTAACACTTCAAAACATTGAATACAACGCATTTTGGCGCTTAAATCTTGTTTAACGTGTTTTCCCAGCAAGTCATTATCAAGCATTGATAATCATTATGTAAATGATAATGAGCGCTTTGATGATGATGATCGTTTTGATAAAAAAGGGCATTTGGTCGTCGAAACTCGTTCACATTTATTTGACCATAAAAAAGAGATAAAAAAAATGTCAACTTGGACAAAGAATCTTCGCCAGGTGGGCAGGCAGTTTGTATTATTGTACATTGACTGATTGAATTGTTGGATTTGAGCTTACATAAGCGTACCATATTACAACAACAAGTTGACTGACAGTGCTGCGACATCGCCGATTAATCAAATTACATTAGCAGACATTTTTTTCTAAATCAGCTTATAATATTTTTTTATATGTCTGTGGTTGTCTGTTATTTGAAAAATATCGACATTGTGGGTGTGCGATCAATTTCATTTTTGTGGTCTTTATTTTTATTTATTTCCTTTTTTGTGAGTTATCACTTGAAAGTTTGATTTATTTGGTCTTGAAAAATTTTACTCAAACTAAAGCTAAGAAACTTTCTTTGTGTGTGTGTTTTGCTGCTCTTAACAAACTTTTGTCACTGCTTTGGCCAACAGTCTGCTTCGCACAGCTTATTATAATTGCCTTGCAACACATTTAGATACATACAAATTACCCTAGACAACTCGTGAAAGAAAAAAACAAAATGTTACACACGTTTCCTGTCATGGCTAAAATAGTCTAAAACTAAGCCAAAAGCAAGGAAAGGAAAGGCAAGGCAAAGCAAACTAAGTCAAACCACCACGTCCATGCTAAGTAGCATGAGGCATGAGTTGAGATACTTTTTGGTGTTGGTCTTACAGACGCTAACAATCCGTAAACTATGCACATTTTTGTCTTGACGCCTTAAAGCATGTAAATTGTGCCACAACAACAGCAACAACAACAACCAAAGGACGACCTTTGCCGCTTTTGCCGCTTGCTTGTCCACCGCTCCTTCCAACTGTCTATCTGTGCTTTGCTTCGTCCATGGCCCAGTGTCGAAAAGTCAGTGAGTAACATTTTGCTATGTGTAAACACAGGCAGACATACACACATATACACACACACACAACCGCACAAAGAACTATAAAGATGTAGGCAATTGATGAGCATGTTAAGTGGTTGCATTGTTAGCGCCGTGCCCACTTCTAATGGCCTCCGTCGCCCGTCAACGCTTAGGGTGGGCGTGTGCTAGTTAGCGCGTGGTTAAATTCGCAAGGGGTTGACGCAAAAATTTTTGTGTTAACGAAAGAAAAAGTACGGAAAAACTTTGCCACCAACATGGCAAACAAAGTTTCCTTTTCGCATACTTATTTGCTTGCTTTTTTTTTCTCATTTTTGGTGGTGTATTTGCCATGTGCGTGCATTAGAAAGGGGTCGTGTGTATGAAGGTGTGAAGTGTTTGCGCCTGCTTGTTAGACACTATGTACACTACCCACTTAAGTATCATGTAGTCAAAGTATCAAAATGTAGACAAAAGGCAAGTTGATATGACAACCGTACAAGTTTCACAACTGAGACACAAAACAATTGGTTTGGTATGCTTTGCCTTGGTTCGGCATCTCAAATTGTATGCCAAAATGCAGCAAGTTCATTTCAAAATAGCAAATATTCTGAATGCGAAGCCAGTTGTAGCAACTCTGCACACGTTGAGTCTCAAGTTGATAGTCATATGTAAATGTCTAACCAACTGCCGTTCAATTTCATGCCTGTTTGCATAATCCTGCCAAAATCATATTAATTAAACGCTAAATTTAACAGGAATCCAATTATGTTAATCATGCCAAGTAGTTGGGCCATAGTTGAGTACATGAGCTCTCACTTTGATTAGCTACATTTTCAGCAACGCTCACATCATGACACCTGCGCACTTTCTTACATGTAACGGACATGTATGTTTACGCTCATGACAGGCATCGTTTCTGTGTATGTCCCTGCTTGTGCTTATTAAATCTGTCGGCAATTACAAATTCAATAAACCGCATAAAAAGACAATAAAATGCGTGACTGATTGCCACAAAATGCTAATAAAAATTTATTACAAGCCTCTCGAAAACGCATGTACCTTATGTGCATGTGCTCGCCTACAAAACTAGAAGGTGTCTTATTGTTCTATTATCCTTATGTCACGACAAGCCTTATCCTTGCCTATTGTTTGTCTACCTGTATCGCTGCTGCTTCTTTTTCTTCGCCTTCTGCTTGCTTGAAGACTGGCGCCTAAATTGCCTACCTTGGCGTCAAATTGCCAAACATGTGTGTGTGTGCGTGCGTAAACGTGTGTATGCGTGTTTCACAAGGATACCAGAGCATTCTGTGTTAGCTACCTAGTTGTTCACTCGCTCGATTGTTTGCCCGATTGTTTGCCTGCTGTGATTGCTCTTTTAGGTATTCGAATTTGCGGTTTCCTGTTTGCCTTTTATCTTGACTCGTTGCTCTTTGCCCCTTGCCCCTATCGATTACCTCAACGCCTTCGTAAGTTGACTTCAAGCACCTGCTTTGATTTCTGGCAATTGTCTGGCGTCATATGTCAAAACAGCTGTTCAACGCAGTAAGATTCTTGAATGCGTACATTTTATATAAAATACTTGCCGATTGCACTTGCTCAGACACACATGTCCTTGATCGAAACTGGTTTACTTTATTTTTTATTTATTCATTTTTTCTTTTTTAGTTACATACTACAATAAATTCTCGCAATTGTCTTTGAAAGTGGCTGTGCAACCCCAGACAACTTACAACAAAATGCAATTTGAATATTGTAGGCGGTTTACTTGTCCGCACAATTCACATTGCTCATATGCCATTTGTTTAATGTCTTCCACATGTGTACGTATGTATGTTTGTGTCATTGTGTGGCAAACAAAAGCCACCACAACCGTATAGAGAACAATGCACAAAGCATAAGAAATCGTTCATGCCTCCAAGTAGCATAAGTAACAAAGACCAGCATGTAATCTGAGACTTATATTTTGTCTGCGTTGCTTTGAAGCTTTGTAAGTAGCAAAGCAAAGACGTGCTTGTATGCAAAAGGGTGACCAGCTTAGGAGCACAAAGCAACAACATTCAAATTCACTTTTATTTAAAGAAACCACCCAACTGTGTCAGCGATTTTTTCTTGCTTGCTCTGCTCAGGCAATGTATGCAAAACCGGATACTTCAATACAAATACGAATACAACAACACAAAGCTTAAAAGTATTTCCTTGACAGGTGTGCACCATCATGTTTTTGTACTTGGGGTGTCGTAAAGCTAATTAGGAAGTAATGTAGGAAATTTGTTGTGTTGAAATGTACAAGTTGAAAAATGAATTACTTCAGCTTGTTAAATTACAGCATAGGAAATTGTCAAATTTTATATTCAAGGGTTGTTACACTTGCCGTTCAACAATGATAAATGTTTTACACAAACATAACGAATTGCAATGACGTATGTACACATATTTGATGTAAGGACTTTTGCAGTTAATTAACAATTTTAATCAACTTTCGCACTTTATATAAACATTTTTCTTCTTTAAAAAACAATTAAATTTTACGCCGAACAAACAAAGACCAACTGAAAAAAAGAAAATAAAAAGAAAGTGTTTATATATATTTCAAAATGTGATGCTGTTACGTTATTTATTCTATTTTCTATATTTACACATCATTAAGAAAACCAAATACAAATAAACAAAAGAAAACAAAACAAGAAAAAAGAAAAAAAAAAGTTTACATTATTTTGCAAACTTTGCGAAATTCTTAGAAGTCGACACTTTCTCTTCATATGCCGCCACTTCATCGAAATGACATTTGCCAATATGTGCCTTTTTTCCACATGAACGATACACAAGTAAACAAACAGATAAATAGATAGCAAGTAGCGCTCGTATAGATACAGATACAGTTACTGTAACAGATACAGATACAAAAAAAAAAACGATACGTGTTCGACTGTGAGTTACGTTTGTATACAATCAGTCGCAGTTTCAGCGCAACAATTACATGTTAATAAAGACAGCAACGAGCAACTTTCAGAGAAGACAAAATCAAATAAATAAAAGCAACAAAGCGTAAAGAAGCAAAAATGGCTGCAAAAGCATTTGCGATAAGAGTGAAAGGAAGATATAAAAGAAAGCAGAAATGAAAAGAAACAATTCAGGAAAATGTGTTTGGCATGTAAGGTAAATAAATTTAATATGCAACATGGCAAACGATATAAAACAATGAGAATGCTGAATCTTCTGCCAAAAAAAAAAAAAAAAAAAGATGTATGTGTATACATATATTTTATGTCCTGCTTTTCACATGCGCGAATTTCAGGACAAGGGAGTGAAATACTTTGAAAGCAGAAGCCAAAGAAATGAGTTCAAATTGTCTTTCATACAAGAGAAACTTTTACAGATTTAAGTCTTTAACTTTCGCAGCATTTTCTTTTACATACAAAAAAAAAGAAAAAACAAGAAAAAAATCATTTCTACATTCTAAACTTGTTGTAGATGCCTTTAAAGCCAATTCCCAAAAGCAATAAGTGAAAGGCACTTCATTTTGAATGGTCACTATGAACTCATAGACGAGCTCGCACTGAACTTGAACATTCGAATTCGATTGGTCTCTGGCAAATTGTGCACGTGAAATTAACCTCTCGAACTACTGCATAAATAACAAGCTTTAGCATATTGCAGATTGTTGCCATTTATGGTCTGCAAAAGATTCAACACGAAATTTCGAAATGGCAATTGTAGCAATTGCGAAAATATTTGTACCGTGCCATGGTCAACGCCTCATTTTGCACGCCTTCAAAAGGGCTCAGCTCATATCGAGCTCATGCGACTTCAATGTTCATGAGTAGTGCGTTCATATGTCAGAATTTTAGTGTGCCCAATCTACGCCCATTTGAGCAAACATGCTAAAAGCCAAGTTAATAAACTTTCAAATCATTGCATAAGCATTGCACACTGAATTGATTCCTGGCTGTTTTTTTTTTTGAAATTTTTTTTTTGGAAGAGTGTTCCGTACCATGACAAACTGTTTTCGTAGAATGAGTTTTCAATTTGTGCTCCGTTTATATTGTGAAACGCTTTAGTGTATGTTGCGCTTTGCTACTCAACCACTCGATTCTTGGTTTGCATAAATTTTCGCAGTACAGAAGCCGCAATAGCTCAAAGTCGAGATAAAAGTTTTTCTTTCATTTAGTTCTTCATAACGGATGTGCGCACTAATTGCGACTTTGCGTTTGGAACTCGACCCAAATTCTTTTCCCCCCCTACACACATACACCAACCTTCAACCAATCCAAATCCTTTTAACCAACATACACACACACATTCTAACACTTAGGGTAGCATTCTCTAATGGCAACGTTAGATGCCTTAATTGAATTGCAAATGATTTCTTATTGATAAAACGTGCTTGCACTAATTTCGTTGCTTCTTCAGTATTTGTTTTGCAATTTGGTTTTGCGTTATGATTTTGGCACGTTTTGTAATCTTGACTCCACTGAAGAATATTTCAACAAACTTTGATATCGTTTCAAAGTTCAAATGTTTCACTTTTAGTTCAAAAACAATGAACTGCTTTCAAATTTCAAAGACTTTATTCATATTTTTACTAAAAAAAATGTATTTCTTTCTTCTTTCAGGTATGTACAACTAAAGATTATCATTGGAACTCAGCAAAGTGTATGTAATGTGGAAAATATTTATGCTTTAAGTTTTTTCCGTTTATCTTCAGGTATTTCCAAGAACTCACGCGAGTGTTCTCTTTCTAATAAGTTTTTACGACTGCGACATGCAACACAGATATTCAAGACATTTTCACAAATGGTTTTATTAAAATACCACCCACGAATTTTTTCATTAGCTTCAAATTCAAAGCCGCTAACAATTTTTTGACAACACGAAGACAACGGAAATTGTTGCTCATTGCGGCACACAAAACAGCCAAACAACTTTTGAACTTTAAAAGGCATTTTTAATTTTCAATTGTCTGCTTAAAGTAGTTGTTGTTGTTATTGTCAATGTGGCAAACAACAACATAATTGCACGCTCAAAGCTCAGTTGTCATGTTGCAAGCATAATTTGAGCTCATTTTGTTACAATCATCGGAATGCTTTAAAATTTAAAGCTCTTCAAACTGAGAAATTCGCTGAATTAAATGAAATGCCCAATGAGGCATTTGCTACAAATACAAAAGAGTATCTTCACATTTGTTCGCATTTCATTGCCTTGCTTGGTCGCAACATGAGCGCATGATGTCATTAATTAATGTGAATGAGTTCAGTATGATGTCAATTAGCAGTGTACTTGATCATGTCGAGTTGAGCTCAAAGCGACTGAGTTGAGTAAGAGACCAAGACTAACATGCGACATGTGTATGTATGTATGTATGGTACATATGCGACATGCTCTCATGTATTGTATTAAGAATTATGGCCGTATGAGTGTGTGTGTGTGTATGTGCTATATGGCACATTGTCTCTACTCGTAGCCCCAACCACCCATTCATACATATACGCAATCACGCAGGCACACAGATAGGCTCGTATGCGTGCCTGCGTGTATGTTCGTTTGTTTTCCCTTTGGACACATTTTCTTTACAAGTTTATCTGGAAATGTTCAAGCACAAAAACTTATCTTAATACACGCTCATCTACAAATCGTCTTAACAAGTAAAAGTTTTAACGAAACTAAACAAAATCATTAGCCACTTTCATGCTTATTCAACTATCATCGCTCCTCACAAACCCAACCGCTGTGTGATTTTCGTGTGAAATGAAATATAATACAATCAAATAAGTGGAAAGAAAAGAAAAAGTTAAAGCGAAAAGAAGCCGACGCTACTCTAAATAATAAAAATAATAATAATAATAAGTAAATGCAATAAAATGAAAATCCAACTGGGAAATTTTGTTTGATTTATTGTTTTGCTTTAGAAAAATAAAAGGCGACGCAGCGAGCAGACACGCAGCCACAGAGGAACAGTTACATACACATAGATACAACGCACGCACACACGTATCTTAAAGATAAAGACGTAGATACTTCTCGCTCAAATAACGCTATTGGCCTAAAGCATTGCCGGTAATCTGCCATGAAATGCGTTTTTAGGTACTTTGCTTTGTCTTTACCCCCGAGATTGTTTTGCTTTTTTTTTGTCTGTTACGACTTTTTCCCATAAATGTCTTTGTTTCTGAAAACAAAAGCTCGAAAAATGGTTTTGTTTATGAGAACTAAAATATTTATTTATTGCTTTGATTTTGAGGAACGTGCCTGCGGTTAATTAGTGAAATTAATTTCCACAAAATTTCGGTTTTTAGGGTTTTTATTTTTGTGGAAACAATGTTGTAAATATTTATTATTAAGACGAATTTAAATATTCAGGCTTTAGTTCGGTTTACTCGAAACACAATTCCCATTTATGTAACTTAAAGCTAAACCCGCTTTAAAAAGTCTACACCGCATTGTATGTTATTTTATAATATGGTTCCACTCATAAACTCATAATTCTCAAACAAACTGCAACTTTATTTACAAAAGGATTTGAAGCGCTTAAACTCAATACAGTTTCACTTACCTACGTTTAGTTACGTTTACACCCGCATTTAAATATCGCCCGCTACTTACACATGCAGACATACCATACATCCATGCACAACTGAAAACCGCAAAAATCCTCTTACAAACATATGTACTCTTCCTGTTCGTTCACTCATATGTTTTACAATACACAAGCTCAAGCCTCTTACTCGCTCTGGCAACATTTGCTCAAGTGATTTCCAACCATTGATTCTCTCCTTGTTTACTTATATGATTTTAATAATATAAGCCAAACATATTTTCAAACTTATTCTTTGCCAATAGAAAATATATTTTTACTTCCTTACCACGAGCAAGAGCGGAAGAGTAAGGTAGGACAGCTGCCGCATTGTGGTCAACTGTTGTTGACTTGAGTTCGTTTGGAAAAGATTTTCATGTTTTTCTTGGTCACTTTTCTATGCAATCAAATCAAATCAAGCCTTTCTTACTTGTTCAGTTTGTTGAATTCTTGAGCTTTATGGGAATGTAACTTTCAATGCGTGGTTAGTAAATTTAAAAAAAAAAAAAAAACATATAAATATGTATATAATAATAACAAAGGCGTAAATGGTTTGTCTTCTGGTTTACAACTCATCTCATTTTAGTCATTTCAAGTTTACTTTTGCCCTTTAGAAGTAATTTTTGCTTGACTGAAGCTATTTACTTTTTAAAAGTTAATTGATGTAATCAAACTAATTAAAATGCTCTCAAAAAAAGGTAAATTTAGTCTTCATTGGTTGACATTTTCAGTTTTCAAGTCATTCTTCGTTACAACTCAAATGAAAGTCAACTTAATTTGGCTTGAAAGCATTTTCATGTATAGAGCTAATAAAGCATTATTTAAAATTGAATTAAAATAAAACGATATGACTGTCAGTGTTGCCAATGCAATGAAAATACATCGCCATCATAATTATCATCAGCATGAGCATCAGCAACGGTAGCAATGGTAGCAACATCATTAAAAATGAACTCATGTCGAGCGCGGCGCGTTCTTAAAATGGCAGGCCAACCATTCATGCACGGTTTTAATTATTAAAAATTAACGTTAATTAATCTCAGTTGGAACAATAAAAAAGCATTTTTGTATGGCTTTTACTCATGCCACTTCCGCTCTGCGTTGGCATCGCTCTTTTTCGGCATATTTTTATTTCATTTATTTACCCACAAGAAGAAGAAGCAAAAGCATAATTCCACCAACACAACAACAAACAAAAATCGTAGAATTTTTCCCATGTGATTTTCATTTTTTGTTCATTTATTTTTCTTTTTCACCTTTTCTTTTTTTTTAGGCCCTTTGCCTTTGTTGGCACATTTGAAATGCATAAAACTTTACTTTATGTTTGAGCCAATTTTTAAGCGAAAACAATACGTTAAACTTTTTGAGATTACAAGGGGTAATGAATTAATAAAAACGCCTTTAACAGAAAAAGGTACAAAAAAGACCGACTTTGCGGGTCCTAAACAAAGGATTGAAAAGGATATGAGGTTATTTATTTGGTGTTTTGTTTACGCAAACGCATTTTCTTTGCGTCTAACAATGCATGAATGAGAATTGTGTGAAAATTAATTTTCTCTTGTAGGAGATTTCATTAGTTAAAAGTTGGCAAAGAAGAGCCTTAAGCATAAGGACGGAATATGTTTGTGTAATCGAAAAGCTTTTGTTATAAACTCTGCACTTTTTTTTTTGCACATTAATCAAAGAAATTGGTAAAATAATGTGAAATGAGGCGCCTGTGTTGAAAATTTATTGTATTGTCAAGTATTATTGGCATTCCAAATTATTTGTATTAGCACAATTTCAAGAACATTTCAATAAGTTCAGTGATTTTCAACTCAAATCAAGCAATTCACAATGCCTAAGCAATCAAACCAATCACAACAAACATCTAAAAGTCAATATTACTACAACAAATTACCTTTCACCGAGCATTTATTGTACAAACAACTAGAAATCTTGGCCCAAAAATCGAGCTGTGCATTCACCTGTTTTGCAATAAACCAAAAACCGAAATGAAATCAAAACAATCAAAAGTCATGCATTGTGCACACACACAAACTACCAACACACACAAACGACAAGTGATTCGGCCACAATATGCCAATATGCAGAGCCATGTGCATGAAATTGAGTGAAGAAAATTGCCTAAGTGGTAAGCTGGCATAGACGAAGAGTTGTGAATTCAACCGCAATTCGATGTTGATTCTATCAAAAACCTCAACCAACACATCACAGTTGTTGACAGTTATTTGAATTGTCATCGTCATCGACATCGACATCGTCATTGTTGTCATCATTACCTCAAAAGTCGACTTAGATCGATTCAAGCGTCACGAGTTGAAACTACGTATGAGTGCATTGCAAATCGTGCGGTATGTTAGCCAAACATATGTCATGTGGCATGTCAGATGACACAATATGTTGTAATCAATTTTGAGGCAACAAACGAAATAAATGCACAACATTTGCGGTTCTCGCCTTGGTGCTGTGATGTATCAGCGGCAGCTTGAAGCCAAGTTTCTTAGGCCTCAAAATAATGACGTTGTTGTTGTTGGCTTAAGACTGATGAGTCATGCGCTCAGAGTTTTTGAGTCGCAGATAAGCCTAAAAAAGGCAATAGCCAAGCGTCTTTCAGCGTTTGCCACTTAGCCAAATGGCTTGCAACGCGACTTCGACATTGCTGCGCAAAATACTTTTTCTCTCGCGCTCGCGCAGTTCTAATGAACTTTTGAACTAGTTTTCAGACGCAAGACGCAAATGATTTGCCAAGTTTTTGTTTTTTTGCTGCCGCTTCGGGCCATTCCGAACTTGACTACGATGGGGCGCCGTGATTATTGCCAGAGTTGCCGTAACGGGCAGAGAGTTGAGCCGAGCCAGAGACCAGACAGATAGACAGACAGAGAAGTCGTTTCGTGGCCATTGTCTTTGATGGCGCGCGCACGCGCATGATTTTTACTTTTCCCTCGCTTGGCTTTTTGTAAAGTAATCGTGCCATTTTTGGTATATTTTTTTCAGACTTTGCTTTTTATTTCTGACTCTATTTTGGGCATTCTCATAACAGTTTCAATTGATTGTTTTTGCTTTTGCCTCGTTGGCTTTTGCGTTCATTATAAAAAAAAAATAAAGCGTCGTATAAAAAAAAAGCATGTAAATGATTTATAAGCTTAACTGAATTCAGCTGTTGTTGTTATTGTTGTTATTGTTATTGTTATTATTAATGTTGTTGTTTTGCTGGTGTTCAATGAGTGCTATCAGTCGCGTTGAGTGCCGATTGTAATCACAAGATAATTTTTTTGTGATATGCATAAATGGCTGAAAGCAATGAATAAATTATTATTAATTTGCTTTGTTTTACCTTCTCTATCTTTTCGTGTATGTTGAGTAATTTTTTTTTTTTTTTCGTACGACTTTTTCACATTAAAGTAGTGAGAAAATTTAATGAAACAACGTTGAGTCACGTTTAAATTATTTTGATTTCAAATTTCGCTCTTGAGCGGAATAATCCAAAAATGTCATATGTCGTACATACATGAAGACTTCAGTTTAACAGATAGTTTAAAGCTTCAATTTAACTACGAACAAAATTAATATCTATAAAATTTTAAAAAGGATGCTAATCCAATATGCCGAATTGCCATACAAGTCAACAATTTGCCACAAATAAGTGAAAATTTATTATGCCACTCTATTTTAATTACATTCAAAGCGACTCAAACCAAACGCTAAGCTAAATTGTATCTGAACGCAAAATCCTTTTGTGAAAGCCACTCATAACCTAACCAGCATATAATTCCACAATGATTTATAATTAATAGAAATTTGAGCGTTGCGCTTTCAATAAAACATTATGCGCGGCAAATTCATCATAATGCTTCGCATTAAACATTATAATAAAAGCGAGTACCGAATAGCGAGCAACAAAACCACGAGGAGATTTATGAGCAATACGCTGTTGGATTAATTACTTAATGCCCCTAAACGAGGAGCGATTGAAGGGGGTATGGCACATAAACTTCAACGCCAGAATAAATAAACCAAACTTAATTGATTTTTTTTTTCACCCTCGTTTGTTTGTCTCTCTCTCTCTGTTTATTTGTCTGCCTGTGTGTCTGTCTTTCAATTTGCTGTATGTGCAATTAATTTTACTATTATATTAAGTTGGTATTTATTTGGTATTTTAATTAAAGCGAGTGAAAAAACAAAGCCCTCAAAAAACAAACAACAAGTGGCGTGTGACGAGGAAGTTGCTCGCCAGTTCAGCTCTAATATTTTTCACATGCATTGCTATGCATAATGTATCAAACAGTTGGCAAATGTATTTGAACTCATAATGGAAATTCCAAATTTAAATGATTTACATAAAAGCTGTTGTCTTTTGCATGGAACGCGCTTACAGACGAATTGATTGTTTGTTACATACGAAAACACAACTTTAATTATGCAAAACAGAAATAAAAAAATCATATCCGTTAGATACACAGTCATAAACTGACTGACAGACTGACTAACTGAGCCACGTTCAATTGCATGAGTTCAATGCAAAGATTATTGTTTGTTGTTGCTGAAAGTAGTTGGAAAAAAATTCCTGAGCTTTGAATCGGAAACGGCGCTCAAACGAGTTCTTTATAACAAATGCTTCAAACATAAACTGAAAATTATCAAACTTTTTCAACTTTTTTAATAATATTGTGAAAAATTTATTATACTCAGATGATATATCGAATTTCCTTCTACGTATCTACTTAAATGTAAGTTGGCATCAACGTTTAATTCTATCAAAATTGTTGTGCTCAATTTTCGTAATCATCATTAAAATTAAGACTCACGAAAAGATTCCTAAGGCAGCTCACACAATAAGTCGCCTTCACCTCATCACCTTTCCGCACTTCTATGATATTTAATCCGCTTCAACGTATTATTTAAAAATTGTTTTATTTTATTTTTTATTTTTGTTGTGGTCTCAAAGTCTCGTTTGTATTCGGTTTTTGTTTGTTTTGAAACGGAAGTTTGGTTTTTTTGTATTATTTTTTCTCATTGTACGTTTTGTTTCTAATTTTTATATAATTTTTGTTTTCATTTTATCTGAAATTCAATTTTTGAAATAAACGCAATTAAAAGCAATTTTTCTAATGACAAATGAATTTCGTAAATGTGAATTGTGCGCTTACTGCCAACTCGAATGAAAGGAAACAAATTAAAACAATTTGAATGCACGAATATTTAATTTTTTTTTTTTTTTTTTTTGTTTTGTATGTAATTAAAAATAGAATTATTTGTATTTCAGTTCACTTCACGTCAAGGTTTAGTCAAAAAGTTTCATTTACTTAAATTAGAAACAATCCACTTAATTCTACAACCGTTTAATGCTTATTTTTTGCGTGAGTTTGACACACTTTTTTATACCTTACATGCACGAGTAATCCATGGTGGTCCATCTGTCTGTCCGTTGATCGATATAAAAGCACAACGCTTTTAGTTTTTATCTGCTAAACCATTAACGTTTCACAAGACCGTAATCAAACTCTCACAGACACAGTGTATTTCAAAGTCGTGCTGTCTGGAAAGCAGCGCTTTTGCCATATTTGATACAAACAAGCAAAATGGGTCAAAATTGATTATGTTAATTTTTTTCGCAGTCAATTGAATTGATACCGAAGCCATTTGTTTGGTGCCAAACCCTTTTAGGTGTACTATTTTTTTTTCACCTTTTCTCTTTTCTTCCTTCCTTCCTTCCTCTTTTGTTGAACGCTCTCTATGAATTGCGCGGTCATTTAAGCACAAATTGAAAGACGTCTTTTGTTGTCTTGCTACAAAAAAAAAAAAAAAAAGAAAACAGAAAATAAAACACAGCAAAGCAACAAAGCAGCAAAGAGCACGAAAAAGGGTCAACCAAAAGGTTACATGTAAATAATTTGCTCAGATTTGTATCTGTGCCGCATGCTGACTGCGATACAATTTCCTTTTGTTTGGCAACATTCACGAAGACCTTCACCGTCAAGTTACGATTATACCAAATGGGACACATGTGAAACTATTATTGAGATATTTGTCGCTGTGCTATGCAAATGAGTTGAGCGTGTGTGTGTGTGTGTGTGTCTACGTATGCGTGTGTGAGAGTGTTAACAGAGTGTTATCAGGATTTAATGTTGAAGGCTTTGAATGCAGATTAGAGTACATTTGAAATTCTAAGCTGTGAAGTTGCTTGGTGAATACAAATGATGTTGCTATCATGCATTTAAGCGAGCTGTCAAATAAGATAAGTGGTTGTGTAAGGTAACCGCATGAACGCATGACCATTTTGTTGCGTACACAACGGAAATGAAGAATGTTTTTAGCTAAAAACATATTTGAGAAATTTTTGCCTGCAAAAAGTAAAAAACTCAAACTATTCGACAAACTTTTTTAACTTAACTGAAAAGCAATCACTTTAACCGTACATACACCCAACCCATTAACCAATCGGAAGTGCATTAAGCGTAATTTCAAACCATTTATGAACCAGAAAAAGTCATAATAAAAAAAAAAAAAAGTGAAAGAGATAAGTTAAGAACGTTTGGCAAAGGAACTTAATGAAAAGTATCTTTGAAGCGAGATGACTGCGCTGTCATTTATTGATTACATTTTTACGAAAGCAACAAACAGAAGAAAAGAAAATAAAAAAATACCGAAAAAAGAAAACTGGGATATTCGAAAAACTATAAAACGTTGTTGACAAGGCATGCATAAAGACAAAGTGCTGGGCGAAGTGAAGAAGCGCCTCGGCAAAGCATACTATAACGACGAACGGACGAATATGAAGAAAGAGAAGGAGAAGAAAACAGTCGTGTCGAAAAAGTTTTTCTTACCTGTAAAGACGCACATAAAAATCAAAAATGGCGGAAGACGAAACTAAAACTAAAAATGGCAGGAAATTAAATTGAAAGCACTGACACAAACACACATAAGCATGCCTTGCTGTGTATGTGTGATGTTCGTGTGTATGTCGGTAATATAGCGTGTATAATAAAAAATGAGGCGGCGGCAGCAATGGCGATAACGTTGGCGATGGCGTTGACTATGTCGGCAGTGGCAGCGGCAGCGTCATCTACAACCAAGTTTCAACGTCTAGGGACTTGGATAAGTTTTTCCTATGTCTGTGTCTGTGTTTGTATCTAACAATGTTTGAGTTCGGTGCGCGTTCTTCGTGCCACACGGCGTATGATGGATTTATGTTAAAGTTGCGTGCAAGCAACTTAATGGATTTTGTAATTTTGCAAAACGTAGATAAAACTATCTGCCATTTGTATTTATGTACTTACCTTTAAAATGTGTTTCTATCTTTATATGTGTATGTGTGTTTATGTGTGTGTGTGCAGAACTCAACTTAGACAGTTACCTTTATGATAAACGCAATTGGAGCATGCCAAGCCAAGCCAAGTTGTAAAAATAGAAAAAATTCTACATTTAGTAACATCATAATCATCATGAACATTATCATTATCACTAACGTACATATAAATAATTGTATTGTACATAAGTGAAGCTTAAGAAATAAGAAACGTCTTGCAAGCAAACCAAAGTGCGACATTTGTTTTAATGTTTGAAATTCCTACATTTTTTTCCCCCGTTTAATTGTTCTCTATACGCTTGTTTTTGGTTTCTTAAACAAGTTTGTTGCATTCGCTTCGTTATGAAATATTAATTATGCCATAAATTCGCGCATTGCGCGCTTATGGCTAAAACCAGAACAGAACCGCCAAGAACAGCAAAGATGCGCAAACGAAGCGCGCCCACAAGCGAGAACAATTGCGAAACAAAGCTCTGCAAAACGAGTCAAAAAAAAAAAAAATACAAATAAAAAAATAATAAACAAATAATAGAATAATTGATTGCTTATACAATATTATATTTATTTGCTCTTCAAAGCACTTCAAGTTTGCAAAGAAAGTCTAAAAATTTCTTTTATTTAACCAAAACTTATATCAAGTACACTCCGAAGTGTCCAAAAGCCAAAAGTAGCGCACAATTTTGAATTGCGTCACTTGATTAGGTTCAATGATGCTTCGCTAAACATCTTCAGTCTTCACTCTAAGTGCCTACAAGATACATTTTCAATTGCTTGTTCGCTTGCGACATACTTCTTCCGTTCGTTAGTTCGTTCGTTTACTATTTTGCAATTCTTATTAGATTTTCATTTCAGGGTTTTTGCATCATTAAATGAAGTTCGCGATTTCGTCAGCTCAGCTTTTGAATGCGATATTCTGACAGCGTCACAACAAAAAAAATAAAAGTAGAAAAAAATTTAAACAAAAAGCAGTTTTTACTAAAATGAGCAAAGATGTTTCTACGTTTTTGTTTTGTCTCACTTCAATTTTTATTTTTTTTTTTTGTATTTTACGTGAGCCATGAGTCTGTGCCCGTGAGCCGTGGGTGTGCATCGATTAGCTCGTTGGCTTCGCTTGATTTGCGTGCCATTTTAATAGTTTGGTTTGCGTGTGCCGGCAGAGTCTCCATTTAAATTTTTACATTTTTTTTCATGTCTCGCTCTCTCCCTTTCTCTCACTCTCTCTCTCTCTCTCTCTCTCTCTCTGCTTATACCGCTTTTGTAAGTCGTTATTAGTGTTGTTGCCACTTGTTAATTTGCATCTTTAGCTATTTAGTTGTTTGTTATTCATTGCTTTTTGTTGTTGTTTTCGCTGCTGTTGCCTTTTGTTCGCTTTTGTTAGTTATCTACTTCATTTGCCTGGGCGTATTTGCACTTGGCGATTGCATCAAGGTGCTGTTGATTACTGATATCGTTGATATTGCACTTTGTTTCAGTTGGTTAATTTTAAAAATACGTCATGATATTTGCAATAAACTTAAATTAAATTATTTCAAACCACTTGACGCTGGCAAAGCGCTTCATAACGCTCGAGCTGAGTTGAGCTGAGCAGCAATGTGTGTATCTAAAGCAGGGTCAGTCAACATTTTCCAATGCATTTAATCCGTTTTCAAACGCAAAAGCATAAAATATACATAACCATAAAATTAAACGACTGTCCTTTAATGAAGGCTAAACACATTAACGGCGATTGTTTATTTTAAAACAATTAACTCAGCTAACAAATAGAGCAGAAGCGACCGCCACCACCTACTCATAGAGGGTCGACGTCAGACGCAGCACGCTACACTCACGCCATGACCTCACGCTGTTGATAGAAGCGTGCATAACTTTAACACTTGCACGCCTTATTGACCTAAATTCCGGTTTGCCAAGACCAACACTAACCGACAACAACAACAACAACAATATAAATAATAATGATGACAACGATGATGATAATGTTGATGATAATCATGTTGTTTAAACGACCAATGCCGATAAAGCAATGATGACGCACTTTAACATAATGACGATAAAGACGTAGAAGAAGAAGAAGAAGCTGATGAAGGAGTTGCTTAGTCAAGTTGTGTCGTATGAGTGATCTTGGACGTTATTCAACCTCTTGAACCCCCCCTTTGTTTGTCATTGTGATTACACATTTTGTGCTTCATTATTTTAGCAAACATGTGCTGGCATAGCTTACGAGCAGCTTCAGATATGAACAATGAACAGAACTTGAAAACATTATGAAATGCTGAAAGTTTTTTTTTATTAATGTCACAAATCCATCGGTCGCAAATCCATTGTAGACGCAGTTAGACGCACTCAACTCGACTCGACTCAATGAACTGCTGAGTGAGACACTTTGCCGCTTGTGTGAATGTTTATGTGTTTATTTTGAAAGCGAAAAAGCCTTTATGCTTATGAAAATATTTGATATATTGCAAAAATAATTTGCCAACACAAAGCATTAATGAGCGAACACGAACAGCGAACACAAAACTCAGTTGAGCTCAAGTCGACAAAACTCGAGGCAAAAGTATCTGCCGGCGTTTGCATATTTTCATATGCATTAAGTGTTATGTATTTGCGGTCGATACTCAGATACACACACACACACACACACAATCGTACTCAACAATACTTCATCAGCATAACGTTGAATACATAACACTATCAAACAAGCGCACATCGGATATCGAATTGCTTGGCGTTGTTACTGCCACACGCTGTTGCCCTTGCAACGACAACCAAACAACCAAACGAAAGTGTTGTCAAGAGGCAACCAAACGGGCACACACACACACGCACACACACATTGCCTTATGTAAGCAATGAGCATGTGTGTCTGTTGGCTGACTGTGTGATGATGATAATCATCTGCCATATGATTTTTGCTATTGTGCTTTATACTTGTATAAATAAACATATGCGCATAAATGTAGCTAGATATATCTATGTATAAAAGCACAGAATAACACTTCGCATACGGTAATAAAATTCCAGCTGTTTGTCAGTTCAATTTTCGAGTTGTTCTTGCGATTTGTCGTTTAACTCTTGGCTTATCTGCAAATGTGCTTGTAATTTTTAGCTTCCGGTTTTGTCGTTGTTGTTGTTGTTGTTGTTGTAGTTGTAGTGCTATAAGCGTATGTGCGTTTGTTTGTATAAGTGTCACTGCGTGAGTGTCTGTGTGCGGTCGTGTGTGTGTGTGCGTGTGGGCGTTTGTGTAAATTATTCTTGACTTTGCAGAGAGAAGTTGATATTTTGTTATTGATATGCAATACTAAAATTTCAAATTGCGTACACTGAAAACAATTGAAAATCAATGCCGAAACTGTCATTTGTATGATATAATTGTTTATTATTTTGGCCTTGAACAGTTTTACTTTTAACGCAAATCTTATGTGACATTTCTTCGTGTGTAGACGCAAATTCATGTTTGCTTTTGATTTATGGAGTGTTTTCGATATAGGCAAATATTTGCATTATGTTAGGTAAATAACCAACTTTCCGACAATGCAAATACATGTCGAAAATATTATTTAAATATTTAGCATAACAATAACTCAAATGCAAAGCAAATATTTGTGAAAAGTTTATGCCTCAAAGCAACGAAAAAAAAAAAAAAAAAATTGAAGTTAAATTACAAACCAATGAACGGTAAAAATCTGAATGAATTTTAATTAAAAGCAAATAAAACCAAAAAAAATAAATTAATTTCAAAATACTTTCATTAATGATATTTACAATAATATTCTATCTCTCTCTCTCTCTTTTATTGGCACAGAATATATGACAACACATTGGAAGTCATTTTGTATGCAGGACAACAAATAAACCGCAAAAATAGCCAACTACGGAGGAAATAACGTTTACGTCAGAAACAATAGCTTCATTTATACTCATAGTGGTAGTAGTGGTAGCAACAACAACAACAACAATATAATAAATTTTAACAAAAAAACGCGCCTAATTACAACACCAACTGGCACAGTAGCAGCAGCAGCATCAGCAACAACAACAAATCCAACCCAGACGAACGTGTTCGAAAAAGCCATCACCATTTCGTCGATTGCGATTAAACGCAGGCCAACGCTGCCGCAAACGCCAGCGAGTGCCCCACAGGTGTTGTCACCCAAGCGACAGTGCGCCGCCGCCGTTTCGGTACTGCCAGCCGTCGCTGCCGCCGCCGCTGCAGCTCAGTTGCAGACACCGCCACAGATACAGTACGCGAGCACACCAGCCTCAGCAGCAGCAGCCGCCGCCGCAGCTGCCGCAGCCGCCGTTGCACTTAAGGCCGGACATCAATTGACATTTAATCCAAGCGCAGCCGCTGCAGCCCAGTTAGCTGCAACAGCCGCTGCCGTTGGCGCACATCCGCACGCACATACAACACATCAGCAGATTGCTGCCGCCGCTGCCGCTGCTGCCGCACATCAGCAACACACCGCTCAGCAAGCCGCCGCCTACACAGCTGCTGTACAACAGCATCAGCATCAGCAGCACCAACAACAACAGCAGCAGCAACACCAACAACAACAACAGCAGCAACAACAACAGCATCATCAACAGCAACAACAGCGCATCGCGCATTTTAATCAAGCGGCCGCTGCTGCTCTTCTAAATCAGCATTTGCATCCCGCTGCTGCGACACATCCACAGGCCGCCGCCGCCGCCGCAGCTGCCGCGGCTGCAGCAGCTGCTGCTGCACATCAGCAACACGTTGCCGTACTGCAACAGACACACTATAATAACCAACAACAGCAACAACAACAACAGCAGCAACAACAGCAACAGTATCAATATCAGCAACTGAGACATTATCAACAGCAACAACAACAACATTTATTGGTGTCTGTAAACAATAACAACAACCACAGCAGCAACAGCTCATCGGTGACAACACCTGCAAATAACAACAACACTACAGTTGCATCTTCACCAACAACAGGAGCTTCGTTGACGTCTTCATCGTCGTCGTCGTCGTCGGCAGCAACGCTCTCACCGAGCGGCACAACAACAACACCAGCGTTAACTGTTGCCACAACAACAGCAACAGCAGCAACGCCAACAACAGCAACAACAACAAACAATTGTTCCAGCGCCGCGAGTTCAAACGAATCGCATTCGAATTCCTCATCAGCGTCGACCACACCCTCGCCTACGTCGACTTTAGTTGCAACCGGCATTGTTGCATCAAACGCTTGCGACAACAACAACACAAACACCATCAACAACAACAACAACAACAGCACGATAATGGAAAATCAAATGTCTCTGGCACCGCTGGGACTGTCACAAAGCATGGATTCCGTGAACACCGCCAGCAATGAAGAAGAGGTAAGTGGAGTGGGTTGGGGCAATATTTGAAAATTTTGTTGTGAAGCGTGTTGCGCGCGTTCTCTGACAGCTTTGGGAATTTTGCATGCTTTTAAATTTATTGGCAAAAAATAAAAATGTTAATATTGAAGAGTTCGCATTTAAAGCTTTGACAAATCGAAAAATTTGTAGTAACAAAGTGGCAAGAATTTCGATTAATATAATAACAAATTTTCGCTTTAAATTACTGTCAAGTGAAACTCAAGATAATTGTCTAAAAGAGTGATCCCAACTTAGGAGATTGTTTTCCAACAATGCTAGAATACCGTATGAAAAGTGTGGTTCTATGTAACATGAGAGTAATTCATATTGAGAACGGTGGAGTACAAACACCCAATCGTTGTCTGAAGATCCAAAGGGATACCAACTATGATAGGCAAAGGAAATTGTTGTCTGACTTATATCAATCAGTTCATAAATTTGCATAAGTTTTGACATGATCGTTCCGCCACAGGGGCTCTAATTTGTCATGGTGTATGCGTTTGGTTTGTAGACTATACGCAATGATGGTTATAAATAAATATTAATCAAAAATATATAGAATAACCCATCGCAGCAATATTAACGACATTAAGTCATATCAGTTGAGTCAACAAAGTCACAAATCAAGCCAAGTGACTTTCTGTGGGCGACTGTTTTATCGCTCGGGGCGTGGAGCGTTGAGACAACAAGCTAAAACAAATACGAAACGAGCACACGAGCCAAGAAGCAAAGCGAAAGCAACAAATATAAAAACCCAAAACAAAATGAGTACAAGCTAAAACAAATATATGTATTTATGAGGATATGTCAATCAATATGTACAACTGTGTGTGTATATGTGTGTGTAGATGCATTGAGTATACAAGTTAAGCGCTTCTTTCTTTGTTTTTGTTTTGGGTTTGAGATTGTCTGCAAAAAAAAAAAAAAAACAAAACAAAAATGAACCAAAAATGCAATCACGCACAAGCACGCAAATTCCCCATGTGCATGCAAGACCAAGACTTATGTTTCTCTCTTAGCAACCAACCAAACAACCAACCAACCAACCCAGCAATCACCCACGCCAGCTCACTTATGCTTATACACTCTTTGGAGTCCTTCGCACACAGCAACGCTTTACATTTGATTATGCAACTTGTCTTATGCTACACAAATTCACTTTTTCGTTTCTCATTTTACTTTTTTGCAGTTTGCGATTACGTTTGCTCCTTTGTATTTTTTTTTTTGTTTTTTTTCTCTCTCTTTCGTTTTATCATTCCTCTTGTGTGATTCAGTGACACATGCAACACACTTTCGCATAATCCTTGTACAACACACTCACGAAAGCGCACGTGTACAGCACTTGAGCTAAGACCCAAGAGTGTGCCGCGCAGCATGTGTGTGAGTGTGTATGTTTGTTGATGTCAAGTGCGTCTTCAGCGCGTTTAAAATATCCTTTCAAAATTTGAACCGATGCGGAAAATTTGATTTTATCCTTATGACGTGCACACAAAAATTACACCTTACACTCTCATACAAGCAAACTTCCCCACACTCCCCCTCTCTCTCTCTCTCTCTCTCTCTCTCTCTATCACCCACACTTTATCTCATCATTTTTATGTGCGCGTGATTTCGTAAAATTTATTTTAAAGGCTTTTTAATAGGCGCTCATCCGCCTGCGCGCTCCTCACACTTCATCTGCCTTGACTTGCTACATTTTTTATTAAAAAAAAAAAAGGAAAAAAAAAAGAAAACAGCAAAATCGCAACATTTTTTATGACTTTACATTATGTATTTATAAATTCTGCACTGATTTGTGCGCAAATGTTTTCCTTTTCTCATTTTTTTTTGTTACTTATTTTATTTTTTTTTGTGGCGTTTTAACGGGCGTGAGGACATGAGAGACACGGCGAAATCAGGCCTAGCAACGAAATCAAGTTCATGCAGTATTAATGAGTTTGTTTGATCGATGTTCGAAATGCTGTACACAGTAAGCGCTTGTGTGCTTGTTGAAAGTATTGAAGGGTTTGTCATGGCGTGCATTCTGTATGTCATTAAAGTGGATTTGTTTAAAACACGAATGTAAAAAGTTCTGCGCATATTTTTGTAAAGCCTTGAAATGCAGCGTTGCAGCCAATTTGCAAGTGTTGCTGCATTTTATTAAGCGAAATAAAAGCAACTTGATTGAAAACACTTTTTCATATATCTTTACATATAGATGTTGTTCTGATAAAGAACTTTTTTTTGAGTGTTTTTTTATTTCGTCACCAATCAAACGAAACAAATATATGGCGTCTGCTATACAACTTTCAAATTGCAATTCGTATTTGAATTTTCATTGCTCTAAAAAATTTTTTATGCATACATTTTTTTGCAATCTTATTCAGCATATCCATAACGCTCTTTGAGTGGATTTTGGTGCTATTTGGGCAATTGAAAGCTTTGCAGAGAGAATTTATTACATGTAAATTCACAAAAATGAAAGATAGCAACAAAAATTCGTATTAAATTTTGCGCTTTCATATGCGCATTAAAAATGCATCAATCATACAACAAAAGCACGCAGAAAAAAAAAAAAATTCACATTTATTATTACCTTTGTAAGAAAACAAAAAGGAAAATTCCACAAAAATGTAGCAAAGTAAATGTTGTCATAGCAATCCCATCAGTTGGACGTAGCATACAATGCTGTGTACAACGGCATTCAGGCGGGTTCAGAATGAAGTTGAAGTGGAGTTAAAAATTTGACATTTTGGGAAAATATTTTTTTGTTAAGAACAAATTTGCGATGAAGATTTCTCCGCATATATGAATGTATAATAAATAAATAACCTTTTCAAGATTTACTTAGCATTAACTTGGACCTTTCGGCCAACGAGTCTACAAAAAAGTATTCTCAATGAATGTAGTCGAAAATGTATGCAATTAATGAACTCGATCTGTCAAAATTCGTGTAAAAGTAAAGCTGAAAAGTAGTTACCGTTAGCTCCATGTCTTTATAAAATAAATCGAATATGTCAAGTGCTAACCAGTGACTGAGTGACTGACAGACTCTTACACAAAAGTCACTTGTCGACTTTCATCTCAACGGGTTGGCAGCAACCGCACATTGAAATTCGCTACAACTTCCCGACACAGCAAAGCCAAAGTCATCAAATGAAGGCAGGCAGCTCATGGCTTGTGCCACTCCCACACGCGATGCCGCTCGGCCGCTTGGCTTTTGTATAGACTCCGTTATGCTGTATCTTGTGGTACATTCATTGGCAGTATAATCCTGTCTTCCATGTCAACCACAACCCTTACACAACTTTATCTTTGTTTTCTTTGCATTCTTTCCCTTTATATTTTTTTTCATTACGACATTTCCTCACTTTTCACTCACAGACTCGTGCGCAGACACATGCATATTGCAATACACACACAAACACTCATACACTTTACATGTACGTAAACGAATGGATAGCACTGTATTCTCTGCATGAATAAATGATAAGTCAATTAAAAAAGTATGACAGAGGTTGATTGTACGTAAATATTTCAACTTCCTCAACAGCAGCAATACAACAACAAGCACACAGCAGCGCCTGAGGGTATGCTACACATTACAGCCTCGTATTTTTACTTCTTTCGTTTGTTTGTTTGTGTTAGCTTGTAGGTGTGTCTGTGTGTGTTTTCATTTTGGTGGAATAAATATTTTTCGTTCTTTTTGCCAACATTTGTGCGACTTTATTTCGTTTTAATTTGCTGTACGCGACATGGATTAAAATAAATGACAATTTAAAAAGTATTTCCATAGAAATCTTCAGTGAATGATGCTCTTATTAAAAACTTATCAAATAACACTGATGGGCAAAATTAATTTCACCAGCAATATACTTTGAAAAAAAGCAGAACAGCTGTCACAAAATGTTCAATACACCTTTATATATATATTTATTCTAACATTTATAAAAACAAAGCTGTCAGTATTGTCTCATGCTTGCGCACAATTAAACTTTCAACTTCAGTGGCTGCCTTAAAGAAATTTCAGACCATTACCTTTTTTGAAGGCAGCACCGCTTTCAAAAGTGTCACAACACCCAACTGACAGTTCGGCAAGTGGCTTGTGGGCGTGGCGCACATTAGCTTATGTGACAACTTTTGGTCAACTGCAACTGTTTGTGTTTTGTGTCATTATTCTTGCCCGCTGTCGCTCCCTTTGCTATGCAAATAAAATAATGGCCACAGCCAAGGCAAAGTTGACAGTGGCCAAGAGCAAACAAATAAACGAATAAGCAAATAAATAACAGCAAAGCAAAACTTTCTGCTTAACTGTAAGAAAAGTATAAAAAAAATAAAAGATAGTTGTGTGTTGTTTTTTTGCTGCTCAAAACAATGTTTGACTTTTACTTGAAGTTTGGCATCGTTATTAAGGCTGCTTTTGGCTTTTGTCGTTGGTTTACTCGTTAGTTTTCCCATGTCGATTTTAGTGACTGTAGAAGACATCTTGTGTGACTCTTGTTTGCTTAGTATATTACACTCAAAAGAATAGCATATGTTCTAATTTGTGGCACAGACTTTTTTTATTACAAATTAACATGTGAAGGTCTTTGCAATTTTGTATAACAAAAAAAAAAAATATGCTTCTTTGTACATGTTGCTTGAGAGCAATACAAATGTTTCAGCATTTATTATATGTCTCTATTTTTCTGTTAACTTTATTTCGATGCAAATTTGCTTGACCTTTTAGAAATAACAATTTTTCTGAGTGCAACAAGAAAAATACTCTCACAAAAAACTCAAATCAACTTTATACTTTGCGACTTTTGCAAATTTACCAACACTGCTTATTTTTTAGTATACAAGTCGACAACTAACATGTAAACAAAGCGCAAAATTTATTTTGTGTCTTGACACTTCTGTCTTTCTATTTTTATTTTTGCGCTTTTTTTTTGTTTTTTTCTTGTTTATTATAAATAAGCAAACAACAAGTAACATCAGCAAGCAGGATATGAAAAACGAAACCAAACTATAAAAGAAACTTGCCAACAAAAAATGTAACAAAATAGTTGCTTAACTTAACAAAAAACAAAAACAAAAAATACCAAAAAAAAAAAAACGAGAAAGAGAAAGAAAAACTTTGCACAATGAATTTCTAAACAATTTCCGCCCAATGGGAAATGCTGTGCATTGATGGGTGGGAGTGCATTCAACATGGCTAAGTGAAATGTCAACTGTTTGTGAGTTTGTTTGTACGTTTATCTGTGTATGTGTGTGTCCTTGTTAGTTGCACTAAAGTCGAAACAGTTTGTGACAAGGCTTTTAAGCAGTCGCAGTCGCAGTAACAATCTTCATGCACAAGTTGAGCTGAGCAGTCACAAATTGTTTTACGTGGTCAGCTTGTCCAATTTTCCTGCTCACCGTCACTTCAACAACAACTTTATGCTTTTATTTTTTATTTAATTTTTTTTTTTTTTTAGAAGATTTCCCCACAGTGCAAAACTCATATGCATTTTGATTGTTGCTACTTTTGTTAAATGATGTGTGAATAATGTGAAATGAATATTGAAATTGTTTCTTTGAAATGCACAAATTGTTCATTGCATTGCTCAGACACATAAACATTTACAAAGAAGACCTCGAATGCATGTCAACTCAAAGCACAAATTGAAAATTCTGCTTTACCATTAGCAAAAAGTTCAATGTAAAGCATTCCATTTTTGTTCTCATACTGTTTTGAAGTATCTTTTGTGGCAAAATTGAAAGTACACTCGAGAACTCAAAGATGCCACTTAGCAATATCCTTTTTACAAGTCGCCAACCCACGCAGCCAATGCGGCAACAGCAGGTGCAAATTCCAGCAAATGTTCGCTGATAATCATTTTCACGCGAAATGCCATTAATAAAGTTGCCAAGCGGTGGCGACCATGTCGACGTCGTCGATGTTTGGCATGGTTCGGCTTTGGTGGTAGTTGGACGGTTCTTTGCCTTGTCTTTGTAAACGCTTAATTTAATTTTACTTGTGCAATTTGCTCATAAATGAAATTATTAAGTGTAAAATCATGAAGCAGCATCAGTGGCAACGGCAACGGCAACTGCGAAGTCTGTAAAAGTTATGAAAGCAACAAAATAAAGCAAAAAGGGAGCAAGCAAGAAAGAAAGAAAAGCTTACGCAAAGTTTTGCTGCCAAAGATTTTATCGCTTCATAATTCGAGCGCGTAAATTGTTAAAGTGGTAAATGGACATTGTTTAGTTGCTGTTGAATGCTGTGCAAATTATCGTGATTAATTGTTTTCGAAGGAAAAACACTTTTTTTCACGGTGAACTGAATGAAAAGTGCTTAAAAGCAAATGAATCGACTTAATTGATAAGGGATAAACGTTCACAGCCTTGGCTGGTTTAGGCTTTTGCTATGTATAAGATATTTTCAATTTGTTTATGGTCAAATTTAAAAATTTTTTTCCCTTTTTATGACAAGGCTTGCTCGAAATTATTCATCCTTTCAGTTGAATTTGAACATAACATTAAAATTGCCAAATATTTACTAAAAACAAACTCATGCTTTGGCAAAACAAAGTTTCAACATTTCGACGATCATATTATGTTCAAACGAATCATTTGCGGCTTTGCAAAAACCCACTTTAAAATCAAAACAAAGGCAGCCGTCATCCAAACTGAAATGCCAAAAGCTGTCCAAACACTCACGCACAAACATATTCACAAATAGAAGCCAAGATTTTAAAGGATTTATCAAAATCTACTGTAAAGCAAATACAAAACAAAAGCATCATGCTATGCACATCACAAACTGGGAGAATGCCTCAGGTTGCCACAACAGTCAATAATAAAATATTAAATTTACACTCACGCATGTACACCTTCAATTCGCAGAAGCGCATACAAAAGCAATGCACTCAGCTTGAAACAAAAAGCCAAAGCATGCAAAAGCCTAGTCCGCAGTCAAGCTGAGTCGAGTTGAATTGAGTTCAGTTGAGTTGAGTTGAGTTAGTGAACTATGAAACAAAACAACACAACAACAACAGAAAAAGGAGACGAGCCAGTGAAAAAAAAAAAAAAATGAAAATGAAGTTGGAAAAAAATTACAAAAAAGAATATAAAACTATGTTCATATATGCTTTTATAGCTACTACAAAATCAGCTGAAAGGGTGTTCAGAGGTCCTTGGTGTGTGTGTGAGTGTGTGTGAGTGTGTGTGTGTGTGTATGCACTTGTGGCTGTGTGCGGTATTCACACTCGAACAATTTGAGCGGAAACAGGAAATCAACTTTAGAGCTCTTTTGTTTTGCCTTTATGCACTTTATACGCTGCACAATTTTTATTCGACGTTAAAAATCATGTAAACTATTTTACAGTTAGCCGTTGAGCACATAAAAAAACAACGAAACATCAAACAAAACGAAAAGCAAAACATAAAATAGTGTAGTAGAGCTCTAGGCGCAACGAATGCAAATACTGTGCGATTGTTAGCATTCGTTTATTTATTTAAATTTTATTTGCTTTATTATTTTTATTTTTTTAGATTAGTTTCATAGCCAATAAAAAAGTACATCAAATATTATGTTTTTTTCAAGCAAATAAAATAAAAAATTTTTAGCATACTTTCGAGCAGTTGCTTTAAATGTACAAGAATATGTATACCTCCTTTAAAGATAAATTTAAGATTAAATTTGAATTCTTAAAATTGCTTTCAAAACTTCAAAGGCAAAAACCATAAAATTCGACTTTTTTTTTTTTTTTGTTTGTAAGTCAAACTAAGTATTTGAAGCGTCGTTTCGGTTAGCTGTTGAGCAGGTTGAGACACAGTCGAAATGCTGCTTAACATCAACTCAATTTGCTTAATTCACTTAATGGCACTTCGCCTTTTGAATTCATGCGTCTATAAAAATTTGAGCACTCACCGTGAAAACGTTGCAAAATGCTTGGAAAGCTAAAGAAACACTACACGGTAAGAAATTATTGCCATTTCGTAGGCACATACAAACAAGCAAAGGGAACTGACTGTCGCAAGAGGACGGCGGATTCAGAAGTCGTCGCTATTCAACACAAGCACAGTTCATTTACCTCGACGAGAATATTTTCATGTTATACAAGTTTTCTATTCGTGCAAGAACAGAACAGAACAGTACATAAAAGAGAAAATAAGTCATAAAAGCAATGGTCAAAAACCATTCAAGCATAATTTTAATAGCTCAACATTACTCAAAAGACTTGCCACGCCCGCTGCCCAGTTCCAGACCAGACGACACCCAACCAGACCAGACCAACCCCGACTAGATCAGAATAACACAAACCATTACGCTAAACTCATGGCACTTCATTTAATTTGCGTGCGCCTGATCGCATGCAAGAGCATTTCTTCAGTCAACCTGTTTCAACATAAAGCGTTGTGTTGCAACAACAAGCAATACGCCTTAAAGTATGCTACAACTACATGCATGCGTGTAGAAGGTGGAAAGAAAAAAGTGTTTTTTCCTCAAAGCAAACATAATTTTCTTTTCCGCTTATTTTGACCTGACGTCGTTTCCTTTAAGAGCTTGAAGAGAAAATGTTAAAACATTTTTACGCAGCCCAAAAGCATACAAAATATTTTTTCATACAATGCGCTTGTCACACCCGACTGAGCGAGAGTTTGCCTATTGAAATGGCAGCTGGCATAAAGCGCATTGAAAGCCATTAAAAAAATATCCTTTGGCATTGTGTAGCATTTCAGATTGGCTGTGAGCCTTTATTCTTGCTATTGCCATTGTTGTTGTTGTTGTTGCTATTTTTTTTGTGGTGGTAGCAGTGGTCGTGGTGCTGAAAAGCATCCTACAAAAATAATTGCGGCGCCCCACTTGGGTTGATTTTTTTATGTTGTCGAGCCATGCTTGCCGCTACACTGACTTTCTCTATTTTTCCATTTTTTCCTGAGCTTTTGTGGTTGCCGCCACTTTCGCACTGTTACTTTTTGTTGCCTTTTGTTCGTTCCTATTCGACTAGATCAGATTGGTGGGAATTGTGGTGTTCAATCGGAAAGTTTAAATGCGGACAGGCAAGTGTGTTTGGACAAAAGGTGAGTCAGCCAAACTGTTGATTCAGCAAAATGTTGCTTTTGGACCATTTATTTTTCCAACATAATGATAAGTATTCTGTTCATTAATAGGCACTTTTGTCATTTTTACTTACATGCTTCCTTCATCAAATTCCCTCATACTACAATGAAGTGACTTGACCAAGCCTAATTGTCACTCAATGCTTAATAATATCCAAGAACAATCAACTTAAACAACTAAAGTGTGAAATTCGAATCAATATAATCGAAGTTCGTACTTGTTCTCATATTTAATCACAAATAATTAATCTCATTATGATCGCATGTCAATGCCATCCAATTACTTTCCAACTTGTTCTTCGTTTACTATCAAAGAACCCAAGAAATTTGACTAGCTCAACATTTTGTGGATGACTTACCCCTCACACACACACACATACACAAAGAGATTTACACTCACAGTTAAGCAACTAATTAAGATGGACAGCAACACATTTTTGCACTAATGAACGCCTAAAAGTGTGCTAGCAACGCACAAAAAAAAAAGAAGCAGCAACCGAAACAAAATCAAGAAAAATGCTTTAGCAATTCTCCAAGGTGTCTTGTACCGTGCCACAGCGCATGCAACATGCGTGTGACAAATTTTTGTGTGCAAAAGATATCAGAGTCATCATTGTCAGCGGCGCACCAAAGTGCAAACAGTCTGCTCTGTGTGAGACGCTCAAAGGGGCGTTGTCAGTACTAATGGGCGTATGATAACGTTTTTATATTATATTCTTTTTTTTTGTTACTCCTTTTTCTTACAGTGTACACGCATCGCATGTACTAAACTAATTTCCTTTGTTTGTTGCGTGTCATTGTTGTATTAGCGCGGAACATGTTTAGCACATTAGCAAGCCTTGACTGTGCACTGCGCCTGCTGCTATACTACATTATTTCGACATGTTCATGTAACTTGTACCAAAACAAACCAATGAAAAAAAAACGTTAATAAACAACAAAAAACCGCATTTTATGCTCGCGTTTAAATGAAATTTACGTTCATGTTTTTAAGCTGTATTTTTTCCTTCCTTCTTTATACTTATTCCAGTTTTTTTCTTCTTTCAAGGCAGGCTTTATATAAATTTTCAATTGATCGCCCATTCAACTATAAATATTTAATTAAGTTAAACCTTTTTTGCTTCTTTTTTGGTGTTTTTTTTTTTGTGCTTTCTGCTCGTTGTCGTTAAAATGACCGCAAGTTGCCTTTCGTCATGTTGTTGTTTGTGTTTCGTTGTGTTATGTTGCGTTGTTGTACACGCACCGCTTGTTATACGCAACGTCCCGACGCCCGTCGGCCCACTCCTTTCTTTTTACGGTGTATGCTTTCAACTCAAATAAAACTTCAATTATTCCACGTAGAAATAAGCAAAAAAAAACAAAAAAAGAGTAAGTAGAAA
Source organism: Phortica okadai (assembly GCA_034638295.1). Classification (NCBI taxonomy): domain Eukaryota; kingdom Metazoa; phylum Arthropoda; class Insecta; order Diptera; family Drosophilidae; genus Phortica; species Phortica okadai. Next base: position 44,947,915 of record CM067849.1, on the reverse strand, counting down.
AAGTTGAAGCATGAAAAGTGGCAAGTTCGCAATGCTTAAATTGCGTTTGGTCACGAATTTGTGTTTGTTGCCAGGACCTGTCCAGCAACACTGTCCCCTCTACCTCGCTGCTCGACTGCTCCACACACCATTTCATTATTTTCATTTGCTCTTTTTTCTTGTTTTTGCTTTTTGTGTACTCTTAGTTTATGTTTTACTTGTTATTTGTTTGGTGATTTGTTTGACTTGCGTGTCGTTGATGACATAACAACAGCAGCAACAACCAGCCACAAGGATACGGCAGGTCTTTACGCCACTGTACAATTTCTGTGCGTAACATAAAGTTTTTCTTTGTCGCCTGACGCTTGACGCTTGCCGTCGTGTTGCTACTTTCATTGCCGGTCACAGCTCGAGCGCACACGCCCACAAAATAATAATCATCAAAAAGAAAAAAGGTTGCACATATCGTCAGAAAGGATGTGGCAGGATGTGTTGCCATTGTTAAGCGGAAATTGTTGCAAATGTCAGCAGCATTCGCCTTACTCATTTATTCTCTCTTTTTTTTTTTTTTTTGTTGCTTTTCGGCCTTTGGTTGTCTTCTCTTTTTGTTGCTCCGAATTTGTATTCGTGTTTATTTTATTTATGATTTTCTTTTTTTCTTTTTTGTTGTTGTCATGATGGTCCATGCCGTTTGTCCTCGAACCAATCGGACGCATGTTTAACAACAATTTCCGCACGTACTCGCAAACGTGTACCAAAAAGCTTCATGATTGACGATTGTCCTGTACAATTCTTATGCTTTCCTGTTTGTCTTTTTTTATCTCACTGTCCTATACATGTGCACATACGTTAGGTTACATGTATGTATGTGTTTGTGCAATTTTTGGCACTTTTGTGGCTTTTGTTAGTGCTGACAGAAACGTGTCCGAAATTTGCCATAATTGAAATGCAATATAAATATTTAATTTTCATTTGATTGCATACCAAATGCTTGTCGTTATTTTGTATATTTTATAGCACAACATTGCGTATACGTAATATTTGGGCATAGCATATCTGTGCGCTCTTATGTGAAAAGCCAATTTAAAATTAAGCCAAAAACCAAACACGCTAATCTTGTATGCATAAAAAAAATGTTGCAAAAAAAGTGTTACCATTTCAATTTAAGCTTTCAAAAGCACGATTATTTAACTAAATTTAATTAAGCTTTAACAAGTCAAAACGTCCTTTTTCACAATATCTTTTTTTCTTGCTAGTTTGGTTTGGAATAATTTCGCTCGCGGTTTGCATTTTTTCATTTCTCACTTTTCAACGTGGCAACACCGTTTACCTGTCAGAAAGTTGGCAACCCACACAAACGCTGCCACTAACAGCGACGCTTTTTCCGCTGATTCGCATTATTTTAGTTGTGGTTTTTCATTTGAATTTTTTTGATTTTTCTTTTTTTTTTTTTTTGTGGGAGACCGAGTGCGCTTTTGTTTTAACTAAAACGAAAGGAAAATGACTAAAAGTACAGCCCCAAGGCAAAAATCAGGACAATAGTTTTGCACCACAGACGAGCTCAACTGAGTCGAGTCGAGTTGAGCTGAGCTGAGCTGCCAAGCGAGCTGCGCTTAACATATTAAACGTCATGATTACGTTGATAATGAGCAAGCAACACAAAAATGAAAAAAAAAGAAAATAAATAAGAGAAAATAAAACGAACTTGTGTTTCAGCAAAAGACAGAAAAGTAGAAAAAAGTATCTGCAGCACATATTTTTTTTTTTGTTTTGTTTTTTTGTTTGTTTGTGTTGTTTTTGTTTTTTAAGTATGCAACAGCGAAAGGTGTAAAAGAAAATTACCACAGCGACCGCAATAAACGCGCCAAGGATATTAACACGCTGTGCCAAGCAAAGCCAAGCCCATGCCGAGTTGAGTTGAGTCGACTTGTGTTGTGTTGCGTTGTGTTGAATCGATATACACACGCACGCACATGCGAATAGGGTCAAGGGAAATTAATGATTGTGCGCTAGTTTCCTTTGACAGTTTGTGGCAACACTGCAGGATAACATCAACACTATCATTATCATAATGATCATCGCATCGCCATGATGATGATCATTACAAGGTAAAACATTGTTAAATTAACCTACGCCGCTCACAGCTGTCAGCTTGTGCTCATCGTCATTATCGCTGTGGCCAACACAACCAAATGAGCAGCAATGTTCTGTATGTCTGAAATCATATTAATAATAAAACAAAACAACAACAAAATGCCCGACAAAAAAAAAGTAATAAGTGATGGGCAACGCTTGTAATTAAGAATTATTGCGCGTGTCCTGTGTTGTGGTTTTAATATATCAGTCTATATTCATGTGCGGGTGTCGGTTACTCTCTCCGTGTGTGTGTGTATCGTTTACTTACTGCCATGTTTATCAGCATGTCCAAAAAGAAATTATTAATTTCAATTTTTCATTAAGCAACGTACATTTTTTTGATTCTTTCTTTCGTATTTGTTTTTTTTGCTACAATTTGATGCTGTGGCAGGTGTGAAGTGCACGACATTGGCCCGGGTGGTTGGCACTGACAATGGCAAACAGTTATTAATGCGTGTGTTAAATGTATAATGAAAAGTTAATTATAAGGCTCACAAATGTGTGGCAATGTGCGACGCTTTCATTATTAATTGGTTTGTAATAATGAATTGCATTTAAAGCTTTTGATGCAAGTCAATGCTGATAATGAAGGTTGGCCAAGTTAATAGAATTATTATTCATAGACTTTCATTTTTGGCAATAATGAAGGTTGTTGGCAAATGCTAAAAATATAATTTGTTGTTTTAAGATTTTCACATTTCGGAACAAATTGTTTTTACTTTTTAAAATACTTGCCTTGTCAGCTAAGAAACAAGAATTTTCTCTTAAGACACAAATAGATTGAAGGCTTGAATCTGTCAGTGACCTGAAATAAATATCGTTAGAGCTCAAACTTCATACTCTCCTATGTTACGTAGGCTGTTAAAATACATACGGCAGTGATTATGATTTTTGAATTTTGATTTTATTTATATTGAATGACTCATTAGTCTTTATAGTTATTTTTAACAAAACTATAAAACATATAACAATTATTCTCTTTTCATTCTCATTCTAATTTCAGGTATGTACCACACAATTAGCCATGCTATAAAAACGCAAGTATTCAAACGCGAAACAACAACAAAAAATTATATATATTGTACACGTATAACAAATAAAGTATTATCTGGCATATCTGTCTATTAAGCCTTCATTAGCCGTCAATGAAATTAGGTCATATCTGAGTGCGCGCACATTAAGCTTGAGTGCAAAAAACAAAAACAAAAAACAAGTAACTTCGATATATCATATGTATATATAATGTGTATATGCATGTGTGTATATTGACAGGGAAACAATAATAGCAACAGCAACAATAACCACAACAACAACAACAACTATGACAATAACGAAAAATAGATTATAGATAGGAGCGTAATTACAGTCAAATGTCATGCCACGTAGCGATGCGAGGCGACGCAAACTTAGCGAGCCAATGTGACTTCCTCGACACGCCGTGGCGCACAAGCAAAATTATCAATTGCACAAAAACACACACACACACACACATGTGAATAAATGCAATGCATTTGTGTGTGAGTGTATACACACACATACATATATATATAATTTTGTAACTAAATTGTTCTATTGTATTTAAGTTAATTACTCATGCCTAATGCTAATTTACGTCGCAGCGGCAATTGTCATGCTCATCTGTGAGCAGCTGACGTTATTATTGTTGTTGATTTTTGTTGTTGTCGTCATCAGCGTCGTTGTTGTTCTATTGAAGCCTTCAATTTATATTATTTTTACACACATATAAAGATACATAAACACAACGATATAAATACAGATTACACGCACAGATACACATGCTAAGCGCATTAGTAACGACTCACCAATTACATGTGCATATGTATGTGTGCTACTGTCAATGTTGTTGTTGTTGTTGTTGCTGTTGTCATTATTGCAGTTGGCAAATTATAATTACTAATAATTTAGCAAACGCGATAATCATTTTTGCGCATTCATATTTCGTGGGCGTCATTTTCGTGTTGGAAATTTTCCTTTTTTTTTTCCTTCGTTTGTCACTCTAAACTTAAGTTTTGTAATATATAAAAATGCTTGTTATTCTTGACGTTTGTTTATTTTACAGTATTTTTCAAATAATTTTAGATGTAACAAAAGTTGTTTTTTTTCTTTGCCATTAGTTAAAAACTGACAATGAAAGACGTCACTGTCATTGTTGTCTTTGTCTATGTCATGAGCAGTTGACTTTTTTGCTGCTAACACTCCTGACACGCCTAAACGTCAATATAGGTGCCTGCCCTACAACACGCCCTCACCCCTCAGATCAGAAAAACACACACACACACACGAATGAAAAGAATAACATTTTGTGCACGACGACTTTTAACCTTCACGCTTGGAAAAATACGTTAATGTCGAAATGTCTAAGTTGATTGTTTTATTTACGACTCTTTTTTAATGTTTGACAAATTAGTGAACGAAGCAAAAATAAAATAGAAAACAAAAAAAAAAAAAACATAATACGACAAACGAAATAAAAAGTTACACATTAGCACAAAACAAGGCATATAATGACACATTTTGTTTTTTTTTTCTTGTTGGTATTTGTTACTCTATTATTCCGAAATTGCTCCCAACAAGTAAAACAATACAAATTATAGCACACATAAGAAGGTATAATAAAATTCAAAAAAACAAACACAATACAAACAACAAAAAAATAAATGAGTAAAAAGATCATTTCGTTTTTTTTTTTCCTTTTATGAGATTTGCTCAACGAGTTCTTGTAATATAGAAATAGGCATGTTACGCAAGCCATTTGGCAATGTAAGCTAACCTAAACCACAGCAGTGGTAAATACAGTAGAACTTCTATATAACGAACTTCTATTTAAATTAAATTTTCTTATAATCAAGTAATCATTTCATAATATTTTTATTACATCTTAATCTCTCTATTTTCTAAACAATTCACAAATTTTGAATCTGGAAACCGAATTTTCATGTGACTATGTTTTTATACAACGAATTTTTTCGGAATGTTTTTCTTTTACGCATATTAATACAATCTTGTTTTAAAAGTTGATGTTTTTTTTTGAGAAAGAAAAATATAATAAAACCATAAAATTTATAGACCGATTTTAGTAGCGAATGTCTTTGAATCTCGAAATATATTTCATGACTAAGTTAAGGAAGAAAAATTTCACTGGAATCCAAACTGATAATGTCTTATTTTCTGTAACTAGAAGGATTTATTTAACCATAAAATGATATAATTTTCAACTCGTGTACAAATCAATGTAGGGAAGTTCATCAGTACTTTCATCAACTAAAAAAACAATCAAATATCCATTTAAATTGAGCACCACTATCATAGATTTTCTAAGCCAACTAGCATTTTTGCGCCCTTGTCAGCTTCGATGAAACGACCCTGTCGATAAACACGTTAAAGTAATAACAAAAGCGGAAACCATTGAAACATTGTATGAGCAACCACATGACAAACACCTTCGCCACTACTTGAACTCATGTTACAACGAGGTCTATGCCGCGCTCAGTCTTAGCGACGCCCTCAAGACGCACGCAAAACATCGCCAAATAAATGCCAAACGTCAAAAGCTCAAATTTCAATATGAAACTCAGCGAAACGACGAGTTACTTTGTAGAATTGCGGTTAAGTGACATGTTTTAATAGTTTGTCGTGCAACTGACATAAAGAAAATGTAAATTTTATTTATTTGTATACAAGGCATTGCGTGTATATTCATTTAATCTTTACTAAGTAACAATTGAACGAGTTAATGATAATTTGAATAAATATTAATAATGAAGAGAACATTACTCACTTTCGATATCGATGGAGTAAAGGGTGTGGCCTTTGGTGACTGTTCAATAATTTAGTATTGAAGTGTGAAGCACATGTAAGATGTAAAGCAGAAGCGCTCAACAACAAAAAGGTGACAGAAGCATTTAAAAGAAATCCCAATTCATTCTTTATATTCCCCCCATAAAGCACATTCCGTTACTTTAACAAAAACCAATTAAAATAATTACAACAAATTTAACAGAAAAACGTTTAAATATAAAAATTTTACAAAAAAGAAAAAATTAATCACTTAAAAAAAAGCTTTTTTCACGGAAATCGCAACAGCTCAATTATTCTGTTAATAACAATTAAAAATCAACAACAAATAAAATATTTCACAGTTATTTGCTTAGTTTTGTTCGTTTTCGTAAAACAATACAAATTGCTTATGTTGATTTCATGCAAAGATTACAAACGGAAAATATTTTAATGAAATTTTATTTTATTTTTACATTTTCATCATTTGAGCCATGAATTTTGTCATTTACTTAATTAGGGAGAAAGTAAAATGAGAGTTGGTGGACAAAGTCAACGACATTAAAGACAATCAGTAGCAAATAGCTAAATTGTGTCTATTAATATATGCGCGACTGTGTACAGTGACGTCGGAAATTGTACTCATGTTGTAATATTTGATTGTGCCAAACGAGTCAAGTCAGCCATATTCTCTTTAATTAACTCAATTAAAAATTGTTTGCACAAAGTGTGTGTGTGTGTGTGTATGAATGAATGAATGTGTGGGTGTTAGTATGTTTTATAATTAAATGTATTTGAGTGTGGGTGCATTCTTTAAAATGACTTTTAGCAAAACAATACTCACATCACAAATAGTTTAATTATATCTGCGATTAATTTAAAGCAATCATTAAAAATTAAATATATGTATAAGCAAAAATAACGGAAAAAAAAATAATGGCAAGCCAACAATAAAAAATTGATTAACAAAAAATTGAGCACTCACACACACACATATACAAAAACGACAGCAATGTCAACGTCGGCAAACATAAATTTAATTTCATATAATTATTTAATTATAAATAATTATTTTCATTTTTTGCATGCCTGCACAATTGTTATTAATCTTTTACGCGTAGTTTATTTGCGCACTCATTGCAATTCATTAAAAAAATGCTTCGAATCGTAAGCGAATGGAAAATTTATTTAAATGAGTTCACATTGATTTTCTGCTGATTTTCCTTAATGGTTTAATTAAATAAATAAAAGACTGCAAGTTTATACTTATTTAAAGCGACAACAAGCAAACAAATGAAAGCAACAAAATTGCTTAAAATTAAAGTGCACAACTTTCGCTCATTTGAATGAAGTCGCCATGTCGCATACATGAAACTATGCACTTGATTGTTTTGTGCCAATTCTCATCAGTCGCACAACACAACTTAGATGAAAGATACGCGTAGCAAACCTCATACCTCCACCCACAATGCAAGTTCGCTTGTATGTCTCGTAGTACTGTACTTAATAAGACAATCGCATGCTTATATTGCCTCGCTGCTGCTACGTGCATGTTGCATGTCAAATCAAGCCACAACTAATAAGCTACAGCGGAGGCGTTCGCATTCGTTCAATTGTTGGCTGACTTCGGCAGTAGCAACAACAATTCTGCAGAATAAATAGTAAATTAACATCATAATCATAAGCATCATAATGTTGTTTTTGGCTTGACATGGCATGAAGCTTTTATTGAAATCGCGCAAAATTCCATAAAACGCGTGAAAGTCGCGTTCAAAAATCGCGCACAAATCGCACTCAAATCGCTTGATCAAATGTACCGTAGAGACTTGTTGCCTTATGAATTTAGTTGTTCCCCTTTAGAGATTAGAGAGACACACAAGATTTTTTCAATAAATTCAAACATCAATTTAACTTTTAGGAACTTTTTTTTTGGTGATGAAGTAACCTGAAGAGTACTTTAACTCGTTAAGCATTTGAAACATGGCACAGCTCTATTAGTGACATTTCAACACTTATTTGACAACTTGATAGCTGTAAAGAAGAGTTTTGCTTTAAACATATTTCAATATTGCTACCGAAATTCTTATACTCACACACACACACACACACACACACGGGCAGACATAAATCTCTTTTGAATATATGAAATTACCTTGCTTGTCAACATTTAATTGCATTAACATGTGACACGAGCAAAGCGGCAACGTCGACGTCGACACTCAAATGTGTAACCGAGCGCAGCTACTTTGGCATGAAAAGCGCCGCAAATCGTTTTCGAAATAGTTTTAAGCAAATTGTGTGCATGCGCCACCTTCAAATGCCGCCCCACCAAGCACGCCTGCCGCCGACAGCCAAAAACTAAATATGCCACACCGCGTATGCCCTTTTTGACACTCAGCGTTGATTGTAACGTCAACGCCAATGCTGACGTCGACGTCGACTGAAACTAATGCGATTTTGACATGCAGCAACACATTTTACCCCAACGCGTTTACTCTTTCTTTCATTCTTTCATTATCGCTGTCTTTGTCACTCATTTGCTGTAGGCAAGTGTGCGCGCGGCAGATACAAATGATTGGCGAGTGTTGAAAGACGGGCAAACAAGAGCAAAATAAACAAAAAAAAAAAGGAAATATTAAATACGAAAAACGAAGGGGCAAATGAAATGTGTGCAAAGAACATTTGTAAATGTTGTAAATAATTATATCGTCTGAGCGTTCATTTTGCTTTATTCCGCGAGGCGTTGAAATTAATTTCTCACTGATTGTAAGAAGCTTTAAGCGGATTTGCATACTATTCGTGTCAGGCACGCTGACATTTTTATAATGACGAAAGCGCCATTTTGCATGGCTTTGTGGTTGGGTTTGGGGGGGCGTTGCTTGATGACTTGTTGCTCATGTAGCAAGTCAAAAAAAAAAACATTTATAATTTATGCATTTTAAAACATACAACATGAAAATATGCAAGACTTTCTCGCTGTTCTACACTCTCTTTTTGTCATCATCATACTCAATTTTCCACTGTCAGCCAGTCAGTCAGTCAGTCAGTTAGTGAGTCAGTCAATCTGTGCCTTTCAGCTTGGCTGCTGTGCCATTTTTAAACAAATTATATACATTGTTTTCATGCCGGCAGATCGCCCAATTTTGATAAACATCGCTCAGACACTTTCATCAAGTTTATCACAATAATTTCATCTTGTAAATAAGCAAAACAAAAACAAAATTATTGCAAAGCCAAAGACAAAAGCAGGAAAACACACACACACACACACAAGTAAATTAAAATAAAAAGCGCATAAAAAAGCCAGACAAAGACGGGTTATTGTACGAGAAATGTGTTTTGGCTGACGAATTTTATGCGAAGTGCCGACAGACACACCAAAGCGACTTAAACAGCTTGCCAGCGTTCACTGAGGCTTGAAATTCTTTTTTATTTTGTTTCTTATTAGCATGTAAAGCATTTAATGTCAGGCTTAAACAAATGTTGGCTATTTTTAGGCGCACTCGTACACTTTAAGCTTTCTTTCTGTCCCAAGCAGCTGCGGGTCGAAGTTGAATTGAAAAAGTTTTAATGCAATAACTTCTGATATTTAATATTAAAGAAATTCATTATGACACAGCACACAAGTATGAAACGCGCAGCTGTTCTTCATCAACAACGGTTTAATGAGTGTTGAGACGAATAATCAGAAAACGATTTGTGCAAAGTGAGATTTATTAAATTGTGCGTTAAAGAATGAGTCATCTGTTGCACTCACAAATGTACAGAGTTTCAAATTAAAACTAACTGAACAACATTTTTCTCAGCTGGCCAAATAATGCGTCAGGAAAAGTGAAAGATTGCAGAATAGTAATTTTAGTTTATGTAAGAAGTAACATATGCAACAAGTTTACCGTACAGATCGATTGACAGTTAGAAACAGCAATAAACCAATTATGACAAATTAAATTCTTAACATTTTATCACAAAATTTATATGACTTATAAAACAATTTACATTTAAATCGAATATTTCGCAACTTCTACCTTACTTCAAGACCTCACCACAAGCTCTTACTAAAGTAAACTTACTCGAATTAATTACTTTTTAATTACTTGCATGCACATCAGCAGCAAAAGCCACAAGTACATACGCCAGACACAGCAGACACGCAAAAATCTCATAAACAAGTTGCAAAAGACAAAACTAAAAAAAGAAAATAACAAATTAATTAACACGAAAAAGTAAATTTCAAAATTTGAACGCTCACAAGCCAACAATGGAAGGTGAGCCGCGTGAGTACTTCATCAAATCAGCAAAAAAAAAAAAAAATGGCTTGCGCTAACAACAAGTTTCGCTGTGTATGTGAGTCTGTTACTGTATTAGTAACAAAAAGAAAAACAACACAAAAAAACAAGAAAAGCAAAAAGGCAAAGGCAACAACACGAAACAAATGTCTATGACATAGATTAATATCATAAAGCTCATTAAAATGTCAGTTTTAATATAATTCATTGCTCGCACAGAAAGAAAAAAGAATTGAAAGAAAAAACGACAGCGCACGAAGGCAGCAGCCTGGAGAAAAGATCTATTAGATGAAGGCGAGTAGTGAGCGCCAAATAATTTGTCTTGCAAAAACAAAAGCAAAAGAAAAGCACAAAAAAAGAAAATAATATGAACGACACTTATCAAGTTTATTAAGCACAGGAAGGAAGCTCAGCGTGCTCAGTTAGGCGGGAAATGAACTGTTGAGTTGAACTGTTTATCAACGCTTTCACTCTCTTTTATTTGCCTAATGAATTTATTATGAAATTTTTTTTTTTTTCGTTTCTGCTTTCATTTTTTCGGTTTTACATATTGCCAGAGCAATGCATCATCGCACGCGATTGTTGCTTTACATGTAAGATTCTTCAAACTGAAGAAAATTTATGGTCAAAGGTCACACACGCAGCTTGTTTGCTAATAAATTTATTACAATGCGTGCGTGAGTGTCAGTGTGTGAAACATGACAAGTACGAGTATGTGTTCGGATACAACATTCAAGTGTTTTATGTGCACACTTTAAATTAGAATAAGAAAAACTTGCCTTTGAAGTTAAAGCAAATGTTAATGACATAACCGCGTCGAGAAAGCAAATTACTCAAAAACAAAAAAAAAAATCTCTATACAAGACAACAGCCAACATATGAAAAACGCTATCTCTATACTGTCTTCTGTGCTCTCGAAGTCAGCTGCAGGAGCAGCAGGGGGGGAAAGTTAGCACGAAGTGATTTTAATGAGCATTTGCGCCTTGTTAGTTCAGTTGGTTTTTGCGGTTCTTAACACAAACTCGATTCCGAAACTCAACTCGCAGTTGGCAGCATACATTTTTGTGTGACTTTATGCGCGGTTTTTCGACGGAATGTCAACATGGGGTAACCCATTAAGTTGACTGACTAACTGACTGACTGAGGGGGCGCACAGTGGGGCGTGCCAAGCAAACATCAGTGGTTTAGAGGAGTGTAAACTGGCAAAGCGGCGAAGTGGCGTACAGTGAACTTGACTGAGACTGAGGCTGAGACTGAGCTGACAACTGTCAACCGAAATCCTGTTGCCGAAATTGTAATTTGCACTTTTGGGATTTGCCCAAAAAGGATTACAGAGTTTTAATGATAAAGTTATGAGCTTTGAAAGTGGGGATGGATCCTCACAGAATGACAATGATGAAATGAAATCATTTTAATTGAAACACTTGCTTAAAACTTTTAATGTCAGAGTATTTTATTTGATTTGAATAATTATTATTATACATATATGATTCTTCTATTCTTCAGTGTTGTAGAAGTCATCACATTAAAGTTGAAAGTGTATCTTTGTGTATTTAAAAACATCTGGTTTGTCATTTCCTTAGGAAACGATTAAAGCATTAATGATTGCACATGTTAAAAGTGATTAATCGTTTTTGGTAATCATTTTTGTTTTTTCTTGAGTTAACTTTTTGCGCCATTTAAATTATATATGTTGGCGCCTCTGCCTTGCACTAAACCTTAAACTCAAATTAATAGCCAAAACCAAAATCATTAGGCAAACGAACAAACAAACACTAAAAATTGTTGATGCCTTTGCCGATGCCTAACGACTTTTCGAACGTGTCTGGCATAATGTCGTTTAATTAAAAGACCATTAAAGCGCTGCAGCGACAGATTAATGCTTAATTAACAGTCTAACGTGTTGATAGTAATAATGATGATGATGATGATGATGATGACGATGACAGGATCATATGTTGAAACGTGGCACAACAGCAGACAAACTCAAAACTAAATATGTTGATGAGTTGACTAAATCATGACCCTGCAACTTTGGCGCCCGTTATTCAAATTTTCTGCATGCTCGTTCAGCGTACGACTGACAGTTGCATAAGTGACGCACTCAGCCAAGGGTTAAAACCAGTCAAAATGCCATGTCGCTTGCCGTGCCTTTGCGAGACGGCTTAAAAGTTGTGCGAAGCGCAAAACTTGTGCGCGTGTTTTTTTATAATGTCGCGGTTTTTTATGATTAAGCTAAAATATATATATATATATATATATAAAAGTGTGCCTTTTTTGTTGCGAGAAATATTTTCATGGTCTGGTGACAAATTACGCGCACATTCCATTAACGTAGATATGAACATGATATGCAGAAAATATATAATCTTTTTTTTTTATTTTCTCAAAACTAAATTAATTTCATGTCTGCAAAAAAAAAATAATAATAATAATGAAAATGAGTTGCAAAGTTCATAAAATAAACACGGGTTTTATCTTAAAAATTTGCAGAAAAAAAAACGTTTATTTTGATTTTATAAAATATTCAAAAAAATGCATATGAAGACCATTCTGTGTTTTTAAGCACGCACAGCCTGTTTGTATGCTATGCTTATTTATTTTCTATGCCAAAAAGTAAACAAAGTCACGCTTGTTTTTACTGCGCATATATAAAACACAATTGTTGCACACAATCACGCCACCGCAATCACAAATGCCTTGAAAAAAAACGCCTACTTTTGCTATCCTAGAACAAAAAACATTTCACAAATAAATACAAAGTAAATTACTTAAACGCCCTTCTATCATAAATAATGCGAAAAGTGCCAACAGCTAGAAAAAACATGAATAACGCCAATGTAGAAGTGTAAAAAAAATACTCAACACAATCAAAGCATAAATATTCATTAGACCCTCTGCGTATGCCTGCTGTGTCCATTGCGCTGCGACAGCATTTTTCTATCTTTCATCTCTTTTTATATCTTCACACAGATATATACTTACAACCATATATACGTAAATATTGCTAACATTGCTCAACACTTTAATAGCCACAAATACATCATGACTTTTCATAAGCTGCTGAAACAGCTTCCACCCACGCTGCGTTGCCACTTGTCTCAGTAACAAGGACAATCACGCGCTTTGTTAGCTCACCATACCTCACCATTCTCCTCTATGCGTACACTATTGCATGCGCTATCTCTTTTGCACACTTCTATTTCGTTTTAGCATCTTTGTCATATTACGCATCCTTACATTATGTCGAGCAAAACTCGAGCAGCTTGTAACGCTTTCAGTCATATTTATGTGAAGCATTTAAGCTTTTTTAGTGCTTCATCCTGCGTGTTGGCATTGTCCCTGCAATAAAAATATAAAGCGAAATAGATATTTTTTTTCTATGTTTTAATGCTTTTTGGTCTGTTGACGGCACAACAGAGCAGAGCAGAGCAAAAGTACAAGTACAAAACAACTGGCATTGCCGTCTGTCTTTCAAATGCTTGTCAGCAAATGCTTTCATGTACAATGAAATGCTTCAATTTATTAGTCATAATTGTATTAGTTGAAGTGTGACAAGGCGTGTGATATGAACTACAATACTTTTGTAACAAGTAACTTACAGACATGTTTTTAATGTTTGTCTTTAATGTTGTAAAAATTGGTTTAAATGGATAAGACAAATTTTACTTATTGAGCAACAAATTACACTTGTAAAAATGTAAAAAAAATAACGAAAAATTTCGCTTGACCATTAAACATTTTAAGCAAACACTCAGTGCCCCTTCAAGTATGCTATACAATTTATTAAGTAGCTGCGCTTTCATTATTTAATGCCAAACGCACCAATTAAAACACAAAACACGTACAAAAGCGTATTTTTCCAAATCATTCTAATTTATTGCCACACTGCAAAGCATTTCAAATCTACTTACAGTCAATGTCAACAAGCAGCAAGCCATTAAAATGCATTACACAAAAATAAAAACAACAACATTTCTATAGCGAAATGAAAACAACTAACAACACTTGAGAGACAAATTCGCAACCCTACCTTAGATCATGTTCATTCATGCTCGCAATTATTATACTTACTATAGCAGCATTGCAATGTTGTGCGCACAAGTAAGCCAATTAGAAAGCATATCAAGATCAGTCGAGAGTCATATTGCATTCATGAATGATACAAGAAACAAGCATAGTAAATGAAAAGTTATTATTATGTCACCGCGTCACAAGTTGAATCAGCTCAAGTCGACTTCTATGACTCAGAAAGTCTTAGACTTTGACTCAGTCATTGCCTCCGAGACTTTAGTAACATGTAAAAAACTTGCAAAATAAACTTACACAAGAAATAAAATTAAAAACTTATAAGTAAACTGCATTGCATTGAACTCAACTGTGTGGAAACAATGTGAACGTCGACGTCGACTTTGTATCGTTGACTTGGTTACCCTAAGCAACAACAACAACAACTGCAACAACTACAGCTGCAACCACTGCAACAACTGTTGTGGCAACTTTTTGCAGAAACATGTGTCAAGTGCATTTATTTAATTACCGTAATTTGTTAGACAAGAATTAAATTGACTGTATGCTTATGTGTGAGTGTGACTTCGGCTTCAGACAAGTGCCGGAATTTAATTGTTGTATTTTATTATTTTATAATATATTAAATCAAAGAGCAACAGTAAAATTTACCTCAACTTTTATTATTTGTTACTGTTGCTCAGCCAAGCATTGCTTTAAAAATTTCAGCTCGGCAGTTTGCAGTTGGTCTCTTTTTTCAGACACTTGTGCTCGTACACAAGCAAGCGTATTATTTTCTTGGCTTGCAGCTGTTTTCTGATTTACTTAATTGGTTGTCTTTGTTTAAATATAACAAGTTTATCCACATAGAATTACTTATAAATTAAATATACGCTTTTGTCTCTTTGCAGGTATGTTGAACCAAAGTCTTTATACACTTTTGTTAATCTGCGTGAGTATAAAATGCGAATTTTAAGAAAAGATATACTTTTAAATAGTTACAGGATACAATAGAAACAATTATGATACAAATGAAACTCGAATATTCTAATCAATTATGTCAGAGTTATTCCGTATAATCGAAAATCTTAATAATCGATTTCAAAGTCAAATTATATTATAGAGGTTCCTACACCCTATGTATATTTGTACCAACTTACAGCCAGATCCACCATTTTTTATACTCGCAATTATTTGTACTCTGTCTTGAGAGAAGAACAACTATCGCCCAAGCAAGTAGTATATATAGTCGAAGGTGGATTACCGATCCGGATAGCCGAACGTTCGGCGAGTTTCTACCGTATTAGAAACTAAGAATGTATGAAAAAATTCAAATTCACAAACAGAACGCCAACAAATAAGAGTTCATAATAACAAGTCAAGCTCTTAGCCATTCAAAGTGCTTTTTCTAACAAAGACACTTTTATATACTTTAAGTGAATCTTGAAAACAAACTATAAACAGCATAAAATTATTATTTTTTTTTTGTGCGCTGCCTTGACACAGTTGATGACGATAAAAGACACGAACACGAATGTGCACTGAATTCCACCACAAAAATTAATATCGAATATTTCCCAGTACGAAATGGAACAGGCAAAAATGTTGTGCTGTTTTGTTCTCATTACATTTTTATGGCAAACTTAACGTGTAAATAGGAAAAAGTCATAAAAATATGCAATACAAAAACGCTCAAGTCGAAGTCAACTCGACTTTTCGACTTTCATGCTAAACAAGTTATGCATTTTTTATAAGGCAAAGTGAAATATGAGACACGCAAAGCGAAGCACGTAGAAAAAAAAAACAAATATAATGGGCAGGCAAGCTAAGAATATAAACAAAAGTAAATGTAATGAGAAGCTACAAAAGGTCACTGATGTTGGGCGTGGCAGACAAGGCGACTATGATGATGGTAATGATGATGATGCTGCTGATGATGGAAATGAAGAAAAACCTTATGCAACAAATTTATACAAATGAAAATAAAAATGAAGGCAGTGGTAAAAGCAAAATGCCGCAATAAAACTGAAATAAAGAAAAAAAAAATATTTTAAGAATATTTTAATATGCATTTAGTTGAAACAAAAACATGAAACTACTTTGGAAAAGCGCGTGTGAATTAACATTTTGTGGCAAATAAATTAAAAAGCGTTTTTCAATTACATCAACCATGACCGCACTAAATGATAATTTCACTGATTATGATGAGCCTTTTTTCATTTTATTACTGTGTTCCTGTGCATGTGTTTGTTGTGTTTCGGTTTGGTTTGCGCCCAAAAATAGTATTTTAGTTTGTTATTTTTTTTCGTATACGTTTTGTTTTTAAGTTTGCATGTCTGTCTGTCGGTCTGTCTGTGAAGGCGGTCTGGTTGAGAGGTTAATGCCGCATAGACACAGAGTTAACCGCACATTATGTTAATGAGCCTGAGCCTTTTTATGTGTTAATTATTAAGAACGAAATTCTAGCAGGATTTGCGTTAACATCAAATTAGGCACAGAGCTGCGCAATATGCATGACATTTTATTTTTACTATGAATTCTTGCTCATTTTTATCATTCCCTCTCACTCTAACACACTCTTTTGGTTTTTGTCCTTGTGGCAGCAACTGCGGTAGTTGGTTAGCCCGCATAAAAACTGAAAAACACGAAGCAACATTGAAACGAGCATATTTTGTAACATTTTATCGTTGTAGCATACTTTCAGGCTACGTTTCTTTTTGAGTATTTCACTTTGCGTGCATTGTAGGCACACAAATTTATGCGCATGGCGTATATTTGTTTTCTTTGGCTTTCTACCATTTTATTTTTATGCAAAAATGTGGTTTAATTATTCAAAAATATATTTTGCCTTGCATACTTTTGCGTGCGCACTACAAATGGCAATGTTATCATAGTATGCTTTACGCCATAAACACATGCAACTTTATTTTTAAAGTTATTGAATCACACATATTATGAATCAAATATTTAATATAAGTTTTGCTCTTTAATTAACTGAATGGATATAAAATGATATGTATTTTTCATTGCCTAAAATGAGGAGCACCAAAATATCGTCAAGTCTTAATTGTTACATGCAAATGACTCAAAAAGCTTTGCAAATTGCAACCTTACGCAATCATGCGCTTGACTACTTATGAGGCTAACGAGCGAGCACAACTTATAGCGTGCATTTGAAGTGCACGCAAAATTGCATTTGTCGCTTTTTGTCTCATCTTTACAGTCCCTTTTTCACTCTCTCTCTCTCTCTATGACTGTCTCTCAGTTGAAAACAATACAAACTAATTTAATGAAAACCGCAAAAATCCGCAAATGAATCAATGTTTGAATGCATTTGCGACTGTTGCAGCTTGATTGCGGTTATCGCGTGCTTACTTAACAGAAGCGTATGCCGAACTCTACGAATTGTATGTCAGTCGACAGTCAACTTGTCACAAACAAGCCATGCGAACTGCACTGAAACAAAAACCTCTCTTAGTGCATACAAATTTTTGCTTATTTACGCAACGCAAATCAAATGCGCCATTGTGCAAGCAACTAGAGTAGAAATCAGTAAGTCAAAATAAAAAAAATGGACGGAAAAAGAATCAAAAAAAAAAAGTGGAAGAAAAAAAAATCGAAAACGCGTCAGTGGCATATTTAATTTACAAAATGGTGGCATGCGTCAACAAATAGAAACGCCCAAAGTAAAATTTTGCAACCAAAAATCAGCAAAACATGAAAATAGCGTCAGACTGTCCGCCTGGCCTCAGACTGATTACATTGCGCACATTTAACGAGCTAAGCTGAAGCACGCACGCACTGACACAACTTAAAAGGAATAAATACCAAAAAAAAAACACAAAATTACGCATTCGACATGTTGACCAACACTAATTCACTTTCGTGTGCCCAACAATGCTCTGCAAGCATTTTACGCACACACACGCCACATTGTCGGCTCATTGTCTGAATGGGCGTCAACACTGGGCATACAACCAAAACGGAACTGAGCGCTGACATGATTGCATGATTTTTAGCTGATTACGTATGGACCACATCAGCTCCCCAGTTTCAAAATGAGTGCGGAGTGAAAGCAACGGAAAAAAGCGTGATGCCTTCTGTCTGTCTGTCTGCCTGTCTGTCTGTGCTATTGCGAGTGAAACATAAACAATGGCAAGGAGTAGCGGTGAGGGTGGGGGAATGAGTATCGGTTGCGGTTTTTGTTGCCCAGTTTACGTCAATAGTTGTTTTGCGCAATCAACGGCAAATGCAAAATGATGTTAACCGCCAATCAATGAGTAACCGAACATTTTTGGGCATTATATAAGGCTTTGTTCGCTTTGATGCCGATGCTAAATAGTTTTGAATAACGTGTCTCATCAATGCATTTTTGATGGCTATAAGTGCAGACTAATGTGTTGATAGCGTTCATTTATGACTATAATGAGTTAGCGATATTTTTTTGGTTAGACGTAAGACAACTAGGGATGCCAATTTTTTAAGATTTTTCAATGCCGGCATTTTCGACAATTGAAATTTCGGGTTCCCGAGATTAGTGCCACAATTAAATTAAAAATTTCGTTGTAAATATTTTATGAATTTTTATTTTATATCTTAGAACTTAAGTTTGATAACTAAAAATTATTCGAATCGAATTTCGGGATTTCAAAAGCAACGATATCCCGAGATTGACATCGCTAACTAACTAAAATAACTAAAAATTATTCGAATCCAATTTCGGGATTTCAAAAACAACGATATCCCGAGATTGACATCGCTAAATACAACACACAGTTTTTATAAAAAAGCTGATAATCTGTGAAAATATTTGCATTTATACTTATGCAATACAGATGCATTAAATAAGAGCCATGAATTGCATTTGTACTTTGAGTTGATCTTATTAGCCTTACTTGTGTCAACCAAGCCAAGCCTTTTAGCAAAGTTAATCGAATGCAATGCAACAACAAAAAAATATAAATAAACAAAGCAAATGAATTGCACACATTTTTTTTTATCAAAACGAACCTTATCATTCAACAATACAATGGCAATTTTTCAATGTCGTGCTGAGGTAAAAAAAAAGTACAGAAAACAAAATAAAGCTTATCAGAGAGCAGCATGCAACATGAGCGTTCAAGCACAGCAACGACCTGTAATGGAGAATGACTATGACAACAACACGCTTGGCAATAAAAAAAAATGTGGCAAATGCAAATAAGAAAAATGCATTAACACGCCTGAGCATTAATAATGCACGAAAAGCAAAAAGCAACAATGACAAAAGTTGGCTTAAACAACACTCGGGCATAAACACACACACACACACACACACACTAAGCCATAAATATCACTATACGCACACACACACTGAACTGAAAAACCAAAAAAGGCAAGCAAAGTTACAAAAACAACAAAAAAGCATGAAATAAAAGCAAGCTAACCAAGAACTGAGGCAAAGCGCACAAAAACCGCGCACAGAAAACAAAAAACTTTTACAGACACAATTGAGCGGAAGTGAACTTTAAGTATTTGGCACAGGCAGCCAACAGCAGCAACAATAACAACGACACTGTAAGCAAACAACAATAACTTACAACAACAACAACTACAATTACAATTACAACAGCAACGATAAGCAACAACATTACCGCACATGATTAACCAAGCGCAGATTTAATTGTAATTGGTTTTTGTGTCTGTCTGTCTGTCTATCTGCCTATCTGTCTCTCTCACTCACTCGCATTCGTTAGCACGTCTACCTAGTGTACTTGGTGTACACTATAACAATTGTTGCCGTTGCTATTGTTACTTTAGCACCAGTCGGAGCCAACAATTGTTGCCGCAGTTTCATTTTGATTTTGCGCTTTTGATAATGAACAAGACAAAAACAAGAAAAATGAAAAAAAAAAAAAAACGCAAACGAACAGAAAAAAAACAAAAGAGAAATGAAGAAAAGCATAGCAGAAGCAAAATTCACATTTGTGGCATAGAATTTCGTATGCTCGCATTAAGTCGTCTATCTCGCTCACACTTGATTGCTTGCTGCTTGCCACAGTGGCAACATATATAAGTACATATAGCACACAATCAACATTTGCTGCGTCTAATTAGCGCATTTCTCACTCAAGTGCAACGTGTACGTAGAGCCGCATACACATTTGCAGCAACAGCAACAACAACAACAATTGCAATGACTTCCGCTTTTAACCCGTTGACGTTTTAGTGTACTACACCAACATGCTTCTTCTTCATCATCATCATCATCCACAACATCCTTATCATCATCGCCATCATTCGCATCATCGTCAATCTGATCATTGTTTGTGCTGCACATAAGTCTCATTAATTTGTTTGTGATTTCATTGCGTACACACAACATCATACCACTGACGACCGCAACATTCGCTCATATGCCCGCTCAATCACTCACGCACGCACGCATGCACACTACGCCTTGTGTTACAAAAGCATTAAGTGGCATATTGTCGTTGGAGCGCAGCCTTCATTCTTCACATAATTACAAACACAATTGCTTTCTATCATTTTATATTGCCGCGTTGTTTTACACACTCGCCCGCTTTACTCTCGCCGCTCTGCTCTGCTCGGCTCTGCTTTGCTGTCATATGCAATTTGCCGCAATTTTTCGTGGCATTTAATGGAATTTTAAATTTATACGCAATCGTTTGTACTTGTTGTCATTTCATTGGTCTCTTTTTGATTGGCAAACCGACGCGTTCGTTGCTTTTGGCATTTTGCGTCAACTGTACTATTCTTTAAACAGTAATTAATTTTATATTAATGACAACAACCAAAAGGGCAAAATGTTCAACAACTGCCGTCAACTTTAATGTCCACCAGCAAAAAAAAAAAACCAACAAAGGACAATCGCCTCAGCTCATAATATAAGCGATTATTATACGCTGGCATGTTAAGCTTTAATAAACTAAGAAAACAACAACAAAATGTATTATTATTATTAAGTAGGGCTTATCGTATTTTCAGCGCAATTTACGTGACATTTGCTATTGAAGCTTACAACGCAACGAATTAAACAACGACTCTAAGTCACACACACACAGAGCCTGTTGTAGATACTTTGTCAACGCAAGTCCAGCTGTGATTAAAACCTTTCTAATATGAGCAAAATAGTAATAAAAAGAGAAAAACGTTTGCTGAACTAAAAGCACATGCCTTTGAAAAGCAATAACGACACACACTCACACACACACAAAGTTTCGATGTTCATTATTCCTACGCATTTTTTCGTACTTCTTTTTAATGCTTCTGTTTATTTTGTTGCATACTTTCATGCGCCCTTTTTATTGCTTGACATAATGAAGTGCGCCATATTGACTTTGGCATGCAAACTTTAAGGACACCAGCAACGACGCCGTCCTCAACATCCTCATCATCAACATCAACATCATTATCACCAAGGATCGCACACGCATATGAAATCACAACCAACCAAGTGCGGTCGCGTTCAACGCCTTGGTATCAATCTACGCTCTCTCTATCCATCTCAGATTCCCTCCCTCTTTCTGGGTCATTCACAGACTCATATACGTTGTGCTCGTTTTTAATTACTTTGACTTTAGTGTTGTCTACTTTAATATGCAAAAGATAAACAGGAAGTGCGCGTTGCTTAATTAGAAAAAAAAAAAACACATTGTGCGCATATTCATACTCATCTTCTTCATTTTCTTCTACTTGCATTTGGCCTTCCTCACTTTGCTTCTAACTATATATCTGTCATTATTTATGCCTTTGCATTTATGTTTGCGCTGCGTAAATCAGTGCGCCGCAAAGTATGCTTTATTTCGCGCATAATTACGGTCAGTTATGCGCACGGCAAAATGCATATTCATTTTTAAATAAATCAAATGAAGAAAAATTAAAAAGTAAATACTTTCTAAAAACCACAACGCAATGCATTTATTTACATATTTAACAACGCACGTAAATTTCAAAATTAATTAATTTTTCTAAGCCATTTCGTAATTAAATTAATTAAATCATTAAAATGCCTACAGAATACAACCGACAAAAAAGGCAAAAACATGCAAAAAAAAAAAAAACTACAGCAAATTCCATTGTTTTCATTAACTTATTAACATTACCATACATGAAAATATTTTCGTCTATTATGGCCAAAAGTTTTCTAAATTAAAAGCGGATTTGAATAGCAAAATAAAAAAAATATATAATGTAAAAACATGAATAATAAAATGTTTCTCTAATATTTTTTAATGAAAATTAACACATTAACTTATATATTTTTGTGGTTATTTATTAAATATTATTAATGAAAATGCATTCATAGTTTTGACTTATATGATTTATGTATTAAAATATTTGAACTTTTGAAGATGTTATATGGTGTTCAGAGTATACAAAACAATCTTTCTTCTTTATTATTTTATTAAACTTATTTAATTAATTTTTACTACATATAAAAGCAACAACTTAAATACAATTTTGATAAAGTTTTGAAACAAAAATATTGAAAATTCACACGCCTATTAGTTTTTCCAAAAAAAACCAGACATTTTCATAAAATACTTCAAAATTATAAACCTATTATGAAACACCCATGTATTTTTATAGATTTAAAACTCATTTCGGATTCGTTATGCCCCTCATTTAGTTGATTACAGTTCATATTCAATGAAATAGAAAAACATTATGAACTTTGTCATATTTTTCGCAATGATTTCATTCGTTACGCTTTACTTCAAAAGTTCTCGTCATGCCACATTAAAATTGAACGTTCGAAAATAATAAAACAATTTAAAATTTAAAATGGGAGTGTTCGCACACAACAGCATTGATGCTAAAATTAGGGTGCGTCAAATGTATCGATAAGAAAATAAACAGTTTCAAAATTACATGCAACAAAAATGGTCAAATATATAATTATGTCACGTTCCGCAACATTGACTGCGTGCCACGCACACAGAAGCTGCTGCACGACTGGCAATGCCGTCACCACGGCCATCAATGCGCCACTTTAACTGTCAATAGACAATTTTCATAGTTATTAGTTGCGCTCGATTAAATTGGCATTAGTGGCACTTATCATAGGCAATTAATCGATGGCAAAGGGCGCACACGCTACAAAGGGTTAATATCATCAGTTGGGACTGAACATTTGTAAATTTTTAATATTTGGCAATCCAATTTAAAAATGCAACGAAAAGAAAAAAAAAAGAGAAGTACCAAAGGGATAGCAAAAAAAAAGTATTTTTGAAAATATGAAATTTGCAACACTCAACAAATTTTGCACAAAAATTCGCTTTAATTTTACATTTTAACAGCGCTTTTACGTGTGCTTTTGCATATGAGGTTGTGCGGCTGAAAATATGCAACACAAAATGTTATTAATATTTGAAAATGTGCAAATGCAAAGTAAGTTGAAAACTTTTTTTTTATTTTTTTGTTTGGTTTCGTTGCCTTAAGCTAAGCCGAATTGTTAATGTACGCAAGTGCAAAATACTCAAAGGCTTAGAGCTGATTTAAAGCAAACAGTTGCGTTGATGCGTGCTTCGTGCTTTTGGGAGATTTAGCGCCATCGAAGCACGCTGTTGCATACTAATAGGCAACTGATTGCCAGTATACCACCCTGACTGCCACCACTGACTGCCTGGCAAATATTTGCTAAAAATAAATGTTTGCAAACAACGCAAAATTTCTATACTGTTTTCAGTGTGGAAATATTTGTGCATTTTGTGTGGATTTGATTAAAATTGCATTTTTGCAAGCTGAGCGAAAGTATGCTACAATAAATAGCTTTTTAAAGTTATTTGTAGTAAAAAATAAAAAGTTTAATTGAAAGAATTTTGCATGATAGAAATAATTTTATTAGTTATTTGTATAGAAAAACAACAAAAAATGTTTGTTATTGTAATGAAAAAGTATTTTTGCATTCAATACAAGTAAGAGTTGCCATAAACAAAGTTGTAAAGTATTTGTCAGTTATTGTACCAACGACCATAAATTTCAATGACACGCAAACAATATTAAATAAGCTGAAGTGATATTTTATACGCTGACAAATAATTTCATTACACAACACAACAGTAACAGAGCAAAGAAACAAAAACAAGTTTGCAAAGAACGCTGTAAATAAAAAATTGCAATGAAAAAAAAACCACAAAAAAATACAAGAATTATACATTCGTTCAAGTACAGAGTTCGTCGCAACAATAATAAATTATTCCCAATGCACGGCTCTGGACAAGCAGCAAGCAAGTAAGGGAACTTTGTGCATGGCGCAGGATCAGCTGCGGCAACAACAAATATTGAGTTGAGGTAGTTTGCCCAGCTTAAAAGGTGCCAACCGTGAAACTAACGCAAAGTAAAAGAAAAATATTCGCAACAACAACGACGACGACGACGACGAATGCAGCATGATATAAACATTCCAAAAAAATGAGAATATTTCAGTAAAGTTGAAAAAAAAATAAAAAAAAACAGAAATACAACAAATAGTTGCTGCACAGTTGAGCATGAAAAGCGTGTCGTATCCTTTGGTTGTGTCCTTTGGGCACTCATCGGTATAATTTCTCATATACATGTCACGAGTTGCGCACCAAACGAACCATGCAAAATGGGCGACACGAAAACGAAACGAAACGAAACAGATACAGATGCAGATAGAAATACAAGAGTTCCAGCAGCTAGATACAAATGAACAGAAATGCACGTGCAAGGACATTATTCAAGTAAGTGGCAGCGCTGATGTCCTCTCGTTATAGAAGCAAGCAAGCAACAAACAAGCCACCAACAAAACAAATAAAAATGATAAAAACCAAAAAAAAAAAAAAGTGGTACCAAAAACAAAGCGTGAAAGCACATACATATATAACAGCTGCTCGAATGGACAGCAAAAGATAGCAGACAGATAAACGATAGGACAGTGCTGGACAGTTATTGCCCAGCGGGCGGTTAGAACCGAAAGAAAGCCATCGTGTAGTATGAGCAACGGCCAATGTGAAGCAACAAGGCAGGCAGGCAAGACGTACGCACAAACAAGCGATACAAATGCAGTGGCAGGACATGCCACATGCATACGCACAATTTAACAAAAAATGTACTGAATATATGAGTAAAAAAAAACCAATGCGTATTTGTTTAAAAAAAACGCCGAAAGATGGCAACACATACGCCTTTTTTTTTGCATGTGCACAACAACGCAAAAAAAGGCGCCACAGGACACAGGACGTACGGAAAAATCACGCTCGTGCACTCCGTTGTGACTCTGTTGCCACGCAGTTCAATTCACCACTTCCGCTTTGCATAGTTGCATACTGTGTTGCACGTTGCACTGTGTGACAATGCCGATGTCAATTTGTGCATATGAATACTTTAAGTAATACTCATTTGCGGAAGTTTCATTCGAGCAACCATACGATTATATATAATTTTTACGTCAATTTTATAGTTGAAGGTGTTTCGTAGCAACGCCACTGTGCTATGCAACAGTGCTGCCAACTTGCTCGCAGTGCTTGCCACTTTTTATTTTATTTTGTACGCTCAATTCCCCTTTGAGTCATTTCGTTGCATATAAAATGTTTTCTCTTCATGTGTACAATTTTTGTTGTTGGCTGTAAAAAGTTTACCACGCGTCTCCGTTGAGTATACGTAATATTATAAAATTTTTGTATTTTTTTTTTTTAAGATTTATGTGTGCTAATAAATTTATATCGTAGATGATAAAGAAACTTTTAAGTACAAAAAAAAAAAAAATAACATGAGTATTAAAATAATGGTTTTGTTTTTCTGCTATCTTTTCAGGTACGTAAATAATTGATTTAACAAATTGTTGCCGTTTTTTTTGTAAAAATGTAAGTAATAATTGTGAAAAAAAAATATAGTTTTGCTTACACAACTTACATTGGCAAACAAAAAAACAAAGTTGTTCTAAGCCTTCGTAATGTTCATAAAATTCCTTAATGATTACATTAAAATTCTGTAGCGATTCGCGTAATTGATCGTTCTTAAAACAAGGCTCCCCCACCCCGGCTTAGCTGTGTTAGCACACAAGTTGAAACCATTAAACGCGCATAAACGCCTCAAGTCACACCCCCAAAAAACTTTGTACAATTGTGCTGCCGCTTTAGAACACATTTCACCCCCAACACCGTCGTGAGTGTCAACAAAACGTGATAGAAAGCCAATCACGCGCGTCATTGTTATCACGAGTGCCTCCACTTGCACGTACAACGCGCTCTGACTGCTCAAAAAGGAAAATGCTGCAGCGTAACGTATAATAACTCATAGTCAGGGCTGCCAAGTGGTATAAAAACTAACACGCTGACAACTGACTGACTCACAAAACACACACAGACACACACACATGCTCATGCTCACTTTCACAAGCTCACTGACTATTGTTGTCAGTTAGTCTTTTGTAATTTGGCAAAGTTTTTTTTTCATTTTTTTTTATTTTGCCATCAGACTTTTTGCCAAGAGTCGCTAAAAGTTGACTGACATAAGTTTGCTTAACCCGAAACATGATAACAACGTCAGCTGGCAGACGAATAGACGAACGTAAACTAACTGAGGCAGACACAAAGGCTGCTCAGCCATTATAAAATGGTGGCAAAATATTGATGAAATGTTGTCAAGTAGTTTGATTGGCTGACATGACCAAGTCGAGCGTATGAGCTCAGCTCAGCGTTCACTGAATGACGATGACTGGAATGGTGACGTTGGTAATGATGATGATGATGACGACAACGACGACGATGACGACGACGACAACAATGATGGCAGTAAGCGTCAACATGACACCAGCAAACAATGAACAACTTTTGTTTTTTTTTTGTGCACTTTTCTATTTTTCCTCTTTATTTATTATTTGTTTTTTTTTTTTTTTTTGCTTTTTGGGTTAAGTTTGCTTGACTCGTTTGCCAATACAATCATTGACTTTTCTTGCCAAACACGTCAAAAATTGAAAACCATTTCATGTGCGTGCGTGTGTGTGTTTGCATCATTGTTTGGCATCATTGACATGCCGCATGACGGCGGGTTGTATGAGTGTGTGTGTTGCCTAATTTTGACTTAAATAGTTCCTTCTCGCTTATGTGTTTGCAATAATGTTCAACACGAAAACTAAACACGTTGAAAACTGACAAAAACGGCTTTTTAATGGCCGACAAGATTACTTTCCGTTAACTTTTTTCCATTTTTTTTTTGTCGACTCGTTTCGTGCTCATTTCGTGTCACGGTGCTAGTTCGTGCGCGCGCCAAACTTGTCTTAAGTCTGCGCCAAGACAAGCTTTTGTTTTTTTTTTGGCTTTTATTTCATGTTTGTAGTTATTGCTAAGGATTTTCTTGCTCGTCATTTTTTGTGTTTTTTTGTTTTTATTATTTTTGGTAGTTCGCCATGGGGCGAAACATTTTCGACACTTGCTAAAACATGTCATGCATTTCGAACACGCCGGGACAGCGCAAAAATGTGGCACACACGTGACGTGACATGTGCGCCGGGAGATCGTGAAAACATACAGAAGGAAAAACAACAACAACAAAAAATAATAAAATGTGCAAAATAAAAACAAAAGTCAGCAACGAAAGGGTATTGTTTCATGTTATGTAACTTCAATGAAATTTTATTATATTTACGTATTAATATTTTTTCTTTGTTGTTGTTCTTTTTTTTTTTATCGTCATATTTATTTGAAGCTCCAATGGGATTTGCCATAGTGTTGTAAAAGCAGTCGCAAATTATTGTTGTTGTCATAAAATGACGTCAAGAATATAAAACACATGCGTTGTCGCTTTAAGCAGTTTGAGTGTAGTGAAATATATATTTGCACGGTAATAAAATACTGCTTAAATCTTCAACAATGACTCCCAAATTGTGCTTAAGTAGTTAGGAATTGATTTCATATGAGTAGATTACTCACTTATCTATCGATGATACCAAAAGCAATCACAGATAATGTACCTAACATATTGCTAAGATTTGGTTTACAACATTTGAGCTAATATGTTGAAAACCAAAGTATTGAATTCTATACAGTAGTCAAGCACAAAGTGAAACTTGCAAACAAAAACTTACCAAATTCTTTTATAAAACTAAATTTCATTCATTCATACATGACAATCTTACTTTAGTGTTTCCAAATATTGCAAAGTAAGCAAAATACTTAAGTACAAAAATAAATTCAACAATGCAATATTTGTAGGAAAACTTGTATCAAAACTTTCATTGCTGAAAGATCGAAGCTAAAGCCAAAAAAGAAAGTTGCACAAAACTGTGAATAATTTTAATATCCTAAGTGCAAAGCGCTCGCATTCAATTGTCTACGAAGAAAAGAGAAAAAGTATCCAAAGAGAGCAATAAAAATTGCATATATAAAAGTTCAATTCCTTGCTGAATGTGCAACTTCATATGAATAACAAAATAGAACAAGAGTCAGCAAAAAAGCAAAATGCAGTAACAAACTATTAAGCCAGACAGACTGCCAGACAGACACAATGGCGCCGACATGTAACACAGACAGCCAGACTGCCATCCAGACAGACAATAAACGAATGAACAAGTTACATGTTGCAAGTGCCCCGAGCTGCATGCCTCACCAAATGCCACATGACTTTTCTGTCTGTTTTCGAACAACTTTTGCCTTAAGGATTTACCAAGCAATTTCGTGGCAAACGCGACGAGACATTGACGCCGCCAGCTGTTTTATTATTATTATTTATTTTTTCTTCTTCTTTGTCTTCTTTTTTTTTTTTTACAATACTTGCAACTTTACAAGTTGCTGGCAAACCGAATTTTTTCAATTTGCCACAAAAATCGCAAATGCAAATGAAATTTTTTGCAACAAATCGCAATTAATCAGCGCCAATGAGTATGTGTTAAATGCTTATGCTTGATTCAGTTGCATTTCGCGCACTTGTCACCAATTTATAAACACATCATCAAGGGAATGAGCTAGACAGACACATAGACC
The DNA here is from genome assembly GCA_034638295.1 of Phortica okadai. Lineage (NCBI taxonomy): Eukaryota > Metazoa > Arthropoda > Insecta > Diptera > Drosophilidae > Phortica > Phortica okadai. The sequence continues at coordinate 44,918,763 of CM067849.1, read as the reverse complement.
GATCAGACGGCCAGACAAAGTGCGCTGACTTTAGCAGATGTGCCACAGATTTTTAGGGATTTTTCACTGTTGCGATTGCTTAGCATTTGAAATTTGTGCGACCAGCCGCCACGTTCGAGAGACCTGACAGAAATTAATGTCGCCGCATTTATAATAATTTTACGAAAAATTTATCGCATGTCATTTACGCAGTATTTTGATTTGATTTTATGCTTTTTGCGGATTAGTGTGAGAAATATGTTGTGCACCTGAACAGATGAATTATGCTTAAGAAGCTAAATTTATGAATAAATTTTTAAGCTGATATGTTGGTCATTGGCCAAGTAACCGTGGTAAAAATTCATTTATGCTTGAAACATTTAAAAATTCCGAATTTTTTTATGTTTATTATTCGTTTGATTTTTTGCCAACCAACCTACCAATTTTCGATCAAACAACTTCAAACCACTTTTGCCGCATGGAAATGTGAGTTACTGTTTTACCCTCTAGTTGAGTTTTTTTTTTTGCCAGTCAAAACCAATTTCAAGTTTATTTACCTAAACAAGCGCATTGAAGACCGCAACGACAGTTGAATATGTTTGCAAGGTAGTCGAACTTTTAGAGACCTATGCATAGTAGAAAGGCAATGGACTTGACTATGACTTTTTATGACATGCAACTTCCGCTTTGCGGCACTATACGCCATTTCCTTTTGGCAACAGACAAACGTCAATTTCACAACATACTCGTATGCGAGTGTTTTTCTAACCGTAGCTGGCAGAGACATTGCCAATGTCGCGACATGGCAATAAAAAAAAAATGCAAACCAATATGGCTGCAAAAAAAAAAAAAGAGTAGAAAAAACTGATAAAACTACTGCATGAACTGCGATAGAGAAAGGTGAAAGAAAGAGAGGAAAAAAAAGAAACAGAAAAAAGGTGCAAAGCAAATATGTATATAAACCAAGCAAATCAAAGTGCAGACGCGCCCGCTCAGTGCCAGACGAGACACACACAGGATGATGGGTTAATGCCATTAGACGATATTGATTTGATTGGCGTTGATTGAGAAATGCAATCAATATGTGCCACAGATTAATAAGGCAACAAAAAAAAAACATAAATAAGTGAAACAAAAATTGAGAAAATGGCGGTGCTAGCGATAGCAGAGTGAAAATTAAGTTACCTGACAGCAGTTTTTTCTACCATGGCGTATGCGTAATATAATGATGTTCGTTACTTAATTGCGTATGCGTCATGTTTTGCAATCGTTGGAAAAGCGAATTTTTCAATATATACAACTTTTAATGAAGTTATTTAGCATTTATTAACTTTTATTAAATTAATTTAAAAAAAAAACCAATAACGAAATTACATTGCATTCTTTTAGGCGCTCGTTATACAATTTATATTACGCATTGCGTAATACACAATTTACATGAACACATAAAACGTTTTCAATGCTTTGATATTTTTCGCTCAATGCAAAGATTCAATAAAAATCCTCATCAATGTTTCCAATTGGTTTGCTTGGGAATTTAATCACATGTCACACAAGTTATTTGTGTATTTGAGCCTTTGCGACGTTGCTAAGCAATTTGTGCTTTCCCATTGGTATAGCAATAAATCAGAAATCACTGTCGCGACACCTGCTGTGACGCCTCTTCCTCGCTTTTTACGCACGATAAGCGTTGAAAATTGCAAAATTGTGTGCTAGGAAGAACATTCGAGTTTATGAAACGCTTAAATTTATTAAGAATATTATTTATAGCAAAGTGCTTATGAATGCGCATATTAGTTACAAGGATATGTCTATTTTTAAACTTTATGGTATATTTCTTGCTTTGGTGCTTGTCTCTAAAGACAACCTTGCCATTTGTGTTAATACGCTCAAGGCATTACAGATAAATAATACGAAACAACAAACTGACAGTAGACAAAGCAAAAAAGGCAAATAAGCAACACAAGCAAAAAAAAAAAAGACAATTTAAAAAGGACGAAATAAGTAAAAACACAAACAACATAAGCAGCTGTCAGTTTGCGTGTCAAAACAAAGATACTGAACAAGTATCTTTTTTTTTTGTTTGTTTTTCTTTTTATTGCACACACACATAATTTTGCTTCCATTCTTTTTTGATATTTTTGACGTTGACAACGATCTGCAAAAGTGCTGCAGGAGTACAAGCAAATCTATCTGAAGATGAAGCTAAAAGCAACGCATAAAAAATACGACATTGAGTATTTTTTGTTTTTATACGAAGCAACGCTTTTGTTCTTACACCCGCCACTGCACTGAAAGTGTGAAAAAAAATCAAACAACGACAACAAAAAGTCAAAGGTTGTTAAGGGAGCAGCAGCTGCGGAATATGATTTCTTGCTGTCTGCCAGCAAGAACACAAGAACAAGAAAAAGTAGTTGTAAAGCGTACTAAAAAATAAAAATAAAAAAAGAAATGGTGGCAAAAAAAGGGAAAAACTTACTGAAAAGAAAGTGGCAATCGTAATATGAAAACTGTTGTTAGTGGCAACATGAAAAAAGTGTCAAAGCTAACTTAAAAGCAGTGCCAACCCCTTCAGCCCGCACAGATTTCGAGCGTAAATTCGTTTAGCGTTTGCTCGTTTTTCAACACTGTGCTAAACAAAAAACGCTTGCCGGATGCTTTAAGCATGAAAACAATCTTAAGCTATGGCAGTACCAGCAGCAGCAGCAGCTGCTTAAGCGCCCTAATGCAGCTGCTTTATGTACAACTTTATGCCGCAACTTCACGCTTTTGTCTTGATGTAGATGTACGAGCAAAAGCAAAAAACAAAAAGCAAAGTTATAGAAAAAATTGTTATAAAAATGTGTTGAGCGCGCAATTTTTGGTTGGCAAGTTTTTAGCGACGCTTTTGTGCGTTTTGCAACTTTTATGATGCTTATATCATAGATAGCTTCTTTCACAGTTTTGGTTGTAATTTTTGAAATGCTCAATATACAATGCAAGAACTTTAATAATGCGTGTGAAAAGTACATAAAAGAAACTAACAATTACATTTTACTAAAAAGAAAACAACAAATTTATGGGGTATTCTGGTATAGAATTTCGAAAAATATGGGAAAATTATCCGATTTACTCCAAACTATGGAAAAACCTGTTTCTATGGCAAGTACCATGGATTTTGAAAAATAGTTTTTTACAATTTATAAAAGATCCATAAAAAGGGGACTCCGGAACATAGCAACGTCTTTACCTAAAAAATTTAGGTTTTTTTCTGGACACTGCCAGGTGGGGAATCATCTCAACCATGACGCAGCATTTTTTGGCCCACTTCACAGCATCAGAACTCGATGATTTTTTTTTTTTTTTTAATTCTTTTGGATTGTTGAACTATCAATAAACATTTTTATCTATTATTTTATATGTTAAAAATGTTTGATCAACTTAAAACAATTTGTGTGAAAACCCGAAATAAGTTCGGAAAAAATCTGTAGTCAAGAAACTTCGTCAAGTCATCAAATTAGTTTTTGCTGCAACTTCAAAGCCATAATTTTATTTCCGTGCGCTCAAAAGCGCACTTCCGGCTAAAAGGCCTGACGCAGCCATTAGTATTGGCGCCATGTTCTAGGCAACATTGATGAACGTCAACACATAGAATACGTGCGCCACTGTGAGCACAAAATTGTGTAAAAATTGCAGGCAAGGATGACAAGAGACAACGCCAAAATCGTATGTCATGTCAAAAAGAGTCAAAATTGTGCAAAAATATTGCTAAGCTGTAAAATGAAAAATAAATAAATAAAATGAAGAAAAATATAACTTAAAATATGTGTTAGAAAGAAATGCAGTGAAATCAACATAAATGTCAGAACGAAGTCAAGTCTGAAAAAGAAAAATATAAAAATATGTGAAGAAAACTGCAACTAAAATTGGGCAATGCGGCGAAGTCGACGACTTGAATCACTCAAATTGGAAAGTTCAGACGATTTTACTTTCAGCCTGACAGCGTGTAAGGCAACTGCAACGGCAGCACGTTCTATCGTGCACAAATGTGGGTCACAACTTGATTTGTTGAAAGCGGGAGGACGTCGGCATTCGAATCAGCGCCTTTCAACATACGCGCCGGAACCGAGGTGAGATGAGGTGAAGATGAATGCGCATTGAGGCAGAGCGAAGTGCAGCGCAGTTTGTAAGGCGTTAAGCGGAAATCCTGTTGCAGTGAATGTAGACCTACTTTACGGTTGATTTAATTTCAACTTTCTTTTCGCATTCGCCAACACACTTCGCCTTTACAAAACTTTTTTTAAGTCGTCGTCGTTGTCGACGTCTAACTGCGGATGTCCTGTTTTAGTCAAAAGGCGAAAAGCAATGAACGCGCATTAAAATGCTGTTGGCATCTACACAGCAGTAGCAGTAGCAGCATCATCAGCATCATCATTGATGGCTCAGTGAAACGAAAAGATTTAAGCACATGTGAGCAATTTACTTTAACTCAAGATGTCAGTGATGTCGTCTGTTGTTAGCACGAGCACGCGAGCACTCATAATCGAAATCAGGACATGTGTAGTGGCAATCAAATGGAAAAAACAAAAAAATCCAAGTATCACTGGTACAAATGAAGAAATTGTAATCCCATGCGTTTAATTTCAAGTAAGTACGTTGCACTACAAAAAAAAAATAACAAAAAAGGATGCCGCAAACTGAAGGAATCAAATAAAAATCACACACGTAATCATAAAAAAACAAAAGCGACAACAACAACAACAACTACAACAATGTCGAAGTCAAAGTCATCCTGTACGACAAAACGATTTTGTCGTTGTCATTTTACTTTATCCTGCTTATTTCTTGATCAGCCGCAAATCCATCTAACTGCGTGCAAGAAATATCTCAGCTTATCATTGACAATTTAGTAAAGTTGCAGAAATATATCACAAACGATAAAAATACCATCGCAAACACTGTTGAGAAAGCCCTGCGTTGCGGGCTCAGAAAACAATAAAATTGTTACAAAATGTCGCCCAGCAAACGAGATAAACGAGCCAAAACCAAAAAAAAAAAAAAAAATAAAAACTGAGAAAGCAAAAATAAAAAGAAACGATAAAAAAACAGCAAATATGCGACGCACATAAAAAAGAGAGAGCAAAAGAACGAACGAAGGAATAAAATGCGAAAAACGCAGAAAATCACTGCAAAAATCCTTGAATGTTGACAGGAACGCACGTTAAGTGTTGCAATAGACTTGGGCCAAGTGTGAAAAGTGCGCGAAAATTATAAAAAAAAAAACCAAATGTCTATTTTAATGTAGACTTTTTTAATAAGGAAGTTTGAAAGATTTTGCTGTCTGCCAAAATAAACTCAAAGATGTTTGACTCACCTTAACATCTTATGGCAAAGATAACCTTCTCTTACTCAAATCCAGCCCTGTATAGACATAGAGCAGCAAAAAGAGATAGATAGAGCTTAGTCTATCGTTCGGCACAGCCTTCTGCCGTCTGACAGTCGCTAAGTTTCTATCTTCATACAACCAATCAGCAAACAAGCACTTGAGTAATGTCTTCATGCCACAGTGGCTTAAAGTATTTAAAGCGCTAAGACATCAACAACAACAAAAAAACCACAGAATAATGCAGTCAGGCAAGGGAAATGTTTAGAAAAAAAATTTTAAAAAGTGAAAATTGTAAGCAAAGCCGCATACCTTTGCAAATACTTGAAATGGCCAGGCACTTAGCCAACTTCGACTTCCTTGTTAGCAACTTCAGTTATTCACACGTTTCACAGTCCAATTGACATACATAATTCAGCATTTTGTTTGAATTGTCGGCAGTTATCTATCTTCATATAGAGCACGCCTCAACAATCGACAACTGTGTCAATTGTTCGTCGGTTTGTGCATTGAAATTCTTTTAATGGTGCAAATGAGTTTCTTTCCTACGTCGTCAAAGATTGTTTGCTTAATTTACTTTTTGCTCTGTAACTCAACTCTGCTAACATTTCTTTTTTTTTTTTTGTTTGGGCAATTGCCAAAAATCCCAAAATGGCATGTTTTTAGGCCATAAAATTTGTGATCGTAGCTCAGATACTTCTTGGCATTGCAATTTCTGAATTTTGCTTTAATTTTTTTGTTTATTTGGGATACAAACTAAGCTCAAAAATCAGCATACATTTTCAGCTTTTTGGGACTTTAATTGAAGTTGTTGATATTTGTTTTACAAACAGCTTCTTTCATTGAAAATATAATATAATATAATCCTAGCACAAACAACTGATATAATCATACAGTGTGAAAACTAATTTAATTGCAAACTCATTAACACAACTTTTACCTTTGACATCATCAAGCGTACAATCAGAGTTGACACAGGCGACGACAACATTTTAATTTAATTATGAAATCAACGTAAAAAGCACTAACTTACTTCAATAATATGTATCAACAGTTCCTCAACTTTTCTGATCCGCTTCGCTGCGTTTCGTTACTCAACATTAATAACAAGCAATGATTTTAATATGAATGAACAACAAATTGGTTTCTAATTAAAAATTTCCTGTTAAGTTTAAACAAATGTAATATTTTGTAAAAACAAAAAAAAAAATGCTTTTGAATTCGTTGAAATATGAATGCTTAGAAAAACCACAAGCAAGCTTACCTAATTTAGTAAAATTATAAAATATCATGAGCGTCATCATCATTATCATCTTTGTCGTTGTCAGCAACGTTTTCAAGCTCATGCATATGTGAGCGTATGCAGAGCTCAGTGTCATGCAGGCAGGCAGCCAGGCAGTTAGGAAGGCAACGCGATGCTACATAAATATTTATATGCAGTAGTAGCTACTTTCCTTTTTTAGTCACCGCCTACACATACAAACGCACACACACATATACACTTATGCTCCACCATACATAGCTGCGTCTACCTGCAGCTTAGTCTTTGTCCAGCCGAGCGTATTGAAGTCCACACACGTAAACACTTTTGGCATTGCTGTGATAAAGAACATTGGAACGATGAGGTGAAGCAACTTGAGCACGACTCAGTACGTTTGCATTTCATTAGCATGAGTGTCATTGTGTCTGCATGAGTATATGTACATGTGTATGTATGTATGTATAGAATAACTTTGTGTGTATGATGATAGCAAACGACCAAGGCGCGTTGAAAAGCGCTGGTCGAAAGCCAAGTATCCAAATAGACACGCTGAAGGACACTCACATGCAGGAGTGTGCTTCACAACAAAGCGTTCTATGTGTGTCTATAAATGCGCACACACACACACACACACGTACACACGTGTGTTATATACGTACATACATAAATGTTAGAACAAAGAACGAAAAAAAATATGCTAAGCTCTTCTTACGCTCGCTCAACTCTGCTTGCGTCACTTGATTCGGTCAGCAGCTTCCTATAAATTGCTGCTAATTGTCTGTGACAGTCAGTTAGACTCGCCCACACCCACACAGACACACACTCAACCCTTCAGCGCAAAAGTGTTAAAAGCGTCAGCTTTTGTCGCTGTGATTCTTATTGAGTTTAACAGTGCGCACTTTTATAGTCTATTTTTAGGAGCATATCGATTTTTTTGCTCATGTTTTTTTCTGTCTTTCTATTTATACATTTTTTTGAAAATTTTATGCCAAACTGACCTTTTGCTAAATATAAATAATTATTGAATATAAATAACATGAGAGACTCAGAATTATTTGTTAAATATTTCACATTTTCGTCAGCAATAAACATATTGCGTAATATTTTTATAAAGTTAATTGCATAAATATTTGCTATCGTTTGTTGAACGCAAACAGAGTGGAATATGATTTTCTATTTTATTAATATTCAAATGAAACGAAATCAAATAATTAAATTTCAAAATTAAAGTATTATTTACACATTTTGTGGTTTCAAATGCCAAACCGCAAACCGTTGAAAAATGTATATAATTTGTATGAGCAGTTTTTAATTATTTGACTCAGTCATTGCTGTGGGCACTTTTAGAACAAATTCTTCACAACGTGTTAAATATTATTGAATTATCAATATTTATCGCTAAATTATTGATTGACAAACTGAGATGTAGACCGAAGCATAGCAAGGGAAAGAAAGCGCCAACGCTATACAATTTCCAATTCCCATAAGGACACTTGACAACGATTTCTTTGTACAATGAAGGCAGTCACATAAATCTTGGGTTCAAGCAATAACGGTATCTGCATTTGACAGCTCACCTGCTGTTTTATAAATTGACCAGGAAATAAGCGCCAACAAGCAATGGCGCAGAAAGGAAGCTCTCGAAATGTTTTTTAAAGACCTTATGAAAGATACTTTAAAAATAAAAAAAATAAATAATGGAAAAAAATCATTGAAAGTAATGTACTTGAAGTCCAATCAAGTTGTTAGACCATTCAAGGCAAATAAAGCGCGCTATAAAAATGTAAAACTGATTTCGATTTAAGCGCTTATGCAATACAACAACAAATGTTTTGAAAACTCAAACAAAGCAAATGAAAATCAATTTTGAAACATTGCGCAAACATTTAAGCTCAACAATTCATGCAACATGACAACGTCAAATTAGACAAACATGACGACCCAACTGTCGCTTAATTGAGTGTTACACATAGACAAAAAGATCAAAACAAAATAAACAAATTTTATAGCAGAAAATTACTGCAATTGGAAATTTGTATAAAACAACTCGACAGCAAAAAAAAAAATAAAGAAATAATAATCGAAAAAAAACGTTGGCGCGTCATCAGTAAAGTCAGAGTTAACGTCATCATCGTCAACGTCGTGTGTCAATAGACATCAAAAATGAAAATTGTAATACGTTGTATCAACATCAGAGAGCAAGCGATGTCATCGTTGGACAGCGCAGACAAAATTGTTGTAAAGCAAATAAAAAAAGAAAGCGTCATCAGGTCCAGCATGCTGGCGACTCTTGACAACTCCAGTTTACTATATCATTTTTGGCAGTGCAGTACTTTGTACGATTGCCCGAAAACAAAAAGCCGTTAAAATGGCTGTTTGGCACAAGGTAGTCGTGAAAGACAAGCGGCCTATGTTGACGACAGCAGCAGCAGCTACAACAGCAGCAGCAGCAAATTCATTAATGTCAGCGACAACAGGCAAACATTGACAATGCCAAACGACCGGAAGTGACGCCATTCGCATGCAGTTTGCTTTCTTCTTTTGTTTTTTTTTTCTTTTTGTCGTTGTTCGTTGCCATTGTGTATTATTTTAAGCCTTTTAATAATATTATTTTTTTGCGTTTGGCCGTTGCACACCAAAAAAGAAACCTTTAAGCGTGTCAGACAAATGAAAAAAAATTGTAGCATGTTTGTGGGCGTCAACAGGGTGGACGCGACAGTGCAATGGTGCGACAACAAAATGCAGTAATGAATTGACAGCTTTATTGACAAATAAATTCAACTTGATTTGCTGTTTTTTGACATACACATTTAAGCAATGAAATGATTTAAAAAAATATTTATTGACAAGCAAATTTGAAAAAATTTCTTAAATATTTTCAAACTTAAATTGGTTTCATTTGAAAAAGAAAAAACCAAATATTTTACGTTGAAAACATTTAATTAATACACACCAAGTCAAACTTTTGAATAATGTAACGAAACACACATACCCACACACATGAGTCATTTTTCAACTGTCAAATGTCATGTGTCAACGTGTTACAACAAAAATGCATTATTAATGTTATCATTTACACAATTCTGCATGCAACCTCATTGCCTTAGTTGTTGTCATTATCATTGTTGTTGTTGTTGATGTTGTTGATAATAAAACATGCAAAGTGCAACGAAGCCACATTTAAAAGTTCAGCGCGGTTCAGCATAGTTCAATTGCACACAATTAAACTGAATTCCCGCCGGTATAGTCAAAAATTTATGGAATTTCATTTCAGCTAATGTTGTCGTCGTCATCGTCGGTGGTAATACTAACTTCAACACACAACTCATCTGTACAAATTTCCCATGCGTTGCTAATTGCAAATTGACAATTGTTGGCATACACAGAATTCATACATATATGCAGCTAAATATAAATCAACAGCATCAATTGAAATGAACGCACATACAAATACACCTCAATGAATAGATACAAACCACACAGACAAACACACACACACTCAACCTCCATTTCGCTGTGCTCATTTGTACAGTTGTGTAAATATTTGTGCACTATTTGCAAAGTACTGACGAACTGACAGTCTATGTAATTGTCATATTGACTATATGAGGTACGATCGGACTGACTAAGTGTCTAAGTGAAAAAGCGACGACCGACCACGTTGCTATCAAACTATTTCCAACTTTTGTAAATATTTTATAATAATTATAATTGTCTGCAGTTGTCATCGCGACTGCTAATGGCTTTGCTCGATTGCTTTCTCTACCACTCTCCCACTCCATCATTCTTTGTCATACAGTTCAATTGTATATCCTTTTCAAAACCTGCCCATCTGTCTGTTTGTCTGTCTCTCTATTTGCATATCCTGTTTAGTTCCTTTTTGCTTTGAAAGTTTGTCAGCGACAGTTGCCTCTGTCAACTGTGTAGGTCGAGTTGTATCAACGTCAACTTATTGTAAAATAGTTTATGTTATTACATTTTCATTAGAATGGCATTTGCTTGTGGTTATGAATGTGTTGGTTTTAAGTTGGTTTCAACCAATCGATTTATTACATAATTTACTGTAACTTATTGTTTACAAATTAGCAAACTTAGTTCGTTCGACAACAGTTTATTAAATAAACAGTTTAGTGAAAAGTTTTTTTTTTACTTGAAGAGTTCTAACGGGCAAAAAAACCGATTTTCCAAAATTCATATACATATATAGTCGTTAGTAGAAAGCAAATGTTCTGAGTTTAAACCGTTCTAGAAACTTTACACACGTTATTCTCGAAACGCTGTTATTTGAAATGGCCTCATCATATCTCGAGTATAGCTTGACAGATTCTTAAAGTGCTTAAAATACAGGCTGTACCAGCTAATAATCCCCTTCAACGAAACACCAACAATAAAAAAAATAACCGATGAAGCTCGCACATAAAACATTTATATTAAAGTTTTTTTATTTTCTCTGTTTTTTTTCAATTTGTGAACTAGTTTTTCTTTATCACATCAATTTGACTTTGTTACCAGTTAAGTAATGAAAGCGATTAGCATAGTGGGATACTTTTACTACCGACATCAAATCAAAGCCGTTTAAAGGCGAAATTGCCTATTCAAATATTCATGGCTTATGAAGTTTCATAGTAAACTTTTAAGCGCTTTTGGTTGCAAAGAACTTTTTCACAAGTACCGCCAACATTGCATTGCTAACAACGCAGCAAGATACTTCGTATCGTCTTCTTTAGCTATGAATTTTCAATGAAAACGTCGCTACTCATTAAAATTTATTAAATCCTCTTAAGTCATTACGTTGGATTCATACTAATTTTTCTTTTTTGTATTCTACTCTCTTTCCAGGTATGCTCCTACATAAATACCAAAAAAATTACCTTTTCCCCCTAGAACAGTGGGATTTGGTGAGAAATAAAAACCAAAAGAACAACAAAAACAAAAGCAAAAAAAAAAAAAAAAAAATACAAATTACGACAACGAAATCCATTAAACAATTAAGCGTAATTTTTTCTACTTTCGCGCATTAAAAAACCATACAACAATTAGCACATTAAAAGAAGACCAAACATTAAAAGAATTTCGGCCAATGGCCAAGAAAAGTGTCGAAAAAAGGCAAAGAAACTCATTAAAAATGTTTAAAGCGCACAGCCTGCAATACGCGCGCAAAAAGGCGGAAATAAAAGAAATAAATCAGTGGCGCAACGTAAAAAAAAGGAAAGAAAAAAGAAAAATAAAATGGCAGACACAATTAGAAAACGAGTAGATTTCAGAAACAAAAAAAATCAAGGCATACTTCAAGGCACGCGCAAGTTTCTTTTTTCACTTTATGTGTGTAAGTAGCTGGCATACTTGTAAGGCAGTGAAGAGCAGTAGCACAAATCAAAAGTCAAAATTTAACCGCAACTAAACCATTATTTATTTACGACGACATATAAACTCAAATAAAAATAATAAAATAAAAAAAAAAGCATGAGCTTCAAGCGTACTTAGAGCCTTTCGACTTGAGCAAAAACAAAATTTGATTTCATTCGTGTGCATTGAGTATGCTTAACGAAAGCCCAAACCATTCAACTTGACTCGTTTGATATTTTTCGACAATTTGCCGAGCTAAACAGAAAAAGAAGTATATATATTTAATATGCGCAACTTGTAAGCTGGTCAATCGGTGCAGAATATTTTCGCTCGTTAGTTGTGCTCAAAATGTGGGGAAAAGATAAAACATCAAAAATAAAAATCACAAGCCAAATTTGGCCACAGACAAGAATCTTTTATATTGTTTTTTTTTTTCGTTTGACTCTTACTTGCATTGCGACTAAAGTCGGCACGTAAAAATCTATTTTGCCAACATGATGATTGACCCAAAAATGCGCTGATACAATCGGTTTTATATTTTTTCCTTTTCTTGTTAGGTTAGTACATACTTATTGTACACACTCACATATATGTTATATATACATATATGTATTTATGCCAGCTGTAGGCACTGCATTGAACACTTGTTTCTATGTGTTCTTTCACCGCACTATGAAGTTGTGGCAAGTGCTTGAAATATATTTTTGATTTGCTGTGGCAAATGTTGGCGCCTCTGCTGCATAGGCTGAAGTTGTTGCTCGTTGGTCGTTGCTCATTGTTGGATAATTTGTTTGGAAATTGAAAACAAAAATGGAAAAAAAAAAAGAAAAATATGCTACGAGTTTATTGAATTCTAAAAGTTAAACGAAAGGCGCATGCGGCTCTGCTCGGCACGGCCAGTTCAGAAAATAACTTTACCAAATTGGGTTAAATCATTTGGGAGAAAGTTCAATTTTACACAATGTGCAGTCGTCTCTTCTTGTGTTTGCCTATTTTTTTGTTTTTTTTGTTAAATATTTTTTCTGCATTTTTTTGTTGTATTGTAATGCAGTCAGTTTTTGTCTTGGCAAAGTTATTTTGTGGATTTTGGCAATATTTTTACATGAATTTCAAATTGATTTAAAAAGTTGTGCAAGTCTAAGGTAAAGAAATTGGGCGTGAGCTGTTACAAAATTATGCAAAATTTCTTCAAGCTAAATAATGCATAAGTTTAATGAAAATTTTGTTTACACAATTTGTATACAATAATTTTTTTAATATTTTTCGATTGCTTTAATTTAATACTTCTCAGTTACTTTTACATGCCACTTGTCAAACTTTAAATATTTGCATTTTATTCAAACTGTTTATTGTTTAGAATTCTCTATTATTACTTTTGTTCAAGCTTAAGCAATTTAATAAATAATTTTCGTTGTATATGAAAAGTATCTAATTTACTTTTATATGATTTTATTAAAACACTATTAAAAGTCATATCCTAAAGCAGTCAGCCAACACTTATACTTTAACGCCTTTTTGGCAAAAAGAACAAAAAAAAAAAAAGGATAAAAATATAAATTGCTGCTTACCAACACAGAATATATAAATTTTCGCACGTATACGTAATCTCAGCTGAGTAACTAATTTCGCACAGCGTTTAACAGCTTTTCAAAGTAAACTCACACATACACACACACACACACCACAACCCTATCCGTCTGACTTTACAGCATCAACATGATTTAATAAATTAACTTACAACCAGTGATGCCATGCAACTTTTAGTCTTCATTAGCATGCATACTAAAAAACGCAAAGCAAACTCTTTGCCGTGCTGAGCTCTGCTGTGCTGTGCTGTACTATGACGTGGCGTGATTGGCTGCCTTGCCTTACCTCGTCTCGCTTCGCCTCGCCTCATTCGACCACGGCACGCATACGCCCCAATGCACTTTATTAGCGCGCGTTATAAATGCAAAACTTTCTCGGTAGTTTCTTTATACGCAACCATCCATACATATACATATGTATGTTTGTACATAAATATCATGTGTGTGCTTATAACAATGCACTTGTTAATTAAAGCCAATGTGCATATTAAAAAAGCATTTGAAACTTTCGTTAGCTTTCCTGTCAATTTATACATACATATATGTATATATATTTTTTTTGTTGTTTTGTTTCTTTGGGTTTGATGCAAACACGCTTTGACTATTTTGTTCTCGTTGAGTGTTGTGCATTCATTACATATTAATTGACTTGTTTACGTATTTCTCGACAGCTTACAACTTTTATGCAATACCCTTTTTCATACCAAGACAAAAACCATTTAACCATAAATTCAACACTTTATGTTTGGCCACCCGACACGCCTATAAGCTCTGTAAAACCCTTCACAGGCACAACCACAGCAGGAGCGTCAGTTACGCTACTTTGTCAAATTGTCAAAGTTTCAATGCTACTTTGGCAAGTGATATTAGCAAAAGCTACTTGAGAACACTTTTTGTTCTTGTTTTGCGTTTCTTTTTTTTTTATCGTTGTCAAAGTTACACGGCAAAAACTTTTCCAACATTGAATAATGTGCGCTGTCAATTCGTCTGACAATTGTTGGCAATTATATTATTTAACTTATTTTGTTAGGCGAGAAAATAATGAAATAAATAGTGAAGAATTTTGTAATTGGAAGTAAGAAACTTAAACAGTTTTCGAGTGAGAATAAAACTTAAGAACAAAATAAAAAAATGCCAAACTTAAATACTACGAATTATTAACACAAATATTGTTGCTGCTTTCGGTTTAGAAAAAGCATACTACGTTTTCGTCCTTATCCTTGTCCTAGTTTTTCTTTGTAATCAACTCGAACGGCGCCACAAAAGCACAAAGTGGCTTTGTAGTTGTGTAAAATTGTGGCGAGCATAACAAAAATGCCAGCAACAACAACAATAGCAATGCAAGTGCGGCATGTACACAACACAAACAACATACAAGAAAATCGTACAAAGGCAGATACAGTGACAAAACGTGTTGAGTAAATGGGGGCGTTGTTGGTTTGCGTTTTTAAAAAAATTTTTAAATTACCTCAAGATTTAAAAAATTTTATGGCAAAACTCTAACAAAAACTACTCAGGTTGCTTGAAGACTAAATATGAATTTTTATAGAACTTGAAAATCTGACTGGCATCTTCTTATAAAAAATATACCCATTTGTTTATTAATTAATATTTTCCAAAAAAACACTTTTTTAAAAACAGTTCTAAAAAAATTCTTTAAGTAAATTATTCTCAAAATAAGTTCTCGAACTTAGAAACACAACTTTCAAGGTTTACCATTTTAATTATCAGCATTGCCTTTTTGCCATATGACTTCTTTAATTTAACACAACAATCTTGAAACATAATCTAAACATAACAACAAAATGTTGCTACAAATTAACTGAAATCACTGAGATAACTAAAGCCAAGGCAACTAGCTATACAAACAAACTTGTCCAACTATTGCATGAACAAATAGCAGCAAGAGCAACCAATTAAGTCTAACGTCATGAATATGCCTGCAGCCTCGAGTTGCATAAAACTGTTCAACAGGACGGATCAAGAAATATGAAAAAAAAGTCAACATAAAAAATAAAATGCAAAGAAATCATGTAGAATTTTCAGAAGAACAACGAAGTACAACTCAAGGCACTATTTTATATTTTGTTGCTGTTGTCTGTTGTCTGTTGTTGTTCTCGTCACTGGTTTGACGTTGCTTTGTTGCATGCTGTTGTTGCTGTTGTTGTTCTTATGCTTGTTGTCAACAATTACTAGTGTTGCTCATGGGCGCGCGAAACAATGAATAAATAAATGAATGAATGAAAACATGCTATGCATATTCATTCATACTCAATGCTGAGCGCTTTTCCCGCCTTTCACAACTGCATTGCAGTCACTCGACAATGTTGCAACATATATTCTTAGATACATATAGTTTTCTTTCTTGTCTGGTCACACGTTTAAAGTAATTCTCTCAGTTACATTGCTAAATAAAAGATTCTCGTTTCTTTTTATTAAATTTTTATACTTGTTCATTCTTGAGTGCTTTAATTTTGTATGCCTTTTGTTATGAGAGACATTTGCTTGAGTTTCTCTTTTAGCCGACGCCAATGCCGACGTTGCCATCACTTTGTAAGTGCTATGCTGTGCTCTCGCTTGGCTAACTTCGCTTTAATCTTTTGCTTGACATTTAGTTGAGCTTGTTTCGTTATTGTTGTTTTCCTCATGTTATTGCTGTCGTTGTTGTTATTCTTTTTCTTGTTATTGTCGTTGTTGCTGCCTTCCAATCCTTTCAGCGATTGTGCGCCATTGTTGTTGCTGCTTCAACTGGCATTGCCTGCAATCGTAACAATTGTGAGGTAATTAGCGCTTTGCTTGCACTTCTTTTCTTCTTATTCCCTTTACTTGCTTTCGTCTTTCACTTACGATACTTTTTTCCTTATTTTATTTTTTTTATGTACTTTTTTTTTTTAATTTGCTATCTCTGCAGTCTCATGTTGATACTTATCAGCATTGTTTTCTTACAGTTTTTCTCTCTTCGTATTTCTTGTCTTCTATTTACCCGTCTTGAGTCTAATAGAATTTATGTTAATTTGTTCTAATTTTGCCGTCAAACTATGTCGGAGTAAGAAATTTAAACACTGTGGAATTTCTTTAAAGATTTTAAGATTTGCGCAAATAATGTTAAAGAATTTTAAAATGGTAAAACTTCTTCTAACTTGCTTAAAAATTTCTATTGAAGTGCTCAGAAAATGACCATTGCCTACACTTAAATCGCATTTTATAAAATACTCTAAACTTGTTGAAAAAGTTTATTATTAGTTGAAGTTTTGTTTGTTATTCTTCTATAGAGTTATAGAAAATAACGCCTTCCACATTGCATTTGGTGTTTTGCTTAAAATAACACGAAATATTTATTAAAAAAAAACAAAAAAAAAAAACTTCAGCATTTAACTTAGTCACGTTTTCTAACTTTAACTCCAAATGTGCCACGGTGTATTATTTCAAGCTTTTCAATCTACAACTTTCTGTTTGTGTCCAAAAGTGCCAACTCCCGTAATGTTTGCAACGAATGAGTGCCAAAACTACAAAAACTTGTACAGTGATAGTTTGCAGTTGAAAATCTGAGATCACAAACCAAAACTAATACACTAATTACAAAGTAAATGTCTTGCAGAGGCGTGTGAGGCAATCCGAGCACGCCTCGCAGCTTATTTCAGAAATTAGCAAAATTTCGAGATACTTTCGTAGCGTAAAACTTCGCCCTCGACTTCTTCGACTGTGTACGATGGCAAAACAAAACCAACAAGCTTTATTACGATTACGCCATGACATAGTTGGGGAAAATTTTCGATGTTGCACAACAACTTTTGATTGCAAATTTATTTGCAAAAGTTTCGTTTACACACGCAAAATAAAACGATTAACAAACAAAAAAAAAAAAAACAGATAAAACGAGTGGCGAAAATAACAAGAAATTAAGTTGCAACAACAGAAAATTTTGTACTAGAATGTATATTCAAAATTCTTGTGTTTTATTTTTTGGGTACTCGAAACTTTACCTGTGCGAAGCAAGGCTACCATGGTTACGACTTAAGCTGTAAGTGATATTATTCACAAGTCAAAATTGTATGAGTTGCGTTGCCTTTCATTTTTAATAATTAAAACTCATTAACACTTGCGCTAAGATAAAAATAATATAAGAAGACGCTGACAACGGCTGAAGGTCTTTTCTAATCCAGAAAACAAAACTTGGCCGAAACGAGTTGCCTCGTTTAGTGCACTTCCGTAGCATAATTCAACGAGTAACCTGGGAGCGAGAGCAACATAGCCGTTACTCTATTTGTTTGCTTATTAATTATTTAAACGACAACGTAAAGAAAGTGTTAAGGAAACTTTAAAATTGTATGCAAGGCAAGGCAGGCAAACAAGCAGGCAACGCTGCTTTGGGGAAATTTACAGCTGTTCGCAAAAGACTTGCTCTTGGTCAACAATATGGGCAGCTTCAATGCCTCCCCTTACATCGTTGCTTCATAAAATTTGCTTTGATATTACGACTTATGCTAATTTATTTTAAGATTTATGATTTTATGCGCCGGCATACAAATCACTTCTTTTATGAACTTTTTGACGTTTATGAAAGAATAAAAAAAAAACATGATTCTGCTTATACATTTTCCAACGTTTGCATATTCAAGTGTTGAATATCTTATTTTTGCTTCGTTTACCGCTGACCGTTCGTTTGCCACTTTGTCAGACTTTAATGAATTAATTAGTTTCGGCGCAATGCAATGCATAAAAAATTATATTTATCTCATGTTGTTGGCTGCAATTTGGCTCGTCGCTCGTTGAATTAATTTATACTTATTTTTATATTGAGAATTTATTGATTCGCCGTTGGTCTAGCGAGACTCAGTAGCGATTAATTGCATTGAATGTTGACCGCCATATTCCGGCCAGACAAATTCTATTGAATGGCATGTAAATAGGATTTTAACACCATGTCTTATTCAGAACCGTTTTTTTCTATTCTCTATTAGTAAATATTTTTTTAATAGCTGCTTTTTTAGCCATGTTAAACTGCTGTTTTTCTACATTCCCATTTCCGTTGATATTCAAACTAACATAAGGAATTACAATTGTTAGGAACAAAGGCTGGAATAAGAACACTCTTTAATTTTCTATTAACAGAAATTTTTGAAATAGATTTTCCAGAAAAGTTCCCTTATTCTGTATTTAAAGAAAAAATTTATTATATTTTATTTCATGCTGATAAGAAGTTATGTAACTTCGCATATGCAAATAAACATTTAATGTTGATTTGACAATAATTCAAAGCGACATTTACAGCCCAACATAAAACGAACTGTAACTCCGTATTGAACAGTACATTGGCCAAGTCGAAACCTTCGCTCAGAGCAATAAACAAACTCATTTGCATTTTAACACTTTAAAAGCGCTAAAGCAACAAACTGATTACAGTACTGTAAGCACTTGAGCGTTGTCAATGAACTGTCAGCCACAAATACAAACTTGAAAAGCGCCAATCAACGGCAAATGTCAGAAATTAACTGCATGGAAATAATTTGCACATTGAAAAGTAAAAACAAAAAAAAAAATGTAAGAAAAAAACATGTAAATAAACTTATGTGCAACTGTCATTTTTAAGCACGGTCAGTGCTCAGTCTCACTGTCTGTCAGTCTGCCTGTCTGCTGGCCAAGTCGCGACACACAATCGTTTAATCTCTGAGTTATACATCTTTGTATCGGTGCGCCATGTTGACTTTAGCACCTACGCGCAAATCGTCGCTCACAATCGCACTTGTTGCAAAATAGCTCAAAAAATCATGTTTTACTTTCAGCGTCGACACTTATCGCACATTTGTTGTTTTAGCTGCAAAATAGTTTATCTTGACGCCATACGCGGCTTTTCACAAAGGCGCGCTTACGTATTTCTTTGCAATTTTTGCATATGCATTTTTTTATTACTGTCGACAAGTTGTGTCTGTTCAAAGTGTTTAAAATCGAGTTTTTGTTTTGTTCAATTTTTCTGCAAAGCAGTTTTCCACGCTCAAAAGCGTTGTATTTGACAAATGCCGATTTTTTTTTTTTTTTTGCATAGTTACGCTTTAATATGCATAAATAAAGATTTATTTAAATTTTTTTTCCAATTATTTTTGAAGCAATTAAAAGCAACTTTGTTTGTGAGTTGAAGGCTTCAAGCAAAGGTTGGTCAAAGATTACTAATATAAAAGCTGTTCAGAAATTATTTTCTTTAATGGAATTATATATTATATATCGAACAACTTTTTTGGCAAGCCAACAAATTGAAAATCTTATAATTTTTGCATTAAAATCTTCATTTCAAAACGAGTTACATTAATTTACAGTACTTTTATTTAAACTTTGTTGAACTCAAACCGACAAATGATTGCAGACAAAAACGACAGCAAAAAACTTTGCATATTTGTTTTCATTTCAACAAACTTTGTAACTAAATTACGTATACTCACACAAAGCCAAAGCCAAATATATATTTGCATGTAAATGACAATAAACTTTTGGTCGGTCATATGCACATTAGTTTTGCTTAGTTTTACTACAAAATACGAGTTTGCGTTACGCTTTGATTACTTAGCTAAATACAAATATAAACTTATTTTGTAACGAGTTGTTGACTTAGTCTGAAACATTTTTATGAGGCGTAGTGTAAAATTAGTCAAACATATTATAATCATAAATTTTAATTTTGCACACTTTATACATTTGCACAAATATAAAGCATAAATTAAGCTTTGATATTTGTCTATAATTGCAAATCATTGCATAAAAGATCGTGACGAAATCAAAAGACAACCAAAAACTTTTTCAACTTTGACCAAGTTGTTGCTTTTCCGCCATCAATACTCCGAAAACATGTGTCAAGCCCAAAAAAATAAAAACTACTGACAAGCTGAGAATCGCCACCCACAAGTAGGAAACGTGTTAATGGCCAAAAACCGAATGCAACAACTTGGGTTGGTCATAGACCAACGTCGAACCAAACCGAAACCATAACCCAAGCCCAACCAACTCGACCAAACTCGACCAAACTAACCAGTTAGCCAACGTGTGGTTATGTGAAACTCTGGAACGTTGAAACTGCAACCTCATGTTTGCGATTTCATGCCGACGATAATGTTCAGCTGAATGAAAAATAAGAAGAAAAAAAAAAAGTAGCAGTGCAGAAGTCAAATTGTTAGCAAAAGTGTGCAAACACGAAACGCGCACAAAGTTTGCCATCGAGATAACTTGTTAGTTTGCTTAATTGAGCGGCAAAAAATGACAATTTAATGCCAAAAATATTTGAAGAGTTGTCAACGGCACTTAAAATCAACATTCTACGCGTAATTAACTTTATATTTTTTATTAAATTACTGATTTACAATAAAATTTCTTAAATGTTTGATTCAATTTAATTGACTTACTTCTCTAGTTAAATCTGCAAAGTTTTGTACTTTTAATGAATAAAAACAGAACTAAATTGCAGTCAAAAGACGTGTATATGCAAGCAAAAAAAAAAAAAAAAAACATGCAAACATTTAAAGTCAAAGTTACATAATGTAGATACGGATAGTTATATGACATTAAGTACTTTTTCATGACTCTGCTGCATTGCTGCAAGTAATAATTACAACTGAAACAAGTAAACCAACGACAGCAAACAACAACTATAACAACAACAACAACACAAATAAGCATATGTTGCGGTTTAAAGTCAGCCTGCGAAGCCAAGTCATGAACACATTTCAGTCTGGCAGCGTTGGCAATGTTAGTGGCAATCGTAACTTCAACTTCACTTGACTACCTTTCGACCAGCGCTCCACCACGAAACGTACTATATGAGTGAACGAACGAACGAATGAACGACTGGTTGAAAATCATTGCCAAGAACAGCAAAGCCAATACCAATGCCAAAAATAGTGCATTTCATACATAAAGAGAAAGAGAGAGAGAGGGAGAAATAAGTAGCACAAGGATACAAATACACCTACAGATATTTTGGTTAACATGGCAAAGTTGCGTTTGTTGTCGACCAATAGACAACATAGCAGTTTCATTTAAATGAAATTTTCGACAAGGGCGTCTGAAATGTATCACACAACTACAACAAAGACAACAACTACAACCGACATTTATAATGTTTTTGTATTGCTTGTCGTTGTTGTTGTTGTTGTTGTTATTTTGAAAGTTGTTGTATAATATGTCATATTCAAGTTATTAGAGATATATGGACGGACTACTCTGCTCTGTCAATTGTTATTTTAGTTACAGATGCATTACCTCCTTTAACCGCACAACAACATCCTTTTCATTTCGAAAACTAAGCCAAAGTTTGTCTGCGTTTTTGTTGATATATACATACATACATATATGTGGTGTAACAATTGTCTCTGCACTTGATTTCATATGCAAATGATTGACTTGACTTTGGCTGCTTGTGTAACCACATGCACAGTCACCCACACACACACACACACACATACACAACCTACACAAATGTATGGCATCTACAGATTGACATGTTTCTAGTAACATACGCATATGTATATGTATATCCTGTTTCCGTTTTACTTGTTTAACTTGTTGGCATCTCACAAAATACAAATAAACACATAGCATGTCCTTTGATGCTTAACTTTTTTTTGATTACAATTCACATTAAATACAAAAAAAAACAAACTTTTTGTTTCAGCAAAACATTTCATTTCCTTCTTTCTTCGCAATATCCTTTGAGGTTTTGCGCAATGATTAAGAAAAGTTCTGTTCAGTACGACATTATATATATGTATATATATATTCTCTTCGGTCTTAAGCCTTCTGCATGTGAAAATAATTGAAGGCATTACATGGAAGCTGGAACTCATGACAAGGTCATACAGAAAATTCATGTTGAGCTCATTACGCACGAAAGTATGCAACAACATTTGCTCTTAAGTTGACTGACGTAAATTTGTTGCATGAGTTGGAATTTTTTCATTGTTTTTGGCAAATTCTTTAAACCAATTTTTATCATTTGTTTTAAAAATTTGTGCAAAAAAAATTGCATTATTTTCGTATTGTTGTGACAAGCAGAATGGCAATTAAAACGAGTTGACACATGCAAAACCTCTCTCATTTATAGTTTTTAAATGAAATTTATAGGTACGTAAACCATAACTCATACCTTGGAAAACAAGAAATACACAAAACAAAAAACCCGAAAAAAGAAACATGCAAAAAACTATTAAACAAATTATCCTGCGGCGAACAGACTGCAGCCAAACATACAAAAATAAATGACTAGTATTTCTATCGTGCATGAGCATGTGTGTGTGTGTGTGTGTCTGTTTGTGTACAATATACGCAATTGTGTGCTGGTGTACGTGCGATTGCATATTTGTAGGTAAAGAGTCCCCAAAGGCGTACACATGAGCGGCAGCACATGTTGATAATGATCACCATTGGTGTTGTTGCTGTGTTGCTGCTGTTTTTGCTGTTGGCTTTGCTGTTGTTATTGCTGCTTGTTTTTTGAATTATTGTTGTCGTTGGTCAGCCCGTTGTTTGGCACACACAAAAAAGCTGGTTAGCAAAAATAACAGCAACAACAACATCATGATGCTACAAAGGCATTGTGGTCAACGTTGCCGCAATTGTTGCCTCTTGTTACCCACACACACACATGAAGATAAAACAATATGGCAAACATGTTAATTGAATTATATTGTTTACCGTTTTATCATGATAAAAAAATGAGTTACCTTGTTGCCATTTTTATTAATGAATTAACAATTTTTTTTTTAACTTTTAGAAAATTTAAATTTCTTCACAATTCATAAAAATTAAACTGCAAAAAAATCTTCACCGTTTAAATGCTTGTTTTGACTCAAGAGAACTCAAATAAACTCCAAACATAGCGTTAACATTTCGCACCTCATTATGGCATGTTTGTAGCCTAATTAGCTGATTTTTTTTTTCTTTGGTTTGCCACTTATTTTGATTGCGCTTGTGTTGTTGCTTTGGCAGCAAAGCTTCAGTTCGTTGCCAAGCGTGTGGCACGAAAAGTGACCACGTCGTTGGTGTTGGCGTTGGTGTTGGCATCAACTATTTCAGCCACAAAAGCTTAGTCAAGAGCAGCGCAACAGCAAAACTCAAATTATCCGCCAGAATCATATTTAATTGGCGGGAAAAACTTGCTTTGACATTGTTCTAGCGAAAGAAATCCAAAGATTTTCGCTTGGCAAGACACGCCGCATCCGCCAAATGTGCACAAAGCGTTCGTTCGAAGTCAAGAATTGAGTTGACTGTATTTTAATTAGCAAGCAAAGAAAATCAGCTTTTAATCTTGTATGAGACGCAGAACAGCAACAGACCAAGGAGCCAAAAAACCACTCAGCCAGCCAAAGAAAGCCATTTGATAATAATTAATTAATTTTAAATGTTGATTCTTAAATAAAAAATACTTTTGCACGCCACAATTAATTAAACTTTACGGAACAACAAAAGAAAAAGAAAAAATTTCTTTTAAATGACAAACGTTGTTATGACAACTTTTGAAGAAACGCTTTAAAGTAAGCAACATGAAAATGCCAACGCGCTTCTTTAACAGAATCATAATTCAGTCATTGTTGTTGTTATTGTTGTTTGGGTCGATAATGTCGCCGCTGATGGCGTCAATAATGATGATGATACAAGCACATACACATACAGTTGCAAAAAACTGACATGATAACATCAGAGACATGTACATATCTGACTAAAAATAACCGAATGCGTGTGTGTCTGCGAGTATCGCTGTTGGCACATCATGGTGTCAATGTGTGACATGTTGCACATGTACCGCTATTTTTTTTTTAACAACACTTATACACACACTCAAAAATACAAACACATACACGCACATATGGAAACATATAACACAGGGACAAACCTGAAACTCATCTGCTAAATTACTAAAAAGAAAAAAAACGAAAAAAGGAGATTTTACGATAGAACACGTTTTAATTTTCCACACATACTAACACACTCACACACATATATGCCTTTACATGTACAAACACATACAAACAAGTTGCGTTGCTTTAAATTCGTATTCAAAATACTGACAACAGCAATGGCGTTGAAAAGCAACGAAAAATGCCATCGACAGCAGCGAAAAATTTAACAAGGTATCTGCTGAATGAGTGCTTTTTGGCCATCGTTGTCTGACATTTTTCGTCAGTGTCGCTGCGCCATTTTATTTTTATTATTTCCGCCAAAGTAGTTAAGCCAGCAAAAAGGTGTTAAAAATAAAAACTCAGTTTCCGCTTGGCATGTGGAAAAAAAAACAAACAAACAGACTTGGTCGCTGTATGTGTGTGTGTGTTTATTCGAGGTCGCTCAAGAATGTATGGTCCCACTGTGGATGAGACATTAACACGCCAATGCACTGTGAGAAATCACTAAGGCAAATGCCTACTATTATTTGCAACATAAGACTTCAATAACAAAAAAAAAATTATATTCAATTTTTTAAGAACAAAAAAACATAACTTAAAAAATTATCTAATTTGCCATTTGCCAATTCATCTAATTTAAATATGTCAAACTTAAAATTTCTGTCATCGTTAACGAAAAAAAAAAATTCCTCTGCCATCATTCCGCACAGTGTAAGCATGTCATGGTTTTCATTTAATGAATTCAGCGTTTATGAGGCTTATTCCATTTGGCTTCATTATCACATATACGCATCTACACACATCTAAGGGACGTGTAAGTGTCAGTTTGTGCATGAGAGCGACTCAACTCGACTCGACTCGAGGCATGCGAGTTTAGATGTGACTCAAGTGATTTCGTTAGCATAACGGGTAGCAACGTCATTTGAACTTTTTGGGGTTAAAGCGCATTTAAATATTTGCTCAGATACTATAGAGTAGAAAAAGTAGTAGAAAAAAAACATCAATGTTAGAACAAGCAAACGAGTATGAAACCTTGAGGGTGAACATGAAATGAATATTGTTGCCATGGCACACACACACGCGCGAAATTTCATGTTGGCTTTAATTACGTAATCATATAGAATTGCTTG
Source organism: Phortica okadai (assembly GCA_034638295.1). Lineage (NCBI taxonomy): Eukaryota > Metazoa > Arthropoda > Insecta > Diptera > Drosophilidae > Phortica > Phortica okadai. The sequence continues at coordinate 44,893,222 of CM067849.1, read as the reverse complement.
TATACATGGGGGCTTAAAATGTTTTGTGGATTAAGCAAATTACATTTTCTTTTTTTTTTTCGACAATTTTTTTGTACATTTTTTTTTTTACTCAATATTTGCTTTTGATCATTTTGCAGGTGCGCACACTCTTCGTCAGCGGTTTGCCCATGGATGCAAAGCCGCGTGAGTTGTATCTACTATTCAGAGCCTATGAGGTGAGTTGTTAATGAGCTTAAAGTAAGCAAAGCCTCAAATATGTGTTTAACTTTTTAACTACAACAGGGTTACGAAGGATCTCTATTAAAAGTCACTAGTAAAAATGGCAAAACTGCATCGGTGAGTAAACCAAGAAAACAAAAAAAATTAATTAAGCATGAAAATTTCAAATTGATAATTTCATCAACCGTCCATACAGCCCGTTGGATTTGTTACATTCCATACAAGAGCCGGTGCTGAAGCCGCTAAACAGGATTTACAGGTAATATTTAAAGCATTTTATACGAAATGCATTTAAACTCATAAATATAATATTGTTCTTATCGAAAATATATAACTCATATTGTAAACTATTTTGTATGCAAAACATGAACATGAAAGCAATTTGAAATATTTCAAATATTTCTAAAATACACTCTTAAAAAGCAGCCATACACTGACAAAAGAACAACTTCTGCCAAATGTTTGAAAAAAAAAGAAAAATACAAATTAAAAATCACCTAAAAACGACACAAACTTTCAATAAAATAAAAAAAATAAAAAATCAGTACAAAACAAAATTTCCGCCTCAAATACTACAACAAAATAAAACTCATTTACACAAACTGTAAAGCACCAATTGCCTTGCTTACACTGAGAACAACAACAAACTGAAATAATATAAGAAACATAAAACAAAAAACAATTAAATGATAATTTACCAAATCTATAGACTTTGCTATCTCAAACTTTTCACACTTTGTGCTTGCATTTCAACAAGGCATTTTTTACAACAAACTACTACAACAATAATAAGCATAAAAATGCTCAAATCACTTTAAACATTTTTTTTTGTGTTTGCTTTCAAAACCATATATTTTTGTTTTTCTTTTTTTCATACTACAATACTTATTATTTTTATTTATATTTGTATTTGTTGGTATTGCAATTCACACACATTGACACATGTAATTATAACTTTTAGTTAAACAATTTTTTTTTTTTTATTGTTCAATTTATTTATTTTTCTTTATGTTAATTGCATTTCATGAAAGAGAACTTGAAAAATACAAGCCAAAAAAAAGTATTTCTTTAGTTGGTTATTGAACTATGAACTTTACTTGCTGGTGCATGTCACTTCCCCCCTCAATGAAGCTAAACTGAATTGATTGGTAGTTATGCAAAACACACACACACAATGGCAGTAGCTCAAACCCTACGATAATAGTTAACCCGGCTTGAAAATAGAAATCTATAAATATTGCATGTTGGAAATGAGTAAGAAATCTCTGACGTTTTGCACAATCTTAAGCCAACTTTTGATTGACTTCCTTAGCGAGTCACTCAGACATACCATAGATGATATTTAAGTTAGAAAATTTCGAACGTGCAAACGATTCAGCAACAATTCAATTTATGTATTACGGTCTTAGTTAGAAAATATACAATTTTAATACAGAAGATGTGAGCTAAAAGTAATTAAAGCGATAAAAATCTAATATATACTTTTTATAGATGATAAAATTAGTGTGTTAGTAAGCCACAATTGTCATAGTCATATTCATTTCAATCATATTTTGTTTTGTTTGTTCATGCCAAAGCCATAATTTTTCAGCACACTTGTAAACTGAACGTTTCAAACCCGCTTAAAACTGAATACTTCAACTTTGAAACACAGGAACAAAAACTCAAAGAAGTTAAGCACATAAAAATCAATTCAATACAACATATGTAAGCACAAAATCAAAGCATTATGAGATGGTTCTATGTCCCTACCGCTCTTTTTCGCTCTCAATCTATTTTTCTGTCTCTTCCTCTTCAATTCAAAGTTAATTTTTATAGTATTTACGAACGATAAAAAAAGAATACAAACCCAAAGCAAATATCTTAGCTATGTTTCAATTGTACACAAATTGATAATTTACAATTATTTTTGGCGAATTGTTGAAAAAAAAGAATTTCATTGACAAAATGAGAACATTTTTGATTTATTTTCAAAATTCTGAGTTTTTTTGAAAACAACTCAAAAACTGGCAAAAAAAAATAAACAATACTACAATACAAAATAGCGAACAAATATGTTTAAAACAGACAAAACAAAAAAATTTATTCAAGTAAAAAAAAAAACAGAAATAAAAAAGAATACAAACCGCTGTATTAATCATTTACAGCAGGGTGTACGCTTCGATCCCGATATGCCCCAAACAATTCGCTTGGAATTCGCCAAGAGTAACACGAAAGTGAGCAAACCCAAACCACAGCCCAATACAGCGACAACAGCCTCACATCCTGCATTGATGCACCCACTCACTGGACGTAAGTAAAAAAAAAAAAGAAAGAAAAAAAAATAACTAAAAAAGCAAAACAAAACAAACGAGTTTGCAATAATTTACAAATGCAGCGAAAGATTTTATTTTTTTTTTTTTTAGTTCTAGCAATTTTAATTTTGTTATTCGTTATCAGTTTTCGTTTTTAATAAATGTAGAAAAATGTAAAAATTCTGTAATGAAAACAACAAATTTTACGAAATTGTGACAAAACTGACCGCAACAAAAATCAACTAGATAAACAACAACAACAAAAACCGCACTTGAATCCTGTTTTATAATTCAACTCAACAACAACAAAAAAAATATATTTATATATATATATATACTATATTCGTATCTAAGTCACACACAAACTACTTCCTCTCAATAAAGAAATCAATAAAACAAAAAAAAAAAAATTATAATTAAGAATTTGCTTCGAACGCACTGTGAACTATTCTAAAGTTTATACATAATAAATCAATGTATTCCTACAAATAATTATAAATGAACAACGACAACTAAAGTCCCCGAGCAATATGTAATGCACCGTTATCACTTGTTTAAGCCACATCCACATAAACACACACATGGAAAACACATGTACACCCACACACACACACACACGACACCCAAGTACACATGAACACGTGATTATAATACACACACTTACGCTCACACATACACAGAATCTTATAAAATTCCATTTGCTCTTTTCTGTGCTACTAGTCTGATCATCTTTAATCTTTGTTTGTGTCTCTGACAACTTCAATGAAAGTCCTGACAAAAAAAAAACAAAAAACGCAGAAGGTGACTTATTTAGTTCATGAAGTGTGTGACAAAGTGGCCAAATTCAAATTTAATTTTTCCTCAAGGGGAAACGGAAGCATACGAAAATATTCGTTCGTAAAACTTATTTGTGCGAACAAACAATTTCTTTCGGACAATTTTTTTCACTCAAAAAGTTTAATTTATTGATCCAAATTGTCCAATTATTTCCTAAAAACTCTTTTTCTAAAAAAAAAAAAAAATACCAACTCAAAAACAATTTTGTTTTCTTTCATAATTCCAATATAACTAAGGTTAGCAACTGAAAACAAAAGACTCAGGCAACGAACTTGTTGTATTAATAACAGTAAATTGAAGTAAAAAAATATATTAAATAAATTTATATATTATTTTTTGATTATTTCAATTAAAGTTTACTAATATTGTAGCTAACAAAAAAGAAAAAAAAATCGTTGTACAAGAAACATTAAAAATATATAACTTAATATTCACAGATCTAGGCGGGCCGTTCTTTCCTGGTGGACCGGAACTATGGCATCATCCGTTGGCCTATTCGGCTGCAGCCGCTGAGCTACCCGGGGCAGCTGCACTACAGCATGCAACATTAGTACATCCGGCACTGCATCCGCAAGTGCCAGTACGCTCCTATCTCTGACTAAATACAGATAAAGTAATGGAGCAGCCTATGCATCAAGTGAGCAAACGGCCAATAGATACATACATAACTAAAATTGTTAAAATTAAAAGCATTAAAAAATCTGAATTATCTCTCTTTTTATAGACTCAAATGACAATGCCGCAAGCACATCATCAGACCACAGCCGCCATACATCCAACAACCGCAATGCACATGTCAGCCGCCGCTGCAGCTGCTGCTGCTGCCGCTGCAACCAACGGTGGCGCTACCGGTGGACCACCGCAGAATGCTGCTGCTGCCGCACATCACCATCATTTTTTATCAAGTCCCGCTCTAGCGAGTCCAGCCGGTTCAGCAAATAATGCTGCTGCTACACTGAATCCGGCAAATCCACCAATTGCCGCTAATGCGCCGTGCTCGACACTCTTCGTCGCCAATTTGGGACAATTCGTGTCCGAGCACGAACTGAAGGAGGTATTCTCTAGGTAAGTGCGCAATTATCAAATTTCAAAACACAAAACAAATTTGTTATATATCATTCTATACTTGAAGTTGAAGTTTGAGTTAATTTGAAAAAAAAAAGACTAATTTCGTGTAAATTTTGAACTCAAAGTTTATAATATTTGCTATTGTTTTATTATAAACGACACTCACTCAAAGCTAACATGCAACAAACTCACCTTACAACTAACAAAAATTTGAGTTCTTAAACTGCACAGAAATAAAAAATACTAAAAATGAAAAACAAAAACAAATATATCTCACCCTCACGTCAACTCGTCAAATGAACAAAATTACTGCACAACTTTCACGATTCTTAACAAATGATTTTCTTTATTTTTTTTTTCTTATTTTATTTTTCTTCACATGTTTTGTACAAAATATATTGTAAAAAACAAAAAAAAAAAAAAAAACAATCAACATTTATTTACATATATGAAATAAAAATAAAAAATATATATAAACAATAAACTATGCACAGTATGCCTGGCTTTTGTCGCCTACGAATGCACACAAAAGGTATGCACAATATCACAACTACTACTTCTATGACTTCTATGACTACTTCAAATTCAACTTCCTACTTCTTAACAACAACCAACAACGCTGATGCTGATGCTGATGATGATGACGATGACGATAACAACTTATCTACAAAAAAAACAGCAGCGGGCACTATAACAACAAATGGCGCTACTTGCAATGCTAATGCTGCAACAGCGGCAACAACTACAACAGCAACAACAACAGCAGCGGGAGCAGCAACAACATCATCCAATTTACAACAACTTAGTAATGCAACACATCCGGTCGCCTTCATTGAGTTTAATGATGCAGCAACAGCTGCTCAAGCTATGCAACAATTACAAGGCAAATATTTACTTTCATCAGATCGTGGCTCAATACGTATTGAATTTGCCAAAACGAAAATGATTAATGATGCACCGGCAACAATTATTAATGCCATCAAACATCAGCACAATAACAACAATCATACTAATAATAACAACAGCAACAACAACAACAGCAGCAGCAATAACAATAGCAACATGCAAGCAATTGCTATGAAATCAACAGCAGCAACAGTTAATATTGCTGCCACACAAATGCCGCCAACATTGGCCATCATTAATCAACCACAAACGTCAGTAACAACAGCTGGCACACCACATTTGGTTATACTGAATGGTTATGCGGCAGCAGCCAATACTCAACATCAACATCAGCCGCAACAACTGGCAGCAACATTATTTAATGGCAACAACATCGCTGCTGGTCTTAATCTAAACAATACTGTCAACACTGTTGCTGCTACGAATGCAAACGTCAATGTCAACGTCAACGCCAATGCCAACACTGCTAATGTTGTTCACAATAATCTTGTTAATAATCGTTCTACTGCACAACTACCACCACCACCAATAATACCACCACCACCACTACTACAAAATACCAATTCACTTCAGCACCAACTTCATCCAACTCAGCACCACCAAAATCATCTCTTTAGAGACGTATGTATTATTCGTCAAGGCAAGAACAAGTTTGACTTTGTATATGTAAATGTCTAATTAGCTTTTAATAACTTTCATACCCTTTAATTTTTGAGTTCCTATAAAAATTTTTTGTCGTAAAAACTAACACATGTGCTTTCATTTTCGAAACTATTGTATATTTTATGAAAGAAATATTTTTAAAATTTAAAACAAAGAAAGTGTAATAAATTTAATGATGATTTTAATGAATTTATTTATTAGTTAGTTCATTAAAAATAGCGTAATATGAATGATGGGAAAATTATATAGAATTAGGACATACCTGCCTGCTCCAAGTAGTAAAAATACATATTTTTACGTTCTGAAAAAAAAAAACCAAAAGTATTAATTAGAGTTGGATTAAACCTATTAAAGTTTTATACATTAAAAAACACTAACTTAAGTTATAAAACAGACTTAAAAATTTCACTACTTTCCTTTAATATTTCTGCGAAGAAAACTACCGTTAGTTTTTGCCACAAACAAAGACATAAAAACACAACTAAAAGTCTAACACAGCAAAATGCAAGTGTATAGAAACTTCATGTCTTAAGCAAAGCGAATCTTAACGCGTGTAAACGATTTAAATTGATTTTGTAGTAACAACAAAAACACTAACAACACCAATATCCATAAAAAAGTTAAGTTAGGAAAATTTCATTGACGTTAAAAAAAAAAATAAAGAAAAGAAAACTTGCGCCATGTCTGCTGGTTTTTTGCACCTTAATGGCGCCTAAACACTCACAGGGAAACATTGCAGGGGCGGACATGCGGTTGGATGCCAACTGGGCGTGTATTGCATTTTTTATAAAGTTGGTATTTTCTTTTCTTTTTTTTGTTTTGCAAATTGAAAAATAAATTTATGTGGTCTTTTAGTAGTTTGAGAACAACGTGCGTGGCAACGTAGAGGCGCGCACAGAAAAAATGAAGCAGTTAAGCGGAAACTAAAATGGCGAACGGAAAAGCGCGTTTAACTAACGGAACTCTGTGGGGTACGAGCGTGGGTGTATGGGCGTGCTGGTTGGGCGTTTCAAATTTAATGTGTATTTTATTTTGTATTATGCGCAAAATGCGTGTAAGTTGCTCACTTGCATGTGTACGTTAGTAGTTTGAATTAAATGTGTGTGTTTTAGTAGGAGGTACACAGGCAACGTGCCACAATAAATATGCCTCAAGTGTGCAAACACACACACACACACAGATATCAAATGTCGGCGTTGGCCTTTTTTATTTTTTACTTATTTTTTTATTTTCTTTGCTACTTAAATTATTAAACGCATTTAAAACGATTTTCTTTTGGGTTTTTTGTCAGAAAGGGTTAACAATAACAATTTGTATGCTTATAAATAGTTAATCATGCGTTAAGGATTATGACGATGTAGAGCAAAAACAACATTATCATTTCGAAAATGAAAGTATGAGCATATCTTATTAATATTTCCCATAAGAATTGTATACATTGTTTCTTTTTAATTGTATTGTCCTTGCATACATATAAGTTTGCTTATGCTTGTGCGTATTTCATTTATTATTTATTTCATAATATTTCCTGCACGCATAATCAAATATCTAATGATAAAATCTAACAAACTCAACTCTCAGCATTTTTGTATTTGAATATTTCATTTGTTTACTTTTAAAATCTTGTTTAGTTTAAATAAAAATAAATGTGAAAGAAGCAAACAAAACTAATCAAAAACTTGATATAACTTTTATCTGTTTCTATCTCTATTTTTTTACCAATGCTGTCATTTGTAATGCAACAACAGAGGAGCGGGTATGGAATCAAGGCATGATTTACTGAGTAAAAAAATTGAACGTGACATGCAACAACAACAGCAGCAGCATCATCATCACCATCATCATCATCATGCGCAACAGCAGCATCATCATCAACAACATCAACAATTCCTTATGACAACACCGACCTGACCCGGTTCTACAACAACGGCAACAACAGCGGCAGCACTTACGCCAACGCTACAACATCAGCAACAGCAGCAACAACAACAACAACATTACCAATCACAACATTACCATCATACGCACCAGCACACGCCACATCAACATCAACAGCATCAGCAACAGCAACATCAGCACTTTGCAGCAACATTAGCGGCTACACATCATATACCCGCAACATTAATAACGGGCGCAACACCAGCAACAGCTGCTGCTGCCGGCAACATTTACTCATATCTGTTGCCAGCAACAACGCATATTGCAGCATAGTATGAACATTTCAATGCGGCAGCATGCTGCAGCGGCTATTTCTATGTTTAGCAACATGTTGCTTACGCTTGGAATTGAGCGTTCAACAAAATTTGATGATGCGTAACTATCAAACGGTAACATTTGAGTTTGAAAAGAGGCAAAACCGAAAAAAAAAATAAAATAGTTGTAAAAAACTAAACAAAAAAAACAAAAAAAAAATATTTAAAAACTTACAAAAAAAAAAAAATAAATTTAAAACACAAATCCAGTTTAGCAAAATTTTCAAGCAACATTTTAAACAACTTTTGAGTGCAGCAGCAGCAATAAAACAATTAGGTACCAAAAACATTACAACATATAAAAACAAAATAATAATAAAAAAAAATATGTAGTAAAATATATTTATCATAGTTTATAATATCAGAGTGTGTAATTGAAAGGTTTTGATTTGTTAAAATAAAAACAAATATTTCAGTGTATGTAAAAAAACAACATAAGTAAAAAACAAATTGAGAAAAAATGTCAAGTTATAAGTATTTTTTAATTTATTTTTATACTTTATTTTAACATATTTATTTTATTTCTACGTAAGTTTTGCATGTTTAAATGATTTCAAATTATTTCAACTCTTTTTTCTTTTAAAATTCAAAACTTTCTGAATAAGGAATTGAAAAATGTTTTTAATTATAACATGTTCATAAGTAAATTTTGTTCTCAATTGTTTTTTCTTTTAAAGTATTCAACGCGTAAATTTGAATTATAATACACAAAATTATTTTAAATAAATAATAATTAAATATTATAAAAAATAAAAAATAATTATAGCTTAACCGAATGTGCCCTTTAAATAGCTCTTTTTCTAGTAATTAAAGTCAAACAAGCAAAATTAATGTTTAAATATAAAAAAATAAACAAATACAAATGTGCATAAAAACAACAAACATAAAACTAACAACGATTGAAATAAACAAACAAACAAGAAACACAAAACTTGCCCACTTAAGTATAAATTAAAGAAACAAAAACATAATAATTAATAAAATTGCATAGATATGAAGCAAAGAAGAAAAAATCTAAAAAAAAAATAAAAAAAGTGGTTTCGAAATTTTTTTTTTTAAATAAAAATTCAATCCAAACACGAGTGAAGACAAAAGGCAGAAAATCATGAACAAATTTATGAACAACAAAAAGCAATGAAAACGAATTACAAAAATAAAACAAAGAAACATAAATTTGTAAGAAAAAAATTTGAGATGTGCGATAAAGAAAAGACTCTAAACTTTTACTACTTAAAAGTAAGTAAAACACTTAGAATGAAAAAAAAACTTTAAAACATTACTCCAAACTCAAAGGACAATTGACTACCACAACTACGAGGAACTATACAGAACAACACATATACATCTAAAACATACACGACAACTTTCCGCCCACGCTAAGAAATGACAAAAAAAAATAAACAACAAAACAGTTATGACTAAAGACTTTCCTAGGGCGCTATAAAGAAAATATTAACTGTTGGCAAAACGATGTCTCCTAAAAAACGCGTCATTTTCCACTACAAAAATAGAGCGACACAAATAGATTAAAGAAATAATGATGTCTATTGGATTATTAAGAGAAGCTTTCGAACACTGTAGAGTCTTCAAATGGAGTTAGACTGCCAGTGACGTCACATATGGCATTGACATAACTTAATCTGTAGAATACAAAAACAAAATTTTGACTTACTACTATCATTAAACGACGCTGTTGTTTACAGTCACTTATTCGGAAATGCTAGAACAATCAATTTTTTTCTTGCTATACAAAAATACAAAAACAATTTTGAGACACAAACAAACTCTGGAAAATTTGAGTGGATTAGACAAAGGCGAACTTAAGTGCGTATGCTGTAAGTGCGAACTAAACACGCAATGATTGCGTTATAAGAAAAGAAAATGATAAAAGAAATGGAATACAAAAATTTTAACTATAAAATAATACAATTTTTATAAAAATGTGCAACTTACCACAAATTTGAAAGAAGAACAAGTTGAATGAAATCAATTACATATCATCTTACGTAGAAAGTAATTAAATTGTAATAAAAGAAGTTTATATAAAAATAATTGTATGCATAGAAAACATGCAATGAAATAATAAAAAAAAAAAAATAAAAATATTAAAATAATTATAAAACTACTCAGCTTAGTTAGTATTTTGACACTAACAAAAAAGTTACATTAATGGAAAATATTAAATTTTTAATGATTTCGTATTAATTTGTAATTATTTTAGTTTCGTATACTTTTTTGTTGTTTTTAATTCTTTTATTATTAATTGGTTTCAGTAAACAGAAAACGAAATTATTATTAATTGTTTACAATTTACCAAAGTTGTCCTTACTAAATATCAATTATCAGAAATACAAGAAAATATAATGATTTAAAAAATTAAAAGATTAAAATATAAGCAGCAAATACGCAAATTAATTAGTTTAAAAAACTAGACATACCAAAGGCATATTTGACACATTAAAAAAAAAAACATCAAATAAAAATATGTATAAAAAAATATACGACAAACAAAAACAAAAAGTTAAATAACAAAAAGCTATAAAATACGCAGAAATATAACTAAAAAAAACTATGCTAGAGAGAACCTGTAGGCTAGACTGGAAAATGCGTACCAGTCCAGACGTAGACGCACCCAAAGTTATCAGTTAAACTAATTTATTTGTATTATTTTTTTGTAACAATTCACTTTGTTTTTATTACAAATTTAATGAATTATTTTATGTTTAGTCAATTATATATATAAATATATACAAATATATTCCGTCCAAGTACTTTTTTCCAATTCTAAAAACGACAAAAACTTCTCTTTTTGTTTTTTTTTAATTAATTCAAAAGTTTTCGCTAAACTAAACAAAAAAAAAAAAAAAAAAAGCAAAGAAAACTATAAAAAATACAGCAAGCACGCAAAAAGATACATTAAAGAAGATAAAATACTAATGCATATCATTGAATTGCGCCTTTTATTATTAAAAAATTAATAATAACAAATTCAAATATTATTAAAAAGGAAAAAAAAAAAAACAAAATATTTTCGAAATTTATTTTAGTTGCCACGAGCAAAATTAAGAAAGGAAAAAAATAAAAAAAAATACTTCTGCTGTAAGTTTTAAACACAGTCGACATTTTAATATCAAATTTTATGTAAAAAAAAATTAAATATATATATATATATAAATATAAATTAAATATCTAAAACTGTATAAGTGCGAACAAAAAGCAATCTGTTTCTGAATTAAACAAAAGCGTTAATGAAGAAACAACGCGTGCTTGCGAACATTTTTTATAGGTCAAACATAAAATTTACGAAACTCATTTTTCTCTGCAACAATTTATAAATTTGTCCAATAATTTCCTACATTTGTTTTTAATTTTGTTTTACAAACGAGAAAAGTATAGATGCTAATAATTTAATAAAAACTTAATAAAATTGTAAACAAAAGAAAATGTTTAATTATTTAAGGCAAAAAAAAAACAAAGAAGAAAGTCAGAACCAAAAGCGTTAAAAAAAGACAAAGCAGATGCTGAATGGAAAATATAAAAGAATAAACAATGTAAATTGTAAAAAATTAATGTGAAATTTTAGAACTTCTAACAATTCTAAGAATTTCTTGCAGTGTATTTCGAAAGTAATGCTGTAAAGATACAATTAAAACTTTCTTATACGAAGAAAGTTGGTTGTTAAAGAAAATAAAAATTTACATATATAAATATGTATTCATGTAAAACTAAACAATATGAATTATGGGAACATTATTAAAAAAGGAAAAAAAAAAATAATTAAGAAATCAATTTAAGGAAAAAACAAACCGTAAGAACACATTTCAAACTAAAGCAACAAAAACAAATACATATCAGCGAAGCGTTATACAAAACACGAAAGAGAATTCAAGTAAAATAAAAAATAAAAACAAATAATACATTTGATTTCAACAGATATAAACAAAATTATTGTAAACATAAATTATACGCAATAAAACAAATAATTTTTGCTACTAAACAGTGAAGCAGTTACCAAATAAAAAAATAAATAAATAAAACAAAAACAAACATGATATCAAGCGAAAAATAGTTAATTGCAGTGAAAAAAAATTAAGTAAAAAATTACATACAATTAGGGAATATGTTTAAACACATAAATATATTTAAATGATAAACATAAAAAAGCGAATCAAGAAACAAATTTATTAGCATAGATGTATGACACAATTCAATTGCAAACATTTCAACTTGCGCAATTTTTTCAGTGTACATTTCTTTTTTTAATAATATAACATAAATAAATTACAAAAAATAAAATCAAATAAACACATTATTCGCCTTATTTTGCCTTAGTTTTAAAAATTCTGTTATTATTATAAAATATTTTTCATTAAACAGAAGAAAATTTAAAATTATCTTAATGAATTAATATTTAATATTTTTTTCTAAAACTTAAGTAATTTATATGTTTTCCCTTTTTCTCTATCTTGTTTTTTTTCTTAGTATGTGTAGTAATTTTTAATCAAAGGTATTAATATGATTAATAAAATAAAATTTTGTTCGTTTAAAAAAAAATCAATATAATTTTGTTTTATTTTATTTGTTGTCCGGTCAATATTTTTCCGAATCGGTTCCACACTTTTTTTTTTTTTTTTCAACTAAAATTAAAAAAAAAAATGGAAAAAGATATATTTACAAAATTTGGACGGAATATTCTAATTATTGTTTTAATGTCACCCCCGCCATTTTATATTGTTTTTTTTCCAAGATTTGTTTTCAATAATAAATTGATTTATTTGGGTCCCTACATTTTCTAAAATTTGTTGTATTAGTTTTGATTAATATATAAAAGTTATTTACATTCTTATTTATTATATTTCATTAAAAGAAAAAAAAATGTCAACAGATTTAAAAGAAAGCAAACCTTAAGGAAACGAATTTTAAATTAGTGAAACAGTTTTGCATCAACTATACAAGATATTAAATAAATTAAAACATTTACTAAAGCTATATATAAACTAAGTACTACAAATAAAGTAATACAAAATAAATTAATGTATACAAACGACATTTTAAATAAATTAGCGAAGAAACAGAAGATGAATACTTCAAGTTTTGCTATACAAAAGGAAAGAAGAAACTGTGTAAATTTGTTAAATAAATTTAAGTAGTAAAATTGATATTAAATATTTAATATTTTCAAGTATATAATATCAATTATATATATAAATATATAAATAAACAAAGAAAAAAAGATCTACAGAAGTTGTAGCATGCAAATGAGAAGCAGTCAAGGAGCAACAAATGAAAGTAATTCATTGAGAAAGCAAATTCAAAACATATCAAAATCGTGCCCGATTGATTATATATGCGCCGTTTTAAAGCATACACTTAAAAAAAATTAAACCAAATAGCGAAAATTTTATTTAAAAATGGAGTATATTAATACTACTAATTATAGCAAGTTATTTATAACGAAACAAAACGAAAAAAAAATGAAAAGCTAAAACAAAAATATTTACATGAATTTTATGCATAATTAAAATATAAATATTTTATAAAAAGAAAGACATGTTTTCGCGCTCATTTTTACAAACAATTCACAAATAAACTAAAATCTTCAAATTATTTAATTAATTTTTTTTTTATTTATTTACCAATTTTTCAAAACGTAAACAAATATTAAAAAAAAAACATTTGCAAAGAAATAAGTAAAAAAAAAATAATGATGCTACTAAAACGATTTTTTAAAGCAAATAAAAAAAAACATTACAAAAACAAAAAGAAAAAATAAATAAAATACAAGCCTTGTTCTTTATATACATTAAAACAAAACTTAACAAAATATTAACTTATATATAAAAATAAAAAATATTTAGCAAAAATATTGTATTGTGAGTTTAAACGTATTGTTGCATTCCGTAAAAAAAAATAAAAATAAAAAAAAATTAAATAAAAAAATAAAAATATTTGTTTAAACTAAAAACATGATAATTCTACAAGCAAGAATTGGCAGTAACATAAATGATATATTAATATATATATACATATATATGTAAATTAATAAACTATGACCAGCAAGTTTACAATAAATTACGCATAAATAATTTATTTAAAATATTAAAACAGCAAACAGTGCAATTAATACAAAGAGAAGAAGAATACGGCAAATAAGAAGCTAAAGTTGAAAAGCAGTTGCAATAGCTCACGCTTCATTACAAAAGGCTAAGCGTCAACGAAGCTCATTAAATTTGTGTGAAGCGTTGAGATAACAATTATTATTCATAATTTATTAAGAATGAAGAAACGAAAACAAAATTAGCAAACAACAGAATAACAAAAAGAACAGTTGCAAAAACAAGTCAGATTATCATATTTATGCGAGACTTATTGGCAGAGCTGTCAAATTTTGCAATCGGCAAATATTGGAGAAGAAATTACAGCTACATAAGCGAAAAAGAAGCAGGAAAAACATTTTATATGATGCGAATATTGTATGAACAATTAATAAGAAAAATAATTAATAAATAAAAAATTTAAAGATTGTTTTGTGTAATTGTAAAAAATTTGTGTTTTATTTCATTTTTTATATTAATGATCTCCCATTGTCGATATCTTATTCTCGGGTACTTATGTATGCCGATGATGTTAAGTTGTGTCTTTCATACAAGGAGCCTGACTCTCATGGCCTATTACAGGCTGAACTGAAGCCTTTCAAACAAAGTACTTCACGAAGTAATAATAATTTCCAAAAAAATGAATGACAACGACATTGAAACGAAGAGTGGCAACGACGCGACATTATATTGAGCAATTTGATACACTGAAAAAAAATTTGGAGAGTATATGAAGATGGCTTAATTTGTCATGGCGACCCTTCTCAACTTTAATCTAAATAAAGGCAAAGTCTGAACATTAAACACAATTGCCTCATCCTAAGTAAACAAATTCAAACTAAATATTATGATGAGATAAGAATTACTGATTTTCTGACACTCTGACGTGGCTTGACTGATAAGACGGGTATGAGATAAGCAACCAATTTCGAGAGAGAAAGAGAGAGAGAGAGATAATTAATAATCTCAATGATTCAGGTGAATGTTACTGTTGAAGCGACGCTTCAAAACATTTCAAGTCACCAGACGCAGTTCAAGTAAATCAGATCGTCAAATTCGTAAGCAGTTTGATTTTGTAGAGCCTCAAAGTGAGACACAAAAATAAGTAACGACAAAAGAATGCGCTCGACTCATATAATTATTATGCTTTTAAGCATTTTTGCATATGCTAAAGTGGCACAGCTGCAGAAGTCAAGCAACACGGTATCCTGCAAAGATGAGCATGGCAAAGACGTGGACTGGTAAGACTCAGAGGTTGACAATAATAAAAGGAGTAATTCAAACGATCCCGATTTTAGGTGGTATATGTACAAGCTACCCAAGCATTACGAGAACAAAGAGGCAAACCAACAAGGCAGCGGTCAAGGCGTCAAAGCTGACACAACTGGCCTTCGCTACTTCTACGTAACCAGTGATAGCTACGATGATTGGCAATTTTCCGATCAAAAGATAAGCGATAGTGACTCACTTACAGCCCAAACACTGAATCCGATCTACGCCGATCAACGCGTATTGCTTGTTGCTTACAACGATCAGTATCCCAATGATACTGTCAAAGACAATGGTGGGCATGCTAAAGGCGTAGTGGCCACCGATGGCACGACTGGAATTTGGCTAGTCCATTCGGTACCAAAATTTCCAACTATACCGCACTATGAATACCCTTCTACGGGTGAGCGTTATGCTCAAAGTTTGCTTTGTCTTACACTCGACGCCGCGAACATCGATAAAGTAGGGCAGGTTCTGGTCTACAATGAACCACATTTCTACTATGAACGCGTGCCGTTACTGATTGCTGAAGATGGCGCTAATGCACGTTTTCCGAGTTTGGATCGCGCGTTACGTCGCCAATGGCGTACAACGCCACCGTTTCACGAAGTTGTTGAGCTACCGACACTCGGCGGCAAGAAATTTAAAGTGTTCGGCAAGAGTGGCCGTGCTCAGGAGGAACTCTATGCCGATTTGGTAGCACCTACTCTGGATGCAACTCTACTAGTGGAGAGCTGGCGTAATGGCGCTGGCAATTTGCCAAATAGTTGCGCATTAGATGACAAGTGAGCGTACAATGCTGAGAGTCTTAAATCATATTTCAAAACACATTTTTTACAGAGTTCTTAATATTGATGAAATTAAGTCGCCTGACTTACATATTGAATTCAAAACGACCAGTGACCACTCCAAATGGGCGGTGACTCAAGAAACGGGCGTTAAGGTCTACCGCTGGCGTATCGGTGGCGCCGATTGGACTTGCATAGGAGACATTAACCGTCAGCAAACTCAGTTAAATCGCGGTGGTGGCACAGTTTGTCACAAAAGCTCGCGTATTGCTCATTTATATCGAAAGTTAGTGGCTAAATATGATGTATGCGCATAGATAAAAATTTCTTTCTCGCAATTTCACTTCTTTAACAGCTATTTTCTGTATATGTTTTGATTAAAATTCTTTAAATTGCTTAACCGACTTAGTTTGATTATTTATTAATTTGATTTTTATTTTTTAACGGTTGTTAGAACTAAATACTCAATACTCCCCGCCATATTTTCATCAGTGTTGCCTAATTGGCCATTTTGTCGGTGTTTTTTGCCGTTTTATGCCAGCCACTAAAAACTGCTGATGTATGTTGTGTGAGTGAGAGAGCAACATAAGCACGCGTTCACAGGGCGTCAAATTTGCAGTTTTACGCTTGTGTCGCCCTGTTTTCGCAATACACGCGCGCTGCGGCCGGCGGTCAGTTTTAGATTTGGTTCTATTTTTTGTTAAACGCATTCACACATTGTTGATTTGTTTGCTTAGACACTGCAAAATGTCGCTTGCATTTCAGAATGATTCCGAGACTGTTAAGCAAGTTTTGCTTGAGGAACTGCAAAATTTGCTTAGCTCAGAAACCAATATCCTACAAGCGGCAGAGAAGCGCATGAAACAATTGGAGTACACAGAAGGTGAGAAACATGTGCTGCAGGGTGTGGCTGATCTTAAATATAGATTTAAATTTTAAGGATATGGCGTTTATTTGTCCGAGTTGATAATGAATCAATCTTTTGATTTGCCGCTACGCCAAATTGCCTGCATTATGCTGACACGTTACGTCGAGAATCATTGGCATGAGATCGACGAGGCAGGCAATCGAAATGATTCGCGTGCAATTGCAACAGATCAAGCCAAGCGTACCATACGGAATATACTACCAAATGGCCTGTATGATCCCAACTCAAAGATACGCTCCTCGGTGGCGCATACAATCTCAACGATCGCAGCTACAGATTATCCGAACATTTGGACAGAACTGTTCGATATCATCATCAAGTGCCTTGGTGGAAATGAGGATTCAATTCATGGTGCAATGGCAATACTTCAGGATTTCTCTTATGACGTTAAGCAAATTAAGGAACTGGGTCCAGTTATCATATCCGAAGTGTATCGCATATTCGAATCTGAACACAATTACAGCATAAAGACCCGCGTCTCGGCCATTAAAATTTTAAAGCCATTATTTTTATCCATCTCAGCTTTAATTTGTGATAAAAAAGAACAAGAGACTATGATGAACTCAATTTTGACGAATTTCATGGAGAAATTAATACACTATATGAGCATGAATTGTGGACCAGGTTCGAGTTTTCTGCTCCGCACAGAGATTGTTAAAGGTATGTGCGAAAGATTTTGCAACGAGTTTAGCTGATCAGAAATTTGATTACAATTTTTAGTGCTGAGTTTCCTCGTCATGGAGATGCCCAAATACATGCAGCCTTACATGCCCGAAATACTACCCATAATTTGGCAATTGCTCACACAAGTTGCTGAAATTTATGTCAAAGTTACCGTCAATCAAACTGAAGCAAGTCCGTTCCCCAGCAGTGACAGCGAAGACGATGATGAGCAAACAAATTTTCAGACTATGATTATACAAATCTTGGAGTTCATCAATTGCGTCATTTCTAGTGGAAAATTGCGTAGTCACATAAAGAATGTGCTGACCGATTTGATATACATAACAATTGTCTACATACAAGTGCCTGTTGAGCAAATTGAGGATTGGCTCGAAGATCCTGATAAATTTGTCGAAGACGAAGAAGATGGCGGTGTTGAAATAACCGTCCGCATGTGCGGTCAGGATGTGTTGGCAGTAAGCATACAAAAATCAAATTTTGTTGTGTTTTATCAACTGACCTTTATATTCTATGATACAATTAGGCTCTTAATGAAGAGTACGGCCCCAAGGTATTGGCCTCATTACAGGAGGCACTTGGTCGCCACTTCAGTGTTGCAGAAGCTGAAAAAACTGCTGGCAATGTGAACTGGTGGAAGATTCAGGAAGCGTGCATGGTCGCTGTACACACTTTTCGTGATATAATACTCGAGAACGATACGAAATTTGATTTACTCAATTATTTAACAATTGTAAGGAATACTCTTAATCATCAGGAGGCTCCACACTTGGTTGGCCGTGCTCTGTGGACTTTGAGCACGTACTCCAAATCCGAGTTGTATAATCCACAAATGTTGGCGGAGATATTGGATGTCACATTATGTAGTTTGTCGCCTGACAAGTCACTTGTCTTACGCATTTGCGCAGTTCGGTAAATGAACTCAGTTGTTTCTTGAAATTTTCACTAATTAGCTGTTCTTTGACCTAGCGGTATCCATGGCTTTCTGCAGGCACACGAGTCGTCGGAGGGTGAAAAACGAGCCTTGATTGTATCCAAACTGAGCGGTTTTCTCGATGGCATTATGACAATCATACCTGGTTGCAAAAGTTCTGTGCTTGCCTTACTGCTCGAGTCACTCACGACCATTGTTACGGTATGTGGTTTGAACATAGTTCAATATTTGTTCTAATGATTTTTATTCATGTAGTTTGATGTCGATTTCGCATTCTCGGCTCACGCCAAAATAATACCGCTTATCCTAGCCGTCTTTCTTAAATATCCTGAAGATCCCTTTATCTTAGAAACTGTGCAAGATCTGATCAAAGCACTGTGCCAACACAAGCAATGCCTACAGCCGTTACAAGATAAATTTATACCAACGATTGTCAGCATACTTGCATTAGAAGGTGCTCATGCCAATTCAGCCAAACAGGACATTGCATTGGATGTGTTGACCACCATAGTGAAGTACTCGGAGGCGCCCCTCTCAGATGCCCTTATCGAAAACGCATTTCAAGCAGTCATCAATTGTGTAAAGCGTACAGATGATCATGCTGTCATGGTATCCGGTGGCGAGTGTCTACGCGCTTTTATCTCTGTCGCGCCAGAGCAGATTTCCACCTACAAGAATGGCGAAGGTCTCAAAAATGTTATGGAAATAACGATAATGTTACTTAATCCCATGCACAGCGAAATGACAGCGGGTCAAATTGGCCGCCTCGTTATCACAATAATAACGAAAATGGGCAACATGCTCGGCTCTAATATTGATATGCTGCTTAAGGCAGTAATCAGTAAAATGCAATTGGTTGAATCACTAAAAGTTATTATGAGTTTGGTTGTGATATTCGCACATCTCTTTCTTACACAAATGGAGGCGGTGCTCAATTTCCTCTCGACTGTGCCTGGTCCGACGGGTGAGCCGGCTCTACAATATGTGCTCAGCAACTGGTTGGCACGTCAGTCTTCATTCTTTGGTTCATATGAACGAAGGGTAAGAGAAAGCTCTTCATTAAATGTTACCATATTTAAAATATATTGCATTTCCCTTTAGGTCACCACCATGGCATTATGTAAACTTTTTGAATATGGTGTCACCACGCAAGATAATCGCCTTACATCAGTTACCTTTAAAGAGCTAACACAAAATAACGTCACCGCACGCACTCGTTCGCAGGCCTCCGCTACGCAATCATGGCAGACTATACCAGCGCTTGTAAAAATTTTCAAGCTGCTCATAACCGAATTGTGGCATATGAAAGAGATTAAAGCCAATGCTTATAATACAGATACGGAGTCCGAGGGAGAGGATCCTGTGAGTGGCGATAAAAATGGCTCGCCATCAAAGCAACAATACGTCTCTGATTTGTATTTTGAAGATGAAGAAGACCACGCAGAAGACGATCAGATGCTGAAAGAGCTCATGAACGATACGCTATTCCAAGGCAAAGACATGGAAGAAAGTCTTACCAAGTTTTTCCAAAATTTCATGCTAAGCGAACATTTCCTCATGTTCTATGAGCATCTTAATGCCGTAGAGCGTGAACAGTGGGCACAAGTTCGTCCCGTCTAAAGTGATTTAGCTGATTTTTGTTATCTTTATCAAATGTTAACATAACTGATGATTTTTCTACCGCTGTTTTCACCATATTTTTCTATTATATACGTTTCTAATATGTTTAACTAAATTATTTTTAAATAAAAAATCAATAATAAAATATTAAAGAAAATGTTACTAATTCTTGTTGATTTCTAGGGTTATTGCTTTTTCAAAATATCGGCCCTTTTTACTAAATTTTTATTTAATATTTAAAAATTCAATAATTTATTTTTTTATATGTTTATTTATGTATTACAGTAAGTTTTTGTCTAACAATATTTATTTTTCTTTAATATATGAAATGCACTTATTTTATGCGTTTATATTTGAGTTAATAATTTTCGGTAATTACAATTTGTATAATTATGAATTTCGAATTTATTATAACTAAACATTTTCAATGTGTAGACATTCAAAAAAATATATGTATATTTTAAGCCAAGGCTTAAACAAGTTGATTATTTCAAACGCAAAATAATGCAAACGATTTTAGTATAAATTTTGACGCTTATTTACTATTTACAATCTCAGTTATATCTTTCGTCAACTTAAAAAAATAAATACATATATATGTATATATAAATCGTTCGTTATTAATGCTAATTTTTAATATAAATTTTAGGCCATAAGCAAAACAACTATGCAAAGGCACAAAAGCAAAGTAATTGTTTAAATCATTATCAGCAATCAATCTTATTTTATTTTTTTTAATGCCTTAGTTTTTTTCTTTTTTGTTCTCGTGCGCTACGTTCGTGGAATATTTCTTAATTTCAATATATCATTTTGTTTATATTGTATATAATAATTCTATATCATTTTAAAACTATAAAACAAATTTTTAATTGCATATCGTCGTTATTTACAATTAGACAAAAATCAAACAAGCAAAATTGGCCTCATTACGACTCACTGTCGTAGCAGCCAATATTATTTTTAAATTATTTGCTTCAGAAGTGATCCACTTTGACGGAAACTGTGTGTGCCGCCGCATTACTCGGCAAATCGATGTTGTCCCATTCGGTGTGAAGATTCTTCTCGCTGTCGGTTGCTTTCAATGCCAGGCCCAATGAAGCTGTGCGACCGGCACAATGTGGTATGTTAAGAGTGACGGGCACCAGGAACTCAAGGCCCTGTGGACCGCACATGACAAGGGGTGAAAGCATGGTTTCACCTAAGGAAAAGAAAACGTACTTGATTAGTTCAGTGGCCTGTCGAAAATAATTCAATTTGTGTTTTTTTGTGAATTAAAAGTGTTTGAGTTTATATATATTTTGTTTACAGTAAGTGTTCAAGTGTTGTTGTTTAAAAAAAATAGTTTAGATAAAGTGAGATTAAGCGTTGAAAGTGTAGTTTAAAGAATATAGTTGGGTTTGAGAAAGCAAAAGTAGAATTTAAGTAACAAAAAAATACAAACAAAATAAGAGATATTACAAAATTGATTAAGATTATCAGTATTATAATAAAAAAAAGTATAGATTTTATTTTTTGAAGACAAGTTATGGGGTATCAATATAGAATCCAGACCAAGCACAGAATAATTTTTAGAACTGTCATTTCAAATACAGACAATATAAATTTATTTATTATTCGATTCTATACAATTATCTTGACATTTTTAATTCGCTTACTTTGGCTCCTAATATATATATGGTATGTCTATATTTTTTGTTTGGGATAAAGCTTGAATTCTACTATCCTATTGAAAATATAAATATCTCTATAAAAAAAATATTTAAATTTGTATAAAAGAAATATAAGATAGGATCAATTTAACTGGTTTAAAATTTCAAAGATTCAAAGAGATTTAAGAGTGTATGACAAAGAAAGGACATGGAAAAGTAATGTTAATGATTAGACAAAAGCATGCATAGATAAACTACAAATTAGTAAAAACAAACCATAAACATATTATTATAAAAAGACAAACAAAACTACAACAACGATTACACAAAACAAATAAAAACATAATGATAAAAATGTATTAACAGTGATAAAAATATTATAAGTTGTGTAACAAATTGCTTAGTAAAAAATTTTAAAATAATAAAAAAAAACGTGTTTGCGTTGCAGAAAGAAACAATTAAGAAAACAAATTTATAAAGAAACGAGCAGCATTAGATTTTGTTTATAAGACAGAGGTGAGTGTTTGATTGCTTGAATCATTGATTGTTTGATTAGATTGAGTAGAGTAGAGAACCAACCGTTTTCCATGTCCAACGGTGGCCCGCCAACAGCTTGACCCAAGCGTGGATCGCTGACTGTAAAATAGATCTCTTGACGCACTCCGGCGGCTATAGCGCCCGGCGGTATCTGCAGCGAGACATTCCAAACTTTATCGGCAAGTGTGCCACCCGTTGAGTCAAAGATGCCACGGGTCGTCGTGGGTTCTCGTGGCATGCTCGGAAAGGCGCCTTTTGCGGCAGTCGCTGATGGCGCTGATGTCGGCACGGGACCGGCAATAGGCAACGACATGTTACTGCTAAAGGGCGTGCTGGTCGCGTTAGGCGGTCCAACGGGCAAACTAGCCTGTGACGTATACTGAGTTTCAATCGACGTGCGACTGTCACTGATTGTGGTCGGTGGCGTGGGTGGCGGCCCAGTGCGTTTTAGAATGTTGGAAATGTGAAACGGCGCACGGGAGGAGCGTGGCGTCAATGGTTGTGTGGGCTTGGGTGGTGCAAGTGGTTCAATGGGCGGTCCTTCGACAACAATTGGCGAGGACACAGCTTGTGGTGGTCCAATGAAAACATCATCGGACATATTTTGCGTTGCATCGTTCTCCTCATCATCGTTTGCGGCCAACATGCCTCGATTGTGCTGTGCATTCTCAATAGCTGTTGGGTACTCAGTGACCTCGCCAGACGATTCTTCCATATCATCGAGTTCGTCTTCCTCTACATCGGCTTCGCCTTTGACTAGTGGCGCACGTGCTCCAGTGACTGGTGTCTGTGGGGTTACACTTTGTATAGTGGCTTTATTTTCAATCACCGTGTCCGATGATTTCTGCAAATCCGAACGACTTAAAGTCTCTTCTTCATGATTTATTTCGACTTGCACTTGTTCCTCCACTTTGCCCTCTTTTTTCTCATCCGTTTCATTCTCCCGCGATTGCAATATACTTTCCTCTTTGGATTCGTAAATCGGCGCCGGTCGTCCTACATCCCGTTTCGAGACATAAATCGGCTCAGCCATGCTGTCCAATGCCTCACGTCGCGTCTGATAGATTTGCTCACGTAATTGCGTACGTGTCTTGAGTGCGCTTTCCTTGACCTCACGTCGACTTTGATAGATTGCTTCCGATGTGGATCGCTCTGAGCGCTCATCATTGCTACGCTCCGATTGACTGCTACTTTGTGGACTGAATTCACGTTCCATTTCCCGTTTACCCTGCGTGATGCGTTCCTGCATCTCACGTTTCGATTGATAGATGTGATTCCGTTGCATTTCGCGTTGCACTTCGCGTCGTGATTGATACAGTGGCTCTTCGCATTGTTCATTAGCTGCTCCTGGATAGAAACGTCGACGCGTCAAAACCTCTGAATTGGGTGCACGTCGTTGCTGATTGTATTGGTTTGTATGTTGTGCACCCATTTCGAGCATATAGGAACCATGTTTGCTCTGATAAATATCCTCGTCATTTGCTCCATTATTTTCATAGCCCATTGGACTTGCCGGCATCATCATTGGCCGTCGATGTCCACCACCGTTTCGATCCGCTGTCGTTGTGCTATGACGTCGCACAATCCGGCGGCCACTGCGTCCAGCCGCAGCCTCCGCTTGACGTCGTTCTAGATCAATGCATGCCCGATTTGCATAGAGATCATCATGCTCATCATAGCCATTGTAGGCCGTTGATTGCCGTTGTTGCTGATGATGTACACGCGGCGCTGTGCCTCCACCAATATTGCCATAAATATCCTCACTTTCCAAATTCTGATAAGTGCTATTCATCATATCCTGCCCGGCATAATGTTGTCCATAGTGCTGCTGCTGCTGCTCGTCTCGATAATACTGTTGATGTGGCATCATGCCACCACGCGCATAATGCCGTTCCTCAAAGCCCGCCGGATAGGTAGGATACTCATCCGGATAGTATGGCCGTTGCATACCTCGTTCAAGCATTGATTGTTGTCGCCTTAGACCTTTGCCAGACTTGCGTTCCGGCTCGACCATGCTATTCATGCGCCTCAATGGGCGTGTCGTTTTCATTAGTGCATTCTTGATTGCGGTCAGTGGACTCTTGAGCACTGATTTCTTTTTCTTTGGTAGCGGCAGCGGCGGTGGCAGCGGCATACCGTGTTCATCATAATACTGTTGTGTTGGCGGCAATGGCGGTGGCCGTTGGTGTTTCTGTGATGGTGGATAATCGTAATAGTTTGGATCCTGTGCGTGTGGTGGCCGTTCGTTTGGATAACGTGGCGCAGAACGCGAACGACCGCCCGGATGACCAGGCGGCGGTGGCGGTGGCATTGAATAGTAATCGTCGTATCTAGTATCATATGGCTCCATTTCGCTAAGGATTTTGAATTAAGGGAATTAAGGAGTTTCGATTTAGATTTGTCGTCTGTTACGTGCTATCATTTCAATTCAGCTGTGTTTTATGCTAAATAATACTTTAAGATATCATGTGAAAGTTTCGATAGATCTATAAAGAAACTCGAACTTTTGATTGCGAAGATTTGTATATGTATGTATGTCATTAAAAAGGTATAATAAATGAAAATTGCAATTCTTAAATGATTTTAGAATAATCTCTTGTTTAGATATCAGTATAAAGAATGTTATGCTAAAAAGCTTTCAATTATCTTGAGGCCAGAGCATATTTTCTTAAAACCATAAAATTAGTGAATAGTTTCGAGTTTCTTTATTTTGAAAATAGTCTATAAAAAATATCTGAAAATAGTTGAAAGATTGAAATTTTCGCAAACACACACAAGCGCACGTTTTGTTGACCTTAATCAATTACTTAAAATATTTATAGAAAATAACTCATTAAAATATTTTATTTTGCAAATGAACCAATTTTTTTTTTTTTTAAGAAATTTTGAAAATACCTGTTATAAAAACACAACCCTTTACCAGTTTGAAAAAAAAAAATACCATTTTATAAAATTAATTATATTAACAAACTATTTTTTGTTTAGTTACTATGCAATAAGTTGGTAGGTTAGTTTTTGTTTTCTGTTTTTCAAATACGTTTACAAGAAAAATGATTTTGAAAAATATATGATTTTGAATTTGTTTTTATTTTTTAACCCAAAACC
Organism: Phortica okadai; assembly: GCA_034638295.1. NCBI lineage: Eukaryota > Metazoa > Arthropoda > Insecta > Diptera > Drosophilidae > Phortica > Phortica okadai. The sequence goes on along the minus strand of CM067849.1, from coordinate 44,867,395 downwards.
GTTTTGAACTTTATGAAACACTATAACACACTAACGAGTTGTAGTCGATCGTTGTTGTTTTTGGTTTTTTTTTTTTTTTTTGTTTATCTATATTACTTAGCAGAGTTACTATGCTCAAGCGTATTTTGAAAATGTTGTAGTTGCATGAAAAAAGTTGTTTTTGTAGCGTAGATAAAAAGTGAAAAAAAGGTTGCGAAAACGAATTTTTCTTTTATACTTTTAGATGAAAAATATTTATAGAAATAGTTGGAAAACAAAAGTTAACCCGAAAAATGTTTTATTTTCGTTTATAATTTTCAATTATGATTTGATGAATTTCGTTAAAAATTTTGTTTTATTTTTTTTTTTGTTAATAATTTTGTGGTTATTGCAAAATACAATATTTTTTTAAATTCTTTCGATAAATGAGTTTCTTGTTTTTTTATGTTTTGGAGCGATTTTTGTGCGTTTATGAAAATTTCGTCAATTTCGAAATACCAATGGAAAAATTTTGCTGCAATTGAACAATAAGAAAATGTGACCAGCAACCGCATGAAAAACAATAAAAAAAAATGATTTATCTTTGGCAAAAGCATGATTGATATTTTTTTGTTTTTTTGATTGTTTGATTGAACGAGTTTGTTTCTTTGTTTTTAGCTACAAAATGGCGTCATTTTGTTATTTAAAAGTAAACAAAAATTAAAACATTTTTCGTTAACACAATAGAGATACTCAGGGCGAGAATATAAAGTTGAAATTTGTTTTTTGAAGAACGAATGGACTTTGTTTTTGTAGACTTTTGGTAAACCGTTATGATTTGGGTTGGTATGATAAGGGTTTCATATATAATTTGAATATGTACTTACCTCATGTTGTGATGGTGCCCGGCGGCGCCTATTTGAGGCTTGCGATACAATTCAAAAGCGGAGCCACGTTGTTCACGACTGCCGGCCAAATCAAGGGCATGACGTTCTGGCGTATGCGGTGGTAAATTACCTAATAGACGATTAGAAAAATAAGTTTCATTACATGAAAGAATAGAAAATAACTTACCTATTGACGGTGGCATGCCACGATGTGGCGCAATATAAGGACCCGTGCCACTGCCACCATTATAGTGATGACTATTGGCGCCGCCGCCTCCTCCGCCACTGTAACCATTTGGATACTGCTGTTGCTGTTGTTGCTGCTGCTGACCAGCTGGCGTTGGCACCTGACCATAGTTGCTATTCGTACCATATGTCGGTTGCAAGCCACCATTACCATTGACATGACCATGGTGTGGCGAACCCGGTGTCTGCGGCTGTTGCTGTCCATAATGGTGATGTGATGGCGTGGGCGGATAATAGAAGCCATTTGGCGGTGAACGCGGTGAACTTGAATCCTATTAGACATAATATAAATAATGTGTTAAGAGCAAATAATGAAGTTTTTTTTTGGAGAAGAAATACTTACGCCATTCTCCCAACGTTCGCTCGGTATTGGCGCCGGGCCATTGCCAACGCCACCACCGCCGCCACTGCCTTGTACAGGCGGTCTGTAATTCTTCGGCTTTGGTGGCGGCACCGGTTTGAAAGGACCGCCAGCGCCACTGCCATTGCTGCTGGGCGTGCCGCTGTTGCCATTCATGCTCGGCGGTGGCACAACCATGTGCGGATTCTTCGGCAATTTGCTGTAGTCGGCTTGAGAGGCGGAATTGTTGCGACTGTTGTTGGTGTGTGTGTGTATGTTGTTGTTTGTTTTTTTGTTTGTTGGAGGAGCGTCATTGATGTATGAGTATGAACAAATTTTGGATTGTGCATATTGATGTTTGGCATGGAGTTCATTGCGCATGTGTATGTGTGTATATTTAGGAGATTTGTAAACATTTTTCGGACAAGCCAACAAAACAGAAAAAACATCACAGAGCACGAAAAAAAAGCAGAAAGAAAACATATGTAATTAAATAATTTTGTTTCTTTTTTTGTTTGCTTTTAAATAAATATGATATATCTACTTAAGACGATAGACATTTGTTAGTAATTTATTAATTTTATTAAATAAAACTTGCACGTATTTACATAAAGTGGCGGCAGGCAGTTTGTTTTTGTTTTCTTCTTGGATTGCAAGTAATGAAATGAGCACATTTACACAAACACACGAAAAAGAACAAAAACATTTGTACAGTTATGTCATTAAATTTCGTTACAGTGGGACACAAAGTGGAACAAGGACATCATAGAAACTTCAATAAAAGTGAGCGAGCGCGAGAGATTAAACGAGCGTATCGTAAAGACTTGGCAGCACTGCCGGCGGTGACAGTAGCGCCGAACGCATGCGTGCACCGAGCAAGTGCTGTGAGTTGGCGGCATGGAAGGAGACAAAACGCGACGGCGCGTTATTTGGAACGACACAGGAGGTTGGTGCGGCACGATATTGGGTTGTATTGAAATGCATGTGCATGGGTTGAAAATGCAAATGGTAACGTCTACTGGGTTATGTTTGACATAAATAAATGGAAAGCGATACGAATGTATCGATTTTTTTTATAGTTACGGTAAAAAAGTAACGCATGCAGTTTTCAATAGAGTGCGGTTAGTTCAAATCATAAAGAAAGAAAGTATATAAAAGAAGAAGTTTTGTCTTTAGAGAAATTTCACAAACAGACTTTAATTGAGGTTAATCAGCTAAACACTAAAATTTGGATGTAGGGTGTCAAAGACTTACCTATATTTGCCATAATCGGTCTTTGTTTCGACCAAGGCTTTGCGTGGACTGCCATCGAGACCCAGATTTGAGGGGCGTTGTGGTGCGCCATTGCGTGGATCTTATTGGAAAAAAAAGTAAATCAAAATTAATATAAAATTTTTGCCAAAATAAAATGTTGAAAGCACTCACCAATATTACGCGCTGAGTTCATGTCATGATAGTGTGGCCGACCCGGGCTGCTCCGACGATTTAAGTCATTGGCGCCCGCAAAGCCGCGATGATCGTGTGCACTACGCGCATAATCCGGGCCCTGACTATTCATGCCGACAACGGGCGGCAAAGGACGTACGCCACTAGAAAGTGTCGGAAGAACAAATCTTTAATAAATATTTCATTGAAAAAAAATAAATAAAACAACTTACTTTGCACTCGGCACTGATTTGAGATCATCGGGCGCATTGGGTCCCAAACGGCCCAGATTCTGCATTGCGGCCAATTGCGCATTATTATATGAATCGTAACTAGATACGCTGTCATATGTCGAACCATTCATTTTATTTTGTGCCGGACTGCCCATGGCCGCATTCAGGCGCGCCTGACGCTCCAACGAGGCGTGCTGTTGACGCTCCATTGAATCTGTATTGCCAACGCCGCCCGCCGCGGCATTGCTCTGATGCAACGCGCTGCGTGTTATATACTCGGCTTGCACATCATCGTTGACAATCGGTTTGCCAAAGAGACGCTCCTGTGCGGAACGACCCAATGTGCCGCTGCTATTGTTGCGTGACATATTCGTAGTCGATGACGTTGCTGTTGCGACCGCTGCTGCCGATGTCACCATGGTCGGGGGTCCAATATCGCCCGGCTTCGATTGACGATCGATGCGTGGCGGCAAATCGGGCGCATTAAGACCATATAATGATTGTGGCCGCGTTATTGACGCGACGTTCGACGTGTTTGGATCGTTCGTTTGCTGCTGCTGTTGTTGTTGCTGTGCGGCAGCTACCGTCTGTTGAGTACCATAAATGCTGTACTTGCTGGAATCAATTGTCTGACGACGATTGCCGCCACTGGGCAATGCCGCATTGACGCCATGATCATAGGGCACCTATTTTATGTATTATTTGGTTGTTTTTTGGGAAGCGTTGAAGGTTTACGTGCGTTGTGTGTTTGGGGGGAAAGAGGGGTATTTGTGAAAAAAGATATATTAGTAACATTTTATAATAGAGTAGAAATATGTATGATTTGAAAGCGCTTTATTCGATAACTTCTTTTTTAAGGGCTTTGATTAATAACATTATTTTTTTTTTTTTTTGGTTTGATATCGTTATTTTTAGTGAAGCGCATGCAACAATTATTTATTAAAAAAAAATCTTTTTATTGATGTAAGTTGGCGCCGTTAACATAAACATTAAATGTTGTTTTTAACTGGTTTGTCTGTTTATTTTGGTTTTTGCCTCTTACCGTATATGGAGGTGGCAATCCTTCACCAATTATGTCTCTATCCCTATCCAAGTTATCCTGATTAGTGGCAATCGATGGATCTGAGCTCGCTTTAACCAATTGCGGTAAATTGCCAAGCGACAATGATGCTGATGGCCCGGGACTTAATTCCAAGTCGGATTCGGGACTTGATGCATACGACAAACGGGATGTGGTCATTGGGAAGAGGAAATCATCGGACAAGGATTCAACGGGCTATTTATTTTTTTTAGTAATTTTATTTTTGTGATTTTTTTTTTCCGGAATTTTTGAGGTTTGAGGATTTTTATTGATTGTTTGATTTCCCAGGGATTTAAAGCATTTTAGTGTATTAGTGGGTAATTATTATTATTATTTTTTTTTTTTTTTGCAATTTATTTTTTAGATTTAGGCACGGCAAATTGTTTTTGAACGTAGCGAAAAAAATTGTTCGTGAAAATAGCAACAAACGGTTTTGTAATAATTTGTTTTTCATAAGTAAAAAATTAATTAAGTCAAACAAAATGAATTCAACGCAACAAGTACAAAAAAAAATTAAAAATAAACGTTTAAAAACAAAAGAACACATATGATTGTACGATTGATTGTTTGCACGATTGAACGAACGATTGTTTAATTGTTTGATTGACGAAAGACGGTGCACGTTTTGTTGATTGCCAAGCAGTATTTTGGACGTACACAATTTGGACGAAAGACAAATGATTTGTGTTTTTTTTTTTTTTTTGTTTTTTGTATAATTTTTTAGTTTTATATTTTTTTTTTTAGGATTTTTATTTTAATGGGATTTATTTGTTTTTAGGGGATGATTGAAGCGAGGGAAATGACCATGATGATGTTGTTGTATTTGTTTTTGGTATGTAAATAAAAAAAGAAACAAATGAAACAAAAAAATAAACATTTAGTTAGCAACTTTTGTTTAATTATATAATTGTTTTTCTTCTTAATGCAATGCAACGCTTTGACAGAATACCGTTCCAGATTTGTCTCGGCATGCTGCCCAAGCGTTTGCTCTTCTTAGGTATAATGTAATTTGGCTGATGTTTGAAGATGACATCTACATGCAAACATTAATATTATATACAGTTAGTTGATTTGGTTTACATTTTTTTTGGTTCTACACTACGTGCATCTAAGCTAAACATAAAGCATGCAAAAGGTAAGGATAACACATAAAAATAAATATATATTTATTTTGGTTGGTTTTTAGGTGAGCAACAACTATGTATTTATGTTGTATGTACATGCAGACACGCATAAATATTCAGTTGAAAAGTAATAGCAACATTGTTGAGCAATGACATATAACGGTAAACGTTTCAAGAGTGTTGATAAGCCCATTACATTAATTGTGTGCTCGCGATTCAAAGAGCAATAAATAAACTCTAAAATTAAATTTGAATATCATAAGAATATTGTAACAGATTAAACAAACTTGAGCATTATTCACTTTACAACACTTGTATGCAAACTTCTACCTTCATATTGCTCACTTTCTTGTTATTGATTTCGATAAAAATTTATCGCTTTGCCATTACTTTTCATCTAAATTAACACCGATTCTCATGCAATGCATTCGTTATTTTGTTGGCCAACATTGTTGTTGGAATCAGCATTATTACTACCAGTGTTGTTGTTGTTGATGTTGTTGTTGTTGCTATTGTGATATTGACTACTTGAAGTCACTAAATTAGTATTAGTTGAATTGGCAAAGTTAAGATTTAATCTAGCTGCCGGTATAGGATTATAGCCGCTGCTCTCATCGACCAAAGTGCCAGCGCTGCTGCTATTGCCATTATTGAGTAGATCACTCGATGAAGTATAACTCAAATAAGCACCACCGCCGCCACCAGCACTGCCGGCGCCACTCAATGAATCTCGACTGATCGATTTTGAGCTGTAGGCGGCCGCAAGTTTGGCACTGCTGCTGCTACGATGCTGCTGCTGCTGCTGCTGAGGTTTGGGAAATGGCGCAGAACGATTGCCTGACGCTGTGCTTGACGTGCACCTCTCCGAACTGACAGCAGCGGCTGACATAGCAGCCGGAGAACGTTTGTTCTCCACTTTGTTGTTGTTGTTGTTGTTGTTATTATTCAACACTGACGTTTTATTATTATTGGCGGTCTCATTCAATAGATTCAAATTCGAATCAAAGACATTCTTTTGCAATAGCTCATGATAGTAATATGGGGTGGTGCGACGTTCGGTGGACTGAGCACGATTATTATAGTAACGTGTTGTATTCGGCGTTACGCCTACGCTACTATTGCTAATCATGCTACCGGCGCCAGCAACAATGCCACCCCCGCCACCAGCATAGCCCAAATTACTGCTCAATGTCAGATTCGATTGTGTGGATGAAGCGAGCGCAGTTGTCGCAGTTAAATTGGATATGGAGAGACTATCATGTTTGGGCGTGGCGCCACTATGGAAACTACTTAGCAAATTTGGCTGTGAGCTGTGATAGAGCGTTGAAGCGGCATCATCGCCAAGTGTTGCTACATCGTCATCAGTGTGCACACCATTACTAATCACACTGCTGGCGCCCAGATTACTCTGTTTCGCTGCCAGGCCGTTTGGCATAGACGAGGCTGGCTTTATAATCGGCACTATTGTGTAAGATTTCAGACGTGGTGGTCCTTGCACACGTGCTTTATTTGGTATATAGGGACTTTGCTCATAGCCTACGGGTGGTGGTCGTGGCGGTGGCGTTTGTGTGGACTCTTTGGTCAAAAGTGAAAAAGAATTACGTCTACCATTGACGTTAGCGCCTCTATAGCGTGGCACTGAGGTGGATGTCGGCCGACAACAAGGGAATTTGCATGGCTGTGCGATATAAGGTGGGAATATCATTTCGGTTGGGGAATCGGGAAGCTGATTTTGTTGTATTTGTTTTTTTTTTTTTTTTTTTAGATGTTTGTTGGAAGGAAAAAAAATGAGTTTGAAAGAGTTAGAAAAATAAAAAGATTTTACCATTACCAATTTGAAAGTATAAGAAAGTGTTTGTTATTATAATATGTAGAAGCTTGATAACTCAACCAATTTCAACATGAACTGTGTTGAGTTAACAATCTTCAGTTAAATAGGCTGCTAAGTTGAAAAAATTAGTTATATTATCAAAATTCTTATCATAGATATATTGTTTAAAAAAATAAGTTATTGGCGGCTATCAAAAATATACTACTTCTTTTCTTATAAACCGAACTTTGAAATAAGAATATCTGTCAAATATTTAATCATAGAAAACTTTGTTAGGAATTGAGAAAAAATAATCTTTTCAGAGATATAAAGAAGTACAAATGAAGTTGGCAGTTCATAGTGAACCGTCTACATAGAGATTTCGTACTTGAGATATCGTGTACTAAGAGTTTTTATTGTTCTGGAACGCTTCTAAGAATTTGAAATTGTTTTTTTTTTTTATAATTTTTCTTTTTAAATTGTAATTATCTAACAATCTCTTAAAATAATTTTCAATATCACAAAATCGAGAAAAAAAACTTGTATGAAAAACCGCCACCAGTATAATGATTAATAGAACCTAGTAACAAATATAATGCGTTTATTATTACAAGAGTACAACATCGATTCGAAGCTATGTTAACTGAAAATTTATTTGTTTTCTTTAAACATAACAACTACGGCACGTCACGACTAACGATAAAAACAAAATACGATTAAGAATGCCAAACTCACCTTAGACTCAGACATCCAGACAGCGCCGCTTTGCTGCAGATCGATGGCATCGCGCAGTTTGCGATACCATGACTCCTCGTCGTTCAGCATGATTTGTGTGCTGAATATGTGCGACCAGACACGATCCAGTTTCTGGCACTGTTCCAACAATTTCTTGGAACTTTTGTGTGCCGCTTTGGGTAGACCGTGACGTAATTGTTTGATCACATGTTTGCTATCGGTCTTCAGAAAGATAACGACAGGATAGAATTGGGCATAGTTGAGACGATCGACAGCATTGGGTGTAATATCAAGCAGCGCATGCTTGCCGCGATCCATAATGTCACGTATATTCGATAAACGGACAATGCGACATTTTGCATTCGATTTGTCATCATCTTGCAGCGGCGTGCTAAACTTGTCGGGAAAATCTTTGGCAAGTTTTTCTCGCGCCAAATCAGAGACGGGACCAAAGAGTACCACCGGACGCACAAAGCCAGGATGACGTAAAACGACGCGCTCATAGGCGGGGAATTTCGAAATGCTGTCAGAGAAGACGACATCGTCCCAGTTCTCGCGTGAGAGACTCTTTGAACGGCGATGTGTGGAGCTGTAAAAGTATGATGATAAATGTTTCTTTGAGTATATGAGGCAGATTAAAAAACTTACCGTCTTCGCCTAAAGAAATTGCCACGCGATTCATTCGCATTCATTTCCTTCTTGGTTGCATTGAACTGTGCTGTGGCAAGTTCTTCCGCACGAGATTTATTCGGTATAACACCGCGTTGCATCTCCTGATGGCCACGTCCAATCTTCAGCACCTGCCACGAACCAACGACGCCATTGTGCAGCGTATCGATCACGCGAAAGACATCACCGGCCTTAAAGGCCATTTCGCCCTTTGACGGATTATCGCAGTGAAAGTGTGTCTTGATGTGAAAAGAGTCGCCGCGTTGATTTGTCACAACTTCATCGTACTCCTCTTTGCAATACTGCACAATCAGATCGATGCGATCTTGCAGACTGAGCAGAAAGAGCACAGCTTCTTCACGTGTCACGCCGTGCATATCCATATCGTTGACCTTGAGTATTTTATCGCCAGGCATGAGACCTTGCAGCGAAGCCGGCGAACCCGGCTGCACCGCAGTGACAAAAATGCCCGCCTCATTGCCACCGGTCAGACGTATGCCAACACTGCCCTCCTTTTGGAATGAAATGAATCGTGGCTCAGCTGATTGACGATTACGTGCAAGACTTTCCTCCTCATACAGTTGACGACGTGAACTGTAGAAATCTTCAGTAGCACCGCCGCTGCCACGTGGTGGCGGCGGTCGTGGTGGTTCATCGACGCGTGCACGTTGTGACGGCGACACCGGCCGATCAAGTTGTGTCAACGAGACGCCATCCATAATCGGACCACGCGAACGGCCACGTGGCGTTAAATTACTCTTCTCATCGTTCAAGCCATTCATCGGTCCATTCGATGTGCGCGTCGGCGGTTGCACATAAAGATTCTGTGATGAGTAACTAGCACCGCCTGGCAAGTACGGATCATCAAGATTATTGCTGCAATTTGAGACTTGCGCCTGATGTGTCGCATAATGATTCGCTTGTGTATTCGAGTTGTTCAATTGATTGACGACCGCCGCTTGATTGGTAATGTCGCGCAGCACGACAAGATTCAAGCGTTCCTTACAGCCATCGATGATTTTTTTGGCCTCCTTGAGGCTCATCGTATCACCGCAATTGGTGTTGTGTATACGCGTTATGATGTCACCCTCTTGTAACGAATAACCATTCGCTGCGAGCTGTTCACGCGCTTTGCCGGAGATCTCCTTCACGAACAGACGACAGCCGAGCACAATGCCGTAATCATCTTTCTTGCTGCCTTTTGTGAGCGTGACTTTAATCGGTTGTCCACCGGTTGCATTGTGCACCAATGATGAATTCAATGAGTTCGGTTGACTCATCGAGGACATGACAGCGCTTGATGTTTGACTCATGGGCAGACCACTGCCATTGGTCAAGCCCATTGAACTCATGCTGTGCGAATGTTGATGCTGTGTCGGATTCATGGCGGCGACAACGGCGTTATTATTGATGCCAACGCCACCACTGGCGCTGCTGGTGATCGGTACTCGTCGTTTGACGACAAGCGTTACAGTGTTGCCACTGTCACGCAGCACTTGCACGGCTGTGGCGTATTCGACGTTCTCCAGCGAAACACCATTCACAGAAATTATGCGATCGTTTACTCTATAATATTAAATTAAAAGAGAAATGTATAAAATTGTAGTTAAAATACCAAATGATGTTAATGTTTTGGCTAATAAAAAAAAAATAAAAAGAAGAAAAGAGAGTGGGCAATCGGAAAGTTGTTTTTGTTTTCATACAATTGTGCGAGAACCGTTGAAAGCAAATGAAAGTTTGCCAAACTTTTGTGTCGAAAATGTGGCATGCATAATTTTTTTAGATTACAAAAATAATAGTTACAAATATTGGTCTCTATTTCAACACACATTTGTATAAGCAACTATGAAGCTTGTGTTCTCATCATTACAACAACTGCAACTGTTTACAAACTCTATAAAGCAAATAATATAATTTCCATATTATTACATCTTGTAAATCTTTATTTAAAACTGAGACGAAAAAATGCAGGTCATTAAGCCATGACGATGACGACGACGACGACAACAACGTTAGTGAAGACAGCGACAGCGACAACGTTGATGGGTACGACCTTGCATAAAACTGATCAAGCGAGCCACTTACTCAACCGATAATTAAGCCATAATTAATGATGTCTACGGTAGCACAGACTACAAATACTTTAAGCCAAACTTGTGCCGCGGGGTAGAAAAAATAAATAAATACACAAATAATAATATAAAAAAAAAACACAAGCAGAAAAAATGTATTTTGTTATGAACAACAATTTTAAACAAAACTTCGGTTAACACCCATAACAGTCAACAAACGTTGAAGCTCACCGAGCCAGTGGCAAGTCTGTAGAGAAATCAGGTTATGCACAAATCGAAGCTGTTATATACACAATGCTTTAGACTTATAGTAGTCGCGGGTGTAGAAGTTGATGGTCCGTCTAAGCGGTTTCCAGCAGGCACAGAAGAATTCTCGGAATAGAAAATGGTTGGAAAGTAAAAATAGCTAAAGAAATAGCACATAACGAATTAATGACATGAAGTCGAAAAAAAAATGTTTAAAGTAATGTTAAAATAAAATCACATGTAACAAAGTCGAGTATGTGCCGAGTTGCTAACAGAGAGGGCGCGCCAAGTGGGCGCTTAAAAGACGTAATTAACTTGTCTAAGAGTGCATGAAAAAGAGTGTGTATGTATGTATTTATGTAAGTAAAACGAAGTTGTGTTGAGACTGAGTCGAACATTGAAAGAAATTATATGGCGGTATAAAATGAAAACTCAACACAATACAAACACTTGACAGTTGTGCGGGTATTAAAATAGTTGTAGTTATTGTAAGTCGGCTTATAATTAAGCTGCAGATTCATGAGGTAGAATAAACAAGAGAATGAACGAAAGAATGCTGTGCGGGTTGTTAGAAGCAAAACGCAGAAAAGAACAAACATTCCACAAGTTGAAACAACTGAAAAATGTGCGACTATCCGTCTGTCCAGCTGGTTGCATCTATCTTGCTATCAGGCATACTTAGACTGCGCTGCCAGTCGTCAAGTAAGATTTTCACCGGCCGGCTTAGCGCATCTCATCAGAGTCTTTCATGTGTGCAGCCAACTAATTTACACTTGTCGCTGTTTCTACGATTTGCTTTTAGCGATTCTTCGCTTTCAACTTTGCTTTATCGTTTTATTTTTTTTCACTAGTTCGCTTAATTGTAACAGGAATTTTAGCGTATTTGTCTTATTTTTTTTTTTTTTTTCGTTTATTTATTTTACAATCTTCAACGTTGTCACAGGTAAGCGAACTTCACCGGAGTTGTCGTGTAAATAGTTTCTTTGGAAAAAGATTATGACAGGTTTTCCTTGTTCATTTAGTACAAATACGATAGAGAAAAAAAAAATAAATAAAAGAAACGCTTTGGTATTTTTATTATCAACATGATGCTATGTTAAATGTTAGACCTTGGGAAGGGCTTGTCTAGAACGTTGGCCATCGTTTAGTACGTGTTCTTGTCATTAGAGTTGTTCGCGTGACGTTGCTTTCTTTAGCGAAAGACACGTTGTATTCATTAGTGGTTGTCAATAGATTAGAGTTAAGAACAAAATAAAATTTTTCATGATAACGAAAACTAGTTGAATCAATCACGTTTTTGGAAAACTAACTAAGAGTAAATGATTTTCGAAACACCTGAAGCATGAAAAAGAAAACGATATCACAAAACTCAGCCTGAGGAAATAAATAATAATAATAAAATGTATTATCAAATAGTAGCAGTTTGTGTAACTTACATATCTATCATTTAATAATCATTAACTGACAAAAAACCAATCTAAACGTGCTGCAATGCCTTCTCATGAATCTAATTCTATATGGAATCCGAAGCACTTGAAATCATTTAACATAAACAAATCATAAACGATGAACAACAGTTTGAATAGCATTTTTATAGCAATGCCAGAATATAAAATTATGACGAAAAACGAGTCGAGGCATAAAAGTAGAAACCCAAAAAAAAAATATCACGTTATCAGCGCAATAACAACAAAGTACGGCGAAGAACAACACAGCAGTTTAAATAAAGAAAAACAAAAAACTAACAAAAAAAAAAAGAAAAACAAGCGGGTCTACTCAGATTTGTTTATCCAAAAACTCAGACAAATATTGACTACTGAAGACGACAGCGACGACGCACAGTGGGGCCTTCTGAGTTTTTGCATTGCAAAAATCATATCGTCTGAACGAATAGAGATAATTGCATGAAATAAGTTTTGTTTAAAAGTGAATTCCTTAAGCTTTAAAACAAGCCATCGTTCAATACGCTACGATATCTGGGAGCGGCATAGTAGGTTGTCAAAGTCAGAATTTGTTTCCGGTGCAGTATAAGCGTCAGAAAATCACTAGGTTTATCATTTTATACAAACTTAGAAACTTGCGATTGTACAAAGTATATATATTCTTGATCAGTATGACAATACGAGTTGGTGTAGCCATGTCCGTCCGTCCGTCTGTCCGTTTTTCAGTATTTATGCAATATCTCCCACAATTTTGAAGTTATCGACCTGAAATTTTGCACAGAGTTTTCTTTTCTATGCGATCAACTCATATGTCAGAATCGGCATGATCGGACTATTGGAACTGGTAGCCCCCATACGAAAAGAAGAAGAAAAATGAACAAAACTTGATTTGTTGTGTGGAAAACTTTTTTGTTTTTGAAGATAGACGACTGAAATTTCACACCTAGAAGTTTTACATAGTCTGACACAATGCCTGAAAGTTTCATTGAGATCGGGCAACTGGAACTGGTACCTGCCATACAAAATGAAGAAGAGGAAGAGAAGCAAAGGTAAATCGTTGTATTGAAAACTTTTTTGGCTTTCAAAATAGAGGGCTGAAATTTAAAAGGTAGTCTTCTTTCATACTCAGGCCAATTGTTTATAAGTTTCATTGAGATCGGACCACTAAAAACGGTACCTGCCATACAAAATGAACAAAATCAAGACATTTTACCACCTTCACACCGCCTACGATAATATTTAGCCACCACCTGCATAGCGAATACGACAAGTTTCTTCCTATAACAACATTTGTTCACTTTATTAACATATTAAAGCTGTAACAGCGAATCTACCTACTATGCATTCTTCTTCTTATACCTGCAGCAGCGTCTTTTTCGCTGATTTTTGTGCGAGGTTGCGATCGTTTTTGCGTTATAACGGCCAAAAGGGAAGCGAGGGGAACATAATATTTTACAGATAGGTAAAGGAATATGTAATAAAGAGATAGTCAAAATTTGGCGGGTAGCATATTTTAGCATTTTTTTTTTTTGTCCACCAAAGTTAAAAAACACCTTAAAAATAGATAGTTCGAAAAACAGCTCCATCTCGAAAACTACACATGCAAATGACTTGATATTTATAATATAACACTATAATATGGCTACCTAAAAATATAAATCAATTCGATAATGATTCCTGTTATAATTGCGTTGCTATTCCAACTCAAAGGTGCCGAATTTTAAAAAAATTGAGCATTTTATTGAAAGTTGAAAAAAAGGTCAACTTTGAGTGCGTATATCTCCCAAACTATAAATCCGATTTCTTCAAGGTTAATATTTCCTTAATCTCTGGAAAATTCTCTATCAGACACATATATTTGTTTTATCGAAAGCGATCATGAAATTTTTGATTTTTGCAAGCTGAATGTATCTAAGGCCCCTCTGTGCGACGGCGGGCGGTGCCGGCTAACAAAGAAGCCGTCGTGGTCGTCATCGTCGTCGTTATGCGATGAAGTAAGCCCAAGAATGTGAAATCGGATGGTTGAATAAAAGCGACTTTGTCAAGGGAGACAAATATACAAATATTCATTCATACATAGTATATACATATGTATATAGGAATATATGAAGTAAATGCTATTTCCTGTATAGAATAATTTTATGCTTATTTTTTTATTATCAACTAAATGAAAACAAAAAACAGCTGACAAAGCATAAAGCTGACGACTGTAACGAAGAAGTCAACAATAAAAAAAAAACAAAAAAAAAACAACAACAATAAATACAAATTAGCATACCTAAACAAGTTTAAAGTACTTTTTATGTGCGAAAGAGAGAGTCAGCGATAGAGAGAAAAAGGAAGAAATAAAAGCAATTTGTACTTACTGCAAACGATCTTCAGCTGGTCCGCCTTTGAGTACATCACTAACTGCAATCGATGGATCACCGTTCGCAAAGTGAGGATTATCACGTCCACCGGAAACAGCAATGCCAAAACCGTAGCCAGGCACACGCGTTACAGAGACTGTGTGATATTCCCAAGTGGTGCGATCGCCCTGTAAATAATATAAAAAAAACCAAAACAGAGAAAGAGAGTTAGTAAAAAATGGAGTTATATATTTGTATATAAAGAGTAGACCACAGAGGGAGAGAGCTAGAGTGCGTGTCTCGTACAATTGTGCATACATTTCAATTTATTTCAATAAATTTCAATTAAAAGTATTTGTAAGGTTTCATAGCGGATATGCAACTTGCAACTTCCGGTGGGAATTTCAGTACAACGTTTGGATGTTTCTTTCAAATGTCAATATTCTTATGCTAATACCAAATTCAAGTCGTGGGCGATAAATTATTACTTTTAAAAATATAACTGACATTTAATTTATGTGTTTTTTAATTTATTAATTCGTTGACTTTTATTAATCGATTTCGTTTTGGTTAGAATTTTAAAGAAGTTGAGTATATTATATATTAATAAACAACACAGGTTTATAGCAATACACATAGTGTGTCCTGTTGCGGTCATTTTGATCATATATTATCGTGTCTAATGACCAAAATCAACAGGCTTAGTGCATTTTAACAAAACAAAACAAATCAAAGTCTATTCAAAGCGCATTTTTTTTTTTTTTTGTTTTGTAGAAAACAACAAAAGATATACAAAACTTCTTACACAATCGATCGTATTAACAATGAATGGTCGTTGAGTCGAATGCAATCATGTGTGCATCTTGTATAACGACACGCCTGTTGCTGCTAAACAATTTGCGCCATGGGACACAATTCATTGTACTTCAACGTTTTGTAGTTCAAATAATTTCGAATCATTATGCGTTGATGCCAACATGTGTGTCTGACATTTTAACACAATTAGGCGACGATAATTTCACCGAAAATGAAAAAACAAACGCAACAAATAAAATACCGCAGACAAGATTTGTGAAAAAATAAAATAATGCCCAATAATGTTCAAGTCGAATCGATTTTCAATTAACGACGCATTCAAATAAACCGCTCAATCATTCATCAAAATCTCACTTCGAATTCATTTCCAGTGAATCATATTCGCAATCAATTTTAGAAATGTCATACTTCAACCGAAAAGAAATAAGCCAACAAAAAAAATATACGCAGATGTTGTCTCAAAATAATTTTGGTTAAAGACACCGCTAAACATGTTTTCGAGCTCTTGAAAGAAAACCGAATGCGAATGAAAAAAAAAAAAGCTAATACGGTTTCGGCTCATTTCGCTTCTGTTCCACGCGTCACTGCTGGTGGGCGCCAAAATTATAACGTTGAGATGCGCCGACATTTCATTTCGAAACCTTGCCAACACTTTACTCAAAAAAATTTAATAAAAAAAATATTTATTTATTAAAAAGAAAGATATCAAAATGGATGTTGCAATGCGTGCGCCCAAAACAAAATATCTTCTTTGTTTTTTTTTTTTAACAATTTTCAGCCGAAATTAACTAAAATTTCGGCATGCGTGGGCAAATCTACTTGTCTAGTGTCTTGTGTTGGCTTGGTTAGATGTCTAGATACATTTATTTATATTGTATGCATTCAAATGCATGCAGGTGTATAAATTAGGCAGCTCAGCGGTACACTGCACAGCACACGCCTCGGCAAATGCATAGGATTGTTATGTTTTTTTTTTTTTTTTTTGTGTTATTAGTTTTATGTTTTCATTCATGTTTTTTTTTGTTTTTTTTATTTGTTCGGTTGGTTGGTTGACTTCACTCGGATCATTAAAACTTTACGCTTGCATAAAATTACTTATTAAAGAAACAAATTTTATTTTGTGTTGAACGCATTTTGTTGCCATGCGTGCGCATCTAAATCACTTTTAAGTTAATTAGAGGTGAAATTTTCATTGGCATTTGCAAGTAGGCGTTGTGTAGCATTTGAAAAAGTTTGGATGTTGAAGTTTGTCTTGAAAAAATGAACAAGCTCTAAGACAAACTGAAGTAGTAGAGAGACTTGCATTACTAAAGAGCAAATTTATTTACAAAATTCGAATAACATCACCAAGATCTATAAACTCTTGTAAAATAGCTACTTATTTAACAAATTTATTTTGCTGTCTTGATAGATGGTCATATAAATCAACCAGTCTAACATGATTGTCATAAAACAAACTGTGATAAGATGATATAAATATTTGATTACACATAAAACACATATTTTCCGTCAAATGACATTTCAGCTTGTTTGATTTATAGCTCAATTTAAGCTTTTATTATTATGTATGTAGATATCAAATTTGATTACGATATGCGATATGTATCTGTTTAAATCAAAGCTTACCAGCATATTATTTGGAACATAATCCGGAAATTTCATTTTTGGTTTGTATTTATTTTTACTTTTATTGTATAATTTAATTTTTTAACTAATTTTTGGTTGAGTTTTACTAATTTAATTAATTATTTTTTTGGATTTGTTTCACTTTAATTTCAGTTTAGTTTTCATTTTTATAACTTAAACGTCTGAATAGTGTGCTGTGGCAACAATAAAAAAAAAAAAAAAATATATATGTAAATATTGATCATAAATAAATGAGTAAAATTTAACACTTCACACGCGCGTCAATCTTTTTGTTTAGCTGTGCGCTGATGTCATTTCGACTTTGTCAGGCTTAAAAACAAGTACTTTTTTTTTTTTAAATAAAACTTTAATAACAAAAAATGAAATGTTGTGCAAACAGCAAAAAATAATGTAATCGCTGATTAATTAAACAACAATGACAAAGCGTCAATTGATTTCGCAAATTATGCATTTGAGTGGTGCAAATTTTGACTAATATTTGTTATCTTTGCTTTTTGGCTATTAAAACTGGTTTTGAGTTACTTTTTTTTCTATATTTCTGTTCTGTATTTATTTTTGGAAACTTGTAACACTTTTTTTTTTTTTGGCCTTTACGAGATTAACGTTGATCGGCATATGTTACACAAAGTTAACGTTTTGCATACAAATCGCGCTCAGCGCAACCAAAGAAGCTGCTTACAGATACATACATTTGAAACGTGGTTTCGCGGCTTTATTTGTGCTTAGCATAAGTATTTCGTTTATTAGTTTTATGCGCGTTTCGTGCTTTTGTTTAAATCTGTGCGCCTTAAAAGACCAAAAAAAAAAAAAACGAGGTAATTTTAATTAAACAAAACCAACAAACACAACTTTATATGCTAATTGTTGGTTTAGCGCTTTAAAGATACTTTTAGCTTATTTACTTTCAACTTAAAGTTTATTATTTTTTTTTTTTTTTGCTTCTTGCTTTGTTTTTATTTTCATTTTTTTTATATTTTTACAAAAGTATCTAACAACACAACCACTCACGAATACCTCAGCACACCAACTGAAAGCGCATCTTGAACGTTGTGCTTGTTTCAAATGCGATAATGTTTTAATTTCGATTGAGTTGAAAGCGCGTCATTGTTTACGTAAAAGCAGCAACTATTATATGCCAAAGAAATAGATACAAATTGCACGTAGCACAAGTGAAATACAATTTGTTGCAAGCCAAGAAAAGCGCACTTCAAGAGCCAATGACCAGTTGCAAGCGTTGCAAATTTGGAGCGCGCACAAGCACGCACGCACACATACAAAGCATAGCACAGCACAGCACAAAAGTATCTCATGGATGCATTGAAAGTGAAATGCAGCCGGGCGACGGAGTGCCAACTTTAGAGCGAAGTCATCACGAAAGCACTTTGGCTGCGCTTCGCTGACGTTGCAAATTTTGTAAATTTTGTTTTCTGTTTTGTCTGACTTTTCCTGTTTTGAGTCTCTTAATAGTTAGTTCGTAACGAAAAACAACACAATATAACACCAAAATAGCAACAAACAAAACACAAAAAAAAAAAAATATCTCAAAGAACGCGTTGCGCATATTTGAACAGCTGCGTTGTGATGAGCTGCGCTACTAACTTTAAATTAGTTTTCAAATATATTATTTACACAACAGAGAAAACAAAACACACCACAGCGTAAGTAAGTAAGCGAGTAACTAAAAGATACACGAGTTGAAAACATAAACTAGAAACGCGTCTCGACCGCCGTTTATCGTCTTCGGCGTAGTTGACGGCTTGAAAGACGCTTTAAAACAACATTTAGAAAAACACGAACGAATTCAACACGCTACCGCCGCAAAACACGTCTGCACCTGAACACAGCTGACTGTGATCTGGCGCACTGGCGCAGTAACCAACATTCAAAAGTGGTTCCCGCTAAACTCCTACTAAGAACCCCTAAATGAATATTATTGTAAATAGACAGAAGAGGTGAAAAGAAGCTCACTAAAAATATTTTCAAATAAAATAATAATAATAAATAATAATAAAATACAAGGAAAAAACCGTAAAAATACGAAAAAAATAAAGAATTTACGGTGAACGGTGATTTGACAACTCTGCGTCGTGAGAGCAGAGCGAGAATTCTTACTCTCCCGTGTCATTTTTTTGAAACACTGCATTGGAGTATTGATTAAGCGCATGTTGCGCTACCACAGCTGGCGATTTAAGCCATATCTCCGATTCGGAACGTTTTCAGAGCTCGGTTTTATTTTCTTCTTCTTCCACTTCTGCCAACATTTTTGCGTTTGTGGATGGCAGCTCGATACGATCCAAAAATGAGCGAGTGAGCGTTTGACTGAGAGAACAAATGAGCGAGCAACGAACGCAGTCACAAAATAAACAGGCCAATGTATGAGGCAATAAAAGAAAATAAATGCGGTAGTCGAGATACAAGATACTCTCGCTCTTGCTCGTTTTGAAAATTATATTAATAATGTAAACAAAACGTAAAAAGTAATTTTGTTGATAAAAGATTTCTCGCTTCATCTTCTTCGTCATATTCGTTGCACCTACTTGTGTATGAATGAGTGTGTAGTCATGACTCGTCACACAAAATCTTTGTGGTCGGCCTTATGTGAAGTCAGTCAATCAGTCAGTTAGTCAGTCAGTTGATTATCTTGTGGATTGCAATTTCAAATTGTGTCTCAGTTTTGGAGTTATATGTAAGCTGCGTTTTTGTTGGCTTTACATGATTTGTCATCATAATGTCGAACAGCATTTGTAGCTGTTTAAACTACTTTTAAGTAAAGATACTCTCTGATATCTACACAAAAAGATAAGATTTTAAACTTAAGACTGAATCTTCTAATATACCGCGAGCTGTACTAAAATCAATCTGATATGAATACATATCATCACATGAAAACAGTACCACATGCAACAGATCCTTTCGACAAATTGTGAAATTCCTTGAAAGATTTCAAGTTCCACAAATTATTTCACAATTCACAAGTAGAATGATTTCATGCATCAAGATGCAGGCCTGAGTACCTGATCGATCTGTTACGTTGACAGCCTTGAGCATCCCTTCTTCAGGGTCGGTATGTACAACACAGAACCATTGAATAAAAGAAAACGAAAGAGAAGAAAGAATATTGCTACCTGAAAGAATATTGCTGGTTTTCCAAACCAGCATTTCGAAAGAATTCCTTGAATGAATGGTGTTAAAATAAAAGGTACGAAATCTTTGTGATTAAAAAATCATTAGTGTTTGAGGCCAAAAGCGGCAAAAGGTACGAAAGAACAGAAAAGAGAAATGTATCTCAAATGTGAAACGTAAATGTTGAGTAAATTAAAAGGTATCATTCTACATGGATTGAGTTACGATTGGAATCAAACGATGTGTATGTATTACACTCTTGATTACCCAGCAAAATTTTTGGGATCATGGTGACAAATTCACAACTTCGATTCAGCATCAATGGATGTTATACATTCATGGCCTTCACTGAATGCGCATCGGCATTTAAACTGGATGTTTATAAAAAAACAACATATTATGTTAGAAACATCGACATGGACGGGATGCTTGTCTGAAGGCAGATTGAATGCTATTGTGTGTAAACGAAAAACAACAAATTTTGTTCCCAACTTAGGCATGAACTGAATGCTAGTCTGAAGGCTGATTGAATGCTTTTGTGTAAAAATGAAAAACTACAAATTTTGTTTCCAACTTAGACATGAACTGAATGCTAGTCTGAAGGCTGATTGAATGCTTTTGTGTAAAAACGAAAAACACACGAAGTCAGAGCAACCAACTTCTAGGCTTCGTATTTGATATAACAGAAAAGCAAAAATGGACAGACGAAATATTTCTGCTGTGCTTTAATTTGAATATTAGGAATATTAATAAAAACCCAGGCGTTAGATGTCATTTCAAATAAACAATAAAAAATTCAATGATGCTGACGTAGTCAATGGAATAAAACTTCATAGACTTTGCTGGCTGGGTCACATCGCACGTATGGAAGAAGTCACTCCGGCTCGTGTGGTATTTGATGCGGAGATTGTCGGGAAGGGGAGGAGAGGACGAGCTAGGATGTGTTGGCAAGACTAGGTGATGGAAGCCCAGTCTACACTTGGTGTTTCCACCTTGCGAAGGCGAGCCCAAAACATAGACGCGTGGAGGAATTTGTGCTTCAGACTCCCGATAGGGAGTTGATGACCAAATAATAATACTACTTCATTTATGAATTATTATTCTGTTATAATTATTAAAATAAAATTAATTTGAAGATATGAACATTTTTTTAATTGATTTTAAATTCGAACAGTACAGTAACAGCAGAGCTAAAAGAACTGCAAATAACAGAATAGTAACAGCCATGTAATAACAGTCAAACAGTAACAGTCAAACATTAACAGTCGAACATATATCCGAACAAATCGAACGTTCAATGTGTTTGTTTAACAACAAAAACGATGAAAAAATCGGCGCCCCATATGTGTTTTCGTATAGAAATGGAGTTAGATTCATGTGAATCCTATACCCTGAAAATGCTCGTCAAATGGGCATTTGATAAGCATAAAAGTTTTGCTGGGTACACTTTGAAAATGGAGCATGTTTACGATATAGAATATTTTGTTTGATTTTATTTATTTTTGATTTTCCCTTTTTATACCCTGTACACACACTGTGTATCAGGGTATATTAAGTTTGTTTGAGACGGTTTGTATGTAACGCATCGAAGGAGGGGAGGGGGACCCTATAAAGTATATATATTCTTGATCAGGATGACAAGACGAATTGATATAGCCCTGTCTGTCCGTCCGTCCGTCCGTCCGTCCGTCCGTCCTCACCAATGGTTCTCGAAAACTATAAGAGCTAGAGACTTGAAATTTGGTGGATAGACTCGTGAGGTCAAACGCTAGATCAAGTTTGAAGGATTTTTTGCCACGCCCACTCCTTCCCGCCCATCGAGCACCACCCAAAAGGCTGTAGCTCGAAAACCTGATGAGTTAGAAACATGAAAATGAGTATGTAGACTCAGTATGTATAGCTCTACAAAACTGCATACCACATTTTTTCCCCCTCCCCTTCGTTTCCCCTCAAAAAGTTGTTTTCTTAAAATTGCTGTATCTCCTAAACTAAAATAGATACAATGCTGAAATTTTGTATGCAAACTCAGTAAACGTACCTTTTTAAAACTGCATACCACAAACTTTCATTTTTAACGCTGTGTGACAACGCAAAGACAAACAAGTTGAAATTTGGCATAAATTGCGCTTTGAACACTGCTTTATCCTATTTGTACCAAAAACCGTACTTAACACTGCGAAAACTATTAAAGCTAGAGACTTGAAATTTGGAAGATAGACTCGTGTGGTCGAACACTAGATCAAGTTTAAAGGAATTTTTGCCACGCCCATTCCTTCCCGCCCATCGAGCACAACAAAAGGTCATTTTTTCTTAAAATTGCTGTATATCCTAATGTATAAAGAATACAATGCTGAAATTTTGTATGCAAACTCAGATAACATACCTTTTTAAAACTGCATACAACAAACTACCACTTTCCCCGCAAAGACCAACACACTAAAATTTTGCAACAATGCTTTGTAACAAAATCCGTACTAAAGCGCCATCTAATGGCAACATTGCACTGTGAGCCCTGCCTCACTATTAGCAAATACTCAAACCATATCGTGGTACACTGCTTTTGCTGTCGGCGAATGTTTAACGTGTTATCAACATAGGTGTGTGTACAGGGTATTATATAGTTGAGAATACTCAACGATACCGCCCTTACTGGTTTTTAATTCAATTTGTTACTATCAATTACATTTCGCATGAATTCATTCTTGTATATATTTTTTTTTTGTTTTTTCTTGCTTGCTAGCTTGTCTGCCAAAAGCACTTAATGCAATTTAATATCATGTGGAAGAGGATTGGTTTGTTTTTGTTGTTGTTGTTCTGTTAATTTATACGGAAGAAAATTTGCTTTTGTTTTAAAGCAACGAATACAAATAGAAATAGAAGACAAGAGAACAAAACAAAGCCATTGTTTTGTGCATTACTTTTTCTATGTTTTTTGGTTTTATTTATCATATATACAAACCATAGACCGACAGTCATTCTAGTGAACCAAACCCTCCAACTCCAACACGCCAACAACAATCGTTTAGCTATTTTATCTATACATGTATACGATACATATAGAAATTCCAGACTAGCTTCCCCTACTCAGACGCTACTGATTGCCATAGCTTGTTCGGTAGTAGGTAGCAGATTTCGCTTCATGCTACTTTTTTTTTCTATTTTTCGTTTCTCTTCATTCACTTTTATTTTATTTTATCGACAATGACATGTATTGACTTCAGTTTTGCATTAAAATATGCGCTGCAGACGTCATTTGCAGTGACTGTCATCATGTGTCATGCGAAACGAATTCATGAACGGCAGCAATGAATTGTTTTGAGCAGTAGGTGGAGTTGTATGTGCATATGTATGTATAGAAGTGGCAGGAGTTGTTGAAATCAGAGTTGATAGCAATATATTTTATACTGAAGTGCCATGCCGGCTGCATAAGGGAGGGCAGACGTTCTAGATTAAAGCTTCATTTCGCTTTATTCAGTGAACAAATAGTTTATTCATGCATTTTTTTTTTATCGTCTTGTCAAGTTGGCAAAATTTTTGCATGTTATTTTTAGTTGGCGTTAAATTAAAGCCTTGGTATTTCAAAACTATTTTTTTGCATTACATTCAAGCTCTTGAAATTCTTTCGAGGAATTTTTCATTTGCAACATCTTGTAGAAGTGTCATATGCTTAAACGAATAACATTTTAATTGAATAAGTGTTGCTGCAATGCATGATAGAATTATCACAGATATGACGAGTTTATTACATTGTTGCGCAGTATAAATTGAAGTAGAGTAACTTAATTGAATTTGTGTTGCATGGAGTTTTGAACTTTTCAACTTGTAATTGCAATGAAGCGTGTTGTTGTTGACTTGTGGTTGATGAAGTGAAGTTGAATGCGCGCAAATTATGAAAGTCGATGACTACAAGGACGTGTTATACGAAAAAATAAGTCGCTAATAAGTTACAAACTCAAAAGTCAGACAACTTTGAACATGTGAACAAGTCAAAGTCTTCAATCAATCAATGAAGTCACTTGAAACTTCAATGAGAAGTATATTAAATACATTACACGAAAACTGAAGAATTTCACAGACTTCCTGTCAATGCACGGTTTATCGCTTTATGCTAATCAGGATTACCTGCTAAGCTTGACAAATATGCGCAAAATGCAAATGCAAATATGCACAAACAACAACTCGTTAAGCATTCTTGAGCTGCAAGCTTCTCAAACTTTACAGAACCTGCAACAAAACTTACAACACTATGTAAATGAAAATTTAATGCCGATACAAGCATGAAAAACAGGCAAATAATAAAAGCGTCAAGGAACAAGAAAGAGTTGCTATGCGCATGTGAGGATGTTGACAATGAAGTCGATGATGACAGTGATAATGATAATGATGTTGATGATGAAATAGTATACTTGCCAACAAGCTAATCAACTATTTTCGTATGCATGTCAGGTTCAATGTGCACAAAAAAAAAATACACAAAAAAAAAAAAAACATACACAACGTGTCTGCACAAGAATGGACATGTACGAACATGTCACAGAAACTATGAAAACATGTGCAAACATTATAAGGGTTTGGCATTTGTCGTTCCTTCGCTGGCTTCTTCATTAGAAGCCGCCCACGTGTGACAAAGTTTGCAACGATTAACAAGATGACAACAAAGAATAATGATGATGATGATGATGGTGATGGTGATGATGTGGACATGTTAAAAGGATATTACGACACAATGGCAGACGACGCAATCAGGCAACTCTTTGTTAAAAGAACAACTTGTTTGGCTTTTGAACACGTTCGATTTTTGGCTTTACACATAAAAAAGCACAAAAGAGTTTTGCTTTTTGGAGTTTTGTAAAGTTCTACAAGACTTTGACGATATACATATGTATGCTTTAATATCGTGTTCATGTTTGTGCACGTTTGTTTTGTTGACTTTTTTTTGGTGAATAATTTTATAAGTAAAGATAATCAACGTGCTTTCTCACTTATTGGGCGCGTCTTGCACGCACATTTAAC
This sequence comes from Phortica okadai, assembly GCA_034638295.1. Lineage (NCBI taxonomy): Eukaryota > Metazoa > Arthropoda > Insecta > Diptera > Drosophilidae > Phortica > Phortica okadai. The sequence goes on along the minus strand of CM067849.1, from coordinate 44,842,180 downwards.
ACATTTCACTGTAATTAACTTTGATGATAATTTAGTGATTTCTTCAACTAATCGCATTGCCACGAATCTTTTTTTTCTTTCTTTCTTTTTATTGTTTATACTTTTTAACACTTGCTGCTTCGAGCGCGCTTTACACATGCCCAATTGGCTGTGAGCCATTCGAAAGTACAATTTATATAGACAGACACGTGTTACGTGCCTGAACTTCATAATGCTATTTTAAGGTATTTTATTTCTATGTCTAAACATATGTCTTTGACTTGTTGAAGTGCGTCTCAGATTTCTAAAAATATCTAAAGAAAACGCATATTTGACTGTCAGAGATGCGGCGACACTTTGAATTATTGTGCGCATGCGTGCATTTATTTCCGAGCGTACAAAAATTCACTCATGTGGAAGTTGTTTAAGTGGTTTTGGTCTTATTTTCATAATGTTGACATGAATTGAGCATATGGCGTTGGAAAATGTTTAATAGTACAAATGAATAAAGAGAAGAAGTAGAATTAAAAAGCTCTCCTATTGAAAAAATCTGTATTACAAATCATTTACATTGCCCAACCTATTTTTTCGTTGCAAAAAAAAAAAAAAAACTGCTTATCCTTATCCTTAAAAAAGTATCTTGTGCCTTTAATAATTTACTGACCTATTCCCTTAAACCAGCAAAATCATTACAGCAACTCATTCATCATACATGTGCGGGAAAAAAGTTCAAAGCACCAAATATGTCAACATATGTATGCTTTCACTCTTGTCAACTGTCAACGACTTACGGCATGATATCGCCAACGGCAAAGTTCTACGTCAGTTTTTCAACTTCTTCGCTTTTTACTGTTTTCTTTTTTTTTTCACTTGCCGTAAGAAGTGAACAAACAGGAAACGCTTCACACTGCCAGAGTGCGCTCATGCAACAATCACAGCAACGCCGGCAGTGTCAACAACAGATGAGTTTATATTGCAATTTTCTAAAGCAAACAGAAAGCGAAATGCAGCGCATAGAAAACAAAAGATACTATAATAATGGATTGCCTTCTGTGCTAAACGTGTCTGAACAAACATGACTTGAAAAGAGTAAGAAAGAAAACACACAAAAATAGGACAGACACACGCTGCGTTGCACATTCAAATCACAACGAACCCGCCTGACTTTAAGTGGAGTGGAAAAGCAAAATGAAAAATGCAAAAAAGCGCAAACGTATTAAAATAGAATTAAACTGGCGACATTTAGTAACAATCTGAGCCAATTATATTGCAACAACTTGGTCATTATTGTTAACTGGGTTATTAGCGACACTTTATTTGCCATTTTCTTTACGTTTTTGCTGCAAAATAATTTCATTTGGCGTTGATTGGTTAAGTCAATGGAGTAATTGCAAGTAATAATCGTTACAAAAAAAAAAAAAAAAAAAAAACAACGAAAACCAACAACAATAACAAATAAGCTTAGACTCTTAACAACAATTATAAGAGACCCACGCGAGTTAAGCTTGTTTCAAACATCATAAATATAAATAAAAATAAAAAAGTTGTTTTGCATATTTGCAAATTTTATAAGAAAAAAAAAAACTGTTAAAAAATTATTATTGTTGTAATTTATGCATAGCATTTGGTAACTTTATTGAGAAACCCACACGTCGAAGCTTGTTAATTGTGTGTGTGTGTCTGTGTTTGCAAATCTTTGAAATTGTTTGTCAATTATCGCGATATTTTTTTGCAACGTGCTTGTTCAGCTAGAAACTAATATTTTTATAAATGGTCTTGAATGCAATTTGTGTCTTGTAATTAGTGTTGAAACTGAATAAAAAAAAAAAATATTAAAAAAATAAATAAGAAATATGTTAAAAAATAAACAAATGAATAAAGGCAAAGTTCATTAAGTAAAAATAATTTAAAAAAAAAAATGGGTTCTATTTTAAAAATATATAAAACTTTTTAAGCTTCTTTATTGATATAAAGAAATTTTCTTTAAAAAAACAACTATTGTAACCTTGAACTTAATGAAAAAATAAAAAAAAAATCTATAATTTATTCATCGAACTTAATTAGTATTTATTAAGGCAAATAAAGCACACCTACTTGATTGAACTTGCTCAAGGTTATATTTATAATAATTGTTCCAAGACCTGAGGTACAAATGTAACACGATGTAGAAGGGTTTAAAATTGTATAGAGGCTTCTTTGATGCTCACAAAATTTGCCATGCTCATCTCACTTTGGGGCGTGGCATTGCTCTTTTACTTCAAAAACACCCAGCCACCAAGTATAAACGACTAAAGTCATTTTAGTTGTTGTTTGTTTATTTACAATTTCCATTTGAATTTCAAATATAAAAACAACTCTGTCAGTCATGATTTTTTTTTTAAATAATTATTATTTTATGCATTTGGCTAACCGAACAATCTTTTAAACAATCTCATAAAAATGTTAAACTTAACTAATTCAATGCACAGACAGCTGTAAAACCAACAACTATCTTTTCAGTATGCTTGCCTGCATGCATTTCAGATTCAATTATAGATACATGACATTCTTTTGTATCAACTTCAATGTAACTATGTAAACTAACCCAACTAGTTTAACTATGCAGTCGTCACACCCGAAGTCAAAACTATAGAAAGACATTAAGACAGACAGAAGGACAGAGATACCGACGAGATGTCATACTGCAAAGTGCCGCATCATTGACTTTTGCCATCACATAGAAACACAATCAAATGCAATTATCTAACTGCATGCATAAACCAACTGCAATTGCTGTGTCAGACGCAGTTGCATTCGAGTGGAAAATTAAAAAAAGAATAAATAATAAGAAATCAAATGAAGAAAAAAAAAAAATTTCAATAACATTACAAAAAAGTATTTGATGTTGTCGACAGAGCCGATTTCCGTGCACTAATGATGACGACCGCCTTGACGTCGACGTCGACGTCGTCAATTTGAGTCTCTACCAATGTTGAATGCGTTGTCTGGGTTCTAAATGCGTTTATAATCGTCTTAATGAGTTTTCATGTCGCGCGTTAAATCTTTTCACTTATTTGATTTAGATAGATTTATATTTGTGTTGTGCGTGTGCTATATAGAGAGCAACGCCATGGTGATTAATCATGCATTTGGCATATTATTCTTTTGTCGGTTTTGCGGCGCCCTTAGGATTTTGTAATAATTTGATTGATTTCATACTTAACTTTACACAACTCAATACTCATACTCATTAGGTTTTAAATGTTCGAAAGTCAAGCTTCAACTTACCTAAAACGAAAAAAAAAAAAATAAGAAATATAATTATTAGTTATTTTTAAATTAAAGTCAAATTAACTTAAAACATAACAAAAACCCATAAAATTCCACAGCGACAACAACAATAAAAAAAACCGGTCCCATCAACTTAATAATTAATGCAGAAATATTTTTATTGCTCATTTCTGACATATTTTCGCATATGCAACTCAGACTCAGCGCAGGTATTAATTTGCTTTTGTTATTGTTTTTTATCAACATTGCTTTGCTTTTGCCATATGAGTGGTTTTCTTTGTGTATCTTTTTATCAATCTTCTTGCTTTGTTTTGCCATTCACTGCAAAATGGGTATGATTCATGAACAACTTTAAAACCAAACAAAGCAAAAAATGTGACTTGTCTATAAGCGCCTTTGGAAGTTTTGCCACAACAAAAGACTTGTCAATTAGTATGCAAAATTCATACGTATTCGGTGAAGTTTTAACAATCAAGTAAGGTTTTCTCTATTCTTTTAATTTCATCACTTTTACGGCTCAAAAGAACTTTGCTTTTATTTATACTTGATTTGCATTTAAAATTGCCAAACTGCTTATTTACATATAAGTATATATCGAAGCAGTTTGTAATCAGGTTAATGATTTTATGGCATTCTGCGCGTTGTTTCTGTATCTTTCTATATTGAAAATATACGTACTAGGTACAAATCTATGTGAGAAAGTAAAATGTTGACCTCTCAAAAGCAATAAATCAAGGTCGTGTCTATATGGGCAAGCGTAAATTATTAGCATTAAGACTTGTGCGATTTCATTAAATATGTATGTTACTTTTAGGTCATCAAACTTAAGCTATAATTTAAATATTAAGACTTTAAGTAGCATATACAAATATACAAGATGAACATTTTAAAATCGCATAAAACACACAGACACAGAAAAAGTCTTTAAACAAAGGCGTGAAAATTACTTCTCATAAAAAAACAAAACCGCAAAATGCAATCAAGTTTTTTATCTCTGTTTTTTTTTTTACTAAATTTAAATGTCAAATGTCAACGAAAAAAACGAGGAAATAAAAAAAAACTTGCTTGATAAATGGTGTAAATGGATATGCCACAATTTTTTCATAGCCATAAAATTTTCTGTTCATGCTAAAGCAAAAAAATGTTTGATTGTTCAAATTGCGTAGGCTGTTAGCATTTTTGTTGTTGTTACAAATGTACAATCAAATAATTTTTTTGTAACTTAGAGATTGGCAAGGTTGCTGATATTTTGCTAAACATTTCCTAATAAAACTTTTGAAAGTAAAAAATCGATTTAAAAACAGTAAGAAAAATATTATGAAAAAGTCTTGCTTTATTTAAACTCAAATCAACACTTAGTTGCAACAAAAAATTGAGCTTATAACAAGCCTCAAGTCAAAGCAAACATTGTAAAAAAATTAACGCAGGTGATTTTTTTTTATTATTTATAATTAAACAAAACCGTGAGTCAGTTTGCAAACATTTCAACTTCAAAAGTTATTCAAGCGAAACACGCAAATAGAGTCCAGTTTTTTGTAAGCTGAGTGTGCATACGCCGTAGCTAAAAAAAACATAAATAAAAACAAATAAACAAAAGATATGAAGCACAATTGCAAATGCTTCAGCTGCAGGTGTCTGATGAATAGCGGCAACACAAATTTGGCCATAACTGCAACGAAAAATGGCATAAATGGCATGGCATTCGAGCACAACTCAACTCAGCTCAGTCGACTTGGCTTTGGTTCTGCTTCATTTAGTGTGAAGTGAATGCGGTAGTGTAGAAAAAAAAATATTCAACAAAAACTCAAACAAAAAAGAACACTTCAAAAAACTATTTAATTACTGTTTATACAAAGAAATATGTTTCATCAAAAAGATTTTTTTTTTTTTTTTTGCAGTTGCACCCAACTTATAAACCAACTGAATATCAAGGCTATAAAAATACATATATATTTTATAAAAAATTTTAACGTTACTTTAATAACTCAACAAACACATTTGAGTATCAAAATTGTAAAAATAATCTACACCAAAATTTTAGGTGCGGCTCAAAGTCGAGAAAAAAAAAAACCTCAATTAAAGCCACCAACTCAATTCAAATTTAAACAATCTGACATGCATATACAGATACAAAGACACACACAGATAAACATAAATTGCTAGAGACATGCTAAGTAAATTGAACATTTCTTAATCAATTGCTTTGAGTAACTTTGTCCGTCTGTACGTCTGCAAAATCTTTGGGTCCATGTGCTACTAACTTCATTTCGACGACCAATCAACGGCAAACTATACAACGATTAAAGCCAACAACAAGCGATAAAATTTCGTAAGTCAGTTGCATTTAAACAAGACACAATAAAACAAAAACTAAAAAAAAAAATAGAAACATTCAAAAACGCATTTTACACGATTTTCTTGTAAATCGTAAATTTCAAACAAGTTTACTTACTTCATTTTGACTTTGGTATTTTGTCTGACTTTTCGGCGCGATTTATCAAGTATGCCGCGATTGTCGTTTTAGATTTCGATTTCGAATGTAATAAATTGTCACAAATAAATTCATTCATCAACAATTTAATGTGTGTGAATATATTTTTGTTGGTCGTTGTTGTTAATGCATTGAAATAGTTTTTGGTCAAAGCCATGAAATTCTTTTGTTAGTTAATTTTTTTTTTCTTTTAGTTTATTGTTATTTATTCTCGCATTTTTAAGTATTTTAATTTGCCTCACCCATTATGTTTTGGTCGCTTTGAAAATGTCACTAAACTTTAATGAGTTACAAAATTGCAAATCAAAAGTTATTTTTATCGCTTTTCCGGTCAGAGCGCTAGCGATAACCTTTTAAATTTTACGCCTCAATGAATCTTTCTCACTAAAAGTTTCATACAACATGTTGTCATCCTGCATTAATGCCGAATTTTTTTTATGTGGAAAATGAGGGTTGATAGCATGCTTTATTTTAGAAAATCAAGTATCTGGAAAATCATTCACCATATGCACGTGAAAAGTAGGAAATATTATTTATAATCTGTTCTTCTATTAGAAGCAATATTTATCATTTACCTACAACATGAGTATCAATTATGTTGTGCGCTGCCTAACAACTTAAATGATTAACCTTTGAGACCTTATATCAATCAACTTTAACTTCTTTAGCTTCTAAAAACTTCAAATTTACACACATTTAATCAACTTGACTGTGAGTCTAATTGTTCATTAGCGCCTCTTTTTGACCTTAATGGCTAATTATGAACACATCATCATTAAAAACTGAAAAATAATAAACACGGCTAATAACCTTTATAAAATAATCATTCAACATATAAGCAACAACAAAATTAAAAAAACATATTTTCATACATATATAAAAGCCAACAACAACGATGTGGAAAAACAGAAGCTAAATTAAAATTGTTGTAGCTTAATCGAAAAATATCATAAAGTAATTTAAAAGCCAATAGAGGGAAAAGAGTCAATTACCTAGCCAGGTAACAATTATGCACGCCAAAGCATAGCAACGAAACGCCATAGACAAGCCGACAAACCAATTAATGGGCGTTAACTTGAGATTGTTGCAATGATTGTTATAATATTACTCATACTCGAGCATTCAATTGTTTGATCGTTCATAGACTCGTTAGTTGCGTTTGTAACCAAGCAAAAGTTAGTCAAGCGCAGGAAAAACGCTTGCAAAGCTCATACAATGGCGTTAATTTTCCAATATAAATCAATGCACAAAAAAAAAACATAAACACATTAAAAGTTTTTGAAGAAATCAAACGAACAAATTAAGTACCCGCATTGTTGATTTGAACGAGCGAAACAGCGGGAAAGTGCCATGTAATATGAAAAAAACGCGTTCAAATCGCATTAGAATCGCGCGCGTTTTTTGGATTTTTTTTCCTCTCATTATAGCCTTACCGAAACCAGTTCAACAAGTTGTTGAATTCTAAAGACTTTTTCTTTCTTTTCAAGCAAGTTTTTTTATTATTTGTTTCTATCTTTTGTTACAATTGAGTGAGTTTCTAATTGAGTGAAATTGTTTTTGTTTTTGTTTGTATTGAGTCAAATGCTCGAACACGTTTCTGACTCGTTTTGCCCTTTGGCGCAATTCTTCACTTAAACTTGGCTTGTATCTTTCTACCTTCAGCAGCTGGCCGCATTGATCGGTTGCGGCGTCTGCGGCTTACTTAGGGCGAGATTCGTGCTTTTGTTGCTTTGCTCCTCACACTCAAATTTCTGAGGCGCTTTAAAACCAGTTTCATTTCTTAGGTGGCATCATGTAGAGATTCTTTATGTTGACTTTGATGGGTGATTTTTTATTGAGATTTTTTTTTTTTTTTATAGAGCATCCATGTGCTTATGTTTTTTTCCTCTTTACTGTTGGTGGTTTATTTTAAGAAATCGGTTTAAAGGTTTATATAAAATAGAATTATTCTTATAGAGAAGACTCTAACAAAGATTGTGCACAACTCAGACTTTGAGTTGAATTTATCGACGATTGTCTTTTATATTTGTGTCATAATCACGTTCATCACAATAACTTCTACTTTCAGCCAATCATTATAATATGTAATTGTATGGCGCGTGATTGGCTTTGAGTTTGAGGCTAAACAGAACGCGTCAGATATGCACTTGTGTGCGTACAAAGTAAAGTAAACCTATGATTTGTATAGCAATCGCCGTAGTTTTGTTTTCAATCTTTATATAATATAGAAAATTACAGCTTGATTGACAAGAATTGCTGCGAGTTTTTTGTTAGTGTTGCTTGCTTGCTTGCTAGATCACTTTTAGAGCAGAAAAACAGTGATTACCTTGAAATTCTTGTTATGGTTGAGTAATCATATAAACATATAAGTTAACCAATTGAACTGAATGTGTTGTTTGACATTTAAACTTTCAATTGAAAGTCGAAACTATAAAGTTCACAACAATCAATAAAAGTAATCATAATGAGCTTTAAGACTTTTGATCAGTAAAACATATGAATTTAAATATTTTATGGTACTTCATAAAATTTTTGTTATTTTTAATGCTAAATTTTAAATAACTACAAATAATGAAAGCTTCTCATATAAAAGGCTTCCTGCTGTTTTCTGTTAAACAACAAATGCTCGACAACTTTTTCAAAAAATCATCAAAAGATCACTTAAAATTTTATGCCAACGAATTTGCATTTCACGGGTGTGGCAAAAAAAATAAAAAATAATAATAATAAACCAAATTTCAGTTTCACTTTTCATGCCAACTTAATTAATTTTATGAGCTGACACTTTTCTTTTTACGTTACTTTTTTCAGTTTCATAGTAAGTAATTTGTTTTTGGTTTTTGTATTATTTTTCGTTGATTACATATGCAATGACGTTGCAGGGTAAACTCAAAAATACATTGACTTTATTGACGATGCTGTCGACTTGCAGCGTTGCAATTGCATTTTTTTGGAAGTTTCTTTTACTTCAATCTTCCATGCCAAGTCAAATTTCCGGGGTAAAATTACACATTTTACTTTACGCTAATTGCCGGTTATTTTGTATATTGTTTATATATTTTTATTTTTAATTTTCTTGTTTATGTATGAAATTATTGGCTTTTGATTTTTATCAATAACGCTTTGATTGATGTTTTCGCATTTATTGACAGACAGGCAGTCAGACCAGCTCAACCGAAACTGAAACTTGTTAAGCACATGAGGTTATTAAACTTATGCCAAAATTCATACTACAATACTGTTGATTTATGTGTGTGTTCATTGTCGTTGCATTAGTCAACTTTCATATAACATTTTCACAATTTTCTTCAGGCAACAATTTGTCAATAAACATTTAATTAGTAAAGTATGCGTATGAAGACACGCGTCTGTCAAATGAATTTTCCTTGTTAATTACAAACGCATTTTTATTAAGCAAGACTTTTGCTCAGCACATTAATGGTCATTACCATAAAAAAAGAGAGATGCTGTAAAGCCCACGTTTTCACTTAATGGAAATGTTTGAAAATGACACCGGTAAAAAAACACAATGCGCAAATAGTTTGCCAAATAGGCGCAGCAGTCGGTAAATCAAATAGTGAGAGTTTTCTCAGCTCTTGTAAAAGTGATATTCGAGTGAATGTACCTGAAAAGTGAAGAGTTGAATACTCGAGTCGAAAGCTATTAAAATCAATATATACAAAAAAAAAAAAATTATCTTTATGACATCAGTAGAAGATTCTGAGCTGAAAGCGTCTGCTGCATTTGTATTTAATGAAGAACTAATCATAAACTCTAAGATCGATTTAAGATGGTATTGAGATATTTTATTTTTAAGCCCGAAATATTGCAATTTACCTGTTGTTGTTGCATAGAATCATGACGATAATGATTATTCGGCAAAACAAGCTGATTTCCACTTGGCGTGCCGTTGCCGACTATATCCATTATATTTAAGAGCGTTATCCAAAGGAAAGTTTACTGCAGAAGTTTACGCATTTATGGCAAAGCAATATGACAAGCAATGCAACATGTTGCACAAACACACACGACTCAAATCGACAATAAAACTCAAATTATTAAAGTTTTTTTTTTTAATTATTAATTTTTATGTATAAATGTTCAACGCATGACAACATGAGCAACAGGTTCGTGTGCAAAAAAAAAAAAAAATTGTCTATGCTTGTAACAGGTAAACGTTTACAGATACTTTAAGCGCGTGCGCGTTGTGTTACTTTTGTGTGATATGATGATGATTGTAAGCATTAAAAACAAAAAAACTATAAAAATTATAATTTCTCTGTGTAATTTTTCTACACTTCAGGCACTGCTTGTTTAATACGGCACTTTGTTTCCACTTAATAATTTAATTTTTTTACTTTTTGTGAACTCTATTATTTATTCATGTTTTTTTTTTTGTTATAACTTGTTTATGACACGCGCTAAACTCAAAGCTGAAATACGAACCAACACGATTCGTTAGCAGACGCAAAATGCTTACAGCGTTTTTATTTTTTTGCAAACTAATATAGAAAAGATTTGCAATTTTTTTTTTGCTTTTAGTCAACACAAACGGAAGAAAAGAAAGTCACGTTCACGAAAATATCGACGAAGACTGCGTTGATGTTGCAAAAGAAAATTCACTAAAAAGTACAGATTCAACAAAGGTCTCCAAAAAGGAATCGACCTGTAATGCGACAGCGGCAGCAACACACACACACTCACACATACACACAAAAAATGCACAATAGCAATGCAACGGCAACGGCAGCAACAACACAAAAGCAGACAAAATCAAGTCAAATATCACGATTTTTCATCCGTTAATCGCGTCCACTCGCCAGCAAACGTTGTCGACTTTTGAAATGGACGCTCGTGCGTTTTGTGTCGCGAGTCGCGTTGCCTGCTCAAAAACCAACCAAGTCGAGCCCAAACCCAAACCCAAGCCAAAGTAAAGTTAACCAAAACGTACAAAACAAAATATTATGCGGCTACGTGAAGAAATACGTAAAATATGCTCAAAATCCAACAATAACAATAACAACAACAACAAAACAATATAAAAATTTATCAGGCAGCAACAACAGCAGCGCACCTAAAAGATACATAAGCACATACACACACACACATACAAACACCAAGACACATATTAACACTCGAAGCGAGTTGTAGATACTTTTTGTAGAATCAATCGTTCAGGTAGTCAGCGCAAGCAAACAGGCAACGAGCGAGCTACCAAAACAACCAGTCAAGTCGCAACGCGCAACATGCTGAAAAATGTTGCTGAACAACTTTTCGAAAAAGTCTCAGTTTGTAGACATTTTGAGCCTTACGCCGTCAACCGTCGACGTCTATGCTGGCGTCAACGTTGACTTCAGTCAGCCAGCAACATTGGGGCCAGTTTCGTATTTCTACACAAATCGCACTCACTCAGTCATTGTCGAAGTTTTCACTCAAAATATGCTGTATGCAATATAAAACGGCAAAGCAACAAAGCGACAAAACAACAGAAAACATGTTTTTTTTTGTTTTATATAGCTTCTTTGCACTCTTTAGTCGTTTGTAGCTTGAGGATGCATGTTAAAGGAGTATTTCTTGCTTCATAGTTTTGGTCATTATTGTTGTTGTCGCCTATGTTGTTGTTGTTGCTGTTGTTGTTCCTTTTGCTTCTGCATTAAGGCATGTCGGCTTGAAATCGTGTTGCAGTGCCATGTGCGGAGTATGAAGAGATTGGGTTGGAAAGAATGGCAAGCAGCAGCAGTGTGAATTGGTATTTATAGGAATGTGCCTCGTTCGTTGCTTTTCTTTTATTTTGTCATAAAGCGTGAATTGTGCATTTGCTAGTACACTGAACAAAATTTATGGATCAGATCATTTTAGGTTTATGATATAGGTATTTCTTCACTACCTTTTTCATAACATTGATATCTTTGAAAAAGTATCACTTTTTTAGTCCCGATTGAAACTATAATCTCAATAATATTAAACGCATTAAAATAATGCTGACTGTTGGCCAAAGCATAACTCATCTTTCCATTGACTTCTTGAATTTTTTTTTTTCATATGATAGATATTTCTATTTTCAAAGGTCCTTATCAAAATGCAAGTGCCGCACTCGAAGAGTCAATACGCTATGCACGCTTAAGCATTTAATAGTCGAAGAAATAATAAATCTAAATAAAAGATGCACTTATACACTTTGAAGGCACTCGGAAAATTAAAGAGGGGTACGAGTCTCTGTATGGGAAAAATCTATTGTCATTGAGTGAACGTGTCTGAATGTCTGTCTGGGCTCATGATGATTGCGCTGATTCTGCCATTGACGACGTCTGCTTCGATTAAGTATTTCTTGACTACATTTTATTTTTTTTTCTCTTACATTTGCCATGTATTACCTTGCACTCAAGTCCAAGTTGTGCACTTTGGTATTTTTTTTTTTAATCAGCTTTTTTTCAAGAGCATGAATAGGCAAGAAAACAACGAGAGGAAAATACTTTTCCAAGACAGCAACATCGGCACAAACACATTCATTATTGTGGTAGGTTCGACGAGTACGTTTTTTCTTTTATTTAATTTTTGTTTTTATTTTTATTTATTTATTTAATTTATTTGAGCCATTGCCAAGTATTGATTTTCAGTATGCCATAAAAGTTGGCATGAGTGTGAGAATTTCTTAAGAGTTTTTTTTTGTCAACACAAAATCAAGGCGTAAACAGGTCGAAATAGTTTTGTTATTATTACGCTATGAGATTGTTTATTAATGCTTTTAAGTTGACACTGATTTTAACGACTTTTAAATATTATTGGTCGCTTTTGAGCTGTTAAAGACACCAGATCGACTGGCTTGCTTAATGTGTCATATTTTAAGTGCTGCCGTAATGCATTTATATTTTGTTTATATTTTTTTTTTTAATGGAAATGTGCTGCAAAGTTGTAACTTTTAATTTTATTGTTGTGGTTTTTGTAGTGAGGCACGTGCATAACTTGCGGCGTCTCATTTTGTGTGCGCATTTCTGACACAATTATTGCCGTTGCAAGCAGCTGTTCATGCACAAAAATCGACTTTTTGTTTGAACATTTCAAGCACGAGTCACGACAGCATTTCTGTGCTTGCAACTGCTTTGGCTTTAATGTATTTGACGCTTAAAATATGATGGCAATTAGAGTTAGGCTTTTAAGTTTGGTATTTCAATATATAAGTAGTTGTGTAGATGATGTTTGGCTTCTTGAGATTAGATAAAAAAGTGATTTAAATATGAGTTAACAAATAAAATGACTCAGCACTCAAAGCGATTTTGATGCCAAGTCGAAAATAAGTAGTTTTATAAGTTAAGAATAATGTTTTATATGCTAATCATTTTTTTACATACTTTTAAATAAAACTTTTTTAAAATTAATTATAAAACTTTTTCTTTTTTGTTACAAGTTATCATCTCTTTGTGTCTTGTTACTATTACAGTTGAAAAACATTTCGTAAGTTATCAAATCTTCTTATTTCGAAACTTTCAATAGACAAGAAATTGCAATGCATCCACCAAACTTTTTAAGTTCGAATTAGAGCACTTTTCAACACAAAAACACTTTCGAACCGCACTCAAATGCAACCCACCAAGTCGTCACACTCAAGAAAAGATAATATTTGGACAACAGTTTTTTTTTGTTTTCTGTCTTTTTGGCTTTCAACCCACAACCTATTTTTGGCACTTTGCCCAAAAACATGTTTTGCATATTAAATGCAGCCACATTGACGTTGCCAACAGTATGAGTTGGCTGCGTTGCAAGCCAAAGAGATATGTATTTTTTCCAACAGATATTTTGGCACGTGACTGTAAGCTGTTTCTTACATTTTTATTTTTATCGCACAGATTTCAGATAAACAAAACAAAACAAAACTAAACGAAACCCAAGAGTATCAAAGCCCTTCAGATTGTATACTCAAATCGATTGTGGCACTTTCTTTTGGGGGAGTTCACCATGGCCAATGTACCAAGTCAAACTCGTATATAAAATTCAAGCAAATACCATGCCACATGCCAAAGAAAATGTTGAATTTATGACCAACTGCAGTTGTGTAAGTGTGCATTATTTGCATATTGGCGCAAAGCAATGGTGTAGCCACCTGACAGTTTGTTGGCAAGAGGTGGAGTCAGCACATAACATTCCATACATACATGTACATATTTGCCGCAAGGGTTGTGGGCTAAGATGGACTGACGATGCATTGGCCATTGGAATGTTTTGCGTGCTAATTTGAAATTTATTTCATACATGAAACTCGATATTTTCAATGTGTAAATGCGCACTTAAACGAAACTAGTACTTGTGTTTGTTGTAAGCCATTTTTACACAAAATTCTTCTTTGAGATACGTAACTATATACGACAGTAGAATTTTAAAGATAGCAATTTAGTATTTCCGTGATTTTACGCTTTGCGCTTTTTATGTGACTGATTTTTAATGGAATTCACTAAAACGGAAGTTGAGTCATTATTGGTACAGTGGCGTGTTATTAATGGAAACTGCAAAGAAGTTAATATAGTATCACAAACAAGTCGCAAGCAAACAAAGCCGAAAGTATCGAAAATACAATATTAGTGAAATTCTTTGCTGAGTGAATTTTTATTATATTTTTTTTTTTTCGAGTTCATCTTAAGGTAGAACTATAGTTGCAACGCACCACTGTAACTCTACTGCACAATCATCAAAACCAATTTCTCAAACTTGAATGCCCTTCAGAAACAGCAACGAAACAGAAGCGCATAAATTGTGCCCATAGCAAAAGCACATATAAAGAACCACTAATGATGATAGTCGAAACGACGTCAAACCGCAACGAGTCAGCAAAAAAGAAGTCAAAGGAACGCGCAAACCGCGAACCGAAAGGCGAACAATTCGCGAGCGCCTGTCATGGTTTACAACAATGGGCGTGTGGGGGCAAGTAGAAGAGAGCTAAAAACTGCAACATGCGTCAAATAAATGAATGAATAAATGGATGAAAGAACGAACGAACGAACGAATAACCAAGTCAGTGAGTGAGTGAGTAAGTAAGCAAACAAACAAGCAAACGAGCAATTTCTGTGGCAACAACCCTACACAAGAGTGTTGCATTGGCAGCAAGAACCCTTCATGGGCTCTTGATTTTTTGTTTTTAATTAAAAATCAAGCCAAGAAAATTGGCAAAAAGTTTAAAGAACAGACGGCAACAAAAATATATACAAAAAAAAATTCAACTGAGGTTCAAAAGTCGCAAATAAATATTAAGAAATTTTGAGCGAAAAGGTTGCACGAAATTTAAGCAGGTGTTTTTGCATTTGTTTTTTGTTGTTTTCGTTTTTTTTTTTTTTCTCAAAAAATCATCATCGCCAAATTAGCTACTCAATTTTGATGAAACCTCAGGCTCTCATGCAGATGGATCTCTTTTTCGACTGTCATAGCTGTTTTGCGCCTCAAGCTTTGTTTTTTTATGTTTATGTTTTTTTTTTTTTTGTTTTCTTTTCTTTTGTTTTGTCGAACATCATTAATTTTAATTTCGCGCAGACGCATTTCTGTTTTGCGTTGAAGCGTGTTGTAGGCTTGGTTGCGTTTTGGACATTGCATATGAATAATTACTTTTGTGACGTGCTCTGCGAGGTGGCAAAACCACCAAGGCGACTATCGCGTAGAATTTCGTTTTAATTAATTTGGCTCGTTCAAGAAGTGGGCGTGTTGTTTTTGGCACCTAAGTTGCTCTTGACTTTTTGATTTTACTGTTCACGCAATTTAAGCATGTTAATTGTTTTAAATAAATGTAAGTTACTTTCAACGCGAATTCAAAAAATTATGCGAAAAGAGTAAAATTTATAATTTTCACTCAAAAAACTTTAGAGCATGCGCTCAGGCAATATGATTGATTGCACGCTTGGCACAACCCACACATGATAACACTTAAAATTCATCTTCGATTAAATATTATCTTTGAGAACAATCTTAAACCAATCCAAACAAATTCCACTCACCTTCTTGCGACGACGATGCGATGACGTTGAATGCGGCGTGCCACGTCCGCTTTCGGTTGTCGATTGTTTGCCCGATAACGATTGCAACAAATCATCAACATTTCGTATATAAGGACGCTCTATAGTGCCACTGCCACTGGCACAATCACCACCGCCACCATTGCCATTGTCATTGTCATTACTTGCGGTACAATTCAAGCCCAAAAGGCTTTTGTTGCCCAAACTGTTGCTGCGCGAACGTGAACGTTGCTTTTGCAGCCAATAGACTTGATTCGCCAAATTAATCTCCGCTGCAGCTTTTCGTGCATTGCGTCGACTCAGCGTGCCAGCATGTGCACCATTGGCACAGGCACCACCAGCGCCGCCACCGCCCTCACTGCCATTGGCCAGATACTCGCCCGATATATGCACTTTCGGCGTAGTCACCAATTGGAGGCCTTGAGCGCCCAACTGTGCAGGAAATTCATGCAATTCGAGTGGAAAACGTGGATCCATTGGCTGTCCCGGCTGACGTGGATACATGTAACCGTCACGTATGAACATTTTCGTTGTCGTATAAACGCGATCATCGATCTGATAGAGACCATTCGTGCCGGGTCCGTCGCCGCTGCCGATGATGCCATTGCGTATAAGTGCGGTGGGTCGATAGCGAACGAGCGGATTGTAAACGTTTGCTTTCAATG
Organism: Phortica okadai; assembly: GCA_034638295.1. NCBI lineage: Eukaryota > Metazoa > Arthropoda > Insecta > Diptera > Drosophilidae > Phortica > Phortica okadai. The sequence continues at coordinate 44,825,783 of CM067849.1, read as the reverse complement.
GCTTTGCTTTGGTGAAACTGCGTCGCCGCAAAGTAGGCTTCATTATTTTCATTTTTTTGTTGTGTTTTTAATAGGCGCACAAAACTATGCAATGCTTTTTTTTAGTTTCTTCAACGATACCCAGCAGTTCTCGTTGTGTCAATTGTCCACTTTTCGATAGTCTAGACTGTATCTCAACTATCGAATTTAGGACAGAATTTAGACAGTATCAAATTATATAGAGTACTTCTATTAGCAAACTAGTACCCAAATGTCGTATTCGTACAGATAACACCTACGTAGTGACTGGATAGCATGAAAGCATATATAGCTTGTTGAAAGCCAGTGTTCCCAATTTGAAAATGGTGCGTTGTATTTTAATAGAACAAGACCATGCTTACGCCGAGTCTATTTCCAATTCGAACTACATTTTTATTTTTAAATTTAATTTTGCTAAGTTCGTTTCCTCTAAACATCAATAAAATTCGGCGCATGCTGCATCAACACCGAGTCGGAAAATATTTACATCTTGACCGCGCTTTAGAAGCTATTTTCTCAAATCTGCAAAACCTCTGCTAGCTTTGAAATTACAAATTTTCGATTGAACTGACTGATGACACTTCCTAAACTATGTCTACATCTATTCTGCAACGGCGCACATGCACATGACACATGACAATTCGGCCGAACACATGCCCCAAAAATTTAAAAAAATTTTATTTGAATTTACTAAAATTTGCATACTTTTCTGCATAATTGAAATAGCCGACTCATGGCATCCTAATTTTGAACCGAACATACGGCACTTCATTTCCAATCGTTAAATAAACAGCGCTGTTACCTCAATGTTACCTCACTGTTACCTCAATGTTACCTCCCATTTTAATTCAGGGTCTCTCAATTTCTCTCTTTTGCCCTGTTAAAATTCTGTTGCTCTCTCAAAAACTCGCGAGTGCATGTAATTTATTATTCCATATTCTTGGCCTGCGCTTAAAATTGATTATTTTTCAACAACAAAATTCATTCATTCATAAATAAATTATTTGAAATTATTTTGAAAATGGCTTAAAATAGATAAAGGATATCTCTTAAAAATGACTTCTTTGATTAAAATGTATCAGCGCAGTTATTTCTAAAGGAGATTTGAAGACTAATATTTGAACCAGACAGAGTTAAGCATAAAGGCACCAGTTTGATCAAAACAATTTCATATAAATAAAATTTATCAAATATCAAATGTTTCTATGTCGCCTGCTCTAGCTCTGAGTTTAGTTTAGGAACCGAAGGTAAGAGGTTCAAACCCCAGCGCCACCGGAATTTAATTGTTATTAACAATAAAAAATAAAGTTATTTAAATAACCAATTAATAATTAATAATAAAAAAAAGCAATTACTCAGTCACTTAAGACGGTTTCATTTTCTTTTTTTCGTATACCCCAAACTGGTCCGGCAGGACTAGTTCGGTAACTAGACGAAAGTGGTAGAATTGTGACAATTGACCCCTGCTTAGCATACAAAACGGTACTGCGGCTGCTATTGATATTTTTAACGACTTTTTAATTTTAATAAAAATTTTAATTTAAAATAAATCGGGGAATAGAGATTTCTATATGAAAAAAACTCAGAATATTGCTTTTCTGAACAAGCTCTGTTAAAATTGCAAAATTTTAAAAATGCTCGTTGGATTTATAAAAATTGTTATTTGAAGCCCTTCTACACGAACTTTATGACGAAACTGTGTATTATTTTATTAAAATGATCAACTTTTCACGGAATTTTCGCATTTTCCGCGTCGTTTTTCCTTTAATGTTCAACCGCACACGTTCGATTTTTCACTGCAATAGTTTAATTTTATTGCAAGCACTTTTTTGCATCCGCAGCGCGTAGTTGCTGTCACAGCTAATCCAATTAGTCGTTGTTTTATTTGCCACATGCACTTATACCTTCTGCTTGCTCCTTCCTTTTTTGTTTATTTGTACAATTCTTGCTAAAGTAATCGTTGTTATTGTTGTTGTTATTGTTTTTCTTTTAGAAACGTATTTCATTGTAGCATTTCACTTTCCGTTGAGTGCAAAATGCACAACACGGTAACTTTGTCCAATAAATTGACACAGTTCTTTTTACGTGTTAAGATACTTTGATACGTTTTATTTTAACCGACAGTAGAAGAGTGACTTATGAGATTGCAATACGATGTTAGCTCGATCAAATTCTATGCTAATCTGTCAACTTTAGATGGTTAATTACATTTGATTTGGCAAAATGTTGGTTCAGACGTAACCCAAATACTTGCGGGCCAGTTAATGCCCACCCAATGTCGATACTGAATGATGAGGCGTGTTTGTATTTTTTTTCTTTCGTACACATGTGCTGCAACGCAAGATATTTCAATTGACGCCCCCCGATTACTTTGTTGTTGGTGCTCTTTTTTTTTTTTTTTGGTTTTGATTGTTATGATGAACATTGACACGAATGTAAAACGCGGCTTGAAATACTTTTTGAAGGTTTTGTGTGCTGATTCACTTTTTTAGCTACGGAAGTTAAGCAAAAGTATTTGAAAGCCAATAAAAAAGATGCAACAAAGTATTCAAAAGCAAACATGCTTTGTTTTGACGTAATTTGATAAACAAATAAAGAAAACGCTAATAAAATTCCACAAAAAGTTTATTTTAATTATTTTTTTTTTATTTTTTGTTGCAAAAATCTTGTGCTTGACTCAATAACGAAAATGTTTCTTGGCCAAACTATTTTTCTCACATATAAAATAACCTCTTTCTTGGCTTCTATTTTAATGCGTCAGAACAACACATTTTCTCACATAAAACAACACTTTTCGCTCACACTTCCGTTTCCGTTGAGCGCTTGTTCAAGAAACGATTTCGTATGCAACGCGTCTATGGACAAAATTATACTAAAAATGTGCGCAACTTTTGCCATACGAAACACCATTGACAAAGCGAGTATGAATCAAAAAAAAAAAAAAAAATGTCAGATAAAAACAAATACGTTTGCCAACAATACTAAAAACAAGAACAATTACAAAATGCGATAATAAAAAATGACAGTAAAAGAACAACAACAACGCTGAACAGACAATGCTGCTTAAGGGAAGCAAAGGGTTAAAGGGGCACTAAGACACCCCCTAAATCGGTTGAATGAGCGTCATGGGCGTAGGAGGTGAGCAAAAAAAAAAAAAAGACAAGCTTAAATAACAAATAAATAAAACAGAACGAAGACTAACAAGTGTTTTTTTTTCATTTCTCTTCCGTTTTTGTTTTGACAAACAATTTACTCTTTCGAACATGAAATTCGAATAAGAAATGTTTGAGTCCAATTTCACTATGAAATATTTCTTTTACTGCTTAGATATTTAAACTTTAAAAGGGTAATTAATAATTGTTTATGAAAAAGAGTTACTTACAAAAAACTCATCCTCGATGACGGGATCGGCGAGCATCTCAATTGCCTCCGTCATTGAGCGGCATGTACGATTTGTGTTCTTCTTCTTCTTGAGTTTACGACCCAGTGTTGCCGCATCGCTAAAACGATGCAAAAGCTTCTCGCGTTTACGCACAGCCAAGGGGCTCGACGCTGAATTCGTGTGACATAGCAGCGATGAGTAACCGTTCGTCGATGAGATCGTGCCCGTGTTGGCATAGAAATTCTGTGGCTGATATTGCGCTGGCGCTGTGAGCGTACTATTTGAATCGATCTTCGTTATGAGATTGTATTCTGATTGTGGATATTTGCTCGGTATTGTCGCTGTGCCAGTCGTTGAGCCATTCGATTGCAGCGATGATTTAGCGCTCAGTGTGGGTTTTGGTGGCGGCGGCGGTGGTGGTTCCTTCATCAGTTGCACGCGACGTGGCGCAGCACGTGGTATGGTCGAAGCGTTGCCAGTCTCACCGCCATAGCTGACAGCACGACGATTGCGATCGTTTTCTTTATCTCTGTAACGAGTAAACAAAAAATATGGCAAAAATTAATACAAAAAAATTAAAAAAATTTTTGCGTATAAAAAGTTTTAACAAAATCAGTCACTCAGTTAGTTAATCAGTTAGTAAACGCTGCCCACCTATAACGACGACGTTGCATTGGCGGACTAAAAAAACAATTTGCCGTTAGTGGCACAAAGTAGCCCCACTGTGGCGGCGTGTCAGGCCCACTGTGCGGATCATGATAGGCGCCCAACTGTGGCGTCAGCTCGCGTGGCATGCTGCGCATTGCCGGCAGCGACACGCGCTGTGGCAACTTTGGACTTGGCGCTAGAAAATATTTCTTATGATGATATTTCGATGGCAAATGCTGATGACGTAATATGTTATTTTCTATGGATGATGTTGTTGTTGCATCTGAATCATCGTACGAGCAATTAGTGCTGCAACACTCATGTTGCTGTTGACATGCAATCTCTTCTTCCAAATCCTCCTCCTCCTCATCACCAACATCATCTTCATCGGTGGCACACTCGGGTAGTGTGTAACAAGTGTAATTATGCGCATTGAAATCAATTTGCGACATTTTTTTGTTTTATTACTAAACTATTTGAAGGTCAATCTTTATACACAAATTTGTTGCACTGTCTCACAATTTTTAATTATTAATTAATTTTATTGACGTTTCCCACGCTTTTTTTTCGTTTTGTGTTGCGTCAAAATGTGACGTCTTATTATTTTTTTTTTGTTTTGCGTTTAAAGAAATAAATATCAGTATCAATTATTTCAATTATTTTTCCTACGTTAATTTTCTGCTGTCTCTTTATCTGATTTAATTAGCGCATGCTGACATTTTTCGAAATTTTATGGTATTTTCTTAGCTTCTTTTTTGGTATTTTTGTTTTTTTGCGACACGCTTGATAAACTTCGACAAAAATTTAATGTTCTAATTACGGTTCAAGTTGGAATTGGTCAAAAGCATTTCTTGGTCTGTTACTGAATTGGCTGACATGCGTTTTTTTTCGTTTTTTCTCTTTTATTTTCTCAAACTCGCCCCCTTTTCTTCAACGTTTTCTTTCTCGTAAGGTTTTGGTGTACAATTAAAAAACGTTTTGTGCCTCAAGTATGTTTGGTGATTGTTGTTGTTAGTAAGCTTGTTCAAATGTCATGAAAGTAGCTACTTGTATTTTGTGCGGTAAATAAGCGTTTGAAAGGTTGTAATTTTCTTTTCATTGATAATTTCATGAAATTGGCTTGAAAGTTCCTGCTTGGTTAAAGACGAGCAATGAGTTGACATTGTTTGAAGAGTAGAAAGTTTCTGATTTGAACAAGTATTTCGGGAGTTACAAAGAAGAAGAATCTACCAAAGAAAAACGAAAGAAAATATAAAAATAGAGTCAAACCACAAAACTTTAAAATATGTGACTTATTTTTAAAAATACCTAAAAACAAGTTGAGAAAAACAAACTCAAGAATTCGTTTAAATACGGAATGACAGATAAAGGAAGCCAAATAATCCAAAAAAAAGCGGCGAATAAGAAGGCCGGCGTCTCATGTGAAGTTAGAGAATTAACGAATTTGGTTTTAAGATACTTGACATATTTCTAGAACAAAAAAAAATATTTGAAGGACATTTGTTGAAGAAGATTAGCCAAAAATTAATTTTTTTAAAGATGTAAGTGTCCAACAAACTGAAGAGCCTTAAGCTTCAGAAGCTAATGGTATAAAATCCTGTCTGTTCTATACATTTATTAACTTAGGAGTTCATTAGCAATTTATGAGAAAGTAAAAGTGTCAACAGTGAAATCCATCAACAAACTAATTAAAATGTCAAATTGAAGCAGAGTTGCGACAGACCGAAAGAGTCCGAAAAACACAAGCAAAAAAATATTTATAATTTGAGAATACAAGTTTAAAAAAAAAAATTCCAAAATGACAGCCTCAAGTAGCGCATACAGTAAAAGCTGCAAGAAAGTTTCCGCAAAAGGGCGAATTTTAATAAAAGTCATTGTCAGTTGGACAATGTTGACTATCAACAGCAAAAAGTCATCCATACTGTTCATTATGATATCTTTTACTGTAGGAATCTGTGCATTTTTATGCTATGTAAATTGCGTGTCAGAGTGTGTTGTGATTGTGAGTGCAACCACAGAAAATGCCAAACAACCGTAAATGCAGACAAGCCAGCGCCAAAAGACAGATTCTGCATTAAAATTATGAATTGTTGATGAATTGCTGTTCTCATTGTCAGCTCGTCAGCACAGCCATCATCATCCACATCAACATCATCAACAACAACAACCACAACGACGACGTCATCATGTTTGCTGTTATTTTTGCGCAAATGTTTAAATATTCATAATTGAAAAAAAAAAAAAAGAGCACACAGAATCAAGTTGGCTTGGCAGTGACGTTGAATTGCTGTCGTTGGAAAACTGAAGCCAAACCGGAAAGAGAGTTTTGCAGCAGATTTGTTGAGGAAGTTGATGCAACCGCAGCGCACAATTAGCATAGTCATGAAAATAAAAATATGTTGTTTTTTTTCACCACTCTGCTCTTTTCTTTGTAATTGCAAAGTGCATTTAAAAAAATAAAAATAATAATAACAATAAAAAGAATGAGGGGACAAGTGTGCAACTATTACACAGACAGTAATAGTTGCATGATCTTGCATTTATTTTTTTTAATGGCGTTTTTATATATTAATGAATATAATGAGTTGAAAGGGCAATGACAGAACTAAGAAAAATATAACTGTATGCATTTTAATGGAATTTAACATGAGGCAGAAAACATCGCTTGCTTACTGCAAGACCGGCATAACTCAAAATTTGCCGTTTCGAGAAAAACGCGTTTAAAGTTTTCAAGTTGCACTTACTTCCATAAAGAATGAAAAACTAAAAATTGCATAACTCAGAAACTATTAACAATTCAAACATGAAATTTTGACACAATATAAAGCTTTAGTTAATGATCATTTCTGCATAATTAACTCAAAAATCGCATTTTTCGAGTTATGACAGTCTTGCAGTAAGCAAGCGACATTAATGAGAAGCGTATATAAGTTATAATTAAGCGACAACTTTGGCCACTAAAAGGCTTTTAAAAGCACATCGTGTTGTAAGAACATTAAATGAAACTTGAGATGGAAATATTTTCGAAAAACTGTAGAAAGTTTAAATTGAAATAATTTTGTTTATTTAAATCAATGATCGCTGATTAAGTGTGACTCAAAAAAAAAAAAAAAAAGACAGACGCGCATTCAATTGTCAGAACAAAACACCTTCACAAAAGTCAATTTGAATTTATTTAAAATTTTCACTTTCGTTGTCACTTTTTTTTTTACTTTTCATATCATATATTTTATCAAATCATATCATATCAGAATTTTGATAATTTATATATATACTAATGCATTTTCGCATACTCAGAGTAATAAAAAAAAAGATTTTTACACACAAACAATAAAACAGAAGCACTCAAAACGATTTTGAAATTCACAATCCAACCAACAACACGTATACGTAATTCAAATATACAAATTGTGCTAATACAAATATTTTCAATAAGATTGCTTTGTTTTTGGAAAAACCCGCAGTAAATTTTCCAAAAATTTTCACTTTAAATATACGAAAATCTTTGTTGTGCTTTTATTTTAATATATTTTCAGCACGAAACGCGCTGACCGCGAGCGTATCTCAAACTGATTTTCAATATACGAACGGGCGACAAATATTTTTTCATTTCATGCCGCAAACGCTTTTAATTTTGGGGATGAGACACCAACAGTAGCAGCAGCAATGTGACAACGAGAGCAGCCAAACGGTCGGTCGGTCGGTGGGTCGGTCAGACGAAAAGCCAAACCAAGAACGGAACAACGAAAGCATAAGCGAGCGTACGAACAAACGAACGTGTGCGATTTAATGAGTGTGTGAGAGTGTGAGTACCGGCATTGCGACAACCCTAGAGACAACATCAACAACAACATAGCCAACGTCGTCGTCGTCGATGACAACAACAATGATTCTGCGTATGAATGAAAAACGCAGTCGTCAGCTACAGAAACAGAAACAGAAACAAAAGGGAGAAAGAAGCAACCAAAAATACTTTGGCAGTCGCCTAAATTGCTTAATTTCACGTAACAAAAATAAATGAATAATAGGCGTGCAGCGACAGAAGACGACACGATGAGCGGCACCGTTTCAATTGGTTAAGCGACAACGTCATTCGTAAGACTAAAACCAACAACAACAACAGCAACAAGAACATCAAAAGAAAAAAAAGAAAAGAAAAATAAAAAGCACAAATGCCTCCAAAATGGTTCTCGGTAGTGTCGCAGCGATCAGACGACAATCATTCAACTTGATGCAATTTAACTCATTAATGCAGCATAAAATTACCGTAACGCCGCTTTTGAGAAACATTTTCGCGCTGTTTTATATAAATAACATTTCCAGTTTATTATTATTTACTTTTTTTTCCTTTTATTCTTTTTACTCACGTCTGGTTGTGAGCTACAAAGATTCATCTTTGCGTGCTTGTTTCATTTCACTTGTCACAAATTTTTTCACAGAAATATTCATTTTTTTTTTTTTTTTTACACTTAATCTTTGTTGTTGCTGTAATGTCTTGAAATGTATGTCACATGGTGGCGCTGTTGCAACGGGTTTATTACCATTTAAAAAGTATCTTCTTCCCTCAAACATTCAGACAGTCAGCCAAGCAGCCAGCGTGCAAGTGTCGTGATTAACGGCGTCCGCTGCCTTGTCACTTTGCCACTCGTTCAACACTTTGCCATTTGACTTATCGAGCGCTATTCGCTTGGTGCTTACATTATCAATTACACATGTTAATTAACTGTTCAACATAAGTGTGTATTAACCCGCATAGATACTTTTATGCTTTGTAAGGCTTTAACACACAATACATTGAGCTGGCAATGCAGTTAAATCTGCAACATTGCCATGCTGGTAGCTGATTAAACTGATTGATTAACCCACTTCATGTCATTAGACTTTAATTGCGTCAATTTAAGATAAGATCACTTGAGTTTCTTTGATAGTCTATGATATTTTCTTTAATTTCTTTAAAGATTTCTCATACTTCAATACAAATTTCCACATGCAACTCGTTTTACTTATTGGCCAAGTGAACTGCACTAAATTGAAAATGCCCTGCCTAACCAAAATCAATACAACAACTTTGAAAATCGACACCAAAATAAAATCAAGCGACAAACTGACAGCTGTCAACATACAAAGTAAAAAGCTATTAACAACTTCCAACAACAACAACCTAAACAAAACTGACTGACTGACTGACTGGTTTCCTTGAGAGATAATTCAATTAATTAAATGCAGCACAAGACCAAACGAATGACTTGCATATTGAATGAGCAAAAAACCAAACTAAAAAGCGAAAAAAAAGAAATACTTTAAGTAATTACGCTATACAAAAGTGTCAAATGATTTTTAACCTTTTTAGCAACACAAATTGCCACAAAATGGCAACACGAGTTGATGTCAAAGTAGAGCAGCTGCAATATGCCTGCCAAATGTTGTGGCCCATGATAATTAAGTGCAGTGCTAGTATGTATGTAAGTATGTAGATACTTTTACAGCAACCGATACTTCTGTTTTCAATTTTTGATGACAGCTTATGACAGCTGTTGGTTGGCACGTGGCTTGCATGTCAAACGAGTGCATATGCAATTGGCTTGGGTGATTAATCTTTATTATTGCGTATGACTTGCTGCTGGCTGCAATAAAATGTTTGCTAAAACAGTGTTGAAAAACGTGCGATCGATAAACATATAAAACATCAATAAAGTTCTGCTTTCAGGAACATCAAAAGCATTTGCAAATTAAATTATTGAGTCACGGCATTGTAGACAGCAGAACAAAGTAAAAAAAAAACTAAGCACAAACAAATGAGTATCTATGAATAGACTATGCACACTCGCCCACGTCTGATATATGCGAAAAGAAAATTGGCAAATGTCTGAACATCATTGCCGCTAAATTATTTACACCAGATGTTGCACAGTCCTCAATACAAATAGTGATCTTGATCTCGACCATTTCGGCGGTAAATTAGAGCGGCATGGAGCAAGCCAAACTATCAAACAACAACAGCAGCGGTAAAGGCACGTCTGTTCATGTCCATAATTGAAAAACAATTTTTATCGGTTGAGATTTTTTTTTTTATTTATGTTAACTAATAAATAAATCTGATTTTATGACGTTTGTTGGTAGCTAACAACTGAAAATGTTTCCAAACAAATTAATAATCTTACAAAATGCCATTAACATTTTTTCTCATTTTTGTTTTTGTTCGTGCCGCGCGATTTGACGCTTTTGGCCTGCATGTGTCACCATAAATAATACATTAATAACTTAAGGAAAAAACAAAAATTAAATATTATATATGAAAAAATTTAAAAATGATGGCAACTCTTTGTCAAAATTATTATTAGCCAGCAAAAAGGAAAAACATGAAAAACATTCGTGAAAATACGCGCACAGAAAATGTTGAGAAAAAATATAATCAAGTGTGAGAGACAATGACACACGCGCACGTTTGCCAGTTGCTATAATTATAGTAGCGTGCGCTATAAAAATAAAACAAAACCACAAAAAAAAACAATCATTGTGTTGTTTAAAGTGTGCCGTCATAAAAAATGAGACAAAATGCTCTTTAAAAGGCGCCAGTTCGGATTTGTTTCTTGTTTTTTTTAGTTTTTGTTTTTATTTATGCGCGTCTATTTTAAATCATTTGCCAACACTGGCAGCACAACAGGCGCGTTTTAGGCTGTTTGAACAGTTGGGCGCTTAATGTATATTTACTTACAAAACAATTTTTCAATAAGGTAAAAAAACATACTTTCGATAACTTTTATTAATAGGTCAAAAGGTCTTCGAAATTTCAAAAATAAAATTATATATATTTGCTTCTAAGAAGGTACAATATGTCTAGAATATTCTTCCGAAATTTGAAGCTGTGCGAGTTAAATTGGGGGAGATAGAGCCTTTGGAAATCCCGCTCTTCAGGCAGCGATAGCTTAGTGTCAGAAACTTCAAAGGTGTTTTCATAATTTTCACAACTTCGCGCATTTTCAGCATCTCGCCGCGTTCGCTCTTGTCTCCGATTTGCCACACAATTATGTGGCACGAGAATGGCAACAAACGGTGACGCTTTTTTAGCACCTCATTGTTTTTCTTTTATTTTATTTTTTTATATAATTCATGGTACGTACAACTAGACAGCAAATAAATCACAATGAGGAAAAAACTACATTTAATTACAAAAAAAAACTAATACTTGTATCAAAGTACGCATCTCAGTTGTAATTTACGGCTGACAGTTAAACTTCAAACGGTTTTTGTCTACTGGATTGTATTTTTATTTTTTCAAGTATCTGTCTTTTTTTCAAAAAAGCAACCTTAGGCTTATCTTAAATTGCACATAAAAGCGAAGAAAAAACCTTTCAATTTGTAAACAATTAAATAAACTTTCGAATTTGCAAAATGTTCGCCATAATTTTTAAAACATACCAAGATAAATTTTGCGACTGACCATTGAACAATTAACGCCTTATCCAATTTTCTTACATCAAGTAAGCTGAAAATTGGAAGCTTTTTGGTTTTGATTACAAAGGAAATACGGATATTCATTACCACATACAGTAAGAGTATCCCGCGTTCGTTTTTTTATTTGGTTGGCTAACCAAACGTGATACCATGCTGGGTAAGCAATTTAAAAAGTAACAGGTAAAGAGGCACTTTAATATTGCAGAAACTACAAAGCTGCTTTAAAATGTTAAATTTTATATTCAACTATTTTTTTTATGATGCTGTAAGTGCTGTTTGAAAGGTCAAAGAAACTTTGAAAATTATTATATATAAGTCTTATTACTCGCAATTAAAACTTAGCAAACATCGAAAGCACATGTAAGTAAAAATTTGTTAAAAACAAATACACCAAAAACATATTCGATCCACAACGATCATTGCTCAACCAAAAGTAAACAACAGAAACCTCATTTCTATTAAAGGAAACCAAAAAAGAAAATCCAAAACAAACAAAATCGATTTGTTTTACATGCAAACGTCAAAGTTTGACATTTCTTGCAAAACTTGCAGCAATAACAACGAAAACTACGAAATATCACAAAGCCAAAACATGATGTTAAAACCACAAATGAGGCATTACAACATGTGGCAGAAGAAAAGTGGAAAAGCTTTAAACACAACATGATTGCAACAAGAAAAACGAAAAAAAAAACAAAAAAAATAAGACTATAATTTTGAAATTGTGCCAAATCATGAAAATCAATGAAAGCCCGTTTGAATCATGGTTTGGTGTACAACAAATGAAGGTAAATCACAAATGTTTGTGCTGACTTTGCAGTACACACGACACAAAAACCCCAACAGTCAATTGAATTTCAGCAAATTGAGTCATATTTTCTGTCAGTCAAAACAAATTGATCAAAATGAAAACACATACACTGCGCAAGAAGAGGAAGTGTGGTCTTCGCGTGGCTACTGGCCGAATTCATTCGCTTGATCTAATGGACTGCAACCAATTCCAAATAACTTGAAAAGCACGAATTTATAGCCCAACAAAAACAAAAAAACAAATAACACAACGGGCATTATTAACATTAGCAACATTTCTGAATAGCAAAGAAAGAAAAAAAAAAGAAACAAAGCAATAACATTTGCTGGCAGCATTAAAACAATCAAATCGTGTGCCGAAACGACACAGCCGTAAGCCAACAGTAGCATTTGAAAAAAAAAATACAAAAACACCCTAAGAAAAACAAAACTAAAAAAACAGAAGGCAGCACGGCAATTATTTGCTACCTCTGGTACTAAAGCGAAACAAACATGTTTAGCTTTAATTATTACATAAAACAAAGCAATAAAAAATCTCAAGAAACAAATTTTATTCTAAACTGCATTAGCAATGAGTCACAATACTTTCAAAATGTTAATCGATCGTTAAACAATTCAACAATCTTCACAGTTTAATCATTAACATGTTGAACTCTTAACCCACATCAACGGTTAACAACAACAACTACAACGTCGACCAATTAGTCGCACTGTATGCCAACTAAGAAAACTAAAAGAGTTTGCAACGCCGCTAATCAAGCAACATGTTGCTTGCTTGGCGCGTGTTGCTAATGTGTTATGTAAAGCATTAAGAGCGTTTTATGTGTAGTAGACGCGTTTTTGTTTAAATTAAAAAACTGCCAAGCTATAAAATTTTAATTTTTGTCCTTTTAATTTCTAACAACCTAGAAGATGTAATAAAATTGCATTAAGCCTTAGAGTGTTTCTTTTAAATACCAACTTGCTTTGCTTCTACTTAGTTATTATTTGCCAATACATTTTTATATGTGTGTAGACTAATCTTTTATACACAGATATGCACTTCTTTAAAACTATTACTATTATTGTACTTACATTTAGCAGCACGTTTAAAGGAACCATTCAACATTGCTAAACATTACATTCAACTTAACATCAACAAATGCATTCTGGCTATAAAAAAATTACAAGCAATTTAACAGCTTTTTTTTTTTAGCATTACTCTTTTTCCTTATTAGCTTCTACTCTTCGCTTTAGCAAACTGTTTTGTTGCTTACTTTCTGGCACATTGTCTTTATCTATAACTATTTGATTAAACATGCTTTACGCGCATTTCCTACTCATATGTAAATTTTCTATTTTAAAACAACTCTTTTGGAATTTTTAATACACGAATGTTATGTGAAAAGTTGTAAGAAAAGAATAGCAGAAACAAAAAAAAAAATGCTGTTATATGACGTGCGTGTAGCTTAACTGTTTCTTAGAGCTTCATTGGTATCTATAATACATATAATGCATAGAAGACGTGATGTGTTTGGCTTATGGCAAACTAATATTGAGCTTTGCACTCAAAGCAGTTCTTTTATGCAGGTCGCGCAACGTTTGTTGATATTTATTAATAACAAAATTAGTTATTTGTCAATCAGTTTGTTTTGAAATTATATGCACTCAAAAGCTGTGGGAAAAATTGTCAGGTTACAAATTATGATATTTTTCCATATACAGAAAAATTTAATAATAAAAAAAATCGCCGCAAGAAATGGAAAAATTAAATAAAATCGTCATAAATTCTTGGCTGTAGTTTTTCGTAAGATTTGTGTAGTTTCTTTTTTTGCAATAAAAATGCAACGCCCAAGCAGACACACAGGCCAAACCGCACTTTGCTGATGACGCCAACGACGACGTCGAACACAAGCCAAAGTGTGCCACGCCAAAATTTCATTGAGTTGCATTATCAATATATGAGTGTAAATAACAAAAAAAAAATAAATAAAAAACTAAACTATAAAATAAAATATTGCAACGCTCGCAAAACCAACGCGCCATAGTACAATAATAATGGATATAATTGTAGGTGGTCCTCAGACAACCAACAAACCAAGATACTGCAGCGATAGCAAAGAAAAAGTAAGCCAAAAGTGCTTTGAAAACTCAAAATTTAATCGACAGCAACAACAAAAAATAATAAAAAAGTGCCTTAAATATCGCTTTATATTGTGTTGTAAGCCCAATTACAAGTTGATTTCATTTTGCTTTCTGAAAGTTCACCGCATATTTATTTTTATAAGCTTTTTGTGAGGCGTTCCCTGCAACAGCGCGCTATCAAAATCTGATATCAGTTTAATTAGCGCAATAAAAAACAAAACTTTATTTTTTTATTGTTTTCTAATTCATTTGTCTTAACATATATGTATATATTTTTCACTGTTGATTTTGGTTTATTGTTGTTTGATTTTATTTATTTTGTTTGGCTTGGTTTGTAACGCTTTGACAATTCGCAGTATGACAAAACAAAAGACTCAAGCGACAAACTTGTTTTCTTTGTTCAAATGTGTTACGTTGACTTTTCGTTGGCCTGTCGATGAAATAGAAGTTATTGTATGATTTTGGTTTTTGTCTTTCTTTTATTTTTTATTTACACACAATTTGTTAAACAACGTATTACTGCGGCTACTAGTCAAAGGTGGGATCGGGTTTAATTGACAGAATATAAAATTGCGCTACAATCGATTGGAAGAAGCTTATCGATTGACTTTTTTCAAATGAGATTTAAATTTTAATTAACGCTTTGGCAAATCAAATTCCGCTTTAAAAATTGAATAAGTAACTAAGACACTTTAACAAAAAGTGTATCTTATCGTCATTCAAACTCAATACTTTTACTTAATTGATTTGAACTACAAAATTTTTTATTATGTATACAAATTTCACACAAATTTTTATTAATGCGTCTTTTATGATGCTAACCAAACTAATCAAACATGCAAAAGCGTATGGCCTTTGATATTTCTATTAGCAAACATTTCTGAAAATGCAAAGCAACTCCTTTTATTAGGTTTACGTCTTCTTTATGATAATTTTCGAAATTGCTTTAAAGAAAAAAATAATAATAATAGAAAACAAAATAAAAATCACATCGACACGTAATACACGTAGTTAAGCCAGTCGATCACAACACAGCACATTGTACCGGTCACACCTGTTTTGCTAAATCGCTAACGTAATCTGCTTGTACAGCTAAGCCGAGACCCAACGACGACTTAAGCCCAAACTACGACGACATCGACAACGACAACGACAACGAAAACGACGCCTGCCAATGTGGCAAACACGTCAAATGATTTCGCTGTTGGGTGTTACACAAATTATACAGTTTAGTTTTACTACATGCAAAAGTTCATCAAACGCAATCAGACAAGTTGCATTTTTTGTGCTTTTTTTTTTTTGTATTAGTTTTCTTTTTGATTTACTCAAATACTTGTTTGTTATTTTTATGCTTTTAACAATTTTCAACGCTTTGATAATTTGATAAAATTTTATTAAGCTGTACGTAAATTCCAACAAAAAAAAATGCAATAAACATTAATTTGTATGCTATTAAACGCAAGTAAATTTGCAGTTAAGAGACAAGTTTGCATTTGACTAACTTGAACTAAAAATCAACAAAAAAAAAAAAAAAGCCCAAAAAAAATCCAAGTGAAAGTTTTCTGCTCATCGATAATTTCGCATATTGATTCACTTTTATGTAAAACAAGTTTTCAAAACGTTTTCCACGTAAAGAGTTCAAAATTCGCACGATTTTATGCTAATTTGTATGCCATGTCGTTTCTTTTTCCGATTTACTTATCTTCTTCCTATTAAGCGCGACTGATTTTTATATATATATTTATACATATATGCATGTACATATGAAACAAATTGATTTTTAAAATCGTGCGTTTGTTGACTTTAACGCTTCCAGTTTTTGTCGATTTGCATAACTGTCTTCGGGCACATTAGTTAAATTGAATTTAAGTTGAGTTGAGTTGAGTTGATAATGCGCTTTTTTCCACTTTTTTCTTTTTTTTCGAGGGATTTCGTTACGATTTTTATGAAATATGAAAACAAGCTTTCTGATTTAACACTAATTTATGCGGGTTCAAGACGTTGTGTGAAAAGTGAAATTCAAAAAAGTGTTCAACGACCGTTAAAGAAAATGTTTTTTCATGTTCGAATCTCTTCATTCGAATTTCAATTTGTTTATTAATATGGTGGGAGTTCATTTTTAATCATGCATTTTATGATATAATTTAAAACAAAAAAATTAATTAAGTGAAGATGCAAATAAATAAGAAATTGGCGCCAGCACGTGTATAAGGCAAGTGTAATAAAATTATAACCAAATTAGAAAAAATTGTGTCAAAAATAAATACTGACGATAAAACAGCATAAATTGAAACCAACCTACACATATTTTTTTTTTTTTTAGTACAACAATAGAAATGTTTTTAAATATATTCTAAGACTACCAACACCCACATAAGGCAATAATAAAATGCCATTAACTTTCAACATTTCATGCTACCTACAAATAACAAGTTCGTTTCTTAAGTCTTTTGTTTTCCACGCTACTTTACGTCTTTACTAGCTAGCCAATGAAAACCAACAACGCGGCGGTAATTAATATCTTATGGGAAGTAAATTAAGTACAACTGCTTAAGTATAAAATTACAGCAACGCAACGCAGGAAAAGGTATGAAGAAATAAAAAAAACGCAAAGACATAAAATCAGAAACCAAAAAAGTGCTGCTTGTAATAAAAATTAAGCGTCATTAAACTTAGTGTAGACAACTTGACTGCAGCAAATTTCAAGTAAAGCGATTGCATATGCAAACGTTTGCTTTGAATCAACGAAATAAAAAAAAAATATAAAATAAATAAATAAATAAAAGCTAAAACGATAAGGAAATTATTGAACATATCATGACATAAAACTACACAGCAAATGCGACTTATGCAAAAATCAAATGGTAAAATCGATGACGACAAACACATACAACTAAGAAAAAGCAAAAAGATAATCAAATCAAGTTGAGTTTTTTTTGTTGTTTCTTTTCTTTCCTTTTTTCAATGCAATGATTTCTTCGACTGTTTCAACGAATTAAATATTGTGCAATAACAATTTTTATGTCGACTTTTCTTTTTTTTTTTGTTCATTGCAATCTGTGCAATTGGCCATTTATAAATGGTAACAACTGTAACCAAAAATGTGCAACAAAAAAAAAAATAAAAATAAAGGATTTTTCCAGTGATTTTACGGTACAAAGTCGCGATAGCACTTTAATATTTAAACGCTTAAAATGCGCTCATGACCGCAAGTAATAAAATAATTAAAAAATTGCTGCATAATTCGCACTTGGCCACAAAGGGGGTGGTGGTGCGGCGGCCGCATGTCGTGTGTTATGGTTTTGGTGACCAGTTAAGCAGTCGAACCGTTAAGCAGTTATTGCCAATTTTGGGTTTGGTCGCCGCTTGCAACTACATTGTGAGTGCAACACTTTGAGTGCAGCTCAGTTCAAGACTCGTTGTTGCGATTAACAGACAATTATGGTTTTGAAATCGTTACAAGTTAATTTGATATGTAATTGTTGCTCTTGCTTGTTTTTGTGGTTGTTCTTGTTTTTGTTTGGTTTTTCATGCTACACTTTGATTTTTTTTTTTGCTAACTTTTTTATTTTTTGGTCAACTAAACTTGTTGCATGTTGGTCGTTTTTATTTGATTTTGTTTGTGTTTTTTTTTTTTTTAAGGGTGTAAACTGACAAAAGTGACTTCATAGAAGACAAAAAAGTGCGCAAACGAAAATTGCTCAAGTTTTGGTTAATTTTACGGCATTGACGTTGAGTTGTGTCTGTTGGTTTTTTTTCTGCACAACAACTCTAATTAAGTGAGACCATTTTTTATTTTTTTGGGTGTATAAGATTGACTGTTATTAATTGTTTAATGTTGTTTGTTTGTAATTTTTTTTTACTCACTTGTCAATGTAATCGATCGTTTCAATTTCCTTTTGGATTTTTTCTTCGCCGGGACTGTCGTCATTATTCAATGCTGAATCTGTAATAAATAAAAATATTTATACGAAATTAATGCACAGTTAAAATGTAAGCAACAAAGTGAAAACATAAAATAAAGTAAATAAAGTAATCTTGCATTGTCGACTCAAACTGAAACGGTTCACAAGTCTTTAGGCTTAGCCGCTGACATCAGTCAGTCTAAGTACATAGACATGGCTGCAGGTACTTTTTAAAATACAGTAACTACTTAAGTATTTAGCACATAATATGCAAAACAAAAACATGAAGACAAAAGCCGTAAAATGCTTCAAGCACTTGTTGCATGTACTAAAATTCATGGTAAAAATGCAACACAACAACACGTCTTCAACAACTCAACTACAGACAATCGCTGTCTCGACTTCTTCTCTTTCTAACACGCATATTTTTTTGTTTTTTTTATGATACAAATACTTCAAACCATGTGCAAGCGTGAGAAATTCTATAATGCATTTCTCACGCATGTCTCTAGGATATGCACGAGTAACTTGATGCAACAACAACAACGTGTGCAAACTGAAATTACAATCAAATAGCATGAGTAAAGTCAACCAAGTTACACGCGTAATACAGACACAAGCATGGTGTGTCTGGGGGGCAGACAAGCCAACCGGCAGACAGACAACAATTATTTGTGTTTGCACTATTTTTTGTGCCTATATATTTTTTTTTCTTGATTAAATTAGCATGCAACATGAGAAAAATTGCAATGCATCGATAGACAAGTTGTAAGACAAGTCAGTCAAGTCAATCAGTTAGCCTAAAGCGTTCGTTCTTTGCCATAGACACACCAAAAAAAAAATAAAAAATAAGTTAAATTGTAATTTTAATTTTTTATTTAGCTACTTTATTTTTCATGTCTTTAAGAAACCAGTTCGTGGCCAACTGATTTGCATGCATGAAATTGTTTTGCTGCAGCGCGTAAAATTCGCTTCAGACACGCTTTCAAATACAAATACAAAAAGGAAAAAATAAAAAATAAAATTTATAATAACATTTCGTGTCACACTTGTTCGAGTGTCTTTAGTTTTTCAAGTCAGTCATATCGCTTTGAATCAGCATTTCAATCAGTTTCAATCCATAAGCCATATGACAACGAACTTCAAGCTTATATGTGACTTTATAAGCAAAGACAAATCAAGTCAAGAGCGTACTCTGTGCTCTGACATTGTCTTTCGTCTTAATCTCATTTGGTGGTCGCACTCAGCGCGCTTTTGATCTTTGCACCCATTCAATCAGTCAGTCAGTCAACCAGTCACTTAGTCAGTCACTCACTCAATCACTCATTGACTTTTAAAAAGCACTCATATACAATCGACAAGTTTGGACAGCTTTTTATATATTTTTCTTGTATTGAACTTGAAGTGAATTCGTAGTGTGTTGGTGTTCTACACACACACACACATGAGTCTGGTGTAGTTTCTTTTCATAGAACTTAAAACGATAGCGGCAGACATGTTGCCGACTTGTCTAGAAATGTCAGTTACTTTTAATTATTATTATTCATGATCGATACAATAACAAATGCACATCAGTTCTGCTCTTTCATTCTTTTCATATAATTTATTTCTTTTTTCGTCTCATTTAGTTAATTTT
This sequence comes from Phortica okadai, assembly GCA_034638295.1. Taxonomy (NCBI): domain Eukaryota; kingdom Metazoa; phylum Arthropoda; class Insecta; order Diptera; family Drosophilidae; genus Phortica; species Phortica okadai. The sequence goes on along the minus strand of CM067849.1, from coordinate 44,805,805 downwards.
TTTTTACTTGTGAGCTAATTCAGGTGTATCTCTGAATGTATCTGTAGCCTTGCTTCTCTCTGCTTGACGTTTTACGCCATTTGACATTCTAGTAACGCTTAGCCTTTTTAAATTGCCTTCTGCTTATTTATTTTATTTATTTCATGTCAATCATTTATATGCTAAGGTCAAGTTTGATTGTCTTACAAACTTACAACAACTCGTTCTGCTTGCAATTCTTTTATCTTTTTTGATTTAATTTTTATTACCATTTCAAATATTTATTTTACAGACATAAACTCATTTGCAATTCAATTAAATTCTGGTCAAGCTTTTGTTGCGTGCCTTCGTTTACATTGTCTGCTAATTATGATTTATAAACTTGAATTTTCCAACACTGCCATTTGTTTCTATTGCTATTGTTGCCGCATGTCTGTCTGCAAGTGTGTCTAGCTTGTCTTTAATTATTCAAAAACACTTTGACTACTTCATATTGGCAGATAGTTTATCTTGTTTCTGACTCTTAGAACTTGATTTTACTTGAACGCTTTGTCTGCTAAGGCAAAGAAATAAATGCTAATTTATGCATATAAACGCCCAATACACTTTGCTGCGCCAATAACTTATAGACTGGTGAGTTGATTTTTATACTAATTTGACTTGTATTTAAAAGGGTTTCGATTCAATGTGTTACGTATTAACAAACAGAGTTCAGCAGCCTAAATAGACTTTTAGCGCCGAGCATGAGACAGAAGTATGAATAAAAATTAAAAGATTATATTTTTTCGTAGCAAAGATAAAATTATTAAAGCAAAGAAGAAAATAAACTAAGAAAACCACAAATGAGTTGGGGTTATTAACTGAGATTTTCCGTTCTGAATGAAAAACTTTAATTTCGGTAGGTAGAACATTATAATGACTTCCCGACTTCCCTAATGAGTTCGGTATAAGCTACACAAACAATAAAATCAACACGAAAATAGTTAATTTAATGTCTTTCAACCATACTGAACCCGAAAAAAAAACAAAAGCACACGCAAAAAATATTTTAGGCAAGCAAAATAAACTTTAAGCCAGCAATAGCAAAAAATAATTTTGCGCTCGAAAAGATACGACTCTTAAATATGCCTTACACTTTATTTAGTATGAGATGCGCTCTGCTGTTCGTTACACACACTTGTACAAAACAAATATACCCCGTTTTAACCTTTGGTTATAGCGTATTATAAAGAAGAAACTTCAAATGAAAGATAAATTATACGCAGTGCGAATCAAGAGACTGAATGACACTACGGAAGCGGAAATGTTGCCGGGCCAAGTTGTGGCAATTTGTGGTTTTAATAGTAGAGACAGACACTAACACACACACAGCGACACATGTACATACACACTTATGTACGTGTGCAAAAGTTTCATGCATGTAATTGAGAACTCAAGCTCCACAGAGAATGTATCTGTGTGTGTGCGATGTATTTGTAGAATTGGCACGCAAAGTCAACCTAGAACTATGCTGTGTATGTGAAGTGTTTAAAGCAAAATAGCGCAAAATTGCAACTTTCGCAGCTCTCATGAGAGCAACAAAATACAACAACAACAACAGCGTTGAGAATTCAACGGTTGAAGTAGCAAACATAAAATGCTTTAATAAACAAGCAAGTGCAACCGAGCATAATAAGCGTCTGCTGACGAAATAGCAAAGTAACTTAAGATGAAATTTAGTTAAGAGCGCAGCGATGACAACTGAAATGACTACTCAATATACCAAAAAGCAAAAAAAATAAAAAAAAATTAATCAGCGTGGGAACAGAAATATTTTTTATTGTAAGAAAGTGTCAAAAAAAATTTTGAAAAAAAAAATTTCAAATCAATTAACATAAATCTTATTAACCAATTTAAGGCATTCATTCACTCACTCACAATGTACGCAATTAATAAGCAACAATATATGAAAAATCCATTACGAAAAAAAATATGACTTTTAAATTGAAATACAATCGAATACAAAATAAAAAAAAAACCAAACTAAAATCGTATATAGAAAATAACAAAACACACCACCATGGTCGTCGCAGTCGTCGTCTTAAGTGCGAGTGACTCAAATGTTTGTCTGTGAATGAAAACGATCTTTTAAGCATTGACTCAAGTACGAAGCAACTTGCCAGACTTGCCATTGTCGTCAATTTGACACAAGTGTCAAGTAACCCACACTTTGGACTACTCGAGACAGCAGCCATAGAAAAAAAAAAAACAGTGAAGATGAAATGATATATTTATTGTAACGTACGAAAAGTGTCACTACAACAAACGCCTAATGTGATTACAATGAGTGCGCTATGATGAAGAAAAGCCACAAGTGACATAATTTTTAGAGGCTAAGGCGATTTCGGACGATTTAATGCGATTTTCAACGAACAACACGCACAAAGCGCTTATTACCCGTAAAAGAAAGCAAAACAAAAGGCAAAGAGTAAAATAAGAAACAAAAAATCATTATTACTTAATAATTAAGTAATGAAAATTGCGCAATTTCATCAAGAAAAGGGTTTGGTTTCATTAAATTCAAATATACATTGAAGCACTTATAATGCATAACCCGCTTTCTTAATTAAATAACAATCTACAATTCAAAATTTGTGTCAATTCAGTCAAGAATTATATGCCTCAACTGCAATTCAAATGACCCTCATTATGGCAGAATCTTCTTCTTTATAATAAAAATTGTACCACATTCGACACAAAGATGCATTTGGGTTAAATTTACAAACATTTTGCATTTCAACTGTTTCCGAGTTTGACAAAACGTTGGCAATAAGAAAAAAAAAAATACAGATCGTGCGAAAATTTGCATTCACAACTGCGGTCGAGTGAACAAGCAAGCGTAACGACACATACTAAAAACCGCAACGAGAATGAACACAACAAGAAAAAAAAAATACATTTTAATTTCTAATAATTACTAAAGCACATATTTTGCGCATTAGTCGGTAGAAATACATGCGGGAATAATTAAAAGGGTAGCGGAGAAACAAGGCGAAGCAATCAGAGGCACATTTATGTATTTCCTCATGCAGTGATCAAGCGTGAACGACAATTGCATTGAACCCGAGTTCAAGTTAATATGATTTTGCAAGTTGTTGATCTCTCTTATATGTCTGTATATTATATACATACATACATATGTGAGTGTGCCATAATTATCGCTCGATTCATTGAATATTCGCTTTGGTGTATGCCGCCAAACATGGACATATATTTTTAACTGAATGTTCTGCTAAAAACTAAAAGACAATTATAAACAGAATTTGGCACAGTGACTGATTGTCAACGACTCATTCACACACACACACACACACATCTGTATACTTAATTGCTGGCACGTTAATTGACGCATATAATTGCATTTTGTTGCTGCATCTTAGTTAATTGCATTTCAATTGCAAGCCCCCGCCAAAGTCTTCATGACGAAACACACAAGTGACAACTCATCGTTGTCATTGCCGTTTACTGTACCATTTTAATCTCACCTCTAATACTGAAATTCATTTGTTCTCCACAAGTGTGAGTGCTGCTTGCAGCTACCACATGATTTGCCAAGCTGTTTAATGCAATTTATAATTCTATGTTTGTTCTTACTAGAACAAAGCTATTAATTCAGTTCACGAACACGGCTCAGGGCTCACGTGGCTTAGCTTTAATGCAACTGCACTTAGATGATTGTTTAATTAGCAAACAATTGAGAGCTTGTATAAATTAACAAGATTTCACAGTTTGGCTTTTAACGTTAAATTATATTGTTTGTTAATTATTCGCTTTATAAATGCATTCATTCATTTATTGTATAACAGCAATACATATTTTTTAGCTCGCAAAACCATATAATCAATATAATCAAATATAAAAGCATATTTCAAAAGATAAAACAAAACCACAGAATGTATTGGGTGGAAAAAAGACCAACTAAATATCATTGCTGCAATAACGAATTTTATTAATTAACTTTGACTAATTAAATTTGTTTTTACGCTCAATAGCAAATAAACAATTATGACAAATATGTAACTCATTTCTGAAATGCAACACAAACAATATTACACAACTAATCACTAAAGCCACCAAGCCAAATAATGCACATTAAATGTAATACAAAACACAAAAAATATTGTATCAACACAATGCCTAAAGTTAAACAAAATGAATGCGACCGCGGATTATGACTGCACGCTTCAACAATTAATCAAACAACAGAAAACACACAAACAACAAACCCAGAAGCGAGTTAAAAAACAAAATTTAATGCGCCAAATAATGAAAAGTTTAAGCTTGTCTCATATTAAATTGAAGCGCATTATGAACCCACATGGCAACGTAAAAAAAAAACTAAAAAACAACAACAAAAAGGCAACAAAAAATGACAATAAATTTATCTATTAAAATAAATTGTTGCAGACAAATGTGAACAATTTACATGCAACATGGATTAAGCAGCGCTAAGCTTATCAGAGACAGAGTGCAGGCTTGCGGCATGGGGCATAAAAAGTGTTGAAACATGACAGCTGAGTACATTTTCCTCGGAGATTATCAACTCATGAGCATTTGTCATTTTAATGGTTTTCAAAATTATGCACACAAAAATAAAAACATTTCACTGGTATGCGCTACGAATTAATATTCATTGATAAAACTTACAACTTACAACAACAAAAAAATTATTGTATACAAAAACTCATTAAGTTTTACACGCACTTAGTCAATGAAAAAAAAAAAAATAAAAATACTCACAGTGCCTTCAACTGTCAAATGTACTACTTGAAACTTCAAGTGCGACTCAACCAACCGAAGTGGTTTAAGTACAGCACATCCGACAGACAGGCGAATTGAACGCTACTCAAAACGCCTAAAACTATCTTCAAGATCTGTTTGTCTATCTTTAGCAAAATCTTTGCTAAGCTGACTCATTTTGTTGTATTGGTTTTTTCTTTAGTTTGTTTTTTTGTTTTATAACAATTACATTTGAATTTCCGAAGGTCAGCATTTGATTTTGTACATGTAAAAAAACAAACAACTATAAATAAAATAAAAACAAATAAAATTGAAGTTCTTCCATTAGTTCAACAAAACTGGTTTTCAATTTTTCGGCTATGGTTTTTTTTTTCAAGAATAGAAAAAACATAAAAATTATTTATCATTTAATAGGTTCCCAATGATAAAAAAACGTATTTGAGTAAGAACAAAAACACTTCCGTTCCACTTAGAAAGACAACGAAATAAAATTAAAAACCAAAAAAAGATGAGTTCAAATCTTAAAGCTTCTTGTGGTTAAGCAAACCACACATTCGTAGTACGCTACGCATTATAATAATATGCCTAAAATCTCTACAAAACTGAATTAAATTGTAATAATTTTAAGATAAATCGCATCTTTAATTTGGAATCACTCAAGTTAACTTTTCTTTCAACATACTTTAACTTCTCAGCTCAACTAAAAGTTTCTCATACTCTCACTATGACTTTTTTAACATAACTGACAACATCTTCTAACATTTCCGTTTCCATGTGTTGCGCCCACACCAAATTTTACTTACTTGTTTTCATATATTATTTTCACACATATTAACAATTTCATGCTCGATAACTTCCAAACTAAAAGCTGCTTTACATAATTTCTCAAGCACACCAAAATAAAGTACTTTCACTAAAGAAAAAATTAACAACGAACGAAACAAAACACCAGAAACTTGTCGACAAATTGACCCTCAATCATTTTCAAAAAAAGAACACGCAAAACTCAACGACCGAGAATTCAAAGTTTCAAGCTATAAAAGTGTTTTTTTCCAAAGTAACTCGCAAAGTGCCGACACAACTTCACACAAGAAATATGACCAACCAATTCATAAACGACAACTGACTGGCTCTCAATGCGCAAGTACTGAGTACGAATACTCTTCCAATTCAATTATATATATTGAAAATTACTTTAGAGCATTTGTCGAGTAGTCCATTAAAAATGTTAGATGGGGTAATATGTATCTCGAAGAAGAAGAAGAAGCAAAAGCAGCAAATTCTAAAACGGAATCCGAAATGAGGCATAAGCGATTTTATTTTCCGTTGGCATGGTCTACATCCTTTATTTTTAGCATTGCATTTGAAATATGAATGAGTTAAGTCGGTCAGACCAGTTCATTTCAACTCTGTCTGAGTTCTAAAACAACGCCAACGATGATGATGACGACGTACAGAGGCAGTCAAGCGAATGACCGAGTGCAGCAGCCGCCGTCGCCAGCGTCATCGGCATCGTCAAGCAACAGCTGCAAAATTCAGTAGAATTTTTTGAGCATTTAATATGCAGAATTGAATATAATTTTTTTTTTTTGGCAAAATTGCAAAATTTTCGCTGTATTTCAAATTAAGGGATTATTTGCACAGACGTAAAACAACGTCGCAAATTTTGAGTGTGACTGAATATTGCAGATGAAAGCGCACATATTGCAAAGGGTTGTTGCAAACTTGTTGTATGTATGTATGGGTAAGTGTATGCTTATAAAAAAAAAAAGAAAAGGGTTGGAGTATCATATTTCGTCGATTTATGCAAGAGCGAAAAAAAAAAATTGAAATCCGTTCTTCATTTTGTACATCAAGGCTCAAGGGGTTAAACAATATGCACAACAGCGAGTTTGCTACAAGCAATTACGGCATGACAGCACTTGTTGTCTCTCACTAATGTCAGCTGTCAATGGCACGAGCTGCAACATATTGGCAGTCGACATGACATGGCATGGCTTAGCACCCTCTAAGCAAACGTGTAAGGTGAAAGTAAGTGGAGGTGTAGCACAGACATAAATCAATAACGACAGAAATTGTAATTGGATGTTGTACAAAACCTTCTTCATAATTGGAATAATAAATTAAGCATAACAAGAACTGACAAACTTTTACAAAGCCAAAACGTATTTAGAAGAATATCTCCTACAAAGCATCTTAGACACAAATTGATTTGTAAACAAGCTCAGCAGCAAAAAAACAACAGCAAACAAGTTTTTGAGCAGAAAAAAAAAATGTTGGTCAACATGAACAATTAGAAGTATTTAGCGCTTATCGAAATTGGGTTACAGGTCATACAAATTAAATGTAATTATTTGAGGGAAATGACGCTTATTACTTGCAATGACGCGACTTTGAAACGACATATATGAAGAAATCGTTTACTAAGTAATTCAGTTAAATGTCACATGAACAAAATGTGCCGCGTCTGTGTTATTTTAATGGAAAGTCATTAACGTGTAAACACGTAAATAATTAAAACGCAAGAAGTAAAAAACTTGAGCTGAAACTATTGTAGAAATTGTGGTCAATTACGCAGTTGTTGTATCGCTTAGCACATCCTGTTTGCGCAAACATTTACGCATGCGTGAAATGAAGACAAAAGCAAAATTGAAGTTGACAACTAATCTGCGCTACAAAAGTAGACTAAGAGCAAAAGTTATAACAAAATATGCCTGAGGCAATTAAGCACAGTCGGCCAAATGGCGGTAAAACGCTCAAAATAGGAAATGTTATGCTGTGATGATTTATCTGCCGGTCAGACGACAAAAATCAACTTTATTTTTCACAATATTTTATGGATTATGCTGTTCATATGCATGTGTCACCTCATCATAAATAACAAGCGCCAGCATCCGCTGAGAAATTGACTTTCCAAGCATTGACAGCAATCAAAGCCGCAAAAGCCAATGAAAATATCGTACGAAATAGAAGTTGTTCAACTTTCGCGCTTGAGTTATTGAATGAAAATTGTCATGGCAGCGTATCCCAACTTATTCATCGTCTCTAACTTACGTTTTCTCAAGTGTGAAGATTCATATTTTTTTTTTCAACAACAACAACTAAGTACGTTTGTTGTACAATAATAATAATGTGCAATGTCATGCTCATCCTCACGATGCCATCTCATATTTCCTGTGCGGTTTTTGTGGTCATATAATCAGATATATACATATTTCTTTACTGATAGCGCTGGGAATAAAAACGTTAAGCAAAGCAACTCAAGGCGTACGTGCAACGTACACTTTGCACAAGTCTTTTGCCAACTTGGCACAAAAATCACATGAAACTTAACTTTATTTACAAAGTATCACAATAACAAAAATTATACAAAATTATACAAAAAAATAAATAAAACCACGACTTCTAGTAATTAAAATTGTTTGCCAATCTGAGCTACCGTTGCAAATATTTATAGTCCACTTAACTCTAGGCAACAAATGCTAAAGAGTCATGCATGTAAAATTAATATAAAAAAAAAATAAAAATGTAAATATTTAAAATTCATTTAACACTTTGAAACTTGTCCGAGTGTTTTGGCTTCTGTTAGTCAAACAAGTAGCAAGTACTGAGTCATAAACTTGTATTGCGCACTCCCACATTTGATTAATACGAGTAAAGTAAATGAAATGAAGGCTTAACAAAACCAAATGGCAAAAAGGCAAATGCAAAAATAAGAGCTTGGCCACTTGTGTTAGACAAATGCGTAACCATTTGATTTGTCTTAGACTTTGGTCACTGACAATAAAGCAAAGCAATTGAATAAAAGTCGGTTGGCCTACACTGCTAAAGTAACTACGATAGTTTGAAGTACAAAAAAACACTTAAGATTCAATATGAATTTCAAGCTTCAAGACAAATTCAAAAAGAGTTATATATTATAAGCTAGCAAACAGAAGACTTGTAGACTTGTAGCGCATTCAATAGTCTACAACAACATGTCACACCTAAAAGCAACATTAATAAACAACGAACCAATAAAATACACACAGAAATTCTATAATTTATGTGGGTGAAGTTCTTTCGAACTCACTGTGGCGTGTTACTCTTGTCTTATGTACAATGGAAAAAAAAAAAAATTATAAAAAAAAAAATTAAAATGATGAAAACAAAAAATCTTTCATAAATACAATTTTCAAGCTGTGCACGTTTACCATAAACAGCGAGTTGGATTTATGATTAATAAAATCGGGCAAACGAAGCGTCAAGTTTGATTTCAGTCGCAAGGCGCGAAATCAGCGGCGGTTTTTAAAGAACGCACGAATCCGGCTTAGCGCGCTTCGGTTCGACTCAACTCGGTAGGCTTGGCTTGAGACTTGAGTTGACTTGGCTTGGCTTGCCTTTAATGATTGAGCGCGTGAGCAACTGCGTGCGAGATTTTACAAAAAACCAAAGCCAAACAACAACAAAATTCAATACAAAAAAGGCACACAAACGAAAAGGTTCATAAAATTTATTAGGTGTTTTGTTATGTGTTGAAAACAAAAAAAAAAAAAAAATACAAACTTGAGAAGTCATAATCTGGAAAATCGAAACTGCTGCTTATGTCTCATTAAGTTGAGCTTGGCAAATGACTTTGACTTAAATGAAATTCTAGCAATTCACGTCCACAACAACAGCTCAAATAACTTCAACAGCTGACATGCAAATCGCAATTTAGAAAAACAATAACAAAATATCTTTTGTCACATACAAATTACGAATCAATTATTTGAATCATGCCGTGTGTGATGTCGAGATAATGCGATATGGCGTGGCTTGGCATTTCATTCGCTTCGCTGCACCTAAAAATAACAAAGCAACAAACAAACAAAATAAAAATCGCAATCATACAAAAGCCAACAACGCAAATAGTATAAATTTTTGCATATGAGCGCTGAAAAGATTTTTAGTTCCAGTGTCTTTTCAAATGAAAATAATTAACTATAAATATTATGATGTCATCGTTTAGTCATTAGACATAATGAAGATAAATTAGTTTTGTTGAGGTTTTTAGTTTTAAAATTTTGCGCAAATTCAATTATAAGTTTAGTGGCTTTTTGCTAAAAAAAAAAAAAATGTGCAAACATTTTAAATATCATTTTCTACAGCATGATTTTTGTATCTTTCATTGGTTGAAATGATATTAAATTTATGTTATCAACAAAGTCAAAAGTAAAAAAAAATATCACTCTCTCTATATGTCTTGCAAGCCATCTCCAGACTTTATCTCAATCTAATCATATTACAGAGCGCTTCCTCAAGTCAATTTATCACTTGGCACTTTGACAAAACTGCCGAAATTTATCAATTTTACGCTAGACACAATAACAATAAGCAAAAAAAAAAAAAAAAATTATCAACGCTGCAATATTTTATCACACATTTCCGGAACTTGCAAAAGACAACAACAACAACAAAATTGGCAAGACTTATGGGCGCCAAAATGGCAAAATCAATTTTCGATCAAAATCACAGACATGCCGCTGAACAAAAACTGTTATTTCAAGCCAACAAAAACTTGCAAAATCAACAAAACATAAAAATATATAAACAAATAAATAAATAAATAACACAAATATCAATGATAAATAACATTAAATTCACACAATTTTTGTGCGCTCTCTACTGTCTTCGTTGTCTGTGTGTGATTTGTGATTTGAAGCGAGTTTTTGGCGTTGAACCAAACAAAGCAAACGAATCAATTGCTTTGCCAATTTGCAGTTTATTTTCAGTTTATTTACACAATTTTAAAACAATTATTTTTATTTTCTTTTTTTACGGTTACTTTTAAACCTTTTTTTTTTTGGTGTTTTTTTTTTAAATTCGTTTTTTGTGACCGAATTATTTTTGGCTTAGACGAGTACTAAGCGATTTTGGCGTTATAACTTGTCTAATTTTTACCACCTGCATACGGCATGTGTTGCCAAGTGTAGAAAAAACCACTCAAATGTTTATTGATCGATTGGTTTTAGCCAAATCCAAATATTGTATTTAAAATGTTGTAAATACTCAAAATGGTTGCATTCAACTTGAAATGCGAGTCTCTTTTTGACGTGTTAACTGCAAAACAGTTTTGCTGAAAATTACAACGCGTAAAATTAGCAAATTAAAAAATAGAAGAAAAAAAGGTTAATAAGTTTATTTGGCATAAGCAAAAAAATATATAAAATAAAAGAAAAAAAAAATGATTTATGGCTTATTTGAGTAGTTTATGTCGCTTTTATATGGCATTACTTTGCCTTGCCATTTCGGGCCATGACAATTTGTTATTTAACTGAAAATGGCGACAAAATATTACAGAAATCATAGTGATAGATTACACGACAATTATTTTACACGGCATACCATGAACATTAAACATTTCTAAATTTCGTGTTATTACTTAACGTTTAGTGAAGCATTTTAGCCTTCATAAAGTCATTTTCATGTTAAGCTTTCGCTTAATCACTTTAAATGCGCAAAACATTAAAACATTAAAAAAAAAAAAACATATAAATTATTACTTCTTAGTGTTGATTTTTATATTTCTGGCTTTGTATTGTTGTATTTCAACATTTTCATTTTGATGGTTTGGCGCATTGTCATGACACAAAGTGATGCCAAACACGTGCAGAACAAGCCAATAAAACATGACGACGAGGTGAGCAACAAAACAAAAATAAACAAAGAAAAAATTATTAAAAAAAATAACAAATAAAACTTGTTATATACATACAAAAGCAAATGTTTAACAGTCAACAAGTACAGTAACATTGTTAGCAACATTTTGATGAGTCAATAGCAGAAGAAGAAGATTGTTTTTTTTTTGCATGGAAAAGGTTATTGAAAACTTTATTTACAACAGCGCCGAAAAGTATTTAAAAGTCATTTGTTTATATTTAACATGAAGAACATTAAAATTGAGCATGACAAAAATAACTCAAAGCTGTGATAAATTTGACAGCTACAAACGGCAAATTAGTAGCTACGTTGGTCGACCGACAAGCTTAAGGCATTAAACAAAAAGTGTCCAAAGGCGTTACATGAAGATCACAAAAAAACCATTAACAATAAGGAAAAAGTATTCTTGGTGTTTTTTACACAAATCATTGACAGCTTGAACGTATGTGGCAGCACACAAAAAGCCGCCAAGCCATGCCACAAACACTGAAGTGACTCAAGTCAATTTAAAAAAAAAAAATAAATCTATTAAAAGTTAAAAAAAAAAAACACCAACGTTACAAAAATACAAATCAATCTTTTTTGCATATTTTGGCAATGTAATTAAATTTTTGTAAGCTGTAATGCCATAAAAAAAAAACAACAACAAAAACGGTTAAATTCAACGCACATATTTTCAATACGATTGCCGCTGATTGTGTGTCCCAGTAGAATCGAATAATGGCTTAAAAAAAATGCGGTTTCTGCGCAATTTTCGCCATATTTGTAAGCAGGCGCATGCGCGCGCGTGCCGCCATTGTACAACAGCGACTTGACTACTCTGGAGTCATCGCCGTTTGTTTGTTTATTTCGCTTTATTTTTTATTTTTTATATATGTTTTTTTTTCTCTCTCTCTCTCTGTCCGCAATGACTTTTGAAACTCATTTTTTTTTCTGCGAATATTCAAAGCACGCGCGTTTACAAATTGAAAACTTGTTAAGCATTTTGGTCAAAGCAAGCCAAGACTAACTTGAAGCCGACGACAACGACAACAATGACAATTGACTCAAGTTAAGACTGGTCTATACTTGTCGTAGACCATGAAGAAACATGGGCGTCTCGTCTCGGTCGTTTAGAAGATATTCGCGCACAGGTGAAGTTTTGAGCTCTTTTTCTTTTTTTTTTTGCTATTTAAAGACATAACTAAACTTGACTTGTGTTTGATATTCCTGGTATTGACAGATTTGTGTTGCCAATTTGTGTCGTTGCGTTGAACATGACGATAACTAATGACAATTTTGTTTTTAAATATTTACCAACAAAGATTTGCATTTTAGTTTTGCAATGCGTAACGTCTGATAGACTTCAACTTGCTTATGACTAAAGTTCATTTACATACCTGCAATGAAAGCGAAAAGAAAGAAAGAAATGTGTTTTAATAAATACATTTGACTAAAATCAAAATTAGGTTAAAATTCTTTTAGAGCATTCACATAAACATTTCAACAAAAATGCTTTCAGCTTTGATGTTAGCCAAGAGTTGCACCTGCTGCTTTGACTTTGCGCTACGTGCGCGGTCAAAGCTATTGGTTAAATAAACAGAGTCGCCGTTTGAAAACTCCCTCAGGGCATGTGACCCAGATTTGTTTTTGTTTTTTCTTTGTATTACTTGTTAATCGTCAATGATTTCCACACAACATTAAATGCTATTTGTGTGTTGCACTTAGATTGCATTTTAGTTTCATGCCACAATTTTTGTCTAACTGTGCGTGTGTGTGTGTGCATTCTTAGCTTAGCTCGTCTGAAGTACTTTCATAAAGTACATTTTTATTTTTATATTTTTTTTTGTTGCCTGGGGAGACAGACATGGCATAGTTGTTGTAAACGAAAAATTTTAATTGCGTTACAAAAATGTAAATGTTGTCTGCATTCTGGGAATGAAATAAAACCATAATGTAAATTGTTAATTGCTTCACAAAATGTAACAAAGTGCTGATAGGGTAAAGAGCCAATCGACTTCTTCTTTTAAAATATACATTCGGCAGGCTTTAATATTCTGAATGAATATTATGTTTCTTTTAAGAGCTTTAAGAAGCATTCACCTGTTCTGACATTTCACAACCCTTAAGGTTAATCGCTTTATATATCTTTTAAGCTCTGCTTCATTTCGTGCCCAAAGCGTCATCAATAAGATACAATCGGTGTCATTGTCCTTGTGCAACGTGGCGTGTTATTTTCGTTGCCAAGTTCGTGTTTCATTTACTGCGGATTTCAGACAATTAACATTTTTTTTTTTTATATTTTTTGTACAGCAACAAAACGAAGCAACACAATTTGCATGATATTGTCACCTTTTATTTATTTGTCCTTTTTATATGTTTTTGTTTTTGGTTTGTTGGCGCAAAACCAGTTTTTTTTTTGTTTTTGTATGCCTGACTGCAGTACACGAATGCACAGGATTAAAGGATTGCAGCAACCTCATAATGCCAACGACAGCACATGTTGTTAAAGGACAATGGCACATAATCCTGTTAGTTTATGCTATGCAGAAGAACAAAGTCAAGTCAGCAGACAAAAGCCAAGTGCAGAGGTTAGGGCGAAAATGTTGCAAAATGACTTTAGACTTCTGTATGTTTTTTTTTTTTTGTTTTCTTTCTACCCTCTTTTTTTTGTCTGCCCTAAAGTTGAAATGATAATGAAGTCGTTTGTTTGTTTTGTTCCTGTGTTTTTGCTGTTTAAAGTATCTGCAGTTGGTTTTATTTATTTTTTTTTTTTTTTTGAAAGGCAAGTGCAAAGTCATGTAAAGCAGCGGCACTTTTAGGCCAAGTTTGCATACTTCAAAAAAAGACAAAACCAAAAAAAAAAAAAAAACATCATTTAAAATGTATGCAGGGGCAAACTAATGGTTTTTTTTTTTTTTGCTTTTTGTCATTGTCACCGCCAACACTTGAACTTCTAGTTAGCTCAAAGAAGAAAAAAGCAAAAAATGTTGGCCACAATAAGTTTTGCTTTTGAGAAAAACGTGTCAAAGTGGCATGAATTTTAAACAAGTACAAATACATTAGCCAAGTGGCAACAACAACAACAGCAACAACAACCAAAACAACAACAACAACAATATGTTGATGATGGTAAGAAGGCAGTAAACCATGTCCATACGATGTTCATGTCCAGAGCAAACATTAATCTTCGAGCATTGTTTGTGGCATGAGACGAATGAGTGAAGTGTGTATGTATGTATGTATGTGTGTGTGTGTGTTTTGTCCTCACGGTGTCGTTATAAATTATGCAGGATGTCCTGCAGCGCACAACATAGTAGAGCAAGCGAGATAGAATGTATAAAAATACATATGTAAGAGCAAAAGAGCGACAAAGAGGAAGAGCATGAGTTTGTCTATGTCTACATGTAACATCGGATCGAAATGCAACCATGCGTAAAATCAAATAAAACGTTGCCTGTCAAACTGAGTGTCACTACCGGTGAGACTAGCCGAACAGGCAGACAGACAGACAGAACGTCAGACCACATTGACATAGACATGGTGTTGCTACTGCTGTTGAGGCCAAACGACCACCGGTTCGAGCCACACATATGAATTTTTCTAGTGGTCTGAGAGCAGTCAACCCAGACAAGCCAACCAACCTACCAGTCACACACACTAAACCCAGCCAATTCATGGCAAGTGTCAATTGGTTTACTTGGCATAGAACGTTGATGAACGTATGCCATTTAAAGTGCTTTTCAAGTGTCACGGAAATGAACACACAAGTGTAAAATTGAACTTTACATTAAAGCTTAAAATCAAAACCACAAATTGAGCAAGCAACTGTTGAAAAACAGTTGAATACCAAAAACAACGTCAACCAGCAGGCAAAAAAAAACGCACGCAAAATGCATACAAGTGTAATTACTATTAATTTGTCAAGTATGTAAAACAGATGCCCTACCAAACTACACGCATACAAAGGCAGAGATGCAACCAACAACAAAAAGCACATGCATCATTCTGTCGGCTGATGAGCAGACAGGCGGGCAGGCAACGTCAGATGCGGGCATGTAATGTAAAAAAGCATACACAAACACAAAAAAGCATCGCAACGCACTAATAATCCCAAAAAAAGGAGAAGAGAAAAAAATTCAACGCGGCATGCCACAGACAAACACCATGCAGCACGCGCGCCACCACGAAGAAAAAAAAGGGCTGTGCGCCACAATAAAAAATCGAATGCAATTGCTGAAAATAGGCAAAGCCCAAAAATTTATACATACGATACATAAATAAATAAGAAGAAAAACAAGCAAGTGAATCAAGGGGAAAAACAGTTTCGCTAGACAGCGTCAAGTGTTGCAATCACAGCCCTGCCTCGCATGCCACAAAGCCTCATCATTGCTTTGGGCTTTACAATCGGCAAACCGATTCGACAAATACAAAAAATACAACAAAAAAACCCAAAACGAACAAATGTTGCCTGCTATTTTTATATGCATTAAATTAAATGCAATTCGCTTCGTGCATGTTTCGAAATTTTCATTGAATTTTGTTTTGATTTTTTATTCTTTCTTTATTTCCTTTTCAATTTCATTTAATTTAAGATTGCATCGAATGAAAGATATGTACATTTTTTTGGCAGTCGTTAATTTTTGTTACACATCGTCTTAGCCAGCATTGAAAGCTGCAGCTGCAAAGACAACTCAGCATTACTTTCAAGCTATTTAGCCTTCTGTTTCATTTAGTGTATAGCATATCATGTTAGGCGCATGTAACATGCATAGAAAGGAACGAGAAAAGCTTAATTAAAAAATTAGTCTCATGTGTTGGTTAATTAAAAAAAAATAATTAAGCATTAAACAAAAACTGTAAACAGGATTTTTAATTTCAATTGATTTGTTTTGACACAAATCAATGAAACAATGACCCTATATAGCATAAAAGCATTCAATGTTGTACTTCAGCTATTGAAACTCAATGTAGCTCCTTTTCAATCTTCAAGCTTCAACTTCGTCTATAGAGATTATATAAAAATAGTTGCTTATGATAAAGAGTTTCATGAAGCCAGTTACATTTCTTTGACCACATGTGTATATCAGTAATTTTATCAATGTTTGTTCAAATAAAAATCCACGCTTTTAACTAATCAATGTAAAAAGAGTTATCAGCACGCTTATGTAAATATATAACCATAGTTTTAATCTAAGCACACTTTCCACTTGGCAACATCTTCATGCAACTCATGCAGCACTTTATCGACCACTTGACGACACTCACTTACTTACCGCACAACTAACTCAAATGCACTCATAAAATAAAACCTAAACTAAACTATTTCAAAAGCACTTTGCAACCGCAAATGGCTTGGACCGCGTAATTTCACATGCAACGTCGAAATTGCACTCGAAATAAAGTTGAGCCATTAAGGCAAAAAAAAAACAAAAAAGCGTAAACGCGACTCGGAACCGCAACTTGGAGTCAAACGAGAAGGCGTTGTCGAACGACAGCTGCAAAATGCTTCTTTTTTAACTTTTATTATTTTTTTTTTTTTTTTGTTATATTTTGGAGAGCACACATAAAAGAGCAAACAAAAGCTATAAGGCAAAATCAACACAAACAAAAAAACATTGTATATAAAAGCATAAAACAACGGCAGGATGTGCTTATCCTGCAGGATATGCGCACAAAATACTCGTGCCAGTAGAGTGCAATAGCAAGCAAAGGAGTCAACACACACACAGAGAGGCACAAGTGCACAGAGCACTTTTTCATTTCGTACATGCAAAATGTTAATACAAATTTTCTAACGAAACACGAATTTAGCACCCAAGTGTCAGCGACAGTTGAAATAAGATAAAAAAAAATAAAAAAACATGGCGTTGTTGAAGAAAAAAAATAAGTATCGTAAATGATTTTTATCTTTTACTTGCGCTCGAAGTACAATTTTCGTGGCAAGCACAAAATCAGTGCAAAGTGTTGGGCGTCAGCATTTCCGCTTCCGCTTCGCTTAGCAATGGCGTAACTTAATTTTTCAACTTTTTTTTATCTTCATTTTTATTATTATTTTTTTTTTGTCGGCTACGACAAAATCTGCTCGACATTGATAAACGAAAATGTTGATTTATATATACTTTTTTTCATGTGAATTGTGAAAATATTTGCTTACATTTATTTTCATTTTTCACAGAACACTTCAATTTACGTATTTTAATTCTGTTTTGATTGCATTAAAATTGACTTTTATTTAATGGCAATTAAATGAAATTACTTATCAGCATATTAAAATTTCAATAATTGCATTTCCGTCACGAAAAGTGCAAAATCAAAGTAAAAATTCATTAAATTAAATTTTCATTGATGCTTCAGGCTCAAGCACAGTGTTGCAAAATGCGCAAAAAAAGGGACAAAGCCAAAATGTTTCCCGAAAATGTATTTTAAAGCACTAATGGTCAATGTATCTTTTTAGGGAAGCAAAGAAAATCAATAGAGTGCAAAATGTACAACGTAAAAATTTATAGATTCAAGTTGGTAACATTTTAAAATGCTGGCGAAAAAGACGTAGTCGAAACCAAGTGTAGGAGTCGCCGATGCATGCATGTATCTGACCACATCGGGTAATGTTATGGTTGGTCAACGATGTATCGTAAGAGTTTGAATGTTGTACATGATTAAGCACGCTCACTCACAACTGGGGCGCCCACTCTCAACTTGCCAATGAACCAACCGACAAACAACAACCAAACAAGCCAAAAAAAATAAAACGCAAACGAGCATGCCATGTGTGAACATCAAGCCATCCGTAAGCATTGGACAAGCAGCCCAAGGGTTGGACACATAAGACGGACATGCGAGATGAAAAAACCATAATAAGAAACAAAAAAAAAAAAAAAAGTGCGCGGCGAAAGTGTTCAACACACACACACACACACTAACGAACGCCATGAAATTAAAATGGTGAAAAAAATACGAAAAAGAAAATCAACATTAAAAGCGCGAGTTTATTTTCATAACAACAACAGAGTCAGACGAGCCATGCGTCTGACGACCACGACCACAACTCCATTGACTTTGACATGCCTACGTAGCGGCATCAACATCAACATTGACGTCGACATCGACATCGGCATCGACATCGACATCGTTGTTGACCAGTGGCAGCTAAAAATTGCAGTTGTTTAAAAATAAAAATCAAAGCATAGCGCTCGCGTCTCTTGCCCAGTGGGAGTTGATGCGGCAGCGTGGGGAAAAAAAAGGAAAAAAAAAATTACTGCCGGAGGGCACAATTTATGCTAATCGAAGGTGGTGGAAGTCAAGTAGCTGCTCAGCTGCGATAACAATAACCAGACTACAGTAGATGAACATAGTTGGCCATGTTGATGATGATGCTGATGTTGATGTTCATGATGCTGATGGTGATGCTGACAAGGAAGCTGATGATAATGTCGTTGATGTTGTAGTTGTTATTGCTGTCGATGTCGATGTCCATGTCGATTTCATAGACGCAACGATGACAGCGACAAGAAGCAGAAACGGAAGATGATAAAGTAGTAGAAACAGTTGTCGTCAAGGCGTGGCTAACTAGTCGTTGTCTTTTGTCTTAAGCATTCATTCAATCAGTTAAACATCTGTTCAAAAAGCTTATAAATATTAATACCCTACACGTTGTTCAAGTGGGTTTTAGCGAACAACTTGATGGCTTATATGTATGCATCTACAATACATGAATGCAATCAGTAGACTCTTCATCAAAACAGAGATGTTTTTTTTTCAAATTAATGGCAGGCAATGGCTTCTAATAACGACTCATTCATTTACAAAAATTTACATGAGTCGAATGTGTTGTAGTGTATGCGTTATTATGTAGAAATTTTTAAAGTAAATTTACGCCCCTTATGATGAGCACTGCCAAAGGGAACAACCCACTGTTGCCCCCGAGCTGTGCAACTTTAATGTACAAAAAAGGGTTATTAATGCACATGAATAAAAACAGCAAAGATGAAAAGCGAATATGAAAACGACAGACATGAAAAAGTTACACCCACTCAACAAAGGTATAGTGAGTCAGGCGGGCCAGTGAGGGGCGTGTACTTGCATACATGTACTTACATACTGGTAGATACATACATATAAATTAGTCTGTTTTATGGCCAGTAATAATATGTAATGCTCAATCACAAACCATACATTAACAACACATTTAATAATTAATAAGCTGTGAGTGACATGCTTGGAATGTCAGCATTTATTCAATTCAAAGTTGAATGTCGGCAGCAACAAAACACAAATAAAAAAATAAATTAAAATCAAGCAACAAATAAATAAACAAATCAAGCCTAGAATGTCGTGCGAGCGTTAATAAATTCTTGACTGTGTTGAAGAAAGCAAATGTACCGTGAAATCAACGAAGCAACAATGCACAATGCAACAATAATAAATAACAACAAACTTGAATATTGTATAAATTAATAGAAAAATACAAAAAAAAAAAAAAAATCACTTCGCTTGTGTTGTAAAAATGTAAACTAAACAAATTAACATATTTGTGCAGGCGTGCTTTATTTAATGCATGAAACGCTTTGCAACGGCAAAGCAGCAAAAACACTCGAAAACACACAAAACAAAATAGGAAAAAATCGGAACCAGAAAAAATTACTCTTTCCGGTCGCTCACATGTGTAATGCAGTTCATCAAATATTTTAATTTCTTTTTCGTAGAATTTGAAATGATTTTGAATGAAAATCGATTTTTTTTTTAAATAAAAAGGCACTTCAAAAGCTTCTTTATTCAAGGTGAAGCCGATGAGTATATTTCATACCCTGTGCACCCTATGTCAGAGTACATTTAACGCATAGGAGGAGGGGAATAAGAACCCATATAGTATATGTATACACGAATGATCAACCGCGACAAGAGAAATCAATTAAATTACGTACGCCCGTTCATCCCAATGGTTCTCGAAAAATATAAGATAGTGGAATTTGGAGGCTTAGCTGCAGATCAAGTTTGATTGTAGCTAAAACAAATTTTTGATATTTTGAATCTTTCCCCTTACTCATAAATAACCCTAAACATAATAAAGTAATATAATATATAAAAAAATACTCATTGTGATGAAACTTCTTCATGCCACAAACAAATATCAAAGTATCGGTGCTCTTACACAAAGTACAAAGCAACCCATTTTATTTAAATTTAAAAATATATGTTTTTCTTATCTTAATGCCAATCAAAACTTTCGCATCAGCATTCATTTATATTTTTTATAGTTAATTACAACAAGAAGGTTAAATGAACCAACAATAATCAACACAACAATAATCAAAACACCAAAAAAAAAAAACCTTTGATTGGCATTCATTATATTCAACAAACACAAATCGAATACTCAATCGAACACAAATCAAGTTTAATTCAATTTAATTTTAAAAAAAACATATATAAATAAAAAATAAAATCAACCCAACGAATTCAACACAATAACAACGAAAATTAGATCAATTTGAATTTGAAGGCGCAAAACTAACATGACTGAAAATGCGTCACAATAAAGGCGGCTGAACAAGAGCAACAACAACAAAATGCGTGGTGCGTTAGCGCGGGCGAATCAATGTAAATTATGATGATTATTGTATTTTTGTAATCATAGCAACACAGTTACATATTTACGCATAAAATGTAAGACAATTTAATAGGCCTACACACGCCTCTCTGACTGCTGGCACCTCGCTTCAACGCCTGTCGGAACTGATGTCTGCACTGCAGCACGCCGCCCCACCCCAACCCGCGTGACCGACACAATTTGTGTCAATATTTACGCGTGTCATGCAACGGAAATGCACACACACACAGTCGCTTTTCACCAACGAAGCAAAAAGAAAATCAACAGAAAAAAAACTATAAAGGAAAAACTAAAAACTTTCTTATTTGTTTAGAGGAAATCATTTGCTTTGCAATTAACAAGCTCAGTCAGACGTACAGACCGAGCGACAGACAGACAGACAGACAGACACAAAGACTCGCCTCATTTCGCCTTCTCATATGCAATATTTTTCTGCATGCGAAAAACATTATTATTTCTTTTTTTTCTGTTTATTGTACTCGGATTTATTGTGTGACTGCCGCCCAGTTTGTAGGGTGGTTTGTTCTGCTGGCTCTGTGTCAATGTCCTGTGAGAAAATTTATTTTCCATTGTTCATTTTCTCACTCATTTTTCCATTGAATGTCTCTCATATGATGATGATGATTATGATCTTGTGAACGACAATGGCACAATAAAATTTATGCGTTTTCTGCAATTGATAATTTAATTTTCTGCTATTAACATGAATCATTTGTAGTACGCTTTCTTTATGGATCTGTACTTCAGCTATAATCATACAACTAAGTGATCATTAAACTTGAACTTTCCACAATGTCTTTTATTAGTTTTTGTACAATACATGCTATTTTTTCTTTTCAAATCCGTCTTTCTTATCAAATTACTGCTCACTCAAGCAATTAAAATTCATTCACACCATTTTTATATGATCTTTAAAAAGAAAAAAAAAAAAAGTACAACGCACTTGCTCTAAAATTACATTTTCTATCTAACACAAATCATATCTGAACTGCTCATATTTTTATCACTTCTTCGGCCATCCTTCGACGCACGTCGTGCCCGTCATAGAATGATAACCCAGAAAACGTGCCATGTCTAGTTTTCATTTGAGTTATTTTACAACCATAAAAAATAACCATGTTTAACGCTCATAAAACTTGAACAAGAAACTCAAAAAAATATTTACTTCGCTTTCTTTAAACTTCTTCGACACTTTTTCACTGGCACTGGGCGGACAAGTGAGTCATCTATATATTTTTTTAAAAACTATATTAAAACAACACACGACCGCACAGCAAGAGGCGTGACCCTAACAAATGGCAGACTTTTTGTTCATTTGGGTTTATCGCACAAACTAACAAAACAACAAAACAACACAAGACAAAAAGTTCGCCTAGTAAGAACGAACATGAAACAAAAGTTATCGGGATTTAATTAAAATCAAATAAAACTCGCTGATAATGAGCTCCGCTGCATTATAGCTTGGGATTTTTTTCATGTTTCATGCGTTTTTTTTCTCAGTTATTGCGATAAGGTTTGTCGGCGTGCCGTATGACAAATTAAATGCTTGTTCATTATGGTTTTTTTTTCTTTTTATTAATTGGGCTACTAATTTGGTGATTTTATGGCATATTTTAATAATCGCTTAAGTGATCGTTAGGTTGGAGTTGATGCGCTTGATAGTCAAATTAATTGAGTTCAAGCTTACAAGCCGAATCACCTTTGAACTGAAGCACTTATCAAAATTTAGCTTATTTTCATCTTCATCGAAAATAATCAACAACAAAGCAAAAGCAATAATTTAATATATATGAAACTTACAATTTATCTGCAAAGAAGTAAAAAATTTCGTTTTGCCTTCTTACCCTCTAAAACTCATCACTTGAGCAAATAAAACGATAAAAAAAAGATATAATTTTTTAATGATTACTTTTTTTTTTTTTTGCAACTCGGCGCTTTCAACATTTGCCGCTTCGATCATCAGCTGTAGAAACAAATATTTATATGAAAGCGCTTCGCTTCTGTTGCTCAATAATAATAGACCGACCAACAATAAAGTGGAATTTTTGGCAATGATATAATTTCAACAAAAATGAAATAAAAATCTCGATAATTTAATCAAGACACAACAGAAGAGAAGATTGCTTGAATGCCAAATGCTATTAATAATGGACAC
Organism: Phortica okadai; assembly: GCA_034638295.1. Lineage (NCBI taxonomy): Eukaryota > Metazoa > Arthropoda > Insecta > Diptera > Drosophilidae > Phortica > Phortica okadai. The sequence continues at coordinate 44,782,622 of CM067849.1, read as the reverse complement.
GAGCGTTAACTTGATTAATACAGATCAAATCTGAACTTCTCAAAAGAAAACGAGAAAAAAAAACAACTAAAAACATGAGGACTTCAGTATTGTTGTTGTTGTTAGTCTTGTTATGGCATCTGCGTACACGAATATGCAACACGAGTTCAATTAAGAAATTTCAGTATATGAGTAGACTTATTATATCAAGATACATGTATATATGTATGTAAGAGACTGTTGTGTTTGATGTTGAAGCAGCAGAAAATGCCTTGAACTTACTTGCTTGAGCGGCAGACGACTTCGATGATTGAGATTAACAACAAGCGCTGCAACAATGACCAGACTCGAGTAAAGAACGCAAAGACCGAAAGCAACAACAAGAAAAACACACAATTAGCCGGAAACCCCCGTATTTGCCACCGATCTGCCTGCGGGTTTTCTGATAGTGTTGTTGCTCTGCTGTAATCTGAAAGCTTTGCATTCATTGAAGTGTTCAACGCTTAATTATGACTGCAATTTGAATATTACTAATCATAACGAGTTCACTCGCTCACTCGCACTCACACTTGTAGACGGTCTCGCTCACGCTTGCATTGAGCGTGCACCTGTGCACTCGATTTTGATTAATTAGCTGTCATTTGAGCTGATTTATGACATTGGCAGCGCCAACAAAGTGAGCCAAGAATCAAAACTAATGCAAAACTCATCCATTTTCACAAATAACTTTATTGGCAGAAATACTATTTGCTTCATTTTTCTTCTTTTTTTTCAACTTAACTTTTTAGCTTATAAAAGTTGGTTTACTTTGGTTGAGCATGAGATATATTTTTGTTTGCATTTGTGTTGAAATTTTTGAGTTTTGTTTGTTTTATAAACAAACACGCCGTCGTCGTCGTCACTGTGCAAACTCAGCGCATTTTCTGCAATGTTTTTCTTTCACAGAAATATTTTACTTGATTTATTTTTACTTATTTTTTTGTCTAAACAAAAATGTTGAATTGATTGCATTTTTTTTTTTCGTAATAAATTTGTTTATAAAATAAATGAAGGCTTAAACAGCAAATAACTTGATTTGGGAATTATTGTATTTTGAAAAAATTTTGTCCATAAAAAGTTTTCAAAAATTTCGTAAAATTAATTTGATTTTAATTGAAAACAAAAACAACAACACTTTCGCTCATTTTACAAGCATTTTTCATTATACAAATGCATTTGTTTTGTTTCTTTTTCCAGCCAAAAATAACAAAGAAAACTTTGCTTAGAAAAGCAAAACAATTTTAAATTGCTGATTAGCCTCTAATGATAATGAGCACAAGTCGTACTCATAGCTCAGTACCACATACACACACATAAGACAATGACCAAGTCCATTCAAATTAATTTAAAGCAAGAAAGAAAGTAAGAAAAAAAATCTCAAATTAAATTTAAGACTTTCTACATGGGGAATAAAAACAAAGACACGAATTGTAATTTACTTGCTGTTGTACAAGTTCAAAAACAAGCTAATGACAAGAATTTTACTGTCTTAAATTGCACGATTGTAATTTAAGTCTTAAAAAAAATAACAAGAAGAAAATAAAAAAAAAGCTTTTGATTTACTTTTGTTGACACTCTAAACTTTGTGCAATGCCAACAACTCTGAGCGTTGACAAAGGAAAAAAAAACACACGTTTCGAGTGCCAAAAACAACTTTAAAAAAAACTATAATAACATTGAATGTCTCAAGGTTTGGCACAGAAAGAATGAATTAACAGTTAAAAAATTCAACAAATCAATACAGAAATTTATATGCAAATCAAATAGGCTTAATATGCAAAAATGACATTGCTGAAAATCATTAAATCAAATCATAAAAAATCGTATTTGTGACGTAAGGCAACAAAACCAAAAACAAAAAAAAATTGAGTTTTAATTGCGCTTTGACTTGAAAATGTTCACGCATCAACGAAGCATAAAATCAAATAGTCTTGTAATCAAACTAATCAATCATCATAGGTTTTACAATGGCTCACGTTGGCCAAAAGGCAATTGGAACCCCATAGGCATATGCCACCAAGACGATGAAGAAGGGAGTCTATGCCCCTCTTCTTTTTTCTTTAGGTCTTTGTTAAGCAGCATTAATAAAGACGAGTTATTGAACTTCCCTGTGTTGTATGAAAGCGACAACTTTGAGTCGAACCTATTATAATCATTATATTGTATTAGTGAGAAACTTTATAGAACTAAGCGTGGAACCACAAACCAAAAGCCAAACCCAGGCCAAGTTGATACTTTTAAGTAGCTGTAAATGCATGAAGCAGAACAGGAGCATTCAATAAAACCCAAGGGAAATGCTTCCATTTTTTTTATATTTTATTTTTTATTTATTTTTTATATTTTATTTTGTATTTATGAATGAACACAACTGAGTGAAAATTAAAGCTAATGACTTGTAAAAATAGTCAAGAGTAGAAGTCAAACTGTTTGAAACAAGTCATAAAAATCATTCGATGATGAACAAAACGTTGCTTGTTGCACATTTGGCTTGATCACTGTATGACGTTCACACACACACTGTGACACACACATACATACATACAGTACAGCTTCAGCGGTCTGTGACTGCAGGTCAGGATTGTCTGAGTGTCTGAGTGACTGACTGACTAACTTGACTGACTGGTGATTGTGGAAAACAGTTAAATGCAACAAATGCAATCAGTAAGTAACTGGAAACCGGTAACTGCTGCTGCTGTTGTTGTTATTGTTGCTGTTGTTGTTGTTGTTGTTGTTCCATTGGTAAAGCAAACAAAGCAAGAAAAAGTCAAGTAAGACACTGTTGCATGCAACAACTTCAAGCACAGACACTGTAATATTGTTGTACATGATCATGATCATGATGATGTTGATGACGATGACTCATGCATGGCTTAAGTCAAAGGAAAACAAAAACGAATGGCTGTAAGCGCGATCCAAAAACCAGTTTAGAGATTTTCGACTTTAAGCCCGTCTGTCGTCTGTCGACACACAGACTGTCTGATTGTAATTGAGGAGTAACGAGATTTGGACAAGACACGGCAGTCAAAAAAAAAAAAAAAACAAAAACACAGAGTACCAAGCTGGCTTTGGCAACAGCTGAGTGAACGGCTTGAATCGCTGCCATACGTTTGTTGGCTTAGTTTGTAAATAGTGAAAGATCATAATTGAAAATTTTAATAGCATATAACGAATGTTTAGTGCATATACATATGTATGTACATACATAACTCTAACCATCGGAAAGTACCCAAGTTGCATTAATAAAATTTTTCACATTTTCAAGTAATCATCATAAATAAAGATTATTGTGATGCCACCATAGACACATCTTAATGCAAATAAACAAATTCGTTAAAGTAAATTAAAAAAGTTTTTACAGCTTGAAGGAAACAAAAAAAAAAATTGACTCCTATAAACAACAAATGTCTCGGACCAAGCCAACTGTGCGGCGCTTAGGACAGGAACAACATTAACAACAACAACCAGAGCAACAACAACATGCGCAACAAACTCTCATTTTCTGGCAGCAGAACAAGTATAGGGGAAGAGAAAAACAAAAACAAGAAAATCGCAACAAAAAGAGCATTGAAAAAAAAGCTTAAAACAACAACTTGTTCTTTTTTTTATATTTTTTTCTTTTGTTCTTGTTTCTCGGCCACAGTTCGAGAAAAATAAATAATCGTAAAAACCAAAAGCAAGAAGTTAAACAAAACAAGAAACAAAAAAAAAAAAAAACAACAAAAAAAAGTTAAAGAAAACAAGAAATGAACTCATATGAGAATCCATGCAAGCCCTCGATCACGTTCTCTGATTCCGGCACGATTACAAAGCAGGCAAACAAGCTGCGAAGTATAAAAATAGTGCCAGAAGAGAAGAGTGTCGTAGCGTAGCGTAAAAGAACGTGGTCGAGAGACTTCTGACTATAGTTATCGTATACAGAGCTCAGTCAACATCAACATGATCATTACCATCATTATCATCAAGATCATTAAAGTTAAGAACAGCAACTACAACATAATGAAGTTAAGTTAATGATGTTTAACACTATCCTGTTTTCTTTAAACACAGTTTCCTCTTTATCTTCGTTCCATTGCTTTTGCCATGCTTCTACTCTCATTCTGTTTGCTAATTTCTTGTACGTGTGTTCTTCTTAACAATAACAAAAGACGCTTCCACAGGTAAACGTAAAACACGAAGCGAGAGAAAACATCAGCAAAGGCAATACACAAACCGTTGAAAGTGCAAGACAAAGATAGAAATCATGTGTGTAAACGGTATGGAGTATGATCGACCATAAATAACAATTATTTACACAGAGCGCAAATCTAAGGAGGCTGCAGATGTGAGTCAGTGACATATGCCGCTTTATTATGAGCGACTGCTTGTCGTTCTTTCCTTTTTATACTGCTACGTGTTTGCATTTGATAATTTATGCCGCATTTGCCATCATCATCATCATCGTTATAATCTTGTTTTTTAGTTTAACACGTTGGACGGTCACTGCAGCGCATTTCCCTTTTGTCCGCACCGCTCTAAGTACACACACATACACACACACACAGCGATACTCAATTGCGTTTGTTGATTTTTCTTTGATTTCGCGCTGTTCTGCCACTCGCTTTCTTTATAGTTTTCATTTTTGCTTTGCCTATAATTCTACAACGCATCCTGTTTTCATACTCTTCACCCTCTCTCACTCACTCTCTCTCTGACAGTCAGTCTAACTCAAACACTGCCTTTGCGCTCTTCAGCCCTCGTTGTTGTTCATCTTCTTATTTCAGCACTTTATCAGTGATTGTGTTTGTGATTTTTGTATTTTGTTTTTTTTTTCGCTTATGAAAATGCATGACGGATTTTCTTTGCTCTTTCTTTTTGTTCAGGTTTTCGTTTTTGCGTTTTAATCTTTTGGGTTTTCAGCTTTTTTCGGTCAGTCAACGTAAATCTGCCAATTGATTAGCAAAAGAAGGTAATTATGGCGTGTCTTTAATCACAGTTTTCAGTTGGCGATTATTGAGGGAATATAGGTCGCTGAATCTAGAAACTAGAAAATAGATGTTGGCAAAGATATTGCTTTTTCTCTTATCAAACTGGATTAGAACACTTTACTGTTTCAGATACATTGATAAAAAAAAAAGCATCTGAACGAAAACTAAACAAAAACTAAGTTTACTAAAACTAAGCTTAAAGAAGTATACAAAAAGTATCCGCAAACAACGTATCCAAATGGAAGGATCCAAGTATCCAAGTAGATTTTATTGAAGATTTAAGAAAACAAATCAAACGTAATTGATAATTAGAATGCTAATGTGGCCTACGCGCAACGCTGTACGTGATTTCTTTACAAAAACAAAGTTTGCAATGCGGAAACAATCAAATAAAAGCCTTTATAGCAGTCTATATTGTCTGGTGTACTACTCTCGTATAAAAATCTCTCAAAATCTCTCAGTAATTATAAAAAAAACAATAATGTATAACTAATAACACCTTCTGTGACAGCAACCGAGCGAGCAGCAGACACGCCCACGCCTTGAAAAACTTGAATGAACGCAAAGAATTAGCAACAAGTAAAAATTATAAAGCAAAAAAAAATACAAAAAAAATTTGCAAAATCCGACAATTACCCGCATAATTTACAATGAACAACAGTCGAGCACGCAAAACATGTCGGACACACGCAAAGTTCGTATTCAAGACTCGATTCTTTCTCTCTCACTCTTTCCCTACGGACTACCGGTTTGTGTGGGTCTATGATTTTTTATTAGTTACGCTTTAATAACGAGACAAAAGTAGCACTTACCACACTTGAGTCGATCGTTGATCAAATCCTCAATCAGCTGTGGACATTCGCATTCGATTGCATAGCAGAATTGCTTGAATTTCTCAAAGCCGCTTTTGGCGATTATCTCAATGAGACTGGCGGACTGAGCGCGCAGCAAATCAACATCGTTGAGCGAATTATAATTGTTATGGATGGTCGCCTCGGTGGTGTCAGACGATGTCGAGCATGTCGAAGTGATTGTGGTTTGGCCACCAATGCCATTGCCAGTGCCAGTGCCACCAACGCCATTATTGCTATTGCCGACTGATGGCGTTAGTGAGCGATTGTCGCTTTGCGCATGATCACCGTTAACACTTGCACTGCGCGACGAACCAGCCAGACTTGAGCTATAGTCACCGCTACCACCACCGACGACACCGCTGCCACCACTACCGCCACTGCCACTGCTGGCAACAGCGCTGAGCTTACGCTTGGTCACGCCAACGCTTGATGGCGCACTGCCCGGTATGGTTGGCTTTAGCAGCAGATCTTCTTCGGATTGTGTCAACACGGCATTCTTGACGAGCACGGCCAGCAAATCCGTAGCACCGAGATCGAAAATTATGCGCTCCTGATGGCGCGAAAGCAGTGAGCGCACTTCCTCCTCTTCCTCGCGTGTCATTTTAGCTTTGCACTGTTCTTAAACTACACTTTTTGTTTTTGTTTTCCTTTTTTTTCTTCGTTTTTATTTGATACTGATTTTGTTATTTTGTTGTTGTTATGATGTTTTACTTTGGTGGTTGTTGCTGTTCCTTCATTTTTCGCTTGTATTGTAACTGCATTTTTCTGTTATTATTTTTTCTTCTCACTCCCGCGCTTAAATTATCAACACTTTGCACTTCACATATTTCACTTTATTTGTTAGTAAATTCTAGTTAAATAATTAATTAATCACTTGCGCACACATAGCTTATGAACGAACGGTTAATAATATATTCGCGGTTTCTCTCACAACGCGGTTTCGTTCGTAACGTCGTTTTCGACAACCTTCCCGCTCAAAAACTGCATTCAAAATAAAATAAACCGGCTCAGTTCAGTGTTTTACGTAAGATCAGAAAAATTAGCAAAATTAAGATTATACTCCTTTTTAAAAAACGCGAATTATTTAATTTTCTAAATTAGATTCGTCTTAACAATTGAAACATGCATTAACAAAAAAATTCGATGCGATGAGCCACAGAACGACCCACGACCAGTCAAACCAACGGTAAAAATCTTTTTAAATTTTTGTCACACAGATACTCACACACTCACTCACTCTTATAATCGCAAATTCGTTCAAGTGACGGGGTTCTATATGAAAACATAAGGCAAACAACGCGGTGAAAATCAGATTGAGAGCAAGAGATGGTGTTCGCTCAATTGAGAGCAAGATAGAGGATTCGTGTCTTTTTTCGTGACACGGCACTGGGGTATTGAATAAGCGTATGTGCGGTCCAGCCGCCTGCGATATTTCACCTACCCGCGATCGCGGGTAATTCCGACCTGCTTCTTCTTCCACTTCTGCCGACGTCGGCCGACACTTTTGTGTCCATTTGGCCCGTTTGCGTTTCTCAACCAATTGGAGGTGTACCACCTCATGCTACCTAAAAATTCAAGCGAACATGCATTCAAATAAAATTGAAATAACCGGCTGTTCAGTGTTGCCAAATATTCGTAAAACATTGTTGATTTGACAACTCAGCGCCGTGAGAGCAGAGAGCGAAAATTCTTACTCTCCCGTGACTCTGATTGTGACACGACACTACAGCATTGATTAAGCGCATGTCGCGCTGCATCCGCTGTCGATTTTTCCTGTTCCTCCGATACTTGGTAATTCAAAACCTTCTTCATCCACTTCTGCCGACACTTTTGTATCAATTTGGCCCTGCTTTTTGCTAATTTCTTTCGTTTCTCGAAACGTTCGGAATAGGAAATCCGCTGCTTTTGTTTGCATAAATGAACACGTTGCATAAGTCAATTCAATTTCAACACCAAAAATAATTTGAACTGCTCAAATCCAGCGGAAATGAAATAAAATGGACGTTAATTCGTTTCTTTGTCAATCGTCGCCAGTAAGACAAATAATCAAAATTTTGTATTGCTTTGTTGTATGTGCAAACCAACGAGATTAAACATTAACCAATCTCTTTCGACTAGCAGAAATTAAATATTAAAAAATATTCACAAACAAATCGGCTATCCCGGTATTTAATACTCTTCGCACCTTTGTTGAACAATGCCCATACTATTCTACCAAGTGGTTTTTAAAAGTAGTTCAATTAAATAATCTTAACATATGATAACACAGCAAAATTATAGGCTGCACTGCACAACTGACATCAAAAAGGTCATTTCACTTATACTTATCTGTTTAAAGTAGCCGATGTTTGTTTCCGTATGCGCGTGTATGTGTATCTGTGTCTGTTTGTAATCTCAGCACTTGTTATTCTATCTCAGCTACTAAACAAAAGACCTGCAATTAGTGGCATGAATGACGACTGCGATGGTGATGATGAAATATCAGCCATCGATAATGATGAAGATAATGGCAAACAGGCAGGACCATCAACATATGTCAGCCAAATGATACCTCGGCATTTCCCTCAAGGCAAACACATGTAATTGAATGTTTGTGAATGAAGGGGGTAGAGTTAATTGAAGCGAGGCAACGGTAAACACAAGTATTCAGGTAGAATTGCTTATATTCTAAGCTAAGCGTGTTAATTGACATATTTGCGTTATTAATCATTAACATAGCTGTATAAGAGTAACAAGTAATATGAATTGAAATTTTAGCTTCTGAATAAAGTTCTTGTTAGATAACAATCTCACAAACACCTTTTCATTAGGTCTTGTCAGCATGCCTGAGCCACTTAACGCTCGTTAAAATAAGTGTTTCGCCCGCATTGGCAAAGCGTTAAAATAATAATTAACACCTGCATTGTTTAATTACGACCACAGTGCACCAAAATATCCAGCTGCTTTGTTTTTATTACTTACAACTAAAAACTTTAATTTTTAGGCAGAGATAATTTTATTTTGATAAACAAGAAATAAAATTTTGCTACCATAAAATTCCCTCGGGCATTAACGTGTGCCAATAAACCAATCGGGAAATTACTTACTTTTTGTACGTCGCTTTAACCACCTGCGCATATTCTTCAATGCAAAAAAAAAATATAGCATAATGCGACTGTCACTTCATGTATCGATAGATAATTTATGTTAAGCTTATTTCTTGTAATTCGTGTGGTACATGTGTGTGTTAGGGGTATAACAATCATTAAGCAACCCCACAGATGAAAGTGCGTACATGATGCCATTGAACTTGCCAATTTGTCATTAAGTGACAGAGTCGTATGCTGGATTAGAACAAAACCCGTCTCGCCCAAAGCAGACAAACTGCAAGGCTCGTAATGAGCGCTTAAGAACTTCAAGCCAAATGCCAAAGACTTAATTAAAAACAACACAAAAGGCGACATCGGCATCAGAATCGACATCGCCATCGGCATCGACATCCGCATTATTGTCATTGGCATTGACTGATTTCCTTTGAAAAGCAAACCTGTCCAACAGTTTTCTCTTTCAGGCGCAGCAATCAACTGAGGCTCTTCATTAACACCCAACATTCTAATTGTTTGCAATTGCATCAAGTAATGCTGAAAAGGCGTATGGCTGCTTCACTGGAAGCTGTACTTTTTAAATAATAACGTATAAAGTTGTCAGCACTGGATGATATGGTCTGACTGTCTATCTGTCTGTCTGTCTCTTTGTGGCATCTGTTTCCAACCGTCGCAGAAAATCGTTGTGTTAAATACAATAGTTGTTTTTCTTGTTCTCTATGATATCGTTCTGGTCTGCGTAAATATTTCGAACTCAACTCGAATATCTCGTGTACATAAATTGCTTTTAATTTAAATTACAACATTCCACCTCCACCGTGAGTGAACTTATTTCATTGACTGTCAGTCAGACTCACTTTTGCTTTGCTTTGCCCGCCGTACTCATATACAGACGCTTTGTTAGTCAACAAGTGCATTTCCGTTGTTGTGCTTGTTGTTGTTGGTGTTGTTGTTTTCTGATGTCAGCGTTGGTGTTGCAAGTTTGTCTCTGTATCTTTTATCTTAAAGTGTATCTTGCATCTGTGCAGTACCTGTTCGTTTTATATGTGCATATGTATGTATGTATGTATTGACATTCTTAGATCATAAAGTAGCATAAATTACAGTGCTGCGATAATCGCTTTAAAGCCTTACATGTTTGTGGAATTTTGTAAATAATTGACAAAAATTTGCATTGATTACATATTTTTGCGAGTGCTTTGCAAACAATTATTGTATACCAAATTGGGTGCCTTAGTAATTCGGTTAAGCTTAAGTCGACTTAACTGTCACATGTATGAATGTCTCAATAATGAATTATTGCCTTTCATTCACTAACGTTCATTACAAATGAACGCTTTTGGCAATGAATGAATGTGAAAAGAGTGGCAAAAAAACAAATGTAAGAACATAACATAAACTGCAATAAATAAGAAACCGTTACCTTTGATAAAACTCATTGATCTTGAAAAGCAGATGGATGCACGCACACACACACACACACACACTAGTTGAATGATTTGATTGACTTGCACACTTTTTCATCACTTTCGTCAAAGCAATGGCGACATTCAGAAGTAATTTGAACAGCGTGTCGAATACATATAACGTAAGTGCATTGAAGGAACGCCTGACCACGTGGTTCCAACAGTGGCGTCAGAGTAGATTACACCAACAACAGCAGCAGCAAACGAGTGCCAATAAACAGGCGCAGCAAAAACTTTTATACAGTTTTTTGCAACAATCAAGAGATCATAAGTTTTTTAGCGAAAAATCCAGCCGAAATTTAAAAGACTTCAATACGAATCTGAAGAATATTTTCATATTTAACAAGCGTGCCAAGAAAAGTACGACCCGTGCTAAGGCTGAGCCGGCACACGGCGAAAAGGTGCAAATTGTGGCCAAGTTGCTATCGTCGACGCTCATAGCGACAACGACGACAACAACAACAACACATACTGAACAGCAACAGCAGCACGAGTGCGCATTCCATACCACAGCCATGACTATATCGGAGAATACATTCCTCACGGTGCGCGACGAGCATCCTGATATCGATGATGAGATACGCGCCATATTGATGGCAAATGCCCAAGACGGCGCTACGATATCGCAGATCAAAGGTAAATTACAAGTTCGCTTATGTTGCATAGGGCCAAAGTATACATAAAGTAACTTGTCGTATCGACTCAATTAAGATGCGCCTGCACTATGTTGTCGAATGTGGTATATGGCTCTATGTAACATGAGAGAAGTTAATACTAAAACAATTCAATTTGGTTAAATAAGAAAGGCCCTTAATTCTGAACTTTTCTCTTATATCCTTTCTCCATCCACAGCTGATTATCGCAAGCAAACGGGCATGACGTTTCCCATTTACACCAACATCACGGATTTTCTATTGACCATACCACGTGTCACCGCCGAGTGTAGCGAGCAAGGCACACGGATTTTCAACATCAAACCATCGAAGAAAAACCAACACATCTATGACATGGTCAAAAATCAAAAGTCTCAAGCTGACAATGTTTACAATGGACAAGTCTGCGAGCGCAATTGGCGCAAGCCAAAACGCATACGCACGAATGATGTCTTGCCGCAAACACCATATTACGCTAACATTAACAAAAACAACAGTTTGTCATATTATGCCGATCTCAACAATAATGGCAATCAAAATAAAAATTTGAATGGTGTTTTGTCTGTGGCTTTGGCCACGCAAGATCAACAGACGTCATCTACTGACAAATCCATGCACAAACAAGGATTCGAAGTTTTTGTCGATCAGAATTTGTGTTTTCAAGACAATTGGAATTACCTGTAAGTGTTTTGAAATGTAGTGTTGATTTTTATTTGTTTTTCACTGATCTATTTTACTGTCCAGCAACAACCGCTTTAATGCCGGGCCAACATTTAGAGACAATCAAATCTGTAGCGATCCTTTATTGGAAGAAAGACAGCCAGTGCAGTATCAACCCCTTCTACCAGCTATAGACGAAGGCTCTGCCGGCAATCGTATCCAAAAGCGACGTTATCCACAATCTTCACGTTCCTCATCGCCGACAATTACGCGCAGCAATAGCAGTCAGCCCCTAAGTGATTCACTATATACTATGAATAGTCAGAATGAGGCGCGTCTTTTGGATTTTCCACTACTTGGTGACGATTTCTTTTTGTACATGGCACGCATGGAGCTCAAATGCAAATTTAAAAAGTGTAAGTTAATGATGAATAATAATTAAATCTTAAGCTATACTATGTATAAATACGCATTACAGTTGAGAAAGTTCTTCAATCTGGTCTGTGTGCCTCTGGCCAAACTATAAAAGCCGCACACAAGCGTATACTCAACTGGAACCGTAGCAACACTACCATAATCGTCAATATTGGCTCAGTGGATATACTCCTCGGTCGCTCATTGGTGCATATTGAACATGACTTTCGTCAACTAATCAATAGAATGCATCTTATGCACATTAAGCCCGTGTTGACTACTATAGCGCCATTAGCCAACTTCGCACATGATCGAGCTATAAAAGAGAAAGTTACACGTTTCAATGAGTTCATCAAACGAGAGTGTCAATTTTTCACAGTCATCGATATATATTCATGCCTGGTGAATGAACATGGCACTTTGCGTTTTGATTGCTATCAGAAGTACGTCCTTAAACTCATTTTAGCTTTAAACGCTAATTATTTGATTCCTTTCAGTGAGCCACGCTCAGTAACGGGCACCACACTACCGCACGTTTTCTGGAACAAAATCGGTCGTCAACGCGTACTGCAAATGATCGAAGCGAATTTGGAATATTAACATATTGGTAGTAATCTTGCAAAAATATCAATAGTTCAGTTTTACAGATTGAAAACACGCTGTTTTAAATGGAATTTCTTTAGCTTTTAATATGTTTTATGTTATTTTGTGTCGCCCCAAAAGTGTAATCGTCTAATTTAGTGCTAAGTGCTTGTGATAGTTTAATTGCCTAATTCTAAGCTAGTCTTATGCCTATTATGATACACTGCATTTTTAAATTACAATATTTTGAAATGCAACGTCTCATAACTCGCCTAATTGTTGATCTTCATTTGTCAACATTACAATATTATGTACTCCTAAGTCACATATGCATATAACCCACATACAATAATTCAACGTTAAGCGTAGTACTTGCTTATTAGTTATGTGGGTGCTATGTAACAAAGGCGTTCATAATATAAATAAAATAAAATGTTTTCTTTTATAATTTGTAAACCAAAATATTGCATAAATTTGTATACTCGTGCACATTATACGAATATTTTATGCCTTATTTTGGTAAGATAAACCAATTACATATTTCAATGTAAAGAATTTGTCAGCTTTAATTTAAAAACTTGCACGAAATCAAAACCGCGGTCGATTTTCTCAGTGTATAAGTTTTTATTAAACAAAGATCAAATTCTCGTCCTGTATTTACTAGTTCAATTCAAAAAACGAAAATTGTCAATTTGAAGCGAAAAATATTGCATGCAATCTTTTTCGAGAAATTATTTTAAGTATTATTGTATATAAATTGGCCAATATTATGTTTACTATTAGTTAAATTATTTGTTTTATGTAACAAGTTTGTGTGCTTTTGTTTTTGTGTATTTATTGTGTCAACAGAACAAGCTGCAATGTAAAATCCAAAAAAAAAGTATAAAATCTAAACCGAAAAAAAAATATATAAAAAAAAGAACAAATATTTGACTTTTCATTTTAATTCAATAAGCTCCATAATAAGCTCAAAAGGGGATACCATTAGGGGCCTCACGTAATTTATGGACGTCCCCTAATAAGCTCAAGAAGCATAAACAGCCCTTACTTTACTCCAGTGCTGCCACTATCTATATCGAATATTGTCAGTGGATATTAAATAACAAAATTGAAAAAATTATTGCACACTAAGTTAAATCCAACAATATGAATATCAATTGCAGTGTCTGAATTGTAAACTCATTGGCGAATAGGTAATAACATTTATATTTTGAAGTCTATACAGCCAACCATTTGTCATTTTGTAGTTGAAGAAAGAATATAAAGTGGCAGCACTGTAAGACACTCAGTTTTCAACTCGGCAGATTCTGGTAAGCGATACGGTACATTGAATTTTGTGTTATTTTTCAGATTGAACTTTTAGATTGAAGAATATTTTATTTTGGCCTTAATTTACAGCTCACAAAAAAAAAAGTAATATGGCTTCATTCTTAGCGCGCACTGCCGTACCAGCTGCAGCCATCAAACCGCAAGCTCTGTCAAAGGTAAATTGAATTAATTTTTCAAATATGTTGACCGACGTTTTACATAATTGCAACGAAAAGACGGTGAAAATAGTGAATGCTGAAAAGTGAATAGCAAAGCGACTGTGTGTGTGAAATAAAAAATTTGCTATTGTGACGTAACGTGTGCGTTTTGCTGAAGCACCAGCCACCCCCCCTTGCAGTCAAAAGTTTGTGCCAAGGGCAGCCTCAGACCTTGAACGGGTAACGGCTAAACAAGTTTGAATTTCTTTCTTTTCGTGACATTCTGCCGATGAATGAAATAAGTGTGACAATGATTTGTTGATAAATTTATAAATCAGCCAGCTGCTGTAGAGACTTTAGGCTGTTGAGATAGTGCCTATGTGCGTGCGTCTAGTATGGAATTTCAGCACCCGTTTCGGTATCGTGACTCATTTTACGTGCTAAACTCGTGATTATTTTGTTTTCGTTGTTATCTCGCTTAACCGAATGCCAAATTTATTTATTTGTTTCTTTGCAGCTTTTGAAATTGACGCCTGCTATTGGACAGGGCGTTAGAAATTTAAACGTTCAGGAACATGTTTCGTACACACTTCTCAATGAAAGTGATATACCAACGCCAAGGTAAGAGTTGTTTATGGTTTTTTATATATAATTAATTTCTTTGGCTTTATTTTTGCTATTGGCTTGTCATTGTTAAAGTACAAAGTTCATCATCATAAAACAGCCAATGAACTTTAGTTGGTTTGCAAACGTGTCTATGAACTGCGTCAATGCACAACTGTTGCGCTTCACATAATGAGCATTTAAACATGCTTATCAATAAAGTGCCAACAAATCAAACTTAATTTGCATTGATTAATATTGTTTAAATAATCGCAAACGCGTCTTTAGTTTGCGTAAACAATGCAAGTAACAAAGATAAGCTTCGATTATCACTATTTATATTCCGGTCTTTTTTTTTCCTGTTTAAACGATTTGCTGCGATTTGTTTGGCATATGATAGATAGTAATGAGAACTGATACAGCATGACGGGCATGACTTTTCATTGATTTTTGGTTTATGTATTATTATTATTTTTATGAAAGCTTATCTTGTAGTTCTTTTTTTATTAGTGACATTCATTCATCCTTGAATAATGTTTTTTCTACATAAGTGCAAAACAGTTTTTAACACTAAAATTGTGAAAAAAAACTTGTCTTGAAAAGTCTTTTAAAAAAAGCGAAATTTATTGTTTACTGGCGACTTTCACCATTTGAATCTTATACATTATTTATTCTATGCTAGTGCAAAAAACTTTAGACTTCGTTTTCGCTTGAAGTTTACACGCTGATAAACTATCATCATCATACGTCATTTATCGTTCTAATCTTATCATTATGCGGCATCGTTTGATATTTGTTTGTTAACAATTTACTTATTCTACATACAAATAGGTTTGCGGTTGCCAAGACCTCGAAGGAGGCGCACGACATCGCAGCCAAACTGAAGACAGACAATCTCGTGTTGAAGGCTCAGGTCTTGGCCGGTGGTCGTGGCAAGGGACACTTCAAGAGTGGTCTGCAAGGTGGTGTACGCGTGGTCTATGAGTACGTATAAAAACCTTAAAGTTTGTAATACATTAAATAAAAATACATTATCTCGCCTTATACCCAATTTAGCCCCAAACAAGCTGAAGAGATTTCCAGCAAAATGTTGAATCAGCTTTTGATTACAAAACAAACTGGCGAGGCAGGACGCATGTGCACAAAAGTGATGGTCACCGAACGTAAATTTCCACGACGTGAATTCTACTTTGCCGTAATGTTGGAGCGTGCTTTCAATGTGAGTTAAAAACTGAAAAAAACTTTTCCATTTTTTTAATCCCATGTGTTTTTTTGTCGGCAGGGTCCTGTGTTGATTGCTTCCTCGCAAGGCGGTGTTGATATTGAGGAGGTTGCGGCGACAAATCCGGGCGCCATTCTATACGAACCAATTGACATTTCTGAGGGTCTTACGGAGGAGGTAGCCTGCAAAGTCATCAATAAAGTCGGCTTGGGTGGTGAAAATGCCGATGAGCACATTAAGATGTTGTTGAACTTGTACAAACTGTTCGTGGCAAAGGATGCGCTTCTCATTGAGATCAATCCTTATGCCGAGGATGCTTTATCAGGCTGTAAGTTGCTTTTTATTATTCAATGTGCATTCCTCTTTTAGAACTCATGTCTATCCTAACGTAAAACTCATTCATTTTGTCTACTTGCATCGTCTTGTTTGTTTACTTTCGTTCATTTCGTTAAACTAAAATTTGAATACTAATTCATTTAATGTGACATGTGCTGACTAACCTAAAGGCTGTGAGTATAAGTCTCTGTGTGTTTATGTCTCACAATATTCTTAATTCAACCAGTTTTCAAACTCATGTGAAATCTCGTTTTAATTTAATACAGACTTTGCGCTGGATGCCAAATTCCGTTTCGACGACAATGCTGAATTCCGTCAGCAAGAACTCTTCTGCCTGCGTGACTGGACACAGGAAGACCCCAAAGAGGTGGAAGCCGCCAAATATAATTTGAATTACATTGCGCTCGATGGCACCATTGGCTGCATGGTGAACGGTGCCGGCTTGGCAATGGCTACCATGGATATCATTAAGCTGTATGGTGGCGAACCAGCCAATTTCTTGGATGTCGGTGGTGGCGCTACTGCCGACGCAGTCAAGCAAGCGTTCAAAATCATTACATCCGATCCAAAGGTTTTGTGCATATTGGTTAACATCTTCGGTGGCATCATGCGTTGTGATATTATTGCGCAGGGTATCATTGCAGCCGCTCAAGAATTGAATCTGAAAATGCCCGTGGTTGTACGTTTGCAGGTGCGTAAACATCAATTAAATCCAAAACTTATTGTAATATATTTCATTTGTTACAAATATACAGGGCACCAAAGTGGAGGAAGCACGTGAGTTGATTAAGAAATCAAATCTGAAGATTTTGGCTCGTCACGATTTGGATGAAGCTGCCGATTTAACTGTGCATTTGGCGCAGATTGTTAAACTTGCACGTTCGGTGAAGATGGACGTCAACTTTGAGATTCCTGATGCTGCCAAGTAGAGTGCAACTTTTTATATTTAAATATTAAGCGTGCTATCACAACATCTAAACAACAACAAAAACAAATACGAAACTTACGATACGAGCTAAAAGAGAGAGAGAGGAGTTTACATCTAACAACAAAAACACAGAAAAACTCAAATACACTCAGCGTGGCTTTTAATTTTTTGTAGTTAGCAAAGAAAATGACATGATTTAGTTTAATTTTTGATTGATTTCATGCTTAAACGCTGAATTTGTTTAGTCACACACACACACACACATGCAATTGAATTGTTGAATTGTATACACACATGAAGAGAAAAACGAAAAAGAAATTATTGTAAAAGCGTCGAGCAAAGCTGACGGTATCAGAATCCAGTCTGCAATGATTGGTTCATAAACTATTTAAAACTAATCATTAAGCCTAAAGTTAAATGCACGTCTTAGGACCAATTAATGAAAACGAAATTGTTAAATGCACCAAAAATGTATGTGAAAAGTTGTAACTTTCCGTAATATTTTTAACTACAAACAAACTCGAAGAAAATTGTTTATATTTGGCTGCTCTAAGTAGTTAAATTTGTGTGTATGTATTGATGATTAAGTTGAAGCGTAATTTTTAAACAAATGCTTTTTTTTTGTTTTGTTAATTATTATGCCATAACTAAGAGTAAAGAAAATACAGTAGTTAAATTATGTAAACAAGAACAAAATCTCTGCAAAATTAAATCAACCAACTTATTTATACAGTAAACAATCACAGATTTTTATTCATTTGTTTTTTTTTTTTTTTTTTTTTTGTAACCAGTAACAAAAATGGAGGAGATGATCCTTGCGGTGAAAAGTAAGAAAAAATTGTTTACAAAACATTATAAAGTAATAATTAACTTATTTAAACAGAAAAAAGAAAGATCCCTGTGACAAAAAGTAAGCAAAAAAATTTAATAAAAAGTAATAACAGTGAAATAATAAATTAAAAA
Source organism: Phortica okadai (assembly GCA_034638295.1). Classification (NCBI taxonomy): domain Eukaryota; kingdom Metazoa; phylum Arthropoda; class Insecta; order Diptera; family Drosophilidae; genus Phortica; species Phortica okadai. The sequence continues at coordinate 44,764,410 of CM067849.1, read as the reverse complement.
TTAAATAACAGAGAGGAAAAGAAAGATCCATGTGCCAAAAAGTAAGTGTGCAAAAAAAATATATATATATATAAATGATAACACAGGCCAACAAGAAAAAACTTTTTGAATAGTTGCAACTAATTCCTATGTATTTATGTGTGCTGATTCCGAAAATAGTAGACATAAAGTCGTATCACCCTCCCATTTCTTGCATTTCACGGAATTGTAAAAAACACGAAATTACTGTTTTTCAAACTTGTGTACAAGATATCTCAGAAACTACTGGACCGATCTTGTTGAAATTTAACTAAGATATTCTTAGGAGTCCAATCTATCATGTACTAAAGGAGTTTTTTAATTGAGAGCCCCCTTCGAAAGTTATACACTTTTAAACCTCAAAAAATCAAGGAAAAAAAGTTAAATCTTTAAATAGCTGTAAATTTTACAACAAAAAACTTTTAATTTTTTCCCCTATGCTACTCTATTTGTAGTTGTTTCCTGCATGAAATGACGGTCCGTTAGTATTTTTCCGTCGATTGCTGACTCAAATATCGTGTACACAACCAACAAGGATTTTCTCTTTACTTTACAGTTCATAATTTTGTTGTATTAAAATTTAAAATAAATATTTATAAATAAAAATACCATGGCTACTGCAACTGTTTTGTTGTTTAAAAGCCATTATTTTTTTTTTAAACCATTTACCAAGATTTTCGAAACAACCATAACCTACGTTGGTGGTATACCCGATATCTCGGTCACCAATTGTCGAAATAGTGCAAACGGAACGTCATTTCATGCAGGAAATAACTACGAATAGAGTAGCATAGGAAAAAAAATTAAAAGTTTTTTGTTGTAAAATTTAAAGCTATTTAAAGACTTAACTTTTTTTCCTTGATTTATTGAGGTTTAAAAGTGTATAACTTTCGAAGGGGGCTCTCAATTAAAAAACTCCTTTAGTATATGATAGATTGGACTCCTAAGAATATCTTAGTTAAATTTCAACAAGATCGGTCCAGTAGTTTCTGAGATAACTTATACACAAGTTTTAAAAACGGTAATTTCTTGTTTTTTACAATTCCGTGAAATGCAAGAAATTGGAGGGTGATACGACTTTATGTCTGCTATTTTCGGAATCAGCACACCAAAATACATAGGAATTAGTTGCAATTATTCAAAAAGTTTTTACAAACGGCATTTTTGTCGGCCTGTGTAATTAAATTATTTGTACAAATAGAGAGGAGAAGAAGGATCCATGCGAGAAAAAGTAATAAAATTAATTTACAAAAAAAGTTTTTAAATAATAATGAAATTCTTGAAAAAAATAGGGAAGAAAAGAAGGACCCTTGTGACAAAAAGTAAGCGAAAACAAAGTAAAACATAATTTTAAATATAAATAAAACTAATTAAATGAACAGGGAGAAGAAGAAAGATGACCCATGCGCGAAAAAGTAAGAATATTTTTATAAAAAAAGAACTATTAAATAATAACTAAATCATTTCAAATAACAGAGAAGATCCTTGTGCGAAAAAGTAAGCTTAACAAAATAAAAATAAAATATAATGATAGTAAAATTAAATTACATAAACAGGGAGGAGAAGAAGGATCCGTGTGCGAAAAAGTAATAAAATTAATTTTAAAATATATTGAATAATAATGAAATTATTTAAATAAATAGGGAAGAAAAGAAGGACCCTTGTGCGAAAAAGTAAGCGAAAACAAAGTAAAACATAATTTTATATATAAATAAAACTATTTAAATGAACAGAGAGGAGAAGAAGGACCCATGCGCGAAAAAGTAAGAATATTTTTTTTTTAAATAACAATGATTAAATAATAACTAAATCATTTAAAATAACAGAGAAGATCCTTGTGCGAAAAAGTAAGCTTAACAAAATAAAAACAAAATATATTGATAGTAAAATTAAATTACATAAACAGGGAGGAGAAGAAGGATCCGTGTGCGAAAAAGTAATAAAATTAATTTTAAAATATATTGAATAATAATGAAATTATTTAAATAAATAGGGAAGAAAAGAAGGACCCTTGTGCGAAAAAGTAAGCGAAAACAAAGTAAAACATAATTTTATATATAAATAAAACTACTTAAATGAACAGAGAGGAGAAGAAGGACCCATGCGCGAAAAAGTAAGAATATTTTTTTTTTTTTAAATAACAACAATTAATTAATAACTAAATCACTTAAAATAACAGAGAAGATCCTTGTGCGAAAAAGTAAGCTTAATAAAATAAAAACAAAATATAATATTATAATTAAATAAAATAAATAAATAGGGATGAAAAGAAGGACCCTTGTGCAAAGAAGTAAGCGAAAACAAAGTAAAACATAATTTTATGTGTTAATTAATTTACTTAAATGAACAGACAAGAGAAGAAGGACCCATGCGCGAAGAAGTAAGAATATTTTCTTTTTTTTTAAATAACAATTATTAAATAATATCTAAATCATTTAAAATAACAGAAAAGATCCTTGTGCGAAAAAGTAAGCTTAACAAAAAAAAAAATATATATATATATATTGATATTATAATTATATTACATATATATACAGGGAGGAGAAGAAGGATCCATGCGCAGAAAAGTAAGCGTATTAAAACAAATTACATTTTTAAATATATAAATTATTTGGTCAGACAATAAGTTCTGCTGAATTTAATTAGGCTTTCTAGAACTCATAAACCCTTCTAACACATTTCTTAGAATACTGATCAGTTTAAATGAAAACCAATATTAATTACTGTTTTTTAATCAATTCATCTTCAAAACATACCAAGCACACACTCCACAATCTTTTTGAATCTTATTAATTTTATTTATATACAACCAGAGAGCAGAAAAAGGATGATCCATGTGCCAAGATAAGGTAAGAAAGATGGGAAATTTTTCACAAATTTTGCAACACACATGAACACTACCAACACGGGTCCTTTGAGTCGAAAATTAATGCAATTCAATATTCCAAATCAGCGAGAAGAAAAAAGATGATGACAAGTGCAAAAAGGATAAGTGAGCGGCACCAAGGATGCTATTTTTACTGTTAATCCGATCATATAGCGACAAACACACACAAATCAAATTACACCGTCTTAGATAAACAAATTGTGCACTTGTGCCACCGATGCCTGGTCTGAGCTCTGTGCTGGTAAACGACTTACATAAAATGTCGATTCAAATATATTTATTTAAATACTGCGATGAAATTGCCATGTTTTTGCGATTTTTAAAATCAATTTTGTTGTAATTTAAATGGCAAAAATTTTGTTATGAAAACCCTTTAATTGAATATGATTATTTTTGACAAATTTTCAAGTTAAAAGCAACTTGTCTTTTCCTTATTCACCAAAACTCATGCGCTTCACAATGTAAAGATTCGTTTTCTGTTCGGTGTTATTCACAAAATCAAGTCCGTTTGTCTGTGATGCCAGGATCAGGCCAGGATCGGTTTTCTGCCAACATTTGCATAAAATTTATTGCTTTTGTTGTTCAATTAATGCCAAAACTGTATCGAGTCACAAATGTGAAGCGTATAGCAAAATTCGGCATGTTTGAATGAACTTCTCTTGTTTTAAATCTGCTTTGCGCTTAAAATAATTTTCTTTGCCAACATAAGCTGCTTGGACATGGGATTCCAACATACCACAACAAGACGACGTAAGGTTAATATACACACAGAGGCCTCGCATTCGCTCCAACGTGTACTTGAACCCAATGAAATGCAGGCATATTTCAGTAATTGCTGCAAGTATATGAAACAGCACGCCAAACTGGCTAATTTGGCAGTAAAGCGTGCACGATTTGCGCAACATAAAGGACACAACAATCGCCTAGCAATCTTTAGGCCAACAACAGTGGCTAATCATGTTTGGCATAGTCAGAATATGATGAAAAAGCTGCGGCAACGTCAGAAGAAAGTTATCTTTACGGGCCGCCCCGCTTCAATGGATGAGGAAGAGCTCGAGCCTAAGATGCGTTGCGGTATCATACCGGTTACTGATCTCTCGGGCACGATGAAATTGAAGCGCATTAAGAGTACGTTGCGGAAGCGCGAACGTGGCCTGCAATGGAAGTCTATACTTTCAATATGGAAAAATCGACATTTCACGGAGTGAAGTCATGTGAGAACCATTTAAAGATTCGACTGTCAAAACGTGAAGCTAAATCAAATAAAATTTAAATTTCGTTTAAATAAATTTAAAATTTTAGTAAAAACAAATATATCTTGTTTTTTTCATAATTCTTTTCCATATTTTCTGGTCGGGAATGTCAGATTTTATGTTTCCATCTCTTTGATTAAATTTTTCGTTTTTTAAGGCGTCAAAACTGAATTTTGGGGATAAACTATTTTAATATATAGTTTAGATGATTTGGATGAATAAAAACAAAGAACATGTAATGGTAATTTTAAGAAGTACTTTAATATGTTATAGCATCGTCATTTAAAAACGATCTACTAAAGATAATATATGCGCCTGTTCCTGATCCTTCCAGTCTTTGTCGCCGTCATCGCCGAGATTGCCAGCATACTCTGCAAAGCAAAACAGTTGCAGAAAAAATTTCAGTTATTGGCTTATTATTAGCTCACCTCTCATAATATTCCTAATTGTCTTCATCGAGGCACGCCTCAGACTTAAAATCTGAAGCACGCGCTGTTTAACGGTCTCAGATGTAGTGCTGACCTCTAATATGATGTAATCGATCATTTGTAGAGTGAAAAGTCCACCGGTCAAACGTTTTATATAATTATTTTCAGCTTCTTCATCTTCGTCGATGTTTGGATCCTGCATGACCGGTATTATTAGAAGCTGCCAGTTGGAAACAATTTTAGCTCATCGGTACTCACCTTTGGTTGCTGATCAATTTCTCTGTCTACAGCCTCCACTTTGCCCAAATACTTCAAATGTAATTCCATCAGACGATCAACTTTCTCGTGATCATTTTCCGTAAATTTTGCCAATAAACGTTGGCGCTGTCCGCCTTTGCAATTCCGTAGCATTGATGCAATCACTGACGCAACATGTTCTTCATGCTCATCAGCAGATAACAAACGTTGCTTGTTACGTTTTGGTGTTTTCATGAAGAGCGGGAAAATCGTGCGCAATCCCAATATGTCTACAAACTTATTGCAATTGTCACGTCCATTTGGTCCGGACATGGCATGATCGAGCACTTTAAGTGAACCATTGCGAGACATTTTCTTCTCGCGCAACATCAAATTCATTAGCTGCAAACCTTCACCATTGAGGAAACGTTCGCGATTCTCACGTGCCATCAATGCCGAGCACAAACAATTGAATAGATTTTGCATATATTCCTGTTCCTCATTGCTAGCCGGATCGTGGCGTTTGTAGGCGGCTGCCTGTTGCAGAAGTATATCGACACCGTCGAGCTGTCCCAGCAGCAAGCGGTTATCGTTGTCCGTTTGTATGAGTATCGATAGTATTTCACTGGCGTACAATTTATTGGGCTCATAGGGCGACTTTACCTTCATGCGTTTGAGTACCCATGCCAACAGTCCTTGTTCAGCTGCCTCGCTCACTATTTCCGACTGCATTTCGGTTAGATTCTCCACAATTGCAAGTGTGTTGTGCACGCCATCTGATTCCTCCTTGACTTGTTCGTTTAATCGCTCCAAATTCTGCACGAGTAAAGCAAAGATTTGCTCTTTACGAAGTGCTTCAATCAATGCCTCAGCTCCTTCGCTACTCTCACCAAGTATATCTACATCGGTGACCTCTTGGAGCAGATCGACCACGGCCACACTTATGTCGGTATTCTGATGCGACAACAATTCGAGCAAACTGTGCAAACCATGCAACTCTACGAGCAAAGGATACAAATCGGGCACTGTTGCAATTGCCTTTAGTTCTTGAATAACCCCATGTAGTTCTAATTCTGATTCCATAAACTTCTCCGGATTGTCCGGATATTTTATGCGCATCTCTTGATTCTTTAGATTTCGTTTTTCAAATACCAGCACCAGCTTTTTTAAACCCGGTTCATCAAGCACATCGCCATCAGCTTCCTCATTCTCAACATATTTCAGTATATTCAATCGCTCCGCTTCTGAAAGTTCTGGATCAAAGTCGTAAGCACTTGTATCAACGCTTTCAACCGATTTGCCAGCATAATTTGCGCCATCCTTGGCCTCGGCTATGCGGCGCAAGCGTTTTGCACGCTCATCGCCGTCGCCGCCACTGCTGCTGGCACCACGTTTATTTCCCGATTCTGTTGAGGGTGTAGCTCCATCAGCGTAATCGTCTTCGTCATCATGTGAGCGCTTTGGCGTTTGTTCTGGCTGTTTAAGAAAAGCTTGATTGTAATCCAACGCCTTTAATATGCCACCAGATACTTACTTTGAACGAAAGCAGTTCCCCTATATCCATTTCTTTTATATATTTTTTGCCCTAATGTTTTTTTTTTGTCCCGCCGGTAATTTTCAGTCACCAGCCAACACCCAACAACAATATTTGCAGATTTTTCACGAATTGACTCGTTATTTGATCTGTGGAAAGTATTTGTTGTTGTATTTTTTTTATTTTGTTTAATACTTCAATGCTCAGGAATTGTTTAAACAAATATTTACCGCAAACATTATTAATGTTTTTTTTTTATTTTTTGCTTTAGCCGCCTTGGAGCGCGGCTGCTCAGTCCACTTAGGATCTGAGTCTAATAGTGGCAGGCATATAATGCCTATATTGCCAGGGTATCGATGACGAGCGTGACGCGCGCAACAATCACACTTGCTTGGTTGTCTCTCGGCTGTGTAGTACTTGACGTCTATAGTGGCAGGGTATCAATTATTAGTGTGAGCGCATGGCAATCACACTATGCCTCCTGGCGTTCCAAATACGATGAGCGATGACACTGTGGAGTCATTGACGATGACGAATATCAAGGACACGAGCAAATTATCAATAATTGTCAGATAATAATTGAATGATTGATTGAATGAAAACAAAACACAAAAAAGTACCTGACAGAGTTAAATGTTGACCAACTGTTGGTAACATCCAGTATTTCTGTTGTTAGCAGAGGCGAGAAAGAGTGAAAGAAAGCATAGAAAAACGCCGCTTAAAATGTTGCCCAAAACGGTCATGTTAGTGCTGTTAAGGTTTACATTGCCATTTATTATTTGTAAATTATTTTTAAAATACCGCAAAGTGTTGCCAGACTTTTAAAAATTGCAATGGATTTTGAAAAATCTCCAAATTAAAATAAGTACTCAAAAATGTTTCGTTTTAATGTTGTTATATATTTTTAATCAAATCATAAATACAAAATTAATAATTAAACTAATTAATGAGAGCGACAGTTAGACTTAGAGAATTCTTTTTCAGTTTTTGTTGTTTTTTTTGTTTTTCACTAAAAAAAAAATGAAATGCATGCGGTTAGCGCCTTAGAGTTGCCACATTTTAATTGACATATTGGAGAGTTCCTGTTGTTATTGTAATTTTGTTTGCACAAACACCTCCTAGCTGCTAACGTATAATTATATGCGCAAATTGGGATTTGTGTAGCGCACATATTTCAAGAGCGCGTCGTTCTCCTCGCAAACGAAGGGCTTCTTGTGATGGCAGGCAACATCGTGCCAGTTGACGCCATCATTGTAGAATTGATTCAACAAAGCCAAACAGTTTTCGGGTGCGCCGTTCTGCTTGAATTCACGATTGTCGGGCTGTGGCAGGCCAATGCCACCGCTTGGCGACCAATCACCTTGCGAACGCTCCGATGTGGGTGCCAACTTTTGCAGAGTGGCAGTCCAGAACCAACCGTTAATGTTGGCCGGCTGCAAATCGGGACGATCACAGCCCTTGAAGTCGCACAAACGACCGCTAGTCCAAATGTATTTAACCTGCAATAGCATTTAAAATAAAACAAAAAAGCGTTAGCAAGACAATAAGAAAGAGAGAGCACAGGTGAGTTCATTACACTTATAATTACAAAAAAGCTTTCTGCTTAGAAGCGAGCATTGGCATGCATGATAAAATGCGTTGACACCAATTTATCAGTTTATGTTGTTGTTATTGTTGCTGACAAATGCATAAAATGACGTTGACACGCCCCGACAACGACTGAAAGCCAAGCTTCGTTGAGCTTGTCATCGTCGCGCCCTTTACAAAGCCGCACCCGTGCACCGCTTCAACGCACGCACCGCTGCTTAGCTCATGCCCTTTTGCTTTACGCGCAGTGTAACTTGCTAACCGACAATACAACAATAACAACATTAGCGTCACTTTCACCCAATGGGCCATAAAAAAAAAAAGATTTGATTTGATGTCAGATTAAACACTCTTTGGCTGCTTGTGGCTTTTGCTGCTTGACTTGACTCAAAACCGAATCGGTAAACCATTTTATGGAAAAAACCTGAGACCCGCGAGACCTTTTACGCTAAATTTTATGTTTGGCTTGACCCACTCCTTCAACCCCGTACGCAATCAAAATGCGGAAAGTTGTTGATTGTTTATTTGTTTTCGAGTTCATTTATGGCTGTGTGATTTTTCTGTTGTGCTTCTTTTTCACTTGCACGTTGCTTAAAATGCACTTGGCGCGGAAGTACTCAGACAAGGCCAAAGGCCGCTGAATGGGCAGTAGCGCTTTCCAGTTGCCTTTGTTATTGCGGTGTAATTTATTGCTTATATTTGTTGTTGTTGTTGCTGTTGTAGTGCTGAGTTGTTTGTCGGCAACGGTTGATTGATTGTTTAATTGATTGATTGATTTATTTCATTTAAGATCTATTGATATGGCAAGGCATACTAAAATTGCTGTCGTAAACATTAAATTCTACTTAGCAAAAAAAAAAAAATGTTTTATTAACTTTATTGTGTTTTTCGGAATTTATGTTTGTTTTCCGTTGTTTGTTGGTTTGCTTGTTTCAAACGAAGTTCGTTGTTTTAGTCTTTTGCTTGTTGTCTTGTTTCACACGTGTGTTCGTTGCTTAAGTCTTTTGTCTTCTTACGTTTGACTTGTTATCAGCTCTGCTCATTTCAATGCAAGTTCAACTTAAATCATTTACAAGTCTATTAGCTGACCTAAATCTCATGTTTACCTTGATCGCTTATTGTGCCAATGAAAAAAGAAGATGTACTTCTGAGTGTCTTTCAATAGATGAGTTAAATGTCTTTATATCGTTTGATGTTTGTGTCTGGCTGCTCAATTCTCTTGTTGCAGCATCAATTTTTAATAGTTTCAGTAAAAATACAAATTTTCGACTCAAGTTCGTTTTCTAAGTCTTTCATTTTGGCACTACAACAAATTTAATCCGACAACATTTTTCTTCATCTAAAATGCACTAATTCGTTAGACACGCAATTCCACATAAGAAAACAACAATAACAAATGGAAAATTAGTTTTCCGTTAGCGTGTCTGGCGCTCATTATTTTCTATCTCTTTCACATTACGTGATTTATTTGAAATTAACTTGTCTCGTTTGCTTATGTTGTCATGCTTAAATTCTACGTTAAGCTTGTGTACAATTGTACATCTTCATTTATTCGTGGTTGTTTTATTGTTTATTATTCGTTGTTGTTGTTGTTGCTTTTCGTTTAAATGAACTTTCGTTTTTCATTTGAGTTTCATGCTTTGTCGACGCCAGCGTCCTCCACAACTTACACATGATGATGATGTGTAGCCAATCAGCTGCCGGCTACCGGGCACTGAGGCAGACATACGGTCAGCGCTGTAGCGTTACGTATGTAGACTAAGTGGCAGCTAAGTTGATGGCAGACAAAATTGTTGCATAATCCATGCCAAATGAAATGAAAAGTTGGAAGCAATTTTCTTGTTGCATGTAATTTCTTTCTTTCTTTTTTTATTTTTTACTTTACTGTTTCATTTTGTTGGTTTTCCTGTCCGTTGTATGCATGCGCTTAGTGCCAACAGCCAAAGGAGCTCAAGCTTTGAAGGCAATTGTGGCCAACGTGTAAAGTGTCTGCGGCTGCAGGACAAGGAGAGCGTCGCGGTTAGGCTTGTGTGTGTGTTAGAAAGAGAGGCGGCAACAATTTTACATTGAACTTAAATGATTTTCTTGTTGGCAGCTCAGTTACAAACTTGTTTTAATTCATGTATTATTATTTTTTTCTTCAATCTTTTTTGAAGTATATTTTTTTATATATGTAAACAAGTATTTTGCTGTTGTGGTTGTTTATTTGTGTTCATCAAGTCAACTTTAAGGTGCGCTGAGCTGAGTTGAGCCCATGAACTTCATTTGCACTTTGCAAGTTGTTGCTTTGGTCAAATGTTAAACAAATTATGTCAGTTTTGTCGCATAAAACAGCCAAAAATTCAAATTAATTGACCAAACAATAACAATAACAAAGAAACAAAATAAATTAACTAATATCAAAGCGTGAGCCAATGTCAAAACGAAAGTGACATAATTTTTTCTCACTCATGTTTTTTTTTTTTTTTGTATGCAAAAAACTGCTTTTTGTTTAAACCAAAGCGGCGCTAAAGAGTCGCAAGATGAATGATTATTCAAAGAGCCGCGGGCAACTCATAAATTATTGCGAATTTCTTGTAAATGTTTCTTTTATAGTTTTGTGTTACTTCTTTTTTCTACTTATCGTTTGTCAAATGTTGTCTTTGGTATGCAATTTTTTTTTTTAGGGCGCGTTTAACACTTGCCTCTAAATGAGTCGTTTGATTTTTGTCGCTGCTCATTCATAAACTTTGCACACACAAATTTCGGTTACTTTTGGGATTTGTTTTTTTTTTTTACTTTTATTTGTTTTTTATTTATTATGTGTGATGTATTTATTTGTAACAATTCGATTTGTTACGTTTTCACTTTCATTTCTGGTGTTGGTTTTTTCCGACGCGTTGAGTTGAATTTTGTCGTAATTGTTTTTTTTCTCAAAATTGTTATTTTTCGTGTTTAAAATATCTATGACAGCAAACTAAATATAAAAAAAAACAACACAAAAATAACTTGCTCCCCAAGAAAGTGAAAATATTGACAAGTTCGTTGCTTAAGTCTTTTGTTTTCGTTTTTTGTCATTCTAAGTTGTTTGATTTTACACAAATTTTTGATTTTTTTTAAAACTCTAATTGATTTTGGTTATTATAAATTTTAGTATCAAAAAATTGTTCCTCAAGTTTGTCGCTTAAGTCTTTTTTTTTAATTTTTCTGATTTAATTCTCTTTTAGAAAACCTATTTGTTTAACTTTTGTAATTGCTAATTAATTTTGTTTCAATATTTTTAGTTTCAAAAAATTCATCCTTAAGTTTTTCGCTTAAGTCTTTCGTTTGCTTTAAGCATTTTTTTGTCATTTCGCAAAGTTATCTTTGATTTTTAGCGATTTTCATAACGTTTTTTTTTTTTTTTTTGTCAACTTACATTCTCACCAACGAGACGCTGCTTGACCCACTCATTCTCTAAGCTCGTCTCCAAACTGACAGAGTCCATGCAACGTCTGCGACAGAAGTTACGTGCGCTCAGCCAATCCTCCTCCACGCCCTTCAAATTCGGATCGCGCCACGAGAAGAAGTAACTGCAATTGAAAAACAAAAACATATTTTAATCAAATTTCCTACAACTCTTTTTGAGTATCTTCAGTTTTGTATCCCAGAGGTTATTCTTTTTTAGTGAATTTTTTTGATTCTCAAATGTCTGTCTTTGTACTCACCCTTTGCCATCGGGCGTCTTCTCGTGTATGATGCGTTGTGCGCACAATTGAGGATTTGGCGGCTCAAGGCGACCGTTCTGGAACTGTGCCACGCTGCAGCTCAATACGCTCAGCAGACAAACACCGGCGACAATGAATGCTTTCATTTTGTTTAATTCTGTTTGTTGTTGTTGTTGTTGTTTGAAGTTGTGGTTGTTGTCGCTTCAAAGTTTCACTCTTTGAATTCAATTACACCAAAAAAATCACTTTCGTTTTATTTGTGGTTTTTTTCTTCTTCTTTTTAAACACACTCACGTTGCACACACACACGCGCGTCCGTTTTTTTTTTTTGTAGACACTTTCGTTGTCGTTGAGAGACGATTTAAGACGAGACGACCGTACGCTCGATCGTTGTAATCAGTAATGACACGTTAATTTTTGTCGCATACCGTCTTATATACTCGAATTCATACAACGTCCGTCAAATGGGCGGCGGCAGCAGCAGCAGCAACAGCAGCAACGTCATTATCGCTTTGAGCGTTTTTGTAAATTTTCTGAGTGAGTTTTTCATGATTTTTTACGCTCAACTTGTATATTGTGTTCGATTGCATGTGCGTGCGTGCGTGTGTTTTCGTCTGTGTTCAAATTAAGGTTTCTCAGTTTTGGCTATGCTGAATTTTAAGTGGCAGCTTCATTGACAATTACAGCAAATGTAGAAACAAACCAACGTTATGCTCATTTCTAAATTTCGACTCGACTGTTCGACAAATTTATTAACGAGTCTCATTGCACGCCTTGGGTTATTTGCATTGTCTTTAACATGATTTTCATTGTACTTTTGCTCGTCTGCAAATTTTGCCTTGTTGAACCATTTTAAGTCTGCATTATTGTTGTTGTTGGTTGACGTCTTCAATTTTCTTTTGTATTTTTTTCGTTTTTTTTTACTAATTAACTGACCAAACATTCACTCGCATTCAACTCTTCCGGCGCATGCCTATTTTTTTTGTCTCTTCTTCTTTTTTTTTGTATTTTTTGTATTTGTTTCTGCAACTTTGCATAATTTAATGCATTTTAGTTTTTTTTGTTTGTTATTTGCCTTTTTGGTTGAGAAAATAATATTTGACTTTAATATTTTTTGTGTTTTATTTTTTTTTTTGCTTGTCAATTTGAGGCTTTTTTTTATTGTTGTGGTGGTTGTTGTTATTTTAGCGTTTGTTTGTGTATATTACATAATTTCGTTTTGTTGTCCAAATTAATTTGTTCACTGACTCTAAGTGACATTTGTTTTACAATCTTTTATGGTTTTTAATGTGTGAGATTTTTGTCTTTTTTTTATGAAATTTTTGATTGATCTGTGAATTTTTGATTAGCCTCTCCTAATCGGTGATGCGTAACGGTAAACGGATGACGTCACTGCAGCCCTTTGATGATGATGACATGCAGTTTTTGCTTTTTTTTCAGTTTTCATTATTTTTTTGTGTATTTACTTATTGAACTATAAATACTAAAAAAGAAAAACGATTATCATTTTTAAATTTTTTTAAATTTTGTAATAAAATGTAAAATTTTTAAAAACTATTAAAATATATGTTGCATATATTTCACTTTTCTTAAAAAAGTACTTAATATAAATTAAAGCAAACATGGAATGTCCAGTAATTCAAACAATTCGATCGCAATACTTATCTGAATATGCTTTTAAGGTCACTGAATAAAAACCGCTCTTGAAAAAAACTTAAAAACATTTTGTAAAAATGAAAACTTCATCAATCTTGAACTTGTTTAATCGATTTCAATTTCTAAAAAAGTAAACAGACAAAGTATCACATAACAATTTTTGTTTAATTCTTTTTTTATTTATTTATTATCATTTCTTTTTTTTTTGCATTTTTGGCAAATAGTAAAAATAATTTCAGTCAAGTGAAATTACACAAAAAATATGCATTAACAAATTGCCAGCACGGAACTGACTTATTAGCGTCTCGCCTTGTGAAAAGAAGAAGCAGAAGAAAGAAGATGACAACGAAGAAGAAGAAGAGCGAACAAGCAATAAACAAAACAAAAACAAAAAAAAAAAACTGTGTTAAATTCACCAAAAATTTCACAAAGCAGCGTAAACATGGGTGAGGCACGAATGCTCAACTCTGCTTTGCACGACGACGAATGAGGTGACAAAACACTCACGCACGCACGCACGCACACGATAATCATTAAAAGATTGTTTTCGGCGTTTTAAATGACAACAATTTGCAGAAACAAAAAAAAAAAAAAAAACGAGAATTCGGAAGAAAAATAGTTTCGTTTTATTTTTTTTAGGATAATGAAAGCAACGCCGACACATCTTTTTTTTCTCTTTGCATGGTTCACTGAACGTGTTGGTTGATAACAAGTAAATTAACAACAGTCGAACTTACCTATAATGAACTTCAAACAATTAAATTCAAGCTCCTTATAAAGAATTTTCTCTGCTACGAACATGTTTTGCTCTTGGCCAAAGGATTCTTGTGCATTTTTGTACCATATAACAGCACAGATAGTATTTTGGGATAAACATTAAGTTTTTTTAAGATCTAGAATTAGATGAGTAAGACCTTCCTTAAAGGAATGATCCAGACGACAGAGAAAGGAACTTTGAACTTGATACATATGTGGACTCAATCAACATACCCTTCAAAAACTGGATGCCACAAAATACCCGCACTCTCCACATTTTTACAGATTTTCTTGAAATTTTGAAAAATATTCAAATATATATTATCAGATACTTAATAGTTTTTATATTCAAGGCCCAACTTCTATCACCAAAATAGTGTAATTTTCAGTAACTCCATAATTTTTTGGTTCCATAAGAATTCGATAGAGAGAAGTCTGACTGTATTTGTCATAAATATTAACATTCTGCTCTGTTGCTGCTGGTCTTATCATAACATATTAAACATTCTTTTTTTTGGTGAAATTCAAGTCAAGTGTCGACGGTTGACCTTCAACTCGACGAATTTCGCCCTTTAGTTGAAAGTTGTTGAGCATTTTTTGGTGCGCTCGCTTATGTAATTGTTGTTTTTTTTGATTAAAGTCTCACTGACTGTCATAACTTTGTGATAAGCATCTGCGACTGTCAATAAATGTTATTATGAGTACAAATTTTCAACATGGCTCATTACTTATTTAGAGAAACACAAAAAAAAAAAAAATAAAGCGACATGAAAACAATGAGTACAACAAACAAAAAAGGGCATTACAACATTTTTTACGCAATATACAATAAGTTTTGCACGCGGCGCGACCTGACACACAACGCAAAGCGATTCATCCCAAAAACCCAAACCCAAAACAAACTCAACTCCAACTCATCTCATCTCCAACACAAGACAAGACAAGACAACACAACTCGTACTCATCTCATTCGCAAACATTAAAAGGAGAAAGTCAATGCTGTCAACTTTATTTTAAATACCGCAAAATGTTTTCTTGTCGTCTTTTTTTTTTTTTTTTTCTTACAATTTATTTAAGTAATTTTCAGGCCGCTTGACGCAAAGCAAATTCATTTTTAGCACGCGTACATTGAAGGAAAATAACAAAAAATAGTAAATAAATAATAATATTTTACAATATTTGCATAAGAAGAGAGTTTATAAATATTCAATGGCATAAATTGGCCGACGAAGCTTTTTTTTTTTTTTTTGTTTTGCGTAATTTTTCATTTTGAGTAATGAAATCATTCTGAAAATCCTTAAAAGGTACAACCACAAACGCGTCTGAATATTTAAACTTTTCGTTTTCAATCGAAAAAAATAATCTAAAAAAAAGAAAAATTTGTTGTTGCAATAAAAATGTTGATTATTATTATTTATGTTGACGACATAGTCGAAGACGAAATGGTTTCGCACTCAATACAAAATCAGCCATTTTATGACTGAGACGTGACTAGTGGGTTAAGTGGGCTGTTTGCCAACTTCGTTCAGATAACTTTAAAAATATTAAATATTGGCTTACACACATGCACACGCACCGAGAGACACACAAATGGTTTTTCGCCAGGGTCATAAATTACATAATCGGTAAAGTAATTAAAGTTTTTTTTAAATGAAGAGTTTCTTTCTAAAGACTTCGAGAAGAAATTGATCAGCAGTAACTTTAAGGCTTTACGAATTCACTCAACTGCAGTTCAAAAAAGCTTCACAAAATATAAAAGAAAAATACAAACACAAATTTCTCAAAACATTACAAAAAATGATTATATCTTGACCAACTTGCTATGCAAACTTGAACTTTCTTAATAACAAAAAAAACAAACAAAACGAAAGATTAAAGAAGAAGCATTGAAAAAAAAAAATTGTTAATCACGTTGGGCCTCTAATTATGATGAACTTCATTAAGATAACAACTTCAGTCATTACAACAACAAATACAGCATACATTGCACAAGTTTTGTGTTTAAGTGGCCAAAAATACAACAACAAAAATATATTTTTAGGTTCGAAAAGCATTTCACATTTCTCAATCATGCAATTTGCCAGTTTTGTGCATCCAACGATCAATTGAGCGCTTGAATGATTGCAATGCATTTTGTTTTTAATGAATTTGAACGGAAATCGTTTTTAAGAGCAAACAATGAAACGATCTTGTAGTACATTATGCCAACTGAGAAAGTTACTTTGGAGTTTTGAACAACTTCCCTTCGCATGCACGCTGTTGGTGTAAGCGAGATGGCAACACACAAACTTGTACGAAAACGTTTCAAGTTGAATTTTGAATTCTTAAATAAGTTAGAAAAACCTAAGAACCTCAAGGAAAAAAATACTTGGCACCGTTGAATGTAATTCAAATTTGGTTTTGGAGGACAAGGCTAACATTCATGCACGTTATGTGACTTTTTGGCACCTGACCAGACTGCAACAACAACACCAATAAACAACAATGCGACTTACAACGATAATAAATAAGTTATATAATAAAAATATAAATGTTAGTAATAATTTTCAAATATGAAGCGTTGGAGTTTCTGTTGGGGATTTCTCGCAAGGTAACGCCGTCGTTTGTCCAAAACGCGAGAGAGTTTTCGAAACGTCACATGGCATAAATTCCACGGCAAAGTAACCTTGAGCGTTGAAATTTGTCGAAACATTTCGTTTTTCGTTTGCGTCCACGTGATTATTCAAGTGTTCGACATATTTATGCGATGAGCGCACATTTTGCATGCCACCTGAGTACGCTGGTTGGCACAGGCATAGACGGCCAAGCAGGTGTATTTTGAATAATTGCTTTTCTTTAGCGTTTCTGCAGTTTTTGTAACGCACAACAGCATGCAATGGCGGCATTTCCGCTTTGACGTTGCCGACGTCAACGCCTTTTTTGTGTGTTTTATGCGCTTTTATGCATATTTAATAGTTTTTTGGCATAGTCAAAGAAACATTTGCCAGCAAGTTCAATGTCAATTTTGTGGTGGCAAAGAATAAAAAAACATAATATTGTTCATAGCCAAGTTTTATACACCAACCAATTACAAAAATGTTCACAAACAAAATTTTATAGTTAACAATAAAAACATTTTAGGCTAAATTAACATTCAATGCGTTAAAGCGGCTTTTACATTGAAAAAATCGTTAAAATTTGAATTTTTATGATTTCCGCTTGGTTTCATAGCATCCAGCTTACAGTCAGTCTGACTGCACTTGCAAGACTTTATAACACTGCATGTTGAATTAATTATCTGCTACCTTAAGCACTGACAAACCCACACCGTGAATTTTTAATATTGATCTGTCTCCTGCTTGGTAAAATTAAAGGTAAACATATGCGTAGACAGCACATACTACGTCTCAAAGTAACGTGAATTCATATCCTCAGCCTATGTTGCTGTGAAATGCCAGGGCACATGCAGCAGTTCCACTCATACAAATCAGGATTTATATTCAAAATTATTTTCCGATACATCCTTGCCTAAATTTATGTGAAAAACAGGAAGAGATTAGCAATCAATTTGTAAAAAAATTATACGTTTATTTTTTCTTTTGCCTATCTCTACTAACATATATAATATGTCGAAACGCGACCAACTTAAGTATTACTTATTTTAAATAAGATTTCTTTCAAATACAAGTTTTTAACAAATGACTCCAAGTGAAATGAAGACGATCATTTTTTAAGCTTATCTATTCTCTACACATCATCATCATCTTCCAATTGAGGCGTTAGGAAGAACTGCACATAAAGATCAGACTTTTCATCCGACTGCATTAGAAAGTGCATTTCCAACAAACCACTTTTATCTGTTTTAATGGCAACTTTGTGTGATACGGCGAGAGCTTTATGTGTAAGTTTTATCAGAGCAGCTTTGTATTGGGCTGTGGTAGTTTCTCGACAGCGAAACAATAAAATCATATTACTAGTCTTTGCCACTTCCATGCATAGTTTTGATTGAACGGCGCCAACAGCATCGATTTTGAAATTCGGAAACTTTGGCGAAATAGTAATTTTGAATTCGTCGACTGAATTAGACATTTCATGAAGTATTTCTGTTAAATCTGGTCCACGTAGAAAAACTACATTTAAACTAGGACTGTCCTCATCCAACTGGTAATCCATTGGTTGTTCATCAGTTATTGTTTTTATTGAGCACTCTGTCGATATTTCATCGTCGTGCACTTCGAGCATAAGCAAAAGTGGTGCACCATCGCCTTTGTACAAAATCTTTAAACTACATTCGATACTGCCAAATATACTTAGGCAGTCGATCAACACACCCAACTTTAAGGTAAAAGTTACATTTTCTGTTACATGATAGTCGACAAAATAAGCTGGTAGTATAAACAGCGATGCTTGAATAACCCTTCCCTGCTCCACAGTAACTCGAAAACCATCCTCGTTTATCTGAAACATGCCATCCTGAGAAACAAATTACTATCTTAGTCAATAGCACTTGTTGATTTACTTCTACTCACCTCTCCAAAACTAAGCGCTCTAAGGCCATCAATTAACGTTTTAATGTTTTCCAAACGTCCAACAAACTTATATCCTATATACTGGGATTGTGTAAGCATTTTTCTATTCTTTAGGACACCCTTTTCATAAAGATGTTTACAGTGTTGCATCCGGTAGCTGGTTACCAAACATATCGTAGCATAGGTAGTTGAAATCCTTGCTTAGAAGCGTCTCATTGCTCAATTGCTTTGGCTTTAAAATACTTGTGAGGCGGATTGCAAGCACGTGTTCGCATGTGAATGCTTGTTTTCCCTCAAAGTCCTTTAATAACGCAGGAGTTGATGAACCAATCGTTTGAATTTGCAGCACGCAATGAGTGAAAAAGTCGCAATTGCAGTAATTAATACCGGGCAGTACTCTGAAGATATGAAGTGAATTCGTACCAGTGGATAATTCAGCCAATTTCTCTTCTTCGTTGTTTGCCGATGTGTAAATTATAATTCGCCAGTTATCCAAGAGGTCCAAAGCGCGTTCAACGATCTCGTCTCCAAGTAAAGCGCTCAAGCTGACAAACAGCAGTTGTAGAGCTGTTTAAAGGATTGGCATATTAACGAATGTAGGACTTATGCATCATTACGTTACCATTATCGTCGTCACTCGTGTAATTTTCGAAAACTTGATCCAGTAACTTTGGGAGAAAGGTTTTTAAATCCATTTGTTGACCCGACCAGTGATTGAGAGTTTAACTGTGGATGTTGTTGCAATAAATCTATGCCGCGGAAATCGGAATTTCGCAATGTTATCGACAATGAAATCGATGTTTTGACAGCTCTAAAGGCACATTCTTCTCTCGTGCCAGTGTTGCCAATTTGTCAAGAGTAAAAATGACTGCATTCAACTAGATAAAAAGTAAAAATGCATTTGTATAATGAAAAAATAACTGAATAAGCTTTCTTAAAATTAAGCCAACTAAAAAAGGGCACAAAGCAGTAACTATTGAAATGAAATAAAAGATGTACCTTATTCACATAAGTGGTTTTAACGCGCGGCGTCTCGAGCTAAATTAGCGTATGTTGTTAGGTGTTGTAGGAATTTCCTAAAAATGACCTGTTTTGTTTTTGATGTCTGCGGCAATATTTTAATGAAAATATTTAGAAGTTTTAAAAACAATTAGTTTTATTAAAACAGTTTATTATTAAAAAGAGAAGTGAAACTGAGCTCTTTTTGCAAAATTGCAGATTACTTACACGTACATCGTGCGGGAAATATTGATCGTGAAATAAAATCACTCGACAAACAAACAAATCATCAAAACAAGAGAAGCAAGTAAGCCATGACGAAATACATGCTTTTGCGCTTAAAAAAATTCTGATTAAACACTTTTTATCACAGCTAAAAAAGTAAAAGCGTCAACCACAATCTAACATCGATATATGCAATGGGTCGCCGTTGCTGTATTGCCGGTTGTCAATCAACTTCTCGTTTGCCGGAGCATCACGGCGTCACGTATCATTCCTTTCCGCTTGATGCTGCCATACGTGCAGTTTGGATAAAAAACACACGCCTCAGCCCGGAGCGACATATTACCAAAAGCGTTTTGGTTTGCTCCCGTCACTTTCGTCGCAATGATTTCCAACCCATTCGCAATGGAAAATATCTGCTAAAAGCACGCGTGTTTCCCACTGTCTTTCCATGGGGTAAATTGGATCAATCGCAAGTGGAAGCCGATCAAGAGGCGTTGAAAAATGCCAACGTTGATGTATATTCAGCAGTAGCAGTTAATACAAACAGCACAGAGGATGTTACCAAGGCAACCGTAGCCGCAACAGTGGCACAAATACTTGCTGAGACGGCGGAACTAAACGCAGCGGCAGCGGTCGGCAGTAAAACGGCAACAGCGACTGCGACCAAAGCAACATCCTCGGCTAAGTCAGCGGTCACGCCAGCAGCAGTCACGTCCAGCAAAACAGAATCGCCCAGTGTGAAACCCTCAACGCCCGATTTGGACAATACGCCTACAGCAGGTGGAAAATACGAGCCAGCAACGTATTTCGGTGTGGGTGCACGTTTCCAGGCCAAGCGAAGCGATGGCTTGTGGTACGTTGCGCGTGTCTTAGAAGTGGGCGGCAATGGCGAAGAAGTGTTAGTGCGCTATGAGCGCAACAGCAAGAATAAAATGACGTATGATTTGAAACCTGAATGGATAAATAAGAAAAATTGCCGACAGCGTGTAAATCCACGAGGCCTGCCGGTGTTTGCATTGGAAGAGCGCTGTTTAGCACGTTGGTCAGGACCACATAAATTCCCAGGCACCGTCAAAAAAATACTTGAGAATGATACCTATGAGGTGCTATTCGACGATGGATACACAAAGAATGTACGGGCATTACATATGAAGAAGTTACCAGCCGAGACATTAGGATCCGCTTACAGTAGTGTAGATTCGACTAATGTGACTAACATCTCTGCGGCAAGCACAATGGAGCTCAATGCGGATGCGCAAGGTGCTGATGTATCAACTGATGCTAGTATAATGTCAACAACGGCGTTAGGTTCGGACGCAGCAACACCTGCAATCAAGTCTGCCAAGTCTTCAAACGCTGCCGCTAGCAGCAACAACAAGAAACGCAGTGCGGTTGCACAGCGCAAGGATTGGCCACTGTTGGATATGTCCAAATTGGATACGGGTAGGTATATGAAATTTTAGGTTGAAGATAGAAATTAATGAACATTTGTTTATTTTTCTCACAGCGGATCTGAACTTGCCAGAAATACCACGCGATGGCGAGTGGACTTGCCACTGGGTTAATGATCAACCCATTGGTACTGAAGGTTTTCTTATTGTTGGTGAACATCGTAAACCAACGGTCATTGTTGAGGATTGGCGTTTACCCGCCGGCTGGGTGAAGCACATGTATCAACGTTCGAATGTGCTTGGTAAATGGGATGTCATACTAGTCTCGCCTGGCGGCAAACGTTTTCGCTCCAAGTCGGACCTAAAAGTATACCTTGAAGATCAAGGCTTAGTGTACAATCCCGATATTTATGACTTCAGCATTCATCGACGTCGTGCTAAGGATATCAATGCCTACGTCTATACATCTGATTATAAGCCACAAGCGCCGATGAAACCCAAGGGCTTGGATATTTCAGATCTTGACACAACGTTGGATGAACCAACAAGTTTACCACTGAGCGTGACATCAACACCTCTACCAGCAAGTAGCGGCGGTGAGTATTTGGAAGCACCCGTGGCACCTCTAGTGCCACCAATGGAACTAATGTCACCGCAGGCGGCAGCTAAATCGGATACGACAGGTATGCTGTCGGAATCAAATTTGGATAGTTCGCCGACTGTTAGCACTAGGAGCGGTTTGAAACTTGAGGATGGCTATGGTGAGTGCTTTGAATTGAAATCCAATTATTATCAAAAAATTAAAAAAAATGTACATATTTACAGCCTTAATTGGAGGACTCAAAGTGCAGATGATAGACAATCTGTTTCGCTGTCCACATGAAGGTTGCTCAAAGAATTTTCGTAAGGAGGATCATGTTCTCATACACGTTAAGCATTATCACAAGGATATGGCCAAGTATGTACCATAAGTCCGTATTGCAGTCATTTTTTTATTATCATTAATGCTCTTCAGATTGATCAGCGATTGTCCAAAGATGCAAGAATTAGCGGTCAAGCGTACTCATCCTACTTCAGTTGAGCACAATGATTCACATCCTAGGAACCAAATACCAAACCAACAATTCTTCGCAAAATTGCACCAGCAGGACTTGCAGCAATCACGTTCATTTCGGCGCGGAGGTGTTGGCAGTAGCAGTGGAACGGCTACTACACCTGCCTCAGCTGGTCTATCAACGCCGGCAACCCCAACCACTCCTGCGACACCGACTGCTGTATCCCAGCTTGTTTCCCCAACAGTTGCCGGGAAGGAAAGTTCAGACGGATTGTCGGTGGGAAATGCAAATCTTGATACATCAAAGACAAGTGCTAATACCGTTGATCCAGACAATAATATTTCAAGCCCAACTGTGACCGGCAGTTTGGCTTCACCTGCTGTCGCTGATTCGCTTTCAGCTGCGTCACCTAGTTCAAAACGTGCACGTTTCTCGCCCACCAAACGTGCGATTGGCTCTCGCAAGAGTAATCGACAGCGTACAACGCGACGTTACCTAACAGCTGCACAGGCCACCGCGGCACCAAGCGCTTTGCCGTTGGCGCATATACCGGGGGCATCTGGTGACGCCAGCATTGCCAATTCCGATTTCGAGGAATCAAGTCGTCAGTCATATAACAATACGCCCGATGCACGGCCTAGTGAACCAAAGAAACGTCGTGTGGCTGCCAGTGCTACACCTGTTAGTTCTGCGTATTCCCCCGCCACGGGGGATTCCATTTCGACCCCTACTTCCAATGAAGTGGAACTTGAATCAGTGGGCAGTGTGCCACAAGCCCCGGCGCCACAATACATCAAAGAAAATGGAGAATTAATAAAAATTGTGCGCATGCGTCAGGAAGAGATTATAAATTGCATTTGCGGCTATGGCGAGGAAGATGGCCTGATGATACAATGTGAGTTGTGCCTCTGCTGGCAGCATGGCGCCTGCAATGGAATTGTCAAGGAATCAGATGTGCCGGACAAGTACGTTTGCTATATATGCCGTAATCCTCAACGGGTACGTGACTCAATGCGCTACAAACACGATCAGGATTGGCTATATGAGGGTAAACTGCCCGTAGCCAATTATCATTTAAGCAATCCCAATTCTGCCAAACTATTCGAGTTTCTTAAGAAATCGCATACGATCACGGGCAACTTGATTGAGATGAAGCGTTTTATGCACTCGCTGCGCGTAAAAATCAACATTGCAAATAATCGCCTGCATCCGAAATTGTACCTCTGGGCCAAAAAATGGGATGATGACGAGGAGGCACAGGATGTTAAGCTCAATACGCCATCGAAGCGAATAAAAGTTGGCGGTGCAGCATCTACGCCGGGTTCAGAGCAACCACCCATGCCACACATACCGCAACCGGAGGCTGCCATCGATCCCGAGGAATGTCAGGTGCGCCTGATTGAGCACGTGAAGGTGCAGCAGGACTTGGTTATGCAACGTTTGGACGATATTGAGTCTGAAGTTGATGGTGAGTATACAAAAGCCTTTTAATAAAATTACTTATATATTTTGAATAATTTCGTTTTAGCTTTGGAAAAAGTTGATGATTTCGAAGATATGAAGGATGCTGATATCTCTCAGACAAAGGAAGCTTTGGCAGTTTATATAAAAGAGCTGGAGACCCTAAAGCAGATTGCCAAGATCAACGCGATTGTCAACACGAAAGAGTCACTGAATGAGTCTCAGAATACCAGCGTTGTAACCTAGACAGTCCTGGTGGCTAAGATGTGTTAAGGGCGAGCTTTCTTATAATTTAAACCTTTTTGAGAAGAAATATAATTTGGAAAGGCAACTGTTTCAGTTTTGTTTTACTAAGTGTGTTTATAGCAGTTCTTGAGAAAGGTACTAAGAAATTTATGACTTTGCTTGAAATTGTCATAAAATAAACATCAAAGATTTTCTGATGATTAAATTTCTGTGTGCTTTATTAAATCATGAATTATAATTTGTAATATACGAAGCGAAATATTATTCCGTCGTGCTGAACTGGGTTCAATTCTTACAAAGTAGTTTCGGCTTAGGATATTTGCTTAAAATATACAGAACTTATCATCTAATAAAACTTTGATATAAGCAAAATTTTTTAGGTAATTTTATAGTAATATTTGTAGTTTGTTAATTCGATATTGTTTAAAAATCGTAATTGTCCAAAATTGCAGGGCTTAAGTAGTCAATTAATTAAAAGAATTTTTTATCTTAAATGGAATGCTTTTCACCATGATCCGTTCTCCCATTTGGTATAGTTAGGGCGTTCTAAGTATTTATCTTTTGTTGTTGTTCTTTTTCAAGTAAAGAAATTACATGATCCCTTAGTTCGGGGGAATTCGCTCTGAATATTTCGACTGGCTTTTTCTTTGTTACGGAGTGCGTCGATTTGTTGTATTCAATTGTCGCTATTAGAATGAGATCGACTACATCTTGTATCTGTTTCTCTTGCTTTATACATCTAGCAATTTCTTTAATTGTAGTGCGTAGTCTCTCTATTTGGCCGCTGAGTAAGGGTGGAGCTATTACTACGTTCACGTTAAATTGGTTCTTCATAATTGATAGGATTGTTTTCGAGTTCAAAGAAGGGTGATTATTGCAATACATTGTTTTAACCGTTGGGAAAAAATTTATCAACTGCATGATATGGTGGCTTACGTCTATGATTGTAGGAGATCGTATAGATTGCACTACTGCAAATTTAGAAAAATGATCAACACAAATCAGGAAGTAGTTCTTTGCTATATTGAATATGTCAATGTGCAGCATTTCACCTTCATACGACGGAATGGTGTCATGTTCAATTAAATAGGTCGGTCTTTGGCCCGCATATTTGAAGTCTAACCTGGCGATTATTGCCTTAAAGTTTAACACTGTGTTATAGGATGCCAGTAGCATACTTGCTGGACCAATTACTTTGTTCCTAATGATTGCAACCGCCTGGAAATGACGGGAGCTACCTTGATAGTTTTCGAAAACTTTGTAAGCGATATGTGCGGCCTTTCGCCACCACCCATACGACCCTTGCTTGCCATCAAAGTCTGGCAGTGATGTAACTATGTCCAGTGACTCATCGCATTCCTTGCCCGCTATGATTTCTATCTGTTTGTACTCTTCTATTGTTGGAGGTCGTACTTTAAGCTCGTTAAATCTTTCTTGTAATATCGATAATTGTTGTTCAAAAAATTCTTTCTGTACCGCCAACGCGTTTACTATTCCAATTCCAATTAGTGATCCAAGTTGAATGGGATCTAATTCCAACATATCATTTTTCCCATCCATTATTTCTTTGTGAATTTATTCGGTCCTGAACAATATTGACTTGTCCTTAATGATGTTGAATGAGCCAGGATGATGTTGACTTTTCCCAATTGATTGATTTCTATTCACCTTTGACTTGGTAAACTTTAGTTTTTTGTTGGTTTTAATTTTCTCTTCGTCGCTGGTTGTAATTTTTTCGTTGTTAATTAATTTTATTTATTAATACTTATGAGTTTGATTTGTCGAGTTTCAAACAAAGACTGAAATTACTTGAAACCTAAAGCTTAAGGCGAACGTTCTACTCGTAGTGTCGCAGCAGGAAATGCTGAGATTGCATTCGTGTAAGATATTATGTTGCGGCTTGGGGTCTGGTCATCGACGAATCGTTGATATCCATTGTTTGTTTGTTTTAGCCTGCTGACCAAGCAAAATGGCAATGAAGGTATGACGAGATATCTGCAGCCGTATGGACGCTAGGCGTATAGAAATGAAGAATCCTCAAAGATTCCAGAATATATTAATTGGATGTACAGTGGAAACTCGATTAACCGGACTTCGATTATAGAGATCTTCGGTTATAGGGATCTTCGATTATCCGGAAAACACCAGGCCTTAATTGATCCGGATAATCGAGTTTCTACAGTAATTTAAACGTAAATTTCAACACGCAATTTAATTAAATATATTTAAAAACGAAAAACAAACTGGCAGCACTTGGTTAACAGAAATTTGTCAACTAGACGGGCCCTTACTTCAAACATTTATCGATTGCCTATCGGAAAAATTCAAAATTGTGATTTCGCAACACTGTTTGACGGTGGCAACCAGGGCAGTGCTGCTAATTTTTCATAAGCAAAAATGGCTGTATACAGCCAATTCAAAAATAAAATTTGGCTTTATTAAAAAGGTAAAATGGTTGAAAAACAGCTCATTAAAAATATTTCCAATTAATTCAAAAACGGACAACGCGGCGAACATTCGTGAATTTACACAGATTGGTAATTTGTCAACTCTGCGTCGTCAGAGCAATTGCATAATAGATTTAGCATATGTTCGCTTGAAATGCATGATGCCATGAGTTAGTACACTTGTCAATCTCTAATATCGGAGGTGGCAGTACAATAGCGATGTGCTAGAAATAAACTGATGTATGTTTGCTTAAAATATCGTGCGTCATGAGTTAGTTCAATTGAAAATATTTAATTTTGGAGCTAGCAGACATTTTGCGGATAACGGCACTGGCACTGCGCGGACAGCTGTGGTCAGGTGCAGACGTAATTTGCGGCGGTAGTGCGTTAAATATTTGCGTGTTTTTGGAAATTGAACGAGTGTAAAATGTGAATTCTTTAGCGAAACAAATGAAATGGAGAAATTCCTAAATGGAATGTACCGAAAATAAAAGTAAATAAAGTGCGTGAACAATTTTAACAATGTAAACTATTAACAAACAACAAATTTAAAGTGATTGTTTACGAATTACTGTGCGCTGCTGTCTGCAAAAAATACGTGAAACAGTGTGAAAAAGAAGCGCGATAAAACAGCGTGTGAAAGCAAAATAACGCAAAAATATAAATAAAATTATTGTTATTGTTTTATCAAAAGCAGCAATGACTTATGCAAACAGCTGTTAAACGCAAGAAAGTGAGTGCAATTTCTATTTATTTACAAACAGCAACCAAATTGTGCATTATTTAGCGTAAATTTGGCAATTGGAAAAAGTTACAGTTTGGTGTGAACAGCTGTTTATGTCAATGAGCCAGCACCTTGCATTTTGTTGTTGCAGCGCATTTTCACCTGTGCAGAACTTACGAAATGTTTATTAAAATAATTAACAAACAAATTCCATAAAAATATGCGAGCCGTTAAAAATATAAAACAAATGTTGCTGACCGTGGCCCCCAACTGCGTTGATTGGTTGATGGCGACGCTAGCGACGTGTGCAGACAAATTTATTTCTTTAATTTTCTTCTTCTTTGTGTTTTAATCGCTCTTTCTTTGTCTGACGCGCATAGATTATGACAATAAATTGAACCGGCTGCATTTGCCAACGCATTTGGCATTATTCTTTATCAGTTTGTTGTTGTTGCTTTTATTTTATTGCAATAAACTTTTGATTAATTACGTGGGTTTTTGACTTTATTTTTTTATTCGTTCAACATATTTGGCGCGTTTTGTTGCTGTTGTTTGTTTTAGTTTATTTGTTGGCGTTGTTGTTGTTGTGTTGTGTTTTGTTTCGCCGACGGACCTCAAAGGCGTCAATCAGTCTTTGCTAGTATCGGAACTAAAATGTTTAAAAACAAGTTTACTTGCATTAATTATTGTTGAATTTTCGTTATTATTCATTAATTGCGATTTATTATCGCCGGTTTTTGTTTATTATTATTTGGTAATAGTTTACATTGCGAAATGTTCCCAATAATAAATAAACTTGTAGTTTATTAAACAGACTTTGTATAAAAGAAAACTAAGTAATGTACATCAGCTCAAATATGCCCTTCAACTTAACTCGGCTTTATCGCTTTTAAGATGACCTTCCACAGCAATGATTGATAAGTTTGTTGGTTCTTAAATATTCAATATTGTATTTGATTGGGAAATCCCTTTTAGTTATTCAAAATTGAAAAAATTTTAACATACAAAAACCTTTGTTGTAAACTTTCTTCAGCAATTAAGTGTTAATCATAATGTTTAATAAACAAAGACTTATATACATGTGATAAGCTTCAGGCAATGTTTCCATTAATCTTTCCAAAAACAATGTCAACATTATCAGCTTACACTTGGCGACTCGAATTATTCTATTCTGCATAGTCAAAGTGTCTGTGGGACACCTTTGTTGGTGGCTAATCAAATTGTGTCAAACATATGAATTCTTATCAGTGAACAAACAAACTGCATGACTGACTGACTGAATGACGAATTGAATAAAAATATTAAAAAACCAATAAAATAAAAAAGATTTATTCATTCATTCATTTCTTCTTTTCTCTTCTCTTTGCAGTGTTGAATGATAACAAATAAATGAAATAATACAAATAAATACGAGAAAAAAACAGAACAACAACAAACGTTTGAACAATTCGAATTGGAATGTGCGCGCAACTGACTTGATTTAATGTGATTATCACAAGCGAGTGACTGAGCGAAGGACATCAAAGGATTGCAAAAAGTCATTCGAGCGGTAGCCGAGTTCAAATGTCATGTTTTAGGTCAACGACAGCAAACGCTTAGAAATCAAGAAAAAATAAAAGAAAAAGTAATTCTAAAAGAAGAAAAAAAAAAACAGTAGCATGCTTGCTTTGAGTAAGACGACTTGCGTCGGCGCCAGCCATGTGATGCGGCTGCAACAACAACTAAAACGGCTTGGCAAAGACACGGCATTAACAGCGGCAATAATACCAACAACAACAACAACTACAGCAACGACAACATTGGCTTTGGCGCAGGCGACGGCATAGTTGAATTATCACAAAGTTGAAACGCATTGCAACACGATTCCCGCACGCCAATTCACGGTTCATTGAAGCGCTCGGAAGTAACTAAAAACAAAAAAAAAAAACAAAAACCAAAAAGCAGCGAAAAAAAAAACGAGATAGAAGACGTTTTTATATATTTACACGCGCCTTTGCACAAGTCGCCTACAAACCTGCGTGCGTGTGTTTGTGTGTGTGAGTGAGTGCACGCGTTAGTGTCTTTCCATTAAACTTTTTCTTCATGCAACGCAACACACACAAATTCGTTTCAATTCGTTTCAATTCACTACGATTTGATTTCTTTTCAATTCAATTCGTTTCACTACGCTTTACCACTTGAGACTCTTTACATTTTTTGTCTCTATCTTTTGTGTTTTTATTTGTTTTTTTTTTGTTTTTGTTTTTATACGCGTACGCGAAACGCGTGAATACTTTCGTCGCCCGTTATCTGTTCAGCGTTGCAGAAGCGTTATTGCCGATGGATATGCACAAGAACGTATCAGTGCAAGTTGATAGTGATTTCGCCTTACTGCTACCGAGTGGAGTTTATGAAATTAAGAAAATGGAACCACGCTCCAAAATCCGAACAATTATATTATTTTGCCTGTTTTTAGCCATTGCGGGCATCATTGGCTTCGGTTACTTCTGTCAAGATCAGGTGAGTAGTT
The DNA here is from genome assembly GCA_034638295.1 of Phortica okadai. NCBI lineage: Eukaryota > Metazoa > Arthropoda > Insecta > Diptera > Drosophilidae > Phortica > Phortica okadai. The sequence continues at coordinate 44,734,803 of CM067849.1, read as the reverse complement.
CCTACCCTCCATTTCGCATATAGCAATTTTATTTGAATTAATATTTCAAAATTAATATACCGTTATATTCGACCGATAAATTAAGTCAACTTCATTGACGCAATTGACGCTTGGCGCCAATGCAAATGAAGCTCATAAAAGCAACGAATTCGCATAAGAATTTCTATTTGCATTAATTTTTTTGTTCTCCTTGTTTTTTTTTTTTTTGTATTTTTTAATTTAAAAACAAAAGTATTATATATTTATTTATTTGTTCGCTTCGCTTCGTTGGTTTTGTTTTTGTTTTGTTGTATTGTATTTATTTACTCAGCATTCGCGGCTTACACGATCGCTTATGGCTATAAATCGTAATTTGGTTTTTTGTTGCCTCTTGTTTAATACAAAAATTATACAAATAAATTTTAATGCTTTGGTTTTATTTTTCGACTTTTTGTTTTATATTTTTTTCTGGTTTCCCTTTTTTTGTTGGCATAAATTATTGCCAAGAATTTCGCAATTTTTTTTTTATTTTAATTTTTTTGATTTTAGCAAAAATTTCAATGATTTTGCATTGATTTGAGATATATAAATTTTGTTTTTTTTTTTATATTATACATCCATAAATTTATGTGCGCGCTTTGCTAATAAATAATTAGAAATAGAAGCAGTAACGTATTATAATGAAGCTTTGAAAGCAAAGCTGAGTGTGAGTATATAAAAAGCAAGTTCAATGAGATTCTACCATAAATATTATTTTAGAAAACTTGAAATAAATATTTATCAACTTTTGAATGAAACAAATAAATAATAGAGACTTGTCTTCTGGTTCGAATATTTTAAGGTGTTGTCCAAACTTCGTGCTCAACACATTTAGACACAGACAGGTGTGAAAAATTTATAGAAATTTCGTAAAGAAAAACAAAAAAAATTGTTATCTCTTACGGAAGTCGAAAGTCACAAAATATGCCTAAAAGAAATGTTCATTTTCTGTGCCGCTATCAAATTATCACATCAACAATGTCTGTCGTCTGGCCCACCTTTCGAGTGCTTAACTGTTTGGCTGCTTTCTTTTTCACATGCTCATTGTTGACTTATATCTATTCTTTTTTCACATTTTCCTTTTGTTTTATTTTATATCTATTTCACGTTAAAAACAAAGCCGCAAGAAGGCACACGCGCTTCATCACTGTCAAAAATGCTATGCTTATTAATATTCGTCGCGCTTTTTCTGTTATGCTTTCTTTCTCATTTACTTCGGACAATTAATTTGTGGTTATTTTAAGGCATGTGCGCCATGCCACATACAGATTAACCCCCGTCAATGCCACCATCGTTATTTGCCGTTCCGTTAGGCAGAGATGTTAATACAACTGGGCGTGTCTGCCATAAAGTCTCAAGTCGTGCAGGCGAGTCGCATCACAGCATTAAAATGTATATAAAAAACTATTCAAGATCGCGTGCCCCGAACGTCATAGCCGAGTCATATTAAAGACCAGCTGTGCTCAATTAGTGTCACTTTATGGACTTTTATTTTTGTTACAATTTCAGTCTCAATTTCAATCAGCAAACGGCATGTGCCTGGAAATTTATATAAAAACTGATATACTTATATATATTTTTTCATTCAAGTAATTTCTCACGCGCTTCATTGTTAATTTACGCACATTATTAATTGCCAATTTTGACTGATTTTTGTTTTATTTTTTTCTATGCTTCTTTTGCTAATAAGTTAATTTATATGTTCATTCTTGGAATATGTTTTTTTTTTTTACAATAATTTCGTTAAGTGTTTAAAATGACTCAATTTATTAAGACTCATTTAGATAAGTCAGCAAGCGAAATTATTCATCATCAAAAACATGATTGTATTTTATTTAATTTTAGTTTTTTTTTTTTTTTTTTATTTTGTATTTTTTCTGTGCTGCTTTTTGTTTCAATAAATTTCACCTTGAACTTTTTTTTTTTATGCCACTATATCTGATGTGTTACTTTTTCTATTTTGTCTGTCCGCCCACTTCAATCTCGAGTGCTTTGCTTCAGCATTTGCTTGCTCAATGTTTGGATATTTTATTAGTTAGTTTGTCGAGTTGAAAGACTGAAATTTTCGCAGTTTAGTCAACAATTTTTTTTTCTGGTTTATTTGTTCGTATTTATAGTTGATTTTGCGTGCGTCTTGTATAAACATGAAGTCGGTTTGTTAACACATGTTGTTGATTGGCATGCGTAAATGAATGAATATATAATATGTATATTCAACTTATTTAAGTCACCGATGCGTCAAACGGTCTTGTTTTCTATTGAACAAGTTGTTGAATGCATTCGAATTTATTTTATTAGCATTGTTTAAGTGTTGTTCAGCTTAAAGATATCTAAAGATAGCTTGTCTGTGCACATTACATAAATTCGAACGAAATGTTAATTGATATGTTATGTTCAACGCGGGAAAGACTCATTGAAGTTATTAAATTTAATTAAACTGTTGATTTTGTCAGTTTTAATGAGTTTATTTATAAAACTGAAATGAACAGAAGAGCTCATTTAGCTATTGCTGTAATTAATAGTTCTCGGAGCCTCCAAAAATAATTGAATGAAAAATTTATAAATGTTTGCTGTTGAATTTTCAGGATCGCTTAGAAAACATGTGTTAGATACAATACTTTTTAAAATTTTATATTTTTCCATTAGTTATAAACTCTTAAAAATAAACAAAAATATTCATTATTTAAAGAAAATTACATATATCTTGTCTGCCACCACCTTCCCTATTTAAAGTCCTTGGAACTCTCTTGGAAATCGATAAATCGTTTTTTGTTTACACTTGCTGTTACTCCACATACTTATTTTTGTTTGTGTATATAATACATTCAAGATGCTTGCAGCTTGTCTCCTATCTTAAGATCCCAACTGAGACAACAAATTTTTCAAACAATTACTTTACGCGTTGTCAATTCAAATTACTCAAAATTATCGATTCCATTGGGAGCACTTGTTTGACTTATAAAAACATTTTAAAATATATACATTTTTTTTTTCTCATCTCTATGTAAACAAAGAAATATAACGCGTGACTTTGACATTCGTTGTGTTTGTTTGCTTGCGGTTGTTAATGCCATTATAAGTTGTTGCTGTTGTTGTTACTACTAATGATCAGTACACAAATCAATTTTAAGTATTTCAGTTGATAAATTGACCGAATGAACACCTAACAATTAATGCGTCTTCACATTAACTTTGCGTTCGTCTGTTTTTGTCATCGTTTGTTTTATTTTCCTTCTCTTTCACACACATGGTTTTTTTTTATTTGAAAATTGATAAGAAACTCATTAATTAAATGCTTTCATACAACAATATTTTGACTTGATTGTTGTTAAATTTTTTTTTTTTTTTGTTAGTGTTTTTTACGGTTACGTTGCTTCGTATCAATGTTACGGACGCCACCTTTGGGTTAGACGTAAATTATTACAATGAGGTCATTTGGTATTGTTGTTGTTGTAAATTAATCTATTTTTGTGTAAATTTTTCTATTTGAATTTCATTTTAGCGTTTTTTCGTATTTATTTTATTTTTCAAGACAGAAATTCGTTTGTTTATTTGTTTGTTGTTGTATCTTCTGCTTAAGACTTTTGTCTATTTTAGTTAATTTTATTAAAATTTTGTTTTTTTTTTTCTTCTTCAAAGTTGTTGCCCCATCGTGTTTTTGTTATTATTGCTGCTGATGCTGTTGTTGTTTGTCTTCGGTTTTTACATGCCATAAAACTAAAACATGTTGTTTTTTGTGCATTAACGTCAAAATTTTATGTTTCAGTATAGTTTTTTTTTCGAGTTTGTTGTGATTTGTTTGTTGACCGTCATTGGAAATATTTATGCGTTGTTAAATTATGACTTGTGACGAAAATATTTCGTGAGATATTCACTAAATTAAATGCGTTAAAATACACATGGTCTTTGCAGTTGTAAATTTGATTATATTTCGTCGTTCTTTTTTTTTTTTTACAAATTATGCGAAATATAAAGTTTCTTCCATTAGCACAAAGCACGCACGCACAGTTCGTGTTTAATCCACACTGTGAAGTGCAATTCATAACTCGCATACGCCTTTCTCATTTAGTTTCCATTACGCATTTAGCATTTGGTGTCCGATGAGTTCGTGTGCCGTCTAGTGCGCTAAAATGGCGGGCGTTCGTGCGCATTCGATATCATGACACGGCGTCCGTTTCGTATGCTAAAATGCGCTTCAGCGATTTTAGGCTATTTTGGCAAAATGCTCTGCTTCTGCTTGCATATTCTTATATCGTGTGTATTAGTGTCATATCCATTGCATGGAATTAGGCGCTTACTATTGACATTTGCGTAATTTCGCTTTACGCCAAACAGTTGGTTTGCCGCTGCGGGCATTTTCAATAACATTAACGTAATGAATGTTGTAAAGTCTTTTGCAAAAAGCTAACATACATTTGTATAATCATTTGGCAAGCGCGTGACTGCACGTAATGGTGCGTAAATATTGGTGGCAGCATATTTGTCAACGTAAAAAAAAGCAGAGAATTTAATTGCTTTCTGTGGCTGAAGTTCGCAATGCACAGAGATGTGCGTAATTAACAGATTGCCGAAGGTAGCAACATGTTTGGCTGTGTCTGTGCCACATTTCGATAAATGTTGAGTTGCGGCAACGAATGCTGAGTTCGTTTTAAATATGTGAATCGCTGTTGGAATTATATGCTGTTTACATTTGTTGCGAGGATCATCAGTTCAACTTTTTTTTAAAATTAAAGATCAACAAAGCAACTCAATTATTTGAATGACATTATTTGAATAATTTAACTTGACTTTCATAAAATTTATTCGTTTTATTCCAAATTGAAGTTTTATCAAAATAAACAAAGAACGAAGAGTAGGCATTTTTCACACTTATCAAAATGTTCTTTGTTCAAATACGCTAAGCTAACAAACAAAAAGCGTTTTTTTAGAAATCATATTTAAGAAAGAATCATTTAAGTTAAATTATTTATTTATAAAAACTTCAATCTTTTACTTATTTGACTTTTTATTGGAAATAGTTTATACAACTCATATTAGTGTTTAAATTATTGGCACATCCGAATTATCCAGTGTCCACATTATCGTAGTAATACTGTATATGAAATTCTTCAAGTTCAAATTGCGTGCAAATTCGTGTTGCGTACAATGTCTACGGTGAGCGCTGAGTAACTCTATTTGTATTCTATGTAAAAAAACTCCCCTGCTTATAAGTTTTGACGCTAACAATGATCGCGCTTTATGCACGCAAAATGATATGCCAACTCACACAAATTCAGCTCATACTTCAACATTCCGACATATGAATATAAAGCTGAAGTGAATTCGATTCAGACTAAAGACCAGTAGCAACAAAATCACGAAACCGCAAATTAAAACAAAATGAAAAACGTCTCAAAAAGGCAATGTTAATAAAACGCTTGCATTGAAATTGAAAGCGGCATTGGCTTTGATTACAACTAAGAATTTATTAAGAAGTTAAAAATAAAAAAAAATAATTAAACGTTTATCCATAAGCAAAGTATGAGTGACGTCGACGACAATGATGACGACGCGTGTCCGCGGCACTTAAATGCGGTGACGTTTCTCCGCAAGGTCGTTGATAAATTCACATTGTATTTTAGCATGACTAAAGGAAAAGATTATAATTTCAAAACCGCAACACAAACAGAAAAGTAAATAGAAAAAAAAATGTATTTTGAAAAACAACAAATTCAAGTCAACGATACAAACGATAAAAGGTCTCACATATTAGATAGAAAAGAAATAAAATTTATTATTTGCAGCAGACATATCTGCCGACGACAATCTGAGCGAGAAACAAACGACGAGAATGGAAACAAAAACTAAAAAAAAAAATGGAACAAAAACAAAAAATGTACTAAAAGATCATCAAATTATTCACGCTTGTTTGATGTTAATTCGAACGCAAGAGATCAAAGTGATCAGTACTCTTCTGATCGGCGCACTTTTGGTGCCTCTGCTGGCTCACGTTAAAGGTCTCTCTTTGTGGTTTTTTTTGTAAGCCTTCTTTGTTTTTTGAGCTTTCATTTAGGGAGCACATTTGTTGTTACAGTAGAAGCTTACAAAGTGGAACTCTCATAAATTAGAATTATCAAGAAATACAGAAGAGAGCATAAAGTTATAAAACGAGAACCAGCGAACTTCCATTTCGTATATTCTTTAACACAAATTTCTATTTTTATTTTCTTTTTAATAAGTCCAGAAATTACCTTTTCCAAATTCCAACTGTTTAAGGAACCCTCAGGTTTTACTTTGAGAGATTACTGTATTGTGGCTTAAATTTCAAGCATGATTTTTGCCAAAAGGCCGAAATCTGACCGGACAAATTAGGTTTGCGGTCGGCTGAGTTTCTTTTATGATTGTTTACTTTTATTGTTTTTGCTTTGATAAATGTCTTTGATAACTTTTAGAAACTGGTTTATTTAAAGGTTCTTCTGTTCGTTTATTTGATGTCTTTTTTTTGTTTTTAATTTTTTGACCATTTGTCCTGCTCGAATTTTTGAAGATTCAAATGTTTATTGCCCAAAAAAAAAAAAAGGAAAATTAACAAAATGTTTAAAAATTAATAAGTAAACAATAACATTTCTCTTTCGGCTTTTATTTTTTCTCAGATTTATTGCAAACAATTTGATTTGATTTGCTGAGTGAATTGGTATGCATTTTGCTTTGGTATTTTTATATATTTTTGCACATTTAAATTTTATTTTTTATTGCGCATTTTTGTTAATTTTTTTTTTCATTGTAAGAGAAATATAGTAAATGTTATTTTTGTTTCGCTGGAAAAGTTGTGCATTTTGTTCACATTTGGCATAATTGTTTGTGAAACGTTAGTGTTTCCTTAATCATTTTGAAATGTTTTATTCAATTGTGCATTACATCTTCATAATTTCTGCTATGTTATATCATTATTCTCTAATTATTTAGTCTCAATTCAACTCACCCCACCGTTTAATGACAGTTTGTTCGTTGTAGTGTATGGCTGGCACACGTATTCTCTGCATTCTATTTAATTTTCTTGAGTAAAACATCAAAACACATGTCGCGGTCAATAACTTTGCGTCTTTTTCGAGCAATTAATACGTGAGCAGACTGAAAACGTTGACCAACTACGCCATTAGGCGGCTTATTCATGTGTCTGTCCCGTCCACACGACTGAATACGACAACACTGACAGCAACATAAGCAATGCGATATGACAAAATGTTGTGAGCGGATAACTTTGGCTGACAAGACAGCAACAACAGTGAATTCGTAAACCGATATCCAAAACGACAAACGAGAAACGAACAAAAAGCATGCAGAAAAAAAAAGAACTCACTATACAACTCTTTATAAGTATGATATTATATTCTTTATTATACGTTGGTGTATGCGACAAAAATTAGCAGCAATATGAATTCAGACATTGTTAAATCTGAACACGCCTCGCACATTCGCAATCGTATTTAACGCGGTCCTCGTCTGTTTTGCCAAAGCAATGATGAAAGAGGAGCGAAGCAGGGTAGAGAAGTATAGAGTAGGGTATAAAACAGCAGCAAACTGTATGAGAAAAAAGTTGCAATATAATCGCCACTGAGGCTATTATTATCATCTTCATTTACAGCATTATGTTTATGATAATAATCATCATCATCATCATTGGCAATGTGATTATAAGCTGGTATTGTTATTGTTGTCCAAATGCAAGAAATAACAATTTTTCAGCAAACAATAAATTTTGTTGCAGTTTGTTGGAGACACAAAAATAGCAACAATAATAACAACAATAGTGAAATTGTACACAAAACTGCTCAGATTTCAAGCAACGAAACGAAACCAAAATCCTTCTTACTGTTAGATAAAAGTATATATATTTTATATAATGGGAAATATGGTATAGTTATATATTTTTGTCATCTTGTTAAAATGATGACACGCTTGCATTGTTGTTGTTGTTGTTGGTGCTTTTTTGTGTGCTCTCGCGTTCGTTAGTTTTTTGAGTTATTATTTTGCGCAAAAAGTTTGTAGAACATTTTTTGGTTTTTATTACGATTATTATTATTTTTGTTGGTAAAATAGGCTTTTTGTGAATGGTTTGCAAAGTTTTAATTGGTTGTATGCTATTGTGGCATTTGTGGCATATAAATTATGTGGGCGTTATGAGCGATTGTGGCATCATTGTAGCGGTTAATGTTTAAAATAATTTTGCTAAATTGTATATTTCGATTAATTATAGTTGGCGTGAATGCTGTTCTTAAAAAATTGCAACAATTTCATATTAAACATATTTTTGGTATGGCAATCAAAGAGTTTGTGGAAAACTTCGTGTTTCAAATTCAAAATGATTTTTTTATGTTGTACCAAAATAGTTTTCAATCCGTTTAAGCATTTTAATACCTCAAACGGATATTAGATTTTGATATTTTTTTGCTTTCAACTTCCTTAAGAACTGTTTTCACCCTTCAAAGTTTAAAAAAAGAAAAACACAATCACTAAAAAAAAAATGAAACACTTTAACAGAAAGCAAAGGCTTATTTCCAAATGTAATTTCCTGTTAAAAATAGTCGGCGATCAAACTACATCGATACGAATTTATGTATTTATGTATATTGCATGCAATGCGAACGAACGAACGAACACTTTAAATGAGTTCTACAGAATGCTTTGCTACTTATGCTAAACTTCGACTTCCGTTTGGTTTCAATTGCAGTCGTCAGTCAGTCTGTCTGTTAGTTTGTTGGACTGCACGCCTTACAATGTCGCATATGTTGAACATTAAAAAAAGCAAAAACAACAAATGCTTATATTATTTTACATAAACCTTGCACTGCTTTCTTAATGCATAAAACTAGGGGTCGCAATGCCTGCCCGCACACACACAAGCACACACACACACACATGTCAAATGTCACTCAAATGAAATCTTCTTGCCACACACTTAATGCAGGCAAGGCGACTGTGGTTCGTTACGTTTCATTTCGAATCAACTCGTGTTGAGTTGAATGTCGAGACGAGTCGAGTTGAGTTGAGTTGAGTCAAGATGATTCAACTCGTCGTTTCCTGGTTTGGCTTCTCGAGTAATCATGAATGAGCATCAAGGCTGCGGCTGCGGCTGTTGCTGTTGCTGGTACTGCAGTTGTTATTGTTGCTGCCGGCAAAAAAGGGGTCGATTTCACTTTAGTCATGCTAATGCCGCACACTCTTTTATTTTGATTTTTGTTTTTTTTTTTCCTTTGCATGTTTTCTTTTGTGTCTGATAAGTTGAGAGATTTTGCTAAATATGCAAACATATTTTTAACATATTTTCACAACGCATTCTTAGTAGCGCTTTACTTTTTCGTCTTGTTTTTGTTTTTTTTTGTGTTGTGTGTGTGTGTGTTTTCGTCTGGGTTTTTCCCAGTCAAAGTCATTGTTTTTGTTTTTTTCCAAACACATTTTTGCAAAGTTTTCATCAAGAGTTTTTCTTTGCCTTTGCCGGCGGCACGCTTTATCAGCAGATGTATTGGTGTGAAAGTTAAATGGAAGTGTTATATGGTAGTTTTCATAAGAGAGATCTCTTCATCTATTTAACACCCACTGCAGCAGCATGCACGTATCTTGCAGATACTTTTTTTCTACACTTTGTTTTGTTGTTTTAATTTTATTTTAGTTTTGTTTTTGAAGTGCGAAGTAGCTGCGAAGTTATTTGACTGATGTTTGTGTTGTTGATGCTGATGATGATGATGATGCTGTTGTTGTTGTTGATGTTGATGCTGATGATATTGTTGTTGCTGATGAATTGTTTTTGCACTTGGCAGCAACTTGAGTAGCATCATATTGAATTGAGTTGAGTTGAGTAGAATAGAGTTGAGTTCGGTCCGTTTGCGATAGATTGCTGACAGCTGTTCTTAGCAGTCCGTCGGTCGGTTGCCCATAGTAATAATAATAATTATTTGTTCAACTTTTATTTTACACTCGACAAAAGCAATTCGTGCGGCAAAGTTGAAAGCCGCGTTTGTATGCGAAACAGTTTGTTGCATTCAACGCAGCGCATTGTTTGTGTTGGCATTTCAAACTGATATTAATATGTATGTTGTAATGAAAGTTTGCTTCTTTATTATAATTCTCTTTTGTTTGCTTTGCTTGCTCTGCTCTTGTTGTTATGATCGATTGCGGGTTGTTCACCTTCTTACAGCATGCACAATCTTTATTTTTTTTTTCTTCTGTTTTGGCATAAAGTTGATGGATTAAAAGTGTTGGCTGTAAAATGAAAATGCACGCAACTGTTTGACTTTTAACTCAATGCATGAAGATTTATTGTTGAATGAATTTATTTTTGATTTCAAGCATATTGTTTTTTCTTGAAATGATGAATAATGTAGGAATTGTTTTATTATTATATGATTTTTTTATGACTGAAAACAAATTTTAAAAGTCAAACTTTATTGCGTTGTTCAACGTGGACTTTTAAATGATTTTTATATTTCTTATTTCTTTTGCACAATTAGCAACCATTTGCTAATGGATTCTTTGCCAACAGCGGCTGATCAACCAATGTATAAGTTACTTGACACGAGTACAGTAAGACCACACATGCATAAACCATATGCATAAATAATAATATTGCTAAAAAATTTAATAAATTTTCGTCTGTTTATTTTTTATTTAATAACAGACGCGTTACTTGATGCGTTGACATTTTGACTGCTGTGCGACGAGTCAAGCAGTTAGACAGGTAGTCAGTCAGTCATTCAATCAGTGAGACAGACAGACAGTCAGACATATTTAATAAAATAAATAAGTAAATGAATGCTGAAGTATCAATGCAACAGCAAAGATTTACAACTTCCTTGGGCCAACTATTTAATATATGCAATACAAATGACATTCAACTGAATTCATAGTAAAACATGTGCAGCGGCAAGTCAAGCAAACCTGCTACACTAATTATTATGCAATGCATGTGCTACGAATCCTTGCTGTAGGTAAAAGAGAATAAAACTTAAATAACAAAAGATAAATAAAAAAGAAAAATTTATTTATGCACACAATTTCCGCTGCCAATGCAATAAAATGCAGAGGGAATTAATGTCTTTGAGCTGTGATTTTTCTTATAAAATTGCTTGTGCGACTTGAAATTGAAGTCGTCTCTTTGATTGCAGCGCTTTAATGATGCTAAGTTTATTTTAATAGCAATCAATATGTTTGATAATCATTTGAATTGAACGTCTGTTTATTTTTCATCTTAAAGCTGATAAGTTAACGAGAGAAAAAGATCATTAAATATAATTGATAATTGATTGGCACTTTGATCTAAAGCAAAGTTTAGTTAATTAGTCAGTCAGATATAAGCCGTAATAAAGATATTTGCGATATCACTTGCAATTATTAATTCCATGAATTAACATAAGAAGAAGGTGTGAGTTCGATGATTATAAAATGAGTCGTTAATTGATAGGAGAACTTGAAAGTTAGGGATCATCGACTTGCAACATGCACAGACAGACTACAGTGAATATATGTGAGCTATTATTAAAGATATGCATTTTCTATTCGATGACGCTACAAGCGATAAAGCTTTGAAAGTGATGTTGGATCTTATGATGATCTGCATATATAGTACCGCCGGAAGTTGACATTTCTTGACATTCTTGACTGTGCGTACTGTAAAAGATGGCAACGCTTTGGTACTGCATTTGTTAAAAGTAAACTTATCAATGATTCGACTCAGCACTCCAACACAATTTTCCGCTTATCTGGCAAATTCTAAGGCTAATTCCAAAGAAAAACCAACAAACAAACAAACATTTCGAAAAAATTAAAACAACAAAAAATCACAAAATTATATTCATTAGACAAAATATTTAACAAGCAATTTACGTGCCAACAGCACTTGCCACCACACCAAGAGTCGACGTGAAGACACGCTTAAATAATTAAATAAACCAGGGTGCGGAGACATTGCAAATGAATGCTTTAAAAAGTATTTATAAATTTTGGTCACGCTTTGATTTCCTGTTTTCTTTTCTTATTCTTACATTCGTACGTTTGTTCCTTTCCTTGCCTTGCTTTGCCTTGCCTTGCTTAAGCATTAAATAGCTGCAATAGAAAGAAGAACAGCACGCCAGTAATTTCTATTAACACATCCATGCCACGTCTGGCTGATGAGGGCTTTGGACGCCGTTTTGCTGCCACAAGCACTGCTGTATAGCGCAATGTGGGCTGTCTAAGTGCTAAGAGCTGAGCTGAGCTGAGCTCGCTACGAGGCATGTTGTGTCACCTTTTTAGGCTCGCTGCTAATCAAAAACCAACCCCCGCACAGATATAAGCAGCACCTGCCACAGGCAGCAACGGCAGCCAGCCAGCAAGTCAGTGGCGGCAACGTCTGCGTAGAGGCTGTAAAATGCGGATAGGCTCCTGTGGCGAGGGCAGCTGACAGTTGATGACATCGTTTGGTTAAACAACTCGCACGCGCGAATTTAAAAGCGTTGTGGCTGTAATTTCAAAATGTTGTCATTGTTTTCTTATTTTTTTTTTTGCTACTAAGACTTCTTAAGGTTAAAAAGACAAGAGACAAAAAAAAATTCATCTCGAATTATGTACACGCACTTACACCGACGCATTCACCCACCGATGATGTTTATTGTCTCTAACATAAGAACAAGCAAATCTCAAAAATGTCGTCATTTTTTTTTTTTTTTTTTGTTACTTGAGTTCCTCACTCACACAGAACAACAACAACCTTGCTATATGTCCTTGTCTTTATATCTCCTTTTTTTTTAGTTTCTTTTGTTCTGCTACATTTTGTATTTCGTTGTCGTTGCCGGCCGGCATGCTATTCTCCTCCTTTTCTAGCGAAGCGAGGCGTACTTATGTACTTGTGTGTTATTCAATGCTGGTCGCGTCTTAAAGTAATCCTGCGAAGGCGTTAAAGTGTAAATTATTTTTGTCTTGTTGCTGTTACGAATTTTTGATGTGTGTATGTGCACTGAAAGTCTAATGAATTCGATAATTGTTAGCAACGACAGAAATCAGTTTGAATCAAGTTGGCGAAATTTGTATGAATATTTTGGTATTTTAAATTAATTTATTTTGCTTCAAATTTTATTAAAGAAACAATATAAAATAAAATTTATGTTTATAAAATTTGAAAATATCGTTGAGCATTTAATTTGACATTGTGTGACTTATTTTTAGCGTAATTTGCTGACAAAACAATTTGGCAAATTAATTTTCGTGCAATATTCAACATCAATAAGATCTCAATCGAGGCACTAAAGCATTAAAACAACCAACACCTTTTGTGCCAACGCAATTAGTTTTACAAGTTCCCTTCGCCTAAACGCGCACACACACACATAAACACATACACACACACGCAGTCACATACATACATACATCTAAATGAACATTAAATCGCATACACCCACAGGCTTTAAATGAAGGTTTAATCCCAAATGGAATTGCCGAAAAAGTAATTTACAAAAGCTTTATTAGCATTTTAACAAAGCGTCCAAATTATGCGCCTGAAAGTGAGCTACACATTTTGTTCGTGCACGTTTCGTATGCCACCGTGTTTTTCACTGTATGTATGTGTGTGTGAGTTTTTGTAAATGTTTAATGCACACAGAGCAAGTTACGTGACACAGCTTATCAATATTCATAACCTGTTCTAGGGCCAAAACTGTGTGTTGTAGCGTAGTGTAGTTAGAGAAGTTAGTAAAGAAAAACATGAAAAAAATGACATGTTCTCGCAGAGCTTTTCTCCCAAAGGATTTTTCCAACTTAAGCCAATTGAGCTATGCTTATGTGCATACATATATCTTAACTAACATGTGAGTGTTCTTTCTGTATATTTCTCACGCTTTCGCCCGCTTGTGCTACCAGCTCTATTACTTCTCCTCTGATTTTAGTAGAAATACACTTGCACGCTTAGTTTTTGAAAGTTCTTTTTAAGCTAATCCATGCTTAATGAGACATTGAGATATGAGATTGACAAAAATGGTAGAAAAAAAAACAAAAAAATAAAAATAAACGAAATCAAAATGACTTTTGGAAAATTGTTCACATTATTCTTGATGAACGCGCTCGTCGTCAGTGCTGCAGAACCTTTTCTAATTTAACGCATCGTGCGCTATTTTCAAGTATTGCTGCGGGCATTGCTGCCAACAACGGCATCGTCATTGTATCTGTCCGTCTGGCTGTCTGGCTGTCTGTCAGTCTATCTGTGTTATCGAATACGAACGTGTGCGAGCTTGTGTATGAAACATTAAATCAGCATAAAATTTACATTATGAAAGCGTTACTAGATTTTACAATTTTCACCGGCTTGATTTTCAGTTCACTTTCTATATAAATTTTATTAAAATTGCTTAACATTTTCTACGTGTTTTTCTGTGTGTATGCGTGTATGTGTGTGTTTTTAGCCTACGGACAAATTATACAGGAGCGGCAGCTGTGCACACTTTCAAGGCGCTTTTTTGGCAACTTGCCAATAGGTTACCAACTGCTCACCTGACAGTTTGCTCACACTTTTTATACATGCTGCTCCCTCTGCCGCACACCCTCGCTCATTGTCTATCTGTGTGACTGCTTGCCAGCCTGCATGCTTGTTATCATAAAATTAATAGCGCTACGCCTGGTTTACGACAGTCGAAAAAGTTGTGCCGCAAAATTTTGGAGCACACTAAAATGTTCTATAATTTGAATATTTTTTTTTTCTTTTTTATAATTTTTTTTTTTGTTGAGTTGAGTGTAACTTCTCTCGACAACAGAGCAAACCATTGCGTTTTGATAGGCAACATGAACTTTTATTGAAACTTGTTAAATTATAATTTTTTTTTTTAATTTTTTCGTATTTTTTGGCAGCTTTTTTTTGAAGCTATTGCATAAATTTTGCTATTGTTTATTTTGTTGGTTTTATTTTTAATTGAAGTTGTATTTTTAGAATGCAAAAATAGCAAATATTTTAAAATAAAAAATTGTTTGCAACTTTCAACTGCTTGTTGTTTTGACATTTAAGATAAATTATAGCACATTTTTGTTGGTAGCCTAAATTGCAAAGAAGTCTCAACAAATTTAAGTCTTGCATGCTTGCTATAAAATTGTGAAAAGTTTTTTGCAATTTTCTTAAAATTTCGTTGATTTTTCTTTAAAATTTGCAGCAAACATAGTCCGAGCAAAGCCGGCGGCACATAATAATCAAAACTAAAGGGCGCGCCATTTAAAGTAACTTTTTGCTATTAAAATTGGCACAGAGGCAACTAAAACAAAACAAAACAAAACTAAATAAATGCCAATGAACGCTAAACAACTTTTCCCCAACGATTACTTGCGCTGCAAATGCTGATGGGCTTTGGCCGGGCAAGTTGGTTATGCGGGGGGCGGTGAGGCGACAAATTGCAACAAAAGTGCAAAGTTCTGCGCATTTGGCACTTAATTTTTGCGAACAATTCAACGCACAAACGCTCAATTTTATTCAATGTTTTTTCTGAAAATTTCTACAAAACTAAGGCAAAAAAAAAGAAAGATAAAACAATAATTTTTTTTTTTTATTACATATGCAAATGCTTACATTGAAACAGAAGCAACAACACCAACAACAATGAACAGAACAATAGCATGAATGAATATGAATGTTTAATGTGTTATGAGTTTTAAGTGTTTGTGTGTGTCTGTGTGTTAATGCATAAAACTGAATTTCAACTAAACGCTCGAGTGGCCAAGCAGGGTGAAAAGCTTTGTTTCGGCGCCCTGCCAGCGAAATTATACGAATGCGTCACGCGGCAGGCATTTGAAACAATTGCACATAGATGATCATTATCATCACCAACGGCAACGGCAACAACGTCATCATGATCTTCATTATCATTATCATTTGACGTCGTCACAGTTTGGCGTCATCGTTGTCTAACGTCGCATTGCAAAACTACAACTTGAAATAGATAAAAAAAAAAGAAACAACAACAAAAAGGCGCGCTGCCAATGAATATTGTTTTTATTTTTTTTGGTTTTTATTTTCTAATGTCAACGCACTTTGCTTAGTCTCGTTTCTGTTTCTGTTTCATGTTGTGTTTTTCTTATTAAGCGTGTGTTGTTGTTGTTTTTGTTGGATGAGCGCAAATGTGTGACAAAATTTTCAGCTTCAAATGTTTCGTTTTTCAGCTGAATTAGAATATTTTTAGCATTTTGCATTTGTGATGAATTAAATGCTCTGTTTTTTTTTATTATAATTTAATTTTTTTTTTGCAAGTTAAGCATTTGTAATATGAGTAAAAGCTATCGAATTTAATTTAAAAATTACATTCATTGCTTTGTATGAATTTGTTGCAAAATATACAATTTCACGAACATTATATTTCTATCAACATTTACATATGTCTTTAATGACTTCTATAAGTATAACCAAAAATTTGAAATTTGTTGAATTTTCTTCCTGGCCGTCAGCCCATAATCGAACACCCACCAACTCTATGTTTTCGGATCATATTTTAAATATAAAAAAATTTAATATAAACAACGATATTTGTTTGGTTATGAGAACTATTCGTTATGGGAAGTTTCACTGTGAAAAGATTGATAGTTTTAATGAGTCTTAAAAAGAAGATCTCACAGTTCCTTCAACAAATCGCTTTCCATGTGAAGATGCCTACTTGAACTTTCCTTTGAACGAATAAACTCAACAACAACAATCTCTTTTTCAAAAGCTGCACATAAAATAAAAATTATTTGTTGATTTTCTACATTCAAATGCAACATTCAATTGGCTTTTATAAAAGTAATTGCTATAAAATGCAATTAAAGCGAAAAATGCTTCAACAAAACACTTTGATTACAGAGAAACACGCACAAATAGAAAGTCAGTCTTCAATCAAGAAATAAGCAGCATTAACACTTTATGACGTTCTTTGGCACATAAATTCTAATCATCAACCATTAAAATTAAAGAAATGAGCAAAGCGAGTAAAGAGTTCAAGTCATGCAACTATAAGGCAAATTATTTGCAGTAATTGTTGCATTTTATGCAATTTAACGCACCATCGACAACAGCAGCAACAACAACAACAACAACTACAATAATATTAACAACAACTGCGATAACAACAACAATATTTTATTGTTGTTTTATTGCGTAATTTATGCAATAGCAGCAGTACTGCTTGTTGTTGTTATAATACTCGCATAGAAGAAGAATTGCGAACGTGTGACCGAACACGATATTGTACTAAGTTGATGTGTACCGAACCAAGTCCCACCTCCCGACAATCACCAACGAGTTGTGTTGAGTTGAGTTGAGCTGAGCTGAGCTGAGGGCGTTGAGCGCATTTTGCACGCGCAATCGACAAAAGGCGTACAAATGCGAATGTCCGCAAATGGTTTTGCGTTCATTTGAGTGTGAAAGAAAAAATAAAAAAAAAAAACTTAGAGACGGAAGAGCAAAAAAATTACAAAACATAAATAAAATAATAAAACCAAAGAAGAATAAGAAGAAGAAAGCCATCATTGCGCTGACACTGGTGACATTTTGAATTAAGTGTAGTTAATGTTGACAAACGTCACAACGGACAAAGCAATACTGCTGCATGCGGCATGCGGCATGAGGCATAAGATATGAAGCTTCATTCAATGCGATTTGCCTGATTTTGTTGTTTAGTGTAGCGTCACAAAGTATTGTGTAGTATAGTGTGATGTGTGGTGGCATATTTAGCGTCGCTGTCATTCAGTCAATCAACGCATGAATGACTAACCGACGGACGGACGGACAGACTGAATGAATGAATGACAGTCTCTCAATCAAATGCCTTTTCTGTTTCTGTTGTTTGCGCCCATAGGGAGTCGCACATTTCTTATTTGAAATTCTTTGAGTACGTTGGTGATGGTGATGGTGTTGGTGAGTTTGAGTGCGTGAAGTGGCATTAGTTGAATGATTGATGAATTTTTGAGTATGCAAGATTAAGATAATCGACATTTCAATAACATGAAATTGTCTAATGGAAAATAATGTTGATGTTGATGTTAAAGTTGTTGCTGTTGATATTGACGATGATTGTGTTAACTCAAGTGCTTTTGTTGCTTTTGGTGTGAAAATGTTACGCTTGATTTTTTCTGAAATTATGCTATAAATAAACAGAATTCGACTGTGTTGACGATAAAGTTGTCAAAGGTTTTGCTAATGTCGCTTTTTCAAGACTTATTTGGGCATAAGTATTCAATGTTTGCAGCGCACGTGTCGTATGTCTTAAGCCTTTAAGTTTGTCAACTAAATTATTCAGTTATTCAACACAATTTAATGAACTTAGCAAAGCCTTAAATCAAACTGATTTTTTTTTATTAATTTGTCTGTGTTTTTTTTATATTGCCACTTGTCGCATGGTATTGCTTTTTTAATATATCAATCATCGGCGCAACGCCCAAGTATTGTCGTAAAAAATTAACTTCAATGCTGAGAGTTGGCACTAAAAATTACTCGACTCATTAACTAAGTTGTCGCTCAAGCTCAAGATACGCGGCATACATTCCACTTCAACTTATACATATTATATCTTACGATCTAGTCAAACCCACTATAGACAGACAGACAACGAATCGCTCACACACTCATTGGCTCGTTCGTACATGTTAAGTTTGCCGCCTCATTGTCGCCATTAACAACGCATAAACTGAAATGATTTATTAACATTCGTGTATATAAGATATATTATTTTTTATAACTTCACACTTGGCGACAACAACGACGACGACGTCGACGATGACGATGACTATCAATGCGTATCTTTTAGATAAATTATCATTTGCAATCAAGCGTCGCTTATTTTTCTACAGCTTCTTGTCGTTTGTCTCATTGTCTTCTTTTTTTTTTGTCATTTTTATTCCCATTTGTCTGCGAGTTTTGCATATGTTTAACACATTTCGCATCATTTGTATTATTATTTTATTTTTTTTTCTTGTGCTTTCTTGTTTTTTGTTTTGTAGACAATCGCGTTTCGTTCGATTTTAATTATTATGTTGTGCCTGTTTTTTGTTTTCGATATGGGCAAGTCTTGTAGCATGTCTGGCGCCACAATAAATAATGAGTATAATAACTTTTGATAAATTTAATTTTTTTTTGTTTTATTTGTCATGGCAAATGAATATGCATGAGTTTTGCGTTAAGCACAGATTTGAGATAAGATTTGCTGTGATTTGAGTAGATTTGCATTTTTTGGTGATTTCAATGCGAAATTAAAGCGCTTTTGTTGAAAGGAATGTTTCATAAAAGCGCATAATATCTTATTTAGTTGAGGTTGTTAGATGAGTCCGCGTTTGACCGCTGTGGAAAACATTTTTTCCTTTTTAATAACTTACAATGATGAATGCTTGTTTAGTTATGCTCAATGCAAGTTATCTTAAAGACAAAAAGTTTTGAGTGCAATTTGCCATATTCAAAGGCTTTGGAAGCCTTTTTAAATATTTCATTGCCTAGCCAAAGGCGCGCAAACAAGCCATTAAGTCAATGCGGTCGTATTTGCTCTATTTTCTGCCAGTGGCAAATACATTTCCATTTATTCTTTTTCTTTGCCTTTTATTTTAGCTTTTCTTGTTTTTCACTTCTTCCATTTATATTTTAACCTCTATTAAGCATTTTTCCAGCCAATGCATTTCAACGCAACAAACATGAAAATTTCGTTCTTGCATTTGGTTTCATGAATTTTTTAATAATTTCCATTAACTAAATTCGCATACACTTGAGTTGCTGTGCGCTCAATAGTATGCTGAGAAACGAAGGGCGCAGCAAATGATCAAAAAAGGAGAAAAAAAAAGGAAAGAATGTAAATGAATGAAAGAAAGAAAGTAGCATAAAGTAACAACCGGAAACCATGACCTCCATTAAGTAGGGGAAACTAAAGGTTCTTTAAAAAAATATATATATGTATATGTAAAAGCATGGAGAGAATATCGTTTTTGGCGAGCAACAAACTGGCAGGACGAAGAACGCAAATGAGTGCAAGTAGTGCGGGTTCGCCGTTTGTTCTTTATTTTTTCGTGTTTTATTTTTTGTTTTTTGTTTTTTTTTTCCATGCAGAACATGGCAACCAAATGCGTTAAAAGGAAGCCATGTATGGTATGTTTGTAAGCAGGAGGTAAGATGGTAAGTCGTTGTTTGTAGGGCAGTTGAGCTGTTGGGTAGGTAGTCGGATAAGGGGATAGAGGGATCAGCATGTGTGTTTGTATGTGGGTCAAGCGTGGCTTGAGACAACAAAGAATAAGCGCATTGGTGTTGTCGGCAATGTTGTTCTTCTGTGTGTGTGTGTTGGCACACATTACACATACGCCACTTGGTACTCAGTTGAACTAACGACAAAGGGGAGCACAGCACAGCATAGCACAGATGAGCATGAATGACACTCAAATAAGACCGCAAAGTGGTTTGTTTTAACACGCCGACATCGAATGCGCCAAGGCGGCAAATACTTAACTTGACTTTTTACAGCTTCAACATTTTCTTTTTTTCTTTTTGTGATAATTTCCACTTGATGTTGCTTACTTGCTAAGGCAGTAAGAAAACAAACAGAAGACTTTACGTCTTTCTTTACGGTTTTCACTTGCGCAAGTAACTTAAATTTAAATATTCAAATAAAACTAATTGTTAATGGTGCATGAGAACTTTCCTAATCGGACTCTCCTAATACTTTGTTGAAACAAAACATAAAAAAGTTTATAACAAAAACAAAAACAAAAAAAAAATCTTCCAAAGACCGAAACCAGAACAAAAGATTAGCACAAAAGTTGTACAAGTTCCACTGATGTAATACTCTGTATAAAGTAACCAACACACACAAACACACATACACATACACAGCGCCGTCAGCACAACTTTGAATAGAAAGCCTGAAAATACTAATTAAAGTTTTCGTTTTCATGAACCCAAACAAAGTCGTCGTCTTCTTCTTCTGCTTACTCAAGCTAACAATGCACCTCTGCGTTGGCCCTTTTTGACAAAGTTGAGTTGTACTTACATTTTAAGCATGAGGTGCACCCCTCAAAAATGATAGAAGACATAGCCATGGCGGTGGAGGTGTGTGGGCGTCAGTCAGTAAGGTTAGTAGGAATAATAAAGTACAACAGGATAATGATGTAGAGCTTAGAGGAAAAAAACCTTCAATGGTAATTACCAACTTCTGCTGCCACAAACCGAAAAATTAGAAGTGCTTTGCTTGCGAGCATTGAATGAAGTTTGTGTTGTTGGTAGGAGTAGAAGTAATAGGGTTGCCGCTAAGTTTTTCTTGTCATTGTTTTTGTTGTTGTTGTTAAAAAGATGATGATTTTATTGTTGTTGCTGTTGTTGACGTCGTTGCTGCGCACGGAAACGGAAACATTTGCCAACTTGTTTTTAGTAGTAGATTTTTGTACATACAACTTGGCTTCTTCTCGTTGTTCATCGTTGTTGTTATCTTTGTTGCTATATTTTGTTGTTGTTGTTGTTGTTGTTTGATGCTGACATCATTTAGTGCCCGCTCTTAGAGTTACTTCTTACTCCCATCTGTGTGGCGCTACTTGAATTGCTTCTTTTTGTCCTTTTTTTGTTTTTATATATTTTTATATTCTTTTCCTTGGTTGACAACTCATTTCTGCTACTTTGGTTTTGCGCTCATATTGTACGTAATTTAATTTGCGGTCAACCACAATTCATAGCGCACACGAGCCACAAGTATAGCAACGAAATCTGCACTTTCGACCACTTTAGTTGACATTTTGTGAGAGGCTTTAATGGTGGCGCAAAGTAGCTTCTTTTTTGGTTTGTTTTTTTTATTATTATTCTTTGTTTTGGGTTTATTTCTACTCTTGCTCTGCTTAAGTGGCACAATAATGAATCTCAGTTGGTTTAGGTTTCGCTTTCACTTGTTTTGCACCCTTTGGGTATTACACTCATGCCATGAATTGTGCTACTTGTTCTTGTTGGTATTTGCTGTTGTTGTGCGAGTGTAATTGCTGTGACAACGTCGACAATTCATGACAGCGAAAAAGTTTCAGGCAACAAAAAATGTAAAAAACAAAAAAATAGCTAACGAAAGGTTTCAACATTTTTCGCGTTGAATTTTTTTTGTCTTGCGTTTTTTGTTGTTTTTTTTTTTCATCATGGTCGTTGTCATTGTCGCCAAGCAGGCCACGTGCTGTTGTTCGCCAAACCACTCAGTACGCTTAACTTTTCTATTTTTAATGATGCTTGCAACCAACCACACACACACACACATAGACAGCTTTACGTATTCATGTCTTCGCTGTTCTTCGTGTAATTTCCTTTAGACAATCTTTTCGCATTAATGCCATTTACGAAATTTTATATCACGTTTTCTACGCCATTTTATAATTACGTTATAATTTGAAAAGTGCTATACAAATATGACTCGTTGTTGTGCACACTGGGGATACACAGACAGACAGAGAGACAGACATGTTGGTCGCCGTCGTCTGCCGTTTGACAAACTCATTTTCTTTATGGTTGTCGCGTGGGCGTATTGCTCTGACAATCAAAGGCAGTCAAGTTCTTGGAAAATGACACGCACTTTGATTTTCTTTGGCTTAAGATTTTCACTTTTAATAGACATTATGTCTTTGTTTTTTTCTTTGCCTTTTCCGACTGTCCTTTTTTCTTGTTCTTCTTAAATATGATTAAAATTTTGCTGATGTAAACAACATTTTTTCTTATCTTTGTTATTTTTTCGTTGCAGGTAAGCGTTGCATGAATGAAATTGCTTTGTGGCCATTAAATATTTTTCATGTTTACAACGAAAGTGTAAGTTTATAAAATTTGCATGAATGTATCTTAAAAAAGAACAAGTGTGCACTTAAAAAAGTAGATAAGCCGCGTTTTGAGCTATAAAAATCGACGATAAAAAATTCTATTTTTTATGAGATGGTCTTGGATTAAATGAATGCTTTTAGTTAAGAAGCTGATGAAGAGTAAGAAGCTGATGGAAAGCAAAAAAAATACCAAAAATCTAAAAATGAATAATAGATTGTTGTATGTGTTGTGAGGCTCCATATGACATGGTACTATTTAATATTGAATTCGATTTCTTTTTAACATTGTATAGGAATGGAGTTTATCACCAAATCTATGTAACACCTAGAAGGAGAGGTATATATATAGTTATGCTTCCAGCTGTCCTCACTGTTGGTTCTTAAAAACCTTAAGAGCTAGAGACTTGTACAATTAAATATATATTCTTTAAATTGATTAAGTCTGCGCTGTAAAAGTGGTAAACGTTAGTAAATTGATTATTTTCAATAATGAATTTTATTGGTGAAGCAAATGACACATCAGGCGAACATAAAAACCATTTGACACCCAAGCTGTTTTAATTGCATTGTGTCATAAAATGAAACAAAAATGTATAGAAACAATTAAGCAAATCATAAAATCAATTTACAGTGTTGTAGTGAACATAAATACATGTCTGGCCAACCGACCGAACGACCGACCGACCACCCAATAAGAGCCAACAAATGACTGGCATGAAATTACTAGCACACACACATAGTCACATAGCAAGTAAACACACAAGGGCATAGGAATAAGCAATTAGGCCATTAAAACTAATACCAACACGTTTGCAATTAATTACCAGATCGAAATTAAATGCTATGTTCAACACGTATCGCAAATATTAAATAGAATGTAAGCCGACTGTGTCGCCAATTGTTTTGTTTGATTAAAACGTTCGCTTATTGTTTGTTCTCTTTATTTTGACTTCATGTGGGCGTCATTACACTGAAAATAAAAAGTATACTTAAGTAATCCAATCATATGCTTGAAATAAAAACAATGCATTAAGAAAGAGTAAAAAAAAAAAGGTTTGCCCATGCCGGAACAATAACCATGCATGTCTGCCTGTCTGACTGACTAACTGACTGCACCTTCTCATGGCTATTTAAGCGCATATTTTTTTTATGAGTTCACATAACCGAGCGGAAGAATGCAAAAAAGTTTTAATACAATCTCATTGACTCGTTCAGTTATGCAGCATCTATATAAAGTGACATAGTCAATGTAACATTTAATAAAATAAAAAAAAAAAAAAAAACGATGAAAACACAAAAGCATTGTGTGTGTGTGTGGGTTGAGGATAACAGTAAACATTTTATGGCTGTATGCACATTTGATATTTATGTTTATGTATATGTGTGTGTAACAAGTGCAATAAAAAAGTAATTATGCATGCGCCTGACTTTTGGAAAACTCCAAGCTTGGTTTTTTTATTTTTATTTTTACTTTTATTCAATTGCATAAACTGTTTTTTTATGCGCCATTTTCGCGCTTAGCTACTTAAGCTCTATGTATGTTTGTGTAGAAGCGCACGTACATGTCGTGGCATGTCCATAAACAGTTTACTATGTGTGTGTGTGTGGGCTTGGCTTTGTTTTTGTCTAATAGTTTTGTTGTTTTGTTAGCTCACAAAAGTTCACAAGTTTTGTTTTTTCGCCACACGCCACTTGCCACTTGCCATTCAACACTTGTCGTTAATTAATGCATTATGTACTTACTTATCACAAGCATTCCGAAATTAATTGGCGGCATTTCCGGTGTTGCTGCCTGCCTGCCTGTCTGCCTATTTAAGCATGCCAACAGTTACTCATACGTACAAACCATACATACAGACCTCTCCATAATACTTTAACTTCGTTTCGTTTCGCTTAGCCACGTTATGCTTTTGAGAACACATGTTGCTTCGTTCGACCAACTTTAATATCTTTATTGCTTCAATCGCCACAAATATCGTTTATAATTCCGTGCATTTTGGCTTGAACTTTTTGTGCCTTTTGGCCATTTGTCGTACTTGTTAAATACGTAATTAGTTTTGACCTTTTATGGTGTTGGGCAATTATGTTTGTACGTATTATGTTTTAAATTATGTTTGTGGTTTTTTGATTGTTTTTTATTAGGCGATTCTAATGATTTCTGATAGACTGAACTTGTCTTTTTACAGTTTGCTGTTGTTACTTTTCAATAACAACTTTTATACTCTAAAAAGTCAGTCTTGTTTCGAACTTGTGATCATTGCAAACTTTAAAACTTTTATTTTGAAATCAATTATAACTTTGCGATTTGTTTTTAATTGGTTGGCAGACTTGAATACTTTAACATTTTTGACATCATTCACACACACACACACACACACACATACATGTTCTTCTCGCTTAAATAGTTATTCATAGAAAATAGTTTTAACAACTTCTTCTATTTTTTTTTTTTGTACTTTCTTTTGGAATTTCAACCCATGTCAAAGTAAAAGAATATCAACACACACTCACACACACACACATGTCGGACCCAAACATTATTTTGACATAAACTTTATTTAATATACCAGTCAGAGCAGCTGCGACCAACTTCGTGTTTTTGCTGACCCGACCGTAGAAAATGTTGTAGAATGAAGAGTTGTATGTATGGCATACAGCAAAGAAAGGAAACGGAAACCAAAGCGTCTGTCTGTCTGTCTGTCGGTCTGTCGAAAGTTTCTATTTTCATTGAAGACAGCAAGCTTTTGTGGTCTTTTGCCAATCATGTTGTTGTTCGAGTCTTTAGTTAATGTCAGGTCTTTGCGACAGACATTAAATATTTGACACCACATTAAGACACGCAACAGTAAAAATGAACAAACAAGAGAACCAAAAAAAAAAAAAAATTAAGAACAGTGTGTGAAAGAAAAACCATTAACGACCTGACAAGACATGTTATTACGTCATGACTTGTCTCATTAGTTAATGAACTGTAAATGATTACTACAATGACATGAAATTATTATTTTTAGTGCAATAATAGTTCAACGTTGTTATTAAATACATTTGTAAAATGTTACATAGTTGATAAGTCGAGTCAATTGATATGTTAAAAGTCTTGATGTTTAAGATTTTAGTTGTCGAGTGTTCTTAATTCATCCTTTCTTATTTGAATACCTGCATATATTTAAATGGATCCGATAGGTGGCGTTGTTGGCAAGTGGCGGAAAATGCTTACTTAATTTTACGAACACGATGTAAATTCTTTTGGGGAGTCCCAATGTATAAACTTTAAGCCTCCAGTATATATCAATGTTTTCAATATATTAATAACCATTGTAGACGTCGCTAATACCTTAAAAGTCTTACAACCTATTCACTTTGAATTCCTAAAGATTTATAAAATATGCCAAATCAAGACATATTTAAATTGCATTTTGACAACATAATGGCAACTTAATTGAATACTGATTTAAAGTAATTAAAATTTAATTTTAAGCTTATTTTTGCAAACTTTTATTGCAATAAAGTTGATATGACAGCAGTCAAATGCAGTCAACAACTCTCTATTAGATGATCTCATTAGTCAATCTCTTTAGCCATATTGTTTGCAGCCAAGTGCTGTGTGTGCTTTGAAAAGTGTGTGGGAAACAAAAGAATCGCATTGCTTGACTTGCCACAAATGTGGACAATTCATTTAACAATTTGCCAGAACATGCATAAAGCGCATAATCGCATGTCAAACTGAGTTGAGCGTTGAGTTTCCAAGTTTAGTTTAATATTTGTTGCTGCACATGTTATCATCGTTATTGTTGTTAGTATACTGTAATTAATTACTAACTACGTGTTTGCAATGCACAACTATAAAATGCCAATGACATATACACCAAGCAGCCAGCCAGCCAGTCAGCCAGCCAACCAACCAACATCAACGTCAATACCAACAAGTCTGCACACTTGTGTCGATGATACTGCCTCACTTGAAAATACACATACACACATACTTGGCATAGTCTCAACTATATCTGTGAATTAGTCTATCTACTCTATTCTCACACATTCTTAAACTGCTGAGTGACTTTCAATGTGTTGTCTTTAGTGGGCGGCGGTGGGTGTTATTTTTTTGCTCATATCTTTAACCGCCTTTTCTGTATTCTTGATATTGCATGTAATGAGTTGTTGCACTCTTGAGTGATAGTTTTAGTAGTTGTTGTTGTTGTTGAAGTCGGTCATATGTAGGTACACTGACGTTGAGGTTGACGTCGAAGCTAAAGTGGAAAATGGTTAAAGTGCATGACACGTATTTGACTTTTTAGTGTTGCCGCCTGCTTAGCTCTTGCATGACCAGGACAAGTTCTAATTCTTGCTTAACAGTGTCTACTAAAAATATTCTGCAACCACAAGTTCTTCAAAAGTATATGTATATATGTAAGTCCTTCTAGAATATATCGTATCTGTGTGTGTGTCGAAATGTGGTTAACAAATGACTTTGGCACTGCTGATGTGCGCTTACATAATTCAAAGTCTTACAGACAAATGATGTCAGCTTCGTTGGTGATGGTGGCATCGTTGACGTCGGCCGTATAAGAAATATGTATGTAATTATTTAAAGGTAACAATGGCGTTGCTGTGAGGGTAAAAACAACAACAGATATAACAATTTTGACAATTGACTTTGTGTGTGTGTGTCATTTTTTTTGTGTTTCTTACCTTCAAGAGGTAGTTTTCATCTAAGTTATTACTCACAATTCACTTTAGAGTTTATGCTTTTTGAAAAGAGTTTGCTAACAACATTTTGCTTTGCTTTAACAACTTTGAGTATCACTTTAATCTTTCGTTAACTTGTATAAACTCCCAAAAGTATGCAACAAACATTTAATTTACAACTCATAAAAAAGAAACGCGTGCACATACGAGTACATTCACATTCGCATTCAAAAGCCAAATCAACTAACATCAAACAAATCCCCAGAAGTATGCTGCAAAAAAAGTAAAGTACCAAAGCAAAGCTTGAAAAAAAATGGCGCCAAACGAAAATTAAATTAACAAAAAAAAAAAAACGAGCGTATTTTATTATATATATATATATATTTTTTTTTTTTTTCAATAAAAAACCAGTAAGGACGCTATCTTCAGCAAGGCTGAAGCTATAATACTTTTCACTTTGTGTCACTATAAAAAAAACTAAATGAATAGTTTTCACGCCTCCCTAACAACATAACTGTAATGTTTCAAGTCAATTCGTTAAAAAACAAAAAATTTTTCCATACAACGGTTCAAGTTTTGCGATAAGTGGGCGTAGCCATGCCCACATTTGGTCAAAATAGTTTTTATTCCTCCCTAAGAACATAACTGTAAAGTTTCAAGTCAATTGGTTAAAAAACAAAAAAGTTTTCCATACAACGGGTCAATTTTTGCTATAAGTAGGCGTGACTACGCTCACTTTTGTTCAAAATAGTTTTCATTCCTCTCTAGGAACATAACTGTAAAGTTTCAAGTCAATTGATTAAAAAACCAAAAAGTTTTCCATACAAAGGGTCAAGTTAAGCTATAAGTGGGCGTGGCCATGCCCACTTTTGATCAAAATAGTTTTCATTCCTCCCTAAGAGCATAACTGCAAAGTTTCAAGTCAATTGGTTAAAAAACAAAAAAGTTTTCCATACAACGGGTCAATTTTTGCTATAAGTAGGCGTGGCTACGCCTACATTTCGTCAAAATAGTTTTCATTCCTCTCTAGGAACATAACTGTAAAGTTTTAAGTCAATTGGTTAAAAAACAAAAAAGTTTTCCATACAAAGGGTCAATTTTCGCTATAAAAGGGCGTGGCTACGCCCACTTTTCGTCAAAATAGTTTTCATTCCTCCCTAAGAACATAACTGCAAAGTTTCAAGTTAATTGGTTAAGAAACAAAAAAGTTTTCCATACAACGGGTCAATTTTCGCTATAAGTGGGCGTGGCTATGCCTGGCTACGCCCACTTTTGGTCAAAATAGTTTTCATTCCTCCCTAAGAGCATAACTGCAAAGTTTCAAGTCAATTGGTTAAAAAACAAAAAAGTTTTCCATACAACGGGTCAATTTTCGCTATAAGTAGGCGTGGTTACGCCCACTTTTGGTTAAAATAGTTTTCATTCCTCCGTAAGAACATAACTGTAAAGTTTCAAGTCAATTGGTTGAAAAACAAAAAAGTTTTCCATACAAAGGGTCAAGTTAAGCTATAAGTGGGCGTGGCTACGCCCACTTTTGATCAAAATAGTTTTCATTCCTCCCTAAGAGCATAACTGCAAAGTTTCAAGTCAATTGGTTAAGAAACAAAAAAGTTTTCCATACAACGGGTCAATTTTCGCTATAAGTGGGCGTGGCTACGCCTGGCTACGCCCACTTTTGGTCAAAATAGTTTTCATTCCTCTCTAAGAACATAACTGTAAAGTTTCAAGTCAATTGATTAAAAAACAAAAAAGTTTTCCATACAACGGGTAAATTTTCGCTATAAGTGGGCGTGGCTACGCGTGGTTACGCCCACATTTGGTCAAAATAGATTTCATTCCTCCCTAAGAACATAACTTTAAAATTTCAAGTCAATTGGTTAAGAAACAAAAAAGTTTTCCATACAACGACGTGAATATTCCTTCTCTTCCTCTTCTTCATTTTGTATGGGAGCTACCAGTTCCAGATGTCCAATCTCAATGAAACTTTCAGGCATGTAGTCGGACCATGTAAAACAACTATGTTTAAAATTTCAGCACTCTATTGTACAAAACAAAAAAGTTTTCCATACAACGATTCAAGTTTTGTTCACTTTTCTTCTTCTTTTCGTATGGGAGCTACCTGTTCCAACAATCCGATCATGCTGGTTCCGACGAATGATTCATCGTAATAAATTCTAAGACTCTGTGCAAAGTTTCAGCTCGATAGCTTCAAAACTGAGGGACTAGTTTGCATACATACAGACAGACAGACAGACAGACAGACAGACCGACAGACAGACAGACAGACGGACAGACGGACAGACGGACAGACGGACATGGCTAAATCAACTCGTCTTGTCGTCCTGATCAAGAATATATATACTTTATATAGTCGGAAATTAATATTTCGATCTGTTACAAACTCCGTGACAAAGTTAATATACTATTTCACATAAGTGAAAAGTATAAAAACTCCCTCACACACACAAACAAATACGCTTTCGCCATTTTTTTTGGTACAAAGTTTGTTATTTTTTTGCACGCTTTTCAAAGCGAATTCGTTTTCTTCGCTTTCTTTTCTATTACATTTTATGGCAGCTAATTTTTTGACTTGCAGCGCTTTTCGCATGATTTAACAACTTGCGCGGGCTTCTTCTGTTTTTTTCTTCAATTGCTGTATGTTTTTGTATATGTGTGTGTGTGTGTGAGAATTTTCAGGAAGTCCTTAGCCGAAGTACATAACAATGCTGTTTATGTGTTGCTGTTCTTGTTGTTGTCGTTGTTTGTTGTGTTTGCTGTCAGTTGCACACCTGCGCGCGAGAAAACGAAACAACAAATGTTTCAAAGTATTTTATTAATGAAATTTTCACGCTTTATATTTGAATTTAATTGGTTTCATGTTATCGGCAAGTGAGTTTACGAAAGTTTGAGTTTGGAAGCAAATCAAAACTGAGAAAATTTATTCAACTTGTACGTTTCACAAAATTAATTACATATTTTTCATGCTTAATTTAGCACATGTGTGTCATTGCTCAAATGATTTTTCGGTCTGACTGTCTCTCTGTCTGTGCAAATATTTACTGATGTTCGTTTGTATGTGTATTTGTGTAAACCTGTGTGTGTTTGGCTTTTGATTTTGCTGACAAGCTGCCGCCTACAGATGTTTTCATTGATGATAGAGCGGAAAGCTATTATCGTATGACAATCTCAATGTCATAGACAAGAGAGATAGAAGATTTGAAACACAATTTGTGTTAGAAAAGCAGTGAAAAGATAAACACACATAAGCATAAACATACATATATGTATGTGTGCTTATAAATAGTCAAAGTCAGCTAAATGAAGTGGAAATATTCGAAGCAGTATAAGTTAATTTTAAATAATATATAACTTGTGTATTTTTACTACCCCGTATGTCTTAAATAAAATAGAAAAAAAAAAAAAATATAACTTGTGTTTAAAGTGAACTTGTTTAAGGTAATACTAAAAGTATGCAATAAATTATGTTTCCTTTATGATTCGCGGTTATTTCCACTTAGCCTAACAATATGTATTCCATAAAACATGAATCAAGCTCAATACCAAAATGTTTATTTATTGAATGTATCTGACTAAAATGCCCTTCAGCATGAAATCATTTTTTAAATGTCTCTTTAGCTATTTATGTTGTGCATATTTTGAGTGTAATTCATCATATATGTTTTCCACCTAAAAGTGTACAACATTTTTGCACAATAGCACAAGTGTTCTGCTAAAAGCTCATAATTCCCTTAAATAATTAATGATTGTTTATGTTTCACATTTTTCATTTGCCCCGGCCCTAAATAACACCTTTTGAATGCCGAAATGTTTCAAATAAAAGCAGTAGCAGCTGTTTTAGCATTTTGCATGCAGCTCTAAAGTATGCAGCTAAAGCTTTGAATCCAATTAGTAAAGGCTTGGCACGACATACTGCTCTACTATTGTTATTGTTGCGTGCAGGTATGCGTGTATGTGTTTGTGTGTGCGTGTAAGCGCTAACATGTCAACTAAGTTAATAAAAATCACGTATACGCTGTGTGTTAACGAAGTCAAGCTGTGCTTGTTAAACAGATTCTTGTCAGGCTAACAAAATATGGCAAATCCAATGAAATGAAATACAGCAGGGAAGTGTTTAATAGCAAATTCAATTTCAAACATACACAACACACACACACATGCACACTCCAGTTAGTATATGCTAACGCATTGTTTTAGTGGTTTATGTTTTATTTTTAGAGCAATTAAAATTCAATTGGTGCTGCAGCTGTCGAGTAGGACAATTGCAAATTCAAATTGCCACTGCGGGCATGAAATGTATTCACTTTTGTGTCGAAGCTTTGTTTGACTATGCGATTTTTGTTAAAACTAATTGCATGAATCGCAAAAGCATGCAAACTACAATATACTTCAACGCAAAAGAAGAAAACAAAAAAAGAAAAAAACACAATAAAAAGCCGCCGCCAAGAAGAACAGAGTGTGAATTGTGTTTGAGTGTTGAATGTAGGCCGACGCCTCAATTGGATTAAAAGCAATTAAAAAGGGATTAAAAACTGTGCTCTGTGCCATTTTAACAGTTACGTATTGAATTTTACCGAGGGCCAACAAATGCGATTCAGAACAGGTAGAATGGAAAATGCAAAGCGTGCAATTGTTAAAGGCTATAATCGGGTGCAGATTAAGGCCGCTTTTGTTTTGGTAGACAGGTGAACGATTCGAAATCATATGGTTGGCCAAACAGATTAAAAGCAACAGCAAGATAGTAAAGAAGCTTAAAAAAGATACACAATAAAACTAATCAAATAGCTCAAAAGATGTGCAAAATAGAGCGAAAGATTCAATTATTTTAAATAGAACAATTTCCAATTGCAAACGTTTTGCAAAAAAACAATAAAGACGAATAAAATCGGCATAATTATCAGACGGTTTAATAAGCAATGAAAAACATAGCATAATTTTAGGAGGTTATTAAAAAATTGCAGCATACTTTCGCCCAACACTATGAATCACTCGGTTATTGAGTGCAATCAAAAAGAATATGCGAGAAATATTTTGAACTCAATTTTTCACACAGTAAACTTCACCATGGCAAGTCATTTTTCCCACGCATAACTCGACGGGAATAACAATGAGCGCTTGTGGAACGCCCGAAATGCTGCTAAAATATTTCGCATGTGAAGCATTTTTGTTTTCCTTTATTCTTTATGCCAAATACTTGAAGCTGCGTCGCACTGCCCTCGTCATCGTCGTCGAAGCGGGAGTATTGCATAACTCTGACAGTTGATCGAAATATTTCGAGCGCCAAAAAGAGCAGACGCCGACAGTACAATTTTATATTCGTTATAAAAAAGAGTATAAAAAGGAGGAAACCTGTGTTTTTAATGGAGTAACTATGGCTGCTAGTGCCACCACGCCAATTCGATTATTGCAACCACAAGCAATGCTATCGGCCTGCAAGCCTACGCAAACACATGCACTGAAATTGAAATATACCGGGCACATAAAATTACCGTAGTGATTTTCAGGCTACCTAATTTTTTTTTTTTCAACATTTTTTTGTGGTGATGTTGAGTCTGTGGCTACTGATGGTTCTTGCACCATTCCTAAGAGTCTCGAGTGTTTGAATTTTTTCTAAGTTGTGCTTCTTGTTCTTGCTCGTTCGCTCTGCTGCCTTGTGCTTTGTTCGTTGGTGTTTAAATCGCTCGAAGCGCATTTTTTATTTCAACTTGAGTCTTTATCCCATTATGATATGCTTTATTTTTAGTCGTTCTTATACCTTTTCCTCTCGTTGTAGTGGCTGCTTTGAAGACGAACTTGAAGTTTGAAAACTTGGCGCATATTTTTAAGTAGTTTTTATATAAAAAGTGTTGAATTTTTTTCGTCTTCGTACGTTGCTTGTGCTTGGCATAAGTCTGGTGCACTACTTTTTTATTGTTATTATTTGTTTTTATTTTCATATTTTTGCATACTTTTCTGCTTGCATATGAAAGTTTTGCACTCAAATTTTTTATTTTTATTATTTTTTTTGGTTTATATTTTAGCCTCAAGTAGTTGGTGGTCGCGTGTTTTTGCACTATTTCAGTGTATTACATATTTATTTATTTATTTTTTTATTTTTTCTATTTCAACTTTTGCAATAACTTTTTGAAGTTTTCAATAATTATATATTAAAAAGTCAACATAATTCTGGCGAAATATAAAAATAAGCGCAATATTAAAGGCAGCTTGAAGTGGCGCTTGATGTTTGCGCTGACAAAGTAGGTTGTGAGAACAACTTTGAGTTATTAGAACCTTTTCGTACTTTTAAAAAATAGCTGAAAATCAAAATGAAAGTTTTAAAAACTAGTTTTATGTGCTAGTCAGCTCTGACAGATATTAGGATATGTGTTTTTAATAGAATTTGATTGTAAACAAAATGCAGCATAATTTTTGGCAGCTTTTTGTATGATTTTTTTTATGTTTAACAATAAATTTAAGTTTCATTTTAAAGAACACTTTACAACACTTCTTTTTCGGAAATTGAACTGAAAAGAAAAGTAAAAAGAAAACAAGGATTTCATAACATTTACGAGAAATATTTCATAGCACACTTATCAGACTTCGAAGTCAACATTCAATGCTATCGTCGCTGTTTCCTCATTACAACACTTTGTTGTAAGTGCATGCGTGCGTGTGTATGCATGTGTGAGTTTATTTTTGGGCATGTGCACGTGTCGTGATTGCATTCATGAATATTTCATGCACTTGACTGCCTGTTTGCGTATGTTGGCAACGTTGCTGCAGCAGTAACAAGACGACAACGATTGCAACGATTCAACATCATGGCGCACTTACTCATATCTGCTTCCGTTGCATAA
The DNA here is from genome assembly GCA_034638295.1 of Phortica okadai. NCBI lineage: Eukaryota > Metazoa > Arthropoda > Insecta > Diptera > Drosophilidae > Phortica > Phortica okadai. Next base: position 44,700,484 of record CM067849.1, on the reverse strand, counting down.
CATGTTGACGTATATCCGGCACCACTCACACACACATACACACACACATATGAATATGAATGTATGACGCAAAGTGAACACGTTGAAATTCACACGCAAAGGCAAAAGTATTTTTGATTTATGATTGCGCTTCGTTAGTAGCGCTGATTTTCTTCTTTGTGTCTGCTGCTTAAATGTTGACTAAGAAAACTTTTCTTATCCTTTGCTTAAAGAAAAATATTCTTTCTTGCATTACACAAACCCAAAGACGTTTGCTGAATGTAGAATCATTTTCAACATAATAAGTTTGTAAGTAAGCTGCCAGAAATGTTGCGGAGCGTTCTAGCATTAAATTGCTTAAAAACTTGCGTCAGCTTGTCAGTTGTGTTGCCCTTTAAGAGACCTCTGTGACTTTGCAAAGATTTTGCAAGAGCAAATGAAGATAACAGTAACAATGACGACGACAACTACAACGACAACAACAACAACAACAGCGTTGGCAATGAGTATGATGACGGCGTCGCTGGCAAATTCATCAAGGACTTTTGTTCAGCGCTGTGCTCGCGCCTAAAATGAATTATGAGTGCCATGGTGAATTGTGCTGTTATCTACTCGATAACATAATTATCTGCATGAAGTGCTCAGCGCGCGCACTCGCCGGCGCACAGAAGAGCACTCAAGAAGTATGTCATGTTGTTACGTTTCATTTCATATCATATCATGTCCTTTCCTCGTTACCAATACAAATAAACGCACGCACATAAACAGCAAGTCACTTTGTAGTCACAAAGGCCAAAGAAGTTACTTGTCTAGTCCATGTTGCCTTCATGGTCGACGTTGACGTTAAGGTCGTGCTTGTATTCGTCCTTGTTCTGGTTCTGGTTCTTGTCGCCGTCGTCGTCGTCGTTGTTTCATCATGTTTTTAGTTAATTTCCATTGCACGTAATTACTTTTGTCGACTTTTCATATTATTCTTTTGTATGAGTGCTGTGTTGCCCACGCAAAAGTCAAGAAAAACGGATAATAGAAGAAAAAACCAAAAAAAAAAAATAGAAAAGAAGAAAATGTCGCTGAGGCGCCATAATTAATTTCAACGCATCGCTTATGTCATGCGATAAGTGGCAAGCCGAAAATGTCTGTAAGCGCCAAGCGTGGCAATAAGTCTGTCAGTCTGTCTCTATGTGCGTGTGAGAAGCATAGCATAGCTCATCATCATTTGCCAACTTGTAGCTTCTTCCGTTGGACGTTGAATTTTGCCTTTGCTGCTGTTGAGAGTTGAGCTCGTGAAGCGTGTTTCCGTTGCAAGGATTTATTAAAACTTTGTTTGCTTTCGTGGCAGTCATTTTCCATCTAGTGCTAAGTAGCGATGCCACACCACTCACACGCACCGATGTCTTTCGACAAGTTAATACATCAAGTTTTACACTTCCCTTGCCCCTTTTGCTCTTTCTCCTATTTTTTCCTGTTGTTGTGCGCTTCTATCTAAGTCATCGTCTTGATTTTGCGCTTGACTAATTTGAAGTTTTCTGCCACTGGTCTGCATTTTCTGTAGACACAACTTTGTTCAGGATTTTGCCGCCTTTCGCCTTTTGCGCTCAAGTTTTCATATTTGATTTTTTCATTTTTATTTTCTTTTTTGCATTGTATTTGCTGGCATATTTTTGTGCTCTTATTTTGAGCTACGAATTTGTTAAATGTTTGCAAGTTGTTTGCGCTATTTTTGTATTGTAATATCAACTCTATCTATTTTTACTTTGGTGGCTCATCTTATTTGCTCGTTGCAAGTTTGGTTGTGCAACAAAGTTGTTTTCGTCATTGTAATACAAAAAGTTTTGAATATTTGAAACATAACTTTGAAATTTGTCAAAATGGCAGAGTTTTAATCGAAATAATGAAACTTTTCAAAAAACACAAACAAAAGAAAATAAATAAATTACAAAATATTAACATTGTCAAGCCTTGAAGAAACGTGAAATTTTGGCCGTATTATGAATATTTTAATGAGTTACTTTCTTGATGCACTTACGTCTGTTTTTTTTATAAATTCGATTTCAATTATTTTTAACAATTTATATCTTTATTATTATTTTTAATAATTTATATCTCTTCTCTTTGCAGGTATGTTCATTAAGTGGGTTCAGCACCTTTTCATTTAGTGGCTATCAATAATGTTGAACAATTTTATCGTTTCCGTTTTTTTTTTTAATTTCCGTTTTTCGATCTTTTCGTAAGTATTACAAAAATGCGTGTTCTTAAGCTGAACACGCAACTTCATTGAACGCAGAACTTTATCACATTTCAATTTAATTAAGCGCTGAGAGCTTTACAGCACAGTGCTGTCCATTTTTTGTATGCAACTTAATCAGATTACTTTGCGTAATGCCAATCCTTGGTACCATCGCATCGCAACGCAACGCATCAACAATCAATTGCATTCAATTTCGTTTTTAATAAGGGATGTGCGTCCTTCACACATTCATGGCATTACACTTTGCAATGCACTCATTGTTCAATCTGTTGTTGCTGTGCAGGATTTCGCTTTTGTTTCGTTTTATTTATTGAGTTGAGCTAAAGAATTTCGCAGCTGTGCATGGGAATACAAATTTTTAATGTTAAGAAAATGCAAAAAAGAGAAAAAAATACTTCAAATGTGTGATATTTGTTTGTGATATAAATGGAAAATAAATATAGAAAAGTATTGTGAATTTTGATTGCATTTTTGTGCTTGAATAGTTGTGCGTTATTGAAAATAATGCAGCGTGCTTTGGGGGTGAAAAGCATGTGTTGAAATTTTCAATAAATCAATGAACATTTTAAATAAAATCGGTTTGACGAATTCGAAGTCGAATCTTTATTTAATTTTTGCTCAACGATCTCAAGCGATCAAAGTAAATTGAAAATGAAATTTAACAAAATTTAGTTTGACCGAATGTCAGCTTGTTATTCAATAAGGAATTTATACAAGTCATAAAAATTTGCAAATTGCATGCAAATTGTATTACTTGATGTAATACGTCTTTAGCCTTTCAAACTTGATGATTTTGCTTGACAAAAAAAAAAATTTAGAAACAAAACCCAAATCAAACTTAACAAAGTTTAAACCATTCGGCTAAACGAAGCAAACGTTCGGGAGAAAAAATAAAATGCTTAAATAATCAAATTAACAAACAGGATTTTCCAAAAGTTCAAGTAAATATTTGTCAAAGCAGTCTGGCATGAATTTTATAGCTATGAGGACAAAGTGATGATGATGATGATGATGAGAGGAGTAAATGACGTTGGCGCTGAGAAGTTGAGTAATGAAGTTGGCGGCACGGCTTGTAAAGTTCGAGACTTGAGTAAATTGAAAGCTATGAGTTGAGCTTGAGTCTGACAGACCTTAGACTGCGACGCTTAATAATGATGATTGCATTAATGATGATGACTACGTTGTTAATGATGATGATAATGATGATTATGATGGTGACAGCTGGTACGTGATGTGTAGGCACGACCTCGTGACGCCATGACGCCGTGACGTCAACCATGGGGCATGGGGCACGGGTGGTGGTTGTTTTACGGCTTGTGCAATTAATTTAAAATGGTGTCGGCGACGACGTTGATGACTCTGGCGGTGGCGGTGGTAATGGTAACGGTTGCTTCGGTGATTGCATAAATTATCAAAGTCAGTCAACGTTTAATGCGTGTTGTTTTTGAGTGGCGTACGCCATTTTGTTACGTCTGTATTTGAGTTACGTGCAAGACCAGAGCGAAAGAGAGCGTTTAAAAAGAAAATGTAAAATAATGTTTCAAGTGCAAATAAGCAAAATGATCTTATGAATTTTTAAATTAAATTTATTTACGTAAATTTTATTTATTTCTTTTTTTTTTGGCGAAATTGCGCGTAGCAAACCAAGAAAAAACCACAAAGAAATATGTAAGAATGTTGAAAGAGTTTTTTGTTTTTATTTTAAACATTTATTCGCCCTTTTTCGGTTTTGTTTTTCATCTTTTTCCATGCTAATTTTGCTGTAACTTTTGCCTTTTTATTCCTCATTTTTTTAAATTTTTTTTTACTTCGCTGTTTTTGTATTAATATTTCATTTGCCTCGCTTGTTGTTTTGTTGCAACAACAACAACAATGCGTTGCCAATTAAAAGTCATGGCATTCCCTGTTATTTTTCACGTAAGATGAAAAATATTTCAGGACGTTGTTTTTGTTGTTGTTTCTGCTGTGTTGCTTAATTGCCACTAGAGCGACGAAGACAACGGCAATGACATCGAGTAGGATGCTGATGCTGACTTTTTACCGCTCACCGCACACCGCACTCAAACCTGAACTGAGTTGTAGTCTTTTTTGTTGTTTCACTGTCTTTCAGTCGTTTTGTGTGCTGCCACTTTTGCCAAACTGCTTTAACTACTTGACTTTTCTGTACCCTCCCCAGCTTTGCTGCGTGCTTTCCCTATACATGAGTCTCACTCGCTCTTTCACTTGCTATTGTCATCACTGTTGTTGTGCACGTTGTCTGCGTGTCTTTCTCTTTCTTTCTTTCTTTCTTATTTTATTTTATTTTTGTTTTTCTCAGTCTCCTCCGGCGCCGGCATTTAAAATATGCACGGCATTTGACATTTTAATCAAGCATGGCAAACGCAAACGCTTGAAAAACTTCCCATTTTCTTTCATTCTTTTTTTGATTTTTATTTTTATTCCTTCTTTTTTGCGGATATTTCTTAATGAATACAAATGCGTTTGCCTTGTTGTGTGCGCCGTTCGTCGAAATGAAGATGCTCTCACAGCGCCAATTGTTGAATGTTGGGGCCTCCCACCTGCACACCCTTGGCGCTAGTCTTCATCTGATTATCTTAAATATGCGCTGCGAATTTTTGCTGCTTGAATGACAGATGAATTGTCAATATTTGCCAATTGATTTCCCAAGCGGTGGCATTGTTTCATGATATTTTGAATTTTATTATTTATTTTTGTTCGCCTTTAAAATATGCCATGTCGCTGTTAATTCTGATTATGTTAATTTTTGCACTCATTTTGTTTTGTTACGATTAACAGATTTTCTCTTCTGTTCTTGTTTATTGTGCATAATAAACAGATTAAATTATAAGCTATTCACTTTAAAAGCCATAAAACTAAAAGCTCATTATTACCGCAAATGTTCAACACAAAATTCTATTCTAAAAATTCAAAACATGGCAAACCAAACCAAGTTGAACACTTGAAATTTGTCATAATCGTTTTTAATTGAAAATAAATGCTTGTGGCAAATCGCATATTTTGTTTGTTGTTCAAAACATCGTTGGCTGTTGGTTGACAGTGTATCAGTTGGTGTGTCAAACAGTTTGTCTGACTGTCAGTCTGTCTGTCAAACTGTAGTTGCGGCCAATCATACTAATTTAATATTCCATATACGCAACGTTGCACCGGTTCGATCCCACCAAATGCCGCATATGCTACATGCCACATGGCACACATTATGACGCAAATAAATCGCAATAAATCGAACATAAACATTGCAATATTTTATTATGATTAGCTATGTGCATATTGAGTGTGTGTGTGTGTGTATGATTTGTGGGTGTGGTTCGACCACGCACAATCAAAGGCAGCTAAAGTTGTTGGTTTCAATAAAATTGCGTTAGTTTAATGTATATGTATTTATTTGTGTGTGTGTATGTGTGTGTGGGCCAATTTTGCAAATTTATTTTTAGCAAATTGTACGATTTGTGTACATTTTTGTATTTGTACTTTTTTTAGTGCATTTTTAAAGCCGAAATAAAATGCTCGACTACATTTTTATGCAATTTTTGGTTTGTTGCACCTCATTGAACATCAATTCGGTATGTTCTTTCACTCAATTAAACAACATATGCGCATTTTTATGTTAATTTAATTTTCATTTGCGTATGTAGATAATTTGTTAATGTGCCAAAAAAAAAAACCAACAAAAAAAAAATGTGAAATGCTTGAGCCAAATCAATAATATCTTCTCTTATATTTTCCTCATTATTTTAAAATATTTTTAACTTTCCTTATTCTCATAAATGATTGTAATTGCAGAATTTAACCTTGACCGTTTGTGCTCATTGTTGATGACTTTGACTTTGGCGTTACGCGAGTGCTTTTCTTTATGATTTGTTATTGTATTGCACTCAGTGACTGACGCCATTGTCAGCTATACTCAAAATAAGCGGATAAAAAATGACTTAAGTACTTGATGATGATGACGATGGCGGCAGCGTTGAAACAAGCAGCTCGATACAGCACAGCCAAGTGAAAGATGTTTTTGTATAGAATAAAGTTGAAGGCAAACTTGGCACGAATTGCCATCATTTGACTTGACTATAGTCAATCATTGAGTATGTGTTTCCTTGAGTTTGCGTTTGTTTTTTGGTCGCTAAGAATATATCAAAAGACTTATCGCATAAGTGTCGTCTACAGTGCAGTGTGCCTTTGTTTTATTTCAAAGGCATTTTTATTGATTTTATTTGATAAAAATTGCGTTATAAGCAAATTTAAAGCATACTTTTTTGCTTAGCGAAATATTTGAACAATTGAAATTGTGCAATCAATTGGGTTGAATATATAATAAATGATGTCATTTTTCGTCAATCATAGGCTTCATTCATTTATTATCATATTTTTGTCAATTTTTTATAGCAATTAAAACTGACTGCTGCCTGAAAGTATGCAATGAAAACTGTATCACCACAGTTTTTATAGTCTATTCACTGAAAAAAGGAAAAATAACAGCAAACGTGCAATACAGTGGCAGAGACAGAGAGATGTGTAAACCACAAAAGCATTTTTTGTTCAGCTTCATAAAAACCGCAAACAAGGCAAACGCTGCGTATGCGCAACATCATTAACATTATTATTACACATACGCCATGTGATATGAATTGCTTTGCTCACTCACTCTTCAAATACCATAAACTATTCTACTGCCTTGCGCCTCCCGCTTCCCTTCACTCATTATGCGCGAATTGTGCAAACGAAGTCGCCGCCAAAGTCACGCCTACGTATGCAATTCTACGTGCCACGGCTTCATACTTATGACTTGTTTTTTTCATCGAATATTTTATGTGTGTAAAAACCGTTTGCCATGACACGAAATACGAAAAATGAACGAACTTTTGCTGCAATTGCAATTCACTATTATCCTGGCGTCGCACATAGGCGCACACAAAATCGCATAAATCACTTTTCGTTAGTCAAACCAGTTGCGGATTTAGTAGTTCATTTTCAGGTTCGTGTTTGAGTTTGGATTTTGCTTTCAGTTTGTGTTCTTCAAACGTGCACAGTCGCGCCTCCCCTTTTTTCCCCTTTCGAACATGTGTGAGTCTGGGTGTGTGAGTGAGGCATGTCACTTGCTGACATTTGTGGCTTGACACTTGACATTTGTCAGCGAGGCGAGTTTTTTTTTCGTTTGGAACCATTTTTTTCCCATTTGCTTTGCTGTGTGTGTGAGTGAGTGCTTACCTCATTCAAGCTGCCAGCTATGATTTGAAACATGCCGCTTTTTTACTACGATTTTCATGGTTGTTTGTTTGTGAGTTTTTGTGCTTCACTGTTGGTTGTTAATCGGAAATTCGATAAAAGTGCTTAAACCGTGAAATAGTCTTGTTTGAAATTTAGTAATAAACAAAGCCGCAATGCAATCAAATAATATTCGTAAATAATTTTTTTTTTTGTGAAAGGAAAGTGAACTAATATTTTTTGATAGTTTGCCAACTTGAATAGATTAACTTAAATGCAAATCAAATATTGATACAAATTTTCTGACTTATTTGTTTAAAACTGTCAAATGGATTTTCTTCCATATGTTTTATTCAGTTACTTAAATAATTGATGAGCTATTCTCATCAATCTTTATTACCTTAACGTGTGTTTAATCATGCCTGAATCAAATTGCGTTCATTAATTTTTAAGGCGAATCAACAAAAGTTTATTAAGAATTTTGTAACACACTTGTAAGCGTTTCGGGTTTCAATTAGAGTGGAAGAGCAAATCTACAGCAAGTAAGTAATGCAAAATTTGACGAATAGAAGGTCACATGCTCTTGTTAGCTTCTCTAAGAGATTGAAACTATTGTTTGTTCATAACGATAGCCTTAATATAGAAGTTCTTCTATTTACTCAGGGAAAGACTCTTCTTAGTTTGTAGTACGAGTTACAGAGCGTAATATATAGTTGTCATATATCACAGTGACATCATATTAGTCTAAATTATAGTGTGAAAAAAAATTAGATTATAGATTTTTTGACACTTCAACGGAAATGAATGATGTGATTGAAAATCACAGACAGAGTTTAATAAAAAAAACTTTTTCCACTTTTTGTACTGTAGAACTATTTTTTTCAGATATTAATTAAAAAAGTGAACTTTATTTTTGTGCAATATTTATTTTTGTCTGACATTATTTGATCAAAAATGTAAGTGCATTTAAATTCAATCCGATTGCGTTTCATGCATTTTATTGAATAATTTTTTTTTTGTTGTTTTGCCATTAAAATGGGATTTTAACAGGTTTTCATTATTAATTGTCACACATAATTAATTGTTTTAATTACAACTTTAATCGGCTTACCTGTTGTTTTAATTATTACAACACTTGATGCATTGGATGTTTCGGTATGTCACGGTAATTATTAATTTTTAATGTTTCTTCCACAGAACAATTATACTTCTGTTTACCCAAACTTGTGAAAATTTCATAAAAAAAAAGAGAAACAATTACGAACTCATTTCAACTTTTTTGGCTTATGTTGAATTTAATTGCATGTTACAACATTTTATGCTTTGCCAGCGAAAAAAAAGGGAAAAAACAAAAAGAACAAGAAAAAACAACGAGTCCATTTGGAAGTAAACTTTTGCACATGTGTGTTGAGAAAAGTGTCTAAAAGTAATTTAATTAATTCAAGAACTTTGGCAAACAGTTCAGTGAAGCCTCACAGTTAAATAAACAGTCAAGTCGCACACACACACACACACTCACATATAGTTGTACATACACTCACATTCAGTCAATGAGCGTAATGAGTAAACGAGTTTCTAGTGTTTTTTGTTGTTGTTTTTTCTGCTCTAGACTTCACTTTATTTTTGTTTTCCTATTGTTATTCTTGTGCTTTTGTTTTTGCTTGCGCATGTTTTCCGTCAAATTAACTATCTTGAATAGTGGCATTTCTGGTCTACCATTCGATTTTGCCTTGCTAACGTTTAATGTGCGAGTTTCTTCTTATATCCACACATTGATTTCATTTTCCGTTCATATATGTAGTTACTTAATTTGTATGCACAAACAATCAATACAAGCTGCTGTCATTGGTATTTGCCAATAAATTAACATGCTGCCTGAAATTAGGCAACAAATTCGCGTAAGTATGCCACTTAGTGGTGCTACGAAATGAGGACATTTCCTTGCTAAAGCGCATATTGTAACATGCAAAGCACTTTTCGAATATTGAAACACTGAAATCTGTTCATTTCCGATATTATCCTTGCACATGCCGTCTCGCCGCATTTTCCGCTTCAGCCTCACTGCGGCAAATTCAATAATGGCGCGTTAAGCATTTGCGTGCACCTGTCGTCATCCTCGTCGTTGGCGTCGTCAACATTAACGTCAACGACGTGCTCATTGATGTTGTTGCTGGTCTTTCTCATGCTGCAGCTGTCGTGCTCTCGTTATTTGCTGGCATTTAAACTACTTATTTGCCTCCTCGATCTCTACTTTCAGGTAGTTACAAATGCAAATTGCCAAACGTGCACAAATACAACACAAATGAGCGCGACTTTTATTGCTTTGCTACGCTAGCATTGCATTTGCTGCGCATTGCATAGTTTTAGGGGCGTATTTACCAATTTACTTGACTTGTGTAACAATTTAGTTGGCTTTGTGTTTGTCTCTGTGTGCGATAGTTGTATTAAAGTTTGTTTTTTCGCTTTGCTCTAAACTGAGCACTTGAGAAAATGCAAATAGATTAGCTTAATTAAATAGTTTTTACATCCTTTTATTCATTCGCTTTTTGCAGTTGATATTTGGTCTCAGCTTTTATATGGCTTAGACTTGTTATTTGCATTGCTGTTTGTTTTGTTGTTGTTGTTGGTGTTTTCGTTTTTGGTTTTGCTGTTGTTGTTGTTTGTTAAGCTAAATGAGCACAGCACTTGCACTGTGGTCCACTTACAATAGTTGCCTTTGTGCTCCTGTCGTTTGTGTGGATATTCCCACATCGGTTTCATTTCAGTCTAGTTCATGCTCATTTCATATGCGAATTTAATGGAATTCCATTTCTGCTTTGACAGTTTGAGATTTGTCAGAGTGTTCTGTCGATTATCGAAAGCATGCCAAATTGGAAATGAGAATTTCTGAAAGCAGAATTGTTAGCGATAAAGTGCATAATTCATAAAGAACGACAGAAGAAGATTTGTGTTGGAAATTGAGTGTAAACGTGAAATTGAAATTCTGAATAACAAATGAGTTGTGAGTTTTTTTTGTCGCCAAAAGAAGTTTGCAATTTCAATTTATGCTTTTCTACTAAGAGAGCACTTTGATGATTGCTTTTGTTTAAAGTTTTCATTGTTCATTTTAAAAAATTAATTATTCATATAGAAACAGCTAAAGTTTTATGAAAATTCTAATATCTCAATATTTATGATAATTTAACTTTAACACTTTGTATTCAAAATGTATCTTTTGCTTTTCAAAAACAATTTTTAAAGTGTGTGATTCATAATGAGTCCTCTTTTATGCCACTCAAACACTGAAAGTAGCCTCAAGTCATAATTTTCGATAATTAGTCAATTAAAAAGCACAGCAACACCCTAAAAGTATGCTACATATTAAGTATATTTGTTTATCATGTCACTTTTGACCACAATCTGCTTGCTGACCGCTACAATCATGCATAAATGTATATGTATTTGTGGCCACACAAAAGCGTCTATCAAATATTGAATCGCACTTAGTCTATAAAACTTCTAATATGGCGTTGAACAAGTGTCATTGCGTGTAAGTGCGTGGGTGTGTTTGTGTGTGTGTGTTAATTTCGCCACAAAACAAAATTTTATGGCATAAACACTGTTGAGCTTGTTTGCTAGTTTCCTATCTGACTTTCAGTGTCTCTATGCGCATAAATTTTATCACCGCAGTTACACACACACATCCATGTGCAGACATAGACAGGCACAGAGTGAAGTTCATTGGTTGTTGTTGTTGCTGTCGTTGGCGTTGGCAGCACATAACTAACGGTAATTAGCTACTTTATGTGACAGGATACGCACACACACACACACACACACACACATTAGTAACATGAAGTGCAGCCATTGTGCTCTCATTTGTGGTCAATTGGGACTCACAATTATCTTCTCAGTTACGTCGACTTTGTCGTCATTATCATTGTTCTTGTTGCTGATGTGCTAGTTGTTGTTGTGGCTGATAGTTGTTTTACTTAGTTTTTATGTGCTTCAACACTAATAATTCTCACAGTTTATTTGCACTTTAGGTATGCTTAGATCTAATCCGGCATACGATTTAAATGCCAACTTTTATAAGTTCATAAACTGATTTTTCTTGCCTTCTCTCTCTAGCTCGCTCGCCTTATTTATTTGTTTATTTATTTATTTATTTTGTTCGTTTTGTTTTCCTTATCGTCTTTAACAAATTGCAAGCAATTCCATTGATGTCTGTTCGTTTGCCTTTTGGTCTGTTCGGTTTGCCATTTTCTTCATTTCTTTCTTATTGCCAACTCGTCTTTCTAATTCATTTTCCTTTATCATTTCCTGTGTCGCTTGACTTGTTATTTTGGCCAGTCACCGTTGTTGTTGTTGTTGCTTCTGCTGTTGCTGCTCATAAATATTGTATTTTTTGCACAAAACTGTCTGCAAATATTTTATGAATATTTTATTCTGCTTTGGCATTTGTTTGTGTATGTTTTATGTTGTTTGCTGTTTGTGTCACTTTGTCTGGCAGGTCTTTTTCATTTTTTTTTTTTTTTTTTGTTAGCAAAAGGCGTGTTGCATAGGAAAATGTCTTCAGTTCTTGTCACATTGGTATTTTTGTAGCTTGTGGTCAATGTTAAGGAAAATATATATTTGTAAACAGTTTCCTTTCTCTGACTTAGCAATGCAATAGAATTATCTTTCTGGCGCTTCTTCTCTTTTTCTCTGTTGTAGAATTAAATTAACTGTTAAGTTGGGACAAAGCATGAGTAACATTCCAAATTGCATTGCTCAGATTTGTTGGCAATCAATGAAAAACATCTTGAAAAGCATAAAGTAGATTTTGTTTGAATTTGAAGTTCAGTAAAATTTCAAGAAAAGTAATTTCTTATTTCATACAAACTTCAGTCGAATTTTTCTACATGTGCAAAATAATAATAATAAAAAGGCTTCAGCTCACTCAACAATTCTGTGTGTGCTGCAAACTGCATAACATTGTTTGCAGTGTAAAGAATGCAACTAAATCATAAATTTCGCATGCTTGGCAACTCTGCGTTACGCTTGACAGCAAATTTATGTGAATTTTTGTGACCTTTTTAGGTGCAAAGCATGACAAGATTTTTCGGTCTTACTTTCGTTCAACTTTATAGTTTATTTATACATTTTTTCTTTTTCAACACTTGCATGCATACTTTTCAACATGACTGTAAATGAGCTGAGTCAAGATTTTTTCAAGATTGCATGCACAATTTTTTTTTTTTATAAACTAACTAAGAACACAAACACGTGTGAAAAAGAGAGAGCAACTAATGTTATCTCTGTCTACTGGCACAATCACCTTGGTTCTTGGCTTAACAATTGATGAGCGTACCTTGCAAGATCATAAAAAATTTAGTGCAAACACACAAAGAATATAAAACTCACATACACACACACAATTTATGTGTAAAAGAATGTAAAGATTAAGCAAAATCCAAAAACCCATAAATATAAGGGACCGAACACCGCGTTCTGGCAGGATTTTATGCATGGTATATTGTATGTGTGTGACCTGTTAATTCAGTTGATTATCAGCGAGTTTTGTTGGCATTCGCAATGTTGGTGAAAGCGGAGATTTTAGTTGAATTGCACAACATTTACGACAATGAACTACGAAAATGGCGCACGTTGTGAAAATATTTTGTTTTAATTAAAGTTAGACTAAAGTGACTTCGAGTTAGATGTATACATGTGTGTGTGTGTTAGAAAGTCCATTAAAATTAGTGGCCACAAGCTAATGAAAGAGCGAGACAGTCACTCAGTAGTTTAGACAAAATAGTATAAACAATGTTGTGTGCCGAGTGTACGTGAATGTCCCAGACTTCATTTTGTAGCTCATTTAATTTTAAGTTAATAAAATTTTAATACACACGCTGAAAATACAGCGGACACTAACACACACACACACACACATGTACTTAGGCAACGTTGTGTTGCTCATTTGGTGCACTTTTTTTGTTGCTTTCTAAATTAAGCATTCTGTGTTAGTAACAAAAACAAAAAAGAACACAAACGAAAAAAAAAAAACAAAAACAAAACAAATGCCAAATTTACGCAATGTAGTTGTTGTTGTTGCATGCTGGTAGTGTTTATCTCTATTTCGTTCACTCACCAACTCTGCGTACGCTCGTTTCATTCCCATGTGCTTGCATGGTCACTGCCGATTTACTCACTTTGCCGCTTTGTTCCATTACCACACTGGCTTTGATTTGGACATGCACAGCTGGCTTTGTTGGTTTTCCAATTGAATGCGCGTTCGTGTGATTTTTTGTCTCGTTTTTTCTGCTTTTTTGTTTGCATTTGTTTTTTTAGTTTCAATTTTGGCGACTCTTAACGCAATTTGAGCGGATTTTGTGCTTTGCTCGTGCTTAAAATTTAAACTATTTTAGTTTATATTTTAATTTTATTTCTTTGTTTTTTGTATAATAAAAGCAACAACAAAATCTGCATTGCTCATTTAGCGACATTTTCATCTAACTTGGTTTGGCTTCGCATCACGTACATTTGTCAGTTAGCGACTTATCAAAAGTCATATCAAATAAGGTCGTTTGCCTAGCATTCTGTCAACATGTCCGTCACTCATTGGCGTGTCTGTCGCACAACACAAACTGGCTTAACCATGTGCCGTGTCAGTTGTGGCCGTCATCAGCAATTGGCTAATAAGAACCTCTACTTGCAGCTGCATTTGTTTGTCTGTGATGTAATCGAAAATTCGAATTGTTTATTTTTGCTAATTTTTTTGAGTGGCATAACTTAACCAGCACATTCTAAATTGTTTGCAATTAAAATGCAAAACCGAAAAAAACTCAAAACATTTACTGCACATAAATATGCGGAAACGTGCAACATTGATAATATTTACTGGCAGATTTAGAATTGTTTGGCCTATTTTGCAAAGCAAACAATCTGACGTCGGCTTTTTTACTTTCAAGTGGCAAAACTTGTAAATGATGCATTCATATAACAACTCGATTTCATATTTGATTTACAGATTAATGAAATTAAAACGAAGTCGAGTCTACCTGACATGAAACTGAACTAAATTTGTTTCAACTGTGTTGATGTACTAGAATACACAGTGCATTTTTCAATTGAATGAATGCAAAAACAACTTTTAACTTCAATTAAAAAAAATCGAAAATTTTATTAACAAAAATAAAAAACTCACAATGTTCTCCTATGCTACTTGCAATCATATGTAACATTTGACAGTTTAAAATTAAATTTGACCATGAAATTTGCCCAACTGCGGTATGTGCTTTGTGGCTCTATGTAACATAAGGCAAGTTAGTGATGAGAATCACTAAAAGCATTAAGGAGACACCAATTGTCGCTTGTTACTTATGCTTTGTGATTATTTGTGACTCATTGTGATTGATGTAACAATAAGACCGTAAGTTACATTTTGCTAAAACATTGTTCATTCTGACTTCTTTGCATTCGATTACCGGTAAAATTAGTTAGCCCCCAGTTAAATTATAATTACGTATACTTAATTTTCATTTCGAGACGACAAATATTTAACTCTATTTCCTTTTGCCTAACGAAACGTTTATAATCCAATGTGAATTTGCTTTTATACTTTATTTGTTTTGAACATCAGCCGAAACTGCCACGTTCAAATTTACACGCATGTTTTTGCTTCTGCCATAAGAACCTTCAAGTTTAACTAACAAGATTGCATAAAAATGTAACACTTCACTGTGAGTGTTCTTCAACAAATAACAACTCATTAACACCTTGAACTTTACGTATGCCAACAACAACAACAACAAATCTAATCTTATTTAATACCAAGCACAGACATTTACAACAGCAATGCCGCAACTTAAAGGCTCAGCCTTGAAATTCGTATAAAATATTTAAAGCTCTCGTTGTGATTTACAACAAGCAACAAAAATTTATGCGGCCTATAATAAATCCGTACAAATACTATAAAGAAAAGCATAAAAAAAAACAAAACATTAAAGAGCGATAAAAAAAGAGAGCGAGAAAAAATCTTAAAGTGAAATGAAATCCTTGACTTATGGTTGAAATTAAGCGCCTTTGGGCGACTTAAACGATATCATTGGCAATGTCTAAGCCATTAAATCAGCATAGGCAAAAGCGAAAAATCGCTTTTGGCTGCTTACAACAACGACAGCAAATACCATTACAACAAAGAAGATCTAAAATTGTGTTTTATCTGAATTTGAAATGAAAACGCATTAAAATACCGAAAGAAAAAACAAAAAGTGCCATTAAATTGTTTATCAGATGCAAACTTGTGGTCAGAGGGTAGCAGATACTTCAGAATATTGGACCTGCATGTCCTTGATAGTCAAGGCAAGGTCTACAAAGACCAACAAGGACATTATTTAATTGTCTTAAAAGCGCAAAAATATAAGAAAACATTTTCTCGTCGTTTTTTGTAATTTTTCTTTCGATTTTTGTGGCTTATTGTTCTTGTTGCGCTGCCGTGCTTCCTCGCATTTTAATTGTATTTGTTATTATAATTTTTTTTTTGTTTTGTATTTTTTTCTGTTTGTTTTTGTTGTTGGCAATCGTTGTCTAATGCCAAAGGATTTGTTTAGATTCATTGCCAAACTTATTTCTGATTGAGTCACTTGCTTTTTTTTTGTTTGTATCTTTGTATCTCATTGTTTTTTTTTTTTTTTTTTTGTCTGGCTTTTATTTAATTGGATTAATTTGAAACTTTTTAAAGTTATTTGTCTGTCGGCATTGTTGAAAAGTTTGCTTTAATTTTGTTTAATATTTTTGTTTTTTGTATTTTTTTACGCTTGCTGTTGTATTGTGTTAAGTCGTATCTCATTTGCATAAATTTATTCAATTTAAACAATGCTCATTTGTTTCAATTTCAACTTTGTATTGTTATAATTCAATTGTACAACGCAATTTATCATCATGTTACTTTTTGTACGGAAATTGAAGTCTCACGTTCGGCGTTGCCACACCTCGTCTCAGCTTCATCAACAACATCATCATCATCATCATTATCAGCATCATCAGTTTGCTAGCCATCTTCGTCAAGCAATTCACACAGTTTGCCATGTACATTTATTGTTAAATAAAATTTAAAGTGATTTCTCTCAGTGTTTTCTGTGTGTGTGTGTGTGTGCTTGTGCCTGCATGTGTGCTCTTTAATATAATTTATCACAATGACTGTGATGAATTGTTTGCTACACGCTATGACAACTTTATCATTGTTGTTGTTGCAACTGCTTCTGCTTTGCTGTACTGTTCTGTTCTGTTTTGCGATAATGCAACATATTTCACTTATGTCATTATGTCGTTCAACTGTCGTTCGTTCGTTCATTCGTTTGGAAGCATGTATGTTCATGTGCTCTTGTATATCGTTGTAAATTGCTTGTAATACGTTTGTAACTGTCATAGCGATTCTTAATGATCAAAATTCTCAGTATTACATTGTACATAAGCACTAAGATGATGTCATATTTCATTGAAAACAAGTATCGTTTTTAGTTTGACAAACAAAGTGGAGATCATTTTAATATATTATTAATTTTGAAAGCCTTACAAATAAGTGCCAAAATGGGTTTTTTCTTTCTTTTTTTCAAACAACACTTTTTAGTTGTTTGCAGAGGCTTTTAACAAACGCTGATGTTATGATGCTTCCTTGTACATCAAACGAAAAATATGCAAATTTGTTGTTGTCTACAATATTTGTTTTGGTTAGATTTCATTCATTCGCTCTCACAATCTCTCCCACACTCGCTCTCACGTTTGTTTGCTTGAATTTTTGTTGTCTTGTTTCATTTCGTTTCGTTTGCATTTTGAATTTACGTGTGTATGTTTTATTTTACTTGTTCCCAAGAGTAACGCAGTTGTTGTGCTTTGTGCTCTGTGCTCTGCTGTCCTGTTCTATTTCATTTTTTGTTGTTTTTATTTTTTTGTTATCATTTTGTATTTTATTTGGTTTTGCGTTAGTGGTTTTACGTACAACTGTTTGTTGATGCCGATCATGATTGTGGCGCTTGTCTATACACAGCCAAAGTACACAGAGCAGCGGCACAGTGATATACGCTGTTGTTGTTATTGTTGTTGTACTGAAATTACACAGCTTGAAGCTTGATGGACCACAGAATCAATATGCATTTTGCAGTACTGTGAGACTGTTGTAAATCTAATTTTATATATGTGTGTGTGTGTGTGTGATAGACAACAATTGAGTCAGTGATAGTTTGTACTAAAATAGAAGCAACAGCAACAGCAGCTGCATTTGTAGTCTCAAAGTGTTTGTTAGAAGTATGTACCAAAATTGTTTGTACAAAACGTGATGACACGTGTGTTCTATAAGCACATTACTGCTGCTACTGCGACTGCTGCTGTCACTGTCACTGCGGTTTAACATATTCATTTCTTATTGTGTTCTTTTTTTCTACATTGAGTATCTGTAATAAATTTACATAATATGCGACAGCAAATAACATTGAGTGTTGAGATATAAAAAAGAAAACTAAATCGAAATCTATAAAAATCGCACACAATTCATATAAATCTCATTTGTATTGAAAGCGTAGAAGAAGAAGCAAAAGAATTGCAAATGAGCTTAGCTTAATAATAAAAGTAATTTGAATGTTGTTGTGGCTCGCATACACAATAATACAACATAACACAACACAACAAAACAGAAAAAAAAGTGAAAGGCCACTTGGCTACCACAAAATATCTAGATACAAGTGTTGTGTTGTGGTTCGCTGTCTGTCTTTCTATCTTTTGTGTGATTAAAGGCGATTACTATTCTACTATATGATGAATGTTCAAAAAAATCTATTTATTACACACAACTCAGAGTCATTGAATATGATTAATTAATATGAATTTGTTGCGCTTGTCTTTGATAATAATTTAATATGAATACCTAATTAATGAGTGACATTAAGAGCATCAAACTTACAGCACATGTGGCTTATGTTATTCCCCCTACTATTTATTGCATGTGTTTTGGTTTTTATGAACTCTTTTATGTTTGTCTTGTATTATGTTAATAAGAAGGGTTAATGATTGTAAAGTGACTGTCATAAACAACTAAAGTTATACGCAAAGTTGTTTTAGTAAAATTTAATTATAAAAGTGTCGACAGCATGTTTGAATATTAATGTGTCTTATGTGTTGTATGGCTTCAGCTAACATACAATGTTGATTCTTAATTTGTGCACAGACCACAAAATAAAAATTTGCATAAATATTTGTATTTAATTTAAATTTAAATAAGTGCAACAAGATACTTTCTAGACATTCTAGAGTAGCTGAAAAAAAAGTATTGCTGTTATAATGATATGAATTCTCATGCTATCCCGAATGGCATTCATAATCTCAATGGTGGGTGAGGATCTTTTTAAAAATTTATACGTTTGACTTGCCAAAATTCTGGTAGAAAACATCGGTCAACGAATCTGTCTTCAAATAACGATCATTATAATAAAGTTTTATTAATAATTTGCTTTGAGGATGTCAAGCAAATGCTTATGAGTGGCAAATGATGTTGCAAGTAATGGTTTTATAGTCCAAAAAGTACATGACAATAATCTGGATTTTCTAATCTCCAGATTTGAACACTGTTTAAAATTTGATATGTTCTTCGTGTACTACTATTCTTTTTTTTTTTTTAATTTCAACAAAAATTAATTTATTTTTTTTCTTTTTCAGGTAAGACGCTTAAACTTCTTCAAACGAATCAAAAATCTTGTGAGTAAATTCTTGTACAACCTCCTTTGTTTTAACACATTTTACAACACTGCCAAAGCATAATTCTAACGACAGAAATGCCGCCACTGAATTGCCTAAATTCCGAACTATTTATTATTATAAATTTTAATGGCCAACTTTCAACCTTTGTTGTCGTATAGCGAATATTTTGGCATTTCGGTTTTGCCATGTTGCTTCAATTTCAGCTTAGGCGCATATTTTTTTATGACTTGCGGTCGCGTTGCTGCGCTTGAAAGACTTCGTTGAAGTTTCGTGGCGCATGTTGATGATATTCAAAGGCAGAGCACAAACTTATAGCAAAGCAGCAGCACGGCACTCAAAACTTTTGCCTACAAGCAAGGCAAAAAAGGGTAGTCAAAAGAAAAGCCAACGTTGGTTATGGTTTACTTAAGTCCTCTGCCTTGTTCGTTCCGACGTTCCTTGGTTCGTTTGGATCTGTGACAGGTTGCACTTGAATAGTTTTGCGTTGCCGAAAATTGATGAAATTGTTTAAGCTGCTGAGAATAGTGGTGAAACTTTTCAATGATGATTCTTTAATAAAGTATTTGAAAGTGCTTAAAAAACCGAGTGGGAGAGCAAAAGAGAGCACGATTTTATTAAGCCAAATTTTAATAAACTGAGCACGTCAGAAAGTTTTTGGAATTTTTTTTTTTTATCTTTTGTATGGCATGATTCTAAATACTTTTGTCTTTTGTTGGCTCTTTTTTTTCCTTTTGGTTACTCTTGTTGATATGCAGACCAGCGCCGTGCATTGAAAAAAACCGACAAAAAAAACTTTGGCACAAAAGTCAGTCTCAGTGAAATTGTCATGCATACGGCAAAAGTTCACGTTACGAATACGACATGTGATGCGCGTTAATTGGTCACCAAGCAGCGCATGGCAACTCTGTTTGGCACACGCATACACATGTTTTTTTTGTGTCTTTTTTTTTTTTTTTTTGCTTTTTTTTTACATTTTTTGTTGTGTATGTCATCGTTTGGCACATGTTCTACCAAAGTTCAAATCGCAGTTGTGCACGTCTGACCAAAATTCTTCGTCGTTTTCACTCTTAAAGAAGTTGTAAGTAAGAAAAGGAAAAAAAAAATTATATTTAAGCGTTTTGTTGGCTTTATTTTGGTGTCACTTTACTTGTTCGTGTTTTTGTTGTGCTGTGTAAAAGTTTTAGTCTGTTGTCTGTTGCTTATTTGCACAACAGCAAAGGATTTTGATTTTGTTGCCGTGATTAAAAGTTTACATAGTTGCCGTGGCATATATTTTTTTCTTGTTCTTGTTTGGCTTATTGCGCGCGCTCGTGAAACTATTCAAAAGTTTGCATTTAATTTAGTACGAGAGTTCATAGCTTCGTTTGTTTGTGTCGGTTTGGCGGTTGTCGTTATTGGTGTTGTGCTTGTGAGCCAAGTTTAACATGTTCTTCGACTTTGTACGCGGTTTCTGTATTGAAATCAGTTTCAATAATAAATTTCATGCTTGTTGAATTTAATTATTGATTTAACTTTTGGCCAATCAGTCAACTTGTGGGAAGCAATGCTTTAATACATTTAAGTCAACGCCAAATCCAATTACGCGTATTAAATAAACAAGCGCACAGAACACAACAACAACAACAACAACGATGAAAATAATAAGAAAGAAAAATAAAAGAAAATACTCAACTCACACATGACATGAAAACTAGTCGACTGTGTGCGTGTGCATGTGTGTGTGTGTGTAAACATGCCGTAAGCCTTGCTGAGATTTACGCTTCTAAAACGAACGGAATATGACAAATCAAATAATGCACATTTCCTCTTCCGGTTTCAAGCAAAAGCAAACAAACGCGCAAAGCACACACACACACACATATATATATAGATATACTTAAACACGCACACACACACGTCTTATATGAGAACATGCTGCGTTCGTTCATTCATTCGTGCTGCGTTTGACTTTGCTTTCTTGCTTTGCTGCTCACAAATATTGGCTTTTTCTTTGTCAACGTTGCTGCCTCGACTGCTGTCGCTGCTGTTGTTGTTGCTGCTGTTTTTTTGAGAGTGTTTCAGAACAAACAACTTCAGTGTAAATTACCTTAGGCAAGTTTTCAACAAGCCGAACAAGTCTTTCACTTGGCAGCTCTCTTGCACAACTTTTCACGACTTCAGTCGACAGTTGAGTTTGTCTTACAGTCGAGTTGCGTTACGTTGACTTAGTAGGACTGTTTTATATATGTATGTATGTGTGTGTTTGCCTGCCTATATGAAGCTGTAAGAAAGCGGAAGTCACACACATATGATTTTATAAAGCAAAGTCATGCTTACTTACATATATTTGTCGTTGCTATTTTCTTAAGCTAAGCAAATAGAAGAAAATGTTGTAGAACGTTAAGAAATCAACGGCACTGTTGGTGTGCAATACTTAAAATCTCCATTTTGTTTTGCTTTGCTGTAAATACAAAACTTGTTTAAATATATTCTGCAAAAGACAAAAAAAAGTATGCAACAAAGTTTTCAACAACAACAAACTTAGACCACAGCAACAATAACAATAACAACAGCAACAACAACGATAACTTTTTGGGCACATTTTATGCATTTGACAGTTTAAAGTGTATTTAATTTATTGCACAAGGAGGACAAGAGTTGCCAACGTGCCTTCTTCCTCCTTTTTTTTTTTTTGATAATACTATTTTATGCTGTTGGTCCCTTTTGTCTATCGCGTCTCTCTCTCTTACTCACTCTCGGTCGGCTTGGCCTTCTTCCTGTCTGTGTTCCTGAAACGTTTTGCAATATTGATAGCAACTTTTAGTTTAAGTATGCGCACATTTCCGTTCGATGGCATCATTTATATGCGTAAATCAACGGCAATAACAACAACAACAACAACAACTACAATACACCAATGCAACACAAGCTAAACAAAAAAAGAATTTGTAAAAAAAAAAAACTACCAAAGGAAGTAAAACAAAATCTGAATGTGGCAAACCTGCCGTAGTTTGTGCAATCGTGTCACAATCTCACACACACGTACACAACATGTACATAAAATTTGCATTTCTTTGCAATTGTGTGCCGGATAAACGGATGTAAACGATCGTTGTTCGGTACCATGCACAATCCTGTATACAGGACGTAGCACAAAATTGGTAATGCAGTTTTGGGATTTGATTTGTTCCTCCATCGTGCACCACACACTATGCTCATTGATGCATTTGTCAATAGGCCAATAGGCAGACATTTGCGATTGGCATACAGAATGCCGACCCAACAAATTGAACTACCCAAATGTCGGATGTCATGATGGGCGCGTTCGTTTGCAAGCTTTGCTGCTTTGTGCTTCGTGCTTGCATAAAGTACATGAAATTTACGATTTATATGAGCTTATGTGGCAATGGAGGGAAGGGTAAGAGAGAAGAGAGTGTGTGTGTGCGCAATGTTGATAGAAAATAACAATTACAAGTGCAGCAGTAACAACAAGCACAACTACAATGTTGCGCCTGCTTGTAGGCAACACTAAACAACCAACTTAACAATTATTGCAGTCGTCTTACATGCATGGCTCAAACTCAGCTTCAGCAGCACAAATGCTATAATAAATGCCATTGAAATTCAACTTTAAATTCTTTAGTTTATTTCTAAAAAAGAAAAACTTTCTTTTTGCTGTCGAAAATATTCGATTTCTTCGACATAACGTAATGCATTTTCTTTGTCAATGTTATTGTTCTTGCTCTTCTCGTTTGTCTGTTTGTCTGTGCTCGTTTGAATGCGTGCAAATTGTTTTTCAAAACCTTGAGGCGCGTTGAGTGCTTTCATCATGAAAAATGCATTAAACGCTGAAAATGCTGCACTTTTGTACATTTATGATAAAGTATACAAAAAAAAAAGGAAGAAAAAAAGTCGCTTCCTGCAGTAATTTGCACGCATTTTTATACGCTACGCGCAGACCATGGTATTATAGATTTCTCATAAAGTTTGTTTCACACAGAAGGACTTCCTTGCCTTCATAAAAAAAGAAGTTAGAGAAAAGGAGCCAAATCAGATCCATAAGAACAATTTCTCTATAAGCTCTTTTCAACTTTCCACAGCTTCTTTTTAAATTACCAATCAACTCATTTATCCAAACTGGCTTGAT
The DNA here is from genome assembly GCA_034638295.1 of Phortica okadai. Taxonomy (NCBI): domain Eukaryota; kingdom Metazoa; phylum Arthropoda; class Insecta; order Diptera; family Drosophilidae; genus Phortica; species Phortica okadai. The sequence continues at coordinate 44,677,199 of CM067849.1, read as the reverse complement.
CGGACTTGAAAAAATCCATACAACAAAATAGCTTGCTAATTTCGGAGACAGTGGACTACAGACTGGAAGGAAGTCTTTTACAAACCTCCGCTGAGAATTTTTAATCTACCAAAGTCTTACTCAAAGAAAAAATATCTTCTATAGAGAGATCTTGAAAAATTTTTAATTCATATGGAATATTTTGTTAGTTCCAATTAATCATTGATCTGATATTTTGTATTTCTATATATTGGTTGCGCTTGAGAACTTTTTTGGTAAAAAAAAATGGATGTGATATATGGAAAAACAGGAGGTTCTCAATGTTTGTTATGTACAGTATTACGTCAGAGAGAGAGAAATAAAAATGCGTCGAAAAATGGGAAAATGTATATGAAGAGTATTAAATCTTCGCCAAAGCTGTATTAAGCATCTTATTTATTTTTCACTCATTTACTTTTTCGTTTTTTTTTTTTTTTTTGTGCTGTTGATGCCCTTAAACTGCGATGCAGTCATGTGTATTTGTGCAATGCACGAGTGCTGATAGCGTTGTTGGCTGGCATTCTTTATGCGTCGCGACGAGCAAAAAAAAAAAAATTATTTTGCATTGTATTTTCAAAAAAGGTGTAAGTACGAAAAAGTATGACATTTTCAACTTTAAAGCGTTGCACTTGAAGATTATTGTGCCAAGAGATACTTTTTAAATTGCTGAAATGTTTTTAATTTGTATCAAGATTTCGATATTTGGATAGCCAAGCATGCTGATGCATATGTGATATCTATGCGGCATATAAGCAACAAATTACGCACACACACACACATACACAAACTGATGACTTATGCTCAGTAGCGTAATTTAGATAGAGAACACACACACACACACACAAACCACACAAATATGCCTGATTGCTAACATAAATCACCGAAAAAGGAAACCATATTACCCACGCACATCATACATCACTAAAAGCAAGCAAGAGGACGAACCATGAGAACGAAGACAACATTGAACATTCAAGCAAAGGCGACCTGCAACATAATGAACGCAACTTCGTGACAGCTTTGCTGGATTGGTTTCGTTTCGTTTGGTTGGGTTTGGCTTGGCGTGGTTTGGTGATGAAAGAAGGCGCAAAATAGAAAAAAAAAAAAACAACATAAAAGCCAAACGTACATATTTCTTTTAGAACAGACACATATACACATGAATGACAGTTCGTTAGTCAGCGTACGTGTCTACGTGTATCTGTGTGCTTGCATGTATGTCTGTGTGTGTGTGTGATAGCAAAAAGGCCTAACCAAATTCAGCATAAAGACAGTCAAACTTACGCAAAATAGTCGCAGCATGTAAACCGCGCTTGTATGCCACTCAGGGGGTCAGTAGTAGTAAAGTCTGTTAAGGCAATTGCGGCGGCAATAACAACAACAACAGCACAAATACTACAACTACAACAACAAACACCGAAAGAGTTCAATTGAGCAACAAATTGGCATAAAAAAAATCGGATTTGCACGCTGCAATGCGTTTATGTAAGCAAGCAAAACATGGGCGATAGCAAAATGAGTGAAAAAGAAAGAGAGAGAGAGCGTGACACAAAAAAAATACTGAGTGAATGGAATTTGTAACGTGCAAACGTGGAAAATTTATAGCAAATTGTGTGAGTTTTCATTTGCATGCAAGCGTATGCTTACCAATTTTTGTTTCAGCATGTGTGAGTGTGTTATACATATGCATGCATAAACTGCTGTTCGAACTGCTTTAAATGCTAGCGGCGTGTTTTGAACGATTTACCAAAAACAAAACGAAACAAAAAGAAAAAAAAAAATACATAAAAAAAAGAAGAAATTTCAAATGTTCTTTTATTATTTTCTTTTTCACTTTTTTTTTCCTATACATGCCTTGAACCTCTTTCAGTGTTTGGCTCTACTATTTTTGGCACATGCGAGAGTTTTTTCAAGTAGTGGCAAAAGCGGCCAACAACACAAAAAAAAAAAAAAAAAAAAATAAGGCAAAGAAAACGTTGCGTGGATATTTATGAACATATCGCATATAATCATGCTGTGCGCATAATATAATTTTAAGCTGAAACAAGTTAAAATATGCAACATTATATGCCGTGTCATGTTTGACTTTGAATTGTGTTTAAAGTGCTTGTGAACAAACGCGTTGACATATTTTAGATACTTATATACATATATACATATTTGTATCTGCATGCACGCACACATATGCAAAACATAAGCACGAATGAATGTTAAAATGCGTGAGTAGACGTAGGCACATGTTCACACACACACACATACACACATACTAATACATATTTCCGTATCATATGGCAGCAGATTGTTGTTTGGCATAGCTGAGTAGACATTAATATTGTTGCTGTTGTTCTTGTTGTTGTTGTTGTGATTGTTGTTGTTGTTGCCACCGTGTCAAGTCATGTCGTGTCGAGCTGAGCTGAATCGAGTAGAGTCGAGTCGAGTCAACTTGCCTTGAGTTGACGGGCACATCCTGTCTGCCAGTTGCTTGCTTCGTTGACTGTCAAAGAATGTGTTTAACAATGCTTTGTTAATGTGTTGATATTCGTTTGTAATCCATGTGTGAGTGTGTGTGTGTTTTGTATGTGCGTTTGCGGCACTTATCGCCTGACAGGAAACGGAAGTCTAAATGACATTTACTCAATTTGCGCGCAATTTTAACTTTCTTTCTTTCAACTTTTTCTTTCCTACTTTATTTTATTTTTTTTTTTTTGCTTCTTCTTCCACTTCTAACACAAAGCAAGCAAATACGTGACCTCTCTCCTTTTATTTTATTTTATATTATTTGTTTTTGGCAAGACGGCCATACATATAGCAAACTCTAAGCTTATTTTCAATACTTGTGTCTTTCCGCCACTTCGCTGTTTCTTTAACTTGTTTCATGCTTGTGCGCCTAAGTGCATGCAATGCTTCACGCCACTTAAGTTTATCGTGGACTGCAAGTCGAACATCATCGTGACTGCTTTTACTGCTCGTCTGTCTCTCAAGCTTATCGAATGCAACTTTTCCATTTTATGTTTTATGTGCCACGCCTCTAACCGTAGCACGCCCACGCTGATAGTTGTGCTTGTGCTTGTCGCAACAACTCGATATAATCGCACATTTTTGACACATTATTGTTGTAGTGGCACTTTAATCACTTAAAGTTTGCTTTGGGAATTTTTGTTCGTGACATTCAACATTTTATTATTTATTTATTCGCCTTTTTGTTGTTGTTGTTGTCCTTTATCTCTGTTCTTATGTTACACTCTTATTCATTTATTCAGCGAGTAATGCGAGCCACTTATGGTATTTTCCAATCGAACGCTTTGTTCAAAATGTTTTTTTTTTTTTAAATATTCTTTTATCTTTATGTGTCGCTTGATTGGCGAGTTTGTTTGTTTTTTTAAACCTGTTCTTTTTTATTTTGTATAAAAATTGACTTTTGTTGGCAGTTTTCATAATGTACATGTCTGTTCATTTAAAACAACACTTCGCATTATTTTGCAATACATTTATTTAATTAATTGCGCAGTGTTTCAATCATGTTTAGATGACTGAGTTTTATATCCTACATTTTTAGATATATAACAAATAGTGCCAGTATCCACAAATTGTTCTTTAGTACTCTTGAGTATCATTGAAGTGAACTGTTTGAAAAAGTAACAAAACAATACAAAAAATTAAAAAAAAAAAAAAAAAAAACTTGAAGAGTTCAAAATGTAGGGCATTTGTAAGTCAACTATTTTCGACAAGAGCAATTTTTCGTTTTTTGCTTCATTGAATTTTTTAACAGCTCAGACATGTAATTAAGGCTGAATAAATCACATTAATGTATTTCTTTTTGTCTTTATTTATATAATATGTTAATTAATGTGTCATTTTTGCCATTTGATTAAATGAATAGCTTCTCTTTATTTAATTTATTTATTTTAAATTAATATCATCTTTTGTATGCAATTTTTTATTGACATTTTGCTAAAATCGTAATTTTTTTTTTATTAAAACTGAATTTAATGTTTAACAACTCATTATAATTAACATTAATTGAGCTAGGCGCCCGAAAGTATGCTGTTGAATGAAGCGAACGCAATGCTATCAAACAGAGCAATACTTCGCTTTTAACTAAGTGTTTTTGTGTCATGTAAAATTTTTATTAAAATGCATACAGTATAAAGAAAAGAACCACAGCATACTTTTAGGATACGTATGACAATTAAACTATTCATTAAATCATTGCTCAATTTCCAATTCAAATGATCGAAGTTTCTGCTGTAAACAGTGTGCAATTGCAAGCACTTAAGCCAACCATAAATTCTTATTGTGCCACAATGAGTGGCTTACGCACACTGCATAACACTTGTGCTTTGCACAACATGCACATAAACAAACAGTTAAGAATTTCTATAAGTATTTGTTTGAGCTTACCTCTGATTCAGCTTCTTTTTTATTTGTCCTTATTACATACTTATTTATTTTTTGTTTTCATTTCATACTTGTGTGCTTATAAACAAAATTGAATTTTTATCGCTGCACCATTTTTCACGTAAACAGCAAATTGGAAAAAGCTCTAAGCCATAGAGAAAGAGAGAGGGTGAGACAGCGTACGTAATGCGAATCATATCGAGCAAAGTAGAAGCCAAATACACGTATGCGATTCAATGAACAAGAAAAATGTACATTGACGAATCGCTCGAAGCATCAGACAACACAGTGGCAACATAGGATCAGAAATACTTGCAGCATAACTTCAGGCAGTGTGACCCAATTGCGTTGATGTTGGTGGCATTGCCATTGCTGTTGCTGTTGCTACCATATTTCTACTGATAGCGTCAAAACAAAGAAGAGAAAAAAAAAAATTGAAAAAAATATTGCACACGTAAACAAAATTGATATCTTTCGTTAACGTTGGCAAGTGGGGGAGGGGCGTGAGACGAGCTCATAGTACAAGTTCTGTGAGAAAGCAACACACACATACACATAAATATAAGTATGCAATTGGCTTGCGTTGAGTACAGCGCTGCGATATAAGACTGTTGTGTGTGTGTGTGTGTGTGCAGTATTTATGTATGCAAAATAGCAATAAAAAAAAAATGTACTTTCGACATGTTGAGCTACTTTGAATTTAAGTTACGTTCTATAAGTCTTGTGTGTGTGTGTGTGTGTGTGTGGATGTATAAACAAATTGAAGTGAAGAAGATACACAAATTGAAATGAAAGTTTCATATTATTTGTATATCGTTTATTTGCCAATAAGTTTATTGCTACCAAAAAAATTTCACTTTATAAAGTTATCAACGCCAGCAGCAGCAGCAGCAACAACAACTTCATCAATAGCAGGAGCCTTTGACCTGTACAAACTTGTTAAGTATTTTTATAGATACTCAGATACTCATACAGCTTGTGTATTTTTCTTTTATATTTTCTACCCTTTGCCATATATTTGTGCGCGTGTGTGTGTGTGGCAAATGTCATAATCCGAAATCACTTTGCGCCCGAAAAAGTTTGCTATAAATTTTCGTTTCAGTCTTTCGGTCTTTCACGTCGTCGCTACTTAATATATTTTATTATTATTTATGATATTTCATATATTCTTGACCATTTGGTCTTGAATCACTTTGCTTTCATATAACAAATATTTCTATTTCTATTTGGTTTATTTGAAAAGCTTTGCACGCACATGATTTTGATTCAAGTTGATCGTTTTGGGATTTGTATGCTGCTTACATTTGAAAACCACTTTTTCTTTATGCGTTCAGCAATCTGCTACAAGCGCTGGTGTGGCTTATTAGATTTGTTTATAAACTGAGTTTATTTGACAAACATAAAATAAATTCCTTGAAGCAACAAACAACAATTGTCAGCAGTTAATGGCAGCCATAAACAAATGGCAAAAAACCTTCATTCAATTTTCTGTCTCCTAAAAGTAGGCAGTATGAAAGTTGCTATGAATCGTGCCCAGCGATTAGCTCAGTCAATTTATTTTTACTACTTTTTTTTTTTACTGGCAGTTTTTCTTTTTTATTTATATACATTTTTGTTGTTGTTATTGTTGCTTTAGAAGCTGCCAACTCAAAACGAAAATTGGTCAAAATGGTGAAAATTTGATAAGCGTAACAAATGTGCTCAGCCTAACTATTTTCCAGGCCGCTTGCCACTTGAAAGCAACACACGCACGCAAGCACGTAGCATGCTTTTGGGCAACGCTCAATAAAATGCGAATGTGAAAAACAATATATATTTTTTTTGGCTTTGCACTCAATTACACATGACGCCACAGTTTATTTAATGAGCTTTTTGCCAAGACAGTTTAGTCACTGGCATAGACGCACATGACATTTTGTGCTACGCTTAAGTTTATAGCATACTTTCAGGCGCCAACTATTTTACTTACGACATAGCACATTGTTTGGCCGCACTAAGTTGTATTAAAATTGCTGCCATGCCAAAGCCCAGTAAAGCTTCAAGAAATATCTCCGTTCAAGTGCAAATACCAATGACATTGATATGCTAATCCAACTTAGCCGCAAATTTACTCTTAGTCTTACACCGGTCACCACAATCCTACATTGACATCGCTGTGCAAGTAACATTGTCGACCACATTGGCTTTCATGGCATTTGCATTGAATTCCGTTTGTATTTGAATTTAATTTTCATTGCTTTTTGCATTTAATGATTTTGTCTTTAATTGCTTTGCCTTTTGGCTGCCATTTGATAGGTTTTCCTTTGGTCAAGCTTAAAATTTGTTATCATACTCAATGCATAAGCTTATGATGTGTTTTTAATAGCTTTGACTGTCCGAATTTTATCTTGTAAGCGGCTTATATTAATATTTATTCATGTATCTACTGACAAATATCAACAAAGTTTTCTTCTTTACAACACTAAGCTTCTCTTTTATGCTCTAATTATAAGCTTCATTACGGTCTTAAAAGTTCATTTGCAAAACACATTAAAGAAACTTTAATAAACTGCCAACACGATAAGCTGTTTGTCTGTCAGTCTGTCTGTCTATCTGTCATGGTAAATGTCTGTTTAATGATTATCAATGTTTCGATTAAATTTCAATAACTAAATCAGATTTTCCTATCTTCTTTATTTATTGCACAACTTTTTAATAATATTTTCAATAAAATGTAATTTATATGTAAATATATTGCATTAAAAACAAACACTTACACACACACACACAGGCAGATATAAACAAGCGTTCAAAGTAAACGAGCAGGAAAAATATTATCCTAAGGAAAAACTTTCACAAACTTGCAACATCAATTTTTATTGAGCGACATTTAAGCATATGTTGTTGAACGGTGTTGTTGTTGTTGTTTCTAACATGCTTCACATCAATATGCCATTGTCAACAAATACCTCCTTGTTGTTGTTGTTCTTGTCTATTGTTATTGCTCAACGTTAGTGTTGTTTTGTATAAAAAGAGCGCAAATAAAATTTTGAATTTATGCAACATAAAACTGTAGACAAAAATTGATATTTTATGGTTATGAATTATTGACTGTGATTATCGTGCTTTTTCAGCAACAACACAGCAACACCAACAACAACAATAACAATGTATACAATGTGCAACAACAAAGGCAAATAAAATTATTAGTCATAAATCTTATAAAAGTGTGTTTGCACATACAAAACGGCAAAATTGAATTTGTATATTTGCACTTACGGTCGTCGTTCAAATGCCGAATTGTTCAATTATATTTTCTTTTTGTTTATTTTACTTATTTATTATTTATTTTATGCTTTGTTCTTTATTTTTTTTCCTAAGCTTTTGTTAAATATTTGACTTATTGCTGAGCTTAGTCGATTTTATTGGCATTTATAATGCTTTGATGAATGTCGCAATATTTTTGAAGAAATTACATATTTACAAACAATAAACTTAATTAGAAATCAAGTTGTGCTTCTTCAAATCCAGTACAAAAGAAACCCACGAAGAAGTTGCCTGAAGAGCATCAAATTTTGACGCTGTAATTTTAAACAGAAGCATTTTTATTTGATTGAAATATCAAATTGAATTGAAAATTTATTCTACTTTCACTTATTTACGCAATTGTGCTCTACTAAGCATCAATTTCACTTTTATGTTTACCACTTGTTCACACTTCTACTCTATTTACAACTCAAACAGATTCTTGCAATATCAATTGTCAAAAAACACATAACAACTCATTTGAATTCCTACTTTTGCGCGACTTTGATAGACAACCAAGCCGTGTATATCATAGAGAGTGAAGCCAACAACGACAATAATCGCTTAAGTGTTTAACTCAGTTATGAACGGAAATAATGTTGCTCAATAAAGAGAAGACAAGTCATGTCACGCGACTTGACTTGATAATAAAAATTGCTTGTTGAATTTTATATGCAAAATGTGCCTTAGCAACCACAACCAAAAAGCAAAAAAAAAAAAAAAACATTTAACAAGAGCAACAAGAATATATGAAGAAATAAAAGTAACCGAGTAAATATATTTTTCTCGCTTTTTCTGCTTCTTGTGCAGCTTTTCACATAAGTGAAACTTTATATAACAAGTCGAAAAAAGGGGCACGTTTAAAACAATGCCATGCTGCGACTCTTTGAAAAAACTTCTTTTTGTACTCTTTTTTTTTTTTTTTTTTTAAACGATGCCAACTGACTTTGCACGCATTTGGACTCACGTCGAACAGAAGTTGGCCGACGTGTGTGGCATGGCGTTAGCGTTGCCTACTTTTGTGCGTTCACTTCCCGACTAACTGACTGACTATCTGACGACTGTTTGCCTTCCAGCACTGCTTTGCGAACGTTTATCTTGCTTCCTACAAGTACGAATGTGTGTGTGTGTGTTATTTTTCCTGCTTTTTAAGTGTATAAATTTCATTCGCATCTGGTGACAGTTGACATAAAGCACACTCACACTCACACGCACATGTGCAAACACAAGTCGTTGCTACACTTCACTTTACTTCACTTCACTTGCGACTTTATACATCATGAAGTATCGGTTGGAGTGTCTGTCAGTCAGGCAGTCTGTCTGACTGTCATTCAGTCTGTCTGTCAGTCAGCTTTCACCCCATTTTTCTGCATTATGTTGGCATTTATTTTTCTGTACTGCGTTTAAATTATTGTTCACATATTTACATATAAGTACGTCTGTGTATGTGTGTGTGTGTGTGTCGTAGGTGTTTGTGGAAAATACAGTTACATTATTTTTAATAGCTTTAGCACTGCAAACAAGCAGAAAGACAAAAACAACGATAATGTTAACGATAAAAAACGTTGGGTCGCTCATCAGCATTCAGGAGCGCTTCAGTGTGAAGTTTATAAATGTATTAAGACTTAAAAATGTATAAAAATGTATCGCCCCATTTTAGAAACTCTCTTAAAAGTCTCTTAAAAAATAAAGATAAATGTTTGAAGATACATTCTGAGAGATATTAAGACACTTCTTCAAGAACAATCGCTTGAGTCAAAAATTATATTTAAAAGAAAAGTTGTTTGTGTCCCACAACGCCCAATTCAACTGTTTGCCGCTCAACCGCTCCTGTGTGCACAGTTTTTTTTCCCATTCCTTATTTTTTAATGCGAGCATTCAATTTATTTCTGCATAAACATTTTTATACATTCGTCGGCTCTTACTTGCTGCTGATGCTTTTTGCTCTTGCACTCAGGTATGTGGCAACGCTTCCCTCCCTATGTGCGTGCGTGCGTGAATGTGTGAATGTTGCATGTTTGCTTGTTGGTGTTGCGTGTATGACTCCGTTGAATGCTGTGATTTAATTTTAAATGAGTTTTTGATTTATGTCTTAAACACATAATTGCGGTCTTTTATTTTATTTTGCCTCAAATCATGATTGATGCCTTTTCATTCGACTTACAAGTAAATCGTGGTTTATTTTTTTTATGCACAACTGTCCGTCTTTCAATAAATAATGTTCATTAATACAAATCAAAACTGACTCAACAATTTTTGTTACTAAGCCAAAGAATAAACCAAATCGAAGTCACAACTAATTTCGTCTAAATTAGCAATTTATTTTTTGTCAGCCTAAAGATTTTTTTCTCAAGCTTAAATACTTTTTTCTTTGTTTTTGTCTTAAATAAAAGGCAACTTTTTGTGTATTTACTTCACGTGCAAAGCTGTAAGTAAAATACAAACAAACCAAAATAAGGACAGAGAAGAAGTAGAAGTACAAAAAAAAAATACTTATTCCTTTACTTGTTGTGGTTGTTGGTGCTATTGTTGCCGGCTGTTCGCATGAGACAGCCTAATTGCAAAGTATTCATCACACGTTCTGCCCATACGAGCCAAACGTGACAGATGTCGCCAATAAATGAATGAATAAATAAAATTCAACATAAAAATTGATGCGATTTGCCATTGAAATGATCGCAATGTACACACGTGTGTCTGTCGATGTGTGTGTGTGTGTGTGTGTGCGTCTGTGTGCGTGTTTGCATTTGACATGTGCGACTGTCAAAGTTAAGCTTTGTCTGTATTTGTGTAACAAAGCATAAAAGTCGAAGTATAAAAATGATTAAATTAAGCTTCTTCAATATTATAAAACAAGAAGACTTTTAAAGATTTTGTGTGCAAAAAAAAAAAAACAAAAAAATAAAATAATAAATAAGCCATAAAAGAAAAGAAAACCAAAGGAATTCATGTGTGCCAACATGACTTGAATTTTTCCTGCTGCTTCATCTTCTTCTTCTTCTTTCAGCGCAATAAAATATGTCTCAATGATAACAGACAAAGCCATAAAATACCATTTGGCGACGACATTTGCTTCTCACACAAACATATATGATGTTTTATAGTGTCTGAAATTGCCAACAAAGAAGTTTTTATGTGAAATTCTTTAGACAAAAAAATAAAATTGGCCCAAGAAAGGCACAAGTCTTTAAAAGAGTGAACACTTTTGAATACCATGAGTGCTAAAAAGTATTAGAAATTGGAAACTGAACATCCAGTGTGCTGTGTTCATTACAGTGTCGCATAAAATATTAGAACTCTTAAAGTCATTAAATATTTTTTTCTTTATTTATTTTTTTCTGTTTGTAATTATGTTTTGGGTCATTGAAATTTATATTACAATTGCTGCCACAACAATTAATAACCAATTTTATTTTAATTGTTTAATTACAGGTAAGCGAACAGACACGTGCACAACATGCGATTACATTAAGTGTCATTCGAATGCCGTAAGCGACATGAAACTATGTACACACAGAAACCTCATAAATCAAGTCTCTATAGACCGAAAGCTAAACCAAAAATTACACAATCCAAAGACAAAACAAAGTTGAGTGTTTCACCCTTTTGTAAGTTATTGTTCGCTCCCGACCGAAATGACGACAAAAATGTTATTTGCGTAGAACAAAAACAACAACAACAGCGACACTATAAATACAATACAATCACGTAGTAGCAAAAGTCTCATATAAAGTGTTGAAAAGGGGGGCAAAGCACAGCACAGCGGTGCAGAAGAGAACAACATAAGGCGAAAGAGATAGAGATAGTGATAAAAACAACAAAACAAAACATGCTTTGCGTAGGAGTTTCGCACAATTACATGTTTTTTGTCTCGCTCAGACACAATGTGAACAGAACGCGTAACGCACAAATCCCCAAAACGACATGACACGGCGCTTTGTTGTTGCCTTACGTTTTTGGGCTTCCGTTGTTGCGTTGCGTTGCGTTGCTTAACTTTGTTTGGCATTACGTTACAAAGTCATATGAATGTAGTCTGAGGGAGAAAGTGAACGAAAGAAAAAGAGAGAGAGAGAAAATGAAGGAGCAGCGAAGCCAAGGCAAGCACGCTGTTGTAAATTGTTGGTAATTCAATTTGTGGTTAAACGCAAGTTAGTTGTTAGTACAAGTACTGCTTAAATCAACGACTGGCTGTGAGGAAGTAGAAAAGAGTGAGGTGCATTAAGGCGTCTGCTGAACAAATGACAGCCACAACTTGTTTTTTTTTTTTGAGGTGGCATACAAATAACCACGTGCGTACGTACTCATTCACACCGAAAGTTATCTAACGAAATAAAAATTCTTAAGTTCCAAGTAGTGCAAAAAAATGGAGAAAAAAAAATCAACAGAAAAATGTTAAGGTATTAGTGAATTTCGCTTGGGACACGCGTCGAAAAAAAAAACACCCAAGCGCATCATCGTTTTTTTTTTTATTTTTTACGAATTTTTTATCAAGTTTTTTGCAAAAGTTTTTCGACGTAAGCTCTCCGCCACTGTGCGCTGCTTATGTGTGTGTTGTGTGTGTGTGCTTATGAACTAATTTACTGCGGCTTATAAATACTTCGCCACGTGCTTTGTGTTGTATTTGCTTACGCTTTTTGTAGCTTGATTTTCACACTCTATCTCTCTCTCTCTCTCTCTCGTACTGTGAACAAAAGCCGCTTTAGCAAAAATTCAATTATCCAAAATCGTCTTTAAAGTGTTTTTAATACCAAAACTTGTTCATTGTTTTTGTTTTTACCTTAGCAATTTATTGTGTTCATTTCAATTTAGATTGAAGTCATCAAACTCTAACAAGCATGTCGCTGCCTTAAGGACTTCAATTTACGTTTGCCATTTTTTGCATGCAAATCACTCAAGAGGTTTTTTTTCTATGCTTGCATTTGTCTTGCCTTGTTCTGTTCAAGCCAAGAGACGACAAGCACTTGACTTGGCCAAACTAGACAATTCAACGTGCAATAAAGGCTTCTTTATACTTGCATACAGATTTGTTTTTTATTATTTGTCTCTCGTTTTTTTTTTTCTTTGCCTTTCTTATTTACCTTTACGACGTATTTCATTTCCCTTGTGTTCTTTTATTTTTTCTCGTTGTTTTGCTTTGCTTTTCTATGCGCTTTCGGTTATTGTCGACGTGTAATTGTCACACCAAAGCTGCTATCCTGTCATTATGCTTGCTTGTTGTTGCTTCACACGCTGCTGGCTGAATTTGATTGCAGCTTTACTTCAAACACAGTGTCAGTTGCGACCATAAGATAAAAGAAACGCAAAAAAATTGAAATTTTGATTGCTTTGCGGTTGTACAGTAAAAGGAGTACTAAGAAAAAAAAATATATATTAATATTTATGAGTTCCATAGCATTGCATAAACATTTATGCATAAACAAAAAAGTTGAAAAAAAAAGAAATAAATAACTAAATGGTTGAAAAATTATGGTTGCAAAAGATAAATCAAAAATCAAATATAATAAATGAAAAATATCTACTGAAACACATTTGCAACTATAAAACCGAAATCACAAAATATCATATAAATAAAGGGCAAACAAAGCGCAGAAAGCAATTAGATACTTTTTGTGGTTGTTCGTTATTGAAAGCTTAACGAAATTGTATGTTACTGAGCAGACTGAATGCGTGTGTGAAAAGCTAGTGGAAAACTCTAAAATAAAGTAATGAAATATTTCAATTTTGCACAAAAATATTTGCCACAAAAACAAAAATAAAATATATTATAAGTACAGATTTGTTGTTTACATGTTTTGCAATCAATAAAATTTAAAACACATTTTTGTGTTTTTGTAAAAAATTGCAGTTGTATAGAATAATCTGCAATTCAAAATGAAAACAATTCATGAGCATTAAAAACAAAAAACCAATATAAATATTTGCACTTATTTTTTGCCACAATAAAATGTGCAAAACAATTGTAAATTCTCCAACCAATTACGCCTGCTTGGCTTGCAGTTGTAAAGCATAGGTGCAATCTCAAGAAGGTCAGAGTACTGCAGGCCAAGACTTTGCGTATGATGATTGGTGACCCATGGTTATCGGAAATTGGAAACGACTTAAAAATTCCCACAATCCCCAATGAATTGGCGAAAAAAGAAATCTTCTGGCCAAAAAGTATATGGAGTGCTTGAATTATCAACCAAATAAGTTAGCCAGCTGGCTTTTAAAGCGACGTAGATTATGAGAAATTAGAGTAGCGAGACGTCTGAGAAGATCACACCTTGTCGACCAATCAAAAAAATCAATTTACAAAAAATGTTGCCTACTTTAAGGGGTTTCCTTTAGACTTCAAATCACAGTTATCAAAAAAAAACGTGCAAAATACCGTTTTATGACTTACAAGCGTTGCTCATTTTAATTTAAAGTCTATTTTTAATAGCCTTTTTTGCCAACCTTTCAACTTTGTACAACATGGCGTATGAGCAATGTGATGTCATGGCCAGTAACATGCTCATATGTGTATGGGTGCAAAAAAAAACTGTGAACAGGAGCGGATATATAAACAACAACATCAGCAAAACTTTGCAATTTCTGCTTGTATTATTGTTATTATTACTCGTTTTTTTTTTTTTTTTGTTTTTTGTTCAACCCCTTTTTACTGCTTTTTGCTTTATTTGGTTGCTCGCCTTGGCGTGTTCACTTTTTGCTTGAATTTCTTTGACTGCTGCTTGTAACAGACTGTGACTGTGTGCGTGTTGTGTTGTGTTGTTAACATGTTCAACTAAAATGGCACAGGACACGCACAACAACAACAATATCAAAAACAACGACAGCAGTCAAGAATATGACAGCAGTTGTCGGAAACTTTTCCCTAAACTTGCATGTTTTTTTTTTTACTATTTTTCTTCTTTTATTTTTGTTGGTACTTTTTAATACTTTGTTTTAGTTATTTTTGTTTTTCGCTTTAGTTTTATTTTTTCGCAGTCACTCTTTTTACGCACTTCATATTATGTTTTGTTTTATTTATTGTTTTTATACCTCGTTTTTTGCTCAGCTTTGTGCTTTCCTGTTGTATGTCTGTATTTGTATTTTGTTGCTTAGCAGATATCTTTTCGGTGATTTGTTTTGGCAGTTTAGCTGACACACTTTCAGTTCAAGTCTTACAATAGATTATTTTTGCAAAAATTGTGTTGCAAAATCATATATAAAAAACAAAAAGTACAAAATATAATTAAATATTATTCTTCGTTTACTTTTGATTTTTCTATTATTGCACAAAAATACTTTCTTCATTTGAATGCAAATTATTTGTTGGTTTTTAATTTTCTAAGGAGTTCTGCATAAATTTCACTTTGCTCGCTTGACCAACAACAAACTGGAAGTAACATTGCATTGCAAAAATGTAAAACTTCATGAAATTCTTGCTCGGTTTATATAAATATTTATGCCGACGTTCGCCAACCTAAGAAAACTTCAATTCAGACTATTTCAAGTTGAGTGTTTTTTTCTCTCTCATATTTTACGTATTTATAGATTCTTTTATGTGGCGCGCATACCAACAGAAATTGAATATAATTTTTACTTGAGCTTCAATTTCCG
This sequence comes from Phortica okadai, assembly GCA_034638295.1. Taxonomy (NCBI): domain Eukaryota; kingdom Metazoa; phylum Arthropoda; class Insecta; order Diptera; family Drosophilidae; genus Phortica; species Phortica okadai. The sequence continues at coordinate 44,661,917 of CM067849.1, read as the reverse complement.
TGTTTGTTCCTTTGTGGTGGCATATCCTGTGGTGTTTCATTTCATTTATTGCGCTTGGCTTCCTTTCTCCTTCTTTTTTATTTATTTTTTTTTTTTTTGCTTTCTTCAATTGTCGTTTTCGTCTGCTTTGCTCTAAAAATAAATATTGCGGTTACTTACAATTGCCGTCGAAATGAGAAATGTTTATATATCACGAATGCCGACAGACAATTGCACACACATACACACACGCACACCAATGGTGTCTTTGTCCTCATCGTTGTCATTGTCGTTTTAGGCACATGAACTACATTGAACATGACTCGTGTCTCATATTGCCAGCACTACCGCCCTGAGAGCGTGTTAGCCTCGACACTTATTTTTCGTGCTTAGTTTGGTTTATTTATTTATTTTTATTTACTTCTTTTTGTTACTGTCAAACGTAATATTTCTTATATGTTTGCCAGATCGTCTTTTGTGATTTTTTTGCGGCTTCAGTTTTGTGCTTTTCTTCTCACTTCAATTGCTTTTGTGCTATGTGCTTTGAGGTGTTATTACAAATACTTGAACATATTTCTTGTCTCTATTGCATTTTTCATCTTTGTAATAGTTTATTATTGCTGTTTCTTGTAGTTCCAGGCATGTCTGAAACTCATTTCCGTTTTCATTTACACAGTACCTCATAAAAATAATGTGCCACACGCTGTGCACTCATTTCACTTGACCATGCTTTCTGCTGTGGTTATGCGACTGCGTGTATATGTGTGTGTGTGTGAGTTGTTGTTTATTGTATAATAAACGCAACTCATTATAAATAATGTTTATTGCACTTTAATTAAATAAAGGCTAACCAACATTGTTGGCATCGTCGCTGCGGTCACTTTTATGCGTTTTGCGTTCGTGGCAATTAATTGTTTTGCGAGTTTCATTGAAATTAATTGAAAAAAAAAAAGAGTCAACAAAAGTATAAAAACTCAGACAGTTTAACGCCTTTAATTCACACCTTTTTGCTTTGCCACAAAGTAATTACATTTTATCGTTTATTGACTGCCAAACCTTTTTTATAGCAATAAAATAGACAAATAAGTGATTTGTTTTTCTTTTTAACGATACTTTAATTGTTGTTTGGTTACACCATCATAATGTTTGATTATACTTCATTTAGCGACCGGTCTCATTGAATTGCATTGCGTCCAAAGATTCTCTTTGACATGATGACAAATATTGAGATACTCTTGTGTGCGCCGATAGATAAATTCAAGCTCATCCGAGACAATTGCTTTCTGCTTTGTACCGCAATATATGAAGTAATGTTCTCGCTCATCATAGCAAAGTCGTCTGTCGGCTTCGGGCATCTTATTGTATTCGGCCATTGGCGCCACGGCATAGAACGATTTGCACTCGTAGTATTTCTTCTCCGCATAGCCATAACAAATCAACGATGCGCGATAAAAATGCTGATAGAGTATCTTCAAACGCGTCGGTGGATATGCCGGTATCGTTGTATTGCAATAGTAAAATTTGCGTGATGTTGGCTTATAGCATAATTTGCGCTCGGGCATGTACACGCCATGCAACGTCGTGAGACGCATAAGAAGCACGATAGCAAACGAGATGCAGACGAAGAAGTATGTGTCATGTAGCATCGTTTTGATTGATTTGTGTATAGAAACTGTTTCAAGTTAATAAACTTTCAAACGCTTTAATAAGTATTCTAAAATGATATTTTGCTAGCTACTTGAGTTGCGTCAAACCACATCGAATCGTATAAGTGTATCGCTCTCACAGTAGAACCAGAGTCGTTCGGTGAAGTTGTGACAGACACGCTTCGGCTTCGGCTTCGTTGTGAACTCAGTTTGCACTTCGGTTGGCGGCACAACGTACTTGTGGTCTTCACAATAGTACCAAAGTTGATAAAGCGGCGTATAACAAACTTCGCGTACATCGTCCTGCTTCTGGCTCTTGCTCTGGTTTAGCTGCAGCAGTAGCAGAAAGACGCCGATCAGAATTATTTGAGTTGACATTGACGACTGAGCGTGTTTTGAGTAATTTGTCTTTGTTGGCGGTTAAATAATTTGGTAGAACTAATTAAATTTGAAATAAATTTTGTGAAACTAATGTGAGTTAGCGTTAAAATATGAAAATACCTCTTTGAAAATATTAAATTTTTAAGAAGTGGAAACTTCTTGAAACCAAAGAGTATCCCAAACTTGATTTCTGCATACAACATAAGCGACGGATTAAATTAAACGCGTGGGCAAATTTCGTATCAAATGTAATCAAAGTTATGTATTTCAATCATGACGTATACGTAATTTGATTACCGAACTTTATCATAACACGCATACGCACATTTAAACGGCTTCTTGTGTTATTAGGGTTGCCAAGGCACTCAGAAATAAAGGTCAGAGCTGTGAGTGTCGTATCCAAGCAACAATACCGCAAGCCATCATTGACGACAATTGCAATTTAAATCGGTGAGCGTGGCTTGCCGCACAGACAGCCGCTTTGTTGTCTCCAGCCAGCCGAAACGCTCTTCCGTTTCTGTGGGTGTACTCAACGTTCAGTCGGTCGGTTTGTTTGTTTAAAGCCAATTTCATATTTAAAAAAAGAAGAAAATTGTTCCACTTTGCATCATGGTTGATGTCTGTAATTGTGTCTGCATACACGTCTCTGTGTGTGTGTGGGGCTTGGCGTTGCGGTTGCCGTTGCTGCATATGTGGTTGTCAACATAAATCATGCTTTGAGCATGCTCTCTGTGTGCTTTGTGAAAAATTTTCACATTGAATGGGTTAGTACAGACAGACAGAGTAGGGAGACTGTGAGCGTAACCGCATGAGTTTAAGTCATGAGGAGCAGCAACAGCAGTAGTCAAATGAAAGGACATGAGCAAATGTATTATGACTTCATTGGATATTTGCAAATTTATGGCATTTCGCATTTACAAAATATGTGTGTATGTGTTTTTTTTTTCACTCTCTTCTTATTTTTTTTGCATTTGTGGTTGCGACACTAGAAAAGTTAAGCCACAAAGTTGTTTTGCATACTTGTTGGCGTATTTCATAAAATTAATGCTTTGACTTTAAAATATAAAAGTTGCATTTATTTTTTCTTCTTATTTTATTTTCATTAAATAAAAACAATTGAATTGTTTGACAAAATGAGTTGCCAATAATGCTGTCAAGCGTATATTTTTAGTAAATTGTAAATTATATTTGTATTTGTATATGCAACGAATAACAAACAAAGCTCTGCGATGCTATCAATTTCAATAATATTGTACGTTTTTCATGATGATGATGATGATCGTATCAGCATAACAATTGATTTGCCAAAATGCGTTTTGCAATTGAAACAAATTGAATTTCTATTTATTTTGTGCTTCATTTTGTTTCGTGTTTTAATTACGTGTTTCAAATTTTGTAAATCCAAAGGCAAAATCAAATAATAAACACAAAAGTTTTATGAGCAAACATGCATGCATAGAATAATAATAACAAAAAAGCCTATAAGGGAGGTAGAGTTGGCTATACTCGACAGTATAATACTCTTTATATACGCTAGGCAGTACCACACTCCAAATTATTGAAATATGATTTCAAATTTCAAGAAAATCGGACAAAAAAATATAGAATTTATGAATTTCAGTTCAAAGGTCAAAGGTATGAATATTTTCTTGATAGGCTATGTTTTAAAGAGATATATTTACTCAGCGTACTTACGAAGTATTTTCATATATGTATGTAGATTACAAAATTCGAGATGAAGATTATTAGAGGTTAAATCAGGAGAGGAAAATCTCTTTCTATGGGTTTTTAATCCTTTCATTCTTTATCTAATATACACCAAATCAGTCTGTGCAGTGTATGAATATAAAATTATTTTCACACATAAAATAATTTACTAATCAAAATGCAAAACAAAAGTTTTGCAAACGAAAAAAAAAAAAAACATAAAAATGTTGACTTTATCAAAACAAACTTTTCGCAAATAGTTGGCAAAAAAGAAAAGCCACGAAAAAATAAGCATAAGCCGAAAATTGAATTTAATGTTATAAAATGACAAAGGCAAGCATAGAAAAGAGATATAAAAAGCATATAAGCAACACAATGGAACCTAAGCAGATTAATATAAATGTAAACAAGCACAAAGACCAAGCAAGAGGATAGAGAAGAAGACTAATGAAATCAATGCTATGAAGGCCTTTGTGTGTTTTGTTGAAGTCGTTGACGTGGTCATGATCATCTTTGCTTAACCTTTGCAAACACACACACACACATGGCGTATGCGTAATAAAAATGCCTATACTTTTAATGTACGAATCGCATGTTTGTTTTTCGTTTGTTTGTATGTCTTTTATCCTTTTTTCACAGGACCGGATTAAGGCAGTTGAGTAACAGTAAAGCGCTGTGAATAAATACCGCAAGCTTAATAAATCGTTTGTCATTTGTCAACTGAAAAGGTTATAAAAAATTGATGTAGCAAAAATATCATTTTTATTACCATTTTCTTAGCCATTTTTACTCTTGACCATTGTGTGTTTGGTTACTTAAAATGAAATGCAAAAGTTTCAATCAAATTTTCCAATATACTATTTCAGCAAATATTTTTTCACAGCACAAAAAAAAAATACAAAATTTTCTAATTTCAAATTCACTGAAAGTCATCGAAAAATTTTATTGTGCGCCATCGAAATCAAAGTGTTTCTCTAATATTTTTTTTTTCATTTTGGGAATAAAATATCAGTCTAACCAAACAAAATGCAAGCACATCATAAAAATCACTCATACGCCGTGCATGATGACTGTCATTTCTTTGCTCGATGATACTTTTGCACTCTACAGTTTTTTTATGCCATTTATTTGAACCGTCATAAAAAATAACATTGGTCAAATGGCATTTACTGCTTTATTTTTGAAAGCAGTGTTTTTATTTTTTATTACGAGTATTTTCTTTGTCGTTACAGAACGAAAAAATGCTGATTGAAATTGACTAAACAAACTTTTGGGTTTGATTTGCTTTGCTTTAAGTTTTTTTGTTTGTATTGTTTGACGGCCATTTTGTTGTCTTTACAGTTTTTGCTATTGTCCTTTTTATGTGTGTGTGTGTGTTTTAGATTTCGATTTCGGTTTTTGTTATTTCGCTTAATGTTCACAATGTAATCAAATGCAAGCTAATCTTATAAAAATGTTGTTGTTTGTTACTTATGGGATTTCACCGAAGTTGCTTCATTGATGATTCGATTGTGTTTTGTTCATTTTTGACAGTCACTTGAGGGTATTGGAACATTAGTTAGAACAACACAATAAGCAGAGTGATGGCATCGAATTTAAGCGTTGATGCGTTGTCATGTGGCAAGTATGTTATTTCATTTAATGGATTTAGCTTTATGATTAATGGACTTTTTTTTCTGCTAAGTGGAATGTTTCATAAGTGAAGTTGGGAAGGACAATTAACTGCAATATGATTATCAAAATAAACCAGCGTAGAATCGTTAATACAATTAAACGGTTGAATTTTCCACTAACGGTTTAATGTCAATCAAAATTTGGCAATGCTCATATACGTTTGTAGTTGAAGGCATGGCATGATGAAATGTGTGCAATTATAATTTAATTAAAACAACTCATCAAGCTGTAAATATGCAAATACAAAGCATGCAAATTGCTATGCAACAGACGGAGCGAGATTGAAGATAGACGGACGGCACAAAACTGATGTAAAGTGATACAAGATTCACTTGAATATTGAATATGTGCATGTGTATGCGTTTATTTGTGTATTAGTGTTGGTTTTGGTGTTTGCCTTACTGTTTGCTTGTCTGTCTGTCTGTGTGACTGTGTGTATGTGTATGTATGTTTGCATTTAGTTTAAAATGTGAAACAATGGCAAGTTGTGCAAACAAGAGACGGCACGTGTAACGAGGCGTATGAGTGTTGCATGTAAAATAACTGGCAAACACACACACAAACACACACACACAATAAACAAACACAAAGACAATTGCTTCCTTTGCATGAATATGTGTTTGTATATTTTCCGGCTTATTACGCCATCACATGCAATGCAATAACAAATCATGACAAATGGCAAGCTATTATGAGCAAAAAGAAGACATACAAAAAAGAAGCAAACAAAGAAACGAAAAAATGCTATTAATTTACGTTTTGTTGTAAGTTTGTGTGTGTGTGTGTGTGTGTGTGTGTGTGTGAGCGTTGCAAGCAGCAAAGCAACACATGCCTGCATAGTCGTTTGCGAAGTGATGACAACTCTGCTTGCCATATGTACTTACATTCATTGTACAAGTGTATTCGTACCTTCTTTTTCATTTCATTCTAATTTCTTTTCTTTCTCTTTTTTTGTTGGTATATTTTCATATACATATGTCTGTGTGTGTGTGTGTGTGTGTGTGTTTGAGCACATCCTGTTGTATGACCGCACATTTACATAAAGTCGCTCACTTTTGTTTGCATTTTACTTTTTTTTTTTTTTTTCCTTTTTTCTCTCTGTTTACGTTTTGTCTTTTATCATCATTGTTGTTGTTATTTCCATAATGTGTTTATTTGAAGTGTTTGTCTAATATATTTTGTATACTTTTATGTTTTGAGCACACAAACAAACACATGAAAATATTATGCAGACAATGAAACGGTTGACAAAGTTTTAAATAAGCTTTTTGAAGAAAAAATTGTTTGATTAATGTTTCTCTGCATGACTCACTTAAGAAGCTTCTTAGGCTTAACCTTTTAAGCATTTAATGCCACTTAAAGTTAAAAATCAAACAAAGTTACTTGAATTTACTGCTTAGTAAAGATTCAAAGCGATTATTTCTACTTTAGCTTATATAAAAAAAAAAAAATTTGCCTTTAGCAACATACCAAAAGCTCAAGCTCCAAATGTGTTTCATACTCTTAGGCAATTTTTTTAATTATGATTTAATTATTAATCAACTTTAATTTCAAATTCAAATGATTTGCCATGAAATTATCAAATTCTTACTAAGCCCTAAAATCTTCCCTCTTAAATGTTTTCTTATCTGAACACAGTCAACTACAACTTTCTACCAGAATTCAAGCAATTACAGTAGAACACACACACAGAAGGTTATAGCTTCATCTTTATTTATGTGAAAAATTTGTGACCCAAAGCTCAGATACATTTACAAAAAATAAATAAAATAAAAACAATGCCAAATGAGCACAGTCCAAAGTCCAATCACTTAACAAGAGCGCATCGTCCTTTTATTTGCTTTCGTTTTTTTTTTTTATCATATTTGACGACCATTTAGAAGATTTCATGGCGAGTTCGCTGCTTATTAGCTACGCAAAAGTCATAAGGTCAAACTTTAGTGAATTTCTGGCTGGTGTGTTGCTTATAAACGCCGCTCATTATGCTACATTTTTTGCAAGTGTTTATTGTGTGGAAATAACAACAACAAAGCGCACAAAAATATGTAATTTCATAAACCAGAAAACAAAAAAAGAGAAGAGTAGCAAAACAGCAAAGAAAAATCATAAATATTTTTGTAAAATTCATGGCAAGACTTTTGTAATAGATGTGTTGGGTGTAAGAAGAAGAAAAAAATCATTAAGCGTTGCACGAAAAAAACTGTTGCTGAAATGTAACAAAAACAACAACAAAAAAAGAAGGGAACGAGAAACAAAGAAGTGGAAAAAAAGCTGAAAATGAGAAAAACTGAGAAAAAACGAAAGCCAATTAAAAAGCAAAAATTACATAAACAGCACGTAAGAAGTGCGCCGCGGTTTGTTTTCCATTGTTTTGTGTCCTTTTTGTTGTGCCCTGTGTGACTTCGGCTTGTGAACGACCGAGCACAGCTGCGTGTGTTTATCTGCAACAATAAAATCATACACTTTACGATGCGCATATAAATTTGAGCATTCTGCTTGTTACGTTCATGCTCTTCGCACAGTGCATGGTATTAAAACTTTGTCAGAAAGTTTACCACTCACGGAGACTATCGTGGTTCACTTTACAAAGTGTATCTATGGATAAATCAATGCACAATTGTACATGACAATTTTCTCTGTCAGTTCAATTTTAAGTTAAGAGCTAAAAAAGGTCAGAAAGTATTTTCATTCAAAAATTCAAGGAAATGATTTGATGATAATTTTTCTACAGCGCGTTATAGGGACATAATAGACATGACTTCCTCAGCTTCTAACATCAAACATACTTATAATAAATGTTGGCAAAAGGAAGTTCATACAAAATATATTTTTCAAAAATCTATAAAAAATGCTAAACTGAAACTTTTTAGTCCTCAACAAGGCCAATGTGAATGCGAATTTTTAAATGATTTTTCTGCATTTTTATGACTCATCTTTTTATGCTTCTGATTTTGTGACCGGCTTGAAAAAATGACGCCTCAGCGTAGGCAACATTTTTTTTTTTTGCTGAGCATGACAATTTCTTGTTTTAAAGACGTACGAAAAAAAAAAGCAACGCAAATCCGCACACACACAGAAAGCATAGCCAAATGTCCAAAAATATTATCATTGATTTTCTTTATCATCTGTTTCAAGTCATTTCACTTCATTTATTTTGGTTAAGGCAGCAGAAGCAGCAGCAGATGCAAACAGAAACCAACATGTTGGCAATCGAAAGATACTCAGCAGCATCGCCGACTGCGGCTGTGACTGTCGCTGCCTTGATGTCTTTTGGCAGAAGACAAAAGCGTTAACAGCATAAAACGAAATGACATGGCAATAAGCAATGAGACGAGCAAAAGCAAAGCAAACCAAGTCGAGCAGGCGGTAAAAAGCAAAGCCTGTTTAAGGACACAAACCGAGGAGAGCACAGCACGAAAAATAACACAAATGAAACCAAACTAGAATTGTCAGTTGCGCTTCATTGTGTTTTATTTGTTCATTGCTCATTGTTGGTTGTATGTGTGTGTGTGTGTTCGTTTCGTTATCAACCGTTAACACTTCATGTTGTGTTACCCATCTTACTTGTTTCCTCACTGCGCTCTATTGTGTTGCGCTGTCCTGTCCTGTCCTTCAACAAGCATTGAAATGACCTTAGTTATCCTTAGTTTTGAAGCGGTTTGCATTATCCCAGTGCTTATTAGAGCTTCTCTTGGGCATTTGTTATGTTTGCATGTGTGTGTAAGTGTGAGTGTGTGTCTTGTCAAAATCCATTTCTGTTGAATTTATGATCCTAAGTTTCTGTATGGGTGTGACACAATCGACCGCACAGACGCCTCATTCTTGGGTTGTATATTTAGTTTAAGGATTTGCTAGCTTATCATGTTGTGGCCAATGGCATTAACAACGTGTTCGTGTATCAGTCGTCGCCACTTTGTGTATGTGTGTGTGAAGTGTAAAGTATAATCATTTTTCTTGCTCTTCTGTGTGTGTGTGTGTGTGTGTCGCATGTATCATTATCATGACAATTGTTGTTAGTTGGGCTATGACATGTTGTCATTGTTGCATGACACATGTGCTTTTAATGTATTTCAATGTATGCCTTTGGTAATAAAATCACATATATTGTATATGTGTGTGTGTATGAGTGTTCTTTTCAGCCACTTAAGTAAATTGCGCTGAGCTGAATTTAAGAAGAATATATCCGACATTATTAATTCAAAGGTTTAGAAAGGCTCAAAACGTTAAGCATCGTAACTGTCAATGATTTAACGCTTGTAAGCGAAACCAAAAAAATATAGAAAAAGAACATAGCAAAGCTGCCAAAAACCCAAATCAAAAAAGTGTGACAATAACAACAATATGAGCAACAACAAAAATATTTGACAAATGAAACAACAAACAGTTAAATACAACATTTCAATAATGACCAAAAGCAAAAAAAAAAAAAAAGAAAAACAAGAAACAAAATGCCAAAAGACACTCAAGACTTTGAAATGAAAGAAAAAAGCAAATGACGTGAATGAAATCAGGGACTAAAAGTGTTATTGTTCTTAGTTAGCCCATGTATGAATGTATTTGTGTAGCAGACCCTTTAAAAGAGAAAAGAAAAACGTCAGCATAGAATTTATTGTGAAAAATTCATCAACCAAACAAACTCACACTCAAGACACAAGCTCAAATAAACAAAAGTGGCTTTTCTCAGTATTTCAGCGAGCCAACCAACGAACCAACCAACAGTAAAAAAGGAACAAGTAAAATATATTATAAAAACACTTACTCGGGCAAAGAGAACAAAATAGAATAGCATAGAACAGAAGTAGAATAGATTGGAAGCGCATAGAAGAACAGTTCATGTCAGCAAAGCTCGGCAGTCTTGGCGCAAGGTCAGAGTAAAAATGGTTTGCTTATGCAAATGGCGCTTCTTTTTAACCCACTGTTCATTTTTTTCTGTTTTTTGTAGTATTTTCTTTTTTTGTGTTTTTTGGTTACATTTAAAAATAAAATCTTAAATTTAATACACGAATAGCGCAAGAAATTTAGAAAACCTAAAATTGCTTGAAAATAATATGAAAATGAAGTAATGTTGATTTTTTGAAATTTTTCTTATACGAAAATTTTTTTACATTAAAAGCAAAGTATAAAAGAACATTATTTAAAAGCTAAAAAATATGTTCACTTAATATATTTTTTGTTTGCCCATAAAATGTTGAAAATTTTGCTTAAATTTTTGTTAAAAATTCTTCTTTCAATCAATATTGCATTAATAAAATGTTTTTAATAACTTTCATAAATTGCAAAATTTCGAGCACGCTCCTAAAAGCATGCAATAAAACTTGTAAAACGAAATGAACACTTTTCAAGCTGAAAATACACAAACATGCACGCACACTGGCATACAGACAGACATGCACAGACAAGTCATAATTGCATGCCCATGTGCAATTAAGTGTTGAGCTCTTAACAAGCCTAAACATGTTAGACACAAGCAGGCACTGAGTGAGAGAGAGTGAGAGAGGCAACGAGGTAGAAAGTGGAGCTCTTTTGTGCAATGAATTTGTTCATGATGCGCTTAAATGCGCTCTAATAGATTAAATCATAACTAAAACCGTTGAAGCGGCTCACAACAAGCCTTGCACACATGTGCACACAAAATGGCGTCATAAAACCAAAAACAGAGTAAGAAAAAAAGTAAAAACAAATAGGCAAATAAAAACGGGAAAAAGAAAGAAAATAGAGAACATAAAGAATTACAATTTGTAGCACATTTTCTGTCAGTTGGTAACTGCGATGTGAATGTAGGCTATGATGCGCTGAAATTATTTTCATATGTGTTTCATGGTGTCCTCTTTTATTATTGTGTTTTTTTTTTCGCTGTAGGCTATTGTTGTTATTATTGTTTACTTATTTGCAGTGTCTGCTTTTTTTCTCATTGTTCTTATTGTTGTTTTTCTCAATGAAACAAAAACGAAAAAATCAACAACAAAATACAACACAAAAACAAAGCTAAAAAAAAATATTAAAAGCAGAGTAAAAGAGAAAGACTGCATCATTAATCATTCGCTCAGTTTCAAGCAGCGCATCGCTCTGCGTGTGCCTGTGTATGTATATGTGTGTGTGTGTGTACGTCTGACTTTGTCAGTTGGTTTTAGTTTGACTGCCGCCACTTGTGCTGAGCGCTTTTGGCAGCTTTATGCGCTCTTCTTTTTATTTATTTATTTTTTTTGTTTTATTTTTATTTTTTTGTTCTTTATTCGCTCTTCACATTCATTACTCAGTGAGTGTTTCGAGTACTTTATGTGCTGTTGATGTGCCGTTTGCATGCAATTCAACGTTGACCAGCTGATGTTACTCTCACACGCACACACACACACACACTCACTCACTCACTCACAGTTTTGAGAAAATCCTACACTATCGTCCATTAAAAATTTAAATTGCCTTCGGATATTTGCTTATGTCGCGTCGTCTGCGGTTGCATTTATTTAAATATTGATGTTTTTATTGTTTGTTTAAAATTCAAATTTGCTAGAACATTTTTCGAGTTAATGATTTAATGAGTTTAATGATTTCCGAAGCGGAAAGCCTTATGATGTATTAATAAGGTAAGATCTGACGGTTAGTAAACAATAAAAGAGGCCTCGTTTCGACTAGGATTGACTATCTATCCGTGTGTACAATGCACGTTGAGATCTTGAGAGACTTGCGACGGTCTCTTTAATAACGTTATAAAAAATTACAAGCGAGCTAAGGTGCCCAGATAGATCGACAGATTTTCACTTCAGCTCTCTAATTGCTTTGGGAGTTGAACACTAAAACCAAACTATAATCTTCTTTCACTTAATCAAGTGTGCAAATTTCATTTATTATGGTTATCTCCCTCTTTCTACATTTTTTTTCAAAATAACAAAACATTTTCCTATCAGTGTCTTGTATATTGCAAGCAAAGTGTGATGTGCTTCCTTTTCTTTTCGGTTCTTCTGCTAACAATACACTTATATTGTATCAATGCGATGCAATTTCAAACCGGTATTTATAATTTTTATAACTTAAAAGTAACAAAAATAAAGATTATTCCCATTGCCCAACAGTCTGCAATGAACATGAGAATCTTGCCTGTGCGCCTTGCTATGAGCCCACCTGTAATCTGCCCTTCTACACCAATGAATCATCATCGTGCTACGCAGTTTGCCGTCTCACCTGCCTCTGTCAGTTCGGGTTTATACGCTTGGATAACGCTACGAAATGTGTGCGCCATGCGAATTGTCCGAACAGCAATTTACCCAACTATTAATATGCCAAGCCGTGCGAAATTCCCAAATTGGCATTTGTTCAGCATTTTATGCCATAACAAAAATATATATGTGCTACCATTAAGTGTAAATTTATGGTTAATAGTTATAAGTGTACAGTTATTACCAAACAAGTGGCAAAAATGCGCACCAAATTGCATTCCAACGTGATTTTTTGTATCATTTTCCTTTTTACTTTTCATTTAATTGGTCTGTCGTGGTCGCTTCTTAAAAATAAAACAAGTAAGTGATAAAATTAGAAAAAATATATATTTATGTGTGTTGTTCTTACTTGTTTATTTTTTTCATAGTATGCATTGAATCCGTTGACGGCAGTATTGAAGCTTGCTTTTGAAGTAATTTAACAAGGACAGAGCTTGAAGCGTTGTTCTATTATTAAACATATTTATTAAGTACTTAAAAGATTATGTTGTATTAACTGAAGACCAATTAATAAATTCAACAAAAAAAAAAAAATCGATACTTTTCGCAGTATCTCTTCATCATCTTCATCAATTCATATATGCAAAAATGACATTTTTATGGCACAGCAGTGGAAAAAGCTCAACAAAATTAAGTGCTTTGCGCTGCGACTTTTACAAGCTTCTCCACTCAAGCAACGCTCCGCCAAGGCACTTCACTCGAAGCCAAGCCAAGCCAACGTATGTAGGCAGCCCCGCCCATGCGTTTGTCCTTTATTGCTGCACTTATTCTTTTGACTGTCTCCTATTTTGTTCATATACTTTTATGACGCATTTATAGACACAACACAAAACTGTAATAAAATAAAAAAAAAGAAGCAGGGCGAACCCCCAAGCCAAGTCCATAAAACAAAACAAAACAGAAACAATTGTTTTTTGTCCTGTCGGTCTGTCTGTCTATCTGTTGGTCTGTCTGTCTGTTGGCTTGCCGGCGCGCTTTTGTCGCATATCCTGTTACATGTGACAATGGTGGCATCAAAGTTAAAGTATCTAAAGATTTGAGCGGCAAGTTTTATTGTTTCTTTTTTTGCGGTTACAAAGTGTTGACACAATTTCTTGTTTTTTTTTTTTTGTTGCTGTCATTTTCAATTTTTGTTTCTTCGTTTTTCTATTTTTGCGTTTACACAGTACATAAAGTTAAAATCTGATCTGATCTGAGCTCAAAGAAGAAGAACAAACAAGACGAATAAATTTTAATTTAGTTGTTAAAGTTGGTGTAGCATGCTTTTTGGCTGCTGCCTTTTGGTTTTTTCTTCCATTATTTATTGTCTAGAAATATGAGTTGCATACTTTTTGGCTGAGTATACTTATTCCAACTTTATTGCTGCCATTTTATGTGTCATATCCTATTTTTTTTTGTAAGGGTATGGTGTATGTTTGGCTGTCCATCCCTTTCGCCAGACTTTGTCTCTGTCTGCCAGTCAGTGAGCATGTGTGTTGTTTGATAATTCCGCAGAAATTTGTTTGTGGTACATTTTATGGCGACTCTACTAAAGTGTCGCCATTTTATTTTAGTGTTGATGTTGTCAGAGCGAAAGATACATATTTGTCATAGCATACTTATGGGCATTTTGAAATGTTGTATATGTGCAAAACATGTTTGAATTGTGTAATGCGCATTGTGTGGCAAATATTTTTGTTGTGACATTTTGTTGTGTTCACTTAGAAGATTACAAATTTAATATAAAATTTCCTATTAATTTTGATTTATTTTTGGGAAAAGTTTGTAAAGAAAGTTGATGATGGCCAACAATTTAAGTTGTTAACAACAACATAAAAATAACAAAAAGTAAACACAAACTTATTAAACAAAAAGCTCAAAAGTATGCTACATTTTAATGTATCTCTGTTGGCAATATGGCTGCGATAAGCACAAAGCATACTTTTAGGCATCTAAATTAAACGTTTCGCATTTGAGTTTACACAAAGCCAACCATTAAGTTTACTTTCAAGGATAACAAGTACAAAAGTACGATTAAAGTTGTGCAATTATCAATAAGTAAGTTTGCCTTCGACTTTTTGGCTCTTACACACACACACACACAAAGCGAATGTGTAGAGCAACTTAAACTATTAGTTGAACGAAGTACGTGTATCTGCAAGCAAATGAAAGTTTTGACTTTTCTTATCAAACCATTTCCGCTGCTTTAAGCAACAGCAACAGTTATATGAGCATTTGTATACGTGTCAGTGTGCTGGTGCTTATTATAGACTCATAGAAGACACGTATATCTTGTCTTGATATATCGAATAAAATTAAAAAACAAAAAATGCTCATATCTGTGTGGCTGTGCGTGTGCATGTGTGTGTTTGTGTTAACTTGTTTCATAAAACTTTTGCATTTAAATTGCTGCACAAAAAAAGTAACATTAACGAGCCCAACAACAACAATAATAATAATAACAACTATAAAAGTGGAAAAAGCCTCAAGGGGGTGTGTTGTTAATGTCGCCGTCAGCGTCGGCGTTGACGTCGTTTGTGATTGCTGCTGCTGCTGCGAATGTTGCAAGCGCAAAGTTTTGAATTTATTGTGGCAACCGAACAACACAACCACAGATTCGATTATAAAACATTGAAGTTTATGTGGAAAAATCGACGCTGTGAGCACGATTTGGCAACACATCAACCCATCACCAGCCCGGCCGCCCCCAGCGCGCTGACAATTCAGTGTGGCTTTGTGCGCGGCTGCCATTGATAAATTGCACTTGAGGTGTTTAGTGGTGTGTAAAGTTCTTTACTTCTATTTTTATTTTTTTATTTTTTTTTTTTGTTTGTCTTTTATATTTTATTTGCTGAAACATTTTCGAGCACTGCGTTTGGTCTTATCACCGTGACAGAGGGTCATTTATGATTTAAGCTACTTAAGCAGCATGAAAAGTACTCAAGCGAACGCGCACAAACACCAAACAATAATAAAATTTCCCTTTTTTTTTTTTTTGGTTATTTATTACTCACCATTTGTTTGAGTACTATTAAAATAACAAAAAAAAAAATTATAATCATAAATAGAAGCATCAAAGTTGGCCAATGTATTTGTTGGTTGGCTGGCAGTGAACACATTAAAATTAATATGCAATAAATTAACGCAATTAATATTTTTATTTATTTTTTTTTTTTTTGGCTATGCATGAAAATAATTGCATTTTGCCGAAAACAAAACCGGTGGCCACACTAATGGGTAATTTAATTTTATTTGCGCACCAAAACACTCATCTACTTCTCACTCTTACTCACGCCCTCACTCACGTACTTACTACCACTTCCGCCGACTTCACTATCGTCAAATAAACGCGCACAAATGTTCAACACACGTACAAATGTCAAGCACAAAAACAAAATGGCGTATGCTCATTGCAAATGTGGTAATTGCATCAACATGTCTGTGCATGTTCAACGTTTGCTTAATTGCTTTTAATAGTATGCGATTGCTATGAGACTGTGTTCTTGTATGTCGTTGTGCCTTTGTGTGTTAATCTGCTCACATAGTAACAGAACTCAAAAAACAAGCAGCATACAAACAGGCGCACCATTCAAATGTCGCAATAATATATTATGTAATAATCATTTTGTGGCATTCTTTTTTCGCAGGTTATGCCAACGTTTCAATAGCACTTTAGCGCCTTAGCTATCGTTAAAGTAATGATTTACACATTTTATTCCTGACAAAAACTATGCTACGAAATTTCTACATTACCGCAAATTTCACTTAAGGAAGCGTGCAATT
This sequence comes from Phortica okadai, assembly GCA_034638295.1. NCBI lineage: Eukaryota > Metazoa > Arthropoda > Insecta > Diptera > Drosophilidae > Phortica > Phortica okadai. The sequence goes on along the minus strand of CM067849.1, from coordinate 44,645,554 downwards.
TATTTGTCCATTATAATTTTACGGATATGTCGAATGAAGAAAACAAACTCACAGCCAGTCAGCGAACAAAAGAAAGTAGTCCGGAAATATGTAAATTAAAATCATAAAAAAACGGATGAAAATCGAATAAAAGTTTATTGCATACTTTGCAGCGTTGCATAAGCATAATTACTTTTATATAACCGGATATTTTTGCATATGTTAACAGTGTTCTTTTTTATATTTTTTAAAAACTATTTTTTATAAAAAAAAAAGACTAAAAGTTACGAACTTTTAATCAAACTGGAAATAACTGAGAAATAATTTAATAAAATAAGTGTTGTTTGACTTTTTTAGTGGCTCAACTTTTATTGAGAGACAATTTCAAGTGCAAAACTCTAGACTACATTAATTTTATTAATGCACTCATAAAATTAAGTTAACTTCAACTCAATTTATGTAAGCCAATTACAAAAAGACATATATGCTTGCTCATTGCATTGCAAATATTTTACTAAGAAGAAGTCAACAATTCACTTGTGCGTTAAATGATATTAATTAAAGCACACGACAAATGTCTTTCACTAATTAACTTTTACAGTTTATACAATATAAACACTTCATTAGGCAGACGGGCGGGCAAAAGTAAATTCGACAAAATATATTTCAATATTTAATAAAGTTAAAATTAAAGCAGAGAATGTTTACATGAATTAATGAACACGCAAGAAAGCGTATATTTTTTTTATCAATTTATCTCTTCTCGTTTCTCTTGTTTAATTGAATCAAAAGTCAAATAAAATGCATTAAAATATATATGATAAAAAGAAGCGAAAATATCGACGATGACATTTTTAAGTAAAGTAAACCGCTGCAGTGAAGTGTTGTGATTAATTATTGACATCGCGTGCAACCAGAGTTGCCAAATGGTTTTAAGCAACGTGCGAACGTGAGCACGAGCAAAGGCGAATATTGATGGCACTTAAAATGAATTTCGTTAAAAAATTGTTTCATTTGATTACGTCATATGATAAACTGTAATGAAAATACGGCAACTGACTATCTATCTCATTCACTCTTACAGGTTTGTGCACTTTCGAAACGTGCAATGATACTGCAACCGGATATGCTAACCTACAACGAAGTGCCGCCGCCAGCAGTGGGTGCCATTGGTGCAGCTTCTGCTGCGGCTGCAGCCAACAATGCTTATGGCGTACATCATCATCATACGCCAACGGGCGGCACCGGCAGTGCTGCTGGTGGTGGTGGTGGTGGTGCCAATGGCGGCGGCGGTGGTGCATCAGCGACTGTTTTAAGTGCTGCCAAATCAGTACAACGAAATGTCATCGTTGCAAATGCCGGTCTGAGCTATGAGGACGTGCTCAAGGATGACTTTCAATTCGATATGGATGGGCACGATGTTATGGTCTTTTTGCATATACAAAAAACAGGCGGCACTTCATTTGGCCGGCATTTAGTACGTGACTTGGACTTGAAGGTAAGTCGTGCAATTAAAATATTTTATAATTTTTTATATTTTAAAGATTTTTTGCAATTGCTTTGCAGCGTCCTTGTGAGTGTCAACGTCAGCGTAAACGTTGTTATTGCTTCCGTCCGCATCGCAATGAGAATTGGTTGTTCTCACGCTACTCGACCGGCTGGAAATGCGGCCTGCATGCCGACTGGACTGAGCTAACCGATTGTGTGGACATTGAACTCGATAAGAACGAGGGCGAATCGCATAAGCGACGATATTTCTATATAACGCTATTGCGTGAACCGATCTCACGTTACATGTCCGAGTATCGGCATGTAAGACGCGGCGCCACCTGGAAGGGTTCGCGTCATTTATGCCTTGGCCGCCAAGCGACCGCTGCCGAATTGCCGCCCTGTTATAAAGGCAAAGATTGGCTCGATGTCGGTCTGGATGAGTTTGCTGCCTGTGAATCTAATTTGGCCGCAAATCGTCAGACACGCATGATGTCCGACTTGGCGCTTGTGGGTTGCTACAATAAATCATCGATGCCGGCACATGAACGCGATCGTGTCATGTTGGCGAGCGCCAAACGAAATTTAGCCACAATGGCATACTTTGGCCTAACGGAATATCAGAAGGTATGACGCACATTTAATACTTTTTTGTACAACAGTTAATATTTTGCCTATTTACAGATGTCCCAATACATCTTCGAGGAGACATTCAATCTCCGCTTTGCCATACCCTTCGAACAGCATAATACAACCATTTCGGCCACCGCTGTGCACAATCTGCGTCCGGATCAGCGTCGGCACATCGAACAGCTCAACAGCTTGGACATTGAGCTCTATGCATTTGCCAAAAATTTACTCTTTCAACGGTGAGTAATCATCATATAATTAACTTCACGTATCATATATTAAATCAACGTTTCATCATTAGTTTCGAACGTTTGAAAGCAAAGGATGCCAATTTTGAGCAACGTTATGCGAATCTGGGCAACATCTTTTACAGACAAGGCGTAACGGAATTCAATTGGGATAGCAATATAGAGGATGCGCTCAGCACTGATCATTAGAATCGAAGTTGATGAATAAAACCAAATATTAATTGTAGTATTTAGCATTAGCGCCCGAGCAGCTGAGCGGTTGTTAATGAGCCGAACATCACAAAAACGAAAGGACTTTAAATTAGTTTTAAGCTTAAAGTTAATTATTACAAAAACAAAAAACAAATATTCTTAATTAATCTAATAATTATAAACAAAAATTAATATTATTCTTATAATTTAAGCAAAAAAAAAAAAAAAAAACAAACATTGCAATTGACTTAGCAAACATTTTGTGAACGAAAATCTCTGAATTTTTTTTTTTTCAATGTATTATGCCTGAACTAAAGCGTAAAAGATGGCAACTGCTTCACTATCAACAGCTATTTAAACTATTATATAAGTGTATATAAAAACTTTGTATGTATTGACGAATCTAAAAAGAGATAAAAAATAAAAACAAAAAAAAGAAAACAAACAAAAACGACGAAAAATGCTTAAAGTGTAATTAAATTAAGAATGTTAGCACGTGTCATGTTATATCAGCGCATAAACTATGTCATAATTAAGCACTAATTTTATATAATTTAACTATTTTTAAAAACTTTTTTATAATTGAACACCATTTGCAAACAAAATAAAATGAAAAATAACAAAATATGCTAAGCCAAATTTAGTTTAAATTTTAATTCTAAGTAGTATTTTAGAAATTTTACAAACAATTTTGTTTTTTTATGGCAATAATTTTTTTTTTTTTTATTAAAAACAACGCGCATTTATCAATTCAGTTATAATTAAGGCTTAATACTTTTCTGTAAATACCGTCAAATTGAGTTCATTATTATTAATACATATATAAATTATTGCTTAACATATGAGACATTGATTAACTTATATAAGACAATAATTGATTGGCATCTATTGGAAATCGAATAAAAACACAAAAATGAAACTCATTGAAAACTGTTGAAGAAGAAAATAATAATGAAAAACTCCAGAAAATTTATGGATAAATAAAAAAAACTTAAGCAAATGGCATGTAAAATCACTTTATAACATTGGGTGATGAATGAGAGGCTTAAATAGTTTGCAGGCTCTGCCGTTTTTACAATCAATGTCCATGAGATGCATAACACAAAATTTACATGAATCTCATTATGCTTCGAACTCGGGAAGAGGGAATGCTACTTCACTGTCACTTAGTATGAACGCAATTTACCAACACACAGAGAATTTGTTGGTCATTAAATAGATGAACTGACTTGTGGTATATTTTGTGACATGCCATTTAAAAAAAATTTTTTTTTAATTGTCAAAAATCCCTAATATCAAAACACCTTAATTTAAAGACGATTTTGCATGCCATGCAAAATTAAAAACCCGAAATTTTTATTCCAAAAGCGAAAATGATGTGCCATTTTGTAAGAAAAGAATCAACAAGAATAAATTGCGCATTCAATTTACAAAAATTAATTTGTCTTTTATTAACTGAAATTTGATTTATAATTTTTAACACCAAAATGCAATACAATTTAAAATTATTTGTTAAAACGAGACATTACTTCATTACATTTAACACAATATCTAAAAATGCGATCTTCAATAAAAAACTGAAAGAAATATCTAAAAAAAAAACTGATAATTAATTTGACCGAAAAACAAAAACACAACAACAAAAACCGTATAATAAACAAAATGAATCAAAAATAAATTTGCTGTTTATTTGAACTATTAATAGCTGCGAAGAATTTTCTAAAACGCGTCATTTTGGAGCGATTTTGAAACGATTTTTTCACATGCGACTTGCGCGCGACTTGCGTGCGTTTTTTTACTTCGTTTGCAATAAAACGCGTTTTTTTTTAATATATAAAAAAGTTTACTTTTTAATTATTACATAATTAATTGTAAACTTCCTCTTCTACACGGACGTCGCTAAAAATAAAAATGAAATAAAAGAACGACTGTTAATCATTTATCAAATGTGTTTGCTGCTTCAAAATACGAGTAACTAATTCACACTTATTGGAATGAGAGCTAATAAACATGATAAATAAAAATATTTCGATTTGTCGTACAAATCTGACAACGACTTGATTAGTCTGCTTCGGTTGATGCTGCTTGACGCACGCGATACAAATACTCAAATATATATTTTTTTTCGCGGTATTTTGACGATTTTTGCACATTATTTGTTACAAAACTTTCCACACACACACACATCAATGACGCAAGCGGTGAAAACGCCGGACATTGTCCAACAGCTGAATGGAAATTTTGGACGTTGGCAGCTGCGCACGGTGCTCTTCATCTTTCTATGCAAAATACCGACAGCTTGGTTCATGGCGATTATTATTTACACAGCGCCATCGCCGCAGAAGGGCGAGCTGGTCTGCCGGCCGGCATTGAATTTATCCGAACCTGATGTTTCGATCAATGATGAACGACAAACGGATCGACTTTTTAGTGTGGATGTGTGTAATGCTTATGCACAGGGCCTGGCAGAGGGCTTTATGGCCAAATATGGCGTCGGCTTTAATGCAACAAATGTGGCACATACACTACATTGCGATCATGTCGCCTACAACAGTGAATACAGTTCAATTGTGTCACAGTTCGATTTGATTTGTTCACGTCGTGTGCTCGTCGCTGTGACGCAATCGTTTCATGCGCTTGGCGGCTTCATTGGCGCACTACTGACCCATCGAGCGCTTAAACAGTTGAGTTTAAATGGTTTTTTGTTTATAGCATGAAAGTGATAATAATCAACTTACAAACACACACACACACACACACCAATCTTACAGCATCAGTCCGCGACGTCTCATGTTAGTCGGCATGTTCGGCCAAATTTTCTCTGGCAATCTGACCGGTCTTGTGGATACCTATGCGCTCCATATCTATTTTCGTTGCCTGACATCGGCTTTCTGTGCGCTCATGTACACCTCGGGCCAATTGATTTGTGCGTATTGCTAAAACAAAAGACTTAAGGCACGAACTCACTATATCTTTCTCTTTTGCATTAGTGACCGACATCACGGCAGGCAAAGCGCGCACAATTGTCATAACACTCTCGGAGCTCTTTTGGTCAATTGGCTTAATACTTTTGCCCGCAATTTCATTATACTTCGATAGCTGGAGTTATCTTTATGTTGCAATATCCTCTTCGCTCGTCATACTCGTCTGGCTGCATCGTTGGATTACAGACGCGCCACGTTGGTTGCTGCGACACAATAAGATTGAACGTGCGTTGCATGTGATGCTCGAATCGGCCACCTACAACAATCGCAGCGTGCCACTCACACTTGAGAAGCAACTCATTGACTATGCGCAACAGCTGCGCAGCGAGAAGCCGCTAGCCTATTGTACGATTTGGGATGGCGCAACATCGCGCAAGCAGCTCGTTTATATACACTGGATTTGGGCATGTTCGATGGTGTTGTACAACATCATATTGCTGATGATAAGAACGCTAGGAGCAGCACAGGTGCACGTGAATACAGCGTGTTTGGGTAAGCCCTGAGAAGTGTGAAATGAAGGCCAAGAAAGACCAAGCATGATTCATTTGCACTAATTAAAACAGGTTTCGCTGAAATGTTGGGCTTATTTCTCGGTCTCTACATTATACTCTATACACGCCGATGTTGGCGTTGGACGGGCAATCTCATGATCATAGCCGGCCTGTGCACATACATGGTCTGGCTGCTGCCGGAGACAGGTGCGTCACCTTCAATTAACTACGTCATGCTATTGTATTCATTACTATTAAAACTTAAACAGATCGCAATCCACGCCGCGTTGGACTTGAGCTCTTCTTCTGGATGTTGTTGAAGTTCGCGAATGCTGCCTCAATAGCCGTGCTCACCACTTGCACCTGTGATATGGTCTCAATGGAGAAACGTGCACTGCTCATGCTCTCTGTGGTCACCTTCAGTCGTTTCTGTTTGATATTCTCACCATTTTTGACCACGCTCGTTGTCATACACCGGCTGTTGCCCATTACGATTGTCGCCAGCTTGGGTTGGTGTTACGGCGTCTTTCTACGGCATCTCAATCGTTACTATTGGAATACCGAACAGCCGTACATCAGCGAAGTGCCAACGCCAAACACTTATCGTCGCAACTCTGCGATTATATTGCGCCGACGTAGCTCAAGCGCCAGCTCGGACATGAGTGGCTTCAGCTTGGATCTGGCCAGTTGTCATGACAATATTTTAGCTGTCAGCATCTCAGATTTGTGGCATATTAACTTCGATACGATCAATGAATGTGATAGCGGCGCCGAAATGGAAGATATCGAACTCGTTGCAACTAATAAAGGAAAGTGAAGCAGATTTTAAATTATTGCATTACTGTTTATGCATAAAAATATGTTATTTATATATTTAATAATAATACATCAAAGACCCCAAAGTATGCAGCATTTTTTTTACGATAACAAAAGCGTTTTCATTCCAAATTCTTTCATGCATTCTAATTAACGACATTTACGATACCACTTAACGCTTATCTTTGTGCTTAATCAGCGTGCAAACACAGATTGTAATTGTCGCACTTCGTGGCTTATACGGACTATAAAAAACGTGTGTATTGCTACAGTGAAATATGAAACCGAAATTTCGCATTTGTGTAAACACTTGACTGGCTCATTTCATGTTTATACGTTTTTAGTCCATAAAATTCACACTGTTGATGAAACAAACTCATATTTGTTGAAACATTGTGCTGAGCTTCTTCATAAAGTTGCTGAACACGCCTCCGGTCAGACCTCTGTCAGACTGGTTTTAATTCACACCTGTGTTTCTTACCAACCTGCCAACCTGTTTCTGTTCTATGCTATGTTAATTTAAATCATGCATTGAAATTATTTCTAATTATTTATTAAACGCAGTTTGATCTAATTAACATTAGTTAAGAGAATTGTTGACGTTCAAAAGTGTTAAACATTTTAACGAAATGTTTTCCGTTTATATTTTGTGATGACATCGACACCTGTGCCTTGCCTACGCATCTGCCTTTTTTATGACGCCAGATATCGATATATGCCCAATAAATTGGCACAAAGCGCAGTGAAATATTATAGAATGCAGTTGATAAAGTATTTCGACAACAAACTCGGCATTGGCCAAGGTTCATGTGTCGATGTGTAAAGCGTCGCACAAGAAAATTGTTTAGATATATTTTTGTTTTATTTATTTGTGTTTGTAGAACGATTACTTTATTATTAGAATGAAAAGAAATGCAATTGAGTTGCTGATAATGTACGTGGGTCGTTTGAATAGTTTGCGAAACAAGTTTTCATGTCTGAGAGATAAAGAATCGTGTAAATTAGTTCAATAATTGAATGAGATTTATAAACAAATTTCTGCGCCACGAGTTTTAAGCAATGAACTTAAAATAGCAACAGAAATTTATTTTTAAACTCATACATTTTATTGTTCGACATGCTCAGACAGTGGTAGATAACAACAAACATTACAAAAAACTGTGTCAACAATAAGCGAAAATAGAAAGTTTTCGTTGCACAAAATTCGGGATGCTCTTCACAGAAGCGATGCTATATGACGATCGAAGAGTTCAATATTGATTATGAGCATATATTTTGGCACAAACCAAAAAATGGTTGAGTGTTCCTGACATTCTCAGTAGGGTACTCAAAAAACGATATCACATAAAAACGAGTCTATGGATGAGTTTTGTCAACCAAAGGGAATTTTCACGAGAATTTTATAATAAATTGATTTGTTTTGTTTTGTATAAAAAAAAATGTTCTACTCATTTGCAAATGTCTCATTTACGCAGACGGTATTAAGTAATTTGCTTAATGAAACTACTTATAACTTATTGCAAGTGAGATAAGCACGCTACAAACAAGGCTAAAACTAAAAGCTAAAACCTGTCGACATTAATACAATGCACAAAGTACAAGTACATGTAATAAGCACAATTATTGATTTTCTAATAACGCAACTCAATGCAATAAATTAAATATTTAATCACTAAGCAAACAACAAAAGGACACCGCAACTGCGTCATTTAACTGTAATAGTATCCTTTTGAACTTGAAACATTTCCGGTTGGCCAAGCATGTCCTGACATCAAATGAGCGCCTAAGCAAACAAAGCGACTTTAAGCATTTAATAAACGAAAGTGACAACAATATTGAAACCGAACTAACAAACCAATGTCTTTTGTTGTATTTGATATTCAAAGATATTGAATGGGATTTTTATTACATTTTATTTGGGCAACTCAATTGTTGAGCTTTCATCGATGGACAATCAAAAAAGCACACACATACTAACACACATGTATGGAAAATTCATTAAGAAAATTAACCACATTGAAGCGAAACGAAACGAGACGAAACGAGACGCCAAGGCGACTTTGCCAGCACGCGTCATGTTTAATACGAGCGACATTGACTTGTTGATGTTGGTCGAGCCTCGGTTATTGTATCGCGGATCTTACTTGCCTCTATTCGTTTATTTGTTTGTTCTTTCATTTAACACTTTCCCGCATTGTCGGCGCGATTTTTATTGTCTCACATCGTGTGCGAATAGTTTCAGTCACAATTTGCCTGCCGTGCGTTCAAGTCGCTTTTATCAGCGTCGCTATTGTCTCGCACTCTTACAGTTGCACGCTCTCTCACTGGCACTGTGTCCGTCTGGATACGGCGACAATTGATCGAGCGTACGTTACGTTCTGCTACGCGTTTCTATTGTTTCTTAATTAATTTTTATTAATTTGTGTTCAATAAAAAAGTTATTTAAAAACAAATTGCTAACGGTACGTGAAAATAACAAGATTCGAAAGAAATTGCAATTTCAAAAATTTTTTAACAGAATTTAATACAAGAAATCAACACTTTACAAGCTTCAGATAAGGCACGGACTATCTAAAAATATTTTATGCTAATTTTGACTAACAAAAATTAATAAATTAATAAAATTTTATGTCAAATTTAAAATATCGTGTGTGATAAGAAAGAAGGGCACGACTTTTAATCATTTTTCTCAAATTTTGAGACTCTTATGTTGCTTTTGAATCAGAAACAAAGTCTTGATCCGAAAACCATATTATATTTAAACAAAGATATTAATAAATAACTACAATTAATTAATAATTAAACTTCAATGTTATTCCTTTCTATTTCTTTGACTTCCTTCTTATTAATTATTATTTCAAAAAATTCCATTCCATTCCAACACCAATCTGCAATTATCATACCAATAAAAATATTAAACGTCACACATAGATGGCGCTGCGTTCGTCGAACCTACACAAGCGACAAAAAGTGTAACTAAATAAAAACAGGTTGTCATAGCAGAATATATTATAATTAATACATGTTCAATTCAGACAAGTCACCCCAGCCATTTGCCAATTACCATGAACTAACTTTTTGCAAAAATAAAAAAAAAACAACAAAAACTATTTACAATAACACAACAACACACCGGGCAAATTGAGAAGGCGTGTTGATTTCGTTTGCATAAAAAATTAGTATCTTTTTTTAAATTAGAAATTAAAATATTTGTGCGCACACATGTCGCGAAATGTTCGACTAAATCAATGTCGCAAATATATTTTCACAAATTTACAAGCAAATTTGACTTCTCATCTTGTCAATATGTACAAACGTCAAATGATCATTAGCACCTTCGTGTGCAGCTGTGCCTGACTTGATTTCAATACAATTTTTTTGCGGATGACAATCAAGCCATGCGTAGATGGTACCAAATTGTGCGAATTGGTTAAACATTTCAAAGACGATTTCTTTGCTAAATATATATAATAAATATGAGATGATAATTAAAATCAAATTGAAGTCAAGTTGAAAATCTTAGCAATTTATGGCAATTTCATATCGACATTTGATACTCAATACGTTGATCGATTTATACTCATAAAATTACTAGCATGGCAAATGGCTTGGCAGCACATTCTGTTCAGGTAATGTTTTCTAGGTAATGTTTTGGTGTCAGAAATATTGTAGTATCATTTTACTTACAATTAATACAAATAATGCTATCGATTGCGGATTTTCAAAAATAAACACTAAAGTTATTTCAATTAACGCCGCGCAACGTGTCGTATGCGTGACCAAAGTATCATTATTGATACCAAAGTGTCAAGTGCCACAACTTGTGCTAAATAGATTATGTACGATATCATTAAGTGCTGTAAAATTTTATAAGTTGAGAGACAGAAGCAATAAATAACTTTGCCAAAAGCATTTTATTCTCAAAAATTATAAATTTATGCGCTGAGCTTTCATTGATTTGAAGAAATCATACAGCATGAATACAATTCATGAGAACTTTACGGAAAAGCACGCAAAGCATTTGCTTGTCGCTCAATGTCATCAATCGAATCAGATTTCTCATTTAATTGCGTTTAATTAAAATCAATTGCACAGTCGCATAAATGAAAATAAAATACAAAATCTATTAGCAAATTTCCGCATAAGCAATAAGAACATAAATATTAAAGAGATTCTGAAGCGAAGTTGTCTCTCTGTCTATCTGTCTGTCTCTTTGTTGTTGCTTGTAGATTAGAAGATTAGCTTGTTGATTATTATCATTATAAACATTAATTGAAGTGAGTGAGTGAACAAGACACTCAGACACTAAACTTGACTCAAGTACGCATAGCAAAATATAATAATTATTACAGTGAAAACTCTAATAACGAATTTATATACAAAATATTTAACATTTTATTTGCTGCAAAGAATTGTGCATCAATTTTAAATTAATTCATTTATCTTATAACAGTTTTAACTGCTGGAAAGCACAAAATGTATCTGTAGTTGTTGTCAATCAAAAGGAAAAACAGACTAAGCTACGCAATAATGATTAACCAAGGCTTCAATCAACGTGGCAATTCGCCAACGCCAAGTCCACAACTGTCTCAACGTCATGTGCCGCATATTTTCGGCAGCATACCGACAAATGACTCTAATCGACACTCGAGAGTAACAACGGCAGCAACACCGACGCCAGCGCCGACGCCAACGACCGATATAATTGGCGAAATTGTCGGTGATTTTGGCATTTGGCAACTGCGCACGATACTCATAATCTTTTTGTGCAAAATACCGGCAGCTTGGTTCATGGCCTGCATTATATTCACAGCGCCGGAACTTTATCCAAATACGGAATTTCAATGTGATACAAGTGATTTGAATTACAGTTATGCCAATTACACCGTTACAGCCGATCAGTGCTATGTCGAGCAGGAGGGCATGGGCGGGAAACACGAATGCACAAAATTCATTTACAATTTTGACTTTCAATCATTGATTATGGAATTCAATTTGGTTTGTCTGCGTGACATATTCGTCGCTTGGACGCAGTACTGGCATCTGTTTGGCGTACTTGTTGGCGGCGTGGTGGCTACCAAAATGATGCTCTGCATAAGTCCGCGTAATGTTTACTTTATTGGCATGTTGGCGCAGATTTTTTGTGGCGTTGTGACGGGCTATGCGCGTGACTTCAGTCTGCACTGCGCTTTTCGTTGTCTCTCGGCAGTTTGCTGTGCGATCATGTTCACAGCGGGTCAAGCAATATGTGAGTTGTGCGCTCTGCTGTTTTTAAAGATTTATACCAGCCACATTTCTCTTTACAGTCGCCGATATCACCGCTGGCAAATATCGCATTGGCGCCATTATACTCTACGATACCTTCTGGTCCATTGGCGTCATTGTACTGCCCGGTCTTGCATCGTTCTTCAATACATGGACTTTCATATATTTGGGTATCACATTTCCTACGCTCTTGCTGATGGTTTTACTCAATTGGACGCCCGAATCACCACGTTGGCTGCTGAAGCATGCAAAGGATGCGCACACCATTGATCGTGTTGAGGCAACGATACGTGAGGCAGCTGAGATTAATGATCGTTGCTTTAAAATACCTTCAGACTTTCGTCAGCAATTGGAGCGGCTGAGCGAGTCGCTCAAGACGCAGTCGCCGCCAGCGTGTTGGCGTGAATTGTGGCGTGGCAAACGCGCTAAAACACACATGATTGCCGCACATCTTGCGCTGGCCGCCTTTATTATCAATTTCATGGGCATGTTGCTCAATATCAGATCCTTTGGCAGAGATTATCTTGTGCCAAACACAATAGCCATGGGTAAGTTTGATTTTTGATCTCATAAGCACAATTTAAGTTTGATGAGAAAAGTACGAAATATTTTCACTTTAAAATCTGTTTGGTGCAATTAGGTTTGCACTGGATGTTGGGTAAGCGGCACGCATACATTGTTCATCTGTCGTCTTAATGTTAGCTCAAATGTTTGAATATGAAGATCAATGCCAAAATATAAAGATATAACAAATATTGGCAAAGATCATTTGAATCATTTTATGTAAATAGTTTTCAAATACTTCCTATAACAGCCCTTATAGACAGTGGGGTTTTTCATGCAATTTTGAATTTATACATGTTTCTGTAAATATTCCTAATTCATCTTTAAGATATCTAAGCCCGTTTTGATTTATTCCATAGGTTTTTCTGAGATCATTGGCTGCTTTTTGGCTTTGCATTTTACGCTCAAGCACAACAAATGGAAATGGCAATGGGCCGGCGGCTTTAATATCCTTGCTGGCATACTTGGTTGCCTCGGTTGGACATTTACAGGCGCAACGACCAGTAAGTAAAAACTTTCTCATCACTGCTCATAAGTCCTTTACTTAACTAATTTTCCTTGCAGTGAATTCAACGCTAAAAGTCACGCTTTGGATGATCATTGCAACCATACCGAAGGCAGGCGTGTCCTGCGCACAATCCATGCTGCTTGCATGCATGAATGAACTTGTGCCGGCCAACAAGAAGCAACCTTTCGTCTTCTCGGTCGTGACTTGGGCGCGCGTTTGGTTGCTGTCGGCGCCATTTTTCAATGTGCTCAAGAAGATCAATGTTGCGCTGTCATTGACTTCGTACAGCGTGCTTAGTATTTTGGGCGGCATTTGTACATGTTTGCTGTTGACGCCACGCCTGGGTCGGCCAACAGTTGTGCCCAGTCTAGAGGCGAACAACAAGAAGGAACAATCGCCGCTGAACGATCCAATTTGGACCGTCGATGTGAACAATACGCGACTATGAGGCAACTTATACTTAGGCAAGAGATGTGTATATGAAATACGTAAATTATACTGTACTTAAATGTGCTTTTTGTGCTTAATTAAGTTTTCAAATACTTATTATTCATTACAAAAAAAAAAAAACAAAAAAACTTTCCTGTGATTACTTTAAGCGAATGTAAGATTTAAGTTCAGATGGCCATGATGAGTCCATGTCGAGCACGTGGCATTATTTAATAAATAAAATGTTATTAACACTAATTACTTTTTATTTATATTTATTTAACTTATCATAAATGTACATTATTTACACTACCAACAACATTTTGCACATGTCTCTCGGCTGGCCGTGGCGTGAGCAAAAAGCATGTGCAAATGCCGCCTATAATGACCAATACACAAAAGGAACTCAGCGATAAGGCAATGTTGATTTGCTTCAGCACGGTCAAAAATGAAGCTGAGAGGAGCCAAAGACGCGCCCAAGTGACCACGGAGAAGCCGAAGGTTGCTCGCTTGTGCGGCGGCATGAATTCATGCATACACGCCTGAATCATGCACTGAGAACAAGAGACCGCCGCTTTTGGCACAGCGGCAAATGTCATCCATAGCATGATCTCCAAGATTTCGGCCACTGTGAAAGAAGCTGAGCTTAGTTACAATATTTTAAACAATTTTCCTTTACATACTTTCAACATTGGTGAAGAACCAACAGAGACAACCAATGAGGCCCGCAATTATGCTGAAGCCGCCCGCCCACTGCCACTTCCACTTGCTGTAATTGAATGTGAGATACAAAGCCAAAAAGCAGCCAACTATTTCAGCGCAACCTGTGTAACATAGAATAGTTCATGATTTAATAAAGTAAGACAAATGTGACAAACAACTCACCAATGGCAATTGTATTGGGTGCCAAATAATCTCTGCCAAATGAGCGTATATTCAAAAGTAGACCCATGAAGTTGATGAGGTACAACGCCAGCGCCATGTGCACGGCGATCATGTGCGTCTTGGCGCGTGGTCCTTGCCAAAGTTGAAGCCAACGCGCAGACGCCGGCGTCGCTTTAAGCGTCCGACGTAATTTAGACAATTGCTGCGTCAAATCACGTGGCACATAAGACTCACGCTCATTTAAGCGTGCAGCATCACGCACGATCTGTTCGACAAGCACAAGTGATTGTTCATCGTTGGCGTGCTTGAGCAGCCAACGTGGCGATTCAGGCGTCCAAAGCAGTAGAAAGAGAAGTACAAGTGATGGCAATGAGATGCCTATATAAATATGACGCCAACTCTGCGCAAACGCTGCAATGCCGGGCAGCAAAATTAAGGCAACTGACCAGAATGTATCGTAGAGTATGACAGCGCCGATGCGTTGCTTGCCAGCAGTGATGTCGGTAACTGTGCGAGAAGGCAACGATAATTTTAAACAACAACAATATCGCTCAACACTTACAGATCGCTTGGCCCGCCGTCACCATCAACGAACAGCAAACCGCTGCAAGGCAACGGAACGCACAATGCAAACTGAAGTCATGCACATAACCCGTCACAATGCCACAGACAATCTGCGACAAGATGCCGGACACATACAAGTTACGTGGACTCACCCAACGCATGAGCTTTGTGGCTGCCACGCCGCCAACGAGCATGCCAAACAGATGCCAATACTGTGACCAAGCGACGAAAATATCACACAAACAAACCAAATCGAATTGCATGATCAGCGAATGAAAGCTGTAATTGTATAAAAATCGTCGACATTCACGCAACGCATATTGATCGCTACCAAAGTTCTCCACGATATAACATTGATCGGCGGTCACCGTACAATTGCTGGTGTATTCAAGTGCATCGCATTGATACTCCGCATTTGGATAGAGCTCCGGCGCCGTGAATATAATACAGGCCATGAACCAAGCTGCCGGTATTTTGCACAAAAAGATGATGAGTATCGTGCGCAGTTGCCAAATGCCAAAATCACCAACAACTTGCTCAATAACATCTTTATCACTGTCGCCGACAGCAATCTCCTGCCTTGCTGTATCATTGTAGAGCTCATTTATATCACAGATGTATGAGATGTTACATGATGACATTGGCAAACTTGAATTGTTCGCTGACTGAGAGCGCTTTCTATCAATTCGCTCGCGATGCATAATAAGTGATAGACTGATTGACCGGTCGAGTAACGTGAACCAAACTGTTTTAATGGCAATGTGTAACTGCCGAAAATTACGATATATCAAATCAAAGTGTGTCGTAATAAGAATCTACTTATGATTGAAATTTTCGTACAAGTCAACGATGTCATCTTTGTACAAATATATACATATGAGACCCTGAAATACAAATTGATACTAATCAAAACACGTGCAAAAATGCCTACAAGTGCTAATAAATAATCAAGCAAACAATTATCATAGAGTCTTATAGATCTTTTTATGAAAAAAGGTGTTACTTTAATATTACAGCTTCATTATTATCGACGGCAGTTGCAATAAAGGAAAACAAATATTTATTTATCGAATTTAATTTATTTTCATTTGAGAGATATATCATCAGATACGCGTGGATGATAATTCTGTTTCAGTCTGTGATCCGTTAAGGTTTTGATGGCCAAATAATAATAATCATCAAGAAGCTGATTATCAAAAACTTTTGCATAATGATTACATAAGTCTTAGATGGGATTTTGAGTGAACGAGTTTCGCATCAAAGAGGTTTGACTGCATACATTTAAAGGTCACTGTGCTAATATGATTTTGCGGTTTCGACATCTTTCTCCATGCTCCAGCCTACAGCCAAAAACAACTTGTCTCAATGAATGAAAGTGATGACAACTTTTTTATAAACAATTGCAAATTGCAATTAAATGAATGAACTACCGAAATGTTTTTGTTTCTTTTTCAATGAATGAATGAATTTCGTG
Source organism: Phortica okadai (assembly GCA_034638295.1). Lineage (NCBI taxonomy): Eukaryota > Metazoa > Arthropoda > Insecta > Diptera > Drosophilidae > Phortica > Phortica okadai. The sequence goes on along the minus strand of CM067849.1, from coordinate 44,629,037 downwards.
TTTTCTGAATGAATCTCGAACTTTGATAATGTAAAAAGTTGCAACAAAAAAAAAACAATACAAACAATAGTATGAATTCGAAATGCAGACGATGAAAATAAGCTGAAAACATTGTCATATGTTGCGCAAGTCTTGACCACTTTCATGAAGCGGTTTTTCTTGCCGCACGAGTTGCACGCCAAACGATCGAAAAACTTGTTTTACTAGGATTGCTTTTGCTACGATGCATCGAATTTTCCAAAACATTACAGCATTTCTATGACAAGTCTTTTTCACTTTCATTCAACATGCAACTTTATATTGCAAGTGGCAAGCAGTTGCATTCAAGCATTGAAACATTGCAGTTGGTATTAGGACGCGTGATGCAACGTGTCTGAAAAGTGTACAAATCAAAGTATTTACTCTTAGCATAATGTCTAAAAAGAACGCCATTAATAATATGCCAAAGTCGGAGAACATTTACAAAGATGCTGTCATATTCATCACAGGTAAACTAAACCAAGCGCAAAATTATAAAAGAAAATTCAAAACTATCATTGATCAACATTTCAGGTGCCACCGGTTTTGTGGGCAAAGCTTTGCTCGAAAAATTGCTCTGGTCGTTTCCGCAAATCAAACGCATTTACATGTTGATACGCGCCAAAAATGGCGCCACTGTCGAAGAGCGTTTCGCGCAATTTTTGCAGAATACAATTTTCGAACGTTTGCGTCGTGATTTTCCGTCACGCATGCGTAAAATTTTCTACTTTGCGGGCAACATAGAAGATGATAACTTTGGTCTATGCGAACACGATCGTGAGGAGTTGTGTACGCATGTGAATATCATATTTCATAGCGCGGCGACGGTGCGTATGAGTATTATTATTGATTCATTTGTTGATGAACATTATTTCTCTATGCAAATAGGTGCGATTTAATGAGTCACTTAATGTAGCGGCGCGTGTCAATGCTGTGGCGACCTATAATCTGCTTGAACTGTGCCTGCAAATTAAACAGTTGAGGGTAAAAAATTAAACAATGAATAATGCTTTAAATACATTCTCATTAGACTTAATCAATTAGAGTTTTTTGTACGTTTCGACGGCTTACTGCAATCCGGGCCGTAAGTATGTCGATGAGCGCATCTATCCCACTTTACCGCCCGTCGATTGGCAACAGTTTCTGGCCTGTACACGCAAAGTGCCCGATGAGTATCTAAATCGTTTGGCCGACTATATCAAGGGACCACATGTCAACACTTATACATTTACCAAATCGATAGCCGAGCAAATTGTCGACTCGTACAAGCAACGTATACCGATTGTCATTGTGCGTCCTTCGATTGTGACCGCAGCTTATCATGAACCTTATGCCGGTTGGATTGACAACATACAAGCGATCAGCGGCATCATGATGGAGATTGGCAAGGGCACAATAAGCAGCATTTTGGGCGACAGACAACTCATCTGTGACATAATACCCGTTGATTTTGTTGTGAACGCAATGATTATGATGGCGCAGCGTGCAATCTTAGGCAGGTGAGTTTCTTAGCTGTGACAGTTGATTAATCATTTAACGCCAGAAATTCGCACACAGCATCAGCATTTGCAATGCGACTTCGGGCGTCACGAATCCCATAACATGGCAACGTCTCGGCGTGCTGACCATGAAATGGTCACGCATCTATCCCACAAAACGCATGCTCATGTTTCCCAACTTCAAGTATCGCCGAAGCGCTTGGCAACACGAATTGGCGGTTATCATGTTGCATTTTGTGCCTGCAATTTTTATGGATTTCCGTACATGTCTTTTAGGCGAAAAAAAACGTTTCGTTTTGCCAATCGCGCGTAAATTTCGTCAAGCTTGTCTCGCTGGTGAGTTGAGTTACGATGTGTATGAGCCAAGTATCGTTCAACATATGTTTTCCATTTACAGGTAGCTTCTTTTCATTAAACGAATGGATATTCAAGAATCAAAGTCATCATTATTTCAATGAAGTCATCAAAAACGGCACATTTCCCATGCTCTATTGGAACCTAGATGAACTCGACTATGACGACTATGTGCGTAGGCATATGATTGGCATTAATAAGTACTTGCATCGTGAAAACTTCACAATGCATGCAAATAAATTGCATGTAACAAGGTAAATTGTTTTTGTTGTTGTTCTAAATTCATGTCTAATTCCTTTTGCTCTTATAGAATCTACTGGTCATGGATGTTTCTACAACTGTTCGCTTATGCAATGCTAATTTATATTATATTCTAAAGTTTTATTCAATAAAAGTGATACATGGAAAATGCATTTTTAAATCGATCAATCAAACTTCATGAATTTTGGTGTCGGACATTGGGGTGGTGCCGGCGCCAGTGTCGGATATGTGCGCAAACGCAACAGTTCCAATATGGTGCTCAGCTCCAACATGCGTGCATAATCACGGCGTATATTATCCATAAGATTGCGATGAATCTTGACCAAATCCATGCTACGTTTTGGAATAAAGAAATAAAATAAATTTTCTGAACTGTTCAGTAATATGGCATATGAGAGCCCTGCACGAAATAGGACAAACTAACACATCCCATTCATACTTAAGAACTCAAAGCACTTCAAGCATAAGAAAGAGCGCTGCAAAGTATGCAAGGATTTTTTCTCAAATTATACAGTCATTAAGGGAAGTCCATAAATTACGTTAGATAAAATTAGGGGAGGAGGTTCGGCAAAATCTCACCAATGGATAGGGGATCTGTCGGACATCTAATGTGAACTTTGTAGGCCATTATTTTGAATTTTTTTTCAAAATTTCGAGGGAGTAGTTCACTAAATCTCACCAAGAGCAGCGGAAGGTCTTATATTACTAGAAAAATAGCTCACGTAATTTATGGAGGTCCCCTTACTCTGTTTTTAATGACTCGTGCAGGGCTTTAGGCACTTAATACTTACCGTTCCTTCTGCTCACGCTGGCGCTTCTCTTCCATAAAGTAATCACGATTTACGGAGAAAAAGGCAACATCAACTTTCGTGCGATCGATTTGCAAATTAATCGAGTGATTTAAGCGTTTCATTTCGAGAGTTTTGCTTTTAACAGTATCGATTTTGATATTACTGTAGAAAAATAGGTAAATTTCTAAGTATTGCAGAATTTTTTGGTACTTACATGCGTTCGATGTGCTTGCGGAATGCAGCGATCTTCTGCTGAATGACACGTTCAATGGCGCCTTCAGCCATGAATTTTTCACGATCTTGTTTAGCCTTCTCCCAATTGCGTAGTAAATTCAAAAACTCCATAGAAACTTTACACCGCTCCACAGCATCGAGCATGTATTTGAGATATTCGATGTTAGCTTTATGTATTTTGTGTTCCCACTCCTTGAAAATCACCTGACGACGAAACATGGCAACACGCATCATTGCCTTCAGTTTCTTATTGCCAGCATCCTTTAAATGCAGGAGAGCAGGTATATAATAGCATTATTTAAGAAATTTTATTAAAAACGCACCCTTATCATTTCATTGACCTCATTGATATCGTCAACATGCATAAGCACCGCGCCGGACAAATTCATGGGTGAGCCGCTCACACTCACTTCCACTTGTCCGAGCGTGAGCGTCAATTGGAGCGTTGCATTGCGCATATTCTCGACCTAACAACATAATAAAGAATTGTGATTATGATGTGAGATATAAACCAGTACTTACATAACGCTGTATGGACTCGCTGAGCGCTGCCTGACTGCGCGTCTTCGATTCTTTTAGGCTTGCTGCTTCTTTTTGCACTCGTACAAGTGAATTGTTCATCTCCAGTTGATGCAACATAACGGCTTTAATGCGCAACTCACTTTCGACCTTCTGACGACGCAACTTGATAAACGAATCCCATGACTTTTGATCGACCGTCTGTGGACAATTCTTAACATTGTCTAGCTCATCGATGAACTGCAACATTTCGTGCGCTTCAGAGGCAAGCGGAAAAGGCATACGTTGCTGTTGCTTGCCACCGAGTTTATTTGCCGTTTCAATGCAAAGTAACGGTGAATTGAAAATCTTTGTTGAGATCTTTGGACGCTTGCGATACAATTTGGTCATCTCGTGTGCCGCATGTGGCACAGTGTTGAGATAATGTGTTCGAAACTGACGATCGACCGCCTTATCACGCGTTTGTGCCGCATCCAAACGCGTCTTGATATCCGCCAAACATTGCTCATCATAGTCGGTCAAATGCTGAAAGACATGCAAGAAATAAGTTTCACTATTTATCGTCTTGCGCCACTGTTCGATCCGATCGCGTCCAATTGCCCGCTCGTAATTAATCTTCTTGAGATTAAGCACACGTATGCGATTCTGTTTGATGGCATAATCGTACTTCAACTTCAGCCACATCAGTTCGGTGACACGACGATTGAGACGCATTATCTGTTGTGCCTTAATATTCAACGTTTTTGACTCGTTTTCATGCAATATGCGTAGATACTTTTTGCGATCCTCAGCCAACTGATGCACAGCCTCCTCATAAATGCGATACAGTTTTTGCTCTTCCAACGAATACTCATGTGGTTGCTTTTTCAGCGTAAATTCCGGCACGGGTATATCTTTTTTAATTTCCTCCTCCCACAGTTTCTCCACAACGCCGTCCATCATTACGATCAGCGCACGCGCCCAGAACTCAAATGACCAGAGTAGCAAACGACCTCGTTTGCCGCCCGTATCAATTGTCTTGCGTCTACGTCGATTGATGGCCTTCAGTTCGGAGTCATCAACCTCCAAAATACGTGCAACAACCTCATCTTTAGCTAATGTGGGTACAGATAGTTCCGGCGGCGTGAAGGTTTCCATATTCAACAGACGTAACATGATATTCATATTATCATAGATTTTGTACAGAACAGCATTTGTGCCCAGCACATTGTTAATGGTTTCCTGCTTCAGTTGCTGAGCCTCATGGAATAAACGATTGAATTCAACTTTCATCGGCTCATTGAGATAGTACTGCAAATAAAATAATAATAAAATATACTACAAAAAAGAGCAGATCCAAACTCACGCGAAACTTGCAATTCTCATTGTAAATCTGATTCGATGTGACCAAATTTTTGTCCTGCAAGGCGAACTGCGGCAACATTACATACTCCAACACACTGTTACCCTCAACACGAAAACGATATGCATTGTCAAAGCCTTGCTGCTCAACAAACTCCTCCTCTTCGCCCAGCTCCTCTGTGATAGTGACCTTCGTGGCGCGCTTAAACTCATCCAATGACACTTCATCACCGATCGACACCTGTTGAAAGTACTCCAAGTCATAGAAGCGATATTTATCGAACGAAGCCTGATTGGTTTTTGAACCCTCCGCAAAATTGCCAAAATTCGCATTGGCAAAAATCGCACGTACTTTGTAATTAATCTGATCGGTATTACGCTTGATCATGCTCATAATCCAATCACGTATACGTGACTGATCGGCAATGGCAAGTTCGATCGATGCACGTTCAGCAGCGCACAATTTCTGCGCTTGCTCTGTAAGGCTATCGAGCCACTTATAATGGAAGCAAAACTTCTTGAAAATGCCCTGCGTTTTGCCCGTCACCGACATATCATAATCAATTAGCTCACTCACACGCGCCGCAAAGGCGGCAATCATGCTATGCAATTTCTCCTGTCTAAGCAAAATAGCAGTGGGAAATGTAATGTCCTTGACAACGGCGGCCAGACAATTCAATGGCGTATGCGAATAACTGCCCAACTGCAATTCAACCTCAGACTCATCGATCGGCATTGCGGTATTCTCACGCAAATTGTCGGCCAATGGCGGCAGACGTAATACACGTATTAAGCCGTGATCGTAGTGCGTGACCAAGTATCTATTAAATACATTAAATGACATTTGCATGTATGAAATTCGTACAACTTACTTGCTGTTAAAGGCGTCTTCGACACGTGCGAGCAAATGTGGCGTAAAGAAAAGCTTAAGAAAGCGCGCGATCATGAAAGGCTTCGGGGAGCGCTTGTGGGAACGGAAGTGCAACACGATGCCATCGGTGCCCCAGGTCAGCAAATTTTTTGAGACAAAGATGCCATTAAGCGGCATAAAATGATTTGTCTTTGTCATGGACAACTTGCGTATCTCGTTGCTCTCATTAATTGTGAATATCTCGAAAATGTTAGTGTTCATGATCAATGCCGCGAACTCAACGCTCGGAAGGCGTCCAACGGGCGGCACAATACAAACGTAGGCATATTTCTGCTGCAATGTTATTTCAAAGCGTCGCAATACTTTCTCCCTCATCGACCAACTAATAATCCATAATTCGTCGGCTGAAAGCCACTCGGCCGTTGTATCACGTGTTACAAAGAATAAGACACGTGGTCCCTCGATCAGTATATACCATATGATGGCCACATTACGTGTCAGTTCCTCCTCATCGATGAGTATTGTATGCGTAAGCTTAATGGGCTTAAATTCGGCATTCACGACATGATAATGACCATTAAGATCTTCAAAGAACATTACATTCTCCATAAATTGTATGCGCACAATTGCCGGTGACTCACAGTCCAGTTCGAAGACAATTGTCGGCGCGCTCGTTTTCTCATAGGAGACAAGCAAAATGTGACCCGTCGTAGTGCCAACTGCCACATAGTACATTGTCTGATGTGCGACAAATGAGCATGCATTCTCGATTTCAAGCAGCGAGATACGTGTGGCACGCAAGATTTCGACCAACTCAAGGCTGCCGTTCATGTTGAACAACAGCACCGCCTCGTCCTTGATGCCCTTGATAAATGTGAAATCCTTGACTAGTGCACTGCTGCCAGACAACTTTGTCATGGTGACCGTTTCATTATTTGGCTCTACGGTGAGCGTATAAATGCTGCCAGAACCGGTAACGCCGTACAGTTCGCCATTGGCATTGCTTACGATTTTATCGAGCGGCGTCTCGAACGCTTCAATGCGCCATTCGAGTGTGTACGTGGCCGCTTTCTTCTTCAGATAATAAGCGCACTGTTGATTACTTATCAAAAAGCCGCCCTTATGATAGGTCAACATATGACTTTGCGGTAAAATCTCCTCGTTCTCCGGCAAGACGCTACTTGAACTCCAACGTTTTATTAACGTTGCACTGGCAACCTCAAGCTTAACGAGCAATTGATTCAGTATATTATATAAATAAGAAATAATAGCACACCTACCATATACAAATCACCATAATCGTCGACCAAGCTGATGTGATGATCATCGGTGAATGTCATAATGAACGTTTTCGATTCACGAAAGTTGTCACCCAACGGTATATCGGCGAACAATTTAATTTGCACTTCGGTGCCGGTTGTCAACGATGCATAGCAAAGCAGCTTTGAGTCCCATTGCGAATATTGTGCAAACATCGGAAACAAATGATGCTCAACGTACAACGAATTTTTCGAGCAAGGCACATTTGTCTCATATTGTATAATCAACTCCGACTTGCGATAATTGAATAGGCATAGCGTAAAATCGGGATAACCGCTCAGCGCCGCAAGCATATCGGCTTGTGTGAAATTCAAGTCAACATAGGCCGGAACTCTCAGCTCTAACGATTGTTAACAAATTAAGCTTAAGTCGTTTTTGAAAAGGATTCTACCTACTTGGCAGCGTCGAAAAACGTATCATTTCCGGATACTTGTATACATAGATTTGCGGTTCAAGTATCACTTCGGCAAAGCCAAAGAACGGAAAACGTACATGACCGCAATAGGCACTAATGTCGAGTCCATTTATGGCCGTCTCACACTTGAAGAAACTCTGTGCGCCCGTCTTGCAATCCACAAACTTGATTGTGTTTAAATTGCGCACAGCAACAACATCGGGTCCAACATTCTGCAACGAATGGTGGTCCCAGATATTGCACCAACTATTGGCGACATCAATTAATATAAGATTCACAAATGACCAATAAACTTACCATAAAGTTGATGTAATATTCATTTTTATTGTTATTTGGTGAAAATATTTGTTTATTTAATATAGTTCAACAACAAAATATGCACGACTGAAAAAACAAATACAATATTGCTATGGTGATGAGGTCGAAATATTTGTTATGAGTTAAGGATACGAATTTTTATTTTTTAGATGTAAAATATTATTAAATGGGATTAATGGATGACTTAAGCAATTGAAGTAAAATAAGTAATAAGATCCCTTAATGTTAAACACATAGCATAGACAAATTATCCATGAAACTCGACTTGAAGTTGTTTTCCAAGTAACCAAAGAGAATTTTTTATAATTTTATTTAAAAACAATTGAGCTCATCTTAAGTAGAACATCTCCGAGCGTAAAATAAAGCCATTAGTCAATAAAAAAAGTATGACTCAGAATTCTTAAATCAAATCAGCGTGTATCTTTTACACCTGCCCCTCAGCTACACCGATGGTAGTCACTAATCCGACCCAGAATGCATAACGAAAGCACCTTTTTCACCTAATTTCATATGAAAACAATTCAAAATCAATAATTTTGAAGCCCAACAAATGCACTCAGTAGTTCCGTTGAAATGTAACTCATAGAATGAAAAGACAGTCGACATTTGCTATTCGCACAGTGCACAAGTGTGGCGCAATCAAGCGTTTTTTAAGTTTTCTACGGCAATGAAAGGCCGGAAAGCTGCCTTTACCAATACGTCGACAGGATACGGCAAACAAAAGCACACATTTAATCGCAACAGTACAAAGAACGAACGTGAGTCAACGTCGAAGCATGCCGGCAAGCCTGAAGAAAAAGTCTTGCCCGATGGCAGCGACGACAAAAAAACCGAACAAGATAAGGATTTGAATTCGGGCTTTGGCGATTATTTGCGTACAACGGAGGGTCTGTAAATGTTTGATGTCTTTTGGCTTGCTTTCACATGTAATTAATATGGATGATATTATCCTTTCTCTTTTATTTGCTTAGCATTTGAAATGATGAAACTGTTCGTTTTCGCAAATACGATAATGTTGATTGTGACAATGGCCTGGCCGCACATCAGAGAACAATTTTTCATGTTGAATGAGTGGTGGGAAAGCTTCCAACACCAATAGACGTGTGCAAATTATACTAAAAAAGAATTATTATTAAATACATTAAAGAGTGTTTTAAACAGAAATGGTTGGCCCATTTATGCAGGGCATTTTGCTCATGGGCATCATCTATTGGTATTCCAAAAGCATGATGTCCATGATCAATGACTATTATCGCAGTGAATTTAATCGTAAAATACAAAAAGAAGATATAACTAGCAACAAGAAACCAGCGCCGTTGGATGTCGATAACTTCATGGAATTTGTAGAACAAGAGGCCAAAGCTGTTGCCGGCGATCTTAAGCCAACAACAGAGCCTGAACAAAAATTGAGTGTGCCTGTGTTATCCAAATCCTGCAGTGCCAATGAGAGTTTTTGGCACTTTTTAATTCTAATGGGCGTAAGATATGATTTTTGTAGTTTGGAACAATTTAGTCAAAGTGTCATGTGACGTTTTCATTTAGTCACCAACGTATAGATGGCAATTGGAAATTATCTCCAAAAAAATATAAATGTATGCTAAGGACTTTGCTACTCTAAAGTTAATTTAAATATCCTTTCACACACATTAGTATAACATTTTCACGTGGATTCAAATGTGCCTTTTTTTTTGCTTAACAGTCAACATTTTCTTACTGACAAATAAACAATAGGAAAATGTCAAATATGAAGCATAATTGAAAAAAATGAATATGCACTTGCGTAATATATTTTATGAAACATATACATATATATATTTTACACTTTTTCAATGTACACACATAAATAAATATATTTCTCATCTACACAGACAACTATTAGCAACTCACACGCTCTTTTCTTTTGTTCTCATATCAGTGGCATTATCAGAACTTCAATTATAGAAAAAAATAATAATAATAATAAATAAAACTACAAATATTCAAAATAAAAATATAAGAATAGTTCTTCTTCTTTAATGTATATTTTATATACACAACAATCTTATGGTTTTTCTTCTGGTTTTTTTTATACACATAAAGTATTTTAATTAAAAATTAATAAAGCAAAATTAAAACTAATAAAATAGCGAACAAAATTTTTGTTTAAATCAATATGAATAAAATTATTTAAATGTAATAAATTATTAGCCCAAGTTCAAAATTATTCAATTATAAAAGAATTTTTTTTTTTTAAATCAAAAATCACATAAAATGTCTTTTTTTCATAGGAATTTAAAGAAAAATAAACTTTGCTGCTATCACAACCTTTAAATAAATCAATTCTAACGAACCGAAATTAAAAATCAACTTCTAGTCAAACTAAAATTAACATGCTTTTAACTCTTTCTTCGTCTTTTTCTTTACAAAATTACATTTCTCAAGAAGAACAAAACAAGTGTAAAAAGTGAATTTTAGGCATAATGTGTTGGGCTAATAGACAAGACAAAGCACGTTTATCTCGAAAAGTTTGTTAACAATTTAGTGAGTTTATAGTCTGCTTTAGAAACATTTGCAATATTGTTTTTCTTTTTTTTTTTGTTTTTGTTTATATCATTAATTTTAAATAGTTTCGTAAACTACACAATGTGATGGTCATATGCTGCTACATAACTAGGTTAATACAAGCTACTATTTTTTTGTTTCTCAATAACTTTACATACACACATAATTGTTTGTAAGTATGTGCATACATAATAATATATATATTTATCGTAGATATGGCTAAACATATACGGCGTACAATAGAAAAAATTTGCTTTTTTATAATGCAAACAATACAAATGCAATACAAATAATTTAATAAATGTTCTTCTGCGTTGTCTTCTTCAAAATTTATCTTAAGTAAGATGATATGCTTTATAACTTCAGCGTTTCTGCAGAGCAATACTACATGTTTATAAAAAATAGATATAGAAATGTTATTGTGCGTTTAAGTTTAAGCAGAATTAACAAGTTAATAATACATTAAGACAGGGCTGCCGAATAAATCAAAGTTTTGAAGGAATACTAACAAATCGTTAACGATTTACAAATCAGCTTCATTTCATTTTTGTTTTTGTGTTTGTGTTTGAAAGGACATGCAAATAGAAAACTGATTTCTATGACTAAAAAATAAATTAATCCATTGATTTTTTTACGCTTGCAACTGTGGGCGGCGGTGGCGCGGGCACAGTCATACGTTTTGGCGTTTGAAACATATTTGGCGATATGGGCGTGGTTGGCGTTTGATTTTGCGTTCCATGATTATTGGCGTTTGCATTTGCATTTGTCACATGTACATTTGAATTTTGCTCTACATCGATTAATTGATTATTATGATTATGATTATAATTATTTTCTTTATTAGCAGCTGCTGTTGTTGTTGTTGTTGTAGTCGTTGTTGTTGAATTAACACCACCGCCACCGCCGCCACCACCATCACCTATGCCATTATCACAATGTTCTTGCCGCAATCTTTCCATAAATTTCTCTGTTGTATGACGCACAATGCCACCATTATCAATTTGTATTTGTGTCGGCGTTAAATCATCATCGCTTTTATTCGACGCACTAGTTGCCGGCCCGCCCAATCCGAGCACCATCGGTCGCTTTGGTATTTTTGGCTTCTGCGGGAGATCTGGTTTGAATGTAAGCGAATTAGTGCTATCACTGCTCTTTCGATCTGCTGTCGGCGATGGTAGATTATCAAGACCGAAGAACTGTGTCCGTGTCATTGGCACCGGTTTCGGTGTGAGCACCAACGGCGTCTGTCCATGCTCATTTGTAGCTGAAGTTGCTGTCATCACTTGTTGCTGTTGCTGCTGCTGCGTGAGTACTATTGGCGGTGCCGGTCTCTGTATTTCTGGCAATTTCGGTACTGGCGGCTTTTCGGGTTTCTCCGTTTGTATGGCCTGTTGCGGAAACAGTTCTTTAACGTGTATACGTTGCGTTGTTTCACTGTTGCTGCTGCCGCTGCCGCCATTGGTTGTCGCATGTGCATTGTCATTTGCTTTTGCAGCCGTTGGCGGCGATGGTGCATTGGCCTTTTGGCGACGTATTGTGCCATAGCGTGGACTTTCATTGACTTCTGTAAATATTTGTTTTATAAACATTTGTTATAATCAAAATATAAACACACACACACTTACCACCATCATGTCTATCCAAGTTCTCATTCGATGAATTCGATTTACTTTTGCCCTCAGCGAAAAGACGATGTTTTTGTAATGTCACAAAGAACTCAACTTGTTGCTCATCGAAAAAGTAATCCCAGTGACTAATCAACAGTTCCACAATTATATTCGATGCCGATGAGCTATTCACCTGACCCAAATAGTCTGCGGTCGCACTGCTCTTGTCCACACGCGGCCACAGCATATTCGGTGACATGACAATCGCCAAATTCTGTGAGCTCATCTTATTGTGTTCGACATTTTGCGTGACATGCCACAGAAAACGTGTCAAATAACGCAAATTAACATAATTTTCCGTTGGCAATTTACGCAATATCGCTTTAATGTCAGCCTTACGTTCCGCCTCCGTGCTACGCTCAGCCGCACGTATGAAATCCTTGTAGCACCCATAGGTCAACAAAGGCTCAGGCAATTCACGTAGATACAATTTCAAAATGCAACCAATGACATGCGGATCCTGATATTCCGGCGACAGTGGCGTTTTAACATTTTGCGCTTCGAGCGCATGCTTCATGCGTCGCAATTTTGTCGTTGCACAGCCTAAACGCAATAGACCCTCTTCGTAGAGCCCGTGTTCAAGTAAACAGCAAACGCACAATTCAATTACATAGGATATCTCACGATTTGTCGAACTAAGATGTTCCTTGAGCGATATACCGAAACGTGATTTCTCCGTTGCCTGTATTGTGTCCTGTATGCGTGCCAAGGAGGCATTCACACGCTGCAATGCACGCTCATGATAGTTTCTTTGGTTAAGCACATAGTCGCGTATACAACTGACAATCTCATCCTCTTTGGCTATCAATTCGAACATTTGCGCCGCCCACATATCACGCTCCTTCTCTAGCTTTAGCTCACATTCCTCTTGCTGTGATTTAATATGATTAATTTTCGCTGGCGGTTCATCCAAACGTTTGGCAGCCTAAAACGATAAACGATAAAGTTATTTATAAATAATAAATTCTTTTAACTTCACGTTTGTATGCGTAAATTGTTTTTGTATGCGCGTCGCTTGTGCGTACATTGATCCAAAGCCCATATGTTTGTACGAATGGCATTGCAATCATGTGTTTGCTGAACGTTTATCATCAACGTCGGCGTCGCTGTCTACATTACTGTTGTTGTTGCGGCTGTTGTTGGGCACAAGTCATGTTTAGCATTCACACCGATAAGCAATGAATTTTTCTTGTGCATTCTGAATGAAATCTTTTGTTGCCATTCAAAAAAAAAACTTTGATACAATGCATTTTATAGTAACAGAACACACAAGTTCAATTCAGGCTTGTTCATGAATTTTCTTATCATTAAAACAACGACAACAATGCGAACAAAATTTCTAATTTATGTGTTTAAAATTTCTAATTTACATTAAGCTCAATGCGCCAAATTAAAAGAACTGAACCGGAAACCAAAGCCAAATTTGTTGTAAGCTTTTACTACATTATTTTTGGTCAGTTTATATTTGTCGCATTATATAAAGAAAAAACGTCAAACCAATGACTCAAATGGCATCGACCTTACACATGACCTAGTCAAGACGCTAATAAAACCTATACAACAACAACAACGTTAGTGTATGACTCAAAGAAAAACCGCTAACAACAAACACAATGCAGGTTTATACATAAGCAGAAGCCAACAGTTTTTCATAAAACAAAGATAAGTCTTGTTTGTTGTTGTTGTTACTGTTGTGTGAAATAAACAATAAGTTGGAAAAACTTAAAGAAATCAATTGCAAAGCAGATAAGATTAAACTAATGCCAAACAATAAAAAAAATAGTGATAGACAGGCGTCGTTTGAACTTTGAGTATACGAAAAAATTGCGTTAAAAAAATATATGTAATAAAAAAACATTACTAACAATAAAAAAGTAATAACAAAATAGCGGAAAACATGAATCAGACTTTGTCGTTTTTATCAACGGTGATTCGCCATCAATAAATGACGCCACTTCAAGTCAATGCTTCAGATTTCATGGCTCAATGACAATGCAAGCCAAAAACGGTTCGAAAGTGTGTCGATACACACACACACTCACACAAATATATTGGCAAAAGTGCACAGTTACACAGATACAAATAGTTAACTAACAAACTTCGAACGCACATAAAATCAATGGCAAATTAAATTGTCAATTACAACAACAATAACGATAAAAACAACTCTCATAAATGCCAAAAAGTTACGACTAATAAATGTTATGCCAATCAACAAGAAAATTCAATATGAAATTAGAACACAAACCCGCAAAGTCATCGAAACCGCAAAAGACTCAAAAAAAAGTTTAAATTTCTTTTAATGTTTATGACAGAGCAAGTAATATAGAACATTAAATGTTTTCATTTTAAACGGAAATTAAAATATCTTTAAGACGCTTAAAATTTCATAACAGATTAAATAATCTCATCCTTCGACCACATTAATGCTTTATAAAGTCGACAACAACAAAGACGGTTACAAAACTCAGTCCATATTTCTACTTTTGTTGTTGAAGAACTTGTATATATTTTGTGGTTATTACGAGAGACCTTCAAGTGATATAATAACAGAAAAAAAAAGTAACTATTAAATTGATAAAGAATTTTGATTGCTTTGTCGTTATTTTTTTTTCAGCTCACTCGTTAATATAAGCAAAATTCACAGTTTTCTTACTTAAGCTTTGAGTAGATACTTTTTCTTCTTTCTTCTTTTTTTTTTACATTCAGTTGACTTTAATTCAACGTAAATTTCTCAATTGGATAAGTTGAACGTTATCAAAACAACAATGGCAATAATAAAAAAAAAAAAAAATAAAGAAAAACAACAAAAAAATTATGGCTAAAAAAAAAGTATCGACGACAACAACAGCAACAACGACGACGCCAAGCAGGCAACGATAATGATGACGACGACGACGGTTTTTTCTGCTTTGAATTGTGCGCGCGTTACGTGTATGTTGTTGTTGTTATTGTTTTTGTACATTTGCTGATTTCTTTTTATTTTCTTTTTGGCTTGGTTCGGTTTCATTTCCTAATTAATTTGCTATGCTACACGTTTGTTTGTCCGTCCATCTGTCTGTCTCTTTGATTGCTTTTGCGGTTGTTTTGTTTTTTGTTTTTTTTTTCTCTATTTCTTCTTCTTCTTCACTCAATCTTTCAATCAAAAGACATACAATTTTATCGACGCCTTCACTAATTTTGCATGTAACTCAACTCTTTGCGTGTGTGTGTGTGTGTGTATCTCTTTATCATAAGAAAAATGTTTGCTTACCTCATAGCTGCGTTTCAATGACGTGTATTCCTGTAATGTACGCGATACATTTCGCTTCAACGTTGAGATCTCTTGTATTTCCTTATCCAAAATATTTTTCAGGCGTCGTACAACTTTATTTTCCGTCTCCAGTTCATTCTCGATGATGCACTCGGCAATTGACTTTTCAAGTTCGCCTGTATGTGTGTAGGGGGAGAGAGAAAGTTTTGTATATGTTTGAGTATGTATATTGCTTAAGTAAGTTGTGACATAAGTGGCAAGTTTTAAGTGGTGCAGGTCGAGCAGCAACTTGCACCAAATAATTTTTTTTTTTTTTTGTTTTTTCTTTTTTACAATATTTAAAGATAAGTCTCACTAATGCATCCGGCAGCATAACACAGCATTTGTTGTTGCTGTCAATTGGTATTGTTTTTTGTATGTGTTCGTGCATGTAAAGTATAGAAAATTCAAGTAGACAAGCTAATCATCAACTTGATGCTAAGCGTAACCGCAAGTGTGTTAGGTGCCAATAAATTAGTCAGCGCGAATTGTGTAACAGAACAGAATTAGAAGCCGCACTTAAACGCAAGTAACTCAACTATGAATGAAAGCAACAATAACAAAAAAAATAACAAGCTTTAAAGTTCGTCTAAGCGTGTTCAATGGCCAATTAAGTAAATAGCTAAAGTTATAAAGTTAATGACTTTTTTGCCCAAATAATAATAATAATAATGACGTAAAATTTAAATTTAATCAGATAAACGTGTCTTGAGCAGCAAGCATATCAATATGGCAACTTGTTTTTCAGCTTTTTCAAATTAAATAATGCAATAAATCATATTTTAATGAGTTTTTCTTTAAAAGAAAACGAGTCATTAAACAAACGCATATGCATTCACTTTTACTTTCTTTTACACAATTCCACAATTCTTTTGAAATGTAAATTAAACGCACAATAAATTTCTGACAGCAAAAACGACATAAACAAACCGACAAGACTTTTGTTAACAAAACAACAACAAGTTATAATAAAAACCGCTTAATAATATTTCCATAAGCGAAGGCAATAATACAAAAGCCAACGAAACAAAACCACAATTATAAATTGTTATAAAAATAGAGTCAAATAAAGAAAATAAAATAAACGAAAGCCAAAAAAAAAACGCTAACTCAAAAATATAATCACTTAAAAAAACGGAAACTAAAAAAAAAACAAATATCATAAATGCGTTGTTGTTGTCATTGTTATTGCTGAAAATACATACTTATGTGTAAATGCCACAAGGCCAAGCGCAGATAGACAAGGCGAGGCCATGTCTGACCTGGCCGGGCCAGACAAGACCAAAGCTGTCCAACGCAGCACGAAAGTGCCCATTGGCATGCAAAGTAGGTGAAGGCACGCACGAAAACACACATACACACACTCACACACATGCACGTACATGCAAAACAACGCCAAGCATAACGGAAAAGTGTTGGTCCAATTGTCAACAGGGAATGATGATGAGATGTTAATAAGACATTACGGGTCAATGCAAAAAGGGGTGTGCACATTACAGCACACAAGCAGACATACACAAACACACACACACGCACATGCTACTCACCACAATTCGCGAGCACATACTGCAATGGCATGTCCTTGGATAGCTCCCGTGATGATTCATCCAATGCTTGTCCAATCTTATAATGTGTATTCTTCTTGATACGTTTATCATGCTCTTCGGCATTATTATTACTGTTGCTGTTGTTGCTGCTGCTGCTACTGCTGCTGCCGCTGACTGCAGGCAATTTACGCAAGATTTTCTCAATTGTATCGCGATATTTTTCCACTTGTTTCTCAATGGTCTCAAGCTCTAAGTCTTTGCCAAAGTCAGATTTGTTTGACCTGTAAAAAGAGGAGTGTGGAAAAAGAATAAGACGATTTAAAAGCATAAAAGAAAACAAAAAAAAAAAACACAAACAACAAAAAAATAATCATTAGAGTGAGCCAAGGTGTTAGATTTAAGCAATATAATAATAATTATCGTTGTTGTTTGTGCATGATGAGATAAGCTGGCGCACACAAATACACATACAAATGTGTGTACACACAGCCAAACAAGCAAGCAACAGTCAAACAAAAAAACACGAATAACGACGACATAAACTTTGGCATTGAAGAGCTCCAAAAAACAACAAAAACAACATAACAAAAAAAAGTGCATCGGAATTTTGCCACTGTCTGTGTTGTTATTGTGGTTATGAATGCGCCTTTTATTATATTTTGGATGTTTGCAGAGAATTTAAAGGTGCCACCATGTTACCGATTTGCCGTTGTTGGCTGTTTTTGTTGCTGGCCTTTGAACTGTATATGTTTTCTTTGCCTTTTTGCCATTTGAAAAATGGAAACCCACCTTAAATTTTCAGCGGCGATTTTTATTTTTGTAAACTGTTTCTTCATTTTGTCGCGTTTATTGTTTCGTTTGCTAGCGCCGATTATTGTGTAATATTGTTTAAAGTGTGCACTTTTAGTTGTTGTACGCGTTAATTTGCTGTTCGTGTGAATTTAGTTGTTTTATTTCTCTTATTTTCACGTTATGCAGCAAAAACAAAAATTAGTCATTCCGACAGACAAATAAAGAGAAGTGACGTAAAGTGCTCGCTCGACCGCTGGACAAAACCGAAACTATTTCAGTGAAACGGTTTCCAAATGCCACACTTGCGTCTAAAAAAATGAAGAAGAAGCAGAACTGGCATATTTAAAAAACTGATGTATTCGTATTTTTTTATTTCAAATACTGGAGATCCTAAGGCATTTCAATATTTCTATTTTATTTGTCGAAAACCGTGTCAAACGAACCCAAATTGTGTATTTTATGAAGAAGAAGCACGATAAAGTCAGAAAGTACTCGATGGACCTATGTTTGCTTCCTACCGAGGGCGACCATAGGTGAATTTGTTATTTATTTAACCAACATGAGATGCCACCTAATTTTTCTTCAGTGTTGGCCAACTGTTGCAAATGCTGAAAATGGCCAGGTTTTTTATTTATTTAACTTAAATCCAAATCATTTTCATTTTTTCTTTTCTTTGTTAAAGCAGATGTAAGAATTCATTCATGTGTCCATTAAAACATTTGATTTCGAAAGAGAAATTACGTCTGGTGTTGTTTAGTTCATCTTGTTTATCAACCTAATATAATTTATTATTGTGGTTGGGCCACACTGTACACGTGTTGAATTCGTCCCGATTAATTGAAATAATTTAAATTAAAATATATCAAGCATAATATCAATATGACTGTTATACCACGCGCTAAAGCGTTAAAACGTTTACTTGCGGAGCAGTACGAATTTGTAACCGATCTGCTGTACACATACAACGTGCCAGAAAACAACGATGGTAAACGGCATAAGCACATGGCTTATATTGAATAAAAACTTAATTAAACTTTCTCATTTTTATACACAAACAGAACTCGATGTCGACAGTTACTTGCTTACAAACGACAAAACCGTCGCCAAAGCTAAAGCGACCAACACCGCTTCGCTGGATGAGCTGCAGGAACGCTTGAACACCATCAAGAATAAAATGCGTCAAAAGAAGACGCCAACTACGGAGCGTGCCAAGCAGCGTCGCGAGTCCAAAAAACTTAAAAAGAATAAGGAGTTCAAGAAAGTACTAGTGTCCGCTGCCAAATCCATAAAGAATGAAAATGCCAAACAGCTGAAAACTGAGCCAACTGAAAGTGAAGATAGCAAGGCACAGATTAAACCCGTTAAACAGAAAGCCATTTTCAATTCGGAGGGCAAAATTGTCTATTCGAAATTCGATTTCGCTGCGCACCCAGGCGCAAAACCAAAAAAATCGCATCAAAACCCACGTGAAATACTGAAAAAAATTAAGGAAACTGATCGGAAGCTGAATGAACTAAAGGAGCAGGGTGAGACAGAGAAGGCCGCAGAGATTAAAAATGATCTCGCCTGGCAGAAGGCATTCGATAAGGTCGAAGGCAAGAAAGTTAAAGATGACCCCAAACTTTTGTACAAAGCAATAAAGAAACGCAAGGACGAAAAGAAGAAGTCTAAAACCAAGTGGACAGAACGTAAACAGAAAGTGGAAGCAGACAAGGATAAGCGTCAAAAGAAACGACAGGAGAACCTTGATAAACGCAGCAAAGATAAGAAAAATAAGAAACTTAAAAAGGCATCGAAAAAGGGCAGAGTTATACCGGGTTTCTAAATAAAAAATATGAACAGCGTAGCCAATAGTTTAAGTCAAATATTTTTACAAATTATTATCACTTTATAATAATTTTACTTTTCCTTCCTTTCGTTTAACACACGCAAATACATGTCTGGTTTAATATGAGGTGATTCAATAAGTCGAAATTCAAAATTTGCATTTCTATATGCGTGATTTATACAAAATTCTGGTTTGAAGTTACGAAAAGGCAACAAGAACCAAAATACGCTCAAATATTTTAGGTCGCATGTGGGTTAACATCAAATACATTGCACAGTAAATATCATTGTATGCAAGAGATACAAATTGTGCGCCAAGTACAAACAAAAGATACAACAGCTGATTTTGCGCACACAGCTGATTTTGACAGCTCGCGCAGCGACAAACGAGCCACGAATTGTGATGACATCTATGCGGAAAGTGATATTAAAACAACTCGACAAAAAACGAACACCAACAGTAAGACAAGAGCAAGAAGAAGAGCGACCAAGAGCAAAATAGAAGGAAACAAAAAACCAAAGAAAAAAGCGCAAAATCTATTTTATTCACGTATTTTCCACCAAAGCGAGTAGGCAAATTGCGTCGTAGTACGGAAAATTTTTTAATATCGCTGCAAATTAAACTTGGAATAACAAAAAAACCAAACTGCTAACTGTGATTTGTGTTTAAGAAGCAAACAAAGCTAAACAATATCTGCATTACATGAGTGTAAAACGAAATTTAGGATAACGTAATAAAAGAATTAGAAAGGAAAAAAAGTGCCAATCACAGTGTTCGCATAATAGAAGCAGCGAAGAAGAGCGAGCGCCGTTGTTAGGAAGTTGGAGCGTATCGCGCCGTAGGGAACGCGTGTGTGTTGGAGCACAAAGATGAGCATGGTGAGACGAATTGTGCTGCTTGGCCAGATACCGAAGTATGGAGTCTGGGCAAAGGGTAAGCTTTGTGTGATTCTTCTAGTGGACGCTAACTCTAACAAACTGGTTATGTTGTTAACAACATAATCGTCGTTTGTATTGTTGTTGTTATTGTTACCGCATAATGTGTGCAATACGACTTTTGCTTATTGTTCGCTTTCGTTTGTTTTGCTTTGTTTATGTCATGGTCTTCGTCCTCTTTTTTAAGTTTTTCAAATTGTTTGAATGACGCTGGCGCTGCCTCTGGCGCCACCAACACCGACACCCTCACCGATAAACAACATTTTATTCAATCAATCAGTCAGCCAATTAATCAGCGCACGTAGTCTAGTTAATCAGTTGTACAATTGCGTGCGTGTGTATGTGTGTGTCTTTTTATTTTTTACACTTTTCGATTTCTGTTCTCGATCTGCAGAAACAAAACAAACATTCTCAAATAACAAAAGCAAGTCTGGCATATTTAATGAATTATTTTCGCCTTATCAAATTTTGTTTTTATTTCTTTTATTTATTTATTCATTTTTTGTTTGTTTTATAAGCAAAATGTCCGCCAGCTTGCACCGTGGTGTGTTGCAGTTGTCGTGCCATAAACTTATTAATCGTAAAATTTAAATTATCTTTATAATTGTACTCTCACACACTCTTTATCCCGTCCGATACACAATTTCTAAACAATTTCCTCTGTTCCTAATGCCTATAATTATCATTAAAGCCCCAGTTTCAAATCACTGTGCGTGCTTGAGGCGGCAGCTTCGGCAGTGCCAAATCGACGCTTGAAGGTCGACGCGTTTCGATATCAAACTCGTTGTCAGCATTGACTTATGTTGTTGTAGTTGTTGTTTTTGTCTGCTTTTAATATTTTTATCCAATCAACTGTTTTAAGCTGAACTTGAATTTTTTGAAGTGATTTCGTTTTTTATTTTCATTTGAAGTTACGTTTGTTCGATTGCCTTAAATATTTTGAGTTATGAGCCAAGTTAACGTGTTATGGCTGCGAAACAGTCGAAGATTGCATGATTTGAACATTACACTGTAAAAAAATACTCATATAATTTTTACTTGATTAAAAATTCACTCACACATATACAAGCAATAAAGGTCGTTGCACGCGCTGCACAAAATCATATTTGGAACACCAAAATAAAACATAAATTAAAAATAGATTATCATATACTAAATTTATTTTATTTCTTCGCCCCATTCACAGGATCCAGCGTCAACAACACACCAGCCAAAGCTGTCATACTGAGCGCAACTGCTCGTCGTTATGTTCATTTGACAGACCCACACAATCACAGAAGCGCGGAGGCAGTGCTCTCCTACATCGATATAACGAATGCGCAACCAGTGATTAGTAGCAGCAGTGGTGGCGGCGGTGGTAGTGGCACAAGCAGTGGCAACAGCAACGGCACACTTGGCAATGGCAACCCAGGACCATCAAAAGTCGCTGGCGGCGGTGCTGCGTCCACAACGCCGCCCACAGGTGGCGATCCACCTGGCGGTGACAAGTTTCTGTCATGTCCAAAATGTGGCAGCGCCTGTACACAAGTGGAGACATTTGTAAGCTCAACCCGTTTTGTAAAATGCGCCAAATGCAATTACTTTTTTGTTGTGCTCTCCGAAATCGATTCGAAACGAAATAATGTACGTGAAGAGCCGAAAAATCAACGAAAACCACCACCGCCGCCACAAAAGATTATGGAATACCTTGATCGGCATGTTGTCGGTCAAGAGTTTGCGAAAAAAGTGCTCGCCGTTGCCGTCTACAATCACTATAAGCGTATACACCACAATCTGCCACAGTTGATGCAACAGAGCACTGGTGGTAGTGGCGGCAGCGGTGGCAGTGCCGATGGCATACCACGTCCAGATCTCTTACACATTACAGGCATTGGCCACACGTTAAATAGCACGCCGGGTAGCGATTTGCCGCCAAAGACACAAATGAGCGGTCTCGGCTTAGGTGGTCCCGGCAGTGGTCTCAGTTCAGCGTCGTCCGTCAGCACATCGTCGAACAGTGCGTCAACGAATCACAAATCCGGTTCAGAGATTTTGGAGCAACAAAGCAACGAAGTGAAACTGGAGAAAAGCAATATAATAATGCTCGGGCCGACCGGTTCGGGTAAAACTCTCATAGCGCAGACAATTGCACGTTGTCTGGATGTGCCGTTTGCGATCTGTGATTGCACGACGCTTACACAGGCAGGCTATGTGGGCGAGGATATCGAAAGTGTGATTTCCAAATTATTGCAAGATGCGAATTACAAGTGAGCACTATTCCAAAATATCTCCGCATGAACTAAACTTTAATTAATCTTACTCGCTTTTTTACAGTGTTGAGCGCGCACAAACCGGCATTGTTTTTCTCGATGAGGTGGATAAAATCGGCGCAGTGCCAGGCATTCATCAATTGCGTGACGTGGGTGGTGAGGGCGTGCAACAGGGCATGCTAAAAATGCTCGAAGGCACGGTGGTTAATGTGCCGGAGCGGAATTCACCGCGTAAATTACGTGGTGAGACTGTACAGGTTGACACAACAAATATATTGTTTGTCGCATCCGGCGCGTACACTGGCCTGGATCGACTAATTGGACGCAGACTAAACGAGAAGGTGTGTATGTGTTTATTTTTATATTTCAATGGTACTCATAAAATTTTGTCTATTCCGTAGTATTTGGGCTTCGGCATGCCCTCATCGGGCTCATCTGGACGACGTGCAGCTCAATCGGCCGCGAATCCCATGGACAATGACCAAGAGGAACGCGACAAGTGTTTGACAAAAGTGCAAGCGCGTGATCTCGTCGAATTTGGCATGATACCGGTAATAAAATACAATTATTTTTCAATATAGAGATTTTCTTATTAATTTTTCTTCTAAATTGATACGCGTGCAGGAATTCGTTGGACGTTTTCCAGTCATTGTGCCCTTCCATAGTCTGAATATTAGTATGCTTGTACGCATACTCACCGAACCGAAGAATGCGCTTATACCGCAATACAAAGCGCTACTTGGCTTGGACGAAGTGGATTTGTCATTCACCGAGGAAGCTGTTAAATCGATTGCGACACTCGCCATGGAACGACACACTGGCGCACGTGGTCTACGTTCGATAATGGTAAGATGAGCGCAATGAATGAAATACATCTTAATCTAATGTTTTAACAAAAAACTTATTTTTTTCTTTTTAAAACTAATAGGAACAACTATTACTTGATCCGATGTTCATAGTTCCTGGCTCTGATATTAAAAGCGTGCATATAACGGCAGATTATGTGCGTGGTGATGCACAGCCGGTTTATGGCAAGGAATCTGATGATACGCCAACATCATCTGATGCTGACACTGATAGCACTAATGAAACAAAAAATTACGAGGACAGTGAAAAAGTACGACTAACACAGTAAATGCTTCCAACGTTAGGCATTAACACAACTAAAACAACAACACAACAGCTTGAAATCTTCTTGTTTTTCTATAAGTTTTTCTGTGTATTTTTTGTTCATTAACGGTACTGGCGGGCACTTCCACCAATCTACCAATTACGAGCATATTACAACAAAATAATGTTACTTTATAATTGTTACCGCTTAAGTTAACGCTAAAAAAAAAAAATGTAGTAAGTCTTTAACTATTTTCAAGATAGAAATCTTATTTTTCTTTTCGCTTAACTTTGCGCTACCAAAATACCAAATTTTTTTTATAAACTTATTTAAGAAATGGTCTATAAAATTTTCAACACGCTAACAAATTAAAGCGAAACCATTATTAATTTGTAAAATTGTATCTCTTCTAGTTTGTTTATTTTTGATTGACGCATTCTCGCTAATTTCGCAAATTTTCTAAAGATCTAAAAGCAAAACTTGAACTCAAAAGGCTTTCACCTCAATGAAAATAAAGTAGAATTCAAAAAAAAAAAAAATCAAATCAATCAATATAACACAAATACGACGAGCAGTTAAATGTATACCTAAAGTTTTGTGATTACTAAAATTTTTGTATAAGAAATTTTAGCCAGCAAAGTTTCAAAAGTGAAGTTATTAAAATAAAACAAAAACAACAACATCAAATTAAATAATTATCGTGATAAACGATTATGTAAAAAAATGTTTTTTAGAAAAATAAATCTAAAAAAAAAAATAATTAAAACAAAAAAAAGTTTTATTTAGAAATCTTAGGTCGAAATTAGTTACTAAAGTGATTTTTAATAAGCGTAAATATTTTTTAAATAAGTTGAAAAAAAGAGTTATTAAAAAATTTAAATAAAAGATATAAAATATAACAAATAAGTTGTTTTATTTATTTATTATTTTTTGGTTATAAATTATATTTAAAATAATTAATCAACTAAGTTTTTGGCTAAATAATAATTTAATAGTTGCTTTGCTTCAGTTTACGTAAATTTGGCAAATAATTCAAAACTCAAATAAATAAGACATTTTTATTACATTTGTTTAAAAACTAACGTTTCAAAATCATAAAGCAATGTTTTTTCTCTTTCTTTTTTTTTTTTTTCTTTTGATGATTAGCATTTCGGTGTATAAGTTTCGGTGATTTTTTGTTGTATAAAAATTTATAAGTTAATAAATATTTGTAGTATCGTTGTAAAAGTATTTGTTTGTTGTTGTTGATTAGTGTTTGTTGGTTTGCTGTTTTGATTTTCAAAATTTTATCAATCGTTTTCTTCTGTAATGAGCAATTCATATTCTTGCGCCGCAAAACGATCCCAATCGGAATTCTGAAAAACATAAATATACATATGTATTTTCTTTAAATATAAAATTTATTTTTATTTTTAATTTTTAATTAATTTTTTATTAATTTAATATCTGGTCTGCTTTATCAATGAAGTTGAACACTGTCTTACCACAAGTAGCAGTACTTAAAAACTGCTTTTTTCAATGTAGCACTGTCTTACCAACGTTCAGTGCTGCCAATATTTTAGAAAGACATATTATTACATTTCAAGGGAGGATCGTAAATAAATAAAAAACGCTTATTTAAAAATAAAAAACTTAAAATAAAACCACGTAAAGAGGTTTCGAATAAGAAAAAAGCGAAAAAAGATTTAACATTTTTAAAAAATGGCAGAATTTCCAGTGCTACTAATATTTCAATATAAAAAAAATCGACTTACGTATTCGTCACGTTGTGAGGCAAATGGATCGCGTTGCTCATGGTCCAAATACTTTTCTAGATTGAAGAAAGTATCGAAGAAAACATGCGTCATCTTACAGCGCTTCAGGTCGCCCAATGTTATGAATTCTCGATTAAGCGGCTTAATCATATCCAACATCTGCAAAAGATTGAGATTCATAACGTTATCAATGAAATTAATATATCAGAAGCTACGCACTTGACACAGGCAATCCTCAAATGGCAGACACTCAATGCCTATCGCTTCCATGCGCTGTTGTTGCTCCTCATAAAAATACTCCAATTCGTACATTGATAGGGCGCCATCGCCATCCACATCCATACAACGGAACCAATACTCGATGGCGGTGGGCGTGCGTTTATCCTCCTCCGAAAGTATAAACCAAACGAAATCTGTATACGACATTTTTGACTCATCGTCGTTCGTTTTTTTATTATCATTACGCGTTACACAGCCCGAAAAGATACGCTCGACAATGCGTGTGGAGAGTGCATGATCGCTGTGGCGTGCCAAATCATCCTTATTGATGAGCAAATCATGATCCTTATCTAATTCCCAGAATTTACAATAAATAACATAGAAGTGCTCATAGCTAAAGAACGCCATAATCTGATTAATATCATCCTCCTCTTCAAGCAGTGATATCATCTATGCGAAACGCGATCAGAAATCATTGACGAATATTGATTATTGATAATTTACTTACCTCCAAAAGATCAGAACGTTTCAATTCGGCAATTGTTATTTTGCCGGACCAACTGCGATTCACCGAGTAGAATATTCGTGCGATTACCGTATGCACGTATCTGGAATGAAACTCAGTCGCTTCCTTAAGAAAGGCCAAACCTGGATGTGTATCAACGACATCCTGCACCAATGGCACCAAGTCCTCGGGCATGATGTACGAATGAAAACGTTGTCCACGCGAAAGTATGTAAACGAAACGCGATGCATCCTCATGACAATACACATTCATTCTTTTGTTGATCGAAAAAAAGAGAAGAAAATGGAAAACATTTAAATTTGTTTATTATAAACATCATACGTTACGCACTGTTTCCAGAACTCGACAAAACGCTGACGTTCTACTAGACCAGAGTTGCCTTGTTGACAATAAACCATTACCGGCATACGCCAATAGAATGGCAGACCGCAAAGCTTTAGTATGCGCGGCAGTTCATCCTTGGTCACCTGATTATTGGGAAAGGAATCGAAGGCGGAGACTATGCCACGCGAAACGCGTTCCATGGCAATGGTCGGTTGCGGCTTACCATGTGGAAAATAGAATCTGTCGTATATGAAACGTTGGAATCAACATTGAGTAGAGTAAAAAGAACAAACAAATATTCACCTGGGTATGTAAACGCTCTTTGTAGATCGTATTTCTCGTTGTAACGAGTTGTGCTCTTGTGATGATGACGGCGGCGTTGCATGCGTTGTTAACTTAACCTTGCCAAAAACAAAGCAGCAAATGGAGATTAAATGTATAAATTCAACCAGGGAAATAATATATATTTTTAATAAGGAAAAAAATATTAAGTACACCAATAGTTCGGCAAGTTTCGCATAATTAAAATATATTAAATTACAAAACCAAAATTTATTCAAATCACATAGGATTTATAGGATTGTCAGATAGCTAACAGCCTCGTGAACCTTAAATCCGTTCAGTGTAAGTTCTTTTTTGAGTAGTGTAATCTGTTGTTGAGAGGATTTTCATAACCTTCACCTTTAATAACAGAAGTCCGAACGTTTCTTTGGTAACTGATTTTCATGCAAAGTAAAAAATTTAAAATTACTTGAAACAAAAATTTAAAAACGATTGAAGAATCGAATGATTACAAATTACTGAAATTCCATTCCTTTTCGCACTAAACAATTTAGCGCCAAGTCAATAAAATCATTCAAAGCCACAAACAAAAGAACAACATTTTTTGCATTTGTTTAAACAAATACCATTTTTCACGCATTTCTTTGAGCGTTTTTGCGCTGCGGCCTGTTGATATCTCCTACCATTTACTTGAGCTCTTTCATAATTTACTATTGAAATATATTTATGCCCAACAAGATCAATTCAAGCAAGGGGGCACTGAGCAAAGGGTATACACTTGAATACGTTTGCACATTAATTTACTGAAATTTACTCTTTCGTTTGTAGTAAACAAGAATTTTTCCTTTTCCATGTTTCTTTTTTTTTTTTTTTTTTTGTATTTAAAACAGAAAATAAACATTTTAACAAGAAATGTTTTCCCAGAAAACGATATCTTTTAAGGGATAAAATATGAAAAAATACCAATAATGTATAAAACATAAAAAGCGTTGTGAGCATGAAAGTGGGCGTGGCTGAAAAAATCATGTAACTTTAATGATAGTTTATAATTTACTACGAATTCGCGAAAAAGTTGCATTAAAATTGTATTTTGTATGTGAACTCATATTTTCTTATATCAAAACTTATAGTAAAATGTGTAAAAACATGCTCTTAGAGGCTGAAAATCATTCAAACATCACTTTAAACTGTTTGTATATAAAATCTTCACACTTCATACTTAACTCTCTCATATTTTATTCTCAATTTTTATTCCTTCTCGCTCACTTAATCGCTCTCTTTCTATGACAACTCTTTACAATAAACAAAATTCAAGGGAGAAAACAAAATTTAAAGAAATCACCCACGTTTTTTTTTTCTTTGAAAAATATTACGTATACGCATACACATAAACAGCGGCTATGATGCCGAAGAAAATCGAAATTGCGCATACGTCATGTTGTACAAAATATATACCATAAATTAACCAAATAAAAATATATTAACTTGAATTTTATTTATAGTGCAAAGTATGTACCTTTATGTCATGTCTGTTCAGACACAAATCTAAATGAAATTAATGTGCTAAATAAAATTACAAAAAAAAAAAAGCTAACATATTAAAGCAACAACAATAAACTCTTTAATACTTTCGTATTAATGGCACCCCGCATCGCTTGTTGCTTTCCATTCACTTACAATTTGTGTAATTAAGTGATTAAACAAAAAAATACAAAAAAAATAAAAATACAAAAAAGTAGCAAATATAAACTATTGAGCACATTTTAGTATAGCAGAGATGCCACAATCGTGATCGTAATCAATTTTGTATTGTTGTTGTTATTGTTCTGTTGTTTCCTAACGATCAATTGGCTATATTGGTGTATATTATGTACAAATATATATATGTTTATGTGTGCGTGTGTCTGTATGCCTTTTGGCAAACGTTTTAGCGCAACCTTAAATCAATCATTGGTGATGATACACAATCGTTTTGTTTCTGTTTTTGTTTTTTTTTTTTTGTCTCGCTTCATTCGCACATGTGCGCCTCACCCGCTCGCACTTATTGTGCTTAAATACTATCTTTGACTTAATCAGTGACCGTTAACGAATACTTTCTAATACTTAAAATGTTCTTATCTATGAAAATTTTCTAACTTTTCAACTTTGAAATTCAAGAAAAAAAAAGGAAAAAGTCTACAACAAAAAAAGAACAACTAAGCGCTACTTAGGTCATTAGCCTGGCTGAACCTTAACCCCTTTTTTTTAAGACTAGTACGCGGACGTCACTGTGCAGAACAGAACATTTGCTAAAACACTTAATTTCATTTTAATTTCACGAACTTGCCGAACTTGTTGCTTTCAATTGTTGTTATTGTACTTGTGCACATTGTTTTCGATACACTAATATTATTGTCGTTGTTGTTGTTGGTATTTGTTGTAGTTTCACGAATTTTCAAATTGTTAGATAATCAGCGAAAAAAAACAAAGTATTCTGTATTTTAATTTCATATATTAAAACAATACACACCTTTTGCAGACTTTTCGGCAGTACATCGTTCGCAGGACGTTTAATATCCAAAAATACGCTACGCACATCCGGACATTTCTCAAACATGAGCACACGCTCGGCAACCGAGCCGCGCGTCAAGATCGGACGACCCACTGACGAAGTGCAACGCAAACGGAAAGCCAATAAAAATATATAAAAAAAAAACAAAAACGAAGTATTAAAAAAAAAAGAAGACTTCTTTGATTGTTTGTAGAAATTTGAAATTTACAATTTTTATCCTGTCCGTTAGTGAGCACGGCACGACCGCTCGTCGGCTTGACTTTGTTGAGCGTTGGCATCGTTGTGCGTGCAATTTCCATGCCAGCGCCACCGTCCACTTGACTCACGGCCGACGACGCACCGTTGGCAACACTGTGCGTACGTATTGCAGTAGTGTTGCCACCACCACCAGCACCACCAGCACCGGCAGCAGCAATATTAAGTTGAGCACTTTGTGCACTACCGACAACGGTGGACTCAACGTTGCCGCTGTTACTTGAGGATTTGGCACCAATTGCTATACGATTCAAGCTTGGCTTCTCTTTGGCTAATGTTGCTGTGGACGCTGTGGCACGATTGATAACTTTATTTGTTGTAGTTGCTGTTGTTGTTGTCACGTCAGTTGTCGTCGATTGTGTTAACGCCTTTGGTGTGCTGCTGCTGAACGTCTTTGTATTATTATCTTTGGTTATAGTCGCTGTTGCTGCCTTAATTAATTTAGCGCTCGTCAATTGACTTTGCTCGGCATTTAATTTGTTTAGCGTTGATGTTGATGTGCCACGTTTGTTCACGCTCGTTGCACTATTTTTATCAGTCGTTTTAATGTTGCTGATAGCATTCAAACTATCATCATCATCATTATCATCATCATCATCATCAGCTGCTGCAGCAATTCTATCACGCGCATTGATCAATAGTGACGTTGACTGTAATGTGTACGAGGGCGTCGACAGCGTTGTTGACAGCGACGTTGGCTGCAGCGCAACGTCAATCGTGTCCACGTTGTTGCCATTGTTTTTTGCTAATTTATTAGCACTTGTTTTATTATCAGATGCTGTTGTTGTTTTTGCCGATTTAAGCGTGTTCGTTTTTGTTGTTGTTGTAGTATTCTTTGTTGGTATAAGCTCCTGCGCTGCAGTCGCCATTTTGCGCGCTTCTATTTTGCCATTCTCTTTTGTTGATTTCTTTGTCGCTGCCGTTGCTGTTGTTGCTGTTGATATTGATGTTGTTGTTGTTGCTGCTGGCTCTTTTCTTTTAATTGTGCTCGTCGCTCTTTCCTTTTCTTTCTCTTTTGTTTGTTCCTTTTGCAAAAGTTCACTGATTTTGAGCAAATTTTCAGTTTGTTGCTTCGTGAGTAGATTTAAATCAAAATTGAGATTAACATCTAAAGTTGGCGGCTGCGACGTCGCTGTTGACGTCGTTGTCGTTGTCATTGTTGACGTTGGCGTTGATGTTGCTTTCTTAATGGTTGTTGTTGTTTTCTTTGGCGTTGCAGCATCAAGTTTTTTGCTACCAACGACGCATGCGTTATTTTTTGTACTTGCATTTGTTGTTGTTATTGCAGCGGCACCTGATGTCGTTGACGTTGTTGTTGCCGTTGCTGTTGCTGACGTTTTTGTTGTTGTCGCTGTCGCTGTCGGTGATTTTGCGCGTGCTTTCTGCACAGCCGGCTTCTTGAGCGTTTGTTGCGTTACTTTCTCGCCGCTATTGTTGATCTCAATGCCGCTTGTTGATTTCTTTGCTGCTGTTGTTGTTGTTGTTGTTGTTGCAGTTTTAATTGCATTGCCTTGGCCGGCTGCCTTAACGCCGCGCTGTTCCTTATCCTTAATGACAAAAGTGTTAACCAATTGTTGCAAGCCTTCGGTATTATCAACGGCTGCGGCAGCCACGGCCGCTGTGACAGCAGTCGTTGCATCGGTTTTATTGCCGCCCGGACCAAAGAAATCCTCACTGGCGCCGGCAACATTTGTTGCGTAGATTTCGGGCAGCGCTGTTGGCGCCAGCCCGCGCCTACGCCAAGTTTGATAGATCGCATCGGCGTGTTCGGTGATTTTCTTTGAGAGCTCTTCTATCTCGCTATTCGGATCAAGTGTGTTTGTTGTTGTTGTTGTTGTCGTTGTTGTTGTTGAATGTGCGGTGACAGCATGTTGTTGTTTTTGTAGCACGCGCGTTTTGCCTGTGACGCCAGCAGCAGCGCCGGCGGAGGTAACAGTGCTGCTGCTATTAGTTAATATTTTTTTTGTTGCTGACGTTTTGATTGTTTTTGCGCCTGTTGTTGTTGGTATTGTTGTTGCTGTTGTTGTTGCTGTTGCTGTTGCAGCGGCGGCTTGCATTGTTGAAGTTTAGTTTTTGAATTCACACTTAAGCTCACACACACACACAGACACTCACTTATGCATAAAATATAACGAAATTCAAATAAAATGCATGTAATTTTCATATAAAATTTTTTTTGTTGCCGTTTTTTTTTTAATTCTTCTTCTTTTTTTTTTTTGTTATTTTCAATAAAATGTTTCCGTGCGTTTCATTCACTTTTCACATTTTCCTTTCTTACTTTTGCCTTTTGCTGTGTGTGTGCGCGCAGAGACGAAAACCGTTATGCCGTATGGCAAATTCTATTTTTAAAATCAAAATACCAAAATTTCCTATTTCGTGTATTTTCAGACACACACAGACAAAACACGCACGCACACATGCATACGCGTTTTCGTTTTTAATGTCGTTGTTGTTGCTGTTGTTGCGGCTGCTGCTGCTGCTTCTTCTTCTTCTTACACAATGTACTATTTTCTTCGTGCAAGTTTCTTCCTGCTTGCTTGATCTTTTCTCTCCTCTTCTCTTCTCTTTCTCACTCACTCTCCTTTAGACGACTGCATGAACACCTTCGCCACTAGTATATTTGGTCTGGCACACTGTATCGGCACTTTATCAGTTGCAGCAGCAATTGTTGCTTATGCATTTGCGCTGACACTTTTTTCACGTTTCTTAAAATTTTTAATTGCTTTAATCATGCATTCATCTATTCTTATTACACATCTTTAATTAATAAAACAAACAAAGGTTAATAAATTTCAACGAGTATATCATCTCCGGTTGTCGAAACTAAAAAAGTATTATTTTTTCTATTTTTTTTCATTTACAAACGCGCACACGGTACGGCACGGCAGAGCACAGAAAAACCAAAAACAGTTTTTATATATTCTTTTTTTTGTTATGTTTTCTTTGTTTTTAGAAGCGCGCACCGCGGAAACTGTTCCGTGCTAGACTCGACTAGGTTCTGATGCTCTCGGAAAAATCTTCAATGGCTGCCGCCGTCGTCAGTATAGCCGACGTCGACTTAGCGGCAGGAACAGCGCTATAACTTATAGAGAAGCCCACGACAAGAGAACGAGATGAGAGTGAGATGAGAGCACATACACCTAAAGCAGTCGCAGACGGTTTAAGAGTTGTGCTAAAATTAAAATAGTAACATTATTGAGTACATTATTTTCTTACTAGAACACCGTTGAATTTTCTTTAGCGCGCTCAATTAGATTTTGTTGTTGTTGTATGTGCGCTGACAGCTGAAAATAATATTCGAAAACTCAGCATCAACGTTCAAAGCAGAGATCATCATCATCGTCACTTATACACACACACACACACACGCAGTCTGCACTCAACTGAGCTAAATGTATGTATAAAAACAAAATCAAAAGCCAAAAGAACATGAGTGAGCTCACACAGCAGCAGCAGCAGCATCGGCAACAGCAAAAGTATTGGCATCAGCATCAGCAGCAGAACAGAGCAGAGACAGCTACGAAGACAAAATCGAAACAAATGCTCATGCTGCTTTGGCGTCGCTGCCGCCGCCTCTTCGTATTGGTGATCTCACGCGACAATGACAAAGTTGACTGCAATTACTTCACGAGAGCAGCATCGTGTACGAGAGTAATTTGCGCCCACACATGCACTCAAATATACAACTGTATACTCAACATTTTTACGCTCATTCATTCACTTTGTGTTGTTGTTGCTGACGATTTGTGAGTGCTTTTGTTGTTGGTTGGAATGTGTTTCTTCTTTTTTGCAGGTGCCGTCAAGTATTTTGGCAATCTGCTTTTAAAGCGCTACCCATTTACCCCCACTCACGCACACACATGAACACACATACAGAAATACACGTCTACGCGTCAAAAGAGAGACATCGGCACACGCGTTGAGGGTACTCCCCACGCCGAATTCAAATTTCAAATGCGTTTATTTATTTTCAAGATTTTTTTTTTTTTTGTGGCTGCATATTTTGGTTTTTGATTTTGCTTTTGTTGTTATCTGTATTTATTTGCTAACACTTTTTGGTTTTGTTTATTGTTTAAAATCAATTCTTTTTGCTTCGCCTGTGTGTGTATATATGTGTGGGTGTTTGTTTGTATAAGTTTTAAACACAAATCATTAAAGAAGACGCTTGGCATTTTGAACTGTATTGCACACACACACACACACACACACAGACTAACGCCATAAAAGTTTAGACAATAAAATGTTTAATGATAGTCGCATTACCTGTTGACTGTGTCGTTGTTGTTGTTGTCGTCGTCAGTCACCGTTGTCACCTCGCTGCCCCACACACACACTAGGCACACCCCAACGTAAAACAACAAATAAACAACCGCAAACTAAGCATGTTCAACACACTTCGCGAGCAGCTTCCGGTTTACCGATTTGCGGTAATTGTTTTTAGCACACTTTGCTCGCGAATCACTGCAGAACCTTTTGGTGTATTCAATCGAATGTAGAGAAAAATACTTCAAGTCAATTATTGCAAATTTTCTATTTTTAGCTTAAGCAACGTGTTTTTTTTTGGTTTTAAAGCTATTTAATGAGCAGGTTTCGAAGTGAGCATTTTGTTGTTGAATAATTATGCAATTTTTAGCCAGTAGCCTAATGTTAAGGGGTGGCACAAAAAATACAAAAGATTTCATTCAAACAAGAAGGCAGTTTAACTGTAAACAATTCCGGTTTGTTAAAAATTAAACTTAGAAAAACACAATGTTATATACTCTTATGTTAGTAATGGCCACACAGCACATACCACAGTCTAGCATTGAGATCAAAGAGCAAGTACATGCCAAACTGATCGTATGTATTGAGTTGCCGTATGTAACAAAGCCGTTTTTAATGTTTTTGTTTCCACTACAACTCTTCACAGATAGAGCGTCGTCAAATGACATACCACAAAATCATTTTCTACCATTCAATTTATAGAACAACTATAGGAAATAAAACTTCTTACATAGGCTCATTAAGCACACCGTTTCTTCGTACAAACTGCACATCACAAAATTGTCCCCTCCTTTCTTTGTTACCCCTTTCAGACTATTAAAAATGGAATTCCTTATAAATTACACTTTTTTAATCGATTTTTCTAGAAATTTTGAACATGGTCCCAATGATTTAGGGCATGGTACCGGCCACCAGAGCATTAGTTTATTAAGTATTCTACTATTTTATACTATAGCGCCATTACATTGTTTTCGATTATATTTTTTAACATTCGTCGTTTGAATAAGAATTTGTCTTTGAATTATTGCAAGAATAATTGTCGAATGCTGACGTTTATGAACGTCCTGAGAACTGAAACTGTCACCTTATCGAGTGTGTGGAGCAATTTTTAAAAAAATCAATCAGAAAATTTATAGATTGTTTTTAAACATGACCTTGTTGTAAGCCTAGCTGTGTGTACATGTGCGTAAATAGGCAGAACACTTCCTTTTAGATATGGGCGCGGGCCTAATTTTTGAGGCCCGGCCCGGTATATTTTCAAAAAGACC
This sequence comes from Phortica okadai, assembly GCA_034638295.1. Classification (NCBI taxonomy): domain Eukaryota; kingdom Metazoa; phylum Arthropoda; class Insecta; order Diptera; family Drosophilidae; genus Phortica; species Phortica okadai. The sequence continues at coordinate 44,593,692 of CM067849.1, read as the reverse complement.
CGGACCGGCCCGATGAAAATTACTTGTTTTTCGGAAATTAATTAAATTAAATACAAAGTCTAATAAGATCGTTAGCACAAAACGAAATATAAGATTTTTTCATTTGCTAAATAGTTTTTCTAATAGATTCAAATTTAATTCTTAAAAATACATATTTTTGTTTGATATTCCGCGCCAGAATATCAAACAAAATGGCAGATCTTTTGCATTTTTCCAAAATGTCAGTAAGCAAGATTCAGACGAGTCAAAGTTTAAATTAATTTATAGAATTCATTCTCAAATTCATTTTTTTACAATTTTCTCTTTTTGGACATGTTGACTTCCATGAAAATTTCGGGCTTTTGCAGTCAGGGCCGATTCCCATGGGGCCCCGGGCCCGGCCCGGCCCGTGCCCATCACTACTTCCTTTATTAAATGTTTGGACATATTGATCGTTTCATTGACATCATAATCAGCAACTTGCTTATACAGACTTAGACATGTGCAATGTCATATAAACATTTCTATAATTTGCAGCCACCACAATTTGCACTTGTGCAAAAGAAAGACAAACATTAACAAACAAACATAAATCATTTGTTTTTAAATTATTGAGAAAGAGTCCAAAAGCCCATAGGAAAGAAACCCTTCAAGCAACGACTATTGACATTGGCCACATGCCAAAAGCGAATGTCTTCGATTTTTATCGGTTTTGTTTTGTTTTGTTTCTTTTTTGTTTTTAATATTTTGTACGTTATTATTAAATCCCTTCTTTGAGCCGCGTGTCAGGCCCATAATTTAATTTGAGACCACAGCCGACCATGGAAAACTATAAAAAGCCGAGCAAAAGCAGTGACAAGCGCAGATTTGTTGACAAAATCGCCGCGAATAGTCCGCTCCAGTGAAATATTCAAAAAATATATAAAATTTACCTAAAAAAGAGATGAGATTTAACTGTTAATTTGCTGCCTTTTTATGTAAAAATCAACAATAAATTCTTAACAGGAAGCAAACCCAGTGGGATATAGTATCAAAAAGTATAAAGAAAAAAAATTTTTAAAACTAACGCAAAAATGGAGAGGTACGAATTGATTTTCTCAAGGAAATACAAAGTTTATGTTAATTATCTGAAATTAAATATTTTTTTGTAAATTTGCAATACTAACTCGACTTAACGGTACTTTAATGATGGCATACAGTTTCGGAGTGCAAGCATCGTCATTTGGGCCGCACTTTGCCGCACTGTCCAATGGTTCAGTGACAGACAAGGTGAGTTGATTTGCCTGAAAGTCCTTTGAGTTTCATTAACAGTGATGAACATTCAAATAGGTCACACCCGATATGGCACACTTAATCAGCCCGTATTGGAATCAATTCCCAGCTATGGATCCAATGTGGGCAAAGATATTAACGGCTTACATGATTATTATTGGGATGATTTCATGGTGTGGAAATGGCGTGGTGATTTACATATTCGCCACAACAAAATCTCTGCGTACTCCTGCCAACCTTTTGATCATCAATTTGGCAATATCCGATTTCGGCATTATGATAACAAACACACCCATGATGGGCATTAATCTATACTTTGAAACATGGGTGCTGGGACCGATGATGTGCGATATCTATGCTGGTCTGGGCTCGGCCTTCGGCTGCAGTTCTATATGGTCGATGTGCATGATATCATTGGATCGTTACAATGTCATTGTCAAGGGCATGGCCGGCCAACCCATGACAATTAAATTGGCGCTGTTCAAGATTGCCTACATATGGTTCATGGCGAGCATCTGGTGTTTCGCGCCCGTCATGGGCTGGAGCAGGTAAGAGACGATAATGATAACTTCTCATAGCCAATGAATACATTTTGTCATTTAATATTTTTTAATAGGTATGTACCTGAGGGCAATCTAACCTCATGTGGCATTGACTATCTGGAACGTGATTGGAATCCACGCACATATCTGATCTTTTATTCAATCTTTGTCTACTATATCCCATTGTTCTTGATCTGCTTTTCTTATTGGTACATTCTTGCTGTAAGTAATCATAGTCAGCAATGACGCAAGCGACTAATCAACATTAATATTCGATTTTAGGCCGTCTCTGCCCACGAGAAAGCCATGCGCGAGCAAGCTAAGAAAATGAATGTCAAATCTCTGCGCTCATCTGAGGATGCTGAGAAGAGCGCTGAGGGCAAACTCGCTAAGGTTGCCTTGGTCACTATTTCATTGTGGTTCATGGCGTGGACACCATACTTGGTCATCAATTGCATGGGTCTCTTCAAATTTGAGGGTCTGACACCATTGAACACCATCTGGGGCGCATGCTTCGCTAAGTCAGCAGCATGCTACAATCCAATTGTCTACGGCATCAGGTAGATTGAAACTGGACTGGTTTTTTTTATTTTATTTTTAATTAAATATCTTTGAATGTTATTTCAATTAAATTTAGCCATCCTAAATACCGTATTGCCCTGAAAGAGAAATGCCCATGCTGTGTCTTTGGCAAGGTCGACGATGGCAAATCGAGCGATGCTCAATCCCAGGCCACCGCCAGCGAAGCCGAGTCCAAGGCTTAAATATTTCAAATTGGTGCATTGACAATAACAACAGCAACAACAACAAACAGCAACAACAACAACAATTTTGAGAACAACATCAATACCACCAACAACAACAACAACAACAATAAGAAGAACAACAACTGCAGCAACAGAACGAAACGCTTTCGAATTATAGGAATTTGTTATATAATGTTTGAAAATTTTAATCTAAATGAAAAAACTGCAATGTCATTAAAGACTAAAAAAAAAATCAAAAAAAAAAGTAATAATAAAGGCAAACGAACTAAAAGAAATTATTCGCAGAGTCTTTAAACCATTAAGTGTCTGAAAAACACTTACAGTAATGCAGCTCTAATGTTGAACTAGTTTCAATCAGTCAAATAAAACATGCGCGGATATTGAAAATGCCAAATTCTCGGCATACAGTATTAATATGTACCGTATGTGTCTATACAAGTCCAGGTATACTTAAGACAGTACATTTTTCATTTTTTCTCCCATAAATAAAGTAATAAATTCATCCAACTAATGCTTTGCACATTCAAAATGTTAATTGTATTTCTTCATTTTGTTCATTTTTCATAAATTAAGCAGCTTAAATATTAACAAATTCTTAACTGAAACATTATTTTTGCATTGTTCAAACGAATCAACATTTACAGAGACAAATATTATTTAATGCTTATTTTTTCTCTTGCCTTGGTTTGTTAGTATTAGAAAAAACGGTTTAACATAAACAATTAAATAAAACAACAATTATAATTTAAGTATTTCTCTGACTGCAATCTTCAAACTTAATCACTACACGAATCATATTCGCTTTCACTTTTCTTAATGTTTGACACCGTCGATGTAATTGTCGACGTTTTGGTGCCAAAATTATTATTGCTTTGTTGTAAAGGCACTGGTGCTGATGAGGTGGATTGCTGGGCCACATTGCTGCGCGGCGAGCTCAGGCAATCCGAGCTGCAGGCACGTTCCTGTATTATTAGTTTCCAAAGGCGCACTTCAACGCCAACACTAAAAACAAATAGAAAAAGTAGAAATCTTTAGTTGTTTCAATTAAATAAATTAACAAAACTTACCGCAAACTCAAGCGCATCAAGTCGAGTTTCTCCATGTTGTAAATAAAATCCTCAAATGTGAAACCTTCGTTCAATATTAGCGTCTTTGAGAATTCATCTACATCGTGTTGGCTCAACCATTGCTCCAATTGCTCGTCTATCTCATGCAGACCGAAATTGTGCTTGTTCAATGTGCGCTTTAGATTATTTTTGTTAGCGCTTCTATGACATTTCTTGCTGAAACCATTGAAGGTATTTCTACAATACGGATCAAATCTTCAATTAGATAAAGCATTAAAACCTTTGGCAATCGTTCGTACACACCTCACACGCTTGCGTCCCATAAAGATGTGCGCCAACTCTTGACTGATGTTCTGCAGTGCGCGTAGACTCTGTCGCTGTTGCTCCATCATCTGACGTTGATACTGTTTGTTTGAATCGTGAATATCGCGCAACAATCGCACACATTCATTAGACGATCCCAACAGTTCACCCTCAGAAGCTGAGTGAGAGACACCAGCCGTTGCAGCGCTGCAGCCACTCGCCAAAGGCCTATCCAGCAATTGTTTTTCTTGACTATCCGTCGATATTTGCTGTGGATTGTGCACACTCTCATCATCATTACCCGATAGATCTTTATCGGCCAGATTAGCGCCCAGCTCAGGTGAGAATATCGTTACAGCCGCTTGTACTGCACGTTTTACTAAATTATCCAATGCAAACATCCAATGTGGTTTAATGCAATGAGAACGTAGCACAGTAACAACAGCATCTTGAAATGAATACAATGCTAAGTGCAAATGGTCTAACGCTATGGCATCGTAGTTTAGTTTGTGCTTCAGTTCATTTATTGTCGATTCCAGATGACGTTCATTTTCATTGATTATGTAGTCACGCAGACCACGTATCAAATCCTGGAGTTCGCCCTTCCGTATCACAATATCCGTGTTGTTATCCATGTTGATTTTCTTGATCCAAATATCGCAGATTTTTGCCTCGTCGAGTGCAAACACTTTGTTGAGCGTCTTGCGACGTTGTGAGTCCTTCTTAAGGCGATAGAAGCCATCAGTTTCGCTCGTTTCACTATTGCTCGTGCGTAACGATGGCGTGGACGGTTCAATCTCGGGTGAGAGTAAAAAGCCGGAAGAATTGCGACGCTCAAAGATCGATTGACTGCTAGGCAATTCATCAATGTCGACAGAGGATGTGTGTGTGATGCTGCGCATAAAAATTAAATATAGTATTCCCAATAAGCACCTAAAAACTATTAGAAAACTACTCACTCCAATTCCGGTGTGGTAGGAGTATTACATGTAGTACTGGCATAAGTTGCTATAGGCGGTGTGGTTTTGTGCACCAAACGATCGGCAGGCACAGAAATGCTACGCCCAAAATCCGTGTTTATCTGCGGTCCAAGACGCAATTTACGTGGTTTACTAAAAGTATAAAATGATTAATGAAAACTTTCAAATATCAGAGCGATAAATACTCACTCAGTCAGGAAGGGATCGTCGAGCAGCTGTGCGGCGCTCGGTCGATCAAAGACACTTATGGCAAAACAGCGAAGAATAAAATTCTTAGCATTCATAGACAATTCCTCCGGTATGTTTGGATGCTTCTTGTAATAACCGACTTTGAACATTGCCGCTTGGGCGCTTCCAAGCTCAATGAACGGGGGCTTACCAGTGGCCATTTCGACATTTGTGCAGCCAAAGGACCAAATATCAGCCGCTGGTCCATAGCCACGAACACCTTGGTCAATTACTTCGGGTGCCATGTATTGTAGTGTACCCGTAAAAGTTTCAGTCATGGGATTAATGCGTGCCAAACGTTTCGACGTGCCAAAATCGCTTATCTTTACAACGCCACTGTATGTGTTCACAAGCACATTGTCACCTTTAATGTCGCGATGCACAATGTCCTGTTCATGCAGATATTTTAGGCCTTCGAGTATTTGTTTCGAATAGAATGCCATTGTTGACTCATTATCCTTCAATGGACCCCATTTCTTTTCCAGCAAATCGGAAAGTGAACCACCAGGCACCTGCTCCATGAAGATCTTAAAGTAGCCATCCTCCGAACGTGAACCCAAATACTGTACAATGTTGCGATGGCGTAATTGTGAATGCAGCATGATTTCCTCGTGCAGTGGTTGTACATCCTGTGAGTTCTTCTCCGGCACCTCCTTAATGGCAATGCGCACTTGTGTTTGCTTATCACGTGCCGCATACACTGTGCCATACGTGCCTTTGCCGAGCACAATTTTGCGATTCTGTTCATCATAATCGTACTCATACTATAGGATGAAATAATTTGTTTTTAGTTTAAATATTTTTTAAGAATTTAAATTTGTAGCTAACCTCAATTTGCGCCTCATCGTTGCTGAGATTGACAAAGACCTCTTGGTCCGCGGTCATTTCCAGTATCAGATCATAGAACTTTTGTCTGCAGTCGCTGGACGGAAAATAGATTTGAAAGTCATCCGAATTGTGATGTACATAGAGATACGCACAGCGATCATCGCGTTTGTATAAGCTAACAGACTTTATTTTTGAGGCGACGAATAGAAAATCGTGTACCTTCTTGCAGGCTTGTTTTGAGTGCGCCAAGCAAATATTAACGATCTGTATAGATTTCTCATCAGCATCCATATTAATAGTAACGTAGCTGGGCATGTAAATCTTTTGAGGTTCAAGTATCTGCAAAGTTGGCAAAATTGAAAAAAATAATTAATGATAATTTAAAACTGAAACTAATAAGTCGAACATACCAAAATGGGAAACCGTATACTATTTGTGGTCTCTGTGTTGGTAGCTTCCAGAAAGAAATCCATCCAAAATTGAAAGATCTGCTCTTCAATTGTTGGCTGATGATCCTCGGGCTTCTTACGAAAACGATGTATTAACGAAATATTGCCAATTGTCGATTTCAAATACCAATTAGGTGGCTTTAATTTGAACATACACTCAGCAGCCTGTATTGTCTTCGCATAGTCTTCGGCGAGAACGGAAATTTCAAAGAACGTTGCCACATCCCAGTATTCGGTTAGTGTCGATAAGCTGCCCTTTTTGCCAATGAGATTATTTAGTGTCATACCGATGTGTTGCAATTCTTCGGTGTTGCTGAATTCTTTGCCTTCGATAACGAGTAACGTTGCCAAATTGATGCCTGCATACTCATTTGGCTGTACTTCGAAACTTTGGCGATACCATTTAATCGCATTGTGCAAACTTTCCATATCCGTGTAATCTGATTCCACGAATATATCCTTATAAATGCGACCACACAGGCACAACATATCGGGAAAATGATTCTCTTTCTTCTCTAGCGCATTTAGTGACGATTCCAGCGCCTTCTCACGATCACCCTTTCGATTGCGACGATTCAATGCAAACGCATAGAGAAAACTCATGTTGCCCGTCTCAACATATTTACGTGTATTCGGTATATGCTTAAGGTCATTGACCAGACGCACCATAGCATCATAATCTTGTACATCGCGCAACGAACACATAAAACTGTGAACCACCTCACCAGACAGCACGTGTTGATCGTCGAGTCTTTTACGCATCTCATGTAATATGCCTTGCAGCTTTGTTGTATTTGATGCGTAGGTGTCGCGAACGCCGCGCAAATCTGTTAGAAATTTCTCGCGCATATGCGCTCTATGTATGAATGAAATTTGTGTTTTGTTAGCTTAGCGTAAACAATAATAAGACAACTACGCACTTTGATTGTATTTCGACATCTTGCAGCATACGTTTCAACCGTGATTGCAGCGTGGGTAAGCGAGTGTCGGCGTTGAGCTCTTTGTTGCAGTTCGTTAAATGGCACTGGTTTGTCTCCGGGTTGAGTTTGTATGACAGAAAAGTGTAACTGGCACAAGAAAGCTACAAATAAGAAAATTAACAATGTAAATCAATAAAGTAAGATAATTATTCAATAAAATTCATTGAAACTGTTACGAAAAATACCCACGCACACTATGTTTTGTTGACGGCAGACGTGTGTGATTAGAATGTTATCACTCGAAATGGGAAACTTATAGCATTCAAATTGCAACAGACCAAACAAAATAAAAAAAAAAACGTGCAAAAATAATAAAACAAAAGCAATAAACAAATTGATTTGATTTTCTCGAAAGGGAAAACAACAAAATACATTTAATGAGCACTGTTTATCTTATCAATTGCCGATTATGATTGTGAAGATCTTTAATCAAACTACACAAGTAGCAAATTCCCTTCATGAAACCACTTAAAAGCCCGCCGTCCGATTGTTGACAACGACGTTCTACCGCTCCTATATACGCACCTTCAGGCAAAGTGTCTGCTTTGACTGCACATCATTGTAAATTAGTATATTCTCCTTCATGCCGAAGCTCTCACGCACGCCAAGATGATAGGACAACGGTCGCTGTTGCGTCAAAACACTCAAATCGATTACGGCAACATCGGCATTGTAGAATGTTTCCAGCACATTCGTTTCTCCAAAATCCAATTTATCAAACTGTAATTGCATTGAGTTCTCATATTTATATGTGTATACATAAATATATATATATTTATTCTATTTTATCATATATCAAGCAAAAGGTCACCTACACCGTTGGTGTACTCACATGCACACGCTGAAAGTTGGCGCCCGCCGATTGTACGGCTTGCTTTATTTCATCCAATGCGCAGATCCGATCTTCTAAAGTCTCGCCAAGAAGCGTATCAATTACACAAACAACATCCATCTTCGCTAATAATTCTTCAAATTGATTTTTTGTGTGGTTGCTTTTTTATTTTTCTATGCACCGCACAATTGCTGCGTACACAATTTTGTTCGTTTAATGCCGTTGTAGGCGATTGCGGTTGTTACCACATACTTGTTGAAATAATGGCACTTGGCCCCGTGTTAATTGAAAATAAGCGTGAAAATGTACGATCTGTTGCGCGAATTTGAACAAATTTAATTTGGCCATTGGATTATGTTGCCTACAGAGCTTGTTAGCAGAGGCGAGAAAGAGACGGCATTCGAAAAAAGTTGTGATGCTGTTAGGTGGCCGTTCCAGAAGTAGAGTCCGAGTCCGATCCAACGACACTAACTGAGTTTGACAAAATAATAAAATAAACTTGTCAATTAAGTTTGCTGAGCTAAAAAAAAAAAACAAACTTGTTGATCAACAACAACAAACAAAAACGAAAACTCTTGACAGTCAAAAATATATTTTGTGGCCAAATATCAACTACTAACTGGATTTGCGCGCTCTCAACTTTTCAAGACGTAGTCCAAGCAATCTTGGTGGCTTACTTTTATTTATTATTATTCTTTCATCAAACTGTCAGTTGTTTTTAAGGAATTGGCGGTGAATTGATAAAAAAAACTTATTAATAAAAACAAGCCCGACCAAATTGGACGTGAGATAAAAACAAATTAATAATAATATGTTGGTAACAGTCGGTATTTCTGTCAATGACAGAGGCGAGAAAGAGACGGCATTCGAAAAAAGAGACAAAATGATGATAAATAGCTGAAAAGTGTCGCATTGGCGCAAAAGCGTCCTCGGCCAGAAGAAGAAGATAGACGGAAAACTGCCGTGAAATGGAGGAACTAGACATGTCACAAGGAAACGTAGTGCGGCTTATGCCAAACCAATACTGCACTTATGGTTCATAATGAATTTTAAAATGACTCAAATCTGTATAATTTCACGCGAAAATATCGCACAACTCACACCTCTACCGTAGTTGGTGGCAGAGTTGTCATCTGCTGACTGTTATTGTTATAGTGCAATCTGGCTGAATGAACTTTTTAACGGTTGTGATTGTACATAAATTCAGAAAATTGCTTTTCTGTTAAGTGTTTTTGTGTCTTGGTCACGCACAGGCTATAATATTCGGAATCTATATATAAATACAAAAGAGGCAAAAAATCGGACGATTTATGATAGTCGGAGTAATTTAGAACAATAAACAGACTGTTTATAATGTACATTAAAATTTACACGATATATATTTGTTTGGACCATCTCTATCTGGTAAATGACAAATGTGAGTAACGGATAAAAAAGCATCCGGATAAGCGATTTTAAATTAATTTTATACCAAACAGTAGCAAAGATTTGAAAATATAATATGGCAGCACTGTTCAACTTTGTGGCAGGTTGCACTATGTTACTCTAAGATGCGCTTTAACATCAGAGATTTGAATACTAAAACAACAGATTTAAAAAAAGATTGGCCTCTCAAATTATGAGATACAGTAGAAACTCGATTATCCGGACTCATTCCCTGCATGAATTTTCACCGCGGTTTTTGTATGTATAAATTGAAAATTGTGGGAAAATTTGTTGAAATTGTTTTTTTTTTGTTGGCAAATTACGTAAAACGTGGCATTTGCAAGGATGAACGAAACCCGTCAACACCCGTGCACAACCTTTCCCAGCCGCAGCTCGCGCTCGACTCAAAGAATTGAATTAAAGATAAAAACGCAGAAAATAAATGGCAAAGTGTGAAAAAAGACATAAAAACGAAGAAATTTGTGATTTAGGTGCAAAGTGTTCGAGAAAGGACACAAATTTGACAAAACGAAATTGTGGTGCAGTACTGGCACGCTCATTTGAAAATGATCAGTATTAAAGTGTCGTATCTGCTGTGTTGAGCTGCTTAAAATAGGCGATCTTGCATCGACCAATGAACGCAAGGCACAGGAATTCCCCGTTTGCGTAGGCTGTCCCAAAATTTGCTACATTTACACAGTAAATTTTTCATTCACTTCGCAAAAATGTCTGGGACACCCGGTTCGAGAATTCATATATTTCTATCAGCACTAAAGTGTCGTATGTGCTGTGGGCAAGTGTCTAACATATGCGATCTTAGCAATTAAAACGCCGTCCAATAACGAGCTGGTGGTGGTTTTTCGCACAACGATCAGTAGTTTTCGTGCTTCGGTGGTGGAAAGTTGTTTTTGCGCATGGGGTTAGTTCGATGTCACTAATTTCTTTACTTTGAATAGAAATTGACTATGAAATCGATTATCCGGATTTTGGTTTTAATTGATCCGAATAATCGAGTTTCTACTGTACAAATAACGAACTAGGAACGAACGGAATGCGATTTTGTGGCAGGTGCATTATGTTAGTACAAGATACGTTTTAACATTAGAGATTTGATTACTACAACAACAGATTCAAAAAAAGATTGACTCTCAAATTATGAGATACAAAATACACGAACTACGAACGAACGGAACGCGAACGAGGTAACACAGAAAAGCGCCGCGGACGAACCACGGACGTGCTGCATTGAAGAAAAACCAAAGTGAAAAGTGGCATTTCGAACGACGCGCAAGTGCGCTGATAATGTAGAAAAATCAAAGCATGAAAAACTGATTTTTATTAACAAATAAAAGTGCATAAATTTATGTGAAAAAGAAAGGAAAAAATTGCGACATTTTGTGTTTTCCTGTGTAGTGTTGGTGTACAAAATATCACAGTGATAGAACGAAGCTGAGCTCTGCGGTAGCAGTTGCAGGAACTGTTCGGAAAAGTGTAATAGAGAGGGAAGAAGAGGAAGCTGCGAAAATGGGTCTCGGCGGCTGCTGTTCGTGTGTAAAATATTTAATGGTCCTTATAAATTTGCTATTTTGGGTATGTATGCAAAGACTTACAGCATTCATGTAATTATTATACAAACAAATTTTCGTATGTATTTTGATTAAAGTATATGTTAAACTGCGTGTGTGTGTGTAAATTTTAAAGCGCGCTATTAAAAAAAATGAAGAAAAATTAAGTTAAAAGGAAAAATCAAGCGTCGCAACAAAAACAAATGGAACAGATACTACATTTGTATATACAATAGGGCGAACTGACTCCCACACACATTCGCCCAACGCTGCTTGTTGTAACTTTGCTCCCAACTTCCGTTTGCTGGATGCTACTAAGCCATTTTGCAGCGCTCTCTCTCTCTATTTCTTTGAATTTCCCCCCCACTCCAACTTACAACAATAAACAATAGTTTTCTTATTTTTTTTTCGCCTCCCACGTACACACAAATGAACGTCATGCTTTTCACGCATAGTACCGTTTTATTGAGTGGGATCTCTGCCTATTCATACGTTGAAACTTCCAACTTTTGCTCCCTACGCCCCCGTTTTTTTTAGGTATACTCGAACACACTTCACTCTAAAGCGCTCCTACTCCTCAGCTCTCCCTCTCTCTCTGTTGTTTGCTGCTGTGTTGCCTTAACAAATTTTTGCTTCTGCCTGCCTCCTCTCTTCCTTTCTATCTTATACAACTTCAACACTCCCTACATACGTACGTGCGTGTGTGTATGCGCGCATTTTGTATCTGATTTGTTATTTCTTTTTTTTTTCAACGCTCATCGTTCCGCTCATTTTATGCGCGCTTCTTCTTCTTTCTGCCTTGGTTCAACATCGAAAACCGTTTACAGCTTAGGTGCGTGAGAGCGCCTATGTGTATGCGTATCTGTGTGTATGCGTGTGTGTGTAGTTGAGATGTTACTGAGTGATTGAGCGCCGTTTGAGTTTGACTGATGGGAGAGGCGCTTTGGCAGGAATTGTCGTCGTCCTCGTTGTTGTTGTTGTTGTTCTGATTCTTATTGGTTTTATGTTGGCGCCTTTTGTGCCTCGCCCACATTTTCTGAAGTGGTTTTTTAATACTTTTTGTAAGTTTTTCGTTGTTCTTTTTGCTTATTTAATAAATCTTTCTGTTTTATGGTTTTCTGTTACAACTCTTCGATTAAATATGTTGGAAGCAATTTGAAAGGTTTGTTTCTCCATTTAAATGATTATATGTTTTCAAATAAGTTTGGTAGTTTTCATCATTTCAGTATTTTTGGCTACATTCATCTTGGTTTGTTGTTGTTGTTGTTTTTTTTTGTATTTTTTGTATTTGTTTTGCGCCATTTGCGTCTCTTCTTCACTCTGCTTGTATTGCCTATTAGTCAAAATCTATTTTCGAAAAAAGTTTGAAAAAAATGTGTTTCTAATACAACAAAAACACACATACACACATGGATGTACGTCCGATTTTGATGATGCTGATGGTGCTTGTTTTTGTTTTTCTTCTTGTTTTTTTTTTTTGTTTTTTTGCCACCCTCCGTTGTGTTCATTGTTGCCGAGCTCGGAAAATCGCTATTTTCCAATCCGTTTCCGCATAAATTATCACGTCAAATGTGTTGATTATTGGCGCTTATTTTCAATACATCTTGCTTAAAATTGTTTTTTTTTATTTCCTTGAGTTTGCGCCACACAATACCCTGTATGTTGATTTTACAGGGTGTGGTAATTTTGTATAACTATTTTACATTTTTTGCATTTTTTTACATTTTAGTTTTATTTAATTTTGCACAAATCGCGTGCACTCAGTCATCAAACTCCTTGCAGCACTCCTCTCTGTCAGTCTCTTGCACTCTCTCTCTCTCTTTCTCACGATCTAGTGTTTTCTCATGACGCTATGATTTACGGACCTTTTACAAATTTGAGACGAAGCTGCCATGCAAGAATGTAGGTCAGTCAAGGACTTTGCACTTTTATTGCCCATTTGGCATACATTTTGCCAACATCTGCGCGCGCTCTCCTAACTGTCATGTGCATTCGCTAGCGCTATCTTGCTCACGCCCACACACATACTTATTGTTGGTATACATGGTGTATACAGAACATGTTTTAGCTTTTTGCTTGTTTTTTTTTTTTTTATCTTGTAATAACAATTGCTTCTTTGTATTGCTTACAACAAAAACAATTTTCTGTCAATTTCATAGTAAAAATTGCAGTCATTATGTTTGTTGTTGTTGTTGCTGTTGTCGAACAATTCATTCTTCTTACTTATTCCTGTGCAGTTGTTGTAATTTTAAGCCCATACAGAGCTCTTAGCTGCTCTCAGTGTACATATGCATCAGGCTGTGTGTGTGTTTGTGTGTTTGTGAGCTTTGCAGTGCTTAACAACAAAAACAAACTGAAACATATGGCTCACTCACTCACTCTCTTTCTCTCTCTCATATACACATTGCATCATTTGCGTGTCACTCTCGTTGTCCTATTTTCGTTTACATATGTTGTCTGAGGCGCGCTCATAAGTGTTAGTGTGAAAGTGGGTGGGTGGGTTGGTTGGTTGGTTTGGTTTGATTGTCTGTCTGTTTGTATGGCTCACTGGTTGAAGTGAAGCAAGTGCATTGCTTTGTTTTTACAGTTGTCACACGGTTTTGGAAAACTTTTGCGCTCTTTTATTCATGTGTGCATTGAAAAATGCATTTTTTGTGTCATTTCTTTTATTCGTCTTCTTCTTTTTTTTCATTTTAGTTTTATATAAATTTTGTTGTTGTTGACTTTTTATTTTCACACTCGTTATACGCTCTGTGCGCCTTCAATCAACTTTGCTGGCTTTGCTCCAGCGCCAAAAAGTATGTAATGCACATAATCGTTCTAGTAACAACGTGTAAACAGTGGCGTGGCTGAAGGGGCTGCGATTTATAAAATATGAAATTAAGTTTTCCAATGTTGTTGTTGATTATTGTAATAGAACATTTTCTTTTTGCTTATATAATAAAACCCTTGGCAAACCAACATACACCTCTGAAATTGTACATGCATGCATAACGTATACATATACAACAAAAAAAAAGTGACTGCCCAGGCAGGATTTAGGTCAGTCTCGGCTGACAGCAGGCAACAATTACAAAATCTGCTTGCATTTTCGCTAAATGAGAACGCTGAGAGTGCTTTTCATTGAATTTATGTACCTCTGTGGCTTTGGGATTTCTTTTATTTGTGTTTTTTTTGTGTTTTTGTTTCTGTTTTCCAGTTTTATATTTCAAACAATTTGGCAAAGGCATAAAAATAATAAATTATTTACTTAATTTGTATTTTTTGTTTTTTTTTTTTTGGTCTGACGCCATTCTTCTTAGCATTCAATTTTCGCGCTGAGTCAATTTATAGTAAATATAACTATAATGAAAAAATACGACTATGAATCACAAATGTTTAATAGATAGAAAAACATGATGTGAAAAGCGTGAAATATTAAGTGAAACAACTCATTCAAGCATAAACAATAAAAAAAAGGCTTTAACGAAGTTTGTATACCCTTGGGAAAGATGTTGAAAGTATAATAAAGATATTTCTATAACAAGAAAGGGGTGCGGTAACTAACAATCGGATTATATTTGCCAAATTAGAAGAATATCATAATTTTTTAATGTTAGCATGAAATATCTGACATAAGATCACTTACGTAAGTCTAAAGTGATTTCCGGTCGACCTTCCCAGCATGAAGTAATGTAATGGACAGTAATTCATGTTATAGATTGTGGAAAAAAACCTCCAAAGTTGTTTGAGATGATTGGGTACTATTCTATTAAAAATGGTCAGTGTAGTTGTAGAACAGTGAGTCGATCTCGATGTACACGTACATTATAATAGACAGACTTCTCACTCAACATTAGATAAGCGAAACCTAAGGTCTAATTGAGTTGAAATTGCCATAGTGATGTAGACAAACGCTCACTAAGAACGGAATTCCCGAAAGACCTTGACTAGTATTTTATATAAGTCCCATCATTAGAAAGTTAATACGCCCTTTTGCAATACCATATAATTTATACAATTTGAGTTAATTGCACAAGAATAAATTTTTTAATTAACACAACACAATAATTGTCTTTGTGTGAGTGTAAGTAATGAAATGTTAGTATAATATAGTAATGAAATGTTAGAATAATATAACTCACTACGCTGAACATTAAATTGTCAACTATTTGAACTAATGTTGACAGCTTCTAAGCACTTAATTGGTTGTGCCATTAATTGTGAAGCTTGTTTACTTAAAGTCTTTGAATTAAAATTTTTGTATCCCGTCTCTTCAATGCCTTAAAGCAGTGAATAAGAATTAATTTTGATTTGTGTATGAAACTATGTACGAGTACAAGTACTAAAGTAAAATCATTTCAATATTATCGTCTGATAACCCCACTGAGACCCAAAGGCATATTACTCAGAACGCACACACAGAGGCGTAGGCGCTGAGAGGGTAATGCCTTAAGTTGCGTCTGAGTAAATATTGAAAGAGCTTTACTGGATGTAGCAGCAAATAGAATTATTAAAGGTTTTTATTAATTTTAACACTGTGAAAGAGCGAAGAGCAAACAAAAACTTGCATATATAGAAACAGATGCCTCATTGCGCAAATAGACGAATAATTGAGATAAAAGAAGAAAAGCTGACATCATAAGGCGTTCATTTTGGGGGGGTTGTAATTGGCGCTCCTAATTGGACGCTGGTGATGATGATCGTGATGTTGCTGATCAAGATATTGTCTCAAACAATTGAGTACAAAATGTTTCTTTGCATTTGTTAATTACATCAGCGCGCAAATAATAGTTTATTATTTAATGTTACGCCATACATGTGTATCAAACATGTTGGAAGCAGTTGTCAAACATTTTTGATTTGATTTGTGATTTTTTGAATCAGCAACGGATGATGTAACATAGGCGCAAGCAAGACATGCAGCAGTCTAACGTTGAAAAAATTAAAATGATTGTAAAACTTTACATTTTTAAAGGTTTTATTAATATTATTTTTATTTTTTTTTTTTGTTTTACAGATCATTGGGCTGACAATTGTTGTCACGTCGGTTTGGGTGCTAAACGATCAAACGTTTATGCTATCCATGACCCAATCCTACAATCATTACAACATCGCGCTTTATGTCTTTCTCGGCTTCGGTGTGCTGATCACAATCGGCGCGCTCTTCGGCTGTTGCGGCGTCTGCAAAGAGTCACAATGTCTGCTGGTTTCGGTAAGTTTGCAAATTTCCCACATGCAACAAATGTGCGGCAGGAAATTTTTATGCTTAAACATTATGCGTGACAAGCACAAATTTATTGCTCTTTGGACACGCAAATGTGACGCCTCCTTTCAATAAAAAAAAAGCCACTTACTTATTTGCTTCTTTGTTGCAGTTCTTCAGTGTGATACTTGTCGTTATGGTCGGACAAATTGCGGCTGGCGCCTGGGCTTTCCACAATAAAGACAAACTCGATGATATTGTACGCGCGGCTGTTAAGTATTCGGTGCAGGAGGAATACGGCGCCAGGAACATGAGCTCACGCACAGTTACATTTGATACGCTGCAAAAGAATGTAAGTTTTGTGTTTTTAAAGATTTCATTAATTTAATTGAAATAATCACTTGAAAATTTTATCAATTCAATCATTTACAGTTAGAATGCTGCGGCGCTGATGGTCCTGGCGATTGGGCAACGAGTCGTTACAACAATGTCGATCGCACCAATATCGTTGATATTGCTGTTTCCTCCATGAATGTCTTCTATAATATACCCGAATCATGTTGTAAGGTCAACTTGGAGGCAAATGAATGTGAAATTTCACGTAAACTGAAATTTGGTGGGCCTTTAAATACTTCAATCTATCAACAGGTGCGTAAACAAAAGCAATAAGCTCACGTGTGTGTGTGTGTTTGGTTAATTGAAGTTCAATTGAAGATAATAAAGTATTTTTGGCTTTGGAGAATTGTTTCAAACCAATCGTTGGCCATGGCAGTGAATTGTTATTGGTAATGAGAAACACACCTGTGCTCTGGTCTGGCTTATGATATTACAGAAATTGACTCAAATGTGGGCTTGGCATGATTTTTTGTTATTTTTCGCAAATTGTTTTGCCGAGATATCATTGTAACAATAAACATTAAAGCGTCTAAACAATCCTTTCAATTAATAAACCAACAATGAAAATGCAAACTAATAAAAATTCTACGCTGGCATGCGCAACTTCGATAAAAATTTATTAATGAATATTGATATTCAACACGCATTTCAAATACAATCAAACACACACACACACACAAACATGGTCAAGCAGTCGTGCCAAGAAAAGTGTGTGAGAAGCGTAGAACAATAAATATTTTATTGAATGAAACGAAAGCAAACAAACAAAGAAAGTTTATTATTATTATTATTATTTACGCCACACATTTTAATACAATAAAAGCATTTTTAAACACTTCTCTCTCTCTAACAATGTTACAGGGCTGCGTCGACAAATTAATTGATCTGATCGACGAGAATTGGGTCATCATATTCGGCATAACAATCGCCGTCGTTCTACTCGAATTACTCGCATTGATATTCGCATTGAGCCTGTGCTGTGCGGTGCGTAATCAACATTACAAAGCCTGAGAATTACAGAACTCCCAAAGGGAAATAACTGATGATGAGAAGTACTAAGCAACACATACACACAAACATACAAAACAATTTTTATATAACTTACATATAAATAACAAAATGTTGCTAAGATAAATGCACAAGTTTCATGGGGAAGAAGAAGAAGATGCGCATTCATCTTAGTGACATTTTGGCACAGAAACCGATTTGCAGTTTTTTAAGAAGAAGAGCGTAAAGCAATGCGCTAAAAAGAAAAAAAAAAACAAACAAATAAAATAAAATAAAAACAAATCATGAGCAAGGAATAACAAATAAAAAAAAGAAACAAGAACATAGTATTGAGTATTTCATAAATGTATGTTGACCAGAATTTTAAACACTTGGCAGTGGTGAAAAATTTATGTAGTATTTGGCAAGTTGGCATTTTTAAAAGCGACAGTTGGCAGTAGCATATTATATTATATTAAATCAAAGAACGATGATAGAAGGCGGTAAAAAAAAATAACCAATAAATCAAATGTGTTCGATACGAGCGAGTATTGTAAATAGGAAGTAAACAAAAAGAAAAGTTGAAGCAAAACAAAAGTTAAATAGCCGAAAAGTGTAGCACAAATTAAAGTAAATGTTTTTGGTTAGCGTTTGCAACAAAAGCAAAGCGCCAAATAAGTTAAGGCAACAATTTGAGTGTTGAGTGTAGTAAGTGAACAAAAAGTATAAGAACAAACAAAAAACAAAACAAAAACAGACACTGAAAAAAACTAAAAGGAAATAAGCAACTGTTCTACTGTCGAATTAAATTGCTTGCAGGACAATTTACATTTGACAAGTAAACAGGAAACTTAAATCCTTTTAGACATAAAACAAAAAACACACATAATGGTGAACTCACTCACTCACACACACATACAACATAAGAAAATATACTTAAATTAGGTGTGAAAACTTAAAAGAAATTGCATATATGTAATGGCAGCATACTTTAAGGCAAATTAACGTAATTACATTTAATGAATACATATTTCTCATCTTTTTCGTATTTCATATGCCAAAAAAAAAAGAAACGACAACAAAATTTAATTTTGTATTAAAAAAAAAACAAAGAAGATTCGATTGTTTTTCCATTTTTTTTTTTAATATATATTTTTGTTTTTGAACTAAATTAAGTTCTTTGTGGCCATTTGTCATTTTGTAACTATAAAAGCCAAATTATGTAATGCATGACATTCCACAAGCAATAAATGATTGATTTTAATAATGCAGTGTGTGTGCGCGCTGCTTTTCTGCCCACCACCTCTCTCTCTGCCATGCAATTGCAGCAACGCGACTTCCAATAATTGTAACCTTCCCAGAATTTTGATTGCGTAGCGCACGCCCAACGAAATTAAATTATTTCATTACGCTTGTGCAAAATGTTAAAGACACAAAAGAAAATTTTGTAAAATTGTATGCCAAAAATTTATTAGATTAGCTCCATTTTTACATTAAAAACTAAATGCATTTTAGACATAAAACAAACATTGTAATGCAACTATTTGTACAAGGGAACGTACACAAATTACGTGAGATAAATATAGGGGGGAATGGACTAACCAAATCTCACCAAGGGGTACGGTGACGTTGCTCCAGAAAATAAGCTCACGTAATTTATGAACGTCCCTGATGGCTGGATTGATTATGATTGACAGTTTGAAAGGCTTTGAACCGAAGCGAAACATGAACATTTGAGAAGCTTACGGTTTAAGAGCAACTATTTGTGAAATTCACTAAATTTTTCAAGTTAACGGTAATCTAACAGTTATTTCTTTCGCGTCTTATTCACTCACACCTCACATGCACAAAAAAAAAAGTATGAAATCAAAAAGCGCTCGAAAACGAATTTTGTTTCGAATCTACTTACCTGGATTAAGTATAGTTATTATTTTACGAATTATATTTATAGAACTAATAAAAAAAAAGATATATTTTTACCAATAAATTACTTTAAATGACATATTTTTTTACACTCATACTATTCTCTATGAACTTTATTCGAGTTGTGCGAATTTTTGTTTATTTTTCATTTCATTATTATTTTCTTTTTTGTTCATTTTTTAAGCATAATTGTTGTTAAACCATTTTTGTTGTTGGTAGACATAAATAAGAATAAAAAAGTTGATAAGAAAGTAAATAAAATAAAGAATACAAAACAAGAAAAAACAAACTTTGTAACCTTTTAACACTTTTAAATCAAATTTACACACAAATACACAAAAAAATAAAAAATTAAATAAAATTTATATACATTAATATTTATATAATAATATATTTAAATGAAATTTTTAAGCAAAAACCCAAAATAAAAATTTAAATATATAAAATTTATTTACAATTTTTCAAAATAGTTTAAGAAACACGAATTAGTAAAATTTGTGGAAAAAAAAGTGTTAAAATGTGTAAAACGGTTAACAAAGCCATGGAGTAAGAATTCATAGAGAGTAGAAAATAATCTCTTCGACTCTAACACATATTACTATCTTTTTCTTTTTGAATTAAACATACTATGTGCGCGACGGCATAAGTTAAGTTACCGCTAAAAACGGGCTTTCAATACACTGAGCGTGTTTTCTACTCAACTAGAAATTATTACTCTATGGATTTAGTAACAAATCTACAATTTAAGAAGAAAATATATAGTAAACTAAAGAAAAACAACTCTTTGTAGTGTTAAGTGAACGTTTCATAAGCGAGTATTTAAATAAATGTTGAATTCATAATAAAAAAAAAAACAAAAATTTCATTTAGCAGTAAAATCATGCAGAAATTAGTAAAAAAGAACAAAAATCTAAACTTTATGTGTAGTAAAAAAAAAGTTACATATAAAAATAAATGTTTGCCTAAGAAAAATGTTGTTTGCTCTTTAAGCAAACGCAAAAATAAAGTAAAAAACAAAATAAAAATTAGGCAAATCTTTTCACAAATGCTCAATTTCACATAATTAAAGAAAAAGAAAATAATATAGAATTAAATTTAAAAATAACTTTCATCATATAACTTATAATTAAAAAAGAAAACATGTAAAACTCACGAAAAATTGATATTCAATATTGAAAAAGCATAAGCAATTAACAAACCATTCAATAAACGTACATAAAAATAACTAAAACAGATTGAGAATTTTTATTCATTATTATTATTATTGTTGAACCAACGAACATTAATTTAGATGAACAGTAAGTACTCCTATGATACATAGCGCTCAATTGACACATGCGGCACTTTGTCAACAAAAATTGGGAACAACGACATTTGAGATGCTCAATGCTCTTAAAACTGTAACTGATGCTGTGAAATAACAGTGTGAACAGTTTTAACCAACAGAATTAACAGAAATCTTGCATTCTATTTTCATTCAGCAGTGCTGCCGCCTTACTCAATTTAGTTACAATTATCTCTTGCCTTCTGTTTTCCGTATATGGGTTATTCGGATAACATAAGGCAAGCAAACTTGAGGGCATCCTCATATTGATTTAGCCCAACAGCCCGTAACAACTGCACGGCACTTCGTAAACTTTTTGCGTTCCTTCGCATTTTTAGGCGCAACTGCGCTACTTTTGACGCACATGCGTCTTTCAGTGACACCGTGTCTTCAGGCTGGGAGCATTAAGTTTCGGCGGATGATTGTCGTATGTCGTAATAAATAAAGACCAGAAAATTTGTTTTGTTCTTTGAAATTGTATTTTATTAAAATGATTTAATGTTTTTTTTGTTCTTTTTTTTTTGTTTTTAATGTCACAAGAGCGAGGAAAACTAACAGATACGCAATAATACACAAAGAAAGACGGGGAAAAGAGAAAATTAAATCATTACTAAAAACTATACAACTGACAAATCGTTCAATCGCTCATTCAAAGTACACTTAGCAAAATTTTGTCAACTAAAGAGGCTTTTTTTAAATTGCATCAAATTTCTATTAGTTTAGACAAATATCGAAATTGCATCGACTTGAACGACTTAATTTGAAGTAATGTTTTTATTTTTTTTGTTTTTTTTCATATTTAGTTTAATATTTGATAGTTTAGACATTAAATAAATGTACAATATTTGTTGCTTTGCTTGTTTGGTATTTTTTTTTTTTGTTAATATTTTATAAATATTTAATTTTTTACTTTTCTCTTCTACGCTGCGTCACAATTTTTTTCTTGTCAAATCACTAACCACGTTTTTTATAATTTTGTTTACGTTTTTTTTTTTTTTATATTTTTCATTTATTTTCATTATTATCATTTTGAATAATAATACGAAATAATTTATTGAAATTGAAATTTGCATGAAGAAAATGTTTGACTTAAGTTAACAATTTAAATGCTAAAAATTATTACAAATACGAATTGTTTTTTTTTTTTGGATTTTGGTTTTTGTTACTTAAAAAAGTTTGTGAAAAAAGTTTACAATTAATTAGGTACTAAATGAAGTTACTTTTCGTCATACATCATTCATTAACATTTCATCAAAACTTTCTTTTTGTTGGATTTTCATGCATCGAAACGTTTTTGTTTTTAATAATTTTTTTTTGAATTCGCACTAAATTTATGATAGCTTTCGAAATTATTATCGTAATTTACATTTACTAGGTACATTTTGATTTAAATTTAGTTGGTTTTTGAAACTAAAACAAAAACAAAAGTGTTGAAGCATTTTCCAAACTTTCAATCCATTAATGAAAATGCTACAACAGCGACTAATGAAAATTTAACTTAAAGACAGTTATATATATATTTTCTTATAAAAAACTATTTGAAAATTCAGACATGATTTGAATTTTGCGTCATTTTGGCGTAAAACAAAAATATAATATCATATATGCTTATGTTTCATAGGGTCACACAACACATACGGGAGTGTAGCATGCTACAAATAATGTTGATTTTTTTTTAATATTCATACAAATGATCCAAAATACAAATCTTGTGTGAATTTTAGGACGCTAAGCCAATTATATTTTCCTTCTCATACTAACAGTTCTTCTAAACAATTGTTGAAATTTTTGCATAATTTTTACAATTTAATTAAATTTAATTTAAGCGTTTCAATTCTCATTAGTTTTAGTTTAATTATTTAAAGTTTTGACTTTTAAATAGGTTTAAGCATAGTATCGCTTGTGTTGGACAGTGTAATTTTATTGCTGCACATAGTGAGTTTTCGTATTTTCGCCTTAACAGTTAAACAATTAAGTTTTCTTAGTTTTTTTTGGATAAATTTTTTTTATAAATATTTTTATTTATTTATTTATTTTTTGTTTCTCTTTAATTTCACTCTTCGGTTGAAGTTATTTGTTAGACACAAAAACGAAACGACAAATGTTTGAAAATTTTGTTAAGCTTCATTTTTACTGATGTAGTGTATTCAACCATGTCAAAGAGTGTCAAAGCTTTGTAAGCACTCGGACAGTCAAAGTATCAAAGCGTTCAATGTAAAAGTACTGTATGTAAAGGCCTCATACAAGCAGACCTTGGCATGCAAATGTTGTATGTTTGCTGGCAATTGTCTATGACATGTGTTACGTCTACATTGAAAGCTTTGTATTTCTTAAAACTCTTTCATGAATGCATCGTTTTTATTATTATGAATTGAAATGTTACAAATTTCATAAACTTAAATTGAACAGTTGGAAGAACTTGTGTGTGTTCGAATACATGTAAGTGAGTGTGTGTGTATGAGTTGATGTTCTTGTGATAAGCAATCATACGAAAATGATAAGCAATTTGATTGTCTTTACGAACATTATTACCGTTAACGATATTGATACGAATCTTTGGTTTTATAGTGTTCAAACTTTGTTAAAGTTTCTTCTTCTTTTTTGTTTTAAAAGAGAGAAAAACCATACTAAAACCATCATTTCCGCTTCAATTCCGCCTATCATGCATATTTGATATTGATTTCTTTGTTTCAACAGTTTTGATTGTACAAAATGTCCATTCAATAATGAACAATTTGCAAATGTTGCTAGCAGCAAACAGAAGTAAAAACAACAAATAAAAAATTCTATAGAAAATGCAGGTTGACTAAATCGGGTTGTTCCATAAATAATGCATGGCCATTGTCAACTTGTGTTGCAAACTTCTCGGTGGTTTAACAATATATGAAAATATAAAATTTATTGATTGATTGATAGAAATGCATTTTTGCAACGAATTTGATTACAAATTTTGTTTTATTATTTTTTTATTCTTTTTGAATTTTGCTTATTGTTCGAATTTTTTGATGTGTTTGAATAATTGACGAGGAAAAATTTTAAATTATTGCAAAGTTGTTTGCATACATGTGTGGCGGTGTGTGTGTGTTTTGAAAAGATTGCTTAACGGTTGAGGTTTTGCATTTGCAAGTGATTTTTTTTAGATATTTGTTGTTTTTGTAAATTTATGCTTAAGAAAATAAAAATGTTTTTTTTTGTTTTTAATATACAAAATCACACAAATATATTTTTTATTATTTATTATAATTATTATTATTTTTGAATTGTTATTATTATTTTAGACATTTATAAGTTTTTATGCTCGTTACATTAAAGTAAATTTCATTCCTTAAACAATTCCATTTAGAAAACATCTTTTTGAAGATTTTTTTGTCTGCTGCATTTTTACCTATTTGGCTATTCATGTGCCATTCGATAGTCTTATGTTGCATATAAGCACACAACACATGCGTCAACTGAAAACTTCATACGCATTGGCTAAGCTTAAACACGCAAGTGTCTTATGTATTGTGTGTTTCTATACAACATAGGAGTATATTATGTTAGAAATTAGAAATGGAGCGTTAAATTGAGTAAATCAAATCGCTGTGTTTATTTAAGTTCGTTTTTTACTTTAGTTCATTTGACTATAATTTTTTTTTTTGTTTTTTTTTTTTTTGGTGGTTTAGTTTTCGCGCAAATTGTTTGTTGTTGTTGTTATTTTATGCAATTTCGAATTGTTGTTGTTTTCGTTTTTTATTATTATTATTTTTTATATAAATACCAATTCGCTTTGACGGCAGGATTAAATTCATTTTACACACACATTGAAAAAATCTATTTTCAAAATTTAATATTCGCGTTTCTTTTCCTTTGTTTTTTTTTTTCTCAAACATTTATATTAAAGATTATTATTAATATTTTTTTTTGTTGTTTTTCTTTTTTTTTTAGCTGCCCTAAAATTATATATTATGTATACCAATTATTAATACTAAAAATATTTTTACTGGTGTTCTTTCTTGCCGGCACGCACGCACTTTCTCCTTATTTCGATCCCGTTCCTTATACTCGTCACAATCCTTTGCGCTTTGTTGTTTCAGCTTTGCTTTGTCAATGTGTTTGGCGCTGGTTGCTTAGAGATCAATTAGCGTTATTGTTGTTCGTGTGTTGCGTATTTGTGGCTCGTCCGCTTGTCATCAAAGATCGTTGTCGAACATTTGCAATGAACGCGTTACCAGATCGTCTTTAAGGCATGCTTCGAGAAATTCTTCAATGGTTATGATGCCATCTTGATTGAGATCAAGCTTACGAAAGACACGATCCACCTGTATATGTGAAAATGCGAAATTAGCACTTGTATAAAATATTGGCCTATGTAATATAGCGCACACATAACACATACGGCAATTTTTTGTGCAAATATACACACAGCAAACAGCTTCAATACTGTACTGGCGTATGTGTTATATAAGTGATATGTAACATAAGCTTAATTAATATTAACAATGTAGTTATTAATGAAGAGCCAAGTGAGCTTTTAAATTCATTGATTAAGCAATTTGTTATTGTCTTTAAATGCATGCATGTGATTGAGGAGTGTGCTGTGTGCTTATCTACTGCAATGGCCATGTGTCAAGTCAAGTGAAGTGTAGTAAAGTCAAGGCTTGGCAAGGCCAAAGAATGCAACACATGCAACATGTAATATGCAACATGCCGCGCAATTATAATTACGCATACGCAATGTGAAACGATGCAGCTGACACGGCACTGATGACGCCGACGGCATTGATAAATCGAATCGCAATGAATCGTCGTTGCAATTGCAATTGCAGACTGAGTAATGAATATGCAATGTTGGCAAGGCTTGCAAGGAGCGAAACACACGCCAAGCCAAGTCAAGTTAAGTCAAGTGTTGTGCATGCGAAATCATGTGTAATTTTCTTTGCATTCATTATTTTCTTTTCTTTACGCTTCACTCATTTAAGCGCACACACATACATATGCATTTAATGGAATACGCGTGTGCTTTGTTGTTAAAAATCATTACGCATTCATTTCGGTAAGTGATTTCTTACAACGCAAAATATTAAATTTATATTGCATGCATTGAGCACAGCAGTAAAGAGAGATGAATCTTGAAATAAATATGTGAATTATGTTGATTGTATGAGAGTGCAAGGGAAATGTGTCAGTGAAAAAGCATTTTTGGCTCACCTGATCTCTTGCCTTGCGATCTTCCTCCGGCTGATGCGCACGCCGACCCATCAACTCATGTATGGCCAAAACGATTTCACTCAATTCGCCACGACTAATTCGGCCATCGCCATTCAAATCGTACAACTTAAAAGTCCAACGGAGACGCTCATAGACCGAGCCGCGCAGCAAAGTCGACAAGGTGACCAACAAATCCTTTTTAATGGCCAAAGAGCAAACAGTCGAACAAACAAACAAAGCGATTATTAAAAGAACATGTGCCATTTGGCGTTTAATGCGCGTTTATTACCCGAAAACTAATGGCGCCATTGCAATTAACATCGAACGCTTTGAACACATAATGAGCATATAAACTAGAATCTAAAAATATACACAAATGTTAAAGAATAATAAAAAAAGACAAACAGGAAGAAGAAGATAAAGAAATGTTGATTAGAAAACAAAAAAGGAATTTTGTTTGTGTAAAACTTTTAATGTTGGGCGGAGTAAAATTTCTCTTGATGAATAATAATGTGGGCGTGTAGGAAAAGAAGGAAAGGATAGCTAAAGAAGGGAAGGTTAGAATGGATAGAGAAAGAAGTCTAATACAGCGAAAGAAACTGTTCGAGTGTAGGGTATTTGTGTGGGGGATAAGGCTTGGTTTGGTCGTTAACATTCAACTCACTGCCATGCGGAAAGAATTTCGCATAAATATCCTTAAAACAATCCTCGTGCACCACGCCCTCAGGACATTCCTGCAAGTAGTAAAAAGATAAAACACACAAAACCAATAAACAAAATAAACAGACCGAAAAGTTCATATCAGTTTAGTTGAAGCAAATCATTTGCATTGAAATTCAAATTTTTATTTTATTTTTTTCATATAATATTTTTTTTATAGAGCAACATAAATATGAAAAATATAAAAATAAATAAATAAAATCATATATGTGAAATTTTGCGTTTTCAGCACGAAACAAGAAAACCATAAAAATAAATAAACAAGAAAATAAAATCATATCATCAGAAATTTTGTTCTTTAAGCACGAAAAAGAGAATGTTAAAGTAGCTTCAGTCGCACAGCGACCTTTTGCGGCCAAATTGCACTTTGCAATATGCTCACACATACACTGCACCATTGTTGTTGTTGTAATTGTAATTCATGTCTTACCGTTTTGAAGCCACGATACATGACGCGAATTTCTTGTTTGGTGAACTTTGTCTGTCGGCACAAATCCTCAAGTGCCACGGGTATTGGCTTAGGCACTCGTGTGTGTTCTAATTCGTAGACGACCTCCTCGATGGGACTCTCCGGTGGCGATGCCATTTTTGCTTAAGACGTCGGCGTTGTACGTCGTTGTTGTTGTTGGGATTGCGTGTCTTTCGCTCGACACGTTCTTGCACTTTGCCAAATTTTTTTTTCAAATAAATTTTTTGCTATTTTCTTTTTTTTAAGTTTTTTTCCTGTAAACTTTTTGTGCAAATTCCTGTTTTTTTTTTTTCAATTTGTTTTTACTACAAAATAATTTATTTCATTTTGTTTGTGTTAACTTTTTTTAGTTAGTTAGTTTGTTTGTTTGTTGTTGTTGTTCGTTAGTTTTACTTTCGGCGGTTTAAAGTTGATTTTTTGTGTTTCCGTTTTTGTTTGACTTTGTTGCCCTTTTTGGTTTGGCGTCCTTTCGTGTGTTTCGTCTTGCCGTGCCTTCACCGTCGCTTTCCTCTTTACCCCCTTTTGCTGCTTAGCTGAACGCGTTAATGAGCATCGCGCCTGTGTGTGAAAGAGAGAGATAGATAAATTGAGAATGGAGAAGATGAGCATGATTGCAAGTAACATTTTATTCGCGAGTGTTTCTCATGTATATATGTATATATATATGTGTGTGTGTGTTTGTGTTTGTGAGTGAGAATTGCAAAAAAAAAAAACAAAAATAATCAGCTTAAATTGCATTTTGCCGTTATGCGCGTTGCAATATCATTAGTGGCGCTTCATGCTGCCTCTGTTGCCTGCTGCTGCAGTCGTTGTTGTTGTTGTTATTGTTGCCGTTTTGCACTTTGTTGAGTGGCAAAAAGCAAATGCCGGAAATAAGTTTTATTCTTCTTGTTGTTCATTTCCTTTGCTACAAATTAAGTATTAATGTTGTTGTTGTTATTATTATTATTGCTGTTGTTGTTACGTCTATAAAACATGCAAATGATTATTATTATGATGATTATTGCATATCATAAATCAAAGTAAATTGAGTAATGCGTTTTTCGCCTATTTTGTCCTTTATTGCCAAACACTTTTCTTTTTGCTTTCTACTTTCTACTTTCTATTTCTGTTTCTCAGACTTTTTCTCTTTGTGGTTTTGCTGGCTTCTGCTGGTGTGTTTGTGGTCTATCATGTTGGCAAATACTTGTTATTGAACTTCCTTCAGTCGAATGTGAAATCGACCGTGTAAAGTTATTTGTTTTTGGGGCGTGAGTATTTTTTTTGGTCCAAAAATACCGAATTTGCTCGCTTATAAATGAGCTGTGAGTAATTCACATTAAGGTGTGTGTATGTGTGTGTGTGTGTGTTTGTTGACTCTAATAAACATTTCAAGTTATTGCATATAATTTGGCTCGTTTTGATGTCTTGTTAAGATGTTATACTCAAGAGGCTTGGTCATGCAAAGGAGAAAGGATACTTTGAAAATGAAAAGGGACTTAAAGCAGTTTGAGTTGAATTAAGAAAGTTGTCTTGTTATTTAAAAAATTTCAGTGAATTTGTGCATATCCCTTAAGGCTAATTTACTCGAGAACCGTAATTCTGTCTCTAGACAAATTTGCCCTTGGTCCAGCCTTTATACTAGTGCGGATTATATGGATCTTTGGCTCTTTGAGGCAAAAGAATTTCTATTTCACAGGATTCCCTGCAGAATTTCTGGTTACAATCTCGAGATACTGACAATATACCTCAATGCAGCGTTTCCCAAACTCATCAACAATGCTCTTCTAATAAATCGAATTGCAAAAGAGAAATAGAACAAAATTCTTAGTCAAAACTATGTTATACTTCTATGGATCTGCATGAATGGAGCTTATTATTTTTGGCGTTTTTACTCTTTTTCCTTTACTAGAAGCATTTCAACTTTAGCCATCGTATACATGTAAATTGGATATTACAGCTACCCAGGTTTTATAAGCGAAACCAAAAATAACATTTTCCAAATCATTATGTCAAATCATCTCCAAATTACTACTGAAATTTACTTTACGCTTGCTAATAAAAACTGTTAACAATGTCGTCAAAAATGTCGACAACAATGTCATCAGCATCCACCTCAACATCATCATCATCAATCCATCATGTCAGTGCAATCAATGTAACCACCATTGTGCCACCCATGAGCCAATTGCACTCTCTGCATTGGTATATTGTCAAAAATATCACGTATACGTCACATTGTTGCTTTTTTAACTATGACACGAAGCGCCGTCAACACTACTCAACCCAATTCAAGTTAACTGAAACCGAAGCGTGACACGCGACTCAATTGAAAATGCAAAGGATTGCTGCAAATATAGATTTCAATTTCAATTCCGCTCGAAGGCTATGCTGTGTGTGTGTGTGGGCGGCTTGTGGGTGCCTGCGGTGGGCGTGTCGTGCGCTTATGCTTGTAAGCAAGCGACTTCAAGCTGTAAGCTAATTAAAGTTTTAACGAGGTCAATTGCATGCCAAAATGTTTTGCCTCAAGTTTTTTTTGACTTTCCGCATTTCGTGTTTTTTTTTTTGCGTTTTTTTACGTTTTCTCTTTTGAGCAAAAGAAAAAAAAAAAATACGAGAATGTCGCTAAAGTGAAAGTGATAGAAATTTTAATGAACAAGTTGAAAATGAGAACGTAAAAGAAAATGTATGTAAAAGAGGCAAATTTATGCAAAATGGTTGGCAGCGACATAAGTAAAAATGTATGAGTGTATCTGTGTGTGAGTGTGTGTGTTTGGATTTCGTATGTTTATTCATTTGTCTAATTCTAAATGTGTGTCTGTCGGTCTGTGTGTGTGTGTGTGTTCATGTCATGTTTTTTAACAAAACAAAAGAAAAAGCAAGAAAAAAAACACATGCTGAAGGACAAGGCTTGCATGCAATCATGCAATGCTAGTGATATATTCAAACACACTCACACACACACAGTTACATAGATACAAAGTCCTGCTGTGTTCAGTTTTCATTTCAGGGACAAAGAAAACAACAGAAAATAAAGGAGTGTTTGCCACACATAACCAAAAGCGTCAAAAATAAAACAAGAGCACGCAAAGCCCGACAAGACAAGTCAAGCCGAACCATGTCGAGCCAAAGGACGAGCCGACTCAACTGAAGTTGAGTTGAATTGTGTTGCACAGACAAGTTGGCCGTCAGATAATGACTGAAACCGCATTTGTTATTAAATTGCGGAAATTTTTTAGACACACACCAACAACACACACACCAACACACACAAAGCGACACTTGGTTAGCACAAAAAATGAGCGAAACAATTATACAATTGCATGTTGGCACGAGCACAATTCATGTCCGTCCAAACAAAAAGTCTTTGTCGACTTATAATGCATGCGTCTGGAAGTCTATAAAGCCGCAAGCCTTAAAAACAATGCAGACAATAAATCAGCAGCAATTAAAGTAATTTTTGTGAGTTAACTTTTGACCAAAAATAAAATGATAATAAATGAAAAAACAAAAAGCCAAAAGGATTAAATCTCAAAAAACTGAAACACAAAAAGTTGGCATGAGTGTGTGAGTGAGAGCGGGAAAGAGCGTGAAAGATAATGATTTAAAGCAAGGCGGACAAGTTGGCAGCGGCATGACAGACCAAGTTGAGCGCCGAGCCGAGCCGAGCCAGGACAACTCAACACTTATCAAAGTTTTTGCTCTCCTTACATTTCTTTAGCCAAAAAAAAAAAAAAAAAATAGAAGAAAAACTGATGACAAACTAACAAAGAAAATTATTTTATAGAGCACATTTGCCATATAAAAAAAAAAAGTAGAAATAAATAATAAAGGGCACATGGCGCTTTTGTCAGCTTCGCCGTCTTCCATGAAATAACTTTCGGCGTCTGTTTTTTTTTTTCTCAGCTTTTTCGTGAAGTTATTTGATGAGATTTTCAAGTCAATTCAAAGCCAAAAGAGGATAGAATCAAGCGACAAAAAAACATTGTCGCACGACTGCCAATTTTCTTTTATATATGTATGTGCGAGTGTGTGTTTGTATTAGTGGTGCTTATTATACACACACACACACACGCACAGGCAAAGGCACACAATTATAACAAAAGAAGGAAATAAATTAAACAAAACGCATAAATTAAGCTTTGGTCAAGCGCACAGTCAAATTTAGTTCTCGTTTATTGTTCATATGAGCCAAAAAAGCATAAAAACCACACAAATAAGTCAGCAATGAAAGGCGTCCGTTGGTTGTTGTGTGGGCGTGTCAGTGACAGCGCTGAGCATTGTGTGGGTTAATGTCGGCATTTCTTGGCCCGCTTTGAATGCGCGTCGTCCGCATGGCCTTTACGCTTATACGGGTACGCTACACGCAACGCAACTTTTTTGGCAAGCGATATACATGTGTGGCATATTGATTTTAGTATAGCATTCGAACAAAGAAAAAGTATTAAACAATTTAAAGGTAAAAACATTTCGTGTCTTATGTTTGGTTGTAAAGTTTTAGAACAGAATGTTATTTAATGTGAAGAAAATGATATTTTTTCAATGAAGACATTGTCAGAAAGACGGAGAAGAAATACAAGGAAGAACCTCACATCGAAATTGATCCTGAGATAAAAAAAGAGAGAGAGATGAATGGACAGCAAGTGATAAACAAAGGTTTTATCGATAGAAGAAGAGGCTCGATAAATATAGAGTTCATAAAAGAAGGATTTAAGAGTAATATGGAAGTAATATTAACCAGAAGGTAGAAAGTGAGAGGTACTATGGATCGGTAGTTTAGAGAGATATAGTTGAAGAAATAATGACAGACAAAACAGAGTTTTAGACAAATATATATTAAAACAAACCAATATAATAAAGATAGTGAAAGATTCTAAAAGGGGAGTTAGAATAGAAGTAAAATTCCAGAGAGACCAGCAATACAAAGATCAAACAATCAAAATAAAGTACAAACAACACAAATAAGAAGCAAAGTGAAGATATTTTCTGATTGATTTCAAATGAAGACCTTAGGGAGCTCGAAATAGAAAAGTCAAAAGAGAAACGCAAAATGGTACAAAGTTGAACTAAACTAGAGATAATTTTAAAGTAATTTTAACTTTTTATTTTATGATTTTATTAAAAACCTCGCAAGTTGTTTCACTTGAGAAATAGTCAGCAATTTCATAACAAGTCATATACATGATTGCCATTGTGCTTGTTCATATTTTATTATATTTTGAGACAGCAAAATTTTCGACAACTTGCGCTTGAAGAAGGCGAAGAAAGTTTGGTTCTTTTTTTTATTATTTTTGCAAAGCGTTGTGAAAAATAACTCACCGTTTTATAATTCATAAGAAAAATGCTTGAGCATGTCGCAACGCTTAGCGTAAACTATAAAAGTTACATTTGAAGGTCCTTCAGAACAAGTAACTTTTGATGGGGAGAAAACAAAAAAGGCAACAACAATAACAAGAAGAAACTTTTATAAAACTAAAGCAACGAAGTAGCGACAAAGAACTGCGACTCAACTCAACTTAATGCGAACTGAACGCGTTTCTATTCTTCGCGAGTTGCCGCACACCCACAATGGATGCCATTTATTTGGCTTAAATATTTTTTTTTTGGCGATTTTTCACGCTCGTTACAAAAAAAAACAAATAAAACCGACGCGAAAAAGAAATTATTGTTGTCTAAAAAGTTGCGCTTGCTTGAAACGAATGTTTCTGTTAGCCAAACCGGAAGTGCTACGACGATGGCTATGTCAGCGTCCA
The DNA here is from genome assembly GCA_034638295.1 of Phortica okadai. Taxonomy (NCBI): domain Eukaryota; kingdom Metazoa; phylum Arthropoda; class Insecta; order Diptera; family Drosophilidae; genus Phortica; species Phortica okadai. The sequence continues at coordinate 44,560,549 of CM067849.1, read as the reverse complement.
TGTTGGCATCAACGTTTACGTATGTGTGTGTGTGTGCGTCAGCGTTAACGTTAACGTCGCCGTTGTCGGCTAAGGTAGTCAGACAAACGATAGTTGAAATGTAAGAAAAACAACAAACGCGCAAAAGGACAAAAGCGAATCGTAAAAGTTGCGTTTTTATTGCACGATTTTTCTTTCTTTAGTTTTTTTTTTTTAGTTTTTTTCGTCTACTTCTCCTTTGGCCACACCTCCGCTGCCTGTGCTCGTTACGTGTTTTATGTTTTTTCTGCGCTGCTTTGTCGTGTTAACAAAAACCAAAAGAAAAAAATGTTCGACCAAAAAGAAAATAGAAATGCCAACTTTGTTTGTGCAGTTTATGCAATTTACCGTTACTACTTTTTTGCCACTTGCCATGCATATATATTCATACATACATATATATATATTTTTTTTTACCATTTTTAGCTGCAATGAATGCCTTTACTTTTAGACGCTTGGTCGACTTTAATGGACTTCACATTGCAATGAACTTTTCTGCCATTTTTTTTTTTTGGTTTTTTTTATGTGCATTCCTAATTTGTCGATTTGCATTTTAAGTTGTATTTACATACTTACTTAGCCTAAATTGTGAAAACTTCATTAAAAGCTCACAACTATTTGACTTACTTATTTTTAATGCTTTGCGTTTGTAATTTGTGCATTTGACTTGGACTTTACTTGACTTGACTGAACTCGTCTTGACTAATTTCGGCTTGATTGATTTCGTGTTTGTATACATGTGAGGGTGTGTGTATGTCTATTTGGCTTAATAAATGGCTTATTTGCTATGTGAGGCGTGGCAAGCAATCATGTTTATTTACACGTGTCGGAAGTAATATTAAGTATGCTTGACTAATAATAACATAGATATTTTTGACAGTTCGCTAAGCCAAATTGATTTCGAAATGTTGCTCATTGTTTTTATTGTTGTTGGCGCTTTGGTCGAACAATAATTGTAGCTAAAAATACTCGCAGTTGAGGTCTTCGAAGCGAAAAGAAAATTGCTTTTGACAGCCATTGTGTACAGAAATTCATCATCATGTATTGTTGATAAAATAGCTCAGGGTATTTATTTGCTCTTGCAACTGGTCTCAAGGTGTTGCAGGTGTCGCAGGCATGAGCATGAGTTATGTAAGCAATATTGTATAATATTTTATGTTACGTTCTTTGAAATTTTTTGAGTTTTTTATTATTGCAATAATTTTGTTACATGATTCAAGACAAACTTAATCAAAACTTTTATAGCTCAAACAGCTGAAATAAAAAGTTGGAAACATTTGATTTAGACACAAGTAACAAATGCAATATATAAGAGTTTCAAAGTCATATTGATTGCACAAAGTATCAAATTTCAAATTGAAAATGACAAAGATATGAAGAATATTTTTGTCTATCGTTGCATTTCTGTAATATTTTACATTTGTTCATGTTTTTTTTGTTTTGTGTTCTTCAACACTCATACTTTTTAGCATTTCTGTAATCAATATTTAGATTACTTAAAATCAAAAATCACATAGCACAAACAACATATTTTGCAGGTCATCAAGAGCGTTAAGAGTAGATCAAGAAAGTCAAGCTCGGTTAAAATTCCTTAAGTAAAAATTACATTCGTTTCAAAAAAAAAGCATCCCTCTACAACAATATGAAATGTTCTGTATAGCTTTTTGATTATAGAAATATATTATCAGCTTTGTGCTGGAAATTACATGTTGATTTTGAAATCTATTCAGTCAGTAATTCGGGAGATCCGACAAAGTTGAAGATTTCTGGCATCTAAACAATTGAAATTGGATTTTTTTTCGCTGAGAAATCGATTTTCAGAGATTTTTAGCACACACCTAACAAATCATTATTATTTTGTCTTTTATTCGAATAGAAATTTTTTATTTTCATGCTTTTTCATTAATATTCAAGAGTTGCAATGCAATTGAGTAACCCTTTAGGAACATTTCGCATACTAAATAAAGTTACTTAAAGCAAAATCGAGTTGTTTACTTGCGGTCATCAACTATTAACAGTAGCGGTAAAGGTCATACGGCAAATCCCACTTGAGACATTACTGGTTTGGCCGGCAGTGGCGAACTTTTGCTATGTGCATTAGTTAAATTGAAAACGTCATGGTTGGCAAACCATAAGATTATCACGCATACGACATGTGGCAATTCAAGGCTACATTTGTGTGCTGCAATCTTCAAGTGCACACACACACACACACATACAATGATACTTAGCAACTGTCGAAAGTTTGTGAAATTTCATGTTACTTAGCAAACACACATAAAACATGATATAATTGCGTATACGCAACGTTGATTGCATGTAATTTATGCACAAAATTGCAATACTTGCAGTATTGAAAATAAGAACATAAAAAGTAGCAAACACTTTTGTGACTAATTTAATGCTCAACAAGCTTATTAAAATATTAGCGTAGCGCAATTTTCGCTTAGAATATAAAAACTTAACAAATGAGCGACATAATTTTCAACACAAGGCCAAGACGATGATGATGGTGATGATGATTGTTGACGGCTGCTATTGTTGTTGAGGCAATGCTATGGCAGGCGTGGGTGGCTGGTGGTTTGGGGGAAGGGCTGATGGGTTGGCGACATATGCGCACGACATGCAATTAGGCAAGCCGTGCTTCAACAACCGAAAAATAGTACACAAAAAGAGCGCTCACACAAATGTTGCAAGCGTGCAAACATGCCACGCTCTTCTCATATGGCTGTTTGAGTGTGTTTGTGTGTGTGTGTGCGCATTGCCACTTGTCAATTAATTGTTATTTGGTGTGTTTGCTTTGCTAAGCGAAGCTCTTTAAATGGAAAATAAAAAGTGTGCGTGGCAAAATGAAATATTTTTTCACACCATTCGCATGCCTCTGTAAATATGTGTGTGTGTGTGTGTAATTCTATTTATATATTTTGACACGCGTCACTGACTCTAAACATAGCTAAAAATTTCTGTTGCATACCAGCAGGCGTCCTATTAAAATGTATCTCATTTGCGCGCAAGGACACAAATTTCTGTTTTTTTCACTCGTGATTTTCATACTATTTTTAAGACAACAACAATTGAGATTTTATGTTTCACACGTTTAAGTCTTGTTACGCTTGGCACTAAGAAGCATAAAGAATAGCAAAGAATGAACGCATTTAACCAACGCGGCAGCAAAGTAAATGAATGAAAGTAAAAGTCAAATAAATGTAAAAACAACAAGAAAAACATTTTTCACATTATTAAAAATTCAAAACATACACAAACGCACACACACACATACATGCACAATGTGGGCACATGCATATGCATGCATTAAAATAACTGTAAATATGCGCGCGTGGCTTGGCTTTGTTGACGTTCTTGTTGTTGTTTGTGTTTATATATCTTGCTGTTTTTTTTTTTTTGGTTTTTCTTTACTATTTTCTTTGCTTGTTGGTATACAAAAAAAAAAATCGCATGCGATAAAAATGCTCTTGCCATGTGTGCGGCAACGTTTTTATTTATTTTGCAGATTTTTTTGATTCATTTGACATTCGTCAACTTCATTTGCATTTTGACTTTGTCAACCAAAACATTAAAATTCTGCGAAATGTTTGTAAAAATAATATAGAACAACAACAACAACAAAGTAACTTGAAGTCTGCAATAGTCACTTGAATGTTAACCTAACAAAAATTTAATGAAGTACGCGCGTCAAAGAAGTTCCTCTTGTTGTTTTTGTTACTGGCATTTTCACTGTACTATAATTTTTTTGGGGTTTTTGACGCTTATTTGGCGCACTTATACCATTATTTGACTTAAGTTGAAGTTGTTTTTTTTTACTTTTTTTTTTTGTTATGCTTATTTATTGTATTTAGCTTGCCATGACTTTTGCTTTACGTTTGCGTGTTACATTTGTATTTTTTGAATGATTTGCTTATTAATTTAGTATTTGCATACTTTAAGGCTGCGCATACAAATTGCGTTAGGCACAATTTTGCTGCTGCTCCTGCTGCTGCTGCTTACAAGGATTTTTCTCTACACAAAATTTAATTTGATAACTGTTTGCATGTACATATGTATGTATGTATATATTTTTTTTTTTGCTTACTTTTGTTAGAAATTAATTTGAAGTACTTAATATTTTTTTTTTTCTACACAACACTTTTTTTTACATACTCACACAACGCACAGACACATGCGTGAAACGCAAAAAAAGGCAAATGGGCAAACAAAAAAAAAACAACAACAAAATAGTATTGAAAAAAAAACATTAAAGTTAGGCAGCTCGAAAGAATCAAAGAAAAAAAAAACTGTGTATCTTTTAGGATCCGGGTATATCCTTTATCTCTGGCACAGCGCACCAAAAGCAGCGTCGCAGCAGCGGCAGCAGAGGTAGCAGAGATAGCAGCAGACGCTCAGCAGCAAGGCACAAAGGCGCAAAGGAGCAAAGTAGCAGAATCAGCAGCACAACAACAAGTTCCAGCAGCGAGGCAAACGACACAAACACACACACACACACACACACACACGCACGCACACTCACACACAAAGAAAACACTTGTAAAAAGAACGCGTTGCCTTACATTCGCAGATTTTTGTTAGTTTACTCGCTTGTATGTATGTATAAGCGATAAGGATAAGAGCGTTTCGTTTAATATCAACAGCAGGACATCAAACACAGCTCAGCACAGGACATCAGCAGGAGCAGGAGCAGCTGCTGAACGACAACCACGACTACCAAGTTTGAAACCAACAAATAAGGACAACAGCAACAACGAGTACGACGGCGTTAAACGACGCGCGCTCGCGAGTGTCCTGTACACAACTGAAAGCATGAAACGGAATTTACTGTGTTTGCTCAGCTTCGGTTTCTGGTTTTCCCTTGTTAAAGTTTTTTTTGGTTCACTTTTTCCCTCTTGTCTGACTTGATTTACGTTCTGTTATAGCTATACTTGTTTTTGTTGGCTTTAACCGTTATTCCCGTTTGTTTTTAACAGTGCTCTCTGTTTTGTTTACGCTCTTGCTCTCTCTTGTGGTCGCTCGCAAGGTTTTTCGTCCTGTTACTATTCTGGTAATATATTTTTATTAATAGACGCTTAACGGAACTTGTTAGAATCCCGTTGAATGTTATTAGATTTTTTTTAAATATCAGTTAATCTTCTTTTTATAAAAACATATTTTTACAAATGAATATTAAACTGTATAGTTCTCAAAATTATATTCCAAAATATACCTTCGTCAATTTTTCTTATTAAAAAAAAATAAGACTATTTCTTACCAGGGTTATGTAAAATTTCGTTTTTTTCAAATTTATCCCATCTTGGGTACTTTTGGAGCCATTCATTTGTTTCTAGAGACGATTTTTGCCAATTTTATAATAAAATGGTCGACATACTCACCCCTAAATCATCTTACTTTATAAATGAATGGTGCGTTTTCGTCATGTATCAACACCACATGAAATTGGATATACCCATAAATTCAACATTGGCAACATTTTCGCTTCTTTTGGTATAAATGTACCAAAACTTGTACACTCTTTATAGAACTGGTACAATTTCAACAAAACAGGAAATTATAAACATATTGAATGAAGTTGGTACACTTTTGGTCCAAAAATGCATTATCTTTGAAAACACAACCGTGGTTCTGTATTCTTAACAGTATATGTATATTTAGTCCTGTACAAATTTTAATAATACCCACAACGCCTATGAACTTCTGTAGAATGAAAACCAAACTTTAATATTAATGTTCAAATAACAGAATATTGCCTATTGCGTTTTGTTGTTCTCTTGCTCTCTCGTTCACTCTCACTGATTTGCAAAAATTATGCTCACAGAACAGACACACACTCACACACCAATCACAATGACGTTTATTACTATACGTATACGTAATAAGTTCGTATATTTCTTATCACACGAGTCAAGCAGTCTGGCAGCGTCATTTAACTGTCTCTGTTTCTTCCGCTCTCTCTCTCTTTCGCTATTTTTAGCCATCTCCTGGCCCAATCGTTTTTGTCCTCTCTGGGCTACAATACGTCAAGTATCCTGCTCGTATTCGCTTGCTACCATTTGCTATATTGTGCCCGCACTTGCTCTTTTTCTCTCGTCTACATACGTTGTTGATAGCAGCAGCAGCGGCGGTTGGCAGCAGCAGCGACGGCCGCACCAGCAGCAGAGGCAGCATCAGAAGCCTGAAATTGCTCTCGAGAGTTTTGCGCAGCTCAGTCTTTTGTATTGTTGTGCTTGTCGTTGTTGTTGGTTTTGTTGTTGTTGAGTATTGCCACACTTGACTTTGTTGGTTTTGTTGTTGGCTTAGTTGTTGTGTTTTAAAGCCAACTGACAAGTGGCTTTATAAGCACACATATGCATACACACACACACACACCCATACATACATGAATAGTTGAGTGTGCGTTTGTGTATTTGAAATCTTTTGTTATATTTGGACTCTTGTTGCTATTTATGTTTAATTTAGTTTTATTCCTCATATGTAACATATCCCCTACTCTACCGCCTCCTCATGTGGTTCATACAACTAAAAATATTTTTTGTAACAAAATAATTTCCGCACTACTTTGCGCTCATTCGCATTTTAAATTTAGCGTATTAACTCATTAAATGTTCAAAAGCTTACTTACACAAATGTGCACAGGTGTGCGTGTTTATATGGGTGCGTGTGTGTGTGTCTCTGCATTGTTGCTCAGTTGTCAGTTTTATGCAATTTAAATTAATTTCTGTAATTATTTTAGTGCTTCATTTAAATAGCGTCATTATAAATACACACACGTGTCTGTGTGTGTGTGTGCATATGTATGACCACTTGTATGTAAGCGTGCGCGTGTGTCTGTCCATCAGCGCGCGCTGGAACAACAAACAAGAAGAACATTTGACAGCCTTTTGTCTCAGCTCATGCACGCATTCGTCACTTGGCTCGAATTTGCTTTCTAAGCGCCGTTAAAATGTCATCAAAACTCATATATTTCATGTTGGAATATTACTGACAGCTGACGCTGACGGCGGCGCTAAAAACCAACAAGCTTTTAAAATAATTAACGCGCATTTGCATTGCATGTCGACCAAAGTAATTAAAGTGCGACAACGCCGCCAAGCAAAGACAAAGTTTTCATTTTTTTTTTTTTTTTTTGTGTTAACTAATGGAATCGAAAAGAGCAAATGTTTGTGGTGACAAACTCATTTGATGTACGCCAATAGTTTAATTATAAGATTAGTTACAATTGTGACTTTAAAATAACATAACTGTTTGCGCTTACAGCAACAAACAAAAATAATAAAAACTTAATTTCTTTTGATAATTTAAAAATTTTTTTTCATACTCCTAATTTATTTTTTTTAATCTTGTATATTTTTAATTTAGTACTGCAATAATCTCGAATTAAATAAATAAAATATACGCGCACATGAATGACGACTAAATTACAAATGATAAAACAGAAATCGCATGTCTAGTTAAATAAAATTCATAAATAATCATATATGGGCTGCAATAATAATGCACAAGCGATTAGTTAGGGGATTACGTCGCAATGAATCAGTATGTTATATGTTTTATCTTTATGGTTTAGTTTAAGTATTGTCAACAGGTATAAAAATCGTTGTTGTTGTTGTTGATGTTGTTGTTATTGTAATGGCTATTGGTAGCAAGAGAAGGAACAGTCAATTGAACAATCAGGCTGTCTATGCTGATGTTTGCATTAATGATGGCGCCGATTGCGTGTCAATTGGCAATTTCGCAACAATTTGTTCACCCTCAGAGGTATTTGAGACATTTATGTCAGCCAAAAGATTAACAATTTCATCTGTTTGAGTTTCTGGCTTTTCGTTTAAGTCTTCATTGTTTTCACGCAGAGGCACATTTTCTTCGACATTAGCAGCAACTGTTTCAGGCGCTGTTGTTTCATCCACTGCCGGCAAGTTTACTTCGGTCTGCGCTTCAACCGTTGACGGTTCGACTGCGTCATCTGTAATTGCTGTTTCGGCCTCAGTTTCTGCATCACCTTGACCAGCTTTGCCGGCTTTTTTCTGTGCTTTCTTATTCTTCTTTTTCTGTTTCTTCAGACGTGCGGCTTCCTCGGCTTTTTCTTGTTGCTGCAATTGCTTAGCATTTGCCTCAGCAGTTGCTGCCGCCGTTGCCACTGATTCCTTGGTCTCGGTTTTCGACAATAGTTTCATTTGGCTCTGCAGATTTGCCAGTGTCTCCTTGAGCTGTGCACAATTACGTGACATCAATTCCATTTTGTCTTTATCACTGTTGATTGGTTCGATCTTCATTGGTTCTGGTTCCGTTGGCAGTGCGGGCATCGGTGGTATTTCGATATTGTTGTCGCGCAGCGTCTTGTGCAAATTGGTGCGTTCACTTTGCAATGCGCGTAATAATTTCTGCAGCTGATCAACTTGTTTATTGCAACGTTCGGCATGCTCATCGCGCACTTGTTTCTCAGTGGCAAGTTCAATGACCATGGCATTACTCTTCTCATATTTTGAACGCCATGTTAATGCATCCTTTTCAATCTTCTTCGTATGCTTGGACATCTACAAATGGCAAAGTTTTTATATTAGTTTAATTATTTAAATGTATGTTGAATCGAAAAATAACCTTTTCCAGTTCCGCTTTATATGTGACGAAAATCTCATTTGACTTTTGCAGCGACTTTTGGAATTCATCATATTTGGCAGTGTAAATATTTAGTTGATTCTTTAGTTCCTGTTCACGCTCCGATAACTCTTTCACCGTACGCTGTGCTTTCAGCAGTTTCTCCAAACCTATTTGGTTTTCTCTGTGTTTATTAAGGGGAAAACAAGAAAATTATAAACTTGACCAACTCTTAGCATACGTTGATACAACACTCACTTGGTAAGTATCTCTTTCTCCATGGCCGCCTCCACTTGCACTTTGTTAAGTTTTGCTTGATGCAACTGCGACTCCAATTGTACTTGTTCATTGAGTTTCTCCAATTGTTTCTCACGCGTCTGATATTGCTCGGCCAGGTATTTTAACCTAACAAGAAATAAAGTTGTCTGTCTTATACACACTATAAAAACAAAACCAGACACATGCGGCATGTTGTGTCTATAAATAGGCATAGCCATGCACATGACACACTTTTGCGTTCATCGCTCTTCATTAGCCACTACCTACTTTTTGGTCATTTCGACATTGTAGTCGCGCAACTTGAGATTCTCCTCGTTGTTCTTGCTTAGCGATTGTGTGATCTCGTTGAGTGAGGTTTGAAACTTGTACTGGCTTTCCTTGCGGCGTTCCTCCTCCTCACGTATCTTCAAAAGACTCTCATTCTTCACCGACTTGATGATCTTCTGCTGTTCTCGGCACACCTCCTGCAACTTGTCACGCATCAGCACACTCTTGTTAAGTTCGCGTTGCATCTGTTCCTTTTCGCGCAAATGCACATCAAGATTGCGCTGATAACTCTTCAAGTCGTTGCATAGCGTAAGGACTTTCTTCTCACTATCCAAGTGCTTGCGCAGCAAAAACTGCAGTTTGTCTTCTGAACTGGGACACTCATCCAATGATTTAAGAAGCTATACCACATAATATTTATAAATAACTTTGTCGAAATAACCATTGTCTTACTACCATTGCCGGTACTCACAATTTCTTCCAACTTCTGATCCCTTAACTTTTCCTCACGTGCTTCCTTCTTGCTGCTTCGCGCTGCCTTCTCCATTTTATAGAAAATAACCAAAACTTCTTCAATTTAATGTTACGTTACAAACACCGCCTGCCTTCTTTTTCGCCTTTTCAAAATGTTTGCCGTCTGTTTTCCGTATATGGTCTGTCCGATGTCGTCCGCTCTCGTTCTCTCCGCCGCTCAACAAAAACGAAAATGTATCAGTGTTAGCTGGGCTTATGTTCGGTCGAAATACTGCAGGCCATGAGGCATGTTTGGAAAACGGCCGGTTTTGAAAAATTTCGTTTGAAGGCAGTGTTGTAAGTTGTAAATTATAAGCAAAAGTGCTCTAAGATTAATTAAGATTTTAAGCACTGTGAGTCAGTGTTGTAAGTCGGTGTCAGTCGGTGCGCGCAACTTAATTAATTTGCCGAAAAATTAACAACGGAGTGACATTTCGCTCACTTTCCATCGACTATATTCTGAACTTAAGAATCGACAAGAACCGATAAAAATGGATAGAAAAGGTGCTGTTTTTCATAAGTTCAATCATGAACCCTCACAGGAAGAATTCTTGAAAGCTATAGAAGGAGCTGCAGCCTACACGGTGACCATTTTTCCGAATGATGTTAATGGAGACCAAGTAGTCCTATTAGAAACTTTCAAAAAGAGTAAGTTTTTCGGGGCCCAATTTGGCACAAATTTAATAGTTGTGGTTTTTTTATTTTTCCTCACTCAGTAAATAAGTCGACTAAAAAGAAGTTTGGTAAAAAATGAGGGGCACCGAATTCCCAATCACCTCCAAACGTAAGATTGTCCATAAGTAGTACTCCGTTTTATTTTATTATTCTATTTTATTTTTCAGTTGAAGACACTACATCGTGGCTTAGAAGGACACCATTTTTTTAATTTGTAGACTGTGTATCTCACTTGTTTATATGAATTAAATTTCTTTTTTGGTAACATTTCAAAAGCCTTTTTAATTGGGGCTCAATCAAGATTCAAAATAGTCTGTTATCAGGCATGCTCTTGTTTCCATTTTTTAAAGAATTTTACGAATGTTCGTATATCGAATTTCAGTGCGCATACATTTAAACACGCACAATTTTTTTTAAAACGTAGTCGCAAAAGTAAGTTGACGATGTTACTCATATCTGGCAGCACTCTTAAACAGTGCTGTTAAATATTTTGTCTTGTGACTGCCAACTGCTTCGTTATACATTATCACTTCACAGCACTTGGGTTTTGTGTATTTGTGTGCGTGTGATTGTGCGTCATATGACATTTTTTCCAATCATTCACATCGTCACTTGCTTTTTCCAATTTGTCGAGTGAACAGCAAGCAGGTCGTGTGGAAATTGTGTTTAATTTTGTAAATTAACAAAATAAAAAATGGCTAGCCAAACCCAGGGCATCCAACAATTGCTCGCTGCAGAGAAAAAAGCTGCTGAGAAAGTAGCAGAGGCAAGGAAGCGTAAGTTTTAAGCTTTTTTTTTAACAAATTAAAAAGGAAAAAATCCAATTGGATATAGATACACTTGTCAATGTATTTTTTTTTTCCAACCGCCTCACGTCGGTCACATGATAAGCTTAGATTATGTTTTGCTAGTGAAAACTACGTTCGCGATAAAAAAAAATACCTTTCAAAAGTAAACTAATTGAAATTTATTAATAATTCGGGCTTATTTGAAATTTACAGGCAAGGCCAAGCGTCTAAAGCAAGCCAAGGATGAGGCCACCGAGGAGATTGAGAAATTCCGTCAGGAACGTGAGCGTGCATTCAAGGAATTCGAGGCCAAGGTGTGTAGTGGGCCGTAAATAATAATAAAACATTTCGATTTAGTGGTGCAGTGGTCATTTGCTGGCCATAAATTCGTTTAAAAAAATTACTGACATTTTTAACTATTATCTAATAACGTACGAATTTTCTTCCTCTTTTCAACATTTTTGTTACTTCGTTACTACGTCGCGAACAGCACATGGGCTCACGCGAAGGTGTCGCTGCCAAGATCGATCAGGACACGCGCGTTAAGCTAGACGAAATGGAACGCGCCATTTCGAGTCGCAAGGAACCCGTCATCCAGGAGATTCTCAACTACGTTTACAACATTCAACCCGAGATGCACAAAAACTTCCACAAGAAGTAAATAGTTGTCTGGGCGTTTGGCATTTTGTCGGACGGACGAGGGAGCGGGCGTTGAAGCACGTCCAGTTTAGTCGTATTTTGCACGGCTATATGTAACTGCAACTAAATTCATAAATAGTGTACAATAATTATTCTAGCCCTAATACATGAAGTGAAAACGAAATCCACAAATTCATATTCCATGTATAAATACAAATTTTTGCTGTCGTTCTTGTTTAAAAAAAAGACATAAAATATGATATCTTAAAAAAAATTAACAGCTCTTTTCACTCAACTATTTCGCGCAGTATATAGAAAATCAAACATGTATTATTTTTATGTTTAATTGAAATAAATGTTACTTGTTATTATTTAATGAATTTGGTTTATCAAGTTAACGATTTTTCCTTTTTTTTATGTTTTTTTCTTGTCACCTGAGTGGAATCAGATGACTGAAGTTGCGGTAAGTAAGGTCAAACTCGATTTTTATGATAAGCGAAATTACGAACACAGGCAAGGTGCAAATACTTGTAGGAGCGATGTACACTATATTGTTATTTGATTTTATTTACTTTCAATTCAACTCATTTTTTTATGCAACACTATTGTCAGATTTAAAAAATAAATATAGAAAAGCAACAGCAGGAATTTACATGAAAAATTAGTAACAACATTTTATTTACTTTTCATTGAATTGTCGAGATCTATTTTTAATTCTGAATTGTCGGTAGAAAATGGCTAAAGTAGAAAATTTGGTTGCAATTAAGGATGAAAAACCACCGAAGGAGTTCTTGAAAGCTATAAGCGGAGCTCCAGTCTACGTCATGACCATTTTTTATCCTGAGCTGGATAAGCCTAATGTGCCGCCAGAAGTCATGATAAAAACGTTGAAAAAGAGTAAGTCTTTCGTGCTACAATTTCGCATAATATGTGGTAAAAGTAGGTTTTGTTTTATTTTGTAATGGCACAGAAATAAAGGTGACCAAAATCAATTAAAATACATTTCGCAAGAAAATCTTTGGAGGAAAAATCTTCCAAATACGCAAACATTTCTAAAACGTTGTAAGTTAGCTTATAAGTAGTTCACATCTTGGTTTTATTATTCTCAATTTTGTTTTTCAGTTGGAGGCACACGAATACGGCTTAGAAGAAAGACTAATATATATTTCTTTAAATAAATATTTCGTTAGTGAATCTGTCTTCTGCTGTACTTTTAAATATTTATTTGTGTGAAAGTAATAAATTTTGTTTACAGTTAGTTTTTAGTTTTGTTAACTGCCAATTCAGGCTTAAATGTTTTAGTAATCGACAGGCGTAACGTTTTTGTTCCCAAGTTTGAAAGTTTTCAATTAACTAAATGAGTATCGGATTTTGAATAACATAATCCTGACAAAAAGTGAATGTAGTTTTCATGAGACATGTAGCACTTCAGTGTGTCAGCTTATTCAAAAATACTTGCTTGTTTTTAAAAATTTAAATTTGGTGGCCGTTGTCTGCTAAGGGAACGTACCCAAATTGTTGTGCATTACAGATGGTCAGTGTGGAAGGGCGGTGGCGGGTTTGAGTGTGAGTTAAAAAAGTGTCAAAGATAGGTCACTAAGTTTGGGTACGTTCCTTAACCGCTTGGTCCTGTCTCCAAAATCATGAAATCTTGTTTAAATAAGTAGTGCTGGCTCATGTATTGGATCATTTCAACCAAACATACGCCTTGACTATGCCGAGTTAAGTACCATTCTGGTACCAGTCGGGAGATGTGTTTCATGCACATTCTACGAAAGTAGCCGAAGTACAACAGAGGTATACGACCAATAAACGCAGCAATTATGGCTTATGTTCCGCACTAATTACACAGCACATGAGGTAGTTCAAAATATTTTTGCCTCTTATGGTTACTTTGTATCTTATGGTTACTTTGCAGTATCGTTCATCACTCTCATTAAATGATTAATTGTTGTTGTCTTAAGATGTGTGATGGACGGTCGTCCAACCTGCTGCTAGTCTTTTTTTTAGTGTTTTAGTCGATTCGTTAGTTTATTGTTATTTTAAACCGCGCGCTGTGATTAAATAGTTACGCTCCATTGCACAAAATGAGTTCATTCTCAAAAAAGATGTGCTGAGGAAGTGCTAAGGTGAAAGTTTAAGTATCGCGAGCTTTTGTAAATAAATTTTATAAAAAAAACCTGTATTAAGAGTGCGAAAAAAAGTAAATAAGTAAAATCTTGCCTAACATATGTGCGAAACTGGTGCATGAAACGGTGGAGAGTGTTGGAATGAAGAGCAGCAATAACAAAAGAACAACACAAACAACAAGTGAAACAATATAATTCGCATGTATTTTTGTTAATCTCAACGGTGCAAAATGCCAAATTTAGACAGCGATGGCGACGATGATGATGAGCTGGACAACGACTCGAGGCAAAAGTTGACGAATCATGACACTCGAAATGATGTCGCAATTGTCGCTACTGATGCTCATCAAGCGGAACCGGAAGCCGAATCCGTAAAGCTCCTTACGCCGGTGTTTCAATACGAGCGACCGTTTAGTGCACCCTTGGCCCCGCTTGACATGGAGCTGATGCACCGCATTGAGCAGCACAGAAGTCAATACAAGCCGGCACGTCTGAGCAAACGATCGAATGCAACCGCTCGTGCTCGGGAGCGCAGAGAGGGTGACTCAGCTGCAGTGCGATCAACTCCCTCGAATGCAAAGACGACACTCTTTATGAAGCATGAACGTGGTGAAGGCGGTAAGGGCGATGGAATTGATGCTGATGGAGATGATTCAGTCACACAATACACTGACGAGAGGTGAGTGCCTAAAGCGGTTCATTGAGCAAAATTTGAGGAAATCGCAATTAAGTTAATTAAGAGAGCGCGCTCAGTTTCCGGCCTAAGTGACTTAGAAAAAATATTTTTTTATTTTCAGAAAAGCTCAAAGGTTACAGTTGATCTCTTTTTAAAGTTTGATTATAGTTACAGATTCATTTACTCATTAAATGAGAACTCTCATCACTTTCCAGTTCCGTAGTTCAACCAAGCTCAAGCCAAACCAGTATCTTTTTATTAATTGCCATTTGTGGCACAATCATTGATGTTTTAAAAAGAAAAACCACAGATTAGATGTTTAACAGAAAAAACTAATATTAATTGTTTGTTAACACTTTTCATAAGCGGTTATAAAAATATCCAAAACATTTTCTGATTAGAAGACCTTTGCGAGCAATAATCGGTTAAGACCCATTATTATTATTGAGTTACTGTCTCTATAAAAAAACCCCCACAGAATTACATAACCTCAACCTAAAAGCGTTCAACTGAAATTTGAACCGGTGCGAAGACAACAACAAAGTGATCTACCAGACACGACGTCGGTTCACCTCTCGGAGCGCGCAACAAGTGAGCAAATGATCGCAAGAGACATAAGGCAATAGCACGTGAATGTTTGTTTTTTTTTTCTCCTCCAAAGATGTGCTCTCGCGCTCTCCGGAGGCATCATTTCTGCTGCTCGTCACTCATTCATCGTCTCACGGCGAGATTTGCTTTTGGCGGATTTCATTTTGCGGCAGTTGCTCAACGCGTACGTGTGTGGTTTTTTTGTTGCTTGTCGGTTTCTTCTTCTTTTCTTTTGTGTATTTTTTAAATATGAAATCGGCGCTGCGAGTTTTATAAACTTTTTGACGTCTGTTCGTGTCTTTTTTTCTTGCTTTTTGTGTATATTTTTGTTGGTGGGTTTGAAACCAACACGTTTATTGTTATATATAATTTTTTTTTGTTTGCCACTTTTGTTGTTGTTGTGTATGATTAATCATACGTTGCGTTGGCTGCGCGTGAACAAAATATTAAATAGGAAAGTTCTCAGAATATCAGCTGTGTTTTTGTCTATCGCATTTGCCGGTCGCAGTTCATAAACGGAAGCTGATAAAAGTGTTGTTCACTACATTTCAATATAATTTGCAAATAATTAGTAATGTTTATTGCAATTTGTTTATCAACATATTGAAAGTGTTGGTGTGTTTGCGGCTTATATAAATATTTAGAAATGTAAACAGCATAGAATTTACAGTTTGAATTCAAATGGCAATGTTGTTTTCATTGCAGTTTTCTGCAAATTTATAAATTTCATTTTTGGCCTTGATTAAAAGTGAGAAAACATCTTAGCACATTTGTGTTTATTTATAATTTTTTGGGAATAGCTTTCATCATTGTGTTTGATACAAAAAAGGAATGAAAAAAAACTTATTTAATTACAATTAAAATTGAAGGTCAAACAACATACAACAAAAAGCGGAAGGTGAAGCCTATTATACGCTTAAAGCCTTCTTTGAAACCATCAATAAAAAAAAAAAATAATGATAAACAATGCCAAATGTACAAAAGAAACTTTTACATATAAACAAATATATACGAAAAATTTGTGTCAAAGACCTCAACAATTCTCACATTCACGCATGCAATTTTGAATTATCTTTGAAGTCTTTGTTGTTGTTTCGATTTAAAAAATGTTAATTTAATCAATTTAAAATGAAATAATGTGAAAATTGTACTTTTTTCAAATAATGAATAAATTAAATTAAATAATGATTTTCCTTTTAAAATTATTTTTTAATCGCTAATATTCAAATTGATTTTGTTTTCTTTTTACTTTTTCTACCACAAGCTCTCATTAAGTTAATTAGAAATATTCTGAATCCATTAGAAATACCGCTAAAACATTCGAGCCAAGCCTTTCGTGTGAGTTTTGTCCATAAATACAAATTATGTATACGCTCTTTTCACAGTCATTATGGAAAGGCAGGATAGGGCTTTCATTAATTTGCTTAAGCTTCTTGATGAGAGTTCATTTATTTGATTCATTATTTCGAAATTGATTAAATTAACTGAAGTATAACAATTTTCGAAAACGATTTAATTTAATCTCTCTCTGTCTCCCTGTATCTCTCTGCCTTTGTAGTATAAGTTACTCAAAATGCAACTCTCATTGTTATACGACTGACCTGAAAATAAGGCAATCAACATATTTATATTTTTTCATTTTTAAACTCATTTCAGACTCATGTGAGATAAGACTGTGACTAAGTATTTGCAGACTCTTTTCTTTGTTCTTTATTAGGTTCTGTTTACATATTTTTTTCAATAAATATCTTCAGAAATTCACTTGGAACTGTTGTCAAATTTCTAACTGTGCTAATTTATCTCATTTTCTATTAAAAGTGTTGTGAAAAATTTGGCATATCTTTAAACAAATGAATTTACTTAAGAATGCAAGATAAAAAATGATAAAAATCTAATTGCTGATAATTTTTTAGGAAAATGTTTGCTCTTAAAGTTTTGTAATTTTTAATTTTTTTTTATTTGCTTTTGTTAAATCGCATTGTGTGTAAAATGTATCTAATAATTTCATGATGACAATGGTGATTCATAAACAATAATAACTAACTATCTGACAAACGGTGAATGTGTGCTATGAGTTTGGTTTTTTTTTCTCCCAAGTTGATTCATACAATTGTTGAGCTTATGTGCAATATATTTACTTAGGTGCTAAGTTGGGTTTTCAGTGTTTATTTTGCAATGAATATATATAAATTGAGAGTTGGCATTTTTCTCAAATGAAATTTGCTCTTAACTTATTTTGGTTGAAATATATTTTGAGTATACCCCATTGTAGTATCAATATATAATTTAAGTTCATTTGGCTTATTTTTAGTTGATAACCATCGATGTAATAATAGTTTCCTGCTTAGAAATTTTAAATTAAATAAAAACGACATGAGAATTATAGGGCAAATTCGCTGGGCTTTGGCGACACGCAGAGCTTTGACCCAAATAGCAAATTGTTGTAAGCGTCTAATGCGAACTCAACACGTCATAACATGTGTATAGATTGTCGGTCGTTCGGTCTGTTGATTGGTCAGATGTTAAGGACATGTTGATTTTTTATAATTGTATACCAGCGGGTGACATTAGCCACGACATATAAATGCAATTAATTTCCAAACAGGCAACGTGTCATGTTATTTCAATGTTTGCGAAGTAGAAAAGTATAATATAATTTCTACAGTGCCAAAATTAAGTGCTGATAGACAAGTCACAAGCAAACAGTTGAAGAGAAATGTAGCAGAACGCAAAACAACTTGTTGAAATTGACAGTAGAACGTTAATTGTAAACAAGACGGCATAAAAAAGTGTCTTAAAATATATGTAAATAAATAAAGATAAAATATAATCTTTTGCCAACATTTTAAATTCATAGCCATTTAAATAATAGCGACGCCTCAACGCTGCCCTTGCCTGAAGACGAGCACTTTCGGAGACAACTGCCCAACGGGAACACGAATACGAACAACAACACCACCAGTACGCCCCTTTTGCCAATGACTGAATTGAATCTTGTGAATAGCACCGATTATGATGAACGGGAATACAGTGCGCCACGTGAATTCTATCAAAGACCTGAGTTTAATACATCGCTCTTCTTTTCCGATCAAACGCGTTCGGTTGACTTTGTGCTCGCCTATAAGATTAATCCTAATGAGGAGATCGAAACGGAGAATGAAGCAAAACGACGTGTTTTCGAAACGAATCTCATAAATCAGGGACTGGAAATTGAACGTGTGCTCAAGGAGAAGGAACAGATTTATTTTGTTAAGGTTTGTCATTATTGTTGTTATTGTTTTGAAAGCTGTGTTACTAATAAGATACTCGTTTACACATATTACAGATACATGCTCCGCTTGAGGTACTGCGCCGCTATGCGGAAATTCTCAAATTGCGTATGCCAATGAAGGAGGTAAGAAATGATAGAATAAAAGTGATTTAAGAGTAACATTGTTCCAAAACTGTGAACGATTAAGTAAATTTGAGTAGCGATAAGAATGGCTTCTCGTTAAATTCAATAATTTATTTCAAAAACTACAAAACGTAAAAGAAAACTAAATTGGAACAATGTTTAATGTTAAGTAAATTAAGTATTCTTTTTTTTTTTTATTAAAATGTAATAATTTTTTGTTACGTTTACCCCAAACTTTTTAGTTGTATTGTGATGTGAGAATTTTTGAAAAATCCCGACGTCTTCACAATGCAGCTGAGTATCTGTCCAGAAAGGTCTGCGAATGTTCAAATAACTGAGTGTGATATTAAAAAAGATGTTGTGAAACTGTCCTGCTTTCAATTTAAATTGTTATTGTTTAAAACTTTTCTGCCTTTTGTTATATAAAACTCAAAAAACGATGCTTACAGCTTTGAGTTAACGCTTTATTTTACAAGTTATTACACGATTTTTTTGCTTTATTTTGAAGTTGATTTACTTGAATTCTTCTCTAAAACAATTATTTATTGCTTAAACCAACAAATGCGCCAAAAACGGCAAACTGTTTATATTTCAAGGCATACAAAAAGTCATCTCTGCCTGCATTGCATAAAGCTTATCAAATGTGTATAATTTTTATTTAATTATCTTTTTTCATACTCATTGATAGATACCGGGCATGTCTGTAGTGAATCGCTCGACAAAGAGCATCTTCAGTGGTCTCAAAAGCGTTTGTCGTTTCTTTCTCAAACACATTTACGTCGATGAAAATGTATTTCCGCCGCGTGCTCATCGCTTTACAGCAATCTACAGTCGTGATAAGGAATACTTGTAAGTTCGAACAACAATAACAACTACAACTAAAATCAATTGTTTGTCTTACAACAGATTCGATATACGTCAAGAGTGCTTCTTTACCACCGCTGTGCGTTCGCGTATTGTGGAATTTATTTTAGATCGTCAGCGTTTTCCATCGAAGCGCAAAGATGAAAATGCATTTGGCATTGAACGTTTGATAGCGGAATATGTCTATTGTTCTGCCTATCCTTTGCATGATGTAAGTAGTCTTGTGTGTGAGTTTTGGTATTTTCTAAAATATGTCTTGTTTCTTTTCGCGCTCAGGGTGAAATCGAGGAGACTGGCACAATGCGTGAACTTTTGTATCATCATTGGGCCTCCATACCGAAGTGGTATCGCTATCAGCCTTTGGACGACATTAAAGAGTACTTTGGCGTTAAAATTGGTAGCTAACTGTGTTTAATTGCCTGAGAGTCATAATTTAATGTCATTAAAATTCAACAAACAGGTCTCTATTTCGCTTGGCTTGGCTACTATACCTATATGCTGCTCTTGGCTTCCATTGTTGGCGTCATTTGTTTTTTGTACTCATGGACTACACTTGATAACTTTGTACCTGCGTAAGTTGATATACTTTGACAAACCACCAGCAACAAATATTAATAGTTTATGCTTGATTTCAGTAAGGATATTTGCCTACGCCCAGACACGAAAGTCACAATGTGTCCACTCTGTGAGTGGTGTAATTTCTGGGACCTGAGAGAGACTTGTGTCTATGCAAAAGTAACTTACCTCATTGATAATCCAAGCACGGTGTTTTTCGCCGTCTTTATGTCTTTTTGGGCGGCGCTATTTCTTGAATTGTGGAAGCGCTATTCCGCCGAGATAACGCATCGTTGGGATCTTACCGGTTTTGATGTACACGAAGAGCATCCGCGACCACAGTACTTGGCACGGCTCGAACACATACCGCCGACGCGTACGGATTATGTCACAAATATGAAAGAACCGACAGTGCCATTTTGGCGGATGAAATTCCCTGCGACCGTGCTCAGTTTTTCCGTTGTGTTGCTGTTGGTCGCCTTGGCCTTCGTTGCGCTTGTGGCTGTTGTCATCTATCGCATGTCCATGTTGGCGATTTTTAAAGTGGGCGACAAAATGACGACATCAAACGCTATGGTCTTATCCTCAGCGCTGGCTGCCTTTGTTAATCTCTGTTTTCTTTTCGTACTTAATTATGTAAGTTTTTGAATTAATATGAAAATTCAATTTATTTGTTAACATTTTTCTTCACCTAAAATAGTTATACAATCATCTGGCCGAGTATCTCACCGAACTGGAATTGTGGCGCACGCAAACGCAATTCGATGATTCTTTAACGCTAAAAATTTATTTGTTGCAATTTGTTAACTATTATGCATCGATATTTTATATCGCTTTTTTCAAGGGCAAATTTGTCGGACATCCGGGAGAGTATAACAAATTGTTTGATTATCGACAGGAAGAGGTAAATTATATATATTTCAGCCTTTATTCAAATCGTTTGACACAGTCTTCACTCTCTCACACATAGTGTTCTTCTGGTGGTTGTCTGACCGAGCTGTGCATACAACTTGGCATCATTATGATTGGCAAGCAGGCGTTCAATACCATACTTGAGGTCATAATGCCCATGTTTTGGCGTAAGGTGCAAGCCATACAAGTTGGTATCTCACGGCTCTTCAACAATACAGACAAGTCTGATAAAATCAAAGACGAACGATGGATGCGCGATTTCAAATTACTTGACTGGGGTCCGCGTAGTTTGTTTCCCGAGTATTTGGAAATGGTTTTACAATATGGTTTTGTTACCATCTTCGTTGCGGCGTTTCCGCTGGCGCCGTTCTTTGCGCTATTGAACAACATACTCGAGATGCGTTTGGATGCGCGTAAATTGCTGAAGCATCACAAGCGACCTGTGTCGCAGCGTGTGCGTGACATTGGCGTCTGGTATCGCATACTTGACTGTATTGGCAAACTGAGCGTCATTACAAATGTAAGTTGGTTTGTATTTATTTGATTTGCTTTTGTTAATCCGTTTAATTTAATATCAGGGCTTTATAATCGCCTTCACATCGGACATGATACCGCGCATGGTCTATCGCTCTTTTGAAAATAAAAATGGCACCTTGGATGGTTACCTTGACTTTACGCTCTCCAAATATCTCATAGCCAATTCGACAACGCTTAAAGAGTTGGCCATTAGAAGTAACTTAAATGAAACAATATGCAAGTACGTTGTTTAAATGTGCAAAACGAAAAAAACATAACTTATTCAACTTTTTCATAAATAATTACACAGATACACCGATTTTCGTTACCCGCCAGGATCGAAGGACGAGTATAAACTCACCAATATGTTTTACATAATTTTGGCATGTCGGCTTGGATTCGTAGTTGTATTTGAGGTAAATAAAGAAAAGATGTTTGTGTTTATATTTTATAATTTATTTTATTTTAGTAATTAGAAGTGGTTTTGCAATCAATTTGCCAACAGCTTGTTTTTTACCACTTAAACAAGCTTCCTTTCTAAATTGCGTTACAAGACAAAAAAATGCATCAATATCGTAATTGTTTAGCACACATAGTAAATTATTTAGTTTCATATTTTAGACTTTGACATGTTGAAACATACCCGCAGTCTCCACGATGCTCTCCTGCAGCGTGCGGTTCTCATTTGTTGCCGTCTTGTACATTCGGTAGAGCGCATAAATGCCGAACGTGAAGAGCGCATTCAGCACTAATGATAGATCAGTTAGTCGTTTACATAAACCATGTTTTTTTTAGTGTAAATACTTACACATAAATAAACCAAAAACAACGCCACGTGCAATACGACGATCTATCGATGCATCGACTTCGTCAATCTTTAGTTCAAGACATATGAATATGGCAATTTCAATGGCCATCGAGACGCTCGTATTGATTATCCATGGGGCAATGCAGATGAGACGTTGCTTTTTTTGTGATTTTAGTTAAAATATTTGCAAGTGCATTTTTTTTTTGCAATTCACTCACCTTTTTGATGCCATCGATGAGTATGCCGGCCACCACAAGATTTATCAATGCCTTAATCCAAACAGTAGCCGTGACAATCATATAAAATGCCTGTGAGAATTCATGCACGAGAATGTAATCCACTACGGAGCGTGATAAAAACAGTTGTTATTTGTATATGAGAAATTTTGTATATTGAGGAATGAGCATAACTCACCCAAAGTCGCAATAAAAGTGCTGAATGGCGTCAGGACTTGCACATCGTCCTGTTGCCATTGTGTCATATAGATGAAGTCATTGTACAGATTATAACTGCACAAGGATAATGTGGATACGGCAAACAGAATATCGAAGCCGGCAATGCACAAAGCGGTGCCGCGTAAATTCAAACACGCGAAACGTTTCATTTTTTTTAAAAGAATTTTTGTTATATTAAAAATTAATCCTTCGTTATTTGAAATGTAGTTTGCAGTATCCTTAAACGCTTAATTGTCGATGGCACGTTGTTGCCGCTTTGAAACACGCTGCGCTACTAAATTAAAACGTTTGTCCGGCACAGATACTTGGCATTCTTTGCAACATGTTGACCATTTTACATTTGACGTTAACAATTTGTAGCAAAAGTGCATTAAATTAAACGGCAAAAAGATGAAGACCAAAAGAGAGAACAAAAACAAAAAAAAAAGGTTAATTGGCGACTTAGACAAGTGACATTAATACGTCGCCTATTAGGGTTGAGGCTAACACTTCTCGCCTTTGAATTAAATGCCTTCTGTATCTTTATCTATTATTGCACTGACAATAAGTTGTGCTGTGCGTGTTTTGTCTGTGAATGAACTTATACAAATGATTTAAATTTCAAATACAAAAACATTTTGAAAAAGCCTCAAATTCGGTCAAGAATTACATATCTTAACACTTTGTGGGCTTCCTAAAGAGCAGTGGGGTGGACGAAAAGTTAAAGGGAGGGAGGTGGTACTAAAGCTAATGACCCAAATTTGAAGCAATGACCATTTGTTTGTTTTTGTTTGTTGTTTGCTGCTGATGAAATAATTGTTTATATTTTCTGTACAAAAACATATTTAATGAATTTTTGATCCTTATAATTTTACAGAATTTTGTCGCCTTAGTCATGATACTTGTACGTTGGTGCATACCCGATATGAGCGTCGAACTGCGTGATCAAATACGTCGTGAAGTTTACATCACCAATGAGATTATTATCGAACAGGAAGCGAAACGTGCACACACCGGTTAGTTGTTGTTTCTCGAAATTAATTATATTCTTCTCGTAAACTTATATTTTTTGCTTAAACTTCAGATCGACTCAAACGCAGCTCATCTTTGCGTCCCTCGGACATAACTTCGCCTGATAGCGCCGCAGCTGTTAATGAGCCGAATGAAAAGTTTATTAAAATTGAGAAATTGCTTAGCGGTAATTTGTCACAGTCACAAATGGATTTGATTATACACGGTGATGATACAATAACGGGCATTTCGGGTGAAGTCGCTTGAGTGAATTCTCTATGCGATTTGTCAGCCAATTTAGTGTTATATTCTTCACACTTAAGTCAGAAAGTTTGGAAAAATTGCAGTTCTGTTATCACTCATACTGTTAAATCTCAATGCTTGATCTTTTCTAAAACTGTTTGAGTTAACAGGCTCATGAATGTTGAATTTTTATGCCTTCAACTTTCACGCACTGTTAAATACAGTACGATAGATAATTTGTTCACCTCTTGTGTGTTCAATTTGTATCTATTAGTCCACATATTTGGATATTGAACTATTTTTTATAATCTCTTAGCTGTTCATCTGTGTGCCTCTCCAAATGCTGACTTAAAAGCACAAAGTTAGATAACACAAGACTAATGATCTTATTGATCTATGACTATATAAAATATTTGTTAACATATTTCTCAATTGCTTTAATTTGCTTAATTCGAATACTAGTTTTTAAGTTAAAAAATCGTATTAGAATTTGATTTGTGGTTCTTTTTATCTAAGTTCCTATTCATGTCCTAAGCTGTGCTTAAAATATTTGATTTTGTTGTTGAATTTAATTTGAAAGGAAAGACATTATGTTAATTTCTTTGACAGCTAATCAAAATGTAATTAGTTAATTATACAATTTTATTTATTACCACATTTGTACATATGCGCTCTATGGTGTGCCAATTTTATATCTATGCTGGTTTTTTGCGGCATACACAAAACTCATTTCGTTTTAAATTTGAAATGCTCTTATGAATAATTTAGGCGCTTCATATTAATTAGTTAAATTGTTGTATTATTTAAGTAAATATGCAAATTATGAATGTTGTGTGAATAAAAAAATATATGTAAATATCATTTTTATTACTTTTGTTACTTGTTAAAGTCAAATTTGCCGTCGTTTATTGGATATTTGCAATGTTGCACATAAGCGATAAGTATGTGTATGCAACAGACAATCTATAATTAACCAAATTGCATATAAGCGATATTTTTGTAGTACCTCAAAGCAATTTAATTTTGATAAAAATTTCAGAAAAATTTTATTTGAATTATATAAGTAACAACTTAAAATGTTGAATACGCATAGAACCAATAATTACTATTGTAAAATAGCACATGCCGTAAAAATGTCAAATTGCGTACAAAAGTATGCTTTAAAAATATAAATATTGTCGAATTTTGAGAGAGCAACAGACTTTTAACAGGCAACGACTTGATGCTGCACCGGATCGTTTTGTGAGTTTTTTGCATTTTTCAATTGTTTAAACGAAACAAACTTAGAGAAATTAAATAACAAATGTTTCTATGTCGCCTGGTGTAGCTCTGAGTTTAGTGAAGGTATGAGTCCACTGATTATCATTGAAATAAGCCCACACAATCAAAAGTAGCGCAAACAAAATTGTCGGTTACGATAAAAGGAAGCTGAAAAGTACGCGATAGAAATAAAATAGAGCGAAAGAGACAACGCGCTTTTCGATTACAAGAAGATAGCGCGCGCAACAAGCATGCAATTAGAATACTCTTTGCCGTTTGCCGTTCATGAAGAACGCACACACACTCATGATGCCAATTGTATAAACAAAAGAACGAAACGAGCGAAACAGCAAGCAAACGAATGTTGAAGCGAGTGACCGAGCGAGAGAACAAATGTCCAAGTGTATTTGTTTTCCTTTGAGGGCTTTCAACTTTTCACATTTGTGTGTTGTTGTTGTGCTTGCACTCGTGTACTCATGCAATGAGTGAGCAAGCAAGCATGTACAAAAAATGTAATGACGCCGTCGTACGGCAATGAGCGTTGAAAGCGCGCATGTCAAATGTTATGACGTCAGTTGAGAAAGGCAAAGTAGGAAAATGAAAAACCATGTTGTTTTCTATGTTATGGCGGTGAGTGTAGTTGTATTTACACACCTATACACACACACACACACACACACACACACACACACACACAAATACACATCCAAATACATCGCGTGTATTTCGACGCATGAGTTTTGGCAGCTGATTTCATTTTGCCGCCGCTGCCGCCGCCGCTGACGTCGCACTTGGCCGCATTCGCTTGCCGCATTTTCCGATTCTAGTTGCTCAACGTTCAGTCGATTCAGTTGGCTTTACGGATTTCTTGTGTAAACACTGACAATGAAATTGCATTTAATAAACGCGCATAGTGTAAAGGCATAGCGGAAAAACTTGCGTCCTCGTCGGCGTTTAGTCGCCGTTGTCGTTGTCGTTGTTGTCGCCGTGGTAATTTGTGCAAGGAGAGACAAGTCATTTTCCTGTTAGTGTTTACTGCCCAAGGCGGAAATCAGCGTTGTGGAAAATAAAACGAACAAAAAATAACAACAAACAATAAAAATGAATGTAAACGGCCAATGAACGCGGCAAAATGTAAGTGACGAAAGTATTATTATATTTATGGTCGCTTAATTGAAATTGAGTAAAATAAATTGGCCAAAATGCGTGAATCTTGAGTGGAAAAAACATTACTTTTATAAAGTTGTTGCTTGGCCTGAAGTGCAACATGAAGTTATTGATTTTCGTTTGGAGTAAAAGTTCTCTTATTGGTTTGTTTGGGTTGTTGACGTTGGTTTGGGGGTGCGTGCCGCATTTGCTCTTATTGGGGTGGCCCAGCAATGAGCATTTGTTGTTGGTTGAAGTTTTGAAAAAAAAACTGCAAATTTTCATTTGAAAAACCAAAATCTATAGAGAGCTTATTTTTTTTTTTTAGCTATTTGTCTGAATAGATAAATGAATACACAGATAGATGCATAGATGTCATTTATATATTTACATAAGTAGCTGTATATACGCATATCATCTATCTGTATATACATCTATTAATTTATTTTAAAGTTGTCTGCTTAACCATCTATCTATTCAATAAAAAATTTTCTATTTTAATTAATCTTCGCTGACTGACTTTTTTATCTTTTTATATACTAATCTGTCTGTCAATCTAACTATCTATTTTTCTATCTGTCCAATTAGACATATACATATATGTATGAGTAGGTGTGTATGTACAATCCCTAATATACAAACCATCAAGGAAGTAATTTGCTTGTCTTTGTTCTGCCTTTGACTCAATCCAATTGGCAGTGCATGCAGTGCGTTGGTCTATGCTTGCATGCGTCGGAGGAGTGTCGCCATAAGCGTGTATAGAACATAAAAAGCGCTATTAAATTAGTGAATACTTTGTTTGCTTTGATAATCTTAGCTAATTTCGCCATAGGAGCCAATTTTCTGAATGCGCTTTTCTTTTATTTGCATATTGTCTTCTTAACCCACCCGCTCATACTCTTCCTCTCTCTCGCTCGCACACTTTTGGCATTGTTCGTGACCAGAAATGACAATTCATGTTGCCTTGAACTGTTATTAAAGTATGTTTTTTTTTATATTTATTTTACTTTTGTGATTTTTCAGGCAATATTCTCTTTGTCTTGTCTTTGTATTCACATCTTCTACTTTTATTGATTTAACATGACATTCACTATTGTCATTAAAAATGTCAGTGAAAGAACAAAGTTTATTCATTATGATTTTCTTGTTTTTTTTTTAATAACAATGTCGCCGCAAAATGCCATGCGACATGTCAGTTTGCATTTATGTATGTATATTTAATTGTTTGTGCCATTTATGTGAACTTGCCGCATTGCGATTGTCCCAACCGGAACACAAACAGACGCCGGTAACCTCTTTGGGCTCGTATAACGTATACGAAGCGTGGTACGGCTTTACCGGCTTACAGCGGCACTTGAGCTATGTGGACAGATGTGTATATGTGTGTGTATTTTAAGTAAAGTTTAACTATTGTCATACGAGCATTGCTATTCTTGAGCGCCATTCAAAATGCGTGTTTGTGTAAAATGACTCCGTAGAGAATAAATGTCTATTAAAATGTGCCATGAGCGTTTTGAAATAGAATATGTTTGCTCAACACATATTTGTTAAACTTTTATGAAATCTTGTCAGTTGCTTTGACAGCGCAATAGTTTCCTTCAAAGATTTTACTATATTTAATTTTAAATAAAAATAAAATTAAATAATATTTTTCAACTTTACAGGAAAGAAATTCGCTTTTTGAAATTTTCTAAGCACACGTGGCGTATACTTAATAATAATGTTTCAATTAGCGTAGCAATTTCTTGTCTTGACATTTTCAATTATTACAAAACATCTAAGAAAACAAATAAATCTGTAATAAAATGAAATCATTTCACACATATTTTTTTTGCGAGCGTGAAAATCAACAAATTATGCTCAATTTTTCACACCAACAAAAAAGTTTTCTCTTCTTTTTTTTCCAACCTTTTTTTGCGTCTTAGCTGTACCTTTTTTTCGAGGGCGTTACGTAGCACTAATATCGTTGCCTAGACAGATTATTTGCGCTTGACTGCCCGCTTGAGGTGCTAAAAACCAACAAATATGATTCACTCAAGCCAAATAATAAAAAAAATTAAAAAATTCGAGCGAAAAATAATAATAATAAATAATATTATATAAATAATAACAAATTTCGCCAAAGTAAAAGTTCACAAATGTCGGTGATATAATAATAAAAAAAATTAGTAAAGTAAATTAATAAATTAATCAAAACAATTAAATTGTCTTGCGGTAAAAGAAATTCCCACAATGAATCATATGTATTTGTTAGTGATTGTAGCGAAAAAAAAATGGTTGTTCAACTAAAATACTAAAGGATTTTCATATTGAAATATAATAAATAGAACAACACCCAAAAAAAAAAAAAAAAAATAAAGTAGATAATGAACTTGAAACGTGTTTGTGTTGTCTCACGTGTCTTTTGTTTAGCTGTGATTTTGCGTGCTTATGATGAACTCAACTGTGCACAACACAAATAAACGAAATAGATACATGTTTCTATGTGTGGGCGTGTGTGACTGATTGAAACACTTAAGCCGAAACTTTCTTATCAACGCACATGGCTAATGTACAGAAAATAAGCCTTAAAGGCAACGTCGATTGTATGATGTCATTGAAGTGAAAGCGTGCAAGACAAGCGGAAATTTTTCGGTCGATTGGTTGGTCGCTCAACGGCAGACGACAGACGGCTGTCAATAATGAAGATATTTTAGCGCCTTGACTTATTTTTAATGCGGCCAACGACTGCCATATTGAGGTCAGATACTTCGCTGTGCTCTTGGTTGCGCTTTATGTTCTGTTCTTTGTACATGTGTAAGTTCTTCACATTTTTGAAGTGTTTCAGTTGAGTATGAAATATTTGCAAGGCGCCTTGAAGTGACCTTGTTACAGATACTTTACTTTGAGAAAGTAAATGAAGCAGTAAGCTTATATATATGAGTACTTTTAAAATACTTAGAGGGTTTCTACATCTATCGTACTTCTTATCAGGCAAAGCAAATTGTTTCAGAAATTCTTTCAAATCAGAAACTTGATAAAAACTTAAAAATTTCATTAGTTTTGCACAAAATGCATTTCTGTACATTTTAGCACTTCCGGTTAAGATTCGCTAATTTTTGTTTTCAAATTCTTGAATAATTATCATAAAAATGTTAAATTTCATGGAATTTCTGTCAATGTACGAGAGTTTAAATGAAAAGTGCGCAAAAGGAACAAATTAATAATTTGCTTTTCAATGAACTCTGCAATTTTGATATTGATTGAATTTGATGTGACAACAATGAAGGTAATACTTTTTATCTTCTATCCTTCGTAATACAAAAAAAAAAAAAATCTATGAATCACAAATCATTGACATGAAGCTTAAGTTCGAAGAAATCTGAATTTTTTTTACAATTGTGTTAATTATTAATATTTCCGCCATTAAAGCAACTTTGCGCAACTTGCGAAACTTTTAGCAAAGTAATAAATGAAATATTAATTAAATTGTGTTAGACTGACGTACTTTTGTATCATACAATAACAAGTTGTTGTTGCTTAGCGTGGAAAATTTTTCAACGAAAAGCCAAAGGAGCGACAATGACCCAAAATCAACAAAAGTAATTCAATATGTCAGGCAACTAAAAATTTAAATCAAAATGCAAAAAACAAACAAAAAGAAAAAAACGAAACCCCAAAAGACAATAACAAATCAACATTTAACGGCAATCAATTTGGTTATAAAAAAAAACAAAAACAAAAAAAAAAGGAAATCGAAGCACATAAATCATGAAAATCAACAATAGAAAAGTGAGAAATACAAAATGAAATAAAATACAAACTTTGGCCAAGAATGATGGCGGAGAGACATGTGTCTCAGACCCTAAAGGCGTTAACAGACAGACAGACAGACAGACAAGACACACTTCATTTAAGTGAATATGTGTGTGTGTGAGTTAAATTTGTTTGGCGCTAAAAATAGTCTTTCAAGGACCTTCGATGTTTAACACGCAATTCGCGTGTGCCGCACGACATTGTTTTTTAGACTTTGGGGCGAAGGTTCGGAAAGGTTTGAATAATAATTTTATTTTACATATACTTATATTTATTTTCACACATACTCGAACATAAATAAGTGAATCATTTACAGTTTTAGTGCTTCTTCTTTTGAACAATGTTTCGGCGGCGCGTTCGTCATTGCATGTGTTATGCGAATTTATTATATTTTGTAATATATTTTTTCATATTTGTTGTATATTTGTTTTTGCTTTTATTTATGCTCTCTGTGTGGCTTCTGTTGACGTTTACATAAATTTGTGATTTTGTAAACTGTTGCGTTCGTATGACGCAGGAGGCGTTCCGTTTGACGCCCACCGACGAGCATAAGCGAGATGAAAATAACATTAAATGGGTATGAAGGTTTTCAATGGTAAACAAGTTGTTTGTTGTTGTTGTTGTATGTATTTTTCACGTTTTTTTCCTGTTAAATAAATTTTCCTTATGCAATGTAAATGTCAACTTGTTAGTTGAATGTGACAGACGTCTGTGGAAGAAATGTTTGCAAGTCAAATCCAAACTGAATTAATGCTCAGTCGTGAGTGCATTAACGTCATGAGCTGTTTGCAATTTCTATTCGCTTCTATTTTCATTCTTAAAGTAAATTGTTTTGTCAAATAAGCTTTTGTTAACTGAAACATGTAGTTTACTTTAATGCCATTAGATGTTTTAATCCAATGGTGACTTTTCAATTTCAATTTGTGCGCTCGGATGCGTCTTGACAGCTGCTCTAGACGTGTAATATGAAACAGTCTTTGTCATTTGCTCTGAAAGATGGAGATAAGATTATTATTTGTACTATCATTTTGTTCATTTTCTTTGTGACACCTTTAACCTTTGACGCCATTCAACCTTTTTTTTAGAGAAATTATACCGAAATCTGCGATAAATCTGACGCAAAAGGCAAAAATGCATCAGGAATTTTTTCAAGAACTTTCATATTCATATCTCTGATAAAGTTCTGCCGCTTGAATCTTATCTAAGCGAAATCTAATGAGTTGAAATGTGAGTCGCAAATCACAAAACAAAAAAAAACACAACTCTTTTGATTGATTTGACTTAATGAGTCATTATTGTATATAAATTCGAAATGAGTTGAGCTGATAAGACAGGATTGACGCAACAAGTGAACGCCTCAAAGCTTATCAGCTTATCAAACGTATTATAGACGTGCGGGCGCCAACAGGGCGTCATTTAGGGGCAATCCGAGGGTGTGGAAAAAGTGTCTATGAGTGAGTTATCAGTGCAAGAGGCTTAACTTGTTGTTGTTTGGCTTTCTCATTGTTAATATTGTTTTTCTTTGTGCACAAAAAACGGTTTTCAGACTAAAATGTTTATTTTTGTCGAATGGCGAAACGTGTTGGCAAATTTGTAAGAAGTGCAATCGCTTTAATTAATCATTGAAATATAATGTAAATGAAATTAAGCTTGACATAATTGATTAAATGAATTTGATTGCTATTTTTGGCATAAGAAAAGTCGTTATGAATTTACATTTCTTTTACATTTAAATAGTATTTGTATAAAAACCAAAATAAAAAAATATTTCATAAAATGTGTTAGTTTGTTGCTATGGTTTGCAACTTGTACGACCTTAACATTGATTTAATCGCTGCTGCAGGTGAGTGCGAAAGAGAAAGAGCGAGTGAGTGTGCAAATCAAAGCGAGGAAGTCGGCAGATTTTTTGGTCGTCGGCAGATTCTGCGCATTGCTTGCATGCAAATGTGTAATCAAATTGCGAAGGTTGTCAACCATTAAAGCAAATTTCACACGCGACAACAAAAAAAAAAAAAAAAGAAGAAAATCAAAAACAAAAACAGAAAAGAACATAAACACATGAAATCGTAAATCAAAAACAATTCTCGGTAAGAAAACGTCAAACGTTGTTTTGCTTTTGTTTTTTTTTTTTATTTGTTATTGTATGAGGCAACGGCAACTGTAAACAAATTAAACCGGTTCAATTTGGTAAGTAAACAAAATTAAGCACTTTAATTAATTTGATTTTATTCAACCGCGACCTCAGTTGCTTTGATTTGCGCTCTCTATCTTTTGCACAGCCACTCACCCACGCTTTGTATTTTTTTGCATGCTGTAATATCCGCAAATATTGCATTCAAAATAATAAAACAAAGAAAAAAGTAATATTTCATGCTTTGCATACAGTTAATGGATTAGCGGTAAAACATGGTCTTTCATTCACGTGTACACTTAAAAAAAATGTTATAAGAAATCGAAAATTTGTTTGTATTGTATAGCTTTCTTAACTATTAAGCAAACAAAACACTCATAAATCAATTAACTCAATTATGAACTTAATAAATAAAACTCGTGAAACAAACAACTTTCTAATTAAAGTCAGCTGAGTGAATGATTAATTAAGTTAAACATTTTTAATGCTAATTTATTGGTATTCATATTATTTGTTGACTTAATGAAGTCAATTTTACAGTGTGCAAAGTCAAATGCATTCAATTAAAGCAGGTGCAGTGAGCAAGAGAGACAACGATACAACTGTGTGTAAACACAATACTAATAAAACGCATAAAGCAAACAAAACAGTGGCAAAGACAAAAAAAAAGCAAAGAGAGCAAAGCAAATATGATCGTCATTGACGACAAGTGAATCAATATGAGAGAGAGCGAAAAAAATAATATGAGATCTTTGCATTTTGCTAACAAAAATGAGAGCTGCATAGAATACAAGGAAATGAGGAGTGAGATTTATTTTTTTGTGATTTTCTTTTGATTTGCTTTGTAAATTTTTTTTGCGCGTTTTGCATTTTACTGTTTTTCAAAGTCATGTTCGACATGTCTCGTTTGTTGTTGTTGCTAGTATTGTTTTAATGTTGCTGTGCTCGTGTTTGTTGTTGTTGCTGCTGCTGCAACTGCAATACCTGCATATGAACTGTGCTGACTACAAAATCATAGTACAAAAAAAGGCGCCAGTCGCTGTAAGTCACACAAATGCATATGAGACTTAGGTCAATTGAGTGCGGAAACAACGCAACACCTGTAAAGCCAATGAGAGTCCAGTGTAAATGGCATTTATGAGCGAGTGAGGGTTTTTACTCTCCCATGACTCTTTTTGTGACGCGACACTGCAGTATTGATTAAGCGAATGTTCCGCTGCATTCGCTGGCGATTTTTCCTGTTCCTTCGTTTCTAGGTAGTTCTTCCTCTCCACTTCTGCGGACCTCTGCTGACACTCTTGTGTCAATTTGACTCGTTTGCGTATCATTTGGCATTGACAAATTCCGTTAGCCGGAATTGTAAATTTAAAAATTCCAAATTAAAAACCAAATTGCAATTGTTCTAACGCAGATTGACTGAATAAAGCAGCCTGCATTTAGAACGGGAACGAAGATACCCCACAAACAAGCAGCATAGCAAAGCAGAACAGCAGCAACAACAAAATCATAGAACAAGAAAAGCCGCCAGTCGCGACAGACGAATACGAGACAACGGCATTGGCATATAAAAAAACACTAAGTAAACCAGTTCGAAGGCGAATTGTTAAATAAATAAATACAATTTTCAAAATAGCAAACAAAAACATTTAAAATAAATTGCAAAAGTATTGAAAAATCGCGTGGTGACAGAAAAGTTTCTTCGTTTATTTGTTGTTTTTTCACTAAAGTGTCAAACGGAAAATTTTTTTGCTTAAAAATAGTATATTGTTCATAAAAAGTAAAATAAATTAAAGAGAAACAAGGCACATATATTGCAGAAAAATATATGTATTTAAAAATAAACAATTGTGCAAAGCGCATTTATTGTTATTAATTGAAAGTAATTGTTGCAAAAGTGCAACAATTCACTCATTACTCATTGAATTATTAAAACATAAATCGGAAAAAATATTTTCACTAAAATAGATGACCGTGAAATAAAAAAACAATAAAGATTTATGAAATATTAAAGTGCGCGTATATGTTTCTTTATATAGCATTTTTAACAAATAAAAAGGAAACATTTTTATGTGCAAATTTATGTGCGAAATATTTGCCAAAAATATGAAGTAAGTTTTGCTTGATTTTTTATTTTCTTACATATTTTTTTTAAATTATAAATTAGAAAATTTCAAAGTTTAAAAAAAGATAAGAAACAAAAATTTTAATAATATGTGAAAAATGATTTATGGGAGATTTTAAAAGTGCGCTGTTTAACATTATTAAAATCCGACTTTCTGAAAGTCGCCAAATATTTTTTTTCTGGTTTTAATATGTTTTTTTATACAAAAAAACATTAAACAATTTTTTTTCGATAACTTTAACAAATATTGAAATTGCATATTTTTGTCTTTTCAATGCCGACGCGCTTTGTAACACGTGCCGCATTTATCATTATATGTTTCAATAGCGTTTATATCAAATTCCCGGCTTTGCTTTGTTGTCTGCACTGCTGCTGTAAGAGTGAAAGTGTCAAAGGAAACATCGCTTTTATTGCACTTTTACTATAACGACAGCAGAAACACTATCAAGTTCCTTCAACTGACGAAACTTTGCACAATTGACATTGAGGCTTATTAAATGCACATTGTTCTTGACTATTAGTGAGTTTTATCTTAGGTTGCAGGCAGCGAGTTTTTTTTACTTATTGAATAGTCATAATTAACTTGAAGAAATAATAATAAAAAGTCTTGATTTTTTAAACATTTCCTTTTAATTGCTTAATTACTAATGAGGCTTCAAATTCTTGCATTATGAAAGTTAGAGAATTAATAATGTGACCGTCTCACTTTTGGGTACTCGAAACAGTTCATTTAGATGGAATTCATCGCTTAAGCCTTAATCTCCAACCTTTTTCTTAAAAGGTCTGCAGAACGATGGGAATATTTGAAATGAAAACACATCTGGTCTCTCTTACCCTTTTGGCTGGTTATCTATAAAATTTTAGATTTAAAAAAATATTCTACATAATTTATTTTATTGTAACTACAGTCTTGTGCATAACAACAAAGTGCCTTCATGTGTTCATATATACATACATACATATTCGAGCACCTGTGCCTGTGATTAATGTTAAACAATTATCTATGAGTATGAAAACATTTATACTGTTTCATAAATTAATATTATTGTATTTTTTACAAGCTTAACAAGAAAAGCTGGTTATGATTAGAATTCACTTGCTCATAAAATACAGAAGATAAGCAGACAGTAAAAACAAATCTTCCTGGTTGTAACAAGTTTGAACAAGTTTGAACATATAAAATGTGCGCCCTTTAAAAAAATAATGGCTTATCAAAAACGTACTGAAATAATTGCGTTGCTTACAAAAGTGCAAGCGTTTTTATTTTTTTTCTATCAAGTGACAATAACAATAACCCCATGAAGTTGTGAAATAACAACAATAAAACAATTAAAAAAAAAAATACAATTTCTAAGAAAATTTTATATTATAAATTTACAAATTGCATAGAAATTTACAGACAGAACCGGAAATAAATGCAAAAACTCGATGGTTTAAAGGTTTATTGTATTTATTGTTTTTGTTGTCAAGTGGAAGAACAAAAAATTGAACGCTTTCAAAGTATTTCGTTTATCTGTACAGAATTTATGAGTTACTCACTCGCCTTAAGGCATAACAAGATACTTTGTTCATAAATGAATATGTGTATTTGTCACGTTTTTTTGTTTTTGCAATTTTTTTTTGTTTCATTATTTATGCGCATTTTACTTTTTATTTTCCTGTTTTTTACCCTCTTTTTTGATCTAACGATTTTTAATGATTTTGAAGTTTATACGACAAAAAGTTGTTTGAGTTTTGGTTACTTCGATAAAGTGTTCAGAATACCAGACGTTCTTGACGTAAATGTTAATTTTACGCTGTCAATTTAAAACTTGTTGTGTACCTTAGACTTTCGCAACAGGTTTTTTGTTATTGTTATTGTCTTCGTTCTTTTTATTTTACACTTATTGATTGCTAAGTTTGTGCAATTAAATGTTGAAGTCTGCTGAACACTTTTATACACTTAACAGTTCAATGAACTTGTTTGCATGTAAATAAGTTAATAAAACTTCAAATACAAAAGTCGAATTTGTTTAGAAAAGGTTTGGAAAGTTATGATTTCGCTTTATTGATTAAATTTGTTAAATCAGCGATACGAAATTCTAAAGTAACCCATACCAATAAATAATACCCTACAATGCAAAGTGTGTGTTGAAAATTTTAGTCACGTTTTTGAATCGAGCGACAACAAAAGCTTGAAAAACAAAAAAAAAAAAAAATCTATGTTGATGGAATAAAAAGTCGCTCAAAAGCGACACTTTTGTTAAGTTGTATAAATGATCAGCGATATATAAAAATAAAATCAACAACAGAGTGCACAAATTTTATTTAATAAATAACTATTTGCTATATTTAAATGAACAAATTAATGTTAAATGTTGCTGTGTGTGTGTGTGATGTTTGTTTGCTTTCCATTTTTAATTGTTCATTGAACGAACGCATTTCGTTTTGAGAAATACATGAATTGCGATTGCTGTACTGAGGATCGACAATGTTATTGTTGACGTAATTTATAAGTACAACAACAACAATAGCAGACAATTGAAGTTGTGACAAGTGATAGTGAGAGAACGAGGTAAGAGTCAACATGTTAGTCTGAGAGAATGTTTGCTCATTTATTTTTTTTTTTTTTTGAGTACAAGTATCTTTGTGTGGCGTCTCGCGTATCGACCGTCATCAATTGCGACTTTCTGTCTACACGCCGCTGCACGCGTCACAATCATGTTGCTATGAAATGAACTTGCCTTTTTTTTTAAATGGGCGACGAGTTCAGTCTACACTCTTCTTGCTTCTTTTATACGTGTTTATTTGTTATTTTTACAAATTTCATTGTTGTTGTTGTTGTTCTTATATCAGCTGTTATTGTTAGTTTGTTGTCGACCGATCACGGCCCGTTTCGCTGTAACTATAATATACATTTTTACATACGTCGCAGACGTCATCGTCATTGACAGCCGTTAGTCGTCTGTTGGGCCTTTGTTTTGTAAACCGATTTTTACCACATTAAAGCGGTTAAGAATTTTTGTTTAGCATTTTTACACAAAACTTTTCAATATGTTTAATGTTCGATCGTTTTGTTTTTGCAGTGTATTTTAATAGTGTGTGTGTACTTCTTGCTGTCACTGTTGTCAGGCTGTGCCCGCCAATTCTCAGTTTAATTTATTTACTGGCACCATTTAATGGAATATTCCCAGCGGAAAGTTGTTATACTCATGATCTGTTATTGGCGTCGCCGGCTTGTCGACGCTTTGCTGTTGTTATGTTTAAGCCATGAGCTCATTCAATTCCGTCTTCTTCTTCGTGTTCGAGTCTGACTTCGTTTATTATGATACATCTGAAATGAATTGGCGTGGCACGCTTATTGATAATGTTTGCTGTCCAATGAAAATATGCTTTTTTTTAGCTAAAAATTGCTTAAGCTTTTTTTTTTGTCATGTCATGTTTTGTTTTTTTTTTTTTTTAATTTGTTTGCACTTCTTTTTGTTGTAGAATGGCAAATAAATGAAGATCGAATTAACTATTTGAGCACCAGAAAGAATTATTTCCGTTAATTGTTGTTTTAAGAAGCGTAAACATGAGCAGAAAATGTTTATTTCTTTAAACATAAGCAAATTCTCATATCGAATCATCAAAAAGTAAATCAACTATCTTTGTTTGTTCTATCAAATTATTGCTTAGCTTTGAGTTATTCATTTCCTTTTTAAATAAGATATTTTATTACATGAGCTTGAGCATCGCAGAGTTTGATGACTTTAGGGATTGTTTGTCTTTAACTTGACTTTTAAGCTGTTGCATCGTTTGAATTGTTCTATCTCAGTTCTATGTCAAATAAATGCCAAATTGTCTGTCTAATTATCTTTTCATTAGACTGTCTTTCTGTGTAGAATTGTGTGTATTTATTTAACCCAGTTTTCATTAAATGAAAGCGTGCATCTCTGATGTTATCGGCAATTATAATCTGCCATTATTACTGTGTAATTGTTTTTTTCAGCGTTCAAG
This sequence comes from Phortica okadai, assembly GCA_034638295.1. Lineage (NCBI taxonomy): Eukaryota > Metazoa > Arthropoda > Insecta > Diptera > Drosophilidae > Phortica > Phortica okadai. The sequence continues at coordinate 44,522,207 of CM067849.1, read as the reverse complement.
CGCATTATAATCATCAGACTCGACACTTCAGATTTGTTTATACTTTTTATTTTTTTAACATTCATATATTCCCTTTTTGTTTTGTTTTGCACGGCACACGTAAACAAAAGTTACTTAGGAACACGTTCCTAGACATGGAAGCTTACTAAAGCGCCTAAAGTGGTTCCAACTGACTCCAACCAGTCTGGTTTGGTTGGTCGCTCTTACAGCGTTCTACAATCAACATTCTTGACTGTCTGACTAACTAACTAACGTTCGAACGAACGAACTCACTTAGTTGAGACTCGGCATGGTTCGGCATGGCGTAATTGCTTTATCAATTTGTATGACTGCGCTGAGCATTGTGGTTCCGAGACATCTTATCAGTGATCTTATGGTTTGTTTTTTTTTGTTATTTTTATATTCTTTTGTTTGTTTTTATTTATTCAACTGAAGTGTTTGCATAAAAAATACATTGGGGGATTATTGCGAAAAATTGTCGTTTTTGATACGCACGTTGGTCATCAATGCGCACATGGCTTGACATAAACACACACACACACACACTTTTGTACGTATCTTTTGCTTGTGCACTTATTATTGCAGAAACGTGTATGAATTGAACTTGAACGAATTGCAGGCTTTGCTTGTGACCGATATTTGAAAGTGCCGAAGGTAAAATCAGTTTATTCTTTGGTAATGAATTCAAAGAGCGTTTTAGATGCTTAAGTAAGATGGTTTCAATTTTTATTGCTCGCATGATCAGCTGGCAATAAAAAGTATTGTTAAAGTATCTCTATGCCGAACAAACGCATGTATACAAATTTGCATGACCTTCACGCCTAAAAATACTTGATAGTTTTATTTTCTTTGCTGCCTGTACTTTTGATATGAAGCTAAGCCGCATGGCAACGAAATTTACGCATTTTAGAGATAAATGCGTGTATCTTATCATATTTAGGCATTCAAATTGACAAGTCTTGACTGAAAACAAGATATTTAAGACTTATCACAGATAGTAAGAGGAAGAAAGTATAACTAATGATAATCGCGTACCTTGAAAAAAATAATCATATAATAACAAAAAATAAAAATAAATAAAACAATGAACTGCAAGGCATGACAACAACTATTTTGGAACGTGTCTATGTTAAATTAGTCATTTAAGCGCATCGGCAATGACGCAGTGTATCGAATAACACTTTCAATTCGAAATGTTATGGAAAATTTGGACTTTAGTTAATTAATCAGTTGTATGCAATTGCATAAACGTTTCAATTGACACGACAAGTGTTCGAATACCCTCATTTTCATGCTATTAAAAGCAATTGAGTAAAACGTTGAATCTGAGACATTACGTTTTGTTTTTGTTTTATTATTGTTATTATTACTATTATTATTTTCAACTTTAAGTTGAGTAAACAATCAATTGGTTTGGTGCAGAGACTTAATGACGCCATAATGTCAAATGCATGCATGCTCAGTGTATCAAATGGCAATACACTCACTGCAATTGAAAGCGAAAGAGAGAGCGTCATACGAGCTATTAGGCAAGGCAACAAAGAAAATAAAAACGACAATAACAAGTAATAATAAAAATTATGTGGCGCCCGCAGAATTGAGAACCACAAAATGAAGAACTGAGAATGCGCCGCGCTGTTTATAACCGAAGACGCGCGTTGAACTTGAAGTCAAAACGCTTTCAATTGTCACGCGAGCAGGCAGCAACAGCTAACGATCGCAGCACGAGCAGCGAACGTATTAAGCGTTGCGAATCGATTCGTAGCAACGAACGAGCGAACGAACGATTAGGCGGGCGAGTAAAAGAGTTGAGTGAGCGTGTAAAAAACAAGTAAATAAAATATAAAAGCGTGAATAATATTAAATTAGAAATAAAGAAAAAAAAATTCAAAAATACATTTGCCAACAAAAAAATACTACAAACATTTTGCAAACAAAAATAGGTTAAAAAAACCAGACACTAAAATTAAGTATATGTCATTTTATTAGCAAAAAAACAAAAACATATACAAAAAACAAGCAGAGTACAAAAATATATCTGCATTATACTATTTGAAATAAAAAAACAACAATAAAAAAAAAAAATAACAGACGGACACGCGTCTCGTTCGTGTCTAACAAGTGTTGTGTACAAAAATACATTTCGAACAATAAAAAGACACCAAACTAAATATAAACATATATCCGTTATTTGCATAAACAATTTCAAGACGCACACCTTGAGCTTTTATGCAACTGATAACAAAAAAAAGAAAGAAAATAGTCGCAAAAGTACAAACTAAAATAAAATATAAAAAAAACCGAACACGAAATCAAAATAAAATAGGTGAGTGTTGAAAATTAGCACGCCTTTCAAACGCGCACATTTCGACATATTTCTTTCATTAAAATAGTCGATAAGTTACTAAAAAAACAAACAAATTTGTCATTTTTGCGATGCCTAGAAATGAAATTATTTGCACCGGCAAACGCGTCGTATGAGTGATTGCCAATAGAACGTGCCATTTGTGCGCATGAATCATACAAGTTCGTTGTTTCATACATGGTCTATTTTTTATTTGTTGTTATAATAGAATTGTTTGCCTGTGTTACATTTTTCATTTTTTGCATAACTTATGTGCTATTTTTTGTTGTTGTTGTTCGTGCTTTGATTGGTAGTTATTTTGACAAACGTGCGTTGAATCTTTTATTAAAATTAATTCGATTTCAATGCAGTGAAATATTGAAAGAAACATTTTGATTTATACAAATAAAAATAGAAAAAGAATTCTCTAATTTAATAAATTTGTTTACATACAAAAAGAGTTTATATGATAATTTCGAACATGTATAGCAAGAAAGTTTTTTTTTTTTATCAGATATAAGGCCAATGAACTTTCATCAAGTGTCACTACTTCCGCGCGTAGTTTGGCTTGAATTGCCTTCATGTATTTGCTGATTTTCTTACACCCAAGTTGCGTTCTTTGTTTCTTTGTCTGTCTGTCTGTCTGGCAATACTTTGACTTGTGCAGCACAAAGGAAATTCTTTTGTTGTAAGTAAATATATATTTTTCTTTTATTTTTATTTGGATATGCAATACAATAAACTCGCAAAATGTTGTCATTATACGTTTGTTGTTTGTCGTTATTATGCACATTTGCTTAAATTGTCTTTCATTATTTGCTGTGGTAAAACATCGAAAAACATCAAGAAGAAAAAAAAAATCCTCAAGATAAAAACAAGCATAAAAACAACGAATCAATTAATTTCCAACTGTGTCACGTTTTTTTTTTCTTTTTCTGTTTTTTTATTTTTATTCAGTTGTGTTTGCGCGCAGTTCAAGTTATTTTCTCAGCAACTCGAATCAATTAGCGTTCGCTTGGCAACCGTTAAGCTTTTGACGAGAGCTTTGTCTTTCGCTGGAAAATAATTTTTAATCACACAAACGTAATGGAACATTTTGTATATTGAATTGTGATAAACGTTCATCTTTTGTGATTTACAGGAAAATTTTTTTTTTGTACTTTCTCACAAGTTGTTTGCTGCGTTGATAATATTATATAGTTATTATAATCTTTAACCAATATATTTTTTTATCTAAAAATTCAAATCATTTTTGAGTTTATGCCCTTTACTTGGTTATGTCTTTTTGTTTTGACACAACTAAACTTGTGTATAGTTTTGTTGTCACGTTGAAAGTACAAAGTGAAGAAAAATTTCTAAAGAAGAAGTCAAGAGTTGTTAGAATGCTTGATGGTGAGAGCAGTGGACGAAGGCGAACATGCACAAAAGACCCACACAACTATAATTGAATCTGTTTGTTTGCAATTCTGTGAAACGATGGAAAATATGAGTAATTAGATTGCACAACGTTTGAACTCTTTGCACTGATTGCCAATTTGCACTCGCTCTGTCGGTGATTGAGTGGAGTCATAAACAGTGCTTTGATTGCTATTCACTTGTCGAAGGCCAATTACTTTACTATGGCAACTACATTCATTTATACGCAAGCTGTTTTATCTTTTATCTTTTTATGGTGTCAAATGAGCACTACTAAACGCAAATAATAACGGCAACAACTTAGAAACTATATTGACTTGACTTGAAATGTGTTTGTTTGTGTAATTAATTTACCACAAACGTTAAAAGGCAATAATCTTAATTCAACAAGACAAACAATGTCAATAAGTCTGAAAAAAATAATTATTATATTATACTTTCTTAAACCTCAATAATCTTAGTTGTCGAATTGCTTGAATTTTGTTTATTATCAACTTTTTTCAAATACTTCCGCAAAGCAATAATGGAAAAAAAAAACACCAAAAATTGTTTTAGAATTTTGCAAATACATCTAATTTAAAAATATGCCATACGTTCCTATCTTATCGAGCTTTGGTTCTCGTTTAAGTTTTATTGTGATTACATTTTAATATCACAATTAGTAAATTGGGCATTGGTTTTGATTTGATTAGAGTTGTTGGTTCTTAAACATGTACGTACTTGATTATGTCTAAGCGTGTCTAGTTTGGGTTGTATCTGTTTCTAAGTTAGTTGCAGTTGCCATGTGAAAGTCATGTTTGATTTTAGTGTAAGACAATTGTGAAGTACTTTTTACTGATTCAGCAGAAATGATTGTTTATATGTGCTTCAGTATAATTATAAATACATAAACATTTTAGCAGTATGAGTGCTACTCAGTACTTATTTCAAATTGGTACAGTTGTTGTCGACGTTTCTCGTTGTGTAGTCAATTTTCCGCTTTATAGAATTTTCACTTATATTAAATGATCTCGTGTCTTGGAAATACCCAAATGTATGTTTGATCATTTGATATAATATGATTTGAACTATAAAAGCACAGCATCGAAGCGTCTAAAAGTCGCTCATAAAATGTGCTAATCTGACAAAATCTGAATTGCGTATGAGGACAAAAAAGAAATCGTTTATTTTTGGTGGCAAAATTTGAAATATTATTTTGATTTTTAGGTGTGATTTGTTTGTACTTTTAATTAGCGTGTTGATTTATTTTTAATAAAAATATATTTTTTTTCCCCATTTTTTATTATTATTGCTAATAATATTCGCCGCAGGGCGTCAGCATCGACACACGGTGCGTATGAGTATGCAAAATTTCTGTAAATTCGAAGTGATCGTAAACTTTTTTGGCATCGTTTTTATATAGTTTTTTTTTTGTTTTTGTTTTTGTTTTTCTTGTATGCAATTTCATAGTGAATTAATTAAGACCAGTTTATTTTGCTTTGATTTTTATTGGACGTAGACTCGACGTTGACGTTGACGTCGAGGCTAAGCTTTTAGGGGGCGGTCGACGCGTGAAAAACTCGTTCAAATCAATTTACGCGTTGAGTAAATTTTTTGAGTTCGAGTTTTACGAGTCTTTTGCGCAGATTTCGTATAAAATTTGTTCGGTTCTTTTTCTGTTTTGTTTTTGTGCTTCAGTTCGTTTATGAACAGCTGTTCAGCGCTTTTAACAAACAAAACGCGGCGTTTGCAGCTCAGTTGTCTGAAAGTTGCGCGCGATTGCGGTTACGCATCTGTAAGATACTACAAAAATATATAGACGCGTTTGAACAAAAGTAAAAAATAAAAATACAAATCAGTTTAAAAGTGATATTTTTTCATATTCATACTGGACTCTGTTTTCCGAGTGTGCGCCAGTGCACAAAGCCATTGAACTTTGTTTATCGAAAGTGATTTTTGTGAAAAACAAAAAATTATATTTTCGCGTATTTATCGCGCTTCGTCCGCAATTCAAATAAAACAAGAAAAACAATTCTTTGTTGAGATAAAAAAATTGAAAAAAAAAAAACAAAATAAAATACGAGCGAAATTTTGACTTATTTTGTTTTTGGATTTGGAAATTGTTTATGTGCTGTTGTCGCTGTTAATATTTTTCTTATATATTATATGCTGTGCTTTGTGCGCTTCTTCGTAAACATTTTTATCTTGCAGCAAAATAACAAAAATTTAATAAGTAAATTCATATAATTAAGTATATGTACTTTATTGGCTCGGATGAAAGCAGGTAAACATACTTGTTGTGAATAAGCAAATACTGTAAAAGTCAATTGTATGCAAATGAGTTCTTCTTAGTCAAATATGCGTTTTAGATTCATTATGAATCAAAGAAAGAACTTTCTTGTTGTCTTTTGTTGCTTCAAAGTTGGCAAAAAACTAATTTTGAGAAATTTTTCGATTTCCTTCTTCATCATTGTTGAATTTTGGTTCAACCAATCTTCGTATTGTATATCTAAGTCGTCATCGTCATCATTATTTATTTCTATATCTGTAAAAATGCTTAACTTTATTAAGAAACGAGTAAGAGGACCTGGGCTCTTAGATTAGAAGTGTTGATGTGAAATTTTCTCCTTCTTATATTCTCGAATAATTGATTAATGATTTTTAACTTATTTTTATCAAAGACCTCCAATCTCAAAGTTCCAATTGTTGAACCTTGAGCGCAATTTCGCTTTATACTTAATTGCTATTGTATTTTTATAACATTTCTAATTAAAAAGCAATACCATATGCAATAATACTGCTTGCGATACAATAACAAAACAAACAAGAAACCAGTTGTCAACCAAAAACCAAAAAAAAAAAAATGTGCTAAGTAACAACATGAGTATCTACGGCACTAGAAGTGACCAAGACATGGTCTTTTTTTTTATCAACTTGTGGCGGATTAGACGAACGACAGCAATCATAAATTACAAAATTATTGTAATTTATTTCAGACAGACTCCTAGACAGTGTAGAAACTCGGTAAACAAGTTGGCTGATTTTGTGCCAGTGCCATTGAACAGCAGCAATGCAAACACGTGTTTAGACTCATTACGCGAACTCACTTAACTCGACATCAACAACTTTTTGCTGTTTGTTGTAAGCAATTTTTTGCTGTTGTTTGCTTTTTTTTTATCTTTATTTCATCACCATAATTATGTTGTTGTTTTATGATTGAATTGAGTACAGTTGCCAGGCGCTTGAGTTTAGATAAAAAATTATCCACCCAATGGCGCACCAAATGACGTTATGTGTCGTTGGTCCCATTTGCGGTGTAGTTAGCCACGATGTCAATAAATATTAGTCAGCTTCCTTATATCGACGCGCTTATCGTCATGTGGAAACTGAGCTTTGTATCTGGTCACCAATATAAATTGTGATAACATTGCAAAATAGTTTTGTTTTTATTTTCAATTTCAGTTGCTCTCAGTCGTTAAACGTTGACTGTTGTTGCTCGGCGGTGCTTCAATGTACATATTTACATCTCTGATCTACACTGATATTGTTTATATATTGTTGTTGTCGGCTTCGTGTTAAAGTGACCGTCAACGTCTTGTGTCTTGTATATTTTGTTCCTTGGATTCAGACTTTCTTTGTTTATCGTTCGTGGCGGTTCTGCGCCTCGGCATACAATTCAGATTCGCGTGTCTGATTTTGTGTTGCGGTTGTTGTGCGATTACTTTAAATTTAATTGGAAAAAATATGTAATATTTTTATAAAGGGCGTATTTTGAAATGACTAAGTTCTCGTATTGATTTATTTCTGCTGTGGAAAAATATTTAACATTTTGTATTGAAAAACTCAAGTTTCTGGCAGACAAAATATTTTTTAAGGTCTTAAAAATCCTTTCAAGCATTTCTGTGAGTAGAAATAAATTTCATGGCAGTTCACTAGGTCAGAGGTTCTTTTGTTGATTTTTGTTTTACAAATTTTTTATTCCAAAGAACATGTTTTTGTATACTTTGTGCAAAATTTGCATATGTTGGACATTTTGGGTGAACAAGAATTCGTACAGACGAGAAATTAAATAGAAAACAAATATATGTATGCATACAAATCAAGGCCAAGCAATTAGCAAGTAGATATACTATTTTCAAAGAACACAAATTTTCTGACAGAAATTGCACTCATGTGTCGCTGATATTTCCGGGCAAACTAAAATAAACCAAATGTGTGAAGAAATGAACTTGTGGCAAAATAAAAATTATTCTAAAGAAGGAACTTTTTATTTAGAAAAAAAAAAAAACAATTAATTATAAAATCGTATGCTTTTTTTGTGATATTAACTACAACTTTCACTCGGCGGTGAATTTTTAATGTTAATAAATGAACAAAAAAAAGATAGACAAATAAAGAAATTTCTAATAAGAATTAATTAATAAATTAAAAAACAAGTAAACATATAATGTTGGGAAATACATGGTTCAGCTTTCTGCGCGTGTTCTAAAGTATTTTTTAAACAATTCAATTTATTTATTTAACTTTATTAATAATATATTATTATCTTTATTTGGCTTTTGCTTTGAAAGTTTCAATTATGAAGAAAGGAATAAAAAAATTCGCCAGAATTTCGTTTGTTGTTTTTGATTATTATCAGGTTATCGGTACAATGTTGATCCTAATAACAATAATTATATAACAATAATCTCTATTATCTTATCTACTGCTTTTAGTATCTAATTTAAATAGTCTACATGATTTTGTTTGCCCACGATATATGTATGTATTTTCAACACTAGATTTACCAGACCAGTCATTTTGACATTTTGAAATAATGTTATGACTTTTGTAGCTACAAGTAAATAGTAATGACATTTTATGAACCTAATGTTACTATATATATATTAGTAACAATTATATAATTTTTGTTGTTGACATTTATACCAGTACCAGTCAAAATGACAGTCAAAATGACTGGTATATGTTTCTTAGAAAAAATATATGTATGAGACCATGCGTCTACCGTTTGTTCCGTTATCCGCATTGATCACGAAAAGTCTTCTTTCGAGCTTCGTTCAACACACGAAATTAAATTTTAGTCCAAGCGATCTGAAAGCGTAATCATTCATATTTACTCGCACAGTGACACAGGTAAGAAACATTGATGTGGATATGGAAATATTCCAATTTATATTCATCAGTAAGAAGAAACTATACGAGGAAAGTGTCTCAGTTTCAAATTATTTTTATAGCTATCGCCAGCCCCTGAAAATGTCAAAACAAATAAAAGTTTCTACATATTGAGAAAACGCCTATCTAAACTTCCTATCACTATTAATATTGTTAAACTTTCTTTTGTTATTTTTTAAGTGTTTTGGTAGAAATAGATATACTTAAATAGCTGGTAAACCTAGTGTTAAATACGCATATGCGCCAACTTTCTGACAGTTTCGAAGATTGAGTATTAGTGCGACGATGCCGTATGTTAATTAGACATCGAAGTTGATGTATTTGTTTTGGTTTCCGACTGTGGAAAGTTTGTATTAGTTTGAATTTCATCTACATACGTCTAAATGATTGATGCGAATTGATTTTAAGTTTATTTGAATGCGTTTTATGTGAAACGCTGACGCTTTTGAAAGTTGAAAAAAAAAAATCTCAACAATGGTTTAAATAATTGAAGTTATAGATTATTACACAATGACTAATAATACTTAAAAATTTTATTTTCAATTTCCAGCAAACTAAACATTAACTCATAAAATCATATGAGTTTCAAACTGCACAAACATTTAAAATTGTACTGAACACTTTGATATACATTACGTGCATGCCGAAATTGATGGCTTGTGATATCACAAAAGCAGAACTTGACATAAACACTCAACACAGACTACACGTGAAGTAATCGTAACAAATACTGCTCCTAAAAAGAAAACAGTAATTTTTGGCTTCCCCCCACAAACAATCAAACTCAAAAATCGTTAATTCAGTGAGCCAAACTTGAACTCAAACACCGCCAATAAGCAACAACCAAAAAATAAGTAAAATAAAATACTAGAAGTACAAAGTTCAAACCGGAGCCGCAGCTAAAGAATTCTACACAAGCTTATAGAGAAATAATAATTAATAGCAACAAAATGGATTTCGATCAGATACTCTCACGATGCGGTGATTTCAGTCGTTATCAGCTTATGATACTTGCACTCTACGGCTTTATCAATATCATCGTATCGATACACTATTTTACCCAGACTGTGATAAGTTTTGTGCCCGACCATTGGTGCTATCATAAGGACTTAGAAAATAAGACATTCGATGAGATCGCTGCGATCTATGCTAAATTTCCGAATCCATCGTGTACACGTTTGGATAGCATTGACGGTCCAAATGTAACCGTTAGCACCGAACGTTGCGAACGTTGGATCTATAAATATGATTATGGATATAGGAGCATGAATACCGAGGTGAGTAACACTTTGTCAAATATTCAACTTGTAAATCAATCAATCAATCAATCAACCAATCAACTTGTTTATCACTGTCATTAGTTAAACTGGGTATGTGACTCCGCGTACAAAGCACGCATTGGACAATCGCTCTTCTTTATTGGTTCCGTTGTGGGCACTTTGTTCTATGGCACACTTTCTGATAAAATTGGACGTGTGCCGGCGCTAATATTATCGAATTTTAGCGGTTTCGTTGGTGATTTCTCAACAATTTTCACAAAAAGTGTCACAACATTTACGCTCTGCCGTTTTATATCCGGTTTGGCAGCTGATACCAACTTTTACCTCATGTATATAATTGGTGAGTGTACTTTTTTTTCTTATCGCCTTGCATATAATGCATGATCTTAATGCTGTTGTTATTACATTTTGTACAGTGCTCGAATATATCCGTCCCTCAATGCGCACACTCGGCCTTAATATGGTCGTTGGTCTCTTCTATTGCATCGGTCTTGTCTTTACGCCATGGCTTGCAGTTTTCACCGGTCATTGGCAGATATACTTGGCCTGCACCTCCATACCCATACTGCTGGTAACGCTTTTCTATTTCGTTGTGCAGGAGAGCGCACAATGGCTTGTCACACGCAATGACATTGACGGCGCCATTGTGCGTCTGAAGCGTGTTGCCAAATTCAATGGTCGCAAAGTGACACAATTAGAGTTCGATGAGTTCCGCAAGCATTGTGAGATACAACGCGAAAAGCAGGGCGGCGATGATCAGCGTCATGCAACGCTACTTGATATGTTTAGAACGCCGCGTATGCGTAAAAATACACTCATTTTGTTCTTCAAATCGTAAGTTGAGAATTGCACTTGTTGCCTATTTGCACTTTGTACTAATTTGATTGTTCTTCTACTTCAGTATGGTCATTACTCTTTGCTATGATGCCGTTTCACGTAATGTAGAAGGCATGGGCATCTCGCCTTTCGTCATGTTCTCGCTAAGCGCAATCGCCGTGCTGCCATCAAGCATTTTGCTTGTCTTACTTCAGGATCGCATTGGCCGTAAGGGCATGGCCTCGGGTTCTCTATTAGTTGGCGGCATATTTACGGCAGCGTCGGGCATTGCTATTGCCTATCAACAGCATAATCACAATGCCGTTTTGCTCGCCTGTCTGACAATTGCCGCACGTTTCGGCGTTGCCATTTCATATGAATCGGGCTCACAATATGCCACTGAATTGATACCGACATGTGTGCGTGGTCAGGGCGTTGCAGCAGTGCACGTCGCTGGCTTTGCCGCCTCTTTCCTGGCACCTTATATACTCTGGCTGGGCACATTCTTTAAGGCAGCGCCATCAATCATACTCGGTGTGCTCTTCTTTGCGGGTTCTTTTGTATGTCTGCTACTGCCTGAGACGCTAAATAGGTGAGTTTTTATATACAACATATAAATATATAGTAAATATATTAAATTTGTTATTATTCTATAGAACACTACCCAAGACTATTGAAGAAGGTGAGGTCTTTGGTAAAGGTGAACGCATGTTTGACTTCCCCTGTCTTAAAAATCATTCCGACGACAGCGAATCTGATTCCGAAATGGAACAATATAAACGCAAACAATCGCTGATCGTGCCCGACATGAATGAATCTGAACAATACAAACGCAAACAATCACTAATCGAAGCTGATCATGAGGAACAGGCTCTAAAGGATGCTAACTGCAATAGTTTTGCGTAAATGGCTGCGTACTGAATGCGGTTTATTTTTTTCTACGGGGGTTTCTCTTTTGTAATAAATATTTACATAAGTAGGCTTTAATCAAGGCGAAACTTAATACGCGTAATTAAATATTTAATGAAATTAATTAAATTAATTAATGAATACAACAAACACAACATGGATAATAATAACAGAAACTACTGTCAGTGCTCAGTAAAAAAACGCCTTTTTTTCTATAACCACTAAAGTCAAAAAGCAAAAAAAAAAAAGAAAGTAATTAAAAACCAATAATTGAAACAATTTATATTTAGGGAATACATTTACACTTAGATACTTACTTACATACATACATATATGAATACTTACTTGTCTATACTTATATAATGCATAGTATCTTAATTAGTTTTTCAAAATTTTGATTGGATGTTGAGTATCCTTGCGATGAAAAATTTCAAGTTAACATTTAAGCGGCACAATTTCACTTAACAAGGAAAAAAAAAAATAAACATTTGTATTAGAACAAAAAAATTTATACAATAATTCGTAGATGCTAAAAATTGTATAGGGAAAGCAAGAATTGCATAAGATACACTCTGAAAAAAATTCAATTGATGCTGCTGCTAACAACTGTGTTACTTTACTGCATGAAATATTAACTTAAATCAATTTAAATTATTTATTTTAGAAGCACTCAAATAAATAAATAATAAATATATTAAATAGTCGCAACTATTTCAAAGCAAACAAAACAAAACAATAATATTGTCAGTTCCATAAAATGTTTATCAATTCTTTTTCAAATGTCAGATGTCGGCAGTTATATTAATGAAAGTTTTTCAACGTGTACCTTTTCAAGTTTCATTTTGTCAAATTGTAATTATTGGAAATTTTATTATTTTCTCGAAAATGTAACAATATATTTTCATTTAGCTTAAGTTAAATTATATGATGATAATAATATATACATAATATATATATATATATTAGTAATTATTGATAAGCATTAAAAATTGATTGTATAAAAACAATTTGGCATAAATTATTCTTATACAAAATACAAATACTATTGGCTTTGATTAAAATATTTTTCAGACCTTTAAGTTTCAGATTTCAGCCATGCTTATAAACTAGATTTCAGGTTCAGTTCAGGTTAAGTGTTTCAGGATTGTTTGAGCTCAGTTCAGGTTAAGTTTTTTAAATTTGTTTTAGCTTAGGATTGTGCATTAGGCTCAACATTTTTTGTAAGACTCTCACGTCGTTTATTGAAGCATATAAAGTAGTTCCATTTCTCGTTAAGTGCAAATCGTTCACCATCAGCTAGTGTTTCCGGCAGTTTTCTTTTTAAAAAATAAAAAAATGTCAACGCATATATAAATTAGTTGATTGTTAGAAGAACTTACTTGTGTTGAGTCTCAGGCAAGGTCAAGCAAAGTGCCGCACCAAGAAACATAAGACAGCTTATGATGATCGGGGGCAAGAATTTATAGAAATTTCCCAGATAAATAATATAGAAGGAGAGAGAACTAGATGCCAAGCCCAAGACATGTATATTCGAGACACCACGCCCACGCACGCTTGTCGGTATAATTTCAGCGGCATACTGACACTCGGCATCGTAGGCTGTTGTAGCGCCATAACGACCGAAGAAAATCATGAAGCCTATGAGCAATGCATTTTCACGCGGATCAAGTGTGGCAATGAGGAAGCCCGTTACGGCAGTTATGATGCCACCAGACAGCAATGAGGCACACGCCATTCCCTTACGGCCAACCATATTCTGCAGTAGAAGAATCGTAAAGCCTGCTGGCACATAGGCAAACGAAGTCAGTGAGAAGAGTTTGAAGGGCGAAGCGCCGAGGCCTTCCATGTTGCGTGCAATCGTATCGTACGATAGTGTGATGATTACTCTGAGATTAAGCAGTGGTAATAAATTAGAAGTGGTATTAAAAGAATGAAAAAAAAAGCAGCTTACTTACGATTTAAGCAACAGCGTAATGGTGAATTTTCTCAAACGTGGTGTCCTAAACATGCCAATGAAAGTATCTTTATTTTGATTTAATTTTTGTTCGGCTGCCATTTTCTCTTCATAATATTTAACAAACTCATCGTAAACCGATTCCTCCACATGGCGTCCATTAATCTTAGCAACACGCTTTAGACAATTAACAGCGCGATCATATTTTTTCTTAGTGAGCAGCCACTGTGCACTCTCGCAGATAAACAATGGATAGAGCAGAACACCAAGTGCGGGCAACGATGCTATGTACAGATACTTACGCCAGTTACCCACCCATATAGCTATCCATGGTGTGGTCATTAAGCCGGTGCAGTAAAATAATGCCAAATTTATATTTAAACCGAATGTTCGACGTTTTGGACTTAGATATTCAAAAACTGTATAATATGTGAAGAAAATATTAAACATAAATGAAATATTTATGAAAAACTACACAAGTAAAAAAACCTACCCATTATGTACATCAGGTAGTAAGAGGTATCTGTGGAGAGACCTGATATAAAGCGTGTAACTGAAAACCAAGGTAGCGTGTGCACAAAAGAGGTCAAGAAATCTCCGGTGGCGCCTGTTAGTGTAGTCATGATAAGGGCCGGCAGACGACCAATGCGATCGGCTACAATGCCAAACGAAATTGTGCCCACCACTGAACCCATGAAGAAGAATGACTGACCGACAGCTGGTTGATAGGATTCCTCACAAACCCATTTTAGCTAAAAGAAACAATTAAATTTGTAAATTATTTAAATATATTTTAAATTCTTTCAAAATTGTACTCTACGCAAATGAAAATACTGATAATTCAATACCACTACTCACCTCAGTTGTAATACTCTCGTATCCATCTTCACGATTAAAAATCCACTCTTTACACTGACCATATTCGGCGGCTTTCCCCGTGCCATTGACAATGTCATCCAAGAGTGTGCATGATGGATGCACTGTACTGGCATATACCTCATGTAATTCTGACGCACTTAGATTTGAGAGTTTTGGGTGATCGCACCAATGATCAGGCGTAAAGCTAATAAGCGTTTGTGAAAAGTAGTGCAGCGATGATAGTAAATTTGTGTAGCCATAGAGTAATAGCAATATGATCTGATATCGTCCAAAATTGCCACACTTCTCGAGCACGCGATCGAAATCCATTTTAATGCAAAAATATATAAAAATATTCACTAATTTTGCTTTACTGAGACTTCTGTTGGACTTGGCACATGCTTCGAGCAAAACTGTCGAAAATGTGAATTTCAAGTAACACTCGGACTCTCCGTTACGCCGTTTATATATACTATAGCACAATGATTAAAATGTTTAATTAGACAATGACTATCTCACTTTGTTTTCACTTTGGGCAACACTAAGTTCAAAGTAAATATTTTAATTTCACCAAACAAAGATACAGCTGATTCCCTATTTGTTAGTTGCTGCTTTAAACGAAATACTACGCTTTGCTATGGAATATTACTCTGATCGGATTCTAAGACTTTATAAAGACACGCGACTTGTTGCTAGATACTCCCGTGATATACATGCTTTTGACATTGATTCATATTTTGAAATTTTTTACAATTAGTTTATAAAAAAACTTTTTATTTTTATTTTTCACTCATGGTCACACCTCTCTAATAAACTAAGGCATATATAATCGTACTACGAACTTAGTTGTTATGCATCTTATCAGTGAAATGCTTTAAGACGAAAGCCGCAGTGACGCCTTTGTAGTTGCTGTTGTTATTTGTTAAATCAGAAGCGTTCCAAATATTTGCGTAGCATTACCTTTTTATGATGCTAATATAAGTGTTAAGCTTAACACAGCAACTGAATTTTTGTTTTCTGTTTTAGGAAAAAAAAAGGAACAAAATTCATCTTTATCATGGCATGCTTTCAGCGGCTGGCTTTGGTAGCAGAATGTTTGGGATTTCCGTCAAATGTTCACTGTTTTCCATAAGTATTATAAAATAGTTGTGGTGTGTGGCACTGTACATCTGTTGTGAAATACAAAATTAATTTATCTCAACTCATTTGAAGTGCACATAGTACGCATGCGTCTAGACAAATTCCGTTTCGTATTAGCTACAATTCTTGTTGAACTTTGCTTCACATTTATTAAGATTAATGAAACTAAGATTAGTTCTGTGAATAGAATAAACTTGTGTGTTTTAAAAGTATCTTGTTTGCATTAATTTACGAAATACAGTGAACGTTGCTTATAGGTGAAAAAAAAGGAAGGCGATTGTTTTAATTATTTCACTATTGAAATAAAAATAATTACACTTAAGTTAAAAGAATAATATTTGCGATGCGTGAACATAGATGTTTTCGTTGTATATAAAGTTTGGAATTGTCTACGAATTTTTAAAAGGGATTCACTTAAACGAGTCTTCACTGCATTAAACATGCATCGTTGAACAAAGCGGAAATATGTCGGTTGTAAAACTTACATGTGCTTTAAGATAAAACAAATTTATTAATTTATACATCTATATTAAATATATATATTAAACAAAAAAATTATCAAATTCTATTTCCGTTTTTCAATAAAAGTCTAGTTGTAAGGACATCGTTTACTTCTTTTTATTTATCGTTGTATTTACATATGTGTATAATAATAATTATTAAAGCTTTTAAAGTCGAAAAAAACCTTTTTTTTTAAATTTGGTTTTGATGGAGTAATGCCTAGAACAATACTATGTATTAAAGTCTTGATACAGTTATGGTTTCTATTGCATACTTTTGGGTTTTATTTAATTAAATATGTGAGAATTCAAAATAGTTTTACAATCCAATGTCTGTCTGGTAAGACTATTAATTTTCACACATAATAATTGGCTAATAGCCAATTGTAGTTTCAAGTGTGAACGTCCTTCAATTCAACATTACCATTTATAGTATGAAAGTCCTGTTAGCAGCTCATGACATGTGCAGTGTATACGATTCTACCTACGATGTCTACCTTTATTTAATTATTTGAATGATAATTTAAACATTCTAATAACTAGTTCAAATAATTTTTGCATCATTGAAGAATACTAATATTAAATCCAGTTTTAAATTGCTATCAAATTGCAGATTAAAATTCGTCCAACAAAGTTTCCAAACTCGAATCATGTTATAATTATTATCTTAAGTATAATCACACGTATTAATAATAAGGCGCTAATTAAAAATTCTTGTAGCTTGCTTAAGTCCCATTAAAAAAATCAATAACTACCTTTCTTGTCAATAAGGAATAATAATACTGAGGTGTCTTAACGACTTCGTCAAATTTTTGAATATCGAACCGGCTCAGTTTTTTTCATTAACCCACGTGAAGATTTAACTGTAAACACGATTCGCGGTCTATTTCGTCATTGATGTTTAGCAAAACCCTGCCAAGTCATTGATCTACAGTTTTTGCTTCATTTCTCTTTCTCTCCCTTCAAACGCAAACACGATTATTAGCATAAACAAAACTATATTTTCTCTCTACTAAGAATAATATTGCTTGTTTTTGATTCTAAACAGTATAAATAAACATATAAAGTTTAAGCCTCTCACACATAATTAGCATTGAATCAAGATTTCGTTGATTCCCTACCAATTATGACCAAATTCAAGAATTATCGTACCAAAGCTAACAAAATGTTGTTTCGTTTGTCTTGAGAAATTTAAATAATATATTCAATAAAAACACAGTTGTCAAGCTAATTTGCCACACAATATTATGCTACGCCATTCTTATCACGTTTTTGGCTCCAACACGAAAAGAAGTACCACTTCTCATCCGAAGCAAATCGTTCGCCATCAGCAAGTGTTTCTGGTAGCTTTCTATGAAAATATCAAAAGATGAGAAAATCATATTTAGAAAGCAAATTAATTGAATGCTGCTTTAAATGTACTCACTTATGCATAGTCTCTGGTAAAGTTAAACAAAGCGCTGCTCCAATAAGCATTATCAGACTGACAAAGATCGCTGGGAACGGTTTGTAGAAATTGCCAAGATATATCAAATAAGGGTTTAGAAAATTGAATGCAAAACCCATAACGTGAATATTTGAAACGCCACGGCCTCGGACACTTGTTGGTATTATTTCGGCAGCATACTGAGCCTCGGATTCATAAGCCAATGAGACACCAAATCGACCCAGAGTGATCATTATGCCCAGGAGAACTGCATTCTCACTGGGATCAAGGTAAGCAACAAGAATACCTGTGGTAGCTGCAATAATACTTCCAGCAAAAAGTGAAACACAAGCCATGCCCTTCCGACCGATTTTGTTCTGGAACAGCATTATGATAATGCCACCGGGAAATATGCCTACTGCGGTAAATGACATCAGCTTGAATGGTGAAGTGCCAAGACCTTCCATGTTTCGGCTCATGACATCGTATGATAGAGAAATGATCATGCTATTGTGAGCGAATAAGTATTAAAAAAATTAAATGACTCATTAATGATGTGTTTTACTCACGATTTCATCAATAGAATAATGGTGTATTTTCTTATGCGGGGCGTCCTGAACATACCAATGAACGTATCCTTTTTGTTGGATATTTTTTCTTCCGCAGTTATTTTCTCATCATAATATCTGACAAACTCAGTGAAGACCGTTTCCTCTACGTTTCGTCCATTGATTTTAGCAACACGCTTGAGACAATTAACTGCACGTTCATATTTCTTCTTCGTGAGCAGCCATTGTGCGCTCTCACAGATAAACAGTGGGTAGAGTAAGACCCCAAGTGCAGGAAGTGAAATCAGCCACAAATATTTACGCCAAATGCCAATCCAGATAGCCATCCATGGCGCCAAGATTAAGCCAAGGCAGTAGAAGATGGACATATTAATGTTTAGTCCAAAAGTGCGACGTTTTGGGCTAACATATTCAAAAACTTTGTAATTATATTAGAAATACATAACTTGTTACAAAACAATCTTAAATGATTTTCAAAACTTACCCATTATAAACATTAAATATAGCATTGTATCTGTTGAAAGTCCAGCCAGAAATCGCGATGCTGCAAACCATGGTAAGCTGGTTACAAATGAAGTAAGAAAGTCTCCAGTGGATCCAGTTATAGTTGTCATAATCAATGCTGGCAGTCGACCAATTTTGTCGGCGAGAATGCCAAAGAATATTGTGCCTATCACAGAGCCGATGAAATACATACTCTGACCAACGGCGCTTTGATACGCTTTATCACATACCCAAGAGAGCTGTGATAAAAAATTAAAGGTTCAATTTTGATTTGACATCAATATTCTCTTTAGCATTTACTTCAGTCGTTATACTCTCAAAGCCGCTTTCAAGTTCGAAGCGCCACGCCTGGCATTGGGCTTCTGATTCCACTATTGGTGTGTCATTAACATAGTCCATGAGCGGTGTGCATGAAGGCTGCTCAAACCCGATATAAATACCACGTACTTCTTCAGCACTGAAATTACTCAGTTTTGGATGCTCACACCTGTCCGGATAATTTCAACCCACATTGTTGTTTAATCATGGTCTAATTTTTCGTATTCATGTCTTACCAGTGCTCTGGTGTGAAACTAATAATAGTTTGTCCAAAATAATGCCACGAGGATAACATGTTTGTGTAACCAAATAGCAGCAAAAGAATAATTTGATAGCGTCCAAAACTTCCACATTTTTCTAACACTTGATCGAAATCCATTGTAAATTTCCCGAAACAGTATTCGATCCACAGAATTATTGGGCAAACTAGTGCTTAAACAAGCTGCTTTGATACGCACACGAGCTCGACACGCGACTGAATGCATCGAACGACATAATATTCTTTCATTTTAAAGTTTATATTTTGGCATAAAAAACCCGTTTGCACAAACGTTTGTTCTACTGTTTATTATTGTCGCATTGTTGCTATATTAATGCTTAGACGGCTCAATTAACATATAACAGGGTAGCTGGAGAGTTTAAATTTACATAAATTCTCTCACACGAATTAAGATTTCAGTGACTTTTGGGCTTGTTATTTTCGGGTAAGGCCATGGCTAAGAATTATCAGACGTGGGAGAAAAAGAACTCTGTTAGTTTGTTTGTTTTAATAATTTGAATAGTGTCGAAATATTTTTAATAAAATACAGTGCTAAATCTCTCCTTTTCTTAATCTCATTTAGTAGCAAATAGCAAAAGTAAACTTTATGAAAAGTTGTTGCCTGAGTTTTTTGCAGTTTTTCTAAATATTTACTGTTAATTTTTGGAGTCAAACAGATATTCACTAAGTTGAAATAACCATTTCAGATTTGGCCTTCTCATTATGTTTTCGCCTCCAACATGAAAAAGAGTACCATTTTTCATTCAAACCAAATTGTTCGCCATCAGCAAGGGAGTCAGGAAGTTTTCTGTGAATTATAAAAATAATAAGATATTCGTTGCTAAATGTAAAATTGAAATTGTTGAAATACGTGAACTCACTTGTTCATAGTCTCTGGTAGAGTTAAACAGAGCACAGCGCCAATCAACATAAGCAAACTGACAACGATCGCGGGCAAAGGCTTAAAATAATAACCGAGATATATAACATAAGGGCTTAAAAAATTGAACATAAAGCCCATAATGTGTATATTAGAAATTCCACTGCCACGTACACTTGTTGGTATTATTTCTGCAGCATACTGAGTCTCAGCATCATAAGCTACTGTAACACCGAATCGACCTAAACTGACCATTATAGCCAGAAGTATGGCATTATCATTTGGATCGAGGTAGGTAACAAAAAGGCATGTTATTGCCGCAATGACGCCGCCTCCCAGCAGTGAAGCACAAGCCATACCCTTTCGACCGATCATGTTCTGAAAGAGAATTAATATAAAACCGGCGGGCAAGAAACTGATTCCAGTATATGACATGAGTTTGAAA
Organism: Phortica okadai; assembly: GCA_034638295.1. Taxonomy (NCBI): domain Eukaryota; kingdom Metazoa; phylum Arthropoda; class Insecta; order Diptera; family Drosophilidae; genus Phortica; species Phortica okadai. Next base: position 44,501,438 of record CM067849.1, on the reverse strand, counting down.
GGGGAAGTGCCGAGACCCTCCATGTTGCGGTTCATAACGTCAAAAGTAAGTGCAATAATCATACTGCAAATATGAGATTAGAACAGAAATATCTTCATTGAGTTGTATTTTAATTTAATTGATCTTACGTTTTGATAATCAGAATAATGGTGAACTTTCTTAAACGGGGCGTTCTGAACATTCCGATGAAGGTGTCTTTTCTATTACATAATTTTTCCTCTGCTGTTATTTTCTCTTCATAAAACTTGACAAACTCATCGAAGACAGATTCCTCTATATGGCGACCATTGATTTTAGCAACACGCTTAAGGCAGTTTACTGCCTTATCATATTTCTTCTTAGTGAGCAGCCATTGTGCACTCTCACAGATCAACAATGGATAAAGGAGTACTCCAAGTGAGGGAAGCGAAATAAGCCACAAATATTTGCGCCAGTTACCAATCCAAATGGCTGTCCAAGGTGATATTACGGCACCAAAACAATAGAAGATCATAGTAATATTTATACCGAAAGTGCGTCGCTTTGGGCTGATATATTCAAAGACTTTAATAGTTAAATTAATATATTTCAAAAATGAATTATTCCTAAAACTTACCAATAATGAACATCAAATAGAAAAGTGTATTCGTGGAGACTCCTGTAAGAAAACGTGATGCTGCATACCAGGGTAGACTTTTCACAAAGGAAGTTAGAAAATCGCCAGTGGCTCCGGCTAAGGTTGTCATGATTAATGTTGGCAATCGACCGATTTTGTCAGACAGAAAGCCAAAGAATATTGTACCTATCACAGAGCCGATAAAATACACGGACTGTCCAACGGCGCTTTGATATGCTTTATCACATACCCATGAGAACTATTAACATACATTAAAGTATGTATCATTATATATAATAGATTCTCTACATTAGTTGGATCGTATTGTAATTTACCTCAGTCGTTATACTCTCAAAGCCGCTATCATATTCAAAACGCCATCTCCTGCAATGACCTTGTAACTCTACTATGGGCGTGCCGTTGACAACATCCGAGAGCAAAGTGCATGAGGGTTGTTCAAACCTAGTATAAATATCACGTACTTCTTTAGCACTAAAATTACTCAGTTTTGGATGATCACACCTGTATATAAATTTTAGAAACTTATTGTTGTTAAGCCATAAGCTCATTATTCGATGCGTGTCTTACCAGTGTTCTGGTGTGAAACTAATGATTGTTTGTCCAAAATAATGCCACGCAGCTAAAATATTTGTGTAACTAAATAGCAAAATTAAAATTAATTGGTAGCGTCCAAAGCTGCCACATTTTTCTAGCACTTGGTCGAAATCCATTACCAATTGATAAAAATATCCAAGGTTTCTTAAAATTTGTTTATTCTGTGTAACTTCGATGTGCTCACAAGCTATACATGGTATTGACTGCCTAAAGTGACAAAACATTTTCTCGTTTTTAAGTGAATCGAAATTTAAAACCTGTTGGCATTCATATTGGATAGATTTTTACTACCGTAAATACGCATTGCAAATCCGAATTTAAAAGCTAACAAAACTTGTTCATCCATTGAAATTTCGCATAATCGCTCGAGCCAATCGTTAACTTGTTCCATTTTACACTTTCATAGAACGGCTTTTGTAGGCAACTATAAAAAAGATGTGCTTGATGTTTCAGCCAAAATACGAGGTATGTCAGTGCATTTGTATAAACGCATTACTTATTACCATAATTGCTTCCTAACCCACCAAACTGATGATATTTCAAAACTTTCAAAAGGATTGACTTTCTCTTCATTTTGTATAACAAACAATTTTTTATACATTCATGAGGTAATAATGTCTCGATTAATTCATAAGTGCTAAGTAGTAATAACCATTTTAGATTCTGTGTTCTTGTCATGTTTTCGACTCCAACAAGAAAAGAAGTACCACTTCTCATCCAAACCAAAACGTTCGCCATCGGTAAGAGTATCTGGTAGCTTTCTAAGAAAAGGCAGAACATGTTATATTTAAACAACAAATAAACCAAATTCGTCAATAAGTTAACTCACTTGTGCATAGTTTCTGGCAGAGTTAAACACAGCGCTGCGCCAACAAACATTATCAGACTGACAAAGATCGCTGGAAAAGGTTTGTAGAAGTTTCCAAGATAAATCACATAAGGACTTAGAAAATTGAATGCATAACCCATGACGTGTATATTCGACATGCCACGACCCCGAACACTTGTTGGTATTATTTCTGCACCATATTGAGCTTCAGCATCATAAGCTAGTGTACCGCCATAACGACCCAAACTGACCATTATAGCAAGAAGAGTGGCATGCTCATTTGGATCAAGATATGTAATAAGAACACCAGTGACCGCTGCAATAATACCGCCTCCCAGCAGTGAAGCACAAGCCATACCCTTCCGGCCGATCATGTTCTGAAAGAGAATTAATGTAAAACCGGCAGGAAAGTAAGCTAGCCCAGAATAAGACAAGAGTTTGAATGGTGAAGTGCCAAGTCCCTCCACATTGCGGCTCATAATATCAAAAGCGAGTGTAATAATCATACTGTAAATATGGGACAAGATCTTTTAAATAAATTGACAGCAAATAAATTTTAATTAATTTAAACTTACGATTTGATTAACAGGATAATGGTGAACTTTCTTAAACGGGGCGTTCTGAACATTCCCAGGAAGGTGTCTTTCCTGTCGCATAATTTTTCCTCTGCTGTTATTTTCTCTTCATAAAACTTGACAAACTCATCGAAGACAGATTCGTCTACATGGCGACCATTGATTTTAGCAACACGTTTAAGGCAGTTTACTGCCTTATCATATTTCTTCTTAGTGAGCAGCCATTGTGCACTCTCACAGATCAACAATGGATAAAGGAGTACTCCAAGTGCAGGAAGTGAAACAAGTAATAAAAATTTGCGCCAATTACCAATCCAGATGGCTGTCCAAGGCGATATAACGACGCCGAAACAATAGAAGCTGCTCATAGTGATGTTCAGAGCAAAGGTACGACGCTTTGGACTTACATATTCGAAAACTTTAAGGTAATTCAATAATTTAGTAAAAGTATTTCTCAGGTCATTTATAAAACTTACCCATTATAAACATTAAATAGTAGATTGTATCTGTCGAGACTCCAGTTAAAAGTCGTGATGCCGCGTACCACGGTAAACTAGTTACATAGGAAGTTAGGAAATCTCCAGTGGCTCCAGATAAAGCTGTCATGACTAGAGCGGGTAGTCGACCGATTCTGTCTGCTAGGATGCCAAAAAATATTGTGCCTATCACAGAGCCGACGAAGTACATAGACTGACCAACGGCACTTTGATAAGCATTATCACATACCCATGAAAGCTACGATAAATGAAACAGAAATATAATTTTTTGTCTTTGGATACTCTGGATTTCATAAATCGTATTTCTACTCACCTCAGTCGTTATCGTTTCATAGCCGCTTTCATATTCAAAACGCCATGTCTTGCATTGCCCTTGAGACTCAACTATGGGTGTGCCATTGACATAATCTGAGAGTAGAGTGCATGAGGGACGCTCAAATGCATCGTAAATACCACGTAAATCTTCAGTACTGAAATTTCTTAGTTTTGGATGGTCACACCTGTTGGAGTATTTTTCATTATGATTATTTCCAAATGCGAATCTGCATGTATCTTACCAGTGCTCTGGTGTAAAACTAATTATTGTTTGCCCAAAATAATGCCACGCGGATAAAATATTTATGTAACCAAAAAGAAGCAAAAGCAGGAACTGATAGCGCCCAAAGCTGCCACACTTCTCTAACACCTGATCGAAGTCCATTTTTCGTTTGCCAAACGAAGAAGAAAATAAGAAAAATATATATTTTTGGGAATCTTTGCTGAGAAATGTTTGATTCTCTTGATGTATTTAATTTTTTCTATTTTGAAATGCTCTTAATATCGACACGCGACCACCGTCAGTTATACAGCCTGAATGAGTTTAGTGCCAACATTGCTTTCATTTTAATGCCTCTCAAGCGGCTTTTTAACACCTTCAATTTTATGGTACAGACGTCAGACTTCCTTCTATTATCTCTTATTGCCCAGATGTTTGTTATCTCAGAGATTATAAATGTACAATTTAACTGTGAGCAAGTGAAAATACTCTTCCCATCATAACATTGAATTTCTTCAAACATTTTTTTTTATAAATAGAAAAACGTGCAGAATGAAAAGATTAGCCATGCAAAGGCATCAAGTTATTCGATTTAATCAATTATTATTAAAAGTAATTACACTATGATCAAATTTCTATCAAATATTTTTTGTAATGATGATGTTAGACTGTTGTTATTTCTGTGCAGCGTAACTAAATATCAGTAATACTCATCAAGTCATTATTGCATACTTCTTGCGGCTTTTCCGTTTCTTTATACTTCAAGTCACAAAATTATAACATTTTGTTTTATCTTAATGATATAAATATATATGTGTAATTGTTTTACATACGAATAGCACTGAATAAACATTTTGCGTTTTAGATCTGTTCGTATCAGTTATGTCTCAGGATCAAAATAATCTCTTACAAGTACACAACTGCGTCTGAACCTTATGACACTTAAAAAAGCTGTCGCAACGCGATTATTTTGTTGCAAATACTATCCCATATACGTTCGCTAGTTTTTTTTTACAATAAACGTAATTTTATCAGTGAGTATTTTCCCACCCCACACTATGTTGATTTGTTTTATCAACAGTAGTAAATTTTGTATAGAGTAGTACTTCTGGTTGTTTAATGTATCATTTAATAGCTTATAAAACTTTTCACGTGCAATCAAAACCCCATTATAAAAATGAAGTAGTTGATATTTTAATTATGTCGGGATAAGGTGAATAAAATTTTATCAAAAATGTTTCACAGTAATAAAACAATAAAAAAACTTTCCTAAGACCTCAGATGAGTTTGTGATAATGTAGAATGATACAAGCAAAAATTCAAAAAACTGTTTATGTTTGTCAATTTGGATTTAAACAATTTATTTTTTGGAAGAAGTTGCCATAGTCGATTGAGTTGTACCGGAACTTTAATTAATTTGATTAAGAATAAACCAATTTATTTTTTTCGATAATCCATTGTTTTTTAGTGACAAGTTGATTTAGCCATGTCCGTCTGTCTATCTGTCTGTCTGTATGTAAGCAAACTAGTCCCCCAGTTTTGAAGCTGAAGTCGACCTGAATCTTTGCACACAGTCTGAAGAGTATACAATCTTCAGCAAGGCTGGAGATAGCGTCCTTGTTTAATTTTCAGTATGATTTAAAAAAAAAAAATGATCATTGACGTATAACACAAGGTAATAAGCAAATGAAGTATATACAAAGCTTACTACTGACAAAAATGTCAGTCAGTTTCAAAGGTTGTAAAGTTGTTTGGAAAAAAAAAAAATAACACAAAAACGATCTATAAATAGATATTATTAAATGCATGCCAAATAATAAAAACTACTCTCGTTGCCTCCAATTTGTCGTCATTGTTTAACAATACGTTTTTGTGACACGCAAATATTTTCTAATTTTCCTAATGTAATTTTTTCGCTTTGTTTGTTGAACAAAAGTGAAACTGTTTAGCCAGGAAGATCTTTTTGACACTCAGCGTTGATCCGGATAATCGATTTTATTTAATTTTTCGTATTCGACCTATACTGTTTTTATGAGAATTTTCCATGTTTTCATATTTGGATTAAATTTGTATGAGTGTAACGCATGATGAAAAATACGTATACGTTATTCTTCACAAATATTTTACATTATTATCGCATGCGATATTTTTCAACATGCACTTTAATTTACCACGAAGCGATATTTTGTGTATGTATACAAAAAAATTGTATGCGATAATTTTTATCAACGAATCGCATGCGACACTGACCTTTTGCGTTTTGGATGCATCTGTTAGCATTGTTTACCTATTTAATATGAGAAAAATCTTGGAATAAGAAATTTGACATATTTTTTTATTTAGGGAGTTGAATCAAGGGTTAAATTTCGGTATCGTTATGATAACTTGACGGTAATAAATTAAAAAATTCAATTGAATTGGTGAATGAGATGTAAGTATATTTTTTGTAAAATAAATTATGCGTAATATTCAAGTGTTCTTAAATAATGGAATACATTTGAAGGTTCTGAAGCGAAGTGTTAAAAATAAGGATGAACAATAAATTAAATGTACAACATGCACAAAAAACAATCATGTTAAGTTGCAATAACAATTTGCGATTCCGTCTTCTTGTCCAGTTTTCGACTCCAACATGAAAAGAAGTACCATTTCTCATCCAATGCAAATCGTTCGCCATCGGAAAGTGTTTCAGGTAGTTTTCTAAGAAGAGATAAAACAAAATTTAGAAACATATTAATCGAATGCTATAATGTATGAACTTACTTGTGCATAGTCTCTGGCAGCGTCAAACATAGCGCAGCGCCGAATAACATAAGCAAACTGACAATGATCGCTGGCAGTGGCTTATAAAAATTACCGAGGTAAATCACATAAGGATTCAGAAAATTGAATGCAAAACCCATAACGTGAATATTTGAAACGCCACGTCCTCGCACACTTGTTGGTATTATTTCGGCAGCATACTGAGCCTCGGATTCATAAGCCAATGAGACACCAAACCGACCCAAACTGACCATTATGCCCAGGAGAACTGCATTCTCACTGGGATCAAGGTAAGCAACAAGAAAACCTGTGATAGCTGCAATAATACCTCCAGCAAAAAGTGAAACACAAGCCATGCCCTTCCGACCGATTTTGTTCTGGAACAGCATTATGATAATACCAGCCGGGAAGATGGTTATTGCCGTAAACGACATTAGCATGAATGGTGAAGAGCCGAGTCCCTCCACGTTTCGGCTTATTACGTCGTAAGAAAGAGTTATGATCATGCTATAATAAAGTACCAAATGTTTTAAAAATTTAAATTTCAGGTTCCAATTTACTCACGATTTAAGTAATAGAATGATAGTGAATTTCCTTAAGCGTGGCGTCCTGAACATGCCAAGGAATGTGTCCTTTTTTTGGCATAATTTTTCTTCAGCCGATAACTTCTCCGAATAATACTTGATAAACTCATCGAAGACTGACTCCTCTACATGACGACCATTAATTTTTGCAACACGCTTGAGACAGTTTACTGCTTTGTCAAATTTTCTCTTTGTGAGTAGCCATTGTGCGCTCTCGCAGATAAACATTGGGTAGAACAGTATGCCGATTGTAGGTAATGATATAATCATTAAATATTTGCGCCAAGTGCCAATCCATATTGCCATCCATGGTCCAACCATGACGCCGAGGCAGTAGAAGACGGACATATTAATGTTGAGTCCAAATGTACGATGTTTTGGGCTTACATATTCAAACACTTCATACAAAACAAAAATATATTATAGATAATTTTAAACAAAACAATCTGACGAGAATGCTCACCCATAATAAACATTAAGTAAAGAATTGTATCTGTTGAAACACCTGCCAGAAGGCGCGACGCAGCAAACCAAGGCAAACTTGTTACAAAGGACGTAAGAAAATCGCCAGTGGCTCCTGCTAAGGCTGTCATGATCAATGTTGGCAGACGACCGATCCTGTCAGCCAAAATGCCAAAGAAGATTGTGCCTATCATAGAGCCAATAAAGTACATTGACTGACCAACCGCGCTTTGATATGCTTTGTCACAAACCCACGAGAGCTGTTTGGAATTGAGCAAAGGTAACATTCTTTAGTTTCAGACTGGTTGTAATAATGATTCGTGTTGAGTTTTACCTCAGTTGTTATACTTTCGAATCCACTTTCATATTCGAAACGCCATTCCATGCATTGACCTTCTGTCGCTACTATGGGCGTATCGTTGACATAATCCGAGAGCAGAGTGCATGAAGGTTGATCAAACTCGGCGAAAATATCACGTAGTTCTTCAGCACTGTAATTGCTCAGTTTTGGATGATTACACCTGTTGAGATATTTTCATTGTTGATCACAACAATACTTAATCCAATTTGTGTGTTGATCTTACCAGTGCTCTGGGGTAAAACTAATGAGCGTTTGTGCAAAATAATGCCAAGAGGATATTATATTAACGTATCCAAAGAGCAGCAGAAGAATGACCTGGTAACGGCCGAAGCTGCCACACTTTTCAAGTACTTGGTTAAAATCCATTGATAATTTGGCAAAAGGAAACTAAAAAAAACAAATTTATTTATCGAGTTTTTTCAAGTTGCTCCAGCTCGGCACGCGACCAGCGTCAGTATAATACTTTGACTGTCTTCAGCGTCGTCGACACCTTCTTTTAAATGCCTCGCTAACATTTTATCGGCACACAAGCGCGTGTGTTTGTTGTGCAAAAGTTTTGATGTTTCGTTTAAAACAGTCTGGATTTTTGTTTGTCTTACAGATTAGAGAAAAGCTACTTTAATTTGGGTAATCGACGCCACCCTACACTTGTCGTCTTTGGGTTGCTCAACATCGACTAGGTTGACGATTATATATGAACGTAGGTATTTGAGATTTCTAGAAATTACTTTTCTTTATCCTTTGATATTATATTAATAAACATTGTAGAGTATTTTTGATTGAACCATGTCTTCTCGCCTTGGCTGATTGGTTTCAATTGCTTTGTTGCGCATGAATTTATTAAATTCATTGAGTGTCAATGAGTCTTTTAATGAGTTTTCAATAAGTGTTGTTATTGTTGAATTGCGTTGATCTTCTTTATTATTATTTTATAGGTTTTTACCATTCAGAGGTTGAGGATGAATGATTTCTTTTTTTTGGTCCTTACTTTCTGCCTTCACTTTGAACTATCCTACTTGTCTGAAGTGCTGTTCAAACCGGTATAAACCGGTCAAAAATATTGTTTGAAAACATGAAACTGAAATTACTATTGATACAAATTGTTCATATATTATGTGGTATTAAATACTGGTCGGATATGAACAATCTTTATAGCTCAGATACTAGGCCCCATCAGACTTCACTTTCTTATCATTTTTTTTATGATAGCCATGCGTTTAACTTTCGTCTAAAGCAGGTTGTTCGCTATCAACAAGGATCTATGGATGTTTAATATGAAATTTAAACAAAAAACAAGAGCATATAAAATAAGTACAAATATTTTGAACATAAACTATATAATACATTCAAAGGAAGAAGGTATGAAGTCATTTTTTTAGTTTGTTTGTAAAATAAATAACAAACGTTCACAGACTTGTTACCAAGACGTAAACAAATCTCGCCACACATTTTCTTATCAATTGTATCACTCTCTTGTTCTGTTCAAAAAAGTCTGGAAAAAACACTCGTATATGATGCGATTCTCTTCTTATGAAGTAGCTGCAGATAAGTACTGCAAATATTGCAATATGACTGTTTCTAAGCACTTTTTCTTTTGCTACTGGATATAATTTTGTTTTATACACTGAAAAAAAATTCTAAAAATTACAAAGATCTTGAAAAAAAAAATAAATAAATAAGTACATATGTTCTTCTACATAGTCACCTCAATAAAAGACTAAAGAATTTTATGATTTTGTTTGTACTGATTTTGGTTAAGTCTGCGACGCGTCTGCTTATATTATGCGCAGATAATATTCGCTACAGTATTTCGACAGATGTTCTCAACTGTGTTATCTGTTGTTGTAAACATCAAATGCAAATATTATTGGACATTTATGAAAAGTGTCACACGAAATGAATTGTAATGATTAAAGCAGTCTGCCTTAATCTTTAAGTTGATAGTTTATGCCTAATGAAATTACTTTGTCAACATTAAAAAGCAATGAAAGTTTGAAATGATCTTGCATCACATAGTAAAAACTTTCCATATTAGAATGTATATCTAAAAGTGCTATGGAGATATATTTTTCGTTGAAACAATACAACAACCGTTTTCTGCTTAGAAGTAATCGAGTAAGCAACTAAATTATCTAACAAGACCTGATTTATAGAAAGTATCTTTATTTATTAAACCATATATTTTAATACTGCAGTTTTTTGTCAAGTATATGTCTATGACTACAACGCCCTTAGTTGCTTCATTTTTTTAGCTTTTTAAGTAAAAGTGAATTGTTTAGGATAAGCAAAATGTGGGACACAATGCCAACGGTCCAATTTCATAACAGTTGATGATTAGCATCGATAATGTAATTAGTTAAAATTTTATTTTTTTTTTAATTATCCATTTGATTAGTTCAGCTGTTTGCCAGTTGGCAGTTGTACGAGTATAAACAATACGAAGATTTTCTTTTTTTTTTTGCAAGTAAACAACATGTCGTTGAACTTACATATGTATGTGTGTGTATGAAATTTATTAAGTGTGTATCCAACTTTTTGAATTATTTTTTTTGGCGCAACGCCCAAACGAAATTTGCGTGTAGCTTAAATATCACATACACAAATAATAGCGATTATTAAAAAAAAAAAAAATAAAATTAAGAATAACAAATAATAAAAAATTTCAATACAATGCGAATGTCACTGCCATGGCTGTGCATTAATCGGTCATGCGAGCGCATTTGCGTTCAGTTGAGCCTATGCTGGCCCGGCAGTACTGTCAGATACTGAAAGCGCTATAATCAGCTTGACAAAAAATTAAAATTACATGCAATTTTCAACAACAGCAGCAGCAGCAACAATAGCAATCACAGCTAAGCACAGTCTGTACTTATCAGCTCACTTGTGCTGAGAATTGACTTCGAGTCTACTCAGACAGTCAGCGAAAAACCAAAAAAAAAAAAAAAATGCTCGCATTCAATTTAAACTTGACTTTCGTGTACTCGAGTCGTAAACGACGGAACTTTAACTTGTGGAAAACTTTCATTCGCCTAAGAACATACCTGTAAAAGTTGTAAAAATTCATTTATTTATCATTGTTGTTTTTGTTGTCGTCGTTGGCATCAGGCGCCGACCAACTTCAAAACAAACCGCAAACTTACCTACACGTTCAATAGGACGTTATTTCTTTCATTTTTTTTTTTTTATTTTGTTATATTTGTGCTGTGCTGAAGAACAAAACATATTTTTGTCATAAGCAGATAACTTTGGACTGTTTGTTTTTGCCGCGTCTTGCACATGAGTGCATTTTTTTTTGCGCGAGTTCAAAACTGATTTGAATCGAATTGATTTGAGTCGTCTGTCGTCTGTTCAACGCTGGATTCAGTGTAAAAAGTAAAATGGTTTAAGAAAGTCAATTTGTGATCTGTGTAAAACTCAAGAAAATGTAAAGGATTTCAATTTTAATATAACTTATAAAGTGCCATGAAACTCAATGAAAGATCTATCTATGTGTAGTGTGTTTTTTTAAGTAATCCATAGCGCAGTGAACTTGAAGCTCATTCAGACTTTAACATTTTTAAAAACAAAGTAAACAGGAAATAATTTGTGTAAAAGAATTTTCGTTGTCATAATAAAATGAGAAAACTGATTGAGTTAACTACAAGCTAAATGTCGTAGGCGGTGGCAATTTTATAAAAAAAAAGTATATAATGCAGTTGTGTGCAATTAAGCAGATAAAGCAACAAAACGTTGAGAAAATTTTAAACGAATAATTTGCAGAGATTTTATAAAAATTTTTTCAACATTTTTGTATTTAATGGTGCAGTTGAACGACGTGCGAAGAACACAATGCTGGAAATTGATAAAATACTTGAGAAATGCGGCGATTGCAATCGCTTGCAGCTGTTGATGCTGCTTATATTCTGTGTGATTAATTTGCTCTCAGCGATGCATTATTACTCACAGACGATAATAAGTTTCGTGCCAAAATATTGGTGAGTACAAAAGAAATATTTGTTGTCATTAGTAAATATCTTTGATACTAAAATATTACGTATACGCTCAGGTGTAACGATGGCAATCGAACAGACGACTTTGAACCGCCTGCAGTTGCCACATGTTTGCCACAAGACAGCTTTGATAATGAAAATGCGACAAACACATGTGCACACTATGAGTATGAGTTGTACATGGGCTATGAGAGCTTCACCAGCGATATGGACTGGATCTGTGCGGACGCTTGGAAATTAACGCTCGGCCAGTCGATGTTCTTTGTCGGCTCTGTGGTGGGCACATTATTTTTCGGTTATTTAGCGGATATTGTCGGTCGTTTGCCCATATTAATTGCTGCGAATATGGTGGCCATGGTTGGCAATTTGTTGACCATATTTGGTACAACTTTGCCGCTTTTTTGTATCTTTCGTTTGATATCCGGCGTGGCAACGGACAGTAATTTCGTCATGATGTATATTTTGGGTAAGCATTGCAGGCAAGAAAATTCGTTTACACATTTCTCTATTTCTTAGTCATGGAGTATATGCGCCCCTCTTTGCGTACGATTGGCCTGAGCATTTGTATTGGACTTTTCTATTGTTTGGGCTCAATGGCAGCGCCTTGGGTTGCTGTCTTGATGGGCTCGTGGCGTGGTTTTCTGCTTGTCACTTCATTGCCATTCATCATGGTGCCGTTCTTCTACTGTATTGTGCCGGAGAGTGTGCAATGGTTGATCTCAAGAAAGAAATACGATAAAGCAGTGAAGTGTCTCAAATGGATTGCTAAGGTGAATGGCAAAGCGGTGGATGAGTCGGTGTACAAAGAGTTTGTGGAGGAATGCAAGCACAGTCAACAACACACGAAGACAAGCGCAAACATTTTGGATTTATTCAAGACGCCACGACTGAGACGCAATACGTTTATACTCTTTTTCAAATCGTGAGTATCTCACTGAGCATTGGTGTGTGTGCCATCTCATTGGTGTTGTTGATCTCGTCCTTTGTCAGCATGGTGATCACGCTCTGCTACGATGCTGTCTCGCGTAATGTGCAAGGTCTCGGCATCTCACCATTCGTCATGTTCTCGCTCAGTGCTACGACCATTCTGCCTGCTTGTCTGCTCATTATTGCGCTGCAAGATCGGATCGGTCGTAAGGCGATGGCCGCTATGTCGCTGCTGGTAAGCGGTATCTTCATATCGGTTACGGGTGCGATTCTTTTCAGCATTGCCAATGCTACCAAGCAGAGTAAGCTTTGAATTTTGGTCTAGTATTTTAAATTTTAATAGTCTTCGGTTTTTTGCAGATGCCACGCTGCTCGTCATCCTCTCTGTTATTGGTCGCTTCGGCGTCACCGTCGCCTACAATTCGGGCGCTCAGTATGCCACTGAGCTGATACCGACCTGTGTGCGCGGTCAGGGCGTGGCTGCCGTACATGTCATGGGTTATGCTTTCACCTTCTTCAGCTCGTTTATACTTTATACACGCACCGTTTTCACGCCGTTGCCTGAAATAATTTTGGGCTTCATTTCTCTGCTTGGCGCGAGTTTGTGTCTGATGCTGCCAGAGACATTGCATCGTACGTTGCCCACTTCGCTGGAGGATGGCGAGAACTTTGGCAAGAACGATCGTTGGTATACTTTTAGTTTTCTTGAAAAGCGTACACAATCTGTTGTCACCTTGACGCCAACGTTTACGTCGAACAAGCCAAACAATGTGGATGACTCGGCTTACTTTTGACGAAATTTTTTATTCTTCGTTCCTACTAATTTTGTGTAGCTTAGTGTATTTATGTGTATTTATTATTTTTGTTTTATCTTGAATTCTGTAAAAAAGTTGTAGGTCATAGTTAAATGTAGTTGAGATAAAATATTTTTATCTTATCCACAAATGGTCTTGAGCGTTTATTACATGAAGGAATGTCAAACGTGTATTTAGTTTAGTTTTGCATAATTTTCAAATATAAGTCTATGAAAATGTTATCAAAAAAATATTCGGTGTACAGTAAGGCGCACATTATGTTTTTACGAAACTTGAAGATATCAATTGTTGTGCAGAAGACCAGAAATGTTTATTGTAAGAAATAAAACACTAGCAGTTTAAATCTGTCAGCAGTCTGAAGCAAATTGAGAAATTTGTCATCATGCTTATATCTTTCAGCCGACTTAAACTTTGATTAATGACAATTAGATTGAATAACAAAAATTATCGCGTCAATCAGACTTAATTTGTACAAACTATCATTTGTACTGATTGCTCATATTTACCGAAATATATTCCCTGGCGATCATAGCCAGTTTTTAAACAAGCTGAGGACAAACTACACTAATACTCCTTGCTAAATTTGAATAGCTCAACTACTCGTTTATTAATATACGTGACCGTCATTGTGTAAATCGTTGTCTTTGATCTAAAACCAACTGTACAACAAACAACTTTTTAGTTGTTAATGTCTTTATGTTGCAACTGGCGACATTTGCAGGTTTTTTCACACAGCTCACCTTATTTGATTGCAAACAAAAACATTGCGAAATGCAACAATTTTGAATGCAAGCGAGTATGTCAACACTCAATAAGACACGCGAAACAAATTTGTAGTCGGCTATAAATTAAACGTTAACAAAACATCAAATTAATAGCACGATGCTTCATTGAGAGTCGCTGTGCTGCTGCAGCAGATACAATTGTTGCTTCCTACTTCTGTTAAGGTCGCGGGTGTTGGGAAGCAAATTGACCTTTTGCGACTGGCATATGTACATATTAGACTTAACTCAATTCAAGTCGATCTCTTGCAGAGCACATTTCGCTACAACAAAAAAAAAACAAAAACAAAAACTCAACGCTGCTGCTGCGCTGCTTTAATTCAATTGTTTTGCGCATTTAACCTTTTGCGCATGCGCAACGCGTCGGCGGCAAACACGGCTCCATGCTCCGAGCAGCTCATCATGTGCCATTTCATTGGTAAGACGGCCTTTTGCATGCTACTATTTAACTAATGAACGTGCACACAATGAAGCTGATGACGATGATGACGATGTTGATAGTTTTATATTACTTAATTTAAAAGTGCAATGCGCATATGCGACAAACGTTCAAAGTTCATGTGGCGAGTTCATGGCACGAAATTTAACATTTCAATTGCTTAACAACAAATTTTTGGCGAACGATATAAATTTTCACATAATTGTGTCTGGCGTAAGAAAAGTGAAAGGGCAACTTTTATCTTTTATAACTAAGGCTCATTGAGAGACCCTTAAACGGCGTCAGGCGGAAGAATAACCTTTCTCAGTTAAAAGGCCTCTTTGTGCCAAAGATGCAGCTGAGGCTGAGCTGATTTGTGTGCCATATGCATGACAATCGAAGCGCCAAATGTCTGCACAAGCCTTTGTCGGACCTCGATGTTGATGTTGATGTCGTTGTTGTTGTTGCTGTCGGTCTGGTCTTGTCTTGTCTTGTCTCAGCGGCTTTGTAACTCTTGAATTAGTTTCTTGTTAGTTTGCCTCGCTCAACGCTTTGTTGCTTTTATTTGTTGCATTTATTCGTTCACCATGTGAAGCCGGCGACATTTGGTGGTAAATTGTTTTGCTATAAAAGTAAAGAATTCTGGCTTATGGCGCGCAGTTGTCTTTGTTCGCTCGCTCGTTGAGTCAATTTAAGTCGGTTAACGGTTAACGTTGTCAAAGTACGGTTTACTTTGGCCGTGTGTGTGCCGCTGGAAGTTAGCAGCGTCGGGTGTATCGTTTTCGTTAAGCATTTCTGAAGGCTCTCATACCAGCAGGATTAAGTGAGAGCAAGGATTCATAAAGAATATGTTTATATTGAAGGTGTGTGTGTATTTTATTAGCACAACATGTGTAGATAATTTAATTGTGCAACGAAGTCTAAGCGATGATTCTTAAATTGGGTCAACGCAATACTTGAATTGTTTGCTAAGTTTTGAGAAATGTGCTTATATCTTCGAAAAGTAAAAGTTTTATTATGCAGATCTAAAAGTATTAATGAGAATATTCCAAACATACTTTTGACCTTTCAGCTTATTTTGCTGAGTGCAACTACGCTCACGCTAAGCCATGGCGGCGTCATTGGACCGTATGGGCCGCACTATGGTGGCCCCAGTGGACCGCCGTTGGCCTATGCGGGCTATGCGCCACAGCATGGCGCACCACTCCATGGTGGTCCATATGTGGCACCTGGTAAGCTTTTCTCCCCATTTTTCAACTCATTTTCATTACAATATCTTGCTCTGTATCTCTTTTTCGATCATTCTTTATCATTCATGTAGCTCCCAAGCATGTGGCACCTGAGCCATACGATCCGGAACCAAAGTACTCGTTTGGTTATGACATCCAGGACGGCTATACAGGCGATCTAAAATCACAGCATGAGACACGACACGGTGACGTTGTCAAGGGCAGCTATTCTGTCGTCGATCCCGATGGCACGAAGCGTACTGTCGACTATACGGCTGATCCTCATCATGGTTTCAATGCGGTTGTGCGCAAGGAACCACTCGCCTACAAGCCTCACCAACCAGTACCAGCGCCAGCACCGGCACCTTTGCCAGTTCATTTGCCTGCCATACCACCAGCACCGCCACTGCCGCCCGTACCGAAAGCGCCCGCACCCGTCTACTCATATCCCCTTGCTTTGGGTCCGATTGCACATCATGCGCCCGCACCGGCGCCCGTTCCTGTTCCAGCACCCGTACCGGCACCAGCTCCTTTGCCAGCACACTTTCAAGCCGCCTATCCTGCTCTAGCACACAGTCCTTATGCTCATTATCCTGCACCCGGACCTGTCGATCATGCACACTATTATCATTCACACTAATTGGTTCACAAGAAGTTTCGGCGACATTTTTTTTTTTTTTTGGTCATATAAGTATTCCATGCACTTTCCGTTATTCCTGTTTCTATAGTACTATTCTTTTCTAACCCATCAATCATTTCATTCTTTCTCACTCGAACTCATTTCGCGTCTCATTTTGTCACGTCATTGCACGCTTTATGTGGCTCATTCTAAGCCTTTGTCTAATTGCTTCTTGTGCATAGGCGATCTTCATATAAACTTTATACATTAAAAAAAAAAACGATAAAAACAATAATACATAAAACTGGTAGTTGTAAAGTTGTGTGCTGTTGTATCCTAAGCTTAACTTTGTTAAATAAAATAATTATCTGCCGAAAGTAAAGTATTAAAATAAATAATCCATCTTTTTCTTGATTAGCCTTATAGAGTTTCTATTATCTTTTAGTTATGGTGTCCGTCCTATCGTTGCTGTATCTCCCTCATTGTTCTTTGCTCTTCATTTTTCCATTTTTGAAATAAAAAACACAAACATATATTTTGAAATATATTTATAATGTATAATATCCTTTTTTAACGCAATTAATGTGTTATTTATTGTATCAACTCTTCATATGTTTCATATATGTATTTATGTACTTTTGAATAATATATTCGGTATAATCATATGTATGTGTATATATGTATGTATATCGTTATCAATATTTCATATATTTATTAATATATATTTGAATATGTTTCTTGATATATGATCCTTTTTGTTACTGTTTCTTTTTTTTTTTTTTTTTTGGAAAATACATTCGACTGCGAGTTGCACAGCATCATACTCAGTATGTGTAATAAGAAATGATTGATGATTTGTGAAAAAATTCAGTGACATATCAGATCAGATAAGATCAGATCGTTATAGATCATATAGAAAGTGCTCGTACATACAATTTGGTTTATTTATAGTCCTTAAATTTGTAATTTATCGGTATCAAAAGATAGGTACAATTCATTTGCTTCGATTATCGTTATTTTCTCTTACGTCATTTTGAGTCTTGATTCAATTTCGAAGCTTTTGAATGAGAATCAAATTAAAGCATTGCCCTCAGAAGCTACAACTTAAATATTATAGCTTACTTTCTTGAAATGTGTATAGTTTCGTTTTAGTTTGTTTTAAGTGAAAATTCAACTAAGGGTCGTTTTGGACAGAATTCGACTAAGTAGACGTGTTGTATTAAATAGTTCGAGTTCGATTTTAGGGTTTATCTATAATACTTTTTGTTAAACTTATTATTATTGTATAAACACACACGGACAAAGATACATGCAAGTGCTTCGCGTTTATTTGATGCATAATATAATATATTTTTGCTAGAAAATTTAAACAACTTCTTTGCGCATTCGCTGTCACAGCTTGTGGGCGTGTATGAGCAGCGAACTTTACACAAATACCTAAGTGAATATTTTTATTCGTTGATTGTTGCCTTTTATTTTAATTTTTATTTTAATTTTTTTTATTTGTTAATATAAACTTAATCAAATCTTAGTAGACAACCACTGGTCTTTGAAGACTGTCTTGGGATATGCTTGAATTGTTTCTGATTTTATTCGTTTGATTGAAGCAAAATTTATGAAATTTTTTGCTTTTTCTGTTTTTCTTTTTCTTTGAGTAAAAAATAATTATTTAGAAAAAATAGAAAATTGGCAGCATTCGAAATAATATTGGCGCGTTTTTTGTATTTTCATTAACTAATGTTAAAAAACACCAAATAAAGGTTTGCGTTTATGACAAAGAATATCTTAAAGTGACTTTGCTTTTTTTAATCGGTGTTATTTAACATTAGTTCAATAATGTTTTTTTAATTTGATAATTATTTTCTGTCTATTATTATTAGTATTTTTATAAACTCGTTTGCAATATGCTCTTATTCATTTCAATAGATATGTAAATTCTAATTTCAAAGTTTTTCATTTTTGTTTCGCAAATTCAGTACTAATTTCTTGTAATTTTTGTTTAAGGGGGGACATCACAGTAGCACACAAATAAATTGCTATATTTTTAGGAATTTTGTTTGGCTGAATAAAAGTATTAATCGAAAATGTGTAAATGAGGTTTTATAGCGATACTAAAAAAGAACAAAGTGTAATTTTTCTAATAAAAAATATTAAAAAATGGCGGCTGCGCAGCATATGTCCCAAGGCGCCTATTTTTTGATGGCCGAAAACATAACTCGAGCAAATCTTTACCGATCGACTTGAAACTTTGTATACAGCTTCGAAATGTCTCCCCCCACGGAGCTACGTAGGGGTTTTTCGATATATGGCTTAGTTTTTTTATAGACGATTTTATGTCGTATTTTTTTGTTAAAAATTTAATTTTTTTGTTTCAAACATGCACCATTTTGTTAAAAATCAAAATATCGAAAAACCCCTACGTAGCTCCGTGGGGGGAGACATTTCGAAGCTGTATACAAAGTTTCAAGTCGATCGGTAAAGATTTGCTCGAGTTATGTTTTCGGCCATCAAAAAATAGGCGCCTTGGGACATATGCTGCGCAGCCGCCATTTTTTAATATTTTTTATTAGAAAAATTACACTTTGTTCTTTTTTAGTATCGCTATAAAACCTCATTTACACATTTTCGATTAATAATTTTTTTAAGCCAAAATAAATTCCTAAAAATATACCAATTTATTTGTGTGCTACTGTGATGTCCCCCCTTAATTCAAAGATTATTTACCGCAAGCATGCAAATATCATTTATTTGTTATTGTTTAAAACAACGTACTCTTATTAAATTCGTTAATATTATTAATTGTTCTTTTCTTATTACACTTGACGACAAGGAAAGGAGATTTGATGTATAGTGAAAAGTTTTTGAGCATGTATTGAAAAGTTGTTAAGTTTTATTTGATTTCAAAACAAGTTTGATTAGAAAGAAACTAGGAAATGTAAAATAAAAAAAATAGTTGATTTTAAAGGAAGAAAAAGATCAAGATAGAAAATAATTGACTGATGAAACCCTCATTAAAATTA
The DNA here is from genome assembly GCA_034638295.1 of Phortica okadai. Taxonomy (NCBI): domain Eukaryota; kingdom Metazoa; phylum Arthropoda; class Insecta; order Diptera; family Drosophilidae; genus Phortica; species Phortica okadai. The sequence continues at coordinate 44,481,823 of CM067849.1, read as the reverse complement.
ACTTAAAAAACCTCATGCTTTGTCGCTCAGTGTTTCTGTATAATAGTTTATTTTCCTGTTTTATAATTATTTAGTATTGGATATGTTGATAATTTTTATATAAGAATATTTGTTGAAAGCATTACGATTACAATTTGGTACAATTCGATTAGCTATGATATCGATTTATAATGGTATTACTAGTATTTTAAACGGAGGGTCACAAATTTTGTTTCGGTTGTTTCTATATATGGTATTATTATCATATTAAAGGTTTGGTTAGTTGCAATATTTGTTAATATTTGATAAATACTTGTTTTATTTCTTTAGCTACTGGTAATTGTTGCCAAATGCTTGGAATAAAAATCATTTGATTTTCAAAAGCTTTCATAGACATCATCATCGGTATTAGGTTTAAACTCGGTATTGTGGACCTTGGAGAATTTGCTATGGGAAAATGTTTTCTTAATTTGGTATTCTTAAATTTTTGCTAATTTTCGTATATTTTTTTTAGAAATTGTATTTTTTATTTATTTCGATTATATTGTCTTTAAAATTTTTTTTTTTTTTTGTTTCCATATTATAAATCGAAGACTGTTTGCTGCCTAAAACAATGCTAAACATTTTTCCATTGCAGATATTTTATTATTTTTTTTTGTATTGGAGCAAAAAATTTGATGTGCGGTACTGAAAAATGTCACAAGTAATTTTTTGTAGCAAGCTTATAGGCGAGCGATCGTTTGATTTCAATTGATTTAATTTTTCCATATTTATCTGTGCTTATAAGGTTACATAATAATGTTTTTAACCTACAACACTCAAATTTTTTCGTATTTCTTTATTTTTTTAAATGTTTTTTAGGTAATATAAGTATTTTGTTAGAAGGAGTCTGTGTAATTAATAAATTTTTTTTGTTGAGCAATTGCTCGGTTCACTTATTAAAGTCTGTATTTCCTTGGTTGATTCTCTTGATGTATTATATTTTTTTTTTTTTGCTGTGTAAGTTAAGATTTTTCGGTACTAGTTTAAAAAGAGCGTAGAAAAAGGTGGTCCATTTGTGTTAGTATGCGTCAGCATGATTAAGTTCTGTTTGATTACTGTTTGAGCGAAAAAATTAAAATTAAATAAAAAAATAATAAAAACGATAATTCGGTTTTAAAAACTTTATCATTAAAGTAGTTTTTATTAAAATTAATTCACACAAATTGAAAAAATAATGTACAAACATATTTCCAAAAGAAATCAATTATGAACTTAAAATGCTAAAAGTTATTGTATATCAAATTTAATTTTCAAATTACTTAACAAAAAAAAAAAAAAAAGGAAAATATATTCAATTGTAAAATTTTTGAAAAGTACGCATTAAATAAAATATTAAGTAAAATGGTGGAAGGGAACGATTTGTAAAAAGCTGCACTTAAATTATGATAATTTTATTTTTTTTGTATTTTTTAGCGATTCAGTTTTCCTTTCTTTTATTAAACATTTTTAGTTATATATTATAATAAATTGTTCTTTCTTTTGTAGGTAGTTTTGCATTCCCGCAAGAGTTTCCAGCAAATTTCGCATTCTCGATTTCACATTTTCTTGATTTGTTTTTATTTTTTTTAGGTTAAAACTAATTAAAAATTTAATATATTTTATATTTAATATTATATGTGCCATATGTATATGTGTATTGTATATGTATATGTATAAATTGTATATATAATATGTATATGTATACTGTTCTTTTTTACTGTATTATGCAAGGTTATGATTTTTGCTTGGATTATTCTTTTTTTGTTTTCTGATACTTTTTGCACAATTACAACATTTTAAAATATTTTGTAATTTTCGTTTGGGTTTTTTGTTTTTTTATTTTTTTGCACTCGTAAATAATTTGTTGTTTTAAGCATTAAGTTTTCTATGATTTTCGCTTTTCCAAACAAGTTTTTTCGGTCGTCGTCGTCGTTGTTGTTGTAGTTGTTGTATTCGTTGCGCTGCTGGACTCATCCACCTCATCTTCAGCCTGCGACGCGGTATCCAGCGTGTGTTCGATTTCCTGCTCGGTGATGACAGTAACAAGTTCGTCTACTGCGTTTTCGAGGGCGGCATCTTCATTGAAAAAAGAAAATAACAACAGTCAATAAAAATAAAATAATCAATGACATTTTTAATTTAAAAAAGAAATAAAAGAAAAAAAAAACCAACCACTTTTAATCAAAATCTCAAAAATTTGGAAATTACCACGGAAACTGTCGTCTAATCCAACCGTTGGCTTAATTATTTAAGCATGATCTGCAGCCATATTGGTCAGAGGATTGCAGGGAAAGCAAGAGAAATTTTCATTAGTTTATAAAATTTCAATTCCGAAACTCGAAACATTCAAAATACGTAAAGCAGGCAAAGTAAAATCAAATGAAAATTAAAAATTTATATACAAGGCAAGATTTTAGTTGCCATACAATGCAACATTGCCAATCAAGTTCAATTATCTGTTTAACAAATAATTTTTAGCATATTCAAATATTATTTACATGCGTGATTAGATTTAAATTTTAAATAATAATAAAAAATTTCACATTTAAAAAAAAACAATCACAATAAGAAATAAAAAAAAAATAAATAAGGAGCTTAAAAGTATGCTTCATGTTTATAAAGTCACTTTCAAATAAAATATATTTCAGGCGCATTGAATATAAACTAAACAACAAACAAAAACATGCTCAAACAAGTAACAAACGAAACGAAATGAATTCAAAACCGATGCAAAACGACAAAACCAACTCAGGTAATGCAAGCCTAAAAGCATGCCAGTTAAATTTCCGCTATCATCACGTTGTGCCTACCGTTCATATTATGCAACAAACTTGAATGCGGCGGTGGTGGTGGGCGTCCATCATCGACAAGATAATTTGAGCCCGGACCGTGGCCCAGTTCAAGGCCGCCATTGCCTGTTGCCATGTTGTTTCGTTGATGTTGTTGCTGTTGTTGTTGCTGCTGCTGCTGTTGTTGTTGTTGATGTTGCAGAGCGCTCAAAGCGTTACTAAGTTGATGTTTCGCTGCCGCAATGCCCGGCAACTGAGGCGGATGTGGTCCATGATGGGGCGCATGCGGCGCATTGTGGTCGTTGTTCATGCCCGGCATTAAAATGCCTTCTGTTTTAAATTGTATGTGTGCATATGTATGTATGTGAGCATGGTTTTTTTTGGGCGTTGTTGTTTAGAGCACAAACGGAAACACAAAAGTGTTAGCAGCATAGAGACAAGGTAGAGATAGAAAGTGAGAACATGGTTTTAGTAAAGTATTTGGCATTGCACATTTGGCTCGATTAAAGGGGCAATTATCAATCGATGCACTTTGTAAACGAGTCTAAGTTTTAAACACTGAACGAACTAAGAGTGTCCTGACATTTAATCAAATGTAAGCAACTGTCATTCATCAGTTGCTGAAAGGTTACTTTAAAGAGTTTAGAGTTTTTTTTTTAAATGCTCAGAGGAACACTCATGGTACTATGTTAAATTCTAATGCGATTATAACTGCAAGAAAGTCAGAGAATTCAAAAATTACAATTGCCATTGATTCATGGCATTGGCTAAGCACACAAAACATTTTAAACTCTTCCCGGCTTCGACTCACAGCGACTTTTGGCTCAACCTTACTATATATTCTTCATTGACACTTACTTGTATTCTGCTCGTAGTGACCATTCTGTTGATTCATCTTCGCTGGCGAATCCGTATTCAGTTGTGAAGCGGTCACCGAACGCGTTTGCAACGTGTTCGGTTTCGAGTTGAGCGCCGAGCCGGGCGCACTTGGCACAGCTGCGCCATTGGGTTCATCGAGCAGTTGACGCAAACGTTGCAATTGAGCCTCCAGCTGACGATTGTGATCCTCGAGTATTTGCATGCGCGCCTCCAGGCGACCTTTGTGTTGACGCAGTAACTTAGCCTCGGCCATCATGTCCTAAAAGCAAAATATTGTATATTAAAATCGAAATGGCAAGGCAAAAATCAAAAATAACTAACCTGTCCATGTTCACCCTGACCGGAGGCATTCGAGGCATTGCCCAGGCCGCCAGCAAGCGAACTCGAGTTCGAGTGTTGCATGCCGCTGCCATCGTCGGGCGTAGTGCTGCTCTGCTTTGTGCACAACTGTTGATACTCGGCCTGTAGATTGGCATTCTCCTCCTCCAGATCACGTATAATCGCTTCGAGTTCCTCGCGCTGTTCCGCATCCATGGCGGCCATCACCTGTACGGGTGACTTGGGCGCTGTGGTCAGGCCGCCGCTGCCATTGTTCGTTGGCAACGCTTGGCAATACTGTGCAATCAGTTGATGTTCATCATCGCTGTCGGGCGTGGAGTTTGTACCCGTGCCGCCGCCATACTCAACCTGTGCCAAACGTGAGGCATACATCTCGAGACGTGAGTGCATGTCATTCTGCAGCTGATGTGTTGTATGCTGTGGACTGGGCGCAGGACTCTCAAGTGCATCGCCTGTTGATGGTTAAAATACAATGAGCAATGCCAAACGAATGACAAGCATGACAAATCAACTAACCTTCAAGCACGCTCTGTACGGGCAAGTAACCGACGCGTGGATGCTTCTTAAAATATTTGCGACTCTTGAATTTGTTTTTGAGTGCGCGTGTAAAATCGCGTACGTCTTCGGTGGATGTGGTCTGCAGCGATGGAAACGAAATAGATATATCATTAGACTTGACTTTATATAAAGGGTTATTGCGCGTCTTGCTTACCGTTGTGCAGTATTCGTGCATGGGATGCGTCAGTTTGTGATTTTTGGCATTGCGTCCAAAGAAGAAACACTTTTGGCACATGTCGAAATTGAAACACTTCAGGCAACGATAGCGGAAGCCAACAATTGGATATTCCTTGCAGATATTACACTTTGCCTGTTTGCATGCGAGAAAGAGAAAGAACAAGGACAAAAATTACGAACTGTGTCTCTGTGTGTGTGTGTGTGAGTGTGGTGTATGCAAATGGCGTGATAATTTGCTAAATCGTTGGCAAGACACTCTGTAAACGAAAGCAAAGTGAAGCGTAGTGAAGTGAAGTAAAGCAATGCAGGCAAATGTGCACAAAATTGACATTGCCAGCTGTCACTTGCTCTCTTATTGCTACCCTGCTTCAGCTTACCGCAAAGCCTTCGCCAATCGATGACACCACCACCTACCTGATGCTTTGCCGACTCGGCAGCAGCCAAACGATGCAGCACCGGCAACCAGACTAAACTTTGTGGCTCATGTTGTAGCCAGCCGAGAAAGTGTTGCAGTTCAACCGAGATTTCCTGATTGGCATCGATTGCTGTTGGATTTGCAACACGGTTATTAACTTAATAAAGATTTGAATAACATTAATTTAAATGCTTACCCTCTTGTGAGATGCCCGCCTGTTCGAGGCATGAACGCACCGATGGCTCAATATTGGAGCCACCAAATGCGGCCACTTCGCCGAGCTGTCGTGGCACTTGTATGCAATCGTGCAACAATAAGCCCAAACGTCGTTGATCAACCTTACGTTCAGCATCGGCAATCAGTCGGAACAAGTAGCGATATTTCTCCTCCAGATGACCCTTACAGAGCAACACGAGACCCACCTTAAAGCTAAGCACGCGTATTTGGCCAGTGCGCTGTGAGTCGTAGACATTTAGAATCCAATTGATGGCCAGATCAAGCATGAGCGTCAGATCAATCTTATCGATTGTCACATAGAGCGAGTGCAGTACAGTCGTCATGTCGGGTATGTCGATTAGTTTGTCGTTTTGGGCGCGTAGGCCATGACGATCGAAAGACTCGCAGGCGGTGGCCATGGCAATGCGATCGAGTGCTAGAAGGCAAAATGAAGTTGAAGTTTATATAGAGAAGTGATTATTGTTTTAGAATTAAAGCTCACCAAGTCGTTTTTGTACCGAGCGTAGTTTCATTGCTGTGCGATAAGCGGAAAAGCGTATCTCATTCAGATCGGCAAGTCCCTTCATCAGTTCGATCATTTCGGGATGGTCCCAGTGTGTTGTCTCGCGTTCGTGACTGTAAACGCAACGACATTATTATGTAGAACTTTGGCCAGACGATTAAAATACTCACTCAATGTAGTAAGGCACATTTGCAGCGGTTGTTGCACGCTCCCAAGGCGGCTTAACGCTCTGTCCGAGATTCGGTAGTGGTCCAATTGTGCCGCTATTCGATGTGGTACGACCATCCTCGCCATTTTCATGCGCATGATTGGCGCCAGCGCCATACAAAATCTTCTGACGTTCATCCATCGCAATTTGTAGCAATTTCATGCTAAAGCACAAAGTAAATTAAACCCAAAAAAAAAAAAAAAAAAATACATGCAATGCACACTGCAACTTACCGCGTATTCAGATCTTCCAACTTGGAGAGGCATGGCGTTGGCACCAACACTTGATTGGCAGTGAAGAATGCCTGCTGTTCATTGCAATCGTCCAGCAGTGCGCTGGCGGTGGTCATTTTGTCGCGCAAACGCTGCAAATGTTGCATTTGCTCATTGGCCTCGGCAACGGAGGCGGGCGGTAGCCAAGCGGTTTTTGTGGCCTCTGCGGAGGCGACGCGTGAGCTCAAGTCTTCAAGAATTTTCTGGAATTGACGCATTTTCTGAAAAATAGAACAAAAAAATATGAGCGTATAATTAAAATTTTATTTAATTAAATGTGCTGGCAAAAGACATAAAAAAGAGACCAAAATGTTGGCCTTAAGCCTTTTTCGTTGCATTTTAATAACGCGTGTCCGCTTTTGTGTCAGAAAAGTTGAAAGTTGGCTGTTAAAGCGCAACTTCCTTGCCTGCTTCCTGACTGCCATTATATATATATATTTTTTTTTTTGTCTTTACATTAATTATAATATTATACGTTCCGGGCGCTTTGGCAGCATTTTCTTTGCGGCATTTTCTTGTCTTTGTAAGCCTTTGTAATATGCATAAAACTCAATTTGCCAGCGACTTTGTCTAGCGAACGTTTTATAGCTGCAAAACTAAACACACACGCTCACGCATGCATTGTGGGGAGCTGGAGAGCTGCGTTCATAATGCTGCAGCTAGACAATGTGCCTCATCTTCATTGTCGTTGTTGTCTTTGATGGTCGGTTCGTTGGCAAAAACAACACAATAACAAAAGTAAAAGGAAGCCAATACAGAAGGATGTTGCCAACTATACGCATTTAATTTGCATATTCATTTGTGGCAATCAAGTTGGCACACACACACAAACATGTCTGCCATGCATGAAGGGTGATGGCGTGTAATGGATAAGAGCTGACATGGGGGAGCAGTATAGAAATTAACATGTCTTTCGTATTGCACATTTGAAAGTTTTCTTTTCATTGTTTTATTTTTATTTTTTTTCTTTTTTTAATAAAAAACTTTTATCATTATTTCATAATACTTTGTTGTCGATGTTGTCATTGTTGTTGCTGTTGTAATTAAGTAATTCCTTTATTGCTTACGTTTATTTACATAACTATACAATGACTTTTGTTTGTCTACCAACCAACCTATCTGTCACTCAGCACAAAAGCATGCATTCAATTTAAATGTATTATTAAAATGTGTGTTTTTTCGGATAAACGGATGCGTGTGTGTGTGTGTACTTAAAGTGTCATCTTGTTGGTTTAGTTTGAGCAACAATTAAAGTGTTCAATTTACATATTTGCTATTTCTTTCTCTCTCTCTCACTTCCGCTCTATAGTGATCTATATGTGTCTGCGTGTGTTCTATCATTGAATAGTCTTCATTAGCTGTTTCTGATGCTCTACTTTCTACTTCTTTCAGTTTACAGTTGCAACTTTCAGTTTTTTTTTTTTTCCGTCAGCCACACGTTCAATTTTGCCCATTTACGCTTTTCAATTTTGTTGTTTTTTACGTTTCTTTTTTTGCCATCACAACCGCTCGAAAGTATGCTTTAGTTTTTATGTTTGCACTGTTCCTATCTTTTTTCGCCCGCACGATTTTCCTTTTGCCACAACACAAAATCCTTGAATACTTTGCCGACACACACACACACACACACACACAGCAAATGCAAATGCAAAACTGCAACCTGTGTGCGCAAAACTTTTGCTTCATTTTAACTTAAACTTTATTATTTCATTTAAACATTTTCTTTGCTTTTTCATTTCCACTTTTTTGTTCGTAATTTTGTTTAAGTTTGTGTGTTTTTCTGATTTTAATCTTGTATATTTTTTTGCTTTTGTTATTTCTTTTGCTTTTGTTTGCAATTCGGTCTTATTCTTGTTTAAGGTTTTCTTTATTTTTGTACATGAACATAAACGTTGATTAAGTTTCGACTTAAAACATATCAAAGCAGCGTAGTAGAAGAATAAAATTATTGTAAATATCGGAATATTACACCAGCAGAACTAACGAAATTGATAAAGTCATGTTCATACACTCTAATAATTCCGCCAACTTAAATTAGTTGAAAGTATATCTTATATTTAGAGCATCTCATTGACTTGATCGAACCATGTAAGTTTGTCTGCCGTTTGCTTTTTGCAATGTGTAAAATTCTATGAATTTTCAAATGCTTACAAAATAATTAGGATTTCGAATGTCCTCTGATATTTCTTGGTTGCTGGAATGTAAAAAGTTTAGTAATTTTTTTTTTTTTGCATTTTGTATATGCAAAGTTTATTTATCATTTTCATTGCATACTTTTCGGGCTATTTCAAATAACTTATGTTTTGCATTGCATACTTCATGGCTTAGTGGCACAAAATAAACTTGTATCTAAATAAATTTAACTAATGGAAATTACCGTAGGTCAGATATTCTCTTCTTCCTTCTTTTCTCCACAAAAAAATCAATTTTCCTTATTTATTTATTTATTTTTTGTCATGTTTAATGCGCAGGTTGCTAAGGTAATAAGATGCTTTGCATGTCGCCAATTTAGTTAAATATTTTTTTTTACAAAATTCTTTTAGACATCTTTTGAAATAGTATGCAATGCAAAATGAGCTTATTAAAAATGCCAGCGGCAACAGCAGGAAGGCAAACGCAGTCAAGTTGCACTCATTACACTTTTGACAAACCAATGATTTGCCTTATTGCCAACCGTCAGCAACCAACATCTTCAACACACCGTCAAACGTCGTCGGTCTTGTCGTCATTAACGTGCCTTCGAATGCCGTCAAAGGACAAACTTCGAAGGACTAATTAAGCGTAAAAATAATTTGCAGTTTCATTTGACAAGCGACAGCAACTTGATGCAATCATTTTTCTTTTTTTCTGCTTCTTTTTTAATAACTTGTCGGCTTTCAGTTTGTTATTTCGTCTCTTTTACACTGTAATGAAACAATTTCCTGCGCTCAGCAGTCTGTGTGTGTGTGTGTGCGTTACTTTATCACAAGGCAATCAATAATTTCATGTTTACATCAAGTAGATGCTTGCACCTTTGCCCTCGTTAGCAACGTCGTCGCCTGCAACGTGGCATACAATGTTGCACTAATTAGTCGCAACAGTGAAAGAAAAACTTAAAGGATACAAAAATTGTATTGAAGGTGGCAGCAATGGCAAAGACCTTTGAAGTCGTCTTCAAGCATCAACTTCAACTTGCGTTCGCTGCCGTAAACTTTGACATCGTCAGCTGATGCTGTTGCTGTTGCATGAAGTATGTCTGCCGTTGCTCATATCATAGTCATAGTCATGTTTATAGAACTACCAAAATTTATTTTCTACTTTTTAACTTTTTCGCGTAAACTTTAAAGTGAAAATTTAACATTTGTTTTAAACAACAAAAAATTGTTTCGTAATCCTTATAGAAGATATCTTTGTGTGTGTGTGTGTGTGAGGAATACGGAATAGTGCAACACTGTGCAATTCAATACGTTTTTGTGAAGGCGCACAAATTAACGCAAAAAACCTTTGTTGCAAAATGGCGTATAACCAAAAGGCAAAATGAAAGCCTCAAAGCGCGCCATGACTTTCTATGGCATCCATGCTGTCTCACACACACACACATAGACTCAAAGGCTTATTAAAAATACCTTTACTTGCGCTTCAAATAAGGCGACTTGTGGAGTCTCCATTTTGTATGTATGAATGTACTTTCTGTGTGTTGAAAACTGCATTACCACGGCTTGACTTTTGCGTTTGTTTGTTTGCTGAACTGCACAACTCAACATTGTGAAAATATGAGTACATTTTGTCTTCGAAATGAAATGAAATTTTATGTTGTGCAATGAGAAAAATGTAAAGAAATCCTGAAAAGATGAGCCAAGAGTGAAGCCAAACAAGCGACGGAAAGTATTGTAAGTCCACTTTTACTCATGTGGCATGGCTTAAGACTTGAGTTCTCATTTATTTTAGCAAATACGAAACACACTTCGAATTCAATTATGATGATTACATTCGGAAAACGCCTCTCATACTTGTTGACTGATTTTTTATTTTTTTGTATTCATTTTTGTTGGATTATCTTTAAATATTCAACAAAACAATTTTTCAAATGTTTCTGAAAAAAACAAAGCAATATAGAAATTGCAAAATATGTTTTTATGTTGATTTTTTTCTTTCTTTTTTTTTTAGTATGAAGAAGAATTTCAACTGCAACATATTTGCTTAAAATGTTCAATATAAATCAATGATGCATCGGCAACATTAATTATTTTTGTGTTTTAAGCGAATTCTGCATGAAAACACATTAAATATTTAAATGAATACAATTAAAATACGCACAGAAAATAATTCATTTAAAAAATGCGTTTGTATGCGAACAAGAAATTTCATGGCAGAACAAGCTAACGAGAAACGCAATTGGCGGCAATAATTTTTAAATGCATGTTCACTCACTTACTCCCCTCTCTCCTCCCTGCCCCAGTCATCTTTGGTTGGAGCACATAAATACGAAAAACGTGCTTTAAACATTTGCACAGCTCGTTGCGTTTAAATTGTTCAATGATAAAAGCATAAATTTTAATTAATTTAAACAAAGTGTGGCAAAGATAAACAAAAGTCGATAACGCATAGTGTAGTGAAGAGATTATACTATGTATAGTATATGGAAACAAGAATGTTTTTATGTATGCAAGACAAACAAACCTCATTTTCATCGCGCAACATGCCGCAAATCTGCAGAAACATGCGCTCAGCATCATTTTTCGTATCATAATTCGAGTATGTATCGTCGACAAGCGATATATCGCCGCACTGCAGATTCACATCCTCCTCCGATGAGGAGGCATAAAACTCTTGCAGCTCAATGCGTTGCCCAACAACAACACCATCGACAGCAGCATCGACATCAACATATGCATTAAGATGATTATGATGCCTAGCAACATGTTGCTGATGCTGCTGCGGTCGACGCTTTTGCTGCTCTTCATCATCGTCGTCGTCGACAACACAAACACCGCCGCTGCTGCTGCTGCTCAACTGAGAGTAACTTAAGCTCAATTGACTGCTCTCTGCGGCCGATGTGCGACTGTAGTCGTGCTCGTGTTCGATCTCAGTGCCGCCTGTACCGCTGTCGCCGCTTTGAGAACTTGTTGTAGTCGTGACCGACGTTGTTGCTGTCGTCGTCGACGTTGTTGCCATGTTTAAGCCATGCGACTTCATTGTGTTAACGTCGCCTCTGCCATTGCTGGTTGTGTTTGTTGTTGCTGCAACATTTGTAACGATCATGTTGTATGACTGCGAATCACAACGACTGCGACTGCCGCCACTGCTGCTGCTGCTGCGACTTCGTCGTTTCATTGAACGAAAGGGCGCAAGCAAACGACGACGCGCATTCAATGTTGGCGTCAACGTTTGACGGCGCAGTGCTGTGCTGCTGCTGTTGCCGTCGTTCATGTCAAGCGTTGCGGCGAGTGTATGATGCGCCGGTCGGCCGGCATAACGCTCCAATGACCTTGACTTTAACATGGTCGGTGAGCTTGAAGACGTTGATGTTGTTAGCATCGCTGCTGCTGCGGCAGTTGCTGATGCTGATGCTGCATTAACATCGCAATTACTGTAAATTGTTGCTGCTGTTGTTTTCTTATATTTCCTGCCGCGTCGTTCGCTGCTTTTCGTGTTCGGCGTGATTGTTAGCATCATCGTGTCTACGCCTCCTATGCCTGTTGTGTTTGTGTTTGTGGTTGTTGTTGTTGTTGTTGTTGTTTGATAGTTGTTGCTTATATGTTGATACTCGTTTATGTGCTCCGCCAATGTTGCCTCATCACTTGAACTGGTTGTTGCATATATCGTTGTTGCTGCTATGTTCTTGTTTGATGATGTTGTTCTTGTTTCGTTTGTGGCATAGAAGCGCATATTGCAATTGCCAACTTTTTGTTCACTTTTTGTTTTAATTTTTTTTGCATTCGATTTTTGTTCTTATGCAGATTTCAAGTTTGCCGCATTTTTAATCACATGCTTTAAGGCACATTTCATTTAATCGCATAACTCAGCTGAACTATTTTTAATACAAAACCGGTTTAAAATTACACTTCGTTTTTATTTTGATTTATTCTATTTATGCACTTTTCAGTTAAAAAAAAAAATTATACCAAACACATTCTCAACGTTAAGCGAAATACCTACAAGAGTTCTGTTCATGTAAACACGCAACCAAACAACATGTTCCCATGTTGACTCAGCAACTCAGCAACATAACCAAATATGCCACTTAATTACGCTTTGAAATTCTTCGAACAAAAAGAAAGGCATATTTAAAAGGCGTGGCTTTCATTGCTATAAGTATTATAAGGTAATCTCCTCAAAAGACTGCGTCAAGTGCAAACAACCAAACAAGCAAACAACAACAAACAGCCAAAAGAAGAAGTCATGTCGCTAAACAAAGTTTGTCAACAAATTACACGCAACGTTGATAATTATAGCAATAGAAAGATACAACAACATAATAAGCAATTTGTTTGCACAATTGTTTGTTGCGTGTAAATGTTGTTGGCAAACATTTAATGAGCATACAATAAAAAACTTATTAGAGACACTAAAAAATAAATAAAAAAAAAAAAGTAAAGAGGAAAAAGACATGATCTTCAAGCCAACACAGAATTTCAAAAGTTCTATTGCGTTAAAATTGTTGTTGCGACATGTCGAAGCAATAATATTTGTTGGCCAACTTGTTTACTGTTGTTGTTGTTTTTGTAAAAAGGTTGAGCGAAATGTGTGTGAAATTTAGGGAAGTTGTAAAAGGGCTTAGAAGTGTCATATAAGTAATGAGGTCACTATTGACTGCTAGTGGAGATACAGAGATACAGAGAGACAACAATTAGTGTTGGCGTTTGTTTACTTAACTATTTGTTCGGCAAGTCATTAAAGGTGTGATGATTTATATTTTGTTAGAGTAACTTAGAGGGTTCTGGCAACTCTTTTAGGCACTATTAATAGAGAAAATCTATTAGTAGCATGTAAATAGGATTTTAACAATATATCGTATTCAGGACAGCTGTTTAACAGTGTCTTCTTTTAGTCTTGTTAAATTGCTGTTACTTTACATTCCCTTTTCGTAATACCTTATGTTTCCTTTACGTTAAATATAACATAAGGCAAGGAACGATGGGATTGGAAAGCAAAGTGGCTAGAATAAGATACCGATTAAAAGCACTCCTTACATTTTTCTGATAGAGTTGTAGAATAGTTGAGCAAATCTAAGAGAAGTCTCTGGCCGTCACTTGAAGTTGGAAGCAATTTAGTTCTACAGGCAGTTAAGTATACTTTGTTTACAAACTTAAATTACCTTTAAGTATTTTAACTGAAACCAAACCACAAGTCAATGCCCCATGTCCAAGTCGCTTAAGGCAACAAAAAAGTTCATACTTAAATCATGTTTTTTTTCTGAATCATTACTTGTTTCTTGTCAACTTAAAAATAACAACTAAACAAAATGTTTCGTTCTTATTAAACCAACAACAAAAAAGTTTTATTTACTGTTGAACAAAATTTTCTACAAGTCATCTTGGAAAACAAAAAAAAGTACAACGAAAAAACAAAAAAAAAAAAAAAACTGAGAACGAGAAAAACAAACTTGTGAAATTCGTGAAAAAATGTTGTGTTGAAAATTACATAAAGATGACAGTTGAAAAAGTGATTTTCGAGCATACGAAATCTCATTAAAATTCAAAGCGGCAAATGACAAAAAAGAACCATCAAAAAAAATAGAAGAGTTAAAAAAAAAAAGACGACAGAAACCGGCAAAGTAATCATGACAATGGCATTGTACGTAACTGTTTTCAATTGCAACATGACAAGTGTCTAATTAGTAACGACGAAAAGTTGACAACGCAGATACTTTTTTTGTCTACCAAAGATACATTTTAACTAACAAAGTTACATTTTTCATATAACTTGAAATAGAAACTATTTATTAAATGTTTTTTTTTTTTTTTTTTTTTGGAGAATATTTTATATATTTTGTTGTGTTGACTCTTCAACCGAAAACTTTAAGCGATTTGTAATTTGATACTTTAGTTAATTTAATGGCGACATGCTACTTTAAATGTTTGTCACAATCTCAACATCTCTTAGCCACGAAAATTATAACAATTTTGTGTTTTTTTTTAGAAAATAGAAATTTTACTTGTCACCAACTTTCCAATATGGATTACAATCTTCACCCAAGCAGCTTCACTCGCTATCTCTGTCTCTTATCTACACCCTACACTCTTGCCTGCTTATGATTAAAGTTTCGTTTCACGTAATTTATTTTATATATATATTTTTTTTTGTATGCTTGTAACGTTTATTTATGCATAAAACTAAAGCATATAAACTTCACATACACATACATATAAATGCATGTAGAAAACTGATTACAAAATGATTGAAATCGCATTGCGTTCATTCACTCACTCATTCATTCAAGAAGGTGCTCTCGTGTGAGTTGTTGTATGCAATGCAATAGTCAGAAAAAAAAAACGTAGAAAAAAGAAGAGAAAAGATACAATATTCATTTGAGTTTGATTGATGTACTTCAGTGTACGTGAGGGAAATCTATAATGAATTTCAATATGTGATTTTCACTTTTCTCTCAATCTTTCATTTCTCTGCTTCTTGCCATTGGCCAACTCCTTGCTAGTTGAAGACTAACATGCAAATTTGCAAAATTCTTGTATTGAATTATGACATAGCAGCAGCAGATATAGCAGTAATGCAACTGAGATTGATGTCTGTGTTGCCGATATGCAAAATTGATGTGGCAAAAATATTGCAAGCGAAAATGTGTGAATATGAGAATTAAGTGAGATATGCTGAATGAGTTGATAACGAAAATAGTAAGAACGAATATTTATTATTTAAAAACAAACACAGTTAGATTTTGATAAGTACTTTTAAGTTAGGGGACGTCCATAAATTACATGAGATAAAATTAGGGGATTCAGCAAAATCTCACAAAAAACTCACCTAGAGAAGGGGGTCATAGGATATCTCATGTGAACTTTTTAGCGCTTTGAATTAAATTAAATTTCTTTTTTTTTCAAAATTTTAAGCTAAATCTCTCGCAAAGGGAGTGGCTCGTCAAAATCTCACTAAATCTCAACGAGAAGAGGGGAAGGATCTAACTTTCGAGAAAAAAACTTCACGTAATTTATGGACGCCCCCTTATACCCAAATCAGCTCAGGTCAACAAAAAATTTTTTTTTGAGATTTGGAGGTCAATAAATTTATAAGATCCGAAAGACGCGCTCAATGAAAAGAAACCATTTGCTAAACTTTAGATTCTGTTTCTAAAAATATTCTATTTAAATTTCAAGAAGATCGGTCAAGTAGTTCTTGAGATATTTTGTACATACTATTGGAAAAGAGTAGTTTCTAGATTACAACTCAATATTGAAATGTGAGAAAGTGGTGGGTGATATGATTATAAACATATTTTTTCCGGATTCAGCATTCAGAATTTGTTCATCATCATCAATTTCACACTTGCCGAATTGTAGCTAAGACATTAAACTTGATTCTCTGTTATTTAAACATATATAAAATGCTTCAATTTGCTATTAAGAAGCACAACAGGAAATACACGCATTGGTAAGCTGAACACATAACTCAAATGCTAATATTTTATAGAGACATACGCAAATTAAAATGCCATAAAGCCGCTTAATGCTGTTATTTATCACACGACTATTTTAATCCCAAAAAACATCAGCGCATACACAAACAAACATGAGCGATACATTTGGAGCTTCAAAGCAGACAAGCCGCAACACAAACACAAACACAAACACAACTCAATTCAACTCAATTTTCTACGCATTGAAAATTATTTGCTGTTTATGTGCTTATCAACGCGCTCACGAAGCAAATCTTAATTAAGTGGCAAACTTTCAAAGTTTGCTACAATGAAAAAGGCAACAACAACCAATGGCGTTAACAAAAAACAAGTACGAAAGACTTTTTTCATTGTTGCCGCTGGCCAAGTAATTTAAGCGGCAGCAGCAGCAGCAGCCAAGTTGGTGTCGCGCCACCCCAGGCGTTTGGCTGCTGAAGTCCATTTGAATATACTTGTACAATAAATACAAGCAGCAGCACACTTCAGACATGCTGATTAAAGTTTTCGGTACGAAATTAGATATTTTTTGTGGCAGCAACATTAAAGTGAGTCAAGAGTTGCGGCGTGCATACGCCAAGTTCAACGAGCATGACGGACAAGCTGCGCATGCGTGTTCGATACTCATTCATTTGCAAGTTGCTGATTCATGCGCGCAAATGAATTTGTTACAATTGTTGTTGTTTAGAGAACTTCAAACAGAAATCACTGAAACAACAAAGCAACAAACAAACTGAAAAAACTGAAATGAACAAAGAATCAAAGACAAATCCGACACATAAATCACAAAGACACTCGGTCGGACAGACAACAACAACCGAAATTGTGGCAGACTCAGTTTGCAGACAACTTTTAGATACATTCATACAAATGCAGTGCTTTTGTTACCTGAGTTCAACTTTTTCAAACGAGGTGAGTTTCGATTTCAGTATACTTTTTTCGATAGGCAGGACAGATCTGAAAATTTCGCCCACAATGCTGACATCGCAAACGGTCAGAGGTTTTGTGTTGCGACCGTTTGCCATTTCAGTTTTTAGTCTATGATGTCATTACCTAAATGTCGAATTAAGTTTAAGTTAAAACCTTTCATACTCAATGCTTGAATTTCACTCTCGTTATCATGCCGCTCAATAAAAATGAAATCTCATTTAAATGTCAGTCGTGCGTTGAATTTATTGTATTTTTTTCTTGTTTACTAATATGTAGAAAAACAAAAACAAATGTTTTGCGTGTTCACTTCACACTTTCGACGCGAAACTTGCCTGCTTGTTGATAATCGTAAAATGAAACGTGTCACAGTGTCTGCCAACAGTCAACGTGCAACAGTTGCGCCGATAATTGCATACATTTAAAGTGACTTTTCATGAAGTAAAATTAATAAATGTCAACATTGCATAATTAACATATTTTGCAATAAACAAGCAAAAGCCAGAGCGGCGTTTTTAATTAGTGTGAGGCGAATATTAATTGAAATATAAAAAAAGTATTAATAATAATAATAAGCGGCAAATAGTGTGACGTCATTTGGCACATGCGCCACTGAACATCATTTTGGTGGCATTAATTTAAGTGCCTTGAGTGCATTCAACTTGTACAATGTTTGACCAAACGAAGGCACTCAAGTGAATGTTAGTATACTCGTATGAGCAAGTTACAAAGAGTGTAAATTCATTTCGAAACGACAACAATTTAATTTAAAACAAAGTCTACCGGAAATGTCTATAGTTGTGCAAGTGTTGTTGTGTGCAACATTTGTCTATAATTGAGGCGCGTCTTCCGCTCCGAAAGTGAAATTTTCATTTGACCCTTTGTTTCGCTCTGTTTAACAAACATTTTAAAATACACTTTTTATGCAAATAACTTTGTGTTCAAAGGCTTATGATTTTGAGTTGTTAAGGTTATCGCTGCACTGACTTTTGTCGTTGTCAATGCTCGTAATGATCTGATGGCTCTATAATATATGTTCAGTATGAGAAAGTCTGAGCTTATGAGAATTTTAAATTTATATCCGACAATTTACAGCCCTTTTCTAACAACTCTATTAGGCACTGTTAATAGAGAAATTCTATTAAATGGCATATAAGATTTTAACAGTATTCAGATCAGCTGTTTCTAGCTTTAAGACAGTTTGTATTGGAATGTAAAGTGGTTGGAATAAGAACTCTATCAAAGAAACTGTTAAAAGCGCTCGTAACATTTGCCAGAGTTGCCAGAATAGGGCCATTAAAATCGAATAAAACCGCTTTTTTCAAGCGCGCCAAATAAATTTGTACAAATAAACCAAAAAAAAAAAAAAATAGAAAAAAATAGCTGTTCAATTGCTTCGACAGGGCGTGATAATATACAAATTTGTTAACACCAAATAAAAAAAAAAAAACAACAAAAAACAATGTAAAAAGTATACTAAAAACAACATGAAAAACACCGAAAGCATTTGCCAGAGTTGCCGTCACACCGTCGCTTGGCAATAAAAGTGAAATACGAAACAACACGGCGCAATTTATCACAATCAAATGATCATATAAAATGGCATGGTACTTCACAAAAAACCCAAAAAGAAAACACCTCAAGCACAGAGTTGCCAACACGCCCAACCATACAAAGAAAGAGATAGCAAGTAATGGGTGAAAAAAAGCGGGTAGAAAAATAACTCAAGGCTGCACGCCAGAATATATTTTTTAAACTGCAAATGGTGCATTTTATGTGCGAAGCAGAAACGAGCCGAGGCTCAGGTGACAGAGCCAGAGACGGTGGCAGTGGCAGTGGCAGAGCATGAGCATGAGCATTGATGGCATTACAAGCATGCTAACACAAACAAGCGAGAACTTGACAGACCCCACTGCCGGACAGACAGAGAGACAGACAGTCGGATAGAACAGTAAAACGGGAAAGGCAAAACTCAAGTTACCAAAAAAGGGAAATAGAAACTGCGCAGAGTTGCGAGGACTGAGGATAGAGCGGCATGCTGTAGGCATGGCACAAAGTGAGGGCGTCAGCGTTGATGGCGAAATTGTAAGCTTAAAAGACTTTTCAGTCGTTCGTCGTTTGCTTAAACGAATTTTCATATCAATTTCGAATTTGTGCGAATACAAACGACTGCGCGAACAACTCAGAGACGTCGCCATCGTCGTCGCTGTCGTTCGCCCATCGATGCTGTGCGGTTTGTGGCATGCGGAATGCAGCACGGCAACGACGACGACGACGATGATGATGTTGATGCCTGCTGCCTTACTGCTTTGGTAAAAGCGTAAAATGAAATCAATTGTTGAATTTTTCACAGTTTTGCCAGTGAACCAAACAGAATAGAACCGAGGCCGAACACTCTATGCTGTGACTGTCTTCTTGCGTCTATCTCTGTCCACCGACCGCTCGCACTTCCATTCGTCTTGCTTGTACTAAAGTGCTCATGCTTGACTCGCTTGCTTCAAAAGTCTTGAGGCGAAAATAACGTGGAAAATGTACAAGATGTTTTCTTACGATAAATAAAGTTGCAAATGTAAGTTGCATCATTTGTGTCTTGCAGTTGTTGTTGTTGTTGTTGTTACTTTTGTGTGTGTGGCAGCAATTTGTATGAAATTGCTCTGCCACGCATTTGGCAAGCATAAACGAATGGAAAGTTTATTTGGTTCAGTTTAAGTTGTTGTCAACGTGATCATCATCATCATCAGCATCATCATCGTCAGCATCATCAATGTGCGCATCGTCGAAAATGCATTTAAATACTTGCTTATTGAATTGAACTATGATGTTGATTAAGATTATGTGTGTGTGTGTGCATTTTGAGGTGTGGTCGACCTGAAGTTTACACAAGTTTCTTCTACAAATACAAAATGCTGAAGATATTTATACAAATCACTTATCAGTCGCTGGAAATGCTGATTTTAATCAAGCTTCTATTTTTTTTATTGCATTAATACATGCAACCATCAGTGATAGAGAGAAACAATTATTATTTATTTTTACATTTCATTTTATGTCTTTGACGTTGTGTGTGTTTTCATAGCCCAACACTTAAAAAATGCTTCAAGCTCACATGCCACATGCGCGCTTGCCACAATTCGCTCGGTAGCATGCGTGCAAATGCTCAGCGAAAAAAAAGAAAGAAAACATTTGCAATATAATTTTCGCAGCTTTTACGATTTGTATCTTGATTAAATATAAATGTTGTATTAGCGAATGTGCGCATCAAAAATGCACGAGAATTGTTATTTTTATTAGTTGGCAAGCAACCGACAGAGAGACCGACAACATCAAACGCAAAGTCAACGTGTGTGCTTGAGCGCTTGCACAAGTTGCTAAGAATACAATAAAAATAATAACTGAAATTTATTACAATAGTAAAATCTTATGTTCTGTGGGCGGCAAGCCATCAGCCAGTGCCATCAAGAGGGGTACTATCAATTGTGTCAGAGAAACGGAGTATCCTCGATGAAGTTCGAAGCCATGGCTGTGATAATAAAAGATTAGTTGTGTTCTGCTTCATATTATAACATATTTTATGTTGCTATAACATTTTGAAAATTAACTAAATCCTTTATAATGCTAAAAATCTGCATTTTTTATTATAATGTTTTCAATATGACTCCATGCGAACAAACGCACTTGTCAGCGCTGCCGTTCATGTTCTAATTAAGACTTTGCAACTCATTTGTTCGTTTAACATAAATCCAATGAAAAGGAAGCGCTGAGCAGCTTTTATACAATATTATAATCGCTTCAGGCGTACTTGTTTGAAAGCATTCTATAAACATTTTAACATGTCCGTCCCTCACCATCATTATCTAATACTTTAGTAAGGCAACGTTTAGCGCACACCTGCTGAAAAGGATCACACACAGACACACACAGACCCACAAATTGTTGTTATTGTAACCAAGCAACAGCTAACGTTCCGATAAAAGGATAATAGATTGAATTAAGCGCAAATGTGTCTGCCAGAACAATGAAGCGAACTGCATGTGGTTGAGCTCCTATTCTACCCAACTCAATGCAGCTGGGTTCGGCTTGAGCTCAGCTTATTTCACGACCGCTTGCCACAAGGAAACTTTCGTTTTTGGTATCGAGTTGCTTCACCATTATGTGTAGAGCTCGCTAATGGTGATAATATGCATGGTAATAAAGTTTAGTTGCAGTTTGAGCTGCGAACAAAAGGCATGCATCAGTTAACCAAGAGATGAGTTGAGTTGCGATGTGTAAAATTAATATTGAAGCTGATAATAGTTTTTAAACAATAATTGAGCGTTGTGGTAGTTAGCCGAAGGAGCATATTGAGTGTAGTTGACAAGTGTTCGGTAAATTGAATTTAAGGGGAATGTGCAAGAAATGTGGAAAATAAAATAAGAATTACTTTCTTGCGAAATGAACTCAGATGAAACTAAGCCCCCAATACTGGCATTGTTAATAGGAACATTCAATTAAATGGCAAGTTAATAGGATTTTAATAGCGAGTCATATTCAAGACAGATATTGTTGCCTCTTTTAGCAAATAGCTTTTTAATAGCTGCTCTTTTGGTCATGTTGAAATGTTGCTATTCCAATTTTCATCGTTGCTTATAATCATAATAACTTTGAGGTTCAACATAAGATGAGGAATTACAATTTCTGGATACGGTAGAATTATGAAGTTGTTTTAATAATAATTGTTCTATTAACAAATCTATTAAAAGCACTCCTAAAATTTTTTAAATAGAGCTGCCAGAATAGCGCCGTAAGCGTCAGTCTACCAATCGGACAAGTTAAGATATCAAAAGTAAGAAAATTTCGTGCAGCTTTACGAGATAATCGCAAGCAACATTTTTCAAATCGTCGTGTGGA
Source organism: Phortica okadai (assembly GCA_034638295.1). Lineage (NCBI taxonomy): Eukaryota > Metazoa > Arthropoda > Insecta > Diptera > Drosophilidae > Phortica > Phortica okadai. The sequence continues at coordinate 44,460,026 of CM067849.1, read as the reverse complement.
TTGGCTTACATTTTGAAATCTTTTTTTTTTTTTTTTTTTTGTTTCTTTTCTTCAATTAATCTTGTTTTATTATTGCGCACACTTCTGCTTTTTGGCATGAAAACAGAAAAAAAACATTATGCGACACACCCACGCGCATTTTTGTTGTTATTGCAATTGTTCTGTTTGTTGGCTGACTTAAATATCATACGATTTCGTATAGATTTGTGTTAAAACAATAATTTTCTGCGCTTTGGGTACATGAACATTTTTTAGGGCTTGGCTTGTCTGAATGCCTGTTTAATCACGCATAACTGTTGCTGAATTAAAAATGAAAACAAAAACAAAAAAAAAAAAAGAAGGGAGAAAAATTACTGATTGGAAACACTTCAAGCAATACGAAGTGAATTGCATTATGTTAGTGGCAATAACGCAAGGTGTGTGTGTTGGTGAGGGAGGTGGTATACAAAAGGGTGGCTTTAAGTGTTGAATCTACACAGGTCATAAGGTATGACGAAACTTGTTTTTATTACTAAATTAATTTAATTACTAACGCCATCTGTGTCTGAAATTTCAGAATATTTTACTTTAATAACAAAATTTAAACATTTTTTTTATTTTTTTAAATCAGAAGTAAAGGTGAGTATATGTTCTTAAGCGCATTTTTACATGGGCCAAGTAGAGCGTTACAAGTAAATTCGAAAAAAATGCCAAAGGCGCTTAACCCAAATCTGAGCACTAGAAACCTACAATTATGATTTACAAGCACACACATGCCCTCGCATGACGTACAAGATCTTTGCGCTTTAACAAAAGATGTCATAAAACAAAGGGCAGAAAACAGGCAAGCAAGAAAGAAAGAGGAAAACTACTTGCGCGCCTCAAAGTAGGCAAATAATAATAATGAAAATATACCGAAGCCAACGTCGACGTCGGCGTCAACGTCAACGTTGAGTTTCTTTTCATTTTCTTACATAATTTTCTTAGCTGCGCTTGAAAATTCTGCAAATATTTTCTTAAAACAAATACCATTTCGCTGCTCACACACACACACACCATCAAACGGCGCCAACAACAACTTGAACTGGAGCACTGAAAATGTACGCAAAATGCGTATTTGAACGAGTTGTAAAAACACTTTTATAACTCATTAAAATTATTATTGTTATTTGCCAAATTGGCTCTGGGTATGAGCGCCCTTTGGCGGGTTTGCTTTTGCCGCTTGGGCGTTTAAAGGTTAAAGTGATGAGTTGCGTTGCGTTGCCATCAAAGTTTCGTTCTTTCAAGTTATGTTTTACAAAATGGCGCACGATAATTTTTGCGCTCAAGTGTAAATTTTTGATGAAAAGTTTAAAGATGAGTTTTTATGTCTGTTGCTGGCGGTGTTGAAGAATTACAAAAGTAAAAGTTCAGAAGCAAATAATTTGTCGTAATTGAAGGCTACAAACAAGAGCACTTGAAATAATACTTTAAAGTCTTTAATTTCAAAAGTGATTAAACAAATTGAAGCGTGCCGGGAATTTGTGAATTATAATGGGCGTTTTTAATGTGAATTAACTTTGTAAGTAGCAATGAAAAATAACTTAGCATATGAAGAGGTACAAGTTTGTTTGATAGACACTTGTCAACTGAATTTAACTTAAAATTGGGGTGTTCACATCGCAGGGCAGTTGGGTATTTGGACAGTTCTGCCTGACCAGCGATATGAACAGAATTTTGTACATGCCTAAGGGCAGAAGTTTAATCAATCACAATCTTTGACATATGGCTTGCTTTGTTTTTATGGTTATTTGTGAAACAAAAATTATTGTGAGCAACATGTTATTAAAAAGCATTAAAAATACACTTTTGAAGGAAAGAGAAAATTAATGTTTCTTTTACATTTACATTTCTAACTATAAATTATACTAAAAGTAATTTATTCGTTGTCAAGGCTCTGGAAATAAGACTTGGGCACTTTTGTTCCAGTGGAATTTTTGTTGTCAAAAGGTGATCAAGTGCCCAATCGCCCCGCAACGTGCATTGAAACCAATTTTCAACACAATTTCCACTGTGATTTCAATTATCTGACAATTAATGCCCTTTTTTACTATTTTCATGCCATTTTAACTTCGCTAAACATTAATTAATCACAATTGAATACAAAGTGTGCTTTTTTCCGCTTCCTCGAATTCCACAAAAGCCACAACTTGACGCAAAAGCGATTAATTTGGCGTGCAACAAAAAAAAAAAAAAAAACAACGACAAGCGATTAAATGAAATGGAAAAGTGGTTTGAAAAGAGTGACACAAGATAAGTCGTTAGTTTGAAAAAAAAATCCGGCACACGCAAGCGGTGCGGGTCAATGGGCGTAACGTCTAAAAATAATACAATAATAATAGCAACAAATGGAGGCTCAAATGGCGCCAAGCAAACAGGCCCACCAAGCGCGAGACACACTCTCACTTCAATAAAGATAACGAAACGCCTCAAATTTCAAAGCCAAACTTGTTGCAACTTCTTCTTTTTTACACACACAAGCGTCATTTGCCTCAAACGCAATAACTGTTTACGTTTTTAATTTCAATTAATTTATGTCAACTAAAGTTTTCTTTTCATTGCAAGCATAGAAAAATTCAACACAAATTGTGCAACGCGCCGCCGTCACATGTGGTGCGGCGATCGAATAGAGACGCAACTGCGACCGCGACCGCAACGAGTGACATCGTCATCGAAAAATTACTGCTGTTGTTGCAACTTCATTGCAGTCGAAGCCATCGAAGTCGTTGCCAATAAGATACATCAGCTGTCAACAGCGGCAGCTAATTCAATGAATGACGATCGAATGCATCAACACGAGCGGCGGTTTTTCTTTATTGTGGTACAACATCATCATCATCATCGTCATCATTGCCACCTCTACCACCGTTTTCACTTAGTGTTCGTTATTATTTTTAGCCTTTGCACAACAATGACGACCACAAATTGTTAAATTATATGCCACTTTTCTAATATGAAATTTTACGCCAACGCCATAAAAATAATTAAAATCAATCAAGTGTTAAATAAAAATAGAAAAAGCAGAAAAACATTTCAATTTTCAACAAAGACGCGTCACGCAACATGTTCATCAGCAGCAACTTGCTGCTGGCCTAATTTCAGCATGATTTTTCATTTGTTTTATGCTTTGTTTTAACGCCTCTCAGTAGGCTACAGTTTTTTTGCAGCGCTTATTTTGCAATACAACAACACTCAGCGAAGTGCTACTGATTTGTTAATTTGATTAGCATCAGATTGTCTTCCTCTGTCATACTTTCAAGCAACATGTCCAACGACCATCACTTCAATATTTTCTTGCACTCCCTTCAGCAACTCGCCCACGTCTGAAAAGTCTCAACTCAAGTCAATTTAATTTCATTCTGTTTCTGTTTCTACTTTTGTTTTTCTATTACATTTTCTGTTACAGATTTTCCGGTTCATTTATCATGTTTTCTCTCTGATTTGAATTTGCTACAATCGTTTATTGATTTTTACTTGCGGCCAGCTCCATAACAGGGCTTCAGGCCCTATACACGTACCCTTGTGCGCTCAATTCTCGTTTATTGAGAACTTTTGCTTTAACTTGCTTAAGGTTCTTATTGGCTTTCGTTACGTACAAAACAAAGAGACAGAGATTTCTTTTTCATTTCTAATTTAGCATGAAAGCTTCTCTAATGCAACTCAACTCGTTTGGCTCGGTTGATTTGCAAAAGTAGCACGAGCACTCACTCAAAAAGCAGAAGCTGTAAATCCAATTGCGAAATTGTCTTTTAGTGGCTGAAAATTAGCTTTTGTTTTTGCTTTACAGGTTTTATACTTTATGTGTTACGAAATAAAGCTTTGACGAGAGTTAAGTAGCTTGTAGACACAAGTTGTTGGCTCAAGAACTTATCTCATATACAATGTTGAGTTGTCAAAAGGTTCAAAATAAGGTTGTGGGCGTGTCTTTGCTCAAGGTCGTGCTACAAAACACCTACAATAAGAGCAAAGTTCACGAATAATTTCAATTTTGTTGTCTAATTGAAAGTAAACAACATAAACAAAATAAGTTCAACGACGCTGCGGTTGAAGCAACAATAAAAAATGCTCACAACATAAACAAGAAAACCAAGCAGAAGCGGAAAAAGGCGAACACGTCAGAAATAAAAACAGAAAAAAAAATACAATAATAAAATGTGTAAACAATTAAAAAACAATTAACTAAAATATAAACACACGAAATTTAAAAACTGCGGCATTGAGTCTGAACAGCAACCGGAAAATGGCAAACAAGGCAGACTAAAAACAAACCGAGCAGAGCAGAGCAAAAACTTGGCCAAAAAAAAAATATCTACGTCATCGGTGAGTAAAACTGGCAAACAGACAGACAAACAAACACACACACACACGTTGATAAACAAATAAATTGACAGTGTAAACAAAAAAAAACCGCAGGAGAGGAAGTAAAAACACTTGAATGCAGCCTTGACTTCTACCAAATGTACTGAGAGCACTTTTGCCACATTAAGCAAAATGTTATTGAATTAATGTGAAAAGTTGAGAAACAAAAAAAAAAAAAAATTTTTTTTAAAGACTTTTATCGATTTCTCTGTTTTCTTGTATTTTTTGAAAGTTTTTTTTTTCCAGATTTTCTTTTGATTTAATACGCAAAAAGATAATAACATTTACTGTTTTGTTATGCGCCTTAGATCATGCTACGAATTTATGTTCAATAATTTTGCTAAAATTTATACAATTGCATACAACAAAGTATAATAAATTTGCCGAATTTATTTTGATGCACATGTCTAAACAATGCATTTTGTTGTTTTTGTTGTTGCTGAAAAACATTTCTCATGGAATTTTTTTTTTTGCAATATAAAATTCATGTATTTTTTGAAGTATTTATTTTTGTATCGAAGCGAAACAAAATAAATCCTATCAAATTGTATTTAAAATTTATATTTTATGCACTTTTATATATTAGAAAATATTTATAAATATTTTAGAAACTTTTACGCAACAAACCGTCGCCACTTCAGCCACTGTCAAGCCAAGCTTATCACAGCTGCCAATATACAAACAACAACAAAATACACTAACCAAGCTAACGACCAACGACAAACTCAACTGCCAATAAGAAACTAATTAATGTGCCATCATTAAACTATCATTAATTAGACATTAATCGTGCCTGGGAACATGTTGCCGAGCACAAAAACTAAACTAAACTAAACTAAAAAAAAAACTTAGTTTTAAATCTTATATACTCCTCACTCTTTCACTCTTTCGTTCTGCTCGATTAGCCATGTTGGTTGCATTTTACCCAATGAGTTCAAATGAGCGCAACGCGCTTAAAGCATTTCACTTTCTTTAGCTCTGTTTCACTTTGAAGATTGATATGCGTTAAAATGTTGCATGATCCAAGGGAAAAGTTTCTGCTGATAAGTTTTTGGTATAATTATGTGTGCACTTCAATGTCGTCGACGTCGATGTCGTTGTAAGCCAATTATGCTGGTAGAAAGATTAGCGCCGACGAACGTTTGATGAATGACATGGCGGTCGATCAGGCTCAATCGTGCGTTGAAAAAAGGCAATTAATGAAAATCAACCAATTGAAGTTTTTTTTGGTAAAGTCAATGAAAGTTTTACACAAAATATATTTTTCATCTTTATCTATTATTTTATCAAATCCTACTTCATTTTAACTTCAAATAAGTAATACTATTTTGCCTCTTCATCACTCTATCTTTGGCCTAACTAAACAAGCACTAATCACAAATACAAATTTATGGAGTTAACCAACGAAGTTGTTTGCTTGCGACACATCAATTTGCTATAAAACCCAAACCAATTCATCCCTCAACGTTTATCTAATACAGAGCTAAACCAATAAGTCGCAGCGCTTTATGCTTTCTCATGTAAATTTTCTGCTCAATTAAGTTGTCAACATTTGACAAACATTTGCGCTCATTAGAAGCGAACGGAATTATTAATACTTGACTTTTGTGCAGCAAAAACAACAATGATTGTAGCAAGCAGAAGTATGTAGAAGATGAACAACAACAAAAGCAAGCGTAACTCCAATAAGAAGACAGACAATGATGATGATGATGATGATTACTCGAACAGAAGTGAGCAACAACAAGAACAAGTAGTTATTTTTGTTGTTGTTGCTGCTGCTGTTACTTCAGTCATTTGCATATACATAATTTAGGCATTCAACAGTGTGACTGCGCTAACCGATTGTGTCTGTCATTGCGAACGTTTCGAACGTTTTGCATTCCGTAGTAGAATTTGTGCCTAACCCGCCTGCCGCCGATGCTGCTGCCTGTCTAGGTTAGTAAAAGTCAAAATGCGCTGATTAGAATTTTTTTGTTTACTTATGCGTTTGTTCTGTTCATTTTAATTCAAACGAACTCAACTCATTCATTCATTTGTTGTTTGTGTTTGTTTGCTTGTTACGCAAAAGTTCAATTAAAGCTGATTTAGACACATCAATGCGCTTTGTCTATACTGATTGAGCCGGAGACAGGCTGACAAAGCGGCTGAGTCTCAGACTGACGGCGTGTGTGGCGCGGAAAAAAAGTAAAAGAAACTCTTTAATAAAAATAATAATAATAATAAATTAACACAAACAATGAAATAATCTTTTAATTGCCTAAGCAGACGAAATGTGTTAATGGCACACGCACAATTAATAAGTGGAGGCATGAATATGAAGTCAGAAATCAAGGGTCAAATTACTTGAATGAAGATTCTTTTTATGAATCTAAGCTTTAACAATTAAATGCGTGAGATTTACGCTTATCACGTTTGAGTTTGATTTGTTAAAGTTGTGGGAATGAACTTGTTTTTATAAGTTTGATTGGCTTAATTGTTCTGTGTGCTTATGAAATTGTTTGTTCGTGCGACTTTATACATTTGAAACAAATATTTGCTTTGAAGAACTTTTGGATCTGTATATTTAGATTGGATATTGCTCTTCATCAACTGAAAAACCCAACAGTTGTAAATTTAAACAATTGCATAAATAATTGCAGTTGGCATATGTTAAATGAGAATTGTTCACATTCCTTAAGATTGTTCTGAGCATAAATAAAAGTAATTCGCGCTCAAAGACTCCTCCGCGAATTGTTTAGCAATTTGTCTTGCCAAATACTTTTTATAATTGTAGGGCGGGTTTGGCTGGCAAGTGTATGTATAAAGTAAGCAGCCAAGCGGGGCAGGTGGGGAGATAGAAATAGAAATGCAGCGAAAATTGTTTATGCTAATTGCGTTTAATTTATGCACGCGTACTTCTTGTATTGAATTATGTACAACTGACTTTAGCTACGCGCAACTCTGGACCAGAGGCTGCCGGCAATGCAGCATGTAAATGTAACTAAATGCAGATACATATATGTATATATTTACATGTACATATATGTCTGTATGCAAATACTTAAAGCGCCGAAGGAGTTGTTTGCTAGAAAGCAAGGCAGGCAAGCAGTCAACTGAATGAGCGTGCAAAAAAAACATAATAAAAACAACAACAAAAATTGTACGCACAGACATGCAACATGTTGCACAAGCGTATAAAGCATTAAAGGTAAAGCGAATTTGAAGCAAAGCTTAATTTGGAATTGACTGTTTTCGGAGCTTGTGTTGAGAGAAGCGGGTGGTGAGGAATGATGGGCAAAGCAAAATTGTGGCATGTTGTTTTTGTTGTTGCATACACAATTGAAATTTATTAGTGCGACAGCTAGAAAAACACCAACAACAAAAACAACAACAACGACAACGATAACTCAGCAACTTCGAGAAGTTGCAAATTTGCGTGCTTAAACTGTGCAATTATTATGAATTCACCCACCCTCACCCGCACCCTTATCCACAGCCTGAGTCGCAACACCATGCCAAGGCAGGCAATGCTAAAGATGCAACATAGAATTTCGTTTTGTGCCTGGCATGAAGAGACGCCAAAAATAAGAAAATATTTAACCATTTAAGGCTTTTCACACGAAATGCTAAAATTATAGACAACTGAGCTATGGCGCAGCGGCTGGGGGAGCGGCTGTTGCATGAAGAAGGAGACGTTGGTGCAGTTAGTCATGCCGACAATGTGTCGCCTGGCATGGCATTTAACAAATGTCGAGCTGTCAACATTTGCCGCGTCGATTTCAATGAGACAGACAAACAGACAGACACAATCAAAGTGGCTTGGATTAGTTGAAGTTGCCACGAGTAGTTGGGAATATTGTTGCGCGTTCCATGTGGCAGCATGTAAATTAGTGTTGTTGTTGTTGTTGTGTTTATTGCCGCTGACCAATGTCAATTAGTATGCAACTAATGTTCTTCTATGTGGATTTATAGCCATAAGTGTTGATGGACGTCAAAAGTTTGCGAAAAAACAAAAGTTGAAGTTGAGAGTGCTCGACTTCAACATAACCTGTACATGCAATTTGGGATGATTCTTCAATGGAATGGAAATAGATTTCATTTCCAGAGATATAATGACTTTTTATTTTAGCTAAACGACTTTTGTAATTTTTTTTTAACCGAGGTAGCTTAAGTTATTTGCCCCTCATTCCAACAATAAGTGTCGGAGGAGATTCACAAAACAAATTTTATCTGCGTAATGAATTACTCTCTCAGTTTCCAAGAATGACGCCTTCATACAAACGGACATGGCTCAATCGACTTTTCTTTCGATACTGATAAAAAAATATATATACTTTAAAGTGCTTTCCACGCCTCCTTTTAGGTATTACATACACTTTTGATTTCCCTCCAAAAGGTACATCAAATAAAAAGAACATGACATTCTATATATTGCTTTAAGATCCAACTAAAACATGACCTCGCCAACTTCAACAAAATTTTACGAGCTCAAAACAACACTGATTGAGATTGAATCACACAATGCCCTCTTATCAAACTATTTTATGTATGACACGGTTTGTTTTTGTGTGTTCTCTTTATCAGCATTTTAGTTCTTGCACTTATGTGAGATACTTTGCCACTTGATTAGCCACGTTCTTTCAGCTGCAAGTCGCACTTCGTTTAAACAACTTACAACACGTTTGCTAACGACACTTGTCGACAATTGAAACGCTTCAGGCGCCAATCTTAATTTAGCCACTTAAGTGAACGTTTTCGTTTACTAATTTATTTTGACTGTTGTAATTTTATCTTAGACACTCATTTCAGCGCATCAATAACAAACATCAACGGCAGCGCATTTCAATGCAATAATTATCAACGTCAATGAGTAAACGACTCAACGAATCAATCAAGCAGTCAATCAATAGCGCCGTGCGCAATTAAAGATGTTGTATCTTGAAGTGGCATTTGAGCTGAAATTGTTCTGCGCTGCACGTTCTTTTATAAGTTATTAATTAAGGAAATAACGGTTCTCTGTTTTTGTTTTTTTAAGTGTTTTTTAGATATAAATTATAATGATCTTACGTATAACAAATGTGAACAATATTAATGTGTCATATTTTCTGTAGAAAGACAGTTTTGTTGCTCGAATCACTTTTACGAACTATTTCAAACTCAAATTGACAGCATAAATTTAACAAAGTACTTCAATAAATTTTCAAATTATTACAAATATTATAGAATTGCAAATGAACTTATATGAAATTGAACGCGTAAATCTTCACTTCTTCGAAATTATTGTACAAACAACACTTCAGCAGAAGTATGTCATCATCAAGTAGTCGTCTTGTCTCATCAACTGCTACAATATGCCCGGCTGTAACAGATGCTTTAAATATGACATTGATGAGACACACAACTTGGCTACCAGTTGATGCTTTAAGATACAAGCTACAAGCTATAAGGGTAAAGCACTGAGTCAGTAGTAGAGAAGAAGCAACAAACTTTGCGCGAACAGTTTCATTTTAAGTATTTATTTACACGCTTTTTATTTGCATATGCGTATGTGTGTGTGTGTGTGTGTGTTTGTGTATCTGTAACATGCCAGTCAGTTAGTTAGATTGCCAGCCTGCCTGGATTGTCTTATTTATTGCACACAAATAATGCATTAATAAGCAAATAAAGACAGAACGCAAAGAGAGCTCAACTCAAACGCAGATGACAAACAAGCTGCGAAGCTGTGAGACATGAGGATTTCAATAATGATAATAACGATGATGACGAAGACGCGCGTTGGACTCATTTGGGTACAAGAGTTGAGGCAAACTGCTGTGAGTATCTTGAATATTTTTTTTTGTATCTTGAAGCTTATGAAAATATTTAGCATGTTCTGCAGAAATTAAAAATCCCGCTTGACTTGTTCAAAATTCCAGCATGCATGCAGAGAATTCTTAGTGTGTGTGTGTGGGTTGGAAGACTTGTTGGTTGGGGGGAAAAAAGGGCGGGTACATTCCTGCATTATTATCACTTATTTATTTTGTAAATATTTTTATTGCAAGTTTTTTTTCTTCTTGTTTTGGTCTTTCATTCTTTTGTTTGCAAAGTTTTTTTTTTTTTTTTTTATACATTTTGGATGACGAGAACATGTTAAAAAAATTCATTTTGGGACGCCGCGAGCTCAGACGATATACGAGCCCCGACGAGCCTGTGAAACAGATGTGAAACAAGCGAAGGTCATATTGTTTAATTGAAATTTTTAATTATGAGTTTTATTTATTATCATTAAAAATGCAAAAAAATAAACTCATTTGTTTAACAACGAATAAAAGAGACGCCATTAAACAATGGTTGGCACTTTATGGCATGAAATCATAACGAATTGTTTGCGATCAAATGTCAGCATGCACTTTGCACTCGTTCATGATGATGATGATGATGATGATGGGCATCAATGATCAATGTTATGTGCCATAAGTGTGTTGTTTACATGAGCGAACGTGCCCATCGTCAGCACAATAATCATCATCATCATCATCATTGCCATCATCAACAACATTGTAATTGTTATTGTCATGTTGTTTGATTAGTTTGCTTTGCCACAAAAATTTGTTTATTCAACAAAAACACTTCATTGCATTTAAAAATGTCGAAATGAAAAGAAAAAAAAAAACAATCTTTCATTGTAATCATTTGACAAGCATTTGCACACACACACACACACAACTGACTAAGCGGCAAATAAATTTATTTTCTTTTTTTAAATGAATTTCCTAGAATCTCTGGCAAACATCAGTTGCCAATTGATAGACTCTCCCAGCCTCCCGCCATGCACCCCTCATGTCATATTGCTACCCTAAACTATTTCGATCAACTTTATACAACTTTAATTGCTTTATTTCTCTATTGATTCACTGTGCCCCAAATTGTGTTCCCCTTACAACAATGCCAAAGCAAGGAAGGGCAAAAAAAAAAAGATTTGACACAGTGGTTTTAATTCATTAGTTTTTATTTGGGTTGCGGTTCACAAAAGGGCAAATAATCATGTATCTGTGCTTGTTCAACAATTGGTTCTGTGTTTTGCCAATAAACGCTTTTGCTGTCTTATCTTGCGTAATAAAACTTAGACACATGTGTGTGTGTGTGTGTGCTTTTGATAGGCAAATAAAATAGTGTTCTGTTATGCAAATGTGTTTACTAACGATTAATCATGGCGCAATATGCGCATTGAAACAATTGGAAAAAAAAGAAAATGTTAACATTTTGACACAACATAATCAATTGTGTGCGCGAAATAATATTTTCCACGATTAACAAAAAAAAACGATACAATTTCAGATAAAAGGCGTACTTTTAATCAATGAAAAGAAGCCAACAAAAAATACAAGAAAATAAAAATTGACAAAAAGAGTCATAAAGATTCTTCGAATTTGGTTTGTTAAACTTAACGAGCGTAAGTCGAAGGAGGCATTATTATTTTTTTTTGTCAATTTATTGTATAAACAAATTTCGGAAAGGAAATAAAAAGCGAAGTTGTGCACTGAGGCGCAAAAATGATTCGTGCAAAAATGTTGACATCATCGTTGATATTTTTGATGAGTTTTTGAAGTTGAAGACTTCAGTTAAGCACATGAATTGTAATAATTTGATTTATTTTTTACCTAAAAAATAAACAACTTTTAGTAATACGAACAATGCTTAAAACATCTTCTACTTAGCAACAAAAAACTTGCAACAACACGTAATCAGAAAACTTATTTTTTAGCTGCCAAGCAAAGACGACACATTTTGACTCATATTACACTAATTAAGTGACAATAAAGACGACTGTATAGAGCGTAGAAAGATACAGTTAAAAGAAGAAGAAGAAGAATAAAAATGCACATAAAAAAGTCTTACAAAGAGTAAACAAATACAAAAAAGGAAAAAAAAAAAAACAATGAAAACAAAGTTGACAAAGATAAAGTAGATGACAAAGGGGTGGGCGCGTTGAGTGTGTTGCGGGGCTACAATTTGGAAGTTGAGGAAGATGAAGATGACAAACAATCCGAAACAAAGTCTACCGTTGAACACAAAACTTGTACAAATCACACGTTGATATATGCAAGACGGCGTTGGCAGAACGGTAACGCAGTATCTTTGTATCTCAAACGGATACACGGACATACGAGCATTGTAGCCGAGTCTTTAAAGCGCAGAAAGACAATAACAACAAACAAGGCGAAACATGTTGAACGATATTCAATAAAAGCGCATAAAATAAATATTAAGCAAACGACCTTCGATGCGTATCGCAACCTTAGGCGTCGCGTCGCGTCGAGTCGAGGCAACGAGGATATTAATAAAGTTTTCAAATATGACAGCAAACAAATAAAAAAGACAGGAAAATAAAATAAAACAAAAAAAAAAGAAGATGAGATTTAAAAATCTGCATTTTATTTAATACTTTGCTGTTGTCGAGTTATTTTTTATTTTTTTCATGCTTGTATTGCTTGTTTTTCAAAATGAGGAAAAGTATCTGTCGTGTCAAAAAAAATTAAAAAAAAAAAATGTATCTCAAATGCAGAATCAGCGTATTTTGCTTAACGCCGTCGCCATATTTTCTGAGATTGTTTTTTATTTTGTTATTTAGTTGTTTTCTTACAAAAAAAAGCGATTATACTTTTTTGCATGCTTAGTTTTTCTGCATTTTTAAACGTGACAGTTACAAAGAATTTCATATTTGTGCCTCTGTGTGTGTGTTTAAGTGTGTGTCTGTATCTCGTTATATATGTTTTTTTTTCTGCAGCGTTGACAAAAGATTTCGACCTTATTTTTTTTTTTTTTTCCTGATGTTGCGTTGTTCTGTAATTTATACGTTTTTAACAAAAATCTTCACGTCTCGTTGCATGTAATTTACAAAACAAGAACAATGAACTTGGCTTGGCTTGGCGCATTTCGCTTTTCGTTTCGAATTTAGTAGAATTTTTTTTTCACTTTAAATAAAGTTACAAGTAAAGTTTAAATTAAACGATTCACTGAAACAGAACAGGCGTGAGGGTTTTTATGTATTTTAATACAACAACAATTATTTTCTGTAAGATATTGTTTGGGATACATTTTTGGTTGCAATATTTATATAATTTTTAAAAAAATTAGATAATTTTTTGTTAATTATTATTTTTATTTTTGGCTTATTTTGCCTTTTATTTGATTAACAAATTAATTGACAGTTATTATTTTGTATCTTTTGTCTGCCATACTTATTTCACTTCTTATTTATTGTTATATTTTCAAAGTACTTTACTCGCATGCGCAAAACACTTCAAACGCGTGCCACTTGTCGCCTGCAGGACTTCATATATCGCGCGTTTTAGATACTTTTCGCGTTTCGCTAATACGTTTTTGAAACCAACGCGCACAAAGTATCTTCAAAATACTTCAAGTTAACCGTTATGCGACCGTACAACAAAACCGAACCACGCGCCGTCGAAGAAATGAAATGAGTAAAATGCGAAGCGCGTTGAGTTCGCGCGCCGGCTTCCAATCGCCTTTACTCAACTCACTTAACTCAATTCGAGTGAAAATAAACTCAACGAAACTTGTTCTAAGCGCTCACTCGCACGCGCGCAGGTCACCCTGTGTTCAGTTTGTGTGTTGTTGTTGTACTGACAGAACTTGTTGCTCATTATTTGTGCTCACTGCCTCTCTCTCTCTCTATCACTCTCTCCCGCGCTGCTGCTGATTATTAACACATTTGATGTTTTATTTTTTGTGTTGTTTCTCACACAGTTTTTTCATTCTTTGTGTTTTTGTTTTGTTTGTCGGCTTTTGTTTTGGTTTCATTTTTTTTGTTTTTCTCCCCCATTTTCATTTTGTTTTTGTTACTTTGTTTTCACTCAGAGTCACTCATTAAGTACTTGTCTCATTACGAGTGCTTGTCGGAAACATTTGAGTAGCTCTTTAACTGTTTGAGTGCTCCACCATTCGTTACATTTGTCTTTGCCGCAGCTCATATCTTAATATATTTTTAAATGGTTCTCGATTATTAATGATTTTTATTGGCCTCTTTTTTATGGTTTTTTTTGTTACATTTTTTAAACATTTTTTTATGCACTGCCATGACTCATTTGAGTGTGAGAAGCATAAATATTGTGGAAGGAAGTGTTTTGAGTGTTTGAGTGAATGCAAGCAATATTTGAGATGTTGTATCTTAATGATGCGTAACGGAAAAGTAGTATTTTTTTTTTCGATGTACAAAAAAAGATGACTAAATTTTCAAGAACATTTTATAAATTTTAAATTTATTTCTTTTCAACCTTTACTATTCTTCCTTTCCTCAAATCACAATTGGATAACATCATATTTTGCAACAAAAATACTCTTATAGTCTCTAACATTCAATGACTTTTTCGTTTCTCATTAAATTTACAGCTCTTAATATTTCAAGCATTTGTAAAGCTTCCTAACACCTTCCCCAACAACAACAACAAGTGTGACGCTCAGACACACCTTAACAACTCAATCCACTCATGAATATATCCTGTTGCACCGAGTCGCCGAAGTCGTTGGCGTTTAATATATATTTATCTTTTCTGCCGTTTTCTCTGCTATTTGTGGAAGTGGCATGACGACAACGACAATGCCAACGACAACAACAACAACTACATCTTAAAAACTCATGCACATAATTTGTCTACACTTTAAAATTGCTTATTAAATGCCACCAAAAGCCGCCAAATTGCAAATAGAAATTCCACGGAAAAAAAAAATAAATACAATTTTTTTTTTTGTAGCGTTGAGCGACATTTTTGTTGATGCAGTGCCTGAAGGCGAGCAACACTTGCGGCATTTGCAACAAGGCGCGAAGAAATTAAAGCAAAGTGAAAGAAAAAAAAATTGAGTAAATTATTTGAAAATAGCAATCTTTTTTACATGGCAACAACAAAGATATGAACTGCAGGCACTTCTTTCATAACTCATGTGCATGGCAACGACAATTGAGGTGTTCATGGCGCCGACGCCTTCACGTCTTGCTAAAGAAGCTACAAGATACGCATTGCTCCGACTGTCTGTCTGTTTGTCTGTCAGTTTGTCGTAGACGGCTTCCTTGTGCTTTACTTTACACCATGTCCGATTGTGCATTTTTTTTGTTATGAATGTATCTATTTTTAAGCTTACACGAATATTAAATCATGACTATTTCCGTTGCGCCGCAGTTGATTTATTATTTCTAAGCATGGAATTCTTTTTAAGTACTTAAATAGTTGAAGTGCCAAGAAATGTATTCTGCAATCCACAAATTTGTGGCCGTTGAAACTCAGAACACAAAACCGCATTTTATTCAACGCTCAAAATAATTGTCACAAATGACATAACCAAATCGGTGGCTTAGTGGTAGCTGACTAAGCTGCTAATCCAGATGTTGCGAGTTTGACTCCCGATCGATGCAAAAAAGACTTTTATAAAGCTAGACTATCAGCTAGCCGGCGCGCCCTTTTGGGCTGAATTAACAGATAATAAGAGTATAAAGAGGAACACTAATAACCTCGTATATCTTAAGAATAATAAAGATAAAAAAAAAAAAAAAAAAAAAAAAAAAAAACAAATGACATGAAAGAGTACAAATGGTAAACCAACAACAAGAACAACAAAAAGAGAAAAATAACACTTGTTCGACATGGAAATTAAATTGGGAAACTGAAAAACGTGCAATGTCAGAGAATATTGCATGTATCTAAATATTGTATCGCTGAACTGTAATGAAAGCGTTGCAACGAACGGCAAATTGAACAACGAACATGTCGATGACACTTTTGTCTTTTGTTGACAATTAAACACGATTGCATTTCCGGTTGGTATTTGTATACAATTTAAGCGCGAAAAGCGACAATGAAAAAAGCACAAAAAAAGGAGAATGAATCAAGCCGAAGCGACTGACAAAAGCCAATGGCAGCACAGATCCATGCATGTGTATATGGAATGGTTTGAGTTTGGGTCCTGCGGCTTTGCTTGGTACCTTCGTTGACCTGACTATCTGTCTGTCTGTCTATCTATCTGTCCGTCTGTGTGTGTCTGAAAGTCTGCTTGACAATAACATGATTGACACAATCCAAAAGCAAAACGATAAAACCATTTTAGCGTGACAATCAAATGATTTCCCATGCGGTATACGCGATTTTTCTACCAACTTATTTTATTTTTTTCCACTTTTGTGTTTCACTCCTTCATTTTTTATTTTTGCAGTTTTTCTTTTGCCATATTTTTTTGCACAATTTGTCATTTCTTATTTTTGCTGCCATTTATTTATTTACTTTGTTGTTGCTGTTGTTGTTCTGTGAAGTTTTTCCTTTGCCATATTTGTTTTTTAATCAATGTTTAAACATTTAATGGTGTGTGTGCAGTGAGGGCGGCGTCTATCTGTGTATGTGTGTGTGTGTGGAATTGTTTGCGTTGACAAAGTGGCCAATAAAATTTTTCTATTAATCATTTTATTGTTTACGATCGGACCGGCATATAAGCTAAAAAATTGCGGTTATTTAAAATGCATATTTCAAATTGGAAATTCAACTGTGAAAGAATTATGTTTTTTTGTTTATTTTCAACATAATTCTTTCACAAACTTGCTGACTCTTTGTAAAACGTACGTCATTTGCAAAAACATCAGCCATGTCAATATTAAAATGAAAAAAGTTGATAAAAAAGAAGGACCTGAAAAATTATTTTTATGTAGCATACTTTTAGTTGCTAACGTTATTTTTCATTGTGCCGGATGTGTTTTGTGTCACTGTTTTTGTTCATGTCTACGCGTGAATGTATTGAATTCTGAGCAACGTTAAAGTGACGCATGTGCTATGAAAATCTAGCTCCACTTATGACAATTAATCGCTAAAATTGTATTAAATGAAATTTGCGTTTTGTTATTTATTAGAAACAAAAATTAAATTTCTTTCAATAAAATTAAGCAAAATATTTTAAACAAAATTTTTTTTTTTTAATTATGCTATTTTATATTTTTATAGTGTCATGAAAATCAATACAGCTTGTTCAAGTTTTTTGTAAGTGTCTAAATAAACTTTATCAATCTATCAAAACTTTGCACTTTTAAATCGAGTCTGCAAATTGTGACAGTTCTACAATATAATCAATCAATCACAAGATTCAATAAGAATTCTGTCAGCTTATAACAGATAATATGAATTATTTTTAAAGTTGAAACTCTTCAACTGTGTGTGCCAAGCAACGCTAACAAAAGTGTCAGGTGCAAAAAGCAGCCATTGGCGACTGACATAGTACGGTAGCCACATGTTTGAAAGATCACTCTATGTTTAATCCATCAAATCTCTAAACGACAACTGTATGATGCATTGAGTAGCCACTGTTTTATATTTCCAATTCTCTACATACTTGCTTTGACAATATTGCAAACCACATGTGGCTAAGTTATGGCAAGTCATTTGCTCTATACTGCCAAACAAACAGAGACCCTCATCCCATTCAAGTCATGCAGCGTACAAATCTCAAACCACACATGCACAATTCATTGCAATGGGAAGTTGTAAATGGCTTCGATGAATGCTTGCAATGCGCACTAACACAAAACCGCCACACAACTGTAATATTTATTTTAATTTCATTTCACTTTTTTCTACTCGCTTCTATTTCGTTAGACCAAATGGCAGTCGTCGCCGCATCATAGAAAATCAATGAAATATATATAAGTTTGAATATAATTTTCGCTACTAAGAATGAGAAGAAAAATGCGATTGGTTTTTAGCGACCAACGTACAACATAAACAAACAAACAAACAAAAAACATAAGCCAATAGAGCGCACAGAGCCACTTAGAAGTGTCAGCGTGTCTGTCGGTCTGTCTGACTGTCTGCCGGCCCAACTCATTCCCGAGCATCATTGGCCAACATCAACAACGCGAAGCCTTTGTCGTTGCTTCGTCTTGGCCACTTCCGCCGGCCATGTTGCCTCAATTTACACTGTACACATTTTGTGGTCTCAGCTTCAGTTTAGTTAGTTTGGTAAAATTGGGTTAAATGCTCATTGCACGCTGGTCTTTGGTTGGTAGTCATGGTCAGAAAGTTTGTTCACTCGTTCGTACGTTTGGTCGGTCAACGTGACTTTGTTGCTGTTGAGACGAGTTGAGTTGAGTCGAGAAGGTTTTGTGGTCAGTTTTAGTTTGTGCACAAAGGTTAAGTGGCATCAATTGATTGTGTTACGTTGTTCTTGTTGTTGTCGTTGTCATTGTTGTTGTTGGTCAAGTGTACTAGAAAATTTCGGCCATTATTTGTTAAATGAGGCGAAACTAGTTTTGTGGTTGACGGAATTTTGAGTTGTTATGGTTGAGCGAAAGAACAATAAAGCGAAAAGCATCAAAATACCATGTGAAAGAGAAAGAAAGAGTGAGAATTATTTCCAGCACTATGTTGATTGTCATGGCAACGAAATTGTTTGTCAAACAAGTGATCATCAACTTAGTTTTTTTTTATTGTTAGCTTTTGTTAGTGCAAACAAGACACAAATGACATTTTGAAAGCATTTTTCGCAATGCCATTTATGTAATTACATTAAAAGTCAAAGAGGACAAAGTCAAAATTGCACAAGATACTAAAAAAAAAAAATGGGCGGTAATGCGAAAAAAAACCAACAACATTGGCAGTTCAATAACCACATGAGTAACAATGTTGGCAAACGTTTACCATTGTGCTATTCGGTCAAGGCAGTAAGCCAACTTGAGGCTGAGTAGCAACAAAGTAGCGCATAAAAATGGTCATAGCAGACCGAAATAGACAATGAAACATGTGAAGAAGAAGCGAAAAAGAGCAAGAGTGAACTATCAGAAGCCACAAAAAGGCATAAAATATCACAGCATAAATTGCAATAAATCCTTTTAGGCATTAAACATGAAGCAAGCGTAGTGTGCGAAAAGAACCTAAAAGGACCCAACAACGACAACAACAAATAAAAACAAATGCACAATAAAACAGAAAAGGCAACAAAAAAAGGAAATAAAATGAGGAGCAAAAACAAAAAAAAAAAAGAGGAAAGAAAATCGATAAATAAATGATCATAAAAGCAACTGGAGACGACATTAAGACAATATGTGAGCATGTGTGTGTGTTAGTGGAATGGCAAAGTCCTTCAAAGGATCAAGTGCGCGCATTGTGTGAAAATATTTTACAACAAAGTGTGTGTGTGTGCGCGCAGGGGGGGCACGTGCCCCCGCATAAATATGACACTTGCGGCAATGCTCGCTTGTCGGCACAACACACAACAATGAACAAGTGTGCTGAACACATGAAGGATGCGTTTTATGTGCGCTCAAGGAAACGGATATTGCGTCTTTGTGCTAAGAAATTGCAGCAAGTTGTCAAAGATGATATACACACACACACACATACATTGCTAATATTTGTACGCGCGTAAATGCATTTGCTGAGCAAAAAAAAAAATAAATATAAAAAAAATTGAGGCAGGACTAAGGACAAGTTTCATTGACTAGAAAATGGTTTGTGGTTCCGACAAAGTGACTTTTTGCGTGTTGCCAACGACATCATACACGCTTTCATTTATTTATTTATTTATTTATTTTTCTGCGATATTTCTTTACATCCAATCAATTTTCTATAAATTTTCTTCTTCTATTGCAAGCTCGTTATTGTTTTTGTTTTTGTTTTTATTTTATTATGCAACGCACGCAAGGCTCAAAGTTAACTGAGCGCTACAAAATTGTGTAAAATAAAAATGATGTGAGCGGGGCAGCGAGCAAGTGTGAGAGGCCAAAATTTATTGCCTACTTTCGAGCGCAGTTGTGGTCAGCTTCCATGCGCCGTTTTGTCGTTAAACTAATAAATTTTACGCCGGAGTGCAATTAAAGTCAAGTTTTTTTTTTATTATTATTATTATTTTTAGTTTTATTTCGAGGCAAGAACTTTTATAAGCTTTTTTGAAAAGTTACCATCGAAATTTCTATTTTTATATTTAGCGCTTTGTCAAAGCCTAAAAGCAGGTCACATGTATGACAGTGAAGTATGCTTGTAGGGGTTAAATATAATAAGTGAATAAGGTTGCATGTTGAGTTTTATATAACACAAAAGTTGTTCTTGACTTCATTTTTAAAAGAGAGAAAGAAACAACATAACAATGATAGGGGACACATTCGAACCGTTTCAATCAAATATTGTTTCGCTTTATAAATAACATATATGTATATAACACTTACAAGTTTAGTTGACCCTCATAACTTCATCAAAGTGTTCTGATTTTCATGAGATTGTATAACATTCTGTGAACTATCAATGTGCATTTACATTATTACATTATTCAGAAACATTTTTGCTCTAATGACTACCATTTATACAACGTTTATCCATAAATTAAGAGGGGAAGGGGTAAAATCCGAAAGAATAGAGAGCTTCGAGGTTTTATTTATAGGCTTTTGTTGAGAAAGACTACTATTCTGATTTATTTCAATCAATGTTTCATGCACTCCTGAGATCTGGCACGCCTCTTCTTGCATGTTATATACATTTTCATAAACCCAATAAACCCCTCCTCTATAAGGTGTTGTTAATGTTGTGTCAGGTATGATTTTTCATACTTTTTTGTATTTATACTTTTTGTTTATTCTTCTTTGTAGAGTTCTTTTTTTTTTTGCTTTATGCTGCACTTTTCTTTTAATTTTAAAATAAAAAAAAAACGAAAAGGTAAAAAAATGTTTGGTAGTCAAAAAGGCATTAAAAGTTATTGTAAAAAAAAATTAAAATTAATGCATTTTTATGTGCCGCGCCACGCCCCCGTGCACAACGTCTCGTCCCGCACGGCCATTGCTATGCCGTTTTTGCTGCGATGCCACGGGGCGTATGATGCATAAAAGTTTATGTGCACAGTCATAAAAACAAAAATCGTTCAAATGAAAGTTATGCGCATATCAAACTAAAATAAAATTTATGCAACAACAAAGTGGGCGGCGGCAACGGCAGCGACGTCCATGGCCGCAACGAAGGCAACGTGTTGGACAGTGTAAGGGCGTGGCTTGTAGTTGTGTGCTCGTGACAGCAAAAGTTTTTTGGCCAATGTGAAAATTGAATTTGAAATTCTATTTTTACTGAATTTTCTTTGCTTTACCCCTCCTGTGTTGTTATTCTAAATGTGATCTTGTTACTTTTTTTATTATTATTATTTTTTTTTTGTGGTGAGGTTTTTGGTTCTTCTGTCATTGCATTTAATTAATAAAATCAATTGTCGAGAGTGCTGAAGAGTTGAAAGTTAGACGAATGCCACGCTGGCCGACAAGTGAGCATGAGGAGCATGAGCAAAGCGCTGTGTCGGTGACACTGTGTATGTGTGCTGGTTTGAGACCACAAGCTTAGGTTTTATCAGCTGTGAAACAGTTGCTTAAGTCTGGTGGCCATTTTATTATCCTTTACATAGTTTGTGTGCTCAACTCTATTAAAACCTTTGCTCCTCTCGACTCTTGCCAACTGCAATAACATTGCCATATTCTGGCTTTCTGCATTACGTAATGAAATGTGCCACTAATACACACATACTTTCTGTGTAACACTTTTACATTGCTATTAAATAGTTTCATTTTGCTTTCAATTTTTTTTTTTTTTTTGTCGGTTTGCATCCTTGTAATTGTTTTAAGCTGAATTTATTTAAACTTTTCTGTTTCCATTTTCAATTCTATGTTATAAAAAGACAAACTTTGCCGCAAAAAAGTGTAGAAAAAAATAAACTTTAAATAAATGTCCGTTACATTGTTAATTTGTTGAAAGTTTTTCATATCAATTTGTTGCATGTTTTTTTTCTCAAAAGTTTTTTTTTTATTTAAAGTACTTTTGTGCACAAAACAAAGGTTAAAGTTTATTTAACTAACTTCAAATTGAAACTTCACTTGTAAGCCAATTTCTCATTAATTCAGTCAGCAATCAATAAAATCAATTTAATGCTCATTTGCCAAAATGCTTTTCAAGTATTTACATTTGGCAAATGATAACATTGATTACAGCTTAGCCGGAAAAAATATATTAAAAGTAAATTGCGCGCCACTTTAATCAAGCTAAATGTAATAACATCATAAACGCTTTCGATATCATCGCCGATGCATAAATTTTGGCGAAAAAATTTTACAAATAATTGCACAGCACGCTTATGATACGCAAACACAATAGTTCAACGGCAAAAGTCAAGCAAATTGCGCGTCATAAAAGCAGAAAGTATCTTATGCTAACAAAGGACTTTTGGCTGCCTAAAGTGCTAACATAAAGTGGGCGGTGTGGGGCGTGTTATAGCGCAAACACAGAGCATGGTTGTGAGAAAGAAGACATAGAGAGATGACAAGTAAAACCATTAAATACATAAAAGATTTGCTGGCATGCCACACGGCGTATGAGCAATAAAAATTGCCGCAAGCAAAAGTCAATGGCAGCCTATGTGGCAGCAGGAAGAACAAGTAGCAGTAGAAGAATACAAGAATATAAGTAGATTCAAGTGTGACTTACCGTCATGTACTCATCCAGACGATGTTTCCAATTGTCAGATCTATCGATTAGATTGTTCCACTGTTCCGACAGTTTAGCGACTTCACGTCGTATGCTACGTGTCAGCTCACGGCTTTGCTCCTCGGCGGACATGTAACGTGAATCCGTGTCGTGTGCAGCTATGAAGGAGAAGAAGAGAACAAATAGGAAACGGAAATGAATATAAGGTGGCACTCAAAGCGCTTTGGCATGTATATACATGTATATGTGTGTGTGTCAAATTTATGAATTAGAAATGCGTTTTTGACACAAGTCTGCTGGCGTCTGACAGCTTTGATTATGCTGATTGCCAAGTGATTAAATTTTAAATCAAAATGCTGTAAGCCAAATTGAAATGTACATTTTGTGTGTCACTGTGTGAGTGTGCGATACGTCAAAGTTTAAGTAACCGCCAGAAGCCAAATTACGCGAAAACTAACGCTGAAATGTTTCAAGTTTGTTTTTTTTTCCTCTTTTTTTTCATTTCATTTAATAAACTGTTTTGCAATCTTGTTAAAATGTTGTGCGAACGAAAAAAAATGGCGTGAGAAAAATGTAGAAAACTTTGTGCAGGAATTCAAATCAGCAATGCGGAAGTTCTTTAAATCAGTTCAAGCGAAATATGGCGACAAAGTTCACAAAATGGCGACGCCATAAAAATCATGGAAATATGTTAAGCGAAAAAATGACACAAAAACAAACACAGCGAGAAGCTGTTTCTCGGTTTCTGACAGCCGAAGAAGAAGAGTCAACAAAAATGTCGCAAATGAAAATAAGACAACAACAAAAATATTCCGAAAATGTCATGAAATTTGAAAAGACAAACTGACTGACACACGCTTGATGGCTAACAAAAGTGAAAAAGAGTAAGCGGGCGGCGTGCAAAATCAGTGACATACAAAACTACAAAAACATGAACATTTGAAAAGAGCAAAAAAAAAAAAAAACACTTAACTTCGATGAATGTCATGGAAAAGTTGGTAAATCTGAATTTAATTTAATGCACGGACGGCAACTCACTTCCTTGAGTTGAGCAGCAGCGCAGCCAGCCAGCCAGCGAGCGAGTCAAGTCAAGTCGAGACTCCTCAGTGGAATATGATAGCCTTGGCATGCCGAGCTGACTGCCGGGCATAAGTGGGCGTGGCCCAGTTGACTTGACTTGTGCTTGTGCTTGCCCACTTCAAGACAAAATATCGAGTTAACTTTGTCTGTGCACTCCGCTTGGTCTGTCGCATGAAAATATTCAAATTCAATTTAAAGATTGACTTCATTTGCTCGACTTGAAGTCTTTTTTTTGGCATTTTCTTTTTTTTTCGAGTGCACGCGTTGCTGACTTTTTTATGACATTTTTCTTTCGTTTCTTGTGAGATTTAATTTTTGTTGAAACATTTTAGTTGAGCACTTTGACAATGTTCGCCTAGAAGACGGCAGCGTTGTGCTTTTGTGCATGTTGAAGGTGAAAGTGCAGTTTATCAGTGATGCTTTGAAGCATTGAATGAAAATGAAATCAACAAAAATGACTTCGAATCGTAGTCAACTTAATTTGGTCTTAAGCAAGTTTTGCTCTAGTTGCTGCTTGATTTAAAAATCAAAGCAAATGCTTAAATTTCAAGCACATTTCAAATCAAATAAGCCTCTTAAAATTGCATTTCTAGTCTTCTGACAAAAAACAAACTTCAAAACAAATAATCATTCACATAATAATTGAAATTATTTATATTTCGCAAACAAAAGTTTTCACATTGTACAATATTTGCACGCCGCACATTTATTTACACAAAGCGCACTCAAAAGCACGCGCTGCGACAACAACTCAATGACCGAAAATTAATTTACGCAAGTGATTATCATTAACTATTAAAGGCTAATTTTTAATTTCAATAAACATTAAAATTAATTACGCCAACTGCTTTTCCATGAGATTGAAATTGGCAGGCAAATCGACAGACTTTCATGTAACACACACACACATACACAAACACACAAACACACATACGCTTTCGCAGTGAAAACAAACAGTGTAGACCAACAAGGAAGACCGCAAAATAAACATGAATTGGCGGAAGTTGAATAGCAGCAATGAAACGTGGGCGAATCAATGCGAGGAGAAAACAAATGAAAGAGAAAGAGACAAAGAAAGATATTGACAGAGATAGAGATAGAGAGGGACAGCTTGAGAGACCAACAACATGAGCACTAATCGTACTAATTGCTCGGTCGCATTAACAATTATCGTTGACGCCTGATGCTGATGATGCTGCCGGCAGCGCAGTCGGCTTCACTGCTGCTGTTTTTGCTGATTTCGAGCAAATGCTGCATGAATGTGTGAGTGTTAGAAGTGTGTTTGTGTGTGTGTGTGTGTACTGATTGACCAAAGTGTTGTAGCCACAACTACTATAACAACAACAACAAAAACGAGCACAAATTTGCTAAAATGTTAACTGCACTCAGCAAAAAAAAAAAAATGTACCAAAGTACCAAGAGTCGAAAAAGAAAGAAGCAGCGACGCGGCGACAGGCAACGTTTAATGCCAACAGGGACGGTTGCTCCCCGCACACCAAATAAACGGGTGTGGGGCAACAAAAGTAAGAGAGAGCAAAAATTGCAAAAACTGACCGAAAACGGCGCACACTAAAAGTGAATTGGCAAATTTGTGTTGCCATTAGGAAATCAATTGCCAAGGCTGAAAGCGAAAAGGCAAGCAAGCAGGCGAGCGAGCAGACAAGCCAACGTACCAAGCGTTAGAGTCAGCATAGCAAAAGTGGCAAACGAGTGAGCAGGAGGCCAAATGAAGCGAACAAGAGTGACCAATAGAGCAGCGAAAAGCGAGAAGCTTGCAATGAGTAGACGTCAGCGAGGGCAGCGCAGCGCTGTTGAAGGTGTTGACTTCAGTACTGTTTTCTTGTTTTTTTTTTGTGTTTCTTTCCCCCTATTTAAAGGGAACGGAGGTTGCGCTCTGTTTGTTAGACGACGCACGTACTTGAAGCATTAAAGGTTAGTGTGCAACTCGTGCAGAGCATTGGGAATTCCTAACGACAACTTGCGTTCTCAGTCGCGTTCATGTTGAACGAGACAAAGTCATGAAGAGTCCTAGAACGTGTAAAAAAGTAGAAAACTTGCGCAAAATGAAATGTTAGAATTCCCAAGATTGATGTTTGGACTTGTGGTTGCGTTAGATGCAATTTTTTAAAGAGCTTCGCTAAATGAGCGAAGAGTAAGGATGCAATAAACGAGAAGCAGAAGAGAAAAGAAAAAAGAAAACCATGTAACTTTCATCTTTTTTCCAAGAAGAAGAAAACTTTCAAACAAAAGAAGAGAAGCTGGCAGGAAGTAAAATAAACGAATTAAATTGTCGATAGCAAAAAATATATGATGATTTTATTATATCCGACGATAGATAAGAGTGGAGTTGTTGTTTGTAGAATCATTATCATTATAACTCCAAAAGGGCTGAATTATTGTGACACAAATTAACAGTGACGTTATGTATGTCTTAAGATAATTAAGCATATGTTATCACTATATAAGACCTTGTATCACGGGTCTATTCTCAAGTCAGTCACAAAAAGTCACAAATGCTTTGTTATGTGGAATTTTTGTGACCGACAGCGAGAAAAAGCCATGTCCACAGAATATAATGCTTGTGACTCATTGTGACTCTGTGAGACTGTCGTGAGAATAGGTTGGTTACCATTGTTTTTTTTCGAATTTAATGGAATACATTTTTTATTAAATTAAATTAATTTTGAATTTAATCTTTTAATAAAGCAAACTTTAAAATTTAAGCATTTATGTACCAAACACAAAAATTATCATATTGAACACAAGTCAAGTTTCAAATTTTTCCATTTCAGGGATTATTTCAATACTTGCAAACATTCAACGACTTAGTTGCCGTTTAAAGTCATTTTGCACTTACCTTCTGTGTCGCTGGTGTCCGAAACAGGTGGTTCACTCGAGATATACTGGCGTCCACTCAGCAAATTGCTTTCGACAATTGGACGTTTATCCTCCAATTGACGGCGAAAAGCTTTATGGTCGTCCTGCAGCAACGGCAAAATAGCAAGAAAGAGAACAAAAAACATAATAATATTGTATAAAAAAATTGTGCAGAGAAAAATAAAAGAATATAAAGAGGAAATAGCAAAGAATTTATTTAAAAGTCAAGCAGCGTTAAATATATTTCGAAAGCCATGGCAGAGTCGACAATTGTCAAACACACATACAATATAGTTTGACTCAAATAGTCTCAGTTCAACTACACTCCAACGACGAAAAAGATATTTTTATTTTTAGTGCTATTTCGGCACATTGGCAACCATAAACTATATGCTTTTTATTCGTCTAACGTTGAATGGTCTAACGAGCGAATCGTTCAGAACATTCAACGGATGCAGAAGGATGTCGACTTTCGACTGTCGACGTTGCCAGCTGCGAGTGACCGGCATACGGCTGTACCCTCTGAGCCTGATGTGTCCCCTCCCCAATCTCATAGTGAATAGTCATGGTTGAGGGAGCGCTTTGCCTGTGGCGCCATAAAAAATCATAAAAGAAATGCCAAAGTCAATGCGCGCCCAATAAATTTTGTATTTAATGCATTTAAGACACAAATAAATGCAATGAGTGCGAGCGAGTTGGCAAGTGTGCGAGCGAGCGATTTGGCAGTCGGACTAGAAGCCAGTCAAACGCGCAATTTACAGAGAAGGGAAATCAGATGCCAGTGGGAGGAAAAATGTGTTTTCAACTCGTTTGGAAGCTGTATAAATGCGTTCGATCGAAAACGCGTTGGCGGCCAGACAGGAGCGAATCAGGTTACTTTCGCAGAATGAGTTGTCAAAAATTAAGAAATTCGTACCTAAAAAAATGATAAGTCAAATTTTCTTGTAATTTTTCTTATAATAAATTTTTACATTACAGCAATTCTAAGTTGACGTATGTGTTATATGGCATTATGCAACAAAAGATTGTATTGTTTAAAAGAACGCCGAACTTTCTTATTTACTTATTTTTTCTATGAAAGATTTTAACCGCATATACAATCCCGAATTTAAATCTTAGGTTGTGTATGATAAGACGTGTTTATGAATTTAAGGTTTTCTATTAGCAGGATCCCATAATGTTTACAGAGTCCTACATATAAATATTTTCTTGGGACTACTTAATCATGGCTTCATTCTCTTAGTTCATTTAAAGAATCATTAACTACATCAAGTAAGGCCCTTTGAGCGCTACCGACGAACGACATCAATATAAACATGTACACGTTTTGATTTGAGTTCTTGTAGTTGTAAATTTTCTATTACTATACACGTCATTTACCGCACGCAGACTGTTCCCCCAACTCTCCTGCAACAGAGACGGACGGCAAAGGAAGAGCGAAACCATACAACGCGCAATCTTCAAACCGAAAATGTAAATGTCCGGCAGACCATAACTTAGTGGTCAGGCAATAGATTTACAACATTGCGCAAAATGTGTGGGGTTGGGGTTCGGCGGGAGAGGTGTGTTTCGCTACAAGACAGACGCTAAACGAGTGTGGTGTACATACATGTTCATACATACATATGTTTGTACGTCTGTACTTTATGTGCGTATGAGCGGTTGCCAGTCGTGTTGGGCATTGCAGAGCTGGCGAGGGGGGTTTCTGAAATAGTCGCTAAGTGAAGCCAAAGTGGCGCATGCTGTGTTGCTGCTGACGTTCTATGCTGCAATGTTGAGCACGCTTTTTAATATTTTTTCAACTTTTTTTTCAGTTGCATGTTTTTTTTTTGTTGTTACTTTTTATTTATTTTTTTTTTGTCGGTGCAAACCCTTAAGTGATTTCCGGCGTGTGTACGTTTTCACATGTTTTTCACTTTTTTTGCGATTTTTTTAAAATTTTTTTTTTCACTTCTTTTTTCTGCGAACATGTTGTGACTTTTTTATTTGATTTTATTTTTTTGCATAGCTTTAGTATATGTGTGTAATGTGCTTCTGGTAAAACAAGCGTCATTAAACAATTACTTTTTTGATTTTCATTTTTTTTTTTTTTTAAACACATAACACACATTATGCGCTTTAATTTGCACAAATATTACGTATACGCCATATGTAACACAAGAGACAAAAACACATGAATACTCATACACATTTCGTAAACGAAAAAGTTCTTTTGTAAGCTGTCAATCAAAAATGTTACATTAAAATGTTTATTAACAATTCATGTACATTGTCAGTTAAGAGCACAAAAGGTCGAAAATTTTGCAACAATGTATCTCATTTAGACATTACACATACGCAACGGTGTACATATGAAAGCTTTTACGGTCAAACGGTGTTTATGTATTGCTTTATGCGTAAAAGATGTCATTTTATTAAAGAGCAGATATTAATACAGGTATGTGTGTACGTCTGCTTTAAGATATTGAATAAATTTTAATGTAGCAAAGTATTGTTTTAGTACAAATTGACAACTTGTTTTAGCTCAGCATATTGTTAGTTATATTATATGTACATATATGTATGTGAACTTATCTGAGCTTCTTTTTAGTTTATTACTATTAATACATGTTGTGCTGCGGCTTAGAAACGAGCCGAGATGAAAAATCTTTGCTTTGCTTAAGCCTTTGTGGCATTGAATTTGGCCAAGCAACCAGAAATTGCGTAAGCCCGCAGCATAATAACGTACGAACATTTGCCTCAAATCTTTGCATGCACTTCGGTTTATGCTTCGGTTAACAATTTGAATGCGATGAATTTCTATGGTAATTTTGTAATGCACGCTTAAAGTAGTTTGTGATTTTGACATGACATTTTGTTTGTTTGTTTGTTTCATTCTTTGATTGTTAGTTGGTGCGTGTGTGTGTGTGTGTGTGTGTGTGTGTTGCACAGCTTGAAAAGTAGGGCGAGAAGTTATCTGTCAGCAAGAGATTTCAAGTCAACTAAACACAAAAGGTTTGACGAAACTTTCATTGTGCGCCGGCAGAGCATTTTGCATGTTACAAATGAGTGACAGCAACTTTTGTTAGCTTTGATTAATATTTGAAGCCATTTTTTGATAAACAACTTACTTACTTGAAAACTTTAAGCTTTAAAATATGAAATTCAATTTGTTTGTATGAATAATTCAAGTTGTAAAGCAATGAATTAAAACTATTCATGCACCAATTTAATTTTATCAATTATCGTTGGCCTACAGTTGTGCTGAAAATGAATGTCATTAGCTCACAAATGTGTGTGTCACACTAACTTTATCAACTGTTACACGCATTAACCTCGTCGCAAAGTGTCTCGTTAAAAACATGCGCCACTTCACAGTACATTAAATCAGAGAAAAGTCACTAAAATTTGTGAAAGTGAAAAAAAAAGAAAAAATCTACGAAGTAAAAGTATCATGTGTGCTTTGCTTTGGCACAAATAAGTCAACAGTGATAAATTTTACACAGACAATTTCATGCTGGCATTAAATGTACAAGAAAAAAAGTGTTGCGTTCTAAGAAATTAGATTAAAATGGTCAAAAACTTAGACAAAGCGACGCAATTCAATTTCAAAAAGGATAAGGAAGTTTAAGCGTTTTAACCCTTTTAAACAACAGGCAACACTTTTCACTTTAACCATGCTCATGGCGAACGTCATCATCAGTGGCTTTAACATGATGATGATGCTAGCATTTGAATGTTTGCCAAAGTTTCGACAACTTTTTGAAACTCTTTTGTTTGTGCATTTGTGCGATACTAATAACGTTCAAATGAGTTTCACAGTCTGTGCGAACTTTGAATGTTACTACTTTGGCCAAGCACTCTATTTACCACACCCACTTAGTCGTATCATTATCATCATCGACATCATTATCACATTGGGTTTATCACTTACCAATTGCTTTTGTAAGCTCGCCGCATCGCCGCGCACCGGACCCAAGC
Source organism: Phortica okadai (assembly GCA_034638295.1). NCBI lineage: Eukaryota > Metazoa > Arthropoda > Insecta > Diptera > Drosophilidae > Phortica > Phortica okadai. The sequence goes on along the minus strand of CM067849.1, from coordinate 44,429,274 downwards.
CAAGCGTGCTCAATTCCGTGTCCTTGCGTATAACCCATTCGGTGAGCTCGCGCAACGACAAGAGTAAAGCGTTCCAATGCTCCGAATTTGATTCCAAACGATTTCTATGGGGACATGGCAATAAATGAAAAAGAGAAGAAAAAGATTTTTATTTTTTTTGTTCGTATTTTTTTTCTTTTATATATATAATTTGCGTAAAATGAGCTTATTAGTGTGTTAGGAAAAGTGGCGAAAATATACGAAAAATCTTCAAGAATAAAAGAAGATAATATTAAATTTAATTTACACTTGAGACATGACATTTTTTTTTTACTATGTAGCTGATGATTATTATCAGTATAATCATCATCAACATCATTGCCATCATTTTTGTCAGCCATTCGTGTGTTCGTCTGTCCGTCATTGATGTTTACAACCGCAAAATGTCGCCGACAATTTGTCCATTTCCGGTTGTATGCCTGTCACATTTGCTTACAACACAACTTACTTTACCTCACCGCATACTTCTGCGCCCCCCTTCCTCATGCTTTTGTATGTCTATGGGTCTATTAAACTTTACTTGCAACGCAGACGAAATATCCTCTTTCTTCTTCTTCTATGTCGTCGTCATTTTTGTCACTCTTCCTGTTATTTTTATTTTTTTGGTTGTTTTCTTTATTCTGTCTTTTTCAAGCATGCTAAATTTCAAGCGTCGCCGTCGTAATTGCAAATGGCATGCAATTTTATTTTCATTTTATTTCATTCCGCTAAGCACACTTCACCCCGACTTCTACTTATTCTGCTACTGCTTCCGTTCGTCTACTATTCGTGCACAATATTGTTATACAAAAAAAAAAAAAAAAAAATGCAGAATAAAAGAAACGGAATCTCAAAAATCTGTGCAGGCATCTCAACGATCCTGCAAACGCGTACGCGCCTCGCAGCTTACAACAAAACAAACCAAACTAAGCCAAACGGAGGAACGAAAGCAAACCAAACTGAAGCACACCAAACCAGAAAAGGATATTGCGGCGTTGTTCTTTTGTTTGTTTATCTTTGGCGAATTTTCTTCTTTTTTTGTTTTTCATATATTTTATTTTTTTTTTTGCGTTCGCTGAATTTCCTTTTCGTTATAATTAAGGCATGCCATCGCATATAATTGCTGTGTGTCTGTCCTATTTCCTTTGCTCATTTCTCACACACCTCTCTCCCTCTCTATACGTTGCTTCTTCTATCTAACTATCTCGCTCTCTGTCTCTTATGTGGGTTACGCCACTCACTTTCCATTTGGTTTGCTTTGGTGCGTTATTATAATATTTTTTCTTTAGTTTCAAATAATCATAAAATTACTGGTGCAGGAAATGAGTCGGGCACGCAAGGAATTCGCTTCGTTTCTTTAAAAATGTGTTATATAATATAATTTTTATTTGCTGAAAAATGTGTTGATATAAATTTGACTTTCTAATTTAAAATCATCATTCTTGAATGCTGCTGAAGAATGGCTTAAAGCAACACTTTGCTCAAGCGTTATGACAAGTCTTGGCTTAAAGTTTAAGATAATTTTTTACTTTCATTTTTGAGGAATTAAGGAAAACTTATATTCAGCTATTGACTTGCCAAAATGGTAGCTAAAACGACTCTGAAGATTTATTTTAAAAACGATATCATATTATGGCAAGTACCTTTAACTTGAAAGTATACTTCAAATGCTAGATTATCATATGTGCTTTGTGGACTTGTGTATCATTGGAGTAAATGAAGTTTGTAACGCATAGAAGAAGACATCTCATTCTCGATCCAAATTCCTCTTATTTTAAAGCTATTGAAAAAATATAAACGCAGGCTCAGAGGAATGTTGATCACTGCCATAGAAATCGACCGAAAATGAGTTTTTTTTGTGAGAAAAACTTTTTTGTCCTTGAATTTTTGACAAAGTTTATGTTTTATTTAATTGTTTATTGAAAACAAATTTATTTAACATAATTTAAATGCGCACAAAACGATTCTTCATTGTGGCTGACAAGGGTCAATTGTGGTACAACTCTAGACCTTGATCATAAAATGTGCCTACAACTTCAACAATTCGTTTATTCAACTATTTAAAAACTAAAAAAAATAAAACAAAAAACAAAGCCAACAACAAATTGAAACTTTCTGCTTGAACAACCGAAAACAATCACACTAAATGCCTCAGTTAGTATATTAAGTAAAACTTTGTCAATTTGTTCATTAGTTAAAGTGAAATTCAACCATTCAGTTTGGCACAGTCAACAACTCGCATTGACTTCGCTGCCCACACTGCAGCGCTTGCTTTGAACCCGAGCAGCCACTGTGGAGCCTTAAAGCAACTTTTAATAAAGCAAAGCAAATTCACAGTAAGCAAATATTTATGAAATTACCAAAATAGAATGCCAAACAATAAAACCGAATCTATGCGCAAAAAGACAAACTAAAACCGGAAACTGACAAACTTTGCCAAAAGCGGAAATATAAAACAAAGAAGAAGATGAAGCGGCAGAGTAAACAGTAGAAGCGCGATGGCGACGAAGTTGGTGGCGATAACTGTGCTTCAAACAATGGCGTAAAGCGAACGGAAAAAAACAATAACCAAACTTGTGCCAGCGATGGTGGCGATGGTGAGTGTTGACAGAAAATGCCGAAAGCGGCAGGCGGCCAAAGAATGACAAAGAAAAATCGCCGCTGTGGCATTGCTGGTTAAACAAAAGCAAAAAGAAGATGACACTGGCTATGAGTGAGGGGTGAAGGAGTGCGTCAAAGCAGAAGTACAGAACAGCGGAGAAGCGTGAAAAGTAGCCAAGCCAAAGGCAACCGACCGACCGAGCATAGTCAACAGCTTTTCACACTATAATCATTAAAAACGCAATACGGGAGAGAGAGTGAGAGGGAGGGTCAAACAATACGGCACGCATGCCGAGACACAAAATGGCGTTCAGCACTTAAGGTGTCATTTGTCAAGCGAGCGAATTATGACAGATGACGGCGTTGACTTCCGTTGTGTGAAAGTGACAAAAAAACAAAAAGAGGATCAACAAAATAATAAAAAAAAAGATAAAAAACTGGCGAAAACTTTTGCCATATGAAATGGCGAAATGTAATCAATTTTATGTCTGTGTGTGTGTGCGGCCAGGCAAAGTAAAGCAAATAATTACAGCATACTTTGTGGCGTACGACGCGTGATTTCAATCATTACAACGAGGAGGCATCTTCTGTTTCGCTTAACAAGTAAAGTGAAATTACATAAACAAGCCGCATAATTGCCATTTATATTCATTAAAACACTTGTTTTTCGTGCATGTGTGAGTGTGTATGGATGTATGTGAGTTTATGTTTGTGTTGCCATTATTCATTTCAGTCAGCCAGTGAGTGAGTAAAGAGCAACAGCGGGGGCAGCAGCCAAAGGGCAATAACAACTCAGCATCAATATCAAGCCAAAAGACAGACAGACAACAAACACTTTTCCCCCCCACACACACACACACACACACACACACTCACACACACATGCAGCAGCAAGCCTTTGTTTGTTTTACGTTATTTATGAAATGTGAAAATTACAAACACCCAAAATATACATATAACAACTCCCACAGCAGCACAACAAGTCCTTCACCTCCACCCATTGAGTTGCTCGCTCACATGCTTACACGCAGCATGGCAGCCACTTTATGTCCTTTTTTGTTTTGGTTGCCACTCGATTTCATGTTGTGTCTATCAGTTGTCCAGTTGTCCATCAGCATCAACAGCAACAGCAACAGCAGGACATCATACGCTCTTCCTGTTCACCGCTGCCGCCGCCGTCGCTCTTCACTTCTTACCCATCACCATCATCATCATCAATGGCTTTCATTTTATTTTGAAAGTTTTTCACGCTTTGCTCATATTGATTTTCAGCTTCACTTCGCTTTCATTCACTCACTTACTCACTCACTCACACGCTCGTTTACTTACTTATACTCATGCTTACTTGCCTTGACTTAATATAACTTCTACCTCACCCCTTAACCCGCTACATTTTGCCACATTTCTTTTACAATGCTTTTGACCAACGTTCATGAAATGACGCCGCCTGTCAACGTCAACGATACGGCAACGTTTCCTTTTCGCAATTTCATCAAAAAATTGTTTGTCTCTCGCGCCATTATCCTCTCCCGTTCTGTCCTTATCTCTACTGTCCTTTTCTTTCCATTCTGTGCTATTCTGTTCTGTTGAGCGAACGTCAAGCTTTTATACAACTTGCTGCGCTTTAATTTGCTTTAATTAACGCGTTTCGCAGCGTTTTTCGCCAACATGAGCACAAAAAACTGTTGACAGCCTTACTGAAAGTCGACTCATACAAAATAACAAGAATGAAAAAAACAAAAAAAAGGACAAAAAAAGGCAAACGTCCGTTGAATATTGCAGAAATTCATTTTTGTTACGTGTTCATAAAAAGGTTAACGTTTTTAATTTCATTATGAAATTTTCGCATATTTTCAGTTTTCTGTTCACTTTAGCGTATGAGTGATATTAATGAATAAGTTTAAAAGATTTCAACAATCAAACGAGTACACTGTGCGAAACTGACGCGTGTTTGTTAGACATATACTTATCAGAATTTCATTATTATACCCTGTACACAGTGTGTATCCAGCACCACCGACATTTTCAAAAGCTCATAGCTCGAACTCGAGATGTTATTTAAAATATAATAATAAGATAGAACACCAGATGACATAAAACATAAAAATCAGATAGTTGACCCAGTAGTCATAGCCCTACAAAATGCCGTACCACATTATTTTCTCCTTCCGATCATTTCCCCTCAAAAAGTAGTTTTTTTTAAATTATTATACATATATCCTAAACTATAAGATATACAAAATTGTATATGGAGACTCAGTAAATATTCCTCTTCAAAACTACATACCTCCTTGACGAATCGTACCCTTCTTGACGAATCGTCCATCAACGACCGACAAGCTATAATTATTCATAAATTGCCATTTGGGCACTGCTTTATCCTTTTTATTTATATGTACCAACACCACTGATTTATATCTTTATGCCCTGCCTTACCAACGATTTTGACCAATTCTTAAATTATTCATATTTTATTTAGATTTAAAGTGTACAGAGTATTTTATCGTTGAGTATACTCGACTATATCGCTCTCAATAGTTTTAAACTCAGTCGGCCACTTCTTCTGGTCTATAAACCAGAATGAAGTTAATAAATGGCTTTTTGATTAAGACATTAACAAAATGTGTTGAAGTACTTTTTGTTATAATTTCAGCATTTTTGATATGTTGATATAATCAACGCTTGGGAGCACTGCTTGAAACTCCTTCCTCTACTGACTCTTAACTTCAACTTCAGATTTTATGCAAAGCTAATGACTCTTAACGTGATGTTGAATCTGGAACCAATTGGAGTCTCCCTCAAGCACGTGGCAGCAAGAAGTGCAGTCAGGCTGCTAGCCCAGGGCCTTCTTAAGCCTTGTGTTGCGGGCCACAGTACCATCCTACGCTCAGTAGGAACCTCTGTGGCAGATGAGAACGACTACTGGGTTTCAGATCTCAAATGGGAAGACAAATTCACTGTCGAATTTCCTAATAGAGCAGATTGGCAACTCGAAACTCCCGTGAGGCAGAACGAGTTGTCAATCTATACAGACGGCTCGAAGACGAAGGAAGGAACTGGATCGGGGGTCTACTCTGATGACCCTTCGGTTCAACTCTCCTTTCGTCTCCCTGACTATTGTAGCGTGTTCCAAGCGGAGATCTACGCCGTTTGGCAGGCGGCTAAATTGATACACACCTTGAGTGAGAGCCCGAGGAACGTATCGATCTACGTTGATAGCCAAGCAGCGCTTAAAGCTCTCTCGTCGAACACGGTAAAGAGTAAACTCATCCGGGACACGGTTTTGGCACTGAACCGGTGTCAACCGCACTCAATCAGACTGGTCTGGGTGCCGGGCCACATGGGTGTGCCTGGCAATGAGGCGGCTGACGAGTGCGCTAGATACGGTTCAGCGTTAGAAACAAGTCTCGTGGTGAAAGACATTAAAAGGCCAATCCAGTACGTCCTATCGGAACTTGACAGTACCATAAGGACTGTGGCTGCCGAACACTGGATAGCAGTACTGGGCTGCGAGGTGTCCAAGGCATTATGGCCAAGATACAATTCGAAGCGCACTTCCGAGCTCCTACACTTAACAAAGAACAGGATAAGGATGGTGACAGGAGTCTTAACGGGACACTGCTACATTGGGCGTATGGCCCAACGGTACGGCGTATCCCAACAAGACTACTGTCGTAGCTGTGAAAACGAAGATGAGATTGAGAGTGTCCAACACCTTCTCTGCGACTGCCCTGCACTTCTGAGGAGGAGAACCCAATTTTTGGGAAGACCCTTCTTTGACGAACTGGGCAGTCTAGCGAACGTGCACCTGGAGGACCTGGCACTCTTCCTGGATTCCACTGGGTGGTTCCGTGGGCTGCCGAGGCCCAATGGGACTGGCCATTAGAACCAGGAAAAACGGAATGACCCTTCTCCCATCCATTATCCCAGCAACCCTACCCGATCCCACCTATCCCTTCAGTATACAAATCAGGCAACACAATGGGCCTAATGGTCACTGGGTGCTCTCGACTCCGGTTGAGCTGCCTGTTCTACCTAACCTAACCTAATGACTCTTAAAAATTCTTCATCGAAAAATTGTGCATTTTCGCCAACAAAAACTGATTGCTCACAAAAATGCCGTGCCAGCACGGTCAACTGCGCCTTGAAGTACACTTCAACACACACACACACTAACAACAATGGCTGAGGCAAGAACAACGCCACTTACCTGATTGCAATGCTTTTCGATTTCAAATTATTCCAACGTTGATTCATCTCGTCAAGGCGTCGCTGCAGCATGACCGCATCCTCTTGTGAGGTGAGCGAACCCAAAAGTTTGCGGCCAGTGCCATCGAGACGATCGTAGACCACGCGATGCGTTTCAATTTCCGATTGCAAATCCTGAAAACGAGAAGAGGCGTAAAACAAAATATGAGAAATGCGCATAAAAATAACCACCAACAAAAAACAAGAACAAATTTTTATACATAAAAGAAACAACACGAAAAAATGCCGGAAATGGCAATAAATTAGTGTGAAATTTATTCATAAGTGCTGCAACAGCTGGCGATGCCGTCGACGTCGTCGGCGTTGCGTTGTGGTTGCCGTCATTGCAGGAAATTGAATTGAACGCCAAAAAGTATGCAAATTTATTTATTTTGCGTGCTTTCGTGTCTGCGATTTTTTTATTTTTTTTATTTTTTGTTTTTGATTTTCATGTTTTTTGTTTTTGTATTTTTTCTGCTTTGCTGTTTGAGTGCCACAACAAAAGGCGCTACAAAAATCATGATATGCAAATATTTTCATAGCTTATGAGCATAATTCTATTTACCAACACAGACTTCTCGATCCATTCACCCTTTACCCAAACCGAATAAGCGGCTAGGCTCAGGCATGAGTTAAATTGTTTCGGCTACCATTCAAAAGGTCTGCTGTACCTTTTGTGACATGTTTTTTTGTTGTTTTGCTTTGTTTTGTTTTGTTTTCCTTTTAAGCCGTCGCCACGCCTCGTTTCGTTTCGTTTTGTTCTGTTACGCTTTGCAATGCCACAAAACGGAATAAAACCATTCAACGTCAATAAATGCCATGCTATACGATGCCACAAAAAGAGGCCGAGACTCATACACTGAGGCAGCCATAACCAAGTCCAGGCAGTGAAGCAACTCTCACCCATTACCATTGATAGGTGCTTTTCTGTGTCTGTGTGTATGTAGTCATGTATTTGTGTGTATGTGTGTGTGTGTGTGTGTGTATGTGAGTGTACTTTCGACATGAGTGACAAGTTTTTAAGCTCCATTGGCCGCATGTGTTGCGGTCGTTTTACAATTATTAACCGCATGTCGCTCTTTTCGCTTGCAAACGCTCGAATTGAATGGCATGAACTTAACTTTACTCATCCCTACTCGCCCGGCCGCGCCACACATGCCTGACCCACATCACTTCATGCCATTTTTCACAATTTCATAACATTTTCAATTGGTTTCGACTCTGTTGGTTGTTGGCTTTTTGGGTTGGTTGTGCTTTCATTTCGACGCCTCTGCCTTGTCTATGTTACAACATCATCATTGTCATCAGCATCATCAGCGACATCATGTACAAAATCTTCATCATGAATTTCACGCGCCATTGTTTTTGTTGTTGTTGCTGTTGCTGTTGTTTTGTTTCATTCAGTCCGTCGGTCGGTCGGTTGGTCGATCCATTGGGCAATTGTATTGCAGGTTTCTGGCTAAAATGTTTTAGTCATTTTCATTCGTTGCCGCTGTTGCAGGTGTATGAATCGGTTTAAAAGGATTAATATTCAACGGTGCGCTGTCATTTTTTAGACGTTCTGTTGGCTCAGAAAAACATGAAAAACATAATTTTCATGTCACTTTGTTGTTTTTCGTTCCCTTTTTTTTTTTTTTTCTTTTTTTTAATAAAAAGTAAACAAAAAAATGGCAAACAACATTTTCGTTTTTGTGTGTTTAGGATGAACATTGAGTAACATTTTTTTTTTAAATTTAATAAACGAAATGTTTGAAAAATTTGGATTTTATTTAATTTAAGCAATTTATTTCCGCTTTGATCTTGTATTGCTTACTAGTTAGATTTTTTGTGTTGAAAATATTTTGCAAATTGTTTTCTTTAATTGATTTTTCAAAAGTAATCAATCGCAATGCAAAACAATACGTGTGCCAAACAATTGTACAAGACTTCGCTTGAAATTAAATACCGAACACGCTGAAAGCTGCCAAAGGCAACGCTCAGCATAAAAACAATTCACAAAATGCCTTTGAGTCAAAGCGTGCCAAACACTTGCGTATCAGCCTTTGTACTGTTTCAAGTATGCGTTTGCTCTACATTTCAGTTAGTTTTATTTCAAAGAATATAAAAAAAAAAAAACAAATAAATAAAATACAATTTCAGTTTTCAAAGCGTTTCGGATTTCTACATTTTTTCGACAATTTCAAACTGAGTTGTTTCACAAGTAAAACCAAATTCTAAGCTCAAATTTCGCTTTTAATGACTGACCTGTTTTGTAAATCCAATGAAACATGAATAAATAAATATAAAATAAAAATAATTATAAAAAACAAATCGACAGAAATATGATTTCCGCTGATTTAATTTCATTATCACATGCATTATTTCTATGCAAAGCTCAGCCACAAAATTTCATTGCGCACAAAATGAATAGCACTTGAAACTTAGCTAACGAAAAATAATAACTAAAAAAAAATTCAATTTTTGTATACAGTTATAAACATATTTTTAATTATAAAATCGCTGCAAAACAAGAGAAAAGCGCTTCACAAAATATTTGCATAGCATACTTTCGTGCTACCAAAAAAATAAATTTTTGTTAAATTTCTGGCTTAAAATGTCATCAAATTTAATTTCCCATGATAGAAATTTATATTTATTTTTAATTAATTTGACATAGTTTTTTGTTGACAGTTAAAAAAAGTAAGAATAGTAATATATATTTTTTAAAATTTTATAATTTGTTTTGTTTTCGCTTCGTTTTTTCAAATACTTTGTTCGCAATTGGCGCAACTCCATCGTGGCATGTTTGACACTTCATAAAGCGTCGCTTTCTGGCTTTGTTTTGTAGTTTATAAAAGCGTAAACACTTTTTCTTTATACTTCTGATATTCTAGTGTTGGTGTGTGTGTGTTTGAGTTCGTTTCAGACATATTGAAATAAGCAGAACTGCCACTTTGGGGATTTAGGTTAATAGCCGACATGGCAAGCTATAAAAACAATCCGGCAACAGCAGCAACAACAACAAAAACAAACAAATGAAATGGCAGGTAGGCAAAACAACAAAATAGTATAATAAAAGAAATGAAAAAACACAAAACAAAATTTCAGTCAAGACATAATCAAAGTGTACGTGTGCAAGCAACAACAATAACACAAGTCCAGCTCTAACTTGTCGTATGAGAGTGTGCAAAAGTGCGAAAGACAGAGATAGATAGATGACAAAAGCTTGGAAAATGCCATCTTGGGAGCAAAAGTTGACACAGTGAACTCATACAAAACGAAACAATACAAAGAAATCACAAAAAAAAAGGTATAAAAAATATACAAAAATAAAATGGGAAAAAAAATGGCGACTCATATTGTTGTTGTGCAAAAGGACGAAAGAAAGCCGCTTAGCTGTGCAGAAAATCGCAGCCATGAGCATGTTTTATTCACACACACTTCTCTGCCTTCGTTTTCTATTATGCCTTTTTACTTCTGGCTTTTGTCTGTCTCTTTCTGTGTATATGTGTATGTGTGTGTGTGCGCCCAAGGGTTAACACAAAAAGCAAAGGTGCAAAAAGGATTATGGCTTAAAATTAAGGCATAAACGTAGACATTGAAAAAAAAAACAAAAATAGAAAAAGAAAGCACGAAATGTAAGAACAAAGCAGCAAACACAACTCTATTTGCCATTGGCTTTATATACTGACGACTGCCTTTTGCGTCATTCCTTTGCTCAACGCGTTGTCGTTTGCCACAACCAAGAGCTTGTTATAAACACCCTCGCCTAGAACAAGACTTGCACGTTGAGTAAATTAAAGTTTTGTTTGTAGATTTTCTCTAGATAAAAAAAATGTACAAGGATAATAACAGCAGGCAAAGACTCACTCAACTATTTTGCTGGCAATTCACGTGAATGCACACACACAGATAGACTCACACTCACACACATATATCTAGTTATACTTATGCGCAGTATATCAAACGCATTTATGTACATAAACACATGTAGTGATATAGAGAGTGAGAGAAGGAGAGAGAGAGAGAGGGAGTGAGAGACAGAGCACTGTCAGCAGGTACTTTCAAGTTGCACACATGTGCTTTTGCGCTTTACTTGCTTGGCTGACTTTGGGTTTAGGTTTGGTTTTGCTTCTGGTTACTCTTGCCTGAGTTTTCTTAAGCCAGAGTTCGGTTTCTGTTTCTACCTTTCATTCGTTTGGTTTGCTATCTAAAGCTAAAGCAAACCACTTGCTAACGTGGTTAGTTGGCTGATTATGTGTGCATGTCCCTTTCGAACCGCACACAGACACAGACACAGACACACACACACACACACACACTTCACACTATCAACGTTCGCTCAACAAGGTGCATTGCAGCGTAAACTTTGCAGATAAGTCAGCGCCAAGTTAATATTTTTCTTTATTTTATATACTTGCACATAGATACATATGTATATACACATGTGAGTACACATACACAATTCTTTTACTGCTCATAACATTCCTAATAAACTATCTTGCCTTGTCTGTTTTCCTAACCCTTCTTCTACAACTCCTTACTTTTCTGCTGTAAAACTTTCATTTATGCATTTTTGATTTTTCTCGTTAAGCCTTTTGCATTGCTTTGACTTCAGTTTGCGTAAAACTGATATGTTAATGGACTCATCTTCTTTGGCTTTGTTGGCTTGTGTGATGGATTGAATTTCTTCATTATGTGTTCTTAGCGCGCGAGTTATCGCAACCGTCACTCCCCGCTCTTCTCAACCCAATTAGCAAACTCAACCCAGACGCTGACAAGGCGAATCGACGCGACAAAGACCGCAAGTCGAACTGCAACATTGTAGATTAAGAGAATATTGTTTATAATATCAAGAACTTCACATTAGAGTGTTGCATGATTGTATTTGAAACCAAGTACTTCCAAATAAATTTGAAAATTCATTTCATTTGTATTTGACAAAAACAAAGCAAACGAATGAAACAAATGTTTGTCACTTTTAAATTTCTAGAACTCTTTTCATTTGAAAATGAAATACAAGTAAATGAAATGAAAAATTGAAAGAAACAAATAAAATAGAATGCTCTGCATTCGTTTCATTTGGAGTACTTCCAAATGTTTCAGGGATTTCCAAATATTTGAAAAATTTTTTTCCAAAGTCAGCGTTTTAAAAAAAATTTCATTTATCTTTCCAATATCAAGTCTCTAGCTCTTATAGTTTCCGAGAACCATTGGTGAGGTCAGACTGAAGGATAGACATGGCTATATGTATTTATTTTGGCGCCCTGATGAAGAATATTATCACACTTTGAGCATCGCAGAGCAATTGTCGATATAAACATTAAATACTATGCAAAACAATATAAACAAATAAAAATAAGTTTTTTATTGAGAAAAGAAAAAGAAGAAGAACATAATTTACAAGTACCCGAATGATTTCCATTCATTCATTTGGTTTGAAACTCATTCCATTTGTATTAAGTAGGCATTTGAAACAAAACATTTGCATATATGAACAAGTACTTGCAATTTGTAAATGATGACGTAAAACTCTATTCATTCAATTTGGTTGATCGAATACTCGAAAATTGCTTAACTTACAATAAAGCAAAAGCCTTGTTTGTCGTTTCAAATGTATTTATGCAACACTCTGAAGTTGAAGTACATGTACACATATTTCAAGCATAAACATTTCTTATATATTTGTATATTGTTTACTAAGCATATTTGATTATACATATGTACACTTATATTATAAACAATCTGCGCTGGCAGAAAAGCCAGACTCAGAGAATAAAATCAGATTCATTTCGAACTCCAAACCGTTCAGAAGTTTTTCTTCGCGTAGCTGAGGTCTTTGTGCTGATATATCGATAATCGAACAAATCCCTCGGGGACGTGTTCAAGTGTGCGGGAGTAAAGAATAGACGATCAAGGCAGTGAGATCTGAGATCAGCCACAAAAACACAAAAACCAACAAAACAAATAAAAACGCGATACAAAAAACAAGTAAACGTAGAAAAAAAACATCAAAAAAATTTTTTTTTTTTAACTAATAACAAAAAAAGGAAATATTCGAAAAAAAAACAAGAGCATTGAGGCGTAATAAATAATTAACAAAAAGTCAAATGCAATCATTCCACAAACCAAGGACAACCACCAGAAGCAGTTAGAAGTGCTTAAAAGCGAAGGCATACACCAGACTAGGAAACTTCACACCATACTGGCGAACGTGCAACAACCTGAGAACAGCGACAAGTGTCGACATAAAAAATTGTTATTAAGAAAACTGTATTGAAAAAAATATCGAAAGTTAAAAGATTCCTTCAGTACTACACTAGGTTTTAAAATATGGCACAAAGCTTACCAGACATTAAGGAAGAACCTAAAGATTTCCAGAACCAATATCTTGACTCTGTCAATATGCCATTAGTTAAGATGAGTGTTTTACCCGGACAAAGTGTTCTTCCAGCTACCCAAAGTATCACATCCCAAACTATATGCGACTCACTCCAACTACCAGACATAATACTACAACTACCGACATTCGACGGTTCACCCGACGATTTACACGACTTCATCGAAAATGTTGAGGAGGTACTGGACTTTGTTAAAGGAACAGACAATACGCCATATGGAGCACTCTTGCTCCGCACCATACGTAACAAGGTCGTTGGCGAAGCCAGCAGAGTGTTAAGGTCGGAGGAGACTCCGATTATCTGGGACGACATCAAACGGTGTCTCCTAGCTAAGTTCTCTGACACCCGATCAGAGGATGACTTATTCAGGAGCCTATTTATGGCCAACCAAGGGAATAAATCAGTAAGGAAATTCTATGAAGAAATTTTAGAGCTACAGAAAGCTATTAATAATAACATCGTAATACACGAAGAAAATAGGGAAGTAAGAAAGGCAAAGAAAGAGCTTTACCTGTCGGCAGGGTTAAAAGCGTTTCTCAGAGGCCTGAAAGACCCACTAGGGGTCATAGTCAGGTCAATGAGGCCAGACACCCTTACAAAGGCATTCGAATATTGTAGGCAGGAACAAAAAATCTATTTCGAAAAGAAAAAGGCGACTGATAGGTACAGTCCCTATTACAACTCAGGATTAGGGTATAATAACTGGCTTCGCAATAAGAGCAACTGCACTAATCGTAATTTCAATCAGAAACGACGTAACAATTACGGCCAGTACAACCAACAAAGTAACTCGAAAGACAATTTCAACTCATTGATATCCTCGCAGCAACAACTAGCTATCGTGCCACCTAAAAAGGAGCGACCGGACAGCAGAACCGCTGACGTGACAAGTCGACGCGGCAACGACCGCAAGTCCAATTGGAACATTGTAAACTAAAAGAATATTGTTTATATTACCAAGAACAAAAAACTGTTGCAACAATCTCACTTTGTCAATGAAGCATATTTTACTCATAAACATTTCTTTTATATTTGTATTTTGTTTACTAAGCATATTTGATTACACATATGTACACTTATATTTTAAACAATCTGCGCTGGCAGAAGAGCCAAGAATAAAGAGAATAAAATCAGATTCATTTCGAACTCCAAACCGTTCTTTTCTTCGCGTAGTACTCGTAACTCGCGGACTAATGTATGAGTATGTGCTCAGTGGTTTGCCATCGACGAGTGAAAGGTTTGAAAAAATATACTTCAAAGTGTTTAAATCATAGAAAATGAGGTTATGTTGGTGCTTGAAGCTAATAAATGTGGCCGTCTTATCTGTGAATAATTATGGAATCATAACTACTTGAGGCGCTTTGAAATTCCTTTGAAAGAAGTTGTTTATTGCCGTTGAAAATACTATCCAAGAGACCACATGCTCCAATCATCAACTTTATTTATGTACCATACTTTTTGGCTCATACGAACTAACAAGTTGACAAAAAACATGCCACAAGTGACCAAGTTAACACCAACATCAAAGCCTAGCTGCCTGAATGATAGCAATTTTGTCAAGTTTTACTGCTATAATTACCGCAGGAAAGTACGCTTTAAAAATCTCATATTCAATAAATATTTTCGACTCCCATTGAGGCTTCTTTGTTTACACATTTCCTTTACACTTCGCGCGAAAAAGTCAGACAGACAAAAAAGAAAACAAAACAGTGCGTATGTGTTTGAGCTTAAGTGTTTGTGTCTGTGTTTGTCAAATAAACGCCATAAAAATCAAAATGATGCTCATCATGCTGTGGCGGCAAAGCGCAAAAAAGCAAAAGAAAAATTCCCATAACAAAAAATTATATATTATATATTTTATTTGCTTAAATTGCGCATGAAAGAAGCTCAAAGTGGCAGCAGCCAAAGAAGAATTTCATATTGTCAGCATGAATTTGAAATCATGTTTTACTCAACGAAATGTTGCCACCGCGTCGTTCCGATTGATGCGTTCATTTTTTGTCTCTCATTTTATTATTTTAGGATTTTTAGCCTCTGAAAAATACCTTTGGGTGTCTCTATAAATAATAGCAAAGCTAAACGCACACAGCCGTAGGCCATAAAAATCAGTGGAACTTCAGTCACAGCCAAGCGACGAGAGGCAAGAAAATGAGCAGTTCAAAAGCGCTTGAAATGCGCTTATAACGCGCTCATAAATATATTAGAGGCGCATAATAAACACATCAAGCATCGGCAGCAGCAGCGGCAGCAGCGGCAGCCCCAAAAACGAAGCCGATGAAAATCACACACTCACACACACACACAGTGTTACATAAACATATAGCAAACGAATGAAAAGAACGTTGAGAACGATGCATGACTGATGTTCAACAATGTTGGCACACTTTACCCCCCGGGGGATAGAAGCAATTGGGTCGGGCTGCAGCAGCAGAAACAGCTGTAGGCGGTGAGAGGGATAAACATTGGTTGTTCACATGGTTTGGGCCAAGGACAACCAAAGGCGTTAAGCTGTGAGCACAACACTGACAACGCTGACGCCTGTGACGAAGGACAACACAGTGTTGCCATTGTTGTTATTGCTCGGCAAAATTCAGTGGAATAAAGTCGATGATGATAATAATGATAATAAAGTTGCTGTTGATGATGACGTTGAACATGTTGCGAATAACATGTGGCTGCGTGTTTATTGCATTTGATTTATTTATTTATTTTTATTTTTGAATTTATTTTTTTTTCCTCCCTTTTGTGTTCACGCCATTTTGTGTGAAATCCTTTTTGCCGCTTTAGTTGTTGTTCTTACTATTGTTGTTATTGTTGGTGTGCTGCACGACGAAAAAGGCTGTTTGGCAGCCAAGAATGAAAATTTGATTTGATTCTCACGTAAGTGGAAAAACATATACAGTTTGTTTATTGTTTGTACACTTTTCAAACCGATTTCTTCGTCTTCCACTTCGTTGTTGCCCTTTTATATTCTGCACAACGAAATGCTTTGCACACACACATGACTCTTTTGATTATATTTTATGTTTTACCTTTTGCCAGCATAAAGACTTTTCAGCACCTTTGCGCTTTGTGCATTTTATCATGTAAACACGATTTTATGTATTTTCTTGTGTAAAGAGTCTTAAATTTTTAAATTTAACGTAAAGTTTTTTTTACAAATTTTAAAAATACTTAGCAATTTAAACTTTGAATGTTTAAGAAAATATGTTAAAATAATTTGAGTAACGCCGAAAAATTGCAAATTTTCATACCAAACACCTTAAAGTCTGCAACAGAAATATTTTTCAGTTTTAATTAAAAGAAAATGTTACATTTCATTAAGCTGACAGCTTACGAGTTGATGTTTTATGAAAAATTATGACACATTTTGTGCAAAATTCAATTTTATGCAACTCACGCGCTTAGAAGTATGCTATACATGTATATTTTTTTTTGCCAGTATAACGTTTATTTTTTGAAAAATGTTTTTACTATATAATCAAAGTTTTACAAGAACAAAAATAACAAATAAAAACAGTAAAATGCTGAAAAATATACAGCAATAAAATTGCCATATGAGTTTTGTGTATGAACATGAAATTTGTATGTTGATATTTATTTTCTAGCGTCAACATTTTTGTTTAATTTATTCAACAAAATTGTTTGTATCTCCAAATTTTTTTCTACTTTTTTTTAATTTTATGCAATTTAAATAACTTTAAAAAAAACACTAAATCTCACTTTGCCAATATAATTTAAAATGCTTTGCGTCAGTCAATTACAAATTGCGGACACAACTAAAAGTATGCTATGCAAAATTGAATATTTTCGGTTTCATCTGCTTGGTTTGGAATGTTTGGCCTCTAATTTTGATATATGTATGTATATTTCTGCCATAGCAGCGCATGCAATATTGCAGACTTAAATGCACGAAAACCCAGTGAGAACTTCAACGTCGTTAATGCCATAAAGTATGCAACAATAAAATCCATGCATGTATTGTAATTATTTAAAGGCAATGTGATACTACATTACGGACGGTGGAATTGTACGCCAAGTCAATGTTGTTGTTGCTGCTGTTGTTGTCTAAATCAAGCTCGTTGCATGCATGCATGCATGAGTGTGTGTGGGTGTGTGGGTGTGTGTGTGTGTGTGTGTGAGTGGGGAACGACGAGCATATAACATAAAGCCTGAAAGAGCGTAACGAAGGGCAACAACAATGCGTGTTGGGTTGGTTTGAAAATAGCACATTATAGAAGTGGTTACGCAACAAACATGGCATTGCTTAATTGGCGCTTAAAACTGCAAATGCAAGGCAGCAGCAAGAGTGAAAGAGAGAGATAGAGAGAGCAAGACACGAAGTGTGCGAAAGATGGAAAGGAAGCATGTGATTTAGTGTGCTTGTCTGCGTGTGTGTGTGTGTGTTGCAAGGACAAATAGCGGAAATGTGAAAAATGAGTCAACAACGTAAAATGGCGTACTTTGTAAGGGGATTGTATGCTCGTTTAAACCGCTTGCCACGCAGTCTTGTTGTTGGCAATCTCAATAAGCTTCAACTTGCGTTCGCATCCTGTTTGGCTTCAATACTCAATCTCTTTTTCTCTTTCGCTCATATATATTTTACACTTTCCCACATGCGACATAATGTTTAAAAAAGAAAGGACATATTATGTCAACTAAATGAGTTCTACAGGAAATTAGTGGCTTTTGTGCCACAAATTGGCGACATTAGCTGCATTAAGCGAATAAGAAGAACCACGCAAAAATTAATAGCAGTCCCATTGTGCTTCAATTTTGAACACAAATTGATTTAATTGACACTTAATCGACATCAAGTTGACCTTTTTGTGTGTGTGAGTTTTTTTAATGTCCTTCTATAAATAACAAACACCCATACACATACATATATATCAGCTAACAACGCAATTCACCAACAGTTACGACACTTGACAACTCTATTCACATCGTAAAAATTACGTTAATTAAACTCGCCTTTTGTTTAACGCTTCGGCGCTTTTATGCTCTTTTTCGCATATAAAACAATTTTCGCATTAATTGAATTAGCAATAAAAACAAAAAAACAAAAAAAAACACCAAATAGGAAAAGCAAAAACAAAAAAAAAAAAATTAATTGAGAAACACTTTTTGGATTCAACAACAATTTCAGTTGAGCATGTGTGTGAGAAGGTGCCTTGTTATTGTATGAATATCTATAAATGTGTTTGTGCTTTTGTGTGTTTGTATTTGTTTTCGTGCGTTTAAATGAAGCTTTAATTAGCACAACATGCGAAAAGAAATACTTTTCTCAGCGTGTTGCAAACATTTTTGATATTCCTTTTGTTTTGCCCTTTTTTCATTTTTAATTAACTTGACTTTGAGTGATTGATTGGCGGAAAGTATTTTTGTGTGAAGCACAAACAAATAATAAGATTAACAAAATTACAAATGAATTCTGCGAATTCGTTTTCGCTTTTTAACAACAATAACATTTTTTTTTTTGTAGAAGGAATATTTTTAGAAGAGTTTTTTCTTCAATAAAACATCAAACTTATTCAAATACACAATAGAATAACAGCAACTGACTCAGGTGCTACTTGTGGTACATAATCAAGCGACTTAAAGTATGCAATGAACTTTTATATTGCCAAAAATAAAAGAAACGTATAGCAGAACATCTGCAAAGCAACAAGGCGGCACATTTTTCATGCTCATTGCTATAATTCAATACAAAGTACAATACGAAGTGATACATAAGACAGATTAAACAGTTCGCACGTCATAAATTATGTGTGTTGAAAAGCAGACCAACATACACACGCACAAACACCTACGCATACACAGATACAAAGCAGAAGAGAAATATAGAGTCATGAATCTTACAGACTGCCTGAGACAAGCCTGAAGAAGAAAGCAGTGAAAGAGAATAAGTGTATGAAAAAAGAAAGTAAGAAAGAAATGAAAAAATTTTTTTTTTCATTCAAGAAGATTGCAGAATTGTCATTGTCGTTGTCGTTGTCGTCATCGTTGTCCTTGTCGCTGATGACAAATTACAAATGTTAAGTTAGACAAGCGTTTTGAGTGTATTCAGTAACACGCAAAGTAAGTGAAAAAAATTTCAAATACACACACACACACACATACATATAGACGTGTTAGACATGACACTAACAAGTTGTGTTGCAATAAGAAACAGCATCGAACATTTTGTGGCAGGTATGAGAAAGGCGAAAAAAGAAAAGAGAAAACGAAAAATAAAAGTAAGAAACTCAAATAACAATAAAATGCAAAGACAGAGGCGAAAATAATAATGTTGGTAAATTTATTACGCCAAACTATTTCGACAGAACTTTCGCTCACACACTTTCACCAACACCAGTAGACATGGTGGCATTAAACTAAAGTGTAACAGAAATGATGGCAAGACTGCTAAAGCATAATTCACAAACGAAATAGTTGAGCAGACAGATTGGGATAATACAACAGATAGACAGACAGAAAAACACATGTTGGCATGTTCCTGCTTATTACGTTTATTATCCTTTTAACTAAAAGCATATAAGTGTGTGTGTGTGTGTGGGTGTATATATCATTGTGTATATAAGCATATATCATTATCCTGGCCAACAACAACAACAACAGGCATAACAACAACGCGACAGAACACGGAACACAACATGATTTTCGACTACATTTGCGTGCAACTTGCTAAGGGCGTGGCATGAGTACAGCTCAGCACTACAGCAGCAGCAACAACAACAACAACAACAGCACAAACAGTAATAGCACCTTACAAAACCACTTGGGTCCTTTGCCTGCCTTTGGAGATTTTCACAGATTATCTACGAAAATCATGACAAGCAAACGAATACGCTCGCGCATATGTGTGCGTACGTTAGTGTGAGTGTGAGTGTCCTTGACTGTCATGTTTGCCAACTAGATTTTTGACTTAGCATTTACGACACCGTTAAACGTTTCAGTTGCGACACTTTCATCTTCTATTTGCTTTTCCTTTACTCTCAGTCAAGACAAGTCAGCCTTTTATTCGGTGTACTTTAGTAGACCGTTAAGTCCTTTAACTTGAAAAGTTTTACGCTACGTGTGTGTACTCATGTCTATGTGTGTGCGTGCCACTGAGATTTGTTCACATACATATGTGAACATTGTGTGGTATGCGAGCAAATCTCTTTTAGTTTCGCGTTAAGCTTTGCCTGATTTCGCCGCTTGTGTAAGTTTTGTGTTTGACACTCAAGTAAATCTCACAAACTTCTTATTCTTTACTTAAGTCGCAATCTTTGACGTTTATTTATGCAGTTGGATTTGCCTTTAGTATTTAGTTTGTTTTATTTGCTAACTTTGCTTTCAGGTGTAATGAACTTGTACATATAACGCATTAAGACAATAAGTCATGATACTCGTACTTGTGATAGTTGAGTTGAATTGAGTTTTTGAAGAATGCTTCAAAAGTTTGATAATAAAAAAAATAATAATTATTATAATGAGCGCAGAAAGTTTTTACTTTTTAAACCAGAATTAAAGAAAACAAAAACAATGTCATATTATCCTTTGTTACACAGACCAACAAAGCACATGCGTCAGTCCAGCATTCGAATTTTGTTCTCGAGCTTATTTATATAAGTATAATGCAAACAAAAACAGCTTTCAGTCCTATCTTTGCAATGCAATTTAAGCAAATCAAATTTGCCATTTAAATTAAATATTAGGTTTGAAATAAAATGAAATCAATTTCGAAACGATTTAATGATTTTCATTTCTGGAAGCAAATAAACTTCTGCTTGCGCAAATACACAACCAAAAAAGCGCCCACAAAGTCATTATGCTTACATAATAAATAATAACTTCCTTAATAAAACCACAAAAAAGCACACACATGACCACACACACACACACGCGAACATCAATAAACTCATATCCTTCCTGACTTACTTACTGTATCTCCTTATGTTGTACCAGGCTGCATGTCATTCAAATCCAATCTAAAGCAACTCACACTAAACATGTGCAAATTACCGACTTAAAATCATAATCGTAATCGTAATGATTATGATGATGATGAAGATGGTTAAAGTGCTTCCGCTGCCAAATGTAAATAATTTAATTTCAAGTACCTGCGGTTTGTAAAGAACGAAGTGGAAGTGGAAATGGCAAAGGCAAAGGCTGCTAAATAATTTCAAATAAATAAGCTTAGCAACTCGTACATGATGATGGAGAAACACGACAGCAAAATGTACAACAATAACAACGATAAGAAAGTCAATGAGTAGAAAAAGTCAGACTAAGAGATGATGCTGTGCTTGATGATGAAGATGATGTTGATGATGATGATGGCGATGGCGATGGCAAAGACGAAGACAAGGACGATAATGTTGAAGTCAGTCTTATTAGCTCTCAACGAACTAAGACAGGCAATTGCGACATAAACAGCCACTTGAAAAGACACGGCAGCGGCGCCGGCGGTGGCAATTGTTGTGGTTTGCTTTCATGTTTGGCATGAGTATTTGAAGTAGGCGTGCGATTGGGGGCGTCAGATGATGACAACGTGTTGGTTAAAAAGTTTAGATTTGTATTTTGTAACCGCAAAACTTTTAAAGCAAGTGTGAGTGAGAAAAAGAAGATACTAGAGGGTTGAAGAGAAATCTGCCACTTAAGCAAACAGCTTTATCCAAAGCAGCAGCAGCAGTGGAGGCAATGGTTGGAATGGAAATAAAAAAGGCGTGCGGCGTGCGCCAGACAGGATAAGATGTCGAAGTAGATTGCCAAGAGTGGATAAGTTAAGGCACACAGACAGACAGCCAGTCAGACAGACAGCCAGGCACTTGAATTGTGATAAAAGTTGTGCCTGCTTGGCAACCTGCCTGACTGTCTCCGCCTGCCTGCTGTGATTGTAAGATTTTCGCTTTCTTCAACTGCCAGCCACTTGCCTTGTGGCATTGTTTAAGTGTGTTGCTTCATTCGATGAATTTGTGTTGGAAAACATTCAAAGACAAACAAATTTGTGCCACTTTAACGGCAAACTGTCGCTGCACGCGCCTCAATATAGGCAACGAGTTTGGCAAAAGCGTTTTCAGTTAGGCCGCTAAATCAAAAAATAATTTTTACTTTTTTTGTTTTCTTTGCAGTTTTTGTTTTATTAACATAATTGATTGCCTGATTTGTTCGCGAAAGAGAGACAGACAGACAGCCAGAGAGATAGACAAAAAGTTGTATAAAAGTTGGTAGAAAACCAGCTGCGCCCGAAAGTAGACTATGCGCAAGCTGAGTGGTTTTCAAGCGTGGTGAAGAGCAAAGAGAAAGTCAGTTACGCAAGACAACGCACGCTTCACTGTACTTAACAACGCATCAGCGACAAGTAATCTTCAGACAACCTCAGATTTCAAAGCGGTCGTCGGTCGACGACACACTTCCGGTTTCACTCACGTAATGAACTTAACCGTTATATAGCATGGCGCGACAAGCAGCCACAAGCAACACACACACACAAACGACTAAAGGCGCTCAGTGATTGATGACGCTCATTTGTGTATGAGTTCTTGTCTTCTGCGTTGTTGAGCGTGAGCATAAAGCGCATTTTTCACGCACCCACACACACACACACACACCACGTGCCCCAACCCTGTGGCTTAAATGTGTTTGGTTTTATAAAACAAAATGAAAAAAAAAAAAAACAGCAACAACAACAAGTTTGTAAAAAACGCGTTAAAAAGTTGTACAAAATGATTTTTGCTTAATTTTAAATCAGTTTGAAATTTGTTCGCTTGCATGAAAATTTCGCTTCGACGGCGCTTTGCTATCTTCATTATTTTTTCTTCTGCACAGCGCATGAAATATTGATAAATAAAAACATTATTTTTTTTCGCAGCTCTAGCATACTTTTAGGCTGTATTGTTTTATAGCCACTGCTGTTTTTTGCCTTAATTATATATAAATTTTATTTCATTTTTAATTTTTTTCGTATTTACTTTTGCTGCACAAATGAATATAAATTTTTTTGTTAAGCACACTCGAGGGTGAAGTTATCTGTCTGTCTGTCTGACTTTATTAACTGACACTTTTAATAGAGTTGACACTTGTATTTCAGCGCGTATCTGTATGGTGAGTAGCAAAAAGAAGAAAAGATAGAGTATAAACGAAATGTCGCAATTTTGCGTTGCTTTAAATTGGCTTGGTCAACATTTTTTGCATGCTTTTAGGCGTCGATGATGATAAACTTTTAACAAAAAACACTTTTGTTTTTGTTTTTTTTTTTCGAAGCATTTTTAATTAACTTTTATGTCATTTTAAAGTTAAAAATTTGTCCATTAACCTTTTGGCTTTGCATTAATTGAACTTTATGCATAAAAGCACATAATTTTGCAGTGAAACTTTTAAGCAAATTATTGTATTATTCAACAATGAAATTTTCACAATAATTGCGTACAACTATTATATAACTAACTGGCAAAACTTTTTTCACACATGCAGCACCTGAGCGCAATCAACAAGGACATTCACACAACTATAATTGAAGGTTATTATGTGTGTGTGTTGGAAAAGTTTCACAAACTAAAACTGGCAATTTTGAAGTTGGTAATTTAGCAACAATGTCATTGCAATAATAATAAGCATGGCTGAAACGCCTGAAGTGCGGCAATAAATGTGTGCACATACAAATGTGAAAACGAAATAATTTAAAACATGTGTAAGAAATAACAATAATAAACAAATTTAAATAAATTATTTTATGTGTTAATTAATTTTGTAAATCATATTTTAAATACATATATATGTATATATAAACATAACGTGAAAAACCATAATGTATTTTAGTACGCTCAAAAGCATGCAACGTTAAATAAACATTTGCATAAAGTTTTTTAACTGATGTATTTTTTTTATTCTGCGCATTTGAAGCGCACATAAAAAATTAAATAGCAACCAAACAGAAAGAGGAAGAATACAACAACAACCTAATGAAATTGCGCAAATAATGTGAAAATTGTGCAAGAGAAAAAAGAAAAAAAGAAACAGAAAAATGAGAAGAGAAGCGTGAAAATTGCGGTTGAAACTTTTAATATTTTTTCTTCATAGTGTTTTTTTTTTTAAATATAATTTTAATGAAAGAAAGCAAAAAAAAAATGAAAAAAAAAGAAAAATGAAAGTAAAGTTGTGGTAAAGTACGTGAATTGTGTATGCAAGTGGTGCCAAGTAGCGCATGACCAGCACAAATGGCATGGCGAAGAGACATGGTATAAGGCGACGTCAAAGGGTGCCCAAACACACACACATACACACCTATACACTGACACTTGAGTTTTATGTTAAATGGCGTTGAAGCATTCTTTATGCGCTCGTAGAATAAAATTACAAAAGTAACAAATATAAAAAAAAAAAAAAATTAAAAAAGAAAGAAACAAAAAGAAAAAATAAAACAACATGGCAAAGTGTTGAAAGGAATACAAGCATTGTTTATTTGTCGGAAGAAGCGGTTGTTGCAACAAGAGAAAAGTGCACGAACACAAAGAATTATTATATAAAATTCCATTTGCTTTGCATAAAATATGTCAGAGCCAATGAATAAATGAGAGAAGGATTTTGTAGAGTACAACCGAGACGGTGCAAAAACATAATAAAAGGATATCTGAAACAAGTAATAAACAAGTTTGAGCTTTAAAAACATATGCTACTAATTGGCAAAGAAGAAAAAAGGAGATTGAAAATTGATTATTGCCAACGTTTACTTACAAAGACAACAAGGACTCGGAGTGCTTGCGGACTAGTAAATATTAAACAAACGCAAGCGCATAAAAATAATCTCTTAGTAAATATTTCACGCATAAGACGTTGCTTGTCGCATATGCCCCACACGCTATTTAATTTAATAGCGCAACAAAGGCAAAGCAATGAAGGCACAAGTTGCAGCGAGCAATGCCGCCAGCTGTGCACGCAAGGATCATAATCATTTTTTCCCTCATCTTTTCTATCTTTTGCTGCACAACCAATGCGGCGTTATGCGTGCGGCTTGGCTGCGAACGAACATGACAGCGCAAGGATACGCCTCTTAAGTGAGCGAGGGAGAAAGAAAGAACCAGCGGCAAACAAAGCGAAGAGTGTGCGAAAACTTTAATTAGTTATGCAAAGCAAGCGACAACGAATAACAAAAAAAAAACCAACAAAGACGAGCAAGAACAGAGCAAAACAGAACAGCACAGATGAGAAGAAAAAAAAAGGAGACACTTAAACATGCCACGAGCGAATATAAAAGAAAAACTGCGAAATAAAAATTAAATAAAAAATTATGTAAAAAAAAGAGACTTGAAACAAGCGACATAACGAGCAAAGCGGAAGGACGACGCCGACGCCATCGCCATCGCCAACAACATTGACCAAAGTGTTCGTGGTTACTCGCTGAGCTCCCTATTCGGACATGTTTTTGCATTTTTTTATATTTTTTATCTTACTTTTTTTTCCTCGCATAATTTGTTTAAATAAACGTGTTTAAATAAAAGCCGACCAAAAAAAAAAAATTGTTTTAAAAAACAAGATCATTTGCATAATGACAAATTTAAGCGCGCATTAAATAAGCAAAAGCAACGCCTAAAAGTGCGCAACAAATTGTTATGCAATGTTTTATGGTTCGCATTGGCCATAATTAATAAATCATTGTCGGCATATTTTTCAACGTGGTTAAACAAATTAACGCGCAAATTAATTTAATATGTGTTTTATATTACAAAAAAACACATTATTTAAATAAAAAACAATGACACAAAAATAAACAATAAAATGAAAAAAATAAGTTTTGTTTTAAAAATGATAAAAATGTTAAAAATAAATTGTCGTACAGTTTAATGATTAAACAATAATATTAAAAAAAACTGAGGAAAAAAAAATTAAATTTACGTTGGTTAATTAACAAACAAAAACCGGTAATTTCCAATGGCAAAACATATTTGCATACTTTGTGGCGTTGTACATTAATTAAAGCATTGCAAGTTACGCAGATTTTATTTCATTTTTTCTCATTTTTAAATTGAGTGTCCAATGCAGTAAATATATAATTTTTTATAGCATATTTTCAGGCTATCAGTTTACAATCATTGACATGTTCCTACCATGTCATTGTCTCCAACATTTCACAACATTTTTATTTGTCAAACTGCCACATACGCATTTATTTCATTCCAACCTATACTTCATTATATAATTTTCATTTGGACACTTTCTCGTTTCAATTTTGTAATTTTCGCAAATGGCTTTGCAATGACTTTGTATCCTTACTATTTTATCTCATTCTCACCCACAACTTTTAGACCCTTAAGCTGAAATAAGTCAACCAGTTGTTGCTTGCACTTCACTATGCCACACACCGTTTGCCGTTGTCCTGTGCTCTTCTCCTTTTTTTTTGTCTGTCTTTTTCTTGTACTTATTTTTGTGGCTGATGATAGTACGTGACTCTGTTGTCGTCAATATGCTACAAGTCAAGCTGAACTAAGTACACTTTTAAGGGCTCTGCTCGAACTTCTTTCTGTTTGTCTTCGTTCCTTTGTTCGTTTGTATGCTTACTTGCTGGCTTGTTCATTAGGTTTCAGTTAGGTTGTTGTTTCATTTACATGTTTTGCAAGTTAATTAAAATTTTACCAATTAGAAAATGCAGTTCTTTGCTTCAGTTGTTATTTCAATTTTCAATTTGCAATTGGCTTTCATACTAATGAAGTTGCGTACTATGAAAATTTGCTTGTGCTTCTTCCATGCGTCATCAGCCTTAGTAGAGCACCATTTTTTTCTACAGTTTTCTCATAGAAAACGTGTATATGACTTTAAGTTACAAGTGTACATTCTACGAGACACAAAAGTATTTCTTACCTTCCGTAATGCTTCGCTTTAACATTGTTGACAATACTTTACAACATTCAAGCTTAAAATTAAGTTAGCCACAAATATTTGCACTGACTTGACACATTTGGCTTACAAAATTGTATAAACTCAAGTTTAAGCTTTAAGCCAATCCGCAGGGCAAGTAACTAATTTGAAAGTGTAGCAAAACGCAAATATTTCATCTCCAGGCGTCAACCGCAAATTTCAACAGACAAAAATTCACTTTTACAACGAAAATTATGCACACTACATATTTTTTGGCTTCTTGTTGCTTTTTTTTGGGGGGAGGGGTTTTCTTTTTTTTTTGGTGGTAAAAACAACGCGAGGCAAGCGACAATTTTCGACAAATTTGTGTCAGGCACTCAGAGGGAGAACATTTGTGCGCACATTAAAATTTGCACGCCCATCATGCATACATTCATTTAGTCAAATGTGTATGGGTGTATGTGTGTGTGTATTCCCATTGCTAGTCACAGATACAAACAGCAGCGACTCAAAAAACTCAAAAACCACATTTGCACAAAGTTTAAGTAGTTTAAAAGTGTCTCTCCTGTTGATGAGCATCGTTATGTACTTGATCATGTTGAGAAGGATAATCATGTTGATGATGTTCATGATGATGATGATGATGATGATGATGTGTGTGGTGTGTGGTTGAGTCTTCGTTGTCGAGTTGACTAGCAATGTTAAGTTTTATAAACAAATTAAAGTTCTTGCATGCATTCTGTGGTTTGTTTTAAGTTCTCTCTGTAGAGAAGAACAAAGTCAAAAGTTGCGCATACGACATGTGAGCGAGCAAGTATTTTTCATAGTTTAAGTTCTATTAAAAACAATTATTTATTTATTTTTTTTATTTATTTTTCATTTTCAAATTATTTAATTTTTGGTCTGTAATAATTTTTGTTTTTATTGCAAACATTTAATTTTGACATATTAAGTCATAAAATATTTGCCAATTTGAAGTCGCTTTTGTTTACATAAATTTTATGACATTTGAGTATATTTCAAACAATTGAAAATAATTTTGTTTGTTGTTGCACTTGTTGTTGTTGTACAAAAGCAAATTAAAATTATTTGCTTTGGCATTTTGGCACTGATACACAAGTGCCCGACTTTTGTAGCCTTCGTTGGTTGCTCTAATGTGTATGTGTGTGTGTGTGTGTATCATATGCCAGAAATTAACTGCAGCTGTCAGCAAATGTGTGACACTCTTTACTCTCTGCTGCCACGCCCTTTTGGGCATCAGTGTTTGTGTATGTATGTGTGTCTGTTTGCTCAGTACTCTGCTCGCTCATACATAAATTTCTAATTTGCTGAGGATTATTTTTCGCCTTACTTGGCTTAGTTGGCAAACATTTTTAGCTACTTTGTGTGTGGCACGTTGTTCAATTATATTCCGTGGCATTTTGTTCTTTTTTTTTTTTCGTTTTTTAGCTAAGTCATGCCTGAGCCTGTGGCGCATGTGTTTTTTCTTCATTATCATAACTTGGTTGCCACAGCAGATTTTTGCCACTAATGAAAGTTATGACGAGTCTCAGCAGAGCAAATTATGGAAAAAAAAGTAGACAAAAAAAAAGATATAACGGATTTTGTTAAGCAATGAATTTAATGATTCTTCGCTCACCTCAAGCTTTCAATATATATAATACAAATCTACCTTATGGCTTCACTCGCTCGCTCGCTCGTTCGTCCAGTTATGAATTTTAATGAGTCTCATGGCATGCTTAAATTTCGTTTGCTTGCAATTGCCGCAGTTCTCTTAACTAAAGCCTTGGCTGCATTTCCATGTTTACTACCCCCACACTTTTTGCTTTGAGCCATGCCAACACTCGAATTTTATTTAGAAATGCAAATTTTTGCCGCTTCCCTGTTTGTGTTTTGTGTTTTAGACAAACGTTGCATTTTTTAACTTAATGCTGGTTTTGCTTTGCTTTAGTTGCATTTACATTTACTGCCCAAAAATTCTTTACACTCAATTCGACAGTAGTTGGCGCCTGAAAGTATGCCAGCAAATGTTGCCAACTTGGTTTGTTACAATTTTCTTTTATGCTTTCTCGGAATATTCGTTAACATTTGCTTAGTTGATGCAATTTTTGCCAAAGTACACTTGGCACATGATTTAAATTAAAGCTTCATTGCAGTTTGGTATACTAAAATATTCATGTGCTAAAGTAACTCAATTGAAGCAAATATTTAGCTGCATAAAAGTATGCTATACAATTTTTTTTATACAAATGTGTGCAACATGCATATTAAATTCTCTTAAAGGGGCTTTAAGAGCATTGCAAATTTGTATAAAATGAAATCAAATTTCATAGGCAATCACACGAAACTTCGGCAATGTCATATAGCGCTGGTATTTGCTCATGTCTCAGCGCCATATTATATTAAGTTATGCACATTTTTTTTAGATAACAACAACGCTTATTGAATTTGAAAACAGAAAAATTTCTTTACAGCAAAGCAAACAATTTCTTATTAAGTTACACAAATGTGCACAAGCATATTTTGGCCATTCTTTTATTGATTTACATTTTGAATATTTCATGGCATAAAACCAAAGTAACAAAAATAAAATAGATAAACTAACCAGAGGAGTTAAGAATATTAGATCGTAAAACACACAAAAAAAAAAGAGAAAATAAACAAACAAACAAATATTGTGCAATAAAACTTTTCGCCTTCACAAAATACTTCGACTCAAGAAATGCGAAAAATGACAACTTGTGCGAGAAACTTTCGGAGAAATCAAAACAAATATTTTAAGAAAACATACAAGTAAACACACACACACAGATACTTATATAGAATAAAATGAGCACAACAATGAAAATGAAAATTTATGTTGTTGTTTTTGTGGCGCTTACAAGCAATTGAAGGCGATAGTTTATAGCATGTGGTTAGCATTGCGATACAAGATACAATTTCAAGTAGGCCCAAAACATGAAAGCGAACAAGATAATCGAGCCAGATAGCGAGCCACAGAGGCACTCAAGCAATGAACGTTGTCGGTCAAATGCAAAGATTTCGGTTTCATTTCGTTTGCTTGTTGGTTTAGTTGGTTGGCGCAAAACATTCGCCGAAAGGACTGTGCAGGCAAAAAGGATATACGCCATCGAAGTTTTCTTTTTGCTTAATACAAAATATATTTGTTTTTTTTTTCTCTTTCTCTCACACTTTTTCTTTTAGTTTTTGTGTTGTGCGCCGAAAAATGCTTTTAAATATTAAAATCTTGATTAAGTTAAATGCGCATTTGGGCCAACTTAAGTACACATTTGCTATGCACATAAAATGATTCTCAGCACGGCATGAGTGTGCGAAGAGCGAGGAGTAAAACATGTTGAGACATGACTTTGAATGTCAAAGTTGTTGCTACTTTTGTGGCTTGTCGTGCATTGAAAATTTGTTGCAAAGAAATACATTTTTTTTTTGTGTTCTTCAAGGCTTCTTGTACAATTTACAATTTTACGCACGATTTGGGAAATTTGAGCGTCGGCGACCATGCGCGACCAAGTCCTCGGACCAAAAGTCAAAGCGTGTTAAGTTAATGTTAATAGGCGGTGAACTTGATATGATTTCTTTTTTTACAGTGTTTTTTTTTTTTTTATTCGTTTCCGTTACAAAACTTTGTCTAAGCCGTGACAGTTGGCGGCCCTGTGTGCCTCTTAATGTCGAACCCCTTCGTAATGCCATCAATTTTAATTTACTTTTGCTCAGACGACAACGTTGACGATGACGACGACATCGCCCTTGTTGTCATTCATACGTAAAAATTAAATTAAGTTCTTGCAATGTTTTTTTCTCAGATTTTATTTTTTTTTTGTTTTTTGTCAGAATATTACACCACCTACGCTTGTTTCTGTTACCAACGGCCCTTTCGACTGTGCCACTTTTGCATTTGTTCCAAATTTTTGGCTGCAATTTTTCACTTTTTTTTTGTGGATTCAATTTTCACGAAGCCTACTTAAGTTGTCATTTTGATTGCTTTTGAAGCTTTTTTTTGAAGCCTACGCTAATTTTTTTCTTTTGCCCTTCCCCTGCCATCTTCGCGGCGAACTCTCTTGACATTACCGGCCCCCTTTGCTTGGCGAATTGTTCAAGTTTTGTATACTTTTTTTTTTCTTTCTTTTACTCTTACTTTCACTTTTTTTTTGTTCGTTTCGCTTTCATTTTTATCGTCTTTAATGGTTTTTGTGCTTATTTAGATTTGCATTTGACATTTGTAAGTAATTTTTCTTCGTTTTCTCCACGCTTTGCTTGCCCTTTTTACCGCTCGCTTGCGTTCTTGAATTATTAAGTGTCATTTATGTGCATAAGTCTCAGACGGCACGCTTAAAAGTATGCTAGCATTTTTGCCTCTTTGCTTATTCGCTTAAATTGCCTGAAATCCGTGTTGGCAGCACATTTTAATATGAAATCCGATTTAAATTCAATTAGAAGCATGCAAAATGTACAAAAGTAGCATGATCAGGATAGATATTTTTTTCAACATTTTTCTTGCCCTTTTCCGTTTGCCTATTTATTAATTAAATGACAAAGCGTGCAATTTTTATATAATTTGTGTCGCCTTTTTAAGGTGTCTTCAAAATGTCTTTTATGATTTATTGCTGATAAAAATCGATTTGACAGCTTCATTTTGCTACACCAACTTGGACACGTGCGTTCACATTTACGTGAAAAAAACGATTAACTCTCTTTAACTGTGCGTACATTTGTGTTTAAACTAATGAGCTCTAGAGACCACATGGATGAAAAATCAATTGTGCTCTTTGCACAAAATAAAGTTAAGGCCAAGACCTTTGATATGTGAACTTTTGTATATGGAATGACCTTTGGACGAAGTTTTTTTTATTAAATGCTTCTTTACAGTTTTGATTGTTTTTCTGGGATTTCTTTTTCTTGCTACGCAAAGTAACCCACAAAAGTTTAATCTTTTTGGCTAATACACTTTACCCTTTCGCCCGCATTCCTTGACAGTTATTGACAAAGTCGATACACTTAAAAGTATTGGCATGCGAAGAAAAAAAAATGTATGAAAAAACAGGTTCAAGGCTAAGCACAAATAAAGCAACAAAAGGTTTCATTTCAAGTTCTATGAGCTGCCTTAGGCAAACTTAATACTTTTAAAAGGTCAACACAGTCAGTCCGAACGACCTTTGTCAAAATCTCACACACACACACATGCATTTGCAGATTTATACAGAAATTCTTCAAGAAATTGCCTTGAATTCTTGAAGAAATAGCAAAAGGAGAGCGACAAAAATTTTAAATGCGGATTACATTTGAGCTGTAAACGGTTAATCCAATTAGGATAAATTTGAGTGAGATCTGAAGCCAACGCTATTTACACAAGTTGGTAAAGCTTTGCTTCTATTTTGGCTGCTATTCGACAACTTTTAACGATTTACTCACACAAAACTCACCAAAGAAGACGAAACATGTTGTATATACACAAACATTTACACATACCTGCAATGAGAAAAGAGAAATAAATGCGTTAAAATTTGCTTTAAACTTTTTACAATTATAAAAAGAAAAAAAAGTTTCTTAACTGAAGCTCAACTGACATTTTTCCGCCCTAGGTTTGACTTTTCTTTATGCCAAAATTACAATAATAAAAAAAAAAAACATACAACATTTTTCCGGAAATGACTTCGGCCCAACGCACTCACACATTCGGCCGCACACAAATTCGATTGTACGAGATTGGCACAAGAGCAGAAAAAAGGAAAATTCTCATATCGAAATATCAAGATTTCTGATATGAAATGCCGTTTTTTTTTTTTTCTTCGTCTGTTTGTTCGTTTGTTTGCCAACATTTATGACAGCCTCTGATTTTCAATCAGAAAGCAAACAAAAGGCAACAAAAGCAACAAGCGAAACGCAACTTACCTAAGTCAACAACAGGCAAAACGAACATTTTGCCACAGGAGACCTTTAGGAACTACGAAATTGCTATGAAATAAAGCGAAATCGTGTTAAAGTATTTTCAAGCCAATGAAAAGAAAACATAGATAGAGAGAGAGACAGAGAGAGAGAAAAAAAGAAATCTCGAACACTGCACTATTATTTCATTTCCTTTTATTTCCGGTGTCGATGCTGTTGTGCGAAGCGAAATGACATTGGCACTCGAAGCTTAAAGGTAGGCAACAACAACAACAACAACAACAACAAATGGCAAGCGACGTTGAATGGATGAAATGAGTGGCAAGAAAAATTGCGTTTACACAAAAAATCATAAAAAACGAGAAAAACAGCTAACATTTGAGCATGCAAGCAATGTGAGTATATTTCAATGCGTCTAGAACGCATATAAGTACACACAACTGCTGATGCTTTAAAGCTTAGCTTGTTGTTGAATTAAGTTGTGCTTGATAACAAAATGTGTTGCCTCAAGTTCTGACAAATGAGCTTAGAACAAAAATCATGTGCCACCTAATAAGCGCAGGCATGTGTCATAATGCTGTGCTGTCCACTTGCTAGCTAAGAATTTATTAAAATTTACACAAGCAGTCCCAAAAATGTCAAGAAAATATGTCCACACAAATTTAGCATGTTATTTTAAACCTTTTTTTTTTTTTTTTGTTTGTAAATGTTCGCACAATTTTTGTGTTTAGTTATATATATTTTTTTTTATTCTGCTCCGTCGGCCTACGCCTAAAAGTTGACAAGCGGCAAGCCAGCAATCAACGCCAAGAGACATGAGCAAGACAAGCAGACATCAAGCGCAGTCGTGGCAAATGAAGCTCAAAAGTCTGAATAAAAAAAAAAAACTGCCAACGAACACATACACATTGCTGCGGCAGTTTAGCTTCAACATGCACACGCCTGAAAGTATGCTATGCTTAGAATAAAGAAAAAAAGTGTCGACTTGCAGCGCATCCACCTGACATCGACAAGGGGCGAAGCTTGTCAAACAAAACAGCAAAAAAAAAAAATGCAAAACACAACAAAGACATAAAAAAATGTGTACGCGCTTAAAAGTATGCAATATGAGTAAAATATGGCGTTAAAATGACAAGCGTGCGAAAGCCTTGCAAAAAAAGGACTGAAAATTACTTGACGAAAAGAAAACTTAAAAAAACACAGTAAATGAGATTTTTAGGTCAACAAAGTCGTGGCATTTAAAAAAAGTATTACAAAAAAATAAAAAAAAGAAATGTTTATACTCGAAACAAAAAAAAATGTGAAAGCTGAAAATAACTACATTCGAGTGAAAAAAAACAAGCGGCAGGCAAGCGAGCACAAGAGCCCCAATGAACAGGCGAAACGCTTTTGATGCGCCCTGGCCTAGGCAGCGATATTTTTTTTTCTTTTTGTTTATAGGCTAAATAAATACTGCAACATTTTACAGCCTGCAACCCCCAATGTATGGGGTTCGGTTAATGTTGGACACGGTTTTGGAGTCAGTTGAGTTGAAAAGTGCTACTTCATGCTTACCAGCAACAAAAACAACAAGAACATCTGCCACAACCTTAGCCAACAGCCAACCAAACCGATGAGTACAACGATGGCGATGGCGTTGGCAATGGCGATAGCGTTGGCGATGATGATGACGATGACTTTTTGTGCGGTTTAATTTTGTAAAAAGTGTGCTCGTTGTGCTCGACAAAATGGGCTCAAAATGGCAACACTGGCACAGCGCATTGTTTATATTTGCTTAACGGCTGCGCCGACGACGACGACGACGTCAACGACGATGCTTTGAGTTTGAGTATAAAAGTGAAAGTGTTTATATTTTGCCTTCTTATTTTGTACACTAAAAGGTTTAAATGAGACGACTGAGAAAAAAAAGGCGTAAAAAATGAGCGCAAACGCACCTCAGCTTGGCGACTGAAGCTAATGGAGTCTTGTAGGCAAACGATTTTACATTCAGGCATACTTTTTTCAAGTATTTGTTTTTCTTTTTTTATTTTTTTAATGTACATAAGCCTAAAAGTTGGCTATGGCAACAGTTTAACCCAGTTGCATTTAAATGAAATGTGTATATGACAGCAAAATGGCACGGAAACGTTTTGCAAGCACAAGTGACAAACTCATTAAGGCTCTGACCTGCATTTCATCAAATGAAGGCTGCGCTTTGCACTAAAAAATTCGTGCTTTTTGTTTGCCTTTTTCTTTTTTGCCTTTGCTCGTATCCTCTTTTTTCTACGCAGGCATTGCAATAATTAGAAGCTTTTAAGCGCATTGTTACAGCAAATGAGCAAGAAAAAGTATGCAAAAGTTGTTTTTTTTTTTTTGCTGTTTTTTCTGTAAATCTCAAACAATCTTTTACGCATGCCATTAACAATTGAGTTCATTACATGCGCACATCATTAGACTTGCAGCAAGCATGCAAAAAACGGCAGCATTTTCAAATGGAATCCAACAACTTTCGCTATCAAATGCGATAACTATGCTAATTTTGTCGAAATTTTTTTTTTCTTGCTGTTCACTCTTAGCATTTATAAAACTACAGCAACAGCAGCAAGCAAATATATGTTGAAAAACTGTCAGACAGACAGACAAATACAGAGAGAGAGAGAAAAAACTCGATGCAATCTGGCAGTCAGTGTCAGTAACCGCAGACAGCTGAGTAGACATGCCAGCATGTCGAGCGTCTGAGTATGGGAAAGGGACAAAAAGAGATAGAGATAGACTGGGACAGGCACAGGCAGTTGGTCTAAATGACTGTCAGACAGTTTTGGTTGTACAAGTATTTCCAAGCCACATGTTTGTGAAGGGTAAAACACTGAAAGCACGTCAAAGTGGCATGCAGATTTCACACGTTTTGTGAAGTGTTCTTTTCTCTTCAAAGTTAAGTTTTGCCAGTACAAATGTGTTTTAAATGGGCATGAAATGAGCTTAGAGATTTGTGTACTCTTTTATAAAAATTTCACGTGCTGAGAAGTGTTTGTTTGTGAGTTATAAGTCAGAACAGTGAGTGTCTCTAAGAAATATTTTATACTAAGAAGAAGATAAACAAAAGTAGCGCAGAGTCATCTACTTACAATTTCAGCTAATTATTCGACTGTTCAAATATTATAAATCCTATTTAGTTATCTTATTGAAAGTGTTTTATTTAAAACAAAAATACTACTCAGAAAAATTATAAAATAGAATAACTCGGCGAATTACGGCCCTAAAAAATGTTTGATGAAAAGAAATTCTAGCACTGAGTTTATAATTTATGAATTTCAGCAGGAACATTTTTTATTCAAGAGCAACCGTAAGAAAACTAAACAACTGGTCTGTAGTTATGGTCTAATAGGGTTTATAATACCATAAGATTCATATAGAAATTCTCCTTATTTTGAGTTATTAATTTTTAAAAGTGGAAATGTTGTTGAATGTTAATCAAGACATTAACTATACAGAAAAAACAAAACAAAATTCTTTGGATAAGAATATTTTGTAATTTTTTTTTTTTTTTATAAATTAAGTATACGATATGTAAGTTCGAAAAATTATGATTTAAAATTCCATCGAAAAAAATTAAATAAAAATGTAAAAGTATTTATTTTTTAAGCTTTATGTATTTGCTAACTGTAAAACACAGAAACAAGGCAAAGTCCAACAACATTTAATAACATAAAAAATTGTTCATTTCATTCATACAAAAAGCGCTAAGCACTTTCCTACCATCTCCTAACCATTTTTCCCAAATAACATCAACCACTTATGCAATGCCACACTACGCC
Organism: Phortica okadai; assembly: GCA_034638295.1. Classification (NCBI taxonomy): domain Eukaryota; kingdom Metazoa; phylum Arthropoda; class Insecta; order Diptera; family Drosophilidae; genus Phortica; species Phortica okadai. The sequence goes on along the minus strand of CM067849.1, from coordinate 44,392,493 downwards.
ACTATCTCTCTCTCTCTCTCTCTCACTCCCTCTTTTGCTTGCACAGTTAAGCTAAGCTCAGCTTACAGTACACGGCCACTCATCCTCTGTCTCCTTCAACCGCGCTGCGTACGTGTGGCGAGCAAAAACCGTCGGCATGAACGACAGCAAATAAAGTTTTATGACACGAAAAATGTTACAACTAATATTTTAGATGCTTTGCCACATGTTTTTTTCTCGTTCTCTATATATTTTTTTTTTATTTCAAGCATCACTAACTTCTTGCAATGTGCGCGCGCGTGAGCGCCCAACAGCAAATGACAAAAAATGGTGTGTAAAAAGCCAAAAAGGAAAAAAAAAAACCAAAAACGCCAAAGTGAAAAGCTAATAGTGTTTTGCCATTTTTCAAAATGGCAACAACATCGACTATGCTGCGAGGACACACACGCTCATGTTGTTGTTGTTGCAACAGTCCGTCGCTGTTCACGCTTAGGTCTGTGCTCAGGTTCAATGCTCAGTTGCGTTGCTGGCAAAAGTTTACTTTATTTTTAACAACATTTTTTCACTAAAATGACTGACTGACTGACAGCAACGAAAACTAGCAGCAGCAGCAACAACAACAACAAAAGTTCTTTGGTACTTAGTAAAGGTTTGCTGACAGTTTTGGTCTATCATGACGATGATGATGATGATGAAAAAATGCGGGTTCTATCACATTCAGAACTTTAACAAACTATGTGAAAAAAATAATATCTTTCATTTGACACACTCATTGAAGTTGTTAGACATTTACACGCTTGAGCGCTGTGCTTCATATAACAACGCTTAACAACCCCTTGAACGATACCACACACGCTATGACAGTTGTCTTCTTCTACTTCTTCTGCATTTTCATCAGCAGCAAAGTTCATTACATTTATGTGATTATGTCATATGCTGTTGCCATAGCTGCTGCTACTGGTGTTGCTGCCGCTTTTACTGCGTCGCTCTGGCGCAGTGTCGCTAACTCGGCGTGTGTCATTGGCATCATTACAGTTTTGTGTAGCATACTTTTTCGTGTTTTGCTTATTTTGATATGCTGAAGAAGCCCCCGCAAATGTTGTTACAGACATTTGCACTGGTTATTAAAATGAATTATAAATGATGTGAGACTGCTTTTTGGCAGCATAATAAAGTCTGTCAGTGTGTGTGTGTTGGTGTGTCTCTGCAGTAGTATGAGTTTAATTAAAGTAAAGTCTGTGCTGATTTTTGTTTCACCAACTTTGAAATTTCATTCCGAGTTGAGTAAACAAGCAAACAGTTTCCTAAACCACTAGATAAATTTGTTATCGAATTAATCTACTTAAAACTACTCACACACACACACACTCATATACATAAACACATTCGCACTCAACCTCAATCAATTGAAGCGTCTGACGAACGAATCAAATCAACTCAACTCGTTTCAATTCAATCAAATTCAAACTTGTCGCTATTTGAATCGTTGAATCAAATCACATGCAAAATACAAATGGAAATAGAAATTTATGCCTAAGCAAAAGTAATCAAAAACAAGAAATCTAATTGTGTTGCACACGTACACGTACACACACACATATGCATATGCTACACGCCCACAAATCATTATGGCACAGAAGTGCTCAGCGCGCATTTGCCATCATTAGTGAAATTGCTGTGCAAAAAAAAAAAAAAATAGAAAGAAAAACAACAACAAGGCGCACATAAGCGAAAAACATGATGATGTGAATGACAACGAAGTAACAGCAACAACAACAACAACATCAGCAATAGCTACGATACAGAAACGGAGACGGACGACTTCAATTTCCAGTTAGTAGCGCTTAAAAGTATGCTATGGCAAATACAATGCAGCAGAGCATGGAATCTGCCAACAAACAGACGATGTGTTCGACTGCAACACACACACACACACACACACACACACACACACACACAAACAAGAAAATGTAAATCACAAAAGAGATAAATTGCACACACACACACAGACACAGTGAAGCAAATGGTGAAGTGCTGCTGCCAGTCAGGGTTGCCAACTGTGCACGCGCTTTTATAAATACTCAGCAAGTGAGTGAGCGTTGCAAGTGTTTGATTTGCTTGTTGTATTTATGTTTGTATGTGTGTATGTGTATGTGCATGTGTGTGTGTTTGTGTCTGTGCTTTTAACCTCTTCACCGCTAATATGCAAAAGCGCTGCGCTGCGCTTGTTTGCTTGAGTGCAGCAGCGCCTAAAAGTATGCTGCCTCTCGTTCTACTACTACTACTACTTTTAAATCTTTGCATTGCTTTGACTTTAGCTCAGCATTTAAGCAGTAATTGCGCATTGATTGCACTGCTTTGTTAGACGCCGTTTTATGGAAATTTTTTTATTATTCGTCTGCGCAAAGTTCAACGCCTTAAACCGTAATACAATCATAGCTACCGTTGGCTCAATTCAATTTCCGTTACTGGTGTGACAAATCATAAACGTATTGAAAATCAACTTGGATGTTGAAGTATGTACATAAGATAGGCTCATCTTATAAGGTTTTTACAAGGGATCCATATTAAAATCTTTTTCGTTCTATTTTTTTTATGTCTTTATCGAATGCAGACCACTTCAAAACTTAATACAATTTCCAAAACATGACAATCTCACTTGAGAGCTTCTACTCGTATACTTATTTCCATTACCCAAAACAAGAAGAGAAGCTGTTACTAACTTTAAATAAAATCATGCAAATTTTTATGCATGCACACCATTAACAAGTGTGTTACAAGCAATTTGATCACATCACAACAACAATGAAAACAAAAACAAAAAAAAAAAAATAACTAAAAATACTAAAAGCTTATCAGCAATTTTCTAAACTCAATCAATTACAAGCATGTACAAAAAAAAAAAAAAAAACAATGTTATCAGAGTAGAATGGAGAAACAAAAAAAAAATAGATGGTTCGGAAAAAATATTTACATACTTTCGGGCGGTTACGAGTCTGTTAGCAAAACACGTTTTAAACATGCATGCAAAAGTGCAAACGCGTGTGCAACACACATGTATATTCTATCTGCTTGCAACATGATAGTTTGCTGCACTAAAGTATGAAAATTTGTAGCCAAAGGCAAAGGCAGCATACGAAATGAAAGCAGGCAACATGTTGTACGGCCAGAAGCGCAAGGTGGTAAGGTGGCAATGCCGCAAGCGACTTTTCATTCAGGCAAAGATGAGGAGAGGGGGGCGTAGTTGTGGGAGTGTTAAAAAAACGTCATGATTGAAGGCAGATTTTCTGCTGATTTTTGACATATTTTTTATCAAACAGCATAGTGCGTACAAATTGAAGCGCATGATCGAGTTGCACGTGTATAAATGTGCCAGTTTCTACATACATATGTGTATATGTGTGAGTTTACAGGTGCAACTAGGTTAGCTTCATATGTATATATGTATGTGGGAGTATCTGTGTTTGTTTGCCGGCATTCGTTCGCCTGCTTTTCACTCAACGAAAGTGCTATGCAAATTTAAACGAAATATTTTCATCGTTTTCGACGCATGCAAGCACTTTTACCGTTTCAGTAAACCAACAAAATTGCTTTTTTTTTCTTCTCGTTTCATTTCGTTTTTGAGCCGACAGCTCTCAATATCGCTGCGTATGTTTTTCGTGTTTTTTGTGCGTGCATATGTGTGGTGTATCTGTGTGTATCTGCTTTTCATTTTTTGAATGGCAGCTTCATTAATCAAAATATATGCACAGCATTTTCAACTCTCCATACTTTCAAATCGACTGACACAGACACCTTCATCATCACTAACCGTTCTCAGCCTCAAACTCTTCCTGAACGTTTGCTCTGTCACTGCAATTGCAACCAATTGCATTTCAGTCAAACCAAATTGCAATATAAAAATGAATGCCTTCAATGCAGAAAAGCATCAAAAACGAAAAAAAAAATTCACATATTTCATTTACTTGCATTGCAATGCAATTCAGTTGACTGAATGAATTTTTATACACAATCCAAAATGAAATTGCATGCAATTACTTTGTTGCCTCCATGGTTATGCCTTTGATTCGCTTATTGCATTGCTTTTGAGCGCTTTTCGAAACGGAAAATCAAAAAGTTGTACATATGCAAATAACGAAGCGATCGTTAATTGTTTATATTTCATATTGTATTGTCGGCGTCATTATGCATGATTGTTTGACCTTTCATCGTTTGGCTTACGAGCAGTGCAGCGCTGGCGTAAACTTAAAGCAGATGCTACTACTTTACTACAATCGGTCGCAGTATTTATAAATTGATATATTAAAAGCATGACTCATTTTGTATTTGATGTTTATATTACAAGCGTCACTTTAGTTTGATGGACAACTGCTCCGCTTATCAAAAGTGTCGTATTTGAAGAAATAATGACTTTCATTTACCTAGTAATACTTTATATTTATGTTAACTGTTAAACTTTCTTGTAGTTTTTAAGCAAATGTTAAAAAAAACATATTGCATGTTAGTCTTGAGTTGATTTGTAGAGTAAACCATATAGCAACTGTCAACATTTTGTCTTAAATCGCGGAACAGGCAGAACTGGCATCGCAAATTTACTTGAGTATAGTGAAGAGATATTAAAAGATTTAAACTGAAAGCATTTTGAGACCCTACAATTTGCCTTTCAAATAGTCACAGATAAAATAAAATACGAAATTATATTATCCACGTAGGATCCTCAAACAAAATTTCGGGATGAAACTGTAAAGAAAGGGTCTAAATTTTTTTGATGAATTTCAGAGAGAAACTTTATTTTGTCAGAAAAATGGGAAAAAGTTTATAATTTGTCAGGATATTAAGTAAGAAATTTGTGACATTCCTAATTCTTTGGCCTTATTAAAAAGTTTGATCCCAGGAGACTTGCTCTCTTTACTCACACTCCACTCGAATCTTAGCTCACTTATTTTTTCATTTCTAGATTTTAGACGATTTTTATATGTACAACTAAACTCTTATATAAGTTGATTAAAAGTACGTTGAACTTTTTATAAAATGCTAAAGAAAACAAATTTTTCCCAGAGGTTTTTGAATATGAATTATTTTTTTTTTTTTTTTGAGCCCTTCACTTGTCACGCTTTACCAAAAAAATATCGCTCTACGAAAATTAAACAATAGAAAAAAATTACAACGAAACATGTTTTTCAAACCAGAATCCAAACTCAACTCACTCCAGTACTTTTTGTCTTTTTTCTGTTCCTGTTTTGAGTAATGAAGTGCTTTAAATATTAAAACCAATTTAGCCCGGGTACATGTACAGTTATTACTCATGTTTTTACGCTTCTGTCACGGCTCAACTGCTCGAGTGACCAATGTGCCCTAAAATGTTGCTGTTGCTGTTTCTGTCTCTGTTGTTGTTATTGTTATTGTGTTCTTTTTCTTCTTTACGGTATCTGACAACAGCTGACATATTTCCATGCGGGCCAAAAAACTGACCCATTGAGAGTTGAAAATGTAGAGCTTCAACGTCGGGAAACGAGCATGACATAGTAAACTTTTGTAATTAATCAAGATTGCCAAAGGACACATGCATACAGCGGGGAGACCAGAGCCAGACGACTGGAAGCTCAACGATCTGTTTGTTGAATGACAAAACGCATGGCTCCGCATTCGACAACAGGCAAATTTGATGTGGTCAGGAACAAAAAACAAAAAATGAAACAAGAAGAAACCATAACTACCTGTGGGCTGACCAGCAAGCAACACGGATTAATAATAATGGCAACAACACGCACACGCACACACACACACAGTTGTACGTTGAGCGTGTGCTATGAGTAATCATGATTTATGGCATGCAATTAATAAACGACCAGACCAACAAACGTTCTGTAAGGCTAGCAAGTTGTTGACAGTTCAGTTCAACTCAGTTCAGTTCGGCATGATGACGATGAGTGCAACGCAACGCAACCGCAGACGGCAGCCATGGGCCTTTAATTATACAATGCCAATTTCCGTTAACGATTCAATGCTGTCCTATCAAATAAATGCGCTTAAAAACAACAACAAAAAACTCTTCACATTATTTAAATGTATTTAAAACAATTTTTCGGCTTTATCATTTATTATATAGCTAAACCAAAAAGCAGACTATATTTTTTTTTTTTTTAGTTTTTTGATGCCTCACCAGCTAATTAAAATGCATTGCATTGGACAATGGAGCGCGACAGCTAAATTGCCAATAAAGCTTGTAGTGCATTTGCCAAAAAGTTCATTTCATGTAAAATTCGCTGCGGTGACATTGACAACTCTGCTGCGAACAACAATAACAACAACAATGAACAAAGGGGTAACAAGTAACGCCAACGCCATTTTGTGGCTTTGTTAATATATCTGACAGTGCATCGGACTGAATCGACTGTCAGTGAGCGAACATTTTATTGTGTTTTGCGGTGTTCATGTTTGTAGTTGTTTGAATTGAAGTCTGTTTGTCAGTGTGTGTGTGTGCTATAGAATGCGTGTCTATGTTGTTGAAATAATTACTTTGTAATGTAAATTTATGCTGTGCAAATTGGCATTGAAATGTGGTTTGCTTGCTAAAATATCGCTGTATTTATTTATTTTTTTTTTGTGACTATGACTGAAAGCGAAATTCAATATGAAGCCAAGTGCAATTACTTTATTTGTGCATAATTATTTTGCAATTGCATTATGAATTGCATACTTTTAGATGCATGCAACCATTGGAAATTTAATTGTTTCTATGTAGTTGAGTGTGTGTGTGTGGTTTTTCATGCCATTTCGCTTAGCAAAAATTAAATCTATTTGTATTTGTAACTCATTTGAGATAACTACATTTATTTGACATTTGGTAGTCATTAAAATGATTAAAACATAAATGAATTAACGTTTTAGTCACAATTGTTTATGTCTGCTTTTCATTATGCCAGACAATTCAATAATAGAAAAAAAGAAAACTAAGGCAATTAATTAAATGATATTTTGTTGTTATTGATTGTTATAAAGATTTGTTGTTGTTTGCAGTCTGTGCTCAGGCAGGATTATTAAAATATTGTGGCTGCTTAAAGCAGTCAGTAAAATATTAATGAAATTTCGACTTTGATTGTCATTAATGTGTCTTGAACTCTGTGATATTGTACAATGGTGCATTAAAATGACTTGTCAGTTGTTTAAACAGAAGTTACAGACATCATTTGCATAAATACAAGTCAATGTTAGAAGCTTCAATATATTTTTGCTTTCATTATGACTTTGCTTGAAGCAGTTCAACTTTTGCTTTCAAAACAACAACCAAATTAAAATTGTTATCTGATTGTGCCTAAAATCTATGAAATCAATTCAATTTACTTTGCTCTAATTTGGCAATAATCTTGTAAGGTTGATCTGACTTTACGTCGTTAATGGCTAACCAAATTTTACTAACCAGAAAACCTAAGCAATAATTAACACTAAACCATCTCACCAAATCCTGCAACCCAACTAATGAAGCAGAAATTTAATTTTCCAGCAATTTTTAGCGTGTCACACATGAGTCATAAAAACTAAACACTAAAAACAGAAAAAAAAACTAAGATTATCACAACTTAGCCCATCAGCAATTAACTTTAATAAACTACAAAGTCATTTTATGTACGTATGTGAAACGCCGAAGCTGTGATAAAACTAATACGTATGCTAATAAGATAAAACCACAAATAGAGCGAGCGAGAGAGAGTGAGAAAGAGAGAGCGAAAAAAACAAACAAATTGAAATTTTAATCAAATTTTATGTGGAAACATGTCTCGTACCACGAAAACAGACAAAAAAAACCAAAAAATTAGTTCAAAGTTGTACAATCATAAAATGAGAATGACTATCACGAGAACTATGCTGAGGCCGGCCATGACGATAATGTTGCTGAGCTGCTGTTGCTGACGATGATGATTGTAATGATGATGATTAGACAAATAGACAGACAGACAGACAAGGTTGTAAAACTTGACTGTAATCAAGCGACAAGTTAAGGCAAAGAAAATTCCCAAAAGTGTCTAATCAGTGAGCATATCATCGTCATTTTCATCATCGTCATCAGCATTTGTTTCTGTTTCGTTGTGTGCGTGCTCAGTTTTATGACACTGATTGTGCGTGTGTGTGTGTGTGTCTACAAGGCTAAAATTTGATATGCAAAATAAATCACTGAGCTAATTTCATACAATTTAGCACGCCTATGAAGCGGAAACGGAAGTCATTGCAAAACCCTTTTGGCACTTTCCCCATGTGCGCGCCAGAATGTCTTTGCAACAATAACAAGGTGTGGCAATATTGTAAGTTATGTTCGTAAGAGGTAAACGAAGGCGTGGCAACGTTTGTGTTTAGGGCGTCGCTTGAACACATGGCCAGTAATTATACCAAAGACGATGACGATGATGATGATGATATGTGCAAGCAGCATGTGCATAAATTTGCATGCGGTGTGCTTTGGGGTTCATCAAGTGAAGTGAATTTTCATTTAAAGGAAAGTCATAGTTGATTTAGGTTATTTTTCTATACAGTTTTGTAAAAGTAATTAAAATTTCTATGTAGTAAGTTTTTTGTCATTATTTGCTGTGATGGTAACTAGTGATGGCACGATTAATCAAAAGGAATCGTTTTAATCGATTATTTTCATTCAATTAAGGATTTAATTTCAGCGAAATTTTGTCTCTCGATTATTTTTATTTAATTAAGGATTTAATTTCATCGAAATTTGTCTTTCGATTAATCATTATTACATTATTAATCGATTAATTCGAATTTTCATCATATGATTTAATCGATTAAATGTGTGTTTTCCCCATCACTAGCACCAACAAAGTAACCAAGAGAAGGATAATTTTCTACAGCGTCATTTTGCAATGGAAAGTTGTCATTTTGCCAAAAAAAAAAATAAACACACACAAGTGTCAGTTGCCTTACCTGACTCAGCTTATCTTGACTATCGATTATGTCAATAAAGAGTCTCATGCGATCGTCAAGTATCTGAAAACCGTTGCGTGGCTGCAACAATAGATTCTGCACGGCCTCACGTATGCTGCCTGGCGTCGTGCTACACGAGCTGCTGTCATCGCTGTTGTTCAAATTGAAACCATTGTGCGTTTGTTGTTGTTGTTGCTGCTGTTGCTGCTGTTGTTGTTGTTGCTGTGCTGAGTGTGAATGCTGTTGTTGCTGCAATTTTAATTGTTGCGAATGCTGACGCAAAGCATCCGAGCATTTGCGTAAATAGTCATAGGAACCTTTCGATTTGTACTTGTCGGCCATTGCCTGAAAACTATCCAAAATCTCATTGAAATCTGTCATGAGTGGCGCCGTTGAGGGTGTCGTTGTCGCTGTCGAATTCGTTGACAGACTATGCTGTGTACAGCTGCTCAACGATGTCGTACTGTTCGCCAGTGTCTGTGCTGTCTTCGACATTGTCATACACATATTGGTCGTCGGCGAGGTGCTGTAAGGTGAGGTCGTGATGACACGCAGCTCGCTCGTCAGTGATTGACTGTTGGCGATTGCTTTAAGATTGCCGCTGCTCGATGAATTTACGACCAGCACTTTGCTCGGACTCAATGCTTTGAGGTCTTCGCTCATGAGGCGTAAATTATCGGAAATCTGATGAAAACTCTCTGAAGTGACAAGCGAATGTTCCAATTTACTGCTGCTGCTGTTGTTGTTGTTGTTGTTATGAGTGTTGTTGTTGCTGTTGCTGTTGCCATTAGTTGGCGTATTTGCCGCATTAGACGTGTTCACTGTGTGTACCGACGTGCCTGACGTAATGACACTTTTCGGCCGTCGGCGTGTTGGCAGACCACTCGGCGTGCCTGAGGTGACATCCGGCATTTGCAATGGCTTCGAAATGAACGAGTCAAGCGTTTGTGAATTGCTTAGTTTCGGTTTCTCATCACTCTCAGGTATTTTATTGGCGCGTATTGCATCCAGAAATTGTCGCAGCTGATCGGATGGCGTTGGCAATTCAGCGTTGTGTTCCTTTGTGTTGTTATTGTGCAATGTTGATTTAACTGCGGCATGCTGCGGTGAACCGTTGCCATTAGCGCTGCTATCCAAACTGCCCCGCTTCAAAGTTGCCAGGCTAGCTGGCAACGCGGCTTTCGGCTCGTTCGTCGTCACGGCCACAGGCTTCAGCACATCCTCTGGCATATTCTGTTGATACTCATTACGCATTGTGCTCCGAATGTTGTCCAAAAACAAACGCAACTGATTCGATGGCGTCTGCGGTTCGGTGTTCGCTGATAGCGATGCAAGTGATTTGCTTACAATTTCGGGTGATATCATATTCGGTTGAAAGTTGTTCGCATTGGGTTTGACTTGGCTTAGATTACTTGTGGGCGTGAGTAGATTTTGATTCGGTTGTTTGGCCAATTGCTGTTGACGCTTCAGCTCGGACAGCAGCTTTGCCTGCTCGGAGTATTTGCGCACACTCTCGGTTATGGTGCGCAATTGCTCCGAGTAGGCGCGTAATTGATTCTCCAAGTATGCCTGATCGGGCGCTGCGCCAAAGGCATACGACATCGGTCGCTCCGCTTTGCCCCAAGTGCCCTCATTCCCGTAGCCATTCTCGGCATTGGCCAGCGGTGTGCTCTCCTGACCGTGAAAGGTCAACGAGTGACGCATGCCGCCATTGCCTGTTGGCTCATTTTGTGGGCCAAGCATGCTGGGCAGTCCGTTGCGTATGTTATCAATGCTTGTGCTCTTTTTGCCTTGAAATTTAGGCGTGCTGGCAGCACTGCCACCGCCAGCACTGTCCAGACCCGGCTGTGGACTCTTTGCGGGTCGTGTCAGCGTGCCATTGCCCGTGCCAGCAAGGCCACCGCTGCCACTCAAGCCCGGCGCAAAGCGTCTCAGCGGTATGGGCGGCGGTTGATAAGGTGATTTGCTGCCTGTGGCCTCGCCAGCGCTGCCATTGAAACGATCCAAGCTGCGCGGCCGTTGTGCTGTGCCATTCATGCCATTCAACTGCGGCACATTGCTTGTCGTCAGACCGACCGTGGCCGTCGCTGCTGGATTCACAGGCCGTGGCGTACTCTGCGAGCGTCGCGGCACAATAGGATGCGGCAATGTTGCTGTGTTGCTGACAGCAACGCGTGGCATTTGTTGTTGCTGTTGTTGCAATTGTTGCTGCTGTTGATTGCGATGCAGCGGCACGGGTGGCGGCGCCGGGCCATTTGGCTTACCCGTGGGACTTTGACGATATTGCTGAAAGATGGCCGCATAAAGCGCTTCCTTATCAACGCTCACAGTTGTGTTGCCGCTGCCGCTGCTGCCACTGCTGCTGCTGTTGGCCATTGTCGTGGTCGTTGTTACTGCGACGCCGCCGCCACCACTGCTGACTAGACTGACCGCGTTGCGCAACTGTTGCTGCTGTCGTGAGAGTTGCATAAGACGTTGCTGTTGCTGTTGCAGCGTCAATTGTTGCTGACGCAATTGTTGTTGCTGCTGCAGCGTGCCATAATCGATGAACGATGAGCGTGCTGTCATGCCAACACCAACGCCGCCACCACCATTATTGCCACCATCGTAATTCGCGCCGACCGCAATGCTGTGCGGTCGTTGTTTGCCACTTGCGTAGCCACGCAAACGTTGCGGCTCAGCATACTCGGGCACTTCATATGTCGTAGTTGGATTGGCTTTGGCGCTGTGTCCCACACCACTGTTCGTCGCATAACTCATGGGCGGCAACGGCGCCGATTCGGTCGGCGAGGGACTATTCAAGAATGGATTATTGCCTTTCAAGGCAATCGGCGCCGTGGTCGTTGCGCTTGTATGCACGCTCGTCAATTGTGGCGGCGGCCCAGGCGAGCTCTGTTGTTGCAATGTTGCTGCTGCCGCTGTTGCCGTTGTGGCTGTGGCGCCTGGAAAGAGTAACGTTTCACTGATATGCAAATCCAGTTCGTTTTCGCTGCTCTGTGGCTTCTGTGACTTCAAGGTCGTCGTCGTCATTGTCATTGTCGTTGTCGTTGTTGTTGTATGGTAAATTGGCTTTGCATATGTTGTTGTTGCTGTTGCATTATCAACGTTATGCATTTTATTATTTACATGTACAGACGATATATTCGATGAACAACTCGTTGTCGAGCCGGATGAGGAGGCGGATGAGGCGGAGGATGAACCGGAACCAGAACCGGTGACAGAGGCTGCTGCTGGATATCCCGTTATGCGAAAGCCATTCATAGCGAATGAAATTGTTCGGTTAGTTGTCTGCTGTTGTTCTTGTTGTTGTTGTTGTGTCTGTTGTTGTTGTGTCTGTTGTTGTTGTGCACTTTTTGCTGTTATTGTCGTTGTCATTGCGTGCAGTGTTGTTTTCAACACTTTACGACGCCATTGTCCAACCGACCGACATTAATCGTTGCCGCCATCGTTGCTGTCATCATCGTCGCTTCTTGTGCGTCGATTAACATTGTTGCCAAGTTTGGTTTTTTTCTGCCTTTCTCTTTTATACGATTTTTGTGCGTCGTTTAATATTTTTTTCGTAGAATTTTTCTTTTCGTTCGTTGTTGTTGTCGTTTTTTTTTTTTTAATGCTTTTCTCTTGTTGACACTTTGTCGTTGAATTATTATTTGAATGTTTCAATCAATCAAGTGTTTTTTTTTTTTGGATTTCTTCACTTGTTGCCAATTAGCAACTCTTTGTAAATAAATGCCCGACTGTATTGCATGTAATCACTTATAAAATATATGATAATTGCTTTATATTTTATTTGCTGAAATTTCTGTCTGACAAAAGTTGCAATTACATGTTATATTTGTTGTTTTTGGCACTTTCGGTAAATATGAATTATCCTACAAAAAGTTTAAGCCTGCCTACTGAAAACCTTTGTCAACTCATACAAATTCGAAGAGCCAACAATCATTACATAAATGCAAATGGCTTAACAATTGTAAACAAAAAGTTAAGAAACATTTCAAAGTAAATTGCCAAACTAAAACAACGAAATCAATTTGCATTTCACTCACACGAAACATGACATTTGGGAAATAGATTTGTCCCCAAAAATAAATGAAAATCTGTGTATATTTAACAATGCATATGACAAGAACAAAAAAAAAACAATTGTAGAAAGATATTCCACTCAGCAATTTGTACGAAAAGCATTTCAATTGAGAAATTCTAAGTTTTTGGCTCATGAATGAATAACTGCACAGATATGAAATGTTAAAATTGTCCATGAGTCGAAGTATGATATAAATTGAGAATCAAGTGAAGTGGCAGCAAAATAAACGAAGAAATGTAAATTGCCATTTTGCATTATCAAATGCCAGAAATGTTTGTTGCTATTGTTGTTGTTGTTGGCAGCACATAAGACATGAATAGTGTATTCGGCAGCGGAAAGATAGCAATAGAATGGCAGGAAGTGCATGAGGTTTTGAATATAGATAGATAGTTCAGGTGTGCGCGTCTTAGGTAAGATTAAGATTTATGAAGAAACAAAAAGTGAACGTGCAATCCAAGCATTCAAAACAAGCTTCTTGCACACAAATTCTATACAGGAGTTTGAAATTTGTTATTGTTGTTGTTGTTGTTGTCACTGCTGCCGTTGAACATGTTTTGCTTGATGAAATGCTGCAGGTATGCAAATAAGAGTAAACAACAATGACAGCTGCAGCTACTGTGAAGCTTAAACAAAAAAAAAAGAAGAAAATTGAGGTTATGTGGGACATGGCGCATAACTAGCCAAGCCTGAAGCTGTCACACTGACTGACTCACGAACTCACCAGCACCATCATCAGCACCACCATCACCATCACCAACAATGCTAACGCCAACGAAACTATTTATGACTAACAGAGGAACGTACGGTAGTAATGTTGTTGTTGTTGTTTGTTGGTTGGTTGATGGTGTCTTCGTGTCAACAACGTGTCTATTCAAAGCACATTTGCACGTTTCGTTGCATAAGCAGCGGCGCGCACACACACACACACACACAAGTCAGTGAGGCTGTCAGCCAGACAGACAGGCAAGGCGACGGTTATCGCTTTTGTGGCTGTGGCGTAGAACGTAAAACTTGACAACGTTTTGTATAAATATTTAATAAAAAATGCGCATAAATTATAAAATATACACAAACAAACAAGCAAACAAACTCAGTCACACACACACAGAGAAGCTAAAGCTATCAGAGACACACAAGAGCAGGAAGAGAGTGTGCGAGCGAGCGAGTGAGTGAGTGAGTGATGGACTGAGTGGTTACGTACGTTAGCTTCTATCTAAATTTAAATGGCAACCCAAACAAGTCATGGTGAGTGAGTAGCACGTTCACACACACACACACACAGGCACAGCTACAACACATAATCTTTGTCAACAGTGTGCTGCTGCTGCTCGCCAGTAACCTCAACTTAGCTTAGCCTCAGCCACAGCTAAGCTGACGCACAATTTCATAGCCTGAGACACAACTTGGCTGCTTGGCTGTCAACTTGCTTTATGTATTGCAAATACATGTTTGTGTGCCCTTGAGTAAAGCAAAGACATATGCTTGGCACACTACTAACACATGCATAACGATTGGCGATAAAAATTTTACACTTTCCTACTTATATTTTCAGTGGCTATAAAACTGTGAACACAAATTTTCAAATGCAATATTTTGATATATACTTTCATAAGCTTACACAAGTGTTTATAGAAAGTTGATGGTTATACATCAAAGTTTTGATTAAGTTGAAGACAAATGCCAAACCAAAAAGAGATAAACATTTTTAGGAAATTTTAAAAATTACAAATACAAGAAAAAATTACTTAGCCAAAGTCAAATTGAATTTCAAAATATTCAAGTTTTATTTCGTACTACAGTAACATAAATTCAAGGCATATCCTTGCTCTCAGGCTGTCTGTCCTTCTGTACGAACGACCATGTTCGTCATTAGCATTGCCAATACTTGTATTATTGTTGTTTGTGTGTTTGTGCCTTACATCACTGCCACAATATTTGTACACGTAAGGTTGCTCTTCTTAGATTTACAAATGCTTTTGAATTTGCTAATGAACATAACTCAACGCGGGCACAAAACCCAAAACATGAAGGACTACAACAAACAAACATAGCCAAAAGGCTGATTATTATTTGAACAGACTGAGGTGAGTTTGTGTTTTGTTGGCGATTCAAATTTGTGCAGCAATTCAGTCAACAGAACAGATCAGAACAGAGCAGAGTGTGCGGCAGCAACATGATTTTATTGTCCTTTGGCTGTGCCAATTTCGTTCTCATTGTTCTGTGAAGACAATTTGCTCATCTCTTAAGCTTTATCAAAAGCAATTTGTGTGTGTGTGTGTGTGTGTATGTGAGTGTTTGAATTGAATTACATTTGTGTTTGTGCGTGAGTGTTTGTGTTTGTGGTTTTAAAATTAATGAAGGCATATTTGACAGTGGTTTGCATAGAGATTGTCCGTCACGATTAATCTAAGAATTTGAATGTGCTTTCAGGAATCTTCTTCAGCTGAGGTATTTTGAATATTTGCTTTATGTATATTTTCCGCTTGATGTGTAAAAAGTGACAGCGTAAAGTGAAAAAAGAGATTACCAAAAATTAATGTTTGTTGCGGCAATGACGATTGCAAAACTGTGGAGAGGACTGATGAGGACTGAGGAGCTTACGATAAAGTTATTCAGTGATTTGAAATCATGTTTGGCTTTTTATTTATTGTTGAAGGTTACTTTGTGGTGCTGTTCCGACAGTTGTTGCTTTCAATCAAAGTGACAAGTTGTAGAAATCTCAATGGATTTGAAATTGTTGAAACGCAGGCTGTGATTAATGTGATTGCAGAAAGAAATGTTTGTAATTTATGCGAAAGAGCGTGAATGAAGACTTTGAGGAATGAGCAAAGAGTAAAAAGAAAATTCAAGGCTTGTAAGACAATGAAAGTCTTAAAAACAATATTATTATAGACTCTGAAGGTGTCATGGTATACAACATAAAGTTGTCATTAAGAGTCAACTAAGAGCTCATTCACTATTTGACTTCACGACACACCAATGAACAGGCAAACAAGCAAAGTGATTATCCGTGTAGAGAACGCAAACAACACGTAGCGTAAACTATCGATTTAAATATTGTAAAGATAAAGACATGTATGTGGCAAAGCAAAAAACGAATAAAACAGCATGAATTAGAAGAGTGAAGTGGCTGAAAGTGAGACTAAACAAATAGCCGTAATAAATATCAGAGGGAAATAAAATAAGTGAAGCGAAGCGAAGCGAAGAGAAAAGCAAATGGGAAACCACACAGGAAAGCGAACTGAAACCAATTTGAGAATGCTGTCAAAAGTGTGCCCTGCATGTTGAGAAGCGTTGCAAAAGTCAACGTCGTCGCCATCGCCGTCTTCAACCTGCAACACTCAACGTGTTTGACAAAGCTGTGAAAACGAAGCGAAGCATAACAAAGCCGCCGATACAGATACAGGTGATAGGACACGATTAGATTGCGCGTTAGTGAGAGCTGATATTGAGTTGATACCGACGTCACACCTTGCCACATGGCTGGCCAATGTTGGGGATTAGCAGCGGCAAAGATAAATGTCAACTGACAGTGAGCATGTGGCAAGGGTGTCGGACATTCAACGCATGCAAATTAGCCAAGTGGGTCGCTGTTGGGCAGCACTTGGCTTTGGCCATAGTTTCTTGATTTGGGTCACACACGGATGGGCGTGTGAAAAATGCGTTTGATATGCAAAATGTTTTGTCAGTAACAAAGCGTAGTTTACTTTTGTTTCTTTTCCTTGATGATATGAAGTTATCAACATACATACATACATAAATAACCTATTGAAGTTTCATATTAGAAACTGTCATTTGAGAGAAGGGCATGAAATCCTTAAATAGTCTTGTGCTCCTTCGTCATAGTTTCCAAAATTGCTTAAGTCATTAGAGCAGCATAATTTCAAAGATTTACTCCCCCATTCTGGCAACTCTATTTATTAAATTTATATAGAATTTTAACAGGAATCATATTCATGACATCTATTTCTATTATCAAACAGTTTTTTAACAGTAAGTCTCAATGGATCCCAATTTCCTTCGTTGTTAGCAATTGTATTACTTTTCGGACAATAAACCTTAAGGAATTACAGTTGCGAGAAACGATGGCATGAGAATGTCAATTGGCTTAAATAAGAACCCTTTTTACTTTACTTTTGTATTAAAGAAACTATTAACACTTTTTGTTAGAGCTGCCACAATAGTAGCAGAAAAAAAATATATCGAATAAGAATTTATTTAACCCACTAAATATTTAATTTCAACTTCTATGATCTTCTTATCCCTAATTTTCAACCAAAAATCGTCTTCAACGCATTAACCGCAGCTTGACAACCCTATGCTCACCACACCACCATCTAACGTCTAACACAAAGACACGCGGTCAGGTGTGCTGGCAACAATGTGCGTTGTTAGCCATTGCAAATATTCAGCGAAGTGAGAAATGAAGATGAGTTTGTTAAGGCAGTCGAAGATAAGCACGCTTCGACGAACAACCGTACTGAACACAACTCAACGCAACGAAAGCTGACAAAGCGGCCAACGACCAACCCAACAGACACCCAAAAACACATGACCATACCAATGCCGGTCTCATGTTAAGCCCTTATCTTATGCTGAACGTTGCCGCATGCTAAGCTGCGACTTGCAACTGCGGCATGTCTAAGCAAACACGCGACCATGGCAAGCAAAGGAGCATAAATCAGCTTGCCTGGCTGGCTCGCTCTACAGCAATACAGGTGTAATGTTGTTTGAGTTGAAGGTGCGGGCAATGTGGCGCTGACATGACCTACACAGGGAGAGGTGACAAGGACAAGACACGTTGGTTGGTTGTCCACTAATTGAAAAGGAGAAAAAATATATAAAATCCAGCATGGGAATAACGTGAAGAAAAAGAGATAAAGATAAAAGAATATAAAGATGGAGAAAAAATGGCATAAGAAGAAGAAGAAGCGGAAGCAGCGAATAACGGACAGGTAAAAATCTAGCGCATAGCGGTACTTAAGTTAGCCAATTAGTATGGCAATAGGAAAGTAACCAAGTAACATTCGTTGCTCCTAACTAGCTTTGCAGGTGACCACTAAAACCAACGTCACACCTCACTCCACCCGACCACACGACACCACACCAAAACTTTCCTACAACTCACAGATCAGCGGAAAAGGATACGCCACAAATCCAAACGAGAAATTTATGTGGTCAACGCCTGTTGTCGTTGTCTGTTAAAATTCACAGCCATCCACACACACAGCAATGAAGCTGTGTAAGAAATACCAAAAAAAAAAAAAGAAAATGGAAGATAGCAAAGCAAATCGCCAGGGGGCGCTTGAGCTTGAACTCGTTATTAGCGCTTTGCTTGAATAAACGTGAAAATTAGTTTGCTTAGACAATTTTATTAGCAGTTAATTGAAAAAATGGCGTTCGAAGCCAACTGAATGCCAAACAAGCACAAAAGAAGCGTAAAAAAGTAATTAAAAACAGTAAGAAAACAAAAACAACAAAAAAAGCGACAACAAGCGAAATAAAAATGGCAGCGTAGTGGCGCATTACGTCAGGCGAAGTGAAGGCAAAAGTAATTCGGACATGGAACATGATGCCAAAGTGGAAATCGCACTAATTATAATGTCTTTAACGTTTAATAATGTCGAATTTCTGCCTTTGTGTTTGTCTGCTTGCCTGCTTGGCTGTCTTTCGCTTACACTGAAAGATCATCTCCTACATCGCACACAGACACACACACACATCGTTGCGATTTATCGCTGTCAGTTTAACGCACACACGTGTCTGACTGTCTGACACACGGTTCTTAACGCCTACCAAACACATGCTTCTTCTTTGGCAGTTGTTTATGTGTTGTTTTCTTACTTGCTTCCCTTTTTTTGTTGTTGTTGTTTTATTACTTTTGTTTACGCCTTAAAACATGCCACAAAACATTTTATTTCATTTCGTCACACAGGAAACCGGAAATGTTACATGACGGCCAAGTTTTTCTTATGTTTTGCTTTCCTTTGCTTTGATTATCTTTTGTGCCCTTTGTGTGCTTTAAGGGTTTATTTGCGTCAAATTTATTGTATTTTGCGTACAGATTTCACATTTTATTATAATCACTTTTATGCTTATGCGTATGTGTGTGTGTGTTTTAACTGTCTTTAAATACAGACACACGCCCACACACATATAAAAAATCTACTCCCTAACGACTTTTCATGTCGCATTGTGTTTTGTGTCTTCTTTTCGACCTTTTAGTTTAATAATCTGCATTCCGTTTATGTTGGTTATTAACTGAGTATAAGAAAGCAAAAAAAAAAAATAAAAAACAAGGTGCTTAAGACTTTCAATCCACTCAAAAGGCATAACGCATTGAGACTTTATATGGTTTGTGGTTTTGTTGTCAGCTTAAAGCGAAGATTTTGTGGCATTTCATTGGGTGTGATATGTATGTGTTTGGGTGTGTTACCTTTTTGCGTCTTTAGGCGTTGAAAGACACTTTTCATTAAGTGACAACTTTATTGTAAATGCTGTGACGTTCTAGAGGCGTGCGTGTATGCGATTTGTATGTTTGTGGGTCAACCGTACCCATGTCAATCAAACAAAGCTGATTGGCAAAGCACATTTGTGCTGCCGTCTGACTTTGTTTAGGACACATTGTTCAAATGACGCTGATTTGTGCCAATAAGCTCATATTTCTAGTATTACGATGTCAAAAATGATATCAAGCATACGTCATGTGTTTTAAATACTTTGAAAATATGTAAGTAGTTCAACCAAATATAAACTATACGCAATGTTGTCAACCAAAATAGAGTAAACTAATTTGTAGAGAATTTTCCTAAACGATAATCAACTTTTTCAACATTTACTAAAACAAAAATTACTGCCCGAACATTGACTTAATTGTACTTGTCGATTTTGCATAGTAAATTCATTAATTTTACTACACTTGGCAAAGGCAAAACAAACAGAAATGGCGAAAAAAAAAATTAAATTCACTCATTCAATAATAAATAAAGAAAAACTTTTACACAACACAGAACAAACAACAAAAGAAACAAAAACTTATGCGCGTAAAGCACGTAGCTGAACTTTGATTAAATCTGTGCACAACTAAAGCGTAGTCAAGTGTACTCATGGGCGAGACGGAGGCATGGCGGGGCTGGGCGTACGGTGCGCAATGGCAACTGAATTCGACAGGCCAAGTTAGCGCACAATTGTTGCCGTTTTTATTGTGCAAATTATTATTACTAGTGAATTGAATTAATTTCGCAAAGGACCAATGTGAGCGGACAAAGAGAAAGAGAGAGTGCGAGCGGGTTTGGAGACGCAAAAAAGTCTGACAGGCAGTGAGGCAGTCAAGTAGTACAGTTTTGTAGACGATTTGTTAAATTCAATTACTTTATTTGATTTTGCTTTTTGTGTGTTTTGGTATTCGATAAGCGTAAAAATAGCAATGACGTTGCGGAGAACAGCGGAACGCATTGTATAGCAAAAGAAAAAGAGAGAAAAAAAAAAAAATAAGAAAATTGGCGCGTGAAAATAAAGTTAAATGCAAAAGTTGTACTTTTGCTGAAGTTTTTCTTTATTGTATATAAACATGCTTTTCCCTATTTTTCTTTTTCATCTGCTATGCTTTTGATTATAGTAAATTCTGCATTGATCTACACACTGCAAAAAAATGCAAAAAACAATAAAGAAAACAATTTTCTTGAAGCGTTTTGCAAATTAATGAAGTTGCACTGTTTTTGTCGGGAGGTCTTTTTCTCTTTTTGTTTTCTTTATTTTTGCTACTTTTGCTTTACTGTCATTTTATGCGTTTTTATCGCTCGTCGTTGGCCAAGCCATTTGCACTGTTGCCCCTGTCCAGCTTTTTAATAGTTAATGCTCAATAAAAGCATTATGCTTTAGCACTTTTTTTTACTGCTTATGAAAAGTTTTTCATTTCTTTTCTTTTCCATTATATTTTGTGCTATTTTTATTATGCAAAGCTGCCCAAAGCAAATCCTTTGCTCTTCTTGCCCACATTTTCATAAAAAAAAGGGTTTCTTTTTTTATAATTTCGATGCCGCACACGTTTCAAACACAAATCGATTTTCAATGTTAGTGCAACACTTTGATGTATACCAAATAAGTTATAAAATTATGATTAGATTGTTGTTGTTATTTTTTTCATATTTTCTTTGCATTTAAAATTTGCTCAAGTAGTTCGTTTGTTGTAATTTCTTGAATATTTCAATAAATTGTTAGCAATAAAATTTGATAATCATTATTATTTTTTTTGCTTTTTTTTTTGCACTTCTTCATAACCCAGCACATATTATAATAGCACAGCATTAACTGCGCATAATTATATATGTATGAGTGGCGAGCAACTCACTTTTTGCATTACGTATACGTAATCTGTGCAATGGCCAAACGTTGCGTATACGTTGCGCATTAACAACAACGCATGCATACACACATACCGAGTTGCCTGTGGCACGTTTCGCTTTGAACATGTGTAACATACTTTATTTTTATTTAACTTTACTCTTTTTTTTTTCTTTTTTTTGTTTACATTGCTTTGCTACAAAACAAAGTCTTGCTCCAAACCCTCACATTAAATCTTTTGCCCTCGCTCAAGCAAGCACATATCACTCATCAATGTATGAGTGTGTGTTTGGATTAGGGAGTGTGAGTGTGTGTATGTGTGTGAATGACCCACATAACGTGCAACGAAACTTACTTAACATGCATGTATGAGTATTTATTGATACACGTTGCAAAAAAAAAAAAAAAGGGGGACTGACTGACAGACTGACATGCAGGCAAGGACTCAGCCTTTTGATAGCAGCAAAGCTGCAAAAAAAAAAAGAAACTACAAAAAAAAAATAGAAAACAACAAGGAATACTCAAAGTAGCAAGCGTGTGAAATGGGCACACTTGGCCTGGCGGCGCCTCAAGCAAGTCATATGGAAATGCTTTCGATTTTTTTTCCTGCTTCTTCTACCACGCTTTGACCCTAACACATACTCAAAAAAAAAAAAAAAACCAAACAGAAAAAAAAGTGTATAATATAAAATGAAACCACTCAGTTTCTTTCGCATAATTTCTTTGCGTCACTTTGACTTGAATTTCGTTTTTCTATATTTCTCTTCTTCTTGCTGCTTTTTTTTTTGCTTTGCTTTTCATTTGTGCGCGTCAAGCGATTCATTCATCTTCTTTGGCATGGCATGGATTTCATGTTACAACGTTTTCTGTCAATTCCCCACTAAAACTCCTTCCAACTTGTCCGCTTAGCCGTGCAGTCTGTTTCACAGCTGCTGCTGCTGCTGCTGCTGCTGTTGCTAGCCATGCCTTATGCCTGCTTAAGTGGCAGCCAACCAGCAAACGCAATCAATAAAATTCAACATTTCTCGCATTCCCGTTGTCGTTGAAGAACAACAACTGCCTAAGCTAAAAGTCGATATTGAATGTCAGTTGGTTGTCGTTGCGCGCTTTTGGGATTTGCAAATGCTCTCTGATTAATGATGCAATAATTGTTCCCACACACACACAAAATATCATGTATTTGTGCAAACGAAAGGCAAAGAAAAGCACAGAAACAAAAAAAATAAATCCTTTTTGTGCAAAGTATTTCGCTCACGTTGACTTTTGACTTGCTTGAAAGTGTTAGAAAATGAACTGTAACAGAGTTGTTCGAGTCGACATTTAAGGACTTGTCTTCAATGATTTTTTATTCCCCCCCTTTCTTCTCTCTTTAGTTAGCATTGATACAGCTTAATGCGTATTTGTGGTAGGATTTTTTCTGTTTCCTTTTTTTTTTTTTGGTGTCATTTCAAGGTATGCTTTTTGTGCAATTTGGAAAATTGTTTTGTCGGTTTGCCGGAATTAATGATGCTTGAAAATGTTTGCTTTTGGTTGTGTGTAATGTTTGATCATCTTTAAATTAAATTGAAATTTTGACTTACAAAATGTATTTAAAAATTTAATGATTATATAGTTTTCTTATTTTTTTTTTTTTTTGTGTTTTTAACTACAAAATCACCAAGGCAGAAATGCTGCAAGGAAATGCCATAAAAATTCATAAATAAGACGAACAAAATACCAAAAATAGTCACAAAACCACAAAAGACGCCAAGTCGAAACATAAAACAAAACATAATTAACGAAAAAATGTTATATAATAAAAAAGAAAGAAAACAAAACAACACACAAAAATTAGCCAACGAAATGGCGGCAGTCAAAATTCATGACAGTTAAAAATTTGTAGCAAAATAAAAAAATGCCACGGTCTTCATAGCAACTTTGAAACAAACCGTCGACCATTTTACAGCATTCTTGTTCGTTAAGCTGTTCGTATGTGTGTGTGTGTGTGTGTGTAAACTTAACTTAACAAAGTATGCACTAAGGCGCTATTTAACCCCTTGTTTACCACAATTTTTCTACCTTTTCTGGTTTTTGTTGTTCCTTCGTGGCACATATTTAATTAACCACAATTTGACGTTGGCGATTTATAAAGTTCTGTCGAAGCAGCGTGAACCATGAAAGCGCTTTGTCGTGGCATTTATTTGGCTCATTGCATAAAAGTTGATTAATTTTCTTTGTTTTCTTTTTTTGTGATTTTCAGTAGCCAAAAACAACAACAAAAATTAATTTTTAACCCTTTAGCAAAGCACAATTTAAACTGTTGACTTTTCTGCGCGCTTTCTTTGCTGCTTTGCTACTTCGCTGCTTTGCTTATGTAAATTTTTGTATCACTTTTTTTGTTTTTTTTTTTATCTTATTTATCTTCATTATCTGCTGATAAGGCATTCAAAGCAAGGCAACTGAGCATGAGGCGCGTCGCCGCTGCGTTAAACGACCGAGTTCGTACGTTCGTTGGCATTTTCAAATAGTTTGGTTTAACTTTATCTTTTAGCATGCCTGCGCCACTCCAACCAACCAACCAACCACCCTGCCACTGTCACCGTCCCTTGCACGTTCGTTGTCCGTTTTGTCAAAGTATTTGCGCAGAATTTTACGCTAAATAAATCAGTTTCGAAACCAGCAACAAAACCTTGGCTGTTTAACAGTTTGCGGCTTGTGCGCTAATTCGGTATTTGTCACAAATAAAATAGAAAATTCTGTGTAAATATTTGCGTAAAACTTAGCAATTCAACTTTGACATAAACGACTATCAAAATAATTTCATTTCGATTTGTTCTAAACAATTTGTGTTCCAGCAAAAATATGTGTTTGCTTCCTTGATTCAATGCAAAATTCCACAGTCATGAAAGTTTATATTTCTCATTTGCATATTTTGTGCAGAGTTGCCAAATATACGAAATATTGTTTATTTTACTACAAATATTTTATTTGTTTTCGTTGCTATTTTCTGCACTCATATTGAATATTTTCTTTACATTTTTTTTTTTGGTTTGCGCTTGAATTTTTATGATTGACAGTGACATGTTGTCTTATCAAAACATTGGTCGATCGATCAGTCGTTCGGTCGGTCATTGACGACTTCGGCGTTGGCGTTGACGTTCGCCGCAAATCTCAAATCTTCTTGTGCGCAAAAATTTCTATTTACAGATTTCTTTTCACAGTTTTACAATTCATGTTTGACATTTTGACTTATTGGCAATGCAAAGCTCAAAATTTATTACGCACTTCTGTTAGTTTTGCATGCTTGTTTTGTTATTTTGGGGAATATGTTTTTGTGTGTGTTGCCTTATGTTGCTTTCATGACATTACTCAGTATAATATGCCATATGACTTTGAGCTTGAAATTGCCAATTCAAATTTCATTGAAAGAATTTCAAATTATTTTTTATATTAACCAACATGTGTTGAAAACTACTGCAAAATGCATAAAAAATTCCATAAACTCAATAGATCAAATCAACAGATGCAAACTAAGCATTGAAAATAAGTTACTGACTTACAAGATAGTCTTAGATTCTTATAGATGGTATGATTTACAATTCTAGGGAACATACTGCAAATCTCATCAAAGCGTATCCAAACTGTACAGAACAAGAAACTGAGCACAGTTTCTGAAGCTCCAATGTTCGTCTGAAAGAAATCAATGCATCTTGATCTAAATATTTCGATAATCCAGAATAAAATAAACTTCCATAGCAGCAGATACAACAATCGACTCTACTCTCATCTCAACCTACTCGCAAATCGCTTGACCAGGCCTATAATTCAGAGACGTCTAAGAAGGCTCTATCGCAACGACCTTGTTTTGCGTAATTAATTAATTAAATAGTATAATTTAAAATATCTTATCTGGCTTGTAAGCCAACTCACCATCATTATTTATTTCTAAGAACAAAACAACAATTTATAGTTTTTAACACTGATAAATGATTATGAAATATTTACTTAAAAAAAGAACAATTAACAGCAAAAATATTGCATAAAGAAGTGTCGGCATTGCCAACATAAACATCATATTTAATTTGCTTGCAAAATGTTAACAATTTATGTGTGACAACTTAGAAAACTAAGTTTTTTTTTGTTGTATTTTAGCATATTTTTAATAGAGTTTTCACGCAAAAGGAAAACGCACACATTCGCACAAATTAAATGCAATTGCAGACAAGGATATGCGCCAAGCAGACGCGTTGAGCTCCCAACAACATGTCGCATACTGTGAACAAAGCTGAGCGCATTGCAATAATAACAACGAAATATATTTAACTTTTTTTTTTAGTATTACAGTAGTACATTTTGTCTCGAATCCTGCAAAAAATAACGAGCAGGATGCGAGTTTAAGCAAAAAAAAAAAAGGAGTACAAAAAAAAAAAAAATGAAGAATAAACCAAACAACAGAAGAACTACGCAACCCTTGAGGACATTACAAAGTGGAATAGCGACGTCGATGCTTGGAAAAAAAAAAAAAATAGTAAAAAAACTTAAAACAAAGAGTGGGAAAAGGAAAAGCAAAGTAAAGTCCATAACATAGCCAAGATTCATGCAATGCTTTCTTACTTGTTCTGTTTTTTTCTTTTTTTGTTGTTGTTTTTTTTCTTTGCTATTTGTTTTTGCTGTCATTGTTCGAGCGTGTTACACTGTATGCGAGTCGTAATTCTATGAGTCTCGGCGACGACCAGCGGCAACATGAATATGCAATTGTTGCAGCTGTAACTACAACAACAACAATAATATTATTGTCGCTACAACTACTTGAATGCAATGTTGTTAAGTCAAACTCGAAGTTTCCACCTTCGCATGTTATTTCAACTTCAACGACAACTTCAACTTCTCATACCCAAAGACATTTTTCGCACACAAACCAAACAAATTGCGACGGCCTCTGACGGCCTTCTCTTGTATTTTGTTATTGTTGTAGTTGCTGTTGTTGTTGTTTTTTTATTGTTTGTTGTATGCTATTTTTGTCGCGCTTGCCACACATACATATATCAACATGTATATACGAAACACATTTTATGTTCCTGCATTGTCGTCTGTCTTCCTATGTCCTTTCACTTCCTCACTTCGCTTTTAATTCACTATTGTATGTGTGTGTGTATGTGTGTGTGTGTGTGTATAGGCGCCGTTGTCGCCGCCGCCATTTAAACAACATACAACCAAAATATAACCGGAAGTTGTTGCTCAACGCGACTCACACTCACACACACACAAACACACACGAACATAAATAACTATTCTCATATATACAAAGCTTTTTTTATAACACACACTCATGTTCTATTCTCTTCTGTACTTTTAAAGAATGCTACCAGAATTTATGTATTTTGAATAGATTTTAGATTGTTCAAATTTGTCGCTTATGACTGAGACAGAAATTGAGGATAAGAGCTTTTGTGTGTTGAACTCAACTGTAAATTTATTTGTGGCATCATTTGTTTATTTATACAAATGAAACAAGACAAGTTTGGCAGTTTTAAATATGAAATATGAAAGATTATAGTTTTCTTTGCAAAAGTTTTATTATACTTCAAGTAAAATTTAATTAAATTGACTTTAAACAAAGGATTAAACCAGACAAAGATAAATGCATTTCCCAACTCTATTATGATGTTGTAAACTGCCAACAGGAAACCAAAAAAAAAAAAATACAGAAAACTCTAAAAATTGTCAACTCGCCGCCAACTAAAACAAAACATGATTACCAAAAAACAAGTAACAAAGTTTGACCAGAAAAACAAAACAAAAAAAAAATAAAAAAATGAATAGAATTGTAGACACTTTTGTCAACAAAAAACGAGAAAAATATTATAGAATAGCAGCGCCGAAACGGTCAACATACTTGACCAAAAACAACAGAACATGACGGGATAAAAAAATAAAAAGAGAGAGAGGTAAAGAAATGAACTCATGGCTTGACAAGTGCCACTCAGACACAGTCAAACTGCATTCGTTCGTTTCGTTGATTCGCTCGTTTGTTTATGCGTCGTCTGACAGTTTGACATACCGTGTTGGTCGACCGTTAGACGGTTCGTCCGGCAAACGCAACGCTACTGCGGCAGGACAACACGAGTGCACTTGAAACTAGTTACTGTAGTCAGCGGTGCATGAGGCTTGGTTAGTCGTTGGCTGGACGCTGCTGGACAAGCTAACGGCAATGGAGATGGCAATGGCTGCCACAACGGCGAAAGGAAAGTGCCATCAGCGCCATCATCCGCACACTTCTCTTCTGTCTACAACAAATATTTTTTATTTGCGGTTTTAATAGCGCTTTTGCGTTCTCTTTCTAACTAGTTCTAGCTATCTTTTGCGCTCTTTTTGATTACAAATATGCTCGCGCAAAATAGAAAAAAAAAATACGCCGAGCTCCGGAGTCAAGTCGAGTGTTGAGTCAAGTGCTTTCCGGTACTTTGTTGATGTTTTTTTTTTTACTTTCTTTCATTCAATCGCGTGCTTTTGTTTTTAGTTCTATTTCTGTTTTTTTATTTTTACACAACTTCTCATCGTTCTTTGGGTTAACTTTTATTTTTTTTTATAACATTTTTTTTTTCTGTGGTCTTGTATGAGGAAATGTAAATTAATTGGTCTAACAAAGTGCGCTCTTCAAATGTGCTCTCGTTGAGCGTTCAGCTCAACTCAAGTGGCGCGCACAGGTCATTATGATGATGACGACGACGATGATGTTGTTGTCGATAACGGCAGTGCGGCGTTGGGTTTGTGGTTTTGTTATTGTTGCAATTTGATTTTAAATTTGAATCATTTATTTTTTTTTTTATTTATTTTACTATTTTTAAGTTCAAATCATTTGAAAACATTTGATGAAATCATTGAATTGTATAGAATCGCATAGCGGAAAGTGAAAACGTGCGCTTGATATTTTTTTATCTTTTTTTTCAGATTTTTATATTTGCATTTTCAGCTTGGAAAATAGAATTATTTAAAAAATTGAACTTTATTGAATTTGGCAGCGCATCAATAATAAATTGTTTGCTCTGAAATATTGTATTATTTTTAAGCAACGAGGCCAACTTAGGAGGTTTTATTCCATAGTTCTAAGCTTTAAGTACTGCTATGTTACATAAGGCAATATGATACAAACGTTCGTCAAAACAAATACGAATACGTATGTAATGTGTGGCTCTATGTAACTTAGAAGTAAAAAAATGTATCTACAAGCTTAAGCGTTTAAATTTTGTGCAATAATATTATTGAATCAATGTAATTTGATGACTTCTTTTTAATTTTCAGCTTATTCGAAATCTGCATTGAATTACTTCAAATAGTCAAACTGGCTGAGAAGCACAACAACAAAAAAAGTTATTACTTTCAGTTAAGCAACTCGGAAACCTCAAAAGCTTAGCAAGCAAGATAATTTATGTTAACAAGATTTTTTATGCAGCTTAGGTAAAAAATAAAAAAATAAAACGATTATTTTCGAAATACCAACAACACGACAAACACCCAAGACAATAATAAAGTGTTGAATGCATTTTTAAACATTCATTCATAAAAAAGCGATTTCCACACTTTCGAAATCGTTGACTCATTACTGTTGTTGTTGTTGTTGTCGTCACTAAGTCGGCAAAACCCATTGAGTCGAAAGACGTTAAACATCAACAGCGTCGAGAACAACTTGTCTAACAAGCAGCAACAAGACGCTCGTGCGCATGCGCAACAACTCGCTGACTTAGCTTAAGCTCATAGCCTCAAGCTGAGTTGAGCAGAGCTGAGCTGTGCTGAGTTGCAACAAATGTCACACAAATGTCGACAACGCCATTGGACACCAACAACAACACACATCAACACCAACAACAACAATATTAGACAGACAGACATACATATGTGTAAAAGTAAAGCAAACCGCACCGCCAGAGCAACAGCAAAAGCAACAGCAGTCAAACAGTCTTGGCGGTCCAAGTTGTCATACAGCGGCTGTTGTTGTTGACCCTGTCTTAGCCAAAAGTCGAAAGCGAGTCGACAAAATTCATTCATGCGTAGGCCAAAAAAAAAAAAAAAAGTTTGCTTTTGTTTTACTTCGTCAGCCAGCGTCATCGTCGACGTCTCGTCTCTTTAAGTCAAAGTTTCATTTCATTTGCGTGGGCCAAGAAGTTGTTTGATTTAAGTAGGAAATTTTTACATAAACACACTCCAAAAAAATATACAATACAAGCTTTGCATGCCGCCGCACTCGAGAATTAATTGTCTGCTTAACTAAATTTATAGATAAATAAAAAACAACAACAACTCTACTCAACACAACTCAACTGAACTCGACTCGACTCGAGTCTACTGCGTTGGTCGCTGAGCCTCAAGTGTTGAAGTGCATTTTTTGTCTGCCTGTCTGTCTGTCTGTCTGTTTGTTTGTTGTAATTTCAGCAAATCGACATTTGAAGCGTTCAATGTTTGCTACTTAGACTTGTCTAACTTATTCAATGATTTCCTTTGCTTTCTTTAGCATTTTGTCTGCTCAAATGAATTGCTTAAATGAAAAGTGCTTAATGGCAAATTGATTTTATTGACACGTTGCGAGTTTTGGGCGGACGAATGGACGTGTGAGTGAGGCTTATGCGGTTAACAAACCGTACTAAATGCTGATAGTCACACTCGGTTAGCGTTTTGGATTTTCAAGTCATTAGTTTTTTGTTTTTTCGTTTTTATACCCTGTACACACACTGTGTATCAGGGTATATTAAGTTTGTTTGAGACGGTTTGTATGTAACGCATAGAAGGAGGGGAGGGGGACCCTATAAAGTATATATATTCTTGATCAGGATGACAAGACGAATTGATATAGCCCTGTCTGTCCGTCCGTCCGTCCGTCCGTCCGTCCGTCCGTCCGTCCTCACCAATGGTTCTCGAAAACTATAAGAGCTAGAGACTTGAAATTTGGTGGATAGACTCGTGAGGTCAAACGCTAGATCAAGTTTGAAGGATTTTTTGCCACGCCCACTCCTTCCCGCCCATCGAGCACCACCCATTTTTTCAAAAGGCTGTAGCTCGAAAACCTGATGTGTTAGAAACATGAAAATGAGTATGTAGACTCAGTATGTATAGCTCTACAAAACTGCATACCACATTTTTTCCCCCTCCCCTTCGTTTCCCCTCAAAAAGTTGTTTTCTTAAAATTGCTGTATCTCCTAAACTATAATAGAT
The DNA here is from genome assembly GCA_034638295.1 of Phortica okadai. Classification (NCBI taxonomy): domain Eukaryota; kingdom Metazoa; phylum Arthropoda; class Insecta; order Diptera; family Drosophilidae; genus Phortica; species Phortica okadai. The sequence goes on along the minus strand of CM067849.1, from coordinate 44,361,973 downwards.
ACAATGCTGAAATTTTGTATGCAAACTCAGTAAATATACCTTTTTAAAACTGCATACCACAAACTTTCATTTTTAACGCTGTGTGACAACGCAAAGACAAACAAGTTGAAATTTGGCATAAATTGCGCTTTGAACACTGCTTTATCCTATTTGTAACAAAAACCGTACTTAACACTGCGAAAACTATTAAAGCTAGAGACTTCAAATTTGGAAGATAGACTCGTGTAGTCGAACACTAGATCAAGTTCGAAGGAATTTTGGCCACGCCCATTCCTTCCCGCCCATCGAGCACAACAAAAGGTCATTTTTTTCTTAAAATTGCTGTATCTCCTAAAGTATAAAGAATACAATGCTGAAATTTTGTATGCAAACTCAGATAACATAACTTTTTAAAACTGCATACAACAAACTACCACTTTCCCCGCAAAGACCAACACACTAAAATTTTGCAGCAATGCTTTGTAACAAAATCCGTACTAAAGCGCCATCTAATGGCAACATTAGCAAACCTTAGCAAATACGCAAACCATATCGTGGTACACTGCTTTTGCTGTCGGCGAATGTTTAACGTGTTATCAACATAGGTGTGTGTACAGGGTATTATATAGTTGAGAATACTCAACTATACCGCCCTTACTGGTTTTTTTTTGGTATGGGTTAAGTGAAAAGTTATGCTTTAACGGTTAATAAAAGTTATGGCGGTACGTCTCTGTGTGTGGGCGTACCTTTTATGGGCGCGTTAAAATTGTAATTTGGACCTTTTCGAATGAAGCGTTGCACGTTTGTTAGGTGATTAAGTTCTTTAAATGCTTTGACAACTTTCGATACAATAAAATGTTGATTATTTAAATAAAATTTAAATGTCTTTTTTAACAAGAATATTAAATTAATGTTGGCAGAATGAAAATAAATAAAGTTACGATAAAATATTTAAAATATAATGGTGTAATTCGAACAAACAAATCAGCGTAAATTTGACTTTAGCTTGGAATTTGCTGCTGGGAACGAATATATTACAGTGAAATCGCTTTTACTTGGGCTTTAAGTTAAAGTCTGTAAAGTGTGAGTTAAAGAATGTTCCTGTTATCGTGGATTTCGAGATAAGAGCGTAAATTTCGACCGAAAGTTAGATATGTTCTATGTGTGTTACTACAAGTTATAGAGCCATGAAAAAATAAAAAATCGAGATCCACTTTTTCACTAAAATTGAAAAGAATCAACTTCGATTTCTTGAAGTTAGTTGTTGACGCCGACGAAAGTTCCACTGTATCATTATTGTATGCTACTTTATTAGGAGCCTTCATTTTTCCACTTATTGTAAAATATTTTGTATAAAAGTTAAATTCGAAGCATAACCAAATGCACAATGAAAATATTTTTCTTTTTGGCTATGATAACATATTTTTATTTTTTTTCTGCCTTTTTTTTCTCAAACTTTTCAGCAAGAAACTTCAATATTTTGCTTTTGATATATACTTTCAGCAACATTTTCAAACTAACAAACAAAATGGCGAAAGGAAACCTTCAACCAACAACTTTGAGGTTTACTCCTTTGCTTTTATTTTGCTGCTATTTTGTTACTTGCAACTTTTCTGTTACGCCTTAACTGCATTCACGTAATGTGAAAGATTTTAAAAACATATTTTCTTTTCTTTCATTTCTTTTCTATTTGTATGAGTATGTATGCAACTTTTGTCAAAGAAGAAATTTTGTGACAGCATAAAGAAAACTTCATATATTTTATAAAGATGGAAAAATTCAGAGTCAAACTTTACCGGCTGTGAGTATGTTTGGGCTGCTGCTTTATTTTTTAGCAAATGTTGCACTTGTTACTTGTGTTATGATTTCAAATTCGACACTTTAAATGCTTAATTTTTATAAAGCGATTTTTTGTTTGGCTGGAATTTTATTATTTTTTTGTTTACACAATTATTTTTCACTTTGACGTGGCACAGCGTACACATTGGCAAACATGGTGTATAATTAATGCATAATTCACTTTTAAATTCAAGTCAAACAGGCACGCACATGCACACAAATGCAATGTTGCACAAATATGGCTGCCACTTCCTGCTTAACGATGGCGTCTCTGTCTATAGCGGCAACAATGCAATGCGTTGCTTTTACGTTCGTTGCTCTCGCGGCTGAACATGAACATGAATGCGAATGTGAATGTGAACGTGAACACAGATTTGCGTTTAATTGTTGCATTGCCGAATGCATTACGTATTCAATTCATACATTTTTGCCCGTACGACCGAAAGTATGCAACAAAATATTTTTACTTTTTAACAACGCTTTAAAAACACGCGAACGAAATACACAAAATGGTAATTTTCGCAAATGCAGACAATGCAAAAAACCGGAAGTTGATTACGCGCGAGCGGAAGTCGTTTAATGCTTATAACGGTAGTTTTACAATTTGTTGTTGTTTATGTTTTTCTTGTTTTTAACTTCTTGATATGTTTTTTTTATTAATGATTTTTTATTAGACAATAACAAAAAAATCAAAACGCGCCTTTTTTTGTATAGCATTGATTTATTTACATGAATGAATGCAACTTGATTTTTTTAACGATTTATTTAAAAAAATTCTGTTTCAAATACATTCTATACTTGAACGTATTTCCGCATCGGCGATTCACTTCCGAGTGAAATTTCACATGCGTTACGGCGAATATCAAAACACGAACTGAAATCACGAAACTCAACGTTGTCGTTAGCAGCACAGCACAGCAGCAGCAGCAGCAGCCGAACCGTGCAGCAGAGCACGCGTCGACGTCAACGTCGCAGCAGCCAATGGCGGCAGCAGCGACGCAGCGCAGTCAGCTGGGCATCTGTCAGAATGTATTGTCTCGCACTGTCGTATCTCACACTGCGTGTGTGTGTGTGTACACTGTTTGTTTGGAGAGTGGGTGGAAGAACAAGAGTATGGAGCAAAATATTGAAAACAAGTGTCAAGCAAAACAACACAACAACACAAAGCAAAGCGAAGCGACGCAAGACAAACAACAATTCAACGCACTTTGCTTCAGTTTGTTGTCGTTGCTTGCTCTCTCTCACACACCTACCGCTCTTGCTCTGCTTTATTGTCAACATCTTCTTCTTCTTCTTCTTAGAGCTGCCGGCATCTGCGACATGTTAACTAACGGTATTTTCATTTATTATAAGCCGGCAACGAAATGTCAAAAACATACACTCGGCTTTGTAGACTTATTAAGCAAAAGCTCTTGGTCCCTCTAACGCTCTTTAACCATCCCATTAGCTAACACTCTCTAACGCTTTAGCGCCAAAAGCAAAAATGCAATATTATGTAGACTTGCTTTTTGTTATCAATTGCGAACGCATTAAATAGCATTGCCAGTTGTCACTCTTGTTTTGAGATGCTGTCGAGAGCGCCGAGAGCGCAAGCAAGTTATAAAAGAGCGTAAGCGATAAGAAGACGCCTGCGCAGATGTGAGAAAATCAAAGCTTTTTGTTACCAATATGAAAGCCGTTAAGTTGTCCGAGTGCTTATAACGGGTTTTTAAGCTCATACACAAACCTGTCCAAAAGCTTTGGTGTGATAAAAGTTAAAAGTTTGAAAAGTTGCATAACGAAATTTTAAATCTTCGCGGTTTTCTTGGATACTAAGCATAATTATAAATTTATAGAGAAATTTAAAAGCACTACATTTCTTTTATGTTCAAGAATAGAGCAAGTCATAGCCCCCCTCTGGAAGTATGGTATCCAATTGTGGGAAACATTTTGAAGCTCAAATCAGAATTTAATTCAAGAAAAAGAAAGCGTTTTTTGGACCTCCATGGTTCGTCAGAAAAACAACTTAACAGATCTCAGGATTAACACAATCCAAGAAGAAAAAAATACAAAATACAATAAAATGGGGCTATCCTAATGATTTAGAAACTAAATCTAAATTTTAAATTTATCTTATAAATAAGGTAGTATATATAATTTAGTTAACCATCCCACATTTTATTCATATCATACTTTAAAGTCCTTCAGGCTAATTAATGTTATTGAAAATATTTATAAAAATAATTTAAAAAAATACAGATAAGTAAATAGAAAAAATTCAAGTTTAAGCCTTAAAATTTCTCAAAGCCCACGCTTTGTTCTGTGAACATTTATGTTACCCAAGCCAAAAATAAATACAAACTCAACTGTTCAATTGAAATCTTTAATTCTAAGCACTTTTCTTAGAAGAAAAATTGATTTTTCAGTTTATTTTTTTTTTATTTTCTCAATTAATTAATTTATGAACTTGGACGAGTCAAGAAAAACACAACTTACACGAGCAAAGTGACGTCACTTTCTTCAAAACATCTTTTTTTAATAAACAACAAAAGAAAACTCAATAAAGAAAACACTTTGTAGTTATTGTAATTGAATTGCACGCGTTCGCCCCGTTTAAAGCATATGAAAAAAAAAAAACAAAATAAACTCCAAATGCATTTACAATAATTGCCTCAAATGGGCGAATCTGTAATTGTGCTGTGCTGCGATGTGAAGTGGACGCATGCAGAATGCCGTCAGTGCCACCAAAAAGACAAAAGAAGCAACAAAAAAAGCGTATGCCGAATCCAAATATGTAACAGATATACACTCGAAACCAGACGATGATGATGATCATCATCATCATCATTACCAACAACATCATACACATTGTGTTGATAGAGATGATGATGATGAAGAAGATGAGCACTTGAGTTGAGTTGAGTGTGGCAGCACGCATTTATGGTGAGCAGCGTTGGTGTTATGGAAAAGTGCTGCCACTGTCTGTCTGTCTGTCTGTATTTACGCTTTATATATAAATGTGTCTGTCTGTCATGACAATTGCAATTCAGATTGAAATGCAATTGAGAAATTAAGCATTGTTCGTGCTCCAACATGCAAATTGAAAGCAGCAACAGCAACAGCCACAGACACAGACACCATACAAACGAATAGTCGGATGAATGAACGATTGAGTGAACAACGCTTGAATGGTGTCACGGCACTTAAGGCAACTGTGATAAGCAAATTAAATGATAAAGATACATTCTAATTGGTTTTCGTAATAACATCTTGCCAATGAAACAGTCAGACAGACAGACAGTCAGTCAGTCAAACAGCTTGCAAGCGTTTGAGTTACGACTTCAAAGGCATCGAGTGACGCTCATTGAAATTGATTGCTTGAGTTAAAAAACTTACGCAAGTTCAACAAAATGCTTTCAAAAATTATTCTTCATTCTCATTCCTCCCTGATTGCAGACAATTTTCCCCAATATAGGCACGTACAACTTGCGTTAACCAAGTGATACGTCGAAGGCCACACACGCTCTACAAATGGCAGCAAAACTTCAATACAAATACGTTTCGGTCATTTCGGTTCTTTGACCCGCTTTTGCACACATTGCTCGAATTTCTGCTTCTGCATTGAACAGATATAAATTTAGCATTTTGTATTGTATATTGATTACAAGTTGATTGTTTGCTAAACAATAACTTGAAAATGTCAGTTGAACGCTTATTGATTACACGAAATACGATACAATAATAATTCATGAGTTAATAATTCACTCACCTTGTACATTAATGGATTCCGTTCAATTTCAGACTCGGCATTTTCACAAAGCGATTCTGATTCTGAGAGCCACGCAAGGAACTGTGTGCGTGCGTGTGTGTGTGTACATGAAATACAAACATTATGTTTTTAAATGCAAATAAACTGATTGATTCAAGTGCATGCAGCCTTACCTGATCCATGGCACGATCGAATGACTGCAGACTGTGCACGGCAGCATGAAGTTGTTTGCCACGATTTACGACGCCATTGTTCAAATTGGCATAGCTGTGAAAATAAAACATTTTGTGATTAATGTGTCGAATAATATTGAAGAGAGACATTGAAAATTATAGAAAAATATTAAATATTCTTTATTGAAATATCACTTGTGCTTCATTATTGAAGAGAGAATAAATAAAACTTATCATAGTCGATTCAACTATTATCACGGAGAGATACGCATAAAGTTTTACAATTCTAATTTAAAAAATCGCTCAACTTGCGTCTGGTATAAAAAAAATTTTAAGAAATGAATCTGAGAAATCTCCAAATTTCAAATTATTCGTAATCTAAGACAAAATTTAAGTGAAAGGTCAATATATTTAACCTCTCAATGAGTTACACAAATCAGTGAATATCGAATAATTGTAAAAAACATAAATCTAACTTGTCATGCCAGCAAAGAACTTCATTCACATCATTGCTTTGCACAGTAAATTTTGATTTGGAGCTTTCGAAACACTTCTACTTTTACTCACAACTTACTCAGAAGAAACAACATAACGAACACGACACTTGTGCTATTTTTAACGCCAACTTACCGCTGATTGATGGCCTCGGTCATTTTCTTAATCCGTGAAGTATCATCGGAAGGATAAACGGCAATCAGAGCTTGTGTCAAACTATTGAAGATCTCAAATTGTTGTTTATTCTGATGCAACTCAGCGTGGAATGACTGCAAATGAAAATTACAAAAAACATAAGCAACAACAATACAATTAATGTTTGTAAATCATGCACAACAACACACCTTTTGCTCCTTCTGCTGTGCCTCGAGTATATCCGCTGTGGTGGCCACAGTGCCCATGCGTTCGGCACGTTGTTCCATGCGCGTCAACCATTTTTCCAACTCTAAACGTTTTGACTCAAAACTGCAAGAAATAAAATTAATCGAATCATTAAAATAATTGATTACAGCAACAGCAAAAACAACGAAGAAAACTTACCGCTGTGAGTCGCCGAGCATGTGTTTCAATTGCCCGGCGCGTTGCAGCACGCATTGCGATGTCTCGTCCCAGTGTTCGCGCAGGCGTGTGACTGTGAAGCAAAAAAAAAAAAAAAAAACGAACGAACACATTTTCAATTAGTCAAGTGTATGAAGCATTGCGCGCAGTTAATAAAGAATTATGTCAAATTAGCGTACAAACACAAATAAATTAAAAAAAAAAAAGAAACCAAATATAAAAAAAGAACAAAGAATACAACATCAACGTCAGGCCCTTTGAGTAGTTGTGTTTAAGGCATGAGTTTCGGTTGCTATCAGTAATACTTAGTTGTGGCTTATGGCAATTTATGGCGGTGGTAGTTGCGACCCGCTTGAGTTAAACATTTAAATGGTGCTTGATTTACAGTGTGCCACCATCAGCTACTGGCATTGATGATGCCATGCAGCAGTAGAAAACTCGAGGGTTAGTAGAGGTCGGAGTTATTAGCCGAGACTGCCCGCTGGGGGTTAAGTTCATGTGTGCTTGTCTGAGGATGGTTAACCAAAGTTAGCTTTCAATTTGAGTAGTGCGTCAGCTTATGTAAGTTATTTGGCACTTTTGGCGCAGCAATTGTGGGTTTTTGTTTTTTGTTACTTAACAATTTTTACCTTTGAGACAAGAACGCATATAATCCAAATCGGCTGAACAATGTGGTGCTAAAGAAAAACGTTTCAGTTCTTGTGGGTTTACATAGAGCGAACCCAAAAAAAGGGAGAGAGAATTTGCATTAACGTAAATATAAACTTAATAGTTGAGATTTGAGTTTAGTAAAGTTTTATGGGTATAGGAAGGTTTGCTTAGCCGCTAAACATATGCCTAACATTAACGCTAGAAAGAGAGTAGGTGGGCGTAGCGAGCGAGGAAGATGGTCTCAAATTATAATAATAAAAAAAAGAAAGAATCAAATTTAAAAGAACCAAAAGCTCTACATGCTTTATGCATACCCTGATTGCCACCAGCAGTGCCGGCATTCTGTGACATTTGCGTCTCATCGTGCGAGGAACGACGACGCATGCGTAACTCTTCACGTGTTAGTGCAGAAACGGCGCCGCCCATAACCATGGTACCCTGAGCTTGTGCTTGTGCCTGCACTGCAGCGGCAGCAGCAGCAGCAGCAGCGGCCGCGGCAGCTGCCCTTGACTGAGCCTGATGCTGGAGCAGAGCGGCAGCAGCTGCTGAGCCGGGCATTTGACCCGTATTATGTACAACATTGGCAGCGGCCGGTATATTGCCCAACAGCTGCTGACGTATGTGCTCACGGAATTCGCTGCTCAGTGGCAACGGTTGCTGCTGTGAACCACCACCTCCGCCACCGCCACCGCCACCACCACCAACACCGACGCCACCAGCTAAGATGCTCTGTTGTTGCTGTTGTTGGACACGATGACGACTGTACTGCAACTCCAGTGGCAAATTACGATCCAAAGAGCGCATGTGATGCTCAATCGTCGAACGCATCGACTGTTCGACTTGTGATGATGTTGTGGTAGCATTGCCGCCACCGCTGGGCACCGATGAAGATGAGGCATTGTGCAGCTGTTGTTGTTGTGCGCGCAACTGTTTGAACTCCTCCAATGATTGTCTTGAATCGCCAGCGCGACCCTCATCCAATGAGAGATTTCGCTCATAGGCAACTGTGCGTAAATTAACGGCGCTCATACGATTGCCCGCAACGCCACCGCCGGCGCCACCAGCCGCAGCAGCGGCGGCCGCGGCCAGACTCGCCTTAAAGCTGAGATCGAAATTATTTTGTGCTGCGGCCGCTTCGAAGGAACGCAGATTCATTTGCTCCTGCATGGCGCGTTCCATGTTTCGCAGACCGCTCTCAATGCCGCGCAACGCATCCTCCGAGCCGAAATCCTCGGTGGGCGAAAGCGCTTTCGCATTTGCGCCGGCAATGTTGCTCTTCTTCACCTCGGCGGCACGTGTGGGCGCCGGCGATGGCACAGCCGATTTTGGCTGCTGCAATTGTTGCTGTTGTTCATTGAAGAGGCCATGCCGGATGCCCGCCAGCAAATGCGGCGGCATTTCAAAGGGATTCGAGGAACGTTTCGCCGCCAGCGTTGCGGCATCAATGTGTGGTTTCTCTGGCGGCGCTGGCGGCTTGTCTTTAAACTTGAAGCTAGCTAGCGGCGAATTTTGTGCGCTATTATGTGCGGAACTCTGTGCTGAGACGCTCGGTTTCTTTGGCAACGGCGGCGGCGGTTGACGTTGCGTGGGTGGCGTGCCCGATGGCAATGTCAAACCGGGCACAACGCCATCGGGCAAACTCTTGAGGCTATGTCGCTTGGGTGGTATTTCCGGTGGCGGTGCACGTTCGCTGGCGCCACGCGCCGGTATGGCCGGCACTGGCTTGTGATGTGTTTGTGGTGGCAGTGGCGGCGGCTTTGACGTCTGCGGCAACGGCGGTGGCAGTGTGGCCGAATTGCCGACGCCGGGCATTGTGCGTTCATAATTCATGGACTCTTGCGAGCTTTGTTTGCGCAAAATCTGTTGTGCGCGTATGGCAGCTTGTGCGGCAAGCTCGGATGTAATGCGTGGTATTTCGGGCGCTATTTTAGGCGTCTGTTCATCATGTACACCCACGCCTGTGGCTGGTGTTGGCGACGGCTTTGCAGTCATGCTCGCAAACGTCAGCAATTTTCTTTTTTATTTTTATTTTATTTTATTTTGATTGATTTTGTTGTTTGATTTTCTTTTACTGGTATTAAATATTGATTTGGCGCGCATTCAATTCAAACATTTTCACTGAGTCACTCAGTCAGCAAAGGCTAAACAAATCACTCACTCAAAATTTGCATTGCATACTTGCGGGCACCAAAACAAACACTTTTAGTTTGGCCACAGTCACTGCTGACAAATGTGTAAACACGTTAGTGCTTTTATAATTAAACCGGCTGCATGCTGAGGTCGTTGGCAGCTCTTTGACAAAGCGCCACTCAACAAACTCTGAACGCCGTCGACGTCGACTGGTCGTAGTATTTTAGTACAAATATTGTGGTCTGAGTTTGTTTATAAAACGGAAATTCAACACGGCATGACTGACTTTCCAGCCGTGCACACACACACACTACGATATATTTGTCTCTCCCACTCTTAATGTTTTTTACGCTCCCAAATTATTACGCTCACAATGAGTTCTCAAAATCTTTGACACTTTTTCAACACAAACATTCTCGCACTTTTCAACATTTTCACCACACTTCATACACACAATTTCCGCCGGTAAATTGAGTCGCTCTCTCTCTTGTATTTTTGTTTTTTTTTTTTTGTATTGCATACTTTTTGGCGTTAGCTCTTAAATGTCTTGTTCGTTGGTAAAAGTTCATTTAGCAGTTTATGATAGTAGTTTGTGCCTAAACTGAGCTACGCTAAACAACAACAGCAACAACTACAACAACACTTTACCGCCCCATGGTAGTAAATTTTATGCATTTCTGCTTCTACGCCTCTAAGTCAGCAACAACAACTTTAATACACGAATTTGAAAGTCTTACGATTTTGCCAACGTCGACCGCTTGCTCTGCTAGACAATTATTTGTTTGCTGTTTTTGTTATTTTTGCTTGCACAGTGCGGCTAAATGCCGGTTGCATTCGAACGTCTGTTGCACACCTAAAAACAGGCAACGATTTACCTTGTGGAAGTTTTAATTGTTGCCCAACATGGTCGTTTGTTTCAGTTATTTGGACAACGTGCTTTTGTTCAATGTTAATGGCTTTTTAAAAAGGTAATTGTGCACTTATCACACATTTTATTTCACATTTACTGACTCTCTCTCTCTCTCTCTCTTTCTCTCTGTCTTCTTGACATTCGCTCAGTTCCCATTTCTTAATTCATGCACCAAAAAGCAGACAACACTAATTAAATGCATTTTTCAGCGTTGCTAATTAATTCTGTTGAAAATTTATAATATGAAAATGTTGCAATATTTTCTCATTTGTTTGCATTGCGGTTCTTTTAAGTTTGCCAAGTTTTTGGCTTGCCAATGAAGTGGACCGCACAGCATGAAAGTGTACAACAATTGTTTGTACAGTACAAGATGATGAGTTAGTCATTAAGGTGTGTGTGTGTGTGTGTGAGTGTATGTGAGTTTGTAAACTTTGAAAGTAAATTATTATGGAAATTTGTGGTCTAATTGAGTTGTGTCATGAAAATAAGTTTTATAAACAAGAATTTGTCACTTGGGTACATTTATTAGCAGGTGCAGAGAACTGGTTAAGTCATAATTCATAAGAAGACAAGGAATGCTCAAGAATTCATATAGAAAAGTTGAGCTAACGTAAAATGGAAACTAAGCCATCGGAAATCTATAAATATTTATCTCAGAAATAATTAAATTATATATATTTAAATTTAAATTTAATATTTATAGATTTCTTTTTATATGAACCACACACACATCATAAAAAAAGAACCCCTCTTCTTGACATAGAAAAGGTTGTCAATAATATTTCAGTGACGTTTGTAAACTATACAAGACTTTCATTATTAACATGTCAAGCATACTTTCTTTTAACAAGCTGTAACGGAATATTACTTACTGTTATTCCAATTTTTCTGTAAGTCATTATGCTACCAAGAGCCCCCAACGTATGAATAACACTTAAACCGGAAATAGAAGGGCAAAAAAAAAAAAGAAATGCACGCCCATTCTGTGCACCAGACTATGAATTATTTATACAACATACAACCTTTCAGTACAACGCCTCCATGAAACAGCTCGAATTTCAGTTCATTTGTTCTTATTTTGTTTTGGCTTCAACTAATAAACAATTAATAACCGCTAATTGTAAACGCCATTGTCGGCACAAAGGAGTAAACCATCATCAATCATGACACTATACAAAAACCAATAAACAAGTAGCGCACGACACAATATTGAAAAGGACGAAAAACCCAACTAAAAGTGCTGGCTTTTGTCTAAACTTTCACAACATTTAAGCGCTATTGTCTAACGTTGGGTACACAAATATTGACAGAAAAGATTAATGGCATGGATAGGAATACTATCAGCACGATTGGCAAGTCGAGCTGCCAAAAAGTATGCAACAGCGTCAAACAAAACAGACAAAAGTATAAAAATAAACAAAGCATCAATTCTTTGGCAAACTTTTTCAAAAAAAAAAAAAAAAACAACAAAAAAAAGATCAAATGACTTACGCCAAAAATGCAAACTGACGGCGCTTTTATTTAAAAAAAAAAAAAAACTAAACTTTACCAATTTAATATACAAAAAGTGCCTAAAAGTATGCACGCCAGACATTGCCTATCAATATTCAATACTTCTTTCGTAAGCACAACTTTTGCGAATAAAAAGAAGAGGCAAAGAAATCAAGTTGGTTGCAAACTATTTTCATAAAAGTTTCTACAACCAAACACACAAAGCTAAAGTGTTGTCTTCCGCCCAAAAGTATGCAATCATTTGTTAGCGCAAATAAAAGAAGAACATTTCCTTGCGATATCTTTGGTTTATAAGACGCTCATACAACAACAAACACATATACAAGCATTAATGTAAGTAGCTATTCATTGTGCATGAGCTTCACGTGTGTGTGTGTGTATGTGTGGTTGTGTATGTGGCGGCGCCTTAAGCGATGCTACAACTTTTTCCACACTTTGCTTTGCATTATTTCCGCTTATTTTATTTATTGACACACATTTTTTACACACACACACACATACACAAGCGCACACACAAAGAAGCACGCAAACACGCCCACATTATCAAGCAAGCACTCATTTTAGTTTTTCTTTGATTGCCACTTTGTTACATTAATTTTTAATTTTAATTATATTTATATATATTTTTTTTTCTACTCTATTTTGTTGCTTTTTTGTTGTTGTTGTTTTTTTTTGTTCTTTTTTTTTTTGTACATTAGTTTTGTTTGTTCATTTGCGGCTTTTGCAGCGTGTGTTTTTGGGCTTGTGCCACCCTCGCGTTTATTGATTTGCACAGCAGGCAGACGGAGCAGACAACACAGACGACGGCCACAGCGACGTCGGCGTTAGCGGCAGTACAACCGTGAACGTTATCCTTAAAGACGTATAAAAAAATATATACACACACACACACAGACAACTTTAATGCAACTTGTTTTTCATCTTTTCAACTTTCTCTTTGCTCACTTTTGCGCTTAACACGGATTTTTTGTATACAAACATTTTTGTTTAACAAATTTTCTTCATTTTAATGGCATTTTTTGCGCAAATATTTTTCTTTCATTGTCGCCGCGTTTTTCTTCCAAGCAATTTATTCACAACCGTTTGTACGCAGCTAAAATTTACAAATGATTCGACGTTCTACTGCGGCTGAGCTTACACACACACTGAGCGGCGTTGACGACGCTGTCTGCGAAAATTTTCAACATAAATTTTCTCATGCTCTCCCCACTGTCGCCACACAAAAGAGACACTCACACATATTTGAATGTATATATATACACAAACACACGCAGAAAAATTGAAAGCAGAAAACTTTTACTACAACTCGCATTTACTCAAAGCAACAACAATAAAAACAACAACAAATAAAATGTTTCGAACATGCCTTTTCCGCAAAAACAACCCCCAAATGGGTAAACAACAGGAAAATGGACTTCATAGTGAGTGTTGCCGCATTTGCCGCCGTCCCAGCTTGCAACCCTCAGCAACAACAACAACAACAACAATAAAAACACCAATGTGAAAAACAACATAATCACACCTTACAGTGCGCCGCTTGTTAGTAGCGTCACCCAAGCCCAAATATGCCACCTTTCAAGCCAAGCCAAGTCCAGTCAGCCAGCCAGTCAACCACCCACACACCTTTCCTTGCCTTTGCTTCATTCTAACTGCCAGAGAACGCCGAACTTTGTCTCTCTTGCTTCACAAAGAACTCTCATTCGGAATTCCACCATACTTGCACGTTTTTGACATTCTGCTTTGAACGCATTTTCACCCCTCCCGGCATTTTCTTCTGGTTTTGTTTTGCTTCTGTGTTGTGGCTTGTTTCATGTGTCCTTTTGTTGATCCGCACATGCGCTTTGCCCAAAAGACTTCCGACTGATAAGAATTTCTGTTGCATGCACTATACAGGGTTGCATTTAACGGTATTTAAACGGTGAAGTTGTTTGTGTTTTGTTAATGCTTTTCGGGTGTAACTAATATACAACTTGCAAGCATTATCAGACTTTTGAAAATCTACTTACTTCAGTATACTTCAGTTAACTCAAACTGGAAATTATCTTAAAACATACATCACCTTAACTTCGAAACCAACTTATCAAATCATCTGTCTTATAGAATCCATGCCAAATATCTATTCTACCAATCGACTATCTCTCGACCAGAATGATCTAATGACTTCCATACTTCATTATATTACACTAGTTAAGGCAACTTGTGAAATGATCTTGTCTTTCATCATTCTAGTTGATCAAAGGCTTAAACTTTTAATTTGACTATAAATTTTCAACAAACACATTTTCGAGAATTAATTATTTTAATTGCATAAATTGAGACAAAGCATCTGACCAACAAGCTGTTGGCAAGTCTGCTTAAATTAAGCTTTAAATAGCTCCTGCAGGACTTGACGTACAGACGCAACCCAACAATTTCAGTAATGAGGCAACTTAGAATAAAATCTAAGCCCAACGGTGTAAAATACGACAGTTGAAAAGTTAGCAATGCAAATAAAGACTATGTATGTGTGCGGTGCTGTGCTGTGCGCGACGTTGTAGAGTTCAAATACCAGAAACAACAACAACATCCAACAGCAGTGAAATTCATAACTCCTGTGGAGGGTTAAACATTGTTCAAGGCAGTTCAGCGAAAGCCTGCAAGCGTCACTCTGAACAAAACAAAAAAATGTTGTTCAAATAACTTTTCATACGAACGACAACGACGAACAAGGACCAACAACAACACCAGCAACAACAACAACAACAGTAACGAAGTCAACGACAACGCCAACGTCGAAAAAATTCTTTTTAAAACTATTTCGTTGCATATTTTTAGGTGGTGGCGCTGAGTGCTGATTATATGGTGGTGATGTTGCTGCTTTTAGGCTTTTCTAAAAGCCAAACAAGAAAAGAAAATGGGAAAAAATACACACATACATACATATATAAAACGCCTCAAAGGATAAGCACGACAATTATTTAATTTAATGTTGCCTTTGAAAGGCACGCAAGAAACCGGCAATCAAAGACGAAGACAAGTTGACTTCTGCGAACAACTGAGGGTGACACTGACGGCTGAGATGCGAGTTTGGCAGGGCGTCTGGCATGGTTGGATGGAGTGTACGAAATAGATGTGCGTGTGAGCTCAGATAACTGTCAACGAGTCTCGACGCTGCAGGCTGAAGTTGTACAGAGCTCAGCTGAGTTTCAGCTCTCATCATTTTCTTCATTTTGCCTTTGTAATTAAAAAGAAATAAGAAGCAAAATGGGTGCGGGCGCAGGCTGAGTGTGTTAGAGCGCGGAGAGTGAAGGCGAAAAATGTGAGGCTTATTAAAGCATGTAATGGCGTGAAATTTAATGGGCGTGGCATGAGGGCAAAGTGCTACAAGACTACACTACACCACAATTAGAAGGCAATTTAGGCACAGAGTAATCATTAAACTGACATGGCTTGGTGGTTGAATACAATAGAGAAGTTGAGAGAAAATAGAAAAGTGCGATGTCCTTTAGATAATGTTCTTCAGTCAGTGTTGTTTATACATTCTACTTGATGTTTTATTATGTAGTGCATGTTTAGGTATGTGTGTGGGTGCCAGGAACAACAATTATAGAAAATGCAATGGCAACGAAGACGATGCCGCAGCTCAAATTGCATGTCAAAGACAGATTTACGAGTCGTATAAGTAAAGTTTTACCATCGCAATGCAACGCAACGTCTGCTTTGCTTCTTCAAGACCGATAAGAACAAAAACAACAACAACAACAACTAGAAGGCACGGCACAGCCCAACACAGTAACCTGTCTTGGGCAAGCTGCCTTTCTGTCGCTCTATCTCGCTGTCTGTCTGTCCGTCTGTTTGCCTATCTATCTATCTGCCAGCAAGCTTACTTGTTTGCTTGCCCTTTAAGTTCGAAGGCCATAACTTTGCGTCGTTGTGGTCTTCGTAATAAGATAATAAATAATGGTTTAATTAGTGGCGGCGCTTCTAAGTTGCCATAAATTTTGTTTGTGTATATAAAGTAAATGAATATTTTCGAAAATTGTGGTAGGCACACTTTTGAATTGCTAAAAGTTTTGTGTGCTGAATACAGATTGCGTTAAAGTCGTTATGTTCATGCTGTCGGTTGCACAGATTTCGCGCATCGCTTGACTTTAATTTAATTGAGAATTTTTTTAATAAAAGCATAGATTTTAATTAAAATTTTAGTTGTGATAAACGTTTGTTTTTATTGCAAGTCTTGTAGTATTGAAATTAATTTAGGATTCATCAAAAATGTGTGTAGCATAAAAGTATGAAATTTAAAAAGTATTTTTCTATCCAAATTTATTTTTTACAATAAAATTTGACTTTTTTATTTTTTTTTATCAACAGACGCATTTATTTCTTACAAATTCAAGCAATCCTTTCAAGCACAAGAAAAATGACAGTCAACAGCTTATTTTAATGGCCACAATCCTAACAACTCAACGTATACCGAGACAACTGACAAATAAACTCTAAAGGATTTTACAAAAACAAAAAAAAAAAAAAACAGGATCATAAAGCCACAAACAGAGAAACGAGAGACCAACTCACATAACAACAGTCATGAATAAGTGAAGCTTGTACCATGACGACAACAACTACAACTTAGAAATGTTTATGACAAACTAACCACTGCAACATGTACGAGACTGGAGAACGAAACTAGCCAAGCAAAGTCAAACAAGGACTCATGGCAGTTAGAAGCGCACAACTTACTTGTGCACTCGAAATTGAAAAGGGGAAAAATAGCAAAAAACAACTTGAATTTCAATGCAAAACACATGTAAATGTATACGCAAGTAGACAAGAAAAAAAAAAAAAAAACACAGCAGTTGATACTTTCAAAAGATAACTTAAAGAGACGTACGGAAAATCAAGTGCATTAAAAAGGGTGAAATAATTGCGTTTATAAGCATGTGAGTAAGTGTAAGAAGGTGTTCGCACGTTTTCTTTCATTCTGTCAATTAACTGTCAATGGGCATAAATGAAAAGACACATGTGAAAATAACATGGATATGCAAGAATGTCAGAATAATTACGACATGGTATTAAGCAAACAGCAAAAAGTTTTTTTTTGTTTTTTGTTTTATACAAAGACACAAAAACAGAAATACAACGCGTCTGCTTACACCGGCAACAAATGCGCCCAAAAGCAGGCAATGAAATAGTAAGAATGCTTCCTCTTTTATGGGCACGCTTTAAAAGACAGACACACACACACACACAGATACGCAGACAACGCACTCCTTGGCTCTCTTTGATTGCCAACTCTTTGTCGCTATTCACCACACTGCGCTGGAAAGCATGCTGCACTTTTTTGTTTTTGTACTCACGCTGTCACGCAGCCAGACTCTCTCTCTCTCTCTCTCTTTCTCTTCCTTCCCCTTTCACACTCTGTGCCTATGCTACGCGCATTTCCTTGTATTCCTTCTGTTATCCTTGATTCGATTTTGTGTGCATGTTTTTCCGGTATTTTATGCGTTGCTCATTCTTATTTATTTTCGTTCCATGTGATTTTTTTTGTTTTTTTTTGTTTTCAGTTTTGTTCTTTTTCTTCTTCAAGTGTCAAACTCAAGTGTTTGTGTGTATTTGTGTAGCGTTCTGTCTGTCTGTCTGTCAGTCCGTCCGTTTGCCTGTGTGAACTTTGTCTTTGCTTTTGCAGTTGACTTTGCCAACGTTGTCACCAGACTTTTTTCTTCGTTCTCTTTATGCATGACTGCAAAAAGGATGTTGACGCTTTTCTTATTGTTGTTGTGTTGGTTGGTTGTTCTTGTTTACATATTATTGTTTTTGTTGCTGTTGCTTTCATATTGCTTATTCTTGCTACCACGCCAGACAAGCAAAGTCAAAGGTGAGCTGAGGCAACACAAAATGTTTACTATGCCGGAGAACATTTTAAGTGGCCGCCGGCTTCTTTGCGTTGTCGCATTTTGTTAGGTTAAAATAATATCAACATTTCTTAGCAGTTCTCAAAGCGCTTAGACATGTTTAAAAGGTTTGGCATTAGGCATAACCGGAAGAGAAACAAGCCACAATGCTACAGTCGAGCTTTCCTCGACTATGCAATACCCTGCACTCTCAACCACTAACGGAGCATGATAACTCACATTTCCATTTGACTTATCTGACACAATCAACATTTATGCAAAGAGACATTCGTCTCTCCTTAATAAATAAAAATATGATTTTTGAAACAAAGAACTATCAAAAAAATTCATAGATTAACTTTCGTCCACTATAGAGTTGTCGCCCACAACAAGTTTTGAAATTGATGAAAAATATGTTGTTGATTAGAGATTATAGATAGAAAGGTAATGTACGTTTAATGCTCTTTGGATTCAGAATATAAACATACATGAAAAAATTGTCTCGCGAGTTCTCAGAAATTTAAGTTTTATCAAGTAAAATTTGTGCCGAAAACAAAAACATAAAGTTATCTTATATGGGATTTTAATATTTTCTTTACCCTATACAGTTCATTTACAGTTGTATTATTCAGTTCTATAAATAACATGTCGAATAAGGGTCAAAAGAGTAATTCAACAATGAAGTTATTATTATCTTTACAACTCTCAATAATAATTCCGCAAAATATAATGTGTCTTCAAAGTTCAAAGGTTAGAGAACATGGTAAGGCAATTTGCAGTCAGCTTAACCTTTGTGTTTCCATAACTGATTAATCTAATAAGGCTCACGAAATTTATGAACGAATATATCAAAGCCGAAAATATATCTTAAACAATCAATAAGGTCATTTAAAAATAAATAAATAAATAAAAACGATTGAATAAACTTCAATATGAAAGTAACATGTTTAGATCAATTTTTTCCATAAAAGCACTGCCTTTTTCAACCAACAAATATTGAAAACGTAATAACGAATTTGAAAAAAACTAACATGAAACTCATTTCCTACCTTTCTCCTGCAGCAGCTGTCGTTTGCCATCACCCTTTAGCACTTCCGCTGTGTGCACTAGTTCGTTCAATTGTGGCTTTTTCATTTTTAGCTCGCGTAGAACTTTCTATAAACAGAAAAAAAAAACAAAAAAGAATTGAATTATTGACAGCGCAAGTCTATGAACTGCGGCAACCTATGACAATCAGCTCAACCAATCAACCAACCAACTAACTAGCAAACGCACTCACCTCTTGTTTCTCGATAGCCAAACGAACGGCATCGGCATCATCAACAGCGACGCTTTGTATCTTTATCATGTTTTGTTCCCAAGTCAACCAGTCGGATATTTGTAGTACAGACTTATCGAAGCTGCCGGCCAAAGCGCCTGTGCCGCTTGGTTCTTTATTGTAATCTGTAAAATAAAAGTTAAAAAAAAAGATGAAGAAAAATCTCAACACAAAGTTTTATAGAGCGTATAAAATCAAATCACGCCATGCGATTTCTAATTAGGCGTAACAATACTGTTTGCTTCTGCCGCACTCGGCCACACTGATTGTGGTCTACTTCTGGCGCGCAGCGGGCGCAATTCATTGCATACTTTGTGGCATCCTTTTCAAGGTTCACTGCAATTTGCAGTTGATTTGAGTGCCCATTCGGTTCGCTTTCTTTCTTTTTTGCTTGTTTTCGGTTTTTTTTTTTCAACTTGTTTTATGCAAATGCAGATACTGAGCCCCATTGGTCTGTTGCACGCTTTATTTGCGACGACATTTTCATTGAAATACTTTCAAATACAAATAACAGCAGTGAAAACATTTCGCATTCCAATGACACAGACACGAAATATTTGCTTGCTTTTCAGTCAATGTTTTCTTTTTTTGTTTTCGCGCACCCTCCCTACCACGAAATGCTTTACCGCTTTTTTTGTTGGGTCAACTTAAAATTAAGGTTACATTTAAAACAAAAAAAAAAAAAAAACAACAAAAAAAGAAAGGTGGAATGAAAAAAGAATTTCAATAAAATTCAGTGTTTCAAGTGGCAGTCAGCAATGAAAGATAAGAGTTGTGTAAACTGTGTGCAACTTAAAAAAGTAAAGAGAACAAAAACAAAGTTTCATATAATAAACTGACATTTGGAGTACAAAAAAACTTTGACCTTGTTCAGCAACAGTGAAGTGACGATACTAACGACTGTTTGGGTTCATTACTTTTGGCTTTATTTGTAAACAGAAATTTTTGAAAACGTGTCAAGAGCATTTATGCTCTCAAAAAGTATGAAACACAAACAAAGTTACCTTACAAGCATGCTTTATAAGCTTCATAGAAAGACACGTAAACACTCAATACAATTTAAAGACAAAATGGCGAACGAGGGTCAATGTTTTACCAAAATGAAGCTACCTCAGCATATAATAACCAATAAATGGAGTGAAGCAGCAAGTCAACATAAAGTGTAAAAAAACAAACAAAGGATCTTTTGTGTATATGTATGGAAAACTGCTGACACTTGAATTCAATATGCAAAAATGTAACAAAAATTCAATTGCATATTTTAAGGCAGCGTTTGGCCAGCTATAAAAAATGTGGCAATAAAATTATTTTCATATCAAATGAATGACATTTTCAGTTTGAACGAAGCCGGGCCAAGTCAACAAAACAAAAATAAAAAAAAAAAAACAAATAATAATGAAAAAGACACACAAACGAAACGAAGCGAGCAAAAAGTATTTCAACAGCACTTAAAATTCTTTTGCAAGTCAAAAAAAAAAGGCACAACTTAAAGTAGAAAAGCCTAAGTAGGATAAAGAATCTGACGTATAAAAGAAGAAAAGTAACAAGTTATGAGAAAGTTTGCTTCTTATTTTTTTTTTTTTTGTTCTTCCTCTTCTTATATAGTTGGCTAAAAATGTGCTTTCATTCGAGAGTAGCGAGTTGAGTAAAATAAGCCGTGAAAACAAAACCGACAAGAAACGAGCGGGAAAATGTCTTTGCAAGTTTTGTGTTTTGCTTTTTTTTTCTTATAAAGGCGGTAAGCAAATCGCAGGCACCGATGAAGAATAACCGTCAGGATTAGAAGCAAGCAATGTGACTCAAAGTTTCTGGGATTTAAGCGACAAATTTCAACAATCCGTCTACTTGTCTCATACTTTATAACACCACATTGCGCTCTACCTCTCAGACTCTGTCGTACACATAATTTTTTTTTCTTTCACGTTCATTCGCATTCTCGAGTCGGCCTTTGTGCGCCAACGAGCAATGAAAGTGACGATTGTCAAGCTGGGCAATCAAAGCGCTACTCAACATGTCAGGCAAACTCGTTTGAATGAATGCAAGCGAAGCAAAGTAAGCGTTGAATGAAGCTTTTCTTTTTTTTTTCTTCTGTTTTTTTTTTTTTTTTTGTTATATTTGTCAGTGTAGCAAATGGTCTAAGGTATATCTTACTAGGGTGCTACCTACAAGTTTCCGTTTTCTCCTACTCAACTAACAACTTCCCTTTACACGCGTCTACTGTTACACATTCATACAATATACAAGTTGTGAGTTTGGTCTGAATTCACATTCAGGCATGCACGCAGCAACAAATCCTTAAGGACCTCGCAAAAGAAACTGTTAAGTGTAATTTCTTTTCACTTATGTTGCTAAATTTTTAGTGGTATGAGCCACACAGGCTAAGAGTCTAAGACACAGGTGTAAAGTAAACTGTCAGCGTCAGTATGTATGACAGCAAAAAAAAAAATGTCATAATTCATTAAAAACGAAAGAAAGCGTGAAAATACATATATGAATGCCGCATGTATCTTCTTGTGTTTGTTTAGTTGTTGGTGTCTCTCATTGTTTGTCAGTGAATGAGTGAGTGACGCCGGAATACATCACGTCATATCACAACGCATCATAGCACATCACAATACAATACACAACATCATATTATCAGGACTTGGTCGTTGACTTTGGGCAATGAAAATGTTCTCAAGTGATCTACCTTGTCTGTTTGTACATATGTAAGCTCCGACAACACAAAATTAAACTAAGAGGTCAATGAGTATGAAATGAAAAAATTTTTAATTAAGTAATTTCAATATATGCCAAACAACAATGGCAAAATTTGCTGGTATTCAAACATTAACATTAACCCACAAAAAAACAAATAAAATTTAAGTTAATTAAAGATTTAAATAAACAATATTTTGACATTAACAATAAACACAAATCACTGTAACCAATTTTAAAGAGAACATTTATTAACCTTTCTGTACAAAAATTCTTTTTCCAAAATTTTTTGTTCGAAATTGTTTTAAAATTTTATATCGTCATTCAATGCACTTTTAAATGAATTTCTTCATTTATCAATAAATTTAATATAACATTCAACGAAATTTAGATTTCAATCATTTCAAAATTTTTTGTTTTCACTTTTTGATATACAATTTTGACGGCGTGTTAACTTCGACAACCAATTTGACAACTTTTCACTTCCTTCACGGCGAACGTTTTGTTTTTAAATGTCCTTAGACTTGTTACGGCGAGCTTTGCGTCAGTTTGAAGGTTTGAATACTTCTACTCACCACACCGATATTTCCAACACGCTTAACGGGAACGCATGACACTTTGAACAAACGGAAATAGCGAACGCCATCTGCCGTGCACTTCTCAAATGAAAGCAAAAGCTTTGTACATGATGAGAATTTGTACGCGTGAACCGTTTAGTCCAGTCATTTGGTCGTTAAAAAAGGGGTCATCTGGAAAGTTTGCGGGAGTTTTGAAAATTGGGATACCTTTGTAAAAATTGCGACTCAGAGTAGGATTATCATTCAAAACATTACCAAATCCCATACAAAAGGTATAGTATAAGTATACAAAACTTGTACACTTTGCGGCGCTCGTACTAAACTAAACTATTAGTCTTATAGAATATTCGGAATAGAAAACTAAGGATTTACAACACCTACCTACTTACTAAATTTCTCTGAAATACAATTTCATACCATTTTTGAAATCTGTCAAACTAGTTATTGTTTGCGAAATTCAAAAAAAAATATTTTATTATAATAGAAATAAAATAATTTGGATAAGCAAATAAAAAAAAATATTATACATTATATATTTTATATTATATTGCAATAGAAAAATGCATTCTCAAGCAGGTGGTAAATCCATATTAAAAAACTCTCCTAGACATAGTTTGGAAAAACGATCCAAGAAGGAAAACAAAAGACTGGGCTTCGACCATTCTAACATTGCCAAAACACAAAACATGTCATTTGCCGAAAGAACATATGGTTTGATTTCAACAAAGAGCAAACATTCGGTTACTCCCTTTCCGACTCATCAACAAGGCGTTGATCCTGAGTTATTAATAGCACGTTTGGAGGCTGACATATTGTATCAAAACCAAATGCACAACACAGAAGATAGAAGCACCAAACCTAGCATCATGGACAGGAGCGCATCTATTAAAAATTTGGTAGCACCGATAGGTGATAATATGTCATCGGAAAGTTACAATACCGTTAGCGGATATACAGTTATACGCTCCCCGTCGAATACCAGCTTAACCTTTAACGAACGACGTCGTATCTTTGACAAAGGTGAGTTTACAATTACGCGTGGCAAAAAGATGGGGGATACCATGCCATACTTGAACACGGACAATTTTCAGTCTACTAATTCTCTACGTGCTACAGGATCCCGATATTCTCCATCTTTAAACTTCACTCGTGAAAGTGTAGGTCAACAGTTACATTATCGTACATTAACTGATTATTGTCGTCTTAAGAATCTTAAAGTAGTATGACGTGTATACATCAACCGATAATGAAGTCTTGCGATGTTAAAGGAAAACACAAATTATTGGGATTTCAAGAAGTTACGATATAGTGGTTGCCTTAAATATGTACTTATTTTCTAAACAAATAAATTAAAAAATGATTATTAAAGAAAAAAAAGCAAAAAATAAAGTTCAAAATTTTATTGTCAGGTTACCCTTCACTAAAATCTGTACTAATAAAACTTCGGTGAATCACCAACAAAAGCGGATGCTTACTACTAAGTAAGATCTTAAATCAAAAGGTCAAACGTTGTATATATTTGGATCGATGGCGTCGCAGAGAAGGCTTTTCTTTGTCTGACCAGCCATGGAAAATATACCATCTTAATATGATAGCATTAAGATGTCTCCAAATGAGTAAATTTCTCGTCTAGAATGGTATTATTAATGTTGCAGCATATTAGTCAAATTTTATTTTTTTTTTGCTATATATTAATACTTCGATTTTTTAATCAAATTAACTAAGTTAGCCAATTGAAAATAAAAAAGCTGTCACAGTCTTCTAAGTTCAAGAACGACTTCTTTGTGTAATGTTTATGGAGGTTTTGTTTTTTTTTTTAACATTTAAAAAACATAAATAATTGCAGATATACACGGGATCATTGTTAAAACTCATAACTATTGCACAACATGGCCAACTTACTTTCTTATTATCAAAGTGGAAGTGCGCCATGCAAGTCTATACTCATCACCGCTGGTAGAAAAAGAGGAGAAACTGTGAAGAAAACGCCAGTCTTTCTCAGGAGGAAAGTCTTTTTTGACGATCAGAATCTCAATCAGACTGGAAATATAAATTTGGCAGATCGCACATATGGTTTAGTGTACTCGAAGAGCGCTTCAACGCCATTTCCACGTAGAGGGGAAAAATTGGATACGAGCATGATTTACGCACGTTTGGCTTTAGAGAAGAATAAACGTGATTTAATCGAGAGTTCTTTCACTGAGGAAAAGTTGTCGAAAAATTCTTTAAGTGAAGAAAGTGTGCTTGGTTTTGATAATCAAGAGGCACCCATTAACAATTTTACATTCAATGAGCGTCGACGTGTGTTTGATAAAGGTGAATTCACTATAACTCGAGGTAAAAAGATGAGTGATTATATGGGGGTCATTGATGAGCTCACAGATAAAGACAATAAAATCAACTTAAGCCTGAATCTAATGCGGCGCGAATCAACTTATCTAAATGAATACTGTCGTGAAATGAATTTAATCCGTAGCTATTCCGGCGTCACCTAGAGAAGCAAGCAAAATTTTTTCAAGCGACCAAACAAGAATTAAAAATATATATAGTTCAATTTTACAAGTTACATAACAACATAATAACCACATAAGTTTATGGTTAAATTTAATGTCTCGTCTTTGAGCGAATTTAACAATAATCGCAATAAGTATACATATATGACATACAAATTGATAACGCACAGAAAGAAGCATTTCCGATTACATTAAATAAATATATTTTATATATAAACAGCTCGATGGGACGATTGTTTGTCTGTCTACTTCAATATGAACTCAAGGAGTTACGATAAAATGGTTACCTTAAATATTTATCTATTTTTTAAACAAGCCGGTTAAAAATTTAAATCCATAAATAATAAACTCCAAAGTTTTATTGTCGGATATACCATCCACTAAAAAAATCAAATGTCGTTGGGTCGATAGCGTCGCAGAGAGCCGGAACGAGTAATGTTTTCTGCGATATTTTAGAACTAAGATTTTTTAATGAAACGAACTAAGCTAGCCGATTTTAAATAAAAAAGTTGTCACTTTCTTCTAATAACAAAAACGTTTTACGTTACGTTTCTTGTAACGTTTATAGAGTTTTTTTATTTTTCTTTTAATTAATAAAAGTAAATAATTGCAGACATATTCGGGATTATAGTTAAACTCTTAATTACTGCTCAACATGTCCAACTTACTTTCCTATTATCAAAGTGGGAGTGCACCATGCAAGTCTATACTCATCAACGCTGGTAGAAAAAGTGAAAAATCTATGAAAAAAACACCAGACTTTCTCAGGAGGAAAGTTTTTTTTGACGACAAGAATCTCAATGAGACTGGAATTATACACTTGGCAGATCGCACATATGGTTTAGTACACTCGAAGAGCGCTTCAACGCCATTTCCACGTCCAAAAGATCCATTGGATTCAAGCATGGTTTTCGCACGTTTGGCTTTAGAGAAGAATAAACGTCAGTTATCCAAAAGTACTTTAGATGACGAAATCTCATCGGAAAACTCATTACTTATATCAAAAACCTCCTCATTAACCACGAATTCCCGAGGTAGAAGCGACGAAAGTGTGCTTGGTTTCGATAGTCAAGAAGTGCCCATGACCAAGTTGACTTTCAATGAACGTCGACGTGTGTTTGATAAGGGTGAATTCACTATAACTCGGGGTAAGAAAATGAGTGATTATATGACGGTCATTGATGAGTTCATAGTCAACGACAATAAAAGCGAATTGACCCTGCCTCCAATGCTACGTGAATCAACCTTTATAAATGAGTTCTGTCGTGAAATGAATGTATACCGGACTTATTCCGCCGCCATCTAGTAAAAAAGCCAAATTATTTTGTGTATAATTATTTGAGAGATTTTAAAAAGGGTCTTATATTTTGTAATGCTCAAAAGGAAGATATAGAAATAAATTTTAATAACTATGGAATTTACTAAATTTTTTCAGATGAGAATAATAACATTAATTATTGGTTGAATTTTATGCCTCATATTTGATCGAAAAGTTGAAATAAGTATGTTTTCACCATTTGATATTTTAGGACTTGACAAGACAGCCACATGCATGATCGGTCAAAAATTGTGATTTTTGTTTGAAAAGCTTTTTTCAATTGTCTGCAGAGGAGCTAGTATTTAAAAACATTCACTTTAAAACGACTCAACGCGATTCAGTGTTTTGGTCTATTCTCGCAACGCTAAAAGGGCAACGTCAATTGCTGAGAAACTTTTTTGTTGCGGCATCTGCTTCAATTTGGGGCGCCCCGCCGGCTGTGTCGTATCAATAGTGTTCGCCCCTATGACAGGTTTATGTGATTTCTGTGGTGTTGAGTTGCGCACCAGCGTGAACAGTTTTTCACATTTGTGGTTTCTCATTGCAGCAAATATTTTTTTGGCATATTTAAAACGTTTGTTTATACTTTTTTTTTTTTTTTTTTGTTTATCTTTACTTTAGGCATTTTGTCATTGTGCAATTAAGCATTAATAATTTGCCAGCCATAAAAATATTTTGGTAAATTGGAAGCTTTGTTCGCTTAATAGGATTTTCTATTTAAGCAAAATATTTTTAAAATTTTTATTCTCATTTAATACACATGGTTTGATAAATTTTGTTTGTAGCATTCACTTATTTCAGACCAATATTAAATTCTTTAACAGAATACCAAATTACATACAATTTCGGTTCTCTTTTTTTACTACAAATTAGTGACAAATGCCACTATAAATTCCAATGAAAAACATTACAAATTTTACTGTCAACTTACCTTTGCTGCCATTTTGCACACCGCCAAGTTTCGCGTCACTTTTCAATTCGGTCAAAGCAAACTCAATTGAATCCGCATGAGCCACTAAATTGTTTTTAGTCTGCAAACAATGAATGCAAGGGAAAATTGTTGAAAAAGAAATCGAAATAAAATAAATTACGGCGTTTAGTTACGAACACCGAAAACTAACCTTTTCAATTTCATTCATCATGACCGGACTAACCTTTGGCATTTGTGCGTTCTTGCCAATGGCACCAACAATTTCCTTCAAATCGTCACGGCGATCCTGCAAGTCAAAACACAAAACATACATTCGTTTTTTTTTTTATTTTTTTCTTCATTAAATTCATTTTGCAAAGAATTTTTTCAACAAATATAAAATTGTGAATGTGAAATGTAATCTTACAGTATAAAAAAATGGACGAACAAGAAATTGAAATGAACGAAGAATATATCCACGAAATAAAAGAAAAACCAATGATGAAAAATCAACAATGAACGCGACGTACGAAAACGGAAACAAACAGCGCGAAGTGAATGTGAGTAAAGTTTACAAGCGATGCAAAATTGAATTTTTCACGTAAGCTTGAAAAAAATGAAAAAAAAAACAGCATCGAATTTCGGCGAGATTCTCTAGTGAAATTGCATCGATATATGACGGTGTAAAGTATTTGTGTTGGCATCAGATACTGACAACAGTTTGTGCCAACCAGCAGAATTGCATTGTGGAAAAAGGCGCGAAATTGCAAAGCTTTCAAAATTGTTAAATAGTTTTCACTTTTTATTATTTTTTTTTTTTTTTTTCTGATTTTCACAACACTTTTGAGCGGACTCAAAGAAAAGACTCGGACAAAAAAAAGAACCGAATTGGTTTACTCATCGAAACGCGTCCGTTGTGTAAAAAGATGCCGAAAGACTAAAAAAGCACTGCAAACATTTGCTCTAGCGAATTGCTTACCATGAAGTTGACGAGGCTCATGAGTGACGAGGATGGAGTGAAGGGTATGTGAGCAGCGGCAGCAGTGGTACACGATCGTTAAGAACAGACAAAGAGCAGCTAAAGCAGCTACTTTTCGTTTACTCATTGGTGAGCAAATTTAAATGTTTGTATTTTGTTTTATTCTTTGAATTTTTGTTTGGCTCGCTTGCTAAGGAAATTCTTGTTTAATATTTTTAGCATTTTTGTAGTTTTCTGGCGCACGTCGCCCACCAAAGTGCTAATAAAAACGTACACACAATAACAACAAATCGAGAAAACATAGAAGCCATCAAAATAAAAACAAATGAATGAAATGATTAATGATATGAGTTGTTCGGCTACTGCAAGCCAAAATGCATTGACACAGTGGTGTGCGCTGTCAACAACATAAGATAAAATCAGAATTGTGGTAAATCTTGAAAGACTTAACAAAAGTTATACTTTTTATTGTTAATCGATTGTCTGTTCGAAACTTTACTCTGGTACTAAGCATGCAAAAAACGAGAAGTAGTTAAATTCTTCTTAATTTTGTCTATACTAACATTGATTTAAATATGAAAGATTCATTTGGATCTTCCATCAAGCACTACATAAGCACCAAATCTGATGAGGGGTTTTATACTTATTTTTCGTTAATTTTTAAAAAAAAGTTATCCTAATATTTGCTTGGGAGGGATATTATAAAAATTACAGAAATCGTAGTTGAATTGAAAAACCCTTTACGTTCATTTCAAGAACTTAAAATAACATAAATTTCTTACACTACACAGCACTGTGCTTTCAACAAAACAAACAGAATTGTAGGCGAAAAGATTTCTATATTTTGTTTTCATCTCGTAAAAATATTGAAAAATAGAAATGCCAACGAGACATATTTTCTCTAAATAGCATCTTGAGAAATATTTTACGCACTCTCCAATCTGTTTCTCTCTCTCTCTCTATTTCTCTTAATTGTCGCTACAACTAAGAAACGCTCTTTGTCCCACAAAATGGACTGCATCAATCAGAGCCAACATAACCGTGCTCAACATTTTTGGTGTTCATCGAATAAATGCACGCACATGTTTCTATGCTATTGTAAAGTATGTCAGAATGTATTTTTGGGTGTTTCTTACATACAAACAAATTCTCAAGAGGGCAATTAACTTGTCGTGTGTGTGTCTGTGCACAGCCGTCCGTCTGTCTTCAAATTTATACAACGATTTGCGAAACCGAAATCAAGAGACAAACGATTTCATCTCACTTTGACTTTTGTGTGACGCAGCTAATTTAGTTGCCACAATGATGATGATGATGAATAGATTATTTCAATTATAAGTAATAAAAAAATATTTCAACCGTGTTCGCTCTTCAAGACCATTTAATGTTAAGTTAGCCAGATGTTTTATTGTGTGCGATTGGCCCGTGGCCAATAAAATTTATGCAGAAATTGCGGTTGGGAAAACGAATTTAGGTTGATGTGATCTTCAAACGAAAACGTTAAGAATTAATAAAGTTGGAAGCGAAAATGGGAATTGTGGGAACACAAAAAAAAAAAAGAAAAAATCGAGGACATGTGTGTGATCTAGACATTTAAAGAATATGTCTTTTTGAGTATAACAGATGCCTTTGCAGTCATAGTTTAATTATTTTATACTAATGAATTGAAGATTGGAATTAACCACTCACATTGACATCCCGCAATCGTTTTTCCAAATCCACAATCGATTTGCGATCAATAGGTTTCTCGATCATCACATTTATGCGTTTTAGACCCTTCGTCACTAACTCTTCAATATTAATGCTGATCTTTTCGGCCGTAGTACGCTGTACGCTGCCATCGCCTGATACTTTTGTTCTACGAAAAAATAAATACATGTACTCATTCTTCAGATTTTCCTAATAATTTAAAAACTTTCACTCACTTTGCCTGTTGCACCTCACGAAACTTTTCACGTAGAATAATCTGTGTGCGCATTACGATACGCGATATGCTGCCCTGTTTTCCATGAGTTTCGAGCACCAAGGAATCACCCTGTGAGATCAGCGTCGCTGCATCAGGCGCGATCAACATCTTGAGATCCTCAATAGCGCTGTGTGTGTGATTTTAAGAATATTGCATTTAAACATTGTCATTCATTGTTATTCTTTAACGACAAACTCACTTTTCCCCCTCATTACATTGTTCAATCTTCAACTTTGTCACCTCCAATTTTCGTATCATGTGCTTTGCGGCCTTATCGAACTCCTGTACACGAACTTCCAGCGATGCTGTACTACTAAGCGTTGGAATAATGTCGCTCAATGGACTTTTCAGTGTGATATTCGAATCATCCAATGATGGTGATGAGGTTAACACTTTATTAAAGAATGTGTTTGGTTTCTTAGTTTTTGGTGTCTCAATGCGACTCTAAATGTGAACAGAAGCGAAAGATAGAAAGTGATTTATATGTAGTCCCATTTACGATAAACTAAACTAAATCAACTAATTGACATTACCGTATCACTATCAGAATCAAAGGTCGGTGTCATTTCCAACGAGAATCTTGGAATATCTTCATCATCGGAGAACACTAACGGCTCAATATCAAAACTAGCATCCTTATCCGGACTATAGAAACTGTCGCGTATCGGTGAACCTGGTTCGACTAAGGTCTCATCCAATGCCGTCTGAAGATGACGCCATCTTTTTGCCTTCAATGGCCGTGAGGCCAACTTGCCGTTTGTATCGCTTGGCGCAACTTCATCCTCCTCCGAATCACGTAGTATATCACGTTCATTTTCAATACGTTTTCGTTTCTCATCAAATGAGATGCGTTGTTTTTCCACACGTAAAAATGGCGTACTCGTATTGCCGTCACTCGGTCGTAAATCGACTTCTTCATCTTCTTCATCCCGAGTCACCTCATCGCTCGTTGCTTCTTTTGACGCTTCTTTCAGTGGTGTCTCACAAAGCGAACGTTTGCTTTTACTACGACGCACTTCATTGCCATCTGCGTCAACACGCATTGACGAATCCGAGTCCTCAGACAGATCAACAATTTGCACAGTCTCCACAAATTCAGGCACAAACGGTTCGACACTTTCCAAAATATTTACAGTATCAAAAATTTCACCGACATGTGGTTCAAGCGCAATATTCTGCACAGACATTTTATCATTCTGTATATTCTTCACTTTTATCTCAACAACTTGAGCATGCGGCGCCTCCGCTTTGCGTTTGATCGAACTTAGTGTTGAATTTGATGTTAGCAATTTGCCATTGGGATTAAGTGATATTTGCGAAAAGAGTGTGCTCGATTCGGCTAAGCGGAATGTTTGCGGCGGCAAGAGATCGGGCAGTACGTGTTGCTGTTGCTCATTCTCTGACTGTTGTGCGTTTGCAATACAATTCGTGGTCGGCGCATCTGTGGCTTTATCAGTATTTGCATCTTTCTTTGGTGTTTCGGTAGCTGAGCTTGTGGAAGCATTTGCATCGCCAGACTGTGGTGTGCGTGCACGTCGCTGTCGTACAGTGTCACTGACCACAACGATTTCCGTATCATCATCTGGTGTAGACTTATGTGTAGAATTATTAAGTTCGTGTAGTAGTGACGAATCGATATTAAAACGTGCTTTTAATGTATCCTGTTCAATAAGGAGAATGCAATTTTTAGGACTCTTCAATGTTTCCACACGTATAGAGACAATCATTTAAAAAAAAAACCGATTCCGACTTGAACCCATTAATGTGTATTTTGATGTTTTTTAAAGCAAAAATTTGAACAGCATGACCAAAAAAACACGGCAAAAAATTAAACTTAAATTTAAAATTTTTCAATTTTTGTTCCAAAAGCGTTGTCTATTTTGCATGTTATGTAATGATGATATGGACATTAACAATTATGTTGTGGGATTAAGCGCAGCCATAACCAAACCATTAGATCTCCGGAATTAAGTAAGTTATCGCTACAAATTACTTTTTTTTAGCGTGAAAATGACACCTTATTTATTTATTTTTTTTTTTTTTTTTGCGACGCCGATTTGATAGTGATAGTGATACGGTGATGGGATTTAATTCATTTGTTCACATGTTTAATAATTGATTTGGGTGATTATGTCATATTAATGGTAATATATTTTTTTTTTATATATAATTGGATGTGGTATGAATTGGCGACTAATTATGTAAAAACAAACAATGTTATAATGTGTATAATTAAATAAAAATATGTATGATAAAATGGTAAATAAAATAAAGCTTTTGTGGTTAAAAATGTGTAGGATTGTGAAATTAAAGCTTAGATTATAAATACTTAAAATAATGCTAAAAAAAAAAAATATGAATAATTAATAATTTAACTACTAAACAAGCATATTAATTTTCCAGTCATATTTATTTTAATAACTTAACTGAATTGTTTAATTTTAATAATAAAGAACAACATTTAAAAAATAGTTAATAATTTGCTTTATAATAAAACAATAACTTTTCAATGAACTATATTATTGAAATTATGCCCTTTGGTATATTTATCTCAAGAGAAAATATAATAATGCTTTAATTTTGCTATTATCTCCAATGACATAACCTCAATTTAGTACCATAAAGTTGGATTTAAGTAAAACTTGTATATTAAATTCAGCATTAAATTGAACAATGTCAATGCTTTGCTCAGATATGATGACACACTGCACCACACCACCACAGGTACCCTCAGGTGGCTTGCCCATTGCAAAGCTGCTTTTGCACTATAAGTTGATTTAATGCAAGACCAATAAAACTAAAAGCGCTTTGAAGATTGAATTATTTACAGATAAACGTAAATGTACCTTCACTAAGAAGACGTAGACAACTGGAACACTACTTCTATTACTATGGTAAATGGTAAATGTAAAATGTATTTACAGGTTAAAAAAGCAAATGTGCCGTGATGATGGAAAAAGCTGGACAAACGTAAAAAAGTTGGAAAGAGGGCAAATGGCTAAGGATGAAGTGTTCGTCACTTGTGGATTGAATGCTTACATTGCAAATGAGGAAGAAAGAAGGTAAAATGAAAAGTAAGTCTTACATTATATAAACAATTCGAGCAGGACAACTGAGCTGGTGTGTATTGAACATGACAGTAATGAAGAAACAAAAAAGCATAAAGGATAAAGCAGGTTGGGTTTGATAAAAACAAGAAACATACATTTGTACAAATGTTATAAAACTTAAAAGCAAAAAAAAAAGTATGTATAAGAAAAGGTGCACGCCCAACAAACAACTCACCACAACGATGGCAATCACTTGTTGCTGTAGTTTTTCAATTTCCGGATTTGAAGGCACATTAATTTGCTTCAAATCGTGTTCCATTGCTCTGTGTCAGTGATAAGAAGAAAATGGAAAAAAATTAGAAAAATGTCAATTGCACACAAATAAAATTACATACTTTAATGTCTCTAAGGAAATATTATCCAAGTTTTGCAACGTTGATTTCATTTCACTCAGTCGTTTAATGATATCTTCACTGGTCAATTTTGTATATGTTGCCTTAAGCGCATCAATACGTTGTCTTGTTTCAGTCATGCAACTTTGATCGCACGATTTACCATACTCATTGTAAATCTCTTCACAACGTTGCAGCACATCTTCGAATTCAAGAAATACTGAATTTCGATCCTGAAGCTGTTGTGGCGATTCAAAGCGTCGTATAAGCGCATCGGCGCGATCGAAGCACTCTTGCAGCTGTCGTGCGAGCTTGAGTAGACCCTCGAGAAAAGCTTTCGATTGCGTAACATTCTCACCCAATGCATTATAAAGATGCTTGAGTGCATCAATACGTTGACTCAATTGTTTTGGTGACTTTGTAAACTTATCCTCACAGACTTTGCGACCTGTTTTAATAGTGCTCTCGATTTCCGATTTTATTTCGGATAGTTTACGATAGATTTCCTGTTGAAGAGAAAACAAACAGTAAATTAACATTCTATATTCAAAGAGAAGCATAATAAAACTTTTAACTTACCAAGCATTTCTGATACTGTGTGTTCACCGTTGGTGGTCCCGCCGAGGCGACATCGAGCACAAGCGTGGAACGCTCGACATTTCGCAATTCTGCAACGGCACGATTCAGATGCGACTCATAGGCAGGTTGTGGCGCTGTGCATTTGTTTAGCTTTAGTTGACAAGCCTTGAAACGCAACTCCATAAGATTTAATTGCTCCTGCAAGCGGTTGGCGGCCTCTATTTTGCCATTCTGTGTGTGTTCGGCAATGAGTTCTTCGATTTGCTTGAAATTGCCTTCATTCGTAGTGAATTCGTTAGTCAAACGCTGGTAAGATTTTTTATAAGATGATGATTAATAGAAAACAATGTTTTAGTGTTTTTCAAATTATTTCTAAGTACCTGAAAGTCCTCTGGTAGATCCTCAATCGTTACATCATTTTCCAGATGATCGCTGAGTATCTCGTCGACACGTGTCAGCCAAGCCTCGAATTGCACAATGCACTTCTCGGACTGTTCGGCCTCACTGACTTCTTGCTCGAGGATTTCTGTGCGTTGTTTTGCCTTTTGTTGCAATTGCGTCCAACGCTCGATAATACGCTCGATGTCCTGACGCATTGTGCTTGCCATAAACTCATTTTCAATTAGCTCAGCGCCAATCTCTTGAATCTTATCAAGCCATTCATCAGAATGTGCACGCAGCACGTTCTCAAGATCCTGCAAGTGCAATTAAAATTAATCAAAATATTTTTCGTACATTAAATAATAATAACTCACATCCAATTCCTCCATAATTTCTTCTGCATCTGCATTCTCTGGCGTGGCGCGTATTTTATTCTCTAAGCGATCCAAGTAGCCCGTCTCGGATACGACAAACTTCTTAAACTCACCCAGCTGCGTTGAAATATGCTCGAGTGCCGCCGTCTTTGCGTACACCAGAGATGTGACTTCAGTCCAGCGCGCATTTAGACGTGTAAACTTTTTCGCCAAGCCGGCATACTTTATGTCCGTTTCAACAGCGCCTTGTGTCTTCAGCTCATCCATTTGCAGTAGCAAATCCGCGCCGAGCTCATTTAGCTCACGGAAATTCATTGTCTCACGTTCGCAAGTCTCTTTAAGCGTTTGGAATTTGCATTTAATTTGAAATAGTTCGTTGGAGTTATTTATTTCTGAAGTTTGTGTTTTTGGTGTGTTCGCCTCCAGTTCAGCAAGCCATTTTTCAGTTGCATTTAATCGCTCATAAATCTCCACCAACTTTGTGTCTAATTGTGTTTGTTGCACATCTCGTGCGCGTTGCAATTGCACAACCTGCTCGTAGAGTTCATTCAACGCCTTGATTTGCGCCTGCAATGTTTCACGGTGATCAGACTCAGCATCCTTGATAATTATCTCGCTAAAGTTACGCGCGCTAATTACGTCAATTTCCAATTTGCGCAAATCATGCAACGGTTCAGCTTCCACAACCGCTGCGGTGGTTTCACTTTGCTTTAATTGCGCCTCCAGCTTGCGCAGCACTGCAATGATTGCATTGTATTCAGCAGTAAAATGATTGAGATTCTCAATCGCTGTCGTCTGCTTGATCACACGTTCGCTCAGTTGCTCGGGCAACTTTTGATAAGCTTCGACAAACTCCTGACTCAATGCGGCCGGCCTACATTGCTGTACATAGTCAAAGTTTGTTTTGAGCGCCTCCAGCTCGTCGACCAATTTATTCAAGCGCTGCTGTTGTGCCTGCATTGCTTCGAGCGTTGTCACACGCACCTTGACCTGTGCCTCTTGCGCTAGAAAGTCTTTCAGCAGCTGCAACTTTTCGGAGAACTCATCGGAGTCGCCACGTTGTTGTATTAGTGTGCAAATCGCTTGCTTCATATCATGCCAACTGTCGTAGAAGAGGTTAAAGTCTTGCTTCCACTCCGCCAGCTCTTCGCTAAGCGTTGCCGTTGTTGACTTCGCATTGGCAATCTCCGTTGTCAGCGATTCCATGTTGCTCAAACGCTGCTCCAGTTCCTGCTTTGTGGCTGTGCCCGCATGTTGTTTGTACCAATCCCGTGAATCAGCTAGCACCAATTTGA
This sequence comes from Phortica okadai, assembly GCA_034638295.1. Lineage (NCBI taxonomy): Eukaryota > Metazoa > Arthropoda > Insecta > Diptera > Drosophilidae > Phortica > Phortica okadai. The sequence goes on along the minus strand of CM067849.1, from coordinate 44,325,758 downwards.
AACCTGTCAGACTATTGTAGAACTTCTCCTTGGCCACAATCTCCGCTGTGTCTGTTTGCTGCTTTGCTAAACGTAATTTTAGTTGCGCATAACGCTCATCGATCTGTTTGATGTTCGACGCTTCCATAATGAGATTGCGTCCGGGCGCCTCCTGTTCGCAAACTTCGTACAGTGTTTTCAACTCATTCATTGTCTCCAAACGTTTAAGTACCTCTGCCTCTAAATTTGTCAACAACTCACACTGATTAAATAAACTCCGACGTTGCACTTGTTGCAAACGATCTTCAATATCGGAAAGATAGTTAAAATGTTCCATAATGAGTCCTTCAAGCAGGTAATAGTTGTCTGTGTTACGTAATTTGCGCTTTTTGCTGGCCAATGGTGAATCAGCTTTAATCTCTTTTCTATCGTTTGACTTGTCCAATTGCTTCTCCGACGACTCAACATCTTCTTCTTCGCCGAAACGTATAATAAGCTGATAGTCAACCCAACCGTCTGGCCGCACCACACGACTATCATCGTAAGAGGCACGATCGCGTCCAAACTTAAAGCCTTTTGTCTCAATACGCTCCGTTTGCACCTCAACGATCTGCTTTAGTGCGTCTAGACGATCTTCAAAGCTCTCTAGTTGCATTAGCACACGCTCACCTTTATCATCGCCATCCTGCAACGTTGCCGCAACCATTTGCCGCAGATCGATCAAATAACGCTGCAACTCGAGCAGATCCTTAGCACAATAGTTAAGATCATTCATACGCTTTGTAATACTGCCTAAATCTGTAACATCCTTGGTCTCCATGTGCTTGAGATCCTGTTCGCGTGCATCGAGCCAGCGTGAAATGCATTTGTATTGCTGCAATTTCTCCACACGCAAATCACTCCATTTGACCACATGCGACCAACGTTCGCCCAGCGCGCACAGCTTGTCCTCCAAGTCATTAAAGTTGCCTGATTCATCGTTCACTATTACGACCATATTGCTTAGACTATCGACCAATTCTTGCTGCTCACTCAAGTCAGTCTTTAGGCGACGCGCCTCCTTCAGTTGCTGTTCCGCCTGCGAGACACTCGGTCCAATATCCGACATATGCGATATACGATCTTCGACATTGGTCAAGAACTGACGTAATTTGTCCAACTTCTCTGTTTGAAACTCGGCCAATCGGCGTAGTGTCTTAGCCTGCACGTCGAGCGCGCGCAAACGTAACGTCTCCCAGCGTTCGTTCAGCAGCACCATTTGTTGACGCACCTCGTCTTGATCTTCAGCAGATAGACCTGAACTCTTCTGCGACTCACTGATCAAGTTTGAGCCCTCCTCAAGCGCCTCGCCGACAAACTCTTGATGTTCGGTTAGCTTCAACATAAAATGCTCATTTTCATGAAATTGCACCTTTGCACTTTGAAAATCTTTCGGCTCGGGCACATCCTTAGACAATAACTGCTCATCATCCAGCAACAGCGTGAGCACACCCTCTAACGCTGTTTGGTAGCTATTTATCTCGACGGAGGCATTTGTCGCCGTGCTCAATGGACGTGTCTTATCGTAGCTCAATAAGTGTGTCTTTATTTGTGTGTCCGAATTTGGAAAACTCTCCGTTATATCGGTCGTATAAGCCATCATCGGACTATTATCTAACGGCACCTCATCCAAATCGGTAATACTTGTACATGGCGGTTCTCGTACCGCAGCCGCTTGCACCTCAGCAAAGAGCACGGTATCAGCGCCTGCGCCACTATTACGCATCGATTCCATTGCATGATACAAACACATGACATACATCTGTATAGATTTGTTATCCGGTTTATGTGTGTGCACATCCTCTGGATCCAACAATTTCTCAATCTTATAGTAACGATGCGCCAGATCGAAGGCATTGTGTAAACGTGCCAGCGGATGCTTTGCCAGTTCAGTGTTCAAAGCCACACATGGCAAATGCGCGGCAAGTATCATTAGGAATGCACGTCCATCCGCCCATGATGTGGAAAAATCATTGAGCGCCAGACCATGTGGCTCTGTATACTGTCTAGCCCAGGCGAGCAGTGACTTCTCGACGCCATTACTCGAATGACTTTTGACTAGATGTTGGCCATTGAATTCGAGTGCGATGAGCCAAATGAGACCTAATGTTAGCTTAGGATTGCCACCCACAATGTCATCACTGGAGATGTTAACCAATTTAACGCCATGCTGCTGTATGACATTCATGACCTTATTCAAATTGTTAATGTGATGTACACGCATACGTCCTTTTTCCGGTTTCTGTTAATAATTAAATTTAAAAAAATTTTGCTTTTGTAGTTGCGACAACTGACTTACCAACTGTGTCTGCGTTAGCACACTCAGCAAAGCCAACAGACGATGACCATCGCGTAGATCTTCGAAGAGATCATTCACTGGCGTGCACTGGGTCTTCAACAGGTGTGAATTTATCCATTTCGTAAAAGTTTTCTTCTGTATGTGTTGTCGTTCATCTGCAAAACAAATAAAATATGAAAAGCGTTTTTAGTGTTGTGGATCTTCAAGCTGTTTTATCAAGTTTATGACCTTTTGCGTCATTTGCTGACTTCAAAATCACATTATAAGCCATTAAGCACTCAACGCTTAATAAGGCGTTATAAAGAAATGACTCGTCGTATTCGAAGTTGTATAAAACTAAAGTATGCTTTTTAGTTCACAAGGTTCCATTGACGTTGATTCTAAGCCTGCGCTAATGAGCTGACATTTTGTAGCCAAAAAGTGCAAAATATACAAAATCAATTAGCAACGATCGATTACCGCATACACACACACACACACAAACACACTCCCAGTTGATTATTGCAACTCGAGTGTGTGAATGTGAGCATATCTGAACGACTGAACTGGAAGACCACTGTAGTGAAGTGTCTGGTCTGGTAGGGTACACAAGCTTTGCATGTTGTGCATGTAGCATGTCGTTTTGTATCTCATTCACTCACTAAATCAGTCATTTGTCAGTTTTGTGCGAAACCGCAGTTTCAGTCGATTAGCCAGTACGTTGCGCTTTCGGGCCAAATTCGCGTCACGCCATCGCCTGCCACAAACATTTAGTTGATTGATGCCCGGCTTTGCAGTACAGCTTGTAACTTTGATACGAACATTTTTTTATTATTTTTATATTCAAGTAACTCGTTGTACTCTTAAATAACAATTGTTTGGCTGAGTAAGTAATTGAAGTACTAAAACATTGGCGTGTATATTATAATTATATATGTACACTGATTTAGATAAACTTGCCATTTGACTTTTGACTCCCATGTGGTAATGTGTTAAGTGTCGTTGAGCGATTTTGTAAGTTGATGCAAAATAACTTTAAATTTATTAGTTCTAATTTTTTTTTTTTCATTTCAGTTTCACTTTTCTCAACTTATAAATTGTAACATTTCCCTACATGGCTAAGAGCGTTTGCCCAGCTCAATATATTTACGCCTCTTGTCAATGCTGACACATTACTGTAAGCAAAGACTCCAATATGATGTTGAAATATGTATTTCCGGGTATGTAATTATTGTATAGATATTAAGCTAGAATGACTAACGGACGGTTCGAGATGAAGAGAGACTCGAGACAGAGTTGAAAGTAATAAAGGAACAACAAAAACATTAAAATTGCTGTAATTGACACTGAAGTTGAAGTTGACTCAAATGCATGTGCATGTGAACAACGATGATTGTGATGATGTTGTCGATGATATTCCAAATGATGAGTTGCGTGCATGTATAAGTCAGACATACTACATACATATGTATCTACAACTGTTGCATTGCTTTCCTTTTTTTTTTTTGTAAATAAAAAGATGTTGTTGTACAATGTACATTGCAAAAATTGCAGACAAGCAACTTTAATTGACAACTCAGCAAAAATGATGGCGTACAATTTCTTAGAATAACAAACTAGTCAAATAAGTGTGCTCCATAACTATTAATGGTTTAGTAAAACTTGTGTCAATTTATTTTCATTGAAACTTGTGAAGAAAACTCACTCAAAACTATAATTTTTCAATGCCTAACACACACAAGTAAACATTAATATTGCAAAAGGGTAAAAATTTGATTTGTAAAATTGTTTTTTAATGGCACTAAAGTTTGAAGAAAACCAAAAACCCAGAAAATTGATGACCAACAGTCAAAGAAACCGTTATGTGTTGAGTTGTAAGTTTCAAATTTTACGTGCTAAGACAATAAATTAAGGGCGTGGCCATTGTTGGCCATTCAACACATTTCTGCCATCGCAGAAAACTCATTTTGAAAAGTCAACGTCATCGTTGCAATCTCATCAATGTCATTTTTGAATGTGCTTTGTGCCTTTTTCCACTTCGTGTCATTAATAGGTCAAATGTGTGTGTATGCCACACATAAGCAACTCCTACACACATTTAGCAATCAATGAGTCAGTCAGTCAGTCAGTCTGGCAGTCACACACTCACACAGTCACTCACTCACACACTCACTCAATCAATCCTACTTGCCTTGTTCAGTGTCAAGCAATTACATTTTATGGTTTGCAGCAATACGGCATCGATGGACCACTGAAGCGTGCGTTTCCAATTAAAAATGAGTAAAAGTTCTAAATGAGTATACCTCAGACACGTACATACCGTAAGTATGTAATGGATTCAAGAAGAAGATGACGATAAAGATGAAGAGTTGCGAATTACTAACGAATTGACTTGGCTAGGTGTTTGCGACCTTCTAGAAATGTTTGACGTCATCTTAGGGTTAATTGTACACCATTAAGTATTAATAGCAATGAATCGTTATTTAATGAGCGACAATTTTTTATTTATCAGGTGTGAATTTAAGCATTAGAAAGTGTTATAGATGAAAATATAGCCTGGATTTGCTTTAAGACGCTATTTTTAGCTGTTATATGAAGACATACATACATTTTCATTCAATTAACCGCCATTGAAATATGCACAAGAAGCTACACACACCCTGGTCAGTTAATTAATATTTAGTTGGTCAATGCTATTTTTACTTCAATGTACTCGGACTTAGTAACGACCCGCACACACAATTATTTTCACTACACCATTTCACTAGACAACTTCAATTACCCGTAACGCAAAAACAAAATTAAAGCGTATAGTTTCCAAACACAAACGAATTCATTGTCTTGTAACCAACATGGTAAACTTGGGGCACATCATCATACCCACCAAAATACAAGTAAATACACAAGTAAGCTCATCGTTATGCGTATCACAATGTGTCGGCCGCGTATGAGGGAAAATGCTAAACAAGTCACGTACAAAATATGCCGATAATCGAACTGTAAAGAAAAATCGCCTTTGGGATATCGACAAACAACAAAATAAAGAAATCGAATGATACAAAAGCGAAGCCAAGACATAAACAACGAATTGGTGAATTGACCGTAATTAAGAAGACAATAAAGCGGTCAGTCTTAGATAATTCTTAAGGTTTTCGTACATGTTTGCATTAACAAAGCTTATAATTCTAGCAAGTAGAATAATAACAAGCTCAGCTTAATTCAAAATTTGCAATGTGCAATTTGTTAAATCTTTAAATTTTTAAATATTTTTCTCCTTTTTAAATTGCAAAACACATTTAAATGCTCAGACAACTAACTAAATTCACTTATCTAACAATCTGTAACTATTTGCATATGTATCTATCTATTTGACTACCTGTACGACGTCATAAAATCGCCAACATTTCAAATTACTGTTTCGCTACGCTCAAGTGCAACAAATGCGCAATTTAACAAAACTTGTTATTTTCAACACAAGCAAGCAAGCAAAGCAAAAAAGTGCAGCACTTAGTAAAACAATAAATATTGACAGCAACTATTGTGAAGTTTATGTTATTGTTATAAATATTTGCGAAGATGTCAACAACAGCAATGGCGATGACAAAATTCCAGCAAAATTGCGCAAAAGTTAACAGAAATAATTAGAAAGTTTCACACAATTCAATTGACAATTTGAACTTGAATTGGCAAAAACTATAAAAGCAATAAGATGAAAGTCTGGTTCATGTTCATGTGCAAAGTTGTTGCTTTAAAGCTTCATGAGTGCACTGAAGTGTGGAAAACTCACTTGACCATAAAATCAAAGTGCGCAATTGAAGCATTTTCAATGAAATCGAGATATCAGATCTGACAGGTGATGAGTTCTTCAAATGATTGTTTTCTAAGTCTCTGCTTCTGTTATGCTTGCTTAGGGAAGAGATCATGGCGCCTGATAGGAAAGTAGAAAATACAAACAAGCAAGAAAGAAAAAAAAAATGTAAGAAAGAATCGAAAAAATATTGTAAGATAGCAAAACCAACAACAGCTTAGTAGACTTATTTGTGCGCTACAAATAAATTGTAAGAAACAAATATAAAAAGCAGCCTCGTAAATTAAACTCAAAGTTCTTCAACTGCTCAAGTTTATTATTAGACTTTGTTTACTTTAAAATGCAACAAACGCTAATAAAATACTAAAATACCTTCTCACTAAGAAACTGTTGTAGCGCACAATAATATAAAGAACAATAAACAAAAACAATTCATCTGTGACAATGTTTATTTGTAGTCGCCAGTTTGGCATGCGCCAATGCAGTTGCCCAACAGACTGACACACACTTTCAGACAGACGGACGGACTGACGGAGATTCAGACTAAGACAAATAAACAGAAAAACAAAATAATATTTTTCAAAATTATGCCAAGATTGTTTATTTGTTGTCCTCTTCTTTTTCTCCGCACTACAAGTGTTTATTCCAATTTTTTTTTTTTTTTTTACAGTCTCACGCCGTTTGTGTGTCACGCACGCACAATATTTAGTACGTTTTTTTCTTCTTTTTGTTTATTAGGCTCGGTGAATGAGTATCCGCAAAGGGGTTAAGGAACTTTGTATAGCTTCAAGCACTGATAAGCATTTTGTCGAACTCAACTCGACTAGACTTGACTTATCAGCAAAATTCTTTATAGCTTTTGACATCATTGTGACGTTTCGTTACATCGACTTTTAGTATAATATTGTTGTTTTTGTTTTTGTTGCTGTCGTAGTAAATTTGTAGTATTATATAAGAAATGTAATAGTTATAAATTTCATTAAATAAGAATATCATATGCTTGTGATCGTTGTCGAGAGTTTTTTTTTATTTATTTATTTTTTTTTTTGGCTGTTGACAGCTATGCTTTTCCGGTACTTTTATTAGACATTCATGATTTGAGAACCACACGCAATTGAGTTATGGTTGAGTGATTGCCTTTACTATCATATAAGGTTAAAGAGGTAGTCAAGTCCATAAATAGACAGTAAGCTACTAATTAATAAATACAATTTGACAGAAACCATTAATTCAATATTGACTGTCGAAACAAAATTAACTTTCCTAAAAGAAACACAAATAAACTGAAAAAAATCAACTTCGATATAGGAAAAAAAGTCGATTTCAGCACTTTAATTTTAAAGTTATTAATGAATTTCATCGACTACCATATAAGACAGTAACAGAAAGACAGACAGACAGACAGGCAGACATCAATAAATGCGCACCTGACTTCAATCAATGAAATGAAATACTTAACAATTTTATGGTTTGTAAGATTTATAAAAATGCTATTTGTATCTTCTATTTTTTACTTTTTTTCTTTTTTGCAACATTACCAATGGCGGCAATAAAATAAAAATTTATTGTTTTATAATTGAGGGCAATAAATTTACAAAGCGCGGTAAGGGGCGTGGGTGTGCGTCACTAGGCAATAAAAAAAGTTAACTGAAACGAGACGAAACGTTATTCAAAAGCGAATGATGGGCGTAATGACATCAGTCAATCGACAAAAGCGCGAAAAAAATCAAAAAAGAATTGAACGAAATAAATTTATATTGAAATGTGTTCGCTTTGCAATAAATTTTCAAACATGACACAAAAAAAATTTCATTAAAAAACAAACAACAAAAAATATGTTAAAAATTCACAATGCAAATGATATCAACATGTTCGTGTTTCTACACATGAGAATTAACATTTTGTAAACATTTCTTTAATAAATAAATAATCAAAAACAAACAAATGACAAAATAAAAACAAAAAGCAATTTCAAAGAAATCTACACGAATGAAAATGACTTTAATCAAGTTTCAAGGTTCTAATCAAATGACTCAATAATTGAGTAGAAAAAAAAAGTATTCGCAATATGTTATTTGTCATTGAAACGAACTCTGTATTAAAAATGACTTAAATAAATAAATTGATAAAAAAAAGAAGCGAATAAAAATCATAAATAAATAATAAAACATCAACAAGTGAGAGCGAAAAATTGGAAAGCGCTCGAACGCCAACCAAGAAATATGAAATATGAACAACATTTATAATAAAATCGACAACATTAATTCACAATTAATGATTTTTGCAACTCAAATAATTTGCGAACATTGCAGAGTGACAATTGTGAAGGCATTAATTGCTATAAATTAACTTTGTTATGTCTCTTCGTTCATTCATTCATTCATTATTTCAGACAATGTGAAAACTTTATAAATAATTTTTTCACTCTTCTCATCTTCATATCTGCACAACAGTTTCGTGCATTTTCGCACGCTTCTCAACACTGTAATAACCGTTAAGTGACTTCCGTTTTTCTGCAACGGTTTTGCGATTCTGTGCTTTGCTGTTTTTATCTGAAAGCGCTTAAAGCGCGTTTAAATGACATGCTGAGCTTGGATAATGTTGATGATGACGTTGACTGTCGTGGGTTTTTAGTGGATTTTTGTGGGTTTTTCACTGGCTTCTGTTGGCAGACAACAACGACAATAACAACGACAACAAAAATGTTTAAAATTAATAAAAATAAAACGAAAAATTATGTGGCAAGTAACGCGTGCGAAAATGCTACAAAATCTTGTTATTGCTAATGTTGCCGCAATGTTGGTTGTAATTTTTTTAAGTGACTTTTTATGGTACACAAGTATGTATGAAATATCTAAGCGTGTTGAGAAATGTTAGTAGTTATTAAATTCTTCAGTCAATCAGTTGATAAAAGAGCTTATCAGTCAAGGAAATATGAGAAGTATTTATTGAAGTCATTAATTCGATAGAAAATATTGCGGGCCAATCTTGATATTTTATAAAAATGATTGATAATTCTATATTTTGTATGAAAAATTCTCTCCTAAGTCATATACCACCGTTCTTCACTGGCCTTTCCGATCCCATTCTGGCAACTCTATTAAAAAAAAATATTTACAATTAATAGGCTTCTTATTCCAGTAACAAGATAATTAAAGCAGCTATTAAAAAAGCTGTTTGCTAAAAGAGAAAACTCAGCTATCCTGAATGCGACACGCTATTAAAATCCTCTTAAAATGCCATTAAATAGAACCTTTCTATTCAACAGTTTCTAAAAAAGTTACCAAAATAGGCGGGTTAGTGTTATCTTCAACAAAAAACTTTATTCCCTCTATTCACTCTTAATTCTATCGAATCTTTCTTCATCTCTAGAATCAATAACGCATATCGTATCTCAGTTTTTTAATGATATACATATGTACCAACATTTTCCCACATGTATATCGAAAATAAAACTTAACTCAAACTCGCAGCTGAAACATGAACGTGAGACGCGTTTGCAAGAACCTGTTTCGATAGCCAGCACGAATTTCTGTGTCGCGTTTTACTTGGCTTTGCAATTAATGAATGAATTTCGCGATAAGTAAATTCAATTATCCGAAACATTAATGAATGTGTAAATAAACAAATGTGTGAGTGTGTGTATGCGTGTGCTTGCAGTGGACACTTGGCAAATGTGATTGTAATAAAGAGTTTTTCAATCAATTTAACGTAAAAGTAAAGTTAATAAGGCGTAAACCAATGATCAACTATGTGGGACGTTTAAATAAACAAAAACAACAAGAGCAACAAAATAAACAATTGTTTTACGTATTTATTTATTTATTTACACTTTGTTTCTTTTGACAAATTGCAGACAAGTTGAAAACAAATAACTTTGTACACTTTTCAATTTGAAAGTTCAAACAATTTGGGGGCTTTTTGCCCCACACAACAACAATGCTACAGTGATTGCAAAAACATTGCATACGTTTGAAAGTGAATTTGCTGACGGCCAAAAATTGATTTGCAAAAGTGCACGTGTCTTTTTCTTATTGTTTTTGTTGCGCTGCAAATCAAAAATTGCAAATAAAAAAAAAACTAAAGAGTCAACAACGTGCGGGTGGCAAAGGCGGCGGAGAAGCAACAACATCTGCAGCGATTGCACATGTGAGTGTGATCAATGACGTTGAATGGGTAGAAACAGTTACTTGTGTCGTTGCTGTTGTTGTTTTTACTGTTGTTACTAAAAACAAAAAAAAAAAATTTATAAAAAAAAACTAAAACTTCCGTGCCAACCTGAGTGTTAAACGCTTGTCGGTTCGAGTATCTGTCCGCACTTGTTTGTTAGCGTAAGTTTTATAAATATATAAATTTTTACTTTATTTTTGTCTCTATTTTTTTTTTTTTTGCTTCCGTGGAGGCGTCGTCAAATGCCAAGCGCAATTTTGTACCCACAAGTCGTTGTTGCCTGCTTTGATGTCTTGTTTTGGCCGTCACATGCACCCTACACGTTATTTGATTTTGGCTTTAACTTGTTTTGTAAAGCGTTGCTTTTTTTGTTTTATTTTTTTATTTTTCAGAACAGGTTTTGAATTGTTTATTTCGTTAGCTTTGCGAGTCTGGTTTGTTGTTTTGATTTTTGATTTATATTCAAGAATTTTTAGTGTTGTTTTTATTTTTTTTTTATTTTCTTAAAATATGTGTTAGAATTTGTGACATGCTGTGCGTGATGGCACAATTGATAAGGGTTTTGGTACACTTCAAAAAGTCCGTTTAGTTCATTTAGCGCATTTTCATCTTTCAAATACGTAATTGAATTCATAACTATTTGAATATACATATGTTTAATTGCATATTTTTCAATCAAAAATTTTTAATTAAAAATGAATTCCAACTTTTCTTTTAAGTACCACTTAATTGAAATCATGCCAAAATTCATCGTGCAAGAATTTCAGGAATTTCATTGCAAAAAAAAAAAAGAAGACAACAAAATATAAATCTGATAAAGAGAAATAAATCATGAAAGCAATAAACAGAACACAAGTAAAATCAAATCGGAGTCATATGCCAAAACTCAATTCTACAAATCGATTTTCATGTCTCGTATCTCATGGGCGTATGCGACTTACATATATTCTGAGCGAGTGAGTGAGTGAGTTTGTGGCCCAAATACCAAACAAAATGCAAATGTGCATGCCACAGCTGGCATGCGGACGGACACACTTACATGCACACAGCCTAACAATAATAAATGACAAATCGGCACTCAACTCGTATAGACTTTGAGGCAGACAATTGCGTCGAAGCAAGAGTAATTCATGCATATGGTTGACGGCCAACACAAATACCGCCGACGCCACCGCCACCTTCACCATCACCGCCGCCACCATCACCATCGCCGCTGCCAACACCGCAGTTCGATTTCAAACGAGACTCAATTGTAGCAGATCGACTCATTAGTGAAATCCATGGAGAAAAAAGTATTATAAAAATCGAGTTCGCGGGTTACGCGACTCGTCACGCTTCAGTGACACTGCACACACACACACACAAGCACACTTCCACACAAAAACAAAGACGAGAAGCGTGTGCAGCCACGCTTGGCAATCATGGCTTGCTAGAGCAACAGAGCAAAGCATGAGGGGGAGAGTCGTCTGATAAGCGCCTCATTTGGCAGTGTTGTTGGTGTTGTTATTTTTTTTGTACAATTAATGATGTGTGTGTTTGTATTTATAGCTTTGTATCTGCAACTATGAGGCTGATTGTTAAATACTTAAATAAATGAAAGAGTTGGTCGGCGTGTTTGAGGGGTGGGAATGTGTATGTGTGTGTGTGTGTGTATCAGTATTTAGTTAAAAACTTGTAACGCCCCTCAATCGTCTGGGTGTGTGCAACATGTGGCCACGTTCAATGTTGGTTTGCTGGCATTTGCTCCATTCTTGTTCTGGTTTTTCTTTTTTGTCTTTTACTACATGTGCTTCGAGGTCTCAGTCACTTGGGCAGCAGCAAAAACTATCTGTGCTTTTGAAATGTACGAATGTACGAGTCAAAAGTCATGTTTTTGGAGCGTAATTGTAACAATTTACTTTCGGTTCGACATGAGAGCACAAATGTAAGCAACAAATGAGTCGGCTGAGCTGGATTTCTTAGGACCAACAATTGGAAATTTAATCTTTTAAAGGTTTTTATCTTGTTATTAAAAATTAAAAATTTGAATGAGAACAAAGTCAGGGAAAAATATCAAACCCCAAAGAAGACTTTGGATAAAATACCCCAAATAAAACAAAATATTTTTCTCTTACTCTAATATAAAGTACAGGAGACTAAGATAAGAAATCAACAAACTACAAACATTTTTTGCTACAACAATTGCCCAGGAAAATTACAATAAAATGATCCTCTAGAATTTTCCTGGATATCAAATCCAATGTTTTTCCAAGAAGCATTTTAATTTGTGATTTTTTAGTATCAAAAAAAATTTTAATATATCGACGTTGGTAAAAGATCGTTTACACATTATATTCTCAAGCAAACTCACAAGTCCCCTCATTTTCTTAAGTTTCTTAATAATTATCTTGTCTTAAATAATAAGCTTACCAATTAAAATCGCTGGTTCCATAATTCGTGTTTATTTCGTGTAGTTAACTTTGTTAAAAAAAAATTAATCCAAAAATATGAACAACAAAAATAAAATAAAGAGCTCGTAAAAGTCGGTGAAGTTGAAATTGTCGTTGCTATTAAAACGTTTTCATATTTTTCGGTTTTTTTGTTCACTCTTTTGTTTATGAGTGTTGCGAAATTTCTTTATTTCTTGCTTGTTTTAATTATTAACACTTTGACTCTTTCTTTTGCTGTCAACAAATTCACACCTTTAATAAGAAACGCGAAAAAAAACGTAAGACATAATTTAAGGATTCATTTTGGCGCCACTGCCATAAATATTTGAACAAACAAAAAAAAATAAATAAATAAACAAAAAGTAAAAGTAAACAATATTTATTGCTTGTTTTACTTTGCACATTTTTTGCCATACGAAATTGAAGAAGCGTAAACAAATGGCAAATAAAAAGAAAAGTAAAATAACAAAAAAATAATAAAACAAAATATTTTTAAACCGACTTCGGACATTTTTCTTCATTTTGCTTTGCTTGGCTCATTATTTGTTTATTTGTTTTTATAAGAATTTCTTCGCTTTTTATTTTTTTTTTTTATTATGCTTTCTCGGTTTCGTTATTGCTCATTAATTTTCTGTTTTGTTATTTTTTTTTTTTCAAACTGTTGCACTTTGTTTTGTTTATCTCTTTTTCATTCGTTCACTTCCTAATAACAACAGGTTGCCGTTTCATTATCACGCTGTTCGCTCTCATCATTAGCACACATTCTTTTTCTCATTCTGCTTGTGCTCGCGCCAATTGTTGTTTCATTTACCAACTGTTGCACCGGCACGTCTTTGTATATCAGTTAAACTCATTTCTTATATGATTCTTGTTTAAACAAAAACAAATTTATTGTCAAATATTCTGATACTCATTGTCTGATAAGATACGACAAGTGAGCACGAGAAAATTATTATTATGTATTTAAGTTTTCTGTAATTACGTGAGTTTCCTTTTTTGGCACAAATTATAAACTCAAAGTGTAGTCAATTTAAAATGGAAACAAGGCGAACTAGCCCATTTTATTTAAATGCAATTGCCAAACCTATTTCAATTCTATTAAACACACCTTTCCAATTGGAAAAATTACTAATGCTATCTTTCAAACAAGAAAAAAAAAACAATAAACAAAACTCTATTAAGCCCGTTTCATTCTTCCATTTCGTTTCATTCTTATTACATGCCATTTGTATCATTGCACGATCGCATGACACTTTGCGTTCTCACTCTCCCGCCTTACTCTCTGACAATCGGTGCTCATGCGCTCTCATACTTTGGCTTATAAGAATTCAAATTGAAAAACGAAACCAGAAATGCCGCTAACAATGGAGCAAAGCAACCGCTTTTTTTGTTGTTGTTTCTTTCTCATAGTTGTTGCTTTTGTTTTTGTTTTGTGTCTGTTGTGCTTGTGGTTGTTGCCAACGCGTTTGGGCAAACCGACGAGCAAAATAGAGTTGAGCGAAAGAGTTAAAGGCAAAGAGCGAAACAAGAGGCAGTAAAGACAAAATGAAACAAATGTGTACAAAAAAAAGTTAAACCAAAAGAAAATAAAGATAAAGCACACAGAGACACAGAATGATAAAAATAAGAAAAAAAAAGAAAAGAATTCTTCGAATTGCTGCGGGGAAAATCTTTCAACTTTCAACTCTTTTTTTATTTTCGTGCGTATACGTTTAAATTAAACTTAAGTGAGCAAATTAAAGAAGAATACAGTTGCTGTTGTTGTTGCTGCTTCTTTATAAAAATCATTAAAGTCAAGGTGAGCACAAAGAAGAGACGGGCCAAGGGTGGAGGTCACAAATAACCGCAACAAGTCTGATGACGCGTTGACTGACGCAGGTGAAGTCACTATTTGCACAAATATTACTCATATTTTAAATAGATTTTGGTTCTTGTTTGTTTTATTTGACTTGATTTATTCAACACGCACACACACACATATACATATACATATGTATATATAGAATCGCCATTTGGCTTTCTGCTGCTTGCAACGACGCTTTAACAAAGCTTCGATTGCTGCTTCTTCTTATTAAAACAATTTTCGCTTTTCTTTTCTGGCATTTGGTTATAATTTAAAGCCTTTTTATACACACTTCGAAGTTTTGTTATAATTTGCACACAATTTTGCCCATACAAATTTAGTTTTTTTCACATGAATTTTTATTTTTTAATGCTTCAAGTATTTTTTTTTTTCTTTTCTTATTTTTACATTGAAGTAAACGGGCAAGAAAGCGACACAGACAAAACTCGTTGTTAAACGCTCAAAGTATCTCGCAAAACTGAAATGAAGTGAATTGGAACAAGCCGCCGAGAGTTAAAAACGAATATGAACTTGGCTTAACTTTTTTTTCTGTTTTAATAGCCCAACTGAGTTTAAAAGACAGCGAGAGAGCGTGTGAGAGGAGATCGACAATTGACAAAGCATGTAACAAATGCCGGTTGTTCGTGTTGCTTGAGCGTGCGTGCGTGCGACAGAGAAAGACAACACAGTGTCAAAGATTAATTGGACGTGAGAGCGAGCGTACACTGCAGTTTAGCCCTTTTGCGCCAAGTGCGCGGAGCAGCGCTGCCAGCTTAACGTTAGCGCGTGTCGCATATTTTCTCCCTTCCTCCCTATCGATGAGTGTGCGTACGATGTCTGTCTGTAAACGAAGCCAGCTGCACTCGCTCATAAGAATTAATTTTGTTTTTGTTGTTGGTGTTGAACTTCTGTCGCTTGGTTTATGTTTTCTGCGTCTTTCTTGTTCTTCCTTTCTCTCTCTCTCTCTCTCTCTTGCTTGCTTGTAGTTGGGTCAGCTGCAATGCAAAGAACCGTTATTATTGAGCCTCAGACGCCACTCATTGGCTTCACTTGACCTTTGGGCGTCAGCTGATTTGCATACACATAAATTATGTTCCAGAATTGTGCAAGTGAAAGGCAAAATTTACTGCAAAAGATCAGCAAACTACATACAGAGATGTGTGTTTGAAACGAGAATTTATGTAATTTTGGCTACCATTATGGGCACGCACGACAACGATTTAATGTGCAATTATTTATTCAAAATTCCCCAAAATACCAACGAAAATAATATACAACACAAAAAAATTCTTATCTGCCACGCATATCAAGCGTAAACAAAGCACGATAAGCTTTAAAACAAGCAGCAAAATATTAACAAAAGGAAAACAAAGTCATCATCATGTCTATAAAAGAAAACGAGAAAGAAAGAGAAAGCATGATTTTGACACACTTACCCATGAAGCGTTGACGGAACTCATCGTAGCTCATTTGATAGGTGGGCGGTTCGACATAATATTCTAAATCCTCCATAGCCAAGTCAACGTCGGAGTAGATGTTCTCATAATCCGCAGGATCAAACATCTTGTTAGAAAACGTGTGAGAAAAATATAAAAACAAGGCTTGCTAAGACACGCACATACATGGATACTGTTGCATAACTTTAGGCAGCGTTTTGATTTTCTTAGCGATTATATAGCACACATGCACACACACTGCAAAAGGATTCGAGTGATGATTTTATTTTATTTCAGATTCAATAAATTTAAATTCATTAAATATTCACTGAGCAAATTGGAAACTTTGATGCTCTTTTAAGTACTGATGATGATTCTTATGAAAGCAATTCAGATAAAAATTAATATTCAACAGCGTTAGACAAGATAAATCATCGCTTATCAATTAAACTGCTTAATTAAAAGCTGCAAGTGGGCTGCTTTTCACTAAACTTATAACAACAACAAGTTGAAGTGTTTGTCGTACCGCACACTAATCACAAATTTATCACATAAGACTCCTGCTGTTTTTTGCAATTAATTAATCAAATAAATATGTAATAATTTTTCACACCAACTTAACGCTTGACAGCACCCGCACACGCTCAGAATTAAAACGCAACTGAAGACGCTCACTGAGGCATGAGCTCGACCAATAAAAATTATTGTTAGACATTAGCTGAAACACAGCTGAGGCAAAAACAAAAACAAAAACAGTACAAAACGAGAAAAAACCAGTAAGGGCGGTATAGTTGAGTATTCTCAACTATATAATACCCTGTACACACACCCATGTTGATAACACGTTAAACATTCGCCGACAGCAAAAGCAGTGTACCACGATATGGTTTGTGTATTTGCTAATAGTGAGGCAGGGCTCACAGTGCAATGTTGCCATTAGATGGCGCTTTAGTACGGGTTTTGTTACAAAGCATTGCTGCAAAATTTTAGTGTGTTGGTCTTTGCGGGGAAAGTGGTAGTTTGTTGTATGCAGTTTTAAAAAGGTATGTTATCTGAGTTTGCATACAAAATTTCAGCATTGTATTCTTTATACTTTAGGAGATACATCAATTTTAAGAAAAAAATTACCTTTTGTTGTGCTCGATGGGCGGGAAGAAGTGGGCGTGGCAAAAAATCCTTCAAACTTGATCTAGCGTTTGACCTCACGAGTCTATCCACCAAATTTCAAGTCTCTAGCTTTAATAGTTTTCGCAGTGTTAAGTACGGTTTTTGTTACAAATAGGATAAAGCAGTGTTCAAAGCGCAATTTATGCCAAATTTCAACTTGTTTGTCTTTGCGTTGTCACACAGCGTTAAAAATGAAAGTTTGTGGTATGCAGTTTTAAAAAGGTATGTTTACTGAGTTTGCATACAAAAGTTCAGCATTGTATCTATTATAGTTTAGGAGATACAGCAATTTTAAGAAAACAACTTTTTGAGGGGAAACGAAGAGGAGGGGGAAAAAATGTGGTATGCAGTTTTGTAGAGCTATACATACTGAGTCTACATACTCATTTTCATGTTTCTAACTCATCAGGTTTTCGAGCTACAGCCTTTTGAAAAAATGGGTGGTGCTCGATGGGCGGGAAGGAGTGGGCGTGGCAAAAAATCCTTCAAACTTGATCTAGCGTTTGACCTCACGAGTCTATCCACCAAATTTCAAGTCTCTAGCTCTTATAGTTTTCGAGAACCATTGGTGAGGACGGACGGACGGACGGACGGACGGACGGACGGACGGACGGACGGACAGACAGGGCTATATCAATTCGTCTTGTCATCCTGATCAAGAATATATATACTTTATAGGGTCCCCCTCCCCTCCTTCTATGCGTTACATACAAACCGTCTCAAACAAACTTAATATACCCTGATACACAGTGTGTGTACAGGGTATAAAAAAAAAAATACAATAAAAACATTCATTTAAATACGAAATTTGAATAAGAAAATTGAATTCAAAATATGAAATGTCCAGCTTCCTGCGGCTAAATCTCAATTTTTCAATTATTAAATGTCATTTGCAAACGTTTACAAATTTGTAATTAGAAAACCTTGTTTATTGACAAAGTTGTAGCACTGCGTAATGTCTAACATATTTATAAGGACTCGTCTCTATCTTAAAGCCATGTACAACTTGTCAATGTCTGCATTGTCTTGTTTA
This sequence comes from Phortica okadai, assembly GCA_034638295.1. Lineage (NCBI taxonomy): Eukaryota > Metazoa > Arthropoda > Insecta > Diptera > Drosophilidae > Phortica > Phortica okadai. The sequence goes on along the minus strand of CM067849.1, from coordinate 44,307,576 downwards.
ATTTTAATCAAGATTATTTTAACAAAACACCATAACAATTAAGACACTTATACATTATGAAAATAACAAGTACAATGAGCACTTTGAAGGCGCCTGTTTGTCATTACTCGCTTCTTGTTGATGTTAATTAAAATTGTGCATTAAAATTTATATTTGCCTTTGTTTAATGTTTGTCAGACGAAGAAGATAAAAAAACCAACATAAAAAAAATAAAATGGTACAAAGTAAGGTCAATAAAGGAAAATTATGAATTTACCAAATCCAAGGGAATTTACGAAAATATTAGAGTAAATTATTTGCGCAGTAAAATTTTTCAGCATACAAACTTTCAAAAAAAAACTATAGCATAACATCAGGCGTGCACTTATGTCCATTATCCATGTAACATACATGAGCCGAAAGGAGGCGATGGGTCAGCCCCAGGCAAATTAAGTTTATTTAAAAGCTTTTATTATTTACTATACTTAGATGTATGTGCACATTTGTATGTATGTGGGTGGCTGTGTATGTGCGTTACATTTTTGGTTATAGTTTTTCTTTGTGTTGCAGGAATTTTCTTTTTTTTTTTTTCCTGTTGGGTTTTGTTACTTGAGGCGTTTGCATAAAAGTTTATTTAACGCACAAAGTCACAAAGACAAAAACGTCTTTATCGCTTTTGTTCTGACAACGAAGTCAAACAAGTAATGAAACGATAATTTTACATTTAATTGAGCTTGTGGCAATATTTCGACCCAGACTTTATGCTTCAATAATACGATAATTTACACCCACAAAAAAACCAAACTCACCTCATCAAATGCAAAGCAGCGCCAAAGTCCTCAATTGTTTGCGATTCGCTCAATGCAATGGCAACCTTCTCAACGCCGCCAAGTGGTGCGAGAGCATCGCGTGCGTTACGGCCGAATAACTTTTCAAGATAGTTGGGTCCATGCGAAGCGATCAGGCTCTGTAAGAATGAGGCGGTCTCCTCGACGGGCGGACGTTTAGCTGAAAACAATAAGAGACAGAGAGAGAGAGAGAGCTAATTTAGTGGGATAAGTCGAAATGCTGAAGTGAAGCAATAAACATGATGATTAGATAAGCTCTATGAGTGACATTTAAGAAGCTTAATTATGTACTCTAACAAGCCAGCAGCCACAACAATTACACTTCAAATTGCCACACATACTACACCACACACACACAGACACACACTTAAAAGGCTGCAAATTGGCAGCACTATTATCCAGTTAGTTTTCTTCCGCTGCCATTCTGCCAGATGTCGGTAACATGAACGCGGCTGAGCATCATAATTTATCAAAAGCATTCATGGTCGACTCATCACGCCACACAATTTGGTACAAACACACCCATGCCCTGCCCACGTCCTTTAGGGCAACCATTAACGATGTCTTGACAACAGAAGCGCGAATTTTCTTCTTCTTCTTCTTCGTTTTGTCTGTGGCACTTCAATGATTCCTTGCAATGCCAAAATAGTTATGTTGTTTGCATGTGTCTGTCTGGTTGTGTATGTGTGTGTGTGGGGTGTGTGTGTGTTCAGTCGCGTTTCAAGGCCCGTGCATGCTAAGGGCACATACAATTTTCATCATCTTTGTTTATTCAGAACCTTTACGCTTGCATTGGCATTTGATATCGGTCTTCTTTTGGCATTCTTCGGCGTGCCAAGTTTGTTCGGTTCTGTGTCTCTCTGTGCTGCCGCTCTGAATTGCGTCAATTAGTGGCTTGAATTTTGTTTGCTTAAAGTTTTTGCGTTGAAGTTCGTTGCACACCAAATTTGCTTCTCTTGTTTTCCCTTTCTTTTTTTTATTTTTATTATTCTTATATTGTTATTGTTTTTCTTTTGTCGACTTGCTAAGAATTTAACGCGCAATTTATTCGCCATTTTCATTTATTTTTGGTCTTTTTCAATTTCTGTTATGACTTTTTGAAATTTGCATTGTTGGTTTTTGATTTTACTAACAATTATTTTATTAAAAATTCATTTTTTTGCTTTTAACAAATTATTAAAAGTTTTTACTTAATTGCTTAACGAAGTGTTTTATTCGGAAATGGCAAACAATCAGCATTCTTGCAAAAATAGTCTCTTATTAAACAAAAGACTTTGGGCAAAGGCTTCCTGTCCGTTTGGCTATGATTTTATTTATTCATCTGAGATTTAACTACTTGACTTCTTCTTCTTGTATTACTCCACCGTTCATATGTGTTCATATAGGGACATATCTTTAAATCTCTGATATAAAAAATGGCTTTACTCAACTAGTACGTTACAACATTTGTAGTATTATCTTGCTGCTATCCTACGGCTAAAAGTCATAAATTATTATTAAAAACTCTGTTTGCATAATTACCGCACAAATTAATGCTATCGAAAATTTAACTTATCACATGTTTTTTTTAACTTTTTAATTAATTTGTTCATTGCGTCAATATTTTCTTTTAATTGTTGTAAAATAATTATTTATGTCAGAGATTTAATTGATTTTTTTTTATTTGTGTGAATGAAGTGCTTGTTTATCTTTTCTATTTTTTTGATTTATGAAATTATTTTGAATTTACATTGCTTTTGACATTTAATTTTATACAATTCAACGAACTTTATCAAACTTTGTTTTAATTATCACAAAATTTATAACCATAATTTTAATAATTTCGTATAAACTGAACAATTGCTAATTTTGGCTCATTCATATGCAACCATTTTTAATGCAAATCTGTGCAGAAAGTTTCGAAATTCCAACCAAAAATCATTTGCATAAATAAACTTCTAGGAGTCAAGTATTCTGACACTAAGTATTTGAACAATACAGCCACTTGGGAAATTAACTTTGACATTCTTTAAACAATCACTGGCAAAAAGTTTATTTTACAATACAGACGAAATAAAAAAAAATGTAAAAAAAAGAAACTGAAATGAAATGAAACAGTGAAAAAAATTAAACCAAAAATGTCGTCTGCATCAAGATCCTTTTTTTTTATTTGTTTATTTAAATTTTAGATAAAAATCGGGTTGAATGAAGTTGAAACTGCGCGCAGACATGTCACAAGTTAAGGGCAAACATGGCACACACATACACACACACACGAACACACACTGCACACTCTACTACTCTACACGTAGTCATCGTCATGTAGACAAAAAACAAAAAAAAAACCAGTAAGGGCGGTATAGTTGAGTATTCTCAACTATATAATACCCTGTACACACACCCATGTTGATAACACGTTAAACATTCGCCGACAGCAAAAGCAGTGTACCACGATATGGTTTGTGTATTTGCTAATAGTGAGGCAGGGCTCACAGTGCAATGTTGCCATTAGATGGCGCTTTAGTACGGGTTTTGTTACAAAGCATTGCTGCAAAATTTTAGTGTGTTGGTCTTTGCGGGGAAAGTGGTAGTTTGTTGTATGCAGTTTTAAAAAGGTATGTTATCTGAGTTTGCATACAAAATTTCAGCATTGTATTCTTTATACTTTAGGAGATACATCAATTTTAAGAAAAAAATTACCTTTTGTTGTGCTCGATGGGCGGGAAGAAGTGGGCGTGGCAAAAAATCCTTCAAACTTGATCTAGCGTTTGACCTCACGAGTCTATCCACCAAATTTCAAGTCTCTAGCTTTAATAGTTTTCGCAGTGTTAAGTACGGTTTTTGTTACAAATAGGATAAAGCAGTGTTCAAAGCGCAATTTATGCCAAATTTCAACTTGTTTGTCTTTGCGTTGTCACACAGCGTTAAAAATGAAAGTTTGTGGTATGCAGTTTTAAAAAGGTATGTTTACTGAGTTTGCATACAAAAGTTCAGCATTGTATCTATTATAGTTTAGGAGATACAGCAATTTTAAGAAAACAACTTTTTGAGGGGAAACGAAGAGGAGGGGGAAAAAATGTGGTATGCAGTTTTGTAGAGCTATACATACTGAGTCTACATACTCATTTTCATGTTTCTAACTCATCAGGTTTTCGAGCTACAGCCTTTTGAAAAAATGGGTGGTGCTCGATGGGCGGGAAGGAGTGGGCGTGGCAAAAAATCCTTCAAACTTGATCTAGCGTTTGACCTCACGAGTCTATCCACCAAATTTCAAGTCTCTAGCTCTTATAGTTTTCGAGAACCATTGGTGAGGACGGACGGACGGACGGACGGACGGACGGACGGACGGACGGACGGACAGACAGGGCTATATCAATTCGTCTTGTCATCCTGATCAAGAATATATATACTTTATAGGGTCCCCCTCCCCTCCTTCTATGCGTTACATACAAACCGTCTCAAACAAACTTAATATACCCTGATACACAGTGTGTGTACAGGGTATAAAAATTGAAACAAATTTTGTCTGCTGATTAGACATAAGTACGAGTTGAGTTGCGAAAAAAAAAAAAATTAAATAAATATGAAACAAGCAGTAAGTTGTCTAATGAGTCGCATATTTATTACTTCACACTCTCACTCACGTATTTCAAAAGCAAAATAAATTTGTAGGCATGCTCATGCTTATCTTATCAAATCTTATTTAAATGTACATTTTTCGATTGCAATTATAAACTTTGCGCAATGTGCACGTTCCTCTATTAAAGCCTTGAGATTTTTCTGTCCCAAAAAACTGTTCCCCACATTTAAATAAAACAACTTCAAGTTCGATCATTAAACGACACATCGATAAAACTCCATTGGAATGATAAAAATTTATTTAAGTTTGCCATCGGTAATATTTCATCTTTTAATAATCGTTAAGACATATTTTTCCATTTATATTCTTTTTTTTTAAGATTTCTCCTTTTGGTATTTTTTGTTTTTCTTGTTTTGTTGTGAATTTAACAGTATTCTTAAAATTTTTTCGATCTTGAGTTTCTTGATAAGTAAATATATTTTTTCATATAATTATTTTTAATAATTTTTTCCTTTTTTTAAATAATTTTTGATATGTATAAGATTTGGTTTTTTATTTTTTTTAAGAATACTTAGCAAAAATTAAATGAATACAAATTAAATAAACTTTTGTTAATCGTTTAAATATTTTTCAATGCAAAAACAAATGCTTAGAAAAATAACAGTTTCAAAGCATTTGTCTTGCGAAATGGGTCAGTTTTGAAAAACATGAAAACAAGCAACACAAGTTATTTTGAACTAAAAGTTTAAAGGAAATAAATAACTAATTTTATTTAAAATTATTTACTTTTGTAAAAAATCAATATTTTTTTTTTTTTCAAGTTGGACTTCTTCATGTTTACCGAATAGGTACAATAAAAAACATAATTATTTTAAATAAAATTAAATAATAAATATATATATATATAAAAGTAATTAATATTTTTGTTTGTTTTTGTTTTCTTATTTAGTTTCTTCGTTTTTTTTTCTGATATGTTGTTTTGCTGTTGATATGTTTTCTGACTCTGCATTATTTTGCGAGATTTTTCATTTATATTTATAAAGTTATATATTTTTTGATATATTATATTTTCCGCTTTACAACTAGAATAAGATTGAAAGCTATTGATATGTTCGCGATATAGTGTAATAAGTAAAGTTGAATAGTAAAATTTGTTTTTTTTTTTGTATTTTAAAGTGTAAAAATATGCAAAATTAACAGCGACTAATAAGAAAATTTTTGGCTTCTCTAATTTTTTGCCATATATAAGTATTTATATATTTTTTTTTGTTTTCTTCAAAATGAAATCCAAAAAAAAAAGATTGTTGGTTTATACATTTAATAATAGTTTTTGTTAAAATATCATCGAATCATTTATTAAAATGAAATTATCACGCTTTTTTTTTTGTTTTTTTTTTTGTTTGTTTTTTTCAGTGTTTGTCATTTCATTTCAGTTGCATTTGCCATAAGTAGTTTGTCTCGTTATTTACACTCGTTTTTTTTTTTTTTAAATAGTTCTCTTGTTGTTTGTTAATACATATCATGCTTAAATTGTTATATTCATAATTTTGTATAATATATTCACTTAAATAATTTATTTAATTTTTTATATTGTATATTTGAATTTAATTTGGAATATTTTATTTTCGTATATATAATTCAATGGATCATCAAGTTTTTTCTGCGCTTATTTATTTGCTTGCTACTCGTACTCGTATTTTTATTTCCTATTTAAGTGGAAATTTTATAATTTTTATATTTATTTAACATTTGCATAGACACTGATAATAATGTTTCTTTGTTTTGGGTTTCTTTTCGTTTTTGTTTTTTAAATACTACAAGCTAATTCAAGGTACTTATAACTCCATTATTTAAAAGTTCTTCTTTTTTTGTTTAGTATTTTGTTTTTTTTTTTTTTATATCAAATGTGTTTTCAGTGTTATTCCTCAACTGTTTTTATTATTTTGCTTACTCACAGTGTAGTTTAGAAACTTGTTGATAATATTTGAAATAGTTCTTGTTACTACGTTGGGTTCGTTTTATTTTTGCTTTACTTTAGTTTTCTTTCTTTTGCACTTCTTTATCATTTTTTGAGACAAATAATTGTCGACATTTCCTTAAAATTTCATGTCTTGCCTTCTTTCACTAATCGCCACTTTAAAAGTGTTTTGCTTCATCATTTCGTATCTTTTCAATCTTTCTTTTCTTTCAGTTTAATTTAGTTTTTTTTTTATATTTGAATAATTTACGACATTTATAGCTCAAAAACTTTGTTCGTCTAATATTTTTAATTTATATATTTTTGTAATAATTTATTTTCGCTAACACTTATTGACTTTAGGAACCAGTTTTGTTAAATAACTTGTTTGAATGAATTGTGTCAAACATGCAGCTAAGAAACTTATGAAAATATCTCATCAAATATCTCAGAAATATTAAAAATGATCGAGTGTTTTTTACTTCTCCTGCATTACAATTTGACTACAGAATATTTAAAAGTAGTATTATTTTGCCATTTTTCCTCCCTATAATAGTCTACAATACATACTGAACTAAGCTAAAAATTTCGATTGACGAAAATTAACTTTTGACTATCGTAAATTTGGTCCTTAAATTCGCTACAGTTCAACACAAATCCCATTCAAATCTTCTTTTCTTTTTGTTGCTTTCGGGTGGGTCAGTTTAGTTTGTTCGCAAAACTGGCTGCTAAAATATTACTAAACAAGTCTATTTCTTCAGTGCGACTAGAAACAGTAACTTCTTTTTATTTAAATTTCAAATACTTCAAATTTTAGTTATTTTTCATTCGAAGTTGTCTATTTTCATTCGAACGTGTTTTTTTGGATAAAATTATTTTTAAAAATACTTAGACTTGCACAATTAATTTTTTTTTTTTTCATTTTCATAAATTTGCTAATGCTATTTTGACATTTAGAAATCATAGATACTTTGCACTGGCTGGTCAGCTTTTTTAAGGAGAAAAGATCTAATTTGGTAACGATTCATAAAAGAAATTTTTCTTATTTAATAACTTCAATAGCTGCAGGGCTTGGATGTATTTTTTTTTCGTTATCATTCATCGCTTAAACTAATTTTACTGATATGTAGTAAGTGTTTTAAAAATATATTCGTATATATGTATCTCAAAATACACACATAATAATAATATTTGCTACTAGTTTTTTTTTCTAATAATTTCTTTAAGTAGAGAAAAAAGTATATTTTGAGTTTTGTTTTTGTTTTTGAAAATTTACCGCTTGAAACTTTATTTTGCTTGTACGCATCGTGTTGTTGATTTATTTTTCACTTCTCGTGAGGATATTTTGGAAGGTTTTTTACTGATTTCATAGGATTTCTGTTTGTTGAATACCATTTTGTTGTAAAGTTTTATTGTAGACATAAAATTGTTCATATACGTTTTTTAGTTTGTTTAATAAAGAGATTGAAAAGCATTGAAACACATAGATTGTATTTATTTTTCAAAAATATTTTACACATTTGAGTTTTTTTTTAGTTTTTGTTACTTTTGTATGTTTTTTTTTCTTGTTGTTTCATTGATGTTTTCACATACATCATTTCATTGTCCTGACCGATCCTGCTTCCACATTTTATTCGTTTTTAATGTCATTAATGATTTTTTTCTTTAAGCGTCGTTTTTTTTCTCAAGATTTTAAGACATGAAATGTTTAAAAATTATATTAAAAGTAGAGAGCAAAATGCTCGAAAGATTTTTTTAATATTATCAGAAAGCTCAGAGTTAGAAGCAGTTTATTTGTTTTTGGAGACGGCAGAAAACTTTTTTTTTTGAGTTTTTAAAATAATTTTTGCGATTTTTTTGTGCTTTTTCTGATTTTTTTTTATATAAAAAGTGTATTAGGGTTTTAAAATCTGTAGAAAAATTAAATTTTGAAGTCAAATAAAATAAGTTTAAAATTTGAGAAAAATTGTGTGTATTTATGTGTGTATGTGTGTGTGTCTGTATGTTGTGTGTTTATGAAGTAGACCCTTTTAATAATTGTAATTATCATAGGGTGTACCTAGATATGAATAGAAATTAGGATTGATGGGCTGTGCGTGTGCGTAATAAAATCCAGAAGCCGGATCTGGTGCTACTCAGTCGAGGAAACCAGTGTTGACCAGTTTCTCCAAAAAGAATTTCACATCGCCAAGTTCAGAGTCCTTGATGCCAAGCGATTTTAACATGCCAAGATCGCCATTTTCAACAGCCATAAAGACAGAGCGCAAATGTTCAAGATCGGATCTGAAATGATTAAGAAAATTTAGTTTAGTTCAATATAGCTTTAAATTTTATTATTTTATATTTTTGACTTTGTTGAAACACAAATTGTGAGTTTCAAGATATCTCATCTAGTTCAGCCACATAAGTCTATTACTACTTAGAGAAGCTTTAAAACTCATCTATTTTGACCACATAAGTCTAACGTTCTTTGGAGATAAAGCACACCATTTACTCAGAGAAGCTTAAAATGACAGCAATTGAAGCGAATAATAAACAGGGTTGCCATGTAACTTAAATGTATTAGAGAAGAACCTCAGGCGAAGGCTTCAGAAAATTATTAATAATATTTGCTCGGCAACATACTAGACAAATATGTTCACACACACAGCTTATACACCCACATACGCACACAGACATGCATATATAATTATGTTCGTCGCACTTCTGTTATAGACTTTTCATAATTAATATCTACAGGTGTCGTCCTTGTTGAAATGGCTTTACTCTTCGTGTGGGTTGTCATTGTCAATGGTGCAAAATACACATTAATAATATTCACCCGTGCATGTCACCCAACGCCGTTGGCAGTTAGTTTGCGGCCTACAACTGCCTTGGAGTGTTACACGTCGCTTTCATGAGCGTGGGCATGTTGTTGGTTTAGGTATGTGAGTCTTTGTGCTCATTGCTTCAATCTCAATTAATTGCGTTGATGAAATTTTACAAAATACATTACGCCTTTTGGCATTATCATTGTGCTGACTGTGAGTCATGAAATTAGAGCAGTCATTGTTCTTCTCGCCGATAGTAGTAAGTCAGGCCAAAGGACTGCGGCGCAAACAGGCTAAAAGGCACAGGTGCTAATTTATCAATTCGTTTCATGTAAGTTTTTGGTTTGTGGCAAATGTCAAACGTTCCTTCACCTGTGCGCATGTCGTGTGGCTCACCATTTTGTTAACGTTTTATTGTTGCATGCTTTTAGGCTTGTTTGAGTTGCGGTGAGTTATATTGCGTTGAGTTGAGTCGAGTGAAGTCGAGTATATTTTGTTATTGTTGCATGTCTTTTACAAATTTTGTTGTTTTATTTTAATGAAATTTTTGTGTTGTTCTACTTGAGTTGTGGTTGTTTTGCTTGCATTTTATATTCTTGTTTGCAGAATTTTAAAATTAAACCAGTAAGGGCGGTATAGTTGAGTATTCTCAACTATATAATACCCTGTACACACACCCATGTTGATAACACGTTAAACATTCGCCGACAGCAAAAGCAGTGTACCACGATATGGTTTGTGTATTTGCTAATAGTGAGGCAGGGCTCACAGTGCAATGTTGCCATTAGATGGCGCTTTAGTACGGGTTTTGTTACAAAGCATTGCTGCAAAATTTTAGTGTGTTGGTCTTTGCGGGGAAAGTGGTAGTTTGTTGTATGCAGTTTTAAAAAGGTATGTTATCTGAGTTTGCATACAAAATTTCAGCATTGTATTCTTTATACTTTAGGAGATACATCAATTTTAAGAAAAAAATTACCTTTTGTTGTGCTCGATGGGCGGGAAGAAGTGGGCGTGGCAAAAAATCCTTCAAACTTGATCTAGCGTTTGACCTCACGAGTCTATCCACCAAATTTCAAGTCTCTAGCTTTAATAGTTTTCGCAGTGTTAAGTACGGTTTTTGTTACAAATAGGATAAAGCAGTGTTCAAAGCGCAATTTATGCCAAATTTCAACTTGTTTGTCTTTGCGTTGTCACACAGCGTTAAAAATGAAAGTTTGTGGTATGCAGTTTTAAAAAGGTATGTTTACTGAGTTTGCATACAAAAGTTCAGCATTGTATCTATTATAGTTTAGGAGATACAGCAATTTTAAGAAAACAACTTTTTGAGGGGAAACGAAGAGGAGGGGGAAAAAATGTGGTATGCAGTTTTGTAGAGCTATACATACTGAGTCTACATACTCATTTTCATGTTTCTAACTCATCAGGTTTTCGAGCTACAGCCTTTTGAAAAAATGGGTGGTGCTCGATGGGCGGGAAGGAGTGGGCGTGGCAAAAAATCCTTCAAACTTGATCTAGCGTTTGACCTCACGAGTCTATCCACCAAATTTCAAGTCTCTAGCTCTTATAGTTTTCGAGAACCATTGGTGAGGACGGACGGACGGACGGACGGACGGACGGACGGACGGACGGACGGACAGACAGGGCTATATCAATTCGTCTTGTCATCCTGATCAAGAATATATATACTTTATAGGGTCCCCCTCCCCTCCTTCTATGCGTTACATACAAACCGTCTCAAACAAACTTAATATACCCTGATACACAGTGTGTGTACAGGGTATAAAAAAAAAAATACAATAAAAACATTCATTTAAATACGAAATTTGAATAAGAAAATTGAATTCAAAATATGAAATGTCCAGCTTCCTGCGGCTAAATCTCAATTTTTCAATTATTAAATGTCATTTGCAAACGTTTACAAATTTGTAATTAGAAAACCTTGTTTATTGACAAAGTTGTAGCACTGCGTAATGTCTAACATATTTATAAGGACTCGTCTCTATCTTAAAGCCATGTACAACTTGTCAATGTCTGCATTGTCTTGTTTAATTTTAATCAAGATTATTTTAACAAAACACCATAACAATTAAGACACTTATACATTATGAAAATAACAAGTACAATGAGCACTTTGAAGGCGCCTGTTTGTCATTACTCGCTTCTTGTTGATGTTAATTAAAATTGTGCATTAAAATTTATATTTGCCTTTGTTTAATGTTTGTCAGACGAAGAAGATAAAAAAACCAACATAAAAAAAATAAAATGGTACAAAGTAAGGTCAATAAAGGAAAATTATGAATTTACCAAATCCAAGGGAATTTACGAAAATATTAGAGTAAATTATTTGCGCAGTAAAATTTTTCAGCATACAAACTTTCAAAAAAAAACTATAGCATAACATCAGGCGTGCACTTATGTCCATTATCCATGTAACATACATGAGCCGAAAGGAGGCGATGGGTCAGCCCCAGGCAAATTAAGTTTATTTAAAAGCTTTTATTATTTACTATACTTAGATGTATGTGCACATTTGTATGTATGTGGGTGGCTGTGTATGTGCGTTACATTTTTGGTTATAGTTTTTCTTTGTGTTGCAGGAATTTTCTTTTTTTTTTTTTCCTGTTGGGTTTTGTTACTTGAGGCGTTTGCATAAAAGTTTATTTAACGCACAAAGTCACAAAGACAAAAACGTCTTTATCGCTTTTGTTCTGACAACGAAGTCAAACAAGTAATGAAACGATAATTTTACATTTAATTGAGCTTGTGGCAATATTTCGACCCAGACTTTATGCTTCAATAATACGATAATTTACACCCACAAAAAAACCAAACTCACCTCATCAAATGCAAAGCAGCGCCAAAGTCCTCAATTGTTTGCGATTCGCTCAATGCAATGGCAACCTTCTCAACGCCGCCAAGTGGTGCGAGAGCATCGCGTGCGTTACGGCCGAATAACTTTTCAAGATAGTTGGGTCCATGCGAAGCGATCAGGCTCTGTAAGAATGAGGCGGTCTCCTCGACGGGCGGACGTTTAGCTGAAAACAATAAGAGACAGAGAGAGAGAGAGAGCTAATTTAGTGGGATAAGTCGAAATGCTGAAGTGAAGCAATAAACATGATGATTAGATAAGCTCTATGAGTGACATTTAAGAAGCTTAATTATGTACTCTAACAAGCCAGCAGCCACAACAATTACACTTCAAATTGCCACACATACTACACCACACACACACAGACACACACTTAAAAGGCTGCAAATTGGCAGCACTATTATCCAGTTAGTTTTCTTCCGCTGCCATTCTGCCAGATGTCGGTAACATGAACGCGGCTGAGCATCATAATTTATCAAAAGCATTCATGGTCGACTCATCACGCCACACAATTTGGTACAAACACACCCATGCCCTGCCCACGTCCTTTAGGGCAACCATTAACGATGTCTTGACAACAGAAGCGCGAATTTTCTTCTTCTTCTTCTTCGTTTTGTCTGTGGCACTTCAATGATTCCTTGCAATGCCAAAATAGTTATGTTGTTTGCATGTGTCTGTCTGGTTGTGTATGTGTGTGTGTGGGGTGTGTGTGTGTTCAGTCGCGTTTCAAGGCCCGTGCATGCTAAGGGCACATACAATTTTCATCATCTTTGTTTATTCAGAACCTTTACGCTTGCATTGGCATTTGATATCGGTCTTCTTTTGGCATTCTTCGGCGTGCCAAGTTTGTTCGGTTCTGTGTCTCTCTGTGCTGCCGCTCTGAATTGCGTCAATTAGTGGCTTGAATTTTGTTTGCTTAAAGTTTTTGCGTTGAAGTTCGTTGCACACCAAATTTGCTTCTCTTGTTTTCCCTTTCTTTTTTTTATTTTTATTATTCTTATATTGTTATTGTTTTTCTTTTGTCGACTTGCTAAGAATTTAACGCGCAATTTATTCGCCATTTTCATTTATTTTTGGTCTTTTTCAATTTCTGTTATGACTTTTTGAAATTTGCATTGTTGGTTTTTGATTTTACTAACAATTATTTTATTAAAAATTCATTTTTTTGCTTTTAACAAATTATTAAAAGTTTTTACTTAATTGCTTAACGAAGTGTTTTATTCGGAAATGGCAAACAATCAGCATTCTTGCAAAAATAGTCTCTTATTAAACAAAAGACTTTGGGCAAAGGCTTCCTGTCCGTTTGGCTATGATTTTATTTATTCATCTGAGATTTAACTACTTGACTTCTTCTTCTTGTATTACTCCACCGTTCATATGTGTTCATATAGGGACATATCTTTAAATCTCTGATATAAAAAATGGCTTTACTCAACTAGTACGTTACAACATTTGTAGTATTATCTTGCTGCTATCCTACGGCTAAAAGTCATAAATTATTATTAAAAACTCTGTTTGCATAATTACCGCACAAATTAATGCTATCGAAAATTTAACTTATCACATGTTTTTTTTAACTTTTTAATTAATTTGTTCATTGCGTCAATATTTTCTTTTAATTGTTGTAAAATAATTATTTATGTCAGAGATTTAATTGATTTTTTTTTATTTGTGTGAATGAAGTGCTTGTTTATCTTTTCTATTTTTTTGATTTATGAAATTATTTTGAATTTACATTGCTTTTGACATTTAATTTTATACAATTCAACGAACTTTATCAAACTTTGTTTTAATTATCACAAAATTTATAACCATAATTTTAATAATTTCGTATAAACTGAACAATTGCTAATTTTGGCTCATTCATATGCAACCATTTTTAATGCAAATCTGTGCAGAAAGTTTCGAAATTCCAACCAAAAATCATTTGCATAAATAAACTTCTAGGAGTCAAGTATTCTGACACTAAGTATTTGAACAATACAGCCACTTGGGAAATTAACTTTGACATTCTTTAAACAATCACTGGCAAAAAGTTTATTTTACAATACAGACGAAATAAAAAAAAATGTAAAAAAAAGAAACTGAAATGAAATGAAACAGTGAAAAAAATTAAACCAAAAATGTCGTCTGCATCAAGATCCTTTTTTTTTATTTGTTTATTTAAATTTTAGATAAAAATCGGGTTGAATGAAGTTGAAACTGCGCGCAGACATGTCACAAGTTAAGGGCAAACATGGCACACACATACACACACACACGAACACACACTGCACACTCTACTACTCTACACGTAGTCATCGTCATGTAGACAAAAAACAAAAAAAAAACCAGTAAGGGCGGTATAGTTGAGTATTCTCAACTATATAATACCCTGTACACACACCCATGTTGATAACACGTTAAACATTCGCCGACAGCAAAAGCAGTGTACCACGATATGGTTTGTGTATTTGCTAATAGTGAGGCAGGGCTCACAGTGCAATGTTGCCATTAGATGGCGCTTTAGTACGGGTTTTGTTACAAAGCATTGCTGCAAAATTTTAGTGTGTTGGTCTTTGCGGGGAAAGTGGTAGTTTGTTGTATGCAGTTTTAAAAAGGTATGTTATCTGAGTTTGCATACAAAATTTCAGCATTGTATTCTTTATACTTTAGGAGATACATCAATTTTAAGAAAAAAATTACCTTTTGTTGTGCTCGATGGGCGGGAAGAAGTGGGCGTGGCAAAAAATCCTTCAAACTTGATCTAGCGTTTGACCTCACGAGTCTATCCACCAAATTTCAAGTCTCTAGCTTTAATAGTTTTCGCAGTGTTAAGTACGGTTTTTGTTACAAATAGGATAAAGCAGTGTTCAAAGCGCAATTTATGCCAAATTTCAACTTGTTTGTCTTTGCGTTGTCACACAGCGTTAAAAATGAAAGTTTGTGGTATGCAGTTTTAAAAAGGTATGTTTACTGAGTTTGCATACAAAAGTTCAGCATTGTATCTATTATAGTTTAGGAGATACAGCAATTTTAAGAAAACAACTTTTTGAGGGGAAACGAAGAGGAGGGGGAAAAAATGTGGTATGCAGTTTTGTAGAGCTATACATACTGAGTCTACATACTCATTTTCATGTTTCTAACTCATCAGGTTTTCGAGCTACAGCCTTTTGAAAAAATGGGTGGTGCTCGATGGGCGGGAAGGAGTGGGCGTGGCAAAAAATCCTTCAAACTTGATCTAGCGTTTGACCTCACGAGTCTATCCACCAAATTTCAAGTCTCTAGCTCTTATAGTTTTCGAGAACCATTGGTGAGGACGGACGGACGGACGGACGGACGGACGGACGGACGGACGGACGGACAGACAGGGCTATATCAATTCGTCTTGTCATCCTGATCAAGAATATATATACTTTATAGGGTCCCCCTCCCCTCCTTCTATGCGTTACATACAAACCGTCTCAAACAAACTTAATATACCCTGATACACAGTGTGTGTACAGGGTATAAAAAATGGCTTGCAAACGGCGTCATTTGCATAACAAATACAAACGTTGTAACTAAATGTACAAACACAGTGTCAAGCAGCGTTTGCATGTTTGCTTGTGTGCCTATGCGCGTGTGTAAGTGTTCGTGCCTTTATATATGCAAACGTCATGTCCTTGCTACCATTACAACTGCTAAAAGCGGTCGACATATGTGGGCCATCAGCAGGCAACAGTTGCAACAACAAAATACAAATAGAAATAAAGTTTATTTAAAAAAAAAAAAGAGTTTAAAAAAAGGTAAAAAAAATAGAGGCTAACAAGTGTGCCAAGTGAGCGAAGTAACGTTAAATGAATATGCGTTTGAAGTGAACACAAAATGAAAACGTTTGCACATGAACAGTTCAAGTGACCCTCCAAATGGAAATCAAACGAAGCCTTTGAGCATATTTTACGCCTTTTCAAGCAGCGAACGAACATCAGTTCAATTAGAAGTTGGCCACTTGACGCTTGTTGCCATGCTGAGCAATCACATGCCACTACAATGTTTTTTGTTTTTTATATAATCCGAGCCGAAATATAAAATTATATATTTACAATTTTTTTTTGTTCATAAACATATCACAATCTTGCGGTCTATTTCTTTTGTAAGTTTCCTGTCTATGCCCTTAGAGTCTTACAAACTTGTCAACGTTCTGTTTGTTTTCAGTTTACGAAATATCAAAGTCAAACAAATTCTTAATAGTTTGGCGTGTTTTGCGTGAATTCGTTGAATTAACTTGTCAACAAAACGAAACTTTTGTATTTCATGCACAACTTTTGTGAGTTTGTACACAATTTGTGTAGTTTTCGGTTAATCTTATTAGCCAAATTACACAACTGAGGTTGACACACAACTTTAACGAGGTATCAAGCGCCTGGCTAAAGTTTTAAAGTGGTTGAAAATGTACAAAGTTTTATGATTTGCAAATTAATTTCGGGTTTTGCGAATTAGGCTGAGATTAAAGTAAGTCTACAACTTGTAATATTACCATGACCGAAAACAAATTTAGCAGTAAATCTTAGTTTAATTAGTTACACACATATATGAATAGATGATTTGTAGTAATGTTAATTAACTTAATTGTTCATGTGACTCTCTGAATTAGAAAACGTTCAAACTCTATCAATGACAACAAACTTGCAACCTCATTGCATGTCAAACATTTGTCATGGCAAAAAAAAACTCATGTCTATTTGGTGCTCAATCACATACAAGTCGAACCAGTAAGGGCGGTATAGTTGAGTATTCTCAACTATATAATACCCTGTACACACACCCATGTTGATAACACGTTAAACATTCGCCGACAGCAAAAGCAGTGTACCACGATATGGTTTGTGTATTTGCTAATAGTGAGGCAGGGCTCACAGTGCAATGTTGCCATTAGATGGCGCTTTAGTACGGGTTTTGTTACAAAGCATTGCTGCAAAATTTTAGTGTGTTGGTCTTTGCGGGGAAAGTGGTAGTTTGTTGTATGCAGTTTTAAAAAGGTATGTTATCTGAGTTTGCATACAAAATTTCAGCATTGTATTCTTTATACTTTAGGAGATACATCAATTTTAAGAAAAAAATTACCTTTTGTTGTGCTCGATGGGCGGGAAGAAGTGGGCGTGGCAAAAAATCCTTCAAACTTGATCTAGCGTTTGACCTCACGAGTCTATCCACCAAATTTCAAGTCTCTAGCTTTAATAGTTTTCGCAGTGTTAAGTACGGTTTTTGTTACAAATAGGATAAAGCAGTGTTCAAAGCGCAATTTATGCCAAATTTCAACTTGTTTGTCTTTGCGTTGTCACACAGCGTTAAAAATGAAAGTTTGTGGTATGCAGTTTTAAAAAGGTATGTTTACTGAGTTTGCATACAAAAGTTCAGCATTGTATCTATTATAGTTTAGGAGATACAGCAATTTTAAGAAAACAACTTTTTGAGGGGAAACGAAGAGGAGGGGGAAAAAATGTGGTATGCAGTTTTGTAGAGCTATACATACTGAGTCTACATACTCATTTTCATGTTTCTAACTCATCAGGTTTTCGAGCTACAGCCTTTTGAAAAAATGGGTGGTGCTCGATGGGCGGGAAGGAGTGGGCGTGGCAAAAAATCCTTCAAACTTGATCTAGCGTTTGACCTCACGAGTCTATCCACCAAATTTCAAGTCTCTAGCTCTTATAGTTTTCGAGAACCATTGGTGAGGACGGACGGACGGACGGACGGACGGACGGACGGACGGACAGACAGGGCTATATCAATTCGTCTTGTCATCCTGATCAAGAATATATATACTTTATAGGGTCCCCCTCCCCTCCTTCTATGCGTTACATACAAACCGTCTCAAACAAACTTAATATACCCTGATACACAGTGTGTGTACAGGGTATAAAAATCATTGCTTCTCTGCAATAAAGAAGGAAATTCATTTTAAGTGACTTTCCATGAAAAATCAAATTTTCAATGCATGACTAACATGTTAGTCATATTGACACTTTCTACTGACCGTTCAGCAATAATGTTGTTGAATTGATATCTTCCTCTTCCTGGTCACTGGTAGCCATTTTTGCTTCATAATACAATTAAAATGCAAGCCAAGTCAAAAGCGCATAAATTGGCCACAGGCAACGATGACGATGACATGAGCTCACAAGAGGCCAGCAAACAGCAAAAAGCAATGAGTGTGGTCACAAGAATGAGCAAGATTCAATTGAATTTATGCGCAACAGCATTTCAGGCGCATGACCGAACTTTGCACATTCACCACATTGAACATGAACTGCCAATTAGGCACTCGTACGCAATTCAACTACAATAATGTTTTTTCACTTACCCGCCGTACAGAGACGCATGTCCTCGTCATAGCCATCGGAACAATCGGGCGCGCCATCGCATAAATACTGTATGGAAATACAGTTGCCATCGCCGGGGCACTTGAATGGTTCGTACGGATGACAGGCATCTGGAATGAGTACAAAGGCAAAAGCACAAGTTGAAAACAAGCTAAAGTTAAAGTTAATTGATTCACGACGGGACGATAATCATTACAAAAGGTAATAACCATGCCAACCAAACGGTTTAAAGTCATAAAAATTTATTAAGTTCTTCTTTTCGTTTTTTGTGGCTATAAAATTTAATTCGCTTGTAGTCGATTTGGCGAATGTTAATTTCGATTTTGGTTCGCTTCAGCACACATTTTCGCTTCATTTTACCGCATTTTATAAGTGAAAAAGTGTTAAAAAATAACTTTTTATGATTTTTATACTTATTTTTTGGTTTTTGTATTTGACTTTCGGCGCGTTTATAAAAACAATAAAAGGTATTTTATTAGCCATAAGAGAAAAGAGGTTAACAAAATGATCGAAAATATGCAAAATTTTATGCACGCTTTTTTTAATTTACAACAAAAGAAAAACAATTGTTGGAGTTAAAGGAAATTAAGTCTTTTTATGGTTGGACTGTACATTTTAAAACAATTTTCCTAAAGCATTTGTAATACATATTTTTTATTAAGCGACGTTTAAAGAACTTAAGGAAATTCCGTTTAAGATTAGAAGAGCTAAAATAGTATTCAAGTAGGTGAAAAAAGACAAGTAAAATAATAAAAGTTTAGTATTGCATGGTGAATATACAAAATAAATGAAAGTGAGTTTGTTGGCCCATCGATTATGAAACTAATCCTTCGTTTTATTAACGGTATTGGTTATGTATCGGTTAAGCGCTGTTTAAAGATATTAAGGCTCAGAGAGCAATTTAAATGTTAGACAGTCTCATGTGACATACGGCACAACCTTAAAATTTCATTAATCACAGCTTATTTTGTTTTTTACAGATCTTCATCAAATAATGTAGAGCACTGAATTAAAATATTTCGTTTTTCGGATCACCTTTTAAAGGGGCCTTTGTTAATTATAAGTATTTTTATGAAACTGAACTCAACATAATTTTTTAAATTACACAGCATAAAATATAACAAAAACTGAAATAGACTCGCTCATCTCTGTATAAAAAATCTGCATATGGAATATTGGACTACAAAAAAGTATACAAAAGTTAAAAAACATAACAAACAAGTAAAACATTTGCAGCTGCTGAAATATAAAGCAACACCAAAAAATATCTGTAAACAAAACAAAAACAACACAATTTGCAATTTACAATTTAACAAATAATACAAAAATATTAAAAGAAAAACAAATTAAACAAAAATAAACAAATTGTTCTGCAGTTGTTTTGCTTTCATTCATATTCAAGCGAATTGAATAAAGCAATTCATATTTAATAAAAATGAAGCAAGTTAAATTGATATAATTAAATTACCGATAATTGCTCGCAATTTAATTAATTTTTTTAATTAGCTGATCTTTATTGTAATAAAATCAATTGGAGATCCGTTTATTTACTTCAGCAAGATGTACCATTTTGTTCTTTATATATTCACAACATGAATTAACAAATATAAATTCGATTTATGTCTTATGATTAGACCGCAGCATGTTAGCTTAACATAATAGGGACAAGTTTAGGTTGCAAGAGATAAATTTTCAAATTGCGCAAATTTGCGAATATTCAGCAAGTCTTGCACACTGGCTGATGTTGCCGTGTGCTTTGGATCTGTCACAATAGGAAAAACATCCGACATCGGCTTGCCACGTGTTATGGTAAATTCGCCTTTATCGAAGAGTTTGCGACGCATTTCAAATGTCATCATAATGCGATGTGAACTTGCTTGAGTCATCAATGAACAGTCATCTTTCGGGGATTCTGCACTGGTTGTCGATGGATTGAAATTTCTTTTTTTGAAAAGGTCTATGGTACTTTCAGATTTGATCGTGGGTAGCTCTAAATGGGTTCTACGCTTTTGTAATTCCTGCTGCAGCAATTCGCTGACCTTAACCAGATCGACGCCATGGCTACCCTGTGGAAATGGTGTGCTTGACGAGTATGCATGCTTGAAGCCATAAGTGCGTAAGCGATAGTTCTCAGTGTGCTCCTTTATATTGTCCTCGTTAAAGCGAAAATGCTTTTTTGTATCATATTTGTCTATACCGGTTAACTCGACCTTCTTTCTTGGCTTGAGAACCGGCCGTCCTGCTGCCATGGCTTTGTGCGATAGTATTTTCAATAAATATAAGCAACGCTAATGTGTCTGTTGTATGTTCTTTCTTTTTTGATTGATTTTTTATTTAATTTTTTTAGTTGCTGCTTATATTTATTGTTAGACAATGTTGAACGTTAAAGAAAATATAATTGTGTTTAAGTCTTTATAAATAGTTTACAAAGTTGTTCAGTATATTTGAAACATCAATTGTTCATAAACTAGTTTGAAGTCATGAAGCATGCTGAGTGCTTTTAGAAACAAAGTCATTGAAAATAAATTCAATTGCTTGAAAATAAATGTTATATTTTCTTTTTCTACATGTCAACGTATCAGTTTTGTACTTTTTTTTTATTTTCATTTTTCAATAAATCTTGAATTCAATAAATTTTCATACAGTCAAAGCATTTTTGTTTTCTGCATAAATAGTCTAAAACAAAATGGTTCCGCCAGCTGAAAATAAAAGGTGTAATAGAAAACTCTTTCAAGGTATTTCTGAATATTTTAGGAGATATAAATGCAAACGCATACAAAATTACATTAATAAATAATGCAACACAAAAAAATTGTACTTAATTCAAGTTGCAAAGAAGAGGAGTTCCCGTCCTTGCAACATGTTTCAGAGCATACTTTTTCATGCAATTTGCAACATTATTTAACCTTGCCAACATGACCTAAAGACGAGTTGTCAAGTGCCGGCAATCTTGAGCGATTTAAGCAAAGTTTCAGTAAAACTGACAGGAAAATCAACAAGACACAAGGATATTAAAAAATGTAAGCATAAAGGACAAATAAAAGCAGGAAGCGACTTGAGTGGCTTTTTATGGCATGTACAATACACACAGAGGGATCAACTACACGCCGTAAAAGGTTAACGTTTAAGCAACAAACAACAACCTTGATTTTTTTGTTAAAATTGCATTTTCATTTTTTTTTTCTTACTTTCATTTAAACATTTTCGTATTAAGAAAATATTATGTATACGCCGTGTTGCCAACAAAAGAATGTTTTCTTCGATGCTTGCGTGTGTCTAGTTAATTTGAGAATATGAATATACATATATGTGTTTATAAATGTGTTCAAAAAAAAAAAAAAAAAACAAATTATATGACGTTGAGTGAGTGAAAAGTGCTTCTACTATTAAATGAGTTGCCGCCTGGCGCGCATTTCCGCCTCACATTTCCTTGCGCCATTTTCATTATCAAATGTGATTTAAGCACGCAGCTGACAGAGCGTGTTGCAAATCGTATTTTTCAACAATATTTAAATGCCAAAATTTCCTTTTAGTTTATTTTTTTTTGAGGGTGTGAAAAAAAGAAGCATTTGTTTGTTATAATTTATGTGCGCCATAGTGTAAGCGAAACAATGAAACAGAAAAACGCCATTTTGTACACTTGTATTGCATTACCAATCGGTTCGAATAACAAAATTTATTATTTGATTATATTTTTACGACTTTTTCTTTTCTTTTTGGTATTTTTTCTATGCACGCTTATTTTAGTTTTTGCCGTTGCGCTTTTATTTATAGAGTTGTTAGTGTAGAGATTGGATTTTCTGATAATTTATTGCGTATATTCGAAGAAAAGAAAAAGTGTGCATTACGAAAAGAATTAATGGCTTAAGAGCTTTGATCGTTTAACGCAGACTTGGTGTTATTGTTGGCTTAACAAACTAAGCAAAAGTTTTGCCATATTCTTCGTTGTGAACAATGAGTCATGCCCTGCAACGCTTTTAAGGCAAATGGATACTTGAACATTGAAACATTTAAGAAAAACTTTAAGTTTTTGCGCATATTAAGCAAAATTTGAGCTTATTATATTCAACTACTCAGCCAAGACATAAAAACCGACTTACCACATGTCATACACAGGTGTAAACGGCACAGAGACAGAGATAATTCATGTTCATGCATAGAAATGTGACAATTTCGAAGGTAAAAACACATAAGGTTATTATTTACCTTTGTGTGTGTTTTATTGAACAACCAGAAATATTGTTATACCACAGTCATGGCATATGCAACACTTTTTATGCTTAGTCATCAAACACCCACGCACACGCAATCATACACACACAGCGGCAAGCGCACATGTACGCATCACTCATCTGTGTGTTATTAATGTTGCATAATTGGCTTAAATAAACTGTTGCCGAAGAATTTATTCAAGCTTAAAGCAAAAACACACAAGTAGCAGAACTTGTCAAAGAAACAAAAGATAAACTATCGTAATATTAAAGCGAAATTCGGGTACAATGAAAGTCTCCAAACGACGCACGTGACAAGTAACAAAGAAATGTTACTGGTCTCATGTGTTAGACACACACGCATACACCCACACACACACACACATGTACCTGTTTGTCGTCTTGGTTCGTTACTTTGGTGCAATAATTTTGGATAACAAAAGACATTCTATTTCTTAGCCAAAAAAAAAAAAAATCTATGTTTGTAGCATGAACATGGTACGTGTGTGTGTGTGTGTGTGTGTGTGTGGGCAGCAGCAGAAGTAATGTAAGCCAAGTTAAGCTAAGGATTGGCCAAGGTGGTGCGTGGTCGACACACGTGGCGTATGCGTTATTTGCTTGCCATGTGCGTTATACCAACGCACAGTCCTTGACATTCCGTTTTGTCAGAATTTCCTACGCACTTGTTAGACCATCCAATACGCTTGTCAACTACAGTTGTCCAATTCTACAAATTTCATGAATTTTAGCTATGAATTTTTATGCTCTCAATAGCATATATAATACCCATACTATTCTTTAAGCCACAGAGAAGCTCAACAGCTTCATTGCTCTTCAACGTATATCATATGCGCTCACGTTGCAACTCAAGTGACAAGACTTGACATATAAGTTTTTTTAGTAAAAATACTACTGATTTTCAGTCTCCTTTTTCCACTGGTCACGCTTCAGTGCGCAATAAATTTAATATACGAATTGCAGCTAAAACATGCAACATTTAATATTCCAACTAAAGAGCTTAAATTATTTTTGAAAGGATTAAATTTAATCTCAACATATCCGTTTAATATCATTTCCTGCTGACGCATGTTGCAAATTAAAAATTAAAAAAATTTTCCGCATGTGCGGAGTTGTCTCTTGGCCTTCGGGAAAAGGTACGTTGCATATTTAATTGTTTATTCATTATTTTTGTGAAATTGTAAAAACAAACTGTAAAAAGGCAAATGCGAAACGAAATAAAAATTTATAATTCAATGTCATTTGTCTTGATTACGCTTTGCGCTTTAAGTTGATTGTAAATTAATGAAATTGTCGTTGATTGTCAGCTATTCCATTGATTAAATTTTGCGTTAGCATTGAACTTGTTTGTCAATGTAAATGTGCGTGCATGTCCAATGTGTTTGTTTGCAACAATTTGTATATGAGTATGTATGTGTGTGTGTTGTGTATTTAATGCGATACGTTTATTGTATGTGCATGTGTGTTATGGGTGTGTTTTCTATATAATTTAATTTCAAACCGTCACGTCGAGTTGTCTTCATGCTATTCTACTTTATTGTTATACAAAGCTCACCATCTGCATTGCACGCTGTTTGCTTTAGTGCGACTTGATGGAGTTAATTACACTTTCTCGCTTAATGAACAAATGAATGAGTCAGTCAACTGAAGCAAGAAGCTAAATTAGAGCACATCTGCTTCAAGGATTTATTTACACATTGTGTGTGTTTGTGCTTGACAGACTGTGTTGTTGTAAAGGTAAGAACAAGCAAGTCAATATTCAATCTCAGTGAAAGCATATTAAATTCTTCGTTAGTTTGCTAATCAATACGCAAGATTACTGTAATCTACATAATTGTATATTAAAGGACTCAGTAAGAAGTAAGCATTGGTTAAGCAAACTGCGTCAGCTTTTTAAGGTGTTGTAGTTCAATAACATAATGAACCAAGAAGGTCATAAGTGTACAAAAGGCGGCAAAGCATAAACAAATTGTGTTTGTTAACGACAAAAGATGTTATCAAAATTCGATTTAAGTGTCAATTGAGAAAATACGTTCGACACGCCTTTGAAGCAGTTCATATAAAATAAATAAATAAATCATCGAACAGTAATGTCCATTAAACTATTCAAATAACAGTTGTCAGCCTTTCGACAAGACAAACTCACAATCACATTAAATATGCAAACCCCAAAATAAAGAGAAAAAAAAGCATAAGAAGAAAGACAGTAACACTCAAGCGTTAAACGTTGACAATTGGTGGACAAAATCGACATCGGCACAGCGGCGACAAAACACTTTATCCAGAAGAAAAGCCTTTGACAACAACTTGTTTGCCTTTACGCCTTTCTTTTTTTGCCTTGTGCATTGACAAGTAGCTTGAAAACGGTAAAAAAGGAAACGAAATCAAACCGAAATGAAACTAAACGAAGCGTGCGGCACATACACACACACATACTCAAAGCGCCTGCTGGTATGCTTTAATTCTTTTATTCTTTTTGCCAAAAGCGACACTTCTGCTTACGAGTGTGATTTTTTTCGACTTCTTTGGGGCATTGGCGGCGACAGCATTGTTAGTACGTGCCTTTTAATATTGTTAACGGGCAACCCTTTTAAAGAGACATGCACAATCAACATGCTTTTTTATTGCATTTGAAGCTTTTATAGTTTGCTTTGACCTTTTTAACACTAACGAGATTTCTCTCAGTGCTCTTATGTGTTGTTGTTGTTGTTGTTGTACATGTTGTTGTGCAAAAATGTCAAAATCGCTGCTTAGTTAGTCGCTTGTCGAATTTATGGTCAATAACAAGCATTGACTGGCACGCAAATGCTCTGCCATTCGTTCGCGTCTGGCAGCTCACTAAAAATCAGTGTAGCAAGGACATGCCAATGGAAAGGCGACGAAAAAAAGGATGTTGAGTGTGAATTTGCTTATTTTGTCGTTCTCATTGTCATTAATTCAGGCTGTGTCGCGTGCTTTGTTATAAATTATAACCTGCCTCTTCTAAATTTATTTATTTATATATGTATATAAATATATATTGTTCTGCTATCACTTTTATGCCGCATTTGTCATCACCTTGTGTCAATTATTTTCGGTGTTTTCGAGACATAAATTTCAATTGATTGTGACATTCGACTTTCATAAATAATGAAAAAAGTTTGTTTGTTTCGGTAAATAAATATTAAGGAGTCTAGCATGGTAAATGACATATAAGCAATTTATTTTCTTTTTGCAAAGTGATTTGTTGCTCAACGTTTCATCATACAAATGACTTGAATCAAGGTCATGTAATGTGAGTTGAACAGAATGTACAAAGTTTGTGTATTATGAAAAGAAATAAAAAAGTTTAATTTTCTTCTTGTATCTACTGACTTAGGGCATTTTTCTTGCTTTTTTTTTTGGAAATGTCAGACTTATTTTTAGGCCTTTAAACCTTTCATGCTTAATTTTTACCCTAAAGTCCACAATTGGTTTGTCCTTCTCACCCTCACCCTATTTTGTTGGCCTCACTCACCAAATCTTTTTAAAATAGTGCCAACGTCATATTATAAATAAATAATTATAATTGCGGTTGACAGCTTGAAAAGCAACAAATGTCACTTGAACTTGTGCTACTCGTGTCCTTGCACTTTGGCTACATGCATCGCATTTTATTTTAAACATTGTTGTTGTTATTTTTGTTTCGCATTCATTAAAAATGTCAGCAACAACAAAATTGTAACAATAAAATTGCTCTCATTATTAAAGTTGTTGTTGTTGTAGGGCGCGTTGAAAATATTTTAATTGCCAACGTCACAGCGTAAAAATGTAAAACTGCTCGTAAAAAGCAGATAGGGGAAAACCGTACAAGAGCATTTTCAACATTTTAAGCCATGCTTAAAATGACGTCACATAAAAAGTCTTACGACAAAATGCTTTAAAGTGGAGGTAAAAAACTTACAGCATAATTTTAGGGCGCAGTAAATAAATTACTTTAACTTAAAATGTTGCAAAGCTTGTAATTCAAGTTGTTCCGAAGTTGGCTCCGAACTTTATTCAAGCGAATGATAACGTTTGATCAATTAAGTTGCAGCATAGATAAAATTAAGTTTGAATGCTAGACTGCCTTACATGCTATGTGGCTCTGTGTAACATAGGTGTATATGACGTTTTTTTTTTTGGTTTACTTAATTTTGAAGAATTTAAAACTTTCCGCTTTTAACTGCTCGAGGAAATTTAATTTCTGGTTTACTTTCTATTGTGTTTTATAAAATGAAATAATATTTTCAGTCGTGCTCAGTAATTGTGCATGATTTTCATATGCAAGACTTAATACATTTTATAAAACATTCCACATATTTCCGCTCCAAAAATTTGCGTTTAACAAATAAATCCCAAACTGAATTTAGAGCACACACGTAGTTAAAGACAAATACAATATCCCGCTGAAACATATTATTAGTACCCAACAATGTCATTAGCACAATTTGAGTACACAAACCTTAACTCGTTGCATACTTTGGGCAAAAAATAAAAATAGAAAACAAAGACTAAGCAATGAAAATGGCAAATGTTATTCGGAGAAACTTAACAAATACAATTTGTATGAAAAACATACAAGCCAAAAACCAAACAAAAAAATAGGTGTGTGTGTAAACAATGACAATGAAACTCAGTGCCAGTCATTCGTACATACATATGTGAATTTAGTCCCTCAACAGTTGTTGCTCGTTGTCGTGTCCCAAGTCTTATAAGCAAAAACAAAAACAAAAAAATAGAACAGTTGGCGTTTTTACCACACAACTACTGCTGGACAACAAAAACAACTTTGTCAGCTGCATGACATTGTGAAACTATCATAGAACGTCCAACCGCAAGAACCACGTAGGATTCATATGAAAAAACACCATAGTAAGGAACAGTAACACATGAATACAATATGTATGCACTAACAATAATACAACAATAAAGCATTTGTACACAATTCGAGTCAGCATATTTTCGTATTGTTGCTTGCTATTTGATTAAGCCAATGTTGCGATACTGTTAGGCGAGTCGAAAGAAAGGATTTATGCACACATGGCTTGATTATCTGGCAATGAAAGGAATTAATTACTTTTACAGAACTTTGTTGTGTAAAAGAATGTGAAAATTGAGTCACCAGAATTTGTGCTTTGTCATTTACAATTTGCTGCTGATATTTGTCGAGTTTGCCTTGAAAACAATTTCACTTAATTCACACAAAATTTCCGCAATAAACACAAATGACAAAAAGCGCTTGTAGACATAGCAAATTTTGATGGAATTCGTTAAAATACTTCCGACATTACAACACATTGTTAGCTTGAATTTGGTTTCTCTATTCTCTTTTGTGCTGAGAAGACGGCATAGCAACTTTTATATGCAGTTTGTAACATAGTGAAGGAGAATTCTCTGATTATTTGAAGTGATTTTCATCTGTTGGACTTTTCGATTGCTCTTGATTTTGGGTAAAGATATTCGAATGCTAATAAATTCATAGATATCAAATATGAGTTAAACTGTGTTTAATGACATGAAATCTTTTTTAATTTTAGGTATAAAAATCAAAAAGTCGATTGCAAGTACAGAGAGTATAATACAGCGTTGGATAGTAAAAATTGTTGTGTTTTGTACAAAACTATTTTAAGCTTTTTTCATATTGCGCGTTTGTTTAAAATTTGTTTTTCTTTTCTCTCTCTCTCACTTTTTCTCTACGTTTTTTTCGTTTTCATTGTAAACAGTCAAGTTAATCCATTAAAATGTCGTCGCTCAAACAATGACAACAGTAAACAACAGGAAGTCATTAAATTTATGGCATTTCCATTTTGTCTTAGTTGAGTATAATTTCGCGCACAATGCAAAGTAATTTTTGTCATTTTGGTCTGTGGCGTTTTGTTTGAGCAAATGAAAATGACACAGCTTCAACCAGTCATTAAGAGTTATCAACATTTTGAAGTGTTTGCATAGAATTTTGAATGTAATTGCATGGAATTTAATTGAGTTGCTGTTAATTGATGTTGGTTAACTTGTGGCGCATTTCAAGTGTGCCAGATCATCTTCGCAATTATGCAAACTTTTAAATTAATTGTATTTCATTTAGCAAAAAATAAAAACCAACTATTAAGTAAAGCAATATTTACCCTTATCACTTTTGTGTTAAACCAGTCATGTATTTAATTAAATCGAACCTTCATCAATGCTTGTCATTCTTGAACTTGAACAATTTTGTTGCTTAGAGTACATATTTGTTATCCCAAAAGTACTGAAGAGTCTTTGTAACATTCTAAATATTTTAATACATTGAATTTAAATTTTTTGTACATACGAAGACATATCTTAAATTTCGCCGTGCTTACAACAATTAAAATATGCTCCACAACTCATAAAGCACCTTAACTCCATACAGCTTGTTCTGAGAAATTTGTGAACATGTTTTGCTCACTCACCCAATTCATGCTTCACGAGCGTAAAGTAACAAAAACCTACACAAGTCAAGCATTTTTAAGCACATTTCACGCTTATAAAAATTCAATCAGCGTAAAATGAGTTGTCACATGGGTTTAAAATGTCAACGCATTTTACTGCTATAAATGTTACATAAAATGTAACACAAAATCGATGCCATTTAATGACAAACGACAAAAATCTCACAGGACATTTGTAATTTGCGCATTGAAATGTATGATTACGCTGAAAGTCACGTTGTAAAGGTTAATGAAATGTGAGATTTTAAGTGTCACTTTGCATAGTTAACTAGAAAAATAGCGAAATGTGTGTGAATAAAACAGACAATGAGTTGGTTGAAAGCAAACGACATACTAACGAAAGTTATTTGATTTCAAAGTGAGAATAACAAAAGCTCAAGTGTGAAATATGCGAAGTGAGAAAATAGAACAAGAAGCGGTTGACATTTAAGAGTAAGCGTTGAAAATATACTTTTAAAACTTTGAAAACTAGCGAAGCGAAAAGTGTTTGAAAAGTTGTTGCACGCACACATAACAAATGTGCGTGTGTGGACAAGATGACATTATGGATCAAAAGAAGTTTCAATTGAGACAAGATTTGCCAAAGAACGCAATGAATTGTAATCGCATTGGATTAAGTCAGACAGGCCAGCTAATTATCATATTGACTGATTTTGTTTATCAACTTGAATAATTTGCTTAGCTTTGACATTTTCTTTTTTTATTCAATTCATTTGAAGTTCAGTCGTCTGTGAACTTATAACGTTGACTTTATTAAAAAACTTTCTCTTTGCAAAACTTGTGCGTCAATCATCAAATTTTGTTTGCACAATTTTAGCAACGACAGCAGTAAGGCGGGTAGAGTGGAAGCAAACGACGAGACGACTTAATCTAGATGCCACTTAAAAGCGCTCAGGAAACCGTGTCGAAATAATTTACACAAATTAAACTAATTTAATTACGTACACGACATGTTGTGAAACGTTGCGGAAAAAACAAAACATAAAATATAATGAAAAATTCTATAAATATAGCGAGAGAGAAACAGAGAGAAAGCGAGCCAGTAACAACCTTGACAAATATAAAAGAAAAGGAAAACCTTTCAACGCAAAATGGCTGGCAGTGAGAACTTGAGCACACGCTAATCAAAATGAATGCCAAACACATTTATCAATTACGACAAACAAAACGGACCAACCGAAGGACCAACTAACCAAACGAGCGACCCAACTCGTATGAACAAATGAACCAACGTGCGACGTGGCCTAAATTACAGAGCTAATTTAAAGAAATGCGTTGAGGCAATTGCCAAACGTGTGCAAAGAAGCAGAATAGAGCACCAACAGCACCAAATAATGGCATCAAATGGCAATGGTTGCAAACAAACACCAACACCAAAAACCCACTCCCCTATCAACAACAACAACAGCAACGACATCTTCAGCTTGAACTGAGCGCTGAGCACTCAATGGAATGAACTAAGACATTGACACAGCGCAGAATTGGATGCGTAGAGTCGGAGGTGTACACTGCAAAGCAATGCCTTGCATAATAAGTATGTCTGCGGCTTCATTGTGCGTGAATTAACGAGCGTAAACAAACCGCACTGTGCAGAAAACAAAATAGAACAACAAAAAACAAAAAGGTTGCCAAAAATACCACGTAGATTTGGCGAAATATTTGCCATGTTCGTAGCCGTGAGTTAGTAGCTGCAAAATGTGTGCTTAGCCAAAACGTCAGCAGCTGATTTTGGCACTTATTAGCAGACATTTTTCATGATTAGCACGCATTTGCTTTTAGCCAAGGCGCCACACTTCCGGTCTGAGCCGGAAATGTACGCTCAAATGTGTAAATCACATTAGGCAAACTGGCGTAAACACATGTGCCAATGTAAAATGCTTTTAATGAATTTTTAATATAATAAAAAAAAAATATATATAAATAAAAATGGCGTCATATTTATCAAAGGCAACAAATAAAACATGCCGCCGGCAAAGACAAGCTCACAAACAAACAGGAAGTGAATAAAAACCAAAAACACCAAACGCGTCAAGGCTTACAACCACAACAACAACAAGAAAACAGCAGATTAAGTAAATATTTGGCAATCTACACACAGATTTCAAGAAAGTGAGTCACAGACTACACGCGCGCTATGAAGTATGCAATGTTGCTTAAAATGATTAAATTTCGTTTTTTATCTCGAATCATTTTTGCTACGCGTTTTGTATAATTTGTCATTAAGCATGTGTGTGTGTGTGTTGGTTTATGTTAAGCTAATGAAATTTTTAAATATTAATAACTTGAGCTTTGCTACCATGGTTTTAAGTGCCGTGAGCTTGATTAAACACGTGCTAAGCTTTTAAATTCTGTCACGGCCAAACAGACGCCACTAAACTGTCCGCAAAGCTGCGGCATCAAGCAACAATTCATTTAAACAAATGCAAAACTAAAAAAAAAATAAGTTTATGCAATTAATATTTAATTTTCTATAAAGCAATAAAGTCGCTGAAAGCTTTCACAGTGTACGAATTAAATTTTCAAATATAGTTCAAAGTTGAAGCGAAGCGAAAATAACAAATCAATCAAAATGTGCCAAATTAACAAATTATCAGCAACAAAACTATGAAAAATTGTAACGTTGACGATTATGGAACAAATATCTTTATCGGCTAATATTTTCTTTTTTTTTATTATTTCGTACGCACGCAACTATCAAAAATTTATGATTATTCCATGTTCGCTCGAACAGACCAAATCGTGCATCAATCAACTTACTCGGGTAGAGAAAGTCATAGAATAAGTAGTGGAAAAAAAAGGCATTTCATCATGCTGAGTTTTGCGCAAAAGTATTACATGGCATTTATAAAAGGAAACCATCATAAGCGCCGCCATCGATATTCGTGTATTTGGCACATCATTCAAAAACGACAGTGCGTCGCCCATCGACAATGCTTCGCTGGTTTGCCGGCAGCGCATTTATCAGGCAATTACTAATTCCGTAATTTATGGCAATGTAAGCAAAGCAAAGCTTTCGTTTCACTTCAGTTTGTTTTGGTTAGGTTTGGCTTGTCAGTCAATTCACGCCCGCAATATGCCGAACCCACGCCCACGCCCTCGCCCAATCGAAATCAAACCATAAAACAGAACTCAAGCAAAACCAATATAGCTCAACACCACCAGCAAAAACAACAAAAACAGCAACTTGTTCATCAAACTGTTAAGATTTCGATTTTCTATTCGCATGCTCATTTCAAGTTTGATACGATATGATAACGAGGCAAGAAAATCTTCGTTGGTCTTTTATTCAGCACGGTTTGCTTGGTTATATTATTTTGATTGGCTTGGCTTGTCTTAGCTTGAGTCATGTAATGTGCCAAATCAACCGTCAAAATCAATCGCAAAAAAAATAAAAACAAAAATGCATTGACATGTTGGGCGTGTTTGTGTCTGATGGGGCGGACCTGCGACGTGTGGCATGTGGCACGAAAAAGTTGTAATACTAATGAGTTAAATCGTTGAGCTAATGTTGATTTTACTTTGTTGCATATCTTCATGCCCTTTGCTCTCCTTATGTACTTCAACTGTACGCCAGCACATTTGCAAAGCCAAATTGGTGCGAACCACAAAACAGAAAAACAACACACGCGCGTTTTTTGTCCTTGCGTTTTAGGAGGGCGAGCGAAATAGCAAAGGCGGAGTTGTCATCGTCATTGTCGTTGAAGGGATTTTGGTTTTTTTTTTTTTGTTGTTTTGTTTATTGCCAAACCGATTAATGTGATTTGTACGCTGATAAAAATGTAATTTCGTATTGATTGGTTTATGTGTTTTACAAGCTTCTGCAATTAATGGTAATCGTTGTGCATTTAATTTAAAAGACTTATGCTATGTAAATTGAATTGAAAATGTCAAATTCAAATCAAATCGTTTTAAAATGATTTGATTGACCTTTTTTTAATCTTTTCTTTAAGCGCTTTAATGCAGCAATTAAACACTTTTGAACTTAAGTCTTTGACCAGTAGGAAATTAAAACAAATTTCTACTGAAATGCTGAAGAGAATCTGCTTTTATAAAAATAGAGCTTTTATAAGGATTTGATTGAAACTAACAATTTTCAGGTCAAACTTGATGATGTGAAAACACTTCAAACATAAACGGTTCACACTAAGAAAAACACAAGACATTTAAAAACTCCTTTTTCGTCATGATATTCTCAATTTTCCATCTGTGTGCTTACACTTGATGTTCATAAGCACTTGATGGCACATTATTTTTCACACTCTACGAGAGTGTCAACTTTACAACACTTAGTCATATTGTTGTGTCCACTCTCACTATGCACAACAACATATCATTTTTATTAAAAACAAAAAAAAAATGTATATAAATAAAAGTAAATAAAAATTTTGTTTAAAGTAAATAAAGACAACTTGGCAACAAAAGCCATAAATGTCAAGACTTAAGTTATAAATCTTAAATGGGCGACAGTAAATGGCCAAAAATTGCACTTAAACTCAAGAAAAGCACGAAAAACAAAATGACTAAGAAATGATGAACGAACTCATAGACAAACAATGTGAAAAGTTTATGAAGCATTAAGGCACAGAAAGGAAGACAAAATAGAGCTGATAAACGTACATATATGAGTATGAGAAGTGAAGGCAAATGTGCGTCGATTTACAGCAAAAACTTTATAGAAGAATTTTTTTTTCGACGCCATAATTGACTTCCAAAATGAAACAAAAATCAAAAACAACAAAAATACAAACAATTGTGAAAGCAATCTGCATGAACTGTTCCTATTGACATAACCATGATAAATGAGCAAAAATTTATTTTCTTATGCAAAGCCGCAAAACTGTCTTAAGCTAAACGACACAGTAGTCACAGTGGCAATGTCAGTGGCGTCAGCGTCGGCGTTGGCGTTGGCGTTGAAACTTTTTCGATTTGAAAATTGTACTCACAGGTATTATTAAGCAGTTTAACATAAATTACTAAAGCATCCTCTTGCCTTGCCTTGCCTTGGCTTGGTTGACAGGCTGTTGGAAAACTTTTATAATTTTCACATGCCTGAAGAAGTTTTTCCTGTAGTATAATAAGTCACATTAAAGTTATGCTAATTTATGGATATGTAAAATTTTGCCAATAAATGACATTGAAAAAGGACACATAAACCCACACACTCATACACACAAACTTTGCTATGTTGATGTTGGCATTTATAATGTGCATGGTTATGGTTAAAAAATTTCCATCATCAGCGAAGGTAATTTCAGAGCATAAATTTAATTTTCATATGCTCTTGTGTACGCTTGTTTGTTCAGTTGCTTACGCTTCACTTTGCTTTGCTGTGGTGTGTTGTGCATCAGCGTATACGTTATTTATCTTTGATGAATAATTGACATTACGTATACGACGCATGGTTTTTGCCAGGCTGCTTTCCATATTTCACAGACGACAAATATATATATTTTTTACATATACATGCACATTTTATTTGATTTAACGTGCAAAAGATGTCAGCCCACCATCTTCATCATCATCATTATCAGCATCATCATCATTATTTTAAATAAATATTGTATTACAGTTGCGTTCTTTTTCAAGCGCATTTATCACATGCTCAGATTTATGCGTGCTTCATGACCGCTCGAGGCTTGCGTAGCAAAAAAAAAAATACAAAAAAAATAACAATAAATAATGAAGAATAAAAATGTTAAAAGAGTCAACTTAATGTATTGCATTCCCAGTGGTCGCGCACTCCTACGCTTGGTCGCCATTTTTATTGATTTCCTTTGTGCGCATGTACATGTGTGTGTGCGTGTGTGTTTATGGTAATTGTCATTATAGCGAAATATAACCATTGAATGATTTTTAGCGTCAAAAGAGCTTCGTTTCTTTATATTAATTTATTTGTTGTTGCTCTCAGCCTCGCATCGAATCATGTTGCATGCAACGCACATGTTGCTTGCGGTTTTGGTTTACACATATTCCGAAGCATTTTGGGATTTGTTGCATTGCATGCAATTTTGTGGCAACTTTTGTGTCGTGTCATGCCACAAATGGTTTTTTGATTGCCAATTGTGAGCGATTCAATTTTGTATAACCGTAAAATAGAAGTGTGCCATGTCAAACAAAAAATTTAACCACATAGTTTTCAATAAAAAGAATTTATGATGCTTCAACGACGTGTTAAAATTGTTTATTCGCAAACACAGTGAACTTTCGAAAATTGAGCGTCACGAAAATTTAAATTCAACTCAACTTTTCCAAACCTCTCATTAAACAATTATTCTGCACATAAGCACATAATTTGGCATACAAACAGAGCACATTTCATAAATAAAAATTCATATTTGCGACCACAAAATTACATTTCAACCGAAAAACATTTTGCACTGCACTGGCACAGAGACCACATTGAAACTCATCAGTAGGTTAAACGCAAAAAGTTCCAAACACACAGACACACACACACACATGCACGCTCAACGACACACAAACAGTCACACAATTTGGCGAAATACCAAATATGAAAGTGAAACTTTTCAATTGCGTTTGGATCGGCGTTGAGTTGAGACACATCAGCACTTTAGATATTAAAAGTTATTACGTAAGGAAAGTTTTGTAATATGTTGTGCATAACCTCTTACAACCCCAAAATCATTATGACATCGATAAGAGCTCAACAAGTACCCAGGCATATTTTATTTATTAAACAGACGTTCACATTTTACGTCATTGACCTTCAAAGTTGCATGTTACATACTAAAGTCAAATATTTACAAAAAAAAAAAAAATGGGTAGAAAAGCAAAAATTTTTAACCTTCGACTGACGCTAACAACTATAAAATACTCAATGTTAAAGGGCTACGAAATCGTCTGGGTTGCCATAAAGTATGCTATGCATCGATTGCTTCAACGATGAACATGATAAATATTTGCAACATAAACGAATTTTCGATTTTTTTTTTTTAAATTTATTTTTCTTGTACCGATGCTTGTTTTTATTTATGCCAATAGTAATATATTTGAAAATAGTTTATGTGCTTACA
Organism: Phortica okadai; assembly: GCA_034638295.1. Lineage (NCBI taxonomy): Eukaryota > Metazoa > Arthropoda > Insecta > Diptera > Drosophilidae > Phortica > Phortica okadai. Next base: position 44,271,480 of record CM067849.1, on the reverse strand, counting down.
GTTAAGAACATTAATGTTCAAACTTTTGGATCGATATATATTTGTATCGATGTACTTATGTACATGTACATGTATGTGTGTGTTGCCAAGTCTATCGTTTGTCGTTGTTAGTTGTGAGACATGTGTGACACAATAAAAATCGAATTAGCCCTATAAAAATGGCAAAGAAATGTTCAACTTGGCGCAAGTTAATAAAACGTGTATGTTTTGCAGCCCCAAGGGGCAAGCCAAGGCAGCAATTGACGATGTCGTTGTTTTCAATGTCGTAGCCATCGTCATCGTGTTCTACGTCTTTACGTTCTCACTGTTTGCTTATACGTGTAGGGGTAAAAGCTTTAACGTATATGACAGACATGCTACAATTTCACTTCAATAAATACATCAAAGTCGACATTATTAAACAAGGCAAATGTCAACAAGCGCAACAATATCCGTTTCCGTTGACAGCGGCAAAATTATAATGAAAATGAAAAAAAATAAAAATAAAAATAACAAAAACGCCGCAAAGAAAACGACAAAAAGTAAAGAAATAGGCAAAAAAAAATTGTGCGCGTGTATCTTTATCAAAAAACCAACAATAAATATATCAACGACATGGGACCTGAGCCGGAACCAGAGTAGTAAGGCACCAATACGCTAAGCGCCAAAATGTGTGCTACACTTGCTCATTACTCATTTTTGTGCTGTTGTTGTTGTGGGTATTGTTGCTCGTTTTTCTAGGCTGTTGCTCCACAATATTTAACGTGTCCAAAAATTTACAACCCCAGTTTTAGGGCGACCGCCATTAGCACACAAAGTGGCATATAAAATCATTTATTGTGGTCTACTTTTGCCTGTCTTTCTATATTTCTTGCTTTCTTTTTTTCATCTTATTTCTCTTTTCTTTGACAGATACGCATTAATAAAATATAAATCGTAAAATGTCTGCTTTTATTTCAACTCAAACTTCGCTCAAGCTGTTCTTGACTGCCAACTTGAGTTGCACAAAAAAACGAGCAGCGCTCACTGCTTGCCATGCCTCCCGCCTGCCACATAACGCCCAGCACATTTTACTTTGACATACTGTACAAAAAAACAGAAATCAAAAATAAAAGGAGTTGTCATCTCAGTCAATTCAAGGACATTTTCTATACCTTGAGCCTTGAGCGAAATAAAATTTGATATCTTTGATTTTGTCAACATTTTGAATTTCGGTTGAATTTTCCCAAATGTCAATAGCAACTTGCTTTAAACATGATGGATTGTTTGTGGTTTGCAGTCATCCATGTTTTTGAATTATGTTTTTCATTTTAATAAATCATTTTGTATTTATCATTACTTGTGCTCAATTTTAATTTACTTTATTAAAACACGAGTCAAAAGCTTTTAGTACGCTTAATTAACATGAAAAGCTCATTAGACTAAGACTGGTAATGTAATGTGAACATTTTTCCATTTCTAGAAGATACCCAGAAGAGTTTGCAAATTCATTCCGAAGGATCTCTTGATACGTGCTCACCCTTCCCTAATATGAATTTATTTGTGCAATTAATTTTGTTTTTTTTCTGATTTGTGTATTTTTATGTATTACTCCTAAATGTCTCAAGCCATATTGTAGTGGTCAAGCCCTTTTTAATAAAGAATAACAAAAAGTAAACGGGAATGGGGTACTAGACTTGTTTAGTTGTTAAGTGCTGCGCTAACATCGTGGACAAATCATATACAAACATACAGTAGAACTTCGACAAACCGGACATCAGTGTCACTTATACAATAACTTTTTTCGATATAACGTCATAAATGGTAAAAATAAAAGAAGAGTTTTGACAATAATAAAATTCAATGGACAGGGTTTTTTTTTAGCCAAGAGCTAGAATATTATTAATTAAAACTGAATTGTTTTTATCGTAGTTCTACTGTATTTCCCATCACTTGTGCTCAATTTTCATTTTTTTTTATAAAAATAATATACAAGTCAAAAGCTTTTAGTGCGCTTAATTAGCATGAAAAATTCATTAGATCGTGACTGTACAATGCGACTTAAAAATTGTTTAGAAGCGCCTCGTTGAGTTTGTGAAAATTAGCTAAAGGACTCTTGAAATTAATTAATTGCTCAAATACACCAAAACCATTTCTGCAATCATGACTGAGGCGTATTTTAATTTGTACGATAACAACGATTTAATAAATTAAAACTGTTATACTGTTTAGGCTTGCGTAGAGAGCGCTATATGGGACAATTCAAATCAACTGAAGGCTAAATACTGGAAAATTAATTCATTAGCTGCATTTCTTCTTCACTTTGTCCTTCAGTTTAAACTATTTCATATTTAAAATAGTTACCTTTGTGTTTTAAGTCTAAAATACTAATAAAGCAAATAAATATTTTCTTGTTGTTCGCAAAAATCTTTGTTTGAGTATGTTTAGCCAAAAACATTTGAAATTCTTGTGAATGAAAACCATAAAAATTGCAAAAATCTAATTAAATTTAAAAAAAAAAAGTGTAAAATTGTGTAACAGAAAAGGAACAAAAAAAGCAAAGGTAACGTTTCTTCGCCAAAATGCAGGCGCATCATGCCATGCCTGACTTCCGTTGCCGCAACCAATGCAACCATAAGGAATGTCAACGCCATGCGCCCTTAGGCATCATCGATCAGCACACGCAATGCCAGTGCCTGGGCGAGGTGAACGCCTCATCGATATTCCTCGAGAATGTGCTTGATCTTGCGAATACGCTGGCACAGATTATGATCATCTGCGGTATACACGAGTGCAAGGCCAAGTCGACAATTGACATAACAACGTACGCCTTTCTGCACTACGATCAAGTGTGTTATTGTCTCGATACGACGCCAAAGAAACGGCTGCGCAAGGAGGATCTCTTTCATGAGCTTGGCAAGAAATCGTTGATGAATAAAGTCGAAGCGCATCTTGCCTATACGATTATTAAGCGCGGCTTCAAGGCATTCTACTATGAGCCAAAGGAGGAGGTCACCTACGATGACAACGGCCGGCCCAGTTATTCTGAGGAGTGCGTTTGGGTGCACGCAGCGCGCAAGACAGCCGAGAGCTATGCACGCTACGACGGTCTCTCATGTACCGAGCAATTGGCTGCCGAGGCAAAGATAAAAATTGCTTACAAAAAGTTCTATGATCGCATGCAGACACGCAAGCGACAGCCCGAGGGCGATGACTGCAATTGTTGCTTCTGTGCAAAGAAACGTGGTCATTTGGTGTATGCCAAGGAGCCGCCACCGTGCAGCACCAAACGCAAGCCCAAGCATGTCTGTCCGTATTGCTGCAAGAAGAAGAAGCAACAGTTTATACATTCCAGCCGTCAATTGGCCAAGTGTCCGAAGTGTCACAAGAGTCGAAAATTCTGTACATGCCAGAAATATGAGTTCGACTTGGATTGGGTCAAGAGTATTTGGGAACGCCCCGATTTCAATATGTATTACAAACAGCAAATCGAAGAGATTGAACAACGTCTCATCAAGGGCACATGTTGGCTATCGCCCGAAGATGTCGCTGCGCAAAGTATTGGCGAAGAAGAGGAGGAGGGTGAGGGCGAGGATGATATGGGCGAGTTCCCGACCGAAGTTAAGCCGAGCCGTGAACAATCACAACGTCCTTCGTTAATGGGCGCAGTCGAAGGCGCTGATGGTGCCGAACCAAACTCAGCGCCTGCTTAGAAAATGTTTATTTGATGTGCCCGTAAAATCAATTCTCGCCTCATGTGTAACACAAAATTATCAGTTCATTTTTTCTTCCGTTATAATATAAATGCTCAAATCGAATTCTCAACAAGTCAGCGAATACAATAATTAAAATAAAAATCCTATAAATATTACAGATAGTAAAGAATATAAAAAAAGGAAATGAGGCGTGTCGCCAATTTGACAACACAAAAGCGTTAAAATCAATAAACTTGTTAGCAAATTGTCTGGCAACATGATATACTGCATGCTATAATAATGCCTTGAGGAGGTTCAAAAGTGGTTTTTAGTTCAAGTGAAATATTGTGAAACTTGAACTTGTAACATGAGCGAAGGCTTGCCAGAAACAATCACTTTTAGTTGAGTTCGAAGGTCGCAGGTACTTAACGAGCTTTGCTTTGCGAAGCTTAACTAAACAGTTTTATCTTACACTGGTCGTTGATGCCAAAAGCGATTTATTTTAATGGTCAGAAGGTGGAGAAGTCAACTACATAGAAAAGCAAAACAAAGCAAGTTGACAACAAACAAACTACGAGCACAAAAACGTATAACAAATACTCTTGCATTCAACTTGTATAATGTAATTTCATAATTTATCGCACTAAGAATGAAAATTACGCATAAAATCTCAACAACGACAAGGACATTTGATGATGAATTCAGATGACATCATCATAGTGCGCGCAGCCAACAAATTAAATATGTAATTTATTAATTGAAGTGGCAATTCAAGTTGCCATTAATAAAACAAATACAATTAAATGCAATTCATTTTTCATATTCAACGCACACACTCCAAGCGTCAAGAGGCGAGCCTAAGTGTGGTATAATAAAAAAGTGTTTGCATATAAAGCCTGAAAGTATGCAATAGTAATGAATAGACGTAGGCATAGTTGCGGGCAATGGCACAGTGGCAACTCATGGTAATGTAAAGCATACTCAATGCTCGGTTGAAATAATGTGTTGGCTGTGAGACAACTTGCAATACATTTTTAATTATTTAGTTCTTCAATTATTTGCTGTAGCATGGTTTTAGGCTTGGCATACAAAGTAAGTTTCTATTTTCGTACTTGTCATGTCTTTACTGCCTCACTTTACCCGACTGACACTTATTGTATGTGTGCACACTCATGACGTCCAACAAGCAACGCCCACATCGGTTTAAAGTGCTTGTGTGCTTAAACAGTTGTTGAGTGCGACTGAGCATTGCATACTTTAAGGCTCAGACGTACTATGCATTATAAGCATGTTTGTGCTATGATCTCAATGCTCAGCGACACACTTTCATAAATATTTATGTACTACTGTACACAGCGGCATAAGAGAATCGCTTTTGTTTTTTTTTTTTATTATTTTTGTTATTTTTATATATGTGTTGTGACTAAATGGAAGCGTTTATTTTCAGTATTACTCACTTGGCACGATGTACAAACAACGTCAATTTTGCCAACGTAGCACAAATAATTGCCAGCATAGCATTCATTCAACAAATTTCCATGCCTTGCTTAATAATTTTTTTATGAGAAAAAAGAAAAAAAAAAAATTCAGTATACGAAACTGTCGACATTTCATGGTTTGTTCTGTTGGTTTTCAACGTTTTTGTTTTTCTTTTGTATGCAAACTATTTTTTCCCCGATTTCATTTTTCGTACTTCGCGTCCAGTTGCACATCCTTGCTTTTGTCCAAGAATAAATTATGTGCCTGGTTTTGAAGGTTCGTTTTTCGTTTTTCTCTGTTGAAAAAAAGTTTGAATTGCTTCCACAAATGGTGAACAGTCCTAAGTGCTTTTCAATGCCATGTCAAGGACTGCTCGGACAGAAGTGGTACATTCTTACAAATACTTTTTTTTGTTTAATTTATCGTGCTTGAAGCGGAAAGGAATTTTGTTTTAAAATAGACTTGTTAAAATAACGACCAAAAATGAATTAAGTTCCGAATTTCTATGCTCCAATTAAAAAAGGAATTTTTTTGCCATGTATTATTGATATGTGTTTCCTGCCAAAGCTTATCAATCTGTAATGGATTGTTGTTAAATTAACATAATTACCACTTACATTATTGCAGTTAACTATGCTATAATATAATCACACGTGATTCGTGAATATTGCAAATATCTCAACGAATAATTATGCGCCGCAAGCTGAACAAATTTGTATAATTTCAGTTGTTTTTCCAAGCACAGCTTTAAAATATGCTAATAAAAAACGCACCAGATTCATTTTATTCAAATAAACCAGAGGATTGGCTCGTGCTTGCAAAATTATGCCATAAATTACGACAAAACGTTACGTGTTTTGTAATTAGCAGCAAAATAATTACATAGCTCACTTTCAGGCGTAGTAAAAACAAAAATAAAGTAAAAGGAAACATTTGCAAAACAACTAATTAAGCTTTTTGTGTGAGTGTGTGTAAGGTGTAAGTAGCAGATAGATATCAAACATACTTGGGTGGCTTGGAATGCAAACAAAAAAAAAAACAAACAAATAGGTAATTATTTCACTTGCCTACAGCGCCTTGGAGTATACTAAGAAAAACAACCATTAATGGCTGCCAATATTTATTGTTATTACTTAATAATTTTTGGTTGCACTTTTATTGGCATTTCAACTTGCCAATGTATTATCCAATGTGTGCGCCTTGGCGTATTCCAATCAGTAAAGATACGCCTAAAAAACGAATCTACTTTGCCTTGGTTGCCAATAAAATCAATAAAAAGCAAACAGTTGCTCTTCTCTCGACTGCAAGCAAACACGTTTTTGCTGCAATCACTCGAGTATCACTATCAACTTCAGTGAGTGCTGGCACACGTCCAAATCAATCAACCATGCTCGAGCGCTTTAAATATACTTAATTTTCGTTCGTGCACAAGCCTAAAAGTATTCTGCATAAATTTAATTACGCTGACAACTTAATGGCCGTATTTATGATTTATGCATGTAACATACTTTCGGGCACGTACGCACACTTTGTTGATTTACATATTTGACATTGACGTCGAAACTGCCACTGTTGCTGTTGCTGTTGCAAATAATACAAAATTGTTTTTCGCATATGCAAATCAAAATGCTGATTAGCCTCATAGAGCTATTTGTGAGAACTATGATCTATAACATACAAATGCCGGACCACCCCCTTGCAAACGATGGTAATTAAACGCAGTTTAACATGAAACCAACCGACATGTTATGTCTAACTACATATTTCAATAAAAGCATAAGCGAATTTCATTTATGGTTAATAAATTTTCAACAAATCAAATCAACAAATGGACGAACGAACGAACGAGGTATTGAGTTAACGTTGTGAAGTAGAGTGTAGTGTCCTGTGGTGAACAACAGTTATCTCTGCTTGAACCCCCCCGCTGTTGGAGCAATGCAAGGTTCCGTTAGCTTATTTGTACAACCGTTCAACAACGTGTGGCAAAAGTTTGTGGTGTAAATAAGTGTGTGAGTGTGTCTAACATCAATTCATATGCAAATTATATAGCATATGTCAAGGCGCATGGTGATGGGTGTATGTTTAGAACACTATTCATGCGTTTCAACTTTAACAAAGGCTACTCCTACATAATGTCAGTATTTAGTGGCCTTTATGCCTTGAATTATTGAAATATTTCAAAGTTCATCACATCGTTTGACATACAGCAAATTTTCACGGCATTTGCTTACTTTTTGGTAAGCCACAAATGAAATCAATAAATTGTGTTTAGCTCTTTCAATTTATTGATTGTCACAAATAGCATGTCACTTTGCCTTAATGAAAATTTGCTATTTATAGTTGCCAACAGCACGTTTTGGCTTTGCTCTAACAAAGAGCCGACATGGCGTATGAGCAACGAAGTGGAAGCAACGTTACCAACATTCAAAAACTTTGCTTTGTCTTTCTCGTTGTTTTTGTTTTTTTTTCTATTCTTTCTTGGTTTTTGCATATTAAATGAGTTGTATTCGCAGAAAGTTTGTAAGCATATGTGTATGTGTTTACTTTTGTGTGTGTATGCAACACAAGTTATAAATAATAAACGACACACTCTCGCACACACACGAAACAAACAATGCCAACCAAAAAGTGCCACCCAAAACAAGACAAACCAAATAAATAGAATGTTAAGCACAAAAACGTAAAGCATACACTCAGGCGAGAATGCTGAAACACAACACAGCTAACAACTCTCAACTGAGTACCGTCATGGCCCCAGGCTGACCACTTTCGCAACGTGATGTGTATGAGTGAGTTGAGTTCGTCCAAGCTACTTTCCAAATTGACAAAACATAAAAATATCTTTGTTTTCAGTTTGTTTTCTGTCGGCATGTCTGTCTCCTTGTCTGAATGCCTTTCTTTTTTCGGTCTTTAATTTTTTTTTTTTTTTTTTGGCTTTTACTGCTGCTGTTGAACATGTTTATACGAAAATGTCATAAAATAATATTGCGCAATAAAAATAGGAAAATTGTTGACTACAATATTCAGATATGACCCAGATAGGTGCGTTGATTATGGCCGCCATTTGGCAATGACAAGGTTAATCTCAAGACAACTGCAGACGTCGCGACAACGAAAGTGCGACGAAAATGTTTACAATTTTGTTTTTCGGTTTTTTTTTGCTTGCATACTTTTAGGCTTCATAAATAATTAATTAGCGTACGCTGGAAGGCATACTATAGGTGAGGTCGGTTTTCGTTGTTTTTAATGGTCCAATCGATACAGTGGAGTAGTGAGCTTGCCTTCTCCATGAAAATTTGATTTAGAACGTGGGCATGAAATTTTAAAGCACAAAGTAATTTATGTTAATTTTTGTTACCATGACGTAAGCCAGATAGAAATGATAATGAGTATCAGCAATGACATATCAAATGACAAAAAACTCATTCTAATTCAAAAGAAATATTGTCGCTTTTGGTGTAAAAGACTCTAAGATTACGAGAGACGCTGACATCAAACTGAATGTTGAATTGAAATAAAATAAATGGAAAAATTTGCCTGAAGCACTTCTTGAAAGTCTGATAAGTCAAAAATGTTCCAACGGTATTCTAATTAAACCAAATTGAGTGATTTCACAAGTCAAAATTTTTTTTCCACAGGAAAATGACATGTTAATACAAATTTTCATTGCATACTTTGCGGTACACAAACATATACGTAATGCTTTTACACTCGTAAATTTTACTAATTGCAAAACTCAAACTAAAATTTGCTGTTTAATTAACTAAAATTGCGAAAATGAAGCAAAATGTGAAATATCCTCGTTTAATTTCGTTTTGCAATTCAAATCAAAGCGGAAATGTTTGACGGCAATCATTGCCAATCTAAGTTGTTCACTTTAAATCTTGCTTTCCAAATAGAAACCAATATATTTTGAATAACACGAATGCGTGTACATTTTGAAATAAGTTCAAAAATCGAGCGTGAGCAACGACGTGTTCAATTTCTGAAATTGAATCAACTTAATCAGTATCAGATGTATGTACCATTCAGATTTGTTAACCAAATAAAGAAGCGGCCGAGCTGACTGGCAATGGACTTGGAATTTAGTTAGGTGTTCAATGAGCGTGCAATAAAAGTCGCTCGCATTCAATTGCCGTACTTTTGGAGGCTTTGGCAGCGAATTTGCTTCATTTGCCTTATGTGAAAATTGAAAAGCAAAATCAAATTTCACATAGCAAAAGTTTAACTTTGTTTTTTTTTTTTTTGTTTTTATTTTACTTTCATAACGCGCTGTTTGTGAACGTGCTGCGACTGTGAAGGACGAAGTTGTAGTACAGCTGCAATTGAGCGCTACCGACGAAAGTGGCTCACGCACATTCGAATGGAATTTTGTTATTTGCACAAATAAAAAAAACAACAAATTGCAATTTGATATGTAGAAAGCCGTGCATACTGCCAATGAGTCGGGTCGAGCCAAGTCAAGTCGAGTTGAGTCAAGTTGTGTTCAGTGAAGCGACTTCAGTGAAATAAAAAGGAGAAAAAAAATCTAACTTTGCTAAACCAGCCAAAATGTGCAAAATGCATACTCAAGTGGCTGCGGTTGAGTTGTTTCTGCGGTTGCGGTTTTAGTTTGAGTTTTTGGCAGCAATGTGTTTCGCAAAACTCCTTCAAGGTGTACGTGAGACTGCCAAGCATCGCGTTGCAATGTTTTCCAACCGTCATTGTAGCGTTGAGCATCATTTTTGCACCGTTATGAGCACTCTGAACTGAAATGGTTATGGCCAGTGACTTCTGTTTTGCACATACATATAACATTTATAACGTTTGCAAACAAATTGTGTTGCATACTTTCACGCTTTAATAAAAATAAGCAATAAATATGCAATTTCATTTCTTGGCGAACGTAGGATTTTTTCAAGGATTTGTGGATTTGTATCGAAAACAGTTTCTATTTGTTTGCTTTGTTTAACAATTCTTACAACTTATTGTTTTTGTTTACGTTGGTAGAATGCAATTGAACAATGAAATTGGAAAAGTTTCCAATAAAGTTTGTTCTTTTATTTACTCATGTGTCGATAATTCAAAGTATGCAATTAAAAATTTCTGAAGCTTGCGAAAATATTCGTTGCACACTTCCACGTGCTTGTTATCTGTAATGTGCCATGCAAGCAAAAAAAAATATTTGCTACCTAAAAGTCTGCTACACTATTATTTCAGCAGTTTTGCTCTTTGGCAACGAACACTTTTAAAAAGTTTCCAAATTATTAAACCAAACTTTAAAACTCTATTTTCGGATAAAAAAAATTAAAAAAATAGTTCGACGAATTAAAAAACAAGTTCGAATAAATTAGTTTCACTTAACTTTATTTCAAGTAGAAAACTTTTTTCTACATTATTGTCATGTATTATTAAAGTTTGAAAGTTAAAAAAAAAAGTTTCAGGGCATTAAAACTCTACAATGAGACCAACACTTGAAATCCATTAAAAGTTATTTTTTTACGCACACACCGCTTGACCAACAAAAATCTTCACGTATACAAAGTTAATGAACAAGGAGGAAAAAAAACGTGTGCCAAAAAGTCCAAAGAAAAAAAAAAACATACAATACAATCAAATTGGATTTTACTTATGCGTAGATGAACAAGAAGAGAGACAAAAAGCGGTATGAGAAATTAATTAGAAAGCATTAACACAACTGACATTTGCAGAAAAGTTTGAGATTTCATAAAAATTGCACGAAAAGAAAATGTTGATAAGCTGAGATGAGATGAGAGTTGAGTATGGACATGACGTGGACAGCATTATTGTGCTTTGTGTTTGTATATTGTGTCTGTATACAAGTTTGGTAAAGTCAAAGTCAAGTTAAGTTGGCAAATAACAATAAAAGCCAAGCGAAACTTTATTGCATCAGGAATAACGAGAAACAACAATAACAAAAACCAATTGGGATTTAACTATTAAGCACAAAACGGGCAACATTTATACAAATACATTTACACACACAAATACACACACAGATAGACAAAGTCAAATAAAACGAGAAGAGCGAGAACTCAAACCGGAAATTAGAGTTAAACTCATGCTGAATTCATATAAAATGGCGGCAGCGCAGGCCAGGAAATATTGGCGCCATAATGCGGTGTAATTTTGTTGCAAAAATCACGTTTCACTGTCATTTATTTTCCGTTTTTTGTTTTGTCTTTCTTGCGCGTTTAGTTGAATGTAATGGGGTCATTTACAGGCATTTTGAACTTTTACATTGCAGAGCAAGCTATACATACATATGAATAAGCACAGAATTGGCCCAAATGTTGATGGGCATTGTTAGCGGCCGCTTATGAACGGCGCCTACTCGACAAAATGTCTGCACATCTGCATAAATGATGATGCAATGCATGAATGATAAACCGAGAAACTCAATCTTTTCGACGACCGAAAGCACTCAGCACTTGACACAGAACAGCAAACTCGAATACAGCTTAGCGTGCGCGGAAATTGCATTTATATGAGTTACGTGCCCGGATTCAGTCATTCACTTCTAGGCAACATTAAACGTGCTCTTTAGCCTTATAGCATTGCCGCAATAGACAGTTTGCCTTGGCTTGTTGCTTCTTGGCGCATTATTTCGCTATTTGCTCGAAATCGCAAAATTTGCTGGCAATGCACAAATGCATTACTGCACACAGACCGCATATTGATTTCAAGCAAGTTTAGCACAAGTTATTTATAGTAGTTATATATGCTTTGGGATTTGTCTTTCAATTAACTTGAAACCATGTCGCAAAACACAAAGCATAAAAGCATAAACAACTCAATTAATTGAGTTGTCCACAGTAGAATTGACAGAGGCAATGCTTTCATTGCAAAACACACTGAAAAATTCAGTAAAAATTACTCTTTTGGAAAGCATTAAAGGCTTAAGGTTACATGCTGAATATAACATTTCAAAGCATTTTTCTGCCAACGTCAGAAAAATGTTAAAAACTGTTCATGCAGTCAGCAAAGTAGTAAAAAGTTGATTGAAACACAACCTCGACAAGCAAAACAATATTTAAACTTAATGAAAAAATAAAGTGAAAACACACAAAAAGTATATTTTACAAGTGCAGCGACAGCGACTGCGACAAATCAAAGTAAAGCGAGCTTGCAAATGTCCTTGCAACGCTTCAAAAACATGTTATTAGTGAAAATCCTTTTAAGTAACGTGACAGTGATTTTTTTAGCTTGGTATATTTTCTTTTCATACAGTCAATTTCGCATTTGACTTGCGGTTTCGGGTTTTTTTTCTGCACTCTTTGGCATTTTTTTACCTCAGTAAATGTCGTGTGGCGTATGAAAAATGTTGCATTTGACTTTTTGACAGCTTTCCAGGAAATTGCAAAATTGGCTTAGGCAACAGAATGCTAAATCTCATTATACTCGTGCAAAAAGAGTATATTAATTGTGTCATAAAACTTGTAACTCACGGAAGGAAAGGAGACCGTATAAAGTATATAATATATTTTTTATCATCTGAATGAGTTATGTCCATCTGTTCCTCCGTCTATTCGCTTAGTTTCAAGCTAGCGAAAAAAATTTAAACGTAGAAAGTTTTTGTATACCTGCAGGTAGTTTGTATGTAAAGAATAGTTTTATCGAATACTGATAAACTATGCCATAAGAACTATGTATAAAAAAATAGAGTTTGTATTAGCAAAAATAGATTATTCTTGAATAAAAACGAACATTGCAATAATGTGTTTTTTATGATTTCAAATTTTTACGTGGATCGTCCATAAGGGCGTTTCACCGGTCATATAGAGTAAAATTTTAAAACTATGTTTCTCTATAAACAGACGAGACAGAATACTGTATAGTGTTGTGATGTATAATTACAATGGCATTCTTTAAATAAATAAAAAGAATTAGCGTAGCTATATTTAAAAATAATTGGAACATTGCTTACAGAGTATATAAATTTCAGCAAACCTCAATATGGCTCTCTATTTTATATTCTAATAAAGTTATTTTCGTTTGAAATTGTGCTCTTTGTTTGAAAATTCAATTTGAATGAGTTTTGTGTAATTGATTTTATTTCAAATGAATATAATTGTTTGTTAAGTATTCAACGAAATTAATTGAATTATAATGTGTGAATATGATTTTTTGATTTATTGAAACTCAAACAAAAATTCGATATTTCCACTTAGTTCTTTGACTCTTAATTGCATAACAGTCAATTTGCTTAATTAGTCCAGCCTGATTGCAAAAGTTTTTCACCGTCCCCCATCTCTCCTGTACTCAGCTGACCTTGTTGTCTAATAAAGCAGCAAACGTGCCCGAAAACAAGTTTCATTCATATCTCCTTTAATTTGTTGTACATGACTTGGGTCATTGTTGCTCTCATTCTCACACTCAGGAAATGTGACATTTTTACCACTATACACGACACCCTGTAATTTGACCAAGAGATCGCATATCCTGTAAAATATATGGTATATATTTTTTCAGGCCACACGAACGATGAGCGCAATTAAAGCCAAAGGTCATCTAATATTTGTGTTTGTTCATTAAACAAGGGAGCGTTTTAATTTAATTGCTCAACGAGACATCCAAAACAACAACTAATAAAAACAAAAAATAAAGTCCTCAGCCCGAGAAATCAATACATGGCATCAACATGTGAATATGCTTGTTTGTGTGTGTTTGTATGTGTTGGATAATTGTGATTGTCGCTGCATATTGTTGCATACTTCTTGTCGTCGAGGTGTCTAATTAATGTTTTGCGCCTGTTTCGTGTTTCCTACACTGGCGTTAATTGTATACAAGTGCTCGATTTGTATACACATCTGTTTGTGCGTCAACTTTAATTACGAACTTTTTATGGGCGCACCATACTACATTAATGATCAAAACAAGTCGTTAAGAGGCTCGTTAACAACAACTTTCGACTTTCGGTGAAATGTCATTGATCTTTAATGTTTAATAAAATATTATGTACTCAATAATCTTTAATCGATAAATGATTTAATAAAGAAGAAGTAAATTTAGATAAAAACAAAATCATTTTCGAATTTATTAAGGGAAATATAAATAAAACTTTCTCATGAACAATTAAACATTTTCTACATATCAAATATATTCTTGGAAATTCAAATTTATTCAAATATTTCATAGTGATTTTCTTGATTTTTTAATTAACTTTGCTCGGAAACAATTTTCTACTAAGTTTTATCATTTTTCAAATACATTTTCACTGGAATTTTTCAAGGCATATTTAAAAATGCATAATCAACACGAAATGCAACAAGAAAAAGTAAGTTGGAAATTCCACAAAAAAAAAAATTAACATGAGTGCAAAAGAAACGAACAAAAGTAACTCATTGAAGGTGTAATAAAGTTGATAGAAATCAGCGCAACAAACACGCGAACTCGAATATTTGCCCGGCTGTTTGCAATTTTCAGAAACGGACATAGAAAGGAGCAAAGTTGTTGTATTGAAAAAAAAGTGAAAAATAATTAAAAGAATGAAAGAAAAGAAAATGAATGTGTGTGTCTTTGATAGCATTAACTAAAGCGCGGCAATAAATTTTTGTGAGAAGGACGCGTGTTAAAATCTGCAGTTTTATAACAGCTTCAATAACAATGCACACAACAAGCTTAGTGTATATGAAATTCATTGGAAGAAGCTTATACTTAGTGACAATGTTGAGACTTACCGCTACGTTTCTGCACCGGATTTGCCATGTGTCCGTACAAACGACTCAAATCAATGGCGTTCACATTTCCGGTATTGAATGTCTGCAGCAGCAGGAAACAAGCGAGCGGCCACATTAGGCGACGCCGACCCAAGCCCAGCGACGCGCACAAAGGCGGCGAGTGCGACATAATGCGTTGACGTTGTTGGCAAATATTTACTTTTAGATTAAACAAACTTGTTTTTATTTTTTATAGTTCTTTAGTCTTGTTGGTTTTTTAAGTTTGCTGTCGCAGAGCTTGAGACGACACCAAACGTATTACAATGCAAAAACGCAAAAAAAAACTGAACTTATGCAGAAAAGTTGAAGTTCAGGGTTTCTTCTGTTGTAAATTTGATGCGATATTCGACTTTCTTCTATTTGTTGTGTCTTGTTCTTCTCGTTCGCACGTTCGTTAACTTTTTTGGTATTCACACGCGCACGTTTGCCACTTGAGCTTTTGGCGTGTTTACTCGCTGGCGTCTAGCTGCTTCGCGCTCGACACTTTGCTCAATAAGTTTTTCTTTCTTTTTTCTTTTACGTACACTTTGTAAGGCAACTGGAAAACCGAAATTTTCAGCCAACTTACACGTCTTCTTACTGGTTATGCTTTCTGGCTTAAAACCGCAATTCTGTTCGGTTTGCTTCCTTTTTTTGTACTTGCTCTTCTGCTACTTTGAAGTTCTTTCAATGCTTTGCCAGTTTATTGAGTTAAAGAGTTTTTGTCGCCGTAGTTTTGCCTTTGGAAACTATGCCAAATTTAAGTAAAGTTTAATTTCTTCAACTTTCTTAACTTATTTTCTTCGTTTGTTCGTTGTTGCTATGCTAAACACGTTCTAATGGAGTTATTCGCACCAAAAATTTAACTTTACTAATATTTTATTACGCCTTTTTACAGCTCCTTTTTTTTTTATTTGATTATTAATTTTCTTTTTGTGTTTTACTTTTTTACTTATACATGTGCTTTCTATGTTTGTATTTATTTTTTGTTGTTGTTGTATTACGCAATAAACTTAAAATCGAAAAGAATTTCTAGGCAAATAATATGCGATGGTCGACTTTTTACATTTTTCTACACTGAAAAGAGACAAGAAATGAAAAATAAAAGTTAGTTGAAGTTAATATGTTCTTTTAGTGTTGTTTATATAAAGTTTCTTTTAGTTTAAAAATGTGCTTTTTGCTTCTAAGAGTTTGTTGTTTTTTCTTTTTTTTTTTTTGTTGTTTTTTGTTTGTCACTTAACGATAAACACATAAAAACTAATTTCAAGCAAAAGCTTCTGATTGCTCAAACAACAGACAAAAGTAAATAGTTTAATCAGCTTAACGAACTTCAAACAGGATGAGGCATACACGCACGCAAACTTTCAAAATAAGTCATAATATTTGTTTTTTCCTTTTTTTTTTTTTTTTGTTAAGAGGCATAACCCACACACTTAAACACACACACAAGCACATTCAACTTATTCGACAGATACTGAAACGACGCTTAATGACTCTCTTGTGTTATTATAAGCCAAATAACTGACAGACAGACAGACAGACTGGCTGGCATAGCGACCAAATTACATACACATGCACGCACACAGAGGCAATTACGAGCCAACACACATAAACACTTACACACATACAAAAAAAGGATCAAGTCATACTAAAAATAAATGTTCAAAAAGTCTCTTGAGCGCTTTGCACTTTGTCTGCAAGTCTTGCCCGACGTTCGCCTGTAGACAACAACGACAACAACGACGACCAGTGAACGTTTAATTATTTCCAGAGTTACCCTTTTCAAAGTTGTTGGAGTGTATTTCGGTTAAGCAACATCAGCGCTAGAAAATTGGTGTGAATGAAGTAAATTTAAAGCAGAAAATTAGAAGCGTGAACAAGGTTGTTGACGATAACTTCGAACTGGGATACTTGTTAAAAAGTTTAGCATACTTTTTGGCACAGTGCGGAAGAAAAAACTAAATTTTTCAACAAAATTTTCTTTTTTTTTTCTTGTAGTCAGTTTGTTTAAGTTCAGAACGAGACAAAATGGAAACATCGAAATGTGTGAAAAAGAACTTTTTTTGTGTGGCACTTTTTGATGTAAACTTTTTGAAGTTTGGCATGAGTGAAAGACAAAATGGTACGAAAAAGAAGGCCAACAAATGATGACCAGCATGTAACAAGTGTTGCCATTTAATTAGTCTTTTTTCTTTGTTTCTTTGTTTAACTTTTGACAGAATGCTTTTTGGCCAAACTTCGCAGTCACCTTGGTTTTTGTGTGGGACCAACTGGTTTTGCTTTTAGAAGCTTAAATTTGTTTCAGCAAACAAACAAAAAAACGTCGGGTTTATACGTGTTTTGTTTGTTTTTTTTAAGTTGATGAAGGCTGCCTTAATGGACAACACAAACAAAAAAAGAGGAAGGGGAGAGTGTAAAAGAGAGTATTTTTAATTGGGACGGACATTGGGTCCGGTAGTGGCTCTGTGTGTGGTTAGTTTTTGGTCTGAGACCCTTTTCGAATACAAAGGCGTAAGACATTTTAATTAGTTGGCAACGGCAATGTAAATATTTGCTTGAAAGTGAAGTAGAGCACAAAAAAAAAGAACTAAACTAAATTAAATAGAATACCAAGCATAGATACGTACATATATAAATCATTTTACTATCTACTTGCGCTTCTACGTTAATCCGATTTCAATATTTTATATGGATAGACAATGGATAAAGATATTGAAGCTTCAACGCTTGCAATCCAATCTGTAGTAGAGTAGATTTTGGTGTTGTAAAAGTACAGCATACTTTTAGGCAGATGTTTTTGATCATATTTTGTTTAAATTCAATATTTTAAAGTTAAATTATGCAAAACTTCATTTGAACTGAAGCAATTTTGCATAAACCAAATTTCGGAAATCTAAACGGATTTGTTGCAGCATACTTTTAGGTAGCTCAAAGTAATAATAATTTAATAAATGTTATGTATTTGTCAGATAAGACTTAGAAAACCTAAAATACGTTTAACAAGAAAAAATACAATACAAATTCTACTTTATTGCCAATTTTTACTTTTTGTTTGCTTTAAGCGGACTTTGCTCACAAAATTCACTTGCATGTCTTAAAGCAAGCAAATGTTGAAATTTCAATTACATTTTTGCTAAGAAAACTTTCCTAAGAGTACTAAAATTGCCAAACTTCATGGTTATTACCAAAGAAAATGTAAACGAAAAAAGCAAATAAATTTTATAGACACACGCGACAACTTTGACAACGACATGAACAGAAACGATGTGCAAATAAAAGTCACTTCTATGTGCTAACATAAAACTTTTAAATCCTGAAAAAAAACACAGAGGGAACACAAAATTCTACTAAAATTTCTCTAGGGACAAGGCAACAAAATGTGTAAAATAAAAAATTAAGGTGAGACATTGATGAAGTTGCAGTAAACGTGTAGTGAAATTACGCCAGTTAAATGGGCAAAGGACTGGGCACCAATGAGGCTTTCATTTTACGCACGCTGAGCGCCTGTCGGTTATATAAAAAATAGCAAAAAATTGCCGCCTCAAGTGACAGTTTAATGTCACTTTTTTTTGTACGGAAGTAAATGTTTAAAGTAACTCACGACAAATATGCTTGGAAAAATAAAACAAGCGACAATTCGTCGAAAGACAAACTTGTAGCATAAATATTTATTTGCCTTTGGCATACACAATGTACATACATGCCAACGGCACACACACACACACACTGGTTTCATTTAAATATGCTGTGTGGCAAACGCGAAGACAAACCAGAGTTGTCAGTGCGCTGAATATGAAATTAAAATGTGTAAAAAATAAAAGATGAAACGAGAAAACAGTAATGGAAATCACAAACAAACATTAATTTGCATAATTTACTTTCCGTTGCCTTTTTTTCTTATTTTTTTGTTGTTTTTCGTTTTCGTTGTTGCTTTTTTTCGGCAAAGCTTGAGAGCAAAAATGAGCGGCACATCAGTAGCACGAAACGCACAAAGCCTTGTGTAAGCAAAGCAAGCAAGCAAGTTGTTCTAATGCATAATTTAACAGTGGCAAAAGGTAGTCAAGCGTAAGCAAAAGCAAAAGAACGCATAAAAACGTACAAACCAAAGCCAACGCACAAAAGTAGGCAACAGTAAATAACCGTTTTTGTTTTCGTTTCGTTTGGCGAATTTAAACTGTAGCAACAAAGCAAAAACAATTGTAACTTCTTTACATTTGGGTATAAGCAACGAAAAAAAAAAAATGCGCTGCCAAGCGATGTCTGTAACGAGTCCGCATGCGATTATCCTTGAATTGTGTGAATCATAAATAAAAAGGAGTACAGACGAGCACAGCAGGGCAACAGCCATAGCAAAGAAATTAAATAATAATATGAGAAGAATCATTTGAAGAGTGCGAGTAATGAAAAAATATGCCTTTTAAAGTAAAAAGTAAATTTTAAAACATAAGCAGACAAAAATATACATATACACACGCACACACACACACACACACAAAACACACAAAGGAATACTTTTTTGTTGCGTTTTTTCTCTTTTTATATAAATGTGTTTTTTTTGTACAATAAATGTAACATTTTTGCAATATTATTTTTTGAAGACAGCAGACACATGCAAACGCAGATACACGTTTAAAATAAGAGATAAAAAAGCAAAACACACACACACACACAAACAAGGCGCAACACGCAGTAAGAGTTGTACTTATTCGCATATTTTTTGTTACTGTTTTTATTTATTTATTTTATTTATTCACTGTTGCACGCGCTTCATTCATACACACACACACACATACAAGCACACACGCACTAACTAGTATGACAAGTTACACTATTAAATTGATATCTTCCTTTTAGCTTGGCATATAAGTCTTTTTTATTTTATATATCAATATATGTATATATTATTTTTTTTGTTATTATTATTATTTGCTACTTTACATTTGAGTACGAGCCAACAAACTCGACAAAATGTTTTTTACAACTCCGCTTGAGTGTAAGTTTCAAACTCGACTGAAGCGCTGAGAGCTTTCACATCGGCTTTTATAAAACAAAACATTAAAAAAGGACTAAAAAAAAACTACAAAGCATGAAAGATGAGCGCACACGATACACGACAAGCAGAACGAAGCAAATCGACTCAAATCGACGCAAGGAATATGGTTTTTTTTTTTTTTTTTATTTTTGTTTTCGTCAATGAAGCCGAATGAGTCGTTTGTGCATTACTACTCTATGCACACGAACTCAAACGGCGCTCATTCATAACGTTTTCTACTCTTGCGCTCTTTTACTCATTGCTTGTTGCTGTTTGCTGCTCTGACACCCATTCACCATTTTCCCTAGACTTCTTCTGCTTCTTCTTTTCACTTTTCACGTTTTTTGCCCACATTGCGCCCCACCGAACTCTCCACAAGTATTTTGTTTGTATTTGCATAGCGCTATGTTGTGGTTGTGTTTTGTTGTTGCTGTGGCTGTGACTGGGTCTGTTCGCTGTTGTGGGTTTTGTGTGAAGAGCAAAGGTAACGGTAAAATTGAGTGGCTTCTCTCATTGCGTAAATTTACCACACAACAAGTTGTTACACTGAGCGAAATTGAAATTTAAATAAAATGGTTTTTCTTTTCAGCGAACTTAATTCCCGCAAAGAGTTAATCATGATTATTTTTGTTAATTTTACAAAAAATTGTATCAGCTCTGAAACATTTCAAATAAATTTTTTAAAGATTTATTGTACATATTTCTTCTGTGATATATAAATATTTATAAAATAAATCATTAAACTAATCCTTTTAATACATTCATTAATTGCCAGATTCGAAACTCAACACACATATGTATGAAAGAGTCAATATTGAAGCATATGAGCACTTAAACTTTTGTTCCGGTTATAAAAACCATTCAATATATTTTTTACGGAAATGAATGCGTCAACTAATATTAATTGTTATTAATTCTGGTAGCCACAATTTTCCGCTTTAATCCTAATGAAATGTCCACTCTATTTTAATGCACATTTCCTACAATAACTGCACACAAACACACACACACAGTCAGCACACGCCGCCCTTTTACTACCCACGCGTTTAATATTGTGTATCCAATAGTTTTTCAATGTCAACGTTATTAGACTCACAAAATCGCCTACGCAATGAGACAAGTGAGTCTGATTCGCTCAAAACGTTAATCGACTCAGTTTGCGTGGGATTTGCACTCAAAACCTGTAAGGGTGTGTGTGTGTGTGTGTCTGACTAACTGACTTACTGTATGAACGAGTAGGCGAGTGTATAACGATAAAATGAGTAAAATTCTTTATGAGTCTTTTTCTTGTCTTAATGAGTGAATATATTGAAAGATTGTAGTACGAGATTTTGAAATTTTTATAGTGAGTATATGAAAAATATGTGATATAAAAAAAAAGCAATTTTAGAAGCCAACAGACTTATTTTCATTGAGTTTAAACGTTTAATGAAGCCTCTAAAATTCGCTAATGAAACCTCGGTTGTCAACAATGCCAACATTAAATAATTTTATTTTAAATTCGCAGATATCATTTAAATTATGCGCATAATTTATTTTATAGCACATCTGCTTAAAAAAACATAGGGGCTCATTATCATAGCCAAAAAGAATGTCACATTGTTTGACATAAAAAGTCGGCAGAGTTTGAATTTAATGATAATTTATCATGGCTCGCTTCAGCTGGCAACTACTTCTCATACTGTTGACTATTAAAACACTGCACAGTCTAAAAATCCACAATCCCTATCGACATGATCTGATGCAACTAATAAAAGAACCTCCGTTGATTGTCGGTGAGCATCGAAAGAGCACTGTCGATGTGGAAGAGCATTGGTTGGATCAAAAAGTCGACCATTTCGATGAGCATAATGTGGCAACTTGGCCAATGGTAAGTTATGCTCAATAGATGAAGAACTGAATTATTTCATTACAATCGATAAGCAGCGCTACTATCGAAATGCCAAATACCATAGAGCAGATGGGCCCATGTACATCTTTGTTGGCGGCGAGTGGTCAATAACAAAGCCTTTGTTGGCCACAGGTCTCATGCATGACATGGCAGTGGAAAATGGCGGCATGTTGTACTACACCGAGCATCGTTATTATGGCAAAAGTTGGCCCGTTACGTAAGCCTTTGATTCTTTGCTTATAAGCCAACCTAAAGACTTTGTTTGCAGTAATTCTACGTCAAGAAATTTACGCTTTCTTAGCGTGCGTCAATCACTTGCGGATTTAGCGCATTTTATACGTTTTGAGAAGGCAACAAATTCGCAATTGAATAATTCAGCTGTCATATTGGTTGGCGGTTCGTATTCGGGTAGCATGGTGGCCTGGATGACGCGTATATATCCGGAGTTGGTAACCGTGAGTTGGGCTTCGAGTGCGCCTTTGTTGGCAAAGGCAGATTTTTATGGTGAGTGTGAGAAAGAATTTCAGTAAGAATCAATGATAATCACAAGCTTTATTCATCCTTAAAAAAAATTTCAATTAGAATACATGGAACTTGTAACAGAATCCATTAGGTTGACACATGGCGCCACTTGTGCTAATCGCATCGAAAATGGCATGTTGGGCCTAACAAGGATACTCAGTGATGAAAATAGTGCTCAGTTACTATTGAGGAGCCTTAATGCCTGTGATAACTTCAACAGCAGTGATGAGTATGATCGTGCGGCATTTTTCAATGGCATTGGCAATTACTTCGCATATATTGTGCAAAGTTACAGGTGCGTAGAACAATTGAAATTGTTTCACCAATTAAAATAGCTACAAACATACACACATAGCGATGCAATACCGCAACTCTGCGATAGTCTGCTGGCCATGCATGAGGATGATGAGAGCGCTTTGGTGGCCTATTTAACGGCGCTGTTCGGTGAGTCAGGCAGGTTGTCTACCGACATCGATTGTCAGGACTTTAGCTACGCAGGCATGCTGGCAGTGTTCATGGATATAAATGAGCGCGAAACGGGCAGTGAGTGTGTTAGCGTCCTTGAGTCCTTGTTGTATCATAACTTTAATTGTTTCAAAGCACGCCAATGGTTCTATCAGACTTGCACTGAGTTTGGTTGGTATACCGTCACCGCGCGCAGCCATTTCTCAACATCAGCAGCAACAACAACATCAACAACAACGTCCTTTGGCAGTGAAGTGCCTTTGCGTTATTTTGAGCGTTTGTGCCTTGATGCTTTCGGCACGGAAACTGAGTCGTCATCATCGTCATCCTCATCGCCATCGCCAACGACCTTGTTGTCGTCATCATACACTTTAGTTAATATGTCCCAGGGCATCAGTCAGACGAATGAGCTATTTGGCGGCAACAACTTGTCTGCGGTTACTTCAAACTCAGCAAAGCCGCTCACTTATGACAACGTACTCTTCACGCACGGCCAACTTGATCCCTGGCGTGCTGTCGGCCTGCAAAGCGCTCCAAATGCCTTCACTGTGCCAGGTTGGCGTCTTTAAATGTTACTAATCAACTTATACTGTCCAAGCATTATTTTTTATTTTTTTTATCACATTTTATGCCTGTTTATTTAAAAGATTTTCTTATCTTAGTTCATTCCATTTTTGCTTCGTTCTAGGCTATTCACATGTTGGCGATCTAAGCTCCATCGATGTGCTGCAGGACAGCGTTGCCATGTGTCTCTCCAAGCTAAGGATTATGTCCTTTTTACGCAATTTCCTGCAAAGTGCGAAAACATAAACATAAAAATATTTATTTATATTACATTTTGTTTACACTTTTGTGTGTTTTGTGATATATTTTCTTTTTATCTTTTCGTGCTTCTTCTTCCTTTGATTTAACCTTTCTAAACAAGTTATTAACGAGCATTGTTTACTGTCTTTTGTGTCCTTGTTGAGTTTGTTTAATTTCTATGCCGAGTTTGTTTACACAACAGCTGAGTGTTTGAGTGGGTTTGTGTGTGTGCGTGGGCGTTTTGTTATACAAATGGTGAACAAGTGTTAGTTCAACGTAAACTGTAACAAATTGTGTGACATTTGGTCAAGAAGGAAGCTGATCTGAAAGTGAGAGGCACAAAGACAACAATATCAATGAAGATAATGCAAGTGTTATCGATTGTAAAAGGATATGGGCGCATGTGATTTTATTTTATTGACCAATTATTTTGTCAGTCTTGTACAAAGCAATTCAATTGATTAATTTGTTCTGTGACTTCTTCTTCGCTTTGACGTCATTCTAAGGCGTTCTTTAATAAACCAAATAATAACAATCCTTTTTTTTTGGCTTACTGTTTATTAACGCTTATACCTCCTACACTGAATAATAGGATAGATATTAATTAAGGTTTTTTTCGCCAAGAAAAAGAGCGAACTGTTTGACTTAATGATCAAAAAAGTTGTTAAGCTGCAAACAAAGCATTAGTAGTCAGAAAGATTAAAAAAAAATATCAACTTTCGAAGTAAAAACAACAATGCCCACGCATAAGCACAAAAGGGCAATGAAAACAAACCAAAAGGGCAAATATAACAAGCACAACAATTTATATTTATATTACGACAATTTTCACAGGCAATTTCGAGCTCGGTAATTCACATTTACATATATACATACATATGTGTTAATCCTTTCAATGCTGCGGCATTGCCATGTTAAACATCAATTGTGCCATTTAAGCAATTTGCCATTGTCATTTCCTTACCGAACGAAGCACAAAAGCCATGCGCAATAATTTAAACATGCACACGCCCATTCCCGATTTACAATAACAACAGCATTCAGCTGCAGATGATAGCTGCTATAGACAGCAATGCGTTGGCGCAAGCTCTTGTGCAATTGGCAGCGCAGTGTGTGAACACAACTGTACTCAACCAAAAAGGGAAATAATTTATGAACATGCCAAACGTTGCCAAGCGTACGTACACAAAGCCAAGACCAGCCAAGACCAGCCAAGCCAAGCCATGCCAACATAAGCAATACTTTTTAATGCACAACACATGTTCGAGCGTACCTTGTTGTGTGCGACAACGCCGCCAGGTCGTATATATGTACATAGGTAGCCAAGCTGTGCCAATTTAAGTCCTGACTTGGTTTTTTGTTTTTGTTATTTTTACGTCACTTTTGCTGCTCTGCACACATTGTCAGCGCTCTTGAAATGTTACTTTTCGTTTATGTCGTCATGATTTTTGTTTTTTTATTCTGAACTTCCCTTTTACCATTTTCGAGCAACAACACTTTGCCCGGAAATGCTATCATTGCGTTCGTACAACCGAGCGTATGCGCAATGTCATTTTTATGCAATAGCAAATTTCCTGTTGCTCGTTTGCTTACTTTTATGATTACGTTTTATATATTTTGTTGTTTTTTTTTTGGTGTTTTTTTTTTTTTTTTGTTTCTATTTTAAGCGCGTGGCATAAAAAATGTTCATACTTTTTGTCTGTATTTGTTTATCTTGTGTTTTTGTTTTTTTCCATATAAATATAATGTGTCATAGTTCACAGCTGTCGCTCTGGCAGTCGCTGTCTTGGTTAACGCCGTAAGTCATATAAAATTTTAAAGCACTAAAGTTGAAAATGTCTGCGGGAATCATCATGCCCTTTGATGTATTTTACTGTTGTCATGACATGCAGTAAAGTGTGAGCGTTGAGATTCCTTCGCTCGCTGTCTATCTGACTGACTGAACGGCATGAATATATGAATGAGTTACTGCTTGTGTGTTTGTGTTGTTGTGTTGCTAAATGACTGATTGTAAGAAGAAAAATATTTTTGTTATGAACCAAAACCTTTGCGCTTTTCACGCGCATATTCTAATAGCCTATAATAATATGATGAGTCTTTTGGCGTTTACACGCTCGCTGAAAAATTTAAGTGTTACACATAAAATTGACACATTTGACAAGCTCAGCTGAGCTCAACTTTGGCGTTTTCAAAGTGCCTGGAGGCCTGTCTGGTTATTTTCACTCTGCCATGATGCTTTTAGTTGTGAAATCAATGTACATAACTCAACATCGAATTGACATCTTGATGTAGCAAGCTGATTGTCTAGTAATGAAAATTGATTGCTGAGCTTATTTGTTTGTTCAAGATTCATTTCATTTGCCCCAATTGCTTAATGCATTGAATAAAATTGATTGTGCTGCAGATTCTTAGGCATTATTTCTGACTTTCAAAGGTATTTATTTAGTCCTATAAACTAATTTACATATATATTTAACTATCGGGTGGACTTTATTAATTCCTCGATAAGAATCTATAATCTTTTGGTCTTAAATAGTCAAGATTTTGCCAACAGTCTGGCAACGCTACAATCTTTGTTAGTATCACTCAAATACATCTACATATTATATGCCCAAACCGCCAAAAAAGCTCTTTGAGTGTTTAAAAAAAGCTCGCTCAAAGACTCATTATCTCTGCATGCTCGGTGTCTCTTTGTCGCTTGCCATACAAAAGCCCTGTGAAAAATCTGAAAATCCTTTATGAATGGCCTCCTGTTGCTTAGGCATAACAGGTGCTTGGGCTTGGGCTAGAGCTTGGGCGCTTAACAGCTCCGTCGTTATAAACTTTAGCTTCAGACGTCATCGGTTAGCACTGTTTTGCTCAATTTAACACTGACATTTCGAAATGCTCATGTGATGCTCAACACAGCCATTGTCTATTGCATGTTTTGCCAGCCTATGATGGGCGTGGGTGCAGGCATGTGTGTGTGAGTACATGTGTGTTTTTTTGTTGCAATTAAGAAACCTTCTTCTTTTTTTGCAGTAATAATGAGTGACCGGAAATGCTGCTGCTTGAAATTTACACACGCCCGAGCGCCTTGACATCGTCGCCGTAATTGCGAAAGATACTCGGAATGCCAGAAAGCGCAAGCAAAAGCAATAAAAGTACAGTAACAAAAAAAAAAAAAATATACGTCAGCCAATTCTGTCTCAGGGTTGCTTTCCTTTGCTTTACCTTGCCTTGAATTTGGTTTATAGCTTTGGTCGCGCCGAGTCATTTCGTTTTTTTTTTTTGTTTTTTTTTTTTTTTGTCTTCCTGTTTTGTGTTCTTTTGCTGTTTGCGCCTTTTTTTCGTTGTTTTATTATTTTTTTTTTTTTTATTTCTCACCTCAACCGCGGCAAATTGCACTTTGTAAGTTATATCCTCGCGGGGATTTGCTCGGTTTCGCTTTTGGTCAGTCGGTCTCTGTCTTAACTCGTACATTGCCATTTGTGCCTTAAGCTGTGTGGCAAATGGTTAAACCATGAAAGTAGCACCTGGCCTGACTTTGGATTAAGTGCGATGTTTAAATTTTACTCTATCTTTACGCAACTTGCAAAGTTCAAATAATAACTTTGCGCATTAAAAATGAAACGAAGTTGAGTTAAGAAAAAATTAGAAAAAAAAAAACCTAAACAATTTATGGCAGTCGGTTGACTTTCGATTTAGTCGGCGCATGGCGCCTATAATGTTCAAAACGATTATGCGGAAATGGCTTAAACTTTATGGCGCTAAATTGGCTGTGCGCTCTGAACTTGTACAGTGAAGGTGTAGGTGATGTGTGGGGAAAGTATTTTGTATTTAAAGAGTGAAGATGATTGAATATTATTGCCATAATTAAATTAGTGAGTCAAGTATTTTTGTGCATCATTTGCTTAAATGACCTTTGATTTTTCATTACTGCAATTTCTTAAAATTCGTTTAGTAGTAAAATGCTTAGTCAGCTGTAATCAATCACAGTGTCGCAATTAAGTTACCTGGTTTCCCATAAATCCCCAACGTATTACACTTTTTTTCTAGAAGTGAAAAACGAAATTCTGCGCTTTCAAAGTTCAGAAGTTCATACACAAGAGAGAAAAAAAATAAATAAATTGCGCATACGACGCGTTGTATCGCAGTTGAGCAACTTTGTGGGCGTAAGTTAATCAAATTAGCAAATGAAATGCTATCAAATGTGACAGCATTTCACCAAATTATAACATACAAAATGAGCAAATAAAAAAAGAATTTGTAATGTCGCGCAAAATGTTCTGCAGAAAAAAAAACAAATTACAGTCAAAGGTCAAGTTTGAGTCAAATTTGAAAAAAAAAATAATTTCTATGATTATTTTTGTTTCTAAACTTTATTAATTTAATTTTTATTTACGATTTTCTCAATAACTTTAAAGTGGCAGGACATGCCGAAGGCGGAAATGTGAAGTGGCGCCAAAGGAAACGTCAAATATTTAATTTCTGATTAAATTCAACACTCAATTAAAGCACACTTCGAAACGCATAAACTCAATATATAAAATTATTAGCGCACAAATGGCGAGAAACTTGCGCGCAAAATTGTGGCGCCGTCAGGACGACTTTTTACGTCACAATGCGCCAGCATGGCAAGAGAAAAGAAAGAGAGAAAAGAAAATGAAAACAATTTAACGCCAGGTTGAGATTAAGTCGGCTGCCAGAGCAGCAAACAGGCTGAAGTTGACATTAAAGACACGCTGGTGAAGGCAAAGTTTTAGAGAAGAAATCAAAACTCAGACGCACAGGACACACGGCAACGGCAACACGGCAACAAAACGCTTGAGTTGGTTTGTCTTGACTCGAATCGAGTTGACTTGGCACGACTGCCAATGGCATAAATACATTTGTATATATAAAATATAATCCTGCTTATGGCGCTCATTGTAGCAACTTACGTTTAGCTGCAATAAATTGTCTGCGCTTTGGCCAAATGAAGCGTGCAGATCGGCAAACCGTTTGGAAAATTTCGAACACAGCTGCAAATACTTAGCAAAGATGTATTTTGTGAAAATTTGTGAAAATGCTAAAATTCCATGTGAACTCAAAAGCACGTAAAAATCGTATATTATTTAACAAACAAAAATAAAAAAAAAAATAAAACTTTGGCAACCACTGAAATTGTGACTTGAGTTTTGTGCAACGAAAATGTGCACAAAAGTTGTTTGCCAGTACATGAGCACATTTATTAAGCGTAGCATAAATTCGCTCAAGCTTGAAATTTTACGACAAACATGGTGCTAATTAGACAAAACTTAAAGTAGCATCCTGTCAGGCATGCGAAACCAACTAACGCTTGGGCGCGTGTCATTCTGCCAAAGTACTTTCATTGGACGGATGTTTGGCGCTTTAGAGCTGCAACTGCAATACAAATGGAAACGAAGCGAGTTTTCTAAATAATGTCCGCTGCAGTCACTTTGCACAAACTTTACGTCAAAAGTTGGCCGAAACTGTTAGTTTGACAGGCACTCACAGTTTTGGAAGGATGTATAAATAAAGGCAAAACAAAGCACACCATTTTGGAAGGTCAAGGTTAGAAGCAGTGACTATAAAAATGTATACAGTTTTAGAGACACAAATGGACTAACATATATTTCAGTGGTATTAAAATAGTTTTAGTAGAATTATGCTTTCCAACTGTGCGATTTAAAATCGTTATTTAATAAAAATATGACAAATTACTGTTAACATAAAATTATTATAATACTAATTCTTTTGGCTTGGCCAACTAACTGGAATTTCCAATCTCCGTCCAATCAGGAATGTAGTCATATACGAAATTTCAACTCAACCGGACCCATAGTTACGGAAATCACGCGTTGAGTGAGTGAGTGTTATTTCGCTTATACATACGTACATATATATTTAGATAACAATATAACTAAACAAATAAAGTCTACATTATGTACCGTATCAAATTTCTGCTAGCATCAGTAAAAATTCCAAAGCAAATATGTTATGTGGACAATTCCATATGTAGATATACTATAGTCAGCATATTTACTGTAAGTATTATTTCAATATCAACTTCTGCTTTACTTCTCTTCACCATTTCATGACTTCGTCAGACAAGTTGGTTGGCACATTCGTGGGTTTGCCATTATTCGGCTGGTGGTGGTGATTCAATGTCCTTGGCGTGTAATTAGCATTTGGCTGCCATTTCTTTTTATTATTAAATGATTTTCTCACATCCTGATCTTGTGTTGCACCGTTTGGCAGTGTGTCATGAAATTCTTTTTTTGGAAAACGCTGATTTGGTTTCTTATAGGATTTTTTATACTGGTTGCTTGCTTGCTGAATTGGTGGAGGCCGCGACTCTGCAGATGTTGTTGCACCTGACTCAATTGCCGTCGATACTGATGCTGTCTGTATCGGTTTTTCCAGTGCCGCTGGACCAGCAGCAACGAGTTTATAAGGATGCTTTGGCTTTTTAAAGTGAAACTTGCCACCGTCACCAGTGTTATTCCGTACTGGTTGATGATAGTTGTTTGCTTGCTGTACTGATGGTGGACGCGACTCTACAAATGATGCGTTTGGTATCGCTTTTCCCGGTGGCGCTGAGCCAGCACGCGGTTTATAAGGCTGCTTTTGCTTTTTGAAGTGAACCTTGCCACCGTCATTATTCAACGTACCATTTGTAAGCAAGGGTGTAGGTTGCTTAAAAGGATTCCTCCACGTTATCTGATTTGCCGGCGTAACGTTATTAAACACAGGTGGTGAAGATTTTGGCAGTCCATGATTATTAGCCGATTGCTGACCCAATGTATTTGTTTCGAAACGTTTATTTGGCATTGTCCAGCGACCACGACCAGCATTACTTTTTTGTTTTGCCGTATCAAAGATTAATTTTAATTTGGCTTGTGTTAGGGAATCCTGCACAGTTGGAATGTTTGACAGTTGCATTGCCTTTACGGACTCGTTTAACTCGTCAAGGGTAATTAGGTTTATCTGTGGCGATGATGTCTCTGCACATTCTTTCGAACCTTGGATCGTAGCTCTCTGAGCTTCCATCATTCGGACCAATGTTGAAGGTGTTGATTCTTTTGATAACAAAACTGACGCAGATGGCGGTGATTTGGATGTCTCTTGATCAGCCGCTTTCTCCGTTTCAGTCTGGTTGGACTCTTTAAGAGTATTAAGGTTTGTCGATGATGTCTCCGCACGTCCATTCGAAGACGAATCTGTGATTGCAGCTCTCTGAGCTTCCATTAGCCGGACCAGCATTGAAGGTGCTGGTGCTTTTGCTGATGTTTTGGGTAGCTCTTGAGACGACGTCGTTTCTCTTTCAGTCTGGTTTAACTTTTTAAGATTAATAAGGTTTTCTAGTGGCAATAAATTCTGGGTAAGTTCTTTCGATGTCGAATGTTGGATAACTGTTCTCTGAGCTTCTATTGGTTGAACATTGGTTGACGAAGTGGCTGGCAAAGCTGATGTAGATGTCGGTAAATTCTGAGATTCAACTTCATCAACTTTAGAAGTTACCGCCACAACACTTATTTTTTGTTGGTCCTGCTTTTCATACCAATGCTTCATAAGATGCGTCTTAAGCGGGAATATATGATTAGTCACAAAATCACACTGATTACAGACTAGTGGACGTTTACGTTCGAATTCAAGCTCCTCTGGTGACAAAGGCTTGATTGCTCCTTTCATTTTAAGAGTTCCGTATGCAATTCTAAATGGTAAAAACACACGAGTATGGAAGTTCGTCCAGTGACGATTCGTCTTCAACCGAGTAGATATGAAATCATTCGATATGACATGCAGATTTAGCTGTTTCATCAATGCATCCATTTTGAAACCAATAAGGAATTCCTTCGGATCCAAGTGCGTCTCACTTTTAATAACTTTGTTTGCCAAATCGTACATATCGTCCAGCAATGGCAGATGTGAGTGGTTGAGCTAAAACATTTATCCATTAGATTAATTTATACAATCAACAATATCATGCAATACTCACGGCGAAGACATTTTCGATCTCAGTTTTGGGAACCACCAAAAAATGAAATTCTGCTTTTGGGTATGAGTCACGTAAGACAACTGCCTCGGACGAAGAGATTATTATATTATCCTGATTTAGCACTTCATCCAAGAAAGCAAACTGCCAGCGGCTATTGGCAGTCATTTCTTACCGGCAACATACACAAAGGCATTAATGAAATGCAATTCGAGTTGACTCAACTCGCCGAGTCTACTCGCAAGTCATTGAATGTCACTCAAATACAGTGCTGCCTTGTCGCTTAAAACGAAATGAACTAAATATTAGATTTGATTGATCATTTTTATTGACTGAATTTTTGTCTTTCATCTTTTATACCTTGGTCACACACTATAAAATCTATACATATAATCTAATCTTAGCTACATAGATATAGTCTGTAAGCCTCTGTCGGTGTTTTTTTCAAGATGCAGTTCCAGATGATTTTTTAATGCGGGCATGTTCTTTGCTTCTAAAGTACACTGATTGCAAAGTAGAGGTGTAGAAAGTAAGCTCTGGACTTCTTCTTTGGCTAGTCGCTTTACTTCACCATCCATTTGTATTTGTTTATAAATGTCTGAAATAGACCAATATTCATGACAGCTAAAGAATAACTCACGATATTCAAAATGACTTACGCTCGTAGGGTATAAAGAGGTCTGTGTTAAAGCTATTCCAATGTTTCTTGGTTTTAAGAAACGGTGATACAAAATCTTTGGAGATTACGTGCAAATGTAGACGTTGCATGCTCGGCTCAGCATGAAATCCCACTTTGAAATTAGTCAATTTCTCGCCCCGCAGCTCAACAATGTTATGAGCCAGCAACAATAACTCATCCAGCAGTGGGATATGTCCCTTGTTCAACTGAAAGGATACATCAACTCTGCTTTATAATACATTTTTTAACTATTCATTTAAACATGCTCACATGGAAAATAGTTGGTATATCCGTTGTGGGTAAGACAAGGTAATGATGTCGTGCTTTGGGGTATTTGTCAGCAATCACAACGGCGCATTCACTTGATATTATGAGATTCTTTGGCTCGAGTATAGTCTTAACAAGCCCCATTGACCACGAATTTGCCATCTTCAAAGAAACAGTTTCTTTATTTGGCCCAGGCCAGAACGAATCTCCGGTGCACGATTTGTTTTGATTGATGTTGACAAAATAAACAAAACCAGCTGAAAACCGCGCTGCATACAGCATGTTACTAACATTCATTATTTCTGTTGTTAGCAGAGGCGAGAAAGAGACGGGGCTTGAAAGAGTGAAAGAAAGCATAGAAAAACGCCGCTTAAAATGTTGCCCAAAACGGGCAATAACAGAGCTGTTAAGTTTTACAGTGGCAGTCACTTGACGTATGTTCGCTTGAAATGTCAAGTGACATGAGTTGGTACACCTGCAAGTCTCTAGGAACGATATAATCAGAGACTTACAATTTTCGATTACTCAAAACAAAAACAAAAGCAAACAAGCGGAAGAAGAAGAGCCAAGTGTCGTTATTGCAGTGTCGTTTAATAATAATAATTTGTAGTATTGGTTTAGCGTATGTCGACATACAATCGGTGTTGTGTTCTGTTTTCGAAAAATACTGAAATTAGTGTAGTGTTGCTAGGTTACTCAATATACTGAATTAGTTCAAGATATCGATATTACCGATTTGCCATTTGTTGGCAATATTTAACTGAGCTGGCATATAATTTGAATAATTTTGCTCGAGTACCCCATTCATCATGAATATATACGATTACATAAACAGGTTTATCAATGATATTAAATATGAATACCAACTATCGATACTTTTTAGCACCACTCGATAAATTTTCAAGCCGTGTGGATATCCCTTAACTGCAACCTTACAGCACCTAAACAATGCAGCACTTGTATTTGCAGTGCTGGAAAACACTCTGTCTATACAAACAACAACAATATGGTAAGAAGAAGCACTATGAAACAGCCGAGCAAGAATATTTGTTTGCTCGTCGGTCTCAATTTGGTGAGCAGCGTGGAAAAAAGCATAAAAAGATTTGACTTTGCCGAGATTTTGACGTACCGCATGTTCATTTCTGACTATTACGTGATCAATTGTGCGTATTGGGCGTGGAAAAAATTTTCAAATCTCAATTTGAATTGCAAACGAGCCGGAAGTGTAACATTTAACGGAAATTTGGAATTGACTCAACGCCGACTGAGTACTGAATGTATGAATTTCCTTCAATGCAATTAATGACTATCAAAGTACAACGGGAATCGATTGAGTAGGCAATTGAGCAACGATAAGTGAGAATTACGAATCTAGCAATGATTAATAGCCGGCCAGTAGTTGTGACTGGCGGCAATGCGACGGCGGCGCCTGGTGTTGTATTATCTGAAGAAACTACCTTTAATGACGCCACGACCACCCCTCAGCCTTCCAGAGCTAATACAAATCGAATGGCTGAGCCGCTTCATATACAGCGGCTGGAGGCAGCCTTGAACATGCGCCCATTTATGGCGTCCGCCAAACAAACGCTGTCACAGCCACTGAGTAGCGGTGATGATTCGGATGAGGATGGCACTGCTATTGGAAAGGAATCTGATGACTCGGATGATATGACTGTAGGCATGGTGTCAAAAAAATTACCGCGCAAGCGATTGCTGGGCACAAAGGAAGGTAAGTGATGTTTAAGCGTTATCATAATTTGGTAACTAAATAACTGAAACACTTTCTTTTTGCATATAGAACGTCAGGGGGTCAAAGCGCAGATTTATAATTTTAGCGACTTGACTAGCGATCGTGAGTGGTTATATGAAGTTTTGCTCTCGGACACCGAATCAGAGCCGGACTATAGCGACGAGGATGAATATGTAAAGGAAATGTTGAAGGTGCACGTACGTGAGCAGAAACATCGTGAGAACTTCTATAAAAAACCCTCGGTTGGTATTCGAATATAAGCAGAAATTTCTCAATTATAATTTCAATATACAACAGAATACACAATACGCATACTACGGCTCAGGGTTGCTCTCTAATCATGACATGTTCCCGGAACATCAGCAGTCCATTGTTGGTGTACGCAAAAGGCGCCGTCGCACGAAGAAGGAACTGTTGCTTGCCAAGCTCTCCAAGGCACCAAAACCAACAAAGTTACCCAAACAGCGCAGACCCCGGCAATCCAAATACGCCGATTCGCCAGAATCAGGCGAAGTAAATCCTGCTGATCTGAAAAATTATGCTTTTGCTGACACGCTGCCTGGCAATGATGATGATTTCGATGATGATGAACTGGGCGCTGGTGAACTTGACGACTATTTATCGAATGACGATCTCGATGTTGGCGGCGATGGACTCGATGATCATTCCATGGTCGGCGGTGAAGCTGGAAGTCTTCCAGGCGCTCCACGCGGTCGCCGGCGGCGTAGTCAATTGCGCACGCCGGAGGTAATGGCTGCTCGTCGTCGACGTGTTTGGCAGTTAATGGCTAAAAAAGAAATTGGACGCTGTCAACGCGCTAAACTCAACAATCACAAGGAAATGCTAACCAATTGCAAACGGGTGGCGGGCATGTGCATGAAGGTGGTACGCCAACGAGCAATACAATCACAGCGTCTCATGAAGGAGACGGTTTGGCGAGCAAAGCGTTTAACGCGTGAAATGCTCGCCTATTGGAAGCGTTATGAACGTGTGGAACGTGATCAACGACGGCGTATGGAACGTGAGGCAGAGGAGCAACGCAAACAAGATGTTGAGTTGATTGAAGCAAAGAGACAGCAGCGTAAATTGAATTTCCTTATAACACAAACGGAGCTCTATGCGCATTTCATGTCAAAGAAATTGGGCCAAGGCACCGAAGAGGATCAATTGCGTATTCTGAGTCAGCTAGATGAAGAAGTCAATCCTAGATTGGCCGCTTACGATGACTACGATGTTGATGAGATGAAACAGTTGGCGCAACAGCATGCCGAGGATGCACTCAATGCAGATCAGGCCAAGGCCAAGCAATTTATGGTGAAAATGAAAATGGAAGAGCTGCCGACAGTGTTAAAACAGGAAGAAGAAACGAATGTGGATATTAAGCTTGAAGTGCCAGTGGTGGCGCCAGTAAAGGCTGACTTACCACAGCCGGATATTTTCAAAGGCACACTCAAAACGTATCAAATAAAAGGTGAGATTTGTTTTGAATATTTCTATTGTACTTGATTAACATTATTCTTCTCAGGCATGACCTGGCTAGCCAATCTGTACGATCAGGGCATCAGTGGCATACTTGCCGACGAAATGGGGCTTGGCAAGACAGTACAGTCCATTGCATTCCTCTGTCACATTGCTGAACGCTATGGCGTTTGGGGTCCATTCTTAGTCATATCACCGGCATCAACGCTGCACAATTGGCAACAGGAAATGGCGCGTTTTGTGCCAGATTTCAATGTTGTGCCCTATTGGGGCTCGCCGAATGAACGCAAAATACTACGTCAGTTCTGGGAACAAAAAGATTTACACACTCGCGAAGCAAGTTTTCATGTTGTTATCACTTCATATCAGCTCATCGTTTCCGATTACAAATACTTCAATCGCATCAAATGGCAATACATGGTCTTGGATGAGGCGCAGGCTATTAAAAGTGCTGCCTCACAGCGCTGGAAACTGTTGCTCGGCTTCAATTGTCGTAATCGACTTTTACTCAGCGGCACGCCCATACAAAACAGCATGGCTGAATTGTGGGCGCTTTTGCATTTCATAATGCCAACGCTTTTCGATTCACACGATGAGTTCAATGAATGGTTCTCCAAAGACATTGAGTCACATGCCGAGAATAAAACCGGCATAGATGAAAAGCAAATATCGCGTTTGCATATGATATTGAAACCGTTTATGTTGCGTCGCATCAAAAAAGACGTGGAGAACGAACTCTCCGATAAAATAGAAATTATGGTTTATTGTCCATTAACGATACGACAAAAGCTCTTGTACATGGCGCTTAAACAAAAGATACGCATTGAGGACTTATTGCATTTAACGACCGGCGCCTCATCGGCGGCGACATCAAGTTTTACTTCGAATCTCATGAATCTGGTCATGCAGTTCCGCAAGGTGTGCAATCATCCTGAACTGTTCGAACGTCGGGATGCGAAGAGCCCTTTCAACATGCAATGCGCTGAGTACGTTCTGCCACGTTTGGTCTTCGATGACGGCCTGTTGTATCGCGCATTGCCAAGCAAGCGTCACCTGCTTTATAATAGATTTGCTATTTTCAAAGCGGCGTACATTCAGGATTCTCTCTGGCGCGGCAGTTGCACGGCGCGTTATGACGATTTCCATGTGGATGACCATTCATGCTTTGGTTTCACACGTTTCTGTGACTTGAGTCCAAGAGATGTCGAAAATGTGACTGTTAATGGTCTCATAACATTGTAAGCATTTGTTAAATAACAAAAAATTTAATTTATTTGAATTCAATCCAACTTTATCCGCTGCACAGCTTAACATACTATCGTCGCCAACTCGCATTCTATGCGCTGCTTGCCTACCGTCGTCAGTGGTGGCCACAATATCGAAGCACACGCTTTCAGTTGCTTGAACCGTTGTTGGAACAAAAGTTCCATAAAAATTATATGCTGAAAAATAGCATTTTACGCAACTTTATTTTCACCGGCATGGTAAGTTAAGTTGTTATTTTTATTTATTTAAACAATTTGATTTGAGTTTATTTTTTTTTTTTACTTCAAAGACCACAAATCAGAGCAGCACTTATGCCTTTGGTGATTATAAGACCGTCAATATGCAGGAGACCATTGAACATCGTGTCATACGCAGCAAAATTATACAAACGAAGAGCAATGCGAGCGAAGAAGTCGATGTGGAGCATGTAAAAACGGAACCTGATCTTGAATCCGTTGAGGTACAAGTGAACGCACATGCCGTTGGCCATAAAGCGAAACATAAGAACGAAGGCAAAGTCACGACATTGCAATTGTTGCCTGAATTTGCGCATCGGCCACGCAAACCATGTCTCTATCACTGTGAGCCCCTGGCAATGCCGCGTTTTCTCTACGGGCTCGGTCAACGTGTACAAGCCGTCAAACGACGTTTATAGTAAGTAGTAGAATTATAATTATTAAAGTGTTAATTATTGTATTGAACATGTATATGTTTGTTTACGCAGTTGTGAGAGTCGCGCTGCCGCTTGGACGCAAATACGACACAATGAATGCGAAAATGCTATCGGTCGTAAACTGGTTGATTCCGGTTTGGCTTTGTGTAGGCCACGTTATGGTTGGTCATCTATTGTTGTGCCCGACAAGGAGACACTTATTTCGGATGCCGGCAAGTTGGCTGTATTGGATAGCTTACTAACGCGCTTGAAGGCCGATGGTCATCGTGTGCTCATCTACTCGCAAATGACAAAAATGATTGATCTCTTGGAGGTAAGTACTCATCATCTGATCTTCGTTGCTATTGTACAAGTTTTATTTAACGACTTTGCAATCGACAGGAGTACATGTGGCATCGAAAGCATCGCTATATGCGTTTGGATGGCTCAAGTAAAATCTCGGAACGTCGAGACATGGTCGCCGATTTTCAATCACGTGCGGATATTTTCGTCTTTCTGCTGTCCACACGTGCTGGTGGCTTGGGTATTAATCTGACGGCGGCGGATACGGTAAGCTTTTTTTTCTATTACTTGTTGTTGTGTGTACAATACGCTTCGTGCGCATAAATCAATGCCATTGTTTGTATAATCATTAATCTTGACTACTGTGCCACACACTACACATACGTATGTGTATGTATGTATGTACAGACCTATTGAAGCACAGACGTGCCAACTGGACAGGTTTTTGTGCAAACTGTGTTCTTGTTCTTGGTGCTTGTATTGACAAGTTTTATGTTGTTTTGGCCCATGGGAATAGTTATTGAGTGTGCTGGCGGCCAACGAAGTGATGAAATTGGAGGCCAAGTTGTTGATTGTTTGCAGTGTTTGGTATTGAATACGTCATGTGATTAAACAACAAACTAATTGTTTGTCAATTTTATTATTATTTTTTTTTATGTTACACTTGTATTTCCTTGACCTTGAAATATTAGGTTTTACCGACTTGGCATTTATAGTCGAGGTCGGATCCCCGCTTGGACTCCCTTTATATTACTCAAGTTTTTGAAAATATCCCAACCGATTGATTATCCAACATTTTTCTAATTCCCTTTTTAAAAGTATTACGTTTTTTTCATATTTTCGTATATTTTGTCGGAGTTAACTTTGATTTACAAAAAAAAAAGAAGGAAATTCGAAAATAAATCCAAATTCTAATTCGCTATAGAAAATAATTATATAACGTTTCATACAAAATTGTTTGCAATTTGATTTTTGGCTTGCAATATGTATGCCGCAATTAAAAGGGAGAAATTAAAGCGCGAAGATCTTGCGGTCATTGGCAAAACAATACAACGATCAGCAGCAACAACAAAAAGGAGCAATGTGCTTAACCAAACGCAATGTTTAGTCGAACCCAGACGCAATGGCTTGGATGCAATGGCCACAGCACCACCAAAACTACCAGGTACACGCTTCAACATGTTGCCCACAGAGAATATGAGCAACAAATGCAAGCCAAAAATTAATACTAACGAACAGCAAGCAAAATCATTCATGTCACGTCCAAATAATACCAAAAAATCGGAGCTTAAGTTGCTATACCTGGGCCAAGGAAGACTTCTGGGCGGTGAAATGAAAAAGGCACGCGAACCCAAAAAATCACAATTGAAGGAACAAAGCGCTGAGAATCGTCGTCAGGCGGATTATTTGCGTCGTGCTGTGCATGAGGGCGGCGGTTCAACGGATCCAGAAATCAATGCCAAGTTACGCGATGCGCTACGTAATGTGGACTCGGAACGCTTGCAACCACACAATATACAAGGTATACTCCGTGAATGCGAACAATTTGAGACGCGCAATTCAACTTACATACTGCACATATCCTATCGACAATTGGTGTATCTCGTCTGCTCGGTGCGTACGCAGAACTTACTCCGAATGAAGCGTGAGCTAACCGCCCTGCTGAAAGAGAATAATGCGGCATTTTTCTGTTCGTCGAATATTTTCAATGATGTTGGCATAATCGATGCGATTGTTTCATATCAAACGCCTGTCGATTTCAATGATTTCGATGAGGCTCTCAGGCGTGATGCCTTTCAGTGTCGTGCCAATCACGTGGAGATAGTAAACTATGAAACGGGCGCAGTTTGCTTCAAGTGTAATCCAATGCACCTAAATAAAGTTGCATATGCATTAAAACAACTCGGCTACAAAGTGCTCAATACCGAGCACGGTTTTCAATCGTTAAAACCGATACAACTGAGAGATGATCAGTACAAGGAGTATATGAATTTCTTGCATGAATTACAAAAGTACGAGGATATCATAAATGTCTATGACAATGTGAAACGTCCCGCGGGTGATGAACTGTTCTTGAAAAATGCAAAAAACAAAAAGCAACTACAAAATTGTGGCAGTCTTTTAAATACGAATTCATTGGCAAAGATGTTGCCCTCAGCGGCTGGTGATGGCAAATAGAAGTTAAACTTGCCCCAACTAAAACGCTTTCAACAACTTTGCCAGCTGCTACTGTTGCTGCTACTGCTGCGTTGTTGTTATTGGTTCTGTCAATGCCTGCAATTGGCCTTTGTCTGCATAATCAAAATTTATGATGTGACAATAAATTGAAGTATTGATAAATTAGACAACGAGTGCTCGTTTCGCGGTGTTCTCAAATATGCTTGTAGCATTTTGCTCAACTACTTGTTTATGCGTTGGAGCAACGCCGATGGCGGCAGCGATTTTGTTAGCCGAGGCAACAGAGGTGGCGTGGCGTTGCCGCTTCGTTTTCTACGTCGTTGCTGTTGTTGTCATTGTGGTAATCGTCACTCAGTGCATGATTTACACATGCGATCGCTATCGCACTGACTGCTGTTGTCAGCTACTATAGCGGAGCTTGTGAATTTTTTGTTGTTCTTGTTGCCTTTCGTTACTATAACCATGCCTTGCTTGACACCTTAAAATGTCTTTTGTATTTCACCATGTTCGTTCTGCTTTTTGCTTGCACGCTTAGTCACCTACGATCGTATGTCGTCGGTCTGTTTGTCTTATGACTTGCCTCTTGCTTCCTATGATTTCTATCAGGTTCAGGCGCACATTTGCCGGCTACAAGCAAAATGTCGTTTCTCTGTTATGTAGGATTCTTCTTCGTTTTTTTTTGGGTTCTTTGGTCTTTGCATATGTCTTTTGGCTTGCATTTTTTTATACACATATTCTTTTTATATTTCTTCTTTTATTATTATTATTTTTTGTTTGTTTTAAAGATTTAAGCTTGACTGCCACTGTGTGAACATTTTTTTGCGCATCTTAAATCATTTTGTCATCGGTTTTGATTTGTTATTGGTATTGATCTTGGCAGTTGTTGTTTGTTTCTCAGGATTCTTGTTATTAGGCGCTGCCACGTATTGAATTTTGTGTGGCTATAAACGTAACTCAAAATGACTTAAAACCGCTAACATAATGTGATTTATAATACATTTTTAGATGAATTACTAAAATAAGAAAGCTGCCAAATCAAACTCAATTTGTGTTCAAGACAAATTGCTACTCAGAGTTGGTCATTCATATATGTACTACTTAAATCATATAAGCCAACACAATCAAATAAACTTTCCCACAAATCCTTATAACGATCAGTCAGTGATTTACGAGCGCCCTTATTGAAAATTCCGTGCAAATTTTGTTCTTTGTCAATGCAAGAAACCTTTTGTGCATGTTTATTCATCAACAAGATATGCGAAAAATTGACCAAACGCAATTTAACACTACAAGCAGGGAATTCCTCTTTGACTGCTGTGGGAAAGACATATAAAATAAAAAAAAAACATGAGCTTTGACTCTGAAAATTTGTCACACAGTGAAAATATTTCCGAAACATGTTCACCAAATGCATACCAAAGTGTTTTGGTCATTTATGTTGTTAATTTCGTGTAGAAAATTAAATTTAAATTTAAATAAATGAACCAGTTACATGTTAAATTAAACGGTCTAATCACTTTGGTCACTCGTTTGTACGTTCGATGCTCTTTGAAAGCCAAACTCATGACTCGCACCGCCGGTTGACATTTATAATCATTATCATGCTTCTCATGTGCCGCTTGCTTTCAAAGATTTATGACATTTTTCGTATTGTATCAATGCCTTTTTACTCTATTTAAGCTCCTGTTTCTGCTTTATAGATAGACTAATTTATATCAATTTCGAATGCCGAGCACGTTTTCAAATTTGGTTCAGTCTGTTGGGTGTACAATGGTGTATGAATGTGTGTATGTGTGTGTGTTTGTTAGTGTCTTGACTGACTGACTGGTCACACCTTTTTAAATGATTTTGATGGATTTGTTGACTAAAGAAATTGTGTTGTTTTTATTGCAAATTATTTTATAATTTATTTATTTTTTTTTTGTAATAATGACAAAAAGAAGTTGCGATTGCGTCAGGTCTGAAAATGAGGTCACATCTTGAAAAGGATTTAAAAAAAAAATGATTTAAAGTTTAAAAATGATTTATTGATTGATAAACATTTAAAGTATGTATATTTTTCTTAATATGTTCACTAATAATAGAAATGTTCACTCCAACCATTTGCGCACCAATTTCGCAAGACGTTTCTTTGATTTTTTCAATGCGTGACTATCACTATCACTGATCGATTCCTGATCGGGGCAATGGGATGCTTGTGGTATGATAACGGCACCTTGTTCGACACCAGCGCCAACCAAGTGCCAACCATCCAAGCCACCGTGTGTCAAGTACGTGTTCTCTACAGCTGCCTCTTTGCCACCGAACTCATTATTGGTCAGCGCGATATTCAGATCTATATCATCTTCACCGAAATTTTCACCAAAGACATCCTTGCATGTATCAAGATTAAGGTTGACAGGGAAAGATGAGCCGAATGGTTGATTAACCGAAGCTGATGACTGATACCAACCGAACTGCTTGCAAGTCAGATAGAACCATGCTAAACCAGCTAAAATAGAATTTTATTTTTAGCCATAGCTCCGAAATTGTCTTATATTGTACTTACTGCCATCATAGTTGTTCATTGACCATTTGTAGTAGTTGACAGTGTTTTTGTAGTGTGCATTCACACATTTCGGATAATGTAGCATGAAGTAGACAAAGTTTGCATAAGCCAATGCATCATCCTCATCGTACTCCTTCAGCATTTTACAATATTTTGCTACATCGCCGGGTCTGTAAAAAGTGTTTTTGAAGTTGTTCTCTAATATATCAAAATCTTACTCACTTTTGTTTTTGTACGAGGTTAGCGAACGAATTGGCATAAGTGCTGAATAATGTCCAGATATCTTGCTGATCATTTGGATCAAAGCTGTCGCAGAGTTGTAAATAGGCTTTCGCTTCAGCCGTACGATTATTTGCAAAGAGGTCCTCAAAATGTGCTGTCGCGTTCTCTATGCGATCATAACATTCTTGACTGCCCAGCTCCAAGTAAACACGACCGACAACTTCCATAAAGTCTTAATATAGAAGTGTCAGATTTAGCTTATGGATCTATATTGCAATTGTAATACAATATACCTGAGAAGTCGACCTTAGCCTGGAGTGGCGCGCTGGAAGCCCAACCACCCACAGTGTAATCAGGATACAGTTGACGGAACAAGACGGTTACCGTAGCTGAGTATGAACAACCTGAGATGACCACCTTAGAGTTATTGTATTTGGCTTCAGTATCTCTGAGATGATCAATAATATGCGCTAAATCAGCGAGAGCTTGCTTCACATGCTGATATTGTAAGTTCTCTGTCGTGAGCGTACTAAATATACAAGAAAAAAAATTTAGAATTTCAATGTTAATTTGTATTTCAACATTTTATCTTACG
This sequence comes from Phortica okadai, assembly GCA_034638295.1. Lineage (NCBI taxonomy): Eukaryota > Metazoa > Arthropoda > Insecta > Diptera > Drosophilidae > Phortica > Phortica okadai. The sequence continues at coordinate 44,228,016 of CM067849.1, read as the reverse complement.
CGGTTGGAATGCTCTGTCCAAAGTAACGATGTTCGGTGTAGATCACACTACCGTTGTGCTCCTTCGCAATATCATACCATAGTCCTCCGGTGACTGAACTATCATCAATTTCCCACTCACCTCCGATGTAAATAAAAAGCGGTCCTCCGGCAATGTGGTGCTCGTCGTTTACTAATATGCGCTGGAAAGGAATATATGCACATTATATATGGAACATATGTAAATACCTTCCATTGTTTTTATTTTTTCTTACCTCATACCAGGTGTCATTGTTGTTGTCATCAAAGTGATCAACTTTCTGTTCGATCCAAACGGTTTGAACATTGGCGCTTTGTCTCCTTGACTGAACTAATGGTGGAGTCAATTTTTCGTTGAGTACTTTTGCAAATATTGGTATTGGTTCATCTTCAAAGGACCTAAGACCAGCTGCTTTGGCATTGGTAGCCAGTGCAAGTAGTAGTGAAATAATTGTAATTGCAAGTGCAGACTTCATGTTTGCGAATGATTTGGTTCCCGGCCAGCCGATCTTTTTATTTGAAAAAGTTTGTTTGTATTTCCCTTAGGTAACCAATTGTAAAGCTTAACTAAATATTGAATAATGACCTATTTTCAAATCTATGCCATAAAAGTGCATTTATAATGTCGATAATATTATTATCAAAGCACGTGTAGATGCATTACGTTGCTCTTAAATATAGAGAACCATAAAAACTACTTGTGTGGTATATATAAAGGATTACATCTTACATGTCATATGTGTAATACGTAATATGTCATAATTCATTATCGGATATAGGTCAATAAATTTTACAAACCAATAATTTAAAATCGTTCAACACAAATCAAATAAAGATACTATAATTGGTTAAAATGTCTTTGCTTGATTTGAAATAGACTTTTAGGTGCGTGTCAGAGTTTATGAAGTTTTCACATTATTTTAAGTTCATCACACCTTTATCAATTGTACTAAAAGCCTTGGCAAATAAGCTTCCACCTTTACATTTAAATGTTATATTGAGTGTAATGGCTTATTTTCAAAGCTGTGCCATAAAAATTAATTTATATTACTGATAGGTTATTATCACAGCACGTGTTGTTGATTCACGTTGTAATTTTTTGTACTGCTAATTATAAAAAAAAAACAAACTTAAACAGCTTGTGTCGTATATTAAGGATTATACAGGTATTTTACAAATCAATTATTACGTCATTATTAAAAAGCGGTTATTCATTATCGGATTATTAAATTTTTTAAACCAATGATTCAATAAAATTGGAAAGAAATAAATATATAGTAGACTGCATACACAGTGGACGATATCATGGCCCAAATCACAAAGGAAACTTAAAATCTTCACTTGTCCCTACAATCCATCAAAGCTTTATCATTAGACATTGCTCATTGAAGCGGTTTAACCGTATAGTGTGTGAAATATTCTTGAAAAAGTAATATAAACACATTTATATTTCAAATACATTTTATAAAAAACATGTATGCGTTTCTTAAATCGTTTCTTTATTAATATTGCATTTATTTGAACAAAAATGAATGTATATCTAAGCCAACCATTCGGCTACCAATTCTACAAGACGTTCCTTGGATGCGCGCATTTCAGCACTGTCTTCATCGCTTATAGAACCAAAATCGGCGCAATGTGATGCGTTCGTAATCAGAAAAGCGCCATCATCAATGCCATGACCAATTGAGCTCCAAGGATCCAAAGCGCCATGAGTCATATGAATGTTTTCAATTTTGGGGGTCAAACCGCCAAAGTCTTCATTTGTCTGAGCGACATTGTTGCTGATTTGCTCGTTAGTAAATTTTGAATCGAAAACGTCGCTACAGGTTGTTGTATAGAGTGTAGCCGGAAACTTTTGACCAAACGGTTGATTGCTAGAGCCTGATGTCTGATACCAACCGTACTCATTGCATGTTTGATAGTTCCAAGGGAGAGCTATGACAAAGCGATAGACCAAATTAATCATTTAAACCGTTATATATGTATGTGTTTTTCGTACCTGAGTCAAAGTTTTCTACCTGCCATTTGAAGTATTCCAATGTGCTGGCATATTTCGTATCAACACACTTTGGGTACTCCCAAGCCCAATAGACAAAATTGGCGATGGCTGCTGCAGGATCTTCCCAACTAAGCAGATAACTGCAGTAGTAGGGAATGTCATCATCTCTAAAAATAAGCACAAATAAGCATTTGATTCTTGCCATTCTACAAAAGCACTTACCTCTGATATTGCACAATGCCTGAAAAAATATTTGAAATAGCACTAAACAGTGACCAAACATCCAAATCATTATTCTCATCGAAATCACTGCATAAACGAAGCATTGCGCGAGCCTCGGCGGAACGTTTGTTATCAAACATTGATTCTAATTCGGCAACTCCAGCCTGAATGTGATCATAGCATTGCTGACCGCCCAATTCACGAATGGCCTTGCCTACAACTTCCTTATATTCACGAAAATCGACTTTGGCCAATAAAGGTGCACTTGAAGCGAAACCACCAACAATCAGTTCGGGATATAAATGTTTGAACCACACCACCATGGTGGCTGAATAGGAACCGCCAGCCAGCAATACCTTTGAATTGGCCAAACCAGGTGTCTCAGCCTTAATTGTCTTTATAAGATGCACCAAATCAGCCAATGCCTGTTTCACATGTAGGTACTTTAAATTGTCGGTAGACATGTCGCTACAAATCACAAATCACATATCTTGTTTAGTAAGAAAAATTTCACCTTAACTTTGCAAACCCACCTCGTTGGTACACTCTTTCCATAGTAGCGATGTTCACTATAGATCAACAGACCTTTATGCTGAGCTGCAAGATCATACCAGAGACCGCCACTTACCATGCTTGGTTCAGCTTCCCATTCGCCGCCACAAAATATAAAGATTGGACTATCGGTTGTTTGAAATTCATCGTTGATAAAATATCTCTAAAGAAACAAGGAAACACATTCGAACTGTCCATATTTTTATGTATATTTCATTTGTTGCTTACCATTTTGTATGTGCGCTCATTCGTGACATCGAAATGATCCAACTTCTGTGTTATCCATTTTGATTCAACTAATGCTCGTGACTTGATCATTTGACGTGGGGGACCACGTTGTAATTGGTTCAGTGTTTTAACAAATAACGGTGGATCCTTATGGATGGCGTACGCTACGCTAGCCAGCAGCGCTGCGAACATCAAAACCTTCGTTGCAGACATTTTTGCAAATGGATCTTGACATTGCTTTGCCGTTAGTTTTATGCTGACGCCTTATCGGTTTTGGTTTTTCAGTTTGAAAATTTATTATTTCCATAGAATTTAGAAGTAAATCAAAATTAATATTGAAATAAATAAAAGTTAGTACAGATAAGATTTGTTTATTGTTTATGGTCTTGACTGTATTCAGAATTGTTGCTAATGTTGGTCGCGAAGTCAACAAAATGCTTTACTAAATTGCTTATGGTTAAAATTATTGAAAATGAGTAGATTCAACTGTCCAATAACATTAGAAATGCAAATTAATGTAAAGTTGAGTTTATACTATAGATTTTTTATGTTGATTTAGAGAAATACTAATTAGTTTTAATGTTTTTCTAACTTTAATGTTTAACTAACTTGAAAACTAATAAAGTGTTTAATATTAAAGCACATATCAAGTATATACACATTATAACACGGTTAGTTAACAATCGAATTTGAGTGCTTATCACCGTTAAAGTTGTTCAAAAGCAACTTGTCATGTTTTACTAGTGAACAAAGCACTCACTCACTATGATTAAATAATGGGTTAAGTGACCACTTGCAATAATTAACGATAATTTTTGGTATTGGTTCATCTTCAAAGGACCTAAGACCAGCTGCTTTGGCATTGGTAGCCAGTGCAAGTAGTAGTGAAATAATTGGAATTGCAAGTGCAGACTTCATGTTTGCGAATGATTTGGTTCCCGGCCAGCCGAAGTTTTTATTTGAAAAAGTTTGTTTGTATTTCCCTTAGGTAACCAATTGTAAAGCTTAATTAAATATTGAGTAACGACCTATTTTCAAATCTATGCCATAAAAATGCACTTATAATGTCGATAATATTATTATCAGAGCACGTGTTTTTCACATTGGATCTATTTGTACTTCTAATTATAGAGAAATCTCATAAACACCTTGGGGTGGTATATAAAGGATTACTTCTTACATGTTATATATGTAATACGTAATATGTCATAATTCATTATCGGATATAGGTCAATAAATTTTACAAACCAATAATTTAAAAACGTTGAATAAAAATCAAACAAAGATACTGAAATAGGCTAAGAATTCTTAGCTTGACTTAGTATTGAAGAGAGTTATGCTTTGTAAGACACTTTCTCGTACGTGTCTTATCTTGGGAACAATACGTTATGGTCAATATATTATATTAAATAACGTTTGGAAATTGAGTTTGAGTAAAGTTTCTGAAGTCCTCAATTAAACTTCAAATTCATCACATCCTTATCAATTGTACTGAAGTCTTCACTTGTCCCTACAGTCCATCGAAGCTTTATCATGAAACATTGCTCATTGAAGAGGTTTAACCGTATAATGTGTGAAATATTTTTGAAAAAGTAATACAAACACATTTTATAAAAATCATGGTACGAGTTTCTTTAATCGTTTCTTCATTAATATTTTATTTATTTTAACAAAAATTAATGTACATCTAAGCCAACCATTTGGCTACCAATTCTACAAGACGTTTCTTGGATGCGCGCATGTCAGCACTGTCTTTATCGCTTATAGAACCAAGATCGGAGCAATGTGATGCATTCGTAATCAGAAAAGCGCCTTGATCAACGCCATAACCAATTGAGCTCCAAGGATCCAAACCGCCATGAGTCATATGAATGTTATCAATTTTGAGCGTCAAACCGCCAAAGTCTTTATTTGTCTGAGCGACATTGTTGCCGATTTGCTCGTTAGTAAATTTCGAACCGAAAACGTCCCTGCAGATTTTTGTATAGAGTGAAGCCGGAAACTTTCGACCAAACGGTTGATTTCTAGATCCTGATGACTGACACCAACCGAACTCATTGCATGTTTGATAGTACCAAGGGCGATCTAAGATAAAGCGAAAAACCAAATTAATAATTTAAATAGTTTTATATATATATATATATTTTTTTTTGTTTATAACTTCGTACCTGCGTCAAAGTTTTTTATTTGCCATTTGTAGTATTCCACTGTGTTGTCATAGGTCGTATCAATACATTGTGGGTAGTCCCAAGCCTTATGGACAAAATTGGCTATGGCTGCTGCAGGACGTTTCCATTTAAGCAGATAACTGCAGTAGTAGGGAATGTCACCATCTCTAAAAATAAGCACAAATAAGCATTTGATTCTTGCCATTCTATAAGAGCACTTACTTCTGATATTGCACAATGCCTGAAAAAATAGTTGAAATAGCACTAAACAGCGACCAAACATCCAAATAATTATTCTCATCGAAATCACTGCATAAACGAAGCATTGCGCGAGCCTCGGCGGAACGTTTGTTATCAAACATTGATTCGAATTCGGCAACTCCAGCCTGAATGTGATCATAGCATTGCTGACCGCCCAATTCACGAATGGCCTTGCCTACAACTTCCTTATATTCACGAAAATCGACTTTGGCCAACAAAGGTGCACTTGAAGCGAAACCACCAACAATCAGTTCGGGATACAAATGTTTGAACCACACCACCATGGTGGCTGAATAGGAACCGCCAGCCAGCAATACCTTTGAATTGGCCAAACCAGGCGTCTCAGCCTTAATTGTCTTTATAAGATGCGCCAAATCAGCCAATGCCTGTTTCACATGTAGATACTTTAAATTGTGGGTAGACATGTCTCTACAAATCACATATCGTGTTTAGTAAGAAAAATTTCTCCTTAACTTTTCAAACCCACCTCGTTGGTACGCTCTTTCCATAGTAGCGATGCTCACTATAGATCAACAGACCTTTATGCTGAGCTGCAAGATCATACCAGAGACCGCCACTTACCATGCTTGGTTCAGCTTCCCATTCGCCGCCACAAAATATAAAGATTGGACTGTCGGTTGTTTGAAATTCATCGTTGATAAAATATCTCTATAGAAACAAGGAAACAAATTCGAACTGGCCATATTTTTATGTATATTTCATTTGTTGGTTACCATTTTGTATGTGCGCTCATTCGTGATATCGAAATGATCCAACTTCTGTGTTATCCATTTTGATTCAACTAATGCACGTGACTTGATCATTTGACGTGGGGGACCACGTTGTAATTGGTTCAGTGTTTTAACAAATAACGGTGGATCCTTATGGATGGCGTACGCTACGCTAGCCAGCAGCGCTGCGAACATCAAAACCTTCGTTGCAGACATTTTTGCAAATGGATCTTGACATTGCTTTGCCGGCGGTTTTATGCTGACGCCTTATCGGATTTGGATTTTCAGTTTGAAATTTTCATTTGAAAATTCTATTGAATTTAGAAGTAAATCAACATTAATTTTGAAATAAATCAAAATTAGTACTGATAAGATTTGTTTATGGTCTCGTCTGTATTCAAAATTGTTGCTAATGTTGGTCGCGAACTCAACAAAATGCTTTACTAAATTTCTTATGGTTAAAATTATTGAAAATGAGTTGATTCAACTGTCCAATAATATTAGAAATGCAAATTAATGTAAAGTTGAGTTTATACTATAGATTTTTTGTGTAGATTTAGAGAAATACTAATTAGTTTTAATGTTTTACAAATCGGAAAATGATAAAAACTAACTTGAAAACTAATTACGCAAAAACTAATTAATACACACTAATTACTACACAAAAAGTTTATAGTGTAAACTCAGCTTTAGAGTTTAAAAATGTACAATGTATGAGAAATTTTTGAGTTCAGTAACAGTCTAACCCTATCTTCGTCATCAACTTTTATCAAGTTTAATCTATTATATCTAATCTTTGGAAAACCCCTGCCATATATTTACCGCTGACCTCTAAGAATTTTTTGAACGTTGTTTTTCCTCTATCTAAGTTTGAAATGAATTATTAGAAATAGTCGTTTATTGTGAATCATAAATTATTGCTTATCAAAATTGGCATAAAATATTTGCAAATGTGTTGTTCAGTTACTATACATGAACAAACTTACTGCCTGTTCTGAACTAAGCGACCCATTCACGGACCAACTCAGCGATGCGTAGCTTGGAAGCTCGCATTTCTGCTGAGTCCTTATCGCTGATAGAGGCAAAGTCCTTGCAATGCGCATAGTTGGGTATAACAGTTGCTTGTTTCTCATCTTGTATGCCCATAGCACGCCAAGGGTCCAAATGACCATGTGTTATGTAGACATTTTCCACTTCTGGTTGCAACCCACCGTAATAGGAATTGGTAATCGCAACTTGATTATTAATATATTCATTGGTAAACTTAGAACCGTAAGCATCTTCACACATCGTTGTATAGAGAGCCACAGGGAACTTTGTACCGAACGGTTGTTGAGTAGAGCCTGAAGTTTGATACCAGCCGTACTCGTTACACGTTTGATACATCCATTGCCGCACTGAAAATATTAAGAATGAATAATTTAAAAAGTCAACTTACATCAAATTTCGATTTACTTATGTTGCCGGAATACGATGAATCTAAGATCGTTGCAAGTATCGCATTGTATGATAAATCGTGACATCTGCCACCCGACTGCTTAAATACGCTCAAGATATAGCTTGTTAAACCAATGAGATCGCTTGAGCCACTCAATATCTGATTGCAGACACTCTGGATTTGACCATCGCTTTAAGAATATCTATAATAAGTATTTTTTATGGTTCTGTTTCTCATGTTTTACTTACTTATGTGTCTGCACAACGCCCGCAAATATGTCGGAAATCTCACTAAATAAGGACCAAATATCCAAATCGTTGAACTCATTAAACTTTTCACAAAGTTGCAGCATAGCTTTGACTTCAGCGCCACGTTTATTTGCGAAAAGAGCCTCCAATTCGGCAATGCCATTCTCAATTCGATTATAGCAAGCATCGCCGCCAACTAGGCGTATAGATTGACCAGTGACTTCCTTGTACTCTAGATTCAATTAGGCGTATATGAAAATTTCGACAATCAACTTCTTTATTTAAACTCACCCACAAAGTTAACCTTAGCAAAGAGCGGCGCACTTGAGGCCCAACAGCCGGTGGCCAATTCAGGATAAACTTTCTTAAACCATGTCACCATGGTCGCTGAATAAGAACCACCTACTAGAATCACTTTGGAGTTCTCCAAACCGGCTATTGAAGACTTCTGCGTTCGAATGAAATGCGCTAAATCGGCAAGTGATTGATTAACGCTCAAATATTGAATATTGTTGTTGGAGATGTCACTAAATGCAATACGGTTTTATTTAATTGATCTAAACAATAATTGATATCAGACTTACGGTGTCGGATGGCTTTCGCCATAATAGCGATGTTCTGTATAAAACAAGTAGCCATTGTGCTCCTTAGCCATGTCATACATGTGACCAGCGGTTACATAACCATCCGATACAGCCCACTCACCACCTACAAAAATAAAAATGGGTCCGCCCGCCTGAAAGTGCTTAGCATTGGCGAGATAACGCTGCAGACAAAAAGAAAAATATAGATTTTATATATGTATATTTATTATTTTTTACCATATTCCATGTGCGAGTATCTTCCACATCAAAGTTATCCACTTTCTGTTCTATCCAAAGTGTTTCGACTGGGTCTGGATCTTCATCATCGCGTGTTGAGCTGCGTACCGGTGGCGGTGGTTCTTGATGCAGCCGTTGAAACGTGTGTTTGAAAATATTGCCAGATCCTTCATCTGACGCTCTAACTAAAGCAATTGTGGTTAGCAAAAGTGCCAAGGCCAACCGAAAACCCGAACTTTTTTTCATTTTAGACCGCTGGTTAGGTTTGGTGGACGACTAAAATCCAACTAATTGAAAGTTTTTCTTCAAATGCTTAAACCGCACACGCAAATCTTATCGCCACTTTATTATAGCATTATCTGGTGTATGCCTCATAAATAATACAACACAACATGCTGAGTTCTGGCCTAGTCCCATTGAAATCAATGATACTGAGTATAAAGTGTTTAATATTGTATTTAAGCACATATCAAGTATATACAATATTATTACACGGTTAGTTAACAATCGAATTTGAGTGCTTATCACCGTTAAAGTTGTTCAAAAGCAACTTGTCATGTTTTATTAGTGAATAAAGCACTCACTCACTATGATAAAATTATGGGTTAAGTGACCACTTGCAATAATTAATTATAATTTTGCGGTAAATTTCTAATCGATTTCGATTCATCGAACTAGAGTTTTGAATCACGCCTAACTGCTGAGTCTGCATTGTTGAAAGAGCCAAAGTCCATGCAAAATTAATGTCTATACCTTATAGCTTTCAGATTAGAAAAGATAAGTTTGAGAAATCGTTTGCAAATTTCCGAAAAAGCTGCGAAAACTTATATTTTACCGCCGGTAACAATCTTGCGTTGATTCGTAACAACTGTCAAACACGTGTTTTGAATACTATAACAAGCTAATTTACTTAATTATCTGTACGCTTGTCTACGCCGGAAGTTTGTTCTTAAACGAGGATAACCCAAAGAAAAACTCTTCACTTTAATCCTCAACCCTTGCCAACAACGCATTATTAAAATGCTAAACACTTGTAAGTAAACTCAAGGAATCCCCAAGTGTTTAATAGAAGGGTTGCACATTTATTTCCATTTCTGCCGCGGTTGATAGAAAACAAAAAAGAGAATGAGAAGTAAAGGAAACAAGGCGTCAAATCGTGACACTCTAAAGTAGCTCACAAATTTCCAATGCATAATCGATGTACTATTGAGTGCATTGTTTGAAATTCTTAATGAAATTGAGAAAATCGAAATTTTCAACTTCCGTTTCACTGTCGAAAAGAAAAATAAAATATTCTATGCGTGCACGTGCAGACACAGAGAGGACATCATTGCATTATCTCTAACACGTTCATGATTACATATGCAAAAAAGGTACTCGTCGGCTTCATCTGAGCTACGAATAGTGTTCATTGATTAAATTTTGTAAACCAGTAGTTTTTTCGATAATTATATGTGTCTTTCTGCACTACAAATTGAATTCAATCTCACGGAAAGAGTTCAATGAATATGAAATCGGAACTGTTACCGGAACTTGCTAAGATTTGTATTTGAAATATATTATTTCATTGTTAAATTATATGCTGATTTTTTTTATTGAAAGAAATTTAATATTGATCATCTTTTTATAATTTCAGGTTATCTTTTACGACTCAGATTGGAATCCCACAGTGGACCAACAGGCAATGGATCGTGCTCACCGACTTGGTCAAACGAAACAGGTCACGGTCTATCGTCTCATCTGCAAAGGCACCATCGAAGAGCGCATTTTGCAGCGAGCGCGTGAAAAGAGTGAGGTAAGTGCTCGACCACAAACTTTTGCTGGCTTGTTTGGATTTTTTTGTTGTTCTCTTTTTTGTTGGTTAACTTCTGAATGAAATCGAGTTAATGTCAACGTTTTTGTAAATACAATTCGTTTTGCCAAAGGAAACCGCAAGTTTTTCAAGAGCAAAACTATTGTATTTGGTACGTATTAGGCACGTGCGTCTCCGATAACACTTAACCGCGGCGACTTCCCCTCCGACAATGCCGAATGCATTGTTGCGCATTTGGTAATGCTGGCTCTGGAATATGATCGCCGCCTCAAGCACTTGTAAAGAAAAAACAGACAAAAAGAAAGAATAAAATAAAAGAATGAATGAACAGACACCGGAAGCTAATTACATATACAATTTGGTAGGCGCGACAGTTTAGTTACGCCTTAATGCATGTCTCAGCCTTTTCGGCAACACTTACATACATACGTACAACAAGATTCTCATTTTATTGTATGTTTTCTCATCGATTTTGTGCATTTATTAATTTTATTATATCAAATGCCGAATATGCTCAAAGTGAGTGCCACTTGTGCGTACGTGTTTCATTTCATTTCCTGTGCGCACTTCTTTTCAAAAGCAATATTCCTTATTTTATGCATATAACCTTTTAACATTTGTGAGCAAAATATTTATTAATCTTATGTTTTGATTTTCAGATACAACGCATGGTCATAAGTGGCGGCAATTTCAAACCAGATACGCTCAAACCAAAGGAAGTTGTTTCATTGCTTTTGGATGATGAGGAGATTGAAATGAAATGTAAGTAAAAATAAAAGCTTCTCTTTCAAATTCGAATACAATTGCAGTTCTAATTCTATTTTTTTCTATTTTTATTTTTTAAAATTTCAACAGATCGCCAAAAAGCCGCAACTTCAGGCACATCGGAGCCGAGTACTTCTTCAGCGGCAGCGCAGAGTCAGCAAAGTGAACGCAAACGTCGGCATGCTCAATCAGATAAGGTGCGTATTAGAACTATAATAGAACAAGTGATAATAATTATTTAATTATAACAACTAACGTTGAATTTTGTGCACCGTGAAGAGGTCGGCACACTCCGCGACATGAAACTTGTTTTTTATACACACGCATAGCTAAATAAGACTTCCGTTTTATTTATCTGCATAAAAATCTTTAAAATGTAGAAAAAGACAAAGAAAAAAAAAAAAAAAAGAAACAGTTTTGTTGCTTACACGCATGATATATATATATTTTTTTGTTTCTTTAGCGTTTGCCACTTGAATTGTTTTATTAGACCACGTTTACACTTGTTCGTTCGGCAAAGCACTTGTTGCGCTACTCTATGACTTTAATAAAAGTAAATGATCTCTTGACGACTAGTTCAAATTGCGTTTACCATATTTGTGTGAGACGCGCTTCTTCAATTGCCTTATGGTGTCAGTCAAGCTGAGTGCGCGGTTATGGTCACGTGATTCATACCAAAATCGTACGCAACCAAAGACAATTCAATTTGTAACAAGACAACAAAGTTTATAACTAAACACAGAGACAGAATCAGAGTCAGAAACTGATGCCGCCGTGCTTTGAACTTGTAACTGCTGTTAAGCAATATTTCTGTATCTATGTACTATCTGTGTATTTGTATGTTTTGTATCATCTTCCTCGAGACTCCAATTTCATTCATTCATGCTACAACCCATCAAAAGAGACTGTCTGTCTGACTGACTGACTAACTGACTAATGGCGGGACATACGAACTTGAGTGTTCCCTCTTAGAGTTCTATAATTTTCCCTACTTGGCTCGTACTTCTATAACGAAGTAGTTTGTTATAGAAAAATAAAAATAAAAATAAAAAAACAGTTTCAAGTGCTTTTTGTGTCTTTAGAAAATGTTGAACCTGAATGGTTGATGTCGGTTGTTTTGCCAGTCTGACTTCTTTTCTTTTCATATCGTTTCTGTGTTTGTTTCTGTTTTTTCGGTTTCGCTAAATGATTTTGTGCGTTCAATGGAAGAGTGATTATGGTCAATGTATGCGTTTATTTCTTCTTGTTCTTATGACTTGAACTTGCGTCTTTTGCTTGCTTTTCCGTTTGCTTCCATCAGTCAAGTTCATATACCACACTTCTTATGGCATGCAGCCATGTTTTCATTCGTATTTCTTACGTTTTTGTTATTTTCGTCTGCGCAAAACATTTATCGAGGAAATCGTTGCAACAAATGTGCTTCAATAAAAGTATTTTTTAAAAGGTTGAAGTTTGCTTGTTGTCTTGTTTATTACAATATTATTGTATGTATTTTTTCAAGTTTGAGGTTAAGTTGCTTATGATTTTGAAAACGGTTTCGGTTTGGTACTCAATTGGATCTTTTTTTTTTTGGTATAATTTAGAGTTGTAGCAGCTTAAACATCTATGATTTGTTTCATGCTCTATTTGGGTTATAGAAAAGCATAAATTTTGTGCTATTATCACTAGAAAGTCGAAATCTTTCAGATTTTCAGGCTTGTATTTTGTTCCGTTCTTTAACTCATCAAACCCTTCTATTATTTATACAAATTTTCGATACTATCTTCATTTTTTTGTTTCTCATGTTCTACGAAAAATCTGTGCTAAAATTTATGCAATTTTCGTTCACCCTAATCGCTCATGCATGGAAAACCCTGTCCAAAAATGAGGCAACCAACCCATTTTTAACGCCCTGCCAGCTACCAAGAAACGCGCCAAGCCCTCACAAGTACAATTTGTACAGAACCGACAAACAATAACTTAACTTTTTGACACAAAACTGGCGCAACGCCCAAAGACTTGACAGACTTGCTTAACCTTACCCCAAGTTGATAATGCGCTTTGTTGTGATTGTTGCCGTTGATGTTGTTGTTGTTGTTGTGGTAGTCAGAACAAAATAAGTTTAGCTTCAATGATTTTAATGCGACTACTGTAAAAGAAGGAATGAAATATAGTCAAGAAACGTTCATGGCCAAGACTTAATACCTTTCTTTTCAAGTGGTTGCAGTCTGTTGCATAAAAATTTCATGAGAGTGCAAGGGGAGGGTGAGAGACAATACATAGCAGTTGTGTTGAAGGGAAATCTTTGAGTGATACTGCATTTCCGTTGCCCATTAAAATGTTAATTAATTTGATTATTTCAAATTTTTTTTTTTTTTTTTTATTTTATTTAAGTATGTTTGCATAATATTAAAAAATTTTTGTAACACATTTTTATTTGTCAGCAAAATATTGGTGGCTCAACGAGTTCGCCCACCGTCGAAGAAGGCCCGAACGCCAAGCGGCTGAAACAGGAGACTGACGATGAATCGATCGATGTTGCTGTCACATCGGCAACAACAAGCCCCAACGTTGGCCACTTTCCCGGTGCTGGCGGCACAGCTGGTAGCGCGGGCAGTGGCCACAATGTGTATGAGACTTATGTGCCCGGCGCAACAAGTGTGCAGCAATTTGATGATTCCGATAACGAGACTTTGGTCGTCGACGGCGGCGACAGTTCAATACATGGCACAGATTCACCAAGTAAGTGTATTTTTTTTTAGTATGTGTATATAGTTCAGTAAGGAAGTAGTTTTACCTGGAAAGTTTTGCGGGAGTGTCGCAAATTGGCATCTATATGGATTTTGGGCTGCTCTTTCCGAATTTCCACTTTGCGACCTTCTACGACCGCCGCTTGAGCCGCCATTTTGAAAAAATGGCGTCCAAAATCACTTTTTCGATCATATCTCCATTTTGGCTCATTTTACGGCAAAAACATTTCTATACTAAATTAAAAAGAAGGAAATTTGCAACAAATTATGTTCTAACCTTTTTTTTCGTAGGACTAATAGTTTAGGCGTACGAGCGGCGCAAAGTGTTCAACTTTGGTACTATGGTTTTCATACATTTTGTATGGGATTTTGATTAATCCAAATTTTGAAAATTTGCTTAATTTGATGTGTTTGATGCTTATATTTAATATTGTACTTGTCCTTTATTCAAGTAAACACAACGTTCCCAACCCGTCAACAGACTTACAGGCCCAGAACCATGCAAATGTTACTTGCCTCTTTCATAAGCAAACGCCAATTTTTGATGAAAAAACGGTTGGTTTGGATTTGTAAATTTGCACTTGAATTTGGAACGTTTTTATTATAATTGACGATTAATATAACATTAAATCTCAACACCAAATACAATAAAAGTTAGTGAAATCTAAATCACTTGGACTGATAGTAAGATTATCATTCAAAACAATACCAAATTCCATACAAAATGTATGAAAAATATAGTACCAAAGTTGTACACTTTGCGGCGCTCGTACGCCTAAACTGTTAGTCTAACGAAAAAAAAGGTTAGAACATAATTTGTTGGAAATTTCCTCCTATTTAATTTAGTATAGAAATGTTTTTGCCGTAAAATGAGCCAAAATGGAGATATGGTCGAAAAAGTGATTTTGGACGCCATTTTTTCAAAATGGCGGCTCGAGCGGCGGTCGTAGATGGTCGCAAAGTGGAAATTCGGAAAGAGCAGCCCAAAATCCATATAGATGCCAATTTTTAAAACTCCCGCAAAACTTTCCAGGTAACCCCCTTTTTTTGGACTTC
Source organism: Phortica okadai (assembly GCA_034638295.1). Lineage (NCBI taxonomy): Eukaryota > Metazoa > Arthropoda > Insecta > Diptera > Drosophilidae > Phortica > Phortica okadai. The sequence goes on along the minus strand of CM067849.1, from coordinate 44,212,965 downwards.
CTTACTGTACTAATATTTGTAATGGCAAATGAAGTTTAGTTTGCAATTAGGCAAATGATTTTCGACGTTGTTGCTTCATAAAATGTTCAACTAAGTAGGTCTTATTGATTAAAACGACGACGCTACAATACGCTGAAACTATCAAATTAGTACATCATGTATGCTTAGAGTGACCATGTCTAGTAAGAGTTGAAATACGAATTTTTGCTTGATAATTATGAATTCTGAAGTTCTTTGAGCATTTATTATGAAAATGTTTCTTAGATTTGACTTTTTCAAAAAAGGAGAATGGTCACCTTACGCATATCGATGAACCGTCATAATTCGCTTAAATTTTGAGCAATATAATATTAATTCAATTGAAATTTGCATTGCCTAATAAAATTACACAAGTTGTTTTTTTTTTCTTTTTTTTTTTTTAAATTTAATTTAATCATAAACATGCAACACATTCACCAGCACTTTTGTCTGTCTGTCTGTCTGTGTTGCCGTTACTTGTTGCCATTGCCATCATCTTGTTAACGTGGGTTGCACACTGCGATAAATGCATAAAATTTGCATTTAAAATAAAATGCTTGCGCGCAAAAAAACAAGAAATAGAAGAGAAAAAAAAATGAGTTTATATTTGTTAAACAATTAACAAAACGGTGCAGCAACAGACGACAGCAGCGGCAGCAGCAATTGGCATAACAACGAAGACAGTTAACGTGGCTAATCGCTGGCAATATAAGAGATGAAGTCAACAAAATTGCTGCTGCAGCAACAAGTGCATACGTTTGTCGCATTAATGCGAGCATCGACACAGTCGACAATATTTGTCCGCGACTGCGCCAGTCAGCCAACCAGCCAGCCATTCAGTCAGTCAGCCGAGATGCCATCAACAACTCACTTGTGCTACTAAATTTGTTGTTTGAAAGCATTGCTGTTGCTGATTGGAAAGTTCAATTTCAATTGGATCGGCACAGGCGCAGGCACAGTTGCATTTTGCCTTTATTGCTTTGACTTTGTCACAGCGTATTTTTGTTTTCTTTGACGTGTTTTGCTATGATAATGTTAAAAGTTTCTGTTTCGTTGGCTGTGCCAAATTTTGTTTTTCTTTTTGTGTCTCCAATTTGAATGCAATTTGGTTGCTTAAATTATAGAAATGCGTATCAAATTACTAAGCTTTTTTTTTTGTTAACAAAGTTCAAACGATAAAAAAATCGAATTTGTTTCCTTTTTTTTTTTTATTTTCCTTTAGTGTGTGACTTTGGCATTTGATATTTATTTGCTTATCCGTAATTTTATCGTTTTCACATTAATATGCCGCACGCAGGGCTAATTGAGGTTTATAGTTTTATACAATCAACTCGACTTGAATGCGAGCCATAATATTTTCATTGATTTTTGCGCACGTTTTTACTTTTTTATGGCATCGAAGACATGAAAGTTAGAAAAACGCTATTAAATTCAACTAATTAATGAAGTTTCACGTGTTTCGCGCTCATCAATTGGCTTGACTCGGCTGAACCTGATTTGATTTCATTGGTTTTAGTTTTTTTTTTGGCGCAGTCTCAGACCGAAGAAAGCTTTGTAGATATTTATTTTAACAGCAACATGCTTTGGCCAACTAAAGCATGGCTTGAACACTTTTTAGACGAATAAACGCTTGTTAGATTAGATTGTATGTATGACTTTAAGGCTCTCCACTTCAACTCTGTCTTCTTATGCGCTCTTTGGTTAGCATAGTTCCGTTATTTAATACACACCTCGTGTGACAAGTAGATATCTTTATTATTTTGCTAGATCACTTATTATTTGCTGTCAGCTAATTAGGTGTGCTAAGACCTGATACAGCTTTAAAAATATTTCTCTCGTAGTCCCCTGTGTGTTTGGCTGCCTTGCTGTATTTTGCTCTATCGACAATAATACGAGTGCCACATTCCTTGACAAATACATATCAACACAACGCAATGATTTTGTTTTCATTACAGTCGTTTGTGCAAACCAAACGTGTTGTTTTTCATGTTGCTGCCAATAATAACAACAACAACAACAACAAGTCTCGTTTGCCAGTTTACATTCTTGCGCATTTAATATTATGCAGAAGGATTTCTGCAGCAGCATTTTTCATGTTGTTAACAATTTTCCACATTTTCCACTTGTTGTTGTGCTTTTTTGTTTTTTGTTATGCGTCAATGTGGCTTAATTTTTAAACTGTATCAGAAAAAGAAAAAGATTTTTCAACGCAAAATTTTTTATGTGTGTCGGTTTTTTCACATAGTTTTGAATTTGTAGGCTTACTACAAGTTTTTTTTTTTTTTGTGTTTTCATTGTTTCACGCAGCAATTTGATTTCGTGCGAAGCATTCAAATGCCAATTTGTGTGGTTTTGTTTTTCTCCTCCTTCTGATTATTGTGTAATAGTGTTTTTTCTTTCTTTTGATTGATTTAATAATGCTGCACGTGCCATAGATTAAGAAAATAATATTTTAACTTAGCTAAAATACTTTCTTTTAATCACTTTAATGCTGTAAAAGTTTCCTGTAAAATGTCAACCTGAAAGTATGCAATACTTTTTTTTTTATTCAGTGTTTACTAATGAGTTGTGCAATAAACTCAAGTAACGCTTTAAAATGTCTTCAAAATTAGTTCTTAAAATCAAATTCAATGTATTTGAGCGCCAAATCGTTAAGCATTAAAGCTATAGTTTATAAATTTAAAAATTCTAGCAACAATTTCTAAACTTCATACCGAAAATTCTTTGAAACAACTTTTCCAATTGAATTTGGTTGTTTTTCAAACATTTGCGCATTGTATAAATTGTTTAAATATGATTAGCCAATTTGAGTCAAAACCACTTACAAAGAGCAGAGCATACAAAGTTGTGTAAGTGCGTGAGTGAGAAAGATAGACTAATGCAACTTCTAAAGTCATATATACGTAAGTACAAGATCGCAATGGGGGCCAATAAGGTGTAAATTTATGCGTCTAACAACGTGTAGCATTCGAAAAAACAAAAAAAATATAAATATATATAAAAATCAACAGATTAATTCATTGTTAATTTCTACAATACTCAAACGCACATTTTCGCATAGTCAACGCGAATTTTGTAATTTATTTTTGTTATTTTTTTTCGAGTTTGTGTGAATTTTTTTTTTTTTTTTTTTTGTATTTTACAAGCAATGCGTTTTTATTCACAGTTTTTTCGCTGACTGTTGCTCTGTTAAAATTTGATTTAATTTGTAATTGGTTTCTCATGGTGAACATGTTGTTTTTTTCGGCTTTTCTTGTAGAGAATTTGAGTTGACTCAGCTCAAATCTTAGCTTGTTAACAAATGTAGGCAGTTTTTTTTTTTTTTTGATTGTCGTTAGCTTTGGTGCAATTTTTATAAGCTCATTATGTCATACAAAGTGAACAAGGATTGATATCTGTAACATGTCGAACGTATTATCATGCATTCAGTCAGCCAGATAGACAGAAAATCAGTCAGTTGTAAATGTATTTGACTTTTTGTTTATAAGTAATGCTCATAAATATGCAATGAAACACATGTGTAGACATTGTTTAAACATTTTTGTTGGGTGGAGTCGTCTGTTTAGTATGTTCGACTTAATTGAAGTTGCCGTGCTTGCGCTTAAAAAATAAATCGATGATTACACCTTTATTGCTTTGCTTTAACACAATAATTGTTGCAGTCTAATCTCAGCTTTTCTTTATGCCTTTTAGGATATTAATGCACTGCAAGATTTTTCAAGTCAAGTTATTTTCAAAAGCCAATTTGGTTTTTTTTCTTAAAATACAAGAATCCAAGAGTGTTCAAAATATTTCAAGAAAATTGTGCAATCAAAACCGCAAAAAGACAAGAAATGTCCAACAAGCTAAAACAAGAACAGCAACAAAATGCAGCTTAGAGCGCCTACAAGAAATCAAGATCAAACTACAAGTTGACTAAAGATCAGTGAATGCAAGTAATACAAGAAATCGCCAGGCGACACGCATTCGAGGTCGTAACCCAATTCCTGCGATCGAAGCAATGTGACGACAATGCTTGGAGCTGCAGATGATGATGATGGTGTTGCAGTCTGATAATGTTGTTGTAGCAATTGTTTCTCTGCATTTGACAAAAGTTTTGTTTGTTTTTGTTAGTTGATGATTTGTTTTGTAAGCTGATAAACTTTTTCACTGGACAATTCTTTTGTGTGTGTGTGTGTGTATGTGTTTGTATTTTGATTTTCAATTGAAATTCGTTTGGCAGCGGCAATTGATCGTTGCACTTTGTATTTGTTGTTGTTGTTGTCATTCACAATTCCATTCTAACGTTGTTGTCATTGTCATCATTGTCGTTGTCGCCCATCTTCATCATCATTGTCATCGTTAGCAGCAGCAGCAGCAGCAGCAGCGTCATTATGCTTGTCGTGATTGCTGTCGCCACGAGTTTTGTGACGGACTTTGTTGTTTGTTGTTCCTTTTCATTGCCGGCTGTTGGCGGCGACAACTTTTCTTTGATGCCAACGGAATTTTAAATTATGCTCGTATGTTGCTTTTCGATTTTGTCATTGTTGAGCAAATCGCCACACAATTTTACTTGATTCGTGGCATGTAACAAACAGTAATCGAAAAGACTTTACGCATAATTGAACAGATCTTTAAAAATGGTGGCGTATGCAAGTCGTTCTCATAGATTTATAGCATAAATTATGAAGTCTTTAAATTATCCAACTAAGAACTATGAAAGATATGATAAAAAAAAAAAAATTAAGAACCATTTTGTGTTTGTTTGAGCTCTTAGTTTTGTTTTCATTATAGAAACGGTTCTAGGTTAATTTAAATCTCAACCCTCATAATCTCAGCCGCCATAAAGAACGGAAAACCGCAGGCGCACGTGTGAAATTGACACTTAACTAGCGTGTCCGCTTATATCCTAAAAATGAAAAAAACGTTCCAGATGTGCAACTGAAAAAATGCCACAAATTTAACGCTAGACATTTTTTGTGCGGCTGCAGTTTAATTATAGAACAAAGTATTTTTTACACAACAATAACACCAAAATATGCTCAGCAATCGTGTCTTGTTTGACACTAAGAATTTTAAATAAATAACTACACACAACTTTTCAAATGCTCTATTCGAAAAGAAATGTCTAAGTATTGAATCCGTATTGTGATCAGGACGAGACATTCTCATATTTTCATATTTTTTGGGTTTCAATAAGACTGTGCAATGAATGACGTTTCTACCGAATTCCAAGATGGATCATCAATGCCAGCAATTTATTTTCTATTTGAGGCCAACTTGAATGAGATGAGAACGATGCTTTAAAGGATTCATTGCAAATATCATTTGATTTGTTGCTACCAAACGCGTTGATTGATGTTTAAATTCTAAAAGCGAATGTCTTTTCAATAAATATTTGTGCATTAAGAATTTAATTTCATTCACGTCGATTTATTTGCCATTTTAGTTATTATATACAACGGAGAAACTATTCTTTATATACATAATAATAAATAATAATAAAAAAAAATTTATTTAAAAAAAAAATGAACATAATATAAAAATAGTAAAACATCACATAATAACGATCGATAATACAAAATAAAAAAAAAAAATAAAAAAATCTTGGGAAGAGTTTCCCAATTGTAAGATGATAGACTGTTTTGGCAAATAGCCGCCATTTTGTTTTAACACCTTCGTCAAGGCAATTTTATTTGGGTTAACTTTTGGACACATTACACTGGTGAATAATTCATCAGTTGTTGTTGGTAAACACAAGAGCGGATAAGATCAAGAAAGTTCTAAAACATGAATTACACACAATTTGACGACATTAGAAAACCACGTTGGTATGATTGGGTCGAAAGGAATTCTAAGCCACGTCATCGAACCTGCAAGCCATTGCATGAACCGCCAACACGTTGGCAACGACCAGGACCGATGGGCAAACAGGATTGGGTTAACTTTTATACATGGTGCATGGTCAATGCGCAGCCCGCCAATCCAGTGCCGCCCGAGCAACCTAGCAATAGAGTTTCCGGCGCAAGTGCAACCTCACAGACGCGAACAGGGAGCAACAGCAATTTGAATAGACTTAGTCAGCCGATAAAGCGCAAAACAAGCTCAAAATATGTAGCACCAAAAATATGTGACTATCCTTTTAATCCAAAGATAAATGGCTATCGCTATCCGATTTGTGAATGTGGTCTTTCAAGATGGAAACCAAAAGTGCCATGTTGCTTTCAGCATGAAGATCTTGAAACGAATTTCTGGTCAAATGTACGATTCCGGGTCTCAAAATCAGCACGTCGCTACATTCCTTCGCCACGGATCGAACAGTTGGCAGAGCCCAAACAAGTGCCGCCGCCACCGCACTGTGAATGGGATGAATATGATTATATCGTGGAGGAAGTTATAGAGCCGCGCAAACGCTTCACGCGGTCACAGTGGCGTGCCCACAAGCGACGACTTAAGTATCTGGCAAGACCGCCGTGGCGTGTGTTAGCCGAAATTCCCTGCAGGTGCTGTAAGTGTGGCAAAAGACGTTTACCCTCAGCCATAAGTTGAACGCTCGTATTTGCCTCTGTTGAATAAAATATTTCTGCTGATATTTGATGAAATTTCTTAATCGGAATTTAATCAAATGACAGTTGATATTTGGTGTTCAAACAGAAGCATTTGCGCTCAATCAGTTGTTTGCTAAGAATCCTACAAAATTTCTGTTCAAAATTAAACGTATTTCAATTGTAATTGAGTTTTTTGGTGTCTCGTTCTCAAATAATAATGCAAAAAAAAAGAAAAAAAAACAAATATTTTACAATTGAGACTTCATTGACAAAATAAGACATGACTACAAAAAAAATGTACAGAATTTTGATAACAATAAATTTCTATAAACGATTTATGCCGCCGTCATTGCTTAAACACAAGCAAACTCAACACACAAGGTCTGAAAACTATGCTTAGCTTAGTTGAAGAAAGGATATTCTGGTTCAGGTCTATAGACAGGCTTGGCCAGATAGAGTAAACGACGCTGATGTATACGCCAGCCACGTGGCGTAAACTTGCGTCGCGGCGGCGGCTTGAAATCCCACGGATCAGGCTCTGGTATACGCTCCGGTATGGGACAATGCGGTGGAAATGGCGGCGTTACACGTGGCTTTGCCAAACTCAAGATACGCGCTGAGGGTCGTGCTTTCAATGCCGCCTTCGAGACCGGAAAACGCAAAGCGGCCCAAAATTCCATTTCGACTTCATCATTGAGAAATGGATTCGGCACAAAGGGCGGCTGAAATGGACGTCCGCGATCATGATGGGCTGGCTGACCCCAAACAATGACCGGTGAATAGGGAAAATCATTTTCGGGATATTCGTACTTTTTGCGCGCGAAACGTTGCAGCGGCGTTGACAACTTAGTCAAATCCTCTAACAAGTCTTGCGGATCAATATTTGATTTTTGTTTGGCACATGGCAAATAATCCGCTTCACATGGCACGGGCTGCGGTTCGTATTGTAGATTCAGCGGTCGTGCTTTTGTATCTGCCCAACCAAAGAAACGTATCCAATCTTTCTTTTTCATCGGACCGGGCTTCTGCCAAGGCGTTGGTGGCTCTTTCGGCGGTCTCACGATATTTACAACCTTCGCCTTTGAATTTTTCTCAACCCAATCCCACCATGGCGGATGTTTGACTTCTTCTTCCTCCTCCACAAATTCAGGTTCAGCTGGTGGATCTTTTTTACTCTTTTTGCGTTTCTCTTTTTTCTCCATGTTTTTCTTGTTGTCTTTCTTATGATTTCACGGTTGATCGTTCTAACAAAAAAATTTGACCGCCAAAAATTTACAGATTTCACATTAAATTTCGCTTCTTTTTGTTGAATTTTTTTTGTTTTTTTCAGATGTTCCAATATTATCGCACTTTCTTTATTTTTTGTTCAAAACTAAGTAAGAACTTAGCAATTATTTTTTTTTCATGGCTAACTTTGTTAGTTTTATTTTTTTTTGGCGAAACAATCAATTCACTTTCTCGTCGATTTTATGCAAGCCTATAAAGTGTGTCATGTCCATATTTGCCCAACGAAGTGTTACATTTTAGCGTTTCTCTAACGCAACTCTGCAGCCAAAATAGCAATGTTGAACTCTCTTATGCGTTTTTTGTTTTATTCAATTATGTCGCAAACATTTCACATGCGCATATTTTGAAATAAATAAATTGTATAAACTTGAATTTTCTTGTATTTTCAACATAACTGTAAACTTGCTGCATACATATAAAAAAAATATATAAAGTCAAAATGCATAGAAATGAAAGCAAGAGACGACTATTGTGGCTGATGCGAGTGGCTGCCGTGCGAGCCTGAGTTTGGCTGACTGGCGACGTCATCGCATGCCATGGCTGGCGCTTCAACTGTTTAGTATGCAGCACAAGTGACAAGAATCAACAGCAGTGGCAATGCCAGTGTCGTTGATCATCATCATCATTATCATGATTACAGCCATCATCATCATCGTCGTCGTCGTCAATATAATCATCAGTGTCGTGTTTATGTTTTTCGTTGTTGTTATTGTTGATTATTGAATGACATTGCAGAGTTTGTCAGCTTTTTGATTAACATTTAACGCAAAACAACTTTTGTCAAACAACGAAAACAACAACAACACTGTAATAAGCCTGATTTATATGTTTCAATTGTTAGTCAAGGATATAAAACTGGAATTTCGGAATAATGTATAAAATATGCGCTTAACTGAAACTCATATAACGGCTGTGATAATCTATAACTTTTAAGACTTTAGTCGCTAAACAAATTCATAAGTTCAAATGCCAAAATACTGCTTGAACCTTATTAAGCACGGATCAAGCCAGCGTAATCATTTAAAGTATGAAAAGATTTCTTTTTAGGCACAACAATTCTTCAAGGCTGCTTAAATTGTTTAACAAAAGCCAACTAAAATTGCCACAAGCAAAAGGTCAGCTGTGCCTGAAAGCAGCAAAATCTCCCCGCCATTATGTCACATTAAATCGACACGCATTATTATTGATTAACTGAGAGTGCGCAAGCAAGCAAGAGGAGGAAACGTTAAGAAAATCCGATAAAAAATTAAGAATTCCTTGCAAGATAAAAATCGCATTTCATGGCTACCGTTGAAAGTAAGCGCCCAAAATGCAAGCACAAAAGATAAGGCAAAGCAAATCAAGGGAATGGTAAATGGTAAATGGCAAATGCGTAAAATGTCACTTAGTGCACAATGAAGAAGAAGAAAAAAAAAACCCTCACGCTTTGCCGCTCTTGTCTGTCAGTGAGTGAACAAGCGTAACCAAAAGGCAACAAGAGCATGCAAAACGGCAGCAGGCACCGGAGTCAAAGACTTCAGTCAAAGATCAAGCAACGTTCATTAGTCAAATCAATTAGATAATTGTATGAATTATTTGTTAAATCCGATTATGCGTGAAAAAACAGTTCGTACGGCCGCCCAGCATGGCCATTTGAATGACGGTGAAGTACATAAGTTGACTTGACTTTTGAAATTTGCGCCAAACAAATTTGTTGTTGTAGAGTTGACTGCAACTTTCGTGTTGTTGAGCAATATTCTTGCCACAACTTGTTACCAATTCTTTATGGCCAAATTACAAAAAAGAAACAAATAGCAAAACTGCAACAAATATCGAAGTCATTTCGATAAAATTGTATTTCTGTTTGTATTTGTTTCTATAAAAAAAAAAAAATTTTGCTCGACTTGAAAGCAACGAAACTATTTACCGCCATCATTGACTGTGAATTTGGCTACGTTGTTGGCTCACTCACTATTCTTGCCTTCTGACCGAAATACATAAAAATTTGCCAACCCAAAAAAGTGACAAAATGAAGCAAAAACGAACCAAAGAAAAAAAGGATTGAATTTTATTGATAAAACTTGTGACAAAAGCGAAATTCAATAAGAGTTATTTTGCGGCTTCATTTTTGTTCGTCTCGGCATGTAATTTGCTGTTCGATTTTTGTCTTGAAAAAAGGCAATGACTTCTGGCTATGCCGATTTCTGAATTTTAAATGCCAAAGCAGATACTTTCATATAAGAAAACACCAATAATGTTATATAATAAGTCAAACTGACTTGACTTATCTTGAGTTGCAAGCAACACATATCCTTGACCTTAACCTTCAACATATCCTTGTCAAACATAAGGCGCGTCTGCCGCTATGTTGAAAGCCGTAATTATAAGCGTTGCAATAAAAAAATTAATGGCATTTTTAGGTCGCATTTCTACTTGTTAGATTAATGAGCTGGAAAAACGCATAATTTTTTTAAGTAATATGTTCACATATAAATAAAAAATTGGGTAATAAATACATTTCGTATTTGTTTTATGTCTTTTTCATAATTATTTATTAGCTCACAAATCGAGCGAACAGCTGCACACGTGCTAATTTATTGTGTTCCTTTGCTTTCAGGCTTCCTGCATGACTTCAATAGCATTGGTTCTGTGCGGCGGCGCCATCATCCGCGTGGCACGAAACGCGGTCGTCCACGTGGCAGTGGGCGGCGTGGTGGCGGCAATGGCACACTGCAGCGCAGCACATCATTGACAACAGCAGCAGCAGGAGCGGTCAATGAAGGCGGCCGCATTGATGGCGCAACAACGCCGCAGCCAAATGATGCAGAGGGTAAGTACACAAGTATTACGTAAAACCTTATAAAAAGACGGTGTAAAGTTTTGTTTGTAGTGCCACTTGTCGTCGGTTAATCGGCGTTATAATCACGTTTATCGTCGCATGTCAGCGTCGATGACACTTGAGCGAAAGAGAAGCGAAGTTTGTCATAAAATATCCTGCGCTGTTATTTAACAGTTATTACATTTCCTGTCTTTAACCCCCAAAAAAAAGAAGTAAAGTAAAATTCTTTAAAATTTTGAATAACTTTGCCACAAAAAAAAATAAAATAAAACAGAGCCCACTTAAGCATTATCATCACTTCCTTTGTGTGTGTTCCCCTTTTTCGGTGTTCTTCATTTTTCAGTTTTTGTTTTTTTTTTTTTTCTGCAGGCAATTCCTGCATAAATCAGCGCTGCCTTTTTTTTGTCATTCGTGTACGTGACATTTTTAGCGCATGCCTTGCTTAAATAATGCCCTTTTTTGTTAATCGTACTTCCCCCTTGCTTTTATCATACATATACTTTGTTTTTGGCCGTTTCGATTGCAGCAATTCATGTCCTATGCCGCTCCCCAATTCATTTCGTTTGGCTTCTTCTTGTGCAAGTCAAGCCAAATATTTGTTTATAGATTTGTATCTGTCAACATTTATCGCTATAACAACCCCAAATACATTGCGCTGCGCTTCGCTGTTAAGTAATAATCATGTTGTTCAAGCTTTTTTAAATTGACAAACATTTCAACTAAAAATTCAATAGAATCAATTGTATTTTGAGGTTCTTCTAGTTTCTATACAAATAGCGGAATGCTAAGCTGATTTTTCGTTATATGTTAGGTAGCCTGAAAAATATTCATAAAATGACATTTGACAAAGCAAAATTTTAGACTCATAGAACATGATTGTAGTATAAATGCAAAAGAAGCATTTTCGAATTAGAATGAATTTGTGTGAATTCAAGGAAAACAATAATTTGAGAACTCTATCCGATCTGCGATAAACATCTTCAATGACTTTGAGAAATTGAGAGATCTAATTTTAAGTCCTTTTAAATACAAACGTTGCCCATCTGCTTTTTACTACAAAGGCAACATAAAATATTTCACTTGCTTGTTGTGCAAAATATGAAATTTTGCCATAAAATTTTGACAAAAAGAATATTTAATATTTGCATTAAATACACGCTCACGCACGTCTCACGTCTCACAGCACACCAAGCCATTCCAACATGCCGTTAGTTCAATGCAATCCTGCATGACAATTACACAAATGATAATTGCGCAAATCGGCTTAAATGAGCAGACACAAAAACACATGAGCATTAACTCGTACTGCCAAACTCGCTGACTGACTGACTGACAGACAGACAGACAAACTGACTGTATGTATACATGTCTGTGCCGCATTTAACACGTGACACTTTACGCGCTAACAGAGACATAATCACAATGGCAAATATGCAACGTTGCATTAATGCCACTCAACTACTTACACTAGACGGCAGGCAGACAACAAGGCAAATTTAAATCGAAAGACAACAAAAACAAAAATGGCATAAATGTAAATGTCAACCACAATTAACACTAAAAGTGCCGTGATTAAAAATGGCAATGTGAAATGCTCGCAGGACTCGTGCCTTAGACGTGCTTATTGGCAGACGAGTGGCATTAGACAAGCAAATCGATGCCAAGCATAATTTTCAACTATTAACAATTATATAATATTCTCTATTTTTCATTTTTCTTTACACAAATCAATTAATTAGCAGCCGATATGCCCAGCACCTCCTCAGCCTCTGTCAATTTCTCGCCGTCGGTGGTGCCCTCATTAATCAAACGTGGACCCGGCCGACCGCGTTTGAAGACCGGTGGTCCAGTGAATCGCGGTACACGCGGTGCGCCACGTGCGCGTCGACCCATGGGTCCGCTGTTGGTGCCCATTGGTCGTAGTCCAGCTGCAACGCCACTCACGCGTAGTCCCATTATGAGTCCAGCGCCGAGCGGTGGCCACAATGGCAATCTGACGCCCACAACGGATACTTAGAATAACTAACTTAGAATATCTTACAAATGAGCAATACTCGCATCCTGCAAGTATGCTATAAATATAGTCAAAGCGGGTTCATAATAACAATTTAAGCATTTAAGTTCGTACAATAAGCTAAGCTAAGCGAATATGATAACTAAAATTAATTAATTAATTATTATTTTTTGTTTGATTTATTGCAACTTTTAACAATTCCACAAATTATAAATTGTTAGTTTATTAACTTTTTAGTTTAATATTATTATTATTGCGCCTTAAAATTTGGAGAGCCTTCTTGTAATAAGTTTAAAACGCAATGAATTTTGAAAAAAATCAACATTTGTAGCATAAAGTTTTAGAATTTATTGTGAAATTATAAGCAAAATAAATAATAATAATATAATAAAAAAAAAATAAATTGGAATTTTGTCTTTGCTTTTTTGTGTAGCAGAACAAGAACAGCAGTAGGCGAGTTACAGAAAGTCGTTAAAGTCAAAAATTTTCGGCTGTCTTCTCACTCTTTTTACTGCCTAAAACGGAACAGTAAAGTTAAAATAATTTGCAAATCAACAACGCATTAAGTTCAAGAAGTATTTTATTATAATCAAAATGACGCTTTGGGAACCAAAAACCTCCTTCGATCATGCCTGTCTGGACATGCAGCCAGAACACAATTTTATCTTTGGCCAACTTCAATTTGAGGAACAGCAAAAGAAGTACTTTAAGCCACTGCCAAATCAATTTGATCTTTTGGAGCCGCCAGAGCCACCACGTTGGCAACTACGGCTGGCTAAGCTCGAGTTGATGCGTAATATACAACAAATTGCAGGCACTAAGCCATACGGGCATCAGGCTAGTTTAGCTGATTGGGAAAATACCGATGATGCTTTGGCAGAGAGTGCGGCCATGATCCGTCATTTCGAGAAGAAAGGCGAGCCTCACACATATCCCGTTGATGTGCCAACTACGGGCATAATTTGGACACGTAGAAATAATCGTATATGTCCAATTCTTTTGGATTCAAGATTTTTTGTACCAGGCGCTACACTTGAGGAACTTGTAGCTTTACTAGATGGTTTCATTGCTAAAAATCCGCCACCGATAAGTAAAGAAACATTCGATTCTTATGCCTTTTTTGCAAGTAAAATGCCGCCTTTAGATGATTCTAAAGTGCCACAGTTCAAATCTAATAACGACGGAACAAGACGCTACCGAAAAAAAAATAAAAATAACTGAAAAAAATAATCATTAGCAATCCAGCAGCAAAAAAACGTTCTATTCAAAGAATATGTCTCTCAGATATTATTATTATGTATTATGAATTTTCTGCTAAACGTCACTAAACACCCACACAAACACACACATCATCATAAATAATTTTGTATGCTGAATTATTACTATTTTTCGATTAAGATTTTTAACTTTTTATTTACAAAATATAACAAGTTGTTTGTATATAAAACAAAAGAACATTTTTCGGTGGTGAAGGTTGGGTGAGCTGAAATTACTATAGAATGCATAAAGAATGAATAAGGTTTGGATAGCATTGAGATTGGAAGATTAAAGTTTAAATTTCTTGCATTAAAAACTTCTTACAGCGACAAATTTTGATGTCTTCAATCAAATAGACTTACAATAGAACCTATCATTACTTTAATGCACGAAAGATGCAAAGATGTCTCAGCTTAACGCATCAACGCACAATTTGAACGGCGCATGACAAAAAAAAAACAGCACAGCTGCCATTAAGTTGCAAAGCAACTTAGACAAGCTACGCAGGATATGCGCGTGTATGACTAAAAACCATTATATATACGCGACTGGCGACTTTGTCTGCTGAGAAAGATAAATTGAATTATAGACACGGCGAACAAGAACGAACACTATGAACAGAACACGCACATTCATCATGCGCAGAGAGGCAGAAGAAGGAGAAGAAGAAGAAAGACAAAACCATGGACGTCAGATGATGATATCCTTAAAAAACAGCCCTCATGCTAACAAATAGTAGGAGTAGACGTTTTAATTTCCGAAAAATAGCGCAGCTCAAACAACAAAACAAAAACGACACACAAAAAATAGTACAAGAACATGATGATGAATGGTCTAGCATAGACAATGCTCTTGTTACGTTGCTAAGGGTTTAAGTGCTTCAGCTAAAAAGAAGAAGAACAAGTAGAAGAAGCAAGAGAAGATGATGTTGCCGTTGAAGATGATGCTGGCGTTATTGAAGCGCAGGCGCGCGTGAAGCGGGGCGGCTGCCACAAAAAAATCTAATTCAAAATTTAAAAAAAGGAATTAAAAAGCAAGAAGAAGCATACTCCATATGCGCAAAGAAAGTAACGCGCCGAAAGGGATAACTCCTTGTCTAAGCGCTTCTTCAGCACAACTCTTCTTTCACGACCCTAAGTTGCCGCAATGTCTTCCTGTGCGTAGGCCAGCCATTGAAAGAAGAGTTCTTAAGCCTGAGACAATTAAAAATCGTAGACCAAAAAGGATTTAATTTCTTTTGTCGTTTGTAGGAGTTGCCTGCGTGCGTAACGCAGATTCATCTACGTTTGTCTGAGGAAAAATGCGTTGAAAATTTAATCCTTTTGCTTATTTTTTCAAGGTGTGGCCGTGCAGTTGTTTTGATTACTCGAGGTTTTCTGCTATGAAGTAAAAGAAGCAAAGGCTTAAATCTGTGGCTGATTAGTTTCGTTGGCTTAGTTCGCATAGCTTGACTTTTTTAAGGATTATATAAGGAAACAGCTGTCCTGCCTTATAGCTATACTGCACAATGACTGTACAGAGTATATCCGCTTTATTCTCCTCTGTTTCTTAACTATTTGCGGTGCGTTTTCACATTTGGCGCCTTTTTACGCAACATTTGTAGAATGTTCTGCCACAAATCTCTGATATATGTGAAAGTCTTTTGGAAAGCTTCATGTCTTTACAGTTGTTTTAACATTACAGCATTATAACAAGTGATATATGAAGCTAACATAAAGCTTGTTTAGTCTTTGGCTTACATACACACACAGATCATTTAAGCTCAACGACAAGTTACATGTAACGGTAAATTGAACCGCTAGCATCTCATATACAACTGTCGAAATAAAGCTTTCAACTTTGACATCAAATTTATACAATTGTGCATAATTAATAATATGGCAAACATGCTTTATTAGCAAAATAAACAACAACTGCAACAACAACAACAAAAAAACACCTGTGTCTCGCAACAACTTTCCAGCAACATTGAATGTTGTCTGTCGCAGCCGCCAATGAGCGAACCTGCTTAGCTGCTTGCTTGGATGGATGGATGGCTCGTTGGCTGGCTCACTGGCTGGCTGAGTGGCTTTCTTTCTTCCTGACTGAGTGACTGACTGAATGTTGAATACAATTTTTAATTGAAAGAAAAATGTTTAAGCGTTGTCCGTCATTTGTGCAAGCGAGTAAGTTGCGTTTACCGCGCTGCTAATTAAACGCACAAAAAAATAAAAACAAGCAGCAAAAACCAACAATGAGACAAAATTGCGAAAACTTACTGACTCTCCGACTGACTGACTGACTGACTGTGCAATGGCAACAGCAATGGCGATGGCGATGGCAACGGCGACGAATTGCCGCCACTGTCGCTGCTGCCGTTGCATTGAAGATGCCACACCACTTGGCATAAATGCACACTTTTAAAATTGTTGAGATTCTCCAACTGTAGACGTTGCTTTATGACAGCCAGCATGCAACTGTGGCAAGCAATGCAACAGCAACAGCAGCAACAACAAAAATAAATAAATAAAAAATTAAAAACAAAAACAAGTTGAAGGTAAAAGAATCGCAACATCAACAGAATATTAAGAATTGTCATATTGAAGAAGTGTTGTCGAAGCCGCAGCAGTCTGTACATCTGTTTCTGACAACAACAACAACAACAATAGTCTCAGCAACTTTTCATTGTTGCACAACAAGTTTCTCGCCGTTGTTGCTGTTGTCGTTGTTGTTGTTGCGTATCCTGTTGATGCTTTTCGGTTTGCTTGCTTTTCATTTATTTATTATTTTTATTTTTTTTTTTTGTTAATTTTTTATAACTATTTTACATAATTTTACAGTTAAGAAAAAGAAAATATAACCAAATATAAAAATGCATAAATATGTTGCTCATAATTTTGGTTTATTGTTGTAGAATTCGTATAATTTTGTGAATTTTTAAATTATTATTTTTTTGTTAATTTTTCTTTTTCTTTATCATATTTCTTGTGTATTTTCTTTCGTTCTCATTTGTTGTTTGGCAGTCGCAAGAAAGTGCCATTGAAATCATGCGCTGTAACTAATTGACTCAGCGCACAAATTCGGACCTGTTACGCCCCTCGCGCGCTCAACTCGAACGCGCGCCTAATGAAAAATGTTAGACAAATTTTCACAAAATCATGTTGATTTTTCATCATCATCATCATTATTATTATTATTATTTTCTCACATATGCAAACACACACACACTCAAATGCTCTCTCACACACAGCTTGAATGTGAAGCAAGTGAAGAAAAAGCGAGCGCGCGTTGAACTGTTAATTTTGGTCGCTTCTTAATTTAATTACAATATTCTGTTTTGTTAGTATTAGCGTTGTTGTTGTTGTTGTTGTCGTCGTCATTATTACAAACATTGTTGCACTAATTTAATGTCATGCATATTTAATGTTGTTTTCTTCAACTCGGTCTTTGCCTCTGTTATTGTTGGTGTTGATTACATATACTCCACTAGAAGCAACAACAACTACAAAATTATTGTTTTGTTAACTTTTGATTACACAGGCCGACAAAAATACCGTTTGTAAAAACTTTTTGAATAATTGCAACTAATTCCTATGTATTTTGGTGTGCTGATTCCGAAAATAGTGGACATAAAGTCGTATCACCCTCCAATTTCTTGCATTTCACGGAATTGTAAAAAACACGAAATTACTGTTTTTCAAACTTGTGTACAAGATACCTCAGAAACTACTGGACCGATCTTAATAAAATTTAACTAAGATATTCTTAGGTATCCAATCTATCATGTACAAAAGGAGTTTTTTGATTGGGGGCCCCCTTCGAAAGTTATACACTTTTAAACCTCAATAAATCAAGAAAAAAAAGTTTAGTCTTTAAATAGCTGTAAATTTTACAAAAAAAAACTTTTAATTTTTTCCCCTATGCTACTCTATTTGTAGTTATTTTCTGCATGAAATGACGGTCCTTTTGTTTAATTCCGACAATTGGTGACCGAGATATCAGGTATACCACCAACGTATGTTATGATTGTTTCGAAAATCTTAGGAAATGGTATAAAAAAAGAAATAATGGCTTTTAAACAACAAAACAGATTTAGTAGCCATGGTATGTTTATTTATACATATTCATTTTAAATTTGATACAACAAAATTATGAACTGTAAAGTAGAGAGAAAATCCTTGTTGGTTGTGTACATGATATTTCAGTCAGCAATCGACGGAAAAATACTAACGGACCGTCATTTCATTCAGGAAATAACTACAATTGGAATAGCATAAGGGAAAAAATTAAAATTTTTTTTTTTGTAAAATTTACAGCTATTTAAAGATTAAACTTTTTTTTCTTGATTTATTGAGGTTTAAAAGTGTATTACTTTCGAAGGGGGCCCTCAATCAAAAAACTCCTTTTGTACATGATAGATTGGATTCCTAAGAATATCTTAGTTAAATTTCATTAAGATCGGTCCAGTAGTTTCTGAGGTATCGTGTACACAAGTTTGAAAAACAGTAATTTTGTGTTTTTTACAATTCCGTGAAATGCAAGAAATTGGAGGGTGATACGACTTTATGTCCACTATTTTCGGAATCAGCACACCAAAATACATAGGAATTAGTTGCAATTATTCAAAAAGTTTTTTCTTGTTGGCCTGTGTTATTATTTTGACAGACGATGCGTGAATGCGTTAAAACGCATAAACATTTTTTATTTGTAGTCTTTTGTCTTTTTGATTCATTTTTCTTATTTTTTTGTTTTACTTCGTCACGAAAGACCCAAGCAACGAACTTGATTTATAAAAATTCTCTGTTCATCATAGAAAAGCAAAGGAGACGAAAAATAGAAATACAAACGGGAAACGGAAATTGTAACACTTTTGACAATTTCATTAATTTATGTCTTAGCAATAAAAAGTGAAAAACTTAACTAATGGACGGACGGACGGACGGATCGATGAAGAGACAACTTCGCAAGTGCGTTGCGTACATTTTTATGCCTTCTTAATGAACATTTTTATTACGTTTTTTAATGCATTATTAAAATAATTTATTTGCGTTGACTTCTCCAAGTAAATGTCATGTTGAATGTGATTAATACTTAATTAGGTGTTTTATTTGTCAATTGAAAGTTTACGAACTTGAAAGAAGTTATAACAGATGTAATAATCAAGAAACTCACATTTGTTCGTTGAGTTTTCGTTCTTTTATCGCCTTTTTCCTCTTTCTTTATTATATGCACGTTATACAACATAAGCTTAACAGGAATAAACAGATTAAACTCTCAAGAACGCGTCTTCACCATAGAAGCATAAACCTAATAGACAATATCCAAGACATTAGCCTTTCACTCGATCGAAATCTTCACCAAAATATACCCTTTTCACACGATCCTTAAAAATATTCAGTTATTTCCTGAAATCTTAACATAAAAATCCGATCTATACTATAAAGTTTAAATGCAATAATGTTAATATATCCAAATATCATGTATTCATATCATTTATTCCACGAGTATTTGTAAATCTTTAAGTCTTTCTAGATATACTTCTTAAAACCAATAATCTGAATATACTGTACATCTAAGTATCTACATATATTTATTTTTTTGACTATCTATTTATTTATCCATCCATCGTTTTATGTTTTTATCAATGTCCTTTATATGCTTTGTTTTGTCTCTATTTTCTACATATACTCACATATAAAACTTTATTTTGCCAAAAAAATTGTTGCTGTGTACATTTTAAATTATAACATTACCCCATAACCTCATGCAAAAGTATTATAGCCATAAGATAGTCACAAAGACAATGAAAAGTATCTATAAATAGAAACATTACATTTTATTAAATCGCAGATAAAACGCTGAGCACGTTTCACGCAGACGAGGCACGGCGCCACACAAGCGGCCAAACTCAAAGCTAAAAACTAATAAAATCATATTCAATAAGCGCATTAGTACGTTAAGTAAATGAAAATCTTAACAATTTCAAGTTCAAAGTAACAACAACGACAACGACAACAACAACAAAACAATGCACACATAAAAATAGCTGCTGATGGCACAGTGCAATGAAATCGTGAGGCAACTTCCTGTACGCCTTACGTTTAGCTCGATCGCCCACGAGTTGCAAACAAGAAACAGCAACAAAATAGCAACAAAAACCTGTACTTCACTAAGGGCAGCAAAATCCAGCACAGCTGGCAAACTGAACGAGAGAAGCTTAAATGATAATAAAAAAAAGAGCCAAGAAATAATAATAATAAGAAAACAATATAAAAGCGCATATAATAATAAAAATAAATAACTAATTTTAAAATAGCGCAAAAGTTGTAAGCGACGACGACTGAGTTGACTCAACGAGCGAGTCTTTGTTGTTGTTGCAATAGTTGACGTTATTAAATGTCCACAACGTCATCATCATCATCATCATTGTCGTCATCGTCATCGTCAACAACATCAAAACGTAAGATCTTTTTTTAAGTCTTGTTGTCTTTCTGCATTTGCTGCTCATTGTCATTGATTTCATCGATTGTCGTCGACGACTCGTTGTTGATAGTGAACGTGCAGCATTTTATAAAAATTGTTTGTTTCTTATTATTATTGTTATTGTTGTTGTTATAGCTATTATTTTTAGTAGCAGCTTTTTCTTCTTGGCCGCCGTCATCGTTGTTGTCATTACTTTCCGTTTTGGCGCCTGCGTTTGCGTCTGCGTCAGCATTTATCCTCCAATACTCTGCGCTGCTCATACTCTCACGCTTTTATATGTTTTGCTCTCGCATTAAACAAAATATAAACATAATAATCATTTAAACGCTTCAAATTGAAAGCATCGAAAGACGAAAGCCGAGAGAGGCTACAAAACAAAAAAAATAAGTCGTCGACTTGACTTGAGCCAAGTTGAGTTGAATCACGTTGAATAGGAAAAAGTCGTTGCTGCTGAGAATCATGTTCACTTCCTGCTTAAGCGTTGTACATTTGTTGTTGTTGTTGTTGCAGCAGCTTCTTAAGTGGCGCTTAATGCGTGCGGTTAATAAATCTTTATTGGTTTTTTGTTTTTATTATTTTTGTTTTCGTTGTTTTACTCAAAGCAACAAAGCTGAGCTTTTTTCCATGTCTTGAAATGTGTTAATTTTTATGTGTTGTTTTTCATTTGTAATAACATGTTTGGCTTCGTTGTTGTTTTGATTTCTTAATCAAAGGATGCATAAAAAGTCATATATTTAATTACTGTTCAAGAAACTAACTTTATTTCCCCATCTCTCTCTCTCTCACTTGCATTCAATTTATTAAATATTCTAACAGCTCAACTGCATTAATATCTCTCAACGCTTCTAAGTATTAATGCCAACGCTTCAAACATCATTAGGTTTACCCCCTTACATTTTTCATCTCTTGCTGCCTTAAGTTCGTTGTCTAAGTCTTTTGTTTAAGCTCATACATCATTGCGCATTTTAAGAAAAATTCCTTGTCAACGTATTTTCTTTGGCAAATATATCGCACTATTGTTTGTATTGCCTTTGGCAGCCGAAAAATAAATGCCAAAATAAACGCACATTCACTACCGGCTGCTCCTGCTTTTGTTGGTTGTTCTATGGTCGACACAACGTTGACAATTGTGCGCTCATAACTTATCGCAGTTACTGTACTGAACATTACATTATTCTGCTGACGTTGCGTGCTATGAAAAATTGTCGTGCGTTTGTTTTATATTTTGTTTTGTGTTTTTGAAACAAATCATAAAATTGTGTTTAGAGGCGTGCGTCTGTAGATGTGTGATGTACGCCTGCGACAAAGTTATAGATGAGCATTCGTTAGGCAGCAAATTAATATTTGTCGTTTGTTATACAACTTTATGTTGTCATTTTTTGCTTATTTAAATCGCACAGCGCGATAAGAAAATGTCAAAGATTTTACAAGCTGTGCCAGCAAACTTTGCTATTGAATGTAGAGAATGCAAAATATGCATTTAAGCTCTGGAAATTGAAGAAAAAAGTATGGCAATCTCATAAACATTAAAAATGCCACGAAACTGAAATCAACTCAACTGAACTCAACTCAACTTCTGCTGCTGCTGCTGCTGCGATTTGCCGCTTACTGCGTTGAACATCAAAGCGGAATTGTGCTATTTTTATGAGTAGTCTATGAAGACAACATTGAAAGTTTTGTGACTTGGCGGGCGAAAACATGACGATCCGAGCTGAGTCGAGTCGATCGCCGATAATGAGCTGCGCATTTTGTTAACTTGGTTAATGATACTTTGGCTTACAAGCAATGTTCAATTTTTGTTGTTGTTGTTGTTGTTTTCTTTATTCTACGCAAACTTTTGCCAGCTTATATGTTATAAAAAAAATGCGATGTCGACGTCGGCGACCAACTGCTTGCTAACAGCTTTGTTAGCTCATAAAATATTATTACAGCAACAACAATAACAACAACAGCCGCCAATGCACATTTTCCTGTTTTAGTTGATTGTTGTTGTTATTGTTTTTGTGCATTTTTTTGAGGCGGCGCCGTCGTCAACATCATCACCACCGCTGCCGCCGCCAACACAAACAAGTGGAAGAGGCGAAAAAAAAATAATGTGTAATCATTTACTTTTTCTCGTCTTTGCCAATATTTTAATGCATCAATTAAATTTTTTAATTATTGTTGTTGATTTTTGTTGCTTGTCTGTTTCATGCTGCGGCGCAGTTTGTAAAATGTTGCCGTGCATCTTTTTTTCATATTTTTTTCATTTTGGTTTTTCTTTTTCATAGTTTTTTTTTTTTGCGTGCTTGTCAGCTTTTCAAAATGTGTTCATTATTAAATTAGTTTGAAATGTTGAGCAGTTAACAAAACTACTTTTTTTCGACTATTTTTTTTTTAAATTGATTTTGATTGCTTGCTTGGCTTTGATTGCGTAAAACAGCAGGTTTTTCAGGCGCTTAACACACCCGCGCAAAGTCAAATGAAAAGTGAATTGTTAGGGTTTTCATACTTTCATACTTGCACCCTCGAGATGCAACAAAAAAATGTCAACTTACTCAATGAAATAACACACAAGGCATACATTTACATAACGCACGTCTGTGATCGTAATTGACCAACCAAAAGTTGACCATAACTGTTTTTCTTGCACTTTTCTTCGTTGCTTCGCTTGGCAAATTGAAATGACACGCAACATGACAAATTCACTAACAAGTTTAATTATACCGAAGCGCATGAAGGACGTGCCATGCTCATCACTGTTGAGTGACCCCAATATTGCGACCCTTTCAGACACGTTCAAGCGGCAAGCAATAAAATGGCAAAAATGCATCAAGATGCCACTGAGAAAAGCATAATTAAGCCAAATAATACACAAAATAAAATACAATGTCGCAGAAGCATAAAAATGTGCATGTCAAGTTGAAGTTGAGTCAAGTGAAGTCAACTGAAGTGAAGGCAACGAAATATAAATTAAATTAATTCAATTAAAGTTGCTACCATTCGGCGCTAAAATGAGCGTTGAAATAAAAATATTTGTAAGTGAAAAATAAAGCAAAAGAAAAGTCGTACGAAAAGTGGAAACTTTCCTTTTCTTTATTTTACTCAAACATTTTTTTTTTTGGTTTTTTTTTTTATATGCAAATTTTCACTTTTATGTCAAAATTCATTTCCGTCAACCGAAATCATTTCTTCTTACCATTTTGACACAAAACTGAGTCTGAGAAAAGTTTATGCACTTAAAAAATGTTTTTTTTTATGTTCTTTTTTTTTGTTTTTGTTTTGTTGCCAAACAATCGTGGCTTATCTTTATATCTTTTGTATCTCGGCTTGAGTCAAAAATGTTGCTGAGACTTTTAACAATGTCGGTCGGTCGACCTGCCCCGTCATTTGGCGGCGGTCTGATTTGCATAGAGAGAAATGTTAAAATAGAGAATTATGACAGCAAATTACAACGATTTTTATTGGCTCAACACACAATTTTGCGCCCCTTTTCTTATAAAAAAATAAAAAATAATTTTTCCTCTTTTCCTTTCATCTTTTTTTGTTTGTGTTTATTTTATGTGCGATTTGTGTCAAAATTTTGTTGTATTTTACTTCGTTTTATAGTTTATTTTGTGTAATAATAAGTTTAATGACGATTTTTATAGCAGCGTCTGTACAGCTGTAAAAATCATGTTGCCACAATTAAAATGCGTTCAAACTTTATGATTTTCACTGCTTGCGTTCGCTTGGCGTGGCTCGGCGTATGAATGGGCAAGTCGTTGTGCTATTAAAGCGCCATAAAAATATGTCGCTTATAGCAGTGATATTCAATATATTTTTCATAAAGATTCTTGAATGAAGATTAAGAATCATTTTTATGCGCTTTAAATCCGATTTTTTGTTTGTGTAATGCGTGACTGATTAAGTTCAATCTTAACCGTTTTTTCTGTAAAGACCTGTGGTGCGATGATACTTTCTTGTTCGGCTACTCATCTGTATCAAACTTAGCTTATTTACTCAAGCAAATGATATTTAATTCATTTTTAACTACATTTGTTTCAAGAACATTTTTTAAATAATTAATAGGCACATCTTCCATAGGCGTACATGACACATACGTCCAACTGGCTTAAATTGTTAATGTAAGACTTCCATGTTGAGAGCACTTAAACTTAATTTGAACGTTTTTTTCTGTCCAGAGTTTTTTAAATTTGTTTTTTATATTGCAACAATTTTTTCTCGCTTGTTTGCATTAAATTAAAATGGTTTGTTTATTCAGTCGAATTTCACTTGAATTCAACTTAGCTTTGTGCATTAATATTAATTAAGGTAAAACGCGCATCGCGTGTCGCACAAAAAGGGCAACCAAAGGCATTTACTTTTGTGTAAAATTTCGGCAACTTCAAGAAATTGCAATGCCGACGCCAACTTGAGGCACGAAAGCCTCTTAAAATGTGCAATTTTTGGCATTTTAATAAATATTTAATTTCTGTTTATTTCTTCTTCTTCTTCTGCTTCTTGTTGGGTCTTTACAACGCTGCGTGCTTATTAGAGCAGCGCAAGTTAATGACTTTTGCTAGAATTAATGCAAACATGAGCGCATATTTTGTTGGATTTCATATAAACTTCTTTTCGTGCGTCTTTTTCTTGTTTATATAAAAATTATGAGAAAAAAAATGTATTATATTTCTTGCATTATTTCTTTGTGTGGCACTTGAGAGAATTTATGAACCAAAACGAATGCCAAACAACTCAAAACATTTGCACACTTCGATTATTGTTCATGCAAGTTTGTCGCTTAAGTCTTTTGTTTTCTTTTGAGCACAACGATTGTCGAAAAAGTAAAAGCGTTACAGCGTAGCGAAATCAAATGAAAAATCCCTATAAATTGACCATTAAATTGCAAACATGAATAGTAATTTTCATGCAAATTATATACACTTAACGCAATATTTAAAGACAAACGTTTGCGACAAACCTCCGAAGCTGTGCAGCGTGCGAAGGGTGCAAAAAAAGATGCAGAGCAAATTACGCACATTTTAAGAGGCGCGCATTGAAAGTAATTGCAACACTTGAAGTGAAGTATTGATGTCGTCGACGACGCTTCGATGGTTTCGATGGCAAAAGGCGACGAAAATCTTTTTAGCACCTTTGGGCATATTTTTTCGTTGAGTTTGCATTGAAAACCAACTTTCCTAAAGTGTGAACATCAACAACGGTGGCAACAATAAAGTAGCACAGCAACAGAGATGACCAACAACAACAACAATTACAATAACAACAAAAGGGCAAACAAAACAATGCAAAAACCATCTTTTTTTTTTTTGGTTTTTTTGTTTTGGGGCGTTTGCAAAAGCGCCAATTTTGTAATAACAAAAGAAAGTGCGAGCGTTTTTACAGCCAACGGGTCACGCATGCACACATGCACGCACGCACGCACGCACGAACCAATGCAATGCAATGCGTTGCAATTTGTTGAGACAAACGTGCGGCGTGCGAACCAACTGCAAAAGGTGTAACTACTGATGAATACTCATGATCAACACGCTTGGTGATGAAGATGGCGCGATGATTATGGCCTTTGCTTTGCTCAACTCTACTCAACTCAACTCGACTCAACTGAATTGTATCGAAGTGCATTGAAGCCTAAACAGGATTGCGTACGTACGACACATAAAGTGTTGACGTGTGATGATGACGACACTTTCTTTTAAGCCGCAAAGGCAACACATCAGCCGATGCCACGCAGTTGCAACACCTCTGCTGCAAGTGTCGCGCGTAAAGTTGACGTTTGGCCGCAAGCGCCAACAGAAGATTCAAGGCGAAAGTCATATAAGTCACAGAGATGACGACGACGGCGACGACTATTGCCGTTGGGGCGTGTGCGCGTGAGGCGTGTCTGCGCCATTGTCGTGCCTGTCACTTGGACAACGCAAATTATGAGGTGTTATGTCAATGTTGAGGCATGTCTCAGGTGCTGTTCACGCATTGACCGTTCGCACTGACCGAGCGTGTTAAAGTGCCTACGAACAAATCGAACATTCACACGAAAGCTGTGAAAGGTTTCACTTTGCGCGATTTTCGTTTTGTTTTTTTTTTTTTTTTTAAGTTTTAATAATTGCAATTATTAAAATTTTTCAGGTTTTCATTTTTACGAGCAAATTTTACAAAATATTTTGTAATAAAACCTTTGTGCCTTTGACGGCATGTCTAAATTATTTGTTGCTCCTTTATGATTAACGAAAAATGTGAATGTCTTCAAAATTTTGACACTGCATAACAAAATCGGTTTGTTTTGGCCTTTGACTCAGTCATTATAAACAGCATTCTAGCCTTAAGCGCAGAAATCAATCGATGCTGGCGTATGTGCGCTGTCATGCCATGTAACATAGGCGTATATAATATAAATAATTTAATTTTATCTAAAAACTCGAACATTCATTATTCAAGCGTCCTTTTTTTTATTCTTAAATAAAAAAATTTGTATGCAAGAGAGAGAGAGAGAGAGATGAAAGCGAATTTCAATCTTTCATGTTTTTCTTAAACTCGAAAAATCGATCAACCCTGACTTATGTGCACTGGCACCCTATGTAACATAAGACTAAGTAATATTGTTGATTTTATTTTATATCAAAAATTCGTACTTTCACTAATCAAGCGTCCTTTTTTCTTTGGTGAAATTTTTAATACTTCTGAAGAAGGTGAATTCTTTGTTCATATTTTTATTTTAACTTAAGAATCTGCTCATTTCATTTGTTATAACAAGGTAGAAAATTGTATAAACATGGCAATTCTGGTTAGGCAACGACCTATGAACAATGACCGATAGCTGCCGTTTGGCATTGTCAAAACATATGTAAGCACAACGCTTTAAATAATGTCAACACAGAAGTCAAGCAGCAAATACAAACCGAACAACAACAACAACGACACCCTGGCACCCTGTAAATTCAACAGAAATTGGCGCATGCTGTGCCACTAAGCAAACATATCTATCTATCTATCCATCGTCATTGCAATATTTCGACCTTTTTCTTCATTTTTCTTCTGCAGTTTTGGCAAATCTTTTGCTGCCTTATTTTTCATTCACGCCAGCGGCGATGGCCGTTGTAGGAGCAGCAACGCCAACAGCAACAGCAACAGCCAAAGGCTTTTGTCTTTATTGTGTGAAATATTTTGCTGGCTTGTTGGTTTGTTGGTGTATGCGATGCAGCATGATGCATGATGATGTTGATGTTGTTGACTATATGCGTTCACGAATTGCTGCTGGCGGGCATTCTAATGCAGAAGGTGCTGTCGTCGTTTTGTTGTAATCTCTTGCTCGCTGGAAAGTGTCAACATGCCAATGCGCTACTGTTCTACGTATACAACGGTTAGTTGAACTTTTTTTTGTCGCTTATTTATTTATTTATTTTTTTTTTTTTTGGTTTGCCATATTTTAGTCATAGTGCAAGTATAACTTCACGCGCATGCTTTGCTTGGCAAAACAATTTCTCGTTGGCATTTATCTGATGCCGTTGAGTCATGCAATGTCGCCGAGTTTTGAATTATGGATGGCTGATAATGCGTGGACAAAAGCGACGATTTTTCTATTGCCGCAAAACGCCATGGCCTTTTTATTTCATGCCAAAGCTCACAGCACAAACACACACACACACAAGCACTCATATACACATAAAAATGTACACGTTTGCATATAAAAAAAAAAATTTACATATAAATCAACATAGCATAACGAAAGACTTAAGCGACAAACTTGGCAAGTTGTTGAAGTAACTCGTCCTTATACCAATTAAATATTTGCCTGTTAAGCAATGAAACAACTTATTCGATTTTTATTTACACTGCTCGTCTCTTCAGCGTCGCCAACCCCCTTGACATTTGGACACTTGTGCGACTTAATTGAGTTTATTAAGTTTGCCATCGCGTTTCTCAAAAATATTCAAACCGCAAAGCAAAAAAATGAAGAAGAAATACTGACATGCGCTTGTGAAAATATGCAATAATGTTGTACGACTATGTACATACATATATGTATATAAACCAAAAATAACGGTAACATTAAAAATTCGTTCGTTCGTTCGTACAATTTCAGTTGTACTCCTTTGGACGACTCACGGCTTCGGTAGCAATCAGCGACCCAAAAGTGTTGTCTGCCTTCACTTTGCTTCACTTTGGTGTTGTTGCTCTTGCTGTTGTTGTTGTTGTTGCTGCTCTTGCCGCATGTGTCATGTCAACTCAATTCAACTCAACTCAGGCGCACTCATTTCGCATTCTCTCATAAATTAATCGTCGCAAAAATATGCATTCAAAATGAAACGCCAAAATGACAGAAAATTTCTTTAGTTTTTGGCGGTAATTAAATATTTAATACAAGAAGTAAGTTTATTTCGGCTTTGACGAAACATAAGTAATCAGCAATCTTTGTTTAAAGTATGCCATCATATATGATAGTTTTTTCATTAAGATATATTAAGTTTTTCAATAGAACGATCATAGCCTCAGCCATTTTCCAATATATCTACTATGCCCTTATATATAGTAACGAACTGATCGACTGACCCATGGTAGCTTTATGATTTAATCAACTATTCTTTGCCAATCTTATACATCTCAAAAATTCTCACTGTAATAAAATTTCGAATGAAAACAGATCATATGAGATCATATGGTAGCTATCCCATCTAGATATTTATGAGACGTAATTTATGAGTTATACAATGCCAGAGCATTGGGAGAATTTTGAAATGAAATGAATAGATGAACTGACGAATATATTCACTTTATATTGTCGGAGTTTTTGCCTCCTATGCGTTGCAAACTGCATGACAAAATTAATATGCTTTAGCAAGAGTAGAATGAAATGTTTCCGTGTAACTCTTCTCATTGAATTCGAAGACAGTATGCGTAGTTTTTTTTTATGACAGAGCCAAGTTTGTTGCCTCAACATACAACGACTTTAACCTTAACAATAAAAAGCCGAATTGACCGCGCAACAAAAAACGGCTCAAATAACCAAAACTAAGCGATTTACACGCCAAATCAAATGACTTTGCGTATTTTCAGCGCTCGTGTTGCTCAACGGCGGCAAAAATAACAAAAAAAACAAAATAAAAAATAAAAAAAAAATTAAAAATTCACGCACATTCCAAACCATTTTAATTGTTTGCAAATTAGTTAATTAAGAGCAAAAAAAATTAAATAAAATAAGCACAATTCACATTACATTTTTAATTACTGTCAAAAAAAAAAAAAAAAAGATATTTAATGAGCCCACAAATTTGGCCTATGACTGACCTGAACCCCTGCGGCCAGGCCAGGCGTATTTTTAATTGAGTAGCAAAGTTACAAAAGAACAAAACAGTGAAACAGAAAAACGTTTAGGAAAAACAACAAATTTCCGCAAATTAAAAAGATAAGCGAAAGAAAAAAAAACCTGAAAAACTTACAAGAAAAATAGCGAAAAATCAAAAAACAATAACAATAAGCAAAGTTAATTGAGTCATTGAGCTAACGAGCAACAGCAACAATGCTTTGGCTTACACAAAGCTCAAGTCTTGGCCACACGCACGCATGCGTCATGTTCCGAGGGCCACACGATAAGCTCTGGCTGCCGCATTGTTTTCTTTGCGATACTTTTGTTTTGTTTTTGTTTCTCTCTCTTTTTTCGGTAATTTATTTATTAGCAGCTGATTTTAAGTAGGCATTGTTTTCGTGCATTGCCGCATGCGAATTTTTGCTAACATTTTGGCATAAATACTTTAAAATGACTCAAATTCGTTTTTCCTTTCACCAAACGGTGAGTAAAAGTTTAAAGATTTCAAAGAAAATTTCACTAGAAATTAATTGAAGACACAATTATTTTAAGCAACGCTTCATATACAAAGCCTTGAGTTAAGTCGAGCAAGAATGAGAAGAAGAAGTATATAAAGGAAGCGAACTCTTCATTACTTCAAATAATTATTATGTTAAAGAAGAGCGTATAGAAATGTATCTTAAGCGCAGCTTCATTGCGCCAAAACATGTCGGTCACTAATTAAGCACAAAACTCTTAAAGATGCCGCACACAAATAACAAAAACTAAGGAATAAAAACAACCAAAATCTTTTTATGACAACTTCGACTTTGCTTTGACTGCCAACAACAATAACAACAACAACACAGTTAACAACTTCGACAAGAGCTTGAAGCGCAGTCAGACTGTGCCGCAATCTCTGCCTCAGTTACCCTCTCTGCCAACATTAACAATGCTTTAATTTTTATTTTATTATATTATACATTTTTATGTTGTTGAGAGATTTTGCACCTTATGAGAAAATTTTAACATTTTTTTTTTATTACAAAATTTTTTTTGTAACATTTATTTTGTGCTCTGCGTCGCTGAGTTGCTGCCAATCTTGTTAAGGCGGCCGCATTGACACTTTGGCAACTGCTTCTTCTTCTTCTTTTTACTCTTCTTTGACGACGACAACATCGTTTTCATCTTCTTCTACAACTTCTTCTTGCTCAATTGCTGCTTCACTGTCAGCTGACTTGTTACAATGTCGTCGCTTTTATGAGATTTTCATCTTTTTTTTTGGAACTTTTTTTTTTTGTACAATTTGAAAGTCCGTTTTAGCTGTCAAAAGCGTTAATTTCTGAAGTGTTCAGTGAGAGTTTTTTGGTCGCTGAACTCAGCTTCATTATTAAACTTGTCTTTCTTACTTATTTCGTGTTGGTGTTGTTTTTTTTTGTTAGGTGCTCTGCTCCGCTTTACTGTAACTCATCTTTAATGAGTCCAAAGGGTCAAGTGTATGTCGATTTTTTATGCTCAAGCAAGAAATTCTTTAAAAATTTTGAACTCATTTCTTTGACTTTGATTGTTCGTCTTAATTTGTACATTAAAACATGTATGTCGATGTCAAAGTTGAATCTTGCTTAACAGTAAAATTTTCTATATGCTAGAAATGTGTATATATATTTTTTTTGTTTTTGGTTTCAATTTGCGCTGCAAAACAAAAGCGCTGAGCAGCAAAAATGAAGCAAGAATTCTTCCCACGTTTAACAAAATTACTGTTTTAGATTTGTACCCAAAAAAATCACAATAGTTGCAAAAATAATGCACAAAACAACAATACACACGGCAGTGCAACTCATGAGAAAATTCGAGCAAGTTCACCTGTCCAGCAGCGTAGTTGAGTATTTGGAATAACCGAGAGTTTTCATAGTTGCTAAAGGAATTTTCATGCAGGTAAAACACACACACAGACACATTTATAGCTACTCCGCTTTTGTTCTCGTTTTCCGAACAATTGAGCATTAGCAGTGACATTCTTCAAACGAGAGCCGTCGCACAAAAGCCAACACCTGATCTTCTCGCTCGATTCTAAGCCATTATGCTCGTCTGCATTGTAAGACTAATACAATTAAAAGTACAATACTTTTTAAACAAAAAAAAAAAACATATCAAAAAATGAACGCCAAGCATTAAATTACGTTTTTACAGCTGCTAAAATTTTCAAAAAATATGATGAACAAATTTGTTTTCTTACAGCATAAGAAAAAAAAAATATATAACAAAAGCACAAAACAAGTTCGTTGCCTAAGTCTTTTGTTTCATGCATGCTGAGCACGTCGCCAATGTGCTAACTTGGCTTATTAAATTTTGTATCTTACTTATAAACAACAACAACAAAAATTCGATTTAACGCTTCATTGCTGACCGACTTCATGCAAATGTATATGGTATATCCTGCATATCCTGTGCAACCTGTTTTAGTCAAAAATAAGTTTCATATTTTTCTTTTTGACTTTTTCTTTTATTATTTAACCTGTGTGTGTGTGCGTGTGTATGTTAATTTTAATGCTGAAAATAATTAAAAACGCATAAATAAAAAATTGTCTTTTAACATTTAACAAATGAGCGACAACGCAAATTTAATTACGTCGAACTCTGTTGGCTCATCGCTGCCGTTGTTGCTGCTCATTTTTTTAATTAATTCATTAAAATTGTACAGAAGTTGGCTTGATTCTGATCTGCGTCTGGCATCGCTTTGTAAGCCCCAAAACACCTTTGCAGTTAAATCAATCAACGCCAAATACTGACGCTTTATTTCAAGCTCTTTGCCACTGTTGCTCCCTAAGGACATTTTGTGCGCCGCCACTCTGCTTCAGTTTCAGCTTCAGCTTCTTCTTCATCATCGTTGTTGCTTGTGTTGACCCAACCGGTTTACTTGTTCATCCTTAGAATATTATGCAACATTTTTTCTCCTCTTTTTTTGTTTTTGTTTTTGTTTGTATTATCTTTTTTTTTTTTTTTTTTTTGCAAAACTTTCATGCGCCGTCCTCACTTATAATTTATTGATTTTATATGGCGTCACATTTGTCTCTTCAGCTTGAAGCGTTTCGGCGTTGTTGTGCTGTTGTTGTTGTTGTTGCTGACGCCGTCGACAGCCTTCAGCTACTTCCGTTCGTGTGTCCGTCACTGGCAACACGTTGCGGCAAATGTGGCGTCTGTGGCAACAACAACAACAACAACAACATCGACACTGCCACTCATCAAGCAGCATTTTGACAGTTGCAGGTTGTTTGCTACAATTGTAGTACTCTTATTGTTGTAGTTGTTGTTGTAGCTGTTGTTGCTGTCATTTTAATTGCCAGCGACGTGTTACCGAAAATAAAAACACCACGTCAACATGTCCTATCCCGAACTGTCCTGTACTGTCCCATCCTGTCGCACAGTCATAAACTCGCCTGTCATTTCAATTTTTCATGCCACTGACGCAAGCTGCTACCATAATTTTTTGGCACTCATTTGCCGCATTCGTATTCGTATTCGAATTTAATTTCATATTCGTATTTGTCGTTCCAAATATGTTATTAAGTAATATATTTTTATTGGTTTTAGTTATTATCTTTTTTTCCTGTCGTGTGTATAATTCATACTTTTATGCCCTACACTTAGAGTGTTTTAACGGTATATTATGTTTGTTTCAGAGCAAATGTGAGTAACACCTAGAAGGAGGGTTGTGAGATCCCATAAAGTATATACATATGGATATCGTAATAAACAGTATGGCAAATAAAATGAATTTGGCCATATCGGTCTATACGTCTGTTGACATCAATGGTTTCCGGAAGAGTTAGAGACCTGTGTTTAATAGAATTTTCGCCGTACTCCTTCCTATCCGCCAACTTTTAAGATAATGCTATACATAGCTCGAATTCCAGATATTTTCCTCTTCCCCTCATTTCTGATCAAATAACCCTTATCTAAAAGTGGCTATATCTCATATACTTTAAGAGATACAAAACTGATTTTTCGTATGTAGGCTTCTTATATATACCCCTCCAAAACTGCATGCAACAAAATACCCCTCACCATGCATTATTGCCCCCCAAAAACCATCAAATTAAAATTTTTCATAAAATTCACAATCATTCACCTTTTTTCTTGAAATTATGAGTAATATTTAAATGGCCAATAACATTTTTTAGAGAGGACATGGCATCGCTATTAATGTATGAAGGGTATTGTATTGTCGAGTATATATAACTATACCGCTTTTACTAATTTTTTGTAGGAAGTTTGTTGCTTAAGTCTTTTGTCTTACTTGCGACTATTCATTAGTCCTTCTGGTATATATTACACGCTACAAAAGTCGTAATTTTTCTTACATTCGTTGACTTTAAGACTTTTTAAAGTGAAATATTTTTGACATCTATTATAATTTACTCACCGACAAATAACTTTTCGGTGTATTTCAACTTCAGCTGCGCGAGCGTTTTATCAAATATTGTCAGGCATGACTAAACAGAAAGGATGGCTCAGTTTGCAACCCCTTTTGTTTAATTTTTTTTTTATTTGATATATTTTCGATGCATAGATAACATAACGAAAGCCAACGGTGACTTTAATTAAAAAAGCAACACGCACAACAAACTGCAACCCTTTCTACTTTGCATTTGCTTTAAATCTATTGAGCCTTTCACTCATTAGCAGAAACATGCAACAAACTGTGGCAAGCAGGTGTATTCTAAATAACAAAAGAAGTGTTAATGATGAGGTTGTGAAAACAATGATCAGTTGCTATTAAATTAAAAAATAAAATGAAAATAAAATTTGTTTAAGATAAAAAATTTTATTTTCACGCAAATTTGAAAACCAAAAAATTAAAAAAAAAAAAATAATAAAAAAAAGGAGTTACCGCAGCTGACAATTGCAAGCGCATGTTGTTGCTATCACGCTCATCGCCACCATCATCATCATCATCATTATTGTTATCATCATCAAGAACAGTCGACAATCTGCTTGCTTTCGACAATGCGCATTCATTAATTTGACTCTTTGTGTAGCGAAGCATGTTTATTATTTATTAATTTTTGTCCGAAAAAAATATTCATAATTTCATTCAACATTGCACGTCCTGTTGCAACTTCGTCTGACCGCCTGACTGCCTTAATGCTTGCCACATGCAACATGCAATGTGTCCAACAAGCATAACGTCTGATGCATTGCAGCGTCTTCTCTTACCCTTTTACTCGGCCAAGTCGACTATTTTTGTGTGTGTGTATGTGTGTTGTTTCTTATCAAATTTTAAAAACCGTAAAAATTTCGTTTGCTGCTTCACTTTACCTCTGACTTAAACAGGTGAAATGATTTCATGTCTTATTTGTTTTTTCTTTTTTCATTTTTCTTTTCGATTTTGTTGTTATTCGATTTTTCGATTTGGCAGCACCTTGTCTTCGACTTCTGCTTCTGCTTCCGCTGTCATTTGCTTTCCGTTTGCCCCTCTTAGTCGCTTCATGTAATTTGTATACTGTTTGCTTCCGTTAAATAGTTTCTGGCGTAGAGGACAAACGCACTGCGATGTAGTAAGGGCAGCAGTCAAACAGGGTGTTTTATTCAAAAATCTTATCATATTTGCGCTTCATATTTGTATTTTTTTTTTTTATCTTATCACTTTTACAAAACTTACTTTTCTCTTTGCGACGCTCGGACTGTTCCTGAGACATGCGATGAAAGGTATAATGCAATAGAGGCAAAACAAAAACCAATTTCGGCAGTTTTTTGAAACTTTTATAAGAATTCATTGAAATAATTTTTGTTTTTGATAAATTTATAAAAAATATTATAACAAATAATTTGATATTTATTTGACTTTTAGACAAATGTTATTTTTTGATTTCTTAAAGTACAGTTAAAAACGTTCAGCCATCCTGTATTTGCTTTATAACTGTTCAATAAAATCAACCCTTTTGCTTAAACGTTAAGCGTCGCAAAAAGTCTTCATTACCGAAAAGAGATATTTAATGTAGAACGAAATGAAAAAAAATTAAAACTGTAATTTTAGACGCAAAAGCAATAAATCTACACTGAGCGGAAATTCGTCAAAAATACAAAGCGTGTAAAATCTTCAGATGAAGTTCACTTGAGAAGTAAATTTTTATTTTTTGTCGCTCAGTGCAGTTTCATGCTCAATATCATTTCCTCAATATCAATCATTTCACTTTACTTTACTTTACTTTATTTACATCGTTGCACACTAAATAAAACACAGTAACACGCGAACGTTTCCCCTCAGCACTTTGAGCACTTTGAGCTGAGCCAACAACAATAAAACCCTTTTAAAAACTTTCCTTACCGTAAGCTGCAATTTTCAGGTGTTATCATGTATTAACACCGCCGCTCACCACAACACACGACCGCTCAACCGCTTAGCCAAAACTCATATCAAAACCCAAAAAATTTCTTCATTGCGGTTATGGAGTG
The DNA here is from genome assembly GCA_034638295.1 of Phortica okadai. NCBI lineage: Eukaryota > Metazoa > Arthropoda > Insecta > Diptera > Drosophilidae > Phortica > Phortica okadai. The sequence goes on along the minus strand of CM067849.1, from coordinate 44,176,867 downwards.
CAGAGCGTTGGCAAAGGCAATGAACATTAAACAAAAAAAAAAGAAAAAAAAAAAAATTGATATATTTAATCCGTACGTTCATTCAACCGTAAATCGACAGCAACAACAACTAAGCCGAAGTATGATAAACTTGATATGAAACACACTTAAGGGCTTAATTCTTGCAATCTGCAGTGAGACCGAAAAAATTGAAAGAAAAAGAGCACTGAAGAAGTCGCCTGATGATGATGATGACAACGACTAAACAAGTGAAATTAAAACGTAATCATGAGTAGTATCAGTCAAGTGTGTGGAAAGGGTGATACAGAGTGTGTGAGAGAGAGAGAGAGGGGGGACGAAGAGTAACGATATCTGCGCTACATGTCAAACCAACTAAAAGTCGTCTTTGTCGTCGTTGTCGTTGCCACGCATGTGCAGGTGGATTTTTATTTATTTCACTCTGCGTTTTTTTTTCAAGTGGTCGCGTCCGCTTTCGTTGTTGGACTGTTTATATTATTGGCACTATGTCAATACAGTTGTAGAGAATGAGGAGTAGGAGTAGGCAGCCAAGGGCAACATGTCGAATTGATATTTTGAAGTGAACAAGTGTATTTGCTCTAGTTTAATCTATCAAACTGAAGAGCAAAAGAAGCTACACTATTAAACTGTAAGGGCGATCCAATAAAAAATGTACTGTGCTAAGTAAGTGTAAGAAGAGTCGAAGCACTAATAGGAGACATTTGATAAGCTATGAGTAAATTTGCCTTAAGCAAGTAAATCAAATGATCTAATGATTCAGAGACTTTGACAATATTATCAAGCGGACTTAATTAGTAACACGAAACTAATTTGCCAAAAATTTGCTTTACGCATTAATGAGTAACAAATCTCTTTTATATATTGAAGCCACAAGCATTAAACTGTCAAATAAATCTCTTGAAATTATTTCACTAACAAAACTTAACGGAAATCGTACAAGCTGCTAAAAATATAAGCTCATAAAAATATACAAAATTTCCGATACTTCTTCTGGCAGAGGCAATCATCATAATGCCAAAATGTGTCAAAAGTCGCACAGTAATCAATCAACTTTGAACAGCCATGACTGAAACGACAATAATGAAAGATGTGTGCAGGAAGTCACAGAACGTCTTTCTGCATGTATTCCCGAAGGATATTCTAAAGAAGTGACATGACATAAAAGAGCATTTGCTTTTGTCCTTGCGAGGCAAAGGAAATAATTTACAATGTTTGATTTTTCGTGTAAATCTTTAAGACAAATCAAAATGTGACAATGAAATGTGTGCGGAGTCATGTCCTTGGCAAGCATTCTTGTGCTTGGAGCTGTTGTGCATTTAATGTTTGCTCAGTGGCATGTTTACACAATGTTTGCTCGGCCATGTGACAGTGCCAGAGAAGAAGAAGTCGCCATTATTTTAGTAAAAGTTGCATAAAAGTGAAATTCTTCTCTCTTGGCTCAGACTGCGCAAATATTTGCGTTATATAATCTTAAGCAGCTGCCAAGCATTTTAGTCAAATTGAAAGTCTTGCAGAAAAACAAAAACCTCAGAAATGAGCTACAACGCGTGCCATATGCGCTCGCCAGCAAAAAAAAAATGAAGCCGCATACCACAAATTTAGTCATTTTTGCGTCGCCATGCTTTTGGCGAATGTAATTAAAAACCGAGCTTATCATTTATTTATGCAAAAAACGCAAGAAAAACGAAGACAACATGGTGCTGAGGAGCTGCTTGGAACGACGCATGCGTTGGCGCAAAGTCATCATCGTTCAACCTGCTGCTCTGATTTTGATTGGCTTCATTGCTTGCATGCGACAACGACGGCGGCAACGAACGTCAACAGAAGTCATTTCAAAAACATGAACATTAAAAATACCAAAAAAAAAAAAAATAAAGCAAATAAAAATCCGAAAAGGTGCTGTCCTGCCGAACATTAAATACTCTACTCGCCCACTCTAAGAACATAAATCGGAAGTTTAAAGTCAATTCATATGGAATATATAGTTTTAATATAAAGATTTTAATATTACCCCTTTTTTCTTGTTCTTTCTTTATGAGAGTTCCAATGGTGTGATCTTGCCTGTTCCGACTAATGATTTGACTACTCAAAAGAAGACTCTCTGCAAAACTATGGGAGGATATCTTATATTCCCAGACAGGCGGGCATGTCCCAATTGATTTCTCTTGCTTTTTTGATCAAGAATATATATATATGTATATACTTTATATGATCGGGTATGTCTCATTCTCGGTGTTACAAACTTCATGACAAAGTTATAATATTATTCACTGCGTGAAGAGTATAAAAACCAACAACAATGAAATCTGACTGCAAATGACAGCAGTTGCTTCAAGTGTTCGACTTTATTGCAAGTTGGACATTTTCTTTTTTTTCGGTGAGCACTTTCTGCAACATGCCGCATTAAAAAGGACACAATTTATAAAGTAGTTTTGTATATTTTTTTGTTTAAAATATCATGTCGCTGCTTTTTCTTAACCCTGCTTTGCAATTAAAATCGAGGGTGTGCTTTTGTAAGTTAGCCCCCCTTTTTTTTTTGGTTTGCTTGCTTTTGGCCAACAAATTGTTGCTGCCCTTGACGTTTAATGACTTTGCGTGCGACAGCATGAACGCGCTTCAGCGTCTTCGCTGCCGTGATTTCTCATGCGCATTTTACATAAAGTTGTTAATGTTGTTTCGAATCCTGTTTCAACGCTGCTTCTTTTTTGGTTTTTCTCCCTTCCTGTGAAGCGCCTCAAGCAATGAAGTTTTTGCCAATTTTCAGTTGATAAACATTAACATTAACATAAATTATTGGTTGCTGCAAATCATAGTGATTAACTTGCGTACGCTTATGGTGGGCTAACCATATATATAAAATGAAGATCAGTTGGCAGTTGTGACTGCAAAGCAAATATTTTCATGTTGCAGAAATTTCACAATTTTACTAAATTGTTGTTTTTTTTGTCACACACAAATAGTAAGATGTGACTCACTGCTGCTGAAGCAAGAAGAAATCATTCATTATTCAAACAAATCACATGCAAAATAACAAAATGGAGCAACAATCAAGCAGAAGCAAAATATGTGACATGCAAAAACAAAAAAAAAACGCAATCTGCATGTCTGATTGCGACAATTGAAGCGCATTTAACTAAACGACACACAAAGTTGCCGAATTAAAATCGAACGCAATCTGGTCAGGTACGCAAAACCGCACAAAACATGATGCCTCAAGAAAGGCAACAACAATTGCAGTGTAGTGAAGAAAATGGGTAATGACGCCTCATTCAAAGCTTCGCATTGAGTTTAAGCTTTGGTGTGATGATGGCATTTTAATGAACAAATTAAAAATCAATGACATGCAAACGAATTGATATCGCATAACACGTACTTTTTACTTAAATTAACCGAAAAAGTTGTTAAACAAAACAACACCAACAACAACGATCGAACACTGATCGTGAGAATAAAAATGGCGGCGTCAGTCAGGAGTATCATGCTTTGGTATGATAAAAATAAACCGAAATAAACTTTAAGTTTTAAATACAATGCTGAACTCCATAAATCTTCATAAACTTGTCACGTTTCGAGTGCAACTGTATGTGCGTGCATGTGTGTGTGTGAGTCAATAGAGTCGTTTTAAGGCGACTCGGAAGATAACTCGTAAATTCCTCAACGAAATATATGCGGTTGGGCGATAATGATGAGTCTTAGACTAAGAAGAAGACTCATGCGGCCAAAAGTCAACAATCATAATAACATAAAATACATGAGCAAAGCAACAACAAACAAATGAGCAACACCCGCGCCAACATTTGAGCTTTACTTCTTGGCGCTGACTGAGCTTCTTGGCACGTCCGTTTTTGCTTCTGCTTCTGTTTCTTTGCTTCTGCCATTTGATAACTTCTTTTCGCTTTTACTGTCATTTGTTGCTTTTGGCGCTTGTCACACAAACACACACACACTTTCCTTTAGTGCTTCTACATTTGACTACCGTTGTGCGCTTCTGCTGCTCATTTATTATGCGCGCGGCGTTTGTCTTTTGGTGGTTAAGTCGCTGCCGGTCGTTGTAATGAATTTTGTCTTGTAAAATTATTTAAAGTGAAATGGTTTATATGTTTTTGTGAGTTCAATAGCATTGCAATGCGTTCTAGACACATAACTGATTGAATTTACTCGGAATTGTAGCAATCAATATGCAAGTTCGTTGCTTAAGTCTTTTGTTTCGATGGCAGTTGTGTTATTTTATGTGTTCAGGTCAAACGTAAAAGAAATTTATGATAACTTTTAACATTAAATTGTAGCATTTAATATGAGTTTCAGCAAATGTCATTTTCTGCTACCGACACTTCTACTCTCTTCATAGGACCATTAATACCAACAATTATCTTTGCACTTTTTTACACAAGAAACTTCTCGAAATTACGCTACTTAAATCGTATACGAATTCAACATGTGTTTGTTATTACACCCGCATGGCTTCGTACTTGCACTTAAGAACAACGTAGGAAACATCTTCGTTTCATTGTCGTTCTTAATATGCAACAAATGTTGTTTACTTCATATTTTTGCAGGAAATACTACGTGCACAAAAATGAAACAACAAAGCGTACAAAAATCAGGGTCAGCACTTAAGTGGAACACCTTGCGTGGGCATCAAATTTTTTACGCTGCTGTCATGAAATCAAAACTGCGCGCAATACAAAGCAAGAAATGCAACGAAACGAGACCAAATGCAATGAAATGAAACCAAAACGAAAAACATGTGCAATGCAACAGATTGTCAGGACACACTGGCAGGTACACACACACAGACACAGAAACAGACATTCATACAAGAAGGATATGCGTCCAGCGCTGAGCAGGATAAGCACTTCTTTTGTGCCAGCGAATGCAACAAATGAAACGAATCACAGCGCAAGCAACATTTGGCTGTGTTTGTTAGTGTCCTGCGTGCACAGCAGGTACTTTTCCATCGCATACCGAGAAAAGCAGCAAAGGACCATTCGCTATCGTTTTCAATAGATCACTTTGGCTTTGTGCATGTGCAACAGGCTGCCCGCCGTGCGTTGGAAATTGATTTTTTTACTATGCCAACAGATTTTTTGTAAGTATTTTTTTGTCTTTTGTTTTGTTAGTTTCATTTTTTTGCAGCTGTCGTTGAGTTTGTTGTTGGCAAATGGCGTAAATCAACGCCGCCAACGCTTAATTGATAAAAATCGCTGCTAAAAAAGAAAAGAAAACGAAGTATTTGGCTTTGCAGATAAAGTTGTACAAGAGATAAAATCGTTTAAAGTATTTGAAAATAGAAACAACAACAACAACGACGACGACGACGACAACGATTTCAATTAAAATTTCAACGCACATACAACATTTTGCCACTAAAAATAGTTATAAATGGGTGTGTTTTTTTGCTTACACATAACAACAACTTTGTCTGACAGCTTTGACTCAGGCCAAGCTCAGCTTTTGGTCTTTGGTAATTGCGTACAGACACACACACTCAATACATGATACAACGTCAATTGTCGTCAAATCAATTGAATTCAAGTCAAGTAAAGACAAGTAGTACATTGTCAAAACGAGGCATTTTCGCATGTCATCAATTTGTTGTACCATTTGATGATATCGCGCATGCGTAATCGTGTCATAAGCGACCAACGTTCAGCACCATTGACGGACTGACCAATGTTTTGACTGCCGTCGTGCTGTTTAATATGCAACTCAGCTTTTTTGACTAACGATTAAAAAGCGTTCATCGTAAGCACTTTTGTACAATTGCTTCAAACGTTTGTCGACAACGACATTCATGCGTCTTCTGTGTAAATTTCATGCAAGCAATTCGTTTATGGCTTATAAGCAACATTATTAGATTGTTTTTGTTGTGCAAGTAATTTGATTTGAAAAATTGCTCTTACATAATATGCAAAATAACTTTAATTGATACAAATTAAGGAAGATTTTCAAAAAATCTATTTTTTTAGCTCAATAAATGAAATAAGACTTTTAGCAACACTTTTGGCATATCAATTATATTTATTTACTTAGCTAAAAAAATAGATTTTTTGAAAATCTTCAGATGAGAATTTCAGATTTTTTTTTTTGGAAGTTATAACAGTTGTAAGATCTACAGGCAATAAGATCTGTATGACGTGTTGATGATATTTCAGGAACTACTTGATCGAACTCGTTCCAGGGTATTCTTTTTTTAAAGATCTAGAATAATAAATTGTTTCTCCTATTCGAGACGACAAATATTTATTTTCTGAATAAAAAGCCGAAAAAAAAATAATTCTAATAATGAACTGTCAAAAAAGCAGCGCTGAGAACGAAATGTGTGACATCGTGTAGAAATTTTTAATTTCTGAAAACTATAAAAACCTTTATAACACTCTAATAAGGTCTGCCAAAATACAAAAAAAAAAAATTAAAAATTAGAGCAATCTAAGACAGCCAAATAAGGTTTCATGCATTTCACTTTTTTTTTCCTATGTCTGCCAACAAATCACGCGCCTAATGAAGTTGTCATTGGCAACAAAGTCTTTGCTTTCCCACTGTCAGCAAGTGAGCAAAGTAGCAACAAAAACACGAAACAAAAACCAACAAAATGCCAAGCAAATAACGCCACCAACAGTCAAGCCGTCATTCAGTCAGCCAGCCTAGGAATACGTGTAATAACAACTGTGCTACTCAAAGCAAACAAACGCTGACAACATATAATAATAAAAGCTCAATAAATAAGCTAACATGAGTCAAGCGAGCAAGCAAGCAAGCAAGCGAGCAACAGCGCGCAACACCAACAGCACTCTAAATCAATTAACAACACGTCAAAGTGTAGAAAATTAGAGCAAAAAAATATCATAGTGAAAATCAACTAGCCTGAGGAGCATGAAGATAAGAAGCCGTTGTAATAGTAGATTGAAGAAGAAGGAGGCGCTACTAATACAAGTCGACAGGCCGACAAGCAATGAAGAGCGCTGAGAATGGCAATGGGAAATGGCGAATGGTGATTGAGGGGAAAAAAATGCCGAGCAAAAGGCGATAGTTAAAGACGACTTAAGTCGCTTGGCTCGTTAAAGGCTAATCAACATGCAAATAGTGTGGCCACGCCGCGCCTCAATGGCAGCAGCAGCAGCAATAACAACAACTCAACTTGAAGTCGTTTTCAAAAGTGGCAACCAAAAAAAAAAAAATAAAATGTAAACCAGTTACAAGTTGCAAGACGCTTTGAAAATTATTGAGTGAAATGAATTTGTTAACACCTTCCGCGGGTTTTCAACAGAAAGTTGAGGCACAGCGCTGGGCGATCGTCAGTGTGGCTGATGACGATGATGTTGTTGATGTTGGTGATGTTGTTGCTGACTGAGCTGGGCGATGGAGATGAAGATGGAGATCAGCTTGTCAAGGCGTAGCTGGCAATTAGAAGCAATGAAATCTGACGGACAATATTTAGTTGTGCCATTAGCAAGTGAATGTGATATTTAAAAGTAATTATAGAGCACGTAAATATCAGCAAAACTACATAATCACACAACTAGCCAACAATAAAGTTTTTCTGAATGTCTTCATCAATGCCAGTGGCAGCAACTGGCAACAACAATAATAATACCAACAAAGTGGACACCAAATCAAATTAGACAAGTTTTGTACAAGTAGTATGTAGAGCAAAATGTTGCCGTTGTCGTTGTTGTTATTTACATTTTCTGATTTGTATCTACAAGCAACATTGAGTCACACACTCAACTACTTTTCCTACATAATTGAGTTGTTCACTTGCTTGACTTATTTTCGACTATTTGCACAAGTTTGCTGTCGTCTTCTTAGCCGTCTTCATCATCATCTTCGTTGTTGTATCTTGTTGTATTTATTTTGTTTGTCATTTTGATTGACATTCATCTGTGAGTTTCGTTGGAATCGTTTATTTCGCTGTCGCTTGTTTATTTGTTTTGAAATTGTAACAAACTTTGTTGCATCTTCGATCGAACGTTTGAATGCGAGTCAATTGACCACTTTTCTTTCAACTTGAGTTGCGCTAACAAGTTTTTCACTTTTATTTATGATTAAGATGTCAATCGATTTTCTTCATCTATTTATTTATTTATTTTTTTTTTCTTTCTATTTGCTCCTCTTTGTCGTTGCAATTGACTTGGCTACTTAGGTGGCTCCCATTTAGGTTTTGTCTTGCTTGTATTATGGGAAAGAAAACGTTTGGTAAATGTTGTTGCTGGCAGCAAAAAAAAAAACCAGCAATGCCACTTGGGCGGCGCACTTGATGTTCGATTGTTTGGTTGCTTGATTGTTAACTGATGTGACATCTTTGCAGGAATCAGGCCAACTTTGTTCGGCAAAAAGTGTCGGCACAATTAAAAATGACAGTGGCCAATAGTAGCAATGCACAAGTGCTCATTTTTTGTTTTTGTTTTTCTTTATTCTTTCAGTAATACAAAAACAACCACTTTGCATGTCCTAAGAACTTCCGGCAGCCTGTTGAATCGCTCAAAAGGCACTTGAAAACGCGTGTTGTGCATTTTGGTTTGACATCTTCAATGCTCTGCGCCCTCACTCACTGCATTATTCTAATTTGAAGAACGAAAAATGAAAAAAAAACAAACCACATGGCATCAAAACAAATCTCTTGCAACAACATGTTGCACGCACTCATTCAGGCAGAAAAAAAATTCAGATTTCTGTTTTTTATTACACTAAGAGATGAGATCAGCAACGGCAACGCATCGTTCAACTGTTGCTGCTGCATTGCCATTTCCGTTGTCGTCCTTTTTTTCAGTTATCCTGCGCCGCATTCGCTTTTGTTTTCATTGCCGTTTCTGTTTCTGTTTTGATTCTGCTTCATTCATTTCCGCATCCGCGACGCAGCTGTCGCTGTGACAGGTACAAGCAACAACACCAGCATCAGTAGAAGAAGAAGAAGAAGCAGTGGAAGCAGCAATCAATGCGTATCGTTTAGTCGTAAATTTTGCATGAATGCCACAATAGTGAAACCGGAAGTTTTTGTACGCTGAGCAGAATGAATGAATGAAAGAAAGAAAGAAAGGTCGAACTCTCTAATCTGTTTTTGGCGAATTGTTGTATTTGATGTCTACAATAGCAACGATCGCTCAAAGAACAAGGCGTTTGGTTAATGAGAAAATTTCGTTTTGATAAATGAATAGCAGCATATCGCTTACAGGTTTTTCCGGCCGTCATACAGTTGAGTTTGAAGAATTGCTCGGAAGTACAGGTCCTTTTCTTTATAATTTGCATAGCGTGCGTAAAATGTGGGCAGGTTACCGGAAGTGTTGCTCATTTGGTAATTAAGTAAGCGGAGATTAATGGATTGACGAGGAAAGTACATATATAACTATATGGTAGAAGAATATTATAAAGTTATGATTCTCATATGTATAAACTCGCTCTTTAAACTACAAAAGACCTTAGGTTAGCAAGTTTTTCTTTTATAACTTTTAAATTCCTGAAGATCCCAATTCTACTTATCAAATATGAGCAATTCTGCTCTACCGATAAGAAATTCTTAACAAATTTTCCTAAATGCTAAGCTCGCACACCTTGCTGACCGTCTCTTCATAACAATTACATTAGATACAAATAATTAGTACTTCTTCGAATAAGACACATAATACATCTGACAACAATTCCAAGTACTCCAATAAAAAAGAAAGAAATTCTCATTTTTTTGAATGCATTTTTATCTAACAAATATAATAGAAAGACACGTATTTTATGCAACCTTGAAAAGCATAAAACATTCAGTGAAAAACACACACACACACACACACACCGTGACCATTTCAAGCAACGCCTGCTCGACCAATGTTCATCCTTTTGTGCATGGCCAGTCTAGACGGACGGACTAAAGCAGCCGCTGCTGTCTGTTGGCTCTAATCTCTAATCTCACGTCACGCTGGCCGTGAACGAGTCTCGAGCTCATTTGAAACGCTTTAAATGACGGCGATAGCGATCGGCAGGTTTCAAGCGCTGCAGGTAGTTTTCCTTGTTCTGTTTTTGTTCTCATTGTCGGAATATATCTCCGTGTCCTGGCAATACAGTTGCCAATGTTGCAACGTGCATTGTTTAATTTATATCATAATTTTCAATGCGCGTCCGTATTGTTGTTCTTCTTCTTCGTGTTGTTACTTTTTGCTGTCCTGTTCGCGTCGTGCAGGACTTTTTGTTGCAGCTTTATCCTGTTGCCATTGCTTGGCTTATCTTGATTTCAATTTGAACATATTTTGTTCCTCATTGTTTGGTATCGTCTTTTTTAAGGGGTTTTTTTATTGCATGAAAATTAAGCCGTTTAGCATTAAAATCGATTGATTTGTTGCCAAGTTTCTTGAGCAACAGATGGTTGTGGTTTCAATTTATGGTTTCAGTTTATTATTATTTCAATTTTGTAGAGTTCTGTATAAGCATAAGAAACGGACAAAGTGTCAAAGTAACCTCAGTAGCTGGAATTCAACATTTGGACAATCTATCAGTGATATGAAATTTTAAAACGAATTCTATCAAATCTGGACTTCTAGTCTTTTCTCAAAACTCTAAACAAACACTCCATCGACTTGATTCTGTTCAAATATTGGCATGATGTGCAACAACTATGCCTGAATTGCAACTGTTTCCGTCTTTAAATGTTTCCAATAAATATTTCAATATTCTTATCAATGACAAATAATTTGTACTTATTAAGTTAAAATAGAAAAAATAAAATAAAAATAAAACTTCTTAAAATGTAATCTTATTATAAACGCTCTAAAAAAAATCGAGCCACAACGAAATATATTTTCGTGAAATGATTTTAAAAAATGCTTCGCTAAGGCTTCAAAACTCAAACCATGACCAGCATGCGTAAAACACCCGCACACAAGCAGCAGCCTGACGAGTAGTCCAACATGACTTGCCGCTGATTTATAGACAAAGTTGAACAACTGCACGGACGAACAAAGGCACATGAGTCCAAAAAAACTGAAGGAGAAGAAAACAAAGCCAAGATGCTAAAAAGTCGCCAGCATTGTGCGTAAGCGCAAAGAAGAAATCTTATTGAATTGAACTAGAGATGATTTTTTTAAAACATTCTGAACAATAAAAAAAAATTTACTGATAGAACAAAAACCGAATGCCAAAAAGAAAAAACTCAAAAAAATACATTTCCAGTGAAGATTGAAGAAAGACACTGGCGAAGGCAGAAGAGAAGCGAAATGAAGCAAAGTAATGAAAAGGTACAAACAACAAAAAATGAACAGATCATGCGTGGTGCTGCTGCCTGTTGAGGAAACATCTGCCCCGCTCATCATCATCATCAACGAACACATCGAACAGCAATAACAACAACCAACAATTTTTTATTTTTCTTACTTAGTACGTAAGCACGCAGGACATTTGCAACAGGATACTTCAGGCATACATTGAAAGCAACAAAAAAAAAAAAACAATTTAAGTCGTGACTGTAAAAAATTGACTGTAGGAAAGAGAGAGCAATACAAACAGAGAGCCAAGTACAGTACTGTCTCAGCACATGCTGGTGACGTACTTCTTGCCTCCCCTATCAACTCATTGCCTTCGCTGTTCAGAGGAAACAATGTCAAGGTCAACGAGTGGCAGCCGCCTGCGCTTGTACTATTTTTTAATAGAAAAACTATAGTTTTTTAGTACAAAATATGTGTGTATTTGTGTGCCGGTGTGTGTTGGGCCAGGATATGCGTATCCTGCTTATGATTTTTTCTGTTTATTTGTTGGGCATTGCTCACTGCTCACTGCCAGCTGTCATCCGCTAATGATCATGAAGTGTAGTTGAAGTTGTGCCACATTTTGGAGCGTGTCATCATTATGTGTCACTTTTTTCACATACAAACTAAAAAAAAAAAAGCAGAAGAAAAATAAGTATTTTTTAAAATTTTTTTAATATGAGTTAGATGAATTGTATGCTTTTGTCAACGGCACGTGAAGTACTTTTGCTTCCGGTACGACCTCAGCTGCTCCCGAATTAGCATATGGGCGCTCAAGTCTGGCACGCTAAGCCAGCTTAATTGCTATTCCAGGCGGCATGTGCCAATTTTATATGCCATTTGCGCTTCGCTTATAAAATCACCCACATAGATGTCAATCCGCAGCAGCTGAAATGTTGCCTATTCATGGTATCAAAATATTTATTTTTGTCAACATTTTATACAATTTTCGTGCAATTTCTTTCTTTCTTGGGCATATGTCAGTCAGCATAATCCTTTCGTTGGCACACATTACACTGCAACAATTGTGCAAACATGAGCTGCAATTGTCAATCAAAATTGGCATGTTTGGTTGAGTGATGATGATGATGTCGTCATTGATGCTGTTAATTTTTGTTTGCTTTGTTGGTTTTCAATTGGTTTTGAGGCCTGCTGCCAATTTCGTTGAGGTGAATGAAGGAGTGAATTGAAAGGACTTCCGAAATGGCTTAGAGATCCAAAACACCTTCTAACCTCTTTTGTTTGAAAAGGGATAGAAAATTTAATTTCTGAAGCATATTCTACATTAAAACAGTAATGGAGAATTGAGAGTTTGGAATAGTGATGCCATTTAAGCTAATGGGTCGTACATTAATTACGTGAGATAAAATCCAATAATATATCAACTTTTTAGTCCAATAATTTACAAATTATTTCCAAATTTTAAGCAAACCTCTCGTGAAATGCAGAGGTGGTTTCGTCAAAACCTCACCAAAACTAACCAGGTGGAGAGGTCTAGACATCCTTTAAGCATTTTTAAAGTATTACAACTTATCATTACTTAGAAAGGCTTTAATCTCCAGAATTCTTTCTTAAGCGATTTTAATATCTCTATCTAAAATCTACAATGCCTTAGCACAACTTACGAACAGCTTAACAGATTTCATGTTTTAGATAGAAATACTTAACAAAACTTAGAACTAAATCGATGCTGATAAAATCTTTAGCATATTTCAGACAAAACACGTTTCCAAGCAACTCATATGCGACACAAAAACAGTCTTTGTCTTAACCAAAGGTCAACTAGACCACCAGCAAATGCAAATAACAAATAATTTGCAGCACGTGTTGTTTTGTCAAATCAGGTGAACCGAAATGAAATACGCAAAGCATTGTTTCCACACCAAGCTGAGCTCAGCTCAGGCTCAACACCCACGGCGAGGGACCGAAGCCGAATGCGTGCGTATGCAAATATTTTATGTCGATGCATTGCAGCTGCAAATTTCCAAACAAAAGCCACAAAACGAGACACCGCAAAGCAAGCAAAGCGAAGCGAAGCAACAGGCTGCAGGATAATACCGTGCATTGTAAGGAAAATGAGCTGGCAAACAGGTCAGGTCAGTCTTATTCATGAGCAAATTCAAATAGACACGCATTTGAATAGAAGAGAAACGCACGGAACCTGCTCGGCTGCGCTCGACACGGCTTGACCTTAACGCACGTTCGTGTAATTTGTTTATTTGCCGACGCATGAAGCTGTACAAATACCCTACTGCGCCGCCACCGTTGCCGTGGCGTTGCACCTTTTGCGGATCAGCGGGTCAGCATTGTGCTTGTGGCCACTTGGCTGACTTCGAGGAAATATTTCGATGTCTTTCAACAAACACTTCAACCTTGATGTAAATTTGACTTTTCACAATTTTCTTTTGGCTGCAAACGTGGCCAAGAACAGATGCAACAATGTTGATCTACATTTGCACAAGGACACGACATAATAAGAGTGGGTGAAGCTATCAATGCGAGTTCGTTGAAATATTCACACATCTTTGTTGAAGTCAAAGCAAAAATCACGTTTGAGTGTGAAATGTGCGTGAAGATTTATTGCATTTTTATTTGATTGAGTAATCTGGAAAACCTCGTAAGGTGCGCTGAACACATACAACAAGAGCATAAACAAATTCTCAGTAACGCAAAAGGATTGCTGAAGTTGTAAAACAAATGTGAGATGTTCAAAATGTATCTAAGAATGTTGTGATGAAACTGATTTGTAATCCATATGAAAATATTATGCAGATGTGCCCTCTTTTGATATAAAAATCTTCACCTTTGATAAGCCGAACCAGTTTTCAATCAAATCAAACACAACAAAGTCGGCTTTCTCATATCTTGATTAGCCTTTATCAAAGGCTTAACAAAAGAGTGAAAAGAAGCCTTTGAAGGCTTGACAAAACACCAAAACGCCAAAACAATACAAAAAGACAAGCTGCGTTTGGCATCAAAGGCAAATTCAACAAAAGACATTGAGTATAGTTTTGAGCATAGAACGAAAGGATTCGTTAAGCAGCAAAATCAACAAAGTTGGCGTGTTCGAAAACGGAGAGAAATATTGGCGACAATTGATGTGCTTCAGTTGACAATTGTGGGTCATGTTTGCACAAATGTTGCAGAATCATTGAAGGGCGAAAGGTGTTTTTCGCTTGCGTAGCAATTGCGAAAGATTAGAAGTGAAAGAGTTACGATATATGAGGGGTTATTTGAACAAACAAAGGAACCTCTCACACAGCTGTGAAAGCATATTGAGCGAGTTATCAAATCAATTGATTGAGGGCTATTGATTCATTGTGATTCGGTTAAAGTTTGTTCAAGATTTGCATAAATTTAATCTGAAATGAAACGTGTGAATTGTCATACAGATAATCTTAAGTGTTGATGGACTTCTATCTTTCAACGAATGAAAAATGGATTTTCATTTGACATTTCATTGCAAGCTGTTTATGAAGAAGTCTTTGACGCATTTTTATTCCACAATTTTTCACACTTCAATTGTACAATTGTCAACCAAACCAACTGCAGCTGAGAGAAGCATACTTCTTTCTCCATTGATCAATCTAACGATTTCGAATGAAGTCGCTGCGTTGTGTTGAATCAATAAATGTGCCATAAATTAAAGACCAAATATGAAATCTAAAGAAAAACGCATTTCAACACATTTTCGATCGCCTATTTTGACAGCATTAAAAGGACATTTTTGGTTGCGCACAGTAACCAAAGCGAAACAAAGTAAAGCGCGCATTGCGTTCGTTCATTGAATGCAATGCGTTGAGTTGCGTTGCGTTCCATTGCGTGTGCTTCAATAAATTTTATATAAATTTGACAAAATGAATCAAAACAATGCAATGCATTTAAGTGCGACAAGATGCCAGGACACGCACACAGGACAATGCGACACGCTTGAAGTGGCGAAGTAAAGCGACATGACGTGACGTCGCATAGCACAATGCTTCGTGCCGCGCCACTCGAGTCCGAGACACGCAGGACAATGGCAACGGCTAGTTTCAAGAAAACTGCAAGGAGCAACAGCAACAAAAACAAAAAAAACAACAAGAGAAAAGAACTAAAGACGATAAGCACAAAACAGGACGACGTCGTAGATGCATGCAGCACCTGGTGTTTGTGTCTGTATGCGTGCGAGTGTGTGTGTATTGTGGCAAGGACGTAGGACGCGTACAGTTTGCCAAAAAGTCGTAAGTAAAAAAAGACTAAAGTAGCGACAACGCTGCACAGCACGTGCTATGTGAAGTAGGCAGGACACGCAAAGGATGCGCTGTGCTGGTCTTGTACGGCGACGCCCAAGTTATGCAGATTAGAGAGCAACAACAACAACAACTCAAGTGGCTTATGGCATCTTCTTTACGTGGACAAAGGACTTCTTTTTTTTTTTTTTGGAAAAGCATGTGTTGGAATACTTGCAGAGAAAGAAAAGCAACGAAAGTAATTTCGAGAAAACATTTGCTTCCAACATGACATTTGCCGTCTGCCAACAACTCAATTATCCTTTATCCTTTATGCTTATGCTCTCTTTTTATGTTTCTAATGGCAACATGTCGCCATTTGTTTTTGAGTTTTCTTGAAATTAACAAAAAACTAAAGCGAACACATTTTCAAAGCCATCATTAAAAAAAAAAAAGAAGATGAAAAAAAACAGATGAAACCCTTTGCACGTTGAATCCTTTTTTTCATTGACCGAATGCGTCTGCTGCTGCTGCTGTTATTTTGTGTTGTTTTTCTTATATAAATAATCCTTGCCCGCTGCAAATGGTCAACGACCAGGTGGTAAATCCCTAACTTGCGCGCTGCTGCAACAACGCTCGATAATTGCCCCATGTCTGCCGCCGCCGCCGCCACCGCCTCGGTTACTACAATGACTACTCGAGTAACCCTTGAGGACACGTTGGCGTCTGCGTCTGCTTTTACTTCGATCGACTTCGACTTCAACTTCATCTGCAACTGTTTCGTGTGTGTTGGTTGTTGTTTGTGTGCGTGTCTCAACTCTTTCATCTGTATTAAAAAAGCAGCAACTGTTTTGTTGTTTTTTATCTGAGGGTATTTGGTTTTTTTTTTATTCTCTCACTCGTTTAGGACTTTTTAGTATTGTCGATTTTCAACGGCGTCGTTTATTAGTCCTGCGTCGTAGTCGTCGTTGCTTTTAACTTGGCCCTCACAATATTTTTTGGCAGTTGGTCATTACGCATGCGCTGGCAGATGCTCATGGATTTTTTTCTTCACTTCTGACTTTGGTCTGTTGTTGTTGCTGTTGTTGTTGTTGTTTCTGATATGCTGATATTTTTCGTTAAGCAAGGGTCAAGTGGCAGCAGCCGCCATCACTGCCATTGCCGCTGTTTGTGCTCTTTTGACAGCAACACCTTTGATTTTCATACACTCAAATTGAATTTTGGAAGGGTTTCTCTCTTGTTTTCGATGACTTTGTGTTGATAATTTTTTTGTGTCTTAGTTAAATTGAAACAGCTTTTTTTTTGGAGGCATTTTGCAGCCGTTCTTTTGTCTTAATGTGGTCTTAGTGCATTGATCCTTTGTCTTTTAGAACATGTTCTTTTCGGCAACAGTTGTCTAATTTGCTTGGCTTGACTCAAGTTAATGAATGAGCATGGCTTTTAACTGATTATTTGCCAAATCATATTATGTCGCACAAATGACGAAAGCTGCTGTCAAAAGATACAAGATACAATATAGCTTATAGGCGTTTCTAGCCTTTTCTACATTTTGAGCTCAAATCAAACATGTCTTTCTGTATCACTCATTATTTCTACAACGTGAATAATCATGTTTCTCATTTTTCTATGCCAACAAGTAAAAGAAATTGTAAGATTTCCGCAAATTATATATAACACAAGTGGCACAGTTATCCAATGTTATCTAAGCTGCATTTCACCATTTTAAAATAATCTTCAAATACTCACACATAGCATTAAAATTACCAAGAAAAAGTTTGGAGAAAAAAAAACGAAACGATATGGAACATATTGCTGAGAAGCTCGTAACAGGCGTAAATACGATAAACTGACCCCCGAAGGCAACCCCAGTGGAAGTTATGCCAAAGCATAGCGAACGGAGGCGAGTCAAGGCAATGCAAGGAAAGACGATTCTGTGCAACAGTTGGCGTTGGTGTCTGACTCAAATTGGCAAACTGACAGAGGGACAGACAAGCAGACAGACAGACAAAAATAACTTTTAACAACTACAACCTGATACCATAAAAACAATTCCGAGCAATAATAACAACAACAACAACAAGATCAACTTGCGCGCCTCATTGCTGGAATTGCAAACGCGCTCGAGATCGCAACAATTTCACATTTAATGATGATAATAATAATGTTGATGGCGATAATAGTATAAAATTAGTTAAACACGAATTGAAAGCCATGCCAAGCAATAAAAAAAAGCAAAGAAAACAATAAAAAAGAGAAAAAAAGGGTTGAGCATTTATTTTTTTACCATGAAGATTAGCTTTGAACTCATTCAGCATTTCCTACAACGCTTAAGTGTTGCAGCTGTTGAAGGAAGACGACCGACCGATCGACGAACGAGTGCGACAAAGACACCGCGATTCTTTGGAAAATTACGCGATCAACTAATTTGGCTCAGGTGGCGAACGTTCGAGTTATAGACTGACAATAATACTACAAGTGTGCCTAGAGAGCCGATGCCGAAGCCGAAGCGAAAGAGCGGCAATTGTGGCCTCTGACATGACTCGACGAGCGTTGTCGGAAAAGTGTAGCATGTGAGTGATTGAAATGATGTTGATGATGACGATGATGAACATGACGCTTGATTGCGTAGAAGGGGTTTCACTTTAAATTGGTAGACAAGACAATATGTTCCAATACAAGCAACCGAAATGAAAAAGTCAAATTGCCATGACAGCCAAACACCAAAAAACAACAACAAAAAATGTTGACAATGAACAGTTGCCGTTCTGCTCTCTGCCAGCCTGCCTAACTGCCTATTAGCGGATGCAGTCGTGGCGAACGAAACGACCAAACCAATCATTATTGGTAAACGTTAATAGAACCGAAAATTTCGTCTCTAAAAAAAAAAACTACTTCAACTATCAAAGTTACTACGCGCATATGACATTTTTGTCACGTTTTGTATTTTATGCTTTCGGTTTTTTTTTTTGGCCAAGGATTTCATTGCTGTTTTCCTGTCGGTCTTAGTTTTGGTCTTATTACAAAATCATTAGTCTGCTCATTTACCACTTTTCGACTTTCGACTTTTCCTGTTGTCGGCAATTTTGTGTCTTCCACTTTGAGCTGAATTTTTTTTTGGTCTCAAACAGTTTGTCACATTTTTATGCCTTTTTTTATAATTCTCTTTTTGTTTTTTTTTCGACTCGTTTCAAGTCACCGCTTTTATAGATTTTATGTATAGATTTTTATGTCTCCGAATATATTTGATGAGTGCACGCCTCCTACAGCAACTGACTTACTCACCTAAGTTAACTTGATGCTACTCAAATGAGTCTGTTAGTGTTAATTTATGAGTCTTTAATCTTTCTTGGCAACGTTCTATAATAACTGACCACACACAAAGACATTTTTGATACATTTAACAATGAACTAAAATAATATACAGATGAAAAATGAGATACTCTCTTCTTTATATACGAAACGCTTCTTCAATTTTTCGACTATGTAACTTATATAATAGATCATCATATCTATTCCCCTAATAATGCATTAGTGGATCGACTTAAATTTCATTTAAATTTCACAATGATCTGATAAAAGTTTGTCCAATTGTTTATCATTTTGATCTTCATATACAAAAAACATTAAATTTCTGGAAAAGTTATACAAAATATCCAAAATCAAAGTGCTCATCAATAAGCGTTCAACGAAAACTAATACAAAACACATGTGCGCCACACATTTTTGAAATGCACAACTAAAACAAATTGAAAACCACATCCTGTCTGAAAGTGTCTTTAAAAAAGTGTGCACTTCGAAAAAAGAGAGAGGCTACTTAAAAATCCACTGGCAAGAGCCGTCAGAAAACTGTACTGCGGCACAAATCAATATTCAAAACATATTTCGATAATTTCACTCACTCAAAGTGGCAACCAAAGTGATCCACCCACTAAAAAAAAAAGACAAACTATGAAATGTGTCGGCATATGACCAAAGGACACGTTTCTTCAGCGAGTCGTCGGCAACATGCTTTGTCTTTGTGTCGTGCATAAGAAAAGGAAAATTGTGCCGCGCGCATGCGCAAAGACGAATTAGTGCAACGACGCAAAGATAGAAGACACACACACGCAGGACAATAGAATGACAGGACGAAAGAAACGTATTTGCGGCACGTTTTGTGCTCGGATTTGTTTCGGTCAAACGGCGGACTAAGACGTGGTCCTGAACCTGCTGTGCCCGGCACGAACGTGCGTAATTATCGATATCGTAAATGTTGTCCCGCTGCCGACAAAGGCGACGCATTTTTGCTGACTTCATTGCTTCATTTAATATCATTGCGATTTTGTTCGGCTCGTGTGGGCGTCGGCAAACACAACCCAAAGGACGATTGACTGCCGGCTGAGGCAGTGAAAATTTATGCGCAAAAACGCCCATCAACATTTTGTTGTAAAATGTTTTTCTTGTTTATTTGCCTTTTTTGCTCCTTTTCTGCTTCATTGGCTTGCCAAATTTGCAAGGATAACTGCAGGTGCAGCGACG
The DNA here is from genome assembly GCA_034638295.1 of Phortica okadai. Classification (NCBI taxonomy): domain Eukaryota; kingdom Metazoa; phylum Arthropoda; class Insecta; order Diptera; family Drosophilidae; genus Phortica; species Phortica okadai. The sequence goes on along the minus strand of CM067849.1, from coordinate 44,156,898 downwards.
CGCCTCGCTCGCTCTAATCTTTATTTTAAAATAACAAATTTCCTCTTTTTTGTTTTTGTTTGTCGTTTAGTCCTTTATTTTTTGCTTGCTGTCTGTCTGTCTGTTAGTCTAGACTATTCTATCGTGTCTGGCTAAATTGCCATGTGCAGAAGTTGTTTGTTTTAGTTAATGTACTTTTGCTCCTTTGCCATCATTTAAGTGTCCTTTTTTTTTTTTTTTTTTTTGGTTGGCAGCGTGTCTTTTGGCTCGTTTGCAACATGGTAATTAGCTAAGAATAACAAAATGTATAATGACTAAGTAAACAATTTAGTTTGCATGGCGACAAAATTGTTCTGTTTGCGAATTGGCAAAGGTTGAATTAACTGCCGGAAGCGCTTTAGCCATGGCCAAGCGACTGTGACATTAAGTTTACGTTCAAGGCAAGGAAGTGGAAGGCTTGCCAAGGCAAAAAAGGAAGACAGGATATCAAGACTAACGATATTTTAGCTTTAATGCTCAAAGATATCCTCTTTCGAACTTCAGTGCCTCAACTATCTTTTTTCGCTTGACTTATGATTTCTTTATCGGCACAAAAACGCCACGGGTTATGCTTTGATACTCTAAAACTATACACCAAGTACAGTTTCCGTTCTATTTATAAGTTTTTTTTTTTCTAAGTCTTCTCTTACCGTTTCAATCTAACAATTTTCTAATAAAATTCGCATCAAGATTGCTGACATGCTATCAACCAGAAAAACCACAAAGAAAATATACAAGATCCAAAAAAAAAAAAAAAATCATTTAATAGACCACAAAAGTGTGTTAAGGATGCCCGAGAAATATCATATCAAAAGATATAATAGTGAAATTGATGCGAATTGTGCGCAGTCGAGCGCAAAACACGTTCGCCTACAAAAGCAACAAAGGCAAACGATACAAGGTACAAAACTGGAGCCACAGCCAAGGCGAGCGTTATTAAGAACGCTCTGTTAACTGCATTGTCAGGCAAGGATTCTTTGCTCAAAGTCGAAGAAACAAGAAGAAAAACACAAAACGGCAGCAACAAACAAAAGATTAAGACACGAAAATGCGTTGCGAATCGAGCAGATGACAGAATGTGCAACGCGGCGAGCGCAGGCGTAAACGTCAGACACGCCAGCAAGGAACCGAGAGCCAAGGCCAGGACAAGAATGCGTCCCATCATATAAATTGTTATACATTTCACATTATAAACGCATCTTTATGTCTTTTGTATTGCAAACGCATTGTCCTCGGGCGCAGAAGTCGAAGTCAGTCTGATGAAGCTGTCAGTCAGCCATTCTGACATTGCATCGTCTGTCCGCCGTTCCCTCGCTCAGCTCGGCTCGACTAAGCCGTGGCGATAGACAAGCGCGCCTTTGCCTTCTGTTTATTATTGCATTTTGCGGTAGATTATCTTATGACTGACGTTTGTGAAAAGTGGAGCACGAAGCTGAAGTTGCAGTTGCAGCCTTCAGTATTCAATCATAATTACAAGGATAATCGCTTCATTGGTTATCGATCATGTAATCTTGATCGTTGTTCAACGCTCGTCTTGAGGTTAGAGTTCAAGCTGTTTTCAATTGTATTTTTTCATATCTTGCATAATGCTTTATGAATATGAATACATTTGACTCGAGTGGCATTGTTATGTTGATGCAGCAGATAATTATCATCTCAGCAGGCAAATGTGTATTGAGCTGTGCGAATGTGCCAAATGTGAAATTGATATTTTCTTTTGCCGTTTACTGACCCAATTATTCACTTGGCGTGCAACCGTTTGTAAGATTGATTGATTGATTTGAATGTTCGTAGATATTTCTTAAGCATTTCTCAGATGAAAGCCAATGTTTTTGAGAGACATAGCAGAAATTAAAAGTCTTCTTCAAATTGAAACTTAAATTTAAATCGGTGATTCCCAACTATCCAACTATCAACTTCACCCCAAGAAAATATGCAATGATTTATGATCAGCCAAGCGCTTAGAAGACTTTCACCCTCAATTCGATACTGTTCTTCATAAAATGCCATAATAAAATTTTTATTTTTAAATCAACAGCTTTAAAGAGCAAAGAAAATAACAATAAAAAAAATATTTTTGTCGCGTGCTAATAAATAAAAAATTTTTGCACAAAAATTTCAACAAAATAAATATTTTTTCCAAGAAAATCGAGGTTAAGTTCAGCTTAAATTGCCTTCAACGGACGTCTCAAAAACATTGTTATTGCTGATAATAAGACCAAAGGTAGAGAGAGACGACTTTTCAAGACCCGTACGTTTGATAAGCAGCAAAACAGATAAGATAAGATTGTACGGAAAGTGCAACAGAATGTGCTAAAAAAAAAAAAAAGAAAAAATCGAAATAAACAAATAAAAAAAATTATTAGTATCGAGAAATACTTTATCGTTTAAGCGCAGCTGTCGGTGATGAGCACGTGGCAAACAAACGTTGTTGCTTAACAGAAGAAACGGTTTAAAGTATCTAAGTATCTAAATAAGTATATGTTTATGTTCAAATGTTAACGCTTGTGTGGCACAAATGTTTGCGTAAAATGCAATAAAATAATTATTGTTATGCCACAGCATATCTCCTCACAGCACACTCGCCTTCTCACTCACTCACTCTCTTTCATGTGTAGCATGTCGCAGCTGCTTCGATGCTTTCGCGCAAACGCGTGGCGATTTTTATTGCATTGCGACTTTGTTGTCTTTAGTTTTACTTTTTGATTATGCTAAGAATTTATACAAAGTACGTTGCATTTTATGACTTTAGTCAGCTGTGCTTAGCGGCATTTTCACTGCACGCCTAATTGAAATTATCATTGAAATTTTATTAACTAGTTTATAGATATTTAAATACTTCTTCACTATTCACATGGAGCTGCTTTAAAATAGGCGGCTTGCTTGACTTTGAGCAAACTATGTAAAAGTTATTTCTGTAATACTTATCAAATTTCGAATTTTCTTGTAAGACATTAAAAAAATCTCATGGCATAAAATACTCTGAGGACTCTGAATAAAATTATTTCTTTCGAAATCTGAGCTCATAATTTGTCTGCAATTGATTTGCCTTTTTCTTTTTCTTTCTTTAGTATCACTAACAGCATTTAATTTGCAATAATCCAAGCCACAAAACGAACAATCAAGCCAAAATTTGATACCAAAAAAGTATCTCAATTACAAAGGCAGCAAAGACGAACAATGGCAAAAATTCCATCAATGCGAATCAATACGAAAATAATTAAGCAAAATGCTGTTCGAAACCACAAAATTGACAAATGATAACTGTACACGAGACGAGCAAAGCAAAAAATCCTCTGACAGTAGAAAATAGAATATTTCGTATATTTTTTTGAGACAAACAACTGCAACAGACAAGGCCACAAAACTCATCCGCTCGTCGTGTGGGCTGTGACGTGCAGAACCACCTACAAGTTGTGTAAAAACTCAGACACGAACATTTACTTTGCTGGCAGAGATTGGTAAAAGGATATGCAGGACACATGCTGCGTTGCAGGCGCGCTGCCACTTTACTCACGCTGACTGACGTAGACCTTCGACTGGTCACCGACTGACCAGAGAAGGACATTTTCAATAGAATAACGAAAAATCGAGTGGAAAAATCAGCAGCATATGTCGACAGACAGATTTGTCCAATTCTGCTGGACAGTTGTTTGAGTCGTCTTTTAGATAACTGCCATTGGACTTTGTGCTCATCTTTCGTTTCTTTTGTATCTTTTGCATAGGATTTTTTTTTTTTTTTTTGTTTTTCGGCTCTCGGCAGGCTCTGAATGACGTTGCTGTACTTCATTGTGCGTCGTCACCTTCTTGCTAATTTCGATTTGTTTTCACTTTATGTCATTTCCATTATCTTCTATTACGCAAATGTTTGTTTTTGCCACTGTTTGAAATGATTTTTCTTCTTTGCTTATTTTTGTAGAGTTTTCTTGAAAATATTTGCACAGTTGTGCAAAAATGTCTTTCGTTGAATATTTTCTCTGAAGCATTCATTACAACTAATTTGTTTAGCTAAGAGACACAATAGACTTCTACCAACGTTCTATAACAAAATGTTTGTCTTTCGGCCTTAACTATGCTATTCTGTCTTAAATATGACCATCTAGACTTTGCAATTTTAAACCAGCAAGGTTATTTTGTCACTTCATTGACTCCATTTTGGGGATTCTGTCAGTTCATGATAATTATTTTGTTCACTTTCTCCCGGGATCATCTTGAAACATGAAAAATGTACAAAATTCTCCGATTAATGTTCTAGAAAATGTATTTCTCTGTTTAACTTTTCGAACCAAATTATTTGTTATACAACATCAGATCTTTTGCCATCCCATTGACTTTATTTTGGCACTCTGTCAGATAATGGCAAATTTTTCATTCAATTTCGCACACCTGAGACCATCATAAAATATATGTATGTATGTATGTAGACGACGACAACATATTTAAGTCGTACAGTACCGTCACGCTGGCCATAAGATCAAACCAATACTTGTGTATAGATAATCGAGCCCCGCATAAATACAAATTAAATGCGCTGACTGACTGACAGACGATCGACGACCGACGACGTCGACGAGGCGATGTCGCTTTATATACAATTACGACTTACGGTTAATATACGCGCGATGCCATAACCAAAACAACAGCAACGTGCATGGCAAAACGACATCATGTTTATGGATAAATGATAAGCAACCAAAGGGGCTGGCAAAAAATATATAATACAAAAACAAAAAATAGCAACAAAAAACTGAGTGTACAGAGAGATAGAGAGAGAGAGAGAGAGAGAGAGGGAAATAAATTTGTCGCGTGTTTGCCGCATGGTGAATCAAAATGTTGACTACGCTAACTAAATTCATTGCTAATCATGGTAATTATGGCAAAGAAAAAAAAAAAAAAAAGACACAACAACAACGACATAGTGTGGCAGACATGAAGAGCGTTGAAATAAATTGAAATAAAGAAGTTGAAAGATATCGTTTGGCTTTGACTTAGGCTTTTGTTGTTGTAGGACTTTGGGAAGTCAATGACGCCAAGACGACGACAACGACGACGACGACGATGATGATTATGTGACTCTGTTGGGCATAACAACATAAAAGCAGCAAACAACATTATTTTTTTTTTGTTGTTATAGACTGATAACTTTAGAGTCAAGCAAAGTATAGCAAAGCACAAAGAGATAGAGAGTGAGAGAGAGAATGAAAAAACCGTAAATACACCTGTTGGCAAAGGCAGCTTTTGACAGCGTCGGCAGCAGTTGATGTCGTTCTCGGCTCAGTGTGACTGACTTGGCTCAACTTTACTCAACTCCACTCAACTCAACTTCACTTCACTTCACTTCACTTAATTCAACTCAACTTGTCTTGGCTTGACTTGTGGCTGAGCATGCGCAAAACTCTTTTGGCAGCAGCAAAAAAAAAATGCAACAACAACGAAGCCAAACAGACAGAAAATGAACAAGTCAAAGGAGTAAAAATTATAGAAGAAGTTGCAGATGAATAAAAAGAAGATGTGTCAAGTTGAGCTCAAGTGTTTGGTTCTTACTACTTTTGGTTTTGGTTTTTTTACGCGTTCGTCCTTAAAAAAAAAAAGCAGAAAAAAAGCAGAAATAAAAACAAAAACAAAAAACGGAAGTTTACAGTCACAGCAACGAAACGGAAGGACGAACGTTCGTTCGTACGTACAGACAGACAGACGGACAGACCGGATGCAGCTTGTTTTCTCGCTTATTTTGCTTTGCACATTGCAACGCTAACAGCAACAGCAACAACAACAACAACAAATTTGTTGCAAGCAAATGCGTGTATGTGAGAACAGGTTGCAAATCCTGCGGCCGCCGTCAGCATTTGCTGTCACTTGTTGCAGCTTGTACAAGTATGCAACACATTTTCATTATTTGTTTCATATTCCACTCATTTCGGCCTCTTCTGCAACTTCAACTGCTTTAATGTTATTGTTGTTGTACAATTTTTTCGGGGATCAACGCCGCAAGTTAAGACTTTATCGCTCACAATGAGAAAAGAGTGAAAAAAATGCTGATCAACGGTAGCAAAACTTATATTGAATTGCTTCACAATTTGCTTTAAGACAATCATTAAATACGCTTTTATCGCGCACTCGTTGCAGTTGTTGTTGTGCTGTTGTTGCAGCTGCAAGTTGCAAGTTGCTGTGCACAGTAGTTTGTTGCTCATTGTTTGTGAAGTTTGAATGTTTCATTAAATTGAATGTTGCAAAAAATAATGCAAAAGCAGCAAAAAAAAAATTGAAGTTTTTATAGAAGTTTCGAGAGTTTGCTTATCGCTTCAGATAGTTGCCTTTCTCTTGCTTACTTCTTACTTTCTTACTCACTTTCTTTGCGTTACAATTGTATTTTTTTGTTTAAAGTTATTAATCTTTATTTTTACGTCATTAAAACTTATTATTTAATACCAAAAAAGTTGTATTTTACTTAACAGATTCAATTGGTAACTGATTTCATGAGCAACTCTGAATTTTTTGTAAGCCTTGACTTGAGTAATTACATGTAATTATTTGCCGCTTGCCAAACATGACTAATAACTTCATATATTAACTCAAAGTCAACTCTCGAAACTAATTGATTCTTAATGAATTTCATCTTTCAAAAAAAAAAAAAAAAAAATAACAACAAAAAGTTGCCACTGTTGATTGAAGCGCAGCTGAGCTCCAAATTAAAACATGATAAATGATGGCCAAGAATTTTTTGTTTTTTTTTGTGATTTTTGCTTATTATTTTTTTATTTTTTTTTTTTTTGAATGAAGTTGTTGTAAACGTTTCGTTATTAACTTTCATCGTTGGCGCGGTTCCCAGCGCATTTTCATTTGCATTTGCATATTGTCAGCAATCAACTCAACACTCAATTGCGACAGAGCCACACGACCGACCAATCGACCCGGTCGACCGCCCAATGGAGCTGAGATGAGAGTCTTTGTATGAAACATATTGCTAAATAAATTTCACTTCACTTTCTGGCATTGCCCTGGGGGAGTCCTTTTAAAAAAAAACGTACGGCCAAAAGTTAAAAATTTGAATCAAAAAAAAAAACAATAACAAAGTAAACAAAAATGAGAAAAATGTTTCGCGCCATTAATAATTGCGGCGTGCAAAGCAAAAAAAAGTATTGTATACGAAAATGTTTTCGAAAAAATTAAACAAAATTTATGGCCAAAAAGCTGCAGGCTGTGGAGCAAAAGCAAACGGCAGCCGAGCAGCATGCAGCGGCAAACGGTGCGGTGGCAAGCGGCATGTGGCACCTGTAAACCGGCTTTTGGAGCAGCGCTGCAAATGCACAACAGCAACAACAACAACAAGCGACTTGAGTCGTCGTCGGAGTTGACTTGAGTTGAGTGAAAGACACATTTCAGTCGTTGTCGTCGCTGTTGTTGCTTCGATGATGAAGTGAGCGCAACAGAAACAGATGTCCTGCTGCTCCAAATCGAATGCGCAACATGCATCATCCTTCGCATGAGCCCAACAACAACAACTACAATAACATTGGTCAAAAGAAGCCCACAAAAGACATGACAAAGAGTGAAACAACAACAGCAAAAACACATGCAAAAGAAATTGGGGTCATGTACTGGCGCAGACGTCGTTATTGTTGTTGTTGCTGTTGTTATTGTTGAAGCCAAAAGCATTCAACCTGCCGTCGCACGCACGTCGCAACGCTTTTGGGGCTGCCAAAAAACCAACTTGGCACATCTTTCACTTCAATGTTGTTGTTTTTATATTTTTCGGTAACCTTTTTTTTTTTTTTTTTTTTTTTTTTTTTTACAGCGGCAACAAGTAATCGTCTTCGTGCGCCTGTCGTTGACCAACGTCCAGGCCAAGTCATGTTGCAGCGCAGTGAAGTGAAGTGAAGCCATTGCACTTTGCAACAACGGCGACGGCGTCGGCGACAGCGACATGGACATGAGTACGTGTGTGTCCCCAAAATACAAAAAAAAAATAATATAAAATTTACTACAAGAAAAAATAAAAGGCACAAAAAACTTATTGCGGCAGCTTGTACTTTAATTTTGTTGCTGTTGCTGTTGTTGTTGTCTTTTTCCTTCAATGCTAGCTTGAAAAACTTGAAAATTAGGCGCGTGGCTGACGGTGACATTCAAGCGCACTGAGTGAGAAGTTGCAGTTGCAGTTGAAGTCGATGTTGGAGCAACTCTTGTACGTTCATCATTTTACTGCACGCGCATGTCGCATTATTGCTGCACTTAATGTTGTTGTTGTTGTTGCATTAAAATATTGTCTGCAAGTTCTTTTTTTTCTCTTTTACTTCAATACATCATTTTGGTTTTTGGTTTGAGAAATTATGAACTTTGTTGCAAGGCAAGAATGTTGCATTCAGGATTCAAGCTTAATTTTGGCATTGGAGATTGAAAAAACCTTATGGATCTCACGAATGGTTTTAATTTCTTAACCTTTCTCAAACTTTTACTCAAGCAAATCAAACAATATTGCTTTTTAATGCTTTCTATAAGAGCTCCTATCATCTATTTCCTATCATACATATCACATATGCTTTCCTAACCCCATTGTTGATTAACCCTTCATACAATTTCCTCACCTATGAAATCTCTTACTTCCCACGCATTCGTTACTTCCGTTTTCCCACGTTTTCTCTGAAACACTTCCTTAAAACGAAAATGTGCAAAACGGCATAAGATTTGCTTTGTTTTTCCCCGAAATATTATGCAATACACCTGATCCGCTTCCTCAACAAAACTCAAATCTGAAGCACCCAAAGCAAACAATCATTGATCAACAGATACGCGGAACATGAGAACTGCGAGGGTGCAAGTTGAATATAAGGATCAAAATTAGTGCGGAAAGATAAACAGGACAACAGATGAACAGCACAAACAAACGGAAGAGAGAGAGAGACACAGAGAGCACCAACAACTTCCGTTCCCAGGATATTCTACGCAGATTTCTTCGATAAATATGAATTCAATAATAAAGTGCCAACAATAACAACAACAACAACTGTTGCCAATTAAATTCGTAACTGTTGAAAGATACGAGATTCTAACAAAAGACGCCAAAACGCGAAAACAAATGTTGCCAAAGGATTAACGCAAAATAATAACAAGAACAGCAGTTGAGGTAGGAAGACAAGAAAAGACAAGACACAAACAGATAAATAAAATGAAGAAAAAAACAAGTGTCAGTTAGGAACATATGCTCAAAGCATTTGCAGTGCAAAAATCTTCACACGGAAATAAAATGAGAAGAGTCCAAAAATCAGCTGCCACATTGTTGCCTTCACTGATCTGCATGAGAAAAATCTCGAACGTTTGTCTACGCCTATGAAGAACGCACAAGGACGCTACTGCTTGTGCATAGAAATTTTCGAGCATCGTCCTTGGCAGGTTGTACCTGCTGTAACGAACTGATGCGACGAACGCGGCGTGGGAAGCGCACATGTCGAAGGGATCTTCAACTTAACTGTTAAGGATAACTAAAAATGTAGAGAACGAAGCTGAGTAGAGTTTCTCTTCGATTTGTTTGCTTGATTTTGGAAATGTGTTTTTGTTACATTTGCATCCTGTTTTCGTTGATTTCACTTGTGGGAATGCCTTTGGTAGGATTTGCCTGGGATCTTGAGATGGGAAAATATTGCGTTGGACACCTGCTAAACGTTAAGACTTTGGATTTGCTTTACTAACTGAGTTATATAAAAGAATTGCTCTAGTAAAAAAAATATTTTCAAGAAATCTTTGAAAGCCTCTTTCTCTCAATGAAGATCCTTATTGTCCTACACAATATATGCTGTCCAAAGCAGCTTCATAAATTGAATTGATTCAGCTAATTCCTAGAATTCTGCCGTTGCGCAAGCTGTGCCGCATGTCCTTGAAGCCTGCCTTAAGCCTTTCTGGTGAAACAAGTTTCAAACAGATGATGATGATGATGGCAATATTGTTGACGATGTCCTGTTCCTTTTGGTCACAAACATCCTGTTTTGGCACACAGTCAGCAAATTTCGTAAGCCACAAGGACAACATATGAAATTCATTCATAAAAATGTATATGCGTAAAATTCGCGTAAAAAAAAAGGACAAGTTCGCAGTAAAAATATGGCGATTTTTGTTTAATGAAATTACGCGAGAAACGCAAACCGGAAACGGCAACAGAGCCGTGGGAATTTTTCTAAGAAATGCGCATCTTCCTTCCGGAGAGTGCGGGTGTGTGTGCGAGCGAGATAGCTGTCACGCGCGCGAATCGAATTACGCGTTTTGCAGCTTCCGCGCGCCCCCCAACTTGCTCCGCCCTCGAGTCCTCGTGACTGTTTGCTTTTGCACCTTGTTTGTTGTTGGCTTGCCTTGGCCATTTCCGGTTTGTCGCGAAGGACGAAGCGAAGGCGACAACGGCATCAACAACAACAACTACAACGGCAGCAGCAGGTAGTGCCTGCCACAGCTTCTTGCCTTGTTATCCTTGTACTCTGGACGTTTCCTGCCAAGCTATGCAAATAAGGATGCGCGTGTTTTCAACGTCCTTCTTAGGCATGATGTTCGTTTGTTTGTTTGTTTTTAAAGTTGTTTTTATTTAACTTTAAATTATTGCAACATTTTTGGCGGCAAATCATTTTTACGCCCATAGAGATCTCTCCTAGCATTCAAAATTATTTAAGCGCCAAAAATATCCTTTGCATTGTCCATCATTTCATTCAAATGCAAATTGCTGCTCATGAAAATCCTTTTATATGTCCTTTTCAAATGCTTGCGGCTTATCGCGAGTCTTTGTCTATGTTTCCCGCTTTTCAACCCTTTGCGTAGATCGGTTGATTCCTTGATTTATTTAATGTATGCGTAATTTTTTTTTTATTTTTTTACTTGTTCAATTGGAAACAATTATTCTTAAAATACGTTCTATATCAAAAATAATACGTTAGAAAATGTATTACTTCATCTTTTCTTCAGATATTCAAATATTTTCCTGCACAAAAGCAAAACATTTTAAAGTTGCGAACTAAAACGAAAAACCTAACGAGCCAACATTTATTAACCCCTCTTCATTTTTACTTACGCCCCTGTTGGCAGTCTCTTCAACTTCAGCCAGTAAACGCGTTTCAGGCGCAAATCCCTCACGCACACAATCATCAACCGCTCTCTTGCGTTCTCTCCATTTATACAACTCACACACACACAAAAAGCCAAACACACAACAGAAATTTACTCTCGCGCAATCTCGCCTTCTGTTAAGCCAACAACAAAAACACACAAAACATGAGCAGCTGCATTCAACCCAACTCGCTCTAACACAGGCACCAGCACGCAAGAGGGAGAGCATTTGCTTACACTGTTAACAGCTGTAATTTAACATTTTCTCGACTAACTATGTGTCTTATGTATTGTAATGACTCATGTTATATACAAATGCGTAGCTACATGAAGCATGTGTAATTGACTCTCTGAAATTTTCGCTCGCTGCTATTTTATTTAACAAATTGTTTGTTGCTCTCTGCCAACTGACTTGTTGGAGAGAGAGAGACGATTCTTACTCTCCCGTGACTCTTTTTGTGACTCGACACTGCAGAATTAATTAAGCGCATGTGGCGCTGTATTCGCTCACGGTTTTTCCTATTTCTCCAATCCTTCTGCCGATACCTTTGCGTCAATTTGACTCGTTTGCGTTTCGCTCTTACAAATTTGGCCTGAGCGTTCCGTGGGCGCCGAACGAAGACTAAGGCCACAAGGCGACCACGTACCGTCAACCGTCAATGAGTCTTTTTTTAACGGTTAAACGGTGCGCACGTCAGACCGAGCGCGCGCTAAACGCAAAACCAAAATAAAAATTTCAAACGCGCTACTTGAGAATTTTTATAACACAAAAATTTCGAAATAAATTTTCTAAGTGCGCCAAAAAATTATAAAAAGTAATTTTTAAAATTCAATTGGCAAAGAAAATTACATGCGAAAAGTAAAGTGAAAGACTAAAAATTTCAGCCAAAAGCTGAAAATTTGTTTACAAAGCAAAATAATTTAATACAAATCACTCTGACTAAAATAGCAAAAGCCGAAACATAAAATAGAAGAGAAGAAACAAAACCGACAAAAAACGTGCGCCCGCAAAGAAATGCACAAGAAATAAGCACAAAAAGTAACAACAAATTCTTCTTGCCTGCCCTGTGCAATAAGCAAAGTAAAGGCAAAAGAAAAAGTTTATTGTAACAACAAAAAAAAATTACAAAAGAAAAGAAATATTTTAAAACAAATGCTGACCAGCAACAGCAGCAAGGAATAAACCGTTAGAAGAAGTTCACCAATACACAAACGGCACCAACGTGTGAGTTTGTCACCTCTCTGTCACTTTGTGTGTTTGTGTTCGTGCGTGCGTGTGTGCCGCTGTCCTCCTCCCACTTCGGCGCGTGTATTTAAAGTTAATTTTTGTATTTTAAAAGTGCATAAAGCAGAAAAAAAAAACACAAAAAATATAACAAAAATGTTTAACTACTGAAAAAAAAACACGTGTGATATATAAAAACAAAATAATATTTAAATAAAACTGCTCCAACATTAAATTAAAGCAAGAGGAGCTAAGCAAAAATAAGAAATACATAAAAATGTGTAGCTAACAAAAAGTTAATAAGCTGAAAATTATATTAAAAAACTTAGTAATTTTATACAACAACAAGGGCATAAAAGAGTAAAGTGTTTTTCATAAAACAATTTCATATAAACAAAACGCACTTAAAAATAAGTTGATAAACATTTTTTGCTGCTTTTTTCATTAAAAAAAGTAGTTAAAACACGAACGAACGATACTCGTACCGGCACAAAAACCAAGAGACAACAACAATAACAAAAGGATTTAGTAAAAGTACGAACGAGACAAACAAATTGCAACAACATGAATTGGATTAAATGTTTATTAGCTGCATTTGTTTGCTTCACAATTATTGTGCAGGTGAGTTCGAAGTCTTTAAACTATATTACTTTATATTTTCCTTACACACACACTTTTACACATATGTATATGGATATGTGGCGAAAGAAGATTGACAGATTAGCAGGGCAGCAAACGCGTGTTTTAGGGTGGCAGCGCACGATCATTGACGAAAGTTGACATTCGTTCAGTGTTGCCGTGCCACAAAAATATGACACTTTTAACCCTTTGGCAAAGCATGATCAAATTTTCGTTTGAAATTTTTAACAAATGCCAAAATGTTTGCACGAATAACAAAATTCGTTGTACATAAATATTTTTTTTGATACTTTCATACAACTGCGCGTAATTTGAGCTTAGCGCGCACTTGAACAGCTGAGCACATTATTTAGAGGGGCGCAAGGGGTTGATTTGGTGTGTTTGATGTGCGCAGACTGATAGCGCCGCCACCCTTGGCCAAAAAAAACTAGTTTTTAAAACTAGAAAAGAACAGTTATAGCATAAAATCATAATGGAGTATAGAAGAAGAAAAAAATAATAATAAAAGGGGAAAAAAATCAAAATGAAATTGAAAAGTTTTTGCATTGCTCAGAGCTCAGAAAAATTTACCACCAAGAGCGTTTGCAAAAGTCACTTGTGCGAGTGAGCAACAGCAACAACAAAAACAACAACAGCAGACGCAGCAAATAACAAAAACAGCAACAAAGAAGTATGTACTAATAAAAAAATAAAATTAAATAAAAAGAAAAATTAAAAGAAATAAAAAACTACAACAAGTATTGGCAACAACATCTGCCATCGCGCCTCAAGCAGCATCCAAAGGCAGACGCTCGGCAACTTGTTTCATGGCGCGGTGCGGTGCGGTGTGGCAAGTTGAGGTTGCATGCCTGATGCTGCACAGGAGTGGCATGGTGAGGTGCGGTGCGGCGAGGCGGTGAGTTGGCAGGCAGGCTCTGCGTAGGTCAACGTGCGCCGCTTCATTGAGAGATCGATTCAACTTTCTTGCTTGTTGTTGTTTCGCTTCTTTTTCTTATAAGCAGACAGAGTTTTTTTTATTATTTTTGTGTATTTTTTTTTGCATGCTGCTGAGCTTAACCCCTTATTGCAGTCATGTTGCGTGCTTTACTAAATTTTTTCATGCAACTAATTTTAGCTGTCCAAAAAATTTGCCTCACTTGCTCGTTTGGCTTGGCTACGGCATGTTGTAAGTCACTTAGTCTGTCTGTCTGTCCGTCTGACTGACTGAATGGCTGACTGACTCTCTGGCAGTCTCCTGCGGTCTTCTTGAGTTATGGCAAAAGCTGAAAATTAGTTGAATTTCTTATATATTTGTATTTACTCCTTTTTTTTTTGTGTTTGCATTTTGCACATGCAAATTTTTCGGCTTGACTCGTCTGTCAATCGCAGCTGTTGTTGCAATTGTGGTGATCGTTTTTTTTATAGATTTCTTTTTTTAGTTTGATTTTTGGAGCAGAAATTTAATTTTATTTATTATAACTAAAAAAAAAAAACAATAGCAGTGACAAAAAGTAGACTCATTTGTCTAATGACATCACTTAAATTATACAATTTTTCTTCTCGTTCTAAAAGAACAATTTATGAATGACTTGTAGACAATTTAATAGAAGCCACAAGTCGCCCCACTTGCATTATTTCCCTACAATAGTCAGACAGACAGACAGAGTGACAGTCGAGCAACTCATTTAAGTGTCTCATGTTGTGATAATTTCATGTGGCAATCATATAAAAAAAAAACAGTTGCTTTAATATTCGTTCGCTCGTCTTTGTTACTCATATATTTTTGCGCTTGTTGCAATTTTCATATTAACAATGCTTCGCCGATGAACACTGTTGAGTTGAGTTAACTTGCGGCGTTCTGTGCGCTTCTTCTTCATGTTTTCGACTTGTCAAATGTCGCATTCTATTTGCTCCTCCCCTTCGCCTGCATCACAAGCACATTTTACCCGCTTAATTTTGCATTATAACATAATTAATTGCAATTAGACAGAATGTTGGCAACTCTATTATGCTTCTACTTCTGCTACCGCTTCTTGATCCATCACAAAGTCAACTTTACTACACTTCACTTACGCTTGTAACTGTGTAGGCGCTGAATTTATTTCACTTAACGGTTGATTATCATTATAATTATTATTTTAATTTACTTATAATAAAAACAAAACAAAAAAAGTGGGGGAAAACTCGTGAGTAGTTTTATACGTTAACTGAGCACCTGTGTGCGCCTTTCTTTTTTGTTGTTGTTGTTGTTTTTACTTCATAAGCGTAAAGAAAAACAACAGCAAGAAAGATAGACAGACAGACAGACAAAAAAATGCGATCGTTCATACATTTTAATGTCTTCGCAAACTGACGATGTCAGTCTTCTTCTTGTCAGTCATTCATTCAGTCAGTCAGTAAGTGAGTGAACGTAGCGAAAAATAACAATAACAAGGCATATACTTAATACTTTGGCAAGAAGACAAAGTAGATGGCAAAGAAGAAGAAGCAGTCAAAGAAGAAGAGGAAGAGCAGTTGGAAAAACTAGTAACGTTAGGCATGAGTGATTCTTTTAAAAATAGCAGAGCGTACGTATAAATTTACCTGCTTTTTATATGCCGTTGCCTGTCGTTGTGACTCTTTAAATATATATAAAAAAAATCAACAACAAAAATAAGTTAAAGTAACTTTAACTAACAACCAAAAGGTAAACAATGCAACGCACTATTTTCCAACACTTTGACAGGTTTACTTGGACGTCTTATTAACTTTGCTTTTCTTTGACTCAAGTCATGTACATACCATATACATCTATGTGTGCGTTCGTAGCCCCAAAAGGTCTTCATGCGTAATAAAGTTCATAGTTGAAGGCAATGTTGTTTGGTCGTAACAAGTGTAAGCGATATGAATTTTTTTTTTTTTTTTTTTTTTTTTGTTAAATTTTATGCATAATAACTGATTTTACGCGTTATACAAAAATTTCCTTTTATGGGAAATTTATATTTTTTTGTGGGAAATTTTAATTTCTTATTAGAAATAGTAATTATCTTAAAATTTAAGTTTAAAATGAGTTGTATAACGTTTACTACAAATTTCCCTATTAAGGGAAATTTTGAAAAAAAAGAAAAGAAAAAAAAACAAGAAAAACCGCACAAACTGATTTGTCGCTCACACATAACATGCAATGTGCAATCACAAAATTTACGACTTTCTCACGTTCACAATGCAAAGTGGTCATAAATTTTAGATTTTTTTTTTTGGTTGTTGTTGTTGTTTTTTTTATATTTTATAGCTTTGTTTTAACGCGCATGCACTTTACAATAACAACAGCAACAACTATGAGTGTCCACTCTGTGCGACCGACGACGACCAAAAGTCAAGGCAGACAATTGTGTTGCACTCTATTTATATTTGTCAAAGCGCATGCGTGTCTTTATGCTGCTTCTTCTTCTTTTGACTTGTACGCTTATTTATGAAGCTGTCAAAAAAAATATGTGTTATGCAAATCTCTGTTTTACTGCGCCTTTGTTTAAATTGAATCTTTCATGCTTTGTTTGCTTTCTTTTGCTTTAAAAAAAAAAATTTTTTGTTTTTATTTTTTAATATTTATCATTGCCTAACCATGCAAGCAAACTTTCTGCTTTCTATGCTAGTTTAATAATATTTTATTTAATATTAAAATAAAATCCCGTTAAATGTTGTTATTATTTAATTAAAAGGCAAAAACAAGTTGCATTGCATTTGTATAAAAAGCAATCTTCCTTCCGTTGTTGTTTTTACACCGACTTTTTGCAATGCTGCTTCTTATTTTTTTCGCATTTTGCTACGCTGTCATTTTATTGATTTTTATTGTAGTTGTTGTTATTGTTGCCTAGCATCATCTTCAGCTGCGCATGCGCACATTATGCAGCTTGAACATATATGTATTTTTTTTTTTGCACGCCGTCTCTCATTGCAACCTCTCTCTCGACAAGTTTTTTTTTGTAGTAATTTCGCTCGCATAAAATTTTTTTTACGCTCTCTTGACGCTCTCTTAAGTTTCGCTCTCGCGCTTTAAACAGCTGCCAGCTGCGTTGTGCTAACTTTTTTAAAGCTCATAAACATTATCCACAATTCACTTTTCAGTCACGTTTTGCTCGTTTTTTCTCTCTTTCTTTCCTACCATTTTTTTTCGTTTCACTCACTCGTTTGTCGCCTGTTCATTTGTTCGCTCAGCGCTCTCAGAGCACAGCTGACGTTTTTGATCTAAACTGTTATAGCTTTGGGGCTAATACGCCGTTTTGTTGTCTCGTCTCGTCTTGTTTCGTTTCATTTTGTCTGGCGGCGGCAGCGGCGCTCTTCATTTTCTTAACTCCTTGTGTGCTCTCATCTTTGCTACTTTTCGGTTTTTTGTTTTTGCAAGCTCACTTGCCTGTAGATCACCACGAGTAACTTGTTTGACGTCTTTGCACACACACACACACACACACACACACACGCCGCCCTCCTGTGCGCACAACAACTCTTTCGTTTGAGATCCAAGCCCCCACCATCGCCACCAACACAGTCACAGTCGCCGCCGCCGTCGCAGCAGCAGCAGCAGCTTCAGCTTCATCTGCTTGCCTGTCGCGTCTCGCTTGTCGTTCGTTTGCGCGTTCGTTCGTTTGTTCATTCGTTTAAGCCATCAATGTTGACCGGCAAATCGTATGCCGTGGGAAACAATTCGGTTTTACTTGTACATTTTTTCTACGTTTTCTTCTTCTTTTTGTTTTATTTTTACGTATTTTGTTTTGTTTTTAGTCGTCGTCGTTTTGTTGTTGTCGTTTTTTCAATACACGTTTTGTTGGTTCGTCGCTTCTTTTTTCAAGCAACGCTGTCGTTGTTGTTGTTGTTGGTATTGGTGTTTGTTCGGCTCTTGTCGCTTGGCATGAAGTTCGTTGCTTAAGTCTTTCGTTTTGCTTGGGCATCTTCGCGCTGGCTTGGGTCTTGGTCTTTAGGCTTTGGGCTGCTGCCGCTTTTAAATGCATTTTATTTATTTATTTTTGTTGTTTTTTTTTTTTTTTTATTTTTTGTAGCCTTTTGTGCCAAGTTGTGAAATTGTATACAACAAAATTCAAGTTCTTCTATTTGCTGTTTGCTTTTTATTTTATTTGTGATTTTTCTAGCGCATGAATCATACTTGCAAAAGTAACTCTTTTTTTTTCGTTTATTGTTACATTTCTTTTTGTTTTCATTGCTTAAGTTTTAAGCCAATTTAATGAGCTTTTAGTCGTGTAAAATTTTAGCGCCAGCTTAAGTCATTAAATTATAGTTAAGCGGTTTTTTTTTTTTTTTTCTTTGCTTTTCTTTGCTTCTTTTCAATTTGAAGCTGCTTTGTAACAATTGTTACACCTGTGCGCAGCATCATTTAATTTAAAGTCAAGCACAACGCACATGTGCGCCCGTCTCAATGCTTAATTGAGCAATTAAACACCCATGTACACATCATCATCATCAGCAGCGGCAACAACGGCAGCATCCCAAGCGGCAGCGGGCAGCGAGCACATGTGGAGCACTCATTTTTTTTGTTTGTTGTTGCTGTTGGTTATTTTTTTGTTTTGTATTTCAACGCTCACACAGCTTCTGACCATTTGTTGTTGTTGCTGTTGCTGTAATCTTGCCAAGTCTGCTTCTGTCTTGTTAACAATTAAATTGTCATTTTCAACAAGTCGCCAATTGTAAATTGTTGTTGTTAAAATGTTAATTGCCATGTGTGTGCGTGCGTGCGTGCGTGAGTACACAACAGTTATAAAAATCAGAGCACCTATTTTTGGTCAAAAGGCTTGTTAATGTTTTTTATGACTTCTGTTGTCTTCTCTTATATTTGTGTTGTTGTTGCTTCCTCTGTGTAAGTTTAATCAACTCAACTCAAAAGCCTCTTTGTCTTTGTAGTTAAACTCACTGACTGACGCAGCTTCTTGACCATTTTTGGTGACTTAATTAAATTTCGTATTATTTTTTGTTTAACTTTGCGTTTCTCAACGTTTTATAATATTTTTTTTTAAGGCAAATGTGTATTGTTTGTTGTCATTGCTGACAGTTGTTTATTTTATGTTATTTATGAAATTACCAAAGTTACAAAAAATTTCCCTCAAAAGGGAAATTTTTTAATAAACCAATTTTAAAAGGAAATTTTTTTTTAAATCACACTCATCTTTATCAAACATCTAATTTCGTGCTGAAAATGCAAATTTAAAATTTCCTTTAGCAGTTTTATGAAGTCATAACAATTTTAACAGCTGTTTTGGCCTATTTTTTTGCTGACAAGCGTTAACCACTTAATTGTTAATTTATGACTTGAGACTAGAGTGCACATAAATAAAGAAAAACACAGAATCTGTTAATAAATGTTGACACAAGTCTTTAACACAAGACAGACAACACATAAAAACACAAAACGTGCAAAACCTTATTCAAATTTGCAAATCAATTTATGCTAATGAGCCGCGTTTGTTTTGTCGCATTTGATGAGCGCCGCCGTCTTTTTATTTTGTTTTTTACTTTTATTGTTTGGCACTAAAACAAAATTAACATTTTGCGTTATAAAATGTTTATCGATTTGGATTTTTGTTTTATTTTATTTTACATTGATATGAAACAGAATTTTTGACCGCTTGCTGTGCATTTGTCATTTTTGTAGCATGTTGCTTGTTGTTGCCGTTGCAAGACAGCAAAGCCAAAGATGAAGAAGACGAAGTCAGACGATGACGACTACATATTTCTTTAACTTAATCAGCGCGGCGACAATGAAAATCAAGCTTCTTCTTCTTCAACTGCACACTTTGCAGAGGTCCCTTTTTGGTTTTTTCTTTTGCTTTTCGTTTTAACTTAAATTCCACAACTGCTGCAGCAGCATTTTTCTTTAATTTTTGTTGTGTATGTGTGTGTGTGTGATTTTTGCTCCTTTTTTTCGGCTAAATACCATGTTGAAAGATTTATCGTCATGTTTGATGCAGCATTCTTACGTATAGCATAAAAAAAATACAAAAAGAAGCAAAAAAAAAAAAATTACCTTCCGTGAATGCAGACAAAGTTTGCTGGCGAGAAGAAGGACTAAACCAACGCCGCCGCCAACGACAAACGAACGAAACGAAAGGAAAGGAAGAAGGCAAGGTAACAGAAGCATAAGAAGAAGACAAAGTGAATGCCATCGCATTCAATGAACGAAACTTGTTCGATTTTTGTGGCAGGAGGCAAAGTATCGTCAGCGACAACGTTGTGGTCGTCATTGCTTGCATTGAAGTGCAAAAAACAACAATAACACCAACAACGAAGCGTCAACTTTAATGAATTGCTTTTTAATTTGATTAGTTTTGTTGTTGTTGTTGCTATACGGTGCGGTTTATTGAAGCGGCAATTTGAAGCACTTCTGTTTGCCTTACTCTTCTCTTTTTTTTTAGTTATTTTATTAATTTTATTTTTATAAAAAACTTGACTAATTCAATAAAACACAAATTTCTATCATTGCAGGTTCACAGTTCCGGCAATTTCGAGTTGCGCCTCAAATACTTTAGCAATGAGCACGGTCGCGACAATGAGGGTCATTGCTGTAGCGGTAAATCTGATACGGTTACGGGTAAATGCATTGGCACATGTAAAACGCGGTTTCGTGTCTGCCTAAAACATTATCAAGCGAAAATCGATACAACGTCACAGTGCACGTACGGTGATGTTGTAACGCCGATACTCGGTGAAAATTCGGTCAATTTAACGGATACGCAAAATTTCCAAAACAAAGGATTCACGAATCCCATACAATTTGCCTTCAATTTCGCGTGGCCGGTAAGTAAAAATTTCCTTTTAACTAAAATTTCCCCCACCGCATTCAGGCGCTACTAATACACTTGGCAACAAGCTGCATATACATATAAGTAGTTTGCACTTGTTCTAACTTATTTTTTTTTTATCTTTCTTGCTTCATATTAATTTGCTTAAAGTAAATCTCATGCAGCATGATGCATCTTGAAATAGCAAGAAAGATATCTCTCTTTTAGTTATTTATAGTTTTGTTTCCCGATTTCCCGACGACAAGAACAGAACAGAACGCCCTAACATTTGCGGTGTAGCGAAACAGACGCCAGGCAGTTCGTCATTCATACATTTGGTCGGTCGTTCTGTCGGTTGGTTTGTGTGTCGATTAGACAAACAGTCAACCAAGTCAATGCAACATTTAAAATTTCCCCAACTCGTCGTCGTTGTCGTTGTATTTATTTACTTTGCCAAGAGTCATCGTCGTTGTCGGCGGCATCGTGTTTGCCGCTAATTTGTATTGAGTTTTTCGCTCTTTTTAAATTATAAAAATAGCTTTATTTTTTGCTTTTGCATTTTTTGTTTTTCATTTATTTTGAAATGAGAAAAAAAAAAGAATATTTCCTTTGCCCGTGTCCTTGTCGACAGCGACAGCGTCAACGTCAACGCAACGACGCCAAGCATACGTTATACATTTTTTTATTTGTGTACATGAATGTTGTCGTATGTATTACATATACTCACACACAGGGGTGGTTGTTGCCTTGCCCTGACTTGCCTTGCCTTGCCTTGGCTCGCCTTGACAACTTGCACAGTGCACAGTTGTGGCAGTAAAACATCTGTCAGCTATTAAAGTGCGCTAAAAACGCGTGCGCGCAAGCGCGTCAACTAAAAGCGGGTTTTTGCTTCAGTAAATATTGCGGCGGCTTGATAATCATCCCTTGACACGAAATGTCGTTACTTTTTTCCGTTTCAACTTGTTTGCATTGTATTATTTTGTCAATTGACTTCTATCACTACTTGGCTAAGCGCTAAATAAATTGAAAAAAAAAAAATTTCGAAAAGGGAAATTTTCAAAATAATTTCCCTAAAAAGGAAATTTCTAAAAATCATAAACTGATAACTTTTATTACACGTTTTCAAATTTATTAAAACAAATTATTGAAAAACAATAATATTTTCAACTGGGAAATTTTAATTAATATGCTTATATTAACACACCATATACGCAATGCAATGCAAACGACATTGCAACATTTTAACTGTCACCTTGAGCGAACAGCTTACGCTTCACTTACGCTGCAACGCCTTAACAGAAAAAAAAAACAACATAAAGAAGAAGAAAAAATATGCAGACGCGCTTAACTTGCCACTGGTTCTTTTGACTCATTGCATTTTAATTTATGCGCACGTGTGCTCAATAAATTTTCAAATTTAAAATATTTTTGTACGCTTTGAAATATGCCAAACGCGTTTGCGCGCCTTTAATTTTTATGCTTCAGTGCAAATACTTAACCAACCTCATGGTATTTCTTAGGAAAAAACGAAAGAACTTAAATACAAAAAAAAAAGAAGCAAGCCAGCAAGCAAACAAACAACAAGTAAAGAAGCAAATACCAACATGCATGCATTTCTTAATTATTTTATTATTACATAGACGCGCTGCTAAGCCATGCCACCCTACAAAGCGCAACTTAACTGTTGCCCACCGTTGTCGGTCTAATAAAAGAAAACAACAACACTTAAAGCCACTCAAGCTTCACTGAGCAACAACTTGTCTACCTTCTATTTTATATATATATTTTTTTTTCTTCAATTTTTTTTTTTTTTGTAACGTATTTTCTTGCATACAAAATTTTCAAATAATGTTCCTCGTCACTGTTGAAATAGCATATTTGTTGCTGCAAAGCGCACTGAACTTTATGCACTGCACACAGCATTTTAAGGGTGATTTGAGCTGCGTGCCATTATCAACAACAACAAAAGTCATACCATCACCACCACCACCATCACAACGACTGTGTTGATGTTGAGGAGACGCATCGCAACTACTTTACTTCCTAATTACGTTGCGCATGTGCAACGTCACCATTATCATTATGAATGTCAGCATTTACTATGCTACTTGATGTACATATATATATACATGCACAAATAAATAGCAAAGTCATCGGTGGCACTTTGACGCTGTGTTCTGTGCTCTGTTCCGTTCGCACTGTCTTTTGTTGAATGCATGTTGAAAATATGTTGGCACGTGAAATACACACTCACACACTCGCACATATGTATTTATTACGGTAAATGAAAACGGTTGCTTTATTTATTAAAAGTTATGCATAACCTTTAATTATAATTCATTTAACTTGCACATGCGCAGGAGGGAATTGTAAGAGAAACAAGTGCTTCAAGCTTTGTTTTAGTGTTTGTTAGTTTAGCACGAATTTCCCAAACATTCTTAGAAAAGGGAAATTTTTCAATAATTTCCCTAATAGTAATGCAAAATTCTAATTAGTTGGGGAAATTGTTTGAACCCAAGTTTCTATTAACTTACAAAATTCTAGGTCAAACTATAAATTACAATTAGCACAGAGTGTGACTCTCTGTTCTAGTCCCTTTTGTCGTTGTTGCTGACTAATTTAGTGGCGCACTTAATTAAAAATACCAAAAAGTCATAGTTGCACATACACACATGCAACATGCGATAATGCAACGACATGGCAACGACGTCTTTCATCGTCAACGTTGACACACGCAAGCCAAATGAGACACGCTGAGGCGGATTGTCATGTTGCAGTCGACTCCACTGCCGACCGACAATGCCGCCTGTCTTTTGGAGATGCCTCATGCGCCCTCGCTTGCTGCTGCTTCGCTTCTTCGCCTATCGGATCGTGTGCGAGGCAGCAAAGTCAGCAAATGAATATGCTCGCGATCTTAGCCTAAAAATAGCCGACACCACTTTCAATCGTTGACGTGTCTTGTCTTGTGTTGCTTATTCCTCCAAAAGGGAGAGCAACACAAGTATTGAACTTTAGTACTTTCTGTCTGTCCAGTTGTCTGTCTATCTATCTGCTTGTCTGTCTGTTTGTCGCAGTGTCTCTTCTCATTGCATGTTATATGCAGCTTCTGCTTTGACTGCAATTCCTCCCCCAATTTCCTACCCTCCCGCCAACGCCGCCACCATCATCATCAGCAGCAGCAGCAGCAACAAGGCTGTCACCTCTTTGAATGCAACTGCTGCATTGATGTTGACGTTGATATACCGCGCTTGCACACGCGATCCGATTCGATTCAACCATGCAGCTCATCCCTACATTTATTTTTGGAGAATATTTTCTGCTATATTTCTGCTGCTGCTGTTGCTCATCATCATCATCATCATGATCATCATTATTATTAACAGTCACTGTTGTCTTGTCTTGTCTGCTGTCTTTTGTTTCACTCAAAATATATATTTTAAAGCATTTGTGGCAAGCGAGTAGTCTTCAGAGAGTGTTGTCACTGCTTTGTCTGTCGCTATATACCTTTGTCTTCTACTTCTTCTTAAAGTACAAAAATTTTCCCATTGCACACTTTTTTGATCTATGTCTGATTTGTTTCCTGTCGTGCCCATAATTTTTGTCGTATTTTTTCCTCCTCTTTTTTTGTCTTACTGTTTCGATAAATTTTGGATCATCTAAAAAATTGGCAATTGCTGCATGTAAAATAGGGAAATTTTTTTTGTTACTTTTTAATTTATTTTGTTATTTCAAACCAATCAATTTTTTGGTTGCGCTTTGTTGAAAACATTGCAATAAAATTAATATTAGTTATATAATGACTTGTGCTTATCAGCGAAAATGTAATTTTAGTGACACCAACGCCTTTTTTTTTATTTTTCTATGTTTGTTGTCCAAAAAAAAATTAGTCATTTACATGCATGCATTCATAGTCTAAGTCTATGAAAATGAACGCTACGCAATCATCACACAGACGCAACTCACACCTCTGCACTTTATTTCGATACAAGTTTCTTTATTTGTTTTCTTGTTTGGTATTTTTTTTATTTTTATTATTATTCATGTATTTCATTCAATATCTCGGCGTGTGTGTGTTTGTGCGATTTTGTGTCATCTCTACTGGTTTGTTTTTTTCGCTCGCCTTTCAACCCGTTCGCCCGCCTGCCTGCATATCTGTAAAAATCGTTGTTGTAATCAAGTGTGAATTGAGGGCGCTGCTGTAGCATGTCTAATCGTCTGTCTATCTGTCTGTCCATCAAATCAACTGACTGACTGACTTGTTGGTTACAGCGCTGCGCATGCGCATTTGCATTTCAAATGTGCAACACTTTGCGCTTTTGCGTGCGTTTGCAGCTAAAAGTGTTGCTTTTGCTTGCTGGCACGCTACTATTTTATTGCATTAGCAGTTGCCTATCACGATTCGTATTTCATTTTCATTCATGTGTGTGTGTGTTTATAATAAAGCACGGAAAAAAAAATACATGTAGGCGTAAAATTTTCCAAGCGAAGAGTCGTCGTCAACAACAACATTATCGTCTCCCGATTCGTTTGTTGTCATAATAAGCATTTTATAATGAGAGGCGTTTTTTTGGTTATTAGTTTAAATTAGTAACTGTGCATTTCTTTAGCGTCTTTTAGATGATATCTCTATAAATGGTTGACGCGCATCAATTTTGAAATTGAATTTCGCGTTTGCATTGTCAGTTGTTGTAAGGTTGAATGACGAAAAGTGTTCATTTCCTGTTCACTTTGCACTTTATCTTAAAACAGTTTTCTTTATTGCATGTTGTTTTGTTTTCTCCTCTCATTTTAACATTTTTGTGCTACTCTTTTGTACAAAAACAAAACAAAAACAGTAACTTTCTAATTCTTTATCAATTTCATTTCTTTTTAATAATATTTCCTATACATGGTATGTTTTTTTTCTTTCCAGGGCACATTTACTTTAATCGTTGAAGCATGGCATGATACAAACAATAGCGCAAATGCGCGCACAAATAGTAAGTGTGGAATTTTTTTTTATAATTTTTATTGTATTTTTAAGTTAATTTCTAAGCTCTGAAAATTTCCCCCAAAATTTCCCAAAAATTTCCCTTCCAGCAAATGTTGGCTAATGATGAAAACAGCTAAGAAATTGCAAAATTTTCATTTAAAAAAATCGATTAGCGAATTTTAAAAAATTTCCCTTGTACATTTTTGTCCTCAACAAAATGATTCATCATCTTTTAATGCTGTAATATCGATCACGATCAACTGTAATAATTGCTTCCTTTAGCTACTTCCTTCCTTTGCCAAAAAAATGAACAAAAAAATTGTCTTCTTCCTGCTTAAGTCTAGCAGAGCCTTTTTGACCAATTTATATTTCTAAATTGCTTCCTTTTTGACTCAACTTAATAAAAAAAACCATAATACAACTTGATCGAAAGCTGTCACAAAAATTGTGCCATGATCACTTTTTTGTCTTTGCTTTTCTTCTTCTTTGCCACACACAGGACATTTGATACTTTGTGTCATATGACGACGACGACGACGACAACGAACAGAGACGAAGTGCCAACGTGTGCAACCAACTTGAGCGAAAAACAATGCCTAAAAAAACAAGCTAAACTGACTGACACTTGCCTCGCAGTGCCAAATACAATAACAACAGCAACAACGCCAACCCCTATGAACAAAAAAAAAGTATATATTCCGCCAGGCGCCCTCTTCATGCTCGCTCATGCTAAGCAAATTTTTTTCTACGCTAATGCGTTCATTCTTTACACTACTTTTTTTTTTGCAAAGATTTCCGGCATATTGAGTGGTTTTAAATAACAAACCCCAACAAAGAATATCAGCTTTGTGCTTTGCAAAAACCATCCAACAACAGCAACAACAATAAAAAAAAATCCCTTTAAGACAGGAATAAGCCACGCATCATGTCGCTGCTTCTTGTCTGTCCGTTTGGCTCATTGACGCTCTGTCAGACTGCTTTGGCACTTGGAACGGAAGTGTGCTGAGCAGTGCTCCTTTTTTTTTTTAGATTTTTTCTGCTGTTATTTGCTGCTTCAACTATGCCACAAGTTTCATTTTCTTAAATGCAATTAATTTTTTTTTTTTACCCTCCAATGAGGTTGCCACTGACGTAAATATTTTAAGCTTATCTGTGTCTAAAGTAGCAGCAGATACGTTGCTGACTACAACAGTGTCGCTTGCTCTTCACTGAGAGAAGGCCGCCAAATCACGAACTTGTAGTAAATTCAAAAAAATGCCTAACTGAGGTATTACTTGATCGTTGTTGCTATTGTTGTTGTTCGCATTCGCTGCTCGTTTGCAATTTTACTGATTGTTTCTTATGGAATTTAACGATCGTGTTCTGCAACTTGTTGTAATCCATCTTGAGCGCATGCGCGCTCAGCTCTTCGGCACAGCACAACGCTTGACAACTACCGCACAAAAATTTTATTTCAATGAAAAATTTTACTGTTTCCTCGCTCGCTCGCTTGCTGGCTCGCATAAGGGCAGACAGCAGCAACAACGTCTTAGTACCAGTAGTTGATCGTTGCCGCTTGATAATAACTTTCGATTTGTGTGTTGTCGTTGTAAAGCTGTCATGCGCCGCTTTTGTAAAAGGATCTTACAGACCACACAACGTTCACAGATCCTTTAGTCTATATATGTATATCCTTTTGTTTGTTTCTTGCTTGAAAAGATTTTCGTTAATTGTCTTTAATGATGGCATTTTTCACTGTCTCAGCGCATCATTTTTTTTTCCTATGAATTTTACTTTAGAAATTTCCCCAAAAAGCAACTTTCCCACATGTTGCCTCGTGAGCATTTTTCCATCAACTTTGACTACCTGCGCAAACACTTGCACGATTGTAAACTATGAGATTTATGCATTTTCTTTTTGAAATTCAAAGATTTTTTTTTTTCACTTGGGATTTTTTTCGGTACTTTATATTTTCAACTTAAGGAATTTTAATTGTTCTACAAGCAATAACCTTTTTTTTTTGTATACTTCATGCTTCTCTTTTTTTTATTATTATTTGTCTATGGTTGTTTTTGTTGTTCGCCTTCGTCGCATTTTTCTTTGGTTAGCAATCAGAGGCAACAACTGATTTTCACTTGATATCCTGCTGTGTTCTTTAAATAATACAAAACTAGTCTTTTGCGCTCGTACATTCGCCGCTTGCCATAATAGATCTTTATCGCTATTTTGTACACGTTTTTGTTGTTGTTGTTGGTGTTGTTATTGTTGTATTAACTATTTGGTCGAACGCTCCTTTTTGTCTGTTTTACTTTACTCTTTGCGTCCGCTTTGCTTTCGCTTGTCAAGGATTAATTTCATTATTTAAGTTGGTTCGTTGTTGTTTTTTGTTTTTCAAGCCTTTTACGCTTGGTCTGATCTCCCGCATATTTGCCACAGGTTGTAGCATAGCAACTTTACGCTTGTCTAAATGCATGTGCAGTTAAACTAAAGTGAAGTTGCTGTCTGTCTGTCTGTCGGTTGGTCAGTCATACAGTCAGTTAGTCTGCCTTGATGACGGCGTCGCGCAACGAGTTTTGTTATATTCATTTAACATAAATTACATAAAAATCGTTAAAGATTCCACAATAAATGTACAACTGAACTAAACGCACGCACGCACACAACATCGTCGCCGTCGACCTTTTTGGCCAAGTTTTTCGGGCGCTAAGCCTTTAGCAACATGTTGCCAGTTGTAGAGGCCTGTAGGCCTAACAAACTGACTGTCTGTCTGTCTGTTTGTCTGCCTCACTGACTGACGTTGTGTTGAGTCGCGCATGGCATGATCGCTGCTCGACTTCAACTCGCGGCATGCCACGCCGGCTGACTGCGAATGAATGCTGTTGTTGCCTTCGCTTGCTTGCTGGCTTGCTTGCATACCAAGCCCAAAGCACGCCCGTTCCTTGCTGTTCCTCATCTGGCACAGCTTCAAGTGCTTGTTTCCTTTATTTTTTTATTTTTTTTTTGTTGGTGCAAAAGTTCTTTGCTTTAAATATTTATTCGTTTTGCTTTGCTTTTCGTGATTTTTGTTTTGTTTTTTTTTTTGTATTTTTTTTTTTTTTTTTTTTGAATACAACAAAATCTTTCAACTCATCCTCGCTTGAATGTTTTTCAAGTTTTCTACATCTTCTTCTTCTTCTTTGATTTTGTACGCCACATCGCCTTCGTCTTCTTAACTTTTTCACCTATCCCTACCTACCAATTAATCTCTGCCAATGCCAAAGTTGTTAGTTGCAAGTTGTTCAACGTTCATCGTCGACGCCGTTCGTTGTTGTTGGTGTTGTATTGTTGTTGTTGTCGTTGCTGTTGCTGATGTTGTTAAAATGCTTATCTTTTAATTTTAACTCATTGGATCAACCAACATACAATGCTATTCGTTGGCTACCTCTGACATTGCCCCACAGATGCGCTTTACTGCTTTTGCTACTTGCCTCCTTTGGTTGTATGTATTAACTTGCTCGCTTGCTCGTGTGTCTTGATAAAATGGTATTTAAAAAATTCCTTTAGTTAGTCATACGTCTACCTCGTCGACATTTTAGCTATGGCAAAATGCAACTGTCCGTTTGTCTTTCTTCAGAGTCTCTGTCTATAAAAAGTCAAGTTTGAAATTCTTCTGCTGGCTGCTAATGTTGTTGTTGATGTTGTTGTTGTTATTGTTGGTGCAAATTTGTTAAACAGTTCATAGGTGCGCACAAATTTCACTCATTTGCTGTGATTTGCAATTGATAAGCGCTGCCAACTTGTTTTTTTATATTTTATTTCGGTTAGGGAAATTTTCTAAAGTGAAATTTTATACAATTTTATATAAGGAAATTGTTATTTTATATTATTTGCATTTGTTCCGCGTTTGTTGAAATCTTCGCTAAGTAAATTTTCAAATAAAATTTAATAAAAATGCTCATAAATCATTATGCGCTATAAAAAAAAATTCCCACATTCAACTAACGTAATTTGTCAAATTTGCACAAATCACAGCAAATCGACACACGCAAAAAACAACAAAAAAATACGCAAATTGCGAAAGTTGTTGTGCGAGGCAGCAATTGACAACAACAACAACATCGGCAACGCCAACAAATGACCACTTTTCACTTAATAATAAATTTTTGCACAAACGATAATTAAAAAAAAACAAAAAACCATAAAAAAAACCAACTAATCCTTGCTTTCCAACTTGACAACTTGTGCGTTGCCAATTGAATGCGTATAAATATTTTACTTGTTTTATTGCTTATTAAATTTTTATTTATTTGTATTTGATTTGCTGCAAAACTTTAATGAACATACTCAGAGCCACTCTGCATATACGAAACAACAACAACAAGTCGCCAAACAGCATTGCGCGCGCGCACAGAAGACAAATCACAAAATAAATAAGTATAAATAAACAAGTAAAAGAATTGTGCGTTGCCAACAGCTTTGCAACAACTTGGCCAAACTGTGGTGTTGTTGCAGCCACTGCCAGTGCTGCTGCTGCTGCTGCCTCTAATAACCTGTCATGCCACAAATCCAATTGGCATATGCAGCATGCATGCATGCTTGCATACTCAGCTTACTTACTTGCTTACTTACTTATTTGCTTAAGTTTCTATCTGTGTTTTATTTTTTGTCTACAATTCAATTCGGCATAAGTCGCGAGGTGCCACGCAAAAATGCCACAAAACAAAAACAAAATCAATGAAAAAATCCATTGGAATGTTGCCCAAAAGTGTTGTTTAATATCGACTTTGCTTGAAGCAAAAGCAATGAAGTCGCTTTGTATAAAGCTTTAGAATTGTAATGAAAACAAAACTACAATTTTACGAGTTTTGTCCTTCTCAAAAATGTTTGCATTTTTATAGATATTTATTTTTATTTGTATATATTTTTTTTTGATAATTAATTAGTGGCGCGTTATTTCTTGTTAGCCAACTGGTTCGTGCGCTTGTCATAAGTTGGCTTGACAATTTGTTTTTGGCGTTGAGCAATAATTTGGCAACTCAATTAAAATTTCCCTCTTTGCATCAGTATAAAAAAAATTACCCAATACGCAACACTTTCGCTTTATTATTAACAAACTTTGGCAACACTTTTGCCTTCTTGTATAGGTTTTTTTTTTTTGGGATTTCTTTTCTTTTGTGCATTATTTTTTACCCACCCAACTTTAATTCATACAAGTTGTTATTTTTTTCTTTTTTTTTCGTGAAACAAGTCAAGTCTGTGTTCTTTCGACTCGCGTGTATATTGCCAACTGCTAAACAATGAGTACCGCTTATATGCCTAAGTATAAACGCTTTTAACATTAACAATATTGCTTCTTTGGCATTGCGGGAGATTTATGCTGTTTTCAACTTAAATGAAAATAAAAAAATACAGCAACAACAACAACACAGCACACACCATCGCCGCCAACATCAACTTAGTCGACGTCGTCGTTGTTGTCGTGGTCGTAGTCGTAGTCGTCACTGCATGCAATTCCAACAGTCATGCACCTGCAATTTACTTTATAGACCATGGCATAATGTAGCTACACACTCATACACACACACACTCACGACATACACTCAAAAGTCAACCATCCAATAGTTTTAAGACCGGTCCGATCTCGCGCTTCTCTTATAGTTTTGCGTTCGATACAAGTAGATACATATATATATATTGTATATATATATATTGGGCACAGCGCGTCTAAAGAGGCTAAGCTGCACTGAGCTGAACGAACAGCTGAAAATATGTGCGCTGTTTGTTGTTGGAGTTTTGAGTTTGAAGTCGTCTTTTAGCAAACGTCGCGTCGTCTGCCCCGCACGCTTTGTGCAACATGCACGTTGCTTAGCCTGACTCAAAGCCAGTCAAACTCCCCGGCACTTGACTTGCCTTGCGCGCATGCGCAGCGAGTGTGACAAGCGATTTTTTTTTCTTTTTTCAATTTTGCAGTCGTAGACACAGCACCCCGCACACAGATACACACACACATGTATTTTTTTATTTTTTTTTTTTTTGTTTTAAATGCATTTAGGTTTGCATTTTCTTTAATTTTCATGTAACGCAAACATAGACAAGCAACAACAACAATGAACGACAA
The DNA here is from genome assembly GCA_034638295.1 of Phortica okadai. NCBI lineage: Eukaryota > Metazoa > Arthropoda > Insecta > Diptera > Drosophilidae > Phortica > Phortica okadai. The sequence goes on along the minus strand of CM067849.1, from coordinate 44,125,147 downwards.
CTAAACGAAAAAATGTCGATTTGTGATGTTCGACTTTTTGGCAGTTTTCCTTACTTATTTTATTTCAATTTTTTTTTTTTTTACTATTTTACATTTATTTTGCATAAAACAAGAAAAACATTTTCTTAAACTTCAACTTCTTCTCGCTTTATTTTCAGATTTGCTCATACAACGATTGTCGGTGCAACAAGTACTGGAGGTCTCATCGGAATGGAAAACAAATAAATCGGAATCGCAATACACATGGCTGGAATATGATTTCCGTGTGACATGTGATCCGCATTATTATGGCGCCGGTTGTGCGAATCTCTGTCGGCCGCGTGATGATCAATTTGGACATTATACATGCTCCGAAACGGGTGAAATTATTTGTCTTACCGGCTGGCAAGGCAATTATTGTGATAAAGGTGAGTGTTGCTTTCAATTTAGTTGGATCAATAGTAAATTGTAGTATTAGCAAACAACAACAACAACAACTTTGCGCATTACATTCATTCAGAAACGCGTAAATTATACATTTCCTTTTTGAGGTGTATTTTTTTTTCGATTTCATTCAAAAATTTGTCTTGTATTATATCCTTTTATAAGATAAACAAAAACAAAAAGCAAACCTGCTGCAGCACACACGTAGTATCTTTTTATTATGCCCATGTGCGTGTGCGTGTGTGTGTGTGCCTTAATTTAAGCTCATTTTGCGCATTTAACTTAAAAATGAAAAGAAGCAGCTGTATTTTGGGTTCTTGAGCCTCTTCCGTTGCGTTTATACTCTCTGTCAACATTATCAATATCAACTTGGTTAACCTGCTGCAAAATGCGCAAGAAGATGTAGCAGCGGAGCAGAGAGCAACAACAAAAAAAGGTACACAAAAATTATTTACCACAAAAATTCAAGGTGTAATCAACATCCGCCTGCTGCCCGTACAGCAACGCCAACATCATGATCATGAACATCATTATCAACAGACATATTCAGCCAGCAATCAAACAACCCTCAAGATGTACCGAAAAAAAATGAGAAAAAATGAGAAGAAAAAGGAAGCGTCGAACCAACAGTGTCTTTAAATTTAAAGAGCCAAGACAAACAGGTATTTGTGCAAACTTCCCAAAAAAAAAAAAAGAAAAAAAAAACACACACAGATGAGTAGTAGGAAACCAAACTGAACTAAAAACGAAATGAAAGCAAAAAAAAAAGAAAACAAAAACAAAAAGTAGTGCAAGTAGTCGCTACTACAGCAGGCAAGGTAAGACAGGCTGGCAGGCAAAGATCGGAGAGAGACCTTTAAACATCATCATCATCATGAAGAACGCATTATCAGCTTCTACAAGCCAGCCGGGAATCTTTGCTTTCGCACACACACACACACACACACACACACAGAATCTTTGTAGTATAATATAGTATAGTATAGCATAGCCTGCAGAAGGGAGTGAAAGAGCAAGTTTGATGGTGGTACCACACCTTTCACACAGCGTAGAATCTTAACGATGCGGCCCTACACTTGGCGTGGGAAGATTTTTCTTCTTTGCTAGAGCAAAGGTTCTGCAGTACTGCAGATCATCATGATCAACATGATCATTGTTGCTGCTGTTGCCTGTTGATGATGATGATGATGATGATCATTGAAATCTGTGTGCTCCGTTTTGTGCATGTGCTTGCCCCAAAATGTTGAAAGGCAAAAAAGGTACACTTGGGTATGTTTTGTATTTTTTTTTTTGTTTAAAGCAACGAAATCTTTCATTTCTTTACGCTCGTCCGCTGCTGCTGCAGCTACTCAAGCGGCAAACTGCTTCCAGTAAACGAAATGAAATGAACTGAACTCAACTCAACTGAGCTCTGCCTTTGTTTGAAGTTGAATTTGGTTTGCTCCTCTTATGTCTACTTGGCGGTTGTTGTTTTTGTTTTCTCAAACTGCTGGTGGCGCATTAAGAAAATAACTTTAATATGTGCACACATGATCAGTCAAATAGTTTTCATTTGAGATTTTTTTTTTTTCGAAACTCTTTTTTTTGTTATTGTTGTTTGTAATTCAGTGCTGCATTCAAATGTAGTTCGTTAGGCATATTTTGTTCTAAGCTACGATGACAAATGAATTTCATATTATTCATTGATTTCTTTTTGAAGTCGTCGCAAACGTTTCAACTCAACTTCAAGTCCAACGTTTGACGCGTATTTAAATTGTTTTTCCTTTTAACGCACTTCGAATCAATCGAACGTGAATCGAGTTTCAAAAGGCTACGCATTCGTTATAATTACACTTTAATTTGATTGTTTGCTTGCTTATTTATTTATTTATGGCAATATTTTTTTGTAAAATCATCACATTTGATTTGACAAGCAAGTGATTTTCAATAATAAAAAAAAACGCGTTGTCCACTTCAGCATAGAAATGTTGACGTTCATCATGATCAACTTAATGATGATGATCATCATCAGCATGAACACGATGAGTTGGTACTTCATATCAACAAGTTACTGCTGAACCAAAATCTTTGTCAATGTGTATGAGCGAGACAGCAAATGTTGTCGACATTCCTACAATGATGTTATGTTAATGGTTTCGTTCAGCTTAGTTTGGATTTTGTTGCTTTAATTTTGCACAGGTGAATGTACGAATATTTTTTTCATTTTTGGCAAAATGTCTTTCAGTCACGTTTGTTGAATTTTTTTGTTTTTGGCTCTTGAGATTCACCCATCATCATCATCATCATCAAAACAACTTAGATACTTTCACTAGGCAAGAGCAAATCAAGCGTTTGCATTAATCATTGCACTCATTTTACAATCATTACGTCAAACCAAAAACAAAACAATAACAACAACAAAAAGTATCTATAACTCAAAAGTCACAAGGCAGCGGCAGCAACATGTTGCCTATCAAGCTTGCGGGCGTGTGAACTTGCGTTGAAGATTGCCTAACATCAACACACACACACACACACACACACACACAGTGAATACAAGTACATATACTATGTAGTCTAGTGTATTTAACATTCCAATGTTTGCTACTACGTTGTGTTCAAACTTTAAGAATGCTCTGCATGCCAATAAGAAACTCACTTTCAAGTGGCAGACAGACAAATAGACAGACAGACAAGTTTGAGTTCGTCGTGCAAGTTGTAGAAGTAGAAGAAGAAGAGTAAGCGGTAATGCGGCATAGCGCGCTTGTGTAATAAAAATCATTGCCAATTGCAATATTAGGCTTTGTTGTATTTTTAGCTGCAAGCAGCAACAACAAAACAACAACAACATGAACAACAAATCCAATAAGAACATCAACACAAATGGGAAAATTAAAAGCGCTCGAGTTTGTTACTTCAGCTCTGCTCTGCTCTGCTGCTGAAACTGAGCCACAGTCTGAGCCAGAGCCATTGCACAAAAGCCTAACTCGCTTACACACGTTTTTGTGATTTTCATGCAATTTTCTTAAAGTCTCGTCTCAACTCGAGGCTGCCGCCTAAGATGAGCTGAGCAAGAGCAACAGAAGTCTGTCTGAATATCAGCAGATGAGCATTTATTTTTACTTGAAATTTTTGCTCAATGAAAAGTTCTTGAAACTTGACTTGGTTCGGTTCGATTTGGCATTGCATGGCCTGACGATATCTTCTTGCTTTGGCTGCTTGAGCAATGCATCAATATGCATTGTAATGCGTTGCCTTTTAAGGCGCGGCGTGGTGTTGGTAACAGCCATGCAGCAACAACAACAAATGCAAGTACAACTTGGCGTAATTCACGATTTTCTTCTCTTAAGTAGCCCTTTTGCTCAACGTCGCCAAACGTCCCGCTTTTGTATGTTTTGAGTTTTGAGACAAAAAAAAAAACAACTGGCAACTCCCCAACTTCCTGCCAACTCACACACACACACACACACACACAATGCAGAAGCATTGAGTTGAGCTATGCTCAAAAACATGTTTGCCACAAAACTCTCCAAGTGAAGCAAACCTTCCTGTAGTCATCCCCACTGCCGCTGCCGTCGCCGCCGCCATCGCTTCGTCATCGTCATCGTCATATTCTGGCCGCCAATCGAAGCGCTCTCGATTTGAAGTTCGAACACTAAGCTTGGGAATCTTTTTGCGCTTTTGCTGCTTTGCTTTGGTTTGGTTTGAGTTTGGGTTTGTGCGTCTGCGCCACGCTTTTTTTTTAGTACCTTTTTTTGTTGCTGTTGTTGTGTTGTATTTGTTTTGGTTTTGTTTTTGGTTTGTGGACCATGAGATTATTTCATTTTGTGTGTTTCCTTTTGCACATTTGGCCAGTCTGAGGCTAAACTGGCCGGCCTGGCATGGCCTGAGTTGACTTGACTTGTTTGTTCTTGTTTGTTAGAAGCAAGTTTAGATACATTTTTGTTGTTTGTTGCTGTGTGTGTGTTGAGCAATGCCAAAAGTACAACAACAACAAATTAGTTTGTCTTGTCGCCCATTATTGTGGCTTATCAAAAAAAACGAAACGAAATGAACTAAACTGAAATCATCATCATTATTTTAAAAGCTTTCATTGGAAAAGAAAGTTTTTTTTTTTGTTTTGTTGTTGTTATTTTTGTTATTTTTAATGTGAAATTAAGCTGTTTCTAGCTGCTGTCGCTTTTATCTCTGCTATTTCATGTGGGTTGCTGGCATGTGGGTGTGTCTGTGTGTGTGTGTGCTGCAACAGATACTTTTCTTTTCAATAATCGAGCCGACAGGTGCCAAGACAAACACGTAAATGCATTTTTATGACAAAAGTTGTTGTTGTTATTGTTTAGAAACAAATAAAAATATAAATTGGAAATTGGTTGGGTTACATTTTGTATCTAAAAGTTGTAATACATGCAAAAGTGTATCTTTTATATTATTTAAGTATCTGTTTATATGTTAATGCATGTTTTGTCTCGCTTTTGAATGTTTTTACTAATGTTTATTTATTTATATTATTTGTCATTGCAGCTAAATGCGCCAAAGGTTGCGAACGTGGTCATTGCGATAAGCCAAATCAATGCATGTAAGTATTTTTAGCATAGTTTTTATTTATTTTTAGCTCAATGAAAACAAAGGTTGAAAAAAAAACAAAAATTGCATATAAATACAACACCCGCAATTACAGCAAATGTATCTGTATCTAATTAAACTAGTTTTTTGTTTTGCTTGGCAGTTTTTTCTGCATTTAATGATGAGTTTTTGTTTTATGTTTTTTTTTTTTTTTGTTTTTTTTTTTAATGTTTTGTCATTTTTTTCCGTTTGTGTTTGCATTTTAATGCCGTCTGTTGGTCTTCACAACAACAGCAACAACAACAACAATAAAACACTCCCAACAAAGCAATAACAAATGCAATTGCAACAACAACTAAAAGCTGACGCGTCGCCGTCATCATCATCATCAACAGCAGCAACAACAACAACAATAACAACTTTTGGTTTACAACAAAGACACACCTTCAAAAAAATATATTTTTTTTCATTGCTTTGCTTTGCCATCGTTAGCCATGCAAAGTTGATGTTGACGTCGACGTCGGCGTCATTGTCGTTTTGCTACTTGTTGTAATTTCATTTAAAGGGCAACATTTTTGTGTCTTTTTTTGTTTTTTTTTTTTTGTTCGTTTGTTTTGTCCGCAAAGCATTTATTGCACGTTTATTCAAACCACAAAAAGAATATCATTTTTTTTTTTTTTTGTTTTACTTTTCTAAAGCCGAAAAACGCGCCCGACTGCGTCATGCATGCAAAAGTTTGTTTAAGCTCATTTTTTCGTTCAGGTTTCGCATTACAATTTCTTTTATTTTATTTTTCTAATTTTTATACTACATACATATATGTATATACAATTATATATGTAGGTACCTTTGTGTGACTTATTGCATTAAAGTAAATAACAACAAATTGAATTACAATTTTTTCCCACATTTTTCATATAATTTGCATGCACAATACATAAGCACAAACACACAAACACACACACACACATATACAGCGATAAGTCTGATACAGACACAGGTGTAAGTCAACACTTCAGTTTGTGCGCGTAGGCAAATTTTTATTGCCTTAAATTACCAATTAGAATTTCAATGGCAATGGCTCTGACTCGCAATACAACACTGGCACTGCACTTCGACTCGACTCGACTGCAACAACAGCTGTTGATGCGCGCTCGCTCGTTCTCACTCACACACTTACTCCACTCCACTCGACGTTTGTTACTCTTTTTGCGTTCGCGCACTGCAGAATTTGATCAAACACTTTTTTTGTTTTTGGCTTGCCCTAATGGCGTCTTCGCTCGTCTTTTTTACTGTTCTGTGTGTACGCTCTCAGGAAGTTACTCATTATTTGCGCTGAGGTTTGCACAAAATCTATGCCAATCTAAGCAATTTCTTATTGACCCAAAACAAACGGAAATCAAACATTTTACTTGGTAAAAAATATAAGCAAAAAAAAAACTTGTAGAAGAGTAAAAAAAACGAAAAAAAAATGCCTAATTATCTTAATGGAAATATTTCTGCTTCTTTTTTGTATTGTGTTTTCTTGAAATAAATAAACTTCGATTACTTCTAAGCCGCGCCCGCCGCCCGACGTTTTAAAAGCATGTTAAGCATGCGTTCCAGTAACTTGAAAAAAAAAAATTGTATTATTGGTTTCCCAAGCATGTATATGCCTCATGGTGTATCTGCTGTTTATTATTTGTGCTGTTGTTGTTGTTGTGCTCGTGTAATGTGTGGGAATATTTTAAGCATGCAAAACGCGTACATGAATTTTCTATATATAAAAAAAAAATATATAAAACAGAAACAAACAAAAAGAAGTTGGCAACGAAACGACAATGTCAATTTCTTGTGTTTATGCCTTTTGCCGCTTCAATAATAAATTATTATGCTTATTGAGGCACTCATATGCTATCTCTTTCACACATTCACTCTGTTTGCCTGACACATGTCAACTTAACTTGTCCGTTTTGCATTTACACACACACGCACACACATATAAACAGAGAATTCAATTGAATTATGGCGTAGAGAATTTTTATAGGTGAAGGCTTTCCCTGGCTGCAAGTACCGGGAAATATTTATGTGTGTGTGTGTGCTGTTATAATGTGCGTGTGGCACCATTTGCACGTTGGCAAATGTCTGGCGAACTGTCGTCGCCAAACAAGAATTTTATGGGCTAGGCAAGGTCTTTTGTGTCATTAATTTGATCAAAACGAAAGAAAAATGAAACCTTTCACTGTGATTGGCAAAAATGTTGCAATATATTGTTGTCCAACACTTACAGGCGGTCACCTACTCAAACCTTTGTTGTTGTTGCTGTTTGCAGGCAATCGATCATAGCTGCCCTATTGTGTTGTTGTTGTTGTGGGTGTTTTATATAAATTTCGCTAAGCAATTGCAAACTGTTTTAAAGTGTAACAACGCCGCTGGGCTTGGTGCTGAATTTCATTGAAACTGTAGTAAATATATGTATATATATGACTATTTGGATAATAAAAGTGCCGTTGGCGGCGGCAGTGTTGCTTCTTCGCTTTAAATGATTTCGTACGTTTCAAGTTGTTTAATGAATGACTTGTTGTAAAGTTGAAATCAATTTGCAATGCTTTCAAAACTGTCAATGGGTTTATGCTTTTGTGTGTCAAGAGTTGCGGCAATGATTACAACAATACTAATTTATCTTTTTTTTCTCTCGTTTATTTTAGTTGTCAAGCCGGCTGGAAGGGACCACTGTGCAATGAATGTGAAACTTATCCAGGCTGCGTGCACGGCACATGCAAGGATCCCTGGGAATGCATTTGCAGCGAAGGCTGGGGTGGTCTCTTCTGCAATCAGGACCTCAACTACTGCACAAATCATCGTCCCTGCCAGAATGGCGGCACCTGCTTCAACACTGGCCAAGGTCTTTACACCTGCAAATGCCAGCCTGGCTTCACCGGACCTGATTGCCAAGACGAGATACATTCCTGCAGCGAAGATGTGAATCCCTGTCAAAATGGTGGCACATGCATTGAGGAACCAACAAAGCGTGGCTATAAATGCGCCTGCCCCAATGGCTGGAATGGTCGTATGTGCGAAGAGAAGCTCGTCACCTGTGCGGATAAGCCTTGTCATGCGGGCAATTGTCGTGATTCGTCGAAGGGGTTTACCTGCGATTGTCCCAGCGGTTACAGCGGCCCTACTTGTAAGATACACACTGACAACTGCAATCCGAGTCCGTGCCAAAATGGCGGCACTTGTTCGAGCACATCGAATGGCGGCAACAAGTGTCAATGCCCGAATGGCTTCACGGGCGTACACTGTGAGGAGAATATCGACGACTGTCAGGGCAATGTGTGCCAGAACGGCGGCACCTGTATCGACATGATCAATCAGTTCCGTTGCCAATGCGTGCCCGGCTTCCATGGTCCACTCTGCTCCAACAAAGTCGATTTGTGTTTGACACAACCCTGCGCCAATGGCGGCTCCTGCACGAACCTCAACAATGACTATCAGTGCGCTTGTCGTGCGGGCTTCACCGGCAAGGATTGCTCCATTGATATCGATGAGTGCAGCTCACTGCCCTGTCACAATGGCGGCACTTGCATGAATCGCGTCAATAGTTTTGAATGCGTCTGCGCCAATGGCTTCCGTGGCCGACAATGCGATGAGGAATCCTACGACTCCGTCACGTATGGTGCACAAGAGTACGCCACAACGACCCAAGCACGCTCCGATGGCCTGACACGTTCTCAAGTCGTACTCATTGCAGTCTTTTCGGTTGCCATGCCATTGGTCGCGGTCATTGCCGCCTGCGTTGTATTCTGCATGAAACGCAAGCGTAAGCGTGCACAGGAGAAGGATGACGCTGAGGCGCGCAAACAGAATGAACAGAATGCCGTGGCCACGCTCCATCACAATGGCAGCGGCGTTGGGCTTGGCGTGAAACGCGGTTCGAACACAGCGCTGACCTTCGACAACTCAAATCCGAACATCATCAAGAACACTTGGGACAAATCGGTGAACAACATTTGCGCCTCGGCAGCATCGGCGGCCGATGAGTGTCTGATGTATGGCGGCGCGTTGGCCAACTATGCTGCGGCGGCTGACAACAATGCCAATTCGGAGTTCTGCGGCGTTGGCCAAATTGCGCCGCTGCAACGTGCCAAGTCACAAAAGCAACTCAACACCGATCCGACGCTCATGCATCGCGCATCGCAGCTGATGGGCGCCGGTGCCGTGGGCGGCAGCCAAGCCAGCAACGGCGGCGGCGGCGTCGTCGCTGGCCAAGCGAGCACAACCAAAGACTATGGCGCTGGCAATGCTGGCGGCATGCCGGAAGGTAAACGCATTTCGGTGCTGGGCGAGAGCAGCTATTGCAGTCAACGTTGGCCCTCATTGGCGGCAGCGGGCGTTGCCGGCGGCTGTTCATCACAACTGATGGCCGCCGCCTCGGCGACGGGGAGCGGCGCGTCGACGACGCAGCGCACCGTGGTATGCGGCACACCACACATGTAAGCGACGCATTTCAAGCCAACAAAAAAAAACAAAAACAAGCAGATAAACAGGCAGGCAAGCAGGCAGACAAACAGACAGACGCAACACACTGCAAATTCGAAAATGCGTAAAAGTAAACTTATTAGTTTTTAGTAACAGAAATTATTTTTCAAATACTTTTTTTATTGTTTATTTTTTTGAATGGACTGACGTAAGCACAACAAATACAAACATAAAAAAAGTGTAACGATTTTGAAAAGCGTTTTTGCACAAATACAACATAAACTTGACTACAAAACAAAATCAATTTTCAAATCCCCCCAATAATTGGCAGTTTAGCGCTGATAAAATTGTTTGATTTTATTTTGACAAAGCGCTCTACTACCAAAAACTCGACACACCACAAAAAAAAAGTTCACCAAACTCACCACACTGACGTTTGCATGTTACACAACACAACAAAGCAAAAGAAGAAAATTAATCTGCTACAAAAATTTAGTTGCCTGAAACAATTGAAAATGAAAAAACAACATAAAAAAAACGTTTTCAAAATTGTAAATAATTAAATTAGTAATATAAAAAAAAAAGATTTAACAATTAAATTCCTCAATGCATACTTGACGCGTTGGCGACTTCTTTTTTGTGCAAAGAAGTCGACACGTACTGTAAATATTAGTGTAACAATAATAATAATAATAATAATACTACTTCACGAACAATAATAAAACAAAAACAAACCAATTTATCTTAATTAATTAGCATTTTTGACTATCTCGCGCCTTTATTTTCAATGGCTTAGTTTATAAGCTCACAAAAAATCATAAAAAAAGACAAAAAAATCGACATAATTTTTAATTTAGCTTAATTTTTTTTTAAATCTAACTTAACAAACAAACAAACAAGCGAAGACAAACAAACAAAAAAAATTTAGTGATTTTATTATTAATTATATTTAGTTATACACAAAAAAAAAAATATATTATTTGTATTATTTTTTTAAACAATTTCGTTTAAAATTTTATCTACTATTTTTTCAAACTTTGGCTTAATTCATTTTGGAACGAAACATGTTTGAACAAAAAATACAAAGAGTCAACATTTGTATTTAATTAATTAATATTATATATAACAAAAAATTATATATACAAAACGTATACATGAATTTATAAATTATAAGTGACAGAAGTAAAAAAGAAAAAAACAAAATGTATGAAAACGAAAATGTTTTATGAATTCCATGAAGTGAAAATAAGTAACGAAAGTAGCAAAAATGAAATATATAAATATATATATGAAAAAAAAATGCTTATTATTTTTTTGCCTCACGAAGTAAATAAATAAATTTAACTCATTTAATTTTGATCTCAAATTAAAGACGCATGAGCATGAAAATTTAACAAAAAAAAAAAAAAAAAAATTATTAAATAAAACTCTGAAGAAAAAAAAGTGTTTTGTGCTACAAGAAAATTCGAAATCAAAATTAAAAATTTTCAACTCAAAAATCAAACAAAAGAACATCTGAAAAATTAAGCGCAAATGGTTCCTCGTTAGCTTGTAAAATTAGTGTTAAATATAAAAAAAAAAAATCGAAAAAAATATATATACATTGATATATTTTTTATACAATTGCTAAATCCAAAAAATAACAAACGAAAATCTACACTGAAAAACGAAAAAAAAAAAACGCGCTCGATACTTTTGTATATAAAAGCTCCATTCTGCTTTCCAATTAGCATGCTCATTTATTTTTATATATATATATATAAATATTTAAAGTTTTATTTTTAAACACTTAGTCGTTTTTTTTATTTAATTTATATATACATATTTTTTTATTGCAAGCTGCTGAATTGTATAAAGTTGATAAATATTATTCTATGAAAACAAATTGTAGCATACAAAACAACAACAATATATTTATACATGCATTAAAAACCAATAAAATGTAATTAAGTGTTGTACTTAAGTTAAAAAAACAAAAAACAAAAAAAAACCAACTTAGTCTAAACAATTTTATGAAATTTTAGTAATTAAAACAAATAAAAACAACAAATGAAATCGTAAAAAAAAAACAAAAAAACGAAAAAAAAGCAACAAATGAAAAAAATTAATAAAAACATTTTTATGAATGAATTAAAAAAAGAAATGATTTTTTTATTTAATTGAATGCCTTTCCTTTTTGCAAAATAGTAAAATTTATTGATTTGACACCTGCGTCAATTACACGATCCCCCATCGTTCGTTGTCCACCTTTGCCGCACTTTGGCCACACTAATTGGTTCGACTTGGCAACACTCTTTCCTTAATCGCGTGGTCGGCTGCACATCTGCAGCCTTTAATGTTTTTTTTAATAAAGAAAGTAATTAAAGTGTTAAAAAGTCGGATAAGTGCTAATTAATGTAGCATCGAGAGTTAGTTTTATGTTTTGGCAGTATATAATACACACGCAGTTAATAAAACGCAGCCTCATCGTTATTCACCGAATGCTTCGTTTTTGCAACAAATCAATAAAAATCTAACGAAATTAGTGTGCAAATGATTGCAAAATAGTTGATTGGACTATAATGCAATGTAAAATTGTGTAATATCAATCGAGTTTTCCAAATTTATGTAATTGCCGTCATATAGCGGCGGGCGGCTAACTGCGCATAGTCGACGTCGACTGCGCAGCTTACTTGCAGGCAGTAATTAAGACGCCTGCGTAACAAAATTTGATCTCGCGCGCGCGTGTGTGTTTGTGTCTGTATTTGTGTGAAAGTCGTTCATATGTATAATAAAAAAAATGCAATTTGCTTTCAATTAATAAAATTAAAATTAATTAATAATTAATTAATAAAAATTACAACAAACAATAAAAAAAATAATAGACAAGCCAAGACATACGAAAACAGTTGCAACATTAGCAACGAATGATCTGGGCAGGCAATTAGTTGAAGGTTGTGCAGCCGTGTGGCAAAAGAAGCATCATGGAGGGAAGAAAAATAGGGACAAAGATATTTTACAATGAAATGAAATTTTAATTACAAGTTTCGCGCTAAATGAAGTGCATTTTATGTGCGAGAAAAATGCAACAAAAGGCGAAGAATTGTAAGAAGAAAAAGCAATGAAAAAATAAACAATAAATAACATAAGGTCGTGAAAAGAGAGAGAAGAACAAGAGGAGCAGCAGAAAGCACAGACAAAAAGACATAAAAAATGAAAAACATCAAAGTTTGGCTGCTTTGGATGCTGGATTGGGGGGCAGGGGGCAAAGCGACGGTCGGTGGCGCGCGCCCTGAACCGTTTACTTGACTGCAACAAGATAGATTCTCGCATGCCTTTGTGAAATTCTCACAATAATAATAAATAATACTCGTTTCTTTTTTTATTATTATTTTCTTGCCGTTTCTTGCTGTTAATGAAGTTGCTGATGAGCTGAACTGAGCGTTTGAAATGAAGTAAATTTATGTTGTTAAATTGTTGTTATTGTTGTGAAAAGAGAAGGCAAAAATGTCTGGTTGCCTATGCCAAAAGCAATCGACAAAAGTCAATACTAGTATGAAGCTTTTGTTGAGCATATACAAGTAGCAGCTTCCCTGCCAAGTCATCATGCTGCGTCTAATGGCAAAACTCAGCTGTGCGCATATCACTTACTGAAGTGCACACACACACACACACGCAAACGCACATCATTAAATACTCTGTTAGATACTGACCGACACCACAAGTGAAACCATTAAAAATGCATTCAATTATGTTGCTATGAAAATATTTTTTTAGGCTGTCAAAAGCAACAACAAACTTCAAGACGAAAAGCGCAAAGCGTTGTTGTTGTTGTTGTTGCTGTTTATCGTCAACCTCAACTTGGTTTAGTCTACATTTTGTCATTTCATTACTTCATATGAAGTTTGTTTGGTTCAACAGCCAAAGCATCCGTTTGTTTGTGTATATACGTCCGTCTGTCGTCCGCACCTAATTGTGTTTACGTAGGCGACGCATCCACACTTCTGCGCTCCATTAACAAACTAAAAAAAGTAACTGGACAAAGTGTTGGGCAAAGAAATACATACATACATACAACGCTTGATGCCACAAACCAAATTAACCCATTGAGAACGCGTTTTCAATTATGTGCTTAAGCAAACAGCGAGCAGCGAGCGGCATGACAATAACAATAACAAAAAAAAAAAAAAAAAACAACAATAACAATGACAACGACGACTGAGCATGAGAGCCCGACTTTGACAATTAGAATAATTCCTGTCTGTCATCAATGTCCAAGACACTAAACAACAAAAAAAAAACTTAATAATAAAAGATATTTTTTTCAGTAAAGTTTTGTTGTTTTTTTACTCAGTTTTGGTTTGTGTATAAAAGATAAAAGCAACTCAAATATAAAATCAGCTAAAAAAGAACATTTTTTGGTTTTGTAAAATGAGTTGAAAATTGTTTGGTTTCAATTCTCATAAAATATAAAATATTTGTTCTTGTTCTCATTCTTGTTTTTTCTCGTTTTTTTTTTTTTTCATTCATTTTCAGTCCATGCATTTCATTGTTGTCTTCTAATCGTTATAAAAAATCTTTTCATCTTCGTGACGTTGATCGTGTTGCTGTTGTTGTTGTTGTTATTTGTTATTGTTAGTATTAGTGTTGTTGTTGTTGCTGGTATTGCTGTTGATCTTGAAAATCTTTTGTGCGCAAGCTTCAAATCCAAACTGAGTGAGTTTTGTTATTTGACCGAAAATACTGAAATTATTGTTGGCGTTTGTCGACCACGACAATGATGTTGTTGTAAAGGATTTTCTATGGTTTTTTTTTCTGCTCCAAAACACTGAAAAAAAAATGTAATTATTTTTAGTTAACTTTTAAGCGTACAGTTTTGAATGGATATCAGTAAATTCAGAAATATGATTGTTTGTCTTAAATTCTAAACAATCTGAACAATTATTGGCAACGATCAACAAACTTTATGATCCTCCAAATTAAAACTAACAGTCTCATCGCAAATAATCTTCATTCTTTACAGTGTACTACTCATATTTCAATTCATACTCAAACGAGTACCATAAACGTACAATAATTTAATGAGCTTCATTCAACAAAACTCTTTCGAAACGAAAAAAAAAAAAAAAAGATGAAGAGGAGATGAAAAAAAGGCCATCTTATCATAAATAAACTGACATAAAATCAAGAATCAAATTCGAAAAAAAAAAACTAAAAAAAAGGAACGACAAACGAAACAAGAAATCCGAATTGCGGCTACTAATGCGCTGAGAAGCGCTGTAGAAATTACACAATAAATGAGTGGTAAATGAAATGCAAAGCGTCAGACGTTCCTACCGACAGACAGACAGACAGACAGACAAAGAGACAAACGGATGAATACACAGATCGAAATACATGCAGACGGATGAATAGACAGACTGAGCGGACAGCAAGTAAGCACAAAATGATTCACTATGGAATTTTATGAGCTGAGAACATTTTTCGATTGAGTTTCGAGACTTATTAAAATGTTTTTTTTTTCTTTTTCTCCTTTTTTTCACATCTACATTGACTGTAAAGCGCTTAAGCTAAGCTTGTAGCTGTGTATCTGATATCGATAAAATATTAAAGTAAATGTTTATAGATGTGCGCGATATCATTAAGATACAATATGTTGAAAAAAGAAAATTCAACAGTTAATTGAGTGTGAAAATGTATAAGAGCTAAGAAGTTGAAAGAAAATTAGTTGACTGGAAGTTGATGAAGTGCGGTTGGCCTGACTCAAGAACCAGGAAGGCATTACAATCACATAAGATCTATTTGGGCAATTTGGGCATACATAAGTAGCTCGCCCAGCAGACTACGACTACTTCAGGTAGCGTAAGCATATGTGAAGCCCAGCTGAGCTAAGCTTTGGTTAAAGCAACACGTAGTCTAATAAATTTACTTAAACGGTCGCGACGACAAAACGTTTGGCTTAATTTTCTCTTATAATTTATTTAACGTTGTCCGTTGGCCGGCGATAAACTTTGGTAGCAAAACTGCGCTGCGTTACTTCGACGACGACCATTATGCAATTGTGTGGCGACATTCTGGTTGGCATACAACGTTCGACGACATCGTCTTCATTGTCTGTCCGTACCCGAATTCGGCCACTAGCGCGACTTTGGACGCAGTTGCATGTTGCAGCATGTTTTAAATGCATAATTTGTCTTGAGCATCGTTTGCTCGACTTTGGATTGTACAGAATTTTTAAGTTTAAAGTCATGTTGCCACATTTGTAGCCGTTTGTTTCAATTCAATTGAATTTGACTTTGGGATTTTTCTGTCCCATGGTGTATATTTATATATATGTGTGTATGTCTCGCTGTGTGTGTGCGCTGCTCAATAGTTTTTTTTTTTTTTATTCTTATTTTATTAATGATGTGGGAACTGTTTTTGGCTTCTTCAACGACGTTTTTATTGGTCTTCTCCGGCTTGTTCTGTTAACTGTTTGGCTCACTGCGCCGTTCAACAAATATTTACGCTTTGTAATTCGTTCTGTACCTTTCCATTAATTATGAAAAATTATTTCATTAATTTTGTATCAGTAAATTTACCTGGGGCTCGGCTTTTATCATTTGTGCGATATGTTAATGATTGTAAGTTGTATCTTTCAGATTGATGAAGTGGTCAGCATTGTTGGCCCACTTTTTTTTTTTTTGTTTTTGCTTTGATCACCTGAAGTTTATATATTTAAATATGCAAAAATCAATTTGGAAATGGGTTACATGTCTATTTTATGTCTGCAGATTCACTTAGGAACGTTGTAGAATTTATCATGAAAGATATAATATAGTTTACAATACAATAATGCTTAATGTGTTAATTATTTTTGCTTTAATTTTTTTTATAGTTTAAACATTTATTTTTAAAGTCAATTAAATTTCAGCACATAAAGAAATGCAATCAATTTTATTTGTTAATACTTTTAAACTAAAACACGATGGCTTCTTTTAAAATTCTTAAAACTCACTGTTCCCCAGCGGCTCATTAACGGCAAAGCAAACAAATTTAACCCAAATACTTACAACATTCCTTCTCATCTACAGAAACTTTATTAATTTTCAACAAAAATAGAAATCCCACATAAAGCATGTATAAATATTGACAAGCGCTCAACATGCAAAACATTATTTCACACTTTTCGATTTGATTTAACAAAAACAACACTAAAGTGTAGAAAGAAATGAATAAAAAAACTAAATTTGAGAAACAACAAAACCAAATTAACAGTGAAAAAAAAAACAAAAACACTACACGACCAAGAAAACAAAAAAGATACGGAAAAAATACACAACACTTGAGCAGTAATAATTTCAAAATGGTTTATTTGCGTATCACAAAGCAGTAACTTCAAGAGAAAAGAGTTAAGCATGTGATTTAAGTGAGACAAAAAAACGTTTTTGTTTCATAAATAAATCAACAACAGCAACAACAATAAATAAAAAAAAAAAAAAAACTAGCCACAGAACGAGTCAACAAGTGCTGTGGCAAGTGCCGCACAGAATTCAAGACAAGCGGCAAAGCAATAACGAACGAAGACAAGTCGAGTTGAGTCGAGTCAAGCCGACCCGAATGCTGCTGAACTGAGCTGAGCTGAGTTGAGTTGAGCTGAGCTGAGCCAACCAAGCGTTGCACAAAAGCCACAAACCAAAGATAACAACAACATTCAACAAGTAACAAGTAACAAATGAAAAGCAATGCGTGAACATTGCCACAAAGTGCGATCCGGCTCATAATATTATTGATGAATTACAACAGTTTATGAGAAGTTACATACAAGTGCGAGACAAGCAACAACAACAACAAGCTTTACAAAACAAAAAACAACTCATAAGTTTCATGCATCTTGTGCTGAGATGCTGCACAAGAAACAAGACTCCAATGGACGCATACAGAAAATGAGTTACAAACGATGAGTTATAGCGCTTTATTGACATGCCTGATGAGACTTTAGTGCGTGTGTGTGTGTGTGTGTGTGTGTGTTGACTCTCTCAAGCTCAGTAAACAATTCACTTGGCAGTTGTGCAGGTTCGCCCTTTTGTTTAATTACTATGTACTGTGCGTCTTTTTTGCTTGCTCGCTGCTGAGACAAGTGCAATGATGATTATAATGATGATGATGATAATGTTGGTCATTTGAAGTTTTTAGCAAAGTTTGTCTTGAGATAAAAATTATAAATTATTACACTTTAAAACTGTCATAAGAAACAAAATTCAAGGCGCTTAAAAAAAAACACAAAAATCTGAAAATAATGACTGCAAATGTGTACGTCAAACATTAACTTTGTCGGTCGGCCGTTGACTACATATGACGTTCACAAGCCGCTCAACACAAAACTCACCAATATATGAATTGTGTGCCACTAATTGAAAAAGTCAATAACTATTTCTAATATGCTTAGTCTTGTGGCACTTTTAATTTCAGATTTACAGGCACTCATACATAATGCTATCCGAGTTCAGTTGAGTGCGCTTTGCGGCATCTCGTTTAATTTTTAAGTGTGTTTTCTTTTACTATTTGTGGTCTAAACGATTTTAATGAGCAGCTGATAATTTATGTTGACAACTTTAATATGTGGTTCATTAGGAAAACCGATACAAGGAGATGAGTTAATGTCGTTGTAAAATGAAAGTGAAAGACCTCAAACAGGTGTTCGTGCAGACTGTCTGTTTTGAGATAAGAACTGTCAAATGGCTGAGATTTACATGTTATTAGTGTTGGTCATTTATGTTGTTGTTGTTGTTGTGTAGTAAAGTAATGCAAACCCATACACGATTATTCGTTATTACCGAACAATAGAACAACTGCAAATCACATTTTGCAAAATTCTCTATTTTTTTTTTTTTTTGTCTTCTGTTACACTCTCTTTTTGACATTTTGACAAACAAATTTACGACAAGTCTGTCTTTACAATACGTAGAAAGCCTTTCATGGTGTGCCCTAAGTCTACTCGTGTTTTTTTTTTTTTTTTTGCGTCTGTCATAACTTCGATTAGCTTTGGCAGATTACATGCGAGCCAAGGCGCAAGTAAGTGGCACAACGCCTCGTCGACTACTCGACTACTGTGTCTATATGTCGCTGTCTAATGATCATGCTGTCCGAATTGGCAACAAAAACAAAAAAAAAAAAAAAAAGAAAATAGTTTACAGAACTGAAATTAAAGTTAACAAATTTCCGACAATGTTCGTTCGCTTTGCCAAAAAGCGCAACGCGGCATGAACATGAACGAACGATCGGTCGACTTTGCCAGCATGTTTGTAATGATGCTGCTGCCAATAATTGTCGTAGCGAAGAATTTTTACCGTAATTGTGCGGTCGTTCTATTGTTAAGTTGTCGTCGCAGTTGCCAACGCTTTGCCAAGGCGGCGGCGGCGGTGGCAGCAATGGCAGCAACACAATGACAATAAGCATTCTGCCGAACGAAGACGAAGAAGCTGAAATAGTCAAAGTGGTAGCAGTTTCCTCAATAATACAAAAAAAAGGAAAACGACAAAAGAAAAGAACAGAATAGACAGACGCCCAAAGGCGCACAAGTAAGCAATTGTAAAGTTCATTCCTTTTTTTTTACTGTTGAGCTCACCGAAATATGTGTGTGGAATTGGCAAGTTGTACTTGTTGCTATTGTTGTGCTTTGTTACTTTTGTTGTTGCTGCATTTGCAATCGAACTTGTTGTGAATTTGCAAAAACTCAAGTCGTGATTTATTTTCTGTGTTAGTTTACACCACCCCCCAACCCACCAGGACACAGTGCGTGATTTTCGAAATTCGAATGAGAAATTAAACCAAGTAAAAGCTACAAAGCCTGCGCCCATTTGACGATTCAAAGTTGTGAGAAATTATTTAGTTTAGACTAAACTAAAAGAGTCAGCAACTTTGTCACCGCGCCCGACAACGCCTTAAACGGAAATCCCACAGCAACTTTATCGAAACTAATACACTTGCAATGCGACATATTTTAAATAGCAACAAATAGAACTCAAAATATTTTGTGCCAACTCGCTTTGTTTTGCTGCCTGCTTCCCAAGCCTTTGGTTAGAAACGAGTTAACAACTTCACGACGAGCGAATCAAAGGAAAAAAAAAAAATAAAAAAAGGAGACAAGTCTTACGCAAAAGACACAAATCAATTTAACGATGTCGCCTCAGTCGACTCCAAGTACGCGTCTGAGTGGCCTGAACTTGACTAGCCCAGTTTGATTTGGCACACCAACATCAATCGATTTCATTCAATTGTATGATGGCCTAAAGGTACTTACGTACGTGAGGAGTATCATAGGACAGTGCAGACAGTAGTCAAGGCATTGGTCTGGTCTGGCAGAAGATCAAGAGCGAGAGCGCAACTTCCTGTTGTTGTCGCGTCATTATTGTCCATCATCATTTCCATTCGTAATGAGGCTGCCACACCACATCATTGTTGCTTGCTTATAGAGTCAACTTATTCAATGTCTTTGCGCAGATCAGCTGTGACTTTGGCATACAACATTGAAAATAGCAAAAAGCATTGATTGTTGTTGTCGTTGTTGTCATTGTTGTTCTTCTGATCGTGCCCATGTGACAATTGAACTTTACTTTAAGTACTACAAACCAGCTACGAATACGTAGCCAACAAGCAACCAACGCCCGCTGCTGCGTATCAGGTTTGGTAGCAATACATGAAATATAACAAAAAAAAGATTCTATAATGTATGCGCTGCACAATCGTCATGACTAGATCGTTGTCGTTTTGCTCCGCCACGCCGTCAAGTTGCCCCCAATCAGCACACGACGACATCGACTTCAACCTCGACCAACGACGACAACAACGACGACAACAACATGCAACTTCTTTGCTGACATTCTTCGCGTAATTCTTCAATTTCAATTGCATTCTCCGCTAGTTTTGCGCTTGGATCACTCGCTTGTTCTTTTGTTCTTGTCGCTTCTATGCAGCTAACTTCTTTTACTCTGTGTTTTGTGTTTTGTTTTTGTACAATTGTCGCGACATTTTTCTAGGTAAAACTCACGATCAATTGGCGACACGCTTCTGCTGCGTAGCTGAGACGCGCGCGCGCTCGCTCAGTTGAGAAAGTCGTCGTCGTTCAAAGTTTTGCAGGCTGCATTTTTAGACAAAGTCTCAAACCTGTCGTCGTCCTCATCGTCGTCATCATCTTCACCGATCATCGTCGCCGTACTTCTTTAGCGTTGACTGCCAGCAAGTCGCCATGGGCAGTATGTAGCTTCCGAGCAGAGAGTATAGCAGTGCGTCTTCTGTAGATCTTGCCACATTTTGCGGCATCCACACAGCACAGCACAGCACAGCAACCAGTCAGTCAGCAACCAATTCCGCTTTTGAACTTAGTTTCGCGTTGTTGTTCTTGTTGTTGTTGTTGTTGTTGGCTTGTTTGACGAGCGACAAGAGTGAATACACGTTGTTCTCAAGTTTTGCGATAAAAGTGTTTATCATGTTTGCAATTATATGCTAAAATTGTAATTGCAAATATGTTTGCCTAAGCTATGACTTTAAATGTGTGCCTGTATGTGTGTGTGTTAGCCATTTTACAGCCTCATTCACTCAGTGCATCGTTCTCAGCATTGCAATAGGCATGAACTTGTTCTTAAACGGTTTTCTCTTGAAGTTAGTTATTCAAAAGCATTTGGTTTTTTTTTATTGTTTTTTTTTCGTACTTACCGCTCTCTAAATACCGGATGTGTCAACCGAAGGTGTGAGCCCATGGGGAGTGGTTCTGTGTATAGTAAAAAAATAAAATCTTCCCAGATCAATCAAATTTTAATGCGATGCTGTTAGAAAATTGTATTTTTCAGTTGAATTTAGCCTAAGAACTTTAACAAAAGCATACATTTTAAAGACGAACACAAAAATTTCACCAAAAAAGGTCAACAATTTATCACCTCTAATCATGTATTAAACGCAAATGTCAGAAATCGACAGCAGAAACATGTCCGAAGTCAACAAATGCTTTAACACATAGCAAAAACCATAAATGTAAGACGATTTGATTGCTATATAATGACATAATGCAGCGGCAAACAAAACTGCAGCTAATTTAAGGAAACGTCGCGACATTTACTCAATGACGACTTAGCAGCGCCAGCAACAAATATGGAGGCGTTTTAGCCCGTTTGAGCGAGCGAGCGAGTGTGAAGACTCAAAACTGTACGAAACGCAATGCAATGAAATGGACGAGTGACCACTTTTGGATATCAAGCAAATTACACTAGCCAATAATGACGACGACGACGATGACGATCAAGCGACAACAACAATGACGATGACGATGACAACGAGGAGGAGGTCGAGGTGGACAATGATGTGACAAATGAGTGTAAGATGGCGCTTGTGATGAAGTGTTCGTTGTTGAAAATGATGAAAATTGCTTTTACCGCTTAACTATTTTGAGATTTCACAGCTGCAAACACGCACCAACACGCATGCCATTGACCATAAACCAACAACTGAAGATGTGTCCATCATCATCATCATCTTGTTGTCTGTCTGTCCATAACGATTATGATAAACTATAAACATAATGATGTTGTTGTTGGCTTTGTTCGAACGGAAATTGTTATCATAGCATGCATTGACATGCTGACATATATTTTATGCAGCAGCGCGCTTCCTCGTGTCTTGCCCAAGTTGCCATTTGCATATAAATGGTCAACATGTGTTTTTTTTTTCTTTTTTTTTTTTTTCTTTATAGACGACTTGTTTTCTTGGCTTTTATCATTTTACGCCCGCGCTCAGTTCAGTGCTTATGCCGCTGCCGCTTACGTCTGTTTCCGCCTTTCGCTATTTAATTTTTTAGTTATTTCTTTTGTTTTTTTTTTTGTTATTTTTTTTTATCTTCTTTAGAGAGAAAATTAAAAAGTGAGAGTCGATGTGAGAGGTCATGCTGTGGTTACGAATAGATTCGCTTTGGCTGACATTTGTTGGATTTATTTCTGATTTATGATCCAACACGTTTCTAATACTTTTCATAATGTGTTAAGCTTCAAACGGAAACTGGTAGGAGTAGCAAATATTAGGACGCCATGACTCAGCAGCAACAGCAGCAGCAGCCGCAACAGTTGCAATTTCCATTCTCAGCAGCGCCCAACCCAAGCCGCATTAAACGCATCGCATACGATGTCTAAAGTAACATAACATTAACATTAACTAAGCAAGTTCGCCTAACATTCGCTTACATGTGTTGGGCCGTGCGACTAATGAAACTTTTGTCATAATAATCATCATCATTGTTGGCAGTCGGCAACATTGTCGATGTCGACAAGTTGCTGCCAACTGAGAACTCGTTAAATTTGGCAAATATGGCTACGAAAATTCGTTTTGGGTTTGTCGAATCTTGTTGCATTGTAGGTTGAAAGAAATGGGTACAGAGGAATGAGGAATGTGTCATGTCGTGTTACAAGTGTAGACATTTTTTTTGGTTTTCCTTTTTTTTTTTGTTGCTGCAAATGTCAAATGCTTCAACTATAATCTGATATGCTATGAGTATGCTATATTTATAACAACTAACTGGATCAGTCAGAGACATCAAAGTGCTTAAAATGTAAACCGCGTAGTTGAAGATTTGAAATAAGTCTTCAATAGTTGGATTCATTACACTAGAGGTCTATGGTACTCAAATTTAGTGTATTCTTATATCGCACCCATACAACCCCAAGAGAGAAAATACAAATAATTAGTGTACTCACTCTCCGTGAATTCTATGATATATTTTGTGTCTTTCTATTCATGTGAACATCACATAGACTTAGGAATACATGAAAATGAGTATAGTAGAAAACGTAGAGACTCTCAAGCTCTCAGAAGTCGGTGTATTTATTGTGAAATTTAATTATCAATAAAATTCAAATTCAAAAAGCGACAAAATGAAGTGCGACTGTACAAGCGACTGCAAGTGTGAGAAACATTCCAAATCGCGAAAGCCAAATTTTTTCCGCACACTCCCGTACGGTCCCTATGACTTGAACAAGCGTTTCCGTCGTGAAGAGAGCAAACATGAGATCATGTCTTATTGGTACCTATACATGAATCGAAGAAGATTGTGTCGTTTGATGAAAACTTTGATATATCTAATGACTTTCTATCTTGTGCTTTGTCTCATTTTCACAACATTGCTATATATATATCTCTCTTTGCTGCCGGATCATCGACCAGTTACTGGACCAAAAATACCCGGTCTCTCATATTCACCCACGCCACTTACCGCAAGCGCCACAGAAATTACTTTCCGGGAGAAAAACTATCAAGACATAAAGCCTTACATGCTTAAAATTGATTCATTTCTCGCCAAGTATGGCGATAAGGGTCGTGAACGCTTTCTTAACTGTGATCTGGATGGTTCATATGGTTATACGACACATGAACCATGTATATTCATTAAAATTAATCGCTTACTCAGTTATAAGCCCAAGACATACAATGAGGCAATTTCTCTGCCGGCCTTTGTGCCCGATGAACTCTATGCCGATATGCTGGCACGCATCACAGGCACCTATAACAATCGCATTTGGCTTTCGTGCATCACTGTCGAATCCTATGCCGATGTCTATATACAGTATGTGCCGGAGCGTTTCTTCGAAGCTGAGGCATTAATGCAACCACCAAGAATGGCACCCGACAATTATGATCGTCGTGGCTATAACTACACGGGCAATGATGGCTTTCGTCGTATTGTTGGCATAAAATTGTACAATCTGCCAAAAGGCAAAGTGGTGACAATCAAGTGTACCGTTTGGGCGAAGAACATACTGATTGACTTTGACGACGAAGCACACGGCATACTCACTATTAAAGTGAACATACAAAAAGAGAAGCGCATTTGGGTTGGTCAGGGTTTGTATTTGAAATCCAACAGCAACAAACTAAAACTTAAATTACAACAACTTTTAATGTTTCTTCTATTATTTCTTAATTGAAACCTTTAACAATTATGTATATATGAATAAATGCAATAGTATTGAAATTTTTCGGTTAGCATCAAACGAAATTCTTATTTGCCATAAACAAACAAAAATTGATTTAACGAAGCGTTTGGCTTGAAGTAATCACATCATTGATGAACATTTAATTTTGTTACTTTGATGATTTTCAATTTTCTCATTGGTTTTTTCAATTGATATTTGTCTGCGCCAACGCAATGCAGCCAACAATAATGATGAGCCGAAGATCAACGTTACTGTCATAATCATCACCATCATCATCATCATGTTGTTCATTATTATATTCTTTGTGGCTGTGCTGTGCTGTGTATTTGCCGAGTCGTTCGTTGCACGTTCATAAATTGAAGAAATAATATTTACTCGCAAAGTAAACGCATTGAAAACAGTTTAAACAATAATCGTTAACGTCGATCAATAATGATGAAGACGAAGACACATAGCAGTCTCCAACTCATCGTCGATGCGTCGGCAACTTCTCACGCATCTGCGGAATTTTTTACTCACTTCGAAAGTTTACGTTTACAAATCTTTCAACCAAATCTGCCTTTAACTTGACTTTGTCTTAAGTACAAAATATACTCTTTCACTTATAATCATAGTTAGTCAGACTAACGTTTGTGTAAACATCTTGAAATGAACAAAATCCTTGCTTACTTTCCAACAATGTACGATGTTAATACAAGTGGATTTTTTTTTTGTTTTTTGTTCTTTTTAATTACACGCAGCCGACAGAAAAGTACTACGCATGAAAGTCAGTCGAAGGGTTCGTTTGTACGTTCTTGCATTCGTCAAACAAGTTCATGCATGCACTTGACTCTTTATTAGTCGTTGAACTTCACGCCACTCAACTCACTACGTCGCATTGCCGCTCCAGCTTCGTGCCGTGGCACTGGCTCGTTTCGTCAGTTGGTACGCTAGCAATTAGAGTCCAATGAAGCGTATTCCTTATTTTCATGCATTATCGACTTAATGTCATCAGCACTTTGCGTTGATGAGGCAGAATATTGGTCGTGTCGTGTCGTGCCCCGAACGAGTCGCATCCGATTGTCTGCTGTTCGAATCTTCTGTCCTTCCTGCCTTTCTGCTTGCCTTAAACAGCTTTTTTTCTCTGCTTTTTCTTTTTTTTTTTTATATACATACATATCGTTCAATGCTGACAGCGATCACCAACGCTGATCACTTGCACGCACTCACACTCGGTCGATCGGTTGGTCGTTGGGTCGGTCGGTCGACGTCTCTGCAAAACATTCAATATCCGAATCCAATAAACAAATAAAAGAATATTTGTATATAAGCGAGACAAAAGCTATCAGTCGTCTGTTTGTTGTTGCACGGTCGATCCTCGCTGACCAGTCAAGCGTTGCACGATCACTGCTTGTGTGCCCTGACAGAACGCGTCTCTGGCCACGCTGTCTGAAGTGTCGCGTCGTTCTGTGCGAATGTTAATTTTGTCTTTTGCCAGTTTAGCGTGTCGATTTTTTAATTAGTCGCATCGTCGTCACAGTGATTTATGGTCAACGTATGTCACACCCGTTCCCGCATATCAATACTGTTGTTGAGCCTTTGCTGATCACACGCCCGTTGGCTTTGTCTCATCCAGTCGGGGCGTGTGTGTGTGCGTAAGTAAACTATTAGGCATAGTTGTAGAAGTGGCATTTTGTCTTGTCTTTGTTTCGCATTGCAGCAATTGATATAGTGTTGGTGCGCTGAGATCATAAATTATCGCTTATGACATGTTGCAACGTTGCAAGTGCGTTGGGCGCTCATAAATCGTGTTCGTGCAATATGTTTGATATAAACTTATATGAGCTTTTGATTGCATAAGATATTTTTATAACTCTTTTTATTACTCCTTTCTTCTGTCCTATCTCAATCGTCTCACATTTTATTGATTCTTTTTTTTTTTTATTTTTTGCCAGTGTTACTTTCATGCCGCTTAGTTAATCACAAACCATTTGTGCGCCATGAGTGTAATTCAATTACAGTGATTAGCAACAATAAAATTCACATTTGCCGTACAAGTTGCCAAATGGTCGAGAGCTATGAATTTACATTAATCAATGCTTTGATGGCTGAGTGCAACACATTAAAAAACTACAAATTTTTCATTTAGCACAAATGAAAATTCAATAAACAATCTTTTTCTCGCCTCCTGTGGCGTACATACAAATTTACTAGACGCTCTAACAGACAATCATAAATGAAACCAGCAATTTTCACCATAAAACGACACCCAACCTGATCCGATAAAGTCGATCAAAGTGTGGCCATGTGTGTGTGTGTCAGACGCAAGATAACTGAAAACATTTCCACACAAGCAACAACAGGTGGAAAAAAAAAAAAACGATGCCGTCCTATTAATTAGATCATTTGGCACGTAAGGCAGCGAGTGAGTCTGCGCATGCGTGCCAATGTTGTTGCACAGCGCGAGCAACAGCAAAGTGATGCCGTTTGCCGCCGCCGTCATAATAATAATTGCCAACAAATCTTGCTGCTACATGAGCAGCAAATGCATTTGGCCAATTTTGGTCGTCGTTGTCGTCATTGAGTGCGCCCGCATCAGTTGAAGCATCATCATTGCTGCAGCCGCCGTCATCAACAATTGGCGTCATCAAGTTGCAAGTTTTACCATCACCAAGCAACAAGTTGTAATGGTCACACAAAACTATTCCCACTCACGTTCATTGACCAAGTCGTTGTTGCCGACAACGTAACAAAGTTGGTCTTAGCAACTGTTTTGAGGCAACACGCAGCATGTTGCACCAGCAGGAGATTGACATTAGATGGCGCTTGTGTCTGTCTACATATGTAACTCCGGCAATCTTCGAATTTCGTCTGTGTCTATGCTATGATGGCAAATGGAAAAGTGTAGCACCAAATTGAGTTATCGTTGGCGCCGCGTTTGCGTGTTAGCAACGTTGAATATGACCGTTGAATGACCGTTAATATACCAAAAGATTATGTGAATTTGTTAAAGTTAATTTGAAGAAAATTGAAATACCAAAGTTATCAATGAATTCTTTTAAACGAAATGTCTTGAGTTAAGTGATTTAAGCAATCAAAAGCGCTGTTAGCTCAAACGAAAAACATCGAAGCTTGAACAATAGAGACATAGCCGCTTTCAGCCAAAAAGAAACACTTCCATTTTTCAACTTTGAGTAAATATAACTTTTAAACGAAGAAAAAAGACGACAAAGTATAAATGGAAGATTTGTAGATTGAGTTTAGCTTTAAAATGATGTACAATTTTCTAATAAAATATTAATTTTTAAAAAAGTTGTGGTCATAAAACAAAAAAAAAAATCACAAAAAAGTTTGGACAGATTAGGGATGTCAATTATGGTAATTTCATGGCGATTTTTATTATTTATTTATTTTTTTTTGAATGATTTTCTCCGATCTCCAGCACTTTCATACATTTTGTATGAGCGTTGCTTTGGTTGTAAGGACAAGCCTTCCATGTGTCCAAATTTGGAAAATTTATCACATTTTTGTGCTCTGTGCTTTATCTGCGTCGATAAAGAACCTTTTGTGGCTTCTAAGCGCTTATTTTCGAATTCCATGAAAACCGAAAGTAAGATTCACACAGAATTCGGTCAACTTGATCAGTATGCAACACCAATGAAGTTGCATTAACGATTTTTTAGTTACTACAACACGAAACGCATTATTTTGTTGTTGTTAGCTTTTGTATTTTTCTCATTGCGCCGAAAAACGAATTACACACTCACACACACACACGCGCACATGAAACGTTAATTGGATGTTCACACTTGAGCTCAGTGGGTTTTGGGGCGGCGTAAATGAGCTTGAAAAAAGTGCCACTCCTAAAATAGGCAAGTGTTAAGCGCCAACAAAATCAGATCAACTATGAGCCAAATAGTGTGGCAAACATGGCAGTAACTTATGTGCAACATGATGACGAAGCACAGAGAGACGCAAACACATTCGTCATAAGTGCCACAACGCGCATGCAACACTCGGCTGTTGGTAAATGCCTCAGCGAGCGAGTGAGTGAGTGAGTGAACGTTTCCTTTTCGTTGTTGGCCCAAAATTGGACATACCGATGTGTGCGCATGCGCGGAATTTATGGTGACATCTGAGTGATTCTCGTGCAACGTAAACGTGCGATTGTCTGCTACTGCTGACTGAGAATGTCGGGTTTTGTCGGTCGGTTGGTCAGTCAGACTGACTGACGAAGAAGCAATTTTGTGCGTTGAACGCATTTTGGGGTCGGGCACCGAAACCCAATTATGTTGGGGCGAAAATTGGCACAAGACGACGCGATATGGCATATAATTGCATTTAATACGCCATTGTAGCTGCCAAAATGTTCAAGGTTCTCAAAGCGTTTCATCTCCGCCGATTATCCAGCATCAGTGGAATTTCATAAAAATGGTTTAAATTAGCGTAATTTTCATGGGTAACCGATTACTTTAAATACAACAAAACCTGAAAGAAACAAGCAGCAGAAGAACAGAAGACGTCAAGCCATGAGAATGATACCTTCGCTTTTTTTTTTTTTTTAAGTATTACACTTGACGTATCCGCCACAGACTTTACTTCAGACTAATCGCAGCGCAGTTTGGCTCAGTGGAACAACATTGGCCACAATGAGTGTCATACTTCACGCGTATCTTGAAAAAGTGAAAGATCTCTCTCTCTATCTCTGCCAGCGTCGAATGCAATTGGTACAAGAGTCAAGCCGAATTCTTAAGAAATACACGCACAAACACAAAGGCTAACAAACATTCAGACAGATGGCCATATGGACAGTCCGACAGTGCATACAACTTTCTGATTGTAAATGAGCGATAAGCAAAGCTTACGAGTTTCTTTTCTCTTTGGTTATGTTTCCAAATCTTACACAAAAAAAAAACCAAAAAAAAAACAAAGAACAACAATGAAAAAAAAAGCAATGCTTGAGCCTTCTAAAGCGGGCATATAATGATTATTCCATATTTACTTATTGTATCGGCTTGTATTATTTGTGCGATTAAATTGATCACTGACTCTTGCTTCATACACTCGTTCTCTCTCACTCCTTATTCTTTAGACGTCAGCCTGACTGACTGACTAACTGACTGACTGCCTTTGTTGAAGGCAACATGGAACGAGCGAGAGCCCTTGGCAAGACTCGTAGCTGTCCGAAGACGAGCTTCTGCAGCAGTCAACTTCACGCTTCGCTCAAGCATCACCAAATAAATTTCATTGAGTTGCTCAAAATCGCTCACTATGATCCAAGACGTTGTGCCGCATTGCAGCTCAAAAGGAGTTAGGCAACAACAACAATAAGCCAAACCGGGCGCCCTACAACCTCAACTGCAGCAAGTCATCATTGTGATCATGATGATGATGATGTGGATGATGTGCGCTTGACCGCTGCTCTGCTGCCCGCAACAAGTCTTCTTTGTTAGTGCAACATTTCAACCAACCGATGCTGCTGCTTCAATCGTGGCTTCTTTCTTCTTTATTTAAGTGTTCAGCTTGGTTGAGGCTCTTCTTCGTCTTCTGCTGTTGCTGCTGCTGCTTTTGGTTCTTCGTTAGGACCTTTCAATTTTTTGTTGTTGTCTTGTTTCCTTCATTGCGTGTCACGTACAAGCAATTCGCATGTTTCAAAAATACTTTGAACATGCTGATGATGACGATGATGATGATGGTGATGACGATGACGACGATGATGCATGCTTGTGCCCGTAACGTGTCTCTGGTTTCTGGTTAGGATCTATGTATGCTTTCTGAGTCGTTGGTCACTTAGTACTTCTTGCATTTTGTGTTTTATAACAAATGTTAATACTTTTATTTATTTGCTTTGTCAGATTAAATAGTTTAAAAGGTCACATGGTCGGTCAATATCACGAATTGAATTATGAAAGAAAAAAGTTGGCTTATTGTTGGAGACAACTTTGGACAACACTCAAAAATAGTTTGTGAAATGAATATCAGTAAAAACATTGGGTGACATTTATTAGGGACAAAAAGGTGAGCCATATGACTTTATTAAAGAACACCTTTTATATTAACAGTCTGAATTTTTTCCAATTAACAAATCTCCCATTCAAACTTGTGCAAATTTCAATTATCAAAATACACTTGAGGATTGCTGTAAACGCTCGTGAATATTGAAAAACTATTAAAACCTAAGTTCCTTTTTCCTTGTCGATTCTCTTCAATAGTTTCACACGTTCTACAATTATTTTTCGAACCAGTTCTTGTCCTGTGTCGTTCAAATTTTCACATCACTTCTTGGTAACTTCAACAAGTCCAAAGAGCAGAAAAACATGTACAAATCAAACGCCATCATTCTCATCATCAACCATCAACACATCATCGTTCGGTGCCACCAACTGTCGCTCCTTGACTGTTGCCTGTCTGTGATACGTATTGACTTAACTCGAGTTGACTATGTGTGCGACTGTTTGCCTGGTTTGAGTTGCCAGCGATGCTATGCGACATGCGCCCTAAAAGGACATTCTGCACTCCTATTGACTTGTTAATGTGATCACTTTAACTGACCCAAATATAGTCAAACGTTTCAATTTGTGCTTGAATGCTTTTGGGCAATTGCTCGACTGCATTGGCACACCACAAATGTGCCAAGTCGCACACAGTCAGCCTTCATCGTCACCAGTGACGCGATCGCGTAACATTTTCAGTTACCTTGCCACAAGACTCAAGTAATCCAACAAACAACGACACTTTTTTTTCGGCCCATTGCGTTATCCATTGCAGTTGCTGCTCTAAGTTAGAGACTTAAGTTGTTGGCTTTGGTCTTAGATTTGCTGACGCTAGTTGACAGATTGCCCAGAGGGTAAATGTCGTCTCGTAGTGTGAATGCATGGCAACTTGTGTTTTTTTTGTTTTTTCTTTTCTTTTTTGCGTGCGATTTGTGTTTTAAAACGAACATGAATCATCATGTGTTCAAGTCTGCAATGGAAATTTGGTTTTGCACCTAAGCAACTAAGGGTGTGGCAAACTTGCTTGATAGAAAATGAGTAAAATTTTAGATTTTAAGATAAGTTGATCTCTTTACATGTATTTCAGCTTATCATGAGACTAAAAATATCCTTTTCAAGTTAAAAGTTGAAGTTTCCTTTGTAGAATTCCCAACTATGTCTTCAATTCCTGCCATTCCTTTCATACCTTGTCTCGTTTCTCTGCTGTAAGCCCAACAATCTGTTCTAACCAAACACCAACAGCCAATTTGTATCTCATACTTAATAAATAAATGTGGCAGGCAACGAACATGGCACCAAGTGCATCCTTGCCGCAGCAATAGTTTTAAGTCCAACTTATTAACCAGTCCGACTCAATTCGACTCGGCCACACGCTAAGCCAACAATCATTGATCATCCATAAAACTTGCTTTGGCTTTCGATATTGAAACATTAAAACGCGTGGAATGCAACAAGACCAAGTGAAGTTAAGCTAAGGAACCAACCAACCAAAAACAACATCATTGAAAACTTTGCTAAAACGCATTTCATTAATTTGTGTGTGTGTGTGCGAATGTGTGTACAAAAGTGACTAAGGAATCAACGAAAAGTTCGCGACGAAGCTCAAGTCCAAGACGGCGGCCAAACGCCGAGCAAAGTCAAGCTAAGAAAAGAACAATCTTGTCGGAGAGTTATGAGCGAACGTGAGCGCACGCAGCATGGTCAGTCAAATGATTTTGTCTTCGTTTTATTATTTATATATAGTTATATTTTGTTGTTGTTTTTCTTTCTTTCGACGTCTCCTTGCTGCAACTTGTTGATACAAAACAGCAGCGACGGCGGCGGCGGCGTTACCTTAACATAAAAAAGAAGCGTAACTCATGTGTAATTTTTAGCAAGTTGTTGCAGCATAGCCCAGCATTAAAATGGGCGAGTTGGGCAGCATGAGCAGCAGCAGCAGCAGCTTAGATTATGAAAAGTGCATGCCACAAAGACAACGATGCTGATGATGAAGAAGAAGGAGATGTTGCTGCTGATAGTGATGATGTTGGCGACGATCAACTGCGCTGTGAACATATGAACTTTTTTTTTGTTGTTGTTCTTTTTTTGCAAAAGTTCAAATGCAAGCAGGTCGCTGCTCATGCAATCGGCCTGACGATCAAAGCACGGCAAGGTAGCCAAAGCCCAAGAATGGCAAAAGCAAAAATGCACTTTACTGTTTGCTGGCCAGGCTGATGATGCTTTGGCTTAGTGGCTTCAGTCGCTTGAGTTGCGCTGCGTGCACGTTAGGTGGTCATTAACGCAGTAGAAGAAGATATTGCTTGCTGTAGCAGATTTTTACTTTGTCGTTGGGCGAATGAAGAGATGAAATAGTTTGAAATAAGGTTGTGCATATCATGAAGATCAAGAAATAATTTTCGAACTCATTTTCGAAAGTTTACAATGCAAGAGAAGTACGCTGATTAATTATTGCCACAAATATATTTTCTCATAAGCCAACTTAGCACAGCGCAAGACATACATAAGTACTGAGAACTCAAAGGCTCATGATCAACATCATTATCAGCAACAACAACAACAACAACGGCTGACACTGTTCTACTTAATTTGATGTTGTTGCAGATTTTTGCTGCGTGCATAACGCCGCCAGCTGCTGCTGCTGTTGCTGTTGCTCCGACCAAGACTCCTTGCTTATAACGACTGAACGAGTTGCTAACCTGGCGAAACTGAACAGACTAAAAGACGAACTCACTGCCCGGCTGGCTGGTTGACTGACTGACTGAATGTCTGGCGGGATTTTGTCTGTTTTGCTGCGCGGTTTCTTCTCTTATTTGATTTGTTTATGCAGATTAAATGCAAACGATCTTGATAATGACATTAACCGACAGAAGAAGCAAAGAAATCAAGTCGAAGTTGTAGGAGCAACAGCAGCCGTGATTTCTTTTTTTTCTTTAGTTGTTGTACTTCTGCCATGGTGACGATGACGTTGGCAAAGGCAGGCGACATCAGCGTCGTCCAGCGTGAATTGTGCGGATTGTTAACTTGACAGCTTTTTGAGACAAGCACGAAGGAGCAACCGTATGATGGCAGCCAGGCAGGCATCTTGCAACATTCGCCATGGTCAGAATGCTTAAAAACAAAAAAAATGAAAAAAGAAAAAGTAAAGGCGTACACAAATTAATGCCTGAAATTGAAACACGTCGTCATCATCAGCAGTTGTGGAACTGAGCTGAGATGTGCTGAACAGAGCAGAGCCGAGCAGCGCTTATTGGTAGCGGCAACACAGCAAACCTAATTAGGTGCGAAACGGCTTAAGTGCAAGTGTTGTCGCTCCTCAATTCACAACGACAACTTGACTTGATTTTGGTCAAGTGAGATTTTTTCTTCGTCACTAATTCGAGTTTGCAATAAAATGTTGCAATTTGATTGGTATAGAATAGTTTTCCCTTAAGGCTGTATCAAATAAAAATGTTATTTTATTTACAGAGTCTTAACTGCATCACATTGATACTTTTGGACTGCGCATTCCATTGTCCTTAAAATTAAGTACTCCTATGAGATGAGTTCAGTCAATTATCACATGCAACAATTATTCACTAAACTATCATTTGTGTTAAGCGAGTGTTAACGTTCAGCACATGATTTGAGGAACAATGGAATGTGAAATGCTAAAGTATCAACTGCACTGTTGAAGACTCTTTAAACAGTATGACTTTTAGTGACTGTTAGGCGTGTGAATATTGTTATTTAACTCATCTTTTGCTATCTGCCTTACTTTAGTTTGACACCAATTATATTTACTTATCTTCCTTTTACATCAAATGCGTTTGTTGCGCCAAATATAGTGTCATAATTCGACAAGCTGAACAAGTTCGAAAAAAAAACAACACGTCTGTCATAAAGAAGAAAAAAATATTTAACAAGACATTACAATTCAAATGCCATAAAAATATGCATAACGAATACAAGACATCATATTTATAATACACAAAATCAAATTTAATTTCGCTTTGTTTGCGCACAGTTTAAAAATCAGCGTAACCGCAAAAGAAATTGGCAGAAAATCGCCATCAACGACAACAACAACAACAATGAGCAGCAACAACAACAAAAACGATACTGAAATTGGCCATTTAATAATTTCTGCGTTGCGCTTTTTATCGTTTCATATAAACATTTTTTCTCTTTCTCTCGTGTCTTCTTTTAGGCGCTTGTCAGTTTGCTTAGCTCTTTAACAGTAACTCAAATGTTGCACGCTTTGAACTCGCTTTTGTTTTTTCGCATCTATTATGACGTTTTTTGTTGTTGTTGTTATTTTGCTACATTTTTATAACAATTTTTGCCGCTGTCGTCGTCGCTGCTGCTGCTGCTGCACAGCTTCATTATCATTTTGGTACAGCAAAGTTTTTGCTTTATGGATTTCTTGCTTTTTTGTATACACGGCGCGCGTACATTTCCGGTGCATTTGTGGCGACTTATAGCTTGTTGGTCAGTGTATCTCTGGCATAGACTTGATAGAAGAAAGAAAGAAAGAAAAAAGAAAAATTATATATACAGAAAACCATCAACAGCTTCATGCTTGTTCATCATTATCATTGTCAGTGGCAGCAACATCAACAGCAGCAACAGCAGCGTGAATGATGTTTAAAGTTATGTTGTTGTTGCTGCTGTTGTTGGTGGTGGCGTTGTTGCGCGCAAGCAGTCATCAACCGCAACAACTAATTCAGCGCATCATCATAATTATCATCAAATGGCGATGTTGCTGTTGCAGTCAAGCAAAAAAAAACAAAGCAGAAAAAATCAACAAAAAAAAAAGTCGAAAGTGTTTCAATTTTGTTTGATTTTTCGTCTGCTTCTGAGCTGAACACGAGATTTTATATTTTAAAGGTAAATGATCTCAATCTTCAAACTGCAATTAACTTTAATTTTGCTGCCGCTTTTTTATGCACATTATTAAATTGCTATACTCAAAAAAAAAAAAAAACGACTGCAAGAAATATAAAATCCTTGCAGAAATCATGTTTTTTTTTGTTATTTTATTTTATCAGATGTGCGCTAAAAATATCTTTAATGATTATGGTTATAATGCATTAGATTTTGATTATTTTTAAATTAAAGATAATATTAAAATTGCTCTGGCAATTAATGCAATGCCAGAGTCGAGTATGGATATGTTAATTGGGCTATAGAAATATATGTAGCTTTGAAGGTCTGTTTGTATGTTGAGTGATTTGCTTGAATCGGAAAGTTACCTCCGCTAATAAAATCAGTGCTAACCGAAAGATCTTAATTGGTGTGCGTACCTTGACCCTGAGACTTTGTAATTTCATACCACACTGAATCATAGCTGCTAGAGAGAAGATACTTCCGCAATACAACTCATCAACTCTTGTGTATTTGCCACCAAATTGCTTGCAACATATTCGTGACCGCCTTCTTCCTGCCACACACGAACTTTGCTGATTCACAGCCAAATTAGCGCCGTCGCAACCTTCGGCGGCCTTAAGCCTTTGAAGTGTCTCGCAAAACAATTAAATACATAAACTGTCATAATTAATTTAAGCATCTGTGAACTGTGTAGGAACTTCACTCGCAGCGTAGCTTATTTCAAGCTCATTTTGTAAAGCGTTGACCACAAATAATGACCTAAATATGCTTAACCATTTACAAATTAACCGAAAACCGAAAAAAAGAGGGAAAACAAAACGTATTTATAAATAAATATTGTATAAAATGAAACACCAACATTCCTGCGCCAAACGTAGGCTTATCTTCAGCCTGACGATCGCTAAAGATGCGTGAAATAAAAGATAAAGATAAAGCAGAAGACAAAGCAGTCAAGAGTGCTGCTCAGGTTGACATGACGATTGCTTGAAATGAACTGAAACCGAACTGAGTCACAACGACTTACAATGAAGTAAAAAAAAAAGGCAGAAAGAAAGAAACTGTTGAGCCGTAAATGAGCCTTTGCTCATACGATCGATCGTTGGATTATTGGTTAGCGCCGTGGCCGTACAAATTTATCGCTTCCGGATTTGGATAGGCGCACATTCGAAGCCTTCTGCTTATTAACATTAATTTATGCATAAATGATTGCTTTATGGGCTTTGCCGTTGTTGTTAATTTCTGTTGTTGTTGTTGTTGTTATTGTTGGCACAACTCATGTGAAATGTGACAAAGTCAAATAACTCCTGTTTTTTTTTTTTTTTATATTTTTACGGACATTACTTTGACTACGCTTGTCAACATGTTGCATATGAATTTGGCTACAGATAAATTTTTTTGTTGCTTTTTAATTTTTTTTCAAGCGCGCTTTCGTGCATATTTTTTATGTATTGCACGATATATTTGATTGATATTCGCGTATCGATTGCGTTGCTTTGACAAGTTTCGCAATAAAAAAATGGAAATAAATAAAAAAACAAGGCTCAAACACAACTCATGCAGCAACCTGTTGCAGCAATGACTCAAAAAAAAAAAAAAACTCCATGCAGCACAGGCTTCGAAAGTTGCCTTCGTTTCTTTCAAAAAAAAAAAATAAATAAATAAAATTCACAGCGATTCAGGTTAAGCTGAGTTAAGTTGTCGCACTCTTGTCTTCAATTTGAGTTTGAAATTGAATCAATGAGCGCGAGAACGAGAAGGCAGGCTTGGTAAGCGGTCGAGGCGGGTAGAGCCGGGGGAAGAGGCACACATTCGCATTTACGAGTACAAAATGTCGATGACGTTTGTTGAATTTTCGATTGGTTTTTCGTACTATTCATGCGATTTGGCATGAGTTGCCTGCACTGTGACTGCCTTTCGGTTTACAGCTGCAGCATGTAATCGTCGTCGTCATCATCGTCGTCAGTGGGCAGTGAGTGATGTACATATGACATAGATCGCGAGGATTTGCTTTGAATTTCAATAAAAAGCCAACTTATTTCGTTTGGTTTTCGGTTTTTGTTGTTTGTTTTTGCTTTGTATTTTATTTTGAATTATAGCATAATGTTGCCGTAGTGCTTTCACTTTGGCTTAAACTCGATTTACTGAAGATGGTTTTTTTCTTTGAGGCACCAAAAATAATTTTGGCAATAAGC